>OV702288.1:452459050-454959050 GCA_916181665.1 Avena sativa | reverse complement strand
AGACCGCCCAATCCAGACAGAAGAGTTATGCTGACAAGAGATGTCGAGACCTGACTTTCAATGTCAGAGATTTTGTGTATCTCAAAGTGTCACCCTTGAAGGGAATGCAACGTTTTTTCAACTGAAGGGAAAGTTAGCCCCCAGATATATTGGACCCTTCAAGATTTTGAATCGCCGAGGAGAAGTATCATATCAACTGGAACTACCAGAGGAGATGTCAGCCATCCATGATGTGTTCCATATCTCGTTACTTCGCAAATGCTTAGAAGTTTCGGAGAAGATAGAAGTGTTCAAGAACATCAATCACCGAGCCATTGATATCGACAAAGATCTAACGTATCGCGAAGTACCCATCCATATTTTGGAAGAAGCTTTCAGAACCACCAGGACCCGGAGTATCAAGTTTCTCAAGATCCAATGGAGCAACCATACTGAAGAACAAGCTACCTGGAAGCGAGAAGATTACATTAGGACTGATTTTCCAGATCTCCTTAGTTCCTAGTTTTTCTTAAATCTCGGGACGAGATTTTGTTTAATGAGGGAAGGTTTGTAACACCCCAAAACATCTAATCAAGTTTATCAAATTCTAATCACCCAATTTAGGGTTAACAAAAACTTTTATTAAGAAAATGAATATGAATGCATGTTAGTTTGCATTAATGTGTGATTGATTGAAAATGCCATGCTTGATTGCTACAAATGATGTGAAATAGTTTAAAGATGAATGCTACATCATCTAGGCCAATTACAAACAAAATCAAAAGAAAAAGAAATTAAATATGAATAAATAAAGCAAATGGTCATTTTGACAAAAGTTAACCACTAGGTCACTTTGTGTGTTCCTAGAAGAGAAATTTTAACAGAAACAATTCTACTTCTTTTCACCCCTTGCTAGACCAAGTAAAAGTGTATCAAGGCCCACTTTACAAACTTACAAAAACATTTTCCAAATCAATTAAATGGATAGTTAAAAATTGAATCTAGTTCATATGTGAAGATCACACTTTTTCAAAAACCTATCAAACCACTTCCACTTGACCTCTCCAAGAAAACATGTATACTCAAGCTTAAGTTAAGATCACTCAAAAACTTTCACTCAAAAATTCCAAAGTAAAATTCTTTCGCCCATTACAACAAACACCTGGCCTGCACTAAACTAACTCTAGCCTAACTTCACTATTTCCACAGTAATTCTCGACCATTTGGTCTCCCCTTAACTTCCTTGTTCCCTCTAGTGTCGAGCAGCACCCAGACCAAGCCCCCTCTTTGTCGTGTGCACAGTGGAGCGCCGCCCTTTTTGGTCATCACCGGCCGACAGTGGGCAGTGCGCCAGGAGCCTCGCCATCCTCGCACATGACGTGCACCAGACACGCCTCGGTCCACCGCCACCCCCTATCCAAGCCTCGACCCCAGCCGAGCCCTGGACCACCCTAGCTACACCGCGCCCACTGTCTCTACACCGTGCCTAGAGCGCGCTAGCTCGCCGCGCCCGACCACCTCGCACAGATCGCGCCTCACCCCCTTCTCGCGTGCACTAGCTCGCCATGATCACCCCAACCCCACAGACAACCCCATTCGCCGCTGCGCGACCCGCAGCTGCCGCACGCCATCGCAAACACCTCTGCGTCCGCACGGAGCGCCACACGCTCCCGACCAAACCACACCGCCCCACGCCTCGCCATTATGCCCGTGAGAACCGCCAGGGAACCACACACCATCCACTAGCCTCTGCCACACTGATAGCATCCTGTAGCGTCGTCACCGACGAGCTCGCGCCCACACCGTTCGGTCTCCTCGCCGTAGTATAAAAGGAGGCCTCCCTGCCTCACTTCTCCACACCCCAGCACTCACCACTCCTCATTGATCCTCCCCCACTTCTTCCCGGATCAAGGCGAGCTCTCTCTCGCCGGAATTTGGCCGGAGCCTGCCACTGCTGGAGGAGAAGGGCGCCATCGATTTCGACCACCCCAAGACCTGCCGTGACCGCGCCTCGAACCGTTGTCGTCTACCACGTCGATCGCCCCCATCGCTGAACCTAGCTGGAGCCCAGGTGAGCCTAACTAGACCCCCACCGCCGTGCTAGGTTTAGTTCCTCGCCGGAGTAGTTCGTCGTCGACGACGAATCCCAGCTGTTGGATTAGAATTAGATCGCACGGCTCAGATGCGTAGATACCGTTTCGCTTAGATGTAGTCGCTGACTAGAGGACCCCGTCTGTTAGCAGCCCGCTGCGCTGTGCAGTGCAGTTGGGCCGGCCTATTTAGCTTTCTCGCACAGCCCAGGGAATTCAAATATTGATTTTCTATTTTAGTTTAAACTAGATTCTGTCCATAGATTCAAAAATCAATTCAGAGAGTTTCACTGAACCAAATTGCATGATTTAAATTTTGCTAGAAAGGTAATTAAATTATCTATCCAAGCCTGTTGGATTTAAATCATTTGGAGTTAGAGATAATCTTTAGTAAAAATACTAAGACAATGACTTTTGCAACTTCAAACATTATTCAAAAATCAACCATAATAGCTTTTGAGTTGATTCCAACTCTCAAAGTTCACATTTGATAAGATCTATCTGAATATGTAAAAATATTTAGGTTTGCATGCAGTGTCATTGGACTAGTACCAAAAGATGCTATTAGGGCATTTCTAGTCACTTTAAATCTATTAAATAATAATCTTAAACTTTATAAAATGTGACCAACCCCTTTAAATCACATTCCCATGTATTAGAATATGTGGTGATGACATGTCTCAACATGATCCCATATTTTTGGAGAATATTAAATCTTAATTAATTTCAATGAGTAGAAATTACTTTTCTCAAATAAGATAAATAAAACTAAGTCTTTATTCCATGTGATGATTGTGATGATGCTAGATCATCAAGTGTGAGCCTTAGTGTGCTAAATAGAATTAGTTAAGTATTGTTTCGTGATTGTGTATCCCGTATTCATTTATAGACGATAGTACCGACCCGGGATACGAGGACGAGGAGTACTACCAAGAAGAAGAAGAGAACTTCAACCACTGCTCTACTCAAGGCAAGCTAACACTTGCAAGTATTATACCTATGCAAGCCTAACACTACAAGTTAACCATGAAAAATGCATTAGGCATGCTTTGGTTATATACCCTTGTTTTATACCCATCCAAAGTTTTACTTGCAAGCTTTACTCTTTTATTTTACCAAAGTTCTTTAATTATAACTAGTGCTTTGTGAGTACTTGGAAAGATAGTATAGATAGCATAAAGAGTATAAAACTAGGCCTATACTAGATGTTATTTTGTGGCATCAGATTGAAGATTAGCGCCCATCATTAGTGAACACTCTTAACTTAGTGGCCAGTGCTAAGCATAAAACTTGATCACTTTAGATGGGAATACTTGGTGAAAAAGGATTATGAAAACCTTGGAATGATGCTTCATTCTATTTAAATGTTTTGACATGTGTTGGGAAACACAAATGGATTTGATGATAAAAAATGTTGAGGCATGAGCCTTACCCTTTATAAAAAACTGATGGTTGGGTTCGGATGCGATACCATTCCAATTTTACCGTACAACCACAATACCTGAATTGGGTAAGGATTAGCCGAAAGTTTATATGCATTAGTATGGGTTCCCTCACGGAAGAGGTTTGAGCTGAGGCTACCTCGTGAGTGTGAATTGTCCACCTATGCAATACCCAGGATGGCAGATGGCCATGGCTGGGAGGCCAAGCTCATAGGGGAGGTGCCTATACTAGAGTGTGCAATCGAAAGGTTATGATTGATTATCCGCATACTAAGTATGATGATTCAGGGTTATCCCTAACGGATGTATCGAATTTTGTGGTGAAAGTGTACCATCTCTGTAGAGTGTCAAACTATTCGAATAGCCGTGTCTGCGGTCATAGACAGTTGGAGTGGCCATACTGTTCCGTCGTTAGATGTTTTCAAAATGACTTGTGAAGTGAACTATGATTTTGACTTGATCACAACAGGGTTGTGAATATGAAAATTAGGTTCCCACTTAAGTGATTTAGAACCTTAACTTAGTTTTCTTTACTTCTAAACTCAGTTTAGATAAACCTGCCTTTTTGCAAATAAACCTAAAGCTTAAGATTTCCTACTAGAACTACCTTACTTGTTAGTGATAGTTTGCGAGTACTTAAAGAGTACTCATGGCTTTGTCCCTGGCTATTCCCGTGGCCAGACTATGAGGAGGACTATCATAATGATGGATAGCAGGATGTCTACGACAACTAGGATCATCTTCCATCGTCAGCATTGCCCGTGACTCTGAAGTTGGAGCCCCCTACTACGCTTATTATTCCGCTGCTTGAATTGTATTAAGACTGGATCATGATATCCCTTATTTGTGTAAGACTTTATTATGGTTTGTAATGGATGATGTACTGTGATATCCAATCTGTTATGCCTTGCAAAATGGTAATCCTAGGATTGCGATGTATGGTATAACAGGCATCTAGGATTAAAAATCCGGGTGTTGACAGTAATCATATCAGATCCAAGTCATATAATAACAGTAATTCTTTAGTTATAGTAGTCTATGATCGATAAATTGTGCTCCAAATCGTCCATAACCACGAACACGGCTTTTCGAAAAGATTTAACCCTGCAAGGGTGCACCAAAGTATCCACACGCACTTCCATCCTTTTTGCCAGATCAATTAATATACACCCATTGGTATGTCGGCAGGGCTTCGGACACGACGCTTTCCTAGACCCAAAGCAAGAACATGGGGGCCACCCTAATAAGCTACCCATAACGAAGTCGGTCGAGCTCCGAAGACGGACCTAGAGATTGCGAGATCGGCTGAGAGATCAGAGGCCATAGGTATAATCCCCAACCTAACGACCCACATCCTAAACAGTACCGTAATAAACGCTCATCGAGCAACATATAATAAACATGGCATACATGACATAACATGGCATTAAAATGTCAAACTAGTTTGTGGCCCCCAGTACAGTACTTTGATATCAGGTAATAAGCCAAAGGGGCTCCCAGACACCCAACATGTGGTTAGCGTGCTCAGTCTCGGAACAAGTGTCAAGAACTCGGGTCCTAGGTGGACACAAGTGGGCGGTTAACAACTAAATCTCAACTATTACCCACCGATGTCTCTTCATTAATTATATTCACTTCCATAAGTTAATTAACACGTTGTAATTGAAACCATGATCATCTACACAATTAAGCATGTGTCAACCTCCCAACAATGGTGGAACATCGACGGTGCGAAGCAGCACCCGAGCAAGCAACTACAACTCGCAAGGCCAACTCTCTACTAATCAACATGCAATAGGAGGTGTCCAAGGCAATATAGGCTGTAGGGGAAATAATTGGTACAGAAAACTAAAGCATCGTTAACCCAGATAGCAATAGATCAACAGGAGGCAGTAAGGACTATAATGCAAAATAGGTAGAAAGGGGAAGAATGCTCGCCTGGTAAACATAGCTGAAGATTCATCCGAAGATCGGGTCAAAACTGGCATCAACTCATCGGCCTAATCTGTGAAGAAGCAAAGCACTAAAATAAACACCGGATACACTATGTAATACTACGACAGAAGATCGGGCATGATGCATGTATGATATATGACGTGGGAAAGATGCGATGCAACTAGGTAATATTAAACGGAACTAGGGTCCCGACAATTAATTAATAGGTTCATGTTGTTTAGGTACCCCGCAATTTAAATGTTGACTTAACAAGTCAAAACATGGCATCGGTTCATTACATAAATTTAAATAGAGTCTATATAAGATAAGAATAACCCGCATATATATTCCACATTTAATTATTAGGCGCATCGACAAAATACCCCCAAATGACAAAGTATTTATGCAATCATGAACAATTAAATATGCAACAAGATAGATGCCATATTATAAAAATAGGGGTCTCATATAGGGGTCACACATGTCGGTTCGACGACCTTGGAGTTTTGGGGTTTGACAGGATTCGGGGCTTCAAGGTTCGATCTTCGGGTCAGGGGTCTTCGAGCCCATGAAAAAGAACTCGGAGTTCCATGATGAAGAGCTTTGAGTACGGCGACATCGCCTTAGGGTTCCATGTTGAAGTACTTGAGGGTTTCCGTGTTGAAGAGCTTCGAGTACGGCGGCATCACCTTAGGGTTCCATGTCGATGATGGACCTGGGTTCGAGTGTCGGGATCTTTGAGCCGAACCGCACAATCTTCACACATGCATCATTTATCCGTACCACCACGTCTATGCATCATCACCCATACACCACAAAAGCATCACCTCACCAACAGATCATCACACAGAAATGGACAGACAAGGGGATCTGACTTGAACTGGTTACCAGTGACCGTATCTTGCTCCATCTCGCAAAACACACGCACCCGCATGTACCAGTAGGACACACCATCGGAGTTGGAGCATCAACAACAGGTAGCGACCGAAGAGGCGCAAATGGCCGGCCCGAGTTGAAGCTGCGCGCGTCCGGCCGGAGACGAGGTAGACACGGACGAGGCAGGGGCCCGGTGCAGGCGGAGGTCGACAGGGACAGAGAAACTCACGGTGACGCTTGTTCTGCGGGAGGAAGGGCTCGGCATGTAGCTCCGAACCCGCGATGTCCTTGACACCGGTGGGGTCGAGGAAGGCGGTGGCTGGTGCCAGGCAATGAGGGCACGCTGAGGAAGGCACGTTGAGGAGGGTGGCGACGGAGGCCGGCGGGAGGAGGCAGAGCTGGCCGGAGAGGAGGCGCACGACGGTGAGGTTGCGCTGCAGGGCGGTCGGTGACGAGGCGCGCACAGCGGTGGGGAGGAGCTCTAGAGGCCAGTGGCGGAGCCAGGAACTGAGATGAGCCGGGGCGGACTTACAAGCTTTAATTTTTTTACACAGAAGCAAGTATGTTCGACAAAGCAAATAGTAAAAATAATTCAATTTCCATAATTCATGAAGTAGAACTATGAACAACAAGAAAAACCATAACCACGACTTTAAAATATTCTAATCATACCTTTAAGTTGTATTTGTGCTATGAAGATAAAAAAATATTTTTGGAAAATTATGGCCAATCAAACGACTCCGGCCTATCCAAAAATATACGCTTCGAGATCTCGTTCTATCTCTAATTTTTAAGGTAACAAATTCATCAATTTATCTCCAAATTCCAGGATCGAAACGACATTTGCTAAATCAAGTACTTCATGCACACTAAATCAAGCACTTCATGCGCTATCGACATAACAGACTACTCAGCCACAACGGTGGGGATTAGTTTTCTTTTTGAGACAAACAACGGTGGGGAATTGCCTAGGTTTAACCAGAAAATGGGTGGGTCAGATTTTACACGAAAATTTAGCCATATAATGGCCCAGTTCACGTACCGATTCAGTTTTTTCTTTGTCTTTGTCTGACCAGAACTATAGCCTCCAGGTCGCTCCAATCGCTGCCACTAAAAGAAACAAACATTGTGGCCGCTCAAGGGGGGTCTCCTCTACAGCACGGGAGCCGGGGCGGCCGCCCATGCTCGCCCCCATAGTGGCGCCGCCTATGCTAGAGGCAGTGGCGGGGTGAGGCCAAGGGTGCTCGGGGTCTCGGTGGCTGCTGGTGACACACGAGTAGGAGCTCAGAGGCGCGCGCGGTGCGGCTCGCGGGTGAGGAAGGGCAACGGACGTGGGGACTCCTGGGCAGAGGCGACGGGATCACGGGGTGATGGGGATCAAGCGAGGACGGGGGGACACGCGGGGACGATGGGGCGGGGTTGGTGAGAGACGCGAGTCGCGCAGGGTGGATCCGGGTGGTCGGCTTGTCGGTGGGGTGGTGTACGCAGGTGGCCAGGGAGCGTGTCGCGTACGCGTGCGTGTGTAACACGCGTGGGGCTGGGCACTGAGGCCATACACTATGTGATCCAAAAGCGATGCTAACCTTTGTTGGAGATATGCCCAAGAGGCAAGAATAAAATGATTATTATTATATCTTTGTGTTTATGATAAATGTTTACATCCCATGCTATAATTGTATTATTAGGAAACACTAATACTTGTGTGTTTTGTAAACATAAAAGAGACCCTAGTAAGCCTCTTGTTAAGACTATCTTGTTGATTAATAGATGATCATGGTTTCTTGATCATAGATATTGGATGTTATTGATAACAAGATCATATCATTAGGAGAATGATGTGATGGACACACACCTATAGTAAGCATAGCATAAGATCAAGTCATTAAGTTCGTTTTGCTATAAGCTTTCAAATGCATAGTAACCTAATCCTTCGACCATGAGATTGTGTTAATCACCATCACCGGATGAATGCTTTGATGACATCAAACGCTGCTTCGTAACTGGGTGGTTATAAAGGTGGCATTAGGTATTCTGAAAGTATGTGTTGAAGCGCATGGATCAAGACTGAGATTTGGTCATCCATATGACAGATAGATATGCTCTAGGCCCTCTCGGTGGAATTTCATCTAATTAGCTTGCAAGCATGTGACCAGGTCACAAGGGATGACATATCACGGAACGAGTAAAGAGTACTTATCGGTAACGAGGTTGAACAAGGTATGGAGATACCGATGATCGAACCTCGGATAAGTAGAGTATCGCGTGACAAAGGGAATTGGTTTCATATGTTAATGGTTCTATCGATCACGAAGTCATCGTTGAGTATGTGTGAGCCATTATGGATCTCTAGATCCCGCTGATGGTTATTGATCGGAGAGGTGTCTTGATCATGTCTAGATATTCGCAAACCGTAGGGTGACACACTTAAGATTCGATGTTGTTTAGGTAGATATGGAATATGCATTGGAGACTAAATGTTGTTCGGAGTCTCGGATTGGATCCGGGACATCACGAGGAGATTTGGAATTGTCCGGAGAATATGATTCATATAGTGGAGATCATTTTCTGGGTTTCGGAAATGTTCCGGAGTATTCATATGGAGGTTCTAGAAGGTTTCGGAGTGTTCCGGGAAGTTCCAGAAGGTTCCACAGAGTTTGCTTGAAAACCAAGAAAGAAAAAGGGGAGACTTGGGAGGAAGGAAACTCCCCCTACCTTAGCACGCTGGCCCTAGAGGGCCAAGGGGCCAACCGTAGGCCGCACCCCCTCTATATAAAGAGGGGTGGGGGCGCCTCCCCCTTGGACCCTTCCACCCCAAACCCTGGCCACCTCTCTCCTCCACCATCCTCCTGCTCCGGCATAGGCGAAGCCCTGCAGAAATCCTTCTCCACCACCACCACCACGTCGTCGTGCTGCTGGGATTCCGTGGAGATCTACTACCTCCGCTGCTCACTAGAACGGGGAGAGGAAGGTCTACATCGACTCCGCACGTGTGACCATCTGCGGAAGCGCTGCCGGAACGCAGCGCCGGAAGGATCATCTACTCGATCTTGAGATCGGCAAGTGATCGTCTACATCAACCACAAGATCCAATCTCGAACAAGGCTTTGGATCTACAAGGGTTAGTACAGATCTATCTCATTGCACTTATCTCATAGATTAGATCTTGGCTTTTCCATAAATTAGATCTTGGTTTTGTTCATTCTTGCGATAGAATTTTTTTGTTTTCCCTGCTACGAACCCATCAGTGGTATCAGAGCCATGCCTATGCGTAGATATGTTGCACGAGTAGAACACAGTGGTTATTGTGGGCATTGGTGCTTTTGTTGTCGTTGTCTTCACGTGTACTTTGCATCTTGCGGGATGGTGGGATGAAGCGGCTCGGGTTAACCTTACATGTCCTCGTACATGAGAGTTGCTCCACGCTTGACGTGCAACTTGCATTGCACAAGTGGCTTTGCGGGTGTCTGTCTCTCCTACCATAGTTAAGATTCAATTTATAATTAGCATCTGATAACACTTGTATCAACATTGTGGTTCTTATTCGTAGTTAAGATCGGTTCTTATACGAAAGCCCCAAACCACGTAAAACATGCAAAGAAAATTAGAGGCGTCTAACTTGTTTTTGCAGGGGCATGTGATGTGATATGGCCATGATGTGATTGTGAATATATGTGATGTATGCAATGATCCTTATTGTAATATGGCAACCGGCAGGAGCCTAATGGTTGTCTTTAAATTCTGTTAAGACCTGCGTGTCTATTCATCATGTAATAGCTTTATTCCAAGTAGTTGTTATAGTTGCTATTAGTGTGGACAACCATGAAGCGACGCCACTGACCTTGACGCCACGCTGGCGATGATGGAGATCATGTCTGTGCTTTGGAGATGGAGATCAAATGCACAAGAAGAAAGGCCATATCATGTCACATATTATGAATTGCATGTGATGTTAATCCTTTTTGCATCTTGTATTGCTTAGATCGCGAGGTAGCATTATAAAATGATCCCTCTCACTAAAATATCAAGTAATAAAATGTTCATCCCTAGTAGGCACCGTTGCTAAGACTCGTCGTTTCGAAGCATCTCGTGATGATCGAGTGTGATAGATTCTACGTGTGCATACAACGGGTGCAAGCCAGATTTGCACATGCGGATACTAAGGTTAATCTTGACAAGCCTAGCATGTACAGACATGGTCTCGGAACACGAAATACCGAAAGGTAAAGCATGAGTCATATGAATGATATGATGAACACGTTGATTGTTCGCCTTTGAAGCTACATCTTCTCTCGTGAAGATCGGACTTGGTGTATTGGATTTGGTTCATGTAATCACTAAGGCAACATGAGGGATGTTGTTTTGAGTGGAAGTTCACTTAGTTAATTTAAGAATTAAATTTGAACTCAGTTTTTCATAAACTTAGTCTAAACTCTTTGCAAATATGTTGTAGATCATGGCGACTCCTCCATCAATTTTAATGCGTTCCTAGAGAAAGAAAAGCTGAAAACAATGGAAGCAACTTCACGGGCTGGTTCCGTGGATTGAGGATTGTCCTCAGCGCTGGTCAGTTGACCTATGTGCTCGATGCACCGCTACGTGAACCACCTGCAGAGGATGCCTCCGATGATGTTAAGAATGTTTTCGTCACTCAGAAAAATCACTACTCCACAGTTCAGTGTGCCATCCTATACGGTTTAGAATCGGAGCTTCAGAAGCGCTTTGATCACCGCGACCCTTTTGAGATTATCAATGAGCTCAAGCTGATCTTTGAGACTTATGCGACCGTGGAGAGCTATGAGGCCTCCGAGAAGTTCTTTAACTGTAAGATGGAAGAGGGGAGCTTCGTTAGCGAGCACGTGCTCAAAATGTCTACACACGCAAGCAGGATCCAAGAATTGGGAATAACGATTCCTAATGCGTTGGGGATTCATCGTGTCCTCCAATCACTGCCACCTAGTTCTAAGAACTTTGTGATGAACTACAATATGCATTGCATGAACAAGACGTTGCCTGAACTCTTCTCCGTGCTGAAAGCTGCTGAAGTGGAGATTAAGAAGGAGCACCAAGTGTTGATGGTCAATAAGACCACCAATTCCAAGAAACAGGGCAAGCCTAAGAACAAGGGCAACTTCAAGAAGGACGGCAATAAAGCTGCCGCACCTGCTAAGAAGCCCAAGGCTGGTCCTAAGCCTGATACTGAGTGCTTCTACTACAAGGGTGAAGGTCACTGGAAGCGCAACTGCCCCAAGTACCTGGCAGATCTGAATAACGGCAACATCAAGAAGAAAGGTATATTTGATATACATGTTATTGATGTGTATATTACTAGTAATCGTAGCGGTGCGTGGGTATTTGATACTGGTTCGGTTGCTCATATGTGTAACTCGAAACAGGAGCTGCAGAATAAACGAAGAATGGCGAGAGACGAGGTGACGATGCGCATTGAAAATGGCTCCAAGGTTGATGTGATCGCCGTCAGCACGCTCCCTCTTCAGCTACCTTCGGGATTAGTTTTGAACTTGAATAATTGTTATTTGGTACCTGCGTTAAGCATGAACATTATTTCTAGATCTTGTTTATTGCGAGACGATTACTCGTTTAAGTTTGAGAATAATGGTTGTTCGATTTATATGAGTAATATCTATTATGGTAATGCACATGAGATGAATGGTTTATTCTTATTTAATCTCGATAGTAGTGATACACATGTTTACAACATAGATGCTAAACGAATAAAAATGAACGATAATTCTACATACATGTGGCACTATTATCTTGGTCACATTGGAGTGAAGCGCATGAAGAAACTCCATTCCGATGGACTTCTTGAATCACTTGAAAGATGAGAAGCATGTCTAATGGAAAAAATGACTAAGACTCCATTCTCTGGGATAATGGAGCGAGCTACGGACTTATTGGAAATAATACATACCGATGTGTGCGGCCCAATGAGCGTAGCATCGCGTGGTGGATATCGTTATGTTCTTACTTTCATGGATGACTTGAGTAGATATGGGTATATCTACTTTATGAAACATAAGTCCGAGACTTTTGAGAAGTTTAAGGAATTTCAAAGTGAAGTATAAAATCATCGTAACAAGAAGATTAAGTTTCTGTGTTCTGACCGCGGAGGTGAATATCTAAGTTGCGAGTTGGGGATGTTGATACATTGCAAATGTATCTATAATTTTTGATGCTCCATGCTTGGTTTTATCTACTTTCTTGTGTTTTGTCCACACTTTGGAGTATTTTTCATATGATTTCTTGGACTAACCTATTAACAAGAGTCACAGTGCCAGCTGCCTGTTTTCTGCTGTTTTTGGTTCCAGGAAAGTCAGAAAATGAATATTCTCGGAATTGGAAGCCAAAGTGCCTATTTTTCCAGAAGACTCCAGGAGCCAGAATACGAGACGGAGGAGAGCCAGGGGCTGGCCACACCACCCCTAGGCGCGGGCTGGGCCTGGCCGCGCCAGGGCATGGTGTGGTGGCCCTAGGCACCTCCTCGGTCTCCCTCTTCGCCTATTAGAAGCCTTCTAACCTAAAAACTTCGGGGGGGTCGACATTTTTCCACAAAAAGTTCCGCTGCGCCGCCGCCACCGAAGGAGAGATTCGGGGGACAGAAAGTCTCTGTTCCGGCACCCTGCCGGGACAGGGAAGTGCCTCCGGAGCCATCTCCATCGATCTCCACCATCATCTTCATCGACCATCCATGTTTCCTCCATCTATGAGTGAGTAATCCCCCGCTGTAGGCTATGGGGATGGTAGGGATTGGATGAGATCGTTCATGTAATGATATCAGATTGTTAGGGCATAGTGCCTAGTATCTTTTATTAGTGCTTTATGACTTTGTTGCAACTTGTTGTGCTTAATGCTTGTCACTAGGGCTCGAGTGCCATGATTTCAGATCTGAACATGTTATTGATAAATTATGATAGTATTGTTTTGGGTCTTATCTGCAAGTTGTATACACACGTCATTGTCCGGAACCTATGGCCCCGAAGTGACAGAAATCGGGATAACCGGAAGGGAAAGGCTTTGATGTGAAGATCACATGTGTTCACGGAGTGTTAATGCTTTGCTCCGGTGTTCTATTAAAAGGAGCACCTTAATTGCCAGTAGTTCCCTAGATGCCCCGCTGCAAACAGGCTGGCAGGACAAAAGATGTTGTGCAAGTTCTCATTGCGAGCACGTATGACTATATATGGAACACATGCCTAGGATTGTCTAGTACTTGGATGCTTTATCTTATTTATCTGCAATTGCCCTATGTTCTGATTGCTATGTGGATTGTCTTGTCCATGCAACGCCCGTCCATCCATCCCTATGCCTACCGCACTCGAATCCCACTGTTTACTCCTTTTGTTACTACTGTTTTTGCTTTACTACTGCTGCTGCTTTACTATTCCTACTACAAAACTGTTGCTACTGATAAACAGTTGTGAGCAAGATTGTTTCCAGGTGCAGCTGAATTGAAAACTCAGTTGTTAAGGCTTATAAATATTCTTTGGCTCCCCTTGTGTCGAATCAATAAATTGGGTTTCACTTCCCTCGAAAATACTGCGATACACCCCCTATACTTGTGGGTCATCAGCATGCATTTAAAGAAATGCGGAATACTTTCGCAGTTGACACCGCCGGGAACACCACAGCGTAATGGTGTGTCCGAACGTCGTAATTGAACTCTCTTAGATATGGTTCGGTCTATGATGTCTCTTATAGATTTACCGTTATCATTTTGGGTTATGCATTAGAGACAACCGCATTCACTTTAAATAGGACACCATCTAAATCCGTTGAAACGACACCGTATGAATTGTGGTTTGGCAAGAAACCTAAGTTGTCGTTCCTTAAAGTTTGGGGCTATGAAGCATATGTAAAGAAGTCACAACCCGACAGGCTTAAACCCAAAGCGAAAAAATACGTCTTCATATGATACCCTAAATAAACAATTGGATATACCTTCTATCATAGATCCGAAGGCAAAGTTTTCGTTGCTAAGAATGGATCCTTTCTTGTGAAGGAGTTTCTCTCGAAAGAAGTGACTGGAAGGAAAGTAGAACTCGACGAGGTTGTTGAACCTTCTCTCGGATTTGAGAGTAGCGCAGCACCGGAAGATGTTTCTATGCCGCCTGCACCAATAAGAGAGGAAGCTAATGATGATGATCATGAAACTTTGAATGAAGTTGCTGCCGAACCTCGCAGGTCGACGAGGGTTCGTGCCACTCCTGATTGGTATGACCCTGCGTTGAATGTCATATTGGTGGACAACATCGACGACCCTGCGACGTATGAGGAAGCTATGATGAGACCAGAGTCCAAAAAATGGCAAGAAGCCATGAAATCCGAAATAGGATCCATGTACGAAAACCAAGTATGGACTTTGGTGGACTTACTGGATGGCCGCAAGGCTGTCGAGAACAAATGAATCTTTAAAAGAAAAACAGATGTTGATGGTAATGTTACTGTCTATAAAGCTCGACTTGTCGCGAAAGGGTTCCGACAAATTCAAGGAATTGACTACGATGAGACCTTCTGACCGGTAGCGAAGCTAAAGTCTGTGAGGATTTTGTTAGTAATCGCTGCATATTTCGATTATGAGATTTGGTAGATGGATGTCAAAACGACGTTCCTTAATAGTGACATTGAGTAAGAGTTGTATATGGTACAACCCAAAGGTTTTGTCGATCCTAAAGATGCTGACAAGGTGTGTAAGCTTCAGCGCTCCATTTATGGACTAAAGCAATCATCCCAGAGTTGGAATCAATGTTTTAATAAGGTGATAAAAAACTTTGGATTTATACAAACTTATGGAGAAGCTTGTATCTACAAGAAAGTGAGTGGGAGCTCTGTAGCATTCTTAATACTATATGTGGATGGCATATTGTTGATTGGAAATGATATAGAACTTCTTGAAAGTGTCAAGGCCTATTTGAATAATAGTTTTTCAATGAAGGATCTTGGCGAAGCGGCATACATTTTAGGCATCAAGATTTATGGAGATAGATCAAGACGCTTAATAGCGCTTTCACAAAGTACATACCTGGACAAGGTTCTAAAGAGATTTAGAATGGAAGAAAGCAAGAAAGGGTTCTTGCCCATGTTGCCAGGTAAGACCTTGAGTAAGACTCAAAGTCCAGCTACGGCAGAAGATAGAGAGAAGATGAGTAAAATCCCCTATGCCTCGGGTGAGAAAGGGCAACGACGGTGGGGACTCCCCCTCTCCCTATAAAAGGCCCCCACTCCCTCCTCTCATATCACACCTTCTCGTGAAGGATCTCTCTCCCCCTCTAGAATTATTCCCCATGGTTTCGGATTAGCGAGATACATGTTCCCGGTGGCTTTTCGCCTGGAAGGAGTTGCTGCTTCCGCTGCATCGCTGGAGCGAGGAGGCGGAGGTTGTTCGATGGACCGGACGTGTGTGCAATCATGGATGCGCTGCTGATTTGCGGCGCTGGACTTTCTCTCGATCTTGAGATCGGCAAGCATACGACTACATTATCCACGAGTCCAACCTCGTAACACTTTGTCGGTCTTCAAATGTATGTTCTCTATGGATGTATATCCACCCGTTGTTTGTAACTAGGTAGATAAATCTTGGTGTTTAGTAGTTCCCATCATAGAATTTTTTTTGTTTCTAGGCTGCGAACCCAACAACGCGCTGTCTGTGTCCACGACAAAGTTATCCCAAATTTTGGCTAAAAATGGGAGCCCGACGGACAGATTCAAGGCTTCGGTCTATTTGGTATGCCCCGTTGGGTTTTACCCTCTATCCCGTCTGACGGAAATAGATGGGTTAGGTTTAGGGTTTAGGGCCTCGCCCTCTGTCTGGTCGGATAGAAACGGGCGGGCTAGGTCCGTTTGTCGGGCACCGTTGGAGTTCCCTAAGTAGGGCAAATGACCCAAGCTGAGTGCTGATGAGCGACATCATCCGGGACTTGTTTTTCATGAAAATAGCACTTCTTTTGACAATCAGTACCAAGTTATATTTATAACAATGAATAGTACATGATAGAGATACATGGACTGTCTTCATCAATTATAAAATAAAGTCTAAAAGAAATGAGCAAATCTTTGAGGTCTTCATGCTCATCCTTCTTTCATGATATAATCTTGCAATTTTATGAAAGTAGCCAGACAAAACTGGCATAAAAACCAAAGCACAGACACCAACGAGGGTTCTCCTATAATTCTAATTTTAGCCGCAATGCAAGGCTACGTGCATGCGTGCAACCATTAAATTAATCAAAGAACATCGGCAAGAATGCCAACACCATTATTTTAGGAAAAAGCAACTGAACAATCTAGTGATGTCGCCAGAAAGTCAAGAGTATGAATGTCGAAGGCGTAGAAGCCGGGTCAAATATTGTGAGAACAAATCTCCTCAACTCTACCTTGGTTTCCCACACCTCCCCACACCACCTCAACTCTACCTTGGTTTCCCACACCTCCCGACACCACCTCCCGACACTGCTTCCCTTTCTATGAAAAAGGGGGAGGTGGGAGGCGGCTGCTTTTTTTTCTCTCGGGCGAGCGGCTTTTTTCTCGTGAAAATAGCACTCAACATTAACATCACTTGTTGACGCTTTTTTTTTTTCCACGGAATCACAGCCATAACTTTAGCATAAAATAATGTTCAGCCTCAATTCTAGCTCTAGCGCCTCTTTATTTTCCATTTCTACGCTGGAAACACTTTATTGTGATTCTTGAGACTAGTAAATTATTCTAAAGGGGTTTTCTATCAGTCCTGTCCTCATTCAGGAAACCAGAATCTGAGTGTTATTAAACAGCTTTCTCGGAGAGACTGATGCGCCTTCCTACAATTGTCGGGTAGACATAGGCAAGACCATTTATAGACAACTCAAAGCATCTATATACCCCATATCTTACAGAGAACTTTTAGTAACGTTCTAGCTTGATCATTGCAATATTGTCTTGAATATGACAAGAATCATCCAAATTATTTCAGCAAATAGTTGTGTGCAACATAGAAGTATGGTTTGAGCAAATACACAAACTTATGTGCCGTATGTATCTAGCTGGCAACATCGACAGATTCACATCCATTGTCAATAGAAGTTTTCACCGCATCCACCACAACCTGTGTCTTTCGGGTGATGGCCGGCCACTTCCCCTCAGGCTTGCCACCGGCATCTCTGATGCTCCGCACAAGCCTACAGAACTCCTGGACCATCAGGGCCTCCTGCGGTAGGTCCGTCGTGACAACATGCTTGCTCGGATGTGGATCCCATCCAGTAGTGAGTTCGGTGAAGTTCGTCTTGGAGTCTATGCTGAATGGACCAAACTTTTCATCATACGGGATGACCAAGTCGGTAACATGAATAGTACCATTTGTGCCGACGACGGTGACGTCCATGGTAAGGAAAGAAGAGTGGAAGGTGGCGACCTTGCCATCATCCCAGTAGAGCGATGCACCACAAGCAAGGAGCACACCAGCTTTGTTCTTAACTGGGTGACAGTGAGCAATCACATTCTTGGGCAGCTCGTAGTCAACAGCCCACAAGATTGCACGGATGCAGTACCACCCGATATCACCAAGTGCACCCAGGGCATCAAGGTCTGGCTTTACCCTGATGTCATTCTGGAGGAAATCTTCGCTTGCTCGGAAGCTGACAATGCTGTTTATCTGAAGCAACATAAGAAAACAATTATTTACACTAACTGTTAAACTCTGGAAATTGTACAAGTGTTCAAATTAAGTGGACATCAAAAGTTGTGAGGTTATATCAAGAATAGTAACTGTAGTGGTGGAACACTCGGCACATGCAATATATATATATATAGCACATATCGACGCGGATTTGCTACACACAGGCATAGTTGTACATAGGCTTAGGACCGTTGGATATAGAGATCACATGCAGATGCTCCTTTAGATGCTAGTGGCTGGCTCTTGGAATGGGAAAACGGTGTGTGTTCCATTCCGTTTTTATGCATGCATGCAATGGCTAGGGTTTTGGACAAACCCTAACTTTTTAGCGCGCTGTTTGGCTAAGAAAATTTTAGCAGCTAAAAGGGAGGGTAGTGAGAACAAGGCTTATAAGAGTTTTGCATGCAAATGCTTCATGCTAAGTGCTTGTGCTAGTATGCAAACCCTAACTATCCGGCAGGAAATCAACCCACGTCGCTAAGTAGTATAAGATAGATGATGATGCCATGTACCTCTGCTTAATCTATTCCATCGCTCAATTTGTCTGTTTTTATGTTTATCTACAATGTCTTGAAGCCGTTCTATTTATTTATAATTTTGGGAAATGTACCACGAGATCTAAATGATGATTTCTCTATTTAGCTTTAAGAGAAAACGGAGATTTATTTAGCCCTGCAAACAAGCATAATGTACTAACAAAAAAATGTTAATCCAGCTGGATACAAGTAACAGCTAGTAGTTATTTCATATGTTGGCAAGTAGCACTCAACGGCTAGTGCCCATAAAACGGCTAGTGCCAGTCGTCCTCTATAAGTAGCAGTGGATGGATGCTACCCATTACCAAATCTTGTAGCGCTCCTCTCCAAGCCGACTTTGTGCAGAAACACTGGAGTAGCCTAATCGCTAGGCCCTGCTAAGTTAATTTCTTCCTTCTTGTAGTTTAGTTAGCAATGTCCACCACATCAAAGTTTAGCTATGAAACTAGCGTGGCATATCTTGGTCTTTTGAAGTTTTGATGAAAGAATGAATAAGTGATGCTATGGCCAACAGCTCGTAAAACAAAAGATAAAATGAAAAGAAGTTGTGGTCTACATGCACTAGCTAGTGCCCTCGTTTTGGGTTGTTGCTACTATAACTAAAGCAACGAAAACACCATAATCTGAGAAGCTTAGTTTGATTAGGGTTTTTGCATGTCTTTGTCTATGGTACATTGGGTTTTGCGTTACAAAAGGAATAAGGCTTAGTTCGGTTAGGGTTTTGTGCATGTAGCCTGTGTGTAGCTGGCTAATTTGCTGAAAGAATGAATAAGGCTTAGTTCGGTTAGGGTTTTGTGCATGGAAACCATTAGGGTTTGCACGCCATGGTACTAACGGCGTTAGTAACGTCATATGGGGATCAAACCTTTTGGGTATGGAAATGTGTGCTCGCTATGCCTGTGTGTAGAATCAACGGTGGATATGCTGTGCGCAGCTATAATAGCCAGCTACACACATAATAGCCAGCTACACACAGGCATAGCCAGCACACATTTCCATACCCAAAAGGTTTGATCCCCATATGACGTTACTAACGCCGTTAGTACCATGGCGTGCAAACCCTAATGGTTTCCATGCACAAAACCCTAACCGAACTAAGCCTTATTCATTCTTTCAGCAAATTAGCCAGCTACACACAGGCTACATGCACAAAACCCTAACCGAACTAAGCCTTATTCCTTTTGTAACGCAAAACCCAATGTACCATAGACAAAGACATGCAAAAACCCTAATCAAACTAAGCTTCTCAGATTATGGTGTTTTCGTTGCTTTAGTTATAGTAGCAACAACCCAAAACGAGGGCACTAGCTAGTGCATGTAGACCACAACTTCTTTTCATTTTATCTTTTGTTTTACGAGCTGTTGGCCATAGCATCACTTATTCATTCTTTCATCAAAACTTCAAAAGACCAAGATATGCCACGCTAGTTTCATAGCTAAACTTTGATGTGGTGGACATTGCTAACTAAACTACAAGAAGGAAGAAATTAACTTAGCAGGGCCTAGCGATTAGGCTACTCCAGTGTTTCTGCACAAAGTCGGCTGAGAGAGGAGCGCTACAAGATTTGGTAATGGGTAGCATCCATCCACTGCTACTTATAGAGGACGACTGGCACTAGCCGTTTTATGAGCACTACCGTTGAGTGCTACTTGCCAACATATGAAATAACTACTAGCTGTTACTTGTATCCAGCTGGATTAACATTTTTTTGTTAGTACATTATGCTTGTTTGCAGGGCTAAATAAATCTCCGTTTTCTCTTAAAGCTAAATAGAGAAATCATCATTTAGATCTCGTGGTACATTTCCCAAAATTATAAATAAATAGAACGGCTTCAAGACATTGTAGATAAACATAAAAAAAGACAAATTAAGCGATGGAATAGATTAAGCAGAGGTACATGGCATCATCATCTATCTTATACTACTTAGCGACGTGGGTTGATTTCCTGCCGGATAGTTAGGGTTTGCATACTAGCACAAGCACTTAGCATGAAGCATTTGCATGCAAAACTCTTATAAGCCTTGTTCTCACTACCCTCCCCTTTTAGCTGCTAAAATTTTCTTAGCCAAACAGCGCGCTAAAAAGTTAGGGTTTGTCCAAAACCCTAGCCATTGCATGCATGCACAAAAACGGAATGGAACACACACCGTTACACACCGTTTTCCCATTCCAAGAGCTAGCCACTAGCATCTAAAGGAGCATCTGCATGTGATCTCTATATCCAACGGTCCTAAGCCTATGCACAACTATGCCTGTGTGTAGCAAATCCACGTCGTATATATATATATATATATATATAGAAACCCTATATATATATATATGCCATTTCTGAGTCTTTTTTCCATGATCCGAAAATTTTCCCCACGGTAAACCAAGATTTTTTTCCTCGAACACAAAAACCAAGAATCACATTGATGTTGCTATATATATGCCCTGCCAAGAGTTTAGTACTGACAAGCAACAATTTGACAAAATTTGCAAATGGAATCAGCAGTATGCACTTTTGTTCTTCCATAGCTGTAAATTCTAGACAAGCTATCGATCAACGTTTTTTGCTCTAGTTATAATGTATAACACCAGATGCAGCGCATTATGACAGTTGAAATTTGGCAATACACCGTAAAACAGCAAAGCTTTGACAAGATAACACCGTTTCCACTCTTCCATTGTCTTCTCCATCCCAACTCATAATGAGAGGTTTGAGGCTTTGAGCCACTGTGGAAGACAAAGTCAACCTCAGTTTTATGACTTTTACCTTTTAATACCAGTTTCAAAATTTCCAGCAGTATCAACATGTTATATCTGAACCCAAAGCTGTACAACATTACCAAGTTGAACCACTTCCCTTCTAGTAGCCGTCACCAATTTATTGCTCAATCATAAATTTATGCTTTGCTAATTAATTTATATCTATATGATGATCTATCTTTAGGACTTTTCTGTATTTAATCAGCTTGGTGTTGACTTCATCACATCTTGTTTTGGTTGACTTTTCTGAGCCAATGACCAGTGTCCATGTTGAACAAGCAATTAGAAAGAACCATCAAAGGGTCATTTTAGAGAACTGTTTGCATGTTTGATACCTCCCAAGCCCAGCTGAAAAAAATCCCCCCTGTCAGCTAGTTCGAGTTCTAGATGGTAATGGGGTTTTTCCAGAGCACATGTGGTGAAGTCTTTTGGCAAAAGTACAATTCCCTGTACTATGTGGTAGTACCTGCCATTGCCAAGGTCCCAGTTCAAACATTAAGATTGGAAAATTCAGACAGAATATAGCAAAGATTGTAGACAGGCGAGAGTTAAAAAGAACCATTGGCATATTTTTAGCATTGTAGAATGTTTTGTCCAGATCCTCTAGAAGTGTATATTATGCAAAAAAGACATATCAGGTTCCAATGCAACCCAGCCACAGGGCTCAAGGGTGTACCTTTGGAGTGTTATAGCACCAACATGAAAATTTCTTTGGAGTGTTATAGCACCAAAAAAATCTAACTTCAAACTTGAAGTGTGTTACAGGAAACAAAAAATATGTGTTTTCTTTGGCCTGTTTCTCTCAATTACATTTCCCTTTTTTGTTACTCTTAAGACATTTAGTACTAAATTGAAATTTTTACCATTTTAAACTTCATAGTAAAATGAGAACATTGCATCTCATGTGTTGTCATTTGCATTGGTACTGAGAAAACGAAATCATGTCTACAAATGGATGCAGCCATACCTGACTAAATGAGAATAAGATGATCCATACAAACTTCAATA
Source organism: Avena sativa (assembly GCA_916181665.1). Taxonomy (NCBI): domain Eukaryota; kingdom Viridiplantae; phylum Streptophyta; class Magnoliopsida; order Poales; family Poaceae; genus Avena; species Avena sativa. Next base: position 454,936,765 of record OV702288.1, on the reverse strand, counting down.
ATGTAGATTTCGGCAGGGTAACTAGTGCACTTTTTTTATCAAGGCAATAACACGCCAGATTCAGGTGTAGGTGAGACCTCGAAGCATAGAAAATTTTATCAAAGCAACACTATATCCATAAGGAAGCATCTGATAGGCTGGCCGAGCGAACAGCTGTGATAGGGCACCAAACCCAGTTCGGTCCATTGGAAACTGACTGGGAACAACAAATTGGTGGACATAACTGTATGTCAGATTATGTGGACAGATAGAGTATTATATGGAACATACATCGCTATAAGGGCCAAAAAAACTAGATTGGAAGAGCGATGAATTAATCGATAGTTATAATAATGTCTAGAACTAAAACTTTGAAGTATTCTCACAGATTTCTCGATGAAGAAAAGAGATAGTAAAACTAGCACAGATGACCAAATTAGAAGGGTGGTGTATTTAGACTACAGTGTTTATGAGAGTGCAAGATGTGACAGACAATAAAGCAGCAGGTGGTGGTTAAACAGCAATAATCGTGCATTGGTGGTCATGTTAAGGACCTCCAAGGAGTTTCAGAGGAAGAAGCAGAACATACAAACTCTACAACTCTTTCGAGAGTATAGTCCAAGTTGCAAGAAACAAGACATCGCAGTTCCTTCCTGTAAACTAAATAGGGAGACATGGAAACTTGGATGGATGTCGTACTAACAACCATTTTGCCAATTTCTTGGTTGGACGTACACAATGACAAGTTCCTTGAGGTGTTTTGGTAGTTCCAATTGTAAGCAACAAAATATCGCTGATGTTCACCGTGGTAACCTAGGAATCGAGATATCGAAAGATAGCATGCCTTGCTTAATAAGATTTTGTTGATTTATTGGTTAGGAATTCAATGGGGCAGATAGTTTTGCAGGAATTAGAAGCTCAAACAGAGCATCAACAACAATGATGGTACATTGCACGTTGACCATGGTTAATTTGGTAAGTATATGTAAAGGTAGTTTGCTTAAGTTTCTCCTTCTTTTCATGTCTTCGGCTATTGTGCACTGACATTTTGTCTTTCTTTAGCCTTTGGTGTGTGAGCATCCTCTCAAATTATGTCGTGATTTATCTTTTCATTATAGTGTTCTTTTTTGTTAATAAACAGTTGCTCTTCTGGTGGATAATGAACTATATCTTTGTATCAGTTCGAATTTCATATAAATTCAACAAAAAAAAGTTACAAGAGTGTAAGAACATTGTGTACCAAGTGGCACCCCGACATAGTTTTTTAAACAATTCCTTTTCTGATCTAGCTGAAAATATGTCAGATTGTGCAAAAGCCAAAATCATCTCACAACGCAGTAAAAGTTTTTAATCAATGAAGAGGCAACTAGCCAGTGGTGGATACAATGACAAACTACAATTAGATTAGATACACTAAGAGTTCACTAGAGAATCTTTTGACGCTTGAGCAACATGAATAGATCAAGGAAACATCACAGCTTACTGAAAAATTAATGGTGAAGTGGTCTCCATCTAGGACAGAACACACACATAATAGAAAATCACATCAGCAGAAATATTCTATACCTAGAAAGCACAATTATTATTTATAGCCAGGAAAGGAAATTAATAAAGGTGTGCAACACGATTCGAATGGAAAACCTACATTCGATAATGACTAAACGATTCCAGTTCGAACCAAATGCAAATGTAGCAAGAATTTTTGAAAGACTTACAACTCTGACGTCGCCGATAGTATCCTGATCAGCGAGGAGCTGGTGCATCTTGGCAGTGCGGGGGTTGTGCATCCACATGGTGGAGTCCATGAATTGGACGCCGCTGGCCTCGCAGGCGGCGAGGATGGGGTCGAGCTCGGCGGCGCAGAGCGCGGTGGGCTTCTCGAGGAGCAGGTGCCTGCCCCGCTCGGCGGCGGCGGTGGCCCACTTGAGGTGGAGGCTGGTGGGGAGCGGGAGGTAGATGGCGTCGATGTCCGGGTCGTCGAGGAGCGCCTCGTAGGAGCCGTGGAGGCGCGTGCCGGCGGGGAGGCCATTGTCCGCGGCGAAGAGGCGCGCCTTGTCCCCGGAGCGGCTGGCGATTGCGGCCACGTCGGCGTCGGGGCCGACCAGCAGCATGGCGCGCGAGAGCTTGCGCGCGATGGATCCGCAGCCTATGATGCCGAAGCGCACGGGGCGCGGTGGCTCCTCCGGCACGGCGGCGGACGACATGGCGAGCGGAATGTGCATAGCCGATCTGCCGGCAGGAACTTGGATCGAGAATCGACGCGCATTTTGGAATTTTGGGGGGTGGTTGAACAAGAACGCGGCGCCACAATTAGTAGCTACGGCCATCTCCCCTCCGGTGTTGAATCGATTAAAAAGCAAAGAAGACAGGCTCTTGATCCAGTGTTCATCTGAGTCCAGCGACTCTAGAGAACACAGCGGCTTGGGTGGAGCCCGCTCGGACTTATGACACCAGGTCTATCGGACGGGGATCCCACGTCATCAGAAGAATTTGCAAGTTCAAAAAATTCCGAAATAAATTTGGAGAAAATATCTAGTGGTACCATGGCTCGCATGATACTAACATACCCATTTTGATGAAAAGTGCAATCCTAGGTCGATCTGAGACCAAGAGCGGATAAGGCTCTCCCTTCCCCCTCCTCCTGCAGTTCTCCAGAAAACTCTCGCGGGCGCTGGGCTGATCCATGGCCGATCTTGCCGGCGCCGCCGATCGAGGGAGGCGAAGGAGAGGCTTCGGCACCAGTAGTGTACATACTAGGTGTAGGTCTCAACTGTATGCCGGTGTTTGGAGTAGGGCTCGGGATTTTCTTAGCCAAATCATGGGCATCTCGAGGTGGTTCTCCGGTGGCGTAGATCTGGAGGTCAGAGCTGTCGGCGGTGTACCTGGCCTTGAGGATCTCCGAAATAAGGCCATTTGCGGTGTCCTTCTGTGCTGCTATGCCGTCTTGCTGCTTCTTCTTATCCTGGCCGACCATGGAGGCGAGGAGGAGAAGGGCAGCGGGAAGATGATGCGATCTGAAGGCCTGTGGGGATTTCTTACCAGTGCTCGGCTCTGGCGTGGTGGAAGCTGGTTGTCATCGGAGCTCCTGCTTTCGTGGTGGAAGCAGACGATGGAGGATCCCCTGCTCAATAAACGCCTCTGTTGTCCTACCAGTGGAAGATGCGCTGCCTTCTCCCTCTTGGCCGGCCGTGGTGGCGAGGAAGAGAGAGAGGGCGGGCCTCCTACCGCTGGTTTGGGGCTTCGGCTTGGGTTGCTGCTTCGTTGCGTGCATGTCACGGCACGCTGGGGCCTAACTACGACGACGAACTCGTCGTCCACATCTCCAGCTAGAAGGCAGCCGCCCCTTCTTCGTTCGAGCTCAACCATAGTGAGCTTGGGTAGGTCACTGATCTTCGATGCCCAAGATTGGCATCCTCTAACGCCAATGAAGCGTCTATGCAACCTCCGTGTGTGGAGGCCCTCCCCTGATGGTGCGGCATCAGCACTCTGCGCCCTCCTCCTCCCAAGTGGTTTCGTCCTAGTGAAGAGCTCGGTGGTCGGCGTCGGCAGCCATCCCTAAAGCTCTGCAGTGAGGTGCAAGGACCTGATCGAATTTTTAGAAAAGTTTTGAGGTCCTCTATGCTTGTTTTTAGGACCTTGTTGTATTTTTATTTTTATAGGGGTCCTTCTTGTACTTTGTACCACCGCTTGGTTTTAATGCAGCTCTCTAGGTCCTTCAGGACCTATCCCGTTCAAAAAAAACATACCCATTTTAGAAGATTTTTTATCAAGATACCCATTTTAGAAGACGACACGGTGAGGTAGGACGTGATTGCTAGACCGCATGGGTTAGAAATAGGCCACTGAATGTAACTGGCGATTGGTTGGTTGGTTGTGTCCAGCGACAGCCATAGCCAGTCCCAATGACAACGGCCAATTCAGCCATTTTCCCGGGGACAGGCTACGCGCGTGTTTTTTGTTCCCCACCGATGCAAGGACTTGATTAGTTTTCTCTCTCCTCTCTAAAAGTGTTCATCTCAAGCACTTCTAATTAGCACAAGGCTCTGAATTAAATCAAGCTCTACGTGAAAAGGATTCACATCGATGATGAGGTTCTATTACGACCATCGGCACCGAGATTCATCAACTGTATCTTCTCAAATTTAAGGTCAAAGTTGAAGTTTTTTTGGACCATTTTCATCCGATTTGTCCCACATAATCAACCATTCAAAGTCTCCTTTAAGAAGCAGATTCCATTTCGCTTCATTTTGATGTTACAAGTTTTTCATTTTGGTGCAGGTTGAGAAGTTCATCTATATCTCTCTCTCTGAGTTTTTCGCACATAATCAACCATTAAAAGTTTCATTTAAGAAGTAGCTTGATCTCGCTGTCTCGCATCACTTTGATGTTGCAAGATTTTTGTTTTGGTGCAGGTTGAGAAGCTCATCTATAGCGATCTCTCTGAGTACCTGATGTTGAAGATGAACTCTTTCTATCCCCTCTCTCAAACAAACTCTTCTCTAGTCTCTTGCAATCAACATCACATGCTTCGTTTTATAGGAAGCTCTACATGAAAAGATGCACTTCGATGATGGGGTTCTGTTTTCATGAACTGCATCATCCCAAAATGATGGTTAAAGTTGGAGACTTTTTGAAATGCATCGAGTAAGTGGAGCACCGCCACTGCGCGTCGCTAGACGCCATACTCCCGCAGTGGCACCCAAAGATGGCCCCTCTCCCTACGAGCTTTCTACTTCCCGGCCGCCTCTGCCTCGCCATCGCCCATGGCTGCTAGCTATGGTGGTGTGAGGTAAGTGTGGTCAGCATTTGGTTAGTGTGGTTATTGATGGGTCACCAAACTAGATGCAGCCAACCAATCAAAATGACAACAGCGTTACAAATGATGCCACCCGAGGTACCAAAGAAAGTCCACGATGTGGCTCAAGTATCATTTCTATGTGGCCATGCTCCCTGGTGCTTGCCCCCCTAGAGCTCCAAAATCACCCTAGGCTACCAATCACGCCCCTAGTGTTCTCGTGTCTCCTCGGCTGAGAGGGTTGGAATGTACTCCAGTCAAACAATAGAGTTTGGGATATTTGGATTGCGGTGCCTAAACGCCCTTAGATTAACTCTAGCACACGATCTAACCTTTGGATCATTCAAATCAATTTGCAAACTCCTCTTGACACTTTTGGGATGTTTTTACGGACTCTCCAAACTGCGTGCAAAGTTAAACATAGATTTTAGTTTTTGTACTTCATTTATTTCAGAAATAAACTTTGAAATGCTTTAAACTTGTTGAAACCTTTATACAAATACTACTTCGATGAATCTAGATATAATCATAAAAATGTGATTAAAATGTGACTAGGATGACAAGAGTACTGAATGCATAATATAGTCAATTTTCCTTTAGATGACATATCTTTTGATCTTCTTCATCTTCAACCTAGTTCCATCAGTCTTGACCTCAAGGATATCGGCAAAATCTAGCTCTATTTGCAAATTATCTTGTTTAATTATATTCGCCTCTTATTCAGTTGTCACCTTTTTCTCTCTGATATGTTGTAAACGTATCTATAATTTTTGATGTTCCATGCTTGTTTTATATCTACTTTCTTATGTTTTGTCCACACTTTGGAGTATTTTTATACATTTTATGGAACTAACCTATTAACAACATGCCACAGTGCCAATTGCCTGTTTTCTGCTATTTTTGGTTTCAGATAAGCTAGTAAGGAATTATTCTCGGAATTGGACCGGACAAAAGACAAAGTCAATATTTTACCCGAAGCAACACGGAGTCCGGAGGGGAGACGAAGTGGCGGACCAGGGCGACCACACCTGGTGGTGGCACGGCCTGGGGGGCGCGCCACCAGGGGGTGTGGGCCCCCTGGTGCTCCACCGACCTTGCCCTTCCGCCTATAAAAGCCTCCGGGACAAAAACCCTAAGTACCCGATCAAAATTCTACGAAAGAGTCTGTAGACGCCGCCATCTCTATCCCTAGATCGGGAGGGATCTGAAGCTCTTCTCGGCACCTTGCCAGAGGGGAGAGATCACCATGGAGGCTTTCTTCATCACCATGACTACCTCCGGTGTGATGCGTGAGTAGTTCATCCTTAGACTACGGGTCCATGTAGTAGCTAGATGGTTGGTTCTCCTCCGTTGTGCTACCATGTTTAGATCTTGTGAGCTCCGTTTATGATCAAGATCATCTATTTGTAATCTTACATGTTGTGTTTGCGGGGATCCGATGGATATTGAGATGCTATTTCAGATTGATTATTGATTCTATCATGTTTATGTTATTTGTGATCTTGCATGATTTCTGTTGTTAGTAGCTATCTTGGCCAAGTAGATGCTAGCCACTCCAAGAGGGAGTATGTATGCTCGATAGTGGGTTCATGCCTCTAGTAATCTGGGGAAGTGACAGGAATCTCTAAGGTACTAGATGTATTGTTGCTACTAGGGAGAAAACAACAATCCTTTGTCCATGGGACAATCGTATTGTTTACTTTACACGCTTTGCTTAATGCAATTATATGTTGCTTGCAACTTAATACTGGAGGAGGTTTGGATGATAACCTGAAGGTGGATTATTAGTCATAGATGTAGTTGGATTACGGTCTATGTATAATGTTGTAATTCCCAATCAAATCTCATAGGAGTCAAGATGATTAGTATATGCATGTATGCTTTCTCGGTGTCTATTAATTGCCCCGCTATAATTTGTTCACCCAACATGTCATCTATCTTAAGGAGAATCACCTCTAGTGAACTATGGACCCCGGTCCATTCTTTTACCATTGCTGTACCTTCTACTATTACTGTTTACTGTTTACTTTCTGCAAGCAAGTATTATCTTCCACACAATACGTTTAATCCTTTGTTTTCAGCAAAACCAGTGATATTGACAACATCACTGTAAGTTGGGGCAAAGTTCTGTGGTTGTGTTGTGCAGGATTTAAAGTTGCTAGCAACACCTTGCAGTTGCTTCCTTGCTCCTACTGGTTCGATAACCTTGGTTTCATAACTAAGGGAAAACTTGTTGTTGTGCTCATCATACCTTCCTCTTGGGGTTCCCAACGAGCTCGATATATTTTGAGCCATCAAGCCTTTTTCTGGCGCTGTTACCGGGGAGTAAAGGACATCTTCACAAGGGGAGTCCCTCATAACCAATCTCTTTACTTTGTTTTTTGTTTTGCTTAGATTTCTGCTTTGTTTGCTTGTTTCTTTTCTCAAAAACACAAAAAAATAGTTGTACTAGTTTGCTTCCTTTTATTAAAAACACAAAAAAAAATGAATACTCTTGAAAACACTAAGTTGTGTGACTTCACTAGCACCAACAACAATGATTTCATGTGCACACCTATGGCTCCACCTATTCCTGAAGCTACTTTCTTTGAAATTAAACCTGCTTTGCTCAATCTTGTTACGAAAGAACAATTTTCTGCTATTGGTACTGAAGATGTTGCTGCTCACCTTAATAACTTTGTTGAACTTTGTGAGATGCAAAAGCATAGGGATATAGATGGAGATATTATTAAGCTTAAATTGTTTCCTTTCTCTTTGATAGGAAAAGCTAAAGAATGGTTGCTATCCCTAACTAGAAATAGTATTGAGTCTTGGACTAAATGCAAAGATGCTTTCATTGGAAAATACTATCCTCCTGCTAAGATTATATCTATGAGAAGTGAAATAATGAAATTTAAACAATCTGATAATGAACATGTTGCTCAAGCTTGGGAAAGAATGAAATCTTTGGTAAAGAATTGTCCCACTCATGGACTGACTGCTTGGATGATTATCCAAACCTTTTATGCAGGACTGAATTATTTTTCAAGAAATCTACTGGATTCTGCTGCTGGAGGTACCTTTATGACCATTACTTTGGGTGCTACAACAAAGCTTCTAGATAATATGATGGTTAACTATTTTGAATGGCATACTGAGAGAGCTCCACAAGGTAAGAAGGTAAATTCTTTTGAAGAAACCTCCTCTTTGAGTGATAAAATTGATGTTATTATGTCTATGCTTGTTAATGGGAAAGCTCATATTGATCCACATCATGTTCCCTTAGCATCTTTGGTTGCTCAAGAGCAAGTTGATGTGAACTTTATTAGAAATAATAATTTTAGCAACAATGCCTACAGGAATAATTTTGGTAATTATAGGCCATATCCTCCCAATAATGGTAATGCTTATGGAAATTCCTACAACAAAAATAGGAGTGCACCCTCTGAACTTGAAGTCATGCTTAAAGATTTTATTAGTAAACAAACTGCTTTCAATAAAACTATTGAGAAAAACTTTCTAATGCTGAAAGAAATATAGTATCGTTGTCTGAAGCACAATCTTCTTTGATTAATAAAATGGCTGCTAAACCTAAAACCATTGAAAATCCCTTTGCTGCTACTAATGCCATACACGTTAGAATTGATAAAAATGTTAGACTGTTAGCTGAATTACATGCTAAGTGGGAAAGAGAAGATGAAATTGCTAGAAATAGTAGTATTTATACCATCACCACCACTAATGTTGATGCTAGCAAACCACATGAAGTCCCCATTCCTTCTGCAACAATGCCTAAAACCAATGGAACCTTTTCCAATAAAAATGCTGAAATTCTTCGAAATATGGGAAACAATAGCTCTACTACCTTGGATGGTAATTATGATTTTGATCTTGATGGTTGTAATATCTCTAAAGTAATTATGTTCCTATAAAAGCTTGCTAAAAGTCCTAATGCTAGTGCTATGAATATGGCCTTTACAAAACACATTACTGATGTTGTCATAAAAATTAAAGAAGAAAAGATGAAACACAAAGCTTCTATCCCTATGAAATTAGAAGATGGTTGGGAACCCATCATTAATATGAAAGTGAATGATTTTGATCTCAAAGCTTTATGTGATCTTGATAATAGTGTTTCTATTATGCCTAGAAGGATTTATGAAATTCTTGATTTACCACCATTGGAAGATTGTTATTTAAATGTCCAACTTGATGATAATGCTAACAAGAAACTCATGGGGAGTATTAATGATGTTCTTATTATGGTTAACAATGCCTATGTCCCCATTGATTTCTATGTTTTGGATGTTGAATGCAATGCTTCTTGTCCTATTATTTTGGGAAGATCTTTTCTTAGAACTGTTGGTGCCATTATTGATATGAAAGAAGGCACCATTAAATATCAATTCCCACTCAAGAAAGGTATAGAACACTTCCCCAAGAAGAGAGAGAAGATTCCTTTTGCCTCTCCTATTAAAACAAAATTTGCTCTTGATGCTTCTTCATTTGAGAATACGTGATTCTTGCTTCTTATGTCTAGCTCAAAGGTGTTAAAGAAAAGCACTTATTGGGAGATTACCCAAATTTTTAGTCAATAAATTTTTCTTTTGTTGAGTCTTGTAAGTTATTTCCTCTGTAATAACCTCTCCTTATCCTTTTTGTGTGCTTTTTGTGCCAAGAGTAACCTCTAATGAGAGAGAAGTAATGCTTAGGAAAGTTGCTATCCCGAAATAGATTTTTGTGCTTTGCTGTAAAAATTCGTTAAAAATATCTATATGTCGGATTGAGCTGTAATTGTTTGTGCTTCTGCCTCAGGTCGTTATCCAACTTTCGTTAGTTTAACACTTTTCGATTTGAGCAACAGAAAGTCTCCGAAAAAATCAGTTTTTACCTGCTGGTCTGTTTTGACAGATTTCTGCCATTATTTGCATTTGCCTCTTAAATCTCTTTCTCTTTGAGTTCTCGCCAAATTCTTGAACTTTTAAAAGAAATTTCTACAGTAGCTTTCGTTTTAATGGAAGTTTTACTTGTGTTGAAACTGAACCTAAAGACTTTTTATCTTGAGTACACTAATGTTGCTAATGAAGATTGTGTGAAGTTTTGTATGAAGGAAATTTTAAAGTGTAGGGAAGAACAATGTGATAAGATAAAGTATGGACAAAAGCTCAAACTTGGGGATGCCACCCGTGTCACCCAAGAAATATTCAAGAAGTACAAACATCAAAGCTTGGGGATGCCCAAGGCATCCCCTTCTTCATCAATAAAAATCTCAGGTTTCTTCCAAACACTTCATTTTTATTGTTTCATGCACAATTGTGTTGTTCTTGGAGCGTCTTTGTTTTTGTTTTTAGTTTTATTTTTCTTAGTTTGCTTGAATAAATTGGTTGGACCCCCGCATTCATACATAGTTTCAAATAAATTGATTTGGATTGGAAAAGAGTAGGAAAGTTCATGCTTATAAGTGGTATAAAAGGGGCTTGTTTTTGACTGTGGCCTAGACTTTGTCATGTCATGTTTGATATTACTTTGACTTTATGCTTAGTGATTATTGTTGTAGCATAACTTGTTACAAACAATTGAGATTGTTTAATGTGCCTTGAAAGAATCATGCGTTGTTTTAGCATATAAAAGCATAATATTGTGGTATTCTCCTTTGATGCTTTATTTGGGTTGACTTGGCGCATGCTCACACCACGTTAAGACTATACCAAGTCACCATAGCCTTTATGATCATTTAGTTTTCGACTTGTAATATCACTTTATACTTTAATTAATAATTTTTTGTCGCTTTGCATGATTATGGCCATTATTGCTCTCTTAGTTGGTCGCTCCTAGTCTTTTGCTAGCCTCCACATATACCAAGTATGAGTTCCACTCATGCATCCAACTCCAAATAAAACCAAGTTATTCCAAAGAGTCCACCATACCTACCTATTAGCATTATTGCTATTCCAAGTATATCCATGTTTTTATCTACCTTCCGAATTAAACTTGTTATGTGAAAATTAGTGATTAAAGCTCTCACGAACTTGATGGCACACTTTACTTTCTTGCACTTAATAAACTTGAACCATCGTGCCCATATATGTTGCGTATATGCTTGTGTTTTGTAAGTTGTGAATTAGCAGAACCATGTTACCATGGGGAGCGCTTTCAACATTGCACTTTATTTAGTTGATATCGTGTTCTTTTGCTTATGGATCCCGGCAGTGTGAAATGAAAGGGGAGCTTGTAAGGCTCATGGAGTTAGTATATGTGCTAGAGAAACGCCTGGGTGGCTAGTCTAAGCCATGCCTAATCATGGTGGAAACGTGCAGCATAACCATAGTGAGCAATCTGTGAAGCATCCTCAATAAAAAAAACCTATGCAAATAGGAAAGAAAAAACCCTATGCAAATAGGAAATAAAAGGATCGCTGAGATGCTCATTGTCTACTTGCCTTGTCATTTTGATATGGGAAAGCTTCCGTATCATCGAGCAAGGGGTACCTCGTTGGCGGTTCTCTATGATACACATGTACTTACAATGACAAGAACTTACTTGTGACTAAAGTTGAGTAGCATGAGGTTCGGTACTCGTAAGTAAGGGGCATGAGATTTTCAGCTTATAACTTGTCAAGCATATCCTCATATTTGCTCACTTTAACCTTAATCACCTAAAGATGCTTATGATAGGGGCAATGAAAGCTGAAAGCTAATAAGTACCATAATTTTTGGAAGCTCTTTATGAGACTTGAATCCCTGCTTCCTTCTATGAAGGGCCTTTCTTTTACTTTTATGTTGAGTCTCTATCTTCTATCTTTATGCACCTATTGAGAGAGCATAGTGGCCATTCTTAGTTTAATGTGCATTGTCCCAAATCTTGTTGATTGATTCATAACTTTGATATTGCTTATTCTTAAACTATTTGTATCTAGTCACCCTTATGAACTTTGAAGGTGTCCTATGCATTTATGTTTTGCTACACTTTGAGGGACAAGCTGAATACCATTCTCATTATGTTTTCTATATGATAAACAAACAAACGTTTTCCAAAGCATTGTTATTCATGAATCTTTTGTTTGTACCTTTTCATGTTACAACATAGTTGCTATGTCTTATTGTTAGAACTATATCTTTCATGTCTATGTTAGAGTACTATGATCCAAGCTAACAATGTTTTACAAACACCTTGATCAAGATTGTGATGGTGCAGGTCACCTAAAAAATTATTCTTTTTTATCACTTACCTAATCGAGGACGAGCAGGAGTTAACCGTGGGGATGTTGATACGTTGTAAACGCATCTATAAATTTTGATGTTCCATGCTTGTTTTATATGTACTTTCTTATGTTTTGTCCACACTTTGGAGTATTTTTACACATTTTCTGGAACTAACCTATTAACAAGATGCCATAGTGTCAGTTTCCTGTTTTCTGCTGTTTTTGGTTTCAGAAAAGCTAGTAAGGAAATATTCTCGGAATTGGACCGGACAAAAGCCAAAGTCAATATTTTACCTGAAGCAACACGGAGTCCAGAGGGAAGTGATGGCTCGTGTATTAACAAGCTCGTTGGGGAACCCCAAGAGGAAGGTATGATGAGCACAGCAGCAGGTTTCTCTCAGTTATGAAACCAAGGTTTAATCGAACCAGTAGGAACAAGGAAACACCCCAAAGGTGTTGCTAGCTGAGCCTTGGCAGGGCGCACTACCGGTGCTAGTAGCAACGTGGAGACCTGCACAACCACAGAACTCTGTCCCCAACTTGTGATGAGGTTGTCAATCTCATCGTGTTTTGCTGAAAACAAAGGATTAAACGTATCGAATGGAAAGAAGTAATAGTTTGTAGAAAGTAAACACAAAGCAGTAAACAGTTTATAGATTGTATGTAAAGAAAAGGACCGGGATCCATAGTTCACTAGAGGTGGCTCTCATTAAGATAGATAACATGTTGGGTGAACAAATTATAGTGGGGCAATTGACAAACATCGAGAAAGCAATACATGCATATACTAATCATCTTGACTCCTTTGAGACTTGATTGGGCATTACAACATTATACATAGACCGCCATCCAACTACATCTATGACTAATAATCCACCTTCAGGTTATCATCCGAACCCCCTCCAGTATTAAGTTGCAAGCAACAAATTATTGCTTTATGAATTGCATGTAAAGTAAACAATACGATTGTTCTATAAACAAAGGATTGTTGTTTTCTCCCTAATAGAAATAGCACATCTAGTACCTTAGAGATTTCTGTCACTTCCCTAGATTACCAGAGGCATGAACCCACTATCGAGCATAAATACTAACTCTTGGAGTTGCTAGCATCTACTTGGCCAAGATAGCTACTAACAACGGAAAGCATGCAAGATCACAAATAACAAAGACATGATAGAATCAATAATCAATCGGAAATAACATCTCAATATCCATCGGATCCCCGCAAACACAACATGTAGAATTACAAATAGATGATCTTGATCATGAACGGAGCTCACAAGATCTAAACATGAAAGCACAAAGGAGGAGAACCAGCCATCTAGCTACTACATGGATCCGTAGTCCAAAGATGAACTACTCACGCATCACACCGGAGGCTTGCATGGTGATGAAGAAGGCCTCCAGGGTGAATTCCCCTCTCCGGCAGGGTGCCGGGAAGAGCTTCAGATCTCTCCCGATCTAGGGATGGAGATGACGGCGGCTACAGACTCTTTCATGGATTTTTGATCGGGTCCTTAGGGTTTTCGTCCTGAGGGCATCTTATAGGCGGAAGGGGAGGCCGAGGGGGTGCCGGAGGCGGCCAGACCACCCCCTGGCGCGGGCCAGGCCTAGCCACGCGGCCAGGTGGTGTGGCCGGCCCCTAGCTCTTCTCCGTCTCGTATTCTGGCATCTGATGACTTCCGAAAAAATAGGCACTTTGGCTTTTGTTCCGTCCAATTCTGAGAATATTCATTTTCTGACTTTCCTGGAACCAAAAACAGCAGAAAACAGGCAGCTGGCACTATGGCTCTTGTTAATAGGTTAGTCCAAGAAATCATAATAAAAGTACTCCAAAGTTGGAATAAAACACAATAAAGTGGATAAAACTAGGCATGGAACATCAAAAATTATAGATACATTTGCAATTTATCAGGGAGACGAAGTGGCACACCAGGGCGGCCACACCTGGTGGCAGCGCGGCCTGGGGGGACGTGCCACCAGGGGGTGTGTCCCCCCTGGTGCTCCATCGACCTTGCCCTTCCGCCTATAAAAGTCTCCTGGGACGAAAACCCTAAGTACCCGATCAAAATTCCATGAAAGAGTTTGTAGATGACGCCATCTCCATCCCTATATCGGGAGGGATCTGAAGCTCTTCCCGGCACCCTGCCGGAGGGGAGAGATCACCCTGGAGGCCTTCTTCATCACCATGACTGCCTTTGGTGTGATGCGTGAGTAGTTCATCCCTATACTATGGGTCCATGTAGTAGCTAGATGGTTGGTTCTCCTCCTTTGTGCTACCATGTTTAGATCTTGTGAGCTCCGTTCATGATCAAGATCATCTATTTGTAATCTTACATGCTGTGTTTGTAGGGATCCGATGGATATTGAGATGCTATTTCAGATTGATTATTGATTCTATCATGTCTATGTTATTTCTGATCTTGCATGATTTCTGTTGTTAGTAGATATCTTGGCCGAGTAGATGCTAGCAACTCCAAGAGGGAGTATTTATGCTCGATAGTGGGTTCATGCCTCTAGTAATCTGGGTAAGTGACATGAATCTCTAAGGTACTAGATGTGCTGTTGCTACTAGGGAGAAAACATCAATCCTTTTCTATGGGACAATCGTATTGTTTACTTTAGACGCTTTGCTTAATGCAATTATCTGTTGCTTGCAACTTAATACTGGAGGGGGTTCGGATGATAACCTGAAGGTGGATTATTAGTCATAGATGCAGTTGGATTATGGTCTATGTATAATGTTGTAATGCCCAATCAAATCTCATAGGAGTCAAGATGATTAGTATATGCATGTATGCTTTCTCGGTGTCTGTTAATTGCCCCGCTGTAATTTGTTCACCCAACATGTCATATATCTTAAGGAGAATCACCTCTAGTGAACTATGGACCCCGGTCCATTCTTTTACCATTGCTATACCTTCTACTGTTACTGTTTACTATTTACTTTCTACAAGCAATTACTATCTTCTACACTATACGTTTAATCCTTTGTTTTCAGCAAAACCGGTGAGATTGACAACCTCACTGTAAGTTGGGGCAAAGTTCTGTGGTTGTGTTGTGCAGGATTCCAAGTTGCTAGCAACACCTTGTAGTTGCTTCCTTGCTCCTACTGGTTCGATAACCTTGGTTTCATAACTGAGGGAAAACTTGCTGTTGTGATCATCATACCTTCCTCTTGTGGTTCCCAACGAGCTCGATATATTTTGAGCCATCACTCTCCATCTTCTTCATTGCTTCGACCATCTTCCGGGTTGCTAGCTCTAGCTTTTCTTCGACCTTCGTTTGTTTGTTGTTCTTTAGTTTCTTCTTCATTGATTGAAGTTCAAATTGTCCAAAATTAATATGTTTGCTTCGAGACAATGCTTCCACTCAGTTTTCATACCATGGATAAGAAATTTAACAATTCAAATAGAGTCGCAAAATTCGCAAAACAATCCTAAGGAAAGCAAATCGTAGAACATTCTACCTTGTCAGAATCAGAGGTGATGTTCTAACAAGAATTTATAGGAAATTAGATCTTGCCTCCTAGTAAATCTCATCTATTCTTCCATTTTCACCATGTCATATAAAAAGATGGCCCAAAGGGAAGTGAAACCCTAGCCGCCAATCACTCCCGCGGTCACAACACCATCATGGCCCTCCCCTTCCCGCTCGTCGTCCCCTCTCTCCCGTCACCGGTGGCTCGACCTCTACCGTTGCCTCCTCGCCATACACGCCTTCCTTCCTACTCCCGTGTCCCTGTTCGGCTCAACAAGGAGGCAGGAGAGAGTGGAGAGGAGGGGATGTCCGCCACCGATAGCCTTCTCATTCGCGCGATGTTGTTCCATCCTCATCCCAAACCTTCTTCTCCTGCTAGAAAGGCCAACGAGGAGGTTGAGGAATAGAGGAGGAGCGAGTGGTCCGCAAGGTATAATTATTGGGGGTCTTGGGGCTTACCATAATAATTAAAATTTATAGGCAGTTAGATCTTGCCTCCTAGTAAATCGTGTTTGCCCTTACCTTGTAACCGCGTCCTATGAAAAATACAGCCCAAAGGGAAGTGAAACCCTATACCAATCACTCCTGTGGTCACAACCCCCATTGCGCCCTTCCCTTACCACTCGCCATCCCCTCTCTCCTATAACTAGCAACTCAGCCTCCACTGTTGCCCTGCCGCCATCCACCCTCATCCTCTCTACTTATGTCCTCGCTTGGTTCAACAAGGAGGTAGGAGCAAGTGGAGAGGAGGGGTTGGCACTGCTGATGGCCTTCTCCTGTTGGAAAGGCCTATGAGGAGGTTGAGGGACAAAGGAGGAGCGAGTCATCCACAGGGACACACAAGGAGGATGTACAACCCAACCACCTAGGTTCAGATCCTCATGAATGCAAATTTGGGTTCTCATTATTTCATTAGATAAATTATTGTAGGGGCTTCCCCTACCACATTCCCTTTCAAAAAAGACAAACAAGGAGGCCCTCATCCAGTACATGAAGGATGACCAAAGTGTATTTGGGGCGAGGTAATCTTGTCTCTCACCCCTTCATCATCTCTCCTAACGGCCACTGCTGGCCTGGCCTTCCTTTGCGCTTCTATCAATGGCCATTGGGAAAGATAGAATGGGCAACAACTACTCCTATGTGTGGGAAGAAGTTGTAACCTTGATGTGTTCTCCCATGTATGAACTACTTTGTCACATCATAGAAATGTCATCCATTTTGCGAGTTCTCACGTATTCAACTTCTATGGCTTGATAATGTTTACACCCACATCTCTGGAACTTCCACATATCACGGGTACACCCACATCTTTGGAACTTTCAAATATTAGATGCAACCGAGTCAACAGAAAATCAGCCCATGTTTTTGGAGATTGCTGATACTGCAGTTATTGCAAGGTATCTGGGTGCAATGCTTGTACTTCCAGAAACCAGAGAAAATGAATTAGGAAAGAGGCGGTATGTTTATGGAAAAAAATATGCAATTTTAGTCAGTTCCATAAGATACGACGTCATGCAAACATGTACTTGTGGCAAAAACACATGTTTCACCACATGAGCATTTAAATATTTTGCTTATCCAAAACATGAGCATCTGGAATTTGTTTAATCCACAAATTAACATCAATATTTTAAATCAGAATTGTTGAGATTGTTATTTTGGAGAGAAATACTAATTACTGATCCTTTCACGTAGTATTAGCACACTGAGCTATACTTTGTGAAGGTTGAGATTGTTTTTTGAAGGTTGTATTCATGTTGCATGCAAGGATAAAGCTTTGTCGGTTTTCAACATGATTAGAGGGACAATGGTTAAGTGATATTGTATCGATAGGTTTAAATTCTTAACAACATATGATTCATGTAATGCATCATCAATTTGATAAATTCATTAGATGCAAACCTTAAAGTGTGGCTTCTATTTCAAGGGCATATTTTGCAAATGAACAACTATAGGTAAGTAAAATGCTCTCTATATGTTTTTATTCCTATAATATTGGCTCCAAATTCCCCCCGTGTAATGCTAGGATGCATTTCACTGTTTTATCTAATACCCTTGCTTCAAGTTGTTACTATGATATATTTGTATATTTAAATGCGTGTTGACAATAGTGCATGCCACGGTGGCAGGTCATGGCTAGGTAGTTGCATCGTCGTGGTTGGATGTACAACCATGCTGATTTAGGTGAGATTCTGAGCTACATTCCTAATTTTGAGATGATTTGTTCCATTAATTATTATTCCCCTGTCAAAATATAGATCATGAGAAGTTTGTGATCTCGTGATGCAGATCTTTACCCGTATTTTGCACCGAATCTGTTTTTCGGATGAGCACTTGATTGGCTTGATTCATCTTGCTACGATCAAATAGATAATTTGAGCCAAGAGGTAGATTTAAATTTTCCTTAATCTTGCTCTTTTCTTATGTTGATGTTTAGGACTAACCTCACCAAAATTTCCTATACATCCACTTATGATGAGAGTAGGTAATCCAGGGCATGCTTATTTTAATTCTCTAATTCTTTTTAGAAATATAGTACCATATTGTATGTAAGTATTAGTAAATCGGAATTTCTTATTGTATATTATATCATCATTTCTTTAACCAAGTAATTATCATCCACTGGTTGTAAGTATAAACTTTTTGTTTAGTTTTCAAGGATAAAGATGAGGCACATATGTTAGTTTTCAACTAAAAGGATAAGCATGCCTCTTTGGATTTATGTAGACATGGATTTCTCATTTTTGGAGTTGAATCCTTTCCCCTATGAAATGAGGAACCATACCCTCTAGACATGAGAGATGAACTGGATGATAAGCTGCTTTCAAGAACTTCTAGAAGTATGATTTAGTCTTACAAATCTAGTTTATGGAGTAGTACGTTTTTTTTGAACATATAATTTTTATTATTGTTTTTAGTTCATAGGTTAGGTAGCCTCGAGTGTCCTCTACCTTTCAGAAGAGTCATGAGCCCCTCAGCAAGTTATATCCATGAACTAGATGAAAATGTATACTCAAATTTTGTTCTTTTGATTTAATTTCTTAAGTTATCTACTTATAAATATTTTAGAGTCTATAGTTGTCCTAAAAGTTAAATTACACTGAAATAATATGGCATGCTTTATTTAATATTTAATGTAGATACATATGGTACAACATTTTTCATTCTTCCAAACAAGTGCATCACTAAAATTCACCTTTCTAAACAAAAAGTCGCATTTGGACATTGGTTGCGGGTGGTGGTGCGAGTGTCATATACGTTGACAAGGTAAACTTAACATTATTCATGTTGGTTTACATAGGTTATACAATTTAATCAAGATAATAACATATCAATTATATTGCCAGGTTGGTGATTTAGGATATGTTACAGAGTTAGGAAATTATGCAGAGTACATCGGGGCTTCCAAAGGGGAGGAGGATTTGAATTAAGGATTCTTATATCCAAAACCTAGCCAGTAAAATCTAATTTTTGTTTAGTTAGACATTGTTGTGAACTTAGATTCACAACGGGATAACTACCATGCTAAAGTTAGCCAGATAGCATGGCTGCTAGGGTTTGGGTAGACATAGATTGAGAAGAGAGAATTGCGAGGGGAGATTAGATTGATTGTTCTTGCATGTCTCAAACGTGGATACATAACATCATTATATAATAGATGTGCAGGCCCTTGACCTCTCCTAATACGATTAGATCAAGACGTTTCCTAATATAATTGGACTCTTTACTAATCATAAATTTTCCTAAAGGAGTCTTGCTCCTGCTCTAATACGAACATCATGGTCTTCTACTCTTCTTGTCGTCCGACTGGCAGCATCCATCTTACTAGCATCCACAACACTACACCCCTCCCGGACAAGCAGCTTGTCAT
Source organism: Avena sativa (assembly GCA_916181665.1). NCBI lineage: Eukaryota > Viridiplantae > Streptophyta > Magnoliopsida > Poales > Poaceae > Avena > Avena sativa. The sequence continues at coordinate 454,917,460 of OV702288.1, read as the reverse complement.
CAAGCTGCAAGGTGGCGACTAGGGTTGAAGTCCTCCATATCCCACATTGATGTGATAGCATGATTCGAGCTTTGAGTTTTGCTAGCACTCTTGCCCAATCCTCTCATGAAGCACTTATCTATCTCTAGGTCTTCATGATCTGCTAGGAGCTTGAACTGAACAGATGTACTATTGTCTCCAAAAGTATCTTCTGGAATGATCTGCAAATTGATCTCCATGCTGGCTTCGGTCTGAAAACAAAGTGCACCAGCCATGCCTAGACGTTTGTTTTTCCTGCATACTACTTCATCTAGTGGACACCATGCAAATCACCTGAAGCTATTTGCTATTTTATGGAAGCGTTTTTCTGTAATAAAATAGGAATAGCTAGAGCCAGCATGAATCTCATCTGAGTTTGTTCTCATGCATGTAAAACAATTATCATGCTTTTCTTTCCAATCTGAAAGATAGCTTCTAAAATTACATGTACCAGATTATCTCTTCTTGTTTGCATGCAAGCACCTAGAACCAAACTCATGTTTGAGCCACCCTCTGCACATGCATGGCTTGGCTTAATTCCATCCACATTGCCAACGCTCAACCCTAATGGGTTCGTAGCATGGAAAACAAAAAATTTCTACCGCAAGAACGAACAAAACCTAGATCTAATCTAGATAAAAGCCAAGATCTAATTTATTAGACATGAGCAACGAGATAGATCTTGTACTAACCCTCGTAGGCACCAAATAACAATGAATTAAATTTAAAACTAATCCAGATGTAACCGTCTCGCAATAAACAAGATCCAGACATAATGTTCATGCTTAACGCAGGCACCAAATAACAATTATTTAAATTTAAAACTAATCCCGAAGGTAGATGTAGAGGGAGCGTGCCGACAGTGATCACATCAACCTTGGAGCCATTTCCAACGCACATCGTCACCTCGTCTCTTGCCAGTCTTCGTTTATTCCGCAGCTCCTGTTTCGAGTTACATATATGAGCAACCGAACCAGTATCAAATACCCAGGCACTACTACGACTACTAGTAAGATACACATCAATAACATGTATATCAAATATACCTTTCTTCTTGATGTTGCCGTTCTTCAGATCTGCCAGGTACTTGGGGCAGTTACGCTTCCAGTGACCAGCACCCTTGCGGTAGAAGCACTCAGTTTCAGGCTTAGGACCAGCCTTGGGCTTCTTAGCAGGTGCGGCATCTTTCTTGCCGTCCTTCTTGAAGTTGCCCTTTTTCTTAGGCTTGCCTTGTTTCTTGAAATTGGTGGTCTTATTGACCATCAACACTTGGTGCTCCTTCTTGATCTCCACTTCAGCAGTTTTCAGCATGGACGATAGTTCAAGTAACGTCTTGTTCATGCAGTGCATATTTGTAGTTCATCACAAAGTTCTTATAACTCGGTGGCAGTGATTGGAGGACACGGTGAATCCCTAACTCATTAGGAATCGTTATCCCCAACTCTTGGAGTTTGTTTGCGTTCCCAGACATGGTGAGCACGTGCTCGCTAACGGAGCTTCCCTCTTCCATCTTGCAGGTAAAGAACTTCTCGGAGGCCTCATAGCTCTCCATGGCCGCGTGAGTCTCAAAAATGAGCTTGAGCTCCTTAATGATCTCGAACGGGTCGTGGTGCTCAAAACGCTTCTGGAGCTCCGTTTCTAAACCGTACAGGATGGCACACTGAACTGTGGAGTAATGATTTTTCCGAGTGGCGTAAACATTCTTTACGTCATCGGTGGCATCATCTGCAGGTGGGTCACCTAGCGGTGCTTCGAGCACATAGGTCATCTGACCAGCCCTGAGGACAATCTTCAGACCACAGAGCCAGTCCGTGAAGTTGCTTCCATTGTTCTTAAGTTTTTCTTTCTCTAGGAACACATTGAAATTGATGGAGGGATTCGCCATAATCTACAACAAATATGCAAGTAGTTTAGACTAAGTTTATGATAAATTGAGTTCTACTTTAATTCTTAAATTAACTAGGTGAACTCCCACTCAAAACAACATCCCTCACATTGTCTTAGTGATTACATGAACCAAGTCCACTACACCAAGTCCGATCTTCACGAGAGAAGATGTAGTTTCATCGGCGAACAATCTTCATGTTCATCATATCACTTATATGATTCATGCTCTACCTTTCGGTATTCCGTGTTCCGAGACCATGTTTGTACATGCTAGGCTCGTCAAGATTGACCTTAGTTTCCGCATGTGCAAATCTGGCTTGCACCCGTTGTATGCACACGTAGAATCTATCACATCCGATCATCACGAGATGCTTCGAGACGACGAGTCTTAGCAACGGTGCCAACTAAGGACGAACACTTTATTACTTGATATTTTGTGAGAGGGATCATCTTATAATGCTACCGTCGCGATCTAAGCAATACAAGATGCATAAAGGATTAACATCACAGGCAATTCATAATTAGTGTGATATGATATGGCCCTTTCTTCTTATGCCTTTGATCTCCATCTCAAAGCACGGACATGATCTCCATCAACACCAACATTGCGTCAAGGTCAGTGGCGCCGCTTCATGGTTGTCCATCATCACCAGCAACTATTACAACTACTTGGAATAAAGCTATTACAAGATGAATAGACACGCAGGTCTTAACAGAATTAAAGACAACCATTAGGCTCCTGCCGGTTGCCATATTACAACAAGGATCATTGCATACATCAAATATAATCACAATCACATGATGGCCATATCACATCACAAAACCCCTGCAAAAACAAGTTAGATGCCTCTAATTTTCTTTGCAAGTTTTACGTGGTTTGGGGCTTTCGAATAAGAACGGATCTTACCTACGAAACTGAACCACAACGTTGATACAAGTGCTATCAAGTGCAAAGTGTAGATTGGATCTATACTATGATGGGAGAGATAGACACCCGCAAAGCCACTTGTGCAAAGCAAGTTACACGTCAAGCGTGGAACAAGTCTCATGTACGATGACATGTAATGTTAGCCCGAGCCGCTTCATCCCACCATACCGCAAGATGCAAAGTACACACATAGCAAAAGACGACACGAGCACCAATGCCCACAACATCATTGTGTTCTACTCGTGCAACAGATCTACGCATAGACAAGGCTCTGATACCACTGATGGGTTCGTAGCATGGAAAACAAAAATTTTCTACCGCAAGAACGAACAAAACCTAGATCTAATCTAGATAAAAGCCAAGATCTAATCTATTAGACATGAGCAACGAGATAGATCTTGTACTAACCCTCGTAGAACCAAAAGCGTTACGAGATTAGATCTCGGGGTTGATGTAGTCGATCACTTGCCGATCTCAAGATCGTGTGGACGATCCTTCCGGTGCCGCGTTCCGGCAGCGTTTCCGCAGTCGGTCGCACGTGCGGAGTCGAAGCAGACCTTCCTCTCCCTGTTCCAGCGAGCAGCGAAGGTAGTAGATCTTCTCCACGGAATCCCAGTAGCACGACGGTGTGGTGGTGGTGGTGGAGGAGAGAATTCTGCAGGGCTTCGCCTAAGCCGGAGCAGAGCGAAGGTAGAGGAGAGAGGCGGCGGCCAGAGCTTGTTATGAGAGAGGGCTAGGAGGGGGCGCCCCCTCCCTTCTATTTAAAGGAGGGAGGCGCACCTGGGGAGGGGGAGTCCTAGTAGGACTCCCCTCCTCCTTGGGCCGACGGATTGGGAAGGGGGGGAGGAGTCCTCCTCCCCCACGAATCCATGTCTCGCCCCACAAGGTTTCCTTTGACCCTTTCTTGGTTTTCAAGCAAACACCAAGAACTCTTCTAGAACCTTCCAGAACATTCCGAAACCTTCTAAAATCTCCATACAAACACTCCGGAACATTTCCTAACTTAGAAAATGATCCCCAATATATGAATCTTATTCTCCGGACCATTCCGGATCTCCTCGTGATGTCACGGATCCAATCCGAGACTCCGAACAACATTCGGTTTCCAACACATATTCCATATCTACTTAAAACAACTTCGAACCTTAAGTGTGTCACCCTACGGTTCGTGAATATGCAGACATGATGAAGACACCTCTCCAATCAATAACCATTAGCGGGATCTGGAGATCCATAACGGCTCCCACATACTCAACGATGACTTCGTGATCGATAGAACCATTAACATACGAAACCAATTCCCTTTGTCACACGATATTCTACTTATCTGAGGTTTGATCGTCGGTATCTTCATACCTAGTTCTACCTCGTTACTGATAAGTACTCTTTACTCATTCCATGTTATGTCATCCCTTGTGACCTAGTCACATGCTTGCAAGCTAACTAGATGACATTCCACCGAGAGGGCCCAGAGCATATCTATCCGTCATATGGATGGACAAATCCCAATCTTGGTTCATGCGCTTCAACACATACTTTCAGAATACCCAATGACACCTTTATAACCACCCAGTTACGAAGCGGTGTTTGATGTCATCAAAGTACCCATCTGGTGATGGTGATTAACATAACCTCATGGTCGAAGGATTAGGTTACTATGCATTTGAAAGCTTACAGCAATACGAACTTAATGACTTGATCTTATGCTATGCTTACTATGGGTGTGTGTCCATCACATCATTCTCCTAATGATATAACCTTGTTATTAATGACATCCAATGTCCATGATCAGGAAACCATGATCATCATTTAATCAACAAACTAGTTCCACAAGAGGCTTACTAGGGACTCTTTTATGTTTACAAAACACACATGTATTAGTGTTTCCTTATAATACAATTATAGCATGGGATGTAAACATTCATCATAAACACAAAGATATAATAATAACCACTTTTATTATTGCCTCTTGGGCATATCTCCAACAGACCCATGCATGACACATGAGGGTTTCCCACACAGATTTGACTCTGCCGCTGTAGAGGACTCTGCACTTGCTGGCTCATTGGTGCTCAACTGCGTCTACACGGGCTCAGTTTCTTGTGACGCATCTAGTGCTTCTTCTTGTTGCATCACCGCCACTGCTAGAATCATTGTTGTTACTTCGGCAATACCCACTACCACGGCTGTCATGGCAACTGCGCTTGGCTGCGCTGCTCCAACCTTTTCTTCTTGCTGCAATACCTATGTCACTTTTGCTACTTGTTGCTTTCCTGCCGAACTTGTAGCAGCTGATTTGTCAAATGATATCGATAGTAACTCGATACCAAGTTGACAACAACCATTGTATATGTTCTAACCCTGCAAGCTTTGAAAAGCTCTGCAACATTGTGATATTGGCCATATTTGATGAAGGCCACGATCCTTGATCTTCCTGGAAAAATTTCAATGGTCTCCACCACTCCATACAGATCAAAGACTTGATGAAGCAAACTCTCGGTGATAGGGTAGAGAACATGCTGAATCGTCACGTGGAGTATCCGTCACGACATCTTCTTAGCAGCAAAAGCCATGGTGGTCGGCTCTGATACCAAATGTTATGGACTTAGATACACAATAGAATAACTACAGTGCTGAAGATAGCTAGATGGCATGGCTGCTAGGATTTGGGTAGGTATAGATTGAGAAAAGAGAATTGTTAGATTGATTGTTCTTGTCTGTCTCAAACATGGATACATATCATCCTTATATAATGGATGTTCAGGCCCTTGACCTCTCCTAATACGATTAGATCTCGACCTTTTCTAATACATTTGGACTCTTTCCTAATCCTATATTTTTCTAAAGGACTCTTGTCGTCTCCTTCTCTAATACAAACATCATGGTCTTCCTGCCGTCCGACGGTAGCATCAATCTTACTAGCGTCCACAACAAACATAGTGAACAACCACACCGACGAACTGCAATTTTCTTTGATGACTATGTGAGTAGGGCATCGCAAAATATCATGTCTTATTGGTTTTTGAATCGATCATATAACTATTTAATATATTTTGTGGTGCTCATTGTGTGATAAATATTGGAACCAGATACAAAGGTGTTTGGATATAAGATAATTTACCTCCTGGGAGATTCTTCATTTAAAGCAGTTCAATCTATACATTTTACCAATGATTTACAAAACAATCAACCAAACGAGTAAGAGTAAGAGTAAGCTACTTTTCTTTAGGACCATGACACTGCTACTTTCCGTAATACATTTTGAACGCTACCGCTACGACTATGGAGGGATGTTAGAGTATATATAGGCATACAGAGATTAACTTGGAGTATAAGACAAGTTAGACTACAATCCTAACTATCCTAAACTATCACAATAACCGTGTACGTATCATACTCTAACATCCTCCGCAGTTGTAGCGGTAGCATCGTGAACAACCGGAATGTCGCGGACGGTCAGACTAGATATAAACCGAAGTAGCATCCAGTAGGCTGACATCCCCCCGCAGTTGTAGCGGAAACGTCTTGGACAGTGTCGCGTCGCGGTAGCTTGAACTGTAGAGGAAGCTGGTGATGCTCAAGCGAGGTGGTAGCCCTTGTGCCGATGTCGAGGGAGTCGAGAGCGTGAGGCGGTGCCATGGTCGAGGTAGCCGTGTGATGGGTCGTCGTGGTCGATGTGGTGGTCAGGGATGCCCGTGTCGAGGTAGCCGCACGTAAATCCGCATGCGCATAGTGCGTGAGGAGGATGATGGAGACGCGTCGAGGTAGTCGTTGAGGGTGTCGATGTCGAAGTCGATGCAGTCCGAGCCGTTGAAGACGAGGTGCGTCCATAGTTTTGCCAGAACTAGGCGCATGTCGGGGACGAACGCACACTCTGGTTTTGCTAGAACCGAGTATGCAAAGAAGAACTCGTCGATGATGCGGTCAAGGCAGTCGTAGAGGGGTCGATGCCGAAGAAGACGTTGTCGAAGCCGATAAAGACAAGGTGCCGATCCGAGTTTGCCAGACTCGGGAACACGTCGAGGACGAAGACACTCCCGGTGTTTCCAGTACCAGGCGTGCAGGGACAGGGACCATCATGAACTTGTCACCATGTCAGAAAGACTAGCAGAGGAAGCCTCTAGAGCGGTTGCGACGCGCAGAGCGGCTAAGGGAGAGATGCCGACGCTGTCCGCGGTTGTCGGAGTAGAGTAGCAGGTGGTGTAGTCTGGGATGAGGCGATGACGCTGGCGGCAAAGTTGTAGTGGACGAAGACGTAGAAGGCGGCGAGACCTGGGTTAGTCATGTTGGATGCCTAGAGTGGCGATGGGGTAGTCGGCGGGACCTGCGACGATGAGAGGGCACCCTGCAGGTTACCTTGTGAAGCGCGGCGGCGGTGCTCGAAGTAGGCGAGGAAGACCCGACGACGTGACGAAGACCATGTGCAGACGGCGGCGATCCGCGCCGTAGGAGATGGCATGGTGAAAGTCGAGGCCGTCGATGCACGAGGACGGCAAAGTAGACTGCGTGCAGGCATGCTACGACCCGAGAGGGCAACATAGCTGGAGGGCGCAAGTCAGTGCAGCGGCTGGGAGACCACCAGTGACGTACATGCCAAGGAAGGTGCGTTGGAAGCCGGTAGCGTGGACCAAAGGCGGCGGCGCTGCGGCCCGACGGGGCGACACAGCGGCAGCCCATAGCTCGATCAGTGGTACGCGCGTGCTCGGGGACGTGCTTGGCATAGATAGGTGCGGGATCGGTTGATCATACCGAGGGTGCACCGTATGCGCCATGTCGTGGACGACGCGTAGATCGGATTCGATGGCAACGTTGTCGGTGAAGTCCCGGACGATGACGACAAAGAGGATCCGAGGGGGCGGCCACGGTAGCCTTTCGAGGAAGGTGTAGCAGCCGTCCATGGTGGGCGGCAGCCTGCCGTGAGGCCGCGACAGCCTGCTGAGGCAGGTGCAACAGCGGAGGGGGCAGGCGCACGGACGCGATGTAGATCCTCGATGTCGATGGTCGGAGTAGAGGCGGGCGATCATGACGGCGGTGGGCGACTTCTTAGCCCAAAATATATCGAGCCCGTTGGGGAACCCCAAGAGGAAGGTATGATGAGCACAACAACAAGTTTTCCCTCAGTTATGAAACCAAGGTTATCAATCCAGTAGGAGCAAGGAAACACCTCAAAGGTGTTGCTAGCTGAACTTTGGCAGGGCGCACTACCGGTGCCAGCAGCAACATGAGACCTTCACAACACAACCATAGAACTTTGCCCCCAACTTGCGATGAGGTTGTCGATCTCACCGGTTTTGCTGAAAACAAAGGATTAAACGTATCGAGTGGAAGAAGGTAATAGTTTGCAGAAAGTAAACAGAAAACAGTAAACAGTTGATTGTAGATTGATAGTAAAAGAAAAGGACCGGCGTCCATAGTTCACTAGTGGTGGCTCTCCTTAAGATAGATGACATGTTGGGTGAAAAAATTACAGCAGGGCAATTGACAAACATCGAGAAAGCATACATGCATATACTACTCATCTTGACTCCTTTGAGATTCAATTGGGCATTACAACATTATACATAGACCGTAATCCAACTGCATCTATGACTAATAATCCACCTTCAGGTTATCATCTGAACCCCTCCAGTATTAAGTTGCAAGCAACGGATAATTGCATTACGCATTACGTGTAAAGTAAACAATACGATTGTTCTATGAACATAGGATTGTTGTTTTCTCCCTAGTAGCAACAACACATCTAGTACCTTAGAGATTTCTGTCACTTCCTCAGATTACTAGAGGCATGAACCCACTATTGAGCATAAATACTAACTCTTGGAGTTGCTAGCATCTACTTGGCCAAGATAGCTACTAACAATGGAAAGCATGCAAGATCACAAATAACAAAGACATGATAGAATCAATAATCAATCTGAAATAGCATCTCAATATCCATCGGATCCCCGCAAACACAACATGTAGAATTATATATGGATGATCTTGATCATGAACGGAGCTCATAAGATCTAAATATGATAGCACAAAGGATGAGAACCAGCCATCTAGCTACTACATGGACCCGTAGTCTAGAGATGAACTACTCACGCATCACACCGGAGGCTTGCATGGTGATGAAGAAGACCTCCAGGGTGAATTCCCCTCTCTGGCAGGGTGCCGGGAAGAGCTTCAGATCCCTCCCGATCTAGGGATGGAGATGGCGATGGCTACAGACTCTTTCGTGGAATTTTGATCGGGTACTTAGGGTTTCTGTATCAGAGGCATCTTATAGGCGAAAGGGGAGGCCGAGGGGGTGCCTGGGCTGGCCACACCACCCCCTGGCATGGGCCAGGCCTGGCCGCGCGGCCAGGTGGTGTGGCCGCCCTCTGACCCCTTTTCGTCTCGTTTTCTGGCTCCTTGTGTCCCTCGGTGAAAAACTGACTTTGGCTTTTGTCCCGTTCAATTCCAAGAATATTCATTTTCTGACTCTCCTGGAACCAAAAACAACAGAAAATAGGCAGCTGGCACTGTGGCTCTTGTTAACAAGTTAGTCCAAGAAAGTCTATAAAAAGTACTCCAAAGTGTGGACAAAACACAAGAAAGTAGATAAAACCAAGCATGGAACATCAAAAATTATGGATACGTTTGCAACGTATCAACATCCCCAAGCTTAACTCCTGCTCGTCCTCGAGTAGGTAAGTGATAAAAAGAAAGAATAATTTTTGAGGTGACATGCACCATCATAACCTTGATCAAAGTATTTGTAAAACATTGATAGCTGGGATCATAGTACTTCAATCATAACATGAAATATAAAGTTCTAGCAATAAGACAAAGCAACTATGTTGCAACATGAAAAGGCACAAACAAAAGATTCATGAATAACAATGCTTTGCAAGACGTTTGTTTGTTTCACATAAAGAAAACATAGCATAGTGGCATTCAGCTTGTCCCTCATAGAGTAGCAAACATAAATGCATAGGACACCTTCAAAGTTCATAAGAGTGACTAGATACAAATAGTTTAAAACAAGCAATATCAAAGCTATGCATCAATCAACAAGTCTTGGGACAATGCACATAGAACTAAGAATGGCCACTATGCTCTCAAAGTAGGTGCATAAAGGTAGAAGGTGGAGACTCAACATAAAAGTAAAAGAAAGGCCTTCACTTAAGGAAGTAGGGATTCAAGTTTCATAAAGAGCTTCCAAAATTTATGGTACTTTTTAGCTTTCAGATCTCATTGCCCCTATCATAAGCATCTTGAAGTGATTAAGGTTAAAGTGAACAAACTATGCTGTATATGCTTGACGAAGTATAAGTTGTAAATTTCATGTCCCTTGAATATGAGGGCCGCTCCTCATGCTACTCAAGTTTAGTTACCGGTAAGTTCTTGTCATAGTAAGTACATGTGTATCATAGAGAACCGCCAACGGGGTACCCCTTGCTTGATAATACGGAAGAATCCCCATATCAAAATGACAAGGCAAGCTGACAACGAGCATCTCAGCAATCTTCTTATTTACCATGGGAATATGGTGCTTTTTTCTCTCTTTCCTCTTTTCTCATTTTTTTCTTTTTCTCTTTTTTTCAATATCTGACTCTTTTTTATAAGAAGAATGCTTCATAGACAGCTCATTATGGTTACGCTGCAGGTTTCCACCATGACAACATGGATTAGACAAGCGGCCCAGGCGTTTCTCTAACACACATACATAACTCCATGGACTTACAAGCTCCCCTTTCATTTCACACCGACGACATCCATAGACAAAATAGCATGATATCAACTAGGTACAAAGTACAAGTGCAATGTTGAAAGTGTTCCCCATGACAGCATGGTTCTGCTAATCCCCAACATATAAGTGCAAGCATATACAACATAGACGACACAATGGTTCAAGTTTATTAAGGGCAAGAAAAGTAAAGTGTGCCATCAAGTTCATGAGAGCTTTAATCACTAGTTTTCTCATAACAAGTTTAATTTGGAAGGTAAACAAAAGCATGAATATACTTGGAATAGCATATGCTAATAGGTAGGTATGGTGGACTCTTTGGAATAACTTGGTTTTAGGAGTTGGATGCATGAGTGGAACTCATACTTGGTTATGGAGGCTAGCAAAAGACTGGGAGCGACCAACTAAGAGACCAATAATGGCCATAATCATGCAGAGCGACAAAACATCATTAATCAAAGCATAAAGTGATACTACAAGTTGAAAACTAAAGGATCATAAAGGCTTATGGTGACTTGGGATAGTCATAACATGGTGTGAGCATGCGCCAAGTCAACCCAAATAAAGTATCAAAGGAGAATACCACAATAATATGCTTTAATATGCTAAAACAACGCATGATTCTTCAAAGGCACATTAAGCAATATCAATTGTTTATAACAAGTCATGCTATAGAAAAGAATAGTAAGCATAAAGCCAAAACAATATCAAGCATGGCATGACAAAGCATAGGCCACAGTCAAAAACATGCTCCTTTTACCACTTAAGCATGAACTTTCCTACTCTTTTCCAATCCAAACCAAACTATTTGAAAACCAATACATGAAAGAGGGGGTCCAACCAATTTATTCAGCAAACTAAGAAAACAAAGCAAACAAAAAACCAAAACTAAAACGAAAAAGAAGAAACTCCAAGAACAACACAACTGTGCATGAAACAATAAAAATGAAGTGTTTGGAAGAAACCTGAAATTTTTATTGATGAGGACGGGGGTGCCTTGGGCATCCCCATGCTTTGACGCTTGTACTTCTTGGATATTTCTTGGGGTGATACGCGTGGCATACCCAATCTTGAGCTTTAGTCCATTCTTCATCTCATTACTCACTCCTTCCATACACCTGAAATTTTTCCTTCATACAAAACTTCACACAATCTTTATTAGCAACATTAGTGCACTCAAGATAATAAGTCTTTTAGGTTCAGTTCCAACACCAATAAAACTTCCATTAAAACACAAGCTACTGTAGAACTTCCCTCAAAAAGCTCAATTTCCCAAAAGAACTCAAAAAGGAACCAACAAGAAGCAAATGCAAATAATGGCAGAAATCTGTCAAAACAGACCAGCAGGTAAAGACGAATTGTTTTGAAGACCTTATGTTGCTCAAATCAAAAAGTGTTGAACTAACGAAAGTTAGATAACAACCTGGGGCAGAAGGACAAAAATTCACGCCTCAAAAAAACGTACAGAGATTTTACACGAATTTTGACGGTGAAGCGCAGAAATCTGTTTCGGGATAGCAACTTTCCCAATCATTACTTCTCTCTCATTAGAGGTTACTCTTGGAACAAAAAGCAAATAAAAAGGATAAGGAGCGGTTATTACAGAAGTAATTACTGTCAAGACTCATCTAAAACTTTTGGGTTATCTCCCAATAAGTACTTTTCTTTAACGCCTTTAAGTTAGGCATAAGAAGCAAGAAGAAGAATCAAGTGTTCTCGAATGAAGAAGCATTAGCATATTTTGTTTTCATAGGAGAGGCAAAAGAAATCTTCTCTCTCTTCTTAGGGAAGTGTTCTATACCTTTCTTGAGTGAGAGTTGATATTTAATGGTGCCTTCTTTCATATCAATAATGGCGCCAACAATTCTAAGAAAAGGTCTTCCCAAAGTAATAGGACAAGAAGCATTGCATTCAACATCCAAAACATAGAAATCAACGGGGACATAGGCATTGTTAACCATAATAAGAACATCATTAATACTCCCCATGAGTTTCTTTTTAGCATTATCATCAAGTGGTACATTCAAATAACAATCTTCTAATGGTGGCAAATCAAGAATTTCATAAATCCTTCTAGGCATAATAGAAACACTATTATCAAGATCACATAAAGCTTTGAGATCAAAATCATTCACTTTCATATTAATGATGGGTTCCCAACCATCTTCTAATTTCATAGGGATAGAAGCTTTGTGTTTCATCTTTTCTTCTTTAATTTTTATGACAACATCAGTAATGTGTTTTGTAAAGGCCATATTCATAGCACTAGCATTAGGACTTTTAGCAAGCTTTTGTACGAACTTAATAACTTCAGAGATATTGCAACCATCAAGATCAAAATCATAATTATCATCTAAAATAGTAGAGCTATTACTAGCCTCAACACTAGTGGTAGTGATAGTAGAAACACTAATGTTTCTAGCAATTTTATCTTCTCTTTCCCACTTAGCATGCAATCCAGCTAATAGTCTAACATTTTCATCAATTCTAACGTGTATGGCATTAGTGGCCGCAAAGGAATTCTCATTAGTTTCAGGTTTAGCAGTCATTTTATTCAAAGAAGATTGAGCTTCAGCTAATGATGCTATATTTCTTTCAGCATTAGAGAGTTTCTCCTCAATAGTTTTATTAAAAGCAGTTTGTTTACTAATAAAATCTTTAAGCATAACTTCAAGTTCAGAGGGTGCACTCCTATTATTGTTGTAGGAATTTCCATAAGCATTACCATTGTTGGGAGGATATGGCCTATAATTGTTGTTACCAAAATTATTCCTGTAGGCATTGTTGCTAAAATTGTTATTTCTTATAAAGTTCACATCAACTTGCTCTTCTTGAGCAACCAAAGAGGCTAAGGGAACATTATTTGGATCAATATGGGCTTTCCCATTAACAAGCATAGACATAATAACATCAATTTTATCACTCAAGGAGGAGGTTTCCTCAACAGAATTTACCTTCTTACCTTGTGGAGCTCTTTTAGTATGCCATTCAGAGTAGTTAACCATCATATTATCTAGAAGCTTTGTTGCAACACCCAAAGTAATGGTCATAAAGGTACCTCCAACAGCAGAATCCAATAGATTTCTTGAAGAATAGTTCAATCCTGCATAAAAAGTTTGGATAATCATCCAAGCAGTCAGTCCATGAGTGGGACAATTCTTTACCAAATATTTCATTCTTTCCCAAGCTTGAGCAACATGTTCATTATCAGATTGTTTAAACTTCATTAGTTCACTTCTCATAGATATAATCTTAGCAGGAGGATAGTATTTTCCAATGAAAGCATCCTTGCATTTAGTCCAAGAATCAATATTATTCCTAGTTAAGGAATCCAACCATTCTTTAGCTTTTCCTCTCAAAGAGAAAGGAAACAATTTTAGCTTAATGATATCTCCATCTATATCCCTATGATTTTGCATCTCACAAAGTTCAACAAAGTTATTTAGATGAGCGGCAGCATCTTCATTACCAATACCAGAAAATTGTTCTCTCATAACAAGATTGAGTAAAGAAGGTTTTATTTCAAAGAAAGTAGCTTCAGGAATAGGTGGAGCAATAGGTGTGCTCTTGAAATCATTGTTGTTGGTGCTAGTGAAGTCACACAACTTAGTATTTTCCAGAGTAGTCATTTTTTTGTGTTTTTAATAAAGAAAGCAAACTAGTAAAACTAATTTTTTTGTGTGTTTTTAATAAAGAAACAAGCAAACAAAGCAAAAGTAAACTAAGAAAAACAAAAACAACAAAGTAAAGAGATTGGTTATGAGGGACTCCCCTTGTGAAGATGTCCTGACTCCCCGACAACGGTGCCAGAAAATCAATTGCATAGCCCAAAATATATCGAGCCCGTTGGGGAACCCCAAGAGGAAGGTATGATGAGCACATCAGCAAGTTTTCCCTCAGTTATGAAACCAAGGTTATCAATCCACTAGGAGCAAGGAAACACCTCAAAGGTGTTGCTAGCTGAACTTTGGCAGGGCGCACCACTGGTGCCAGCAGCAACGTGGAGACCTACACAACACAACCACAGAACTTTGCCCCCAACTTGCGATGAGGTTGTCAATCTCACCGGTTTTGCTGAAAACAAAGGATTAAATGTATCGAGTGGAAGAAGGTAATAGTTTGCAGAAAGTAAACATAAAACAGTAAACAATTGATTGTAGATTGATAGTAAAAAAAAGGACCGGGGTCCATAGTTCACTAGTGGTGGCTCTCCTTAAGATAGATGACATGTTGGGTGAACAAATTACAGCAGGGCAATTCACAAACATCGAGAAAGCATACATGCATATACTACTCATCTTGACTCGTTTGAGATTCGACTGGGCATTACAACCTTATACATAGACCGTAATCCAACAGCATCTATGACTAATAATCCACCTTCAGGTTATCATCCGAACCCCCTCCAGTATTAAGTTGCAAGCAACGGATAATTACATTACACATTGCATGTAAAGTAAACAATACGATTGTTCTATGAACAAAGGATTGTTGTTTTCTCCCTAGTAGCAACAACACATCTAGTACATTAGAGATTTCTGTCACTTCCCCTGATTACTAGAGGCATGAACCCACTATCGAGCATAAATACTAACTCTTGGAGTTGCTAGCATCTACTTGGCCAAGATAGCTACTAACGACGGAAAGCATGTAAGATCACAAATAACAAAGACATGATAGAATCAATAATCAATCTGAAATAGCATCTCAATATCCATCGGATCCCCGCAAACACAACATGTAGAATTACAAATAGATGATCTTGATCATGAACGGAGCTCACAGGATCTAAACACGATAGCACAAAGGAGGAGAACCAGCCATCTAGCTACTACATGGACCCGTAGTCCAGAGATGAACTAATCACGCATCACACCGGAGGCTTGCATGGTGATGAAGAAGGCCTCCAGGGTGAATTCCCCTCTCCGGCAGGGTGCCTAGAAGAGCTTCAGATTCCTCCCGATCTAGGGATGGAGATGATGGCGGCTACAAAATCTTTAGTGGAATTTTGATCGGGTACTTAGGGTTTCTGTATCGGAGGCATCTTATAGGCGAAAGGGGAGGCCAAGGGGGTGCCTGGGCTGGCCACACCACCCCCTGGCGCAGGTCAGGCCTGGCCGCGAGGCTAGGTGGTGTGGCCGCCCTCTAGCCCCTCTCCGTCTCGTATTCTGGCTCCTTGTGTCCCTCGGTGAAAAACTGACTTTGACTTTTGTCCCGTCCAATTCCGAGAATATTCATTTTCTGACTTTCCTGGAACCAAAAATAGCAGAAAACAGGTAGCTGGCACTATGACTCTTGTTAATAGGTTAGTCCAAGAAAGTGTATAAAAAGTACTCCAAAGTGTGGACAAAACACAAGAAAGTAGATAAAGCCAAGCTTGGAACATCAAAAATTATGGATACATTTGCAACGTATCAGCGACTCAATCCGATCTAAGATCAGTAAATCAAAAAGAAAGCCGATCAAGAGATCGGAGAAAAAAAGACTTACAGGGCAGCCGATCACGGATCGGCGGACGAACCCTGCATACGGGTTGCATAGCCCCCGACGGAGATCATGGAGATCGAACTCCCCGGGGCAGCACGACGGAAGCTAGGGTTTGAGATCGATTTAGGCTGATACCATGAAAGAGTATGAGTTTGGCGGAATATGATGGATATACTATTGAGCCTAATGGGTGAGTATATATAGGCGTATAGGGATCAACTTGGAGTATAAGACAAGTTAGGCTAGAATCCTAACTATCCTAAACTACCACAATAACCGTGTACGTATCAAACTCTAACACATTTCTCTACTTAAGTGGTGTTATTTGCAAGGGTGATAGAACTATCATTGTTTTAATTTTCATTTGGTTCCCATATATCCAGATGCAGACCTCTCATGCATCCGTTTTTGGCTACCACGTAGTGTTATGTTGGTCATATTGTACCTTCCCTGTAGGTTTCTGATATTTACATAAAATAGGTTCCTCTTACCGCATTTAACCCTCAAAATTCGACGACTCAAATTTTATCACCTCTGCTGATAATTCGGAACATGTGAAGGAGAAAGATGAAGTTGAATGACCTTGTATTACCTTCTAAGGAGTCGAGAGGATGATGACTTTGATCCAGCAGATCCTAATTCAGATAATGATATCAAATAGAACCAAGGTGCATCAGACTTCACATCTGACTATGATGAATCTGACCAGTATGTGGTTTGACGAGTTTAAGGGAGACGACATGTTCATTTTTTCCGACAACAATGAACTATATGATGTAAACCCTCAACTTGCATGTGTGCATATCTTAGAAACTATTCGGATAATGTTTTTTCCTTGATGAAAGGTTTTGATATGTTTGTTCGCCTTCTGTCAACTCAGAGAGTGATTATCTTATTCAGAAATTTTTAAAACTGCCATGGGAATGCTCGACTATAAATTAGAATGTAAGCATTGATGAGTGCATATTTGCATCATGTTTTACATTATTATTTTGCATTGTAGATGTAGGATCTTGGTATTTTATGGCGCTCGCGTGCATATTTTATGTCTGTTTTTACCAGGATCAGGACAAATGATGGATCCAATGGATACAATTCTTGGAGTAGTTGTACTGGGGAGAAAATGAGCCAAAAACAACGTAAATCGCTTATTTGGGAAATATTAATAGTACTAGAAGAAAACTAGAAGCGAACGAGGGAGGCAAGAGTCCAACGACCAAATATACGGCGAGAGAAATTTTTCCGGCCGTATAGCTCCGACCGTATAGTTGGCGCTGCCTCCGCCTCGTCAAATAGTTTCACCCCATGCAATTGGTTCAGAGAGACGACATATAGAACACCCAGAAATCGCCAAAACCTCACCTCCGGAAGGCATCTGGAGGGGAACTCATCCGCCAAGGATTCATCTTCGCCCTGTGCAGATCCGAGATGCTAAGGCATCGATCTTCATCAACCACCGCTGCATCACCACCATCTCCATCCATCCCATCTACATCTTGTCTAGATCTTGTTGTAATTCCTATACATGTTGTGGATTTATATAGGTACTATTCATCTATGATTGTTTCCATTACCATTGCCATGATGTTGATTGCCTCCATGTCTGAGTAGATCATTAGTTCTTGGGGAGATGGAGAAACCCTAGTATGAGATTTAAACAAGGTAAAGTCTATTATGATATTCATCGTTGTGACCATGTGTTAGATTTTCTACATCTTGATGTTGAGAGAAGTCGACCTCTCAATATTTGCCTCTCGCGGGGACTTGATGGAGGAAACTACTTGTTGGTAGACGGAGGAAACTACTTGTTGCTAGCACTTATAGTGACTATAAAGCTATTGGCACCCCTTACGTATCAACTTGGGAAACCGAGGAAACTCACTGAACACTATCCATGTCATGTGATACATCCTATGGGATTACGTCCCTTAATAGCATAGTAATTCGATTGATGTCGATTGCTAACTGCTGTGGTTATGAGGATGATGTGAGCAACGATTGCTGCCTATTCGTCCAAATACGGAGTTCCTCCCACACATACATAGTTGAGAATGTTCATGATGATAATCTTTATCTTAAATCTTTACAATACTAGTGGTGTATCCGCTACTCCCTGAGAACGCTTTTTCCCTACTGCAGTTCCAATCTCTTACATACATGATACTTACTTTCTATACTCAGTTGTTTACTTTACTTTATTATTGTTCTTATACCCAAAACATAAAAATACCTTTTACATAATACTCGCATTTTATCTTGTCACTTAGAACTTTATCTAGCATTTCTATCGTAGTATTTATTTCAAGAGTTATTAGAGTTCAGACTCCTGCTCCCTGTGGGATCAATATCTTTATTTCAAAACTAGCTACAAACGATCTGTGCACTTGCAGTCATCGAGCTATTTTCTGGCGCCATTGCCAGGGAGCTAAGCGCTGTAGGTCTTTTAGTTTTTGCTTATTTATTTTTTTGTCTTGCTAAATTTTGTTTTGAGTTACAGGTTTCCACCAACATAATGGAGTTTGAACATATGACTAGTGCTAGCCCACGCAACCATTTTGGGAAGCCCTATGATATTTATAAAAGAGACAACGCCAATGAGAAAACAAGGGGGTTTGAAATAAATCCTCTACTACTTAGTATTCTATATAAGAAGCAATTTACTAGAGATGAAGAAGATCCTAATCGATATGAGCATATTGCACGTTTCAAAGATATATGTGGCACTTTTCTATTGATGGGATATACCGCTGATGAGGTAAGGGTTAAACTTTTTAGTCAAACTTTGACAAGTACAACTCTCTCATGGTATAGATCTCTACCCCCTGAAGCCACTACTACTTTGGATAATCTAGCCTGTGAATTTCTATCAAAATATTACCCATTATCAAAATCTTTTGGAATCAGGCGTCTTATAATAACTTGGAAGAATCGTTCTAATGAAGGACTACTAAGAGCTTATATTAGATTTAAAGATTTACTACGACTATGTCCTCACCATGATTTGCCCGAATGGTATTTACTACATATCTTTTATGGCAGTTTAATTGAACCTAATAAAATTGAACCAGACTCTTTCGTGGAAGGAGCCTTTATGAATCTTCCTATACCTAAATCTTGGGCTTTACTTAATAGAATTCGTGATCATAGAGTTTCATGGAATTTTGGTCTAGGAAGTGAAGGAGGCGTAGAAATAGAGCATGATTGTATTCATGACTATAATAAAAAGGGCCATGTTAAAGAATTATCTTTTTAAACTTTATTTGGATTCAGATCTTGTGTTGCAAGTTGTTAAAGTTTTTACAGAACATATTAAAGCTCCAAAGGAGGGTCCAGTAAATTATGATCCACCACCTGAACCAGAAAAGAAAAGAGAAGATAAAGCAACACTGCCTCCGTAGAACCAATATATGAAGTGCCTTTCCCTAACATCGCACAAAAGCATATTCTTGAATATGAGCAGGTCAAAGCAGTACAGGAAAAGTGGAAAGAGGAAAGCATGCCAGAAGTCGTGGAACATCTGGAAGAAACCAAAGATGAAGAGGTAACCAAGGAAGCAATTATGGATATGTACCTGCATTGTAACATAGTTGAACTTGATGAAGAGACTTCCATATTGGTTGAAGGTAAAACAAAGGTAAAAGATGTGGATAAGCCTATTCTTCCCTGCATATTTAAAGAAACCTCGCATTATGGTTTATGTGATCTTGGCACCGATGTTAATGTTATATCTTATGATTTCTAATTAGAAATAAAATAAGAAATAGAACCGGCTACAATTGAAAATACTGATATGACAATTATGTTAGCCAATAAAAATCTCAGAATTCCAATGTGAGTAGTTAAAGATGCAACTGTCACAATTGGCAATAAAAACTTTCCTATCGATTTTGTAGCTGTTGATATGCCAACTGACACTCTTTGCCCAATTATATTTGGAAGGAACTTTTTGGGTGATATAGGTGCATGTTAACTTCAAGAAGGAGATTGTGTCTCTTAAGCTTGGGGGAACGGAAAATAAATTCCATTTTTCCAAATTTAAAGATAGGCCTCCACCAATACAAGAAGAAGAGAGAACTATTGAGGAAATGGCGGCACTTTTCTTTAGTAATCAAGAAGAAGAAATAGATGAAGATCCAAATTATGAAGAAATAGTTATGGAGGACAAGTCCCTGGGAGAAATAGAAAATGAATTCGATTCACTCCCTGTTTTGGGACCTCCAACTGATGAGGCTTTTGAAGAGCCAGAAAATAGAGGGGACGAGGAATTACCACCCCCAGAGTTGAAGACTCTACCAGAAAATCTTAAATACAGGTTTTTAGATGGTACAAATAAATTTCATGTTATTATAAGTGCTAATTTTTCAGGAGAAGAAGAAGAACTTTTGAAGATACTTAAGGAGCATCGCCATGCCTTTGGGTACTCAATGGATGAATTGAAGGGCATTAGTCCCATGATAGTTGTCCATAGAATATTCATGGAAGAAGGTGCCAAACTAGTTGCAGAATTCAATAGAAGACTAAAGGCTGAAATGAAGGAAGTGGTAAGAAAAGAAATTGTACGTCTAGTAGACGCAGGTATAATCTATCCTATTAAAGAAAGTGAATGGGCAAGTCATGTTCATTGTGTTCCTAAGAAGGGCGGTTTTACTGTTGTTCCTAATGAAAACAATGAATTGATACCTACTAGAACTATTGTTGGGCATAGGATGTGCATAGACTTCAGGAAACTAAATAAAGAGACTAGAAAAGATCACTATCCATTACCGTTCATAGATCAAACATTAGAAAGGTTAGAAAACCATACTCATTTTTCCTACTTGGACGGATACTCTGGTTTCTCACAAATAGCTGTTCATCCTGATGACCAACTTAAAACAACTTTCATTAGTCCTTATGGTTTACATCCTTACCAACGTATGCCTTTTGGTTTATGTAATGCTCCAGCTACTTTTCAAAGATGCATGACTGCTATTTTTGCTGATTTTATAGAACTTATAATAGAAGTATTTATGGATGACTTTTCTATATATGGAACTTTGTTTACTAGTTGCTTGGATATTCTACAAAGAGTTTTGCAGCGTTGTGAAGAAACTAATCTTGTTCTAAACTGGGAGAAGTGCCATTTTATGGTCAAAGAAGGTATAATCCTTGGACACAAGGTATCAGGTAAGGGAATTGAAGTTGATAGAGCTAAGGTTGAGGCAGTAGAGAGAATGCCACAACCTAGGGATATTAAAGGTATAAGAAGTTTCCTTGGTCATGTGGGTTTCTATAGAAGGTTCATTAGAAATTTCTCTGGGATATCTAAACCTTTGAAAAACCTCTTGCAGAAGGGAATGAGATTTAATTTTGATGATAAGTGTCTTGAAGCCTTTGATAAACTCAAAAATGCTTTATCTTGTGCTTCAATTATTAAACCACCTATCTGGGATACAACCTTTGATTTAATATGTGAAGCTAGTGATGATGTTGTAGGAGTAACTCTAGGACAACACATTGGTCGTAGATTTAATATTATACATCATGCTAGTAGAACTCTCAATGGTTCTCAAAAGAACTACCCTAAGGAAGAAAAGGAACTTTTTGTTGTATTTTTCTCTTGTGATAAATTTCGTTCCTATATAGTTGATGCAAAGGTAAGAGTTCACACGGATCGTGATGGCTTAAAAGAACTCCTTGAAAGGAAAGATCATAAGCCAAGACTGATCCGTTGGATCCTTTCACTTCAAGAATTTGAGTTGATGATTATGCAGAGGCAAGAAATAAAAATGTTGGATGCAGTGTCCATAATTGCCCCGCAAGACACCAATCTTATTGAGAGGAACTTTAGTCCTGGTGATTTTTGTTTACAGGAATTATTCAATGAACTAAGGTCAATTCCTCCAAAAGAGAAGAAGTCTTTGTTATGGGAGGAACTTTTCATCCCCGAATAAACAATGGTAAGTGCAAGGTAAGTGTTCTTACACAAATAAGTGATTTATTTTCACGATTTTTTACTTTTGAAAATTCTACCTTTGAATTCCTTGTGTTTTTCTGGAGATTTAGAGGGGTTTTACCAACTATATGGGCGGAGCTATATGACCAGAGAGGAAGCTCCTACCGTATAGTTGGTCGTTAAACTCTCCGCATCACGTTCGTGAAATTGTTTCGCTATCTGAGCCTATACGGTCGCAACTATACGACCGGAGCCAAAAATTCCGGCTGTATAGTTGGTCGTTAAACTCTCAGATGGTTTTGCTTTAGGTGTATGTATCTATACGGTCACAACTATACAACCGGAGCAAAAATTCTGGCCGTATAGTTGGTCGTTAAACTCTCAGACACTTTTGATTTTCAGTGTTTGTATCTATACGGGCACAACTATACGACCGGAGCAAAAATTTCGGCCGTATAGTTGGTCGTTAAATTCTCAGACCCTTTTTCGTTTGATCTTTTGTTTATTCATTACCAAAAAAAAACGTTATTGTCGGTTCCGAGTCGTGATTTAATCGACTTGGACTCGAGATATTTGGAAATATCTGCCCGGAACCAACTATATGGCCGGAGCTATACGAGCCGCCCCGTATAGTTGGTCGTTACGCGGCATGACACTTCCAAATCCGTGATTTCTTTCCCTGTTTTGTTCAGATTCTTTTCTTGGGCGACAATTTGATGTTTCTCGCGAGTTTTTCTGACCTCTGACCTCCCTTATATACTGCCATTGTCTCCCTCTATAATCATAATCTCTAGGAACCAATCTACCTCTCAACCAAGGAGTATAAGTCAAGAATAAAAGTTTCCATGGAGACTGGGAGCAATAGCGAGCAAGGCAAAAAGATCAAGGACATCCCTATAGAGTTCCTTGACACCGACCATGGGTGTCGGAAGAGGGATTTGAAGTCCCTGGAGCTGAAGATTGAAGAGTTGGACAAGGAGAAGCCAGAGACACCCAAACACCTTCGATTGATGTGACTTTATCTTGATAAACTAGATGAAGATATCAAGCGGACAACCGAAGCAGGTACAAACACTTCAGGATAACAATGAGTTCATCAAAGAACAAGTGAAGGTGCTGGAGAGGAACATTCTTTTCTACAAGCTGTGTGTTAAAGAATTAGAAGCTGTCAATCAATCCCTCCGCCTCAGGCTGGCCCGTGAGGAGAACATACCACGTGCCATGGCGCCATAGTGATCTACAACAATCACGGTATCAAATGATCTCAAGGGATTATTTGATCCCGCCTGGCTTGATTTCAAGCTTGGGGAGATCTTTAAGACCTTGTAATCTATCCTATAAGTTTTTATTACTATTTTCACATTAGTTCAAACTAGCAATAAAGTTTGCATCATTAGAATTCCCTTCAGGAATAGTCGATCCCTTTTATGAAATTCCGAGTTTATTATTATATATGGAGCAATATTGAGTTCATGTTTGCTTTATTGATATATGAATGGCTTGAGTATAATTTTACTTGCACTTGATGATAGCAATATGAGTCTTCCACACCATTGGTATTAATAGAACACCTAAATATAATTTAGTCAATATGTTGTAAGTCTACGGTTTGATTTACAAAGAAAAATTATATACAGTTAAGTTGAGAAAGAAACCTTAAACAAAGGAAAATGAAAGTGCTATCAAAATAGAGTGAGAACAAGACGAGGTAGAATCTTCAAGTCATAAGAATGCTTAATATACACTTGGAACTTGATAATTGAGATCGTTAAACTTTGGATTCCTACATTAAGTGGAATATATGGCTAGCTCCTTTGCACAACACTTAAACAAAAGTGTGAGCATATATACAAGAGAAAAGAAAAAGAAGAAGAAAAAGAGCGAGTAGGCATATACCACTGTATTGTAGTATGATAAAGATACACTTTTGAGATTTTGAATCCCAAGTGAATACGTAAATCCTAAAAACACTTGGGACTACCTCGCTAATTCATTCGGTTGAACCAGATACTTTTACATTATGTTGAAATTCATCTTTTATGAACTGTTGATCACTAAGGTGTGGAAGCCTACTAATACTATTCAGATGGTTCGAGTGAGGTACTATTCAATGAACTTATTCCTATGTATCATACATGATAAACACATGCTGCAATTGCCTCATTTATTTTATCGACTTAGCTTCACGAATATGAGGATCATATCCACTAAGCTAACACTTGCTCGGGACGAGCAAGAGTCTAAGCTTGGGGAAGTTGATGGGTGCATATTTGCATCATGTTTTACATTATTATTTTGCATTGTAGATGTAGGATCTTGGTATTTTACGGCGCTCGCGCGCACATTTTATGTCTGTTTTCACCAGGATCAGTATAGATGATGGACCCAATGGATACAATTCTTGGAGCAGTTGTACTAGGGAGAAAAGGAACCAAAAACAACATAAATCGCTTATTTGGGAAATATTAATAATACTAGAAGAAAACCAGAAGTGTCGTGGTGGTGGCACGACAGATGCCATGGATAGGCTAAAGATGGGGCCAATGAGCGCTAGGGGAATCCAGGGAGGGATAACATGGTGATTCCATGCATAGGTGTTGATGTATTTCCTCTATCAATGGTGATTACAAGTGCTCCTCGAGCTGTTCGTGAGAAGGAGACTAGGTCTCTTACCCCCCACAACTTAGCTCTAGAGTTCTACCTTAGACAGAGAAAATGATCAATCCCTCTCTATGGAGGCCCTGGTGCTCCTTATATAGGGGAGCCCGGGTTACAAAATTAGGGCACACGTGGCAGCATATTCCCTGAAGATGCCCCTTGGTTAAAGCTAGATGCTTCTTTATTCACTTTAAAGGTTCGTCCGGACTATGGATGTAACCCTCTGCGCACTCCATGCCTTTAAGCATCACCAGACACGTGCTACGTCAGCCGACACTGCCCGCGTCATCTTGGTCGGCCCTGCCCCGCTGGTCCTTCCCTCTGCTTGCTTCGCCCATGCTACAGCTAGCAAAGGCCACCTTTTGACCAGTGGGAGATTCCTTCCTTCTCTTAGAAGCCAAGTTATAGCCCGGCTGGCGCCTGGCTGACCCGGCTACCAGGGTACCTGCATAATAGATAGACAAATATGACCGACACATATTTTATGCCTGCTGGGTTAATGTTAGGGAATGCCCCACGGGCCGGGTTACTCTATAAGTCGGCCTGCCTTGAGGTGACCCAGCCTGCTCTTGCTTTGACCATGTCGTACCTCGTCTAAATCGGCCTTTATACCCAGGCGTGACCCTACCCTGGGTATCCCCCAACATTAGTCCCCAAAGCTGGTGCGGTCTTAGCAACTTCAACGGCCACAACAGGTTCCCTTTTTGAATCTGTGCTTCTTCGGCCGAGTTATCTCATAATCCGGATTCTTTACTTTGATGCTCCCTTGGCTCGTTCCGAGTTATTCCTTGTTGTCCGGGTCTTTGCTCACGTATCCGGGTTATCTTTCCTTCTCTCATACGCTTCCCCATGTCCTACGTGGAAGGTAATCATCACTTTTCCTCATTTTAAGGGCCACGCCTGTTTACTATGCCGGTTACTGTAGTAATGTCAGGAATAACTGCTCCGCACGTCCTGTCGTGGCAATGCCTTGTTAACTGTATCATGGCATCACGTCACGGGATCTTTTGTTCCCTATGCCCCTTGTTGTGGCTCGCACTTGATTGGCTGATCTGTTGCGTACACGGCCACAACGTGCGGTTGGGACACCACAATCGATCCTACTACGCGCTCGCAACGCGGGGTTAAATAGGGGGCAGGGGCAATCTTGGGGAGGTTCCCCACACTTCGCGCCCCTGCCTCTCTTCTTCTCCGCTGCGACGCCTCTGCTGCCACCGCTTTCGCGCCATTGCTGCACCGCCCAGCCGTTCCTCGCGACCGCGTCGCCGCCTTTGTTCAAGTTCCTTGCCACGGGGCTCTGTGCTTCTAGGTTCCCCGCGACCGGCTACCTCTTCTCCGATTTTGTTCTTGAAGACCTCGACCTCACCATGACTGAAGAGGAGGCCGCCATCGCCACCTAGGAAGAAGAAGGGGAAGAAGCCCCTGAGCTTGGTGGTTGGGCCGGCGCCTTTGTCTGTCAAGACGACATAGACTGGTTGTATGCCACGCGCTGCATCCCCGTGGGTGTCGCCTGCCGCCTCGCTGCGCAAGAGATTGCTCCCTCTCCAAATCCAGGGGAGTTCGTTGTTTTTCTCTCCCACTTCCAATGCGGCTTCGGCCTTCCCGTTTCTGATTTCTTCCATGACTTCATTTCCATCTATCAATTGCAACCGCATCATCTCCCCGCCAATGCCATTACATCTCTCTCTTCTTTTGCCTCCGGCATAGAGGGGTAGGTCGGCCTCTGGCCCTCCAAAGAGATGTGGATTAAATTTTTTGGTCTGCGGAAGAATGTTGTCCCTGACAAGCACCTCACCCCCACCGAGAAACACTTGACCCAATGGGGTGCCGCCTCGATCTCTCCCCACAAACACTCCGCTTTCCCCCGGGTCACCGGCCTCGAGTCCGGAATACCACAGATGAAGACTTGATCCGGCTCCTCCCTTTCAAGCTTGGTGTCCCGGACACCTCTCTGTGGGAGAAGATCCCGAAGCGACCCATGATACATTGCAAATGTATCTATAATTTTTGATGTTCCATGCTTGGTTTTATCTGCTTTCTTGTGTTTTGTTCCAACTTTGGAGTAATTTTCATATGATTTATTGGACTAACCTATTAACAAGATGCCACAGTGCCAGTTGCCTATTTTCTGCTGTTTTTGGTTCCAGGAAAGTCAGAAAATGAATATTCTCAGAATTGCACGGGACAAAAGCCAAAGTTCCTATTTTACCGAAAGACTCACGGAGCCAGAAGTAGAGGCGGAGGAGGGCCAGGGCCTGGCCACACCATATGGTGGCGCGGGCTAGCCTTGGCCGCGCCACCAGGTGGTGTGGGCCCCCTGGCACTCCACCGACCTTGCCTCTTTGCCTATAAGAAGCCTCCCAATGCATAAACCCTAAATCGTCAATCAGAAATCCACGAAAAGTGCCACTGCGCCTCCGCCACCGAAGGGGAGATTCGGGGGACAGAAAGTCTCTGTTCTGGCACCTTGCCAGGACGGGGAAGTGCCCCCGGAGCCATCTCCATCGATCTCCACCACCATCTCCATCACCATTGCTGATTCCCATGATGAGGAGGGAGTAGTTCTCTCTCGAGGCTAAGGGTTCTACCGGTAGCTATGTGTTCATCTCTCTCTCTATGCATGATCTTATTGAGATCATGAGCTTGTAATCTATAGATCTACCTTGCTACTCAAGTGCTTTAATAGATCTCTGCTCTCCCCATGTGTGTGAAAGTGACAGCGTGCACACCATGGTGGCACTTAGGCTAGAGATTACAAATACTTGTTATGAGTTATATTTGGAGTTGGATGTCTTTATGAAATTGTGGTGTTTGTTGGAACCATCTAGTGCTCAAGGTGACAGTGTGGGGTTTTCTAGATGGGAAAGGCTTACTTTGAGGTGTGTTGTTATAGCCCTACCATCGATTAGAGTGTCCAACCGGAGAGTAGTTAAGAGTAGTATCATAAAGGGAAGATATTTATATGAGAGTGTTCACTAGTGAAAGTATGATCCCTAGGCCTTGTTTCTAAGCACTGAAACACCGTTTGCTACTAGATCTGTTACATGTTTGCTTGCTTCCATCTTTATTTCAGTTTTACTTTAGTCTTTTCCACGCCATCAAGTTATTTTCTATCACCATTACTACTTATAATTATCCATACCACTTGTATTTCACTATCTCTTCGCCGAACTAGTGCACCTATACACCTGACAAGTGTATTGGGTGTGTTGGGGACACAAGAGACTTCTTGTATCTTGATTGCAGAGTTGCTTGAGAGGGGATACCTTTGAACACTTCCTCCCTGAGTTCGATAAACCTTGGGTGATCCACTTAAGGGAAAACTTGCTGCTGTTCTACAAACCTCTGCACTTGGAGGCCCAACAACTGTCTACAAGAATAGAAGTGTGTAGACATCAACCCACGACCCTGGCAAATCAGGTGGACCAACGGATCAAGGAGCTGGTCAAGGAGAAGTTGAGGGGCGAGGATATCATGATCACCTTTGTTCGCAGCCGGGTCTCCCCCCTTCAGAGGCGGACCCACAAGATCTGCTACTTGAGCGGCCCCCTCAACCCCCACCGGACCTCCTCCTTCGAGCTTAATAAGTCCAAGGTGTTTCATCGGGTCAAGGCCATCTTCAAAGTGGAGAAGGAGTTCTCCGAGTCTTGGGAGTGGGGGCTTGCACCCTTTACCTGGGCCAATCCTCCTCCTAAGGTAAATCCCTTTCTTGCCATCTTTTCCGGGTTTTCTTGGTATGTCAGACAATCTTTCTAATTCAATCGTTGATACTTTAGTTCCCAGCGATTCCTCCAGCAACCACTTGAGGATGGCAAGGAGATGGCAAGAAAGTGGGTGGCGGACCATGCCGATCCTGACGAGGAGGAGCCTGACCCGGAGAGGTTCCTACCTACTCCGGACACCGCCAAGCGTACCTCTGGTAAGGGATGACCCACAAGTATAGGGGGTGTATCGCAGTATTTTCGATAAGTAAGAGGGTCGAACCCAACGAGGAGCAGAAGGTGCTGGCTAGTGGTATGGATCAGGAATTCTCTGCAAATACTTAGCAAACGGATTTTTAGGGTTTTTTGATAAAGCAAGTAAACAAAGTACGAGTAAATAAAAGATAGTAGGAATAAATGCAGCAAGTGGCCCAATCCTTTATGCAGCAAAGGACAAGCCGGTTGTATTACTTAAGATGACCAAACGTTCTCGAGGACACATGGGAAGACTGTCAAGTGCTTTCGCTTCATATAGTTGATTAATCTTCTTTAGCTTGCTAAGTGTTGTGTGGGTAAACCTGTGCTAATGTACCGCCCAATCCAAGACTAATAAATACTTGTGATTATACCCCTTTCAAACATCCGTAAGTACAAGAAAGTAATTAAGGTAGAAACCTAACCACAGCTTTAAACTCTAAGACCCTTACGTCCCTTGTGCAATGGTTTCCTAATGGGGGTTTAGGTTTCTGTCACTCTGGCAACCCCTACGATTAGTAGCCAAATACACAATGCATTCTCCTAGGCCCATATAGGTGAAGTGTCACGTAGTCGACGTTCACATGACACCACTAGAAGAATTACACCACAACTTAAATAACAATCTATTGAATCTCTCTCAACACAACTCCACTACTAACAACATGACTTCTCCCATGTCCTCAAGAACAAAACGAACTACTCACAAGACATCATAGATCATGATCAGAGATGGAATAATGATGTATAATAATCTGAACATAAACAATAATTCAATGGTTCACTCAATAGCATCAACTACAAAGAGTAATCAACACCGGGAAAGTTTCCCCTATGAACTAATGCAAGATTCAACTCAATTGTTACAGCAATATGGAGATGGTGATGAGGGTGCTGATGGTGATGATGGTGGTGATGATGATGATGATCCCGATGAAGTCCAGCTTGATGGTGGTGTTGATGGCAACGATCTCCCCTCTCCGGGAGGAATTCCCCCGGCAGAAATCTGTTTGCTAGAGAGATCTTTCTCTCTCGGTGTTTTCCGCCCCGCAGAGGCGGCAGAATCTTTTTGTGGTCGCCCCCTGAGTCTTAGGGTTTCGGGAGGATGATATACGCCAGAGGAGAGATGCTGGAGTGGGCCAGGGTGGCCACACCACCTCCTGGCGTGGCCTAGGGCAGCCCGTGCCAGGGGGTGGTGTGGGCCCCCTGTGGCCCATCTCCACTCCGGCTTCTGGCATCCCTAGTCTTCTGGAAAAATAGGATTTTCCGTATATTTTCTCGAATTTTCTGATCTTTGCGAATTTTGCCTGCAAACAACACCTTTTCCATCAGAATCCTGACTGCAGCGGTCCATGCTCAAAAAGTCATCAACCATGCAAAAACAGATGAAATAACATAAGTATCACCTCTCAATATGGAATATATCAATGAATAATAGTGAATTAAGACATAGAATAGTGATGCAAAATGGACGTATCAACTCCTCCCAAGCTTAGACATCGCTTGTCCCCAAGCGAAACTGAGCTCAATAAACATGGCCTCAGGTTTATGGAGTGAAGAGTCGATAAAAGAATATGGACAAGAAGCATCACATTCATCAAATATATAGATCATAATAGAAGACAACTCACTATTATATAACTCAACTTGCAATGAGTAAAGGAAACACAATAAAGATACATAAAGTGAATCATAATTGGTAATGGCAAACTTAGCTCTTGGTCGAAGAATAGTTGATAATTTGCTGGAGTTCACAAATAGATGGTTTTTCAATGATAACTTTCAAAGCAGTAAACATCAAGATAAGAGTAATGTGCAAAACAAGGAACATAAGAAACATGATTGAATAAATCATCATATGAATAAATCTTCCTTGGAAGCACAAAAGATCTTAATTAGAGAATACTAAACTTATGAGCAAATCAAGAAAGAAAGATGATGAAATTTGTTTTTTCTTTACAGTAATTTTATCTTTTTCATTCAACTCTCAAAAATAGTGTTGCTGCTGACCGAGCCAGGTTTGCCAAAACCAACTAAATTAACTCAATGATCCCAAAGTGATACCAATACTAACAACAAGATCAATCATATAACCACGAATTGAAAACTAATATAAGGTATGCAAAAGAAACACAACAACTCAAAATACTTGCTGAGATAGAAGGGAGTAGGTTTACTGACTCAACTACAAAGTAAGAGAAAGGCCCTTCATAGAGGGAAGCAGGGATTGCAAGTATCATAAAGAGCTCCCAAAAATTATGATACTTACTAGCTTTTAGCTCTCATTGCCCCTATCATAGGCATCTTCTGGTGGTTAAGGTTAAAGTGACACAACTAGGAGGATATGCTTGACAAGTTATAAGTTGAAATCTCATGCCCCTTACTTATGAGTACCGAACCTCATGCTACTCAACTTCAGTCATGAGCAAGCTCTTGTCATTGTAAATACATGTGTATCATTAAGAACCGCCAACGGGGTACCCCTTGCACATGACACAGGAGCTATCCCATAATCAAAATGATAAGGCAAGCAGACAGTGAGCATCTCAGGGATCTTTTTATTTGCTATTTGCATAGGTTTTTATTGAGGATGCTTCATAGAATGCTCACTATAGTTATGCTGCAAGTTTCCACCATGATTAGGCATGGCTTAGGCTAGCGGCCTAGGCGTTTCTCTAACACACATATAAACTCCATGATCTTACAAGTTCCACTTTTATTTCACACCGCCGGGATCCATAAGCAAAAGAACATGATATCAACTAGGTACAAAGTACCAAATGAAGTGTTGAAAGTGGTCCCCATGATACATGGTTCTGCTAACTTCAACTCATAAAGCGCAAGCATATACGCAACAAAGAATGACCCAATGGTTCAAGTTTATTAAATGCAAGAAGGTAAAGTGTGCCATCAAGTTCGTGAGAGCTTTAATCACTAATTTTCACATAACAAGTTTAATTTGGGAGGTAGATAAAACAAGAATTTACTTGGAATAGCAATAATGCTACTAGGTAGGTATGGTGGACACAAATGGCAAAGGTTTTGGTTTTAAGGAGGTGGATGCACGAGAAGAATACCCTCTCAGTACAGGTTTTTGGCTAGCAAGGCTGGGTAGCAAGTATAAGAGTTGAAGGAAACAAACAAACATACAAGTGATAAAGACAAACATGCAATCTTCCTTGGAAGCACAAAAGATCTTAACTAGAGAATGCTAGACTTATGAGCAAATCAAGAAAGAAAGATGATGAAATTATTTTTCTCTAGAGTACTTCTATCTTTTCATTCAACTCTCAAAAATAGTGTGCTACTAACCGAGCCAGGTTTGCCAAAACCAACTGAATTAACTCAATGATCCCAAAGTGATACAAATACTAACAACAAGATCAATCATATAACCACGAATTGAAAACTAATATAAGCTATGCAAAAGAGTAAATGATAGAACTTCTCATTAATATTCCATAACGGCAACTCACAGCAAGGGATACATATCTAACGAGAGAGGGGACACTTCCATAATGCAAACCATACTACATAATAACTCCTCTATTCATGATATGACTCTACTAAAGAGGTAAAAAGATAGAATATAGTGATGTGATACCGCGACACTCCCCCAAGCTTGGAACAAACCAAGGGGATGCCAAACCTGATGACGAATTACTCCTTCGGTGGTGGTGGTAATATTTTCTTAGTTGACGTGAGGAAATCTTCCAGCATCTTGTGAAGCCTATTATTCTCCCATTGAAGCATGTCCACCTACCTTCACAAGTCTTGGTACTTATCGCAGAACTCCTTAGTGACTCGTAGGGCTTCCGTTGATGCAGGGCAAGAGACTAAAGGTACCAGCCCCTGCTTGGGGTCTTGGAGATCCTCCTCCATAGGCTCCTTTCCTTTATCCTTGGCGGACACCATTGTGCTTATAAACTTTCAAAAATAGTTCCTGGTAGAAACAGATCGAAACAAAAACATGATAAAAACACGATGTACGAACCTCGGGGGATCCTGGGGATTATATATTAGGAAGTTTCAAAACAAAAGGAAGGCACTGGGAGAAAACGAGTCGGAGGCGGAGTCTGGGGTGGCCTCACCACCTGGTGGCGCGGCCAGGGGTGGGCCTGCGCCATAGGGTGGTGTGAGCCACCCTGGCTCCATTTTCATCTCTTTTTCGCTTCGTAGCTTCCCTTATTGACTGGAAACTGCAAAAGTATAGTTGGATTGTATTTTCGCGGAACTTTTCTTACCAGAACTGTTACCTATTTGAAAACAGATTCCGCAGGTCTCTGAATTTGGTATCTAGTAGATTCTTTCGGAGTCACCACTTGAATAACATCAATATCTTCATCTTCATACACTTATTACTTGAGTCATACAACCTTTCTCTTCCTTATTACACCATTGTCTCCACTTCCTGGAAATTTCTTTCACACAATTCTCATTAGCAACATTAGTATATATGAAGTGATAAAACCTTTTGAGTTCAACTTCAACTGAAAGCCATCAAAACAAATGCTACTGTAGCAACTCCTTCCGAAAACCCAAAAAGAACCCAAAAAAGAAATCGATTAAAGAAGCCAATGCAAGAGTGGCAAAATCTGTCAAAACAGACCAGCAGGTAAAGATCAATTATTTCGAAAATCTTCTGTTACTCAAATCAAAAAGTGCAAAACTAAAGAAAGTTAAATAACACCCTGGGGCAGAAGCAAAAAAAATTACAGATCAATCCGATATACATAAACCTCTCACGTATTCTGGCTCCTGGAGTCTTCGGGTGAAATAGGATTTTTGGCATATTTTTCGGGATTTTTCCTGATAGTTGATTTTCTGCACAAAAAGTAGACACCAAGGCAATTCTGCTGAAAACAACGTCAGTTTGCATTAGTTGCATCCAAATCACACAAGTATAGAGGAGAAACAATAGCAAAAGTGTTCGGGAAAGTAGATACGTTTTGGACGTATCAACTCCCCCCAAGCTTAGCTTATTGCTTGTCCTCAAGCAATTCAGTTGAAAACTGAGTGCGATAAAAGAACTTTGACGAACACATTTGCTTCATATGATGTAAATATTCTCAGCAATGTGATCAACAACTTAGACAATTCAAAATAAAGAGTATGCAACTGAGTCTACTTAATAGTCATTGCAAGCTATGAAGAGATTCCAACTCAAGAATAATAAGTAGCACGAAGCACGAACATAAGCAACATTACAATGCTCATAGAAAGGTATGATAGAGTGGTATCTCGCTTGCCTTTGGTTATGAATGTCAAGGCACCTCTGAAGTTCAAGTGATGACCAGAAGTAAAGATATCAAGGATACAAGCATCAAAGTCATAACACAAATAATCAAGTAATGGAACAAACACAAAGAATGACAACTATGCTCTCAAGAAGGTGCTCAAAGAATAAGTGGAGACTCAACAAGTAGAAGAAAAGGTTTTGAATAATTTGAAAGGCTTCCAAATGCTGAAAGTATGGTACTCGTTAGCTTTGAGCTCTCATTGCCCCTATCATAAGCATCTTTAATGTGGTTATGGTGAAAGTGACACAACTAAGAGGGTATTCTTGACAAGTTATAAACCAAAATCTCATGCCCCTTACTTACGAAGACCGATCCTCATGCTACTCAACTTCAGTCATGAGTAAGCTCTTGTCATTGTAAGTATATGTGTATCATTAAGAACCGCCAACGGGGTACCCCTTGCACATGATACGGGAGCTTTCCCATAATCAAAATGACAAGGCAAGCAGACAATGAGCATCTCTGCGATCTTTTTATTTGCTATTTGCATAGGTTTTTATTGAGGATGCTTCATAGAGTGCTCATTATGGTGATGCTGCAAGTTTCCACCATGATTAAGCATGGCTTAGGCTAGCGGCCCAGGCGTTTCTCTAACACACATACAAACTCCATGATCTTATAAGTTCCAGTTTTATTTAACACCGCCGGGATCCGTAAGCAAAATAACATGATATCAACGGGGTACAAAGTACAAGTGCAATGTTGAAAGCGTTCCCCATGAAACATGGTTCTGCTAATTTCAACTTATAAAGTGCAAGCATATACGCAACAAAGAAGGACCCAATGGTTCAAGTTTAGAGGCAATAAAGTAAAGTGTGCCATCAAGTTCGTGAGAGCTTTACTAACTAACTTTCTCATAACAACCAAACATTTTATTCGAAAGAAAACAAGGCATATTGAATATGCACGGAAGTAGCAAATGATGCTAATGGGTAGGTATGGTGGACACTTTGGAAATATTTGGTTTTAGGGAGTTGGAAACTTGAGTAAAACACTCAGTGGAAGTGAAGGCTAGCACTAGTAAGGGAGCGACAAACGAGAGAGCACTAGCTGTCATTATCATGCTTGCAACAAAACAGAACTACTCATGGCATGAAAGTGATTCAAGATCCTCAAGGAAAAATAATTCATCGAGGCTCAACTGATTATTACAGTCATGTGCATGCGTGAGCATGTGCCAAGTCAATCAAATGAAACATTCAGAGGAGGATACCACGGTGTCATACCAATTTATGAATAGAATAATGCAAGCAAACATTGATGAGACATGCTACAAATTATTACCAAGCTGGAGCTACTCATTAGAAAGCAAGAACTACTAAGCATCCAAAGAAAACATACACTCTACATGAACGGACTAAGCATGCCCACAGTGATGAGTATATGTACAAAAATGAAAACAAATAGAGTTCGTTACCAGCCTCTTACCATGCCTCAAGTTGTCATTAATCCTCATTATTGCTCTTCACTTGTGTGGCTTGAATAATAATATGAAACCAATATCCACTAAGGACTGCCGAACCCTGAAGCAAACTCACAAAAACCAAAGAAGAACGACAAATATTTTTGGTGTTTTTGATTTTTAAACAAGAACCAAAAGAGAAAAACAAGCAAAGCAAAATCTTTTTTGGGTTTTTCGAATAGTTCAAACAAAGCAAAAAGGAAAAAGCAAACCAAGGCAAAAAGAAGAAGCAAGCCAAAGAGAAACAACAAAAATATTTTTGGTCTTTTTGTGTTTTTAGAAAGCAAAAGCAAAGAAGAACGAAAACTAAAAAGAGAACGAAAACATGAATATACAAAGTACCGACGCAACATGATATGGAGATGAGTGCAATGTCGGTGTACCTCCCCCCAAGCTTAGGCTTTTGGCCTAAGTGGGTATCAATCCATGTACGAATAAGGGTTCCAAGCGGGCGGATCTTGGTACGAATGGTCATAGCTGGGCCCATGAGAAGAAGAGGAAGCTCCCCAATCATAAGTGGGCTACGGATATGAAGACTCTCTCTCATTCGAAGGCTGGACCGAATCATCCGTGACCTCCCTTCTAGTGTCCTGGTCCTGTTGGGAAAGCTCTCCCAGGTACGTGTCAAGCTCCTCCTCAGTGAGGGACCATCCTTCCCTGTTATCAAGGTTAAACAAAACAGGTGCAGGCAAAAGAACAACATGCTCGGACTTGCTCTTTCTCTAGCCAGCCTTGAGAAAGGTTATTTTATAAGATAACTCACTGAAACTACCCCACGAGGAAATAAATTTATGCTGTATCATGGAATTAAGATCAATCCTCTCTATGGGAAACTGTAGGTCTAGATGATGAGGCACTAAACCATGCAATGCTAGCAAACGAGAAGCAATGAGGCCTCCACAAATTCCACCTTTCTCACGGTTAGCAGCAAGATGGAAAGCTATCAAAGCACCCAAGTTGTAAGACCTATCTCGTCTAAGAGCAGCAGAGATAAATGCTAGATCAAACGAAGATAACTTATTGACAGATTTCCTAGCAAGAACACACTTGGCAATAAAGTAGGCAAAGTAGCGAATGGAGGGAAGAGGAATGTTACAGATTTTTCCATTCTCCTTTGAGAAGCTACTCCCTTGGCAAATTTCTGCATATAAATCCATGAGTGGTTCAGGTCTTTCTTTAATCTTCCTACATGATCCCCATTGAGGTACCTTAATAGCTGCACAAAAATCATCAAGAGAAAGATTGACAGCAATATTGTAAAATTTGTAATGGACCATGGGGTTAGGCAAAGAGTGACTAAATTGGAAATCCTGCACCACAGACATGGTTAGCTTCACAAATTGACAAGGTTCATCTTCCAAGAAACGCTCTAACCCTACATTAGAAACCAAAGTGTGGAAATCTTGTAAAAATCGTGCAGCTCTCATGAACTCAGGGCATGGATAAATGGAGGGAAAAACTTCCTCCTCCCTGTGGACCTTCATGACCTCAGGCACCCAAAGCTCATGTTGGTTTAGGTGGTGTTCACTCATCTTCTATTCTAAAATTTAAACACCTATTAAACAAGTGATTGCAAAGTAAATATAATAAAGGATTCTACTCATAGGGACTTGCAAGAGGCCTAAACATGCATCAAAACTATATCTCTAAGCATCAAACAAGCTTACAAGCTCTCATAACCAGTCACCTATAGTAGCAAAATACTCAACATATAATCCACTAAACAGAAATCTACTTGGACAAGGAGAGGAGTCACATAACAAGGAACAATTGCTCCAATTTCAGCAAGAAAGATGGGCTGAGCAAAGATATCGAAGAAATCGAGAGCAACCACAAAAATAACGCTATTTTGAGCTATGAACTGGAGCTTACTTGGGAGAGAGAAGAAAGTGGCAGGTGAGAGAAGTAGTAGGGGGCCAGGGGTGGCCCACACCAGGGCATGGCGCCACCTAGGGCTGGCCGCGCCACCACATGGTGTGCCTGCCTGGTGGGCCCCCCTGGTACCTACCAGGTACTCCTCTGCCCCTTTTTTCACGTAAAAATTTAATATGAATTTTCTGGAATTTTTCGAGAAACTTTATTTTTGGGCATTTTTCAGAAATAGAAGAATGATTTTTCTGACAGACAACTTTTTTTCTTTTTGGAAACATGATGCAAGGACAAAACAAGGCTAGAACTACAGAAGTTCTAGCATGCAAGTAACTAACAACACAAAGAAAACTAAACGAAAGCAAAAACTAAAATGCAAAGGATAGAAATAAACGGAGATAATCATAATGAAAACATTGTTTTGTTCAATGGAATCCTTTTGTTAGCAAGGTTGATCAAGTCTTGCTACCAAAACAATTGCATATGAGACAAAACTTTGTACTCCACTAATGATTATGTTACCTTAACCTTGATAGCAATGGTCCCAATCATAATAGTTTCAAATTTTTCTCTTGGTATGGGACAATATATTTCTCCAACTTGAATGCCTTCAACATGTTCAATTGAATTCAGTCCATACGTACTTTCAATCTTCTTGGGGAAATAGATAGTATGTTCCTTGTCATTAACATTGAAGGTCACCTTTCCTTGATTACAATTAATAATAACTCCTGCAGTATTAAGAAAAGGTCTCCCAAGAATAATAGACATATTATCATCTTCAGGCATTTCAAGCACAACAAAATCAGTTAATATCAAGCAATTGTGATCCACCTGAACAGGTACATCCTCACATATACCCACAGGAATAGTGGTAGATTTATCAGCCATTTGCAAAGATATATCAGTTGGTATCAATTTTTCAAGCTGAAGCCTTTTATAGAGAGAGAAAGGCATAACACTAACTCCAGCTCCCAAATCACACAAAGCAGTTCTAACATAACTATTCTTAATAGAGCAAGGGATAGTTGGAATCCCTGGGTCTCCAAGTTTCTTAGGAACCTTACCATTGAAAGAATAATTAGCAAGCAAAGTAGAGATTTCTTCATTAGGGATCTTCCTTTTATTCGAGACAATGTCCTTCATATACTTTGAGTAAGGAGGCAATTTAATAGCATCAGTCAAAGGAATTTGCAAGAATAAAGGCTTCATCCACTCACAAAACTTATTATAGTGTTCATCTTCTTTTGACTTGTGTTTCTTATCAGGGAAAGGCATAGGTTTTTGGACCCAAGGTTCTCTTTCACTACCATGTTTCTTAGCAATAAAATCTTCTTTAGTGTATTTAGTATTCTTAGTGTGGTTTTTAGGTTCTTCTTCAACTTTTTCTTCATTAGGCACTTCATTTTCTTCATTACCACTTTCAGTTTCAGTATCAGAGATAGATATACTATTAGGATCTATAGCAGGTTCAGAGGGTTCTACAACAGTTTTATGTTTCTTTTTTCCTTTTCTTACGAGTACAACCACTATTTTCAGCTTGTTGAGAATCTTGCTCAATTCTTTTGGGATGCCCCTCAGGATATAGAGGATCCTGGGTAGCAGCTCCACTTCTAGTTCTAATTTCATAAGCATGTTTTTCTTTAGCAGCATTAACTAACAAGTCGTTTTGCACTTTAACGAGTTGATCTATTTGAGTTTGAACCATTTGAACGTGTTTAACAATCATTTTAACATCATTAGAGGTTCTTTCCACAATATCTTTCAACTCAACAATAGCTCTAGTGTTTTCCCTTAGATGATTTTGCACCCTTTTATTAAAGTTATCTTGCTTAACAATAAAGATATCAAATTCTTCTAAGCATTGATCAGGAGGCTTCAAGTAAGGGATATCACCTTCATCAAAGTGTTGGAGAGAGTGTACCTCAATAGTGGATGAGTAGGGAATAGGCTTACATAATTCTTCTATATGAGGTAAATTCTTGACATCTGCAGCTTTAATTCCCTTCTCCTTAAGACATTTCTTAGCTTCCTTCATCACTTCATCATTTAATTCAATAACTCCTCTCTTCTTTGGTGTTGGAATAGGCACAGGAATAGATGGTTCAGGTACAATTACTTCAGGTATAGCTTGTTTAGGAGGAGTCCAATCTTCATAATTCTTGCTTATTTTAGCCATTAACTCCTCGGCTTCTTTAGGAGTCCTATTCCTGAAAACACAATCAACACAACTATCTAGGTATGTCCTAGATTCCTTGGTTAGTCGATTATAAAATATATCAAGAAGCTCATTCTTAGGTAATGGACTTCCAGCCTGTGCATGAATGAAAGCACAAAACCTTGCCCAAGATTCAGGCAATACCTCTTTTTCTCCCTGTTTAAAATCAAAAAGTTCCTGCAAAATAGCATGTCTAGCACTGGGAGGAAAATATTTCTGCAGGAAAGTACTAATCAAGCACTCAGGGCTATCAATAGATCCAGGAGGTAAATTACTAAACCAAGTTTTAGCTTCTCCTTGCAGTGAAAAAGGAAAAATCTTAACAACAAAGTAAGTACGCATCTTAATATCATCAGAAAACAAGCCACTCATGGTAGAAAGTTCATTCATATGTGTTACCGCACTTTCATTCTTAGTCCCACAAAAAGGTTCTTTCTCGACAATAGCTATGTAAGATAGATCGAGAGAGAAATCATAATCTTCATCTATAATGTTTATGGGAGAAGCAGCAAACTTAGCATCAGGAGATAATTTGGGTCTAATAGTACGCCTCTCAAGGAGACTCTTAACAGTGCTCCTATCATGGGTGTTCTTACATTCTTTAATAAACTCATCGGTCATCTCAACATAATCTTCTTCAATATCATAACTCTCACTAGACTCAGGTGAGCTAACAGGTGTGGTAGTGTCTTCATTAGGAGTTTCGGTATTTCCAGCTATACTTCTAGCAATCGTAGCATCTAGGAAAGGACCTAATGAACCACTCTTATCAAGCACAGTAGAAGCAACATCATAAGCATCAGAAGTTTCAGATTCAGCAGTCGTAGCAGTGTGTGTATCATGGGTATGTGGTGCTGTAAGGAACTTACTCATAACATACGGTGAATCAAGAGCAGCAGAGGTGTTCAGAACCGTACCTCTTCTTGTAGTGGATGGTAAAATAAGAACCTTGCCATCGCAAGACTTACCCATGATGGATGGATAGCAGCGAACAATAGAGAATCCAAGTGAGCTTGATAAATAAAGCTATGCTCCCTGGCAATGGTGCCAGAAAATAGTCTTGATGACCCACAAGTATAGGGGGTGTATCACAGTATTTTCGAGGGAAGTGAAACCCAATTTATTAATTCGACACAAAGGAAGCCAAAGAATATTTATAAGCCTTAACAACTGAGTTGTCAATTCAGCTGCACCTGGAAACAATCTTGTTCACAGCAGTTTATCAGTAGCAACAGTTTGGTAGTAGGAATAGCAAAGTAACACCAGTAGTAAAGCAAAGACAGTAGTAACAAAAGCAGTAAATAGTGGGATTCGAGTGCGGTAGGCATAGGGATGGATGGACGGGTGTTGCATGGACAAGACAATTCACATAGAAAACAGAACACAGGGCAATTGCAGATAAATAAGATAAAGCATCCAAGTACTAGACAATCCTAGGCATGTGTTCCATATATAGTTATACGTGCTCGCAATGAGAACTTGCACAACATCTTTTGTCCTGCCAACCCGTTTGTAGCGGGGCCTCTAGGGAACTACTAGCAATTAAGGTGCTCCTTTTAATAGAGCACTGGAGCAAAGCATTAACACTCCATGAACGCATGTGATCCTGACATCAAAGCCTTTCCCTTCCGGTTATCCTGATTTCTGTCACTTCGGGGCCATAGGTTCGGACAACGACGTGTGTATACAACTTGCAGATAAGACCCAAAACAATACTATCATAATGAATCAATAATAAGTTCAGATCTGAAATCATGGCACTCGGGCCCTAGTGACAAGCATTAAGCACAACAAGTCGCAACAAAGTCATAAAGCACTAATAAAAGATACTAGGCACTATGCCCTAACAATCTGATGCCATTACATGAACGATCTCATCCAATCCCTACCAACCCCATAGACTATAGCGGGGGATTACTCACTCATAGATGGGGGAAACATGGATGGTCGATGGAGAAGCGATGGTGATGATGATGGCGCTGATCTCCTCCAATTCCCCGTCCCGGCAGGGTGCCATAACGGAGTTTCTGGTGCTATTTCGTGGAATATGGTGGTGGCGGCAGAGCGGAACTCCTTCTGGAAAAACGTCACCCCCCCCGAAGTTTTTAGGTCAGAAGGCTCCTTATAGGTGAAGAGAGAGGCCGAGGGGTGCCTGGGGGGCCCACACCACCCCCTGGCGCGGCCTGGCCTGGCCCGCGCCAGTAGGTGGTGTGGCCACCCCAGGTCTCCTCTCCGTCTCGTATTCTGGCTCCTGGAGTCTTCGGGTGAAATAGGATTTTTGGCATATTTTCCAGGATTTTTCCTGATAGTTGATTTTCTGCACAAAAAGTAGACACCAAGGCAATTCTGCTGAAAACAACGTCAGTTCGCATTAGTTGCATCCAAATCACACAAGTATAGAGGAGAAACAATAGCAAAAGTGTTCGGGAAAGTAGATACGCTTTGGACGTATCAAAGACTATCAATAGAATCTTCTAGATGCTAGGGGCTTGTTTGATTCGTAGGATAGGAAAAGCATAGGAATAGGAAAACATAGGATTACAATGACATGCCTAGTTTAATCCTATAGGAATCCATATATATGCAAGAAAATTTGTTTGATTCCATCGAAGGAAAAAAGGATTCTAAGAAAGAGGTTTGGGCGTGGATCGATGTTAGATTTCCTACGCAATCTAGTGCAAAGGATTCCCTACGAAAATTTCCTATAGGAATCAATAATCATAGAAATCAAACAACCATTATAGAAAACATTCTTATGGGATTAAATCCTATAAATTTCCCATGTAAATCCTTTGAATCAAACATGATAACCTAGAATGGAAAATAAGATCCAACGGCTGGAAATGTTGGGATTCGCGAGTCTTGATCCAACGGTCAACAATAAAAGTTATTCGTACACTATATAAAAAAGTTGTAAGATAATGGAAAGATGAGATAGTGGTAAGATATACTACTCTTGTTGCTCCATGTCACACCCCGAGAAGAAGAAGCACACACACAAACACACACACACACAGAGACTCACAAAGATTGCACTTGAAGTTATACTATGAAACTATTTTAAAGGTGTACACTGTGGGTCAATATCTTGAAAATCGCCGAGATTTCTGAATGACTCAATATCTTGATATATATAAATTTGCATGCTGGCAACTCTTACATAGATAGATTAAAAACAAAGGATATAAAGGAAAATGAATAAACAAAAAGGGTCCGCATGACATCCTCTCATTTGCAGTACCAGCCATGAAAAAATGGTAAACATGAGATTGAAACATACGAAAAAGCCGTAGTCACATTAGATATGGCCTGAACACTCGAGAGTTTCTCGAGCGGAACGACCGATTAGGTCATGGTCATATCCACATCATAGTTCATGATAATGTTCCCATATTTGGTAGATGGGTGTGTTTTCCATGGTATATAATAATGCTGGGGTGGTAGTTTCGAACTAGTATTAGGAAAAACATGTTCAAATTTCCGAGTTATATCTTTAGGGTCCGTGTTGTAAAAGTATAGGTCCCAGATGTATTTTTCTTTTCTCTTTGGACCACTATGTAATTTTTATGCCCACCATTGGATTTTAATGCGCATGTTCTTGGTACTTCGGGGAAGATTCCTCATTAGAAAGAAAAATAAAAAGTTCCTAGTGACCATAATTATTCTGCGCACGAATATTTTGGACCTGAATGCCCCAGACCCAATTTTTCGAAAAAAAGGACTATTGTGTAAAACTTGAGTAGTCCGTACTTCTACTGAACCAGGGGCACCAGAAAATGAACTCCAAAGCTGCCAAAGAAAAAAACGGAATAAAAAAACGAAGAGCAAAAAGAGATTATTAACGGGAGGCAGCATAAGAGCAGCGAAGGAGTTGAAGGCGGTGCGATGTTAGAGTAAAGCTAGTTTGACGGGTTTCTGACACGAGGTACAGGTACCTACTACTAGTAGCACTACTATATTTTCTCTCTCCTTTGTTGTCTCTCACCATCCATCCTCTCTCCCCCTCCTGTGCAGCGCCCTGCGTGCACCGACCGACTGATCTCTCCCTCATCCCATTGCGTCGCGCCACACATGTGTGCCTTGGTACGGCCGCGCTGTGTGTGTGTGGCCTGTTTTTTTCCTTTTTTCTTGACAAGAGTATCTAGCGTGTTGGTCAGCTGCCTTGGTGTATACTAGTAAACTGTACGTGCTTCACACGACTATTTTATTGCGTGCACTCCAATAATTTACCTTATTAAAGCATAATAATAACCTGCATAATTTAGAACTTTGGTGCAATACTTGGTCGAATTAGAATTAAACATCTCCCATCATGTCACACCCCTCCCCCAAAAAATTCCATAACACCGTAGGCTATATTCTCAATATATGTGTATATAGTTATTATTAATGGACTTATTGTATTACTTTTTTCTCTATGAAGACTGTTGGTTAATATAAACATAATGTTTGTTAAACCCACATGTGATCCATATAAATGACACGTTGACAGTAACCATGGAGAATCATCATACATCTTACCTTCTCCTTTTTTTTGCAAAAGGATCCTGGCATTAAAAGAAACATCGAATAGTACAAAG
The DNA here is from genome assembly GCA_916181665.1 of Avena sativa. Classification (NCBI taxonomy): domain Eukaryota; kingdom Viridiplantae; phylum Streptophyta; class Magnoliopsida; order Poales; family Poaceae; genus Avena; species Avena sativa. The sequence continues at coordinate 454,873,448 of OV702288.1, read as the reverse complement.
CACCTCAACAAAAAATAAAATTACATCAAAATCCTTGAGATGCCCTTCCTCTTCAACCTCAGTTGCCCGCGCCACGAGGAGCAATGGTACCAGCCAGATTGACATGTTTTTTTGCAAAGCTGTCGAGGATATCCCTGCGATGGAGGCTGGCAGCTGTGCGGGCATTGTTCACGCCCGACGTGCCCTGGAATACACACTACTCAAGGAGGCTGATGAAGAGGTCCAGCTCATCGTGCTGGGCAAGACGCTGCGCGATAACAGCTACCTCCATGTAGACGTTCGCCGGTGCGGTGGGAAAAACCTCGGAAAGCTGCAGGGCCATCAGTGCATGGAACAGATCGTCTCTAGAGAGACCAGCCAGGGAAGTGGTGAGCACGGCAACAACCTGGGGAGGAACACCTAGACCAAAATTTTGGGCTAACAGTCAGTTATAGATAGGCTAGATGAATGAAGTCCATAGAAGAAAACGATATCACTGCCGGTAGCATGCATTGTGGCAAACATACCTATTGGGTATGCGTCACGGTGCATGGCCTGAAGGCGGGTAGTGAGGTCATCCACCATGCTTGTGACGACACCGAAGCTGGTGAGGAAAGAGTCCACCATCTTCTTTAGCCAGGCTGCGAAGATGGCATCAGAATGGCTGCGTGCCACGGTGCGTGCCAGCACGACACAGAGGTGCTGCAAAGAGTCGACCTGGGGGTGGGCGTCCCTGGCTTTCTCTACCAGACGGATGACGCTCGCCCACACAACCTCCATATTTCCTTCTCTCTCTCTATCTCTCTCTCTCTCTCTCTCTCTGGATATCGCTCTGTGGCAGACTTCACTGCTACTCAATCTAGGTACTTTTGTACTCTTGCTTTTGGATGTGTAGTACATATATATACTACAGAGTACTAGTAGTAGTACTCGTACAAGCCATTAATGGTAAAAAGCTACTACCACTGGTATATTTGACCATCAAGTATTAAGTGCCTACCTAACCAAGCCTGCATGCTTATCTTGGTAATTGTGCGGCTTCTCGCATAGCCAAATCCCCACTTAGGCTGGTCATAGTGTGAAGTAAGTAGTAGTAACATGCATATGTTACTAGTCTAAGTTACTACCTCCATAGTGGAAAATAACATAGGTGTGGTATCATGTCCAGTCTCATTTATTGCAATGTAGACTCATTTTGTCTTGAAATGTGTGATGTTATGGTAACATAGCTAGTTACCACAAGCCTCTCTCTCATCATTTAATTGCATGCCATATCATCTAAGTGCTTAGTTGGCAATACAAGTAGGACTAGGTTACTCCCACTATGACTAGCCTTAACATGGAGTACTGATACGTCCAAAACGTATCTACTTTTTCGAACACTTTTGCTATTCTTTTTCCTCTAAACTTGTGTGATTTGGATACAACTAACTCGGACTAACGCTGTTTTCAGCAGAATTACCTTGGTGTCTAGTTTTTGTGCAGAAAATCAACTATCAGGAAAAATCCTGGAAAATATGCCAAAATCCTATTTCACTAGAGGACTCACGGAGCCAGAAGACGATACGGAGGAGGGCCATGAGGGGTCCACACCACCTAGCCGCGCGGGCCAGGCCAGGCCGCGCCTGGGGGTGGTGTGGTCGCCTCGGTCACCCCCTCAGCCTCCCTCTTCGCCTATAAGTTGCCTCTTGACCTCAAAACCCAGGGGGTTCGACGTTTTTCTAGAAAGAGTTCCGCTACGCCGCCACCACCAGATTCCACAAATCAGAACTAGAAACTCCGTTCTGGCACCCTGCCGGGACGGGGAATTGGAGGAGATCATCACCGTCATCATCACCATCACTTCTCCATCGACCATCCATGATTCCCCCATATATGAGTGAGTAATCCCCCGCTGTAGGCTATGGGGATGGTAGGGATTGGATGAGACCGTTCAATAAATGGCATCAGATTGTTAGGGCATGGTGCCTAGTATCTATTATTAGTGGTTTTTGACTTTGTTGCAACTTGTTATGCTTAATGCTTGTCACTAGGGCCCGAGTGCCATGATTTCAAATGTGTACATGTTATTGATTCATGATGATAGTATTGTTTGTGATCTTACCTGCAAGTTGTATACACATATTGTTGTCCGAAACCAAAGGCCCCAAAGTGACAATAATCGAGATAACCGAAGGGAATGGCTTTGATGTGAGGATCACATGTGTTCATGGAGTGTTAATGCTTTGCTCTGGTGCTCTGTTAAAAGGAGCACCTTAATTGCCAGTAGTTCCTTTGAGGCCCCACTGCAAACGGGCTGGCAGGACAAAAGATGTTGTGCAAGTTCTCATTGCGAGCACGTATGACTATATATGGAACACATGCCTATGATTATCTAGTACTTGGATGCTTTATCTTATTTATCTGCAAATGCCCTATGTCTTGATTGTTATATGAATTGTCTTGTCCATGCAATGCCCGTCCATCCATCCCTATGCCTACCGCACTTTAATCCCACTGTTTACTGCAATTGTTACTACTTTGTTTACTTTTACTACTGCTATTACTTTGCTATTGCTACTACAAAACTGTTGCTACTGATAAACTATTGTGAGCAAGATTGTTTCCAGGTGTAGTTGAATTGACAACTCAGTTGTTAAGGCTTATAAATATTATTTGGCTCCCCTTGTATCGAATCAATAAATTGGGTTTCACTTCCCTCGAAAATACTACGATACACCCCCTATACTTGTGGGTCATCAAGACTATTTTCTGGCACCGTTGCCGGGGAGCATAGCTCTATTTATCAAGTTCACTTGGAATCACTATTGTTTACTGCCCTCCATTCATCATGGGTAAATCTCGTGATGGAAAGGTTCCTATATTACCATCCACTACAAGAAGAGGTACGGTTCTGAGTACCTCTGTTGCTCTTGATTCACCATCTATTATGAGTAAGCTCCTTAGACGACCACATACACATGCTACACACACTTCTACTACTGCTAAATCTAAAACTTCTGATACTTATGATGCTGCTTCTACTGTGCTTGATAAAAGTGGTTCATTAGGTCCTTTCCTAGATGCTACGATTGCTAGAACTATAGCTAGAAATACTGAAACTCCTAATGAAGATACTACTACACCTGTCAGTTCACCTGAGTCTAGAGAGAGCTATGATATTGAAGACGGATATATAGAAATGACTGATGAATTTATTAAAGAATGCCAAAACACCCATGGTAGGAGTGATATTAAGAGTATTCTTGAGAAACATACTGTTAGACCTAAATTATCTCCTAATGCTAAGTTTGCTACATCTCCCATAAACATTAAAGATAAGGATTATGATTTCTCTCTTGATTTATCTTACATAACTATTGTTGAGAAAGAACCTTTTTGCGGGACTAAGAATGAAAGTGCGGTAGCACATATGACTGAGCTTTCTACCATGAGTGGCTTATTTTCTGATGATATTAAGATGCGCACCTACTTTGTTGCTAAAATTTTCCCTTTTTCACTGAAAGGAGAAGCTAAAACTTGGTTTAATAATTTACCTCCTGGATCTATAGATAGCCCTGATTGCTTGATTAGTACCTTCCTTCAGAAATATTTCCCTCCTAGTGCTAGACATGCTATTATTAGTGCCAGATTCTGCTATGCCGCCACCACCAGATTCTGCAAATTCGAACCAGAAACTCCATTCTGGCACCCTACCAGGACAGGGAATTGGACGAGATCATCGCCGTCATCATCGCCATCGCTACTCCATCGACCATCCATGATTCCCCCATCTATGAGTGAGTAATCCCCCGCTATAGGCTATGGGGATGGTAGGGATTGGATGAGATCGTTCATGTAATGGCATCAGATTGTTAGGGCATGGTGCCTAGTATCTATTATTAGTGCTTTTTGACTTTGTTGCAACTTGTTATGCTTAATGCTTGTCACTAGGGCCCAAGTGCCATGATTTTAGATCTGAACATGTTATTGATTCATGATGATAGTATTTTTTGTGATCTTAGCTGCAAGTTGTATACACATATTGTTGTCCGGAACCAAAGGCCTCAAAGTGACAATAATCGGGATAACCGGAGGGAATGGCTTTGATGTGAGGATCACATGTGTTCACGAAGTGTTAATGCTTTGCTCTGGTGCTCTATTAAAAGGAGCACCTTAATTGTCAGGAGTTCCCTTGAGGCCCCGCTGCAAATAGGCTACCAGGACAAAAGATGTTGTGCAAGTTCTCATTGCGAGCACGTATGACTATATATGGAACACATGCCTATGATTATCTAGTACTTGGATGCTTTATCTTATTTATCTGCAAATGCCCTATGTCTTGATTGCTATATGAATTATCTTGTCCATGCAACGCCCGTCCATCCATCCCTATGCCTACCGCGCTTTAATCCTACTGTTTACTGCAATTGTTACTACTGTCTTTACTTTTACTACTGCTATTACTTTGCTATTGCTACTACAAAACTGTTGCTACTGATAAACTATTGTGAGCAAGATTGTTTCCAGGTGCAGCTGAATTAACAACTCAGTTGTTAAGGATTATAAATATTCTTTGGCTCCACATGTGTCGAATCAATAAATTTGGTTTCACTTCCCTCGAAAATACTATGATACACCCCCTATACTTGTGGGTCATCAAGTACTAGTACTGCCTGTTCAAAAAAACATGTACTTCCTCCATTTCAAAATACAAGATGTTTTAGTATTGTGAAAAGAGTGTATCTAGACCGCTTTTAGTGTATATGTTTAATCTAAATGAGCATATACACCAAAAGCGGTCTAGATGCACTCTTTTCACAAAACTAAAACATCTTATATTTTGGAACGGAGGGAGTACTAGCTAGTACTAGTATTTTGTTGGTACCAAGACGTGGCCTTGAAAATCGGTGAGAAAATCTTGGGAACGTTATTAGAGCTAGCCTCTTAACTGCACCGTAATTCTCTCCCCATTGGTTTATTTTTTTCCTTCGCGCTCTACCGCATGCAGAGAGAAATGGTAGATGCCAGAAATTAGGGGCTGCAATAACTAGGGTTCTAGAAATTACTCCCCCATCTCATTACATTTTACTACTCCCCGTATTTTGTACCTCGTGTTAGGAACCCATCGTAGCTTTGCTCTTGAAGTTATACTATGAAACTACTTTGAAGGTGTACACTGTGGGTTAATATCTTGAAAATCGCCGAGATTTCTGAATGACTCAATATCTTGATATATATGGATTTGCATGCTGACAACTCTTATATAGATTAAAAAAACAAATGATATAAAGGAAAATGAATAAATGAAAAGGGTCTGCATGACATCCTCTCGTTTGCAGTACTAGCCATGAAAAAAGGTAAACATGAGATTTGAAACAATCGAAAAAGCCGTAGTCACATTAGATATGGCCTAAACACTCGAGGGTTTCTCGAGCGGAACGACCGATTAGGTCATGGCCATATCTACATCATAGTTCATGATAATGTTCCCATATTTGGTAGATGGATATGTCTTGCCATGGTATACAATAATGCTAAGGTGGTAGTTTCGAACTAGTATTTGGAAAAACATCTTCAAATTTCCGAGTTGTATCTTTAATGTCTGTGTTGTAAAAGTATAGGTCTCAGATGTATTTTGGTTTTCTCTTTGGACCACTATGTAATTTTTATGCCCACCATTATATTGGATTTTAACACACACGTTCTTGATACTTCGGGGCAGATTCCTCGTTAGAAAGAAAAATAAAAAGTTCCCAGTGACCGGAATTATTTTGTGCACGAATATTTTGGATCTGAATGCCCTAGACCCAATTTTCAGAAAAAGGACTATTGTGCAAAACTTGAGTAGTCCGTACTTCTACTAAACCAGGGACACCAGAAAATTAACCCCAATCTGCCAAAGAAAAAACGGAATAAAAAACGAAGAGCAAGAAGAGATTATTAACGGGAGGCAGCACGTGAGCAGCGAAGGATTTGAAGGCTGTGTGATGTTAGAGTAAAGCTAGTTTGACGGGTTTCTGACACGAGGTATAGGTACCTACTACTAGTAGCACAGTACTACTAGTAGTACTACTATGTTTTCTCTCTCCTTCGCTATCTCTCACCATCCATCCTCTCTCCCCCTCCTGTGCAGCGCCCCGCGTGCACCGGCCGGCTGATCTCTCCCTCGTCCCACTGCATCGCACCACACACGTGTGCCTTGGTACGGCCGTGTTGTGTGTGTGTGGCCTGTTTTTCCTTTTTTTTCTTGACAAGAGTCTCTAGCGTGTTTTGAATTGGATACATATCACCAATCCTGACCGTTGGGCTATAAGATCCAATTGTTCAGAGTAGCTGGATTCGTGTTGAACAGTACCTAGAGAAAACTCCACCATGTTCTAGAACCATCATACTTTAAGTCTTGTTAGAGAAAAATGCATACATTAAGTCTATTAATAATAACTATCTTCTTTTCCATTCTAGCATCTAGAAGATTCGATTGATAGTCTTCATCACAATGAATGCTATGAAGAAAACTCAAAACATACTTCTCCATCATTCTAGAATCTTCTCCCTGGTTTCTATAGACCATGTTACCAAAAATTTAAAGTTTTTGATAGCTAATAATCGTTGACTTTTACATGATATACAAAGTACAAGAACCACATATATATACACCCATACTTTATACATGTTTGATCAAATTTATATTTTTCTGCTTTACCTATTACTAGTAAGTTGCACGTGCCTTGCACGTGAGACTCGGATAGTAGACGTATAGATATCATCACTATATAAAGTTATAATTGGTAAAGAACAATAAATTATAAATTTGATCAACATGTATAAAGTATGTGTGTATATTTGGTCCTTGTACTTTGCATGTCATTATGCTGAAGACTATCAATAGAATCTTCTAGATGCTAGAATGGGAAAGAAGATCCAACGGCTAGAAATGTTAGGATTCGCGAGTCTTGATCCATAGCACCAATAGAGTCTTGATTCGTGAGTCAATATTCAAAGTTATTCATACACTATATAGTGGTAAGAGGTAAGATAAGATATCTCTATCTCTACTATTATAATGGAGCAGTTTTGAATTGGATCCATAGCACCAATCCTGATCGTTGGGCTATTAGATCTAATGGTTTAGAGAAGCTGGATTCGTGTTGAATAGTACCTAGAGCAAACTCCACCATATATGTTCTAGAACCATCATGCCACCACCCCCAAAATTTCTTAGCACTGTAGGCTGTAAATAGTACACACCTAGAGAAAACTCCACCATGTTCTAGAACCATCATGTCACCATCCCCAAAATGCATAAATTAAGTATATTAATAATAACTATCTACACATACAGAGAATACAACCTACTATGCTAATAAATTTTTGGGGGTGGTGACATGCATGATGGTTCTAGAACATGGAGTTTTTTCCTAGGTACTATTCAACACGAATCCAGCTGCTCTGATCCATTGGATCTAACAGCCCAACGGTCAGGATTGGTGTTATGGATCCAATCAAAACTGTTCTATTCTTATCTTATCTTATTTTACCTTACCACTATATAGTGTACGAATAACTTTGAATACTGACCGTTGGATCAAGACTCGCGAATCCCAACATTTCTAGCCGTTGGATCTTCTTTTCCATTCTAGCATCTAGAAGATTCTTTTTTTGAACGGTCTAGAAGATTCTATTGATAGTCTTCATCACAATGAATGCTATGCACAAAACTCAAAACACACTTCTCCATCATTCTAGAATCTTCTCCCTTGTTTCTCTAGACCATGTTACCAAAAAATTCATGTTTTAGATCTCCACTACTATAATGGAGCAGTTTTGATTGGATCCATAGAACCAATCTTGATTGTTGGGCTGTTAGATCCAATGATTCAGAGCAGCTAGATTCGTGTTGAATATTACCTAGAGCAAACTCCATCATGTTCTTTAGAACCATCATGTCATCACCCCCAAAATTTCATAGCATAGTAGGATGTATTCTCAATATCTGTATATAGTTATTATTAATAGACTTAATTTATGCATTTTTTCTCTGATGTATGAAATGTAATTTAACAAATATTAAGTTGTTATTAACCAATAGTCTTGCTAGAGAAAAATTCATACATTAACTATATTAATAATAACTACACATATTGAGAATACAACCTACTATGCTATGAAATTTTGGGGGTGGTGACATGCTGATGGTTCTAGAACATGGTGGAGTTTGCTCTATAGGTACTATTCAACATGAATCTAGCTGCTCTGAACCATTGGATCTAATAGCCCAACGTTTTGTATGAAATGTGATTTAACAAACATTAAGTTGTTACTAACCAATAGTTTTGTTAGAGAAAATGCATACTTTAAGTCTATTAATAATTACTATCTACACATAATTAGAATACAGCCTACTGTGGTATGATATTTTGGGGGTGGTGACATGATGGTTCTAGAACATGGTGGAGTTTGCTCTAGGACGGTACTATTCAACACAAATCAAGCTACTCTGAACCATTGGATCTAACAGCTCAACGGTCAGGATTGGTGCTATGGATCCAATTCATTCAAAACTGCTCCATTATATTACCACTATATAGTGTACGAATAACTTTGATTATTGACCGTTGGATCGAGACTTGTGAATCCGAACATTTCTAGCCATTGGATCTTCTTTTACATTCTAGCATCTAGAAGATTCTATTGATAGTCTTGAACACAATGAATGCACCATGCATAAACCTCACAAAACATACTTTTCCATCATACTAGAATCTTCTCCCTCGTTTCTCTAGACCATGTTACCAAAAATTTCAAGTGTTAGGTAGCTAATAATCTTTGACTTCTACACATGATGATACAAAGTAGAAGAACCAAATATACACCCATACTTTATAGATGTTGATCAAATTTTTTTCCACTTTACCTATTATAATTTTATATAGTGATGATATGTCAGACGTCTATTATCTGAGCCTCACGTGCAGGGCACGTGCAACTTACTACTAGTAGTAGTAGATAGAATACAACCTACTGTGCTATGAAATTTTGGGGGTGGTGACATGATGGTTCTAGAACATGCTGGAGTTTTCTCTAGGTACTATTCAACACGAATCTAGCTGCTTTGAACCATTGGATCTAACAGCCCAATGGTTAGGATTGGTGCTATGGATCTAATTCAAAACTTCTCTATTCGTATCTTATCTTACCACTATATAGTGTACGAATAACTTTGAATATTTACTGTTAGATCAAGACTCGTGAATCCCAACATTTCTAGCCGTTGGATCTTCTTTTCCATTCTAGCATCTAGAAGATTCTATTTTTGAACGGTCTAGAATATTCTATTGATACTCTTCATCACAATGAATGCTATGCACAAAACTCAAAACACACTTCCCTATCATTCTAGAGTCTTCTCCCTAGCTCGTTTCTCTAGACCATGTGTTACCAAAAAATTTATGTTTTAGTAGATAGCTAATAATCGTTGACTTCTACATGATCTTACCACTATATAGTGTACAGACAACTTTGAATATTGACCGTTGGATCAATACTAGCAAATCCCAACATTTCCAGATGTTGGATCTTCTTTTCCATTCTAGCATATAGAAGATTCTATTGATAGTCTTCATCATAATGAATACTATGCACAAAACTCAAAACACACTTATCCATCATTCTACAATCTTATCCCTTGTATCTCTAGACCATGTTACCAAAATTTTAAAGTTTTAGATAGCTAATAATCGTTGACTTATACATGATATGCAAAGTACAAGAACGAAATATACACCTAAGAAGATTATTCTACTCCCTCCGATCCCAATTATTGTTCTTATATTTGTCTAGATTCGGTTGTATCTAGTCATGTTTTAGTGCTAGATACATCCGAATCTAGACAAATCCGAGAACAATAATTTGGATCGAAGGGAGTAGAATGATGGAGTAGTGTTTTTTGAGGTTTGCGCATTGCATTCATTGTGCTAAAGACATACTATCCATAATATATATTCTAGTAGAGATGCTAGCTAGTAGAATGGAAAAGAAGATCCAATGACTAGCAATGTTGGGATTCACGAGTCTTGATCCAACGATGAATATATTTGAAGTTATTCGTACACTGTATAGTGGTAAGATAAGATAAGATAAACAATAGTATTTTCTAGAGATGATGCTACAATGGAACAGTAGATCCAACGGCTAGCAATGTTGGGATTCGCGAGTTTTAATCCAACTGATCAATATTAAAAGTTATTCGCAAAAAATATAGTGGTAAGATACGATAAGAAAGACTATCAATTGTATGTACTAGATGCCAGAATGTAAAAGAAGATTCAACCGGTTGGCAATGTTGGGATTCACGAGTCTTGATCTAACGGTCAAAATTCTTAGTTATTCATACACTGTAGTGGGTAAAGTAATGTATTATCTATAGTGTATCTTCTATTTAGATGCTAGCTAGAATGGACTAGTAAAAGACATGTGCCACACATGTATATATTGTATGAAATGTGATTTAGCAAACATTAAGTTGTTATTATTAACCAATAGTCTTGTTAGAAAAAAAGGGCATACATTAAGTCTAATAGTAAAAGGCCTGAGCCACACACGTATATACTGTATGAAATGTGATTTTAGCAAACATCAAGTTGTTATTATTAATCAATAGTCTTTTTAGAGAAAAAAATCCATACATTAAGTCTACTAGTAAAAGGCATGAGCCACACATGTATATGCTGTATGAAATGTGATTTAGCAAATATGAAGTTATTATTAACCAATAGTCCTGTTAGAGAAAAAAGGCATACATTAATTCTATTAATAATAACTATCTACACACATTGAGAATACAACCTACTGTGCTATGATTTTTTTTTGGGGGGGAGGGGGTTACATGGTGGAGTATGCTCTATGGGTACTGTTCAACACGAATCCAGCTTCTCTGAACCATTGGATCTAACAACCCAATCGTCAGGATTGGTGCTATTAATAATAACTATCTACACATATTTAGAATATAGCCTACTCTGCTATGAAATTTGGGAGGGGTGGGGGTGGGGTGTTGACATTATGGTTCTAGAATATGGTGGAGTTTGCTCTAGGTACGTACTAGCTATTCAACACGAATCCAGCTACTCTGAACCATTGAATCTAACATCCCAACGATCAAGATTTATGCCATGGATCCAATTCAAAACTACTCTATTATAGTAGTAGAAGAAAAGAAGATAACACTATATAGTGTACGATACAAATAACTTTGAACTTTGACCGTTGGATCTAGACTCGTGAATCCCAACATTGCTAATTAACCGTTGGATCTTCTATCCATTCTACTCCCTCCGTCTAGAAATATAAGACATTTTAGCTTTGTGAAACGAATGTATCTAGATGTCTTTTAGTCTATAGGCCGACATATAGATACATTTGTTTCACAAAGGTAAAATGTATTATATTTATGAACGAGGGATTAGCATCTAGAAGATTCTATTGTTAGTCTTCAGCACAATGAACGCTATGCACAAATCTCAAAACACACTTTTCAATAATTCTAGAATCTTCTCTAGAGCACGTGGAGTATTAGGTAGGAGTAGCTAGGTTGATTTCTACATGATACTGTACAAAGTAGAAGAACCAAATATACACCCGATACTTTATGGACGTGGCTCGAAATTAAAATTATTTTTTGAGCTTCACCTATTATAGTCCCATGCAAGGCACATTCAACTTTATAGTGGATGTCCAGACCATGCTGGGGGTGACAACTGCTTATGGCTATCTCTTCGATTTCTGCGTCAAGTACTGTATCTGAATGGAAATGGGGTTTTTACTCGCGTGGAGACTAGGAGGCCACCTCTCACGGACTCGACCTTCTTCCTCCTCCTCTTCGTGACTATAGCTCTTCTCTCCAAGATTGCTTTGCCTGTTTCCATTCCTTTTTGATGTGCTGTTTCACCCGCATGACAGGGAACAAGTCCTGCCACATAAAGGCTCGTGCCATGACGGCGAAGCTGGCGGAAGAGAAGAAGTCGGCTTGCCGTTCTGCCATTATGTTGCTACCGGTACCAGGCGATGCGACGATCAAAGGGTCCCAGTCGAATCCATTGGCTACAGGCGAGAGGTCTTCAACTCAAGGTTCTTTGAAGCCGCCGCAACCAGGGACAGATACCTTTAGGTAAATCTCTGTTCTTGCACAACTTTCCATGTCGTTGACCGTTTCTTGATTTCTCATTTACCTAAAAAAAGCACATTCTTCCTCAATGGTGTTTTTAGGTCGGGCGGTCTTCAAATTCCATCAACACTCTTGCCTGTCGAATCATCTTCACCGTCGCTGATGGAGACTGATACCTTTAGGTAAATATGCATGCTTGGGCAACTTTCCATGTCTTTGACCGTTTATTGATTCGCTCATTTCCCTATTAGTACATTTTTTTCTCAATGTTGTTTTAGGTTGGGCGGATTTTGCATTCCCGCGGCACTCCTGCATGCAGAATCATCTTCACCATCACCGATGGAGGCCGATCGGTATAGCCGCAAGGTAAGAAATCATTCGAATTGTGATTCCGTGTCTCTCTTCCTTGATAGTTCTCTGGGTACACTTCTAAATTTATGCTCCATGTTCATCTAACAGAATATTGGCTTCGAGATTGAGTTTATGGTGAAAAAGGTGATGGGCGATTTCTATGTCAAGACAGCAGACAAAAGCACCCTCGTCAAGGAGTGCACTAGACTTTACTCCAAACTCGCCGCTGACAAGGTTGGGCTTAGCCTCCTCAGGAATCTCGCCATGGAATACTTGATTGAGCGTGAAGAGCTGAAGCGGTGGAACATCGGCATGATGGAGATGTTGGGCATAAGCTTCGAACAGATCCAAGACCTTGAGGACCAGAAGGACAAACTCCTGGCCGAGCTAGCAAAGCTGAAGCGTGAAACTGTTGTCGATATGCATCAATGAGCCAGCATGTGGAAGACCTTAGTTAGTACTCCATCTGTTTCACAATATAATCCTATTTACAGAGCTAAAACAGCTTACAAAAAAGGCATATATATTATGGAACAGAGGGACTAGTTGATGATCGGATATATAGATTGCAATATTGCGGCAGCAAATTGAAAAACCTTTATTACTAGTATGAATGTATGATCGTGTACTTGCTGCTAAATTATTTGGTTATTTGGTGAATGTGATATGCATCAGCATCACCAGCCACAATGTTGCAAGAGCCAATTTTGGGTGTGATTATCTTTCCTTCTGTACTATAGTAGTAATTAGTAGTTATTATCGCTTTCGTGTAGAGCGGTAGCTACCTTTCCGTCGTTGTCATGATGCATCTCACCAACTTCACTTGCTCAAAGCCTCCATTCTTTTTTACTCCAAAAAAAGAGCCTCCATTCTTCCGCCATCTTCAGTTTTGGTCTTGCTGATGGCAGTGGCAGCGGTATCCCATTGATGGTGACTTTAGATCAGGACCCCAACTTTGTCTCTATACAGCTGCAGTGTAGTATAATCATTGCGCCAATGCTTACAGGGGAAGGAAGAGGTAACTGCTGGGGATCCCTCCTGAACATATGTACACTCTCCACAATTTATACATTGAAGGGATAGCCACTTTTATAGCCATTTAAAAGAGTTTCGGGTGATTTTGTCAAATTAATTCGACCTTTAACTTGATGTGTGCTATTTGGTAGAAAATTAGAAAACACTATTTAGTTATTTAGTAGTAGAATATAGATTCTTCCAATTTTTGACTAACTTGTGACGTCTATTTTGATATGAATGGAGTAGGATTATGCGTTAGCTACAGACATGGCCTTTATTATGAGTCGACCAGCCTTTCCACCAATTTTGGGAAGAAATATATGCCAATTTCAATGACATAACTAGTGGAGATGCAAAGTCATTAGTATCGATTATGAATAGGTGGACTTTGCTAGTAATTTACTCCATTATGGGAAATCTATGAATAAATGGAGCTTGCATGTATGATAATGGTGTATGAACATTGAGCTTCTCTCTTATTCATCTTGTTAAGTATGAGCTGACGTGAGATTTTAGCAAATTAGGATGATGCTATTACTATGTATGACTAATTTATCGATATTAGGATGATGCTAGTATTACTATATATATGAACTATGATTCTTTATGTTACACAAAATAAACTGTGCTAGATGCAAAAAAAAGAAATTTTTCTGTGTTTTGTGCAACAAATGCCACAAACTGGTTATGTGTGGATGCACCAATATGTACTAGTGTGATACAGTACATTATGTTACAAGTGCTGTTGTCCTAGATCATTGATCATAAGGTTTAGGTTCTCAAAACAATGCCTTAGCCCTTTGTTGCACACCATATTCATACGCGTCATGTGATAAATGGAAATACATGTTTGAATTGGAGTTCAACACTTTCTTTCATGTCTGAATGGACTGATGAACAGATGGAGTACGACCCGCAAAAAAAAGACCTTATACAATTTTTATGTTCTGTTACTTGGAGTCGTCACATTCAAAATTGTACTGGACCGCAAATCCTCCCGCCGTCCCCCATAATATTTTTAAATTCGAGATCATGGTATCCAATTTTCTACCCCTCCGTCTAGAAAAAGGCTACTTTGAGCAAGGTCCTGGATGATCAGTTGATGTGACTAGGCCTTGGATTCGTGAACAGAGGGAAGTACGGTCTACTAGCAGTTATTACTTGGACTGTCACCAAATTCAAATTCTGAATCGAGAGGCAAAAGCTCCCGCCTACATGAAATATTTAGGCCCCATGTTTAATCTTTCGTATACTGCAAAATTCCGCTTGACCTATTATACTAATGACCAATGGCGATTGTGAAATTGCTGGGTTGGGTGGTGGGGTTCGCTCGTAATTTTTCTTACTAGGACTATAGCCAAATTCAAAATCTTAATCGAGGGTAAAAACCTATAGCCCAAACAATTTCACAGATGGTGTCAACATTATTTTTCCTATGGGAATATTTTTTTATTCCTAAACATAGGGAGTAGCATTTTTTCAAATTATTACTTGTACTCTAGCCAAATTCAAAATCTCAGTTGAGCGAAAAAATTTACCAATGTTCTGTGCAATTATGTAATGGATGGTCAGTTGATGTGACTCTCGGCCTTCAATTCCTGACCAGATAGCGTACTAGTCTACAACTATCTTTTTCTATTATTACTTCGCCGCTAGCCAAATTCAAAATCGTAAAATCGAGCGGCAAAATCCCAACCGACTCATATGCATTTCGCGCCCCTCAGTTTCAAACATTTTCAGGCAAAATCTCCCACCGATGGAGTACCATTTTTCTAGTATTACTTGGACTCTTGACAAATTCAAAATCTCAATCGAGCGGCAAAATCACACAACGACCTTGAAGCATTTTCTCGCCCCACCATTTCAAAAACTTTGATCAAAATCTCTGACCGGGGAGTACCATTTTTCTATTATTATTATTTGTCCTGTAGACAAATTCGAAATCTCTACCGAGCGGCAAAACACACACCGACCTTGAGAATTTCCCGCCCCACCATTTCAAAAACTTTGAGGCAAAATATCCCATCGTGGAGTGATGACCCACAAGTATAGGGGGTGTATCGCAGTATTTTCGATAAGTAAGAGTGTCGAACCCAACGAGGAGCAGAAGGTGCTGGCTAGTGGTATGGATCAGGAATTCTCTACAAATACTTAGCAAACGGATTTTAGGGGTTTTTGATAATGCAAGTAAATAAAGTGCGAGTAAATAAAAGACAATAATAATAAATGCAGCAAGTGGCCCAATCCTTTATTCAGCAAAGGACAAGCCGGTTGTATTACTTAAGATGACCAAACGTTATCGAGGACACACGGGAATTCTGTCAAGTGCTTTCGCTTCATATAGTTGATTAATCTTCTTTAGCTTGCTAAGTGTTGTGTGGGTGAACCTGTGCTAATGTACCAACCTTCCTAGGACTAATACATACTTGTTATTATACCCTTTGCAAACATCCGTAAGTACAAGAAAGTAATTAAGTTAGAAACCTAACCACGGCTTTAAACTCTAAGACCCTGACGTCCCTTGTGCAATGGTTTCCTAACGGGGGTTCAGGTTTCTGTCACTCTGGCAACCCCTACGATTAGTAGCCAAATACACAATGCATTCCCCTAGGCCCATATAGGTGAAGTGTCATGTAGTTGACGTTCACATGACACCACTAGAAGAAGTACACCACAACTTAAATATCAAACTATTGAATCTTTCTCAACACAATTCCACTACTAACAACATGACTTCTACCATGTCCTATAGAACAAAACGAACTACTCACAAGACATCATATGGATCATGATTAGAGATGAAATAATGATGTATAACAATCTTAACATAAACAATAATTCAATTGTTCCACTCAGTAGCATCAACTACGAAGAGTAATCAACACCGGGAAAGTTTCCCCTAAGAACTATGTAAGATTCAACCCAATTATTACAGCAATATGGACATGGTGATAAGGGTGCTGGTGGTGATGATGGTGATGATGATTATGATTATCCCGATGAAGTCCAGCTTGATGGTGGTGTTGATGGCAACGATCTCCCCTCTCCGGGAAGGAATTCCCCTAGCAGAATTATGTCTGCCGGAGAGATCTTTCTCTCTCGGTGTTTTCCGCCCATAGAGGCGGCGGAATCTTTCTGTTGTCACCCCCCGGGTATTGGGGTTTCGTGGAGATAATATACGCCAGAGGGGAGAGCTGGAGGTGGACCAGGGCGGCCACACCACCTGATGGCGTGGCCCAGGGTGGCCCGCGCCAGGGGGTGGTGTGGGCCCCCTGTGGCCCATCTCCACTCCTCCTTCTGGCAGTCTTCGTCTTCTGGAAAAATAGGATTTTCCATATATTTTCCCGGATTTTGTGATCCTCACGAATTTTGCCTCTGAACAGCACCTTTTCCATCAGAATCCTGACTGCAGCGGTCCATGCTCCAAAAGTCATCAGCCATGCAAAAACAGATGAAATTACATAAGTATCATCTCTTAATATGAAATATATCAATGTATAACAGTAAATTATGATATAGAATAGTGATGCAAAATAGACGTATCATGGAGTACCATTTTTCTATTACAGTAATATTATTTGTCCGGTAGACAACTTCAAAATCTCAATCGGGCGGCAAATTCACACACCAACCTTGAAGCATTTCCCGCCTCGCCGTTTCAAAAACTTTGAGGCAAAATCTCTTAAGGTGGAGAATCATTTTTCTATTATTATTATTTGTCTCGTAGCCAAATTGAAAATCTCGGTCGAGCGGCAAAATCACAGACCGACCTTGAAGCATTATCCACCCCACCATTTCAAAAACTTTGAGGCAAAATCTCCCACCAGGGGATAACCATTTTTCTATTATTAGCCAAATTCAAAATCTCAATCGAGTGGCAAAACAGACCGACTTTGAAGCATTTCGCGCCCCTTCGTTTCAAAAACTTTTGATGCTAAAATTCCTTTTCTACCCATTGTTTAGACGCCCTATGGCATGCTAAAGTCGGTATCTTGGGGGCATGATCGTAATTATTTTTTTGTTCACCTCCATAGACCCGATTCGTGCAGTTTTTCTAGTTGGACCTCCCAAAATCCCAGGCTTCTCTCCCACGCCCTCACCTCAACGACCACCGTGCGCACCGCCCGACGACAATTCCACGACTGCCAGAGCCGCTTCATCAACGGTCGCCCCATCGGATCTAGTTTACCGGGTCTCTCTGCCACTCCACTAGAGCTGTGGTCTCGCTGACCGCGCCTATGGTGTTGTCGACCACCCATGCTCTTTGCTTCCCCGCCGCCGTAAGCTACCCAACCATACCGGAGCAGCTTCACCGTTGTCCACCAGACGAGATCTAATTCAACAAGTTCCATGTCCACTGCTCCAGACTAGCTACACGGTCATCGCCGTTGACTGCACCGGCATCGACCGCCCAAGATCTTCTTCCCCGACACCAACAGCCACCGCAACCGTAGCACCCTCGGTGACCTGGACGTCACTCGCACGCTACCGATAATGCTTAGACGCCTCTCCGACCAAGGTAACTAGATCACCAACCCATTTTTGTTTTGTCAGTGGTATAGCAGGTTCAAGCCTGTCGCAGTGAACTGCATTTTTGTAATCGTGCTAGTACATACAAGTCATTGGGCACACCTGTTCTTCGTCCTAGTACATACAAGGTCATTAGACATATTGGTTTGCATTCGCTGCTCTATAAATATCAAGTCATGCACATGTCTGTTATTTTGTCATGCACATGTTCTTATCTTAGCTACTCCGTACACCAGTAAATGCCTGCTATTCTGTAGTTCTTGCAAAACGTAATGTGCTACACAGTTACTGACTCTATCTAGTTATTCCTGAGCTAAGTGCCTGCTATTATTTCCTCCCTGGCATCGTTCTGCTATCCTGTGGTACCGGTTCATACTCTTCGTACTAGTTTGATTATAATTTTGTTGTTGCCATTTGGTTCTTCAAAAGTTGCAACACTGACTATTTTCGTTTTCTTTGCGTAGAGCTCAAAAAGGCAACACTGAACATGTTGGTTTGCACAGTCTATAGGTCCACCAGCGATGCCATTATATATTTTCTGTATCTGGTGCTAGTTCGTCCTAATCAACGGCATAATTATTCTTTACTGTATAGTTCATTCGTGTTTTCCATTCCTGCTCGACAAGTTCTGGTATGATGCGGTTATAATTTCTATGTACTTCATTCTTAGCTATGACAGTAACTGCATGCCATTGTGTAGCTCACCCCAAATTCCGAGTCACCCAATGTCTCTTGCATTCCAGGAGATACCACTGCTTCCATATATATTTGCTAAAATGACTTGGCTAGTTTATACTGAAATTCTAAGAAACATTTTGTTTGTTTGCTCATTTCATTGTTGGCATACTTGTCTAATGCTTGTTTGTCCTGTTCTACAGGTTCACAAGCCACACCATTATATCTCGTATCTGGTTCTGGTTCGTCCTAGGCAACGACATAACTATCCTCTACTATATAGTTCATTCATGGTTTGCATTCCTGCTCTACAAGTTCGTATTATGCAGTTATAATTCCTATCTGGTTCATTCTTAGCTATGAGTAGTTTGTCTTCTTTGCTGTACTAACTTGTTATTAGTTAGTTTCGGACTACAATTATTGCTATCGCCACCAAAGAGGGGACTACAAGATCATATCTCAAGGTGGTTTTCCAATGTAGCTATCACACTCAAAGGGAGATGCAATTGATGGATTGAGAAAGCAAATTGAGCACTCTGCTATCAACTTGATTCGCAACTGAAGTGCTGGATTTTCTTTCCCTTTTGTTCATATTTTATAATATTTTTAAGAAGTTTGCAGCTGATGTAATATCTAGATAACTCGCATAGGCCATGTAGGCATTTAGTTGACGTTGTCCACGCATGGTGGTACCATAACTGCGCCATCCAGGTCGATCAGGTTTCAGAATTACCGAACAGTAACGGTAACTAGCCAAAACAGTAACATGCCAAAATAGTAACGCTAACTGGCCAAAACAGTAACATGCAAAAATAGTAACAGACCGAAACAGTAACAGGCCGAAACAGTAACATGCCAAAATAGTAACAAGCCAAACAGTAGCAGGCCAAAACACCAGCAAACCAGAATAGTGGCAATCCAACATAGTAATAAGCCTGAATACTAAAATGCCAGAACAGTAACATGCCTAAATAGTAGCAGGCCATAACAGGGGCAACCAGCAATGGGCCAGAACAGTAAAGTACCACAACAGTAACGAACATGAATAGTAGACAGCCAGAACTATAACAAGCTAGAATAGTAAAAGGCCAGAACAGTATCGGACCTTCCCAAAAGTAGGCCGTTCGTAGGCAGCCCCGGATGAGCTGCGAGAACAGTGACAGGCTGACTATGGGCTTTAACAGTATCGTGCCTACTTGACACAACATGTTAACGGGCCGCACAGTATTCGAATATGTGGGCTTTTGTAGGCCGAAACAGTAACGGGCCTAACACTCGCGGGCCGCTACTGGCCATATCTTTGGGCCCATTTCAAACATTATCGGACGAAATAGTTACGGGCCATAATCTTATTGGGCTCTCTTGATGGGCCAGCCCACTTAATTATGAGCAGGGCCCGGCTTCTACCATGGTTTCTGTGGCTGTTAACGGTGGTAACTGGTCGTTAATAGTGTTTTCCACATGGCATTTTGCATGACGTTAGCAGTCAACGCTGCTGGTGAACAGATCTATAACAGAACAAGTTTTCGTGGCTGAAGGGTGCGATCCGCCACGGTCATAAAAAAACCATGGTAGATTCTTTTGTGATGAGGATTTTACAACGATGGGCATCCATCGTAGAAGACTTTTTAGCCACGAAAAACGGGCCTTCAACCACGAAAATCGTTCATTGTAAAAGACAACTTTTCTTGTAGTGCATGTGTGGTTTTGGTAATTAATGACAATCTCTACGGACTAATGCATGTATCAAGTTGCACTTATAGGAATTGTCCATTGGCATCGCTTGGAGCATGTGTTGTCTTCAAGGTAGAAGAAATGAAGAAGAAGAATAAAGAAAAGAAGATCAAGGGTGTCTTGAAGAACAATATAGAGCTCCTCATGTGTATCTTCAAGACATCATCCAAATGGAGTTAGAAGAAATGTTGTGCAAGCTAAAGATGTGCCATATCTAGGAGATCATATGCTTGAAGCTTTCCATTCTTATGATGATCATGGATCGATGAAGACAAGGTCAAAGAACAGGTTTCCCCATGGTATATGGGGGAGCAAGGTGCACATCTTCATCAAGCAAGCGCAAGGAAGAGCAATCAAGAAAGGTGTTCCATCTTGAGGTGGACAATATCATCATCATCAAGATCAAGTGGAATATGTGCAAGGCAAAGCTATGATCTTGTTAGGGTTTCTTTCTTACCAGTCTCGTAGTGTTTGTTGAGGAGACCGGTATATAGGATAGATAACCATACTATCAAGAGGGGCTCTCGAGTGAGTAACTTGATCATATCCCTTGGTGAGAGCTCAAACCTTTGCATACTTGGCATCATCTTTCTTGGTTGTTATTAGGAATATCCATGTGAGGTTCTAGATCTTGTGGTAATATTAATAACAAGCTCTAGTTCATCAAAATGGATTTCTCTTTCATATATTATTGTGTTTTCGATCTTGGAGGTTTTATGGTTTCTCACCAAGGGAGGTAGCTCACATTATAATACATGAAATATTCTCACTTGGTGGTATCCAGTTTAGTGTTTTTACAAATGCTCATGAATTGTCAATCATTTATGCAACTTGAATAATTTACACATTGTCGAAAAACAATATATGAACATGAATAGAAATCATTCATAAATGTAGAACAACTAATTTGTTACAAACTCATATCAATAACCGTCTCGTGAAGTGCAAGACACACTAATTAAGTTCATATTCCATTGATTACAATAATTATCCGAAAACAAAAAGCTAAGTGATAAATGTCGAGGGAGAGTGTCGACGGCCATCATCATCATGCTCGCCATCAACACGCAACGTCACCTCCCCTCCAACAAGCAGCTCTCATGCAGTAGGAGCTGTTTTCATAAAACAGAACAAGTATCAAATACTTCAATGCTGCAACAAGTGTTTGCAAGATTATAACATTTATAAAACTATATACCATATATACCTTTATCATTGATGACTTCTCCGGCAATGGTCTCAACCTACACATTCCTGAAACGTGATATGAACGCATGGAAATCCTATGTTTCCGCATCAGCTCTCATGATGCAAGTCCGGGCGTGGCTTTGGTAGCTGGGAGGCAGCGACCGAAGCAACACGCCTATTGCAAATGAGTCAGTCATCCAGTAGTCGATGAAATAAACCAGCCTCATGTACGCATCTAAGGATGGCAATGGAGCGAGTTTGGATAGATATACCAACACCAAATCCAAATCCATGAACCTCGCTCTAGCCCGCCCATGAAGATATCCATGGGCATGGATGTCGCCCCAAATCCAAACCCGCCGGATATCCATGTATCCATGGATATCCATTGGTTTACATACTACATACATAACCATAACAATTTCGACAACATTTTAGCAGCATTTCAACATAACTACGATATTACAACAATTTTGGATAGCATTTTAGCAAATATTATATGGATAACACATAGGAATATCAAAGCAACAATATTTTAACCACATAGTACTTAAAATATGTCAAATCTCACACAATAACACCACAAAGTACATAGATGTCTCATAACAGTCTTAGAGAATGCTTTTTATTACAAGTTTCCAATATAACACCTCATATAGTAAATCAATTTAGCAATGGATAGTAGAAATGTTGAGTTGAAACTTGGATGATTAGAGCCACAATCCTCGGTGACAATGGATTCATTGGCATCCTATGATTGAAGAAACACTAGAGCTTATCAAATTTACACATCACAAGAATGAATAATGCAAGTAAGTAAATGACTACATAAATAGTACCATTTCTTCTTGTTCATCTTCAAGAACATTTTGTACAGCAAGGAGATTACCATGAATATCACCTAATGCAATTGCAAAAATAGGAACAACTTAGATTTCATATTTCACAAGAGAAGTTAGAAACAAAGGTGGAAATGTATAAATGAATTACCTAACATGTCTGCTCAAGACCATGATTGCATACACATGAGAGATTCTGATATTTTTGGTGCAAGTCGATTATGATGTGGACTAATTAATCTCCCACTAGCACTAAAGACACACTTCGATGCTACGGGTGTAACATGAATAGGTATATATCATGAGCAATCATTTGCAAAGTAGGGTACTTAATACCTCCATACTTCCTCCAACCAATGATGTCTAGCTCTTGTGTTCGAGGGAGAAGATCCTCTTCCAAGTATAAATCCAACTTTGTGCATACTTGAGAAGAGGAGGCAGCATGCTTTGAATTCATATATTCATCAAATATCTCATAGATTTCGTCCACACCACCGTCAATAGTAGAAGTATTTTCAATATTTGATGTCCCGTCACCATCGGAGGGTTGTTGGTATTCAACCAATAAAGTTAACATTAGTTACCTTATCTTTGAAACTTCTTTGGCCGCATGCTCATATCCATACAAGAAGTAAAGCCTACAACATGAATATAAAACATAAAAAACTAAGAAGAACATGCACAAATATAAACAAATGAAACCATGTACCTTACCTGCAACATGTGGATCTTAAACCATAGATCAAGGACGGTTGCAATAGCCATGATACCATGAACATCTGACCAGTACTTCACCATGATATCCCTTTGAACTTCATACATATTTATAATATCCTGCCTAATAGTGTTTCTTGACACCACCTTGAACAATGGTTGTAAACAATTGCAAAACTTACGAAAGAGAGCATGATCAACAATAGATAATGGGTACTCGTGCACACATATCATCAGTGCAAGTTCCTTTCTAGCCTTTTCTTGGTTGAAATTAGTATTCTCTAAACTTACACTTCCACCCACATCTTTCGACAACTTCAATTTCTGTTGTTTAGGGCCTATTGGTGCATGCCGAGAAGGACAAGTGTTGTGATGGTTCTGTAAGTGTGTTTTGCTGGAGTTTGTTTCTCCGACAAAATCATGATGACACCAATTACATACAGCTCTCCACTTCCCTTTCAAGAATTCTTTTTTAAAATCACCCCACACATCAGATTTAAGCTCTCTTATTTGATCCCTTACCAGTTACAGCTTGGTCTACTGCTGCCTTGACATCAGCACCACTGGTATCAATACCTTGAGAGGACTCCGGATATTCATGAGGTGAACCAACGACTGAGTTCTCCACTGCTTGTGAAGCGTTGCTGCCAGGAGTTTGTGTACATTCTGTAGGTGTTCCTGTTACAATAGTAATCTTCAATACGTGAGACAATGAGCAAGTAATCTTCAACAAAAAATGTTTACAAGATGAGTACATTTTAGCAATCTTGCTGTGACCAGTGGCTGCCGGAGCAGATCGTGTGGTGGTTGTGGCCGCTCCTCTCCCTCTCCCGCCGCGTACATTCCTTCCCACTGGCGCTATGACGTCTAGCACTGCCTTGTCTCCTCCAGCATGTGGGTGCATTCTTCAGTACTAAAGTGTGTATGCAGGCTGTAGCTTCAGGTTTGGGAGCCCCCGTGCTAGCAAGATCAACCGCCGGAGGTTGCCTAGGATAGTACAGGGAGGTAGAAAGGTAGGAACTAGGAATTGGAGTGGGTTCTTACCTTCGGGGAGGTTGGGGAGGTCGGCAACGATGGGCTAAGGAGGAACCGTCTGAGCCGTCGCCGGTGATGTCCTGGTGGAGGAGGAATAGGGCCAGGTCCACAGTAGGGAGAGCAGCAGGAGGAATAGGCCGACGATTTCCTGGCAGAGGGAAGGCAGGGAGAGCGGCGGCGGCAGCAGGGAAGGTCTCCGACTCTCTGTCGCTTCCCCTGTCGGTGCCTGGCGGCTACCTCGAATTAGTTAACAGACTGCGACCTGGTGGGGTGGGGGTTACACCGTAGGGACTAATTAGGGGAATTAGGGTTAATTACGATTACTATTTAGGTGGGCCTTTGGGCCTGTGGATTGGAAGTTGGGTATTTTATTGAGTATAAATATTGCACATCTCATTGACATGTGGGTCCCACGTGTCAGCTAGGTATCCATTGGATATCCATAGAGCGAAGCCACTACCCATGCCTGCCCCATGAATTAGCGGATATTCGCCTCATGAAATCCGTGGGTGTAATTAGGCCTCCATACCCTTACCCACTGGGTCGGATATCTGTGGATATCCAGATCCATGGATAAAATTGCCATCCCTATACGCATCATGCATGTCCTCCAAGTGATTCTCCAAGCAAGTGTGTTCCTCCACTTTATGGAAAGGAAGTCTCCAAGCAGCTCGTGCTTCCACACGCGCACATGGCCCACAAACTCCGCTCTTAGTTGATCTACCATCGCATATGGGTCAAGATCCCCCATGAGCAGATGCAGTCTGTCTACCATTCTGTAGTGCATGATCACTTGTATGAAGGTGGACATATCACTACCATAATAGCGGTCTTGCCGCTGTTGTGGGGTCTCAATGTAGTCATGTGGCTCATTCAAAGACATCTCGTAGCATATGTAATCGACCACACCATTCTTGCTAAAGAGAATATTTAGATGCACTAGCCAATCGGTGAAGTTGGATCCATCTAGTTTGAGCTTCTCAGCATCTACCCAATCAGCAACCTCAAAATAGGCTTCGCGGTTGGCTAGATTCTACATTTACAATTGAAAAAGGATTTATACTAAGTTTATAATTATGAGAGTTCAAATAACTCCACTAAAACTATTATTCCCAAAAAGGTTTTAGTGATTACACGATCCGGATTCACTACACCACCCCCGATCATCACAGCCGGCGATATAGTTGCAAAGGTGGACGTCGAAACATCAATCACATCATTCATGCGACTCGTGCTTGATCTTTTGATCATCTCGTGTTCTGAGGCCATGTCTTTGAACATGCAAGGCTCTACAAATTAACCTTATGTGTATAGAAGCGCAACATGGCTTACACCCACCATATGCGAACGCAGTTATGTATGACACCCGATCATCACGGCCTACCTCATAACGGAGAACTTTCTTGGTGGTTCACCCTAAGGGAGAACACTTTCATTGATATTATGTTTTAGGGATCATCTTAATAATGCTACCGTCGAGTATCTAATACTAGCACAAAACAAGATGCACAAACGATAACATGAAAAGTAAGTGCTATGCGATATGGTCCTTCACGCTTTGATCTCTATCCGGCGCCTTCGAGTCTGGCACCTTCGGTTTGTAGTCCATCATCATGATCACCCTTACTACGACTTAGAAACAGAAAGTAAACTACTTTACCTTGACTATGACCATATGACATCACATCGCCCCTGCAAAACAAAGTCAGAAGCCTCTACTTTATCTTTGCTTCTTGAAAGAGCATGTGGGGGTCCATGTGTGGTTTTGGTAATTAATGACAATATCTATGGACTAATGCATGTATCAAGTTACACTTATAGGAATTGTCCATTGGCATCGCTTGGAGCATGTGTTGGCTTCAAGGTAGAAGAAATGATGAAGAAGAATAAAGAAAATAAGATCAAGGGTGTCTTGAAGAAGAAGATACAGCTCCTCATGTGTATATTCAAGACATCATCCAAATGGAGTTAGAATAAATGTTGTGCAAGCTAAAGATGAGCCATATCTAGGATATCATATGCTTGAAGCTTGCCATTCTTATGGTGGTCATGGATCGATGAAGAAAAGGTCAAAGAACAGGTTCCCCATGGTATATGGGGGAGCAAGGTGCACGTCTTCATCAAGCAAGCGCAAGGAAGAGAAATCAAGAAAGGTGTTCCATCTTGATATGGACAAGATCGTTATCGCCAAGCTCAAGTGGAATATGCTCAAGGTAAAGGTATGTTCTTGATAGGGTTTCTTTCTTACCGGTTTGGTGGTGTTAGTTGGCGAGGCCGGTTTATAGGATAGATAACCATACTATCAAGAGGGGCTCTCAAGTGAGTAACTTGATCATATCTTTCGGAGAGAGCTCAAACCTTTGCATACTTAGCATCATCTTCATTGGTTGTTATTTGGATCTTATCCATGTGAGGTTCTAGAGCTTGTGGTAATATTCATAACAAGCTCTAGCTCATCTAAAATAGATTTCCCTTTTATATCTTATTGCGTTTTTTATCTTGGACCTTTTCCGGTTTCTCGCCTAGGGAGGTATCTCACATTATGATAGAGGAAATATTCTCACTTGGTGGTATCCAATATTTTTGGGTAGCTCGTATCGTCCTCTTTCCAACAAAATTGGTTTCGGGTCAATCGGAGTTTCCAAACTCTAGATATCGCTATTTGAAGTTTGCCTCTTATTTTGTTCTATTCTCCCTGGCTGAGACAAAAGGTTGATGGAATATCCAAACCAGAATCTTCGGTGTGCAAACACCGGAGTTTCTGGTGTGCCGCATTCCAGAGTTTTGGCAAAGTTCCCGGAGCGAGTATCAAGACATGGCCCAGGATAGTCAGACTGGTGGTCCGGAGACGGACCGAAGTTTCTGGTCTGAGACATATGCAGACTGGATTTTCCGGTCTCCAGACCAGAATCTCAGATGTGGAAATTCCCCAATGGGCAGAAAACGGTCAGAAATCAGTGGGCCTATATAAAAGGCCCTTCTTCCCCAATGGACAGTAACCCCAAGTTTTTGTCTTCCCCTCCATTGTTGACCTTCTTGAGCTTGCTTCCCCCTCAATCCCTCCTATGATTCTTTCATATACTTTAGGGATTTGAAAGAGGAGATCTAGATCTACAACCCCACCAATCCATATCTCCTCTAAGTGAGGGGAACATCTTGGGATCTAGATCTTGGAGTATTTTGTGGATTTATTCCATTGTTCTTCCTCTCTTATTCCCCATAAGCTATTGTATCTTTGGTGGAATTTGGGAGAGAAGGACTGCGCCCTTATTGTGTTCTTTCCATTACATTTGGTGCATTAGTTTGAGTTCTCGGTGAGGATTTGATTTGGTGAAAGTGA
The DNA here is from genome assembly GCA_916181665.1 of Avena sativa. Lineage (NCBI taxonomy): Eukaryota > Viridiplantae > Streptophyta > Magnoliopsida > Poales > Poaceae > Avena > Avena sativa. Next base: position 454,845,901 of record OV702288.1, on the reverse strand, counting down.
GGATCTTTTACCTCTTTGGTTCTTGGAACCCTAGACGGTTTAGTTGTTTTGCAGGTTTGTGGATTACTTGGGGCCTCCAATTAAGTTGTGGAGCCTTCCCCAAGCTTGTTTGTTGGGAGCCTCCAATTGATTTGTGGAGAAGTGCCCCAACCTTGTGAGAGGTCTAGATTGACACCGACAAGTGCACCGATCGTGGGAGTGTGGATCAATCCCGTTGGTGTGAGATTCACAAGAGAACAAGGGAGGCCTTTTGTGGCATTGGTGGTTTGAAACCACCCCTTCTCCAAACGAGATGTACTCCATGTTGGGAGGAACTCGGTAAAACATCGTTGTCTCCGCGTGCCTCGGTTATCTCTATATCTGAGCTCTTACTTATGCACCTTACTTTGTGATAGCCTTCGTGATTGAAGTCTATATCTTGCTATCACATAGTTTCTTGTCTTGCTTAGCATAAGTTGTTGGTGGACATAGGTGAACCCTAGTTGTTCTAGGTTTAGTGCTTGACAAAGTAAATGCTACTTTTATTCCGCCTTTGTCGTGCCACTCTCGGAAAAGTTTTAAACCGCCTATTCACCCCCCTCTAGGCAGCATATGTATCATTTCACATGTTTTACGTGGCTGTTAGGGCTTTCGTGCAAGAACTGGTTTCTTACCTACGGACTTCAACCACAACGTCGATTAGATAATTGTCTCTACTACACCCCTCTCGGGGCCCTTCGTTGTAAATGGCATACCAACTAACGCGAGAGAGACAAACACCCTTAAAGCCACTTATACAATGCAAGACGTATGTCAAGCGTGGACCAGTCTCGTGAATTAACGCGTCAAGTCGGTTGGGGCCGCTTCATCAAGCATTAGTGTGGTATACACAAGTACACGTGGGAGGGTAAGAATTATATGATCAATGCCCACATGTTACAACTCGTGTGTTCTACCCATACTAGCAGTACTACCCATAGATCTAGCTCTGACACCACTGTTGGGGTTCGAGGGCAGAAAAACAAAAAAATTCCTATGAACGAAACCCTCATACTAGGATCTATCTATTAGTAATGCAGTAACGGGAGGAGATACATTATTCATACCTTTGAAGACCGAACACGGTTAACATACCGCGGGGAACGTAGGTGATGTAGTCGTACCGACGGCGACCCCAAGGTCGTTCGAAGTCCAACGGCTCTGACGGCTCCAACAACTCCTAGTGTAGAAAGTATGGCACCGCCAGAGGGAGTCACACACGTACGATTCTTGACAATGACTCCCGCTTCTCTCTAATCCAGCCGAGATTACGGAAGTAGATTTCCCGAATCCGGATCCAGTAGTGCGACGGCCCAAACAAGGGGATGACAGTCACAAGAGAGAGAGAGGCAATTGGAGCCAATTCCCAAAGCTAGGAAGCCTTTATTTATTTTCTTGTATTTTAATTGCCTCCTGTGCCTCTTCTTATATAGGGAAAAAGGGGGCACAAGGTTCCTTCCCTAAGCCATGTGGGCTAAACAAGAGGGGACATAGGGGACGGGTTGGCCGGCTGGTCATGGGCCCTCCATGGGCCCCAGGCGGCCACCTCCTCCCTTTCTTTCTTTTGCCTCTTTCCCACATGGGCCTTTCCCCTATGGAAATTGGCCCAATTGGGATTTTTAATCCTTTTATTTTATTAAATAAATGATTAAATCAATATTTAATATTCATTTACATATTATTCAATTCCCGTGACTATGGAACACCTTCCATCCCACTCCAGACATCCTCAAGACCTTTTCGGAACCCTTCTGGTCTCTCCTTCTCTATTCTTCGGTGATTCCGATGATCCTAAAATAATCTTCGAGCTCCGTCAAACCCTTAAGCATTCCGCCGAATAGTCTGGGAACACTCCGGACATGGTCGAGGCCCCTCTTGAACCAATGATCATTAGCAGGACCTGGATGCCCATAATGACCACCTATGCATTCCACGATACTTGTTGTTGAACCATCAACGCTATGTCCTATTCCTTTTGCCTCTATAATACTTGCATTGTCTAAGATATGATCAACGATATCATCGTGTCAGGTTCAACCTTGTTACCAACAATTTCTACTTTACTAGATCCGACAAGTGATATCCCCGTGACCTAGTCACATGTTACGCAGCTTATGGATATAACTTATCCGAGTGGGCCCAGAGTATCTTCCGTCACGTGGATGGACAAATCCGGCTCTTAACACATACGCCTCAGCCTGACCTCTGAATACTCAATCACACCCTTATGATCACCATTCCACTGAGTGATGCTAGATGGTATCAAGGTACTCTCGGGTGACAGTGATTAGATATGGTCTCATGGTCTAAGGATAAGTCACTATGTCTCCTAATCATCACAACTTGAACTTTGTGACATGATCGTGTTATGATGCTTAGATGGGTTATGTTCATCATCTCATTCTCCAATGAGGTGAATCCATTGTCAACTAACGTAAGACACCACATGATCAGGAAACCTCGATCATCTATTAACCAATGAACCAGTGACTAGAGATTCATCGGGAACTCCTAGTTGTTTACATATCACACGTGTATTGACGTTTCCATTCAATACAGTTATAGCATGATATAAAAACTAATTCAGAAACTTCATGAAATATGATAATAATCTATATTATTATTTGTCTCTAGGGTATATTTCCTTCAAGTCTATAGTGTGAAATGCTTATATGCAGTCATTAACTTTAAGGGCGTTTTACATGTACATGTGCATGATGTCTAGAGTGTGAAAGTTCCCCCTAAGATTCATTTCTTTATGTGGTTAATTTCCCATAACAGGATCCTCACTAGAGAAAACCTAGTTAAGAGGCAAAATGTCAGTGATCTAACATGTGTGTTCTATGATTAATTGGAAACATGTAACCATCTATTCTTTGAATGTGTAGTTTATAGGAAAATGTGGGCTGACATTAGGGTGTTAGCTAAATTAGATGCGTCTAATGTAAATTATGACACTATTGCTCATATGTGGCATGAGGAAAAGAAGAATGTTGTTCTTAATCTCATAAATGTTGTTGTGTTGTGGGATAATTGGCTCAGAAGGAATGATATATGTTTTAATCGTTTCCCATGGCCGAGTATGGAGGAACTATGGCACAATACTACCTATAACCTTGCTTAGTGAAACATTCTGCAAAAAGAAGTTACAAGAGGAAAAGTGGACACTTTAGTGCCCCAGGTGGAAAGCTTGGCGCGTGCTCCACCTTTGTTGTTGTGGCCGGATCTTGGGTAACATCTAATAAGAAACCAAGAGCTCAATCAAAGATTGGGATGTGAGGCCTGATGCGTAAGAAGGAAGAAGACTGGCTGGTCTCCTTAGTTTATCTTTCAAGCACGATGAGGACAAATGCAATCATGCTGGTGGGTGATGGTGAGATTCTATGGTGATGTTGAACAAGATCACCATGCCATGAGCAAATCTGAGAAAATGTGCGTAGGGGTCAAGCTATGAGAGTAGCTAAAAACTTGTTTCTGTTTTGGTGTAGATGAGTACTGAGTGTTGATGTGAGTCAACCTGAATTTTTGTTGATGGTTTTTCTACCCTAGGTGTTGTAAACAATGTAATGAATTTGTTGGTTTCAGTGAAAAGGAACTGGGGCAATGCCCTTTTCCTCTAAGAAAAATTGTTGTAGTTCTATCTATAAGAACCCACCAGAATTAACTAACACGGAGTTAACCGGGACCTAATTTGATTTGGATCTAAAAAGGAACCAATCTCGGTGCATTTGGTGATAAGCCTCTGTTGACTTAATCACCAAAGAAAATTGCATTTTGGGGCACGCCTTGGCTCGCGACCCCCAACCTTCCATATTGTTAAATGACTGGTAAAATGCTATTATAATCCAGGGGTAAAGCACTATGCTAACCATCTGTGGTGGTATTGCCGACGAGTAAGCCATGGAGGAGTCCTCATAGATCGTGTTTAGAGAGGTGGGGGAAGGCGGAGAGTTGACGAGTACGAGGTAACATAGCTTACCTAGGTTCAGATCCCACGATGGTGGCAGAATCCTAATCCTGCTATAAATCACTATAATGGCAATATGCCGAGTTACAGGGATCGGTTCGCTGTGGAAGGTGATATGAATTGTTCTATGTTGTTTTCCCTAAAGGCTCTCATAGGTCCGGCTTATAAAGGCATCATAACCTAGGGTTACATGGAAGAGTCCTACACTAATACTAACTAGTCTTTGTGTCGTGCACTCCAAGGCTCCGGGTTAGATTATGTCTGCACCGTAGCCTTCCTTTATCCGGCATGGGCCTCCCTTCTAGATCCGTCTAATTGGGCTACCCAGAAGGCCATAGGTCTTGCTACCAACTATGGGCCACCCGGGTTAGCCAGATTAGAGACATGCAGTGGTGATACCCATTTAGCATATCCCCAACAGTAGCCCCTGGAGAACTCCGAGATCTTGCGCCGTCTTGCCTTTTAGTATTGTATGCTCCATCTAGGTGATGTCGGCAAATCGTCAAGCAATATCTTGTAGTCCCCCAAAGAACCCCGCAATCTTCTCCATCTTCAACATGTAAGCCAGAGAATTACTAAGTCTTCCATCTTACTCTTCCGTAGTCGGATATGATCCGTCCATGCCAGTAAGATGACGCAGGGTATAGCCTACACTACCTCGAAAGTCACATATGGTAGCGGTTAATCATAGAGATTTCCCCGCGTGTGAAATCCGAAATGTCAAGTGGCAACGGGGGTGTGGCGAAGTTTCTGTGCACGCACGCACACACGTTGTCGACGTGTCGACTGTTGGATTATTTGTGCATGAATCTTGATGCCAAGGTTATAAATATTTACTACGGAGGATATTTTCCTTTACCCACATTCTTCCTCATGTGTCTTCTTATTCCTCTCGCCAAAGCCTCCTCGAGATCCATGCATGGGAAAACCCTAACATTTGCCTCACTTACCACTGCCTTTCCCCCTCCAATGGCTAGCAACAACAGCTCCCTGTCCATGGCGGTGCCCGACGAGGCTTAGAACTAACCATCATCCAAGGTGTAGGTCCCGCTAGAGGGAGTGATGGTGCCTATCTCCACGGTGGTGGAAACCACCGGCGACGACCAAAAAATGGCAGCATTCGAGCCGCTGGAGGAAGAAACTGACCCCCACAAGGGGGTATGGAGAGGCTCGGATCTCTCATACGTGGACCTGAAGAAGCTGGTCTCCGATGGGTACCTTCCTTCGACAGAGGGATTGGTATGGCGGCCAACGCTGGTCGGTGACGTGGTCCCTTCTCCCCTTGTCAGAGAGAAGGTGTACCTCAAGGCATAGATGGTGCATGGTGTCACCCTCCCAGTCTCCAACTCCAGTCCACAAGTCCTCTAGCACTTTCGGGGTTCTACCTCATAACCTTTCTCCTAGTAGCATTCTTGCACTTAGCAAGTTTGTAGCTTTGTGCGAAGGATACCTTGGAATTAGGCCTAGGTGTGATATGTTCATCTATTTCTTCACCATAAAGAGGGAATCCGGAGATAGCAAGGATGCGCCTAGGAACTATGGGACTATTAATTTCAAGATCTAACCTGGCCAGTGGTTTCCCCGACATTGTAGGACATGAGTCCTACAAGAATTGGCAAAGGATCTACTTCTACGGCCCATATATCCCTCTGGCTAGCCAAGAAGACTCTTACCCTGACTTTTTCGATGGGGTAGCCGCCAAAGCCACCACATGGAGGTCCCAAGCCCTTCTTCCCTCCGACGACGAGGCCTCGCGCGCCATAAGGTGGATAGAGTGGCTCGTTGATAGCAGTTTGACCGGCTTGGACCTAGCCATGTGCTATTTCATCAAGCGGATTCAACCCATGCAACATCACGTCAAGATGATGCATGAGTTTATGAAGGATAGGAAGGATACCCTTAGGATCTCTGAGGACAACTTCTCCAACGACTCCATCAAGCTCTGTCTTAAGGACATCGTCAAGGTGAAGGACCGGAAGCGTGGCTTCACTATCACCTTTGATATGTTTGAAGACAACAAATGCCCAAAGGTACTTTGGTTCCTGTATTGTTTATGTATGCTCTAGTTTTTCCGTCTCCGATGGATCATCTCGTCTAACACTTTATCTACTTAATAGCTAGGGGACTTGGAGGACACCGACATGGCTGCCCAAGTCTATGACCCCAAGATGAAGGATGTCACTGTCATGTCTGATGATGATACCTCGAGGGATCATCCAGCTCCGGCATCATGAAAGCGGAAAAGCTCCACCTCTGACGCTGCTGCCATGGGCAAGAATAAGAAAATGGAGAGTGGAGTCCCCAATAAATCCACTGCCTCCCTGGAGGTGGAGAAAAGAAATTCTACCGGCATCCCCTTGACCAAAGCACCAACCATTGTGTAAGGCCTCTTTTCTCTGACTTTGTCATTTCTGTTGCTCCTTTCTGTACTTATACTTATCATTTGTATGTTTCAGAAAAAGAACCAACTTAATTTTGAAGAAGAAATCTAAAACTTCTGGAGGCTGCAATAACATCTGTGATATGCTGACCTAGTCCTCTCCCGCCATCGCTCCCCCGACCCTTGTTGTCAAGCCATCCGCAAGCTCTGCCAGACCACCATCCACCACTGCGCTTGGATCCTCCTCCATGGAGGTGGACAATCCTTCTTAGGATGTCTAGAGCGTTGTCGGTTTTGTGACATTGTTCCTAGTGCTAGGTGACACAGGAAAGTACCTCCTCCAAAGTGGTTGAAGCTCTAGCTAAGGATGCCACCAAGAAAGGGAAATATATGATGATGGGATGTGTAGCAGCAGTAACCACGAGCCAGGTGGAAGCCTCCAAGCCAACGGATGTAACAACCATCTCCAAGAAGGCTAGAACCGCTTCGGCCCCTACTAGTGGTGCTCCTGGCGCATCCCAGACTCCTCTGACTCTGGGTCTTAAGGAATTGCTCAAGCATGCAGATATCCTCTAGAAGAATACAAAAATCTTTAATAACTTGTATTCGGAGGCTGACAAAAATCTCAAGATCATTGCCTTTTTAAGTCTTCGATACTTCTGCATCTCTTCTAACTAGATACTCTTAGAGTAGCATACTTAGTGTTGTAAAATTTGATACTGTAGGCCCCGAGTTTCTAGGTGAAACTGAATAAGTTCCGACTAGATGCTCAGGAGAGACTAAGCATGTCTTAAAGTTAAAAACTCACGGTGTATCCCCAAGCCTCTAGGTGAAACTGAATAGAGTTCTGAGTAGATGCTTCAAAGAAACTAACCATTTTGCTTGTGTAGAATGAGAATTCTCGGAAGATTGCTGCCAATGAGAAATTCACCAAGATCCGCAAGGTGCTTGAGGCTGAAAAGGGTAAAACTTCCTTTCTGAAGGATCAGATAACCAACAACAAGAGTCTGTTTTCTTTTCAGTTCCTTACTGATCCAAATTTTTGGACTATTTTTTCTAAGTACTCATAGTGCTGTCATTTCTCTGACTTGTAGAAGCTGTTGCCAAAGCAAAGAGCATTGTTGAGAAATCTAAGCACATCCAGGAGATGGACGATGGGAATAAGATCCTGAAGGAAGAACGGGTTGAGTCCCTAAAAATGCATGAAGAGGCCATGAAATCTCTACAAGAGTTTGCCGAAACCGAGATGAAGCACCTAAAGGATGAAATTAAACTCCTCAAGGAACAAAACAAAGTTGTTGCTGAATGAAACTCGTGAAGCCTGGAGGCATTCAAGAAACTTCAGAAGGAGCGTGACATCTTGGCGGAGATATGCCAACAAGCTGAGACTAGCATCTTTGGTCAGCTTCTTCCGTCTTTCTCAAATTTCAGTAAGTCGGATACTTAACTTGGTTATTGAACTCATGTCACTTGTCTTTGTTGGAAATGTAGCCCCCATTGTCTTAGCCAACTTGGGTGAAAATGCTCTGCCTCCAAAGGAATGCATGGTTCTTGCATGGAACTTCATCAACACTGTTATTGCCCAGGCCAAGGAGATATCCAAGCCCCTGGACATCAATATCAAGGTCGTCGATTCAGTGATGAAGTTCTCAGAAATCCTCCGCCGATCTGTGAGATGGAAAGCTTCCTCTGTCTAGGCCAGTGCTAGGATGGCATTTAACATGACCAGAGCACACTACAACAACACCGACATAGACATGGTGACCTCTGGGATGCCGACCATTGATGAGGAAGGGAACAAGGTCGACAACGATGCTATCTGGGCCTCCCTTGTAGGCTATGACACCAGAGTTGCCAAGTTGGTCGACATGAGCGTCTTTGTGCCCATGGAGGTCATGGACAATGATTCAGAAGATTCCAAGTCACCGAAGACTGCCAACTTTGTGGATGATGCACATGATGGCTCTCCTGTCGCTGATGATGCAGCTTCAAAGTCTCCTGCAACAGAGGCATAAAAACACTTTGTATTAATTGTATCTCTGGTGGTGTAATGTTGTATGCGGAAAACAATGTCAGATTCAAGGCAGAAAACTTGGTTACAAGCTTACTGCTACTTTTATCTAAGTCTAGCATGTATATATTTGTATATTTGTTTAAGCAAGTGCTGGCTTATCAATTATTCTAGTTTTTTATGCTTGACCTTCCATGAGAAGGAAAACTCTTAGCACAGAACTTTGCACTTAGGAGATGATGCCTAATGGCACCATCCAGAACCTAAGTGTAAAACACCGATTTTTAGTGCCAAAAAGTAAGTACTCCAGAATCCACATAAAAACAACAGAAAATGTGTAGACTAGAAAACTTAAGCTAACACACGTAGGAGGAATTTTCACAAGTGCAAATTCTAAGCTTTTACATAAAGGGTTTTACATGATACAAAAATGAACACTAAAGGAGGTAAAAGACTTAGGCATATGAGTGAACCAAATGCTTTATTTCATTGATCATATAAAGGTACATAGTATATAAGGAAATATACTAAGTGTAAAAGGGATGTAGCTGTACTATGTTCCATGGTCGATCAAGCTCTGAATAATCATCATCGGGGTCACATCGCTTGTGCTTGCGATCTTTGTTTGGCCTATCTTTCAACTCACAAATATCAATGAGGTAATAGGAACCATTGAGCAGCGCTTTGCTTATGACGAACAGTCCTTCCCAAGGCAGGGATAATTTGTGTGACTTTTTCTACTTAAGTCAGAGCACTAGATCCCCCTCTTTAAACAGTGATGCCTCACACGGAGACTATAGTAGCTGCATAGCCTCTGCTGGTAGATGGTGGACTTCTAGGCTGCCAGAACGCGTTCAGCAGGTCCATAGATAGGTGTATGGATTCTTCAGCGTCATCCTCGTCGTAGGAGGCGGCTCTTGGTGCATCGTAGAGGATGTCGGATGGTAGGACTGCTTCTGCTCCATATACCATGAAGAAAGGGGTGTAGCAGGTAGATCTATTGGGAGTAGTTCTTAAACTCCACAAAACAGATGGTAACTCCTCCGCCCAGGCTCCAGTTGCTCTATGTAGAGGTGCCTCTAAGCGTGGCTTGATTCCCTGTAGAATTAGTCCATTCACCTGTTCAACTTGACTGTTAGATTGTGGATGTGCCATAGATGCTAGATTAAGGCGGATGCCTTTCTCGTGACAGTAAGCCTCGACTTCTCCGAGTGACAAGTTGTTTCTGTGTCGGTGATGATGCTATGTGGGAGACCAAATCTCACCACTAAATCCTAGACAAATTTAAGGGTTGTTTCCCCATGGAGCTTTCTAATGGGTTTAGCTTATATCCATTTAGTGAATTTGTCAACTGCAACTAGCAAATGCGTAAACCCAGAAGGTGATGTCTGCAATGTCCCAACCATGTCAAGCCCCCAGACTACAAACGGCCAAGTTATTGGTATGGTTTGCAATTCTTCAGCTGGAACATGTGGTTGCCGTGCATAATACTGACACAAAAAGCACGTTTTGACTAGCTTGTCAGTGTCCGCCTTGGCGGTCAGCCAGTAGAATCCTTGCCGAAAGGCTTTGGAGACTAAGGATCAGGGAGCAGCATGATGCCTACAATATCCGAGATGGATCCCATGAAGGATGTCAATACCTTGCTGCTGGGAAACACACCATAGGAATACTCATGTGGTGCTTCTTTTGTATAACTACCCATTGATTATGGTATAGCCTTTTTCGCTGCATACTATCTGCCAGCTTTCAACTTCATCGGTCGACAGTGTTCCGTCTTTAAGGTAGTCCATAAACGGTTTCGTCCAAGTCGGATGGACCATTATTACTGTATTAACAAATGAGTCAACTCTATCTGGATTCTCGGGGTCCGCTCCCTTCACGGATGGTATCCGTAGATGCTCCAGGAAAATGCCATGGGGAACTGGTTTCCAACCAGATCCAAGCTTTGACAGCAGATCTGCCGCCTCATTATCCTCCCTTTTGAAGTACTTGACTTCGTAGCCATCGAAGAACTTGGCTATCTTTTCTACTTTGTTCTGATATGATGCCATCATAGGGTTCCGCATGTTCCAAGTGCCAGCCACCTGCTGGGAAACCAAGTTGGAATCTCCACAGCAAGCTATGCGCTTGATGCCAATATCCTTGGCTACGCGAAGTCCGTGAATGAGTGCTTCATATTCTGCCATGTTGTTGGTAGCGTTTAAGTGGATCTGCAGGACATACTGCAGTTTCTCCCTTGTTGGTGAGTGTAGCAATACACCAGCCCCCGAGCCATTGAGTAGCTTTGATCCATCAAAGTGCATGACCCATGACTCTAGTTCCGGCACAAGAGTATCTTCTGATAGTTCCATCCAATCTACGATAAAATCTTCCAATGCTTGTGATTTGATAGTGTCGCGTCTCTTGTAAGTGATTTCGAAGGCGGCAAGCTCGATGCCCCACTTTGCCACTCTCCATGTAGTGTCATTGTTATTGATGATGTCGGACAGTGGAGCTTTCCTCACTACTATGATTGGGTGCTCTTGGAAATAGTGCCTTAGCTTTCGTGAAGGAAGGAAAACTCCTAAGCTAGCTTATAGTAGTGCGGGTACCGTTGCTTGGACTCTATCAAGACCTTGCTCACATAGTAAACTGTTCATTGAACTCCATACTCGTGCATTGGTTTTGATCGCTCCACCACGATGATGATGCTGATTACCCGGTTGGTTGCCGCCATGTAGATTAACATAGGCTCCATTGACTCTAGTGCTGCGAGTATAGGTGCATAGGAGAGTATTCTCTTCAACTCCTAAAGTGCTGCATATGCATCGTTCGTCCAAACGAATTTCTCCACCTTTTTGAGTAACTTGTAGAGCATCATTGCCTTCTCTCCAAGTCGGCTTATGAACCAGCTTATTGCTGCGATGGATCCTATGAGCCGTTGGATGTCCTTTAGGCATGTCGGATGTTTAATGTGTAGGATGGCCTTGATTTTCTCCGGGTTGATCTCGGTTCCACGGTGGGAAATGATGAAGCCCAACAATTTGCCAATAGGAACCCCAAAGACGCACTTCTTAGGGTTGAGCATCATGTTGAATTTTCAGAGGTTATCAAAGGTTTCCTTCAAGTTGGCAATGAGGTCGTTTGATTTTTTAGACATCACCGCAATGTCATCCACGTAAGCGTGTACATTACGACCTATTTGGTCATGAAGGCAACACTTCATCATCTGCTGGTATGTGGACCAGCATTTTTCATCCCAAAGGACATCGTGACATAGCAGTAAGTTCCATAGGGTGTGATGAACGAAGTGGCCAATTGGTCCGACTTTCGCATCGATTTGGTGGTATCCTGAGTATGCATCTAGAAAACACAGAAGTTCCGAGCCAGCTGTCGAGTAAATGACTTGGTCAATGCGAGGCAAGGCAAACAGATCCTTCGGACACACTTTGTTCAAGCCAGTGTAATCAATGCACATTCTTAAATCTTTGGTTCCCTTCTTGGGCACAAGTACAGGATTGGCCACCCACAGGGTATGAAGGACTTCTCGGATAAAACTAGCCTTAATTAACCTAGCTAGCTCCTTGCCTATGGCACATCACTTCTCGTCCCCAAAGCGTCGTAGAGGTTGTTTCACCGGTTTGGATTGAGGCTCGATGTTTAAGCTGTGCTCGGCAAGTTCCCTAGGAAGACCTTTCATGTCAGCAGGTTGCTAGACAAAGATTTCCTTATTCTCATGGATGAACTCAACGCACGCACTTTCCTATTTGTTAACCGGTCATGTACCAATGGTGGTGGTCTTAGAGGCATCGCCTACCATACGTTCCACCGGCTTGGTCTCCATAGCAGCCTTGAATGCGGGACCAGAGTAAGAAATCTACTTCTTCGAAGCTGGCATCTCCGAGGCATCGACCTGGCTTAGGATCTCTTTGAATTCTTCACCATAGAGGATGGCTTCGGCGAAGGCGGTTTCACTTAGCTTTCATTCCCTCGCCTTTGCGAAGCTTCTATCAACGCTGATGATACCGTTTAGATCGGGTATCTTGAGCTTGTTGTAGACAAAGCATGGCTTGGCGAGGAAGGAGTGGAATATGTCATGTCCGATATGACGTGGTAAACTCTCTTGAAGGGGACCACTTCAAAGGTCATGCGCTCTTGGCGGTAATTGTTAACATCACCAAAAGTGATCGGAAGGTTAATGCTCCCAAGGGACCGATCCTCCCGGCCAGGAAATACGCCATGAAACACGGTGCCGATCCGCCTTAGGTTGGTATCCATCAAGTTCATCTTGTGTAGTGTATGCAGGTACATGATGTTGATGCTGCTTCCACTGTCCATGAGGCACTTGGTGAACTCGCTGACATCAATCAGAGGGTTGATGACCATGGAATATTGGTTTTCTATTGGGATGAGGTCTAGGTGATCCTTTCTATCCCAAGTAATTGGAACTTTCGACCAGCGCAGATACTGGGGAACTAGGGGAGGGTGGCCATCAGTATCCTCAGAGAGGTTTTCTATCGATGAACGGTTGGAGTACCAAGGAAGGTTTGGTAGATCGGCGCCTTCTTCTCGAAGGGGTTCTTGCCCTTGCCATCGCCCTTGTCGAAGTGTTTAGGCTCCACGTCCTCATCCATGACATCTGAATACTTGGACTCATTGTCCTTCTTCTTCCCTTTTCCCTTGTCACGCGGCCGATTCTTTCAGCTTTGCTTGTAGCCGGACTTAGGGTCCTCCTTCAGATTGTTGACAACCTTGCATTTGCGGTTTGTGTGAGTGGCTTTGCCGTTGGTGTCGAGGTGAAAAAAACATGGCATATCGTGGTACTCCTCATACGTTTGGGGGATGCGGGGCGCTGCTAGTGTAGTTTCACTACCGCGCTTCTGCCCCCGGCTAGCCCCCAGCCACAATCACATTGTCTGCCTTCGCCTCTTCCTGTGAATATCATGGAGACCATGTCGGCTGCCGGCTTTTCTTCAGCCGGATTCTTCCACTTGTTATTGTTATTCTTATTAGATCGGGTGGGGATTGCCACTTCATGTAGGGAACTGCGAGCATCATCCTCAGCAGCTATGAACTCGCAGGCCAAGGCAATCATTGACTTGAGATCTAGCTTGCCCATGTCCCGAGTACACTTCAACGTATGTCGGAGCAAAGGTTCCTTTCGACAAGCCATCAAAGAAGGCGTCCATAGCAGTTTGATCATGCACTCCGGCGTAGGAAATTTTCATGTTGAGCCAAGAGGAGAGGTGGGCCCGAGAAGGCTCGTCATTTTCTTGCACACATCGTTGTAGGTCACCAACAATGCAGGGATGCTTGTAGGTAACCTCGAAATTGAAAGGATAGAGATGTTGCCCAGAGGGGGTGAATAGGCAATTTCAAAACTATTATAGTTTTGGCTTGATAGAATGCGGAATTAAACTAACGTTTATTTTATAAGCACAAAACCTAAATAAACTAGGCTCGACTAAGCGCACCAACAACAAGTTAAGCTAAGAAAGATAGCACAATATAAATATACCACAAGTGATAAGCAAGATATAAGTACTTCAAGCTCGATGGCTATCACAAGGAAAGTAATCTTGGATATAGAGATAACCAAGCCACACGGATACGAAGATGTATTCCTGTGTTCCCTTACAAGTAAGGTACATCATGTTGGAGAGGTGTGGGATTCCACGAAGGATTTCCCAACGCCACGAAGGCTACCTTCTTCTCCGAGTCTATCCCACGAAGGAATAGGCCCTTTCCATATGGCTAGCTTTTCCTCCACTCCGTATATGGAAAGCTCCACAACCACTTCACAATCTCCATGAAGGAGAAGCCCGGGCCTCTTCACAATATTCCATGAAGAGGACACCGCGGCACCAACCGCCAAGCCGACTAGTAGGTCACCCTCCAAGAGTAACAAGCTCACGGTCTCTCACTCGAACCAATCATAATGGAGAGCTCAACACTTATGCAAGAATGCAAAGCAAGAACACCAAGGGTGTTCAAAGATCTCACTCTCAAATCCCACCAAAGAAACAAGTGCTAGGGAGGAATTAGAGAGGAAGAACAATGGTGGAAATCAACTAATGACTCCAAGATCTAGATCCAATAGCTCAAAGGGGTCAACAATGGAGGTTAAAAACATGCTCAAGAACCCTATAACTTTGGGGAAGAAGCCCCCCTTTTATACCCCTCAAGGGGGATGACCGTTGGGGTCAAAACGAGCTAGACGGACGCGTTCCGGTTGGAAAACCGGTTCCGCCGGATCTGGCGCTAGAAATTTCCGATTGACTGAAAGAAGTTCCAGTTTTCGCCAAAACAGCATACTGGTCAAATTTCTAGTGGTCGCCGGAAATTTCCAGTGCCAGTTCTGGCGCCGAATTCCGACTGGAACCAAAACAGGGCAGACGAAAACGACTATAACTTTTGCGTCCGAACTCAAATTTTAGCAAACTTGGGCTTTTTGAAAATCTGAGAACAAGCTCTATCTATTAGAGACTAGAAAACCCAAGAAAGAGCAAGAGGTAAAGAACCAAATAATAATAGGTATGAAACCTCTCTAAAGAAGAACCGATAAAACCTCCAAACTCAAAAACGGCAATAGAAGATGCATACGAGTTCCGTTTTCAATGAACTTAGACGATGCAAGAAACAAGCTCAAGAACCTCACACAGAGAAACACCAAGAAGAAAAAAATTAGGGAGATGCAAAGTATGCAAAGGATTGTGTTCCCTAAGATGATGTGATCAAGTTACCCAATCGAAAGTCCCTCTTGATAGTGCGTCTATCTATCCTATAACCCGGTCTCCCAACAACCACCTTGAGACCAGTAAAAGGAATAATTAGCAAGGCCATACCTTTGCCTTGTGCATCTCTCTTGATCTTGATGATAACACTTCAAACTTCATTCAAGGCAGAATGCCTCACTTGATCATTGTTGCTTTGTGAAATCTCATAATTTGCTCCCCCATACACCATTATGGGATAACTTCATTAAGGAACATCTTCACATGTCCATTATCACCAATATGGACAGCAAGCTTCAACCATTTGATCTTCTTGAGATGCTTATATTGAACTTGCACTTATCAACCTTGATGACGATCACCACTTCATGTCATGCTCTCATGGGCTATATGAAATCTTCACTTGTGAAGCATGCCCATGGAAAGATACATATCCCATATTGACGTGGGCATACCTTACAGGTTCTCGAGCTTGACATATACGGTCCAATCTAGCAGAAGCCCACGTTGTTACCAGGGCCCAATCAAAGATTCGGGTGACCGAAGGAGACTCCGACTGCTTGCTGCACACGGCAAGTTCAAAGATAGAAAGTTTAAAGAGACAAACCCTAACTTGTAACCGACTCGACCTGCTACCTGAGACCTAGCATATCTATATAAAGGCTAGGAGGGGGCAGCGAGGAAGACAATCACAACCCTAGTTTACACCACTTCGCTAGATTGCATCTGCGCACCTCCTATAACTTTCGACTCCCTCGATAATTCCAAGAGCAGACAAGCAGGAGTAGGGTACTCTACAAGGCCTGAACCTAGGTAAACCTTGCGTCCCTGTGTGCTTGTTTGCTAGCCGATTGATGCCCTCGGTGCTCCCTCCTTCTCCAAAACCCAAGCCCATAACAATGGGCATTGATGAGTTTAACCCTCGTCAATTGGCGCCATCTGTGGGAATTGGGAGTGCTGATGTTGCGGCTTCCTCGGCCCCATCAACTGCGATCTACAACTCTGCAACAACAGAGATTCACATCCTCTTCGGCACCTTCGACTTCACCATGCACACGTAGGCCGCTCGCCAAGATTTCGAGTCCGTGGGCGATGGGATAGGCCTGGTGATCGGGAGCTTACGCTTCCAAGTCAGTCAGCTGGGCACACTTCGCCTCCCAAAGCAGACGAAAGTTCCCTTGATTGCTCCAGCATCATGGTTTCCACCACCGATCGACACCCTGAGAAAACTCAACAACCTGGCAGCAGTCGGGAATACGATCAGCGACAGCAGTCGCAAGTCAGATCTGAGCGATCTGGCCACTGAAGATGGAGTCTACGACTCCGGATCTGAAAGCTGCAGAAGCAACAGCTTCCCCAAGCACTACATGTGTTCCATCGTCATCACAGGCGAGAATGGCGGCACTCGAGACAACACCGGTACTGGCGGCAGTATCCCAGTCGCAAACGGTGGTCCCACCAACAGCGCACCTACCAACAACGGAACGGAAGGCCACCCGCACCTCACTTCGAATGAGCATGCCCGAGAGCGCGTGATGATCAAGCTCGACGACGCTGAGTGGGCTCGCTGTCGAGAAGCCTTGCGGGGCAATCCCCTGGCACCAAACTCATCCCAAGACATGCTGATGGTTTACCATTGGCTGCTCAAGGAGGAGTACAAGTGCCAGCAACAAGTAATCGCCTAGCTCGACGAGCGCAGAAGGTTGGCGGACGAGTCGAGCCTTCGGCGAGCTCAACTCTCCTACATGAAAGGATCCTCCTCCAAGGGTAACGATCATGTGGCCGCCAAGAGACACTCTTGACTGGCCCCTCTCACAGATAAGGAGCGAGAAGAAGCCGCACGAGTCCTCGACTTCTCATCTATGACGGTGGATACGCGGGGAATTGTGCTCCCGAAGACACCGCAGGCGGCGGTGACGGCGGCCACCATGTACCTCCTCAACAACCAGCCACCGGCTGGAGATCTGTGGGCTGCCATGCACCGATCTATGATCACGGGCCTGGGGCTAGTCGAAGCTTCCCTCATCAAGGATCCAACGCTGGAGCCAAAGAAAAACAAGGCTCTGGCAAAATGCTACTCTTCACCTTCCTCCAGCGACGATAGCCACGACTTGTCGCGATGGCGCCGTTCACGACGGCACAACTATGACTACGATGCGCGTGATGACATCACGCAGCACAATGTCGATAGGATGCATGCAAGACGTGCCCGTTCGACTAACTCGGAAGACGATGGGACAGAGCTCTGCAGTGCCAGCTGCTTCAGCAGTGCCATCAGGCAGAAGCGGATGCCAAAGGGGTTTAAACTCCCATCAGAGAACCTGAAATTCGACGGCCTGCAGGACCCGAAGATCTAGTTGTAGGATCACATATCCTCCGTCAGGCGGCATGGTGGAACCACAAGCACGGTGATGCAATGCCTCCAGCTGCAGCTGCAAGGTGCTACCCATGCGTGGCTCAACAACCTCCCACGTGGATCAATTCGTAGCTGGGAAGAGCTAGTCTACAGCTTCGTATGAAATTTCAAGGGAACTTATAAAAGGCCCGCATCAATCGAAGAACTGAGAGGATGCTACCAGAAGACTGGCGAGCCGCTGCGCTCGTATATCTAGAGATGGTCCATCATAAAAAATTCTGCAGAAGACATCTCTGAGGATCGCGCAATTGACGCGTTCAACAACGGCGTACGCCGTAGAGAGCTTAGGGAGGAGCTGGGCTGCTCGAAGCCCAAGACAATCGACCACCTGATGGAGATCACAAATAGGTGCACTGATGGAGAGGACTCGGTAAAAATCCGTATCCATTCCGATGATGATGACGACCTTGGCCGCAGGCGCGACCGCCGAGGAAAATGTCAAATGCGCGGATACGAGGACCACGAAGAGGTCGACATAGTCGCGGCTGGCTATGCCGACAAATGCGACGACAACCGAAACAGCGGATACTACAGCGGTGGATACCGCGATAGTGGAAAAAACACGCAACTGTGGCAGAGCCGCACTCGCGATGAGGCACCTGGAACATCTATCCAGGATAAACTGTCCGGACCGTGCAACGTACACTTCTACATCGACAAGCACGATGGCAAGAAAAAGTCTAGCCACCTTCTAAAGGACTGCCGCGAGTTCCTTAAGCTCCATGAAGGCCTAGCCTAGATGAATCGCGACGCGATAAACCAAGGCTATGGGGCTGCCCCAAGCGCCGTAGCTCATGGAGCACCTCCACCACCACCTGGGCCACCACCACCTGCGGCTGCACCAGTCCAGAATCATTGAGGCGAGCCATACCCACGAGCCCTGGGAAACATGGGGATGATACAAAAAGGACGCCCCTCAAATTGATTGCAAAAATTGATCACTCACCAAGTCAATCTGGTGATGAACTCTCCGCCCTCCACCACTGAGTACCTTAGTGGAAGAGAGTCGAGCATCACCTTCAACAAGCGCGATCAACCGTGCCAAGTACCTCGCCCAGGCCACTGTCCCCTGGTGCTCGAGGCGTAGATTTGAGGCTTCGAGATGAGTCGTGTCTTCATGGACGGCAGAAGTGGCATTAACCTCATGTTTGCAAGTACCTTGCGTGCAATGCGAATTCCTCTGTCATGTCTGGAAACTTCAGACACGACTTTCCACGGAATCATCCCAGGGAAGGGCGTATACCCTCTGGGCAAGATCAGCATTGATGTCATCTTCGGGACACCGACAAATTTTTGACAAGAGCGCATCGAATTCGAAGTTGTCGACTGGCCCTCCCAATACCACTACATCCTTGGACGTGTCGCGTTCGCGAGGTTCATGGCAGTACCACACTACGCCTACTTGCAGATGAAGATGCCGGGCCCAACATTATCATAGTCAACGGAAGCTTTGAGATATCCGACAGTTGTGATAGGGAATTCAACAGAATTTCCCAGTCTTTCGGCATGAAAGAGGAACTGGCGAGGTTGAAGGAGTCGACAGACAAAAGTCTGCCTCCCCCGAGCAAGCCAAGATCACCCGACCAATCCTTCGACACATCTATGCACACCAAGAAAGTTCAGGTCCACCCAACAGACCCGACCAAGACAGCCCTCATCGCCAACAACTTGAGTTCCACATAGGAACTCGCGCTCGTCGAATTCCTTCGTGAGTGCTAGGAAATCTTCGCCTGGTGTCCAGTGGACATGCCAGGAGTTCCTAGTGAATTCACCGAGCACTCACTCAACATGAATCCTGAAGCAAGGCCAGTCAAACAAACAATACGGCGACTGTCTAAACCAAGGGCAAAAGTGGTCGGTATGGAGGTCAACAGACTCCTCAACGCTAATTTCATACGCGAATCAAGGAAAGCACCTGGGTCGCAAATCCCGTGCTCGTTCCTAAAAAGACACGGATATCCTGCGGATGAGCGTGGACTTCACCTCCCTGAACAAGCATTGCCCGAAGGACCACTTCCCAATGCCATGGATCAATCAGATAATCGACTCCACCACGGGATGCAAGCGCCTCTGCTTCCTCGATGCCTACTCAGGGTGTCATCAGATTCAAATGAAGGAGGAGGACCAGGAGAAAACAGCGTTCATCACGCCCTTTGGTGTCTTCTGTTACACAACGATGCCCTTCGGGCTGAAAAACACAGGAGCCACCTACCAGCGGTGTATGTAGGCCTACCTCAAGAGGCAGCTTGGTCGCAACATCCATGTCTACGTCGATGACATCGTCGTCAAAACCAAGGAGGAAGCCTCGTTACTCAACAATCTCCGTGAGACCTTCAATAACCTCGACCGCTACCGGATCGAGCTGAATCCATACAAATGCGCCTTCGGCATACCATCTGGGCAACTTCTCGGGCACCTCATCTCTGTGAGAGGGATTGAGGCCAACCCGAAGAAAATAAAGGCCATACTGGCCATGGAGAAGCCGAAGAACGTTAAAGGTGTCTAGCAGCTGGCTGGGTGAATCGTGGTGCTTAGTCGATTCATCATTCGAATGGGCAAAAAGGCACTGCCCTTCTACCAACTTCTCCGCAAGGCTGATAAATTCGAGTGGACAGATGAAGCACAAGAAGCATTCGAGGACCTCAAGCGTCTACTGTCCACCTCGCCAGTGTTGGTACACCTCGCGAAAAGGAGCCGTTGTTGCTATACATCTCCGCCACCAACCAGGTGGTAAGCATTGTGCTTGTAGTGGAACGAGCCAAACAAAATAAGGTCCACAGGTGCAACGCCTAGTCTACTACCTCAGCGAGGTGCTCACGCCAACAAAACAGTGGTACCCACATTATCAGAAGCTAGCGTACGACGTCTTCATGATAGACAGGTTATTGCGCCACTACTTCCAGGAAGACCCAATCATAGTGGTGAACGACGCCCCACTTGGGCACATACTCAACAATCCCGATGCCACTGGATGAGTCGCGCTCTAGGGGATAGAGTTGTCCCCGCGGGACATCACATATGAGAAGCAAGACGCGATGAAGTCACAAGTTTTGTCGGACTTCCTCATGCATTGGATGGAAAACCAGCTCCCCGACAAGCCAGACATGTCCTATCTAGGGACAATGCACTTTGATGGCTCCAAGCGCAAGGAGGGAGCTGGCACGGGCGTCATCCTGATGTCGCTGCAAGGTGACAAGATGAGGTACATTCTGTGAATGCAGTTCACTGCCTCCAATAATGAAGCTGAATATGAAGCCTTGCTCCACGGGATGCGCATGGCAAAAGCCTGCGGTGCAAACCGACTCATTATCTACGGTGAAT
This sequence comes from Avena sativa, assembly GCA_916181665.1. Classification (NCBI taxonomy): domain Eukaryota; kingdom Viridiplantae; phylum Streptophyta; class Magnoliopsida; order Poales; family Poaceae; genus Avena; species Avena sativa. The sequence continues at coordinate 454,825,072 of OV702288.1, read as the reverse complement.
CCAAACTGGTGGTCAACCAAACAATGAACAAGTGCGATGCCCTGAGTGACAACATGATCGCCTACCTCGACCTCTACGACACACTCAAGGGGGAATTCGACGGCTTCGAGCTATGACACGTAGGCCGCGAGAGCAACGAGAAGGCGGACATAATCGCCAACATCGGCTCCACCTACACCCAAGTGCCACCCGGAGTATTTCTAGAGCACACTTGTGAGCGCTCTATCAAACCAAAGGCTCCAGAGCATAAAACTAGCACGTCAAAGGACTCAGGGGCTACGACATCCAACGAGCCAACGACACTCGACAACATGGAACCAGACATAGGACTCGAATGCCGCATGGAGGTGATGATGATCGAGCCATCCTGGATGCAACCATACGTCACATGCTTGCCCAGCAAAAGACTGCCAGATGACCCGACTGATGCGCGTCATATAGCGCGACGATCCAAGGCATTCACCCTCATCAATGGCGAACTATACAAGCACAGCATCACATGAGTCCTTTAGCAGTGCATGTCCAACAGGGACAGAAGAGCCATCCTCCTTGACATACACGAAGGCACTTGTGGGCACCACGCCGGCAATCGCGCCCTCGTCGCTAAAGCTCTATGAGCTAGATTCTACTGGCCAACGGAAATGCGCGATGCCAAGGACATCGTCCAGTGTTGCAATGCCTACTAGCGATTCGCGGACAAGTCGCACGCACCTGGGGCGAAGCTCAGGCCAATACCTGTGGCTTGGCCTTTCGCGCAATGGGGACTCGACATTGTCGGCAAGCTCCAGAAGTCTTCACCTGGAGGATACGTCTACCTCCTCGCCGTAGTCGACAAATTCAGCAAGTGGATTGAGGCCATGCTGGTGACAAATGATGGCTCAGTGTTGATGTAGAGCTCGTTGGGAACCCCAAGAGGAAGGTATGATGAGCACAACAGCAAGTTTCCCTCAGTACGAAACCAAGGTTATCAATCCAGTAGGAGCAAGGAAACACCCAAAAGGTGTTGCTAGCTGAGCCTTGGCAGGGCACACTACCGGTGCTAGTAGCAACGTGGAGACCTGCACAACACAACCACAAAACTCTGTCCCCAACTTGCGATGAGGTTGTCAATCTCATCGTGTTTTGCTGAAAACAAAGGATTAAACATATCGAATGGAAAGAAGTAATAGTTTGTAGAAAGTAAACACAAAGCAGTAAACAATTTATAGATTGTATGTAAAAGAAAAGGACCGGGATCCATAGTTCACTAGAGGTGGCTCTCCTTAAGATAGATAACATGCTGGGTGAACAAATTACAGCGGGGCAATTGACAAACATCGAGAAAGCAATACATGCATATACTAAACATATTGAATCCTTTGAGACTTGATTGGGCATTACAACATTATACATAGACCGCCATCCAACTGCATCTATGACTAATAATCCACCTTCAGGTTATCATCCGAACCACCTCCAGTATTAAGTTGCGAGCAACAGATTATTGCTTTATGAATTGCGTGTAAAGTAAACAATACGATTGTTCTATGAACAAAGGATTGTTGTTTTCTCCCTAGTAGCAACAACACATCTAGTACCTTAGAGATTTCTGTCACTTCCCCAGATTACCAGAGGCATGAACCCACTATCGAGCATAAATACTAACTCTTGGAGTTGCTAGCATCTACTTGGCCAAGATACCTACTAACAACGGAAAGCATGCAAGATCACAAATAACAAAGACATGATAGAATCAATAATCAATCTGAAATAGCATCTCAATATCCATCGGATCCCCGCAAACACAACATGCAGAATTACAAATAGATGATCTTGATCATGAATGGAGCTCACAAGATCTAGACATGAAAGCACAAAGGAGGAGAACCAGCCATCTAGCTACTACATGGATCCGTAGTCCAAGGATGAACTACTCATGCATCACACCGGAGGCTTGCATGATGATGAAGAAGGCCTCCAGGGTGAATTCCCCTCTCCGGCAGGGTGCCGGGAAGAGCTTCAAATCCCTCCTGATCTAGGGATGGAGATGACGGCGGATGCAGACTCTTTTGTGGATTTTTGATCGGGTACCTAGGGTTTTCGTCCCGAGGGCATCTTATAGGCGGAAGGAGAGGCCGAGGGGGTGCCTGGGCTGGCCACACCACCCCCTAGCATGGCCAGGCCTGGCCCGCGTGGCCAGGTGGTGTGGTGGCCCCCTGGCTCCTCTCTGTCTCGTATTCTGGCATCTGATGACTTCCGGAAAAATAGGCACTTTGGCTATTGTCCCGTCCAATTCCGAGAATATTCATTTTCTGACTTTCCTGGAACCAAAAACAGCAGAAAATAGGCAGCTGACACTGTGGCTCTTGTTAATAGGTTAGTCCAATAATCATATGAAAAGTACTCCAAAGTGTGGACAAAACACAAGAAAGTGGGTAAAACCAAGCATGGAACATTAAAAATTATAGATACATTTGCAATATATCAACATCTCCAAGCTTAACTCCTGCTCGTCCTCGAGTAGGTAAGTGATAAAAAGAAAGAATAATTTTTGAGGTGACATGCACCATCAAAGACTTGATCAAAGTATTTGCAAAACATTCAAAGCTAGGATCATAGTACTTCAATTATAACATGAAAGACAAAGTTCTAGCAATAAGACAAAGAAACTATGATGCAACATGAAAAGGCACAAACAAAATATTCATGAATAACAATGCTTTGCAAGACGTTTGTTTGTTTCACATAAACAAAACATAGCATAACAGTATTCAGCTTGTCCCTCATAGAGTAGCAAATATAAATGCATAGGACACCTTCAAAGTTCATAAGAGTGACTAGATACAAATAGTTTAAAACAAGCAATATCAAGTTATGCATCAATCAACTAGTCTTGGGACAATGCACATAGAACTAAGAATGGCCACTATGCTCTCAAAGTAGGTGCATAAAGGTAGAAGGTGGAGACTCAATATATAAGTGGAAGAAAGGCCTTCATAGAAGGAAGTAGGAATTCAAGTCTCATAAAGAGCTTCCAAAAATTATGGTACTTAATAGCTTTCAGCTTGCATTGCCCCTATCATAAGCATCTTGAAGTGATTAAGGTTAAAGTGAACAAACTATGGTGTACATGCTTGACGAAGTATAAGTTAGGAATAGCATGTCCCTTGTATATGAGTGCCGCTCCTCATGCTACTCAAGTTTAGTCACCGGTAAGTTCTTGTCATTATAAGTACATGTGTATCATAGAGAACTGCCAACGGGGTACCCCTTGCCCGATGATACGGAAGAATCCCCATACCAAAATGACAAGGCAAGCAGACAACAAGCATCTCAGCAATCTTCTTATTTACCATAGGAATATGGTGCGTTTTTCTCTCTTTCCTCTTTTCATAATCTCTTTTTTTTCTTTTTCTCTTTTTTTCTCAATATAGGACTCTTTTTTTATAAGAAGAATGCTTCATAGACAGCTCATTATGGTTACGCTGCAGGTTTCCACCATGTCAGCATGGATTAGACCAGCGGCCCAGGCATTTCTCTAACACATATACATAAATCCATGGACTTACAAGCTCCCCTTTCATTTCACACCGACGACATCCATAAACAAAAGAGCATGATATCAACTAGGTACAAGTACCAAGTGCAATGTTGAAAGCGTTCCCCATGACAGCATGGTTCTGCTAATCCCCAATAAATAAGTGCAAGCATATACAACATAGACGACACAATGGTTCAAGTTTATTAAGGGCAAGAAAAGTAAAGTGTGCCATCAAGTTCGTGAGAGCTTTAATCACTAGTTTTCTCATAACAAGTTTAATTTCGAAGGTAAACAAAAGCATGAATATACTTGGAATAGCATAAGCTAGTAGGTAGGTATGGTGGACTCTTTGGAATAACTTGGTTTAGGGAGTTGGATGCATGAGTGGAACTCATACTTGGTTGTGGAGGCTAGCAAAAGACTGGGAGCGACAAACTAAGAGAGCAATAATGGCCATAATCATGCAGAGCGACAAAACATCATTGATCAAAGCATAAAATGATACTACAAGTTGAAAACTAAAGGATCATAGAGGCTATGGTGACTTGAGATAGTCATAACATGGTGTGAGCATGCGCCAAGTCAACCCAAATAAAGCATCAAAGGAGAATACCACTATACTATGCTTTAATATGCTAAAACAACGCATGATTCATCCAAGGCACATTAAGAAATCTAAATTGTTTATAAAAAGTCATGCTACAGCAAATAATACTAAACATAGAGCCAAAACAATATCAAGCATGGCATGACAGAGCATAGGCCACAGTAAAAAACGAGCTCTTTTTATCACATAAGAATGAACTTTCCTACTCTTTTCCAAACCAAACCAAACTATTTGAAAACCAATGTATGAAAGAGGGGGTCCAACCAATTTATTAAGCAAACTAAGCAATCAAAATCAAACTAAAAACCAAAATGAAAACGAAAAACAAGATGCTCCAAGAACAACACAACTGTGCATGAAACAATAAAAATGAAGCGTTTGGAAGAAACCTAGAATTTTTATTGATGAAGAAGGGAATGCCTTGGGCATCCCCAAGCTTTGACTCTTGCACTTCTTGGATATTTCTTGTGGTGACACGCATGTCAACCCCAAGCTTGAGCTTTAGTCCATCCTTCATCTCATTACTCATTCCTTCCATACACCTGAAATTTTTTCCTTCATACAAAACTTCACACAATCTTTATTAGCAACATTAGTGCACTCAAGATAATAGGTCTTAAGGTTCAGTTGTAACACCAAATAAACTTCCATTAGAACACTAGCTACTGTAGAACTTCCCTCAAAAAGCTCAATTCCCCAAAAGAACTCAAAAAGGAACCCACAAGAAGCAAATGCGGAAAATGGCAGAAATCTGTCAAAACAGACCAGTAGGTAAAGACGAATTTTTTCGAAGACCTTCTATTGGTCAAATAAAAAAGTGTTGAACTAACGAAAGTTAGATAACAACCTGGGGCAGAAGCACAAAATTTCACGCCTCAAAAAGACGTTCAGAGATTTTACACGAATTTTTATGGTGAAGCATAGAAATCTGTTTCGGGACAGCAACTTTCCCAATCATTACTTCTCTCTCATTAGAGGTTACTCTTGGCACAAAAAGAAAATAAAAAAGATAAGGAGCGGTTATTACTGAATTAATAACTTCCAAGACTCATCTAAAACTTTTGGGTTATCTCCCAATAACTACTTTTCTTTAACACCTTTAAGTTAGGCATAAGAAGCAAGAAAAAGGATCAAGTGTTCTCAAATGAAGAAGCATTAAGACAAAATTTTGTTTTCACAGGAGAGGCAAAAGAAATCTTCTCTCTCTTCTTAGGGAAGTGTTTTATACCTTTCTTGAATGGGAGTTGATATTTAATGGTGCCTTCTTTCATATCAATAATGGCACCAACAGTTATAAGAAAAGGTCTTCCCAAAGTAATAGGACAAGAAGCATTGTATTCAACATCCAAAACATAGAAATCAACAGGGACATAGGAATTGTTAACTAAAATAATAACATCATTAAGACTCCCCATGAGTTTATTTTTAGCATTATCATCAAGTGGGACATTCAAATAACAATCTTCAAGTGCAGGCAAATCAAGCATATCATAAATCCTTCTAGGCATAATAGAAACACTACTATCAAGATCACATAAAGCTTTGAAATCAAAGTCATTCACTTTCATATTAATGATGGGTTCCCAACCATCTTCTTGTTTTATAGGAATAAAAGCTTTATGTTTCATCTTTTCTTCTTTAATCTTTATGAGAGCATCAGTAATGTGTTTTGTAAAGGCCATGTTCATAGCACTAGCATTGGGACTTTTAGCAAGATTTTGTAGGAACTTAATAACTTCAGAGATGTTGCAACCATCAAGATCAAAATCAAATTTATCATCTAGAGTAGTAGAACTATTAATAGCCTCAACACTAGTGGTGGTGATAGTAGAAACACTAATGTTTCTAGCAATTTCATCTTCTCTTTCCCACTTAGCATGTAATTCAGCTAATAGTCTAACATTTTCATCAACTCTTACTTGTATAGCATTAGTAGTTGCAAAGGGATTATCATTAGTTTCAGGTTTAGTAGCCATTTTATTCAAAGAAGATTGAGCTTCAGCCAAAGATGCTATATTTCTTTCAGCATTAGAGAGTTTTTCCTCAATAGTTTTATTGAAATCAGTTTGTTTACTAATAAAGTCTTTAAGCATAACTTCAAGTTCATAGGGTGCACTTCTATTATTGTTGTAAGAATTTCCATAAGAATTACCATTGTTGGGAGGATATGTCTTATAATTGTTGTTACCAAAATTACTCCTATAAGCATTATTGCCAAAATTGTTATTTCTTATGAAGTTCACATCAACTTGCTCTTCTTGAGCAACCAAAGAGGCTAAAGGAACATTATTTGGATCAATATGGGCTTTCCCATTAACAAGCATAGACATAATAATATCAATCTTATCACTCAAGGAGGAGGTTTCCTCAACAGAATTTACCTTCCTACCTTGTGGAGCTCTCTCAGTATGCCATTCAGAATAATTAACCATCATATTGTCCAGAAGTTTCGTTGCAGCACCCAAAGTAATGGTCATAAAGGTACCTCCAGCAGCAGAGTCCAATAGGTTCCTTGAAGAATAGTTCAATCCTGCATAAAAGGTTTGGATGATCATCCAAGCAGTCAGTCCATGAGTGGGACAATTCTTTACGAAAGATTTCATTCTTTCCCAAGCTTGAGCAACATGTTCATTATCAGATTGTTTAAACTTCATTATTTCACTTCTCATAGATATAATCTTAGCATGTGGATAGTATTTTCCAATGAAAGCATCTTTGCACTTAGTCCAAGAATCAATACTATTCCTAGTTAAGGAATTCAACCATTCTTTAGCTTTTCCTCTCAAAAAGAAAGGAAACAATTTCAGCTTAATAATATCACCATCTGTATCCCTATGCTTTTGCATCTCACAAAGTTCAAAAAAGTTATTTAGATGGGCAGCAGCATCTTCATTACCAATACCAGAAAATTGTTCTCTCATAAAAAGATTGAGTAAAGCAGGTTTTATCTCAAAGAAAGTATCTTCAGGCACAGGTGGAGCAATAGGTGTGCTCATAAAATCATTGTTGTTGGTGCTAGTGAAGTCACACAACTTAGTGTTTTCAAGAGTAGTCATTTTTTTGTGTTTTCGAATAAGAAAGCAAACTTGAAAAACTATTTTTTTGTGTGTTTTTGATAACAAAACAAGCAAACAAAGCAAAAAGAAACTAAGCAAAACAAAAATAACAAAGTAAAGAGATTGGTTATGAGGGACTCCCCTTGTGAAGATGTCCTTGACTCCCCGGCAACGACGCCAGAAAAATGCTTGATGGCTCGGTGTTGATGTAGAGCTCGTTGGGAACCCCAAGAGGAAGGTATAATGAGCACAACAGCAAGTTTCCCTCCGTACGAAACCAAGGTTATCAATCCAGCAGGAGCAAGGAAACACCCCAAAGGTGTTGCTAGCTGAGCCTTGGCAGGGCGCACTACCGGTGCTAGTAGCAACATGGAGACGTGCACAACACAACCACAGAACTCTGTCCCCAACTTGCGATGAGGTTGTCAATCTCACCGTGTTTTGCTGAAAACAAAGGATTAAACATATCGAATGGAAAGAAGTAATAGTTTGTAGAAAGTAAACACAAAGCAGTAAACAGTTTATAGATTGTATGTAAAAGAAAAGGACCAGGATCCATAGTTCACTAGAGGTGGCTCTCCTTAAGATAGATAACATGCTGGGTGAACAAATTACAGCGGGGCAATTGACAAACATTGAGAAAGCAATACATGCATATACTAAACATATTGACTCTTTGATACTTGATTGGGCATTACAACATTATACATAGGCCGCCATCCAACTGCATCTATGACTAATAATCCACCTTCAGGTTATTATCCGAACCCCCTCCAGTATTAAGTTGCGAGCAATAGATTATTGCTTTATGAATTGCGTGTAAAGTAAACAATACGATTGTTCTATGAACAAAGGATTGTTGTTTTCTCCCTAGTAGCAACAACACATCTAGTACCTTAGAGATTTCTGTCACTTCCCCAGATTACCAGAGGCATGAACCCACTATCGAGCATAAATACTAACTCTTGGAGTTGCTAGCATCTACTTGGCCAAGATAGCTACTAACAACGGAAAGCATGCAAGATCACAAATAACAAAGACATGATAGAATCAATAATCAATCTGAAATAGCATCTCAATATCCATCGGATCCCCGCAAACACAACATGCAGAATTACAAATAAATGATCTTGATCATGAACGGAGCTCATAAGATCTAGACATGAAAGCACAAAGGAGGAGAACCAGCCATCTAGCTACTACATGGATCTGTAGTCCAAGGATGAACTACTCACGCATCACATCGGAGGCTTGCATGATGATGAAGAAGGCCTCCAGGGTGAATTCCCCTCTCCGGCAGGGTGCCGGGAAGATCTTCAGATCCCTCCTGATCTAGGGATGGAGATGACGGCGGGTACAGACTCTTTCGTGGATTTTTGATCGGGTACCTAGGGTTTTCGTCCCGAGGGCATCTTATAGGCGGAAGGAGAGGCCCAGGGGGTGCCTGGGCTGGCCACACCACCCCCTGGCGCGGCCAGGCCTGGCCCGCACGGCCAGGTGGTGTGGTGGCCCCTGGCTCCTCTCCGTCTCGTATTCTGGCATCTGACGACTTCCGGAAAAATAGGCACTTTGGCTTTTGTCCCGTCCAATTTCGAGAATATTCATTTTCTGACTTTCCTGGAACCAAAAGCAGCAGAAAACAGGCAGCTGGCACTATGGCTCTTGTTAATAGGTTAGTCCAAGAAATCATATGAAAAGTACTCCAAAGTGTGGACAATACACAAGAAAGTGGATAAAACCAAGCATGGAACATCAAAAATTATAGATACATTTGCAATGTATCAACAAACCAATCAGGAGCGAGCGCTGTTAAATTCTTCGAGTCCATTGTCTTCCGGTTCAGGGTGCCACATAGCATCATCACCGATAACAGAACAAAATTCACCTCAAATGAATTCCAGGGCTTCTGCAAAAAACTAGGAATCAACATCAGCTATGCCTTAGTGGTGCACCCTCAGACCAATGGTCAAGTCGAAAAGGCCAACGGCCACATCTGTAGCGGGATCAAGAAAAGGCTCCTTAGACCACTCGAAAGAGCTACTGGGTGCTGGCCCGACGAGCTGCAATCAGTGTTGGGTCCGCAGCATAGAAAACAAAAATTTTCCTACGGTGTGAACTACATCCAACAAGAACTTACGCTCGTAGACAACGAGCTTTGTTAACGAGTAGGAACTCGTGGTTGATGTAGTCGTACACTTGCCGATCTCAAGATCGTGAGGAAGTCTAGCAGGTCCGGCTCCAGCACGTCCATCAGATCCAGCTCCAGCAGCACCAAGTCCAACACCGCAAAGCAGCGGTGCATCCGTGATCGCACACACGTCCGGTACCCCAACAACCTCCGTCCCTCGCTCCAGCAAAGCAGCGGAAGCAGCAAGTCCTTTCCAGATAAAGCCACCGGGAACATGTATCTCGCTAATCCGAGACCATGGGGAATAATACTAGAGGGGGAGAGAGATCCTTCACAAGGAGGTGTGTGTGAGAAGTGAGGAGGGGGTGGCCTTTTATAGGAGGAGGGGGGTGCCCCTCCTTCATGGCCGGCGCATGGAGGAGGTGACTCTTCACCTCCTCCATTCATGTGGTGGTAACTCCCTCCACATAAATTTGCCCCTTCACATTCTCTTTTAAAGTCTCCACTTTAAATGCATTAAATTTCTCCAAATTTAAGGCTCTCTCATTTAATAAAACTCTTTATTAATTTTATTCAGAATTTTGTTAATTAATTTAATTAACAAACATTCACATAAAACCCCCTGCAACATTTCAATATTACATGCAGAACCAATTTCAGCAATTTCACCCGAAATAGTTTCGGTGTTTATTGAAATAATTCCAGCGCTTTCTTAAATATTTATCTGAAACATATTTGCTCCAAATGGTGTCGGTATCCCTTAAGTGTGTCACCCTACGGTTCGTGAATAATGCAGACATGATCGAGACCCCTCTCCGATCAATAATCAGCAGCAGGACCTGGAGATCCATACTGACTCCTACACATTCAACGATGACTTCTGTGATCGTGAGAACCTTTAACGCTAGTAACTAAATCCCTTTGTCCCGCGATATATTACATGTCCGAGATTCGATCATCGGTATCTCCATACCTAGTTTGATCTCGTTACCGACATGCACTCTTTTCTCGTTCCCGTGATATAACATTCTAGTGATCACATCACTTGCTTGCAAGCTATTTCAATGTGATATCACCAAGAGGGCCCAGAGTATATCTATCCGTCATCGGGATTGACAAATTCCACTCTTGATCCATGAGCCTCAACATAACACCTTCGTAGCACTGAACCCATCTTTGTAGTCACCCTGTTACGGTGTGATGTTTGATGTTATCAAGATACTCTTCCGGTGTTAGCAATTAACATGATCTCATGGTCTAAGGATAAAGATTACTTCGTATGATGTTATAGCAATATAAACATAATGACTTTGATCGTAATGCTATACTTCGGATGAATGTTCATCACATCATCCCACCAATGGTGTGACCTTGTTATTAACAACATCCAATGTCCATGATCAGGAAACCTTGATCATCTTGTTAATCAACAAGCTAGTCTATAAGAGAGGCATAACTAGGAACCCTTTTTGTTTATTAAACACACATGTATTGATGTTCCCGATCAATACAATTCTAGCATGTAAAATAAACATTTATCGTAAACATGGAATAAGATAATAACCACTTTATTATTGCCTCTCGGGCATATTCCCTTCAGTCTCCCACTTGCACTAGAGTCAATAATCTAGTTTGAAAAATTTTGCGTATTGAACACCTATGGCTTTCTGGTGTTGCATATACGCAATTGCTAGTGGTTAACATAATATCCGGATCTGACAGTTTCAGGTCCGTGTGTATTTGCATGTCTTTGCGTCTCTACGCATCACTCATTCTCAAATGAGATGGCATTGTATAAATTTGGTCCTCCGGTGAGTTCGTTCGGGTTAAAATATGTTGATATTATTTTCACACAATATATCTTCATAGTATTAGCCCACTTTGAACCACACCTAGTTTGATAACAAACTACTTAACACAAATGCCCTCCTATGCTGCTACTATAGCAGTCATATACTTAGCCTTTTGTTGTAGTATCCGTCACAATATCTCAACTTTGGAACTCATCCAAATCCATCATGGAACATCCTTTCCATTATATTGTGCCACCCATAGTATAAATTGAGATAAATTTAATTTGTATCTTGTGACAAAACTAGTATCAATGTAACACTTTACAATGAACTACCTTTAACTATTTGTCACTTATACATGATATATTCTTAGTTCTTCCAAAGCTCATAAGAATATCTTTACTATTGTCCAATGATCATCTTATGAATCATTCTGGTATATGCTCATAACATTTAGAGCATAGGTCATTCTGGATATATACATATCATGGTATAATCGATCAAAATTTTATGTGATTTTACTCACCAAGTGTTGAAACACTTGAATCTTGATACAATCCTTTCCATGCAGCAAGAACCTTTCTTGTTGTTTCCATATTGAACCCTTTCAATATCTCATATTGAACCCTTTCAATATCTTATATATGTATGTCTGGCACAACCATATTAGCGCCTTAATTTATCCATATAGATATTGATGCCTAATATTCTGGGTTTGCCCAAGTCTTTCATCGAAATCTTATTTTAATGAAATCCTTAACTTGTATCAATTCAAGATACATCATTTCCAATCAACAATATGTCCTCTACATAATGTATTAGAAATATGTCTCAGTGCTCCCACTTAATTTCTTGCAAATGCAAGCATCTTCATCATCTTCGATGAATTTAAACTCTTTTAACAGTTTCATCATGGTGAAGATTCCAACTCCGCTATGCTTACTTCAACTATTGAAGTTTACATGCCCTTTTAGCACCCTTTGAATTAACAAAACCCTTCGGACCATGTCATGTACATGTCCTAGGTTACCGTTCTATTAGAAGAACCTTGTTTTGTTTATTCAACTACCATATACCAAATTATATGTAGTGGTTGCTACATTAATCCGTCAAGACTATATATCGCTATGAAAGATCAAATCTTGTCATAGTCAACTCCTTGAACATTGTCGTAAACTTCTTTCCGACATGTCGACTATTTCATAGATGTTAAACATCCATGTCTTATTTCTTTATAGATCCAAACACGACCGATAGGCTTCATGCCTTTCCGGAGGGTCTTCCAAGTTCAGAAACTTGATTTCTTGTGTATGGACATTATCACTGATTCTATGACTTCTAGTCATTTTATGGAGTCAGGGCCCATCATCGCTTCTTTGCATGTAGTCGGTTCATCATTGTCAAAACAATAACGACTTGCTTATCAAATCTTACTATTTGATTTTTACCGACCCACACGGTTCTATCGGAACTCTAATCTCCGAGATCACACCATTTGTAATCACGAGATCCATGAGCATTGTGGACGCCACCGGGACACTTTCCGGCGCTGCGCTACTTAGCCCATATAGCTAAGGTTCAACAACCTTATTAAAGTTCTATTGTCCTCCCACTTAACTTTTCACGAAAAGTTCCTTCTCAAGAAACTTGACGTTCCAAGCGACAAACTCTTTTGTCCTTGGTGTTATGGAGAAATTCCCAACAAATTCTTTGGTATAACCTACAAAGACTTGCTTATCCGACTTTGGTTGTAAACATTTTACTTATGCATAGCATACCAAAATTTAAGAAAAGACAATTCGGGTTTTATCCCAAACCACAACTCATATGGTGTCATTTCAATGGATCACGATGGTGCTCTTTTCAGTGTAAAAGTGGTAGTCTCTAAAGCTTCAATCTTTAAAACATAATGGTAGTTTTATAAATGACACCTTTGATCTTACCATGTCAAACATGGTTTGATTTCATCTCTCGAATATGCCATACTCCAATGGTTTATCGGAAAACACAAATCATGGAACAATTCCTCAAATTTTATGTGTTTTGCTAAACCTGTAACTCAAATATCTTCCTTTATGATCAAATCATAAACTCTTTTATTTTCTTGTTACAATGATTTTCCACTTCATCTTGAAAATCTTTGAACAACTTTCCAATGTTTCATACTTCTTCCTTATTAAGTAAATATACAGATATATTCACTCAAATTTTTGAAGAAAGGATATGAAGCAAAAAGATCCATCGCATATGGCTACACATAATGGACTATGCACATCAGCATGCACAATTTCCAATAAGCTAGTCATCCGTTCCTCTCTGGCCTATGGACGGAGTTTCAATTATCTCGAGGAAAGTCTCACATGCGTCAATTGATCAAAATCAAAAGACTCCAAAAATCCATCAACATGGAGTTTCTTCATGTTTTTATTTCCAATATAATTTAAAACAGCGATGTCACTTCATAAGTGATCTTTTAATCATTTGTCTTGCGACATTTTAGCAGTAATGTTTATGGATGTGATTTCTCCCACTAGACTTGTAAAAGTTCATCCATCCTTTATGGAATACAGTAATTTATTTGAACAACCATTGTTATCGTAATACCGGAACAAAATAACAATTATTTAAACAAATCTTGAAGGCTTGGTTTGATGACAACGAAAAACACAATAACACTTTATTTGCTTTCGATGAACATCATCACTCATTCTCTTGGTAGTTACTTAGGCCATTGTAGTTCATGAATTGCGTTGTCCTGTATGACACTTCATACCAACCAATTCGGTATCCAATACCGGTATCCAATACCGGTATCCAATACCTAAGAACCACATTGTTTAACAAGCAAGGAATATAGCCATAACATGTATATCTTCTATATAACTAAGTTGGACATCTCCAACCTTTTATTTTCTGCCAAATATTTTATAGATTCTCTTTCAGCAATTCCTTTTATTTTAAAAGAATCTATCAACATCAATAGTGGTGTCATCAACATGACACATGGTACAAAGCGTATATAGTCAAATACTAATACCTTTGGACTTGCACTTTGAAGTGGATCACCATCATCAAATGTTTGGTGTTCTTTCAAAAATCCATTCTTTAGTAATCTATTAGTGTAGTAAACATTTTACTTACATCTTATATTCATCCTTATCATGACAACTTTCATGATCAAGCTACTATAGCCTATAAGGAAGAATCACGAGTATAATATCAGTTCCCAAAACCTTTTTGGTAGATTCGGATGCCTAGCATCTCCATCCTTCACAAATTCTCATACAATATGAGAACATGTATTTTGCTAAATTATACTCTATCATAATGCAACCAAAAACATTGTTTCAGATATCACAATATGTTTCACACATGATGGTTTCTGAAACAATTTTCAGCTCCAATATAATCTTGATATTAAAACAACTTTTTGAATATCAATAATCATGGAGGCAAACATGATACTTTAGATACTAACATTGGAATTCTTACTCTTGATTTAATACTACTTATTAAACTTCATGGAGTAAATAGAGTTTGCTGAAAGTTTGCAATAGGACTTATAAACTTTAAATTGACATTCAAAACAATACGATACCAGTTCGTAAAGTAAATATCCAGAATTCTATAGTTCTATTATCTCAAATAAAAACTAAGCCTAAGGTAGAAAACGAATGCCAATGACTACAACAAACTATGCAAATTCACTTTTTTAATTTATGACAAATTTGGTTCGACTAATCCAAATTAGAAATGAACTCCCACTCAAAAACGACATCCCTCGTGTCTTTTTGGTGATTACATGAACCAAATCCACTACACCAAGTCCGATCATCACGTGAGTTGATGTAGTTTCAAAGGCGAGCATCTATATGGGCATCATATCAACTATATGACTCATGCTTAACCTTTCGGTCCGTGTTCTGAGGCCATGTCTGTACATGCTAGGCTCGCCAAGTAAGAACCTTAGTACTCGCATGTGTAAAACTGTCTTACACCCGTTTGTATGAAAGCGTAGATTCGAGTACACCCGATCATCACGTGATGTCTCGAAACACGATCCATAAAACGGTGCATACTTAAGGAAGAACACATTTTATCTTGATATTTAAATGAGGGATCATCTTACAATGCTACAGAAAGCGCCAAACTAGCAGTATAAGATGCTAACATCTAATGTGTAAAGTGAGATGATATGGTACATGCATTTGATATCTATCATTTGCATCATGGTATGATCTCTATCATTCCTTTGTGTGTAAGGCCAAGGTCTATGGAACTTACACATTGAATATGTTGTAAGAGTATCTGTCATACATCTACTTACAACAATACCATATCAAGACACTAGCCCAGCAACGATCTAAACTAGACGCCTCTAATTTAACAATTGCAAGTTTTACGTGGCTTAGGGCCTTCGGAGATAGAACCGTTCTTACCTACGAACATGAACCACAACGAGGATAACCAAATTATTAGCAACTCGTTGTAAATCAGATATTGACTATAGTAGGAGAGACAGACACCCGCGAGCCACTTATGCAAAACTAGTTGCATGTCAGTCGTGGAACCGGTCTCATGTACGATGACATGTAAGGTTGGTCCGGGCCGCTTCATCCCACTATGCCACCAATATCCAAAATACATAGAAGATGCAATAACATGATCATCATCGCCCACATATCAACATATGTGTACTACCCGTGCTAAGCACCTACGCATAGACCTGGCTCTGATACCACTGTTGGGTCCGCAGCATAGGAAACAAATTTTTTCCTACGGTGTGAACTACACGCCAAGATCTATCTATTAGGTACAAAGGAACGGGTGGACATACATCCAACGAGAACTTAGCCTCGTAGACAACGAGCTTGGTTAACGAGTAGGAACTCGTGGTTGATGTAGTCGTACACTTGCCGATCTCAAGATCGTGAGGAAGTCCAGCAGGTCCGGCTCCAGCACGTCCATCAGATCCAGCTCCAGCAGCACCACGTCCAGCACCACAAAGCAGCGGTGCATCCGTGATCACACACACGTCCAGTACCCCGACAACCTCCGTCCCTCGCTCCAGCTAAGCAGCGGAAGAAGCAACTCCTTTCCAGATAAAGCCACCGGGAACATGTATCTCGCTAATCCGAGACCATGGGGAATAATACTAGAGGGGGAGAGAGATCCTTCACAAGGAGGTGTGTGTGAGAAGTGAGGAGGGGGTGGCCTTTTATAGGAGGAGGGGGGTGCCCCTCCTTCATGGCCGGCGCATGGAGGAGGTGACTCTTCACCTCCTCCATTCATGTGGTGGTAACTTCCTCCACATAAATTTGCCCCTTCACATTCTCTTTTAAAGTCTCCACTTTAAATGCATTAAATTTCTCCAAATTTAATGCTATCTCATTTAATAAAACTCTTTTATTAATTTTATTCAGAATTTTGTTAATTAATTTAATTAACAAACATTCACATAAAACCCCCTGCAACATTTCAATATTACATGCAGAACCAATTTCAGCAATTTCACCCGAAATAGTTTCGGTGTTTATTGAAATAATTCCAGCGCTTTCTTAAATATTTATCTGAAACATATTTGCTCCAAATGGTGTCGGTATCCCTTAAGTGTGTCACCCTACGGTTCGCAAATAATGCAGACATGATCGAGACCCCTCTCCGATCAATAATCAGCAGCGGGACCTGGAGATCCATACTGACTCCTACACATTCAACGATGACTTCTGTGATCGTGAGAACCTTTAACGCTAGTAACTAAATCCCTTTGTCCCGCGATATATTACATGTCCGAGATTCGATCATCGGTATCTCCATACCTAGTTTGATCTCATTACCGACATGCACTCTTTTCTCGTTCCCGTGATATAACATTCTAGTGATCACATCACTTGCTTGCAAGCTATTTCAATGTGATATCACCGAGAGGGCCCAGAGTATATCTATCTGTTATCGGGATTGACAAATTCCACTCTTGATCCATGAGCCTCAACATAACACCTTCGTAGCACTGAACCCATCTTTATAGTCACCCTTTTACGGTGTGACGTTTGATGTTATCAAGATACTCTTCCGGTGTTAGCAATTAACATGATCTCATGGTCTAAGGATAAAGATTACTTCGTATGATGTTATAGCAATATAAACATAATGACTTTGATCGTAATGCTATACTTTGGATGAATGTTCATCATATCATTCCACCAATGGTGTGACGTTGTTATTAACAACATCCAATGTCCATGATCAGGAAACCTTGATCATCTTGTTAATCAACAAGCTAGTATATAAGAGAGGCATAACTAGGAACCCTTTTTGTTTATTAAACACACATGTATTGATGTTTCCGATCAATACAATTCTAGCATGTAAAATAAACATTTATCATAAACATGGAATAAGATAATAACCACTTTATTATTGCCTCTCGGGCATATTCCCTTCAATCGGTCCTATGGAGCTTGTGCACAACTCCAAACAGCGCCACAGGCTACACTCTATTCTTCATGGTACACGGTGCCGAGGCGGTACTACCCGCAGAAGTGCGCTACAAAGCCTTCCAGGTAGTAGCATACAACGAGACAGAATCAACTCTCGCACTCGAAGACTCAGTCGACCTCCTCGACGAAGCACGCGAAATTACAGTAGAGAGATCCACGATCTACCAGCAGAACCTCTGCAACTACCACAGCAGAAGGCTACGCCCCAGATCCTTCATCGAAGGAGATTTGGTCCTCTGACTGAAGCAACAAGGGCACCTCAAGCTCGAGTCCCCTTGGGAAGGACCTTATGTGATTACCGAAGTAATCCCAGGTGGCGCCTACCGCCTTAAAGATTTAGAGAGCAGAGTCGCATACTCCAATCCCTAGAACACCGCGCAACTACGCTGTTTCTACCCTTAGACGTTTTTTCCTTTACAAATAAGGTTGTTCAGCCAGGCTACTTAGACATACATTGTACCTCGTGATATTCTGTGAATAAATAAAGCTAAGTGTCCCAAACTTTGTGTTTTTCTGTTTTCCTTGCAATTATATCACTCGGGGGCTGCGCCACCCTTTACACCTCGTTCCACGAACAACGCAGTATCCTGAGTAGCTGACGCACTACCGATTGAACCCTTGGTAAAACCAACCCAGCTGCAACGCACCTGACAAGTTGGCAAGGTGCTGAGATAAATATACGTCAGGCTAACGAAACGGAACTATAGATTACAATACACTCGAAAAACATACAAGCTAGCAAGATGTTTACACAATAACGGGTATCAAAACACCCGGTACAATTATGTAAACTTTACAACACCTATACATTCATGACTAAAGAAAAGGATAAGAAGCTAGAGAGCTAACACTTGAATTGCTCATTCAATTGAGCAACTTCGCCTAGGAGGTACTTCTCGCTTGCGCTGGCCTTCTCAGCCTTCGACTTCCACACATCAACGTTACCACGGATCATGGGCAACTCTAGCTCCAACAGCTTTATGCGATCGCGCAGTCGCGCAAGCAGCAACAGCTCCTCCACCTTTGAACACAATCACGCCACTGAAGGAGATATGCCCTAGAGGCAAATAAGAAATAGGTTTTTATTATCATATTTCAATTAGTTTATAATAGTTTCATATTGTCCTATAACTGTGCCAAGTAGAAACATTGGTACAGGTGTGGTATGAAACAACTAAGTCCCTAGTAGCCTCTATTCATACTAGTTCGTTGGTCACAAAGATGATCTAGGTTTCAAGATCATGGGCATTTATGCCGACTGACAACGAGATCATATTATTGGAGAATGATGTGATTAGACATTCCTCGAAGGATTGCAACATGATCAAGTCATCCAGTTCATTGTTGCAACGGCTATACCTAGACTCCTTCTCCTCAGACCATGAGCTCATATTACTCATTGTTTCCCTAGGCTGCTTAGACTGCATCAACCGTCATCTGGTAATACGGTGGCCATAAAGGTGTATGTTGGGTATTCCGAAGGAACAGTATATGACATGTGACTGCAAGATCGGGATTTGTTCACCCACATGACGGGTAAAGATACATACGGCCGTCTTGGTGAGATTACATCTATAATGTTCCAACATGTGACTAGGTCACGGGGATTTAATATCACGGTAACAAGAAAACAGAACTTGTTATGAACGAGATTGAACAAAGGTATGGGATACCAATGATCGGATCTTGCACAAGTTGTATCGAGAAACAAAAGGAAGAGGATGCTACATATAGACAGTTCAAACGACATTGTCATCAGGAATGCATAGGGGTCACATGGATATCCCTGGTCCCTCTGTTGATCATTGATATAGATCATGTCTAGATCATTCCCGATCCGTGAGAGGATACACTTAAGGGTAAGATGAGAGCGATCATTCATAAGATGGAATCACAGTAGAGAAAGAGAAAGCCAGAATCATTCCACAGAGAGATCCGAAGTTGTTCGGAGAAAGAATAAAGGAAAAGTCCCAAAAAGTGTTTTTCGGATAAATGGGAATTAAATATATATTTATTATATGTTAAATTGTGAATTAATATATTATAAATAATATTTAGATTAAGATTTATAAAGGCAACTTTTATATTAGGCTAAATCTAGGAGGGAAATACTCTAGAAGAAAAAGCTGTAGAAAAAGAATTGGAAAAAGAAAAATAACCAGCCCCGTGGGCGGCAGATAAATGCCGCCGCACAGGGCGGCACGCAGCCGGGCCACGCCAAGCAGACGCGAGCTGGGCCGCCGCGCCTGGCGGCCCACCCGGACAGGGCGGGGTCAGGAGCAGGCCGCCACCCGGGCTCCGCCTCGCGGGCTGCGGTCGCCAGACCCACCTAGGTGAGGACCTAGGCAGCGGGCGCCGCCTGGGCCGCCACGTGCCAGGACGGCACACCCCGGGCTGCCTCTCCCTTCCTGCCGCCCCACTCCGCCTTGGGTCGGTGGGGCGTCGCCGGCCCACCCGGCGGGCCCCTGGCTGCTGCCTGGTGCTGTGGGCTGCTGTGCTGGGCCCCTGTGGCCCAGCCGGCTGGAGTGCCCCTTTTTCCTGTTTTCTTTATCTATTTAGTCCCACATGGGGCACCTAAGAGGGCGGGTACACCTCCCTTAGCCTATATAAGGAGGTGCCCATGGGAGGACTAAAACACAACAATTGGAGAAGTCCTTTGGTTGACTTTCTTCCCCTCCCTCTCTCTATACCTCATGACCATGGCCCCAAGTCTGGGCTGTGCGATCGAGGCACACCTGCAGTACGCCGTTGTGCTGCAGGGATTCCTAGTCGGATATCAACTTTCGCACTCCTGGTGGGATCGGGGAGCCGGAGGTCTCATCATGCACCGGATGTGTACGAAGACACGAGGCACAACACATGGGGCGCTAGAATGTCATGAGCCGGAGCTATTGCACGATGAAGATGATGAAGATCAAGAAGGAACAAGGGGTGACCTGCGAGGAGCTTCGCGACCTCGAGGTCGGCTTCGAGTACGACTACATCAACCACGTTCCCCGCGGAACGTTAAACGCGTACGGTCTACAAGGGTATGTATTCTATATGCTCCGGCCGTTACCGCATTACTACATAGATAGATCCTAGGCAAGTTTTGGGGTTACATCGTAGGAATTTTTTTGTTTTCCGCACCGATCCCCTACAGTGGTATCAGAGCGGATCTATGCGTAGGAATGCTGTACGGCCAGTACGCACAAGTATTTTGCGGGCATTGATCCCTTAGTTGTTACCCTCTAACGTGTACTTGTTTATATCGCGGTATTGTTTGATGAAGCAGCCCGGACCGACCTTACGCGTATTCGTATGCGAGACTGGTTCCACGCTCAACATACGGCTTGTACCGTATAAGTGGCTAGCGGGTGTTTGTCTCTCATTCGATAGTTGATATAGCATTTACAACGGAGAGCCCCGAAAGGGGTGTAATAGAGACAACTATCGGATCCATGTTGTGGTTGGAAAGTTCGTAGTTTAGAAACAGTTCTAGTGTGAAAGCCCTAACAACCACGTAAAACTTGCAATAGATAAAGTAGAAGCGTCTAACTTTATTTTGCAGGGGGCATGTGATTATGATATGGCATTGGTTGTTACGAAAGTAAAGTAGTTTACTTTTCTGTTACTAAGTAGTATAGTGATAGTCATCGTTCCGGTGAACGACGTGGTGGAGGTGTCGTGGACTTGGCGTCAAACCAAGGGCAAGATGGAGATCGTGCCAGAGCGCTCGATGGAGATCAAGGCGCAAGAAGGACCATATCATATCACATTATACATATGATGTTGATACCAGTTTTTACATCTTATTGTGTGCTAGTATTTAGATACCCAACGGTAGCAAATAAGATAATCCCTATTGAATTCCAACGTTCCGTGTTCCCCTTGTGTGTGCACCACCAAGAAAGTTCTTCGGTATGAGGCGCCCTGCGGTGAGTAGGGGTCATACATATCTACGTTCGCATATAGTGAGTGTAAGCCATATTGCACAGCGAATACACACAAGTTAGATTTGGCGAGCCTAGCACGCTAGAGAAGCGTGGCCTCGGAACACAAGAGATCGAAAGGTCGAGCATGAGTCATGGATGATGTGATTGGCATTATTGAATGTCTACCTTTGATAATGCACTGATGGCCGTGACGATCGGGAGAGGTGCAGAGGCTAGGGATCGTGCGATCACTAAAATCGTCCAGGGGATGACCGTTTTAGTGGAGACCAATTATAAATTGATCTCTTATTATAAACTTAGTCTAGATGTCTGTTTGCAAATATCTTAGTAGACCTTAGCCTATCCCATTGAGGTCCTTTGTGACCATGGGAATATATTGCTTAATATGGAACTTAGCAAAAGGGTCCAACTTCATAGATTAATACCCACGCCCGAGGGATATCCTCGTAAAAGGTGATCTTCTCTTCTTGATACAATAACCATTAGGAGATAATTCGATGACTCTAGAATGTTTGGAGAAACACTTAGCAATCTTGCATTAGAGTTGAGAACTCTTAGAAGGGCTTGATTGCAAATGGAGATCATGGATGGAAAAGGTATATGTAAGATATACAAATTATAAATGTGGTTCTTGCAGAACTCATTGCAGTTTGCAAAGTATTTAATACTTGTCCTGTTTTGTGAAAAAAGGAGGATCTGCTTGAGAATTGCTGGTTTTGAGGCAACAAGACTTGATGACGGCAAGCAAAACAGTTGATGGCCAACATCACCACTTTCCTCAAAGTTTATCATTTGGATTAGTGGACTTGAATATAAATTTGTAATCCCTGTTTGTGTGTCTTGCTTTTGGCGAGACGATTATTCATATGAACAAGTTACAAACCAGTTTGTACTATTCTTATGAACAATACCTTATGGTCACATTACGATTACAAATAAGTTATTCTCATCACTATGTTAATGATAATAGTTTAAACATTTATAAAGGATTAGAATGCTAAAAGATATCCAAAGCTTAATAATGAAATGACAATACAGTTTAAGTCATTTTGGTTATTGCAGGTTCTTTATGAAAGATCGGGGTCCTAGATGCTTAATCTAGAGACTTTGCAAAACCATGCCTCTTGGGCAGAATGACTAAAACTCCGCATTCTGGTAAAACTGTGATATGCGAAGAAGTGTTGAAACTTATACATAATGATGTATCATATTTTCAACAGTTAGTGGAAATCATTTATTGTGGACCTAAGTGAATAAGTGTATTTGCTTAATGAAACATGAAGTTTGAAATGATTTGAATTGTTCAAATGAGTTCATAACTAAATGGGATATTGAATTAACTGAATTAACAAGTCTCTTCGATATGATCGACATGACTAAGGTATTCAAGTTAAGTTTAGCATAAAAGGAACTTGTGAAAGATGTTTCAAAAATTATGATAATTGGCCGAATTCAAACTTTGTTGAAGTGTCTAAACATCATAATCATTTTGTATTAGATACATATTATCTCTTATTGGGGTTACAGTTGTCGTTTAGAGTTAAAGATCAAAATAAGCAAACACTCATTTGAAATACAATGGAACATCTAAAGATTCGTGGAAACAACACCATAAGTGTTATGGCACGTTCGAGTTTCTGGAGATTTCGGTAAGTCGAAATCATGGCAAATAAACAAGTCTTTGTAGAACATTCTTAGTAAGCTATGAATGCATCTTCCACAAAAGGGCAAACATGTTGTTGTCCAAAGTTGATGTGTCTTGATGAAGATACAGGTGGAAGAAAGTAAAAGATCAAAACAAGGTATTTGACCTTGCCTCCGAATTGTTGAGTGGCGCAGCGGAATTTGTTTCGTGAATCCAAACTCTACAAATAGAGGAGAAACTGATGATAATGATCATAAAGTATCAGTGAATACTTTTACTAAAGAAAGTAGGATTCAACTATATATTCTACAAGTTCATGGAATTATATTATTGATTCACTTGTAATGTTTTGAACAAGACATACCTACGAAATACAAAGAAGCGTGATGGACCTGAGCACGAGAAATGAATGGTCATTGAAATCTCGTTAGTGGAATTCTCGATTTGATTATGATCAAGGAATTTTGGAATATCCAAGATTATCGAGAGGACATGGATTTGAGTGGGAGCAAATCAGCTTGGCTAATTCATAATATGTAGCTGACATATTTTGAGTGGGAGCTAAGTGAAATCCCTGGATCTCAAACATGAATGTCATATTTGAGTGGGAGCCTGAAATCATTCTGGGATATGTGGACGACATATGTGAATGATGTGATTGGTGTTAATAATATTTAAGTTAGGATGAACTTGAAGTTATTAAACAATAAGATCTATCGAGATAGATTGGTGAGTTTAATAAACACTAAGTGTCGAATGCTTCCTGGACTTGATTCTGAAAGATATTCAGAAAGTCCTAAGCAAGATTCTGAAGTAGCTCAGAATGGAACAAGGTAAGAAATAAGTTCTTACTATATGAAGCATTGAGTTAGTATTGCAACTATGGTTGAAAGAAAGAGATGCATTGCATCTCCTATGCCTCAGTCATAGGTTCTTCCACATAACCATAGTGTATACCCGACATAAAGTGACCCGAAGTTCTGGTTGGTAGGACAAAGTCTTAACTATAAGAACGTGTCTTTAAGTGATTCCTGAGTTGATCACTGAACCAGAATTAATTTTGTACATAAATGTCAAGAAGCAATGTAAGTGGCATAGTTGCATTTCATGCACTAGGATCTACATAGATATAGAAGTATAAAAGGCTACATCTGATGTAATGTATAATGTTGTGGCGGGGCTAGTTCGCTTTTAACGTAGAATGATGTGTCCCAGGGCCCAGTGCCCATGAGAAAGCCCTCGAGGTTGATCTAACGTCACTGTAAGCTCCTAGAATCCGGCCTCGTTCTGCTGCCATGACTGTAGTATATACACAAAGGATAGCAAAGTGTGTTTCGAAGTTTAGATGACAACGTGAAAACACCGTCATCAAAAACACTAGAAACAAAAGTCTCGCTTTGTTGCCAAAAAAATACTTCGACCCATTATAAGATAATTGTGTGAATGTCAAAATTAGGAAGACATTAACGATTTGCAAAAGACATAATGATCTGGTAAAACAGAACATGGACATGATGTTTGCCATAAGCATGCATGATCTGTAAACGCATATGGTATATGGTTTATATGAGTAAAATGCAAGCTAGTTTATTTGTACTCTAGTGCAAGTGGGAGACTGGAGGAGATATGCCCTAGAGGCAAATAAGAAATAGGTTTTTATTATCATATTTCAATTAGTTTATAATAGTTTCATATTTTGCTATAACTGTGCCAAGTAGAAACATTGGTACATGTGTGGTATGAAACAACTAAGTCCCTAGTAGCCTCTATTCATACTAGTTCGTTGGTCACGAAGATGATCTAGGTTTCAAGATCATGGGCATTTATGCCGACTGACAACGAGATCATATCATTGGATAATGATGTGATTGGACATTCCTCGAAGGATTGCAACACGATCAAGTCATCTAGTTCATTGTTGCAACGGCTATACCTAGGCTCCTTCTCCTTAGACCATGAGCTCATATTACTCACTGTTTCCCGAGGCTGCTTAGACTGCATCAACCGTCATCTGGTAATACGGTGGCCATAAAGGTGTATGTTGGGTATTCTGAAGGAACAGTAGATGACATGTGATTGCAAGATCGGGATTTGTTCACCCACATGCTGGGTAAAGATACATATGGCCAGCTTGGTGAGATTACATCTATAAATGTTGCAACATGTGACTAGGTCACGGGGATGTAAGATCATGGTAACAAGAAAACAAAACTTGTTATGAACGAGATTGAACAAAGGTATGGGATACCAATGATCGGATCTCAGACAAGTTGTATCGAGAAACAAAAGGAAGAGGATGCTACATATAGACGGTTCAAACGACATTGTCATCAGGAATGCATAGGGGTCACATGGATATCCCTGGTCCCTCTATTGATCATTGATATAGATCATGTCTAGAGCATTCCCGAGCCGTGAGAGGATACACTTAAGGGTACGATGAGAGCGATCATTCGTAAGATGGAATCACAGTAGAGAAAGAGAAAGCCGGAATCGTTCCGCGGAGAGATCCGAAGTTGTTCGGAGAAAGAATTAAGGAAAAGTCCCAAAAAGTGTTTTCGGATAAATGGGAATTTAAATATATATTTATTATATGTTAAATTGTGAATTAATATATTATAAATAATATTTAGATTAAGATTTATAAAGGCAACTTTTATATTAGGGTAAATCCTGGAGGGAAATAGTCTAGAAGAAAAAGCTGCAGAAAAAGAATTGGAAAAAAGAAAAATAACCAGCCCCGTGGGCGGCAGATAAATGCCGCCGCACAGGGCGGCACGCAGCCGGGCCACGCCAAGCAGACGCGAGCTGGTCCGCCGCGCCTGCCGGCCCACCCGGACAGGGTGGGGTCGGGCGCAGGCCGCCACCCAGGCTCCGCCTCGTGGGCCGCGGTCGCCAGGCCCACCCGGGTGAGGACCTGGGTAGCGGGAGCCGCCTGGGCCGCCACGTGCCAGGCCGGCCCACCCCGGGCTGCCTCTCCCTCCCTGCCGCCCCACTCCGCCTTGGGCCGCTGTGGCGCCGCCGGCCCACCCGGCTGGCCCCTGGCTGCTGCCTGGTGCTGTGGGCTGTTGTGCTGGGCCCCTGTGGCCCAGCCGGCTAGAGTGCCCCTTTTTCCTGTTTTCTTTATCTATTTAGTCCCACATGGGGCACCTAAGAGGGAGGGTACACCTCCCTTAGCCTATATAAGGAGGTGCCCATGGGAGGACTAAAACACAACAATTGGAGAAGTCCTTTGGTTGACTTTCTTCCCCTCCCTCTGTCTATACCTCGTTACCATGGCCCCAAGTCTGGGCTATGCGATCGAGGCACACCTGCAGTACGCGGTTGCGCTGCAGGGATTCCTAGCCGGATATCAACTTCCGCACTCCCGGCGGGATCGGGGTGCCGGAGGTCTCATCATACACCGGATGTATACGAAGACACGAGGCGCAACACTTGGGGCGCTAGAATGTCGTGAGCCGGAGCTGTTGCACGATGAAGATGATGAAGATCAAGAAGGAGCAAGGGGTGACCTACGAGGAGCTTCACGACCTTGAGGTCGGCTTTGAGTACGACTACATCAACCATGTTCCCCGTGGAATGTTAACCGAGTATGGTCTACAAGGGTATGTATTCTCTACGCTCTGGCCATTACCGCATTACTACATAGATAGATCCTAGGCAAGTTTTGGGGTTACATCGTATGAATTTGTTTGTTTTCCGCACCGATCCCCTACAGCCACAGTTTCATCGGTGGGAGGAGAGTTGGGAGAACCACTCGAAGGACCCTATTATAGCCAAAGCAAGAGGCATATAAGATTAACCACCCATCAATAAAAGAGAGGAGTGCATTCAAATTCAACAAGTACCAAAAGGGGCACCCCCATAGAATACAGTTCAACAAGGATAGCTAAAACTATTACAAAAGGCAGCTGGGAATTGCTCTACTGCTTCGCTTTCAACCTCGAGGGCTTCCTTGAATCTGTGGCAGTCTCTGACGCCACAGACTTCCCAAATAGCCTTTGCATTCTCCAATCATCGCAGCTCCGCCGAGTAATTGGCGACTGTTTCAATGAGCCGATGCCCATATTTATTGCAACTACTAGCGAAAGGAGCAAACACTACCTGCTGGTCATCCGCGCTGACCGGCATCGCCTCGGAGACGTCGTGGGCCTGCACCATTGTGAGTCTCATAGTTGCTCCAACTGACCTCTGCGTGTTCTTGAAGTCCATCGGCATGCCCTCCACGAAGTATTCCACCAGGCCATCAAGATTTTCGATCAACTTAGCCTTGGGGACCATCTGCTCTTGAAGGCGGCTTAGTACGCCCTTGGCTTTTCCAAGTGTGTCTTGGATAGATACGCTGCAGTCCTCGACTGCGGCCACAGCGCCAGCAAAGGCATCCGCGCGGGCCAAAGCCTGGGTGTCAAAGCTCACGCCAGCAGCATCTAAAGAATACACATATCAGCACAACATCATGCAGGCAAAACGCATTGGAAAATGCAAGTGAGGCAGTGTCATACCTGAGAGCGCTTTCGCGATAGAGAAGAGCTGTTCTACGAATAACTTTTCCCTCTCGGTGGCGGAGGAATGTAACTCTTCCTCGCACTTTTGTGACTCCTCAAGAGCCTCGACTGCCTCCTCGTGTTTCTTCTCCGCCGCGGCAAGTCCCTTCTCGAGGGAAGTGACGTGGTGAAGAAGTTCATTATGCTCACCTACAAGGGACACAAATGGAAAAACCTGAGCTCACCAACCTCTAAACAAGAACAGCGAAAAGAAAATTATAATGCTAACCTTCGAAAGCACGATGGCGGTCATCTAGCATAGCATGCTGTCGACCCAAGGAAACGATTTGCTCGGCGAGGCAAGCAGAATTCTTCAAGATAGGCTACACCAAAGAAAAAGAAGCGTCAGCATTAACAAAAATTCGACTGTCAGCGACAAGAGAAAAACTCACGTGTTCCTCCAGGGACTCCAAAGATTCTTTCAGAATCAACATCCGAGCAACAATCTGGTGCCCCCAGTGTTGGGAGAACTCTAAGAATTGGCACTGGAGTGGGCCGCCACCAAAGGAGAAGGGGACAGTGCCGCCACCTCCTTGTTCTTGGAGTTTGCGACTCCGGACTCCTTGACAAATTGGCAGTCGTTGGAATACGACGACACTGTTTGACTGCCAAACATCCAACATTACTTCAGAAGGAAAAGATTTTGAGAAGACAAGATGAACTCGCAAACATATAAGGACTTACCTGTCAAAATTTTCAAGGTCAAAGGAATCTCCAGACGACTCCTTGAGCAACCTCAGCTTCTTCCGTGAAGGAGGAACCATGGCGCGCATAGGCATGGTAGGGATTGCCTCCTCTACTGCAGTATGATGACCCTCCAGCGTCATCAGTGATGAGGCATCTGAATCCTCACTACGGGAGCGCTTGCGAGTCCCGTGCCCATTGGACTCGGGGGCTTCCTGCTCCCCCCAACAGGGACGGTGGAGCCCGACTCGTCCTCTTGTTCCACTTTGCATGGAATTATTCCTTTCGGGCTGAGGAGGGAAGTTGGCGGCTACCTCCCAGTCCCGAAATTAGAACCAAGCATCAGTATAAGTTACAATGAGCAGGTAATCAAAAATATGAAGAACATTCAAAAGGAAGTCCACCTTAGGAGGAGGATGGCTTGCGTAGAATGGAGGCACGACTGAGTCACCTGGGAGATCCTCCTTGGTGGTGTACTTGGTCAGCAGTCGAAACCTCCTGTCTACTTCACTAGAATAAATGCCCTCTGCAGAGATGCGAGTGACATCACCAGTACCAATCCAGTGGCACATCGGATGCACCCTAGCCTGTAGAGGCTATACTCGGCGACGCATCCAAGTGTGAATGAGATCTGTGCCGCCTACTTCTTTGCCTATGCAGCATTCAAGGTTGCAGACACGCTGATACAGAGTCTCTGTTTCCTCGACTTTGTCGGGCATCACAACGTTTTTCCACGATCTCCTCCTCTTGCAGGCTGCCACCAGATCAAAGGGTGCGAGTCTGTAGTGCTCTCCATCGACCTTCTGGTCGCGAATGTAGAACCACTTCTCCTTCCACCCTTGGACAGACATAGTAATATTGATGGAGAAATAGGTGACATTAGAATCGACGTGGATCCCGCAGCCTCCTATATCATAGACTACTGAACCCGAACCCGACTAACGTTTGAGCTTAAAGAGTTTTTTGAAGAGGCCAAAGTGTGGCTCGATTCTGAGCCAGCACTCGCAAAGGGTAACGAAGCAAGCGATGTGGAGGATAGAGTTTGGGGTCAGCTGGTGCAGCTGGAGCCCGTAGAAACAAAGTAAACGCCTAACAAACGGATGAAGGGGGAGAGAAAGACCGCGAATGATGAACGCTAGGAACATCACTCAAAACCCGCCAGGAGGACTAGGGATTACCTCATTGCCAGGAACACGAGAGTCATCCTCCATAGCAGAGAGCGCTCCATCCTGGTGCTGGGTGAAAAGCTCTGAAGGCTTGCTGACGGATGGGCACCACGACCCATTGGTGATGCGGGTCCCCGGGCCCTTCTTCTTCCTAGCCACGGTGAAAACACTAGTACCCATGGTGGCGGCGCTTTTCTTCTTGGCCACAATAGTGGCAGCCATAGATCCAGCGGCGGAGGCTCCTTTCTTCTTGCCCATCTGGCGCTGACGGTGCGAGCACATGAAGTAGCTCGGGAAAGTGCGAAGCTGGTCCAACGCCGCAAATAGGGTGAGAGCAATGGAGCAGCAAGAAGCAGCAATGGAGGCTATGCGCGAGGAGGAAGATGAGATGTGGAGAATTACCACACGGAGGATCTCTACTTAACCTCATCAATGATGCCATCCAACGGTTAGGAGAAAATCAACTAGATGCGTGGCATAAATCAGTGTCGACGTGTGGCAAGGGTAAACCAAGAACCGTCGCTCCACTCCTCCCATTATGTGCGAGAATCAAGGAGACACAGTTAAAACAGAGATTACGCATGCCTGGTCAAGTCCAAGTCAGAAAATGGGACCCACCACTCGTCACGTCCCGTCAAAACCGCTCATGCGGGCAACTGAAGTCAACTCATCGTTAGCACTGACGTGATTAACTCTAGCAACAACACATTTTGACTACACTAGTCCTTACTTGAGTCTTCGACTTGACCAAGCACTCGAGGGCTACTCCTAACAGGAGCGCTGGCTGCGCACCCGAGGAACTTTGTAAGACATCCAAGCATTATGCGGACATATTTTATCACAAAAAACCCTTCACTCAAATCAATGATTCGATTGTGGACTTCGGGTTACTCCCATAGGGAGTGCTGAAATCACATTCGACTGAAACAAGAAAAAGGCGACATCAGTCGCAAAATAATTATAGTCCCCGCTCGAGTCTACGACTGGAATAGGCACTCGGGGACTACTCCCATAGGGAGCGCTGGCCGCGCACCCTATGATTTTTTCTCACACGTAACTGTGTGTTGACTACGTCCACACTCGAAAGCTTCGGTGACTCCGCCTCATATTTTCCCTACAAAGAGACTGTGTCTACTAGGTCACCCGAATCATCTCCGTGATGACAAAATTCGGATGCCACGCTTACATCATGAAGATAAGACCTGAAGAAGGCCTGACAACGCACGTGCTACGCTCTACCAGAAACGATCCGTGCTTATAGGTATGATGAATAAGCCTTGATGGACGCGTCGAGTTCTCACATTTATACACTGGGATTCGACTCTATAAGACCACCGTGGCCTGGGTCGAATTACGCCAGCACTTTTCTGAATTCGAGTCCGAGGACTTGAATTCGAGTAGATTGCGTTGTTTTGCCCTAAGGCAGTTAACTGATCCCGATACATCGGATAAATCAGGCATGTGTATCAACAATCCCTATGATACAAATTAGAGCACTCGAAAAGCTGCTCAGTTATGCACTCGAAAGACTTCATAAGTCTCCGCTCGAATCTGCAATTCAACAAGACACTTGTGGGCTACTGACGTGGGCATACCTTACAAGTACTTGAGCTTGACATATACGGTCCAATTTGGCAGAAGCCCACGGTGTTACCAGGGCCCAATCAAAGATTCGGGTGACCGAAGGAGACTCCGACTCCTTGGTGCACATGGCAAGTTCAAAGATAGAAAGTTTAAAGGGACAAACCTAACTTGTAACTGACTCGACCTGCTACCTGAGACCTAGCCTATCTATATAAAGGCTAGGAGGGGGCGGCGAGGAAGACAATCACAACCCTAGTTTACACCACTTGGCCAGATTGCATCTGCGCACCCCTTGCAACTTTTGACTCCCTCGATAATTCCAAGAGCAGACAAGCAGGAGTAGGGTCCTCTACGAGGCATGAACCTGGATAAACCTTGCATCCCTGTGTGCTTGTTTGCTAGCCGATTGATGCCTCCAGCGCTCCCTCCTTCTCCAAAACCCAAGCCCATAACAATGGGCATTAATGAGTTTAACCCTCGTCACATAAAGAAAATGCAAAGCCACATATATATGGGTTAGTTCATGATGCATAATTGACAAGGCTTGCCATACCACAAGATCCATGTAATACATTTTTTATGCTTCATGTGTTGACCAACTTAAAATCACTCTTAACTCTTTGTATAGGTCAACCATGTAGCTTCTCATGCTCCATCTAAATATCTCGAGGTACATAAAGAACTCTTCATTTGATTACATGCTCTAAATCTTAGTCAACTATATCTCAACTAATGAGGATATCATGACACCGACTTAGAGCCATATCTTGACTTCTTTTGTTGAGATCACACTCTCAAGATCGGGATCATATTATATTCTTCTCTTCAACTAGATGATCTTGATGCCAATACTCAAGGTATATCTTTATCTTCATGGCATCCATACTTGAATCCAACACATGGACTACGAGCATGACCTATGGAATATTGCTTCATACAAAACTCAGTGAAAACATTAGCCCATAGGGATTGTCATTAATCACCAAAATCACACGAAGGGACAATTACCCTTTCAATCTCCCCCATTTTGGTAATTGATGACAATCACACAAAGAGGGTTTATATACTGAATAATAGAAACAAGTACACAGATTATCCGAGAATAAGTTGTACACAAGAGGTTGTATATATTTTATATGGTTAAGTAACACAAAGATACTAGCCCATATCAAAACCGATTCTACTCACACAAACTACAACTAATGCAGGAGATGTGAGTAGAACCAACATATATATAGCAAACTCCCCCACAATATATGCATGTGTGACGAACTTGAATTTCATTGTATATATTGTCAAGCATAACCTTTGGGAAAGTTTACACTATATATCCAACCATGCACAACATAAAAAGGATGAAATGCATGAAAATAAAACACTTAAGAACAAACCAATCTTAAGTATAAAACCATTTCCCTTTTCAACCCTCTAAACTTCTCCCCCATTGACAACAAGTGCCAAAATGGATGACAAGGTTAGAAGGACAATATAGTATGAGTTCCTTCCCGAGGTGTGCATTACTCGTATTATGAGTGAAATCAAATGCACATATCCAATGAAGAATGCTTGGAGGAAATCAAACTATATTGAGGATCAAAGATTGCTAAAAGGATAACAAGGTGAAGAAACTTCAACGGATGAAGCAAGAAATCGAAAGATCCAAATAATCAAATGGACAAATATTGATCTAAATGAAACAAGGAAGGTCCCCAAGGTTCGTGCATAAATTAGTTGTTTCATTTGAATACGATATGCACAAACATGGAATCATCACTCCCTCTATATCATTTAGAACACGACCAAGATACAAGGAGTATAGATATAAATCAATACACTTTTCAAGAAAATCTTAAGTCCAAAATAAACCAAATATGAGATATTTGTGTGTGAAGATGTAATAAAAGTAAACCGAGCACTCATAAGTCAGGACCTTACTAATACCATTAAAAACCAAGAGGATAAGAAAGATGGTTGGCAAAGAGCGAGGATATCAAGGCGAGAGGTTAACACTCTTGTGTATCTAAGTTTATAAGTGGAAAAAACATGAGAATAATCCACAAAGAAAAATCCACACATAAGAGGTTAATAAAAATAAGAAAACATGATATCCAAGAGGAAGTCATAAGATATACCAAACATGATTTTTTTGCTTAAGTGCATATATAGCCCATGGCTCTATTTTATCTTATGGTATATCAATGAACTTCACCAAAGAAAAACAAAAACATCAAAAACATCACAACTAACACTAAGGGAACTAATGCTAGTTGGGATATTTTGAGAAAGGCAGCAAGTATCAAAAGGAAGGATTCAATGAAATTTCAACAATATTGCACATGATAGTACCTTGAGGAATTTATATGCAATAAATTGCTAGAAGGCATATTTTGAATTGGTGAATCATGAACATGATTTTATATACTCCCCATTATATGCATCATCTCAAATTACTCACATAAGAAATAAGGATAGAGAAGTCTTTCAAACATACTTGGAAGAACCAAACATTTACAAACAAATAAATTCATGCCAATATGCAACCTACAAGAGATTGTATGGAAGAAAAGTATGCATGAATAAGATACTTGTTACTGAGATAACAATGGTATGATTTATTAGATAATAATTCTTTGATCATCCTAGCTTGTATCAAATTATCAAGTGGTGACAACACCTTCCTTATAGACGAGACAAGCATCCATTGCATCTCCAATGTACCTAAAGCAACATTCAAGTACATCTTGGTCCCCAAACTTATTGGGTCCAAAGTGGTTAGAGTAACCACAACACATAGGACACACTCCATAAAAATATGTGCATATTTAGAGATGAAACTTGAATTTCATGCACATCTTAGCCATTTAAGGGTTTGATGGAGTATACCATATATATTGGGTCAAAGAAAGCAAAACAAGATATAAGATATATATTTAGTAAACATGCATGCGCGAGACTTTCAAGATCCAACAAAGATATAATTTGGACAAATCACCAAAATATTCAAGTAGGCATACAAGGTGTGACAAAACACATTTGTTGTCCAAACTATATCAAAGAATTAAATCAACACAAGATTTGTTCAACAAAGTCCAATAAATGAACCAAGCAAAAACTATTGAGCATAAAAGATGAAATAGAAACACAAATGCTCAAAGGTTTATCTCATGCAAGCAAATACAATAGAGAAGAAAGAATGAGATAAAAAACTCCCAAAAGAGAAAGGTTTTAACAAATAAACCAAAACCTTACCACTTTTCACAATGGCACAAAGTTCTGAGAAGAAAATGTTTGTCTTCCACTAAAACAAATTTGATAATAATCAAAAACATCATCAGAGAAATGTTCAAAATCCAAGGAAGATAATGGGAGCCAAACGAATTTTTGGAAAGAAAATAAGGCAATAAGAGGTGAAATCTAATGTGAAGATGATCCACAAATGCTACCACACACAAGTATATCAATTGTCAAAGACAATGAGTGTATTGGAAATGATTTCGGTGGTATATTGCATGTCTATTAAAGATAAATCTTCACAATAAAAAGCATAGGAAAAAAGTTTAAGCACTATGCAAAGATAGAGATTCTTGATAGCTTCAACTAGTCACACAATCATGTAGAGCAATGATTAGAATAACTTGAAGCAGATGGTCTCCCAAATAAGATATAGAGATATGTATTTGAGAAATACCACACCAACAATTTCTTACTCAACAAAGACCGAAAAGGCGAGCAATAAAAGCTTCTAACAAAAACACGACCTTGTTTGAGCTAACATGCCACCTAGAAACAAGATAATCAACAATATCAACTCTAAGTGGCACCACCTCATATGTTCACATTTCCTACGATTGTGATATGCAAAATAAGCATATTACTCTCCATAATGTGATACGCATTTTTTATTAAAAAGAGGCAAAACAACCTCAACTAGAGATAATTAATGGACATTTAAAACTTGAATTTCTCATGAATATGACACACCACATAGTTAATGTTTGAGAGATGAGCGATGCATATCACTCCCCCAAAATGGGATGTTCCATTAACTACTTGAAAAGAGCCAAATAAGATATTGTCAAGATGCATTAGAGGCTCAAAATAAAACACACGAGTAAATGATGTGCCAAACACCTAGACATACTTGAATACAAAAAATAAGTAAGCATGAGGCACACCAAATACAAACACATACTTGGTACAAAACCAAAACATGTAAATGGGCAAGTAATTCACAATATAAATGAGTTAGGTACTAGTTACCGTGAAGAGGTGCATTGGATACAAGATAGGGAGATGATAATCCTTATGATTTGGCTTGATCAAATATAATATATGAAGATCCCTTAATTATTCATGAGTTAGCCAAGTCGTAAATTCCGTCCACAAACACCTATTGATCAAGTTTGAGCTTGTTGGTACCCAACCAAGTTGGGTCCTAAGAGGTTTGTCACAATAGGATTGGCAACCCAGATGGTTCTTTTCTTGACACCACTTTGAGTTTCAACAAACTTGGCAAACACATTGCCATTCTTATCCTTACCAAGATAATAATCATCACCAACAATGATAGGGTTAGATAAGGTACCGTTTGAACATGAAGAGGAAAAGTGCCCCTGCACACGACATATTTAGCAACAAGTTCTCCCCTTTCTCTTCTTCATTAATTTCTTGGCTTGGGGAGCCTTATCTTGATTCTTCTTAGGAAGTGGCCTAGCTTCAACTTGAGATTGAGATTGGGCTTTACCTTGAACTTGTTGCTGCCTCCCTTGTTGCTTCTCACTCAAGTGTTTTTTCTTTAATGGACAAGATCTTACATGATTTCCTACAACCTTCAACCTGAAGGAAATAATCTTAGCCGAATTCTTGAATTGGTCTTGGCCCTTCTTCTTGTTGCTCTTGGACTTGTTCTTGTTATTGGAGTTTAATCCAAGTCCACTTTATCATTTGGGGATTTTTGCACACTCAAAATATAATCGAGTGTGTATTTCCCTTCATGACTCTTTTCCAAGTCTTTCTTCAAAGAAGTGACTTGGTCCTTGAGATCTTTGATTTACTCTACAAGGTTAGTAGAAATAGAGGTACTAGAGGAAGTATAAGCTTCATTGTTAGAGCAACAAGGCAAGGCAAGTAATCCAACACAAGGTTTATCCCTAGTATGACTAGAAGGATCACTAGGACTAGCACATGGAAAAATAGAATTTTGAGTAGAAGTTGTGCTAATGTCCAAAAGAGGCTCACAAGATGTTACCTTAGTAATACTTGCCTCACAAGCTAGCTTTAGCCCATCATGGGATATTATAATATCATTATGAGAGCTCGAGAGCTTTTCATGACTATCTTCCAATTTCCTATACTTGCTAGTTAGCAACTCAAGTTGAGCCCTTAGGTCAACATTCTCCTTTAGGGTAGATGCTTCAAAAGAAGTAGAGTTAGTAGCACAAGCATCATTATTGGAACTTTCCTTTTCAAGCTCATAATATTCAACTTTTTGTGTGAGGAGACAATTAGTGTGCTTCTCCTCAGCAAGCTCTTACTTTAGGAGATTGAATCTGTGACTCCCATCATCAAGTTGGAAATCCAACTCCTCTATGGTTCCCGTTTGTTTAGTTATGGTATCCATAACGTGTTTGAGACAAGCAACGACCTTAATATTACCACGAAGAGAGGTACACAAAAAAGTAAACTCAAGAAAGAGAGCACTAGTATCCTCATCAATGTCATCATCACTATCATCATTATCATTGCTATTATCTTTAGAATATATATTGGGATCCAAAGTATGAGATACCTTTGATCCTCTTGCCATAAGGAACATGTGAGAACGGGAGGACGGAGATGGGGATATTCTTGAATCTTCATTCATGATCGTGTCTTGCTCCATAGAATGTTTTATTTCCTCTACATTATTAGATAAACAACTAGACAAAAAAGAAGCATTTTGTTCATGGGACAAGGCAAATAAATCATATCATCTACACTAGTACTCAAATTATTTCTAGACAATATGCAAGGACTAGAAACACAAGGGGATATAGTATCATTGTTGCAAGAAGTGTTTAAGTCCAAAGAAGAAACATTACAATGGGATAGAGATGAAGGATCATCATTAGTGAGCATAATATTAACATTGCAATTTCCAAAACCACTCACCATATCGTTACCTTGTGTCTTGCCACACGTTGGTGAAGTGGATGAAGATGAGAACTCATTGCGGCTAGAGGTAGAAGAAACTTGGAGCTCTTCATGATGTGAAGGAGAAGATATATCCTTAGAGAAACCACCACAATATAAGAAATGGAACCACCAAATATTTCTTTAAGCTTGGTCCACTTCTCATGAGACACTTGCGCTTTACAATTGTCAAGAACAAATTAACTATGGGGCTCATAGAGAAAATAAGCTAATTAGA
Organism: Avena sativa; assembly: GCA_916181665.1. Taxonomy (NCBI): domain Eukaryota; kingdom Viridiplantae; phylum Streptophyta; class Magnoliopsida; order Poales; family Poaceae; genus Avena; species Avena sativa. The sequence continues at coordinate 454,787,501 of OV702288.1, read as the reverse complement.
TACTTGATCTTCGAGATGTAAATTTTTCTCATCCTCTAAAGATAGATTTTGAGGATCCATCGGAGGAGAAAAACCTACATCTAGAAATCGCTGAATATTTGGACACAAGGTATGAAGATTACAAAGCAAGAAATTTATCCACAAAGCATAATGCGTGACATCAAAGATAATTGTGTCATTGTGCACTATATTACTAGCCGGCATCTTTACACTCTAGGCGGTGAAGCCTAAACAAGGAGAGACCTTGCTCTGATACCGATTGAAAGTATAGAGATGTCGCCTAGAGGGGGTGACAAGGGGTAACCTCGGCAATGTCCACGGAGAAGGACGTAGGGTTCTGCAAAAAATAGAACGCTGGGGATTTTTTTTGGATATTAGGAGATCAACAGAGTCAAAGTCGCCTGAATTGCACTATTACAGATCGCTTGGGGATTGTTCGGTGATCTTTCATTGGCTTCTCCCGTCCTATATATAATAGGCCAGGTCTCAAAGTTGTATGCGGATAGGTTACACATACGTAATTACAATACCAATACGATGTCGGTCCTTTTTCCTATTTCCTAATACAACTACAACCTTTTTTGGTTGCTTCTTTGGGCCATCATCTTGACTCTTTATGGGCCGTAAGCTTTGTACACAGTCAGGGTAGTAAATCATAAGCACCCGAGTAATCTTACCTATGTCAGTAGCCCCCGAGACTCTACCTGAACCGTAGGTTTCGGGTTGAGTCTCAAAGATATGCTTTAATTCCTTTCCTTTGTTTTTTACATTTTTAGCTTTATAGGGATTTGGTACAATGAGCCTAATGCATCTGACGGATCGGGAATCAGTTAATTGCTCCTGGCAAAAACAAGGTTGTCCTACATCAAATTTAAGTCCCTAGCCTTGAACTCGGAATTTATTACTGGCATAATTCAAGCCGGGCCGCCTAGGTCTTATCGAATACCGAATTCCAGTTTTTATTTTATCGGGTACCCAACACGTCCATCGGGATTTTTCATCGTATCGTAGATATGCATATGTTACTAGCAGAGCGCATTCTTGTGCGATTACCAGGCCACACAAGACGAATCCCGGGGTCTTACCTTCATATTTTTGAACATGGCATTCGGATTTTTGTCGCGTTTGGGTGCGATCCGAGATTATTTGTTTTTGACTTTTGTTGGACACATGATTTAGATGTTGAAACTGATAGTTTCTTATAGACCCTCCTGATAGGAGTTTTATCTTTATCAGGTGCGCACCGGCGCTTCTGATAGGAGTAGCCCCCGAGGCTATGTTCGGATGTATGCATCAGGACATAGGCTCGAAAAATCTTTTACTATGACATTAATGTTTCCCAAAATATTTGTCGGGTGCGCAACCAACGCTCCCGATAGGAGTAGCCCCCGAGACTGCAGTCGAAATTTTTGTTTTCGATTGTAGTCTCAATCTTTTGTCATGGAGAAATTTACTTCGACTCCCTAATTTTCTTCAGGTGTGTATCTTTTCCATTGAAGCATTCTTGTCATGATGTCACTGATGACAAAATTTATGATATTGATTCTCAAAAGATATGTCTTTTATGAGATGTGTCCAACATGGGCCCGTGCTGCAGTAATGATGATGTGTGATGGCGTATTCAACGGAGTTTTCAAACTGCATGTCCCCTTTTTGCGCGAAGATCGAGGCGACGTGCGTTGTTCTCCTGTTTTTACCGCAGTAATAACTTCTTGAGATATTTTCCTTTACAAAATCTGTTGACACATGTCATCATCGTGTGTCTTTTGGATGGTTCGATTTTACATTGAATGGTTCCAAGCTATGTGCCTTTTCTCTTTATAAGGGGAAGGGGATTTATTTTACTTCTTTTTACCCCGTCCTTGCTAACTTCATCTTCGTCCTTGCACCCTTGCCTTCCTTTATCCTGCTCGCAAACTCTTACTTTGTGCTAGCGTTGCTCCTTCATCGCCATGGGTAAAAGCAAGGTGGGAACTTGCTCCACGGCCGCTAAGGCCACCAGGAAGAGGGTCGTCGGATGGGCCCCCTCCAAGTGCACAGTGTGGGAGCTGCGTGAGGTGCGTAACTCTAGCCATCTTCCAGAGGATGACTTCAAGCTTCCTAGGGACGAAGCTTCTCCAATACCCAAATCGGGCTGGAGGGTAATGTTTCTCTCCTTTCTTTTCCATGGCCTTTCTCTCCATGTCCATGAATTCCTTCTTGGTCTCCTTTTCGTCTATGGCATGCAGTTGTATCAGCTGACGCCTAACTCTATGCTTCACGTTGCTTGCTTTGTTACTCTGTGTGAATGCTTCCTCGGGATCCATCCCCATTCGGGCATGTGGAAGTACTTCTTTTACGTTCGTCGGAATGCCACCGACACCATTGTTCATGACGTTGGTGCACCATTTTTTCTGTCCGCTCCGATGTAGATTATTTTGATTTCAACCTCACTGACTCTATCCAAGGATGGAAAACCAAGTGGTTTTACATCAAGGATTAGTCAATTGAGGGACAGTCTTTTGGCTTAGCCCCCTTCGACCCCAAGAAGTCTTGCCACAAACTTGATTCTTGGGATCAACATCCCACTCCCAAATAAATGACGAAGATTGAACCCCTTCTTGCCTGTATTGCAAAATTGCACCATGAGGTTGGTAAGGAGTTATCGGGACTTCAAATTCTGGCATATTTCTTGCGGATCCGTGTGCAGCCCCTGCAAGCCAAGTTATCTAGTATGTGGGCATATATCGGGAAGAAGGACCCCATGAGGATTTCACAGGATGATCTTACACTCAAGGTGTATGGAAAAAGGGTTTGCTATTTTACGACCCTTACGAAGAAAAACTCAGTGCCCGCTAATTGTCACGTAGAGCCCTTCGGCAAGAAGAACCACCTTCCTGAGGTAAATTCCTTGATCTGTTTGCTCTTTATTCATTGTTGCTGCAGTTTTCCTTTTTTATGATTGTTAGTTCTTCTATTTGCGTAGGATCATGATCATGTATCCTACCTTCCTCTACTTCTTGAGAGTGGTGAGCTTCCCGCCAATCCTTCTGCATCCGATGATCCCCTATGACTGGGACTGCCGCTGATGAGGAGGTGGAGACATCTGCCGCAGAATCTTCATCAGGGATGCCATCGCTTCTGTCGGCTAGTTCCGAAGATTTCCGCATCGTGCCTGTTGGCGAAAAAAGGAAACATCCTAACATTGCGGAAATGATCGAAGATTCAGATGATTCAATGGCCTCAAAACCTTTGGGTGCCGTTCCATTGTCGTCGGCTCCTCCCTATAGAACCTATTCCACTTTGTGCAAGGCGTATCTTCATAAGTACTTATTTCCTCTTTACTGTTTTGTTAGATGATTCAATTGTTTATGCTTCTATGTGTTTTTGCTCTTGTAGTGGTGATGATGGTGAAGATCCACCCTTGTCTCCTCTTAGCACTTCTTTTGCTCCTTCTACCAAGGACCCGAAGGATTTGATCACACCTTCTGCGGATCCATCTATCTAGGAGGATGTTGCCACTTTGCCGAAACCACCACTACAGAAGAAAAGAAAATCGGCTAGCAAAGGCGTGATGATATCTAAGAGCCCTATCGAGGTGGATATGCAAGATGTAAGTACATCCGTGCTTTTTTTTAATTTCACTGTGGATCCTCCTTTGCTTGTCTTTCCTAATGTCCTTCTTCGCAGCCTTTGATGCGTGAGATGGTTGTTATGGCCTCTCATTTCATAAAGATCTGTAATGAAGCCGAAAGCCTAAAAGGTATATATTTTTCATCTTCTCGCGATTTCTTATACTTCCTCCCATTTTACTGACCTTTCTGTATTACTTTCTGATTTCTTCAGCCGCTGCCAAAGAGTCTGAGGTCATTTGGGACGAGGCGTTGAGGCGTGCTGACGATCTGGAGGCCAAACTTCGAATTGCTGAAAAAGCTTTGGAAGAGGCCAAATAGAGAGCCAGTGTTGATGCCGAAGAAAGAGCCAATCAAGCTACCACTCGAGATGAAAATCTTCGGAAGCGCTTGGAGAACCTCAATGCTTCCTTAACTTGTAAGCTTTTTTGTTTGGCGAGGGAAAACTTTTTGTTCCAGTCCTTATTGCTTCTCTGTTCCCTCACCCTCTTTTTCGGTACATATAGAGCTGTTAGGCTAGAATTTGTTGTTGGATGAAGATAAGAAGGTTGATCCCTTATCGGATGTTGTTAGTACTTTGGAGGCTAATAGTGTTCGAGTGCGCAACCTCCTTGTCCGATCACGCCGCGCCTTCAAGAGCTTGCATGCCGAAGTTTTTTCATAGAAGGAAGGACCTTCTAACTTGAACGACCTTGTCACTATTTTTGGCGCCGACCCAAGTTCGCTTGTTGGATACAGCCTGACTCGGTCAAAAAGCAGTGCTAAAACTTCAATGGTGTTGGCGATGGCGCATGGCGAGATGTATGACTGGGAGAAGGTTAGCTCCTCTATCCCCATAAACTCCAAAGGCCAACCGGTTGATTTGAAGCCTTTCGTTAAGAGGGCCAAGAAATTTTCTCGGCTGCTCTTGGGTATAGAGTCAGGTCCAGAGAGATCAACTGCTCCTTCTTTGGCTAGTGATCCTTCTTCGGTTGCTGCCCCTGCTATAGCTAGTGCTACTTCTGCTAGTGCAACTTTGTACTTGGATAAATCAGCTCCATAACTTTGTTTTGTAGTTTTCCGTGTTTCTTCTGCTAACCTTGTAATGACTATTGACTTATCCTGTTGCTGGAATGCTTCCTTTTGATGAGAAGATTTTTCTGTATATATGCGTATGAGTGGCTCTTTTGTTTGCTGAAGGTCTTCTATCTTTCGTGTGCCTTGCCAGATTTTGAATGATTCGACGGCTCCTCCTGCGCCTGCGCAGACGTCGGATTTGACCCTGTCCTCATCTGGGATGGGTGCAACTGAGACTGTCATTGTGCATACAGTAAACCCACCGCTATATGCTAAAAAATTGAGCAGGTGAAAAAGCTTGAGGGGAAACTTCGGGTTGTGCAATCAATGGTGGACGTTGCCTAGTCGAAAACGTGTCAGGCCCTTGATCATGAGGCGTACTTCTTGGACGAGATTTCCGGGGCGAGTGAAAATATGCTATGTAAGTCCTTTTGCTTTTTGCTTCATGATGATCCCCTTTCTGCGGGATGCCAATGTTTTCTCTTTTTTGTTTTGTAGGCATTCGGTTGTGTGAGAGGGAAGAAACCCAATGTCTGCGCAACTGAATACAAGCTCTCGTATCTGCTTCTCAAAATTCCAGGACGGACTTCTGGATTTATCACCGCCATGCTAATGACATGGCTCTGCTTCAGGATCGTGTATTCGAGGTGGAGCAGTTTGTCGAGTGCTGTCGTAGATTGCTGGCCATTGTTTACAATGCGATGTTTCCTCGGGATCTTCAGCCTTATATTTTAGTTGATTTGATGGCGAAGTTTCGACAGGGTGAACGGATTCATCATTTGGTGAAGCTTCAACTTGTGGCAGGTGCCAAGATTGCATTGTCTTGGGTGCACACGCATCATTCGACGCTGGATTTGGACGTCGTATCGTCGGGGATGCCTCCTCCCTCTGATGGTGGTCTTGTTAGTAGGGCACCTCACTATGCCGCTGATACGTCCATTTTGCATCACTATTCTATATCATATTTTACTGTTATTCATTGATATATTTCATATTAAGAGATGATACTTATGTTATTTCACCTGTTTTTGCATGGTTGATGACTTTTGGAGCATGGACCGCTGCAGTCAGGATTCTGATGGAAAAAGTGTTGTTTGGAGGCAAAATTTGCGAAGATCAGAAAATCCGGGAAAATATATGGAAAATCCTATTTTTCCAGAAGATGAAGGCTACCAGAAGGAGTGGAGATGGGCCATAGGGGGCCCACACCACCCCTAGCATGGGCTAGCCTAGGCCGCGCCACCAGGTGGTGTGACCGCCCTGGCCCACCTCCAGCTCTCCCCTCTAGCGTATATTATCCCCACGGAACCCTAATACCGGGAGAGCAACCACAGAAAGATTCCACCGCCTCTGCGGGGCGGAAAACATCGAGAGAGAAAGATCTCTCCGGCAGACAGAATTCTGCCGGGGAATTCCATCCCGGAGAGGGGAGATCGTCGCCATCAACACCACCATCAAGCTGGACTTCATCGAGATCATCATCATCATCACCACCACCACCATCATCAGCAGCACCATCATCACCATCTCCATATTGCTATAACCACATAGTTAATGTATGATTTGGCTTGATCAAATATAATATATGAAGATCCCTTAATTATTCATGAGTTAGCCAAGTCGTAAATTCCCTCCACAAACACCTATTGATCAAGTTTGAGCTTGTTGGTACCCAACCAAGTTGGGTCCTAAGAGGTTTGTCACAATAGGATTGGCAACCCAGATGGTTCTTTTCTTGACACCACTTTGAGTTTCAACAAACTTGGCAAACACATTGCCATTCTTATCCTTACCAAGATAATAATCATCACCAACAATGATAGGGTTAGATAAGGTACCGTTTGAACATGAAGAGGAAAAGTGCCCCTGCACACGACATATTTAGCAACAAGTTCTCCCCTTTCTCTTCTTCATTAATTTCTTGGCTTGGGGAGCCTTATCTTGATTATTCTTAGGAAGTGGCCTAGCTTCAACTTCAGATTGAGATTGGGCTTTACCTTGAACTTGTTGCTGCCTCCCTTGTTGCTTCTCACTCAAGTGTTTTTTCTTTAATGGACAAGATCTTACATGATGTCCTACAACCTTCAACCTGAAGGAAATAATCTTAGCCAAATTCTTGAATTGGTCTTGGCCCTTCTTCTTGTTGCTGTTGGACTTGTTCTTGTTATTGGAGTTTAATCCAAGTCCACTTTATCATTTGGGGATTTTTGCACACTCAAAATATAATCGAGTGTGTATTTCCCTTCATGACTCTTTTCCAAGTCTTTCTTCAAAGAAGTGACTTGGTCCTTGAGATCTTTGATTTACTCTACAAGGTTAGTAGAAATAGAGGTACTAGAGGAAGTATAAGCTTCATTGTTAGAGCAACAAGGCAAGGCAAGTAATCCAACACAAGGTTTATCCCTAGTATGACTAGAAGGATCACTAGGACTAGCACATGGAAAAATAGAATTTTGAGTAGAAGTTGTGCTAATGTCCAAAAGAGGCTCACAAGATGTTACCTTAGTAATACTTGCCTCACAAGCTAGCTTTAGCCCATCATGGGATATTATAATATCATTATGAGAGCTCGAGAGCTTTTCATGACTATCTTCCAATTTCCTATACTTGCTAGTTAGCAACTCAAGTTGAGCCCTTAGGTCAACATTCTCCTTTAGGGTAGATGCTTCAAAAGAAGTAGAGTTAGTAGCACAAGCATCATTATTGGAACTTTCCTTTTCAAGCTCATAAGATTCAACTTTTTGTGTGAGGAGACAATTAGTGTGCTTCTCCTCAGCAAGCTCATAAGATGTCATCAAAGTACCCATCCGGTGATGGTGATTAACATAACCTCATGGTCGAAGGATTAGGTTACTATGCATTTGAAAGCTTACAGCAATACGAACTTAATGACTTGATCTTATGCTACGCTTACTATGGGTGTGTGTCCATTACATCATTCTCCTAATGATATAACCTTGTTATTAATCACATCCAATGTCCATGATCAGGAAACCATGATCATAATTTAATCAACAAGCTAGTTCAACAAGAGGCTTACTAGGGACTCTTTTATGTTTACAAAACACACAAGTATTAATGTTTCCGGTTAATACAATTATAGCATGGGATGTAAACATTTATCATAAATATAAAGATATAATAATAACCACTTTATTATTGCCTCTTGGGCATATCTCCGACAGTCTCCCACTTGCACTAGAGTCAATAATCTAGTTAAAAACTTGTGCATTCAACACCTATGGCTTCCTGGTGTTGTATAGACACTATAGCTAGTGGTAAACATAATCTTCGGATCTGACACTTCCAGGTCCGTGTGTATTTGCATGTCCTTGCGTCTCTACGCATTACTCATTCTCCAATGAGATGGCATTGTATAAATTTGGTCCTTTGGTGAGACCTTTAGTTCCTTGGGATTAAATCATGTTGATACAATTGTCATACAATGTATCTTCGTAGTATTATCCCGCTATGAACCACACCTAGTTTGATAACAAACTACTTGACGCAAATGCCCTCATTTGCTACTATAATAGTAGTCATATACTTAGCCTTTTGTTGTAGTATCTGTCACAATGTTTTAACTTTGGTACTCAACCAAATCCGTTATGGAACTTCCTTTTCATTACATTGTGCCACCCATAGTTTAAATTGAGACAAATTTAATTTGTGACAAAACTAGTATCAATGCAACAATTTACAATGAACTATTTGTCACCACTATATAAATAATATATTCTTAGTTCTTCCAAAGATCATAGGAATATCCCTACTATTGTCCAATGATCATCTTATGAGTTATTCTGGTATATGCTCATAACATTTAGAGCATAGGACATATCTGGATGTGTACATCTCAAAGAATGATTGATCAAAATATTCTTGTGATTTTACCAAGTGTCAAAACACTTGAATCTAGTGTCAACACACTTGAATCTTGATTCAGTCCTTTCCGTGCGTCAAGAACCTTTCTTGTTGTTTCCATATTGAACTCATTCAACATCTTATCTATGTACATTTGGCAAAACCATATTAGCGCCTCAATCTATTCATATAGACATTGATGCCTAATTCTTGGGTTATGCCTAAGTCTTTCATCGAAATGAAATTCTTAACCTGTGTCAATAAAGGATACATCATTTCTAATCAACAATATGTCTTTCACATAATGTATTAGAAATATGTCTTAGCGCTCCCACTTAATTTCTTGCAAAATACAAGAATCTTCATCGTCTCTGATGAAATTAAACCTTTTAACAGTTTCATCATGGTGAAGATTCCAACTCCGTGATGCTTACTTCAACCATTGAAGTTTTGCATACTCTTTTAGCATCCTTTGAATTAACAAAACCCTTTGGATCGTGTCATGTACACGTCCTAGGTAACCATTCTATTAGAAGAATTTGTTTTGTTTGTTCAACTACCATATAACAAAATATATGTAGTGGTTGCTACATTAATCCGTCTAGACTAAATATCGCTATGAAAGATCAAATATTATCATAGTCAATTCCTTGAACATTGTCGTAAACTCTTTCCGACATGTCGATTATTTCATAGATGTGAAACATCCATGTCTATTTCTTTATAGATCCATATACGACTGTAAGGTCTTGCACCTTTCCAGAGGGTCTTTCAAATTCAAAGCTTGATTTCTCGTGTATGGAATTATCACGGATTTTATGGCTTCAAGCCACTTAACGAAGTCAGGGCCCATCATTGATTATTTGCATGTAGTCGGTTCATCATTGTCAAACAACAATGATTTAACTCTCAAATCTTGGCATTTGATTACTTACCCGACCTACTTGGTTCAATAGGAACTTAGATCTCCGTGACCACAACCTTTGAGGCACGTGAGACATGAGCATTGTTGTTGCCTCCGGGACACTTACCGACGCTGCGCAACTCAGCACATATTAGCCAAGGTTCAACAACCTTGTCAAAGTTCTATTGTCCTCCCACTTAATTTTTCACCAAAAATTCCTTCTCAAGAAACTCGACATTCTAAGTGATAAACACTTTTGTCTTCGGTGTTATGGAGGAATACCCAATGGTTATTCGAAATAACCTTCAAAGACATGCTCATTCGACTTTGGTTGTAAACATTTTACTTATGCCTAGCATACCAGAATTTTGAGAAAGGACAACTTGGGTTTTATCCCAAACCATGACTTATATGGTGTCATTTCAACGGATCATGATGGAGCTCTTTTCAGTGTAAAAGCGGTAGTCACTAAAGCTTTAATCTTTAAAATATAATGGCAGTTTTATAAATGACACCTTTGATCTTACCATGTCAAACAAGGTTTCATTACATATCTTGAACACTCCATACTCCTATGGTGTTTTGGGAAATGCAAATCCATGGAACGATTCCTCAAATCTTAGGTGTTTTGCTAAACTTGTAACTCAAACATCTTTCTTTATGATCCAATCATAAACTTTTATTTTCTTGTTACAATAATTTTCCACTTCATCTTGAAAGTTTTTGAACATTTTCAAATGTTTCATATTTCTTCCTTATTGAGTAAGTATATATACATATATTCACTCAAATCTTTGGAGAAAGCATATGAAGTTGAAATCCATCGCCCACGACTACACATAATGGACTATATACATCAATATGTACAAATTCCAATCAGTCAGTCGTCCGTTCCTCTTTTGGCCTACGAACGGAGTTTTAATTATCTCCAGGAAAGTATCACAAGCGTCATTTGATCAAAATCAAAGACTCCAAAAATCCATCAACATGGAGTTTCTTCATGTATCCCTTTCAATATAATTTAAACGGCAATGTCACTTCGCAAGTGATCTTTCAATCATTTGTCTTGCGACATTTTAGCATTAGTTTTATGGTCATTATTTCTCCAACCAGACTTGTATATCATCCATCTATTATGGAATACGGTAATTATTTGAACAACCTTTTGTCGTCATAATACCTGATCAAAATAACAATTATTGAAACAAATCTTGAAGGCAAGCTTTGATGTTAATGAGCAACACAACAACCCTTTGTTTGTTTTCGATGAACATCATTGCATATTCTCTTGCTAGTTACTTAGGCCATTGCAGTTCATGAATTGTGTTGTCCTGTATGACACTTCATACCAACCAATTCGGTATCCAATACTGCAGAACCACATTGTTTAACAACCAAGGAATGCAGCCATAACATGTATCTTTTATATACCTAAGTTGGATATCTCCAATCTTTTCTTTTCTGCCAAATATTTTATAGATTCTCTTTCAACAATTCCTTTTCTTTTAAAATAATCTATCAACATCAATAGTGCTGTCATTCACATGACACATAGTACAAAGTGTGTATAGTCAAATACTAATACCTTTGGACTTGCACTTTGAAGTGGATCACCTTCATCAAATGTTTGGCATTCTTTCAAAATTCCATTCTTTAGTAATCTTTTAGTGTAGTAAACATTTTACTTACATCTTCTATTCATCCTTATCATGACAACTTTCATGATCAAGCTGCTATAGCTTATAAAGGTTAATTGCGAGTATAATGTTTCTTTTCCAAAACCTTTTGGAGGATTAGGACGACTAGCGTCTCCAATCTTCACAAATTCTCATCAAATATGAGGACGTATACTCTATCATGTTGTAACCAACACATTGTTTTAGATATCGCAATACCTTTCACATATGATGGTTTCTGAAACATTGCTTTCAGCTCTTAGATAAACTTGATATTAAAAACAATCTTTTGAGTATCAAGAATCATGGAGGCAAACATGATACATTAGATACTAACACTGGAATTGTTACTCTTGATTTAATACTGTTTATTAAACTTCACAGAGTAAACGGAGTTTGCTGAAAGTTTGCAACAGGACTTTTAAACTTTAGATTGACACTCAAAACAATACGATACCAGTTCGTAAAGCAAATATCCAGAATTTCTATAGTTCTACTATCTCAACTATAACTAAGCGTAAGGTGGTGAACGGATGCCAATGACTACAACAAACTATGCAAATTCACTTTGATTGTGTTTATGATAAATTGAGTTCGACTAATCCAAATTACAAATGAACTCCCACTCAAAACAACATCCCTCGAGTTGTTTTAGTGATTACACGAACCAAATCCACTACACCAAGTCCGATCATCACGTGAGATGATGTAGCTTCATCGGCGAACAATCTTCATGTTCATCATATCAATCATATGACTCATGCTCTACCTTTCGGTATTCCGTGTTTCGAGACCATGTCTGTACATGCTAGGCTCGTCAAGGTTAACCTTAGTTTCCGCATGTGCAAATCTGGCTTGCACCCATTGTATGCACACATAGAGTCTATCACACCCGATCATCACGAGATGCTTCGAAACGACGAGTCTTAGCAACGGTGCCAACTAAGGACGAACACTTTATTACTTGATATTTAGTGAGAGGGATCATCTTATAATGCTACCGTCGCGATCTAAGCAATACAAGATGCATAAAGGATTAACATCACAGGCAATTCATAATTAGTGTGATATGATATGGCCCTTTCTTCTTATGCCTTCGATCTCCATCTCCAAAGCACAGACATGATCTCCATCATCACCAGCATTGCGTCAAGGTCCGTGGCGCCGCTTCATGGTTGTCCTCCATCACTAGCAACTATTACAACTACTTGGAATAAAGCAATTACAAGATGAATAGACACGCAGGTCTTAACAGAATTAAAGACAACCATTAGGCTCCTGCCGGTTGCCATATTACAACAAGGATCATTGCATACATCAAATACAATAACAATCACATGATGGCCATATCACATCACAAAACCCCTGCAAAAACAAGTTAGACGCCTCTAATTTTCTTTGCAAGTTTTACGTGGCTTGGGCTTTCGAATAAGAACGCATCTTACCTACGAAACTGAACCACAACGTTGATATAAGTGTTATCAAGTGCAAAGTGTAGATTTGATCTATACTATGATGGGAGAGACAGACACCCGCAAAGCCACTTGTGCAAAGCAAGTTGCACGTCAAGCGTGGAGCAAGTCTCATGTACGATGACATGTAATGTTAGCCCGAGCCGCTTCATCCCACCATACCGCAAGATGCAAAGTACACATATAGCAAAAGATGGCACGAGCACCAATGCCCACAACCTCATTGTGTTCTACTCGTGCAACAGATCTACGCATAGACAGGCTCTAATACCACTGATGGGTTCGTAGCATGGAAAACAAAAAAATTCTACCGCAAGAACGAACAAAACCCAGATCTAATCTAGATAAAAGCCAAGATCTAATCTATTAGACATGAGCAACGAGATAGATCGGTACTAACCCTCGTAGAACCGAAAGCGTTACGAGATTGGATCTCGTGGTTGATGTAGTCGATCACTTGCCGATCTCAAGATCATGTGGACGATCCTTCCGGCGCCGCGTTCCGGCAGCACTTCCGCAGTCGGTCACACGTGCGGAGTCGAAGCAGACCTTCCTCTCCCCGTTCCAGCGAGCAGCGGAGGTAGTAGATCTTCTCCACGGAATCCCAGCAGCACGACGGCGTGGTGGTGGCGGTGGAGGTGAGAATTCTGCAGGGCTTCGCCTATGCCTGTGCAGAAGAAAGGTGGAGGAGAGAGGCGGCAGAGATTGGATGTTATGGAAGAGGTTCAAGAGGGGGCGCCCCCTCCCTTCTATTTAAGGGAGGGAGGCGCGCCTGGGGAGGGGGAGTCCTAGTAGGACTCCCCTCCCTTGGGCCAGCGGGTTGGGGGGAGGAGTCCTCCTCCCCCACGAATCCGTGTCTTGCCCCACTTGGACTCCCTTGATCCTTTCTTGGTTTTCAAGCAAACTCCAAGAAATCCTCTAGAACCTTCCAGAACATTCCGAAACCTTCTAGAATCTCCATACAAACACTCCGGAACATTTCCTAACTTAGAAAATGATCCCCAGTATATGAATCTTATTCTTCGGACCATTCCGGATCTCCTCGTGATGTCCCGGATCCATTCCGAGACTCCGAACAACATTCGGTCTCCAACGCAAATTCCATATCTACTTAAAACTACTTTGAACCTTAAGTGTGTCACCCTATGGTTTGTGAATATGCAGACATGATGAAGACACCTCTCCGATCAATAACCATCAGCGGGATCTGGAGATCCATAACGGCTCCCACATACTCAACGATTTCTTCGTGATCGATTGAACCATTTAACATACGAAACCAATTCCCTTTGTCACGCGATACTCTACTTATCCGAGGTTTGATCGTTGGTATCTCCATGCCTAGTTCTACCCCGTTACTGATAAGTACTCTTTACTCGTTCCATGTTATGTCATCCCTTGTGACCTAGTCACATGCTTGCAAGCTATCTAGATGACATTCCACCGAGAGGGCCCAGAGCATATCTATCCGTCATATGGATGGACAAATCCCAATCTTGGTTCATGTGCTTCAACACATACTTTCAGAATACCCAATGACACCTTTATAACCACCTAGTTACGAAGCGGTGTTTGATGTCATCAAAGTACCCATCCGGTAAAGGTGATTAACATAACCTCATGGTCGAAGGATTAGGTTACTATGCATTTGAAAGCTTACAGCAATACGAACTTAATGACTTGATCTTATGCTACGCTTACTATGGGTGTGTGTCCATTACATCATTCTCCTAATGATATAACCTTGTTATTAATCACATCCAATGTCCATGATCAGGAAACCATGATCATAATTTAATCAACAAGCTAGTTCAACAAGAGGCTTACTAGGGACTCTTTTATGTTTACAAAACACACAAGTATTAATGTTTCCGATTAATACAATTATAGCATGGGATGTAAACATTTATCATAAATATAAAGATATAATAATAACCACTTTATTATTGCCTCTTGGGCATATCTCCAACAAACACCACTCACCATATCGTTACCTTGTATCCTGCCACACGCTGGTGAAGTGGATGAAGATGAGAACTCATCATGGCCAGAGGTAGAAGCAACTTGGAGATCTTCATGATGTGAAGGAGAAGAGTAATACTCAGAGAAACCACCACAATATAAGAAATGGAACCACCAAATATTTCTTTAAGCTTGGTCCACTTCTCATGAGACACTTGTGTTTTACAATCATCAAGAACAAATTAACCGTGGGGCTCAAAGAGAAAATAAGCTTGTTAGATACTTGATCTTTGAGATGTAAATTTTTCTCATCCTCTAAAGATAGATTTTGAGGATCCATCGAAGGAGAAAAACCTACATCCAAAAATCACTCAATATTTGGACACAAGGTCCGAAGATTACATAGCAAGCAATTTCTCCACAAAGCATAATTTGTGCCATCAAAGATAATTGTGTCAATGTGCACTATAATTACTAGCCGGCATCTTTACACTCTAGGTGGTGAAGACTAAACAAGGAGAGACCTTTGCTCTTATACCAATTAAAAGGATATAGATGTCGCCTAGAGGGGGGTGAATAGGCAATTTTAAAACTATTACGGTTTTGGCTTGATAGAATGTGGAATTAAACTAACGTTTATTTTACAAGCACAAAACCTAAATACACTAGGCTCAACTAAGTGCACCAACAACAAGTTAAGCTAAGCAAGATAGCACAAGATAAATATACCACAAGTGATAAGCAACATATAAGTACTTCAAGCTCAATGGCTATCACAAGGAAAGTAAGCTCGGATATAGAAATAAGCAAGGCACGCAGAGATGAAGATGTATTCCCTTGTTCCCTTACAAGTAAGGTACATCATGTTGGAGAGGTGTGGGATTCCACGAAGGATTTCCCAACGCCATGAAGTATCACCTTCTTCTCCTTCTATCCCATGAAGGAATAGGCCCTTTCCTTATGGCTTGGTTTTCCTCCACTCTGTATATGGAAAGCTCCAAAACCACTTCACAAGATCCATGAAGGAGAAGCCTGGGTCTCTTCACAATCTTCCGTGAAGAGGACACCGTGGCAGCAAAAGCCAAGCTGACTAGAGGTCACCCTCCAAGAGTAACAAGCTCATGGTCTCTCACTTGAACCAATCGTAATGGAGAGCTCAAAACTTATGAAAGAATGCAAAGTAAGAACACCAAGGATGTTAAAATCCCTTACTCTCAAATCCCACCAAAGAAAAAAGTGCTAGGGAGGAATTAGAGAGGAAGAACAATGGTGGAAATCAACTAATGACTCCAAGATCTAGATCCAAATGGGTTCCCCTCACTGAAAGGAGGAATAAATTGGTGGGGTTTGTAGATCTTTATCTCCACTTCCAAAGCCCTCAAAAAGATGCAAGAATCATAGGAGGAAAGGGAGAGGAAGCAAGCTCAAAGGGGTCAACAATGGAGGTCAAAAACATGCTCAAGAACCCTATAATGTTGGGGAAGAAGCCCCCCTTTTATACCCCCTCAAGGGGCATGACCGTTGAGGTCAAAATGAGCTAGACGGACGCGTTCCGGTTGGAAAACCGGTTCCGCCGGATCTTGCGCCAGAAATTTCTGGTTGACCGAAAAAGTTCCGGTTTTTGCCAAAATAGCATACTAGTCAAATTTCTGGTGGTTGCTAGAAATTTCTGGCACTAGCCGGCGCCGACGATATTCCCACCGGAACCAAAACAGGGCAGACGAAAAGGGCTATAACTTTTGCGTTCGAACTCGGATTTTAGCAAACTTGGGATTTTTGAAAAGATAAGAACAAGCTCTATCTATTAGAGACTAGAAAACACAAGAAAGAGCAAGAGGTAAATAACCACATAAGAAGAGGTATGAAACCTCCCTAAAGAAGAACCGGTAAAACCTCCAAACTCAAAAACGGCAATAGAAGATGCATACGAATTCCGTTTTCGATGAACTTGGGCTTGTTGAAGAGCTAAAAACAAGCTCAAGAACCTCACGTAGAGAAACACTAAGAATAAAAAAGTAGGGAGATGCAAAGTGTGCAAAGGATTGAGCTCCCTAAGACGATGTGATCAAGTTACACAACTGAAAGCCCCTCTTGATGGTGCGGCTATCTTTCCTATAACCCGGTCTCCCAACAACCACCTTGAGACCAGTAAAAGGAATAACTAGCAAGGCCATACCTTTTCCTTGTGCATCCCGCTTTATCTTGATGATAACACTTCAAACTTCATTCAAGGCAGAATGCCTCACTTGATCATTGTTGCTTCGTGAAATCTCATAATTTTCTCCCCATACACCACTATGGGATAGCTTCATTAAGGAACATCTTAACATGTCCATTATCACCAATATGGAAAGAAAGCTGCAACCATTTGATCTTCTTGAGATGCTTATATTGAACTCGCACTTGTCAACCTTGATAACGATCCCCACTTGATGTTGTCCTCTCATGGGTTATATGAAACATTCACTTGTGAAGCATGCCCATGGAAAGATACCTATCCCATATAGAAAATGCAAAGGCACATATATAATGGGTTAGTTCATGATGCATAATTGACAAGGCTTACCATACCACAAGATCCATGTGATACATTTTTTATGCTTCATGTGTTGACCAACTTAAAATCACTCTTCACTCTTTGTATAGGTCAACCATGTATCTTCTCATGCTCCATCTCAATATCTTGAGGTACATAAAGAACTCTTCATTTGATTACATGCTCTAAATCTTAGTCAACTATAGCTCAACTAATGAGGCTGTCATGACCCCGACTTAGAGCCATATCTTGAATTCTTTTATTGAGATCACACTCTCAAGATCTTGATCATATCATATTCTTCTCTTCAACTCGATGATCTTGATGCCAATACTCAAGGTATATCTTTAACTTCATGGCATCTATACTTGAATCCAACATAAGGACTACAAGCATGACCTATGGAATATTCCTTCATATAAAACTTAGTGAAAACATTAGTCCATAGGGTTCGTCATTAATCACCAAAACCACACATAGGGGCAATTACCCTTTCAGAAATTCTTGGTGAACGCATCATGCATGTCCAACCAATTGCAATATGATTTCTCCGGCAAGTCGTCAATCCATTAGCGAGCGGTGCTGGTCAACATCAATGGGAGGTACTCGACGGTGGCATTGGGGTTACCCCCTATGATTTCCAATCCTTTGTTGTAGTCCTGCAACCATGTAGCTGGCCTGGCTGTGCCATCATAGGTCTTGATAGTCTTGTCAATCCGGAAACCCTTTCGGTAAGTTGTGACCCGTATGACTAGGCCGAGACAACATGGTCCTAGGTATGGTTCTTCCCGGGCTTCATAGATCTTGTCAAGCCGCGAACATGCGTCATATGACTCCAGGTTCTTCTTATGTTTGTCGTCGTTAGGGGGAGAGCTAGGCGACCTATGCAGTCCTCCTCCGTCATGATGGCTGCTGGGTGGCGACGGTGCCAGTGGCGGCGGTGGGTTAGCTTTCTTGTTGTTCCCTCCTTCAACTCCTCACGCTTGTCGTGGTTGCTTGCCGGGTGTGGAGGATCATGGTGCGACCTGCTCATGTGCCCATTGTTGCGGTTGCGCTCTCCATCATACCGAGGTTGCTCCATGTTATCACGAATGATGATGCCGCCCTAGGGGTGTCTAGGTGGAGGCATGCTCGTACGATGGTGAGCCTTTGGGTGAGCCTTTGGGTCTTCGTGATGTTGAGAATGCCGGGGAGGTGGGGTGAGCGATGAGGTTTAGCCTTGCCTTCGTGGTTGGAGGATATGGGGATGGCATCAGTCCTATTACATGCGTCCCTCCATCTTTGTTCTGAGGAATCTGTGCGAGATCCGACATCATGGGGAGATCTTTCCATGTGCTGGTTGTGGGCCCTAGACTAGCAATATGCCAGGTCAGACTCAATCCTCTGAGAGGTGGAATTTTTCTACTGTTTGACAACCTTGGCGACGAGATCGTAGACCTGGTCCAACACTATGGGCGATTTATCCTGCTTCAGTAGCGTCTTGGCAAGGGCCAAGTTGAGGGCATGCATGGGCATGACTTGCTTCCCTAATTTATCAGTGTATGGGATAGCTTGTGCCGGCTTCGTCAGAGCCCACCCCAAGTTGCACCGGACGCCACGATCATGGACAACGTGAGCCAAATCCTTCCTGATCTTCTACTGCTTGAGCAGATTCTTGTACTCTGTTTCCCTATCTTTAGCCGCCTCGATCGATTTTTGCGCTGTAGACATATCTCTATCCAGCTTTGTGCTTTGTTCTGTGGTGTAATGTGCCTCCTCCAAGATCTTCTGTCGCTTCTCATCAAGCTCGACGATGGTCCATATATGGGCCATAGTCATAGGTTCGATGAGGAGGTTGTCATACATCACTCTGTCTGTAGGAGTAACGTGTACGTTGCCGTCCACTGAAGTAGATGGCGGTGGCGACGGGTTTGCCTGGTTAGTAGTGCTTGGCTCGGTGGCAGGTTCCTGCTGCGATTGTGCGGGCATAGCTGGAGGAAGCATGGCCCTTTTCGGATCCAGAGGATCTATAGCATTCTTGGCCACTGCTTGTATGGCATCGCCTGCTTTCGGCAGAGATGCTCCGGTTTGCTGATCTTCTTCGATCACATTCCCAATGGCGACTGGCACCTGGTGGGAAGTGTTGTTCTTGTCAACGCGCTCCTCATGCTCGATCTCCTCCTCGAGCTCCTTCATAGTAGTTTCAAGTTCTTCTGTGTTGGCCTCTAGCTCCTCCGAATGAGTGCGTCCAAGACAGAGTCGGAGGAAGCGTCAGGTTCTTCAACGACGAAGTTCGATGGAGATGCATCGGGGCCGGGAGGCTTCGGTTTTCTGGCTATGGCGATGATGTCGGCATGGGCCTGCTCATTGGCAAATGCCAAACTATTAACGGTTTCAACGATCTGGGCGAGAGTGAGGTTCCCGATGGACTGCTGCCTCCTGAGCGTATGACATAGAAGTGTGCCGAGCATGAGCCCCTCGATGAAGTTGTAGATCACATCATTGCTAGGATATCCCTCCAAGTCAGCCCTCAGCCTTAGCCATCTAGCGAGGTATTCTCGTGGGTTCTCACCATCTCTCTGAATGCAATGAGCCAGATCAAAGATTGTCACAAAGCCGACAAAGTGCGACCTTTGCTTTTCTGATGCGCGGGTGAGCCCAACAGATTTGCATTGGTCATGCACCATTATATCCTGCACAGGGGCGGTTTGGGTGGGCCTTGAATTTTTCCAATCTAAGCCGGCAAACTCCAAAGAGAGATCCAGGTTCGATCCTTCCACGAACGTGTCCTAATCGGAGGCGGTCTGTGCGGGCCTTGATGCTTGTCCGGCTTCATGGGAACTAGTTCCCAAGCCGGTTTCATCGATGAAGAGGTGTATGTCCCCAATTGGAACAATGGAGTAGCGGGTAGGGTTTGACTTTGTCGGGATCCAGATTTCTTTAGGTGGGATGATCGGAACATTTATGGAGAAGAGAACATGCTCGATGGCTACGGTGTCACCGATTCCCGTGAAGAGATTGGACCTCGCCTGGTGTAGAGCTCGAAGTGACTCTTGCCCCACGGTAGGCGCCAACTATCGTGGTATTGTCGACTAGCACGCCATGGAGGAGTTCTCACAGAGCATGTTTAGAGAGGTGGGGGAACGCGAAGAGTTGACAGGTACGAGGTAACACAACTTACCCAGGTTCAGATCCCACGACGGTGATGGAATCCTACTCCTGCTATAAATCACTATAATGACAATACACCGAGTTATCGGGTTCGCTGTGTGAGGTGATATGAGTTGTTCTACATTGTATTCCCTAAAGGCTCCCAAAGGTATGGCTTATAAATTCACTACAACCTAGGGTTACAGGGAAGAGTCCTAGCCAGACAGGTTACAAAGTCCTACACTAATACTAACTAGTCTTCGTATCGTGCACTCCAGGCTCTAGGTTGGATTATGTCTGCACTGTAGCCTTCCTTTATCCGGCATGGGCCTCCCTTTTGGATTTGTCTAACTGGGCCCAGCAAGCCATGGGCCTTGCTACCAACTGTGGGCCACCCGGGTTAGCCGGACTAGAGACATGCAATGGTGATACCCATTTAGCATATCCCAACACCATCATTAGTTCAACATATCATAGAACAAAGAATACATTTGACTGCTTTGATGTACTGATAAGTAGTAAACAAAAGTTGTTGTATTGATAACGAAAGCTTAGTAAACAAAAGTTGTTGTATTGATAAGTAGTAACCTAATAACAAGATGTATAGAATATAGCGAAATACATTTGACTGCTTTGATGTACTTTATAGAACAAAGAATCCCTAGGTGAACATGAACGAAGAGTCTAATCTATCTATTGGACATGTCTCTAGTATTTCCAAAATAAAGAGAACCATAGAATCCATAAAACACATAGAAAATGATCTTAAGGATAACTAAGCAATTAGGGTGGGCCATCTAAGCAATTTTTCTCCTAAATCAGTCTTAAACACATGTTTTTACCCTGTTGTAGCATGCAATAGGGGCCAAGGCCCTCGCTAGTCCCCCTAGATTGGCCCCTGGGTGCAAGGCAAACCTAGTTCATATGTACATGACGGTACATAACAACCTTCACATTCATGGACACTGCAACATCATAGATCAGGGTTTGTTCAATGCCAAGACAACTGTAACATAGGAAAGTGAGCCTAGCTCAACTAGTTGGAGGAGTGGGGGTATAAACCCAACACCTGGGTTCAAATCCTCACAGATGCAAATTTAGGTTCCTATTTATACTTAAGGACCAGGCTATCCTCGTACTCATGCAATTTATTCCAAGGACCATGCTTGGTGCTTAACCAAGTTTAAAAATCCTAGTACTCATGTTTAATGGTTGTGTGCATCCCTAGTTGGTGCAGAGGCCGAGGAAGTGAAATCCTCCCTCCATTTTCTGGTATTCTTAAAAAAGAAAAAGAAAGGATTTCGTCTACTATTGATGAACTTGAAGCATTAGCAGAAATCCGATTGTTAACTTCGCATGAAATTGAGCTTAAAAGCTAATCGAATGTAGAGATAGCACGTCTTCTGCGCGAGGAGGAACTCAAATGGTACCAATGTTCCAAAGCTAAATTTATTTTGCATGGGGATTCAAATACTAGATACTTCCATAGTGTGTCCAATGGTAGACACAAGAAGAAACTTATTCGCTCCTAACGCAAGATGATGTGGGAATAATTGAGGGACATGACCAGTTGAAATATTACATTACAAATTACTACAAAGGTTTGATTGGGGAACCAGAAGAAGGTACCTTCTCCCTGGATGAGTCCTAAGCAAACGATGTTCCCCAGGTTTCTGATGAGGAAAACAATCTATTGACTGCTCCCTATACTGAGGAGGAGGTTAAGCAGGCTGTTTTCCAAATGCAACACAATAAGGCCCCTAGTCCTGATGGATTCCCAGCTGAGTTTTATCAAACCTTTTGTGTTGTTATCAAAACAGATCTTATGGAGATGTTTAGTGCTTTGCACGCTGGACAATTGGATCTGTTTCATTTGAATTTTGGAGAGATAATTTTATTACCTAAGATTAATGAAGCAGAAAGAATCCAACAATATAACCGACCTTCCTACTTAATATTAGTTTTAAGATTTTCACCAAAGTCACTACTATCAGGTTAAATTCAGTGGCTGATCATGTGGTTCGCCCTTCGCAAACTGCCTTCATGCAAGGTCGCAACATACTTGACGGTGTGGTTACCTTACATAAAACAGTTCATGAACTACATAAAAAGAAGTTGAATGGGATCATTTTAAAAATTGATTTCGAAAAAGCCTATGATAAAGTCAAATTGCCTTTTCTTCAGCAGACTCTTATAATGAAAGGTTTTTTCTGCTGAGTGGTGTGCTTTAATTAATAGCTTTGTGTTAGGAGGTAGTGTTGCCATCAAAGTAAATGATGATGTGGGAAAATATTTCTAGACCAAAAAAGGGCTAAGACAAGGAGATCCATTATCACCAATGCTATTTAATATAGTGGCTAATATGTTATCTAACTTGATTGAGCATGCAAAGTCTGAGGGCCAAATCAAAGGGGTGATTCCACATCTAGGGATGGTGGTTTATCTATCCTTCAGTATGCCGACGATACAATTCTGTTTATGGAACATGATCTCGAAAAAGCGAAGAACCTGAAACTTATACTTTCAGCTTTTGAACAACTTTCGGGATTAAAAATAAACTTCCATAAAACCGAATTGTTTTGTTTTGGTGAGGCCAAGGACGTGGTGGACCTTTATGTTGAGCTCTTCAGCTGTAATTAGGGCGTATTTCTGATTCAGTATTTGGGCATTCCGATACACTATCAGAGGCTTACAAACGCTGGATGGAAAATCATTGAGCAAAGACTACAGTTGAGATTGAGTAGCTGGAAAGGTAAATTACTCTCCATAGGGGGAAGATTGGTACTCATTAATTCAGTACTAAGCAATATGGTACTGTATATAATATCATTCTTTCAACTTCCAAAAGGATTCTTGCAAAGGTTGGATTATTTCCAATCAAGATTCTTCTAGCAGGGAGATAATGAGAAAAGGAAGTATCGACTGGCTAAACGGAGTGTGCTTTATCGACCCAAAGAACAAGGAGGACTGGGTATTCATGATCTGGAGATCAGGAACAAAGCCCTCCTTAGTAAATGTATCTTTAAGTTATTAACTAAAGAGGGTATATGGAAAACTCTATTAAAAATAAAATATGCTGGTTCAAAAGCATTGTCCCAAATGGTTTGGGAACCTGGTAACTCTCACTTTTGGGCTGGCCTGATGGAAACAAAGAAACTTTTCTTCCACTTCGGTACATTTTCTATTAAGGACGGTTCTTAGATACGATTTTGGGAGAATAAGTGGCTTGGCTCTATTACACTCCGTGAACAATATCTTGTGTTGTATTCCATTGTCCGTTATAAGGAGGAAACGATTGCCTCTGTTTTGGAATCATTCCCCCCCCAATGTGACTTTTAGGAGAGATTTGATTGGTACCAGACTTGACTCTTGGATCAGGTTGCTACATGACAGTTGTGAGATTCAACATATTTTTGATGGTTTTTATTGATGGTTTTCTTCTAGATTTGATCGTTTTCTTGCTTGACCTAGCGATAATACTTCAGTAGCAAAGAAAACTTGGTTTTTAATGTGTGTTTTAGGTTCTGAACATCAATAGAAGGTTTTAACAAGGAAAACACAATATTCAGGTGAAAACAAGCAAGTCTCTTTTTGGAAGCAATCAAGGTGGGCAAACAGAAGCTTTAACGAGCAACTATGCAGCGGGAATATTTTCCGGCTATTTAGTTCCTGCCGTATAGCTGTCGTCGCCTCCATCTTGTCAAAAGGGACAACTTTCGTGAAGAGGCTAGACGCAAAATCAGAACACAGTAGCTGCCATCCCATCCAGAAAGGAGAAAGAAGATATCCGGAGAAGGAGGAGAAGACGTTCTTCATCTTGCTCCATGATCTTCGACCTCCTAGCCATTACTTGTACTTGAGAGATAGAGAGAGATCTACTTTGCAAGACTAGGGTTTGAGATTGTTTCTTCCTATCTTGAATTGTGTTGGATTACTTTTCTATTCTTATTGTGGATCTCCATGGTAATATCAAGAAGAACTCCCTTTATTTAATTATATTGATGATGCTTTCTTCTCTCATGTGTGAGTTAGTTCCTTGGGTGTGGGAGATGTAAGGGATTGGTGAGATGTGATGTGCCTTTATACATTTTCCATTAGTTTGTGATTGATTTTAATTACTATATTATGTGTGCTTGACTATCTGTGGGATGCCTAATGCTTTTTGTCCAATTCAGGGCCCAGACAACATGATGCTTTGTTCTACATAGATAGGATCTTGTTTGCTAGCAGACCAGTGACCCCCGAGTGACACAGGGATATCAATGGGAAACTAGTTGACTCGAGGATCATGAGGAACCACTATGCTAATTGCATTAGTCTGATCCAAGGAGCTTAATTGCTAAGTAACCTAAAGGATCTTAATCATCTAGTGACTGACCATGGTTTTGGTAACATACTAGTAGGATTATTGAAGTTGGGATGAAATCTACCAAGAGGAGTTCCAGTTAATTATGGGTTGCTCGTCTACACATATACTTATAAGATTATAATTATTATACTTATCATGCATCCACCTGACACAGTCACTATCACCATGAACTGTATCTCCCCGTGCCTTCTTTGTCATCTGCAGAAAACCGCAAACAATCGAATCATTCTTTACTTTTATGCTTTTTATTCTTGAAGTTTACATTTTAGTTTTATTTAAATACATCCAGTTTAATCCAAATTTTCTTCTTATTTCCACACTTGCAGTCAATTCACTCGAAGACCTGTGACAACTTTGAGTGTGACAAAGACTTTATTCATAAACACTTACCTTTGGGCTCCCTGTGGGATTGATATCTATACTTCGAAACTAGATACAAATGATCTGTGCACTTGTAGACATCACTACATTGTTTAGAAAATGTTCAACTGTTAGCTGGGCCTGATGAATTTTGTTGGAACTTAAGTGAGAATGGTTCTTTCTCCATTAGTTCCTTATACAATGCTTTAGTCTAGCCAGTAATACTAGTTTTAGATAATAGGATGATCTAGAAGATGAAGATACCTCTAAAGAATAAAAGCTTTGCTTGGTATCTTCGTCGAGGGGTTATCCTTACTAAAGATAATCTTATTAAGCAGAATTGGCATGGGAATTCTATGTGTGTGTTTTGTCATTATAACGAGACAATCAAACATCTGTTTTTCAATGCAATTTCGCTAGGTCTATATGGTCAGTAACCCAAGCAGCTTCATGCTTGTATCCACCTTGTAGTATTGCCAACATTTTTGGGAATTGGTTACATGGGATTGATAACAAGTATAAGTTACTTCTTCGGGTCGGAGCGAGATGTACCAACACCCTACGGTCTTGGCTCACACTGCATCGTGCGGAATATCACGACCTTTTTATGGAGGTGTGTACACGGAAGGAGGATACGGCGCGGGATTTGTTTACCGAACATGGATGGCAGCATAATCTACACATAGGCCCTCCTTCGGCATCTTTTTTATTATTGTATGTTGGGATCTGTGACAGCTGTGTGCATCCTAGCTATCCAGAGGCCGGGTTTAATACTTAAACCTTTTAAGTAATAAAGTTCCCCTTATCGAAAAAAGACAATTGTAACATGCAATTAAAAATTCATAAAAAAGAGGTACAAACCTGACGGAATGTCAGACCAAGTTTTTGTGCCAAGCTTTCTTCAACAACATGACTAGGATATTGATTTTTGTGAAATGCTCATGTAGCCTCTGCTAAAATGAAGTGATCGTGGATCAATCAAACTTATGATAGTAATATTACTGGTTAATATGTTTATATTTGATAGACTCTAAAATATTTGATATGCTCGATAGACTCAAAAATATCTGATATAGGAGGAGAGGATGCCACCGTACCTGATTAATTATTGGCCCACATATATCTTTCTAGACTTTATTAGTGCTTCCGTTAGGCTAAGAAACTTTGTGGAGCAGTTTGTAGAGTGAATTTATTACTCTTGGTCACAAATCACAACCCCTCTATTTCTAGAGTTCTTGTGATCAAAAGAACCTGATTCAATTTGTTTTCCATTGTGCTTTTCGGGTTCTACATTTAAAATATATAAGTATGTGGATACTAATTGATGATATATAAAGTTAAGGCTAAGAGAATGTTTATCTTATCATAGAGTGTGTTTCAGTGCACAGTGCCCATGAGAAAATCCGTTGTGACTGATCTAACGTCACTACTGGCATCTGAAACCAAGACCTCACTCTGTTGCCAAAACTGTTATACATACATAAGATGTTATCATAAGGATGATAAAGTATTAGTGTCATTTAGGATGACATTAGTAAGTTACAAAGGATACAAAGGGATGAAAATTTCATACCCTAGACTCAGCATCTTCCATAAGTGAGCATGATCAGAAGTGCTAAGTTGTCTAGAACTGATGGTTGGATTACAAATGCAACTAGTTTATTTGTACTCTAGTGCAAGTGGGAGATTGAAGGAAATATACCCTAGAGACAAATAATAATATAGATTGTTATCATATTTCATGAAGTTTATGAATTAGTTTTTATATCATGCTGATACGTCCATTTTGCATCACTATTCTATATCATAATTTACTGTTATTCATCGATATATTTCATATTAAGAGATGATACTTATATTATTTCACCTATTTTTGCATGGTTGATAACTTTTGGACCATGGACCACTGGAGTCAGGATTATGATGGAAAAGGTGTTGTTTAGAGGCAAAATTCACGAAGATCAAAAAATCTGGGAAAATATATGGAAAATCCTATTTTTCCAGAAGACGAAGGCTGCCAGAAGGAGTGGAGATGGGCCACAGGGGGCCCACAACACCCCCTGGCGCGGGTCAGCCTAGGCTGCGCCACCAGGTGGTGTGGCCGCCCTGGCCCACCTCCAGCTCTCCCCTCTGGCGTATATTATCTCCACGGAACCCTAATACCGGGGGGGTGACCACAGAAAGATTATGCTGCCTCTGCGAGGCGGAAAACACCAAGAGAGAAAGATCTCTCCGGTAAACAGAATTCTGCCAGGGAAATTCCTTCCCGGAGAGGGGAGATCATCGTCATCAACACCACCATCAAGCTGGACTTCATCGGGATCATCATCATCATCACCACCATCATCAGCAATAGCACCATCATCACCATCTCCATATTGATGTAACAATTGGGTTGAATCTTGCATAGTTCTTAGGGGAAACTTTCCCGGTGTTGAATACTCTTTGTAGTTGATGCTATTGCATAGAACCATTGAATTATTGTTTATGTTCAGATTGTTATACATCATTATTTGATCTCTGATCATGATCCATATGATGTCTTATGAGTAGTTCGTTTTGTTCTTGAGGACATGGGAGAAGTCATGTTGTTAGTAGTGGAATTGTGTTGAGAAAGATTCAATAGTTTGATATTTAAGTTGTGGTGTACTTCTTCTAGTGGTGTCATGTGAACGTCGACTACATGACACTTCACCTATATGGGCCTAGGGGAATGCATTGTGTATTTGGCTACTAATCGTAGGGGTTGCCGGAGTGACAGAAACCTGAACCCCCGTTAGGAAACCATTGCACAAGGGACGTCAGGGTCTTAGAGTTTAAACTTGTGGTTAGGTTTCTACCTTAATTACTTTCTTATACTTACGGATGTTTGCAAGGGGTATAATCACAAGTATGTACTAGTCCTAGGAAGGTCGGTACATTAGCACAGGTTCACCCACACAACACTTAGCAAACTAAAGAAGATTAATCAACTATATGAAGCAAAATCACTTGACAGTCTTCCCGTGTGTCCTCGAGAACATTTGGTCATCTTAAGTAATACAACCGGCTTGTCCTTTGCTGAATAAAGGATTGGGCCACTTGGTGCATTTATTCCTATTGTCTTTTATTTACTCGTACTTTATTTACTTGCATTATCAAAAACCCCTAAAAATCCGTTTGCTAAGTATTTGCAGTGAATTCCTGATCCATACCACTAGCCAGCACCTTCTACTCCTCGTTGGGTTCGACACTCTTACTTATTGAAAATACTGCAATACACCCCCTATACTTGTTGGTCATCAAGACTATTTTCTGGCGCCGTTGCCGGGGAGTGATGCGCTATTGGAGAGTCGAACTGGTAAAGGAAACCTCTACTATGAGTATTATTTATTTCTGTTAGTTGCTTTATTTTCAATATGGATAATTCGCTGAGTTTCTTATTTCGTAATGCTACTACCACTGCTAAGGTAGTAGATGAACCACCACCTGTGGCATGGGCCCAACCTTGGTCGCGCCACCACGTGGTGTGGCCACCTCAGACTCCGTCTCCGACCCGTTTTCTCCCAGTACCTTTCTTTTGTTGTGAAACTTCGTAATATATAATCCCCCGGATCCCCCGAGGTTTGCATATCGTGTTCTCGCCGTGTTTTTGTTTCGATCTGTTTCTGCCAGGAACTATTCTTGAAAGTTTAGAAGCACAATGTCGTCCGCCAAGGATAAGGGAAAGGAGCCTATGGAGGAAGATCTCCAAGACCCTGGGCAGGAGAACGAGATCAAGAGTGAAGGTGAAGAGGAGACAAAGCAAAGCCAACATCCTCACACCGGCACTACCATTGCAAGCATTGCAGTGTTGGCAAGACCTGTCAGGGTCAGGAGGACTGCACAGATGTCAACTGGAGGGAAAACTCTGTATCACTGTTTCGCTCCACAGTCACTTCCTCCATGCACCAAGAATCCTTTCCATACCCTTATCCATAAGCATCAACGCCAGAATATGCCCAAGGAGAAATTACCCTCCAATTGGGATTTGCCTCGTTCTAGCCATGCAGGGAAAGAAGACTTCAAGGAGGAAGAGTGGGAAACGAATCGCAAGAGCTGGGATCCACAATCTGACATGATCATGCACCGCATCGAGCACAACTCGGAGTTGATTCGTACTCTCACCTTTGAGATTGAGGACTTGGGGAAACTGATCAAAGAGATCATCGATAGAATACCGCCACCACCGAAGGAGTAATTCGTCATCAGGTTTGGCATCCCCTTGGTTTGTTCCAAGCTTGGGGGAGTGCCGCGGTATCACATCACTATCTTCTACCTTTTTACCTTTTTAGTAGAGTCATATCATGAATAGAGAAGTTATCATGTAGGATGGTTTGCATTATGGAAGTGTCCCCTCTCTCTTTAGATATGTATCCCTTGGTGTGAGTTGCCATTATGGAATATTAATGAGAAGTTCTATCATTTACTCTTTTGCATATCTTATATTAGTTTTCAATTCATGGTTATATGATTGATCTTGTTGTTAGTATTGGTATCACTTTGGGATCATTGAGTTAATTTAGTTGGTTTTGGCAAACCTGGCTTGGTCAGTAGCAACACTATTTTTGAGAATTGAATGAAAAATATAGAAGTGCTCTTAAAGAAATATAAATTCATCATCTTTCTTTCTTGATTTGCTCATAAGTAAATTCATGTTTTTATCTACCTTCCAAATAAACTTGTTATGTGAAAATTAGTGATTAAAGCTCTCACAAACTTAATGGCACACTTTACTTTCTTGCACTTAATAAACTTGAACCATTGTGCCCATCTATGTTGCGTATATGCTTGCGCTTTGTGATTTGTGAATTAGCGGAACCATGCAGTCATGGGGAACACCTGCAACATTGCACTGGTACTTTTTACCTAGTTGATATCATGTTCTTTTGTCTATGGATGTCATCGGTGTCAAATGAAAGGGGAGCTTGTAAGTCCATGGAGTTATGCATTAGTGTTAGAGAAACGCCTGGGCCGCCGGTCTAATCCATGCTGTCATGGTGGAAACCTACAGCGTAACCATAATGAGCATCTATGAAGCATTCTTCTTATAAAAAAAGAGATTTGAGATTGAGAAAAAAGTAGAAAAAGAAAAAAAACGATAAAAGAGGAAAGAGAGAAAAAAGCACCATATTCCCATGGTAAATAAGAAGATTGCTGAGATGCTTGTTGTCTGCTTGCCTTGTCATTTTGATATGGGGATTCTTCTGTATCATCGGGCAAGGGGTACCCCGTTGGCGGTTCTCCATGATACACATGTGCTTACTATGACAAGAACTTACCGGTGACTAAACTTGAGTAGCATGAGGAGCGGCCCTCGTATTCAAAGGACATGAGATTTTTAATTTACAACTTGTCAAGCATATCCTCATATTTGATCACTTTAACCTTAATCACCTAAAGATGCCTATGATAGGGGCAATGAGAATTGACAACTAATAAGTACCATAATTTTTGGGAGCTCTTTATGAAACTTGAAATCCATGCTTCCCTCTGCGAAGGGACTTTCTTTTTATTTTCAGTTGCATTAGTAAACCTATTCCCTTCTATCTCAGCAAGTATTTTGAGTTGTTGTGTTTCATTCATTCATATGATGATTTATTCAATCATGTTTCTTATGTTCCTTGTTTTGCACATTGCTCTTATCTTAGTGTATACTACTTTGAAAGCTATCATTGAAAATCAGTTATTTGTGAACTCCAGCAAATTGTCAACTATTATTCGACCAAGAGCTAAGTTTTCCATTACCAATTATGATTCACTTTATGTATCTTTATTGTGTTTCCTTTACTTATTGCAAGTTAAGTTATATAACAGTGAGTTGTCTTCTATTATGATATATGTATTGATGAATGTGATGCTTCTTGTCCGTATTATTTTATCGACTCTTCACTCCATAAACCTGAGGTCATGTTTATTGAGCTCAGTTTCGCTTGGGGACAAGCGAAGGCTAAGCTTGGGGGGAGTTGATACGTCCATTTTGCATCACTATTCTATATCATAATTTATTGTTATTCATTGATATATTTCATATTAAGAGATGATACTTATGTTATTTCACCTGTTTTTGCATGGTTGATGACTTTTGGAGCATGGACGCTGCAGTCAGGATTCTGATGGAAAATGTGTTGTTTGGAGGAAAAATTCGCGAAGATCAGAAAATCCTGGAAAATATAAGGAAAATCCTATTTTTCCAGCAGACGAAGGCTGCCAAAAGGACGAGTGGAGATGGGCCACAGGGGGCCCACACCACCCCCTGGCGTGGGCCAGCCTAGGCCGCGCCACCAGGTGGTGTGGCTGCCCTGGCCCACCTCCAGCTCTCCCTCTGGCGTATATTATCTCCACAGAACCCTAATACCAGGGGAGCGACCACAGAAAGATTGTGCCACCTCTGCGGGGCGTAAAACACCGAGAGAGAAAGATCTCTCCGGTAGACAGAATTCTGCTAGGGGAATTCCTTCCCGGAGAGGGGAGATCGTCACCATCAACACCACCATCAAGCTGGACTTCATTGGGATCATCATCATCACCACCACCACCACCATCATCATCTCCATATTAGTGTAACAATTGGGTTGAATCTTGCATAGTTCTTAGGGGAAACTTTCCCGGTGTTGATTACTCTTTGTAGTTGATGCTATTGAGTGGAACCATTGAATTATTGTTTATGTTCAGATTGTTATACATCATTATTTCATCTCTGATCATGATCTATATGATGTCTTGTGAGTAGTTTGTTTTGTTCTTGAGGACATGGGAGAAGTCATGTTGTTAGTAGTGGAATTGTGTTGAGAAAGATTCAATAGTTTGATATTTAAGTTGTGGTGTACTTCTTCTAGTGGTGTCATGTGAACGTCGACTACATGACACTTCACCTATATGGGCCTAGGGGAATGCATTGTGTATTTGGCTACTAATCGTAGGGGTTGCCGGAGTGACAGAAACCTGAACCCCCGTTAGGAAACCATTGCACAAGGGACGTCAGGGTCTTAGAGTTTAAACTTGTGGTTAGGTTTCTACCTTAATTACTTTCTTATACTTACGGATGTTTGCAAGGGGTATAATCACAAGTATGTACTAGTCCTAGGAAGGTCGGTACATTAGCACAGGTTCACCCACACAACACTTAGCAAACTAAAGAAGATTAATCAACTATATGAAGCGAAAGCACTTGACAGTCTTCCCGTGTGTCCTTGAGAACGTTTGGTCATCTTAAGTAATACAACCGTCTTGTCCTTTACTAAATAAAGGATTGGGCCACTTGCTGCCTTTATTCCTATTGTCTTTTATTTACTCGTACTTTATTTACTTGCATTATCAAAAACCCCTAAAAACCGTTTGCTAAGTATTTGCAGTGAATTCCTGATCCATACCACTAGCCAGCACCTTCTACTCCTCGTTGGGTTCGACACTCTTACTTATTGAAAATACTGTGATACACCCCCTATACTTGTTGGTCATCAAGACTATTTTCTGGCGCCGTTGCCGAGGAGTGAAGCGCTATTGGAGAGTGGAACTGGTAAAGGAAACCTCTACTGTGAGTATTATTTATTTCTGTTAGTTGCTTTATTTTAAATATGGATAATTCGCTGAGTTTCTTATTTCGTAATGCTACTACCACTGCTAAGGTAGTAGATGAACCACCACCTGCTGAGAATGATACTTTTAAAATACCTACGAGAATTATTGATCGTGTTATGGATAACTACTATGTTGGGCTTGGAACTGTCCATCCCGGTGATCATTTACTCTTTATACACGAATTATGCGGGTTGTTCAAGTGTACAGGTATTACTACAAATCAAGTTAAGAAGAATTTATTCTCATTATCACTAAAAGGAAGAGCTGAGGAATGGTATAAGCTGTTGAAGAATGGTCAAGCTCTTGAATGGGAGGAAATAGTACCTCTCTTTTATTCAAAGTTTTATCCTCCTAGTGAGATTCATAAAGATCGGAATCAAATATACAACTTTTGGCCTCTTGATGGAGAGAGTACAGCTCAAGCATGGGGGAGATTGAAGTTACTAATGCTCAAATGTCCCATTCATGAGCTCCCCAACAATATTATTATCAATAACTTTTATGCAAGGCTTTCTCTTCATGATAAAGATTTATTGGATGCTTCTTATGCTGGATCATTCACTCGCATGGAAGAAGAAGCTAAATGGCATCTTCTGGACCGTATTCAAGACAATGCTGAAGCTTGGGAGAATGACAAAGGTAGAAAGTCAGGTATAAATTATGATTATGAATGCATTGAATCTTTTATGGGAACTGATGACTTTCAAATATTAAAAATGCTTATGGTCTAGACTCTCAGGCTATTGCTTCTTATTTTAAGGCTTTTGCTTCCTACATTGGAGTGCCTAAAAAGAAGTGCAATAAGTATCATGAACCTTATAAAGATATTGCTAAGTGTGTTCCTGCAAGAAATACTGAAGTTTATACTGCTAATCATGTTTTACCTGAACCTTACATTGAGAAAATGCCTTTCCTAGTTAAGATAAAGGAACATTCTATGATAGCTAGTATGGTTAATGAAAGTACAAGTAAAGCTGTTGAACCTGATGAACAAAAAGATGAACCTATAGTAGCAAATGTGAAAGACTTTGTCACTAAATATGTAGAAGAGGGACACACTATCCTTTGTAAGGATATCCCTAATATTGTTTCACAAAGTAGTATCATAAGAACTAGTATTCCTGTGTTTTCTGTTAGAATAAGTGATCACTGCTACGATGGTACTTGTGATAGTTATATTGTAAAGTTTATGCATGATACTGAAAGTTACTATGAGAGAGGGAAAAGTGTTCTTATGCATCTCAATAATATCAAGTTTCCTCGTTTTATGGTGAATTTTTTTATGTTGCACTTCTTTTACCTTCCTATGCTAGTAGCCTCTAGTTTCAACAACTTGTTCGTTTACAAAATTCCCTTGCATAGGAAGTGGGTTAGACTTAAACTTGTGTATTTTTGCTTCTTAATGCTCTCTTTCACTTCAATTCATATTCCTATGTGAGCATTTTTGAAATCATCATGCCCATCTTAATGGCTATAAAGAAAGAGCTTTTTGGGAGGCAACCCAATTTATTTGTGTTTTTGGTTTGTTTTTGTTTTTCTTTGAGTGTTGGAAGTTATTACTTCGGTAATAACCTCTCCTTATCCTTTTTGTTTGGTTTTTGTGTCAAGGTCAACCTCTAATGAGAGAGAAGTAATATTTGGGGAAGTTGCTTTCCTGAAACAGATTTTTGTGCTTTACCGTAAATATTCGTGAGAGATCTCTGTATGTCGGATTGAGCTGTAATTTTTTCTGCTTCTACCACAGGTCGTTATTTAACTTTTGTTAGTTTTGCACTTTTTGATATGAGCGATAGAAGATTTTCGAAAAAATTGATCTTTACCTGCTGGTCTGTTTTGACAGATTTTGCCACTCTTGCATTTGCTTCTTTATTCGATTTCCTTTTTGAATTCTTTTTGAGTTTTTGGAAGGAGTTGTTACAGTATCTTATGTTTTGATGGTTTTCAGTTGAAATTGGACTCAAAAGGTTTTATCACTTTACTTATACTAATGTTGCTAATGAGAACTGTGTGAAGTTTTGTGTGAAAGAAATTTCCAGGTTAGTGGAGATAATGGTGTAATAAGAAAGTGAAAGGTTTCATGACTCAAGCAATAAGTGTATGAAGATGAAGATATTGATGTTAATCAAGTGGTAACTCCGGAAGAATCTACTAAATACCAAATTCAGAGACCTACAGAGTCCGTTTTCAAATAGGTAACAGTTCTGGTAAGAAAAGTTCCGCAAAAGATCTGTCCAGTTATATTTTTGCAGTTTTTAGCCAACAAGGAAAGCTACGAAGCGAAAGAGGGACAGAAACGGAGCCAGGGTGGCTCACACCACCCTATGGCACGGGCCCGCCCTGGCCACGCCACCAGGTGGTGTGGCCACCTCGGACTCCGTCTCCGACCCGTTTTCTCCCAGTACCTTCCTTTTCTTGTGAAACTTCGTAATATATAATCCCCTGGATCCCCGAGGTTCGTATATCGTGTTCTCGCCATGTTTTTGTTTCGATCTGTTTCTGCCAGGAACTATTCTTGAAAGTTTAGAAGCACAATGGCATCCGCCAAGGATAAGGGAAAGGAGCCTATGGAGGAAGATCTCCAAGACCCCGAGCAGGAGAAGGAGATCAAGAGTGAAGATGAATAAGAGACAAAGCAAGGCCAACATCCTCACACCGGCACTACCATTGAAAGCATTGGAGTGTTGGCAAGACCTGTCAGGGTCAGGAGGACTACACGGATGTCAACTGGAGGGAAAATTTCGCGTCACTGTTTGGCTCCACAGTCACTTCCTCCACGCACCAAGAACCCTTTCCATACCCTTATCCATAAGCATCAACGCCAGAATATGCCCAAGGACAAATTACCCTCCAATTGGGATTTGCCTCGTTCTAGCCATGCATGGAAAGAATACTTCAAGGATGAAGAGTAGGAAAAGAATCGCAAGAGCTGGGATCCACAATATGACATGATCATGCACCGCATCAAGCACAACTCGGAGTTGATTCGTACTCTCACCTTTGAGATTGAGGACTTGGGGAAACTAATCAAAGAGCTGATCGGTAGAATACCGCCACAACCGAAAGAGTAATTTGTCATCAGGTTTGGCATCCCCTTGGTTTGTTCCAAGCTTGGGGGAGTGTCGCGGTATCACATCACTATCTTCTACCTTTTTACCTTTTTAGTAGAGTCATATCATGAATAGAGAAGTTATCATGTAGGATGGTTTGCATTATGGAAGTGTCCCCTCTCTCGTTAGATATGTATCCCTTGGTGTGAGTTACCGTTATGGAATATTAATGAGACGTTCTATCATTTACTCTTTTGCATATCTTATATTAGTTTTCAATTCGTGGTTATATGATTGATCTTGTTGTTAGTATTGGTATCACTTTGAGATCATTGAGTTAATTTAGTTGGTTTTGGAAAACCTGGCTTGGTCAGTAGCAACACTATTTTTGAGAATTGAATGAAAAAGATAGAAGTGCTCTTAAAGAAATATAAATTCATCATCTTTCTTTCTTGATTTGCTCATAAGTTTAGTATTCTCTGGTTAAGATCTTTTGTGCTTCCAAGGAAGATTGCCTGTTTGTTTTCATCACTTGTATGTTTGTTTGTTTCCTTCAATTCTTATACTTGCTACCCAGCCTTGCTAGCCAAAAACCTGTACTGAGAGGGAATTCTTCTCGTGCATCCATTCCTTAAACCAAAACACATGCCATTTGTGTCCACCATACCTACCTATTAGCACTATTGCTATTCCAAGTAAATTCATGTTTTTATCTACCTTCCAAATTAAACTTGTTATGTGAAAATTAGTGATTAAAGCTCTCACGAACTTGATGGCACACTTTACTTTCTTGCACTTAATAAACTTGAACCATTGTGCCCATCTATGTTGCGTATATGCTTGCGCTTTGTGAGTTGTGAATTAGCAAAACCATGCTATCATGGGAAACACTTTCAACATTGCACTCGTACTTTGTACCTAGTTGATATCATGTTCTTTTGTCTATGGAT
This sequence comes from Avena sativa, assembly GCA_916181665.1. Lineage (NCBI taxonomy): Eukaryota > Viridiplantae > Streptophyta > Magnoliopsida > Poales > Poaceae > Avena > Avena sativa. The sequence goes on along the minus strand of OV702288.1, from coordinate 454,750,966 downwards.
GTCGTCGGTGTGAAATGAAAGGGGAGCTTGTAAGTCCATGGAGTTATGCATGTGTGTTAGAGAAACGCCTGGGCCGCCGATCTAATCCATACTGTCATGGTGGAAACCTGCAGCGTAACCATAATGAGCATCTATGAAGCATTCTTCTTATAAAAAAAGAGATTTGAGATTGAGAAAAAGGACAAAAAGAAAAAAAATGAGAAAAGAGGAAAGAGAGAAAAAAAGCACCATATTCCCATGGTAAATAAGAAGATTGCTAAGATGCTTGTTTTCTGCTTGCCTTGTCATTTTGATATGGGGATTCTTCCGTATCATCGGGCAAGGGGTACCCCGTTGGTGGTTCTCCATGATACACATGTGCTTACTATGACAAGAACTTACCGGTGACAAAACTTGAGTAGCATGAGGAGCGACCCTCGTATTCAAGGGACATGAGATTTTCAATTTACAACTTGTCAAGCATATCCTCATATTTGACCACTTTAACCTTAATCACCTAAAGATGCCTATGATAGGGGCAATGAGAGCTTAAAACTAATAAGTACCATAATTTTTGGGAGCTCTTTATGAAACTTGAAATCCCTGCTTCCCTCTGCGAAGGGCCTTTCTTTTTCTTTTCAGTTGAGTCAGTAAACCTATTCCCTTCTATCTCAGCAAGTATTTTGAGTTGTTGTGTTTCATTCATTCATATGATGATTTATTCAATCATGTTTCTTATGTTCCTTGTTTTGCACATTGCTCTTATCTTAGTGTATACTACTTTGAAAGCTATCATTGAAAATCAGTTATTTGTGAACTCCAGCAAATTGTCAACAATTCTTCGACCAAGAGCTAAGTTTGCCATTACCAATTATGATTCACTTTATGTATATTTATTGTGTTTCCTTTACTTATTGAAAGTTAAGTTATATAATAGTGAGTTGTATTCTATTATGATCTATGTATTGATGAATGTGATGCTTCTTATCCGTATTCTTTTATCGACTCTTCACTCCATAAACCTGAGGTCATGTTTATTGAGCTCAGTTTCGCTTGGGGACAACTGAAGTCTAAGCTTGGGGGGAGTTGATACTTCCATTTTGCATCACTATTCTATATCATAATTTACTATAATTCATTGATATATTTCATATTAAGAGATGATACTTATGTTATTTCACCTGTTTTTGCATGGTTGATGACTTTTGGAGCATGGACCGCTGCAGTCAGGATTCTGATGGAAAAGGTGCTGTTTGGAGGCAAAATTCGCGAAGATCAGAAAATCCGGGAAAATATATGGAAAATCCTATTTTTCCAGAGGACGAATGCTGCTAGAAGGAGGAGTGGAGATGGGCCACAGGGGGCCCACACCACCCCCTGGCGCGAGCCAGCCTAGGCCGCGCCACCAGGTGGTGTGGCCACCCTGGCCCACCTCTAGCTCTCCCTTCTGGCGTATATTATCTCCACGGAACCCTAATACCGTGGGAGCGACCACAGAAAGATTCCGCCGCCTCTGCGGGGCGTAAAACACCGAGAGAGAAAGTTCTCTCCGGCAGACAGAATTCTGCCGGGGGAATTCCTTCCAGGAGAGGGGAGATCGTCGCCATCAACGCCACCATCAAGCTAGACTTCATCGGGATCATCATCACCACCACCATCACCAGCAGCACCATCATCACCATCTCCATATTGCTGTAACAATTGGGTTGAATCTTGCATAGTTCTTAGGGAAACTTTCCCGGTGATGATTACTCTTTGTAGTTGATGCTATTGAGTGGAACCATTAAATTATTGTTTATGTTCAGATTGTTATACATCATTATTTCATCTCTGATCATGATCCATATGATGTCTTGTGAGTAGTTTTTTGTTCTTGAGGACATGGGAGAAGTCATGTTGTTAGTAGTAGAATTGTGTTGAGAAAGATTCAATAGTTTGATATTTAAGTTGTGGTGTACTTATTCTAGTGGTGTCATGTGAACGTCGACTACATGACACTTCACCTATAGGGGCCTAGGGGAATGCATTGTGTACTTGGTTACTAATCTTAGGGGTTGCCGGAGTGACAGAAACCTGAATCCCCGTTAGGAAACCATTGCACAAGGGACGTCAGGGTCTTAGAGTTTAAAGTTGTGGTTAGGTTTCTACCTTAATTACTTTCTTGTACTTACGGATGTTTGCAAGGGGTATAATCACAAGTATGTATTAGTCCTAGGAAGGTTGGTACATTAGCAGAGGTTCACCCACACAACACTTAGCAAACTAAAGAAGATTAATCAACTATATGAAGTGAAAGCACTTGACAGTCTTCCCGTGTGTCCTCGAGAACGTTTGGTCATCTTAAGTAATACAACCAGCTTGTCCTTTGCTGAATAAAGGATTGGTCCACTTGCTGCATTTATTCCTAATGTCTTTTATTTACTCGTACTTTATTTACTTGCATTATCAAAAAACCCTAAAAATCCGTTTGCTAAGTATTTGCAAAGAATTCATGATCCATACCACTAGCCAACACCTTCTGCTCCTCGTTGGGTTCGACACTCTTAATTATAAAAAATACTGCGATGCACGCCCTATACTTGTGGGTCATCACATGATATAACAGTATTGAATGGAAACGTCAATACACGTGTGATATGTAAACAACCATGAGTTCCCAGTGAATCTCTAGTCACTAGTTCATTGGTTAACAAATGATCAAGGTTTCCTAATCATGTGGTGTCTTATGCTAGTTCACAATGGAGTCACCTCATTGGAGAATGAGATGATGAACATACCCTATCTAAGCATCGTAACACGGTCATGTCACAAATTTCAAGTTGCGATGATTAGGAAACGTAGTGACTTATTCCTTAGACCATGAGACCATATCTAATCACTATCACCCAAGAGTACCTTGAGAGCATCTAACATCACTCGGTGGAACGGTGATCATAAGTGTGTGATTGAGTGTTCAGAGGGGCAGGTTGAGGCGTATGTGTAAAGAGCGGTATTTGTCCATCCGCATGACAGAAGATACTCTAGGACCACTCGGATAAGTTATATCCATAAGTTGCGCATCATGTGACTAGGTCACGGGGATATCACTTGTCGGATAGAGTAAAGTAGCAATTGTCGGTAACAAGGTTAAACCAGACATGGTGATGTTGTTGATCGTATCTCGGACAATGCAAGTATCCTAGAAGCAAAAGGAATTGGACATAGCGTTGATGGTTCAACGACAAGTATCGTGGAATGCACATGTTTTCATTATGGACATCTAGGTCCCGCTGATGATCATTGGTCCGAGAGGGGTCTCTACCATGTGTGGAGTGTTCCCGAACCATTGGGTAGCACGCTTAAGGGTTTGACGAAGCTCAGAGATTGTTTCAAGATCATTAGAATCACCGAAGGATAGAGAAGGAGAAATCGGAAGGGTTCTGGAAAGGTCCAAAGGATGTCCGGAGTGGGATGAAAGGTGTTCCATAGCTATGGGAATTGAATAATATGCAAATGAATATTAAATACTTATTTATATTTATTTAATAAAATAAAAGGATTAAAATCCCCATTGGGCCAATTTCCATACGGGATAGGCCCATGTGGGAAAGAGCTAAAAGGGAGAAAGGGAGGAGGTGCCGCATGGGCCCCATGGCTCCCACGTGGGGCCCATGGAGGGCCCTTGGCTGGCTGGCCAACCCCTCCCCTCTCTCCCCTCTTGTTTAGTCCCACATGGCTTAGGGAAGGAACCATGTGCCCCCTTTTTCCCTATATAAGAAGAGGCATAGAAGGCAATTAAAACACAAGAAAATAAATAAAGTCTTCCTATCTTTGGGAATTGCCTCTGTCTTCTCTCTCTCTCTCTCTCTCTCTCTCTCTCTCTCGTGACCGTGCCTCCCTTGTTTGGGATGCGCGAACAAGGAGTTCTTCACCGTGGAGCACCGTCGCGCTGCGAGATTTAGATCTGGGAGATCTACTTCCCCAATCTCGGCTGGATCGGAGAGAAGCGGAAGTCGTCGTCAAGCACCATATGTGTGTAACTCCCTCAGGCAGTGCCATACTTTCATCACTAGGAGTTGTTAGAGCCGTTGGACTTCGAATGACCTTAAGGTCGGTGTCGGTACGACTACATCACCTACGTTCCCTGCGGTATGTTAACCGCATTCGGTCTTCAAAGGTATGATTATAGTATTTCCTCCCATTACTGCATTACTAATAGATAGATCCTAACGTTAGGGTTTTGTTCGTAGGAATTTTTTGTTTTCTGCCCTCGAACCCCAACAAGACCCCACTAGGTTCTAGCCTCCAAACACCATTGCATCACTGTCATTAGTATATTGTAAAGTTTGAACAATATGAAGCAGCTCATACCACTAGAGTAGCAGCTAGTGATCAAAGCACCTCCTAAAAGTTAGTTTGAGCTCACCACCATCCCACCCATCAGCCACACAACAGTTCTATTCATTCACAATAATATATAACTCCCAGAACTATATAGCTAGACTACAGGTCCCAAACCACTGATCCTCCGAGAATTTAACTTTTTTCTCATCTCCCACTTTCCATTAGTACCCCAACTTTGCATCCCTAGCAGCCCAAAAAACTCCTTTCCAAAATGGAGAAGCACTAGTGTTAACACAGGAAAAATATTCTTCCTATCAAGGTTATACTTATAATTAATTATTTTCTTCCAAAGCTTATTATGATCTATCTGATATCTCCTAATCCATGAAGCTAGTAGGCAAATGTTCATCACAGATAAGTTTGGAATTCCAAGCCCACCAAACTTTTTTTCTGTGAAACCAATCCCCGATTAGCCAGATGGTACTTATTGTGACCCTCATAATCATCCCGAAGGCAATGTGCCATTTGTGAGTTAATCAGGTGTATGGCACACTTAGGAAACTTAATTGCACTTAAGAGGTAAAGAGGGATACTAGCTAGCACACTCCTCGCCAACTCAAGTTTAGCAGCATGATTAAAAAGTTTCTCTCTCCACCCAATAGCTTTCTTGAGAGTTTTGTCAAATATAGGTTGCAATCCTCCCTCCTAAGTTTAGAATAATGTAAAGGCACCCGTAGATATTTCAGGGGAAAATGCCCCAACTACAGCTCAAAGTTTGAGCAAAGGATTGGGCAAGCCCTTCATCCACATTAATGGGCACCAAGTCACATTTATGGAAGATGATTCTCATTCCCAACAGCAATTCAAAATAAGATAAACTCCACTTTAAGTTGATAGCCGAGGAAATCTCATCGCTAAGGAAAAGCAAGGTGTCATCAACATATTGCATACTAACTACACCTGTTTGATTAAGCCCTCTTAGCAACCCTTTAATCTAGCCCCTACCAGCTGCCCTAATCATCATTTTAGTAAAAACAATAGCCATATAGTTAAACAATAAAGGGGATATAGGGCCCCACTGCCTAACTCCACGTCAAAAAATAAAAAGAATCACTATTTACATCATTTATTATCACACCCACAGATCAACAATCCAACAAAGATTTGAGAATTCTAATCCATCTTGGGCTAAAGCCTCTAGCAGCTAACATTTTCAACATAAACTACCTATTCACTCTATCATAAGCTTTCTCATAATCTAATTTGAAAAAAAACCAGACTGCTTGTTACTTGCCACATCATGAATAATTTCATGAGCATCCACAACACTTTCTACAATATATCTCCCTCTAATAAAAGTAGTTTGATGGGGGGGTATAAGGACTTCACTCTTTATTCCACTTAGAAAAAATATTAAAACTTAGAAAAAAATATTAAAACTACAGTTTGTTAGAGCAATAGGTCTAAACTTCTGTATATTAACAGCATCAGCCTCTTTAGGAATCAAAGTAAGGAAGGAAAAGTTTAATTTATACAAATCCAGTTCCCCTTTATTCCAATCATTGAATAATGCTAATAGATCAACTTTAATTAGCTCCCAGAAATGCTGGTAAAATAAAAGGGATAACCCATCAGGACCAGGAGCTCGTACAACATAAGAGCCAAAGACAGCATCCCTAACCTCTTGCTCAGTAAAATTAACATCAAGAAATCTGTTTTGTTCCTTAGTAACCATTTCATCCTCATTCCAAAAACCATCTATAAGGTCTATATTAGGTTTGTATTCAAAACCAAACAATTTCTTATAATAATCGACAGGAATATCAAGCATACCTTTATTATATTCCACAGGCCCATGAGCCCCTTCCAACATCTCAATCTGTTTCTTCCTCCTTCTCTGATTAGCTACAGGGTGAAATAAGCAGTATTACGACCCCCTTCTAAAATATTTCTCTCTAGAGCATTGTCTAGCCTTAATTTCTTCATTTTTCCACATATTGGTAAGCTCAGATGAAATAGATTTTATCCTAGACCTAGAAACAGGAGAAAGGAACTGTGTTTTAGACATAATACTGAATAGATCATACCCAGCCACTAAAGCCTGCTTGTTCTTATTCTAGCTAGCCTCTAAATTAGCAAACCAGCCCCTCAACTCTTTCCTCACATTTCTAACCCTAAACTGCCATATATCAATAGCCTTATTCAAGTGACAAGGGGCAGACTAGAATTTAGCTACTACTTGGTCAAAACCTTCTACCTCCAGCCACCATTTTTCAAAATGAAACCGCTTATCTTTGGGAATCTTTAAAGCCCCAGTATCTACTATCAAAGGAGTATGGTCACTACCAACTCTGGCTTTGGCTTTCACATTACTTACAGGAAACATGTGACCAGTGGAAAGTCGCAACATTACCTCTAGGAGTCTAGAAAGCTGATGACCAACTTGTTAGAAATATTGGGATAACCTAAATAGACCCATGTATATTTTAGATTTTTCCTAAATCTCAAAGCCCAAGTTTGTGGCAGCTCACATGTGTTTGGGCCCATGTTTGTGGTAGCTCACATGAGAGTGGAGTGGAAGCTAAAGTTTAGTCCCACATGGGAAGTTGAAGGAGAGTTGCACCACCTTATAAGGTGGAGTGTTGCACCACTTTGTAAGTGAGTGATAATAAGAGAGCTACACACGCGCTCCTCCTCCAACGATGTTGCCGCTCGCACGCGCACCCGCCCGCTCTCGTCTCATCATGACGCGCGTGCGTGCCGCGGGTTGCGGGAATCTCACCGAGCCGAGCTTTATTTTGCTGCTCAGGAAAATGTGTGTGGTTAGACAGACGTGTCAACAATTAGTGGATTCAGGTCGCTCCATGATCGTGGGCTATCTGTAACCGACTCGAACATGCGCGACATGGACTTGTTCCACACCGTGTCCTGCATGGGATTTTTCGAGTCGCTCTATAAAAAGCCTGTGCGGCTTCCACAACATGCAACACCGAGAAACCAATCTAGGGTTTTTTCCTCCTCTATGCTTGCGCCACCTCCATAGTCTACTCTATCCCGCTTTCCGGCGTGCACCAGTGGACGGGAGAGAAGGTATCCGGAACCACTCGCCTTTGCGATCCTATACGGGAGAAGGTGAACAAGGTTTTTGGGAAGTGCTCCGCGTGACTGCTCAAGTTCGTAATCACGATGTGTCTTCCTAGGTGATCTCCTGGTCCGTGGGCGACTCATCTTCAACGCTGTCTTCTTTGAAAGGCTACGGCAACCTCTGCACCGATGGAAACTTCATCGGCAACCGATTAGTACATATACCATGATCCGATATGTTCCTACACTATGGCTGTTAATGCGTGTGCTCTGCTACTGTTCATATCGATCAACACATCTAGTATGTTAGAGGTTCACGTGATTGTAGCTGTTGCTATCATAATTTATATTCTGAAATTAATTGTGTAAATTATGCTTAATAATCCAACAATCCAAAAACCTTATTATAGGCAATTTCCCGAGTTAAACATGGGAAACTTGGCCGATGCAATGAAGCCGGAGAAGTTTACTGGTGTTCATTTTAAGAGGTGGCAGTACAAGACCACTATGTGGCTGCAAGATCTGAAAGAATTCGAGTCTAGTGAGGATTTACCTGAAGGAACTACATCTGATGAGGTTCAGAACAAGTGCAAGGAAACCAATCTTGCCTTTGTGTGATGCGGTTTGAGTGTTCTTGATAACAAGTTGCACATCAAAGATGGCAAAGAGCTCTAGGAGGAATTGAATGCTAAGTTCGGTGTAACAGATGCTGGTAGTGAGTTGTACATCATGGAGAACTTTCATGATTACAGGATGGTTAACAACCGTTCTGTAGTCGAACAAGCTCATGAGATACAGTGCTTTGCCAAGGAGCTTGAAATCCTTAAGTGTATCTTACCTGACAAGTTTGTGGGTGGGTGCATTATTGCAAAGTTGCCTTCTACATGGAGGAACTTCGCCACAGCTCTCAAACACAAGAGACAGGAGATATCAGTTTAAAACCTGATAGTGTTTCTTGATGTTGAGGAGAATGCTCTGGCTAAGGACACTGCTGAGAAAGGAGGTGGGGGTCAGTCTAGCGCCAACATGGTGCAGAAGAGGACCTTTGGCAAGAACAAAGGATACTATAATCTCTCCTTCAACAAGCCTGAAAATACTACAACCTTTAATAAGAAGAAGAATAAGCCGGACAAGGCCGATCTAGGTTGCTATACCTGTGGAGAGCTCGGGCACTTTTCCAAGCACTGCCCAAAACATGAAAATCGCAAAGGGAAAAGCGGGAAGACTGTCAACGTCGTGACTGCTAACAGCACTGATGGGTATGGTAATTTATTTACCATTCTTTCAGTATTTCAATCACCGTGTTGGTGGATTGATATGAGTGCTAATGTTCATGTGTGTGCTGACATCTCTATGTCCACTTCTTATCGGGTCGCTTGGGATTCCTCCATCCTAATAGGGAATGGATCACATGCTTCTGTTCGTGGTGTTGGCACGATGGATCTGAAGTTTACTTCCGGAAAGATCGTGCAGCTGAGGAACGTGCAGCATGTCCCTACTATGAACAAGAATCTCGTTAGCGGCTCCCTTCTATGTAGAGATGGGTTTAAGGTTGTTTTAGAGTCTAATAAAGTCGTTGTTTCAAAACATGGACAATTTATTGGTAAAGGTTATGAGTTCAGAGGCTTGTTTCGATTTTCAATTTTAGAGTTTTTGTAAAATCCATGAATCATATTTGTGGTGGTCTTAATGATGATACCAATGTTTGGCATTCTCGTTTATGTCACATTAATTTTGGTTTGATGTCTCGGATGTCCAGTATCAGTTTAATTCCAAATTTCCTTATTGCCAAAGGTTCTAAGTGCCATAGTTGTGTGCAATCAAAGCAACCTCAAAAGCCTCACAAGGCTACCGAGGAGAGAAACTTGGCACCTCTAGAACTCATACATTCTGATCTATGCGAGATGAATGGTGCGTTGACAAAAGGTGGAAGGAGATATTTCATGACATTGATAGACAATGCTACTAAATTTTGCTATGTTTACTTGTTGCAAACTAAAGATGAGGCTTTAGCCAAGGCCGAAGTTGAAAATCAACTTGAGAGAAATATCAGGCGTCTTAGATCGAATCGTGGTGGTGAGTATTTTCCCAAAATATTTGATGAATTCTATGAGGAACATGACATTACTCATGAGAGGATGCCTCCCTACTCGCCCCAATCAAACGGGGTTGCCGAGAGGAAAAAATGGACGCTAACTGACTTGGTGAATTTCGTGTTAGCCACTGCTAGTTTATCAAAGGCATGATGGGGGAGGATTTGTTGACTTCATGTCATGTCCTGAATAGAGTTCCTAGCAAGAATAAAGAAAAGACCCCTTATGAGGAGTGAGCTGGGAGAAAACCATCACTTTCGTATTTGCGCACTTGGGGCTGTTTGGCGAAGGTCAACATACCGATCCCCAAGAAACGCAAGCTCGGACCTAATACAGTGGATTGTATCTTTCTAGGATATGCTCCATGGAGTGTAGGCTATAGATTTCTAGTGGTTAAATCTGAGGTACCTGATATGCATGTTGATACTATAATAGAATCTCGTGATGCAACATTCTTTGAGAATATGTTTCCTATGAAAGATATGCATATCATTGGTAGAATTTCTTCTGAAATACTTCCTGAATCTAGTGCATCTATTGAGAATTCTGAACAACCACATGAGGAAGTCCTTGAGAAGGATGACGACAAACCTCACACAAGGAGTAAGAGATAGAGGATTGCAAAATCCTTTGGTAATGATTTCATCATGTACCTTGTGGATGATACTCCCAGATCCATTGCTAAGGCATATGCATCTCCTGATGCAGATGATTGGAAAGAAGCTGTCCAAAATGAGATGGACTCGATTCTTTCTAATGGAACTTGGGAATTATCAGAACGACCCTATGGTTGTAAACCCGTGGGCTGTAAGTGGGTGTTAAAGAAGAAGCTCAGGCCTGATGGTACTATTGAGAAGTACAAGGCACAACTTGTAGCAAAAGGCTACACATAGAAAGAAGGCGAGGATTACTTTGACACCTACTCACATGTTGCTAGACTGACCACCATTCAAGTACTACTTTCCTTGGCTGTCTCTTATGGCCTTCTCGTTCATCAAATGGACGTGAAGACAACTTTCCTTAATGGAGAGTTGGAAGAGGAGATCTATATGGATCAGCAGGATGGGTTTGTGGTAAAAGGTGAAGATACAAAGGTGTGCAAGTTGTTAAAATCCTTATATGGCCTGAAACAAGCACCTAAGCAATGACATGAGAAGTATGACATAACTCTACTTTCTGTTGGCTTTATCATTAATGAGGCTGATAGGTGTGTTTACTATCGCCATGGTGGGGGCGATAGTGTTATATTATGTTTGTACGTAGATGACATTCTAATCTTTGGTACAAACATTAAAGTGATAAATGAAGTCAAGTCTTTCTTGTTAAAGAGTTTTGATACGAAAGAACTAGGAGAGGCTGATGTGATTCTAAACATCAAGCTTATTAAAAACGAGAATGGGATTACTCTAAAGCAATCTCATTATGTTGAGAAGGTCTTGAGCCGCTTTGGCTTTATTGATGGCAAGACTTCTCCAACACCTTATGATCCCTGTTTGACATTACGAAAGAATAAGAAGGAACCAACAAATCAGTTGAAATATTCACAAATTGTTGGTTCTCTCATGTACTTAGCAAGCGCTACAAGATCCGATATCTCTTTTGCTATGAGAAAGTTGAGTAGGTTCATGTCTAACCCGGGTATTGATCATTGGCATGCATTTGAAAGGTCATGCGCTATCTATGTGGTACAATGAGCTATGGGATTCACTATTCAGGGCACCCTGTTGTGCTTGAAGGATATAGTGATTCGAACTGGATCTTTGATGTTGATGAACTCTACGCCACGAGCAGGTATGTGTTTACCCTTGGAGGTGGCGTAGTGTCATGGAGATCTCGTAGACAGACCATATTGACGAGGTCAACTATGGAAGCAGAGCTTACTGCTTTAGACACAATCACTGTTGAGTCAGAATGGCTGTGTGAGCTCTTGATGGACTTGCCTCTGGTTGAAAAACCTGTGCCAACAATCCTTTTGAATTGTGACAACCAAATTGTTATTGTCAAAGTGAACAATTCTAAGGATAACGCGAAGTCATCAAGACACATGAAGAGACGTTTGAAATCTGTTAGAAAATTGAGAAACTCTGGAATAATTACTGTTACTTATATTCAGACAGACAAAAACCTGATAGATCCCTTTACAAAAGGACTATCACAAAATGTGATAGAAAATGCATCGAGGGAGAGGGGGGTGAGACCCATGGATGTCACACCATAGTGGTAAGCAACCTATGTGATCGGAGATCCCATGAATCAGGACCTGGGAATAACAAGCTAGTGGTTTGACTGATGAGAGTATTTTGTAACTCTCTCTATGTGAAGATGCATAACTCTCATAATCTGTAAGGAAGGTTGACAACATGCCTTAATGTGCTTCTGTTGGCTTTAACTATCAAAGATGTCGTCCTACATGACATTCTTGAAAGAACACACCTATATGAACTCGACTGTAAACGTCACGGTCTATGAGACTTGTGTAATCTCTAGTAAACTCATGAAGAGACCAGAGAGTATGACGTATATGCTCCAACCCGCGGGGTAGGCTACTGGCAGCCAGGTACTAGTTATGATTTTGAGTGAAATCTATTAGCACCAAGCTTGCAATTCAATGTTTGTTGTTCAAGTTGTTGATAGACGTAGCTTAAGATTCTAGACGGAAGTTCAACTTAACAGTCTCTGTTGAAACACTAGTATATAAACAAATAGCGAGGATTGACAAATCTTCAAATGGACATTTGAGATATGGTGGGGGATTGTTGGAAATATTGGGCTAACCTAAATAGGCCCTTGTATATTTCAGATTTTTCTTAAATCTCAAATCCCAAGTTTCTGGTAGCTCACATAAGAGTGGAGTGAGAGCTAAAGTTTAGTCCCACATGGGAAGTTGAAGGAGAGTTGCATCACCTTATAAGGTGGAGTGTTGCACCATTTTGTAAGTGAGTAACAATAAGAGAGCTACACGCGCGCTCCTCCTCCGACGACGATGACGCAGCTCACACCCACTATCGCCCGCTCGTCTCGTCACGTCATGACGCGCGCGTGCTGCAGGTTGCGGAAATCTCGCTGAGCCAAACTTTATTTTGCTACTCAGGAAAATGTGTGCGGTTCGACAGACGTGTCAACAATTAGTGAATTTGGACGCTTCCTGATCGTAGGCTATTCGTAACCGACCCGAACGTGCGCGACGTGGGCTTAGTGCACACCGTGTCCTGTACGGGATTTTCCAAGCCGCTCTATATAAACGCATGTGCGGCTTTTACAATGTACAACACAGAGAAACCAATCTAGGGTTTTTGCCTCCTCTCTGCTTGCGTCGCCTCCGTAGTCTACTCCACCCCGCTTGCCGGCGTGCACTGTCGGACGAGAGAGCATGTCTCCGGAACCATTCGTCTTTGCGATCCTGTATAGGAGAGGGCGAATAAGGTTTTTGGGAAGCGCTCCGTGCGACTGCTCAAGTTCGTCATCACGGCGCATCTTCCTGGGCGATCTCCTGGTCCAGGACGACTCGTCTTCAACGCTATCTTTTCTTCGATAGGCTACGGCGACCGCTGCACCGATGGCAACTTCATTGGCAACCGATCAGTATGTATACCATGATCCGATCTATTGCTACACTATGGCTGTTAATGCATATGCTCTGCTACTGTTCATGTTGATTAATACATCTAGTATGTTAGAGGTTCATGTGATTGTAGCTATTGCTGTCATAATTTATATGTTAAAATTAATTATAAAATTATGCCTAATAATCCAACGCAACCTACTCCTTTCTATTAGCGTTATAAAAAGACGTAATCGAGTGCGAGTGTGCGACAGGAGATCATGCACCACTACATCTAGTCTTCGCACTATGACCATGAACGATAGGCAAATAAAGTGAATCAGACAACATATGGTGACAACTTATTCATTTTCTTTTTCCGCGCTTCAAAAATCTTTCGCATGGAAGAGATCATTATTATGTAAAAAGTAAAACTAATGCTTAGTGGAGTTCATGTCGAACCTATATACTAATTTGTGTTTAGATATATTATTTTCATAAAATTAAAATATCTTATAATTAAAAGGGAAAGAGTATTATGCTTATATAATGCAAAATCCAGTGCGACGAGAGATCGTACGCTCGAGACGCACCACTAAATCTAATGTTAGCACTATGAATGATAGGCAAACAAAGTGAATCGGACAACATAAAGTGACAACTTATTCTTTTTCTATTATTCAGTAAAAAGTAAAGCTAAGTGGATTTTTTTTTTTTCATTGTAGTATATATTATTTAAATTTTTACTATTTCTTTTTTTCAAGACGAAAGGTGCATGAGAATCAATCTGTAGTTGATGGTTAGAAGGACAGTGGTATCCCTGCCCACCAAAATCAAACCTCAAGTTTAACATTTAGGTGTCTCGTAAAGATGGAATATGCACGAGTGTATGTAGTCACTGCTGAGCGTTCTTAAAGAAAAAGACGAAAGGTGCACGATACTTTGCAAACATAGCACGCCATGGGAGCCCCACAAAGTCCGGCCTGTGAATCGAGGAAGCCGCCCTGACTCCCCAATGCATGTCTAGGTGCCAATGTGGTGTACGCATTCGAAGGGAAATTAATAAGAAGACCGAGAAAGCCAGGTCAAGACAAGAGTACTCCACTGCGCAGCACTCACTGTCTCACTCACTCAGACGCTGGCTTTGCTATGGCCTTCGCTGACACAGCATCGAGGAAGCTCCTGCATGGCGCAGGCGGCGCTATGGCGCGGGTTGCTGCCGCGGACGGCAACGCCGTCGGCATGAGCTTTGGCCTCGGCGGCCTGTGGCAGCTCATCGTGGGACTATTCGGGAGCGCGGTACACCTGCTGGTCATCCCGTTCGAGGTGCTCTGGGGTTTGCTGCAGACCGCCGTCGCCGGCGCGGCCCACTTGCTCCTCCTCCCGTTCGAGGCGCTCTGGCACCTGCTGCAGGCCACCGCCGCCAACGCCGCCGCGGGCATCAGCCTCTGCTTCGACGGTCTGTGGAACCTCCTACTCGGTTTCGTCGCCAACCTCCTTGCCACGGTGGGGAACGCAGCCCATGTGCTCGTCGCGCCGTTCGAAGCGCTTTGCCGCTGGCTGCAGATTGCCGCAGCCAGCGTGCAGGGCATCATCCCCAGCCTCCTCGCCACGCTCTCCAGCGCGGCCCACAAGCTCGTCCTCCCGTTCGAGGCTTTCGGACGGTGGATGCAGACCATCGTCGCCGATGCCGCCGCCGGCATCAGCATCGACCTGGACGGCGTTTGGCCGCTCATCCGGCGCTCCTTCGCCAGCGTCCTCGCCACGCTCGCCGGCGCGGCCGACGAACTCGTCCCGGCTCTGGAGGCCTTCTGGCGATGGATCAAGACCACCGCCGCAGTCGCGCTCCCGTTCGTGATGTGTATCGCCCTAGTTATTTCCCTCGTGGCCCTTGTCTGGTACTGCCTGCCGCTGCTGTCCACCGCCGCCGCGCTGACGGAAAAGGCGCTAATGTCCGCGGTTTTCTGCGTGCGTGCCCCCGGCGTGGCAATCCTGAAGGCGGTCGTTCAGCTCGTCTGCTGGACTGCGCACTACTTGCACGTCATCGCCATGGCGGTCGGACGGGCGCTCAGCTACCTCCTCCCGGTGTGCAGGTACTGCTGCCAGTGCTGCGCCAGCGCCACCATGAAAGCCCCAGGTGCTGCAGGTTTCCTCATATCGCGCGCTGCGTTCGTGGCGAATCCGAGGCTGTACTTCCAGATCCTCCGGTCCGCCGGCGGTGGATCCGTCGTGGCCTCCGCCGTATTTTCCACGCCAACCGTCGCGTCGGCGGTCGCTGCACCAGTCGCCACACTTTTCCGAGCCTAATTTAAGCCCATGATTTGCATGTAATCTGTGCCCTTGTATATTATCTGTGCCCAGTTGACAGGGTGATGGTTTAATTGCATATATACATTTATGGTCATGGTAGATGATTGGTACTACATCGAATCAGTGTTTAACAATAGTGATTATCTCTGTTCAGATTTTTGCACAAGATCATACGAAGTGGCTAGAAGCTTATTGTCAGAAGATGTGGGCAAATTTAAATTCGGATACCTGACAATCTAAGCCAGTTTTAATGAACGTGGAGGTGCTGGCATATTCTAATCCAGGCCATAAAAATATAAGCTATATGCGTAACGCAGCAGGTCTATTTTTAGCACACAAATCTAGGACGGTCGTGCTGAACTGCTTGATTTTTGTGTACAGCTCGGTGCTTACATCATTTTTTTTTTTGAGAAAACCACGCTGCGAGCAACATCCGGTACAAGTTTGCCGCTGATACAATCCGGCGGCACCCGAAGCCAAGCCTTACAGAGTTTATTCTTGCAGTCTAATTTCGCCAACTCATGAGCAGCTCCATTTGCTGTTCTCTTAACGTGTCGCACCGAAGCTTCATCAAAGCCCTGGAGTAACCCCTTGACTTCCTCCACCAATGGACCATGCATGGACCGGTCTAGCTCCTTCTGTTTCAGCTTTGACACAACCCCCGTGCTATCCACTTCCAGCAACACCTTCTGCACTTGCAATTCGGACGCCAGCTGTAAACCACGGCGACAAGCTAGGAGTTCCGCGCTCTCAGCATCAGCAAGGTGGGCGAAAAAATGGCACGCTCCAGCAATGAAGCTTCCATGGTGATCCCTGATGACCACACCACCCCCTCCACTGCTTGTATCAACGCGAAAAGACCCATCTGTATTTGTCCATGACGTTTCCGGCTACCCATTGCTCTGACGGAACGACCTCCTTAGCCATACTCGGCCCATTCAGATCCCGCCATTCCTCGATAGCCACAGTAGTGCGCGTCACCAGGAGGCAAGGATCCTCAATCTTCTGAGAATCCCTTGCATCATTTCTAGCCAGCCACAGATGATAGATAAGGGTGAAACACCAAGACAGATGATCAGCTGAACACTTACCGATCCAATCTAAAAGCCAACCTTTTAGCTCCGCATGACTGGCCAAATGTTTTGGAGGCATGTCAATGGAAATCCCTGTCCGATCCTCGAGTAGAGCCCAAGCCGAAGCAGAGTGGGGACAGGTCCAGAAGCAATGTGCCAAACTCTCAGTTCTGCCGCACACTAGACAGACTATGCCGTCTTTGATATTCCTATAACTGAGTTCGGACCCCACCGCCAGCCCTTTCTCCACTAGCCACCACATATGGACTTTAATCTTTCCTGGAACTTGTGCACCCCATAACGCCAACCAGCCTTTGTGCTCACTGCACGACTGGGATGTTTCAGTCATCCCCTGGGCTTCTTTCTTCCTCTGCATTGCTAGGTAGTACGCCGATTTGACTGAAAAGAGCCTATTCTTTGTATGATTCCAAGGCAAGACATCGGCCGTCCCCGGTTTACCCACAGGTGTGCACAGAATATCCTCCACATCTAAGTCGTAGAAGTGGTGTCGAAGCAGATCTTCATTCCACACACCCCTGTCAGGTTGAATGAAAGCGCTAACCAGTTCTGGGCAATCTTCATGCTTCCGCCCCAGCGGGCACTGTGCACCAACCCTCGGAATACATCTATCATTGCTCACATTTATAGAGGCACCGTCCCCCACTCTCCAAACAAGACCCGCCTTCAGTAGCTCCCTGCCATGGGCGATCCCTTTCCAGGTATATGAAGCTCTGCTTGGAACCTCTGCTGTCGGAAATTCTCCTTGATTGAAGTATCGCGCCTTCAGTAGCTCCCTGCCATGGGCGATCCCTTTCCAGGTATATGAAGCTCTGCTTGGAACCTCTGCTGTCGGAAATTCTCCTTGATTGAAGTATCGCGCCTTCAGCACCCGAGCACAGAGGGATCTCGGGTTCATGAGTAATCTCCAGCCTTGTTTCGCGAGAAAAGCTTGATTAAAACTCTTATAATCCCGAAATCCCACCCCTCCTTTCATCTTACTTCAGCACATCCTGTCCCAACTGATCCAGTGCACTTTCTTCTCACCTTCCGTGTCTCCCCACCAAAAGTTCGAAGAGATGGAACTAAGTTGTTTGCACATTTTCTTGGAAAGCATAAAACAGCTCATAGCATAGGCCAGCAGAGCCTGCAGAATTGATTTTACGAGGATACTTTTCCCTTCTTTGGACATGCCCTGGCCTTTTAATCCTCGGACCTTCACCCAGGACCTCTCTTTCAGATACTTAAAACAACCCTCCTTAGATTTACCAACCATAGTAGGCAGCCCCAGATAACGCTCAAAGAGGGACTCAGACTCGATCCCAATAACCCTCTTTAAGGTATCCTTTGTATCATCCGGGCAGCCTTTGCCAAAGAAGATAGAGGATTTTTGGAGGTTTACCTTTTGCCCTGAGCTGACCTCGTAGTCCTCCAAAATGCCCTTCAAGGTTTGCATACTACTAAATGAAGCCTCAAGAAAAACGACGATGTCGTCAGCAAATAACAGATGCGTGACATGAGGCCCACTAGCTCCAAACCGAACACCCTTCAACAAATTTGCTTGCTGCGCTTCCTTAAGTAGAGCCGAAAAACCCTCGACACAGAAGAGAAACAGGTAGGGCGATAATGGGTCACCCTGCCTCAGTCCTCTAGAAGGAGTGAAAATCCTCGACACTCCCCCATTCAACTTAACAGAAAATCTCAAAGAAGTGATACATCTAATCACCATCTCCACCCACATTAGAGATAACCCCATCTTAATCATCATCTTCTCAAGGAAGATCCACTCGACCCTATCGTATGCTTTGACCATATCAAGTTTCACCGCACACAAGGGGGTTTTCCTCTTCCTCGTTCTGATAGCTTGTGTACATTCATAGGCTACAACCACATTGTCAGTAATAAGCCTTCCCGGACAAAAGCACTTTGCTCTTTCAAGATAATAATTGGAAGGATTGTCTTCAGCCTATTGGCCAGCACTTTAGACACCAGTTTGTATAGGACATTGTAGAGGCTGATCAGCTGAAACTGCATCAGAGACTCCGGCGAGTTTGCCTTGGGAATCAGTACCAGAATGTTGTCATTTAATTCAGGCGGGTGTTCCTTTCCCGCCAAGAAATCTCGGACCGCTGTACACACAGCCTCTTTCAACTCACCAAGTGGCATTGAAAGAAAAGGTCTGGAAGTCCATCTGGGCCAGGAGATTTCGTTGGGCCCATCTGCGACAAGGCGCCTTCGATTTTAGCACTAGAGATCGCTGCAGTCAGCCTTCCGTTCATCTCCCCCATCACAAAATTAGGAATATGATCTAAAATCTGCTCCATATTAGCTGAGCCCTCAAACGTATAGAGTTTGCTGTAAAAATCCTATGCCATGGCATGCATCCTCACGAGGGTTTAACTCATCAATGCCCATTGTTATGGACTTGGGTTTTGGAGAAGGAGGGAACGCTGGAAGCATCAATCGGCTAGCAAACAAGCACACAGGGACACAAGGTTTACCCAGGTTCAGGCCTCGTAGAGGTCCCTACTCCTGCTTGTCTGCTCTTGGAATTAACGAAGGAATCGAAGATTATAGGGGCGCGCAGATGCAATCTGGTGAGAGTTGTGGAAACTAGGGTTGCGTGTGTCCTCCTCGCCGCCCCCTCCTAGACTCTATATAGATAGGCCAGGTCTCGGGTAGTAGGTCGAGTCGATTACAGATTAGGGTTTTCCCTTTAAACTTTCTATCTTTAAACTTCTTCTTGTCTCGCAAGTCATCGAGAGTCCGTGGGCCACTGGAAGTCTTCATTGGGCTGTGGCAACGCCATGGGCTTCCACCGTATCTGGACCGTATATACCAAACTTGAGTACCAGCAGGGTATACCCATGTCAGTAGCCCTCGAGTGTCCAGTGGAATCATAGATTCGATTAGGGACTTTATGAAGCCTTTCGAGTGTATGACTGAGTATTTTTTGAGTGTTCTGTTTATATCATAGGGATTGTTGATATGCGTACCTGATTTAACCGATGCATCGGTATCAGTTAACTGCCTTAGGGCAAAACAACATAATCTACTCGAACTCGAGTCCGCGGACTCGAATTCGGGAAAGTGCTGGTGTAATTTGACTCAAACCGTGGAGGTCTTACAGGAGTCGAATTCCATTATATGGGTGTGAGCACTCGACGCGTCTGTCAAGGCATGTTCATCGTACCTGTAGGCACAGATATATTTCTGGTAGTGCGCAGGAAATGCGTTGCCAGGCCTTATTTAGGTCTTATCTTCACGCTGCAAGCGCGGCATCTAAATTTTTGTCATCGCGGAGATGATTCGGGTGGCCCAGGAGATGCAGTCTCTTTGTAGGTAAAAATATGAGGCGGTGTCGCCATAGACTTCGAGTGTGGATGCTATCAACACATAGTACGACGTACAAATAATCATAGGGTGCGCGACCAGCGCTCCCTATGGGAGTAGCCCCCAAGTGCCTGGTTGAGTCGAAAACTCAGGCAGGGACTAAAGAACTTCTGCGACTGCTGTCGTCTTTTGTTTGCTTGTTTCAGTCAAATTTATTTCCGGTGCTCCCTATGGGAGTAACCCATGATCCATAGTTGAATCGTAGATTCGAGTGGTTGGGTATGCTTTGAATATCCATATGCCTGCATAAAAAGAAAATCGTAGGGTGCGCGACCAGCGCTCCCTATGGGAGTATCCCCCGAGTGCTTGGTGGAGTCAAAGACTCGAGCAAGGACTAAAATAGTCGAAGTCTTCTAGTGCTCAATTTGATGACATCAGTGCTGACGATGTGATGAGCTCAGTTGCCTGTGTGAGCGGCTTTGATGGGACGTGACGAGCGGTGGGTCCCATTTTCTGACCCTGACTTGACCGGGCGTGCGTAATCTTTCGTTTTAACTACGCCTCCTCGATTTCCGCGTGTAATGGAGGTAGTGGGGGACGGTTTGTGTTTTAGCCTCTCCACGTGTCGATCGCGATGTGTGCCACGCGTCCAATAGGGTTTCTGCTGGCCGTTGGATTGCATCCGCAAGGGGGTTAAGTAGCAGCGCAGCTGTGGTAATTTCCCATCTGCTCTTTCTCTGCTTGTGCTTCCATCGCCATTGCTACTGCTCTCTGCTTCCTAGAGTTCGTCCCCTTCGCGGCGTTGGACCAACTCCACATGTTTCCGAGATATTTCCTCCGCTCGCACCGCCACCGCAAGATGGGGAAGAAGGAAGGAGGCGCCGCCACTGGGTCTGCTGCCGCCACCGTCAAAGCCAAGAAGAAATGTGGCTCTGCCGCCATGGGTACTAGCACCGGCAAGAAGAAGGGTGAGGGCACCCGCGTCACCAATGGCGCGTGGCGCGCGTCCACCATCAAGGCCTTTGAGCTTCGTCTTCTGCGTCAAGATGGAGTTCTTCCTCGCGCCGAAGATGATTCGCGAGTGCCTAGCGACGAGGTAATCCCGCACCCTCCGTCCGGTTTTCGGGTGATGTTCCTCGCATTCATCATCCGTGGCCTGTCTCTGCCCCTGCATCCTTTTGTCAGGGGCCTTCTTTGTTTCTATGGGCTCCAGTTGCACCAGCTATCCCCAAACTCTCCCCTTCACATTGCGTGCTATATCACGCTTTGCGAGTGCTGGCTCAGAGTCGAGCCACACTTTGGTCTCTTCAAGAGGCTTTTCAAGCTAAAGCGCTAGTCAGCTTCTGGCTCGCTAGTCTACGATGTAGGCGGCTGTGGGATTCATGTCGACTCCTCTGCCACCTACTTCGATATCAAGCTCACATCATCCGTCCAAGGGTGGAGGGACAAGTGGTTCTACATTTGCGACCAGAAGGCCGACGGAGAGCACTTCGGACTCGCGCCCTTCGACCCCGCGACGCGTGCAAGAGGAGGCGTTCTTGGAAGAACATTGTTATGCCTGGTGAGTCCGAGGAGATGGAAGTGCCGTACGAGCGCATCTGTGACCTTGAGAGTCGCATGGGTAAAGAAGAGGGAGGCGCCGCCCTCATTCGCACATGGTTGCGCCGTCGCATCCAGCCTCTGCAGGCCAGAGTCCACCCCATGTTCCAATGGGCTAGTGCAGACGATGTCACTCGCGTATCTGCCGATGGCATTTCCGCGGGTGAAGTAGATAAGAGGGTACGACTGGTGACCAAGTACACCACCAAGGATGTTCTCCCCAGTGAACCAGTCGTGCCTCCCTTCGATGCCTCTAACCCTCCTCCTGAGGTATGATTGTGCTACGAAGTAGCTTTATTTGTCGACTGCCATTAATTTCTTGATGTATGATGAATTATCTTCTGAATATAGGACTGGAATGTGTCTCCCAATTTGCCCCCTCTTCCTGAGGGGGTTATTCCTCACGAAGTAGATGAGGAGGACGAGTTGGAATCGACCATCCCACTTGAAGAGGAGGAGGAAGCCCCCGAGTCCAGCGGGCCGGACACTCGCAAGCGTTCTCGCAGTGAAGATTTGGATGCTTCGTCTCCATCGACTCCAGAAGGCCCAGCTATTGGTGCGGAGTCACCGATTCCTGTTGCTCCTGTGAGCTCCATGGCGCCATCTGCTCGCAAGAAGATGCGGCTGCCGAAGGAGTCGTCGGAGTCGGAGGAGCAAACCTTCGATTTTGATAAATTTGACTGGTAAGTCTACAACTCTCATCTTGGTTCCTTTTGGAGTTGCATTTCTTGATGCTGGTTTTTGTTCCGTAGTCAACCGGCGTTGTCGTCTTCTGGCGACGTCCAATTTTTGAAGGAATCTAGAGTCACGGACTCCAAGGCCAAGGAAATGGCTGAGCGATCTTCTTCTCCTCCATTGGCGGCCCACTCCAGGCACAACTCATCGAGTTCTCCACATGCTGTGGAGCACCAGATGGTTGCCCGGACGACTACACGGCAATCGACTTCGGAGTCTCTAGAGGAGCACGTATGTGTGATTTTGCTTTTTGCAGCCGAATTTATGGTCCATGCTATCTGCTGATCCTTTATTTTTCATGAGGCAACTCATTGTGAAGGAAGCTGCTTGTTTAGCGGAGTAGGTACTTGCAATGGGTCGTCAGCACGCAATGCTGGACAATCGCCATCGCGTCGTCGAAGGTTAGTATTTTTGCTTCTTCTTTCTTCTGGTGGAGTTGATTCATTGGACTGATGATCTATCTTGTATTTTTTTGCAGCTGAGCATAACGAACTTCTTCGCGATGCTGCTTCCCTTGAAAAGATGCTTGCCACGGCGGTGAAGAGCCGCGACAAGGCAGTCACTATGCTGAATGAGTCGCGAAAACGCGAAGAGGATTTGCGTACCTCCATTGCTGAGAGGGAAAATTTGTTCGAAGAACAGCTCTTATCAATTGGCAAGTCTCTCTCAGGTATTCTTTCGTCTGGATTTCTGTTGTTTCTTTTTCTTCGACTTTGTTATTGTGCTGACTTTTTGCTTTGCGCAGATGCTGGCGGTCTGAGCTTTGATGCTCAGGCACTTCGTCACGATGATGCCTTGGCAGACGCTGTCCCGGCAGTCGAAAACCATAGCGCTTCCCTTCAGGGGACGCTGACTAAGGCCAAGGTTGTGCTCAGTCGCATCCGCGAGGAGCTGACGCCCAAGGCTGAGCTGATTGAGAACTTGGAGGACCTAGTGGAGTCCCTCACTGGAGTTATTCCTGCAGACTTCAGGAACTCGCATCATGCAGGTGGTGCTTCCATGGCACTCGCGATGGTTCAAGCCCATGGCATGGAGGTGGATCCTGCTGCGGTCTCCAAGGCGATGCCCGTCGGCGCAGATGGTCAACAGGTAGTTTTTGCTCCTTTTGCAACTGTCTGCGGCAAGTACGGGCCGCAACTCATCAACACAGTCACCAAGTATTCTGAGGAGCTACAGTGAGCCAACAAGGCGGCGAAGGCTGTGGCGTCAGGGGTCGGCGGGAAGTCTGTGGCGTCTGATACTGCCACGGACTCGATGAGGCCCCCTAAGCCGAAGTCCAAGTCGAGGAAGCAAGCTACTCCTTAGTAGTTATATTGTAATAGTTAATAGTTCGACTCTTTTTGTTGAAAACATGTCGCTGGCTGAGTGTCTCTGTTGATACTTTTGCTATGTTTGAATACACTTGAACTTTTGTCCATGTGTTGCTTGGTCCCTTAGTTTCTCTTGCTTGGCTTGTGATAGGGCACATCGAGTGGTCCTTCGAGTGAGCCTCAGGATCCGCCATCCGCTGGTGATACCTTAGCAAGTCGCACTCAAGGGTGGATGAGCTGTCCCTGCTTTCGCGACTGCGCGATCGCGTTAAGCAGCTAGAACACGAACTGCCCGTCCTCCACGGTAACGCGGATGTATGGAATTCGAGGGCGGAGAAGGCCACCGCTCGAGAGCAATATCTACTAGAGGAGGTGGCGCAACTGGGTGATTAGTTCAAGTGTTAGCTTCCTGCCCCCTTATCTTTTCTTGTAGTCAGTCGTGGTAGTTCATTGTCTTCATACTTTTGCCTTTTGCTTGGTATAGTTGTCAGCGCGCGTCATCCGCAGGATGAGAAAGACAGGATCGCTATTCGCATGAACGACCTGACCCAGGAACAACTTTAGGCAAGTGGGTACTTCTAGGTGGATCATGATCGCACAATCGCACTTGCGACCCTGCAGGATCGTGCCTCTCGAGTGCTCCACTTTCTGAAAATATCACACTCGTGCCTAAGGAATATCCACCAGATGATGTTTCGGCTGGACGCCATCCCTTCGAGCTTGTTGGCGCTCCTGGCTAAGTTTCAGGATTTGAGTGCAGTTCGCGAGTGTGTGCGGCAACAATTAGTGGCTGGTGCCAAGGCTGCGTTGTCGGTGCGACTGCATAGGCCTGATGTGGATGTTGCAGCTGTTGCTGCTCGTCCACTGACTCCGCCGGCAGGTTCGACTTGGAATATGGTTCCTCATTACCAGGTGGTGGATCGCCCAACGGAGGAAATTGTCGACTTCTTCGAGGAACAGACAAACGTTCTTCTGTTGCAACAGTAGTTTAACTTATATCCTGCAAATAAGTATACCAGTGTTGTAAAGTTCGTATGTATGTTGTATATAATTGATAAATATTGATATTTAAAGAGCTTGCTAGCTCGTATGTTTTGCGAGTGCATTGCACTATGCGATTCTTTTTCGTTAGCCTGACGTGTGTTTATCTCAGTACCTTGCCAACCTGCCAGGTGCGTTGTAGCTGGGTTGGTGTTTGTCAAGGGTTCGATTATTGCGTCAGCTACTTGGGATATCGCGATTGGTTCGTAGAATAGTTGTGTAAAGGGTGGCACAGCCCCCGAGTAATAAGATCGCGACAAATAATAGAAAACACAGAGTTTGGGGCACTTAGCTTTATTTATTCGTAGAACAATACGAGGTACAATGTGTGGCTAAGTAGCCTGGCTGAAAAGCCTTATTTGTAATGTAAAAGGAAGAAAAATGACTAGGGGTAGAAGGGCCACAGCTGCGTGACGTTCTAGGGGTTGGAGTATGCGACTCCTGTCTCTAAATATTTAAGGCGATAGGCGCCACCTGGAATTACTTCGGTAATCACGTATGGTCCCTCCCAAGGGGGTTCGAGCTTGAGGTGCCCTTGCTGCTTCAATCGTAGGACCAGGTCTCCTTCGACGAAGGATCTGGGGCATAGTCGTCTGCTGTGGTAGTTGCGCAGGTTCTGCTGGTAGATCGTTGATCTTTCTGCTGCAATGTCCCTTGCCTCATCGAAGAGATCGACGGAGTCTTCGAGTGCGAGTGTGGACTCCTGCTCGCTATACGCGACCACCCGTGGAGCTTTAAAGCGTACTTCTGTGGGTAATACTGCTTCAGCACCGTGCACCATGAAGAACGAGGTGTATCCTGTGGCACTGTTTGGGGTTGTGCACAGGCTCCAAAGTACGGACTGCAATTCGTCTTGCCAGCATCCGGCGGCTTGCTCGAGTGGTCGGAGGAGTCGCTTCTTGATTCCGCCGCAGACGAGGCCGTTGGCCTTTTCGACTTGACCGTTGGTCTGTGGATGAGCTATGGAGGCATAGCTTACGTTGATTCCCAGATTTTCGCAGAAACCCTGAAATTCCTTAGAGGTGAAGTTCGTTCCATTTTCCGTGATGATGCTGTGTGGCACTCCGAAGTGATAGACAATGGACTCGAAAAACTTGACGGCACTGGCTCCTGACTGGTTTGTCACCGGCATGGCCTCTATCCACTTGGTGAATTTGTCGACTGCGACTAGGAGGTAGACGTATCCTCCTCGCGAGGACTTTGGGAGCTTGCCGACCATGTCGAGTCCCCATTGTGCAAAGGGCCAAGCCAATGGTATTGGCCGGAGTTCCGCGCCAGGTGCGTGCGGTTTGTCCGCGAATCGCTGACAAGCGTTGCATCTCTGGACGATGTCCTTGGCGTCGCACATGGCCGTGGGCCAGTAGAATCTAGCTCGTAGAGCTTTGGCGACAAGGGCGCGACTACCGGCATGGTGCCCGCAAGTCCCTTCATGTATGTCGAGGAGGACAACCCTTCCGTCCGCGTTGGAGACGCACCGTTGGAGTACTCCTGCGATGCTGCGCTTGTATAGTTCGCCGTTGATGACGGCGAATTCCTTGGATCACCGTGCGATGTGTCGCGCGTCAGTCGGGGTCGTCCGGTAGCCTCTTGCTGAGAAGATATGTGATGTAGGGTTGAGTCCAAGATGGCTCGATCATCATGACCCCCATTGGTCCCTCGAGTCCTGTGTCGAGCTCCAGGTCGTCGAGTGCCATTGGCTCATTAGGCGACGTAGCCCCCGAGTCCGTTGTTGCGCTTGTTTTCTTCTTTCCGGCCTTTGGCTTGATGGAGCGTTCGCAGATACGCTCGAGAAATACCCCAGGTGGTATGGGGGCGCAGGTGGAGCCAATGTTGGCGAGTGCATCTGCCTCTTCATTGCTTTCGTGGCCTACGTGCCGCAACTCACAGCCGTCGAAGTCCCCTTCGAGTGTGTCGTAGAGGTCGCGGTAGGCGATCATATTGTCGTTCAGCGCGTCGCACTCGTGCATCGTTTGGTTGACGACCAGCTTGGAGTCGCCGTAGATGATGAGCCTCTTGGCACCGCAGGCTTTTGCCATCCGCATCCTGTGCAATAGGGCCTCGTATTCAGCTTCGTTGTTGGAGGCGGTGAACTGCATTCACAGAATGTATTTCAGCTTGTCTCCTTGGGGCGATGTCAGTATGACACCTGCGCCAGCCCCGTCCTTACGCTTGGATCCGTCGAAGTGCATCGTCTAGAGGTAAGACATATCTGGTTTTTTGGGGAGCTGATTCTCCATCCAGTGTACGAGGAAATCAGGGAGGACTTGCGACTTGATCACGTCGCGCTTCTCGTATGTAATTTCTCGTGGAGACAGCTCGATTCCCCAGAGCACGACTCGTCCGGTGGCGTCGAGGTTGTTGAGAATATGCCCAAGTGGAGCGTCATTGACCACCACGATTGGGT
Organism: Avena sativa; assembly: GCA_916181665.1. Taxonomy (NCBI): domain Eukaryota; kingdom Viridiplantae; phylum Streptophyta; class Magnoliopsida; order Poales; family Poaceae; genus Avena; species Avena sativa. The sequence goes on along the minus strand of OV702288.1, from coordinate 454,724,144 downwards.
GCTCTTGGAAGTAGTGGCGTAGTCGCCTGGCAGTCATGAAGACGCCGTATGCCAGCTTCTGGTAGTGCGGGTACTACTTCTTTGTTGGCGTGAGCACCTCGCTGAGGTAGTAGACTGGGCGCTGCACCCTGTGGACTTTGTTTGTTCGGCTCGTTCCACCACGAGTACTGTGATGACCACCTGGTTGGTGGCGGAGATATATAGCAGCAATGGTTCTCTTTCGCGTGGGGTCACCAGTACTGGTGAGGTAGATAGTAGATTCTTGAGGTCTTCGAATGCTTTCTGCGCCTTGTCGGTCCACTCGAACTTGTCAGTTTTGCGGAGAAGTTGGTAGAAAGGCAGTGCTTTTTCGCCCATTCGATTGATGAATCGACCGAGTGCCGCGATTCGCCCAGCCAGCTGTTGGACGCCTCTTATATTCTTCGGCTTCTCCATGGCCAGTATGGATTTTATTTTCTTCGGGTTTGCCTCAATTCCCCTCGCAGAGATGAGATACCCGAGTAACTTCCCAGATGGTACGCCGAAGGCGCACTTGTCCGGATTGAGCTTGATCCGGTAGCGGTCGAGGTTGGCGAAGGTTTCACGTAAATCGTCGATTACCGAGGTTTCCTCCTTTTTTTTGATGATGATGTCGTCGACGTAGACTTGGATGTTGCAACCAAGTTGATCCTTGAGGCAAGCCTGCATGCACCGTTGATAGGTGGCTCCTGCGTTTTTGAGCCCGAAGGGAATTGTGTTGTAGCAGAACACACCAAAAGGCGTTGTAAACGCCGTTTTCTCTTGATCTTCCTCCTTCATTCGAATCTGATTATAGTCTGAGTAGGCGTCGAGGAAGCAGAGGCGCTCACATCCCGCGGTGGAGTCGATAATTTGGTCGATTCGTGGTAGCGGGAAGTGATCGTTTGGCAGTGCTTGTTCAGGGAGGTAAAGTCCACGCACATCCACAGGATATCCGTGTCTTTTTTAGGTACCAGCACCGTGTTGGCGAGCCAAGTGCTTTCCTTGATCTCGCGTATGAATTTTGCGTCGAGGAGTCTATTGATCTCCATTCCGACCACCTTTTCCCTTGGTTCGAATAGTCGCCGAATTGTCTGTTTGACTGGCCTTGCGTCTGGTTTAACATTGAGTGTGTGCTCGGCGAATTCCCTAGGAACCCCTGGCATGTCCGTTGGACACCAGGCAAAGATTTCCTAGTGCTCACGGAGGAATTCGACGAGTGTGAGTTCCTATGCGGAACTCAAGTTGTTGGCGATGAGGGTTGTCTTTGTCGGGTCCGATGGGTGGACCTGGACTTTCTTCGTGTGCACCGACAAGTCGAAGGACAGGTCAGGTGAACTTGGCCGGCTCAGGGGAGGCAGATTGTTGTCTATCGACTCCTTCAATCTTGCGAGCTCCTCCTGCATGCCGAAGGACTGGGAGATTCTGTTGAATTCCCTGTCACAACTGTCGGACCTTTCGAAACTTCCGTTGATTGTGATGCCGCCGTTTGGACCTGACATTTTCATCTGCAGGTAGGCGTAGTGCGGCACCGCCATGAACCTAGCGAACACGACACGTCCGAGGGTGCAGTGGTACTATGAGGGCCAGTCGACGACTTCGAAGTCTATGCGTTCGCGTCGAAAGTTTTTTGGCATGCCGAAGATGACGTCGAGGTTGATTTTGCCCAGGGGATATATGCCCTTGCCTGGGACGATGCCGTGGAGTGTCGTATTCGAGATCTCTAGACATGTCAGAGGGATCCTCATTGCCCGCAAGGTACTTGCGAACATGAGGTTGATGCCGCTCCCGCCATCCATGAAGACGCGACTCATGTCGAAGCCTCCGATCTGCGCCTCGAGTACGAGGGGACAGTGGCCTGGACGAGGTACTTGGCGCGGATGGTCGCGCTTGTCGAAGGTGATGCAGGAGTCGTTTCCACTGAGGTACTCAGTGGTGGATGGCGGAGAGTTTGTCGCCAAGTTGACTTGGCGAGTGATGGCCTTCTGCACCCGATTTGAGGGGTGCCCCTTTTGGATCATCATGTTGCCCACAACCCGTGGGTATGGCTCGCCACCTTGATTCTGGACCGGTGCGGCTGCGGGTGGTGGTACTCCGGGTGGTGGTGGAGGAGCTCCATGTGCTACAGCGCCTGGGGCGACTCCGTAGCCCCTGTTGACTGCGTCGCGATTCATCCGAGCCAAGCCCTCGTGGAGCTTGAGGAACTCACGGCAGTCCTTGAGAAGGTGGCTGGATTTTTTCTTGCTGTCGTGCTTGTCGATGTAGAAGTGCATGTTGCATGGCCCGGACAGTTTATCCTCAATTGTTGTTACGGGTGCCTCTTCGCGGGTGCGGTGCTGCCATACCTGCGTGGTTTTCCTGGAGTCACGGTGTCCACCCCTGCGATAGCCACTGTTGCGGTTGTCGTCACGCATGTCGGCGTAGACGGCTGCGACCATGTTGTCGTCGTCGCGATCATCGTAGATGCGCATTCGACGCTTGCTTCAGCGATCGCGTCTGCGGTCGAGTTCCGCTTCGTCGTTAGAGTGAACGCGGTTTTTCACCGAGTCTTCTCCATCTGCCCACCGATTCGCGATTTCCATCAGGTGGTCAATTGTTTTGGGCTTCGAGCGGCCCAGCTCTTCCTTGAGCTCTATGCGGCGAACATCGCCGTTGAATGCGGTGATTGCGTGATCTTCCGAGATGTTTTCCGCGGAGTTCTTGATGATAGACCACCTCTGGATGTACGAGCGTAGCGATTCACCCGACCTTTGCTGGCAGTACCCCAGTTCTTCGATTGATGCGGGCCTTTTGTAGGTTCCCTTGAAGTTGCGTACAAAGCTGTAGACCAGCTCTTCCCAGCTGCGAATGGATCCGCGCGCGAGGTTGTTGAGCCATGCTCGGGTGGCGCCCTGCAGCTGTAGCTGCAGTCATTGCATGGCCGTGCTTCGACTCCTGCCGTGGAGCCTGGCAGAGGAGATGTGGTCCTCCAACCAGATTTTTGGGTCCTGCAGGCCGTCGAATTTTGGGTTCTCCGATGGGAGCTTGAACCCCTTGGGCATTCGCTTCTGCCTGATAGCCCTGCTGAAGCATCTGGCGCCACAGAGCTCCACGTCTTCGTCCTCTGAGTCAGTCGAACGGGCGCGTCGTGCCCTTGACTTGTCGATTTTGCGCTGCGTGAGGTCATCACGTGCATCATAGTCGTGGTCATGTCACCGTGAGCAGCGACGTCGAGACAGATTGTGATTGTCGTCGCTGGACGAGGGTGAGGAATAGCGTTTTGCCAGAGCCTTGCCTTTCTTCGGCTCCAGTGTCGGCTCTTTGTCGAGAGCGGCCTCGATTAACCCCAAGCCCGCGATCGTAGATCGGTGCATGGTGGCTCGGGGGTCCCCAGCCGGCGGCTGGTTGTTGAGGAGGTACATGGTGGCCGCTGTCACCGCAGCTTGCGGCGTCTTTGGGACCACCTTGCCCCGTGTGTCGACTGTCATAGAGCTGAAGTCGAGGACTTTCGCAGCTTCTATGCGCTCCTGCTCGGTGAGGTGGGCCATTCGAGATCGCCTCTTGTTGGCCACGTACTCGTTGCCCTTGGAGGAGGATCCTCCGTGGGAGGAGATCCCAGCCCGTCGAAGACTTGACTCGTCCGCCGCCTTTTTACGCGCTTCGAGTTGCGCGATCGTTTTTAATTGGCGTATCTACTCCTCCTTTAGTAGCCAATGATAGCCCATCAACAGATCTTGTGGCGTGCCAGGGGGCAGAGGATTGCCTCGCAGAGCTTCTCGGCAACGGGCCCACTCGAGATCATTGAGCCTGATCACGACACGTTCACCAGTGTGTTCGTTCACCATGATTGGAGGTTCGACTGCCCCTCCGAGCGCGCCATTGCCACCGTTAGTGGGGCCGCCATTGGGTGCTCCGCCGTTAGGTATGCCACCGTTGGGTGGATCAGGACCGTTGCCACCGTTTTCGCGATTGGCGCTGGTTTCGCCGGCGTTGATGACGGCGTACATGAAGTGGTTGAGGAAGCTGTTGCTTCCGCAACTTTCGGATCCGGAAGCCGTAGACCCCATCTTCCATTGCTAGGCCATCCAGATCGGATCTGCGACTGTTGTCGCTGTCTGTGCTCTCAGCTACTGCGGAGGTGTTGAGCTCGCTGAGGGCGCCGATTGGTGGCGGGAACCACGATGCTGGAGCAATCATGTATGTTGTTGGCTGGTCAGGCATGCGAAGCGTGCCCATCTGACCAACTTGGAAGCGGAAGCTCCCGATCGCCAGGCTGATTCCATCGCCCACGGACTCGAAAGCCAGGCGAGTGGCCGGCATGTGGACGATGAAGTCGAACGCACCAAAGAACTGGCGAATCTCCGCTGTTGCGGAGTTGTAGATCGTGGTTGATGAGGCCGAAGAAGCCGCAACATCAGCACTCCGAATTCCCACAGACGGCGCCAGTTGACGAGGGTTTAACTCATCAATGTCCATTGTTATGGACTTGGGTTTTAGAGAAGGAGGGAGCGCTGGAAGCATCAATCGGCTAGCAAACAAGCACACAGGGACGCAAGGTTTACCCAGGTTCAGGCCTCGTAGAGGTCCCTACTCCTGCTTGTCTGCTCTTGGAATTAACGAAGGAATCGAAGATTACAGGGGCACGCAGATGCAATCTGGCGAGAGTTGTGGAAACTAGGGTTGCGTGTGTCCTCCTCGCCGTCCCCTCCTAGCCTTTATATAGATAGGCCAGGTCTCGGGTAGTAGGTCGAGTCGGTTACAGATTAGGGTTTTCCTTTTAAACTTTCTATTTTTAAACTTCTTCTTGTCTCGCAAGTCATCGAGAGTCCGTGGGCCACTCGAAGTCTTCATTGTGCTGTGGCAACGCCGTGGGCTTCCATCGTATCTGGACCGTATATACCAAACTTGAGTACCTGCAGGCTATACCCATGTCACATCCCCTCGTCCGTGTCACAACGACTACCATCTTCTTTGATAAGGTAGCGGACCATGTTTTTGCGCCTTCTATGAGTTGCCCGGTTCTAAAAGTAGTGAGTGTTCTGATCCCCCGCCTTTAACCAGTCCTGTTGAGATTGTTGCTTATACATGATCTCTTCCGTTTCGTATAGCTCGTGCGGTCTACGTTCAATGCTCTTAACCTCTAGTGAGGAATTTGGAACCATCGCATGGACTTTTGCTGCCTCCAGGTTCAGTTTTAGCTCTTTAATCTCTTTGCGAACCGACCCAAGTGTGTTGAAGCTCTAGCTCTTCATAGTACTTGATACGTCTGTCAGCCTCTTCCATAAGCCCACAACGCCGTCGCCATGGTGATCGCTAGCCTGCCATGCGTTACGCACCACATCATCATAAGTATCATGCCTCGTCCACATTTCTTCAAACATAAAACCCCAGGAGATAGGGTTCCGCTGATTTCTTGGGCCCGCCGCAATTCTGACTAAAAGAGCCATATGGTCGGACTCTTCAGTCATGACATGTTGAACAGACGTAAAAGTAAATAAGTTAATAAACTCCCCGTTAGTCGTCACCCTGTCGAGTCTAGCCTGAACATTTGCTGAACCCTCACGCTTATTATCCCATGTGAACGGGTATCCAGAATATCCCATGTCCACAAGATGGCAGTCCATCAAGCATTCATGGAATAGATTCATCTGTCCATCAGGTCGTACGTTTTGGCCCCGCTGCTCTTCCTGGCACAGGATCTCATTGTAGTCGCCCGCACAAATCCACGGAAGATCATCTTGAGCAGAGAGATATCGAAGCACATTCCAAGTTTTCTCCCTTTGTTCCGTTCTAGGTTTCCCGTAGATTCCAGTGAATCTCCAGGATCCTTCTTCAGTTGTGATCTTGGCGTCAATGTAGTATTGGCACCACGGCCGAACCGAAACATCGATGCCATCACGCCACCATAAAGCCAGACCACCCCTTTGCCTTTCCCTTCCACACACACACCGTGCCTGAAACCCAAGCTCCATTGCAGTCGCTCCATAGTTTTCTTCCTTTGCCTAGTTTCGTATAAGAACACCACCCCTGGGTTGTATGACCGTACCAAGTCACGCAGTTCTCCTACCGCCGCATCCAACCCCAATCCGCGATAGTTATGGGCCAGGAGATTCATTGGCCTCGTCGGCCCTGCATCGCAGGGTCCGCCGCTGGTTCAACAATGTGATCAAAAACTGAGTTCTGCCTATGTCCCTCCCGCTCTCTCTCATTCACCTCCAGTCTGTTGAACACTGAGTCCGTGTGCTGACGCTTACCAGCAGACTCCGGTTCCTCCCTCCCGACCACCTGAACAGGCACCGGCATCCATACCTGCTTAGTTCTGTGTTTACGGTCCAGTGCACCCTGTGGTGCAGCCGGCAGATGCTTAGCCCGATCACCCCAGTGCACTATCTGGTGCCTGGTAAAAGTGCCTTTCTTGTCTTTCCTTGGCGCAGAGGAGCCAGGGTGAACACCACGGGTCTGCTCCTCAAGCTTGCCCCCGGTCCTCTTAATGGGACTTGTTACTGCCTCAGTCTCCCTTCTCCTCTCGCCACCGCTAGTGCGAGACGAGCTTGAGAAGGAGAAATCGTGAGCAAGGTTCCTTCGGGAAGAAGGAATGTCACGAACCGTAGCAAGCCCCCTTCCATACGAGTCTGAACTGGCAGAACGTCCACTAAAACTTCCCGCTGATACCGCCGGTCTCGCAGCAGGTGCTTGTCGAAAGCTTCGCCTTGGCGATGCCCTCAGCCATTCTCCCCACTGAGCCACTTCACTCTTCTCTTTAGAACAGTACCCCTCGTGATGAACGAGGCATCCACACTCGAAGCAAAAGTGAGGGATTTTCTCGTATTTTAAATCGAACCAGCGTCCCTCTGCATCATCATCCTTCTCCTTGATGCTGACTCCCCTAGGTAGGGGTTGATCAACTCTCACATCAACCCTAATGCCCAGATCCTTTCCCCATGCAAAACCTTCTTCATCTACATCCATAGAAATATACCTCCCGGTCCATCCGCCAATTAGCTCTCTGTAGAACTTGTTCATGAGATCCATCGGTAGATCAAGCACACGTACCCAAACATCCATCTCATTGAACACCATATCAGATGGACAGATTGACCCATCGAAATCTTTGATCAGCACCACATTTAGGTCAAATTGCCAGGGTCCATTTTTCAGAACATGCTTCCAATCGCCCTCCGAGTTGAATTGGACCACAAAGCGGTTTTCCCCAAGATCCTTGAACTGCGTAGATCAATGCAACCCCAGGCTCTCTACATAGCTCTCTCCAAAGCCCGGATCACCAACTTCCTCGGGGAGCAAACTCTGCCTACCACCGCCCACTTGGGGCGTGGGATCTGAGCCGAGCTGGAACTCCCAATAACCAGACCCGTGGCCTCCTTCTCCGTCAGATTGAGGTCGCCTAGCCTCGCTGATAATCCAGCCGCCAGCTCCTCAGCTCCCGCCGCAGTACCCGTCTTGGCCGGCGACCGGGAAGGGGTCATGGACGAGCCACTCCCCCTCGCCCCCGAACGGATCTTGGACGCCATGACCACCGCCCGTCCTCGCACGCTCAGGCACTAGGACAGGGCGCAGCACACACACCGCCGCGCAGAACAGATCTCGCCGTCGAGACCCGAACCGCTGCCGTGAACAACCACCCTCGAGGAAGAAACCCTAGCGTCCAACGCGATCGCCTGCTGATCGCCACCTAGCGTAACTCCCTCTCGATGGACCCACACAAAACGACGTAATGTACGGAGAAGCTGGATAGGCTCGTGCTTACATCATGTTCATGACAATCTATATACTACTTATAAAGGAGCAAATATTTTATTTCTTAAAGCCACCCCGTAAGTATACACGGACTCATTAGTACCACAGATTACCACCAGTTAATAAGATCTATCGGCCTTAATTCATCCAATTGGGGTTCAGTGTGCATTTAGCAATTAGATTTGACTAGCAATTAGATTTGACGGACTGTACTTAGACCAGCGGACAAAATTTCCCCCGCACGGAAAAAAACTGACTCGCACGATGAGTCGGTGACGCCTCCTTCCCCGCGACAGCGCCAGACTAACATCCCCGTCGGCCGCCGCCCTGCTGCCTCAGGCTCCTCCTCACGGGCCGATGCGGAGCCATCTGAATTGCGTTCAGACGTCTGCTCTCTGGACTGGCATCTAAGGAATCTCCAGGAGGGGCGGCGGAAGGACAGCCGGGAGGGGACGCGCACGACGACTCGAAAGACTCCATCCACCCGAGGGTTGGCCAACTCTTTGCCGCTCGCCATTAAAGTACAAGTCGGGAGCCCCACTTTTGATCGCACTGGTTCATCATATGTTCATGCATATCTTCTGCAAATTATATCTCACGCTTGGTAGGATTGAATCGTCTTTCTAAGCTGCATCCAAGCAATGAAATTCCATTATGTTTTGTAAGGAGGAATACTAATTAATGTGTGACGGGACCATCCCACAATTTATTTTTTGAATCCTGTGTAGATATTCCTTACGGACTCCTGACTTACTAAAATCTTTGTATTTGCGACATTGTAAATATCTCAGTATAAGAATTCCTGTGATAAATTATTGTTTTACAGTAGTGGATATAACATCTGCAAGTAGGACTGAATCGATTAAATATTGCTATTTATTGTTCTTGAGAAGGCATTCTTAGGTTTCCTATTTGTAGTTCTTATCAATACCTACACATAGAATTGCTATTTGTTTTTCTCAATAAGACTCGCGCACTAGCTCCGTTTTTTAATACCTAAGGAAATAATAATTTGGTGAGAGAAATTTATCTCTGGTTCAGGAAATACACTTGATGAACACAGAACACATATGGTTTCTTAGAGCCTGATGCTCCTCCGCACCTAATAGCAGTCTTCAACCATTCAATATTAACCATGGAGAGGATATGTGTGGTGCTCTGGGTAAGTAATGTGTGTTTCTATTATGTATGCTCAGCTGCATCAACTGGCTTAGGGTAAACATACTTCAACATTCCAATAAATGGGATTGACAACTATTTCTGTTTTAGAAGGCCAAAAGGAAATCTACAAAAAAAAAAGAATCTAAAAATGTTATCCGCTAGAAGTTATGGATTCATAAAAATTTCGTAATGTTCAAGAACTTTCTTATGTTTTCAGAGTCCACCAGTTTACTTTTGTTCGTCAAGAATACTAAACCAGTTTCTTTGTTTATCTAGCACATAGTCGTCTTTTTGAGGATTTCAGATATCTAACCATTGCCATGGGTGTGTTGCAACTGAAAAGATAAATAAAATAATGTATCACTGCTCTTGATGTTAAGACAAGGTAAAAAATTGTATCCTTCTATACCATGTTAGATTATAATTTTAACTAGGTTCTTCTTTGTCATGAAGCATAAAATGTGTTAATGAGATACATTAACATATGCCAACAAAAGAGAGAATGACATGTTTCTGTAGCAAAGCACAGGTATTTACCTAGCATGAAACATTGATGTTTTCACTCATGGACCTCTTAGCTTCAAGCTTGTTGTATCTAAGTGGTTATCCCCTATAGCATCACCTGCACCAACCCCTCTGAATGGAATATTGGAAAGTTACATTTACTTTTTCTCCAGACATGTTTCTGTAGTGTATTTCCTTCCTCGGGTACAATATATTTACATCTCTATCATATCCATGCATATATTTGTGTTGTGATCAAATCATAACATTGTAGGTGCCGTTAGAGAAAAAAAATCGAGTACACACTAGACTTTGTTGAGAATGTCTCAGACATTGACCCAAGCTTTGACAGTATCATGGGCGAAGCTGTCAATGACGAGGAGTACCCTAATTAGAAGTCGAAAACAACCATAAGGCAATTACGTCAGAAGACAATGGAGGGTCTCGATCAGAATAGATTGTGGGCGATGCCGTTGTCCAAGTGGATTATTCTTTGAGCAATGAAGATGAAGAGGAGACTCAATAGTCGAAAAGATTGTGCACTTGCAGTCCCTCGTGCGACCAGGCGGATAACTGCGGATGCAATCCAAACAGGCGTCAAGTGCAATAGTGTTCGTCCGAGCCCCATATGAATCATCATGATCTCTCTGATATAGATACTAAATTGGTGAAACCCGGTAAGCCGAATGCATCAGATCCAGATGTCGACTCTGACGCAGTAAATGGTTGGAGATCACATTAGGAAGTGAAGACCAAATGAATCGCCTACTGCATATAGTGGAGATGCATGCCCCTAGCAGAGGGAGAGAGAGCAAATGATATTGAGAGAAGTTTTCTCCATCTTAACAAGCTTGCTCCTGTCTGTGGTTTCGATGGTGCACCGGTCTAGTCTTTACAGCGAAAACTAACTGCGGTGCACAAATAGTAATACTAAACAAGTTTTGCAGCACATTCAGGTGCCCTTAGCTCATATCGGCACTGGGTGAAATTGCAAATGGAGCAGGGATGGACGGGCATATGTGAGCTGGTGGTGCACACGTTTGTAATTCAAGCTATCAAGTTTAGTGCTGGTTCGTCATTTAAGCTATCATCAAGTTTGTTGCTGATTCTCTTGGTCGAACCAATAAGATGGTTCATGTCCTGTACTTGAATGGTTCCCTTTTGACGGAATCTGCTAGCGATTGTATAGTTGTGTGTTGTACTTGTGTATTACGAATATGGTGCATGCTTGGTTGCTAGCGTAATGATGTGAATTTAGAATTTTGGTAAAACTATGGTGTGATAGTTGATTAAAATGTACTTTCGTGCGTTGCACGTGCATACTAACTAGTATATTAAGTAGCGCATTCAGACCATGTTTGTTTGCATCTAGGGATAATGTAAATGTTAATGAAATCAAGTTAGTGATGCTTTGCTCCTATGGAAGGAAGTTGAGGGTAGGTCAGGGGCCTTTGCTGCCATTGGCCAGTGTATGGGGTCGGTGGCGAGCGACCTTGCAGCTGCTCCATCGGTGGCTCCTTTCTTGCAATTGAAGAGATTAACTGAGGAGATACGGGGATTTCTTGAGATCACAGACACCTAAGACGACAATCGGGTTTCGTCCGATAAAGCTACTAGTTTCCAGCGATCGGGTGGAGGTATCAGGGGCCAGCAACCCGTGATCCCAGCAACTCCAAGATAAAAATGCATGTGTGCCACAAAACACCACACCATCCCTCCTGTCGGACCACAAACACAATTTTAATTGATATGTGCGGCACTAGAAACCCAGAAAAACTAAATGTGTCACAACACGGCTGGAAATAAGCGAAATTTCACCCACGTGGGCCAAGGCGAAGCTCGCCTGTCCCCTAGTTATTAGTAGGCGCGTACTAGGTTCTGTGTCATCGTGAACTCTGTTATCGAATTGCGATTAGCATGCGTTGCTACTCTTCTTTAGATGTATTTTGCTGTACCGTATGATTTCACAATCTAGCAAACGTGCATTTGTGTTGACGTCAATATACGAATCATCTATGTTTCAAGTGTTTTATTTCGCCTTTGTTGAACTTGAGTTCTACTTCGTTTATGATGAAATACACATGTACTCTCGTGCGGAGCAAACGACGGCGACTTACTAATTAGGCATCTCCAACTAGCCGACTCATTTTCGTACACCAAATGTGTTTGTTTTGGTCCGCTTGAATCAGCTCTGTTAGAGTATACGTGTACGGTCTGGTTAGTCTAGGATAGAGATAGATCTTGTGTCTTGTCTTGCACTACAAGATGATCTCTGTACGTCTATATATACTCGTCTATCCCTCTCTATCGTTCTACATAGTATCAAAGCGGCAAGATCCTTGACCTAGTTGCCGCCGCATCCACCTAGCGTCGCCGCCCGCCATGGCGCCGCGCTAGCCGAGCAACACGCTTCCGCCACGCCGCCCCTAGGGAGGTCGATCTCCATGATATTTATCGGGGGTTGCGCAACCCGTACGCAAGGTTCGTCTGTTGATCCGTGATCGGCTCTCATGTAAGTCTTTTTCTCCGATCTCTTGATCGGTTTTCTTTTTTGGTTTACCGATCTTAGATTGGCTTGATTCGTCCACCGCCGTAGTCATCGCCGCGCCTCTACTCCGACCATCGGCTTCGAGGATCTACACCATGCACGTGCGCCTGCCTCCTCCGCTGTTGCGCCTGCCTCGACAGGCTGTCGCGCACCACGGACGGCTGCTACGCCTTCCTTGGAAGGCTACCGCGACCACCCTCCCTCGGATCCTCTTCGTCGTCATCGTCTGGGACTTCACCGACAACGCCACCATCAACTCCGATCTATGCGTTGTCCATGCCCTGGCGCATACGGCGCACTGTCGGTCTGATCAACCGATCCCACGCCTATCTACGCCAACCACATCCTCAAGCACGCGCCTACCACCGATCGAGCTACGGGCTGCCGCTGCGTCGCCCCCTCGGACCGTAACACCGCCGCCTTTGGTCCATGCTACCGCCTTCCCACGCCTTCCTTAGCGTGTACGTCGCCGGTGGTCTCCCAGCCACTGCACCGACTTGCGCCCTGCAGCTATGCCGCCCCCTCGCGTTGTAGCATCGCTGCACGCAGTCTACTTCGCTGTTCCGGTGCATCGACGTCCTCGGCTTTCACCACGCCATCTCCTACAGGCGCGGATCACCGCCGTCTGCACATGGTCTTCGTCACGTCGCCGGATTTCTTTCTCGCCTACTTCGAGCACCGCCACCGCACTTCACAAGGTAACCTGCAAGGTGATCTCACGCCGTGGTAGGTCCCGCCGACTACCCCATCGCAACTCCAGGTATCCAGCATGACTACCCCAGGTCGCCGCTGGTTTTGCCGCCTTCAACGTCTTCGTCCACTACAACTTCGCCGCCAGCGTCATCGCCTCGTCCCAGACTACACCACCTGCTACTCTACTCCGACAACCGCGGACAGCACCGACATCTCTCCCTTTGCTGCTCTGCGCGTCGCAACCGCTCTGGAGGCCTCCTCTGCTAGTCTTTCTGACATTGGCGACAAGTTAATGATGGTTCCTGCCCCCGCACGCCTGGTACTGGCAACACCGAGAGTGCCTTCGTTCCCGACGCGTTCCCGAGTCTGGCAAGCTCGGATCGGCGCCTCGTCTTCATCGGCTTCGACAACATCTTCTTCGGCATTGACCCCTCTACGACTGCCTCGACCGTGTCACCGACGAGTTCTTCTTTGCATACTCGGTTCTGGCAAAACTGGAGTGTGCGTTCGTCCCCGACGTGCTCCTAGTTCTGGCAAAACTTTGGCCGCACCTCGTCCTTGACGGCTCGGTGTTGATGTAGAGCTCGTTGGGAACCCCAAGAGGAAGGTATGATGAGCACAACAGCAAGTTTCACTCAGTTATGAAACTAAGGTTTAATCGAACCAGTAGGAGCAAGGAAACACCCTAAAGATGTTGCTAGCTGAGCCTTGGCAGGGCGCACTACCGGTGCTAGTAGCAACGTGGAGACCTACACAACACAACCACAGAACTCTGTCCCCAACTTGCGATGAGGTTGTCAGTCTCACCGTGTTTTGCTGAAAACAAAGGATTAAATGTATCGAATGGAAGAAAGTAATAGTTTGCAGAAAGTAACACAAAGCAGTAAACAGTTTATAGATTGTATGTAAAAGAAAGGACCGGGATCCATAGTTCACTAGAGGTGGCTCTCCTTAAGATAGATAACATGCTGAGTGAACAAATTACAGCGGGGCAATTGACAAGCATCGAGAAAGCAATACATGCATATACTAATCATCTTGACTCCTTTGGAACTTGATTGGGCATTACAACATTATACATAGACCGCCATCCAACTGCATCTATGACTAATAATCCACCTTCAGGTTATCATCCGAACCCCCTCCAGTATTAAGTTGTAAGCAACAGATTATTGTTTTACGAATTGCGTGTAAAGTAAACAATACGATTGTTCTATGAACAAAGGATTGTTGTTTTCTCCCTAGTAGCAACAACACATCTAGTACCTTAGAGATTTCTGTCACTTCCCTAGATTACCGGAGGCATGAACCCACTATCGAGCATAAATACTAACTCTTGGAGTTGCTAGCATCTACTTGGCCAAGATAGCTACTAACAACAGAAAGCATGCAAGATCACAAATAACAAAGACATGATAGAATCAATAATCAATCTAAAATAGCATCTCAATATCCATCGGATCCCCGCAAATACAACATGTAGAATTACAAATAGATGATCTTGATCATGAATGGAGCTCACAAGATCTAGGCATGAAAGCACAAAGGAGGAGAACTAGCCATCTAGCTACTACATGGATCCGTATTCCAGAGATGAACTACTCGCGCATCACACCGGAGGCTTGCATGGTGATGAAGAAGGCCTCCAGGGTGAATTCCCCTCTCTGGCAGGGTGCCGGGAAGAGCTTTAGATCCCTCCCGATCTAGGGATGGAGATGACGGTGGCCACAGACTCTTTTGTGGATTTTTGATCGGGTCCTTAGGGTTTTCGTCCCGAGGGCATCTTATAGGCGGAAGGAGAGGCCGGGGGGTGTTGGGGTCGGCCAGACCACCCCCTGGCGCGGGTTAGGCCTGCCCGCGCGGCCAGGTGGTGTGGTCGCCCCCAGCCCTTCTCCATCTCGTATTCTGGCATCTGATGACTTCCGGAAAAATAGGCACTTTGGCTTGTCCCGTCCAATTCCGAGAATATTCATTTTCTGACTTTCCTGGAACCAAAAACAACAGAAAACAGGCAGCTAGCACTGTGGCTCTTGTTAATAGGTTAGTCCAAGAAATCATATGAAAAGTACTCCAAAGTGTGGACAAAACATAAGAAAGTGGATAAAACCAAGCATGGAACATCAAAAATTATAGATACATTTGCAATGTATCAACATCCCCAAGCTTAACTCCTGCTCATCCTCGAGTAGGTAAGTGATAAAAAAGAAAGAATATTTTTTGAGGTGACGTGCACCATCAAAGACTTGATCAAAGTATTTGTAAAACATTCAAAACTGGGATCATAGTACTTCAATCATAACATGAAAGACAAAGTTCTAGCAATAAGACAAATAAACTAAGATGCAACATGAAAAAGCACAAACAAAAGATTCATGAATAACAATGCTTTGCAAGACGTTTGTTTGTTTCACATAAAGAAAACATAACATAATAGTATTCAGCTTGTCCCTCATAGGGTAGCAAATATAAATGCATAGGACACCTTCAAAGTTTATAAGAGTGACTAGATACAAATAGTTTAAAACAAGCAATATCAAGTTATGCATCAATTAACTAGTCTTGGGACAATGCACATATAACTAAGAATGGCCACTATGCTCTCAAAGTAAGTGCATAAAGATAGAAGGTGGAGACTCAATATATAATGGTGGAAGAAAGGCCTTCATAAAAGGAAGTAGGGATTCAAGTCTCATAAAGAGCTTCCAAAAATTATGGTACTCATAGCTTTCAGCTCTCATTTCCCCTATCATAAGCATCTGGAAGTGATTAAGGTTAAAGTGAACAAACTATGGTGTACATGCTTGACGAAGTATAAGTTAGAAATCTCATGTCCCTTGTATACGAGGGCCGCTCCTCATGCTACTCAAGTTTAGTCACTGGTAAGTTCTTGTCATCATAAGTACATGTGTATCATAGAGAACCGCCAATGGGGTACCCCTTGCTCGATGATATGGAAGAATCCCCATATCAAAATGACAAGGCAAGCAGACAACGAGCATCTCAACAATCTTCTTATTTACCATGGGAATATGGTGCTTTTTTCTCTCTTTCCTCTTTTCATAATCTCTTTTTTTCTCTTTTTTTCAATATAGGACTCTTTTTTATAAGAAGAATGCTTCATAGACAGCTCTTTATGGTTAGGCTGCAGGTTTTCACCATGTCAGCATGGATTAGACCAGCGGCCCAGGCGTTTATCTAACACATATACATAACTCCATGGACTTACAAGCTCCTCTTTCATTTCACACCGACGACATCCATATACAAAAGAGCATGCTATCAACTAGGTACAAAGTACCTATGCAATGTTGAAAGCGTTCCCCATAAAAGCATGGTTCTGCTAATTCCCAACAAATAAGTGCAAGCATATACAACATAGACAACACAATGGTTCAGGTTTATTAAGGGCAAGAAAAGTAAAGTGTGCCATCAAGTTCGTGAGAGATTTAATCACTAGTTTTCTCATAACAAGTTTAATTTGGAAGGTAAACAAAAACATGAATATACTTGGAATAGCATAAGCTAGTAGGTAGGTATGGTGGACTCTTTGGAATAACTTGGTTTAGGGAGTCGGATGCATGAGTGGAACTCATACTTGGTTGTGGAGGCTAGCAAAAGACTGGGAGTGACAAACTAAGAGAGCAATAATGGCCATAATCATGCAGAGCGACAAAACATCATTGATCAAAGCATAAAGTGATACTACAAGTTGAAAACTAAAGGATCATAAAGGCTTATGGTGACTTGAGATAGTCATAACATGGTGTGAGCATGCACCAAGTCAACGCAAATAAAGCATCAAAGGAGAATACCACTATACTATGCTTTAATATGCTAAAACAACGCATGATTCATCCAAGGCACATTAAGCAATCTCAATTGTTTATAACAAGCCATGCTACAACAAAGAATACTAAGCATAAAGCCAAAACAATATCAAGCATGGCATGACAGATGATGGCTCAGTGTACGGCGCCAGAAAAGTGCTGGTGCGGTGTTGATATAGAGCTCGTTGGGAACCCCAAGAGGAAGGTATGATGAGCACAGCAGCAAGTTTCCCTTAGTTATGAAACCAAGGTTTAATCGAACCAGTAGGAGCAAGGAAACACCCCAAAGGTGTTACTAGCTGAGCTTTGGCAGGGCGCACTACCGGTGCTAGTAGCAACGTGGAGACGTGCACAACACAACCACAGAACTTTGTCCCCAACTTGCGATGAGGTTGTCAATCTCACCGTGTTTTGCGGAAAACAAAGGATTAAAGTATCGAATGGAAGGAAGTAATAGTTTGCAGAAAGTAAACACAAAGCAGTAAACAGTTTATAGATTGTATGTAAAGAAAAAGGACCGGGATCCATAGTTCACTAGAGGTGGCTCTCCTTAGATAGATAACATGCTGGGTGAACAAATTATAGCGGGGCAATTGACAAACATTGAGAAAGCAATACATGCATATACTAATCATCTTGACTCCTTTGGAACTTGATTGGGCATTACAACATTATACATAGACCGCCATCCAATTGCATCTATGACTAATAATCCACCTTGAGGTTATCATCCGAACCCCCTCCAGTATTAAGTTGCAAGCAACAGATTATTGCTTTATGAATTGCATGTAAAGTAAACAATACAATTGTTCTATGAACAAAGGATTGTTGTTTTCTCCCTAATAGCAACAACACATCTAGTACCTTAGAGATTTCTATCACTTCCCCAGATTACCAGAGGCATGAACCCACTATCGAGCATAAATACTAACTCTTGGAGTTGCTAGCATCTACTCGGCCAAGATAGCTACTAACAACGGAAAGCATGCAAGATCACAAATAACAAAGACATGATAGAATCAATAATCAATCTGAAATAGCATCTCAATATCCATCGGATCCCCGCAAACACAACATGTAGAATTACAAATAGATGATCTTGATCATGAACGGAGCTCACAAGATCTAAACATGAAAGCACAAAGGAGGAGAACCAGCCATCTAGCTACTACATGGATCCGTAGGCCAAGGATGAACTACTCACGCATCACACCGGAGGCTTCCATGGTGATGAAGAAGGCCTCCAGGGTGAATTCCCCTCTCCGGCAGGGTGCCGGGAAGAGCTTCAGATCCCTCCCGGTCTAGGGATGGAGATGACGGTGGCTACAGACTCTTTCGTGGATTTTTGATCGAGCACTTAGGGTTTTCGTCCCGAGGGTAATATATAGGCGGAAGGAGAGGCCGAGGGAGTGCCTGGGCTAGCCACACCACCCCTGGCACGGGCCAAGCCTGGCCGTGCGACCAGGTGGTGTGGCCGGCCTCTGGCCCCTCTCCGTCTCGTATTCTGGCATCTGATGACTTCAGGAAAAATAGGCACTTTGGATTTTGTCCCGTCCAATTCCGAGAATATTTATTTTCTGACTTTCCTGGAACCAAAAACAGCAGAAAACAGGCAGCTGGCACTGTGGCTCTTGTTAATAGGTTAGTCCAAGAAATCATATGAAAAGTACTCCAAAGTTGGAACAAAACACAAGAAAGTGTATAAAACCAAGCATGGAATATCAAAAATTATAGATACATTTGCAATGTATCAACTGAAGGGAATATGCCCGAGAGGCAATAATAAAGTGGTTATTATCTTATTCCATGTTTATGATAAATGTTTATTTTGCATGCTATAATTGTATTAATTGGAAACGTTAATACATGTGTGTTTAATAAACAAAATACAAAGTTCCTAGTAATGCTTCCCATATAAACTAGCTCGTTGATTAACAAGATGATCAAGGTTTCCTGATCATGGACATTGGATGTTGTTAATAACGAGGTCACAACATTAGTTGAATGATGTGATGAACATTCATCTGAAGTATAGCATTACGATTAGAGTCATTATGTTTATATTGCTATAACATCATACGAAGTAATCTTAGTCCTTAGACCATGAGATCATGTTAATTGCTAACACCGGAAGAGTATCTTGATAACATCAAATGTCACACCGTAACAGGGTGACTATAAAGGTGGGTTCAGTGCTACGAAGGTGTTATGTTGAGGCTCATGGATCAAGAGTGGGATTTGTCCATCCCGATGATGGATAGATATACTCTGGGCCCTCTCGGTGATATCACATTGAAATAGCTTGCAAGCAAGTGATGTGATCACTAGAATGTTATATCACGGGAACGAGAAAAGAGTACATGTCGGTAACGAGATCAAACTAGGTATGGAGATACCGATGATCGAATCTCGGACATGTAATATATCGCGAGACAAAGGGATTTAGTTACTAGCGTTAAAGGTTCTCACGATCACATAAGTCATTGTTGAATGTGTAGGAGTTAGTATGGATCTCCAGGTCCCGCTTCTGATTATTGATCTGAGAGGGGTCTCGATCATGTCTGCATTATTCGCGAACCGTAGGGTGACACACTTAAGGGATACCGACACCATTTGGAGCAAATATGTTTCAGATAAAGATTTAAGAAAGCGCTGGAATTATTTCAATAGACACCGAAACTATTTCGGGTGAAATTACTGAAATTGGTTCTGCATGTAATATTGAAATGTTTTAGGGGGTTTTATGTGAATGTTTGTTAATTAAAGTAATTAACAAAATTCTGAATAAAATTAATAAAAGAGTTTTATTAAATGAGAGAGCATTAAATTTGGAGAAATTTAATGCATTTAAAGTGGAGACTTTAAAAGAGAATGTGAAGGGGCATTTTAATGTGGAGGGGGTTACAACCACATGAATGGGGGAGGTGAAGGGATACCCTCCCCTCCTCCTATAAAAGGCCCCCCTCTCACTCCTTCCTCACACCTCCTCGTGAAGGATCTCTCTCCCCCTCTAGTATTATTCCCCATAGTCTCAAATTAGCGAGATACATGTTCTCGGTGGCTTTATCTGGAAAGGAGTTGCTGCTTCCGCTGCTTTGCTAGAGCGAGGGATAGAGGTTGTCGGGGTACCGGACGTGTGTGTGATCACGGATGCACCGCTGCTTTGCGGTGCTGGACTTGGTGGTGCTGGACTTGCTGGAGCTGGATCTGAAGGACGTGCTGGAGCCGGACCTGCTGGACTTCATCACGATCTTGAGATCGGCAAGTGTACGACTACATCATCCACGAGTTCCAACTCGTTAACAAAGCTTTGTTGTCTTCGAGGGTAAGTTCTCTATGGATGTATATCCACCCGTTGCTTGTATCTAGTAGATAGATCTTGGCGTATAGTTCCCATCGTATGAATTTTTTTGTTTTCTATGCTGCGAACCCAACAGTGGTATCAAAGCCTGATCTATGTGTAGGTGCTTTGCACGGGTAGTACACATATGTTTATATGTGGGCGATGATGATCATGTTATTGCTTCTTTCATGTATTTTGGATATTGGTGGCATAGTGGGATGAAGCGGCCCGGACCAACCTTACATGTCATCATACATGAGACCGGTTCCACGACTGACATGCAACTTCTTTTGCATAAGTGGCTGGCGGGTGTCTGTCTCTCCTACTATAGTCAATATCTGATTTACAATGAGTTGCTAATAACTTGGTTATCCTCGTTGTGGTTCATGTTCGTAGGTAAGACCGGTTCTATGTCCGAAAGCCCTAAGCCACGTAAAACTTGCAATGGATAAATTAGAGGCGTCTAGTTTAGATCGTTGCTGGGCTAGTGTCATGATATGGTAATGTTGTAATTAGATGTATGATAGATACTCTTACAACACACCTAACGTGTAAGTTCCATAGACCTTGGCCTTACACACAAAGGAATGATAGAGATCATACCATGATGCATATGATAGAGATCAAATGCATGGACCATATCATCTCACTTTACACATTAGATGTTTGCATCTTATATTGCTAGTTTGGCATTTTAGTAGCATTTTAAGATGATCCCTCATTTAGATATCAAGATAAAAATGTGTTCTTCCTTAAGTATGCACCGTTCTATGGATCATGTTTCAAGACATCACGTGATGATCGGGTGTACTCGACTCTACGCTTTCATACAACGGGTGTAAGACAATTTTACACACGCAAGTACTAAGGTTCTTACTTGGAAAGCCTAGCATGTGCAGACATGGCCTCGGAACACGGACCGAAAGGTTAAGCATGAGTCATATAGTTGATATGATGGCCATATTGATGCTCGCCTTTGAAGCTACACCGACTCACGTGATGATCGGACTTGGTGTAGTGGATTTGGTTCATGTAATCACCAAAAGGCACGAGGGATGTCATTTTTGAGTGGGAGTTCATTTCTAATTTGGATTAGTCGAACTCAATTTGTCATAAACTAAATCAAAGTGAATTTGCATAATTTGTTGTAGTCATTGGCATCTGTTCACTACCTTATGCTTAGTTTTAATTGAGATAATAGAACTATAGAATTCTGGATATTTACTTTATGAACTGGTATCGTATTGTTTTGAATGTCAATTTAAAGTTTATAAGTCCTATTGCAAACTTTCAGCAAACTCTGTCTACTCCATGAAGTTTAATAAGTAGTATTAAATCAAGAGTAAGAATTCCAATGTTAGTATCTAAAGTATCATGTTTGCCTCCATGATTATTGATATTCAAAAGTTGTTTTAATATCAAGATTATCTAGGAGCTGAAAAATTGTTTCAGAAACCATCATGTGTGGAAGATATTGTGATATCCGAAACAATGTTTTTGGTTGCATTATGATAGAGTATAATTTAGCAAAATACATGTTCTCATATTGTATGAGAATTTGTGAAGGATGGAGATGTTAGGCATCCGAATCTCCCAAAAAGGTTTTTGGGAACTAACATTATACTCGTGATTCTTCCTTATAGGCTATAGTAGCTTGATCATGAAAGTTGTCATGATAAGGATGAATAGAAGATGTAGGTAAAATGTTTACTACACTAATAGATTACTAAAGAATGGATTTTTGAAAGAACGCGAAACATTTGATGATGGTGATCCACTTCAAAGTGCAAGTTCAAAGGTATTAGTATTTGACTATATACACTTTGTACTATGTGTCATGTGAATGACACCACTATTGATCTTGATAGATTCTTTTAAAAGAAAAGGAATTGTTGAAAGAGAATCTATAAAATATTTGGAAGAAAAGAAAAGGTTGGAGATGTCCAACTTAGGTATATAGAAGATATACATGTTATGGCTGTATTCCTTGCTTGTTAAACAATGTGGTTCTGAGGTATTGGATACCGGTATTGGATATCGAATTGGTTGGTATGAAGTGTCATACAGAACAACACAATTCATGAACTGCAACGGCCTAAGTAACTGGTAAGAGAATAAGTGATCATGTTCATCGAGAACAAATAAAGTGTTATAGTGTTTTTCATTGTCGTCAAACCTAGCCTTCAAGATTTGTTTTAATAATTGTTATTTTGTTCCGGTATTACGAGAACAATGGTTGTTCAAATAATTACCGTATTCCATAAAGGATGGATGAACTTTTACAGGTCTAGTGGGAGAAATCACATCCATAAACACTATTGCTAAAATGTCGCAAGACAAATGATTGAAAGATCACTTATGAAGTGACATCGCTGTTTAAATTATATTGGAAAGAAAACATGAAGAAAAACCATGCTGATGGATTTTTGGAGTCTTTGATTTTGATCAATTGACGCTTGTGAGACTTTCCTCGAGATAATTGAAACTCCATTCATAGGCCAAAGAGGAACGAATGACTAGCTTATTAGAAATTGTGCATGCTGATGTGCATACTCTATTATGTGTAGCCATATGTGATGGATCTTTTTGCTTCATATGCTTTCTCCAGAAATTTGAGTGAATATATCTATATATTTACTTAATAAGGAAGAAGTATGAAACATTTGAAAATTGTTCAAAGACTTTCAAGATGAAGTGAAAAATCATTGTAACAAGAAAATAAAGAGTTTATGATTCAATCATAAAGGAAGATATTTGAGTTACATGTTTAGCAAAACACTTAAGATTTGAGGAATTGTTCCATGATTTGTGTTTCCCGGTAAACCATAGGAGTATGGCATATTCGAGAGATGAAATCAAACCATGTTTGACATGGTAAGATCAAAGGTGTCATTTATAAAACTGCCATTATGTTTTAAGGATTGAAGCTTTAGAGACTACCGCTTTTTACACTAAAAAGAGCACCATCATGATCCGTTGAAATGACACCATATAAGTTATGGTTTGGGATAAAACCCGAATTGTCTTTTCTTAAATTTTGGTATGCTATGCATAATTAAAATGTTTACAACCAAAGTCGGATAAGCACGTCTTTGTAGGTTATCCCAAAAAATTTGTTGGGAATTTCTCCATAACACCAAGGACAAAAGAGTTTGTTACTTAGAACGTCAAGTTTCTTGAGAAGGAATTTTCACGAAAAGTTAAGTGGGAGGACATAGAACCTTGATAAGGTTATTGAACCTTAGCTATATGTGCTAAGTAGCGCAGTGCCAGAAAGTGTCCCGGTGGCGGCCACAATGCTCATGGCTCCCATGATTACAAAGGTTGTGATCTCGGAGATTAGAGTTCCTATTGAACCGTGTGGGTCGGTAAGAATCAAATAGTGTGATTTGATAAGCAAGTCGTTATTGTTTTGACAATGATGAACCGACTACATGCAAAGAAGCGATGATGGGCCCTGACTCCATCAAATGACTAGAAGTCATAGAATCCATGATAGTATCCATACACGAGAAATCAAGTTTCTGAACTTGGAAGACCCTTCGGAAAGGCGTGAAGCCTATCGGTCATGTTTGGATCTATAAAGAAATAGACATGGATGTTTAACATCTATGAAATAGTCGACATGTCGGAAAGAAATTTACGGCAATGTTCAAGGAGTTGACTATGACAAGCTTTGATCTTTCATAGCGATATTTAGTCTTGACGGATTAATGTAGCAACCACTACATATAATTTGATGTATGGTAGTTGAACAAACAAAA
Source organism: Avena sativa (assembly GCA_916181665.1). Classification (NCBI taxonomy): domain Eukaryota; kingdom Viridiplantae; phylum Streptophyta; class Magnoliopsida; order Poales; family Poaceae; genus Avena; species Avena sativa. Next base: position 454,700,573 of record OV702288.1, on the reverse strand, counting down.
CAATGTTCTTCTTATAGAATGGTTACCTAGGACGTGTAAAAGACATAGTCCGAAGGGTTTTGTTAATTCAAAGGGTGCTAAAAGGGCATGCAAACTTCAATAGTTGAAGTAAGCATAGCGGAGTTGGAATCTTCACCATGATGAAATTGTTAAATGAGTTTAAATTCATCGAAGATGATGAAGATGCTTGCAGTTGCAAGAAATTAAGTGGGAGCGCTGAGACATATTTCTAATACATTATGTAGAGGACATATTGTTGATTGGAAATGATGTATCTTGTCTTGACATAAGTTAAGAATTTCATTAAAATAAGATTTCGATGAAAGACTTGGGCAAACCCGGAATATTTGGCATCAATATCTATATGGATATATTGAGGCGCTAATATGGTTGTGCAAGACATACATATATGAGATGTTGAAAGGGTTCAATATAGAAACAACAAGAAAAGTTCTTGCTGCATGGAAAGGATTGTATCAAGATTCAAGTGTTTCAACACTTAGTGAGTAAAATCACATGAAGATTTTGATCTATTATATCGTGATATGTATATATCCAGAATGTCATATGCTCTAAATGTTATAAGCACATACCAGAATGATTCATAAGATGATCATTGGACAATAGTAAATATATTCTTATGAACTTTGGAAGAACTAAGAATATATCATGTATAAGTGACAAATAGTTAAAGGTAGTTCATTGTAAAGTGTTACATTGATACTAGTTTTGTCACAAGATACAAATTAAATTTATCTCAATTTAGACTATGGGTGGCACAATTTAATGGAAAGATTGTTCCATGATGGATTTCGATCAGTTCCAAAGTTGAAACATTGTGACGGATACTACAACAAAAGGCTAAGTATATAACTGCTATAGTAGCAGCAAAGGAGGGCATTTGTGTTAAGTAGTTTGTTATCAAACTAGGTGTGGTTCAAAGTGGGATAATACTATGAAGATATATTGTATGACAATAATATCAACATATTTTAACCCGAACGAACTAAAGGTCTCACCAAAGGACCAAATTTATACAATGCCATCTCATTTGAGAATGAGTGATGCGTACAGACGCAAAGACATGCAAATACACACGGACCTGAAAGTGCCAGGTCCGAAGATTATGTTAACCACTAGCAAACGTGTATATTCAACACCTAGGTGTTGTATATACAAGTTTACAAACTAGATTATTGACTCTAGTGCAAGTGGGAGACTATTATGCCCGAGAGGCAATAATAAAGTGGTTATTATCTTATTCCATGTTTATGATAAATGTTTATTTTGCATGCTATAATTGTATTAATTGGAAACGTTAATACATGTGTGTTTAATAAAAAATACAAAGTTCCTAGTAATGCCTCTCATATAAACTAGCTCGTTGATTAACAAGATGATCAAAGTTTCCTGATCATGGACACTGGATGTTGTTAATAACGAGGTCACAACATTAGTTGAATGATGTGATGAACATTCATCTGAAGTATAGCATTACGATCACAGTCATTATGTTTATATTGCTATAACATCATACGAAGTAATCTTAGTCCTTAGACCATGAGATCATGTTAATTGCTAACACCGGAAGAGTATCTTGATAACATCAAACGTCACACCGTAACAGGGTGACTATAAAGGTGGGTTCAGTGCTACGAAGGTGTTATGTTGAGGCTCATGGATCAAGAGTGGGATTTGTCCATCCCGATGACGGATAGATATACTCTGGGCCCTCTCGGTGATATCACATTGAAATAGCTTGCAAGCAAGTGATGTGATCACTAGAATGTTATATCACGGGAACGAGAAAAGAGTACATGTCGGTAACGAGATCAAACTAGGTATGGAGATACCGATGATCGAATCTCGGACATGTAATATATCGCGACACAAAGAGATTTAGTTACTAGCGTTAAAGGTTCTCACGATCACAGAAGTCATCGTTGAATGTGTAGGAGTCAGTATGGATCTCCAGGTCCCGCTTCTGATTATTAATCTGAGAGGGGTCTCGATCATGTTTGCATTATTCGCGAACCGTAGGGTGACACACTTAAGGGATACCGACACCATTTGGAGCAAATATGTTTCAGATAAAGATTTAAGAAAGCGCTGGAATTAATTCAATAGACACCGAAACTGTTTCGGGTGAAATTACCGAAATTGGTTCTGCATGTAATATTGAAATGTTGCAGGGGGTTTTATGTGAATGTTTATTAATTAAAGTAATTAACAAAATTCTGAATAAAATTAATAAAAGAGTTTTATTAAATGAGAGAGCATTAAATTTGGAGAAATTTAATGCATTTAAAGTGGAGACTTTAAAAGAGAATGTGAAGGGGCATTTTAATGTGGAGGGGGTTACCACCACATGAATGGGGGAGGTGAAGGGATACCCTCCCCTCCTCCTATAAAAGGCCCCCTCTCACTCCTTCTTCCTCACACCTCCTCGTGAAGGATCTCTCTCCCCCTCTAGTATTATTCCCCATGGTCTCGAATTAGCGAGATACATGTTCCCGGTGGCTTTATCTGGAAAGGAGTTGCTGCTTCCGCTGCTTTGCTGGAGCGAGGGACGGAGGTTGTTGTGGTACCGGACGTGTGTGCGATCACGGATGCACCGCTGCTTTGCGGTGCTGGACTTGGTGGTACTGGACTTGCTGGAGCTGGATCTGAAGGACGTGCTGGAGCCGGACCTGCTAGACTTCATCACAATCTTGAGATCGGCAAGTGTACGACTACATCATCCACGAATTCCAACTCGTTAACAAAGCTTTGTTTTCTTCGAGGGTAAGTTCTCTATGGATGTATATCCACCCGTTGCTTGTATCTAGTAGATAGATCTTGGCGTATAGTTCCCATCGTAGGAATTTTTTTGTTTTCTATGTTGCGAACCCAACATCAACATCCCCAAGATTAACTCCTGCTCGTCCTCGAGTAGGTAAGTGATAAAAAGAAAGAATAATTTTTGAGGTGACATGCACCATCAAAGACTTGATCAAAGTATTTGTAAAACATTCAAAGCTGGGATCATAGTACGTCAATCATAACATGAAAGACAAAGCTCTAGCAATAGACAAATAAACTACGATGCAACATGAAAAGGCACAAACAAAAGATTCATAAATAACAATGCTTTGCAAGACGTTTGTTTGCTTCACATAAAGAAAACATAGCATAATAGTATTCAGCTTGTCCCTCATAGAGTAGCAAATATAAATGCATAGGACACCTTCAAAGTTCATAAGAGTGACTAGATACAAAAGTTTAAAACAAGCAATATCAAGTTATGCATCAATCAACTAGTCTTGGGACAATGCACATAGAACTAAGAATGGCCACTATGCTCTCAAAGTAGGTGCATAAAGGTAGAAGATGGAGACTCAATATGTTGGTGGAAGAAAGGCCTTTTTATAAAAGGAAGTATGGATTCAAGTCTCATAAAGAGCTTCCAAAAATTATCGTACTTATAGCTTTCAGCTCTCATTGCCCCTATCATAAGCATCTTGAAGTGATTAAGGTTAAAGTGAACAAACTATGGTGTACATGCTTGACGAAATATAAGTTAGGAATCTCATGTCCCTTGTATACGAGGGCCGCTCCTCATGCTACTCAAGTTTAGTCACCGGTAAATTCTTGTCATTGTAAGTACATGTGTATTATAGAGAACCGCCAACGGGGTACCCCTTGCCCGTTGATACGGAAAAATCCCCATATCAAAATGACAAGGCAAGCAGACAACGAGCATCTCAGCAATCTTCTTATTTACCATGGGAATATGGTGCTTTTTTCTCTCTTTCCTCTTTTCATAATATGTCTTTTTTTCTTTTTTTCTCAATATAGGACTCTTTTTTTATAAGAAGAATGCTTCATAGACAACTCATTATGGTTACGCTGCAGGTTTCCACCATGTCAGCATGGATTAGACCAGCGGCCCAGGCGTTTATCTAACACATATACATAACTCCATGGACTTATAAGCTCCCCTTTCATTTCACACCGACGACATCCATATACAAAAGAGCATGATATCAACTAGGTACAACTACCAAGTGCAATGTTGAAAGCGTTCCCCATGAAAGCATGGTTCTGCTAATTCCCAACAAATAAGTGCAAGCATATACAACATAGACGACACAATGGTTCAAGTTTATTAAGGGCAAGAAAAGTAAAGTGTGCCATCAAGTTCGTGAGAGCTTTAATCACTAGTTTTCTCATAACAAGTTTAAATCGGAAGGTAAACAAAAGCATGAATATACTTGGAATAGCATAAGATAGTAGGTAGGTATGGTGGACTCTTTGGAATAACTTGGTTTAGGGAGTTGGATGCATGAGTGGAACTCATACTTGGTTGTGGAGGCTAGCAAAAGACTGGGAGCGACAAACTAAGAGAGCAATAATGGCCATAATCATGCAAAGCGAAAAAACATCATTGATCAAAGCATAAAGTGATACTACAAGTTGAAAACTAAAGAATCATAAAGGCTATGGTGACTTGAGATAGTCATAACATGGTGTGAGTATGCGCCAAGTCAACCCAAATAAAGCATCAAAGGAGAATACCACTATATTATGTTTTAATATGCTAAAACAACGCATGATTCATCCAAGGCACATTAAGCAATATCAATTGTTTATAACAAGTCATGCTACAGCAAAAATACTAAGCATAAATCCAAAACAATATCAAGCATGGCATGACAAAGCATAGTCCACAGTCAAAAACGAGCTCTTTTTAGCACACAAGTATGAACTTTCCTACTCTTTTCCAAACTAAACCAAACTATTTGCAAACCAATGTATGAAAGAGGGGGTCCAACCAATTTATTCAGAAAACTAAGGAAACAAAAGCAAACGAAAAACCAAAACAAAAATGAAAAAGAAGACGCTCCAAGAACAACACAACTGTGCATGAAACAATAAAAATGAAGCGTTTGGAAGAAACCTGGAATTTTTATTGATGAAGAAGGGGAATGCCTTGGGCATCCCCAAGCTTTGACGCTTGTACTTCTTGGATATTTCTTGGGGTGACACGTGTGGAATCCCCAAGCTTGAGCTTTAGTCCATCCTTCATCTCATTACTCATTCCTTCCATACACCTGAAATTTTTCCTTCATACAAAACTTCACACAATCTTTATTAGCAACATTAGTGCACTCAAGATAAATAAGTCTTCAGGTTCAGTTCTAACACCAAATAAACTCCCATTAGAACACTAGCTACTGAAGCACTTCCCTCAAAAAGCTCAATTCCCCAAAAGAACTCAAAAAGGAACCAACAAGAAGCAAATGCAGAAAATGGCAGAAATCTGTCAAAACAGACCAACAGGTAAAGACAAATTTTTTAGAAGACCTTATGTTGCTCAAATCAAAAAGTGTTGAACTAACGGAAGTTAGGTAACAAGCTGGGGCAAAAGCAAAAAACTTCACGCCTCAAAAAGACATTCAGAGATTTTACACGAATTTTTACGGTGAAGCACAGAAATCTGTTTCGGGACATCAACTTTCCCAATCATTACTTCTCTCTCATTAGAGGTTACTCTTGGCACAAAAAGCAAATAAAAAGGATAAGGAGCGGTTATTACTGAATTAATAACTTCCAAGACTCATCTAAAACTTTTGGATTATCTTCCAATAATTACTTTTCTTTAACGCCTTTAAGTTAGGCATAAGAAGCAAGAAAGAATCAAGTGTTCTCAAATGAAGAAGCATTAAAACCAAATTTCTTGCTCTTACCTCTCTTACTTTTATTTTTAACCCTGGGGAAAATATGATTGTTTGGTGGAGAAGAAAGGTGCATGGTCCCCTTTCCCACATATATTATTGCTCCAAGGAGTTCTAATAGCGACCTTCCAAGTGTAATTTGTCCTTTTCCTGCACATTCAATAACAAGATAATCAGTAGAAATCATTTTCCCAAGGATCTTTGTAAACACTCCTTCAGCTATTCCAATAGGTAATATGGTAGCATTATTAGCAAGAGATATTTATTTTCCTCCTTCAGTAAGACCCCAAGTATTCAAAGATTCATAAATATCTTTGGGCATAAGACAAAATTCAGACATGATATCACAGCGAGCTTGAAAAGTTTCAGTGTTTATCTCAATCTTTACTGTAGGGAGCCACTTTGATGGTTCAGAATTTATTGGGACATAATTATGATGCTCCCTAAGCGTATTGTAGCAATCTTTTAAGCTAGTAGTGCTAGTCTCAAGAGTGTTCAATCTAGCAAATATTCTTGCGAAGGTAATATCAGTTTGGCTAGGCAAGTTGGAAGTGAGGATCAATTTATTTATAGCATCATCCTCATTACATTGGAGGAAATCTCCTCCCACAACAGCATCTAAAGCATATCTATAGCAAAGAGCAATTCCAAGGTAAAAACGACTAAGGAACAAACTTTGAGTCATTTTAGGCTCAGTTTTTTCATGTAGATCAAAGATTCTAGACCAAGATTCCTTAAAACTTTCCTAAATTCCTTGTTTAAAAGTGAAAATCATTTCCTCGGGTGACATAGTGATTGGAGCAAGGCTAGACATAATGGCAACTTAGGATAGGAACTAATTTTTTTTGTGTTTTCAAATAACAAAGCAAACTAGTAAAACTATTTTTTGTGTGTTTTTGATAAAGAAACAAGCAAACAAAGCAAAAAGAAATTAAGAAAAACAAAAACAACAAAGTAAAGATATTGGTTATGAGGGACTCCCCTTGTGAAGATGTCCTTGACTCCCCGGCAACGACGCCAAAAAAAATGCTTGATGGCTCAGTGTACGGCGCCCGAAAAGTGCTGGTGCGGTGTTGATGTAGAGCTCGTTGGGAACCCCAAGAGGAAGGTATGATGAGCACAGCAACAAGTTTCCCTCAGTTATGAAACCAAGGTTTAATCGAACCAGTAGGAGCAAGGAAACACCCCAAAGGTGTTACTAGCTGAGCTTTGGCAGGGCGCACTACCGGTGCTAGTAGCAACATGGAGACCTGCACAACACAACCACAGAACTTTGTCCCCAACTTGCGATGAGGTTGTCACTCTCACCGTGTTTTGCGGAAAACAAAGGATTAAACTTATCAAATGGAAGGAAGTAATAGTTTGCAGAAAATAAACACAAAGCAGTAAACAGTTTATAGATTGTATGTAAAGATAAAGGATCGGGATCCATAGTTCACTAGAGGTGGCTCTCCTTAGATAGATAACATGCTGGGTGAACAAATTACAGCGGGGCAATTGACAAACATTGAGAAAGCAATACATGCATATACTAATCATCTTGACTCCTTTGGAACTTGATTGGGCATTACAACATTATACATAGACCGCCATCCAACTGCATCTATGACTAATAATCCACCTTCAGGTTATCATCCGAATCCCCTCCAGTATTAAGTTGCAAGCAACAGATTATTGCTTTACAAATTTCGTGTAAAGTAAACAATACGATTGTTCTATGAACAAAGGATTGTTGTTTTCTCCCTAGTAGCAATAGCACATCTAGTACCTTAGAGATTTCCGTCACTTCCCCAGATTACCAGAGGCATGAACTCACTATCGAGCATAAATACTAACTCTTGGAGTTGCTAGCATCTACTCGGCCAAGATAGCTACTAACAACGAAAAGCATGCAAGATCACAAATAACAAAGACATGATAGAATCAATAATCAATCTGAAATAGCATCTCAATATCTATCAGATTCCCGCAAACACAACATGCAGGATTACAAATAGATGATATTGATCATGAACGGAGCTCACAAGATCTAAACATGAAAGCACAAAGGAGGAGAACCAGCCATCTAGCTACTACATGGATCCGTAGGCCAAGGATGAACTACTCACGCATCACACCGGAGGCTTCCATGGTGATGAAGAAGGCCTCCAGGGTGAATTCCCCTCTCCGGCAGGGTGCCGAGAAGAGCTTCAGATCCCTCCTGATCTAGGGATGGAGATGGCGGCGGCTACAAACTCTTTCGTGGATTTTTGATCGGGCACTTAGAGTTTTCGTCCCGAGGGCAATATATAGGCAGAAGGAGAGGCCGAGGGGGTGCCTGGGCTGGCCACACCACCCCCTGATGCGGGCCAAGCCTGCCCGCGCAGCCAGGTGGTGTGGCCGGCCTCTGGCCCCTCTCCGTTTCGTATTCTGGCATCTGATGACTTCCAGAAAAATAGGCACTTTGGCTTTTGTCCCGTCCAATTCCGAGAATATTTATTTTCTGACTTTCCTGGAACCAAAAACAGCAGAAAATAGGCAGCTGGCACTTTGGCTCTTGTTAATAGGTTAGTCCAAGAAATCATATGAAAAGTACTCCAAAGTTGGAACAAAACACAAGAAAGTGGATAAAACCAAGCATGGAACATCAAAAATGATAGATACATTTGCAATATATCAACAGAGCATAGGCCACAGTCAAAAACGAGCTCTTTTTACCACATAAGCATGAACTTTCCTACTCTTTTCCAACCAAACCAAACTATTTGCAAACCAATGTATGAAAGAGGGGGTCCAACCAATTTATTCAGAAAACTAAGCAAACAAAAGCAAACCAAAACAAAAATGAAAACAAAAAAGAAGACGCTCCAAGAACAACACAACTGTGCATGAAACAATAAAAATGAAGCGTTTGGAAGAAACCTGGGATTTTTATTGATGAAGAAGGGGATGCCTTGGGCATCCCCAAGCTTTGACGCTTGTACTTCTTGGATATTTCTTGGGGTGACATGCGTGGCATCCCCAAGCTTGAGCTTTAGTCCATCCTTCATCTCATTACTCATTCCTTCCATACACCTAAATTTTTTCCTTCATACAAAACTTCACACAATCTTTATTAGCAACATTAGTGCATTCAAGATAAATAAGTCTTAAGATTCAGTTCTAACACCAAATAAACTTCCATTAAAACACTATCTACTGAAGCATTTCCCTCAAAAATCTCAATTCCCCAAAAGAACTCAAAAAGGAACCAACAACAAGCAAATGTAGAAAATGGCAGAAATCTGTCAAAACAGACCAGCATGTAAAGACGAATTTTTTCGAAGACCTTATGTTGCTCAAATCAAAAAGTGTTGAACTAACGGAAGTTATATAACAAACTGGGGCAGAAGCAGAAAAATTCACGCCTGAAAAAGACATTCAGATATTTTGCACGATTTTTTACGGTGAAGCACAGAAATCTGTTTCGGGACAGCAACTTTCCCAATCATTACTTCTCTCTCATTAGAGGTTACTCTTGGCACAAAAAGCAAATAAAAAGGATAAGGAGCGGTTATTACTGAAGTAATAACTTCCAAGACTCATCTAAAACTTTTGGGTTATCTCCCAATAAGTACTTTTCTTTAACGCCTTTAAGTTAGGCATAAGAAGCAAGAAAGAATCAAGTGTTCTCAAATGAAGAAGCATTAAAACCAATACTAGAAATATTTTCAACAAGGCAAGGTATATCATCCAAATAAGTTTTAGAGGATCCTCTCTCAGTGCTCTTAGGTTCACTACTTTCATCAAACGGGTTTTCAGGAACGATGCAATCAAGATTCTTTTCTATGGCTTCATGCATTGCTACTAGTTTGAAGGGTATTGGTATCTTGATTTCCTCCCCATTAGGTTCAGTTTTACTCATATTTTCTCGTGTACCAACAACATCTACACATGAGCCTAGCATATTGAAACGTTCAAAGACTTTCCTAGCTTACTTGGCAACATCATAGAACTCCTTAAACAAAGTTTCTAGAATAAAATCCCTCTTTTCAGGGTCCTCAATTTCTTTAAGCTTAAGAAACATTACTTGCATTAAGGGGTTGAGGTTAACAAACCTAGCTTCTAACATGTGAATTAAAGAAGTTGCAGCAATCTCATAGTTTGGAGCAAGTTCTGCAAGGGATCTATTCTCAGTATCCTCATGTTTAGTAACATGATTAAAGAATTCTTCAATATTATCTTTCCCAATTATAGAACCACTACCAATTGAAAGGTCTTTCAGGGTGAATTTAGGGATCAACATGGTGAGCTAAGTAAAACTATTTTTTTGTGTTTTTGATAAAGAAACAAGCAAACAAAGCAAAAGAAACTAAGCAAAACAGAAATAACAAAGTAAAGAGATTGGTTATGAAGGACTCCCCTTGTGAAGATGTCCTTGACTCCCCGGTAACGGCGCCAGAAAAATGCTTGATGGCTCGGTGTTGATGTAGAGCTCATTGGAAACCCCAAGAGGAAGGTATGATGAGCACAATAGCAAGTTTCCCTCAGTTATGAAACCAAGGTTTAATCGAACCAGAAGGAGCAAGGAAACACCCCAAAGGTGTTGCTAGCTGAGACTTGGCAGGGCGCACTACCGGTGCTAGTAGCAACGTGGAGACCTGCACAACACAACCACAGAACTTTGTCCCCAACTTGCGATGAGGTTGTCAGTCTCACCGTGTTTTGCTGAAAACAAAGGATTAAACGTATCATATGGAAGGAAGTAATAGCTTGCAGAAAGTAAACACAAAGCAGTAAACAGTTTATAGATTGTATGTAAAAGAAAGGACCGGGATCCATAGTTCACTAGAGGTGGCTCTCCTTAAGATATATAACATGCTGGGTGAACAAATTACAACGGGGCAATTGACAAACATCGAGAAAGCAATACATGCATATACTAATCATCTTGACTCCTTTGGAACTTGATTGGGTATTACAACATTATACATATACCGCTATCCAACTACATCTATGACTAATAATCCACCTTCAGGTTATCATCCGAACCCCCTCCAATATTAAGTTACAAGCAACAGATTATTGCTTTACGAATTGCGTGTAAAGTAAACAATACGATTGTTCTATGAACAAAGGATTGTTGTTTTCTCCCTAGTAGCAACAACACATCTAGTACCTTAGAGATTTCTATCACTTTCCCAGATTACCAGAGGCATGAACCCACTATCGAGCATAAATACTAACTCTTGGAGTTGCTAGCATCTACTTGGCCAAGATAGCTACTAACAACGAAAAGCATGCAAGATCACAAATAACAAAGACATGATAGAATCAATAATCAATCTGAAATGGCATCTGAATATCCATCGGATCCCCGCAAACACAACATGCAGAATTACAAATAGATGATCTTGATCATGAACGGAGCTCACAAGATCTAGACATGAAAGCACAAAGGAGGAAAACTAGACATCTAGCTACTACATGGATCCGTAGTCCAGAGATGAACTACTCACGCATCACACCAGAGGCTTGCATGGTGATGAAGAAGGCCTCCAGGGTGAATTCCCCTCTCTGGCAGGGTGCCGGGAAGTGCTTCAGATCCCTCCCGATCTAGGGATGGAGATGACGGCGGCTACAGACTCTTTCGTGGATTTTTGATCGGGTCCTTAGGGTTTTCGTCCCGAGGGCATCTTATAGGCGGAAGGAGAGGCCGAGGGGGTGCTGGGGTCGGCCAGACCACCCCTTGGCGCGGGCCAGGCCTGGCCGCGCGGCCAGGTGGTGTGACCGGCCCCCAGCCCTTCTCCGTCTCGTATTCTGGCATCTGATGAGTTTCGGAAAAATAGGCACTTTGGCTTTTGTCCCGTCCAATTCCGAGAATATTCATTTTCTGACTTTCCTGAAACCAAAAACAGCAGAAAACAGGCAGCTGGCACTGTGGCTCTTATTAATAGGTTAGTTCAAGAAATCATATGAAAAGTACTCCAAAGTGTGGACAAAACACAAGAAAGTGGATAAAACCAAGCATGGAACATAAAAAATTATAGATACATTTGCAATGTATCAGTCCTCGATGGCTCGGACTGCATCGGCTTCGGCATCGACACCCTTCGACGACTGTCTCGACGCGTCTCCGTCATCCTCCTCGCGCACTATGCGCATGCGGCTTCATGTGCGGCTACCTCGACACCGGCATCCCCGGCCACGACATCGACCACGGCGACCCCTCGCACGGCTACCTCGACCATGACACCGCCTCACGCTCTCGACTCCCTCGACATCGACACAAGGGCTTCCACCTCGCTTGAGCATTATCAGCTTCCTCTACAGTCCAAGCTACCGTGATGTGACACCGTCCACGACGTTCCTGCTCCTACTGCGGGGATGTCAGCTCACTGGTTCTACTTCGGTTTATCTCTAGTCTGACCATCCGCGACATCCCAGTTATTCATGACGCTACCGCTACGACTGCGGGAGGATGTTAGAGTATAGGTGTACGGTTCGGTTAGTCTAGGATAGAGATAGATCTTGTGTCTTATCTTGCACTCCAAGATAATCCATGTACGTCTATATATACTCGTCCATGAGGCTCAATAATATATCCAACATATTCCGCCAATCCCTCTCTATCTTTCTACAAGCTCGCGGAAAGAAAATACGACCGTGTCCGTTTAGGTTGGGTGCTAGTGGCTAGACGTATTTTTTCAACATTTTATTAATAAAAGTAATTTATCGTATAGGTCGAAAAAATAGGAAAATAAATAGTAAAAACCCTAGCAAAGCTAAGCTAGGGTTTGTGCCATCATGGCATACGCTGGTCGGCGTCTCCTATGCGCCCTCGATGTCCGTGAGGTTGATGAAGTCAATATACGACCTGTTTATGTTTCAAGTGTTTTATTTCACATCTTTTGAACTTGAGTTCTAATTCATTTATGATGAAATACACATGTACTCTCGTACGGAGCAACCAACGGCAAACTTAAGAATTTAGGCACCTCTAATTAGTTGATCCTGGGTGTGGGGACGGGGGCTAGCAGGGTCAAACTAGTGATGCTACACTTACGGACTAATCCTACGGAGTTCCACTTACGGATCTCAAGTGGCTTGCAAATCTCACGTGGCATGCAAATCGAATCAGTTAGGCCGTGTACAATAGGACGACGTCAGCCTTTTTTTAGAGATGCCACTTGGATTTTTGCTTAGTTTTTTTTCGAAATGGGGCATTTTTCGCCCTCTGTACCGATTGGTACATACAACCTTTTTATTACTTTATCAGAATCTGTTCTTACACATTATTATATCATGAGTCACGCAGAGTTGCAACATGAATCAGCCAAGTGAAAATGCAAGAAAACATGAAGATACTTTTCATCAGCATGTTAAGCGAAGATCAAAACACCAGTTGCATTGGCTGTATAAATGTCGTGCAACCGATTTCAGCTGGGTGCACCCAATATCCAGAGCGGGACGTTTTTCCGTTGGTTGTAGCAAGGACCACGTACGGATCCAATAGGTGGCCAATGGAATAACCTGCATAAATAAAGAAGATTTTACACAGTTAAAGATATAATTGTTTCGCATATTCCATATTTCCCATAATATGGCGCACACTCCAACACGGATCTGAACTTTATCATCCTTTCCAACTCTAGCCAACCAATTACCAAACAAATTTGATATATTTTTTAGAGGAGCTATGTTCAAAGCCATATGCATACGCTAGACTATTCTAGCAAAATGGCAATCAAAAAATAGGTGTTATATTGTCTCTTCTTTGTCACAAAAACAATACTTTTTGCTGCCTTGCCAACTTCTTTTGGCTAAGTTATCTTTTGTAAGGATTACCTTTCTATGCAAGAACCACATAAAAATCTTAATTTTTAGTGGAACTTTCATCTTCCAAATATATTTTCTTAAAAACCTTGTATGATCGTTCAGTAGATCAAGGTAGAAAGATTTAATAGTGAATTTACTAGAGGATGTTAACTTCCAAACAAATTCATCAGGCTGATCAATAAGTTGGATACCCATCAGGCGGCTTACTAGATGAATCCATCTGTTCCATTTGTTTCCAGTTAGAGTCCTTCTAAACTGAATATTAAGCGGATTAACATCCGCAACAGTAACTTGTTTATGTTGTGCAATGCGATATAGGGAAGGATATTGTTGTGACAGAGGCTCTTTGCCTAACCAAATATCTTTTCAAAACCGAGTGTTCAAACTATCACCAATTTTAAATGAACCCCTCTCAAAAAAACATCTTTGACTTTCATGAGGCCTCTCCAAAAGGAGAGTCAGTTGGTTTACTCGTGACTTGCAATAAGGCTGTCGAGTGCAGGTACTTATTTTGCACTAGCTCATACCATACCCCTTGTCCATTCAAAAGCTTATAAAGCCACATGCTTAGTAAGCATTTGTTTTTTAAATCTAATACCTCAACACCGAGTCCCCCCCTCTCGATCTTTGGGTCTGTATATAATATTCCATTTAGTGAGTCTATATTTTTTCTTGTGATCGTCACTTTGCCAGAAGAAACGAGATCTAAAGAAATCTAATTTTTTTCTTACCCCTTTGGGTATTTCAAAGAAAGACAACATGAACATCGGGATACTAGTTAACCCTGAGTTTATAAGAGTCAATCTATCACTGTAGGATAGGAGCTTATCTATCCAGTTAGATAGCTTTCTTTCGAATCTATCCTCTACCAACTTTCATTCTCCATTCTTTAATTTTCGATAATGGATTGGTATACCTAGATATTTGAAAGGCAATGTTCCTAATTCACACCCAAAAAGCTTTTGAAATCGGCCTCCTCCTCCTTGGATCTACCAAAGTAGAAGACTTCGTTCTTGTGAAAGTTGATTTTTAGCCCCGAAAGTTGTTCAAAAATGCAAAGAATGAGTTTCGTATTAAGAGCTTTCTCTATCTCATGCTCTAAAAATATGATTGTGTCATCAGCATACTGAAGTATGGAGACACCCCCCTCAACTAGATGAGGAATTAAACTGTCTACTTGGCCATCCTCTTTTGCCCTTGCTATCATAATGGATAACATATCCGCCACAATGTTAAAGAGAATAGGTGATAGAGGATCCCCTTGTCTTAACCCTTTTTGTGTTTGGAAATAATGGCCTATGTCATTATTAACTTTGATACCCACACTTCCTCGACTAACAAAATCTTGTATCCATCTACACCAAGTTGGATCAAACCCTTTCATATGCATCACTTGCTGCAAAAAAGGCCATCGCACCTTATCGTACTTTTTGAAATCTAATTTGAGAAGTACTCCGTCTAATTTTTTGTAATGTAGTTCATGAATTGTTTCATGTAGAATCAGAACCCCTTCTAAAATATGTCTATCTGGTATGAAAGCTGATTGGGATGGTTGAATCACCTTATGTGCGACCTCAGTTACTCTATTAGTTCCCACTTTCGTAAAAAAAATTGAAGCTCGCATTTAACAAACATATTGGGCGAAATTGTTGTATTTGTATAGCGTTCTCTTTCTTAGGTAGTAAAATTATGGTTCCATAATTAAGGTGAAAAAGTGGCAGTTCCCCTTTCTGGAATTTCCCAAACATATTCATTAGATCTCCTTTAATAATATTCCAGAAACGCTGGTAGAATTCTGCCGGGAACCCATCTGGTCCCGGTGCTCTATTAGTTTCCATTTACATAATTACCTCATGTACCTCTCTTTTTATGAAATTGGCCGTAAGTATATTATTTTCTTCTTGAGAAATTTGAGGAATGTCAGCTATTTGGGATTCTATTAAAGAGAAATTATTTTGAGCCTCTGCTCTGAATAATTTCTTATAGTATTCTGTAATGTAGTTCTTCAGGTTCTCTTGACCCAAAATAGTACCTTCGTCTTGTTTTAATTGGAAGATTTTCTTCCGTCTATGTTTACCATTTGCTATCATATGAAAATATTTGGTATTGCTGCTCCCCTCTTGAACATGTCTAACTTTTGCACGTTGTGTCCATTTCGTCTCTTCATCCCTTCTAAGAGAGGCAAGTCTATTATTAGCATCTCTCATGCTATCACTTTCAGCGGGAGTTGTTTCAGCTTTGAGGTCTAATAGATCTATAATATTCGACAACCTCTATTTTTATTTTCTGTATTCACTACTTTTATTTCTAGCCCAACCACGTAAGAAATTACGCAAATGTCGTATTTATTCTGCCATATTTCCATTGGTGTATTACCTTTATGAACTGTCACCCATTCATTAGCTACCATTTGGAAAAAAAACCTCTTGTCTTAACCACGATAGCTCAAAAGAAAAATGTTGCTTGTTATCTAAATGGGCTTGTTCCCCAGAATCTAGTAACAAAGGAGTATGGTCTGAGCCTGTTCGAGTTAGAGCTCTTACACTAACAAATGGGTATTTTTGTTCCCAGGAGACACTGGCTAACGCACTATCTAGCTTTTCATAAGTTGGAACTATTTTTCTATTTGCCCAAGTAAATTGTTTACCTGATAGAGCAATTTCTTTTAGATCCAAGCTTTCAATAATAGCATTAAATATGAATGGCCATCTGGCATTAAAGTTATCATTGTTTTTCTCTTCTTGTCGTCTAATAATGTTGAAATCTCCACCTACTAATATGGGTAAAGGGTCATCTTGGCATATGCGTACTAACTCTACCAAAAACTCACCTTTTTGGGCATCTTGAGCAGCACCATAAACAGCAACTAATGACCACTCAAATTTATCAAGCTTTGAGACCAAATGAAACTTAATACATCAGTATCCGGGGTTGCATCTTTAACTTGTAAAGTTTGAGAATTGATTCTAACTAATATACCACCTGATCTACCTATTGGTGGTATGCAAAACCAAATAAAGTCTCACACGGCTACCAAATTTTTAAGGAAGGGTGCTAAAAAATTGTCTCGACCAGTCTCTAATACTGCGAAGAAATCGAGTTTATGCTCTTTAATCATATCATGAACTATGCATGCTTGGCTAGGTCTCTAAAACCACCGTTGTTCCAGAAGCTACCCTTCATAGTCACTTTTTGTTTATTTATCCGAGCACTACGCCGAACAGTGGAAGTCCCAGATGTTTTTCTTTTATTTGATTTTCTAAAAGACGATATAGGAAGATCAAGATCCTTATGATCCGGTGAGCCTTTTTGCTCTTCCTCCTGTAGGTCCGAACTGAGCTCTATATCTCTATTCAAAATCAGATTACTAGAATGCTCATCTCCATTTTTAACTTTGTCCTCGTTTATTTTTAGCATTATTAAAGTACGTTGCAAATCTAACTCCATGATAAATGTAACTGAATCTCAATTTGTGAAGAAGAACACCCCAAAGACACACCTAATTTTGTCGCTCTACTTACTACTAACTTATTCGGAAAGGATGCAATAGAATATTTTGAGCTTGAACATAAAAATGTACCTGAAGGTGAAGTCGTATTTTTTTACCGATCAAGTTCTGCGTCCTTTCCAACTGGGTATCGTCCGTATTAGACTGAGCTCTTATACGGTCACTGGATCGTACCTCCTTTGCCGCAGCTATTGGAATGCTGCCAAATGCAATAATCTCTGACTGAGAATAGCGCCCTCCTAGGAACACTCCTGTCCCTGACGGAGAGCTGGGCGGTGATGCAACACAATATATTCCTCCTAGATTACGTGGAGAGGTAGTAACAAAGAGCTGATCATTCAGGTAATAATCATCCTTGGCCTCCACCCTAGCATGAGTCCCCTTCGACCTGGAAATATCTGGAGACACACACACCTTCGCTGGCGGGGCTATCTCGGCATCAGCTATCTCGGCATCAGAGGACGCAATGGGTACCAATTTTTCGGGTGTAGCTACAACAGGCTCCATGTTGCCTCGTGTGGTTTTTGGAGGTGCAGACCTAGCTAGTGGGGAAGGAAGACTATCCTCTTCCTCTTCAACACGATCACCCCATAGTTTTCTTGGTTTTAAACATAAAATTTCCCCTTTGAGAAACAAGAGCGTGTAGGCGTGGTAATATGGATAGAGCCAAACTGAATGTTAATATTCTGTTTTCCAACCATACCTTGTTGTCCTTGCTGCCCCTTGTCAGCCTCTGGTGTTTCATTGACACTCTCTTTTCTTTGCTCACTAGTGTCCTTAGCAACATCATCTGTTTTCTTTTTGTCCTTAGATTCATCATCACCATCGTCTGTAGCATCTTGCATAGGAGCGTCACCATCATCTAGACCTGCTGCTCTTTCTACTTCAAAGGTAATGCCAAACCCTTCTCCATCATAAGTATGATCTGTTCCAGTTGGAATGAACTCAACACTGGTAACTTGCACAAACATTCGAGCAACCCCATGTGCTCGTGTGTACACCATATCAACTTCCTTAGCTTTGCCAATGAGTGACCCTACTGCAAAGTGACACAGCCAGTTGGTGTTTTCGATTGAGCTCGGTTTCGGGGAAAAGACAAGGAAATCAAGAACTGTTCGGAAACTGGAAACAGTCGGTTCGGTTCGGGAAAAGGCAGTTGTTGGCTCGGGTCGGGAAAAAGAGACAGTCGGGTCGGGCACGCTGCAGGCGCAACAAGGCCCGGGCTCGTCGCAGGGGCAGGCCCACCGCCGAGGTGCTTTTTAAAATATCTTGACGGGCCCCTTGAGAAGGGGATGGGGTTGATTGAATGTAAGCTAGGCACTATGAGAGGGTATGCTTGCTGAGGCCAATCGGGTCTTGATCGAGGTCGACAGACCGGAGGTGATCTCGAGCTGGAAAACGGTCTCAGACGTGTACTTAACTTAGACGGACTGCCTGTTGATGTGCTTTTAGGTATGAGCATACCTTTTCGAGAAAGGAAGGCCAGTTCGACTGGGTCTTCTTAATCGCGCATGATGCGTGTGCTTTATCACGCACACATGCATTAGTAGTCACACCTCAACTTTTTTGGGCAGCCTCTCACTAAAATCCAAGTTTCCTCAAGTCTGTACTTATCTACAGGCATTGAGGACCACTCCTCAAACTTGAGGTTCATACTTTTTTCAATCGAAATATTGATAATTTTTGTCATCCTTGTTAGATCAACTTTTGTGGAAAAAATAGTATGGAAAACATTGTCAGCAGCTGGAGAAAGCACCCATTGATGCCCACTAGGAATTATCCAACGTAACTCTTTAATGACTTCTTGTGCTGTTAAAACCCCTCCTTTCACCATGATTCTCCCCTCCTTTCCACTATCATGCTTGAAATTGACCTCATCAGACGCATGAACCTCGTGAAACATGAGCTCGCTGCGGCATAAGCCATAAGTAACCGCAGTTGGCTTCGGCATAGACAGACGATGGCAGTCTTTTGCCTCATGTGTAACCTTCTCGCACTAGATGCACAAAACAGCAGTACATTCAGAGGCTACATGACCCACCATGTCACACTTAAAGCATAAAGGACCATCATTCTTATTTGTATTTTTTAACAAAGCATAGTTGGAGAAGAGAGAATTAAAAAATAGAAGGGTGTCTTCTCTTAGCTGAGGGATAATCTCTTAAGACTAAGGGAAGACTATTTTTGCTATAATTAGTCAATTTATATTAATTTTTAGACATGACAATAAGAGAAGACCCATTGTACGACTAGAAAGGACTATTTTTATTATCTTTCCTAGATGACGTTGAGGTCTAAGAGAAGACCAATTTCCTTACCATTGTACATGCTCTTAGAGGAAGAGAGAGAAAACAAGACCTACACACTCACCAATCATCTGCCTCCACATAAATCCGTAAGTCCATTTCCGTAACAAGTAGTCCGTAAGTCATTGGGGTCAGACACCTCTCCCCCCAACTTGTTGTCCCCCTCAATGTATCTGACAGGTACTAATGGCCGTAGTACTTGTTTGACAGGTACTAATGGCTGTAGTAATCATTTGATTAATATTAATGCCTAGCTAATCATCGTATTAATGCTAGGAAAGATGATGCCCAACTAAATACATCGCCCATCTTAGTTTAGGCTACCGTGATGATCTGGAAGTTTTTTATATTTTGCCGGAGACTAAGTGTAGGCGTCCTTCTGGCCGATCGCATAGGGTGTGTTCGGTTCTGGAATTAGGTGAGACGGAACCGGTCCGTTTCGCGCCTAGCATCCGTTCTTGTGTTCGGTTGGATGAAAGGAATAGAACCACGTAGCCCTAGGAACGGAATATTCCTCTAATATGCGGAACAGACTGGTGCGACCGATTTGGCCGGATCATGAGGAACGCGTCGCTAACCAGCGATGAAAAAAATTAACTGGACCCGAATTCCTAATCATGCGCCGCCGCTGCTCCCTATCGTCAACCTCGACCCGTTCCTCTGCAGGCGGAGCAACGCGGCGGTGCAGGCGGGCTAGGCATGGCGGCCGCGGTGCGAGGCGCCGGGCGGCGGTGCGGGGCAGGCATGGCGGCCGCGGTGAGGGGAAGGCAGAGGAGGAGCCAGGCGGGACAGGCATGGCGGCCGGGGAGCCGTGCGCGGTGGCTGGGGAGCACCCAATAGTGATGATTTTGTCTCCGATTTTGACATGCAGTTCTCGATTTTGATCCCAATCCATTCTAATTGGCCTCTGATTTTGCCCTCTATCTTCTAGTTTGTCACAAATAATTATATTTAGAGAGAGGATTAAGTTTAGGCTCAAATCAATAGAATATTTAGGACTGTTTTACTCTTCGATTCCACTAACCGAAGAAACGAAACCATTCTGTTCCTCAACTTTTTCTGAACCAAACATAGGGTCGGAACCGTCCCGTGACCTCGGAACGGAACCATTCTGTTCCGTCCCCTCCGGTTCTAGAACCGAACACACCCTATAGTCTGGTTAATCAGATTGAGTGGATTTTCCAACGTGGGCATCTGCCGGAGTTCGTACACGGTGGGACACTGCGTGCAGCAGCTTCTGCAATTTGTTGATCTCATATCATGCTGATCTCGCATGATCGTATCCTGCCGGTGGCGGCCTCGGTGTCGTGCAGTTTCAATATGGAGACCATCTGAGTGTTGATTCACGATACGTATCTACTTCGTCCGTTTCTGTTTTAGCTTTGACAAAGCTAAAACATCTTATATTTTGAAACAGAGGAAATAATATACTCGTTTCATTCTGAAAAATTTCACATTGTAGAGTTAAAATTTGTTTGAAATAACCTATATTTTAGCTTTTAATCAACAAGAATACAGAAAACAAAGTGATTCTACTCTCTATTGAATGCCATCATTCTCAATGTAGGTTGAATTGTTTGTTCACATATATAAGTAGTACTAATAAATACAGTTTAAGTTTGCCTGATTTTTTCTAAGATACAAAACGTACGAACATATTATCATTGTTTATTTTGGTGCCTTTTTGTTTAGTAGAATACAACCAATTCAGACTACTGGTTTTTCAACGACCAAAATGTTAATCATTTTGTTTATGTATGAGGATGGGTGGAAGAATCTAGTAATAACACTATTTTTCTTTGAAAAATCCCCAACCATCACATGAGAAGATTTTTTTGATATACCCAAATATTTTATCTCAGGATTTTTCTCGCTCTCCCATGTTCAAATCCTAGCTCGACCCCTGGTTGACCCATTTCCCCTTTAGTCCGTTTGGATCAGCTCATGGATAAAAAATTAAAATAATTTACATATAGGTCAAAAAACAAAAAAAAATACTAAAAACCTTAGCTAAGCTAAGATAGGGTTTGTGTCGTCGTGGCCTACGCTTGTCGACGTTGCCTACGCGACCTTGTCATTGTCCGTACATCGACTGCTATAAATGCGACAAGCAAATAACAAAAACAAAAATAAATCACAGCAGGGACATATGATTTAACATGGAAAACCTCATCTACAAAGAGAGGAAAAAATTACGGATGTCAGCCAACGAAACTTTACTATAATGGCGAGTTTTTACACAACGTCGAGGATTTTATGGATGCAACTTTTCCAGCTGTCAGCTTACAAGAGGTTCATATAATGGTGCAAACATAGGTCTTCAACGATCCATAGAGGCGATGGGCCTCGCCCCGCTTGTCAAAAGTTAGTCTCCTTAATAAATTTGGATCATACTTTAACAAACTCCATCTTAAAACAAATTTCTTCTTCTAGTATCAACATCAACCATCTCCCTGGACAAATAAAGAAAATACTTTCGGCACCAATAGCCACTTGAGCTAATCAGTTAAACCAACTAAGTTCAAGCAAAACTCAAACTAAGCAACAAGAACATGTTTATTTATTGTATTAGCAGGATTATCATAAGTGCTGATCTTGCATACCTTTAGTTTACCTTGAGCAATAATGTCTCTAACAAAATGGTACTTGATATAAATGTGTTTTGTTCTCTCATGAAACACCTAATTTCTTTTGTAAGGTATATGACACTTTGAATGTCACAAAACAAAGTAACACAAAAATCATCTCCACCAAGCTCAACAAACAAATCTTTCAACCAAACAGATTCTTTACAAGCTTCATCAATAGTCATGTATTCATCTTTAGTGGTAGATTGGGCAACAACAGCTTGCAACATAGTCTTCCAGCTAACAGCACAATCACCAACATTAAACACGTAACCGATGAGGGATCTTATCTTATCCAAATCGGCAAAAAAAACTGAAACCACATAGCCAACGAGTCCCTCGCCAGTCCTACCAAACTTCAAACAAGCATTGGAAGTGTCATGAAGGTACCTGAAAACCCATTGAACAGCCTTCCAATGTTCTTTACCAGGATTAACCATATATCTTCTTATCAAACTCATAGCATATGATAAATCAGAATGAGAATAAACCATGGCATACATCAAAGAACCAACAACACTGGAATATGGCACCTTTGACATGTACTCGAACTCTTCATAAGTAGTAGGATATTGCAAAACTGACAATTCAAAATGAGAAGCAATAATAGGAGTACTAACTGACTTGGCACCTTGCATATTGAAACGATGAAGAACTTTCTTAATTTAACTTTGTACACTAAGAAATAACAAATTAAATTTTCTATCTCGGGTAATCTTCATACCTAAGATCTTCTTAGCAGCACCAAGATCCTTTATCTCAAACTCACTAATTAGGTGTGCCTTCAAAGTAGTGATTCCTTTCACGCTCTTGGCAGCAATTAACATATCATCAACATATAACAACAAGTATGTAGATGATCCATCACCAAATTTAACGTAAACACAACTATCATACTGAGACCTCTAAAAGCCAAGACTATCGGTGATGGGCCTCGCTCCGCTCCACTCGTCAGAAGTTAGCCTCCTTAATGAATTTGGATCATACTTCAATAGTGACCACGACACTGGTGCCAGTATATCGCCTGTTGTGGCACCTGCCACCTAGGTCATGTAGGTGCAGGAGGCGACGACGCTGCCTCCTGCAACCTAGGCCATGACGGTATAGGCTTCAAGTCCACTTGGCATCGTGGAGTAACCGGTGGTGCGTCAGGGTGCTCCCGGGCCACCTCCTACTCCTATACGGCCATGAAGATCCCATCCTAGTGGCTCATCTCCTTGAGCTCGGAATGCGCAAGGACAATCCTAAATGCATCGTCTTCATCTAGCTCTAGCAGTTGTAGGGGCTTCCTCCTCCTGCTTGATGGCCTCTATGTGCGCGAGGAGGCCTATGTAGTCCATGTTGTCATCACGGGTCTACTCGCTGGGGACATTATCGTTGCCATGAGGCAGCGAGGGGTCCCACTTCTCGTGGTCTCCCTCTTCTGGTAGCTGCTCCCTTTCACTTTTGTAGTTGTAGTCCCACTATCCTACTGGGCATCACTGAGGAAGGAAGAGCAGCGTCGCATGGCGTGCTCCCACCCTAGGAACTCGTTCTAGAAGCACGAGCGGGGCCATAGGTAGGGTTGGCCTGGAGACCAGGCAGGAGGAAAGTCCACCAACGTTGATCTCAGCCTCATGTGTTGGCCCTTCCCATGGCATAGTCGGCGTGGGTACCCTCCTCCCATTGAGGTGCCAACTGCCATGGAGGTTCACATCCTGGTGAGCATAGGGAACTCGATGCTCCGATTGCCAGCGCCCCTCGTCCACGGGACATACCGGAGTGGCACATGTGGGCTCGGAGGCAGCCTCGGCGGGTAGCAACATCATTGGCCTAAGGACGAGATGGCCTCATGGTCATTCTTCGTCTTCTTCCACCAAGATGGCATGATTGCGGCAGCTATGGGGGAATGTGAGATAGGTGTGTCTCAAACTAGCAATGGCCATGCTTAAGAATCCCTAGTCATCAATGCCAGCACAGATCTCAGCGCTTGTGGCATTGATGCCTGCGCAGGAGTCCAACAACGAGCATTCATGCTGACTGTAGGAGTCAAAGTGGCCAGTATTCATGGTAGCTCAGAAGTCCAAGTGGAGATGGGGTCGCCTAGTAGCTCGTAGGTTGTTGATGATGGCCATCACTCACAGGTAATTAAGCACCACCTTGTAATCATCGAGGGGGTCGCCCAGTAGCTCGAGGTCATTGAAGATTTCCGTCAAAGGAATGGCGAAGTCCTTGATTGATTCGCCGACCTTAAACCGAAGCTCCTCCCACTAGCGGCGGTGCATCCATGCTTTGTCTTCTGTGACACACTCGTAGTCAAGCCGCATCGTCTTGATAGCATCCCACGTCGTGTTCACGCAGTCCTTGACGGCCAACATGGACACCAATTCCAGCGGTACGAAACGGAGGAGGGTAGCGAGCGGTGCACAGTTATCACCGTCATAATCGTCTGCCCCATAATGAATCACATCCCACTGGTGTTTTCTATGTGTTGTGCCTCCAACTAAACACGCATTACCATTGCCCACTCTGCGTAGTTCTGATCGCATGAGGGTGGGCTAGTTCACGGAGCCGGTGCTCTCTTGCATGACTCGCTCCCAAATGACTAGCTCTCATTCGCCGCGCTCCCGAATTATCAGCTCTCCTTCCAAGTGTCGTCGATGAAGTGTCCGTTGACCCCCATGCCAAGGGATGGGTAGTAGTCCCCTTTCGTCCAGACTCCGTTGCACGACCCGCCGTGGCACACGGTGAGATCGGGGAAACGGTAGCCAGGCGCCTGCATCTAACCATAGTTGTCTGTTGTCCCTCAGATCAGAATCATGAGAAGTTGAGATAGGATAGAAGGCAATGAATACAAGACAATCTTTTTGTGCAGTGATACAACTCTACTGCTTTTCTATTTGGCGCGCGCTAGGCGTCCCCCGGACGATGGGAACCTTCCCATCGTCCTGCTTCCGTGATGACCCACAAGTATAGGGGGTGTATCTCAGTATTTTCGATAAGTAAGAGTGTCGAACCCAACGAGGAGTAGAAGGTGATGGCTAGTGGCTCGGAGCAGGAATTCTCTGTAAATACTTAGCAAATGGATTTTTAGGGGTTTTTGATAATGCAAGTAAATAAAGTACGAGTAAATAAAAGACAATAAGAATAAATGCAGCAAGTGGCCCAATCCTTTATTCAGCAAAGGACAAGCCGGTTGTATTACTTAAGATGACCAACCATTCTCGAGGACACACGGGAATATCATCAATTGCTTTCGCTTCATATAGTTGATTAATCTTCTTTAGTTTGCTAAGTGTTGTGTGGGTGAACCTGTGCTAATGTACCGACCTTCCTAGGACTAATACATACTTGTGATTATACCCCTTGCAAGCATCCGCAAGTACAAGAAAGTAATTAAGGTAGAAACCTAACCACAGCTTTAAACTCTAAGACCCTGACGTCCCTTGTGCAATGGTTTCCTAACGGGGGTTCAGGTTTCTGTCACTCCGGCAACCCCTATGATTAGTAGCCAAATACACAATGCATTCCCCTAGGCCCATATAGGTGAAGTGTCATGTAGTCGGCGTTCACATGACACCACTAGAAGAAGTACACCACAACTTAAATATCAAACTATTGAATCTTTCTCAACACAATTCCACTACTAACAACATGACTTCTCCCATGTCCTCAAGAACAAAACGAACTACTCACAAGACATCATATGGATCATGATCAGAGATGAAATAATGATGTATAACTGACATGGGTATACCCTACAGGTACTTGAGCTTGGTATATACGGTCCAAATACATACAGGCCCACGGTGTCGCCAAGGCCCGGATGGAGGGACTCGAGTAACCTACGGACTCTCGATTGCTTGAAGAACAAGAAGAAGCTAAAGATAGAAAGATTAAAGGGAAAAACCCTAACTTGTAACCGACTCGACCTGCTAGCCGAGACCTAGCCTATCTATATAAAGGCTAGGAGGGGGCAGCGAGAAAGAGACACACAACCCTAGTTTTCCACAACCCTCGCTAGATTACATCTGCGCACCATTGTAACTTTCGACTCCCTCGATAATTCCACGAGCAGACAAGCAGGAGTAGGGACCTCTACGAGGCCTGAACCTGGGTAAATCCTTTGTCCCCTGTGTGCTTGTTTGCTAGCCGATAGATGTCTCCAACGCTCCCTCCTTCTCCAAAACCCAAGTCCATAACAATGGGCATTGACGAGTTAAACCCTCGTCAATTGGCACCGTCTGTGGAAATTGGGAATGCTGATGTTGCGGCTTCTTCGGCCTCATCAACTGTGATCTACAACTCCGCAACAGCGGAGATTCGTCAGCTTTTCAGCGCCTTCGACTTCACCATCCACCTGCCCGGCCTTCGAGTCCGTAGGCGACGGAATCAGCCTGGCGATTGGGAGCTTCCGCTTCCAAGTTGGTCAGATGGGCACGCTTCGCATGCCTGATCAGCCGACAACACCGGCGATTGCCCCAGCATCATGGTTCCCTCCATCGATTGGCACCCTCAGCGAGCTCAACGCTCCGGTGGTAGTCAAGAACATGGTCAGCGACAACAGTCGTGACTCCGATCTAAGCGATCCGGCCACTAAATATGGAACCTACGGTTCCGGATCTGAAAGTTGCAGAAGCAACAGCTTCCACAATCACTTCATGTGCGTCGTCATCAACGCATGCGACACCTCCACCAATCGCGGCAACGGTGGTAACACCGGCAACGGCACTGATCCACCCAATCGCGGCAACGGTGGTAACACCGGCAACGGCACCGATCCACCCAACGGTGGCAACGGTGGCAACGGCGGTAACGGTGGCAACGGAGGAGCAGTCGAACCTCCCAACATGATCAATGAGCAAACCAGCAAACGCTTCGTGATCAGGCTCAACGAGCATGAGTGGGATCGCTGCCGCGAAGCCCTACAGGGTGCACCTCTACCCTTTGGCTCTCCGCAGGAACTGCTGATGGGCTATCATTGGCTTCTAAAAGAAGAATTCAAGCGCCAAAAACAGGCAATCGCGCAACTTAAGGCGCGTAAGAAGGCAGCGGACGAATCGAGCCTTCGTCGTGATGGGCTCTCCTCATACGGAGGATCCTCCTCAAGAGGCAATGAGTACCTCGCCAAGAAGAGGCAGTCGCGGATGGATCACCTCACTGAACAAGAGCGCATAGAAGCCGCGAAAGTCCTCGACTTCGGCTCTATGATAGTCGACACGAGAGGCAACGTGGTTCCTAGGACACCGTAGGCCGTGGTGACAGCAGCCACCATGTACCTCCTCAATAACCAGCCGCCAGATAGAGATCCCCGAACTGCCATGCACCGATCTACGATCGCGGGCTTGGGGCTAATCGAGGCCGCCCTCGACAAGGAGCCAGTACTAGACCCAAAAAAGGGTAAAGCACTACTCCTCGCCCTCATCCAGCGATGACAGTCATGACCTGTCTCGACGACGCCGCTCACGGCGGCATGACCGCGACTACGATGCGCGCGATGACCTCACACAACACAAGATCGACAAGTCAAGGGCACGACATGCTCGGTCGACTGACTCGGAAGAGGAAGATGGGGAGATCTGCGGCGCCAGATGCTTCAGCAGATCCATTAGGCAGAAGCAAATGCCTAAAGGTTTTAAACTCCCATCAGAGAACCCGAAATTTGACGGTCTACAGGACCCTAAGATCTGGCTGGAGGACCACATCTCCTCCGTCAGGCTACACGGAGGCAGCCGAAGTACTGCCATGCAATGCTTGCAGCTACAGCTGTAGGGCGCCGCCTGGGCATGGCTCAATAACCTCCCACGCGGATCCATTCAAAGTTGGGATGAGCTGGTCTACAGCTTCGTGCGGCAACTTTAAGGGCACGTACAAATGGCCCGCCTCAATCGAAGAACTGAGATGCTGCCAGCAAAGATCTGGCGAATTGCTGCGCTCTACATCCAAAGGTGGTCCATCATCAAGAACTCCGCGGAGAACATCTCGGAAGACCGCGCGATTGATGCATTCAACGGTGGTGTCCGCCGCATGGAACTCAGGGAGGAGCTAGGTCGCTCAAAGCCCCAGACCATCGACCACCTGATGGAGATCGCGAATCGGTGGGCCGATGGAGAAGATTCGGTGAAGAATCACGCTCACTCCGACGAGGAGGCAAAACTCGAACACATACGCGACCGCCGGGGCAAGCATCGCATGCGCATCAACGACGATCACGATGACGTCAACATGGTCGCAGCCGGCTACGCCGATAGACGCGACGATAACCGCAACAGCGGATACCACAGCGGCGGATACCGCGACTCCGGGAAAACCACGCAAGTGTGGCAACACCGCACTCGCGATGAGGCACCCGCGACCTCCATCGAGGACAAACTGTCCGGGCCATGCACGTTACACTTCTACATCGACAAGCATGACGGCAAGAGAAAGTCTAGCCACCTCCTCAAGGACTGCCGCAAGTTCCTCAAACTACACGAGGGATTGGTTCGGATGAACCGCAATGCAGTCGAAAGAGGCTACAGAGCCGCTCCAGGTGCTGTGGCACATGGCGCACCACCACCACCACCTGGGCCACCCCCGAACGGAGTTGCACCGGACCAGCGCCACGGAGGCGAACCGTACCCACGGGCCATGGGTACCATGATGATCCAAAAGGGGCGCCCCTCCAACAGGGTGCAGAAGGCCATCACTCGCCAAGTCAACTTGGCCACGCATTCGCCACCATCCACCACTGAGTACCTCAATGGCAGCGAGTCGTGCATTACCTTCGACAAACACGACCACCCGCCTCAAGTACCTCGCCCAGGTCATTGCCCCCTCGTACTCGAGGCGCAAATTGGAGGCTTCGACATGAGTCGCGTCTTCATGGATGGCGGAAGCGGCATCAACCTCATATTCGCAAGTACCTTGCGAGCAATGAGGATCCCTCTAACCTGCTTGGAGGCATCGGACACAACGTTCCACGGCATCATCCCAGGGAAAGGCGTATACCCCCTAGGCAAAATCAACCTCGACGTCATCTTTGGCATGCCGAAGAACTTCCGGCGTGAGCGCATCGACTTTGAGGTCGTTGAATGGCCCTCACAATACCATTGCATCCTTGGGCGCGTCGCATTCGCCAGGTTCATGGCAGTACCCCACTACGCCTACCTGCAGATGAAAATGCCAGGTCCCAATGGTGTCACAACGATCAACGGGAACTTTGAGCGATCTGACGCTTGCGACAGGGAATTTAACAGAATCTCCCAGTCCTTCGGCATGCAGGAGGAACTCGCAAGACTGAAAGAGACGACAGACAACAGTCTGCCTCCCGTGAGTAGGCCAAGCTCACCTGATCTCTCCTTTGACTCATCCGTGCACACAAAGAAGGTGCAGGTCCATCCATCGGATCCCGCCAAGACGACCCTCATCACCAACAACTTGAGTCCCGCATAGGAACTCGCGCTCGTTGAATTCCTCCGTGAGCACTGGGAAATTTTTGCCTGGTGTCCTGCGGACATGCCAGGAGTTCCCAGGGAATTCGCCAAGAACGCACTCAACATCAACCCCGATGCAAGGCTAGTCAAGCAAACAATCAGGCGACTGTCTGAGCCACGAGCGCAGGCAGTCGGAATGGATATCAACAGACTCCTTGAGGCCAAGTTCATACGCGAGATCAAAGAAAGCACTTGGCTCGCCAATACGGTGCTGGTACCAAAAAAGGATACGGATGTGCGTGGACTTCACTTCTTTAAACAAGCACTGCCCAAAAGATCACTTCCCGCTGCCACGGATCGAGAAGATCATCGAATCCACCGCTGGATGTGAGCACCTCTGCTTCCTCGACGCCTACTCAGGCTATAACCAAATTCGAATGAAGGAGGAAGACCAGGAGAAGACAGCGTTTACAACGCCCTTTGGTGTGTTCTGCTACAACACGATGCCCTTCGGGCTAAAAAACGCGGGAGCCACCTACCAGCGATGCATGCAGGCTTGCCTCAAGGAGCAACTGGGTTGCAACATCCAAGTCTATGTCGACGACATAGTAATCAAGACCAAGGAGGAAGCCTCCCTAATCGATGATTTGCACGAAACCTTCGCCAATCTCGATTGTTACCGGATCAAGCTCAATCTGGACAAATGCGCCTTCGGCGTACCATCTGGGCAGCTACTCGGGTATCTCATCTCCGCGATGGGGATCGAGGCAAACCCGAAAAAGATAAAAGCCATACTGGCCATGGAGAAGCCAAAGAACATAAGAGGCGTCCAACAACTAGCTAGACAGATCGCGACACTCAGTCGATTTATCAGTCGGATGGGTGAAAAGGCGCTGCCCTTCTATCAGCTCCTTCGCAAAGCTGACAAATTCGAGTGGACCAATGAAGCGCAAGAAGCATTCGAAGATCTCAAGCGCCTACTCTCCACCTCGCCAGTACTGGTGACTCCATGAGAAAGGGAACCACTGTTGCTATACATCTCCGCCAGCAACCAGGTGGTCAGCATAGTGCTCGTCGTCGAACGAGCCGAGGAAAACAAAGTCCATGGCGTACAACGCCCGGTATACTACCTCAACGAGGTCCTCACGCCAACAAAACAGCGGTACCCGCACTACCAGAAGCTGGCGTACGGCGTCTTTATGACCGCCCGGCGACTGCGCCACTACTTTCAGGAACACCCAATCGTGGTAGTCAACGACGCCCCGTTGGGGCATATCCTCAATAACCCCGACGCCATGGGGGGAGTCGCGCTTTGGGGAATAGAGCTGTCTCCACGAGATATCACATACGAAAAACGCGACACCATCAAGTCGCAAGTGCTCCCTGACTTTCTCGTGCACTGGATGGAGAACCAGCTCCCGGACAAGCCAGATATGTCCTACCTCTGGACAATGCACTTCGATGGGTCCAAACGGAAAGACAGAGCAGGCGCAGGTATCATATTGACATCACCTCAAGGGGACAAGCTGAAATATATCCTGCGAATGCAGTTCACAACCTCAAACAACGAGGCTGAATACGAGGCCCTGTTGCATGGGATGAGGATGGCAAAAGCCTGTGGCGCCAAAAGGCTCATCATATATGGCGACTCCAAGTTGGTCGTCAACCAAACAATGCATGAGTGTGACGCACTGAACAACAACATGACCGCGTACCGCGACCTCTACGATACACTCGAAGGAGACTTCGATGGTTGCGAATTGCGATACATAGGTCACGAAAGCAATGAGGAGGCGGACACACTCGCCAACATAGGCTCTACCTGCGCCCCCATATCACCTGGGGTATTTCTTGAGCGCATATGCGAACGCTCCATCAAGCAAAAGGCCGCAGAGAAGAAAATAAGCGTAGCAACGGACTCGGGGGCTACGCCACCCAATGAGCCAATGGCACTCGATGACTTGGAGCTGGACACATGACTCGAGGGACCAATGAGCTTCATGATGATCGAGCAATCTTGGACGCAGCCGTACATTACGTACCTCCTCTGCAAGAGACTACCGGACGATCCGACAGATGCACGACACATCGTGCGGCGCTCCAAGGCATTCGCCGTTCTCGACGGCGAACTATATAAACGCAGCATCACAGGAGTACTACAACGATGCGTCTCCATGGCTGACAGAAGAGAAATTCTCCTCGACATCCATGAAGGGACCTGCGGGCACCACGCAGGCAGTCGTGCCCTCGTCGCCAAAGCTCTACGAGCTGGATTTTACTGGCCCACGGCCATGCGCGACGCTAAGGACATAGTCCAAAAATGCAATGCTTGCCAGCGATTCGCGGACAAGCCACACGCACCAGGCGCAGAGCTACGGCCTATTCCATTGGCCTGGCCCTTCGCACAATGGGGGCTCGATATGGTTGGCAAGCTACCAAGATCCTCGCGTGGAGGCTACGTCTACCTCTTGGTTGCAGTCAACAAATTCACCAAGTGGATTGAGGCCATGCCAATGACCAACCAATCAGGGCACAGCGCAGTCAAGTTCTTCGAGTCCATCGTCTACCGCTTCGGCATGCCGCACAGCATCATTACCGACAATGGGACGGACTTCACATCTAAGGTGTTCCAAGAATTCTGCGAGAACCTGGGGATCAACATCAGCTATGCCTCAGTAGCGCATCCACAGACCAACGGTCAGGTGGAAAAAGCAAACGGGCTCGTCTGCAGCGGCATCAAGAAGCGACTCCTGCGACCACTTGAACAAGAGGCGGGTTGCTGGCAAGATGAGCTGCAATCCATACTCTGGAGTCTACGTACAACTCCAAACAGCGCCACGGGCTACACGCCATTCTTTATGGTGCACGAAGCAGAAGCAGTACTACCCACCGAGGTACGGTACAAGGCGCCGTGCGTGGTCGCCTACAGTGAACAAGAGTTATCCCTTGCACTCGAAGACTCCGTCGACCTCCTCAACGAAGCAAGAGAAATCGCCGTAGAAAGATCTACGATCTACCAGCAGAACCTGCGCAATTACCACAGTAGAAGGCTTCACCCCAGATCCTTCGTCGAAGGTGACCTGGTCCTGCGACTGAAGCAGCAAGGACATCTCAAGCTCGATTCCCCTGGGAAGGACCGTATGTGATTACAAAAGTAATCCCAGGTGGCGCCTATCGCCTTCAAGATTTAGAGGCAGGAGTCGCATACTCCTACCCTTGGAAGGTCGTACAACTGCGACGCTTCTACCCTTAGTCGTTTTCTTTACTTTTACACTGCAAATAAGGCTACTCAGCAAAGGCTACTCAGCCACACATTGTACCTCGCACTGGTCTCCGAATAAATAAAAGCTAAGTGCCCCAAAACTCTGTGTTTTCTCCTTTACTTTGTCAATTTTATACTCGGGGGCTGCGCCACCCTACTTGCATCTGTTCTTCGAACCCAAAAACGCGATATCCTGAGTAGCTGGTGAAAGAACATTTCTTAATCCCTAGTGTTTTGTGTGTTAGATAACAATACCAAGGATCATTTAATGTGTGTTGAAGTATTGCAGCTCTATTTGAGAATAAAGGGAAAAGGACTCTGCCTTTGGGGGCGAATAATCCGGCCCCACCAGGGGTGGATAATCCGCCCCTCCCTTTTCCCAAGCAGGCGCAAGCCCTAGAAGGGGGATGGAATTTTGGCCGGATTTTCCGGCCCGCCGGATAATCCGCCCCTAAGGGGGGCCGGATAATCCGCCCCCCTACTCATCGCCAAGGCGCAATCCCCAGAGAGGGCGCGGAGTTTTGGCCGGACTTTCCGGCCTGGCCGGATAATCCGCCCCTCAGGGGGCCCGGATTATCCGCCTCCCAAGATCTTCACCAAGCTTCACCAAGGTGCAAGCCCCAGAGAGGGGGCGGAGTTTCCCCCGGAGAATCCGCCCTTGGGGCGGAGTTTTCCCAGGGGGCGGATAATCCGCCCCAAGTGGGGGGCGGATAATCTGCCCCCAAAGTTGTGCAACGGCCAGATCTGGGGAGGGGGTATTTAAGCCAGCCATCCCCCTCCTGCCAGAACTCTTGATTCATCTCGAAAAAAAACAGATCAGATCTAAAAGCTTCATACAAGAGTGCTCCACCTAGATCCACCCAAAGGCCCCATCCCTTGGGGAATCAAAGGAGGAGAACTCGATCTTCATCATCAGCAATCAAGCGCCTCATCTCCTCTCCATTCATTTGGAGAACCTCCGATCTAGTATTTCTTGCAAATATCTAGATCCTCGTTTTTGTTTATATTGATAAACCTTGTTCTTGTGGCAGCTTGTTGTCATCCCGGGAGCCCCCAATTCGGTTGTGGGTGTGTGCCCCGATAGTGTTGTAAAAGGCACCAGTTCCCGCCTCGAAGGGATCCAATAGTGGAGAAGGTGGATCAGGCCTCTCGTGGCGAGATCCATCGGAGAATAGGGTGAGGCCTATTGTGGCGTGGTGGTCTTAGAACCGCCCACCCCTCCAACGCAGATGTACTTCCCTTAACAAGGAAGGAACTGCGGTAAAACAAATCCCTGTGTCTCCGCGTGCTCCACTACGGTTTCCTCGCTCCTCTTTTACGTGCTTAGTAGTTAGGGCTACATATAGGAAAATTCTCGTAGTTGCATATCTTGAGAATTTACTTTGTGTCAAGCCTAAAATTGAAAAAGTATTAAAAATTGGTTAGCACCTATTCACCCCCCCTCTAGGTGCCCATACGATCCATTTCAATTGGTATCAGAGCCTCGGCTCTTATTTCAGGCTTAACCGCCTAAGAGAAGTATGGGTTCCAAGGGAGATGGGAGTGATGCTCCGGAGGTAGTCACCATGAACGATCTCAAGACGTTGGAAACAACCTTGGTGAGTTCAATGGAGGCTAAGATGGAAGAGATGCGTCAATTGATAATGCGTCTCTCCACATCCGCAGCATCACCTCCATCTAACTCTGAGGATACCACTCCGCAATCCAAGGAAACGGGTAAAACTGTTTTCAAAGATAACGAAGTGGTAGGTGATGATACTAGTAAGAGCTCCTCCTCGAAAAAGGATAGCGGTAAGGATGGATACAATGAGGTTTCTCATGTGTATTCCCCTGATCCGCCTATTCCTCACCCACATATACATAATAGGGGTGATCCACCCAAACTGTCAGCTTCTACTCTCTCTCAATGGCAATTTTTGATGAAATCTCATGTGTGCAGTTCCTCCATAGAGTTGTGGAAGATCATCGAAAATGGTCTTCACGTTGGAAATCCTAACAATCTCACAAGGAGAGAAGTGGTCGATAGCCAACTCAATGCTACAGCTCTACACATGATACAGCTTGGTGTGGGTGATAAAGACATGCCACACATTCAGCATCTTAGCACAGCTAAAGAAGCTTGGGATGCTCTCACCGAGCTCTTCATCGGAAATGAAAGTATGAGAAGGAATAGATATGATGCCTTGAGCAATGAAGCTGAAGGATTTTATATGCTAGATGGAGAAGACCATGAGGACATGTATAGGAGGCTCAAGGCAATAGCTACAACCTTCAGAAACCACGGTGCAGCTCATGTTGATGATGCTTGGATCAAGCGCAAGTATGTCAGTGCTCTTATGCCATTTGAGCCCACAGATTTGAAAAGTCTCCAAGGTAGGCATAATTATCACCTCATGTCATCCAATGAGGTAATGCAAGAAATGGCCGCCTTCAAAGTGGCTGCCAAGAATGCCGAAGATGCTCGTGCTCGAGCTATGGGGATGCAAAAGGGGGTTAACATGGCTTTGAAGACTAGTGTGATTGATCATGATGAATATGCGGTAGAAGGTCTGGACTGTCCCGAAGATATAAAAAGGATCCACGGACAATACTTGGCTCTTTATGCAAGAAACTTTTGGAAAGATCCAGCCAAGGCTAAAGCTGAACTAGATCGCAAAAGTGGAGCCTATGGAAGAAAAGAAAATGGTCCCAAGCTGAGAACATGCTTTAATTGTGGTGACCGGCTGCACTTCGTAGCTGAGTGTCCATATCAAAGTAGAGAGGATAATGGAGGAAGACTCATTTTCAAGGACAAATCAAAAGCTCCACGTAAGAAACAGTTTGTAAAGAAGAATGCTCCTTTCAAGAAGCAACCAAAGATTGTTCTAGTAGCTCAAGAAGAATATTCATCGGGGAGTGAAGATGAGGACGAGGACGATAGCTCTCAAGAGGTGGCTGCTATAGCCACCACATCTACATCAACATCTCTCTTCGACTCTCCGAACGAAAACATCATCAACAAGAATGCTACTTGCCTCATGGCAAGAAGCTCCGAGGTAACTTCTTCTAACTCTTCTTTTCCCAAGGCTATGATAGACATGGATGATCCTGCTAGTCTTAAGGTTAAAGAAGAGATTATTGCTTTGGATTATTTCTATACTAACTTGCAAGGTGAGCACAAAGTTTGTTTTGAGGCTCTTATGGATCAGCTGGCCCAAAACGAAGCACTCCTCGAAGAAAAGGGCAGAATTGAAAGGGAGGATGCAATGGAAATTGCATCCCTAAAACATGCTCTTGAAGAAGAAGAAGAAGCTCGGGTCTCTCTTGAAGAGAGGCTTGAGTCTATGGAAGAGTCACATGAAGAAATTGTGACTAAACTCGTTAAGGAACGTGACAATGCTGTCACCAAGGCAAAGAAGTTAAAGAAGGAAAGGATTGACTTTGGGGCTGCTCATGATAGACTCTCCGAGGATTTGGAGAAACTTGACAATGCTCACAAGACGTTGAAAAATGAGTTCTCTATTCTCAATGAGTCACATGATCAGCTTCAAAGTCGATTGGCCGAATATGATACTCCTAGCTCGTCCAACTCAACATATAGTAACAAGAAAAATGCTAGTGTGGAAAAAGGAGTGATCAAGGACATCACTACAAAGGACAAAGGTGTGCTTGATGAAGTTCTTGGCAAGCAAAGGTCAAATCATGGTAAAGAGGGACTTGGGTATTTCACCAAGTCCAAGAAGAAGAAAACCAAGAAGAACAAGACCAAGAATGTGCAATTAAAGACAAGCACTGCTGAGAAGGTTGTCACAAAAGACAAAACTAATGATATTGGTTTTGCAGGGTCTCACAATCCGAATTATGAACTCTTTTGTGATGATTATGGCGATGTTTATGCTTATTATGTTGGTCCTTTTGATGAATATATTGCTTGGTCTATTTGGGTCCCAAAGACCCTTGTTACTAACATGAAAGGATCCATTGAAAAATGGATACCTAAAACCAAGAAGTAATTTTCTCGCGGGGCTATGCTTCCGGTGGGTCGAAATGGGTGCTGGATAGTGGTTGCACTAGTCATATGACCGGAAGCAAGGAGATCATCACGGAGATGCATCCAAATCTTGATAATATCACAGTCTCCTATGGTGATAAGTCTAAATCTCAGGTATTGGGTCTTGGCAAGGTTGTGGTTGCCCACGATATCTCTCTCGTGGACGTCATGCTTGTTGAGACCCTTGGCTACAATCTTCTTTCTGTTCGTGCCCTTGGCAAGATGGGTTTTGCTGTTTTTATCGATGATGATTTGGTGGTACTCTTATGGAGCAAGTCTCTAAAGGTCGCTTTCGTTGGATACGTCGAAAATGACCTGTATGTGGTGGACTTCTCGGGGAAAACCACTTCGGTTCCGATGTGTCTATTCGGAAAGGCCGACATGGGCTGGCTATGGCATCGCCGTTTAGCCCATGTCAACATGAGAACTTTGCAAAGTCTCCAAAAGGGTGGCCACATTCTTGGACTAAAAGACAATGTCTCATTTGCCAAAGATCGTGTTTGCAGGGCTTGTGTTGAAGGAAAAATGCATGATTCTCCCCACAAGAGGAAGACTATTGTGTCATCAAAGAGGATCTTGGAATTACTCCATGTGGATTTATTTGGTCCTCCTTCTCATGCAAGTCTTGGTGGGAAGAAATATTGCTTGGTCATCGTCGATGATTACTCAAGATATACATGGGTATATTTCTTCAAGCTTAAAAGTGAGACTCAACAAATTGTCATCGACTTTGCCAATGAAGTTCAACGTCAACACAATGTTCCCATCTTGGCAATTAGAAGTGACAACGGCACAGAATTCAAGAACTACACTTTAAACGAGTTTCTTAGCGAAGAGGGGATTAGACACCAATATTCCTCTGCGTACACCCCTCAACAAAATGGTGTAGCCGAGAGAAAGAACCGGACTTTAATGGATATGGCAAGATCTATGCTAGCTGAATTCAAGTCTCCTTATAATTTTTGGGCTGAAGCCATATCCACTGCTTGTCACTCATCAAACCGGCTCTACCTTCGGAAGATCTTGGACAAGACCCCATATGAAATACTTACCGGCATCAAACCCAACATCTCATACTTCAGGGTATTCGGGTGTCAGTGTTTCTTTCTTATTAAAGGTGTCCGTTTGTCAAAATTTGTATCCAAGGCTTTAGAAGGTATTTTTGTTGGTTACGGTGCCGAATCCCACACTTATAGAGTCTACAACAAGCTCACTGGATTGTTGTAGAATCTTGTAGTGTGGAGTTCGATGAAATTAACGGCTCCTTTGTAGGGCAAGTTGATGTTTGTGATGCAGATGTTGAAATACCCCAAGATGCCATAAGAAGAATGGGCGTGGGATTTTTCCGCCCCATTGAGGAACCCCTTGTGGCGGATCGGGAAGGACAATGCTCCACACATGTGGAGCCCTCATCTACACAAGATCAACAAGCTCCTACTGTTGGAGACAATCCTGCACCAACACCACAATCTGCTGAAGACCATCTGTCCACTGGACAAGCTAGTAGTCCCAGGCCGGACTATCCGCCCCCTCCAAGGGGCGGACAATCCGCCCCTGGCATTACAACTCGTACCAGGGGATCCGAAGTAGAAATCAACATCTCTGAAGCTCCCAGGCCGGATTCTCCGGCCCCCAGGGGCGGAGTATCCGGCCATGGGTCTCCAACTCCAGTCAGGCTCTCTCAGGAAGATGGCTCTGGTACTTCACCTCCCAGGCCGGATAGTCCGGCCCCTCCAAGGGGCGGATTATCCGGGCCTGAAGAAAATGTTCAGCAACAATCTTCTGGCAGTAACGGTGACCAAGATCAAGGGCAAGGCAGTAATCAAGACAAGGATACAACAATTGAATCCACTCCTCCTAGAAACAATAAGGACATTGAGGCTCGTCGCAAGGCTCGTGCTGATCGCAACCTTGAACTAAGAGGTCACACTCTTGACAAGGTTGTTGGTGATCTACGACGAAGGGTATCCACTCAAAGTGAGCTTGCTAGCTTCTGTGATCATCAAGCTCACATTTCCATGGTTGAACCAAAGAAGGTTTTTGATGCTCTTGAAGACCCCGATTGGGTTGTTGCAATGCATGAAGAATTAAACAACTTCGAACGCAACAAAGTTTGGAAGCTCGTAGAAAAGCCAAAGGATTGCCGCAATGTTATCGGCACCAAGTGGATCTTCAAGAACAAACAGGATGAAAATGGCATTGTTGTGAGGAATAAAGCACGACTCGTGGCTCAAGGATTCTCTCAAGTAGAAGGAATTGATTTTGGCGAGACCTACGCTCCTGTGGCTCGCCTTGAGTCCATCCGTATCCTTCTTGCATATGCAGCCATCATAATTTTAAATTACAACAAATGGATGTTAAGAGCGCTTTCCTTAATGGTCCTCTACATGAGTTAGTATACGTCAAGCAGCCCCCGGGGTTTGAGGACCCCAAATTTCTGAACCATGTCTACAAACTCGATAAGGCGCTCTATAGCCTTAAACAAGCCCCACGTGCGTGGTATGAGCACCTTAAAGAGCTTTTGCTAGACCGTGGATTCGAAGTTGGGCAAATTGATCCCACTCTTTTTACTAAGAAGGTTAATGGGGAGCTTTTTGTATGCCAACTTTATGTAGATGACATTATTTTTGGCTCTACTAACCAAGCTTTTAACGATGAATTTTCAAAGCTTATGACTGACAGGTTTGAGATGTCCATGATGGGTGAGATCAGGTTCTTTCTTGGATTTGAAATCAAACAACTTAGAGAGGGAACCTTTATTAATCAAGCTAAGTACATCCAAGACATGCTCAAAAGGTTCAAGATGACGGATCTCAATGGCGTTGCTACCCCAATGCAAACAAAGTGTCATCTTGAGCTCAATCCCAAGGGTAAAGATGTGGATCAAAAGGTATACCAATCCATGATCGGCTCTCTCCTTTACCTCTGCGCATCTAGGCCCGATATCGTGTTAAGTGTAGGAGTGTGTGCAAGGTACCAAGCCGCTCCTAAAGAAAGCCACTTAGTGGCAGTCAAGCGAATCTTCCGATATTTGGTTCATTCCCCAAATTTTGGGTTATGGTATCCCAAGGGTTCAAGTTTCTCTCTATGTGGTTACACCGATTCAGATTGGGCTGGTGACAAAGATGATAGGAAATCAACCTCTGGTGCATGCCAATTCTTGGGCAGGTCTCTAGTGTGTTGGTCATCAAAGAAACAGAATTGTATTTCACTCTCAACCGCCGAAGCTGAATATGTTGCTGCTGCAAGTGCTTGTACTCAATTGTTATGGATGAGGCAAACTTTAAAGGAATATGGTGTCAATTGTGACAAAGTGCCTCTTTTATGCGACAATGAAAGTGCTATCAAAATTGCTTACAATCCCGTGCAGCATACGAGAACAAAACATATAGAGATTCGCAACCACTTTATTCGGGATCATGTTGCTTGTGGAGATATTGCTCTATCCTTTGTGAGCACGAAGAACCAACTTGCTGATATTTTCACGAAGCCCCTCGATTAAGCAAGATTTTGTTATTTGCGGAATTAGCTAAATATCATAGATTCAAGGAGCTTGGCTTGACTACCCTTGCACACTCACTTGCTCTTATTCATGTATTTGGTTTAGATGCGGGCATAGACATAGGGGGAGTGTGCTCCTAATTGATTGGGCCAACCCTCCCCCCATAATGCCGAAAGCAAGTAAAATCATTTCCCTTAATATCATTTTGTGATATGTGGGTCATCGATGAGCATTGGTTTTGAACTCAAGATACATCTTCGCGGTGTCATGCCATGCGCTCCAACATGGTGGCTTCGGCCACCGCCCTCTTCCTCGAGAAGAGTTGGTTTTTCATGGGTCTCATTGGATTTTCTTGCATATCTCTTGTTCTTATGGAAAACACACTCACATTTGGCTTTTGATTGATTTGATTCTTGCAAATTTGGGTGTGTAGTACCATCTCAGTTTGATGCTCTCAACCCAAGCCTTTCTCCCCCTACGACGAGGATGAGGAGGAGTGATCTCCAGGGGCGTTAGCATCGCTCTTCTTCCTTTTTGGCGTTTCGATGCCAAAGGGGGAGAAGTAGTTCTATTAGTTCTCGTGGATTTGCAAGGGTTGGGCACAAGCTTTTCGATTTTAGTCGTTTTTATTTGCTTGCTTGTGCCTTTTTCTAGCGTGAACTTGTTTGCTATTTGTGGTTGTTTGTGTAAGACTATGTCG
The DNA here is from genome assembly GCA_916181665.1 of Avena sativa. Lineage (NCBI taxonomy): Eukaryota > Viridiplantae > Streptophyta > Magnoliopsida > Poales > Poaceae > Avena > Avena sativa. Next base: position 454,659,730 of record OV702288.1, on the reverse strand, counting down.
TACTCCACAGTTTGGTACTATGGTTGGTATTCATGGATTTATGGATTTATCTATCATGGACCCCATGGAATTCTGGAATTATGGAGCATATTTGATGGCATATGGATTCATGGGATTATCTATGTATGCCTTGGCTATATTCTCATTCCGGTGGTATGGCATTTTTTTCCAAAACCTTAAAGTAGTGTTCTCTCTAGTGTGTGTATTTGTATTCAAATGCAAATCTTAAATATGCACACATCTAGGGGGAGCGTCTTTCATTATTTAAGGTGGCATTTGCCGGTTTTATTGCAAATCCTAGTATTATCATCTAACACCAAAAAGGGGGGGATTGAAAGAACATTTCTTAATCCCTAGTGTTTTGTGTGTTAGATAACAATACCAAGGATCATTTAATGTGTGTTGAAGTGTTGTAGCTCTATTTGAGAATAAAGGGAAAAGGACTCTGCCTTTGGGGGCGGATAATCTGGCCCCACCAGGGGCGGATAATCCGCCCCTCCCTTTGCCCAAGCAGGCGCAAGCCCTAGAAGGGGGATGGAATTTTGGCCGGATTTTCCGGCCCGCCGGATAATCCGCCCCTCAGGGGGGCCCGATAATCCGCCACCCCTACTCATCGCCAAGGCGCAAGCCCCAGAGAGGGGGCGGAGTTTTGGCCGGACTTTCCGGCCTGGCCGGATAATCCGCCCCTCAGGGGGCCCGGATTATCCGCCCCCCAAGATCTTCACCAAGCTTCACCAAGGCACAAGCCCCAGAGAGGGGGTGGAGTTTCCCCCGGAGAATCCGCCCTTGGGGCGGAGTTTTCCCAGGGGGCGGATAATCCGCCCCAAGTGGGGGCGGATAATCCGCCCCCAAAGTTGTGCAACGGCCAGATCTGGGGAGGGGGTATTTAAGCCAGCCATCCCCCTCCTGCCAGAACTCTTGATTCATCTCGAAAAAGAACAGATCAGATCTAAAAGCTTCATACAAGAGTGCTCCACCTAGATCCACCCAAAGGCCCCATCCCTTGGGGAATCAAAGGAGGAGAACTCGATCTTCATCATCAGCAATCAAGCGCCTCATCTCCTCTCCATTCATTTGGAGAACCTCCGATCTAGTATTTCTTGCAAATATCTAGATCCTCGTTTTTGTTTATATTGATAAACCTTGTTCTTGTGGCAGCTTGTTGTCATCCCGGGAGCCCCCAATTCGGTTGTGGGTGTGTGCCCCGATAGTGTTGTAAAAGGCACCAGTTCCCGCCTCGAAGGGATCCAATAGTGGAGAAGGTGGATCAGGCCTCTCGTGGCGAGATCCATCGGAGAATAGGGTGAGGCCTATTGTGGCGTGGTGGTCTTAGAACCGCCCACCCCTCCAACGCAGATGTACTTCCCTTAACAAGGAAGGAACTACGGTAAAACAAATCCCTGTGTCTCCGCGTGCTCCAGTACGGTTTCCTCGCTCCTCTTTTACGTGCTTAGTAGTTAGGGCTACATATAGGAAAATTCTCGTAGTTGCATATCTTGAGAATTTACTTTGTGTCAAGCCTAAAATTGAAAAAGTATTAAAAATTGGTTAGCACCTATTCACCCCCCCCTCTAGGTGCCCATACGATCCATTTCAGCTGGCACATCAATCGAACCCCTTAAAACACAAACTCAACCAACACACCTGACAGGTTGACAAGGGACTGAGATAAAAGATGGCCAGGCTAACGAAAAGGACTCGCATAAGTGCAACGCACCTCGAGCTCACAAAGCTCCTTATACACATTTCGACAACAAATTATCTACAACATCTGTACGAACTTTACAACACAAGTACACTTATGTGCAGGATACAAATTTGGCTACTCTTGCAACAGATGAACGTTGGTTTGCTCCTCGAAGAAGTCGACAATCTCCTCTGCTGGACGGTCCACCGCCTGATAATGCGGCACCATATTCCAGGCAGATCCTGCTGGTGGCACTGGCGGCCCAGAAGCAATGGTGGCAACATCCACGTCAAGCCTGTGCAATCGCACAATTGAGAGAGCAGCCTTGGCACCGGCCACCAACTGCTGCCTCACGCACTCGCGAACCGCGGACATATCCTGAAATTTGGCAAGGAGAGCCAGCAGGCTTGACGGAGCATCATCCAACGGGAACATTACCGATAAATGTTCTTCAAGCACGACTGCGACTTCTTCAGGAAGAGCAGCACTCAAGATGCGCGATCCTGTAGGGTCACCAACGCAGTCGCACGATCATGATCTACCCAGAAGTATCCGCTCTCCTGAAGTTGCTCCTGGGTGAGATCATGAAGGCGAATGGCAATTCTATCCTTCTCCTCCTGCGGACGGCACGCACTAACAACTACACGAAGCAGCATCAATAGCATGGGTACAACGTACTGCTGCAGGTAACTACAAAGGAAAAGATGAGAATAAGCAAACTAACACTTAAACTGGTCGCCCAGCTGCGTCGCCTCGCCAAGCAGATACTACTCGTGGGCGGCGGCTTTTTCAGCCTTTGACTTCCACACGTCCGCGCTACCACGGATCACGGGCAACTCACGCTTTAGCTGCTTAATGCGATCACGAAGTCGCAGCAAGGACAGCTCCTCTACCCTGGAGCGTGGTGGTGCCACTGTATCCTCAAGAGATGGCGAGTCCTAGGTTCCCTCCACAGGACCACTTGATGTACCCTACCACAAAGTCAAGACAGAGGCAAATAAGGCGACCAACTTAACACAAAGGCAAAAGTAACAGATGCATTCAGGATCAGCATAAAGTATTCACAAACACACTCGCCAGCAGGCATGTTCTCAGACCAAAAGGACAATTCATCAACTATTACAAAAAGCTAACTACGGAGCAGCCGGCTTCTTCGACTTCGACGGCTTCGGGGGCTTCATCAAGTCCGTGGTAGTATCAGACTCCACTGACTTTCTGCCGGCCCCTGGGGCTGAAGCTTTCGCCGCCTTCTTGGCACGTTGGAGCTCCTTCGAATACTTGGCAATGGTATTTATCAAGGAATGGCCATATTTGGCACAAGCAGTCACGAAAGGAGCGAAGACTACCTGCTGGTCGTCTGCGCCAACAGGCATCGCCTTCGACACTCCAGAGGGATCTATCTCGACTCTGTGGGCTTGCACCATGGCGAGTGACATGGTCGCGCCAGCTGCGCGGAGGGAGTTCTTGTAGATGGCAGGCACACCCCCGGCGAGTGACTCCACCAGCTCGTCCACATTATTGACCAGCTCCGCCTTCGGCATCAACTCCTCCCGGAGGCGACTAAGGGTGACCTTGGCCTTGGACAATGTATTTTGGATAGCGGCGCTACGGTCCTCGACTGCAGACACCGCGCCTGCCAGAGCATCATCGTGACGAAGGGCCTGTGGGTCAAAGCTCAAATCGCCAGCATCTGCATAGAAAACCCACACATGGATGAAATCTCTAGCGCCACCGGCAAAATTCCAGATGCAGAGAAGGACAACAATAAAACATCTACCAGCAAAGGTACCTGAGAGGGCCTTGGCGACTGAGAACAGATGCTCTTCGAACAACTTTTCCCTAGCCGCAAAGGAGGCACACAGATCCTCTTCGCGCTTCTGTGCATCATCACGAGCCGCGATTGCCTTGTCGCGCCCCTTCACAGCCGCGGCTAATGTCTTTTCCAAGGTGGCGACGTTGCGCAGTAAAGCGTTATGGTCAGCTACATGGCAATCCAAGGTTGACTATCAGTCGACTATAACGAAAAAGGAGAAGACGAAAAAGAATAAGTGTAGAACACTCACTTTCGACCACGCGGTGACGCGTCTCCAGCATTGCATGCTGGCGACCCATCGCCATCACCTGCTTCGCCACTTGCGCGGCTTCCTTTACAAGGAGCTATCGCATAAACAAGGAATCGGAGAGGGCAACAGAGAACGTCGACTGCCACAATAAAAAGAAGGAAAAATATACTTACATGGTCCTCCAGCGACTCCGAAGAAGTTTGCTGAACCGTCATCCAAGCAACCATTCGATGCTCCCCTACGTGAGGAGAGCTCGAAGAATTGTGCCCAAAGTGGGCCGCCGCCGGAGGGGAAGGAGCGCGCTCGACCTCTACCTTGGCCCTTGAAGTCGCGACTCCCGATTCCTTCAAAAACTCAACGTCGCTAGAAGATGACGACGCCTCTTGACTACAAGACCAAATCCACATTGAGAAATGGCAAACTCCAGGGCAAAGTCAACAAGAAGAAAACAGAAAAGAATGAATGACCTAGCAAACTTACCAGTCAAACTTGTCAAGATCAAACGTGGCTGCTGCCGACTTCGACGAAGACTCCTTGGGCAATCGCATCTTCGTGCGAGAAGACGGTGCCACAGCCCTCACAGGAACGGCTGGAATTGGTGACTCCGCGCCAACAGTCGTGCCTCCTGGAGTCAAAGGAGTCGACACGTCAGAGTCTTCTCTATGCGAACGCTTGCGAGTATCCGGGCTCTCGGACTCGGGGGCTTCCTCTTCCACATCAGAAGGGACAGTCGGCTCAGACTCGTCCTCTTCTAAAGCTTCGCGAGGAATAATCCCCTCAGGGAGAGGAGGCATACAAGGCGACACCGCCCAATCCTGCATATAGACAGTGAAGATCAGCAAACAGAACAAGTAAGGAAACAGAAAAGCAATCGTGAAAATAAGCTACTGCGTAGCACAACTATATCTCAGGAGGAGGATTCGAAGCATCAAAAGGAGGAACAACTGGTTCACTTGGAAGCACATCCTTGACAGTGTACTTCGTGACCAGTCAAATCCTCTTATCCACCTCACTCGCGGACATGCCATCGGCAGACATGCGAGTGGCATCATCAGCGCCACTCCATTGAAACATGGGATGGACTCTGGCTTGGAGAGGCTGGACACGACGGCGCAGCCAAGTTCTGATAAGAGCGCGGCCTCCCTCTTCTGCGCCTATGCGACTTTCGAGGTCGCAGACGCGCTGATACAGCACGTCCGTCTCCGCAAGTTCGCCAAGCATAACTACGTTCTTCCAAGAACGCATCTTCTTGCAGGGAGTCGCCGGATCAAAGGGCGCGAGTCCATAGTGCTCATCTTTGGCCTTCTGATCGCGGACATAGAACCATTTGTCCCTCCATCCCTGGACGGACTTGGTAAGCTTGATGTCGAAGTAGGTGGCGGATGGGTCGGCATGGATTCCGCAACCACCTACATCATAAACTAAAGAGCCAGATGTGGACTGACGCTTCAATTTAAACAAACGCTTGAAAAGACCAAAGTGTGGCTCGATTCCGAGCCAGCACTCGCAAAGGGTGATGAAGCAGGTGATGTGGAGAATCGAATTTGGGGACAGCTGATGGAGTTGGAGCCTGTAGAAGCAAAGAAGACCCCTAAGAAAGGGGTGGAGAGGGAAGGAGAGACCACGAATGACGAATGCGAGAAACATCACTCGAAAACCAGCGGGAGGAGCAGGAATGGTCTCACCTCCGGGAACGCGCGCATCGGCGACTGCCGCAGAAATAACTCCATCCTGGCAAAGAAGACGGAGATCCGACGCCTTGATGATGGAGGGGCGCCATGCACCATTTGGCATGCGGGTGCCCACGACTTTCTTCTTCACGCCGGCGGCGGCGCAGGTGCCCGCAGCAGCGGAGCCACCCTTCTTCTTCGTCGCGGCAACAGTGGCCGTGGAATTAGCGGCAGCGCCTCCTTTCTTCTTTCCCATTGCGCGGCGGCGATGAGAGCGCAGAAAGTAGCTTGGAAATGAACGGAGGTGGTCCAGCGCTGTGGAGGAGACGAGCGCAGAAAAGCAGAAGAACAGCAGCAATGGCAATGGCAGCAAGGACGAAAGAGCGCAGATGGAAAATTACCGCCACAACGCCGCTACTTAACCCCTGGGAGATGCAATCAAACGGCTGACAAAAACCCTATTAGATGCGTGACACGCATCGCGTTGAACACGTGGAGAAGAGGAAGCGCGAACCGTCCCCCTACTTCTACCATTACGCGTGGAAATCGAGGAGGCGCAGTTAAAAATAAGATTACACACGCCCAGTCAAATCAAAGTCAGAAAGTGGGACCCATCGCTCGTCACGTTCAAACTCGCTCACGCGGGCAACTGAGGTCATACAAGCGTCAGCACTGACGTCATCAAAGCTACGCAGCGGAAAACTTCTACTACTTTAGTCTTTGTTGGAGTCTTCGACTCCACCAAGCACCCGGGGGCTACTCCCATAGGGAGCGCTGGCCGCGCACCCTACGACTTTTTCTTTTCTTGTTGCAGGAACATGGACAATCACAAAGCAAACCCAACCACTCGAAACACAGTTCGATTACGGACATGGGTTACTCCCATAGGGAGCGCCGGAAACACATTCGACTAAAAACAAGCAAGCAAAAGACGACAGCAGTCGCGAAAGTTTTTTAGTCCCTGCCCGAGTCTTCGATTGAAACAAGTAAGCAAAAGAACGACAGCAGTCACAAAAGTTCTTTAGTCCCTGCCTGAGTCTTCGACTCAACCAGGCACTCGGGGGCTACTCACATAGGGAGCGCTGGTCATGCATCCTATGATTATTTGCACAAAAACTGTGTGTTGATAACATCCGCACTCGCAACCCTTGGCGACACCGCCTCACAAATTTTCCCTACAAAGAGACTACGTCTCCTGGGACGCCCGAATCGTCTTCGCGATGATAAAATTCGGATGTCGCGCTTACGGCGTGAAGGTAAGACCTGAATAAGGCCTGGCAACGCATTTAACTGCGCACTACCAGAAATGCATCCGTGCCTACAGGCACGATGAACATGCCTTGACGAAAGCGTCGAGTGCTCACACCCATATAACTGGAATTCGACTCCTGTAAGACCTCCGCGACCTGAGTCGAATTACATCAGCACTTTTCTAGATTCGAGTCCAGGGACTCGAATTTGAGTAGATTGCGTTGTTTCACCCTAAGGTGGTTAACTGATATCGATACTTCGGTTATATCAGGCACGTATATCAACAATCCCTATGACACGAATAAAAGCAATCGAAATGTACTCATTTAGGCACTCGAAGGCTTCAAAAAGTCCCCAGTCGAATCTGCGATTCCACTGGACACTCAGGGGCTACTGACATGGGTATACCCTACAGGTACTTGAGCTTGGTATATACGGTGCAAATACATACAGGCCCATGGTGTCGCCAAGGCCCGGATGGAGGGACTCGAGTAACCTACGGACTCTCGATTGCTTGAAGAATAAGATAGAAAGATTAAAGGGAAAAACCCTAACTTGTAACCGACTCGACCTGCTACCCGAGACCTAGCCTATCTATATAAAGGCTAGGAGGGGGCGGCGAGAAAGAGACACACAACCCTAGTTTTCCACAACCCTCGCCAGATTACATCTGCGCACCATTGTAACTTTCGACTCCCTCGATAATTCCACGAGCAGACAAGCAGGAGTAGGGACCTCTACGAGGCCTGAACCTGGGTAAATCCTTTGTCCCCTGTGTGCTTGTTTGCTAGCCGATAGATGTCTCCAGTGCTCCCTCCTTCTCCAAAACCCAAGTCCATAACAATGGGCATTGACGAGTTAAACCCTCTTCAATAACAATCTCAACATAAACAATAATTCAATGGTTCACTCAATAGCATCAACTACAAAGAGTAATCAACACCGGAAAAGTTTTCCCTAAGAACTATGCAAGATTCAACCCAATTGTTACAGCGGTATGGAGGTGGTGATGATGGTGCTAGCGGAGATGATGGTGGTGATGATGATGATGATCCCGATGAAGTCTAGCTTGATGGTGGTGTTGATGGCGACAATCTCCCCTCTCCGGGAAGGAATTCCCCCGGCAGAATTCTGTCTCCTGGAGAGATCTTTCTCTCTCGGTGTTTTCCGCCTTGCAGCGGTGGTGGAATCTTTCTGTGGTTGCTCCCCAGGTATTAGGATTCTGTGGAGATAATATATGCCAGAGGGGAGAGCCAGGGGTGGACCAGGACGGCCACACCACCTGGTGGTGCGGCCTAGGGTGGCCCGCACCAGGGGGTGGTGTGGGCCCCCTGTGGCCCATCTCCGCTTCCCCTTCTGGCTTCCTTCGCCTTCTGGAAAAATAGGATTTTCCATGTATTTTTCCGGATTTTCTGATCTTCGCGAATTTTGCCTCCAAACAGCACCTTTTCCCTCAGAATCCTGACTGCAGCGGTCCATGCTCCAAAAGTCATGAACCATGCAAAAACAGATTAAATAACATAAGTATCACCCCTTAATATGAAATATATCAATGAATAACAGTAAATTATGATATAAAATAGTGATGCAAAATGGACGTATCAACTCCCCCAAGCTTAGACTTCGCTTGTCCCCAAGCGAAACTGAACTCAATAAACATGACCTCAGGTTTATGGAGTGAAGAGTCGATAAAAGAATACGGACAAGAAGCATCATATTCATCAATACATAAGTCATAATAGAAGACAACTCACTATTATATAACTTAACTTGCAATAAGTAAAGGAAACACAATAAAGATACATAAAGTAAAACATAATTGGTAATGGAAAACTTAGCTCTTGGTCGAAGAATAGTTGATAATTTGCTGGAGTTCACAAATAACTGGTTTTCAATGATAGCTTTCAAAGTAGTAATCACGAAGATAAGAGCAAAGTGTAAAAACAAGGAACATAAGAAACATGATTGAATAAATCATCATGTGAATGAATGAAACACAACGACTCAAAATGCTTGCTGAGGTAGAAGGGAATAGGTTTACTGACTCAACTAAAAGGTAAAAGAAAGGCTCTTCGCTGAGAGAAGCAGGGATTTCAAGTTTCATAAAGAGCTTCCAGAAATTATGGTACTTATTAGCTTTCAGCTCTCATTGCCCCTATCATAGGCGTCTTTAGGTGATTAAGGTTAAAGTGACACAACTAAGAGGATATGCTTGACAAGTTATAAGTTGAAATCTCATGCCCCTTACTTACGAGTAACAAACCTCATGCTACTCAACTTCAGTCACAAGTAATCTCTTGTGATTGTAAATACATATGTATCATAAAGAACCGCCAACGGGGTACCCCTTGCACATGATATAGGAGCTATCCCATAATCAAAATGACAAGGCAAGCAGACAATGAGCATCTCAGCGATCTTTTTATTTGCTATTTGCATAGGTTTTTATTGAGGATGCTTCATAGAGTGCTCATTATGGTTATGCTGCAAGTTTCCACCATGATTAGGCATGGCTTAGGCTAGCAGCCCAGGCGTTTCTCTAACACACCTATAAAATCCATGATCTTACAAGTTCCCCTTTTATTTCACACCGCCGGGATCCATAGGCAAAAGAATCATGATATCAACGGAATATAAGTGCAAAGTTGAAAGTGTTCCCCATGATACATGGTTCTGCTAACTTCAACTTATAAATCGCAAGCATATACGCAACAAAGATGGACACAATGGTTCAAGTTTATTAAGTGCAAGAAAGTAAAGTGTGCCATCAAGTTCATGAGAGCTTTAATCACTAGTTTTCTCATAACAAGTTTAATTCGGAAGGTAGACAAAAACAAGAATTTACTTGGAATAGCAATAATGCTAGTAGGTAGGTATGGTGGACACAAATGGCATAGGTTTTGGTTTAAGGATTGGATGCACGAGAAGAATTCCCTCTCAGTACAGGTTTTGCCTAGCAAGGCTGGGTAGCAAGCATAAGAGTTGAAGGAAACAAACAAACATACAAGTGACAAAAACAAACATACAATCTTCCTTGGAAGCACAAAAGATCTTAACTAGAGAATACTAAACTTATGAGCAAATCAAGAAAGAAAGATGATGAAATTATATTTCTTTAGAGTACTTTTATCTTTTCATTCAACTCTCAAAAATAGTGATGCTACTGACCAAGCCAGGTTTGCCAAAACCAACTAAATTAACTCAATGATCCCAAAGTGATACCAATACTAACGACAAGATCAATCATATAACCATGAATTGAAAACTAATATAAGATATGCAAAAGAGTAAACGATAGAACTTCTCATTAATATTCCATAATGGCAACTCACACCAAGGGATACATATCTAACGAGAGAGGGGACACTTTCATAATGCAAACCATCCTACATGATAACTTCTCTATTCATGATATGACTCTACTAAAAAGACAAAAAGATAGAAGATAGTGATATGATACCATGGAACTCCCCCAAGCTTGGAACAAACCAAGGGGATGCCAAAACCTGATGACGAATTACTCCTTCGGTGGTGGTGGTGTTCTCTCGATGAGCTCTTTGATTAGTTTCCCCAAGTCCTCAATCTCGAAGGCGAGATTACGAATCAACTGTGAGTTTTGCTCAATGCGGCTCATGATCATGTCGGGTTGAGAATTCCAGCTCTTGCGATTCTTTCCCCACTCTTCCTCCTTGAAGTCTTCTTTTCCTGCATGGCTAGAACGAGGCAAATCCCAATAGGAGGGTAGTTTCTCCTTGGGCATATTCTGGTATTGATGCTCATGGATAAGAGTATGGAAAGGATTCTTGGTGCATGGAGGAAGTGACCGTGGAGCCAAATAGTGACGCGGAGGTTTCCCTCTAGTTGACATCCGTGCAGTCCTCCTGACCCTGGCAGATCTTGTCAACACTACAATGCTTGCAATGGTAGTGTCGATGTGTGGATGTTGGCTTTGCCTTTTCTCCTCTTCATCTTCACTCTTGATCTCCTCCTCCTGCCCGGGGTCTTGGGGATCTTCCTCCATAGGCTCCTTTCCTTTATCCTTGGCGGACACCGTTGTGCTTCTAACTTTCAAGAATAGTTCCTGGTAGAAATAGATCGAAACGAAAACACGATATATGAACCTTGGGGAATCTGGGGGATTATATATTACGAAGTTTTACAACAAAAGAAAGGTACTGGGAGAAAACGAGTCGGAGACAGAGGCCGGGGTGGCCACACCACCTGCTGGCGTGGCCAGGGGGACCATGCCAGGGGGTGGTGTGAGCCACCCTGGCTCCATTTCCGTCCCTCTTTCGCTTTGTAACTCCCCTTGTTGGATAAAAACTCCAAAAATATAACTGGACAGAATTTTCGCGGAACTTCTCTTACCAGAACTGTTACCTATTCGTAAACAGACTCTACAGGTCTCTGAATTTGGTCTTTGATAAAAAAACGGAGTTATCACTTGGATAACATCAATATCTTCATCTTCATACACTTATTTCTTGAGTCATGAAACCATTTCTCTTTCTTATTACACAATTTTCTCCAATAACCTGGAAATTTCTTCCGCACAAAACTTCACACAATTCTCATTAGCAACATTAGTGTAAGCAAGGTAATAAACATTTTTAAGTCCAAATTCAACTGAAATCCGTCAAAACATAGGCTACTATAACAACTCCTTCCGAAAACCCAAAAAGAATTCAAAAAAGGAAATCGATTAAAGAACCAAATGCAAGAGTGACAAAATGTGTCAAAACAGACCAGCAGGTAAAGATCAATTTTTTCAAAAATCTTCGGTTGCTCAAATCAAAACTAACGAAAGTTAAGTAACAACCTGGGGCAAAAGCACAAAACATTACAGCTCAATCCGACATACAGAGATCTCTCACGAATTTTTACGGTGGAGCACAAAAATCTATTTTGGGACAGCAACTTCCCCAAAGCTTACTTCTCTCTCATTAGAGGTTGATATTGACACAAAAACCAAACAAAAGGATAAGGAGAGGTCATTACCAAAGTAATAACTTCCAAGACTCAAAGAAACAGAAACAAACTGAAAGCAAAAATAAATTGGGTTGTCTCCCAAAAAGCTCTTTCTTTATAGCCATTAAGATGGGCATGCTAATTTAAATGATGCTCACATAAGAATATGAATTGAAGTGAGAGAGAGCATTAAGAATAAAAAATACACATATTTAAGTCTAACCCACTTCCTATGCAAGGGAATTTTGTAAACAAACAAGTTTTTGAAACCATAGGCTACAAGCATAGGAAGGCAAAACAAGTGCAACAAAAAAACTTTCAGCATAAAACGAGGAAACTTGATATTATTAAGATGCATAAGAACAGTCTTCCCTCTTTCATAATAACTTTCAGTATCATGCATAAACTTAATAATATAACTATCACAAGAACCGTTGTAGCAATGATCACTTATCCTAACAGAAAACACAGGGACACTAGCTCTCATAACACTACTTTGTGAAACAATATTAGGGATATCCTTACAGAGGATAGTGCGTCCATCTTCTTCATATATAGTGACAAAATCTTTCACATTTGCTATTATAGGTTCATCATCCATTTGTTTATCAGGCTCAACACCTTTATTTGTACTTTCATTAACCATACTAGCTATCATAGAATGTTCCTTTATCTTAACTGGGAAAGGGATTTTCTCAATGTAAGGTTCAGGTGAAACATGATTAGCAGTATAAACTTCAGTATTTCTTGTAGGAACACACTTAGCAACATCTTTATATGGTTCATGATACTTATTCCACTTCTTTTTAGGAACTTCAATATAGGAAGCAAAAGCCTTAAAATAAGTTGCAATAGCTTGAGAGTCTAGACCATAAGCATTTTTAATGTTCTGAAAGTCATCAGTTCCCATAAAAGATTCAATGCATTCATAATCATAATTTATACCTGACTTTCTTCCTTTGTCATTCTCCCATGCTTCAACATTATCTTGAATACGGTCTAGAAGATCCCATTTAACTTCTTCTTCCATGTGAGTAAATGATCTAGCACAAGAGGCATCCAATAAATCCTTATCATGAAGAGAAAGCCTTGTATAAAAGTTATTGATAATAATATTGTTGGGGAGCTCATGAATGGGACATTTGAGCATTAGTAACTTCAATCTCCCCCAAGCTTGAGCTATACTCTCTCCATCAAGAGACCAAAAGTTGTATATTTGATTCCGATCTTTATGAATCTCACTAGGAGGATGAAACTTTGAATAAAAGGGAGGTACTATTTCCTCTCATTCAAGAGCTTGACCATTTTTAAGCAGCTTATACCATTCTTCAGCTCTTCCTTTTAGTGATAATGAGAATAACTTCTTGACTTGATCTGTTGTAATACCTGCACACTTGAACAACCCGCATAATTCGTGTATAAAGAGCAAATGATCACCGGGATGGACAGTTTCATCCCCAACATAATAGTTATCCATAACATGATCAATAATTCTTGTAGGTATTTTAAAAGTATCATTCTCAGCAGGCGGTGGTTCATCTACTACCTTAGCAGTGGTAGTAGCATTACGAAATAAGAAACTCGAGGAATCATCCATATTAAAAATAAAGCAACTAACAGAAGTAAACAATACTCACAGTAGAAGTTTCCTTTACCAGTTCCACTCTCCAATAACGCTTCACTCCCCGGCAACGGCGCCAAAAAATAGTCTTGATGACCCACAAGTATAGGGGTGTATCGTAGTATTTTCGATAAGTAAGAGTGTCGAACCCAACGAGGAGCAGAAGGTGCTGGATAGTGGCTTGGAGCAGGAATTCTCTGTAAATACTTAGCAAACAGATTTTTAGGGGTTTTTGATAATGCAAGTAAATAAAGTACGAGTAAATAAAAGACAATAAGAATAAATGCAGAAAGTGGCCCAATCCTTTATTCAGCAAAGGACAAGCCGGTTGTATTACTTAAGATGACTAAACATTCTCGAGGACACACGGGAATATTGTCAAGTGCTTTCGCTTCATATAGTTGATTAATCTTCTTTAGTTTGCTAAGCGTTGTGTGGGTGAACCTGTGCTAATGTACCGACCTTCCTAGGACTAATACATACTTGTGATTATACCCCTTGCAAGCATCCGCAAGTACAAGAAAGTAATTAATGTAGAAACCTAACCACAACTTTAAACTCTAAGACCCTGACGTCCCTTGTGCAATGGTTTCCTAACGGGGGTTCAGGTTTCTGTCATTCCGGCAACCCCTACGATTAGTAGCCAAATACACAATGCATTCCCCTAGGCCCATATAGGTGAAGTGTCATGTAGTCGGCGTTCACATGACACCACTAGAAGAAGTACACCACAACTTAATATCAAACTATTGAATATTTCTCAACACAATTCCACTACTAACAACATGACTTCTCCCATGTCCTCAAGAACAAAACGAACTACTCACAAGACATCATATGGATCATGATCAGAGATGAAATAATGATGTATAATAATCTGAACATAAACAATAATTCAATGGTTCACTCAATAGCATCAACTACAAAGAGTAATCAACATCGGGAAAGTTTCCCCTAAGAACTATACAAGATTCAACCCAATTGTTACAGCGGTATGAAGGTGGTGATGATGGTGCTGGTGGAGATGATGGTGGTGATGATGATGATCCCGATGAAGTCCAGCTTGATGGTGGTGTTGATGGCGATGATCTCCCCTCTCCGGGAAGGAATTCCCCCGGCAGAATTCTGTCTGCCGGAGAGATCTTTCTCTGTCAGTGTTTTTCGCCCCGCAGCGGTGGTGGAATCTTTCTATGATCGCTCCCCAGGTATTAGGGTTCCGTGGAGATAATATACGCCAGAGAGGAGAGCCAGGGGTGGACCAGGGCGGCCACACCACCTGGTGGCACGGCCTAGGATGGCCCGCGCCAGGGGTGGTGTGAGCCCCCTGTGGCCCATCTCTGCTTCCCCTTCTGGATTCCTTCGTCTTCTGGAAAAATAAGATTTTCCATGTATTTTCTTGGATTTTCTGATCTTCATGAATTTTGCCTCCAAATAGCACCTTTTCCATCAGAATCCTGACTGCAGCGGTCCATGCTCCAAAAGTCATCAACCATGCAAAAACAGATAAAATAACATAAGTATCACCTCTTAATATGAAATATATCAATGAATAACAGTAAATTATGATATAAAATAGTGATGCAAAATGGACGTATCATTCCGCTGCTGCCACGTGTCCCCCAAATCTCCCTCAATCCCACTTTTGCTACAAAACACCCTATTTTTGCTACATATGTTCTCGCTTTTGCTTCCGAAGCAAAAAAATGTTTCGTTTTAGAAATAGATCGTCTTGCCGGAAACCTCGCCGGAGACCTCGTCGAAGACCATGCAGCAAAAAAAATATGCTAATGTAGCAAATCGACTTCGCCGGAGATATCATCGGGAAAACTCGCTGGTGACTCTCGCCGGAGACCTTGTAGCAAAAAGTTGACACTGTTGTAGAAAAATCACAAGACGATTGTAGCAACAAGGTTCTTCTAATGTAGCAAAAAAACTACTTTTTCGGAGACATCGCCGGAAAAATTAGCCGGAAGACCTCGCCGGAGAACTTGTATCAAAAACCAAGCCGGCCGCGCTGGCAGCAACCACGGCCGCCCATGGCAGCGACCAAGGCTGCCCATGGAAGGAAGCTCGGCCACCGCTGGAAGCAAGCTCGTCCGCCTGTGGAAGCAAACTCGGCCACCGCTGGAAGCAAGTTCGTTCGCCGCTGGCAGCAAGGTCGGCTGGCCATGGAAGCAAGCGTCGACGGCGGCGGGAGCTCCGTGAGGAGGGTCGGCGGAAGGCATCGATGGGCGCGGCGGCTGGTGGCGCAAGGCAGCGGCTGTGCTGCGCGGAGGTCGTCGGGGGCGGAGGTCGCCGGGGTGGAGGTGGGCAGAGCTCGCCGGAGCCGGAGGCGGGGGAGGAGCTCTTGTCCGCCGCGTTGCAGGAGGGAGGAGTTCGTGGGGCGGCGGCCGCCGGCGGAGGAGCCAGCACGCGGGGCGGAGCGGAGCGGAGCGCTGACGCGGAGGGCGCGGGCGCAGGGCGGACGATCCGGGCGATGCATCGTCTGGGGGATGTCTATCATTTTCCTTTCTATTTTCTATTATCCATACGGAAAGTAAATCGTGGCGTGAGGATGCCACACCCCCGACTAGATGTCATCCCACGACCTAGAGCATGGTCAAAAATGATCCTATAAACGTGCTCGTGACGCAGAACACATCTAGAGCCTACGAAATCGCTAACAGAAATTAGAAAATCGAACTATTGGACCAACTATAGTAACTGACGAAGTGGAATTTTGAGGATCGCATCCGCATCTGGTGCAAAGAACAAACCACTAATCTTAGGAAGATTCCACTGATGATCCTCAGTAGTCGGTTCACTCACCATTGTTATATCAGTTTCATGCAAACGGCTCACGGGTCTCACGGAGATGGAATCCGGAATCCAACTATCTTCCCAAATGGAGATCATCTCACCCCAGCCCACTCTTTTATCAAGTGTCAATTCAGAGCTTCCCTTCCCTCTAAACTAGCTCGCCAAGTTCTTGACGCAGCACATTACAAGATCGTAGTTATTAGATTTACTAGCATAATACCCGTGCATTGCTACGGGTTGATTTTTACTATTCGTGTAACCCGGTGTCGCTCGTACATTCCATGATGGCTAGTGCCCGCAGCTAAAACCCTTATCTCCCGTGGCCACTACTGACTTTCTCGTTTAGGTAATTTTTTTCCTTTTTCTGGAGCTGCGAGAGACTGCACTGCTATGGTTCTTGGAGTCGTGGCTGTGTTTGGTGGTTGCTGGCATCGGCCTTTCTTTTTTGAATAAAACGGGCAATTTTGTCTCATTTTATTTAAAAAAGTAGAAAAGAATTGACCGGTTCATTTGCAGGAGAACCGGCCAAAAACCTGTACAAATGCCCCAATATCGTCACGGAACATGACCACATCGGGCACACCACCATAGCCAACCTGGCTACCCACACACGAAACACAGGCACACAAGAAGACCCATGTCGAGATTGCCACTAAGTGTCACCGTCATCACACCTCCGAGAGCCAGGGACTCCGACTTCACCAACGACTTCCAAAACAGAGCCTCATAGACGGTGCCGCAAACCATGTCGGCCTATGCCATCAATTGGCCAGACGCGCCAAGGAGAGACAGCTCCGACTCAGACGACGAGCTTCACAAGGGAATTATGATGATCTTGCGCCGACCGAGACCCTGCAGAACCACCGGCGGCAGTCATCATC
Organism: Avena sativa; assembly: GCA_916181665.1. Taxonomy (NCBI): domain Eukaryota; kingdom Viridiplantae; phylum Streptophyta; class Magnoliopsida; order Poales; family Poaceae; genus Avena; species Avena sativa. The sequence continues at coordinate 454,642,790 of OV702288.1, read as the reverse complement.
GCCGCCCGGACACGCTCCACCGTAGCTCCGACTTCACAGCAACACAACGAAGCAGAAGAACCCATCGGACACACCGGGAAAACTGACTACCGAAGATCAGCCGCGATCCAACCTCAGCTCGAGGCATCATCTTTGCCAAACTTCACCCTTGGACCTTGCACAGCTGCCCAACGAAAGCCCCCTTCATTGAACCCCTGGCCGTAGGCGACTCCGAGACGATGCCCCCAAGAAGGTAAGAGACGCATAAGCGCCCCCATCGCCCGATCGCAGATCTGAGGTTTCCCTCCGGAGCCGAGGCCACAGGGGAGGGGCGAGCACACCTCACGACGATGCATCCAAGGAAGTCCGTGACACCCTCGGGCGCCCCCATCATCGGCTCCGGCCAGACCGGAGCAAAGATTTCTCCGGGAGGTGCTCAACCACCTACCACCTGAATCGGCCGCCCACATGCCACCGCCACGCGCGCCGAGGCCCGCCAACCTCCATCCCATGCCAAGGCCAGCTATGCGCCTCCAGGCCGAGCACGCCAGCGCGGCATAGAGCCGAACCCGGACAAGCCTTGTCACAGCTCGAGCGCAGCACCCGGATCCTCGCCACCGGCCAGCCCTCACTGCTGCCCTCACGACCGAATCAGGCCACCACCACCCCTAGCCAAGCAGAGAGTAGCCCCCCGCGGCCAGATCCGGGGCCGCCGCCCAGGCTCCATGGGCCCCCGCGCAGGCCAGCACGAGCCCCGGCGGCCCAGCGCCTCCACGACAGCCCACCTCGCCGGCCGCCGCGCGCGCCCGCAGATCCTCCACCGCCCGCGCTATGCGCAGCGAAGAGGAAGCCGCCCCGTCGCCACCTTCCCCGGGACGCATGCGGCTTCGCCGGTGGCCTCCTTCGGCGGCGGCGATGCGGGGAGGACTAGAGGAAGGAGGCCCAAGGGCCGGCGGCGCTAGGGTTCCCCCGTGTCGCCAGGCGAGGGCGACGCGGGGGTGGGGGAGACGCCTCCGCCTTTCGTAATGGCGTAATTGTTTTGGATTCTGGATCAAATTTAACCTAAATAACGCCCAAATTATAAGTCTTATCATATGTTGTAACTTCTGAAAACAAAACAATAGTATACATGCTCCGGTAAAACTCAATCTTCGAATTTATTAGCAGCAGATGTAAAGAAAATAAGAGCACTCGATACTTCAGTCCGGCCATCAATCTCTCACATGCGCGTACACTGAAGAAGTAGGCTTTTCTCGTCACGGGTGCTTTAGTCGTCTATGTCATAGCTCGGTTTGACAGCGCGAGGTCGAGCTGCATCACATTTTTCCTATACGTTCATCTTGGATCTCCCGAAATTGAGTTAACTTAGCAATCATTCCTTTGAAATTTATCTTCCTAGCATAACTTCCACCACATTGTGAGGTAGAGGAAGGAAGACTGCTGCATCCGGGCGGTACGGGAAGGACATGAGCTGCGCTGACGCGGTGGGGGAGCTGAAGCACGGCGGCACATCAGGTGGACGCGAGCCTCGGTGTGGCCAACGCACAACGTTGCACATCTGCTTAATACACATGGCTCAAAAACTCCATCGAGCGGCACAACCGTTGTGCCGTGCAACACGACGACTTCAGTTTCTAGGCCAGCCATCCTCCGCACGGCTTATTCTGAAGAGCATCGGCCCCGATGAAGACTCCTGGTCGCCTGCAACACCGACCCTCCTCCATCGCGCGAGTGGCTGTTGAAATTTTCTGAAACCGAATTCTCTCTCGGACAAGCTCACCTCGCAGATCTGCTTTCTCCTGCCGATCCCTCTCCGGCCATGTAGCGTCGCCGTCAGCCGCGGCCTCCTCCTCACCAGTCACCACCGACGGGTTTGTCCGGGAGCTCGAGTTGATGGGAGCTCCACAACGAAGAGCTCGGGATTGAGGTTTCTTTTCTTATCCCTGCCTCCCTCCTCTCAGCTCTCGTTCTCTCCATTGCCCGTCGCCAGAATCCGATCCCTGATGTCTACGCACTTCTATTCTTGTAGACAGTTGTTGGGCCTCCAAGTGGAGAGGTTTGTAGAACAGCAGCAAGTTTTTTCTTAAATGGATCACCCAAGGTTTATCGAACTCAGGAAGGAAGTGGTCAAAGGTATCCCCTCTAAAGCAATCCTGCAATCAAGATACAAGAAGTCTCTTATGTCCCCAACACACCCAATACACTTGTCAGATGTATAGGTACACTAGTTTGGCGAAAAGATAGTGAAATACAAATGATATAGAAAATTATAAGTGGTAATGGTGATAGAAAATAGCTTGATGGCGTGGAAAAGACTAAAGTAAAATTGAAATAAAGATGGAAGCAAGCAAACATGTAACAGATCTAATAGCAAACAATGTTTCAGTGCTTAGAAACAAGGCCTAGGGATCATACTTTCACTAGTGAACACTCTCATATAAATATATTCTTCTTTATGATACTACGCTGAACTACTCTCCGGTTGGACACTCTAATCCATGGTAGGGCTATAACAGCATACCTCAAAGTAAGCCTTTCCCATCTAGATAACCCCACACTGTCACCTTGAGTACTAGATGGTTCCAACAAACACCACAATTTCATAAAGATATCCAACTCCAAATATAACTTATAACAAGTATTTGTAATCTCTAGCCTAAGTGCCACCATGGTGTGCACGCTGTCACTTTCACACACATGGGAAGAGCAGAGATCTATTAAAGCACTTGAGTAGCAAGGTAGATCTACTTGATTACAAAGCTCATGATCTCAATAAGATCATGCATAGAGAGAGAGATGAACACATAGCTACCGGTAGAACCCTTAGCCTCGAGAGAGAACTACTCCCTCCTCATCATGGGAATCAGCAATGGTGATGTAGATGGTGGTGGAGATCGATGGAGATGGCTCCAAGGGCACTTCCCCGTCCCGGTAGGGTGCCGGAACAGAGACTTTCTGTCCCCCGAATCTCCTTTTCGGTGGCGGCGGCACTGTGGAACTTTTTGTGGATTTCCAATTGACGACTTAGGGTTTATGCATCGGGAGGCTTCTTATAGGAGAAGAGGCAAGGTCGATGGGCGGCCAGGGGGCCCACACCATGCCCTGGCGTGGCCTGAGGGACCCATGCCTAAGGGTGGTTTGGCCACCCTGTGCCCCCCCTTCGTCTCTCCTTCTGGCTCCGTGAATCTTCCGGAAAAATAACGACTTTGTATTTTGTCCGGTCCAATTCCGAGAATATTCATTTTCTGACTTTTTGGAACCAAAAACAGCAGAAAATAGGGAGCTGGCACTATGGCTCTTGTTAATAGGTTAGTCCAAGAAATCATGTGAAAAGTACTCCAAAGTGTGGACAAAACACAAGAAAGTAGATAAAACCAAGCACGGAACATCAAAAATTATAGATACATTTGCAATGTATCAATCCCCAGCTGAAGGTCCTTCTTCTCCGGCCTCTCGGGCGTGCCCTTGCTCAGCCTTTACTCCCCACCAGCCAATGCGTGGAGCACGTTTGGCTCGACCTCGTCCTCATCTTCCCAAGCCCCGTGTTCTCTGCTGGCCGCCTCCAAGCTCTCCGGTGCTGCCCTCGACATCTGTCACCCTCGGTTCCATGCGCCGCTCTGACCATGCTCCCCGTGTCTACCTCGACGATCTCGTCACGAAGCCCAGCGCCGCTCGCCTCCTCGCTGCTTGCATACACCATTAATGCCAAAGACTTGCGCGTCCCTGACCGCCATGGCCTCAAGCTCGCCAAGTCTGGCCGTTCTCCTGCTCCATGTCGCCACCATGTGCGTGTGCTACTTTGAGTGACCTCCTATACTGTTTTCTTCTGACCTGGTGCCTCGAGCTTCAGGGCGGAGGGGACGAACACCTAAGAGCGAGGGCGGAGGAGACGCGCACCTAGGGACGGAATCGAACTGTTTATTTACTCAGTGGTGGCACTACCTATATGCAAACCCACAGGGGCAAACCCGTCCAAAAATCGGCAGACGGAAAATCTGGAGGATAACGAACGACGCGAATCGTTTTAATAGTATAGATATGGGATGGCCCATGTAAGCAGTCATGTAGTCTGATAAATCCTAAAATCCCAAGGCTCATCTATTATGGCAGCTTGGGAGCTATGTGGGAGACAAAGTTTAGTCCCACATTGCTAGTTGGGAGAGAGTTAGACTAGCTTATAAGGTGAGATGTTTCACTTCCACTAAGTGAGTGAGAAGATAAGGAGTCCATGCTTACTCCTCCTCCTCCACCGCCCGCCTCGCCCGCACGCGCGACACGTTTCGTGAATCAAGTTCGAGTTAGAAAATCGTTTTTTGGAAGACTAAATTTTTGCATGGTGCACCAGCTGTTGGGTACGTGTCAATATTCATGTACATGCTTGATGCGTTTTCTTATCTTCCACCGCGTGACAACTCGGTCGGCTCACCTCCCAAGCTATATAGGAAGAGGCAGAACAGATCTAGAAACAACTTGTTCTTTCTTTGTATCTCTCACCTTGTTCCTCTTGCTATGTTGTTGATACGTGTAAACGTATCTATAATTTTTGATATTCCATGCTTTTTTAGTATCTACTTTCTTATGTTTAGTTCATACTTTGAGGTATTTCTTATACATTTTCTGGAACTAACCTATTAACAAGATGCCACACTGCCAGTTGTCTGTTTTCTGTTGTTTTTGGTTTCAGAAAATCTATTGAGGAAATATTCTCGTAATTGGACCGGACAAAATCCAAAGTCAATATTTTACCCGAAGCAACACGGAGTCCGGAGGGCAGCCGAAGAGGGGCCACAAGGCGGTGATGGCCCAAATATATCGAGCTCATTGGGGAAACCCAAGAGGAAGGTATGATGAGCACAGCAGCAAGTTTTCCCTCGGTAAAAAACCAAGGTTATCAATCCAGTAGGAGCAAGGAAATACCCCAAAGGTGTAGCTAGCTGAACGTTGGCAGGGCGCACTACCGGTGCCAGCAGGAACATGGAGACCTGCACAACACAACCATAGAACTTTGCCCCCAACTTGCGATGAGATTGTCAATCTCACCGGTTTTGCTGAAAACAAAGGATTAAACGTATCGAATGGAAGGAAGTAATAGTTTGCAGAAAGTAAACACAAAGCAGTAAACAGTTTATAGATTGTATGTAAAAGAAAGGACCGGGGTCCATAGTTCACTAGAGGTGGCTCTCCTTAAGATAGATAACATGCTGGGTAAACAAATTACAGCAGGGCAATTGACAAACATCGAGAAAGAAATACATGCATATACTAATCATATTGACTCCTTTGGAACTTGATTGGGCATTACAACATTATACATAGACCGTCATCCAACTGCATCTATGACTAATAATCCACCTTCAGGTTATCATCCGAACCCCCTCCAGTATTAAGTTGCAAGCAACAGATTATTGCTTTACGAATTGCGTGTAAAGTAAACAATACGATTGTTCTATGAATAAAGGATTGTTGTTTTCTCCCTAGTGGCAATAACACATCTAGTACCTTAGAGATTTCTGTCACTTCCCTAGATTACCAGAGGCATGAACCCACTATCGAGCATAAGTACTAACTCTTGGAGTTGCTAGCATCTACTTGGCCAAGGTAGCTACTAACAATGGAAAGCATAAGATCACAAATAACAAAGACATGATAGAATCAATAATCAATCTGAAATAGCATCTCAATATCCATCGGATCCCCGCAAACACAACATGCAGAATTACAAATAGATGATCTTGATCATGAACAGAGCTCACAAGATCTAAACATGAAAGCACAAAGGAGGAGAACCAGCCATCTAGCTACTACATGGACCTGTAGTCCAGAGATGAACTACGCATGCATCACACCAGAGGCTTGCATGATGATGAACAAGGCCTCCAGGGTGAATTCCCCTCTCCGACAGGGTGCCGGGAAGAGCTTCAGATCTCTCCCGATCTAGGGATGGAGATGACGGCGTCTACAGACTCTTTCGTGGATTTTTGATCGGGTACTTAGGGTTTTGGTCCCGAGGGCAATATATAGGCGGAAGGAGAGGCCGAGGGGGTGCTGGGGTCGGCCAGACCACCCCCTGGAGCGGGCCAGGCCTAGCCACGCGGCCAGGTGGTGTGGCCGGCCCCTAGATCTTCTCCGTCTCGTATTCTGGCATCAGATGTCTTCCGGAAAAATAGGCACTTTGGCTTTTGTCCCGTCCAATTCCGAGAATATTCATTTTCTGACTTTTCTGGAACCAAAAACAGCAGAAAACAAGTAGCTGGCACAGTGGCTCTTGTTAATAGGTTAGTCCAAGAAATTATATGAAAAGTACTCGAAAGTGTGGACAAAACACAAGAAAGTAGATAAAACCAAGAATGGAACATCAAAAATTATAGATACATTTGTAATGTATCAGGCGGCCACACCCTAGGGTGGCGCGGCCAACCCTAGGTGCGCCGCCACTTGGTGTGGGCCCCCTGGTGATCTACCGACCTTGCCCCTTCGCCTATAAAAGCCTCCCAAGATGAAAACCCTAAGTACCTGATCAAAGACCCAATCAGAAATCCACGGAAGAGTCTGTAGCCGCCGCCATCTCGATCCCCAGATCGGGAGGATCCGAAGCTCTTCCAGGCACCCTGCCGGAGGGGAGAGATCACCCTGGAGGCCTTCTTCATCACCATGACCGCCTCCGGTGTGATGCGTGAGTAGTTCATCCCTGGACTATGGGTCCATGTAGTAGCTAGATGGTTGGTTCTTCTCCTTTTTGCTATCATGTTTAGATCTTGTGAGCTCCGTTCATGATCAAGATCATCTATTTGTAATCTTACATGTTGTGTTTACGGGGATCCGATGGATATTGAGATGCTATTTCAGATTGATTATTGATTCTATCATGTCTATGTTATTTGTGATCTTGCATGCTTTCCGTTGTTAGTAGCTATATTGGCCAAGTAGATGCTAGCAACTCCAAGAGGGAGTATTTATGCTCGATAGTAGGTTCATGCCTCTAGTAATCTGGGGAAGTGACAGGAATCTCTAAGGTGCTAGATGTATTGTTGCTACTAGGGAGAAAACAGCAATCCTTTGTCCATGGGACAATCGTATTGTTTACTTTACACACTTTGCTTAATGCAATTATCTGTTGCTTGCAACTTAATACTGGAGGGGGTTTGGATGATAACCTGAAGGTGGATTATTAGTCATAGATGTAGTTGGATTACGGTCTATGTATAATGTTGTAATGCCCAATCAAATCTCATAGGAGTCAAGATGATTAGTATATGCATGGTATGCTTTCTCGAGTCTATCAATTGTCCCGCTGTAATTTGTTCATCCAACATATTATTTATCTTAAGGAGAATCACCTATAGTGAACTATGGACCCCGGTCCATTCTTTTACCATTGATATACCATCTAGTATTTACTATTTACTGTTTACTTTCTGCAAGCAATTACTATCTTCCACACAATAAGTGTAATCCTTTGTTTTCAGCAAAACCGGTGAGATTGACAACCTCACTATAAGTTGGGGCAAAGTTTTGTGGTTGTGTTGTGCAGGATTCCAAGTTGGTAGCAACACCTTGGGGGTGTTTCCTTGCTCCTACTGGTTCGATAACCTTGGTTTTATAACTGAGAGAAACTTGCGGCTGTGCTCATCATACCTTCCTCTTGGGGTTCCCAACAATCTCAACGTATCCTGATCCATCAGTTGCTCTCTAGGCTTCCCCATCCCGGCGACTGCATGCACTGCTGTCCAGGAGAGCAGGCCTCCGAAACCCCGTCCGCTGAGATCCTGCACCAGGAGACAAGCGATAAGGTTTTTGGGGAGCATCTTAGAGCGACTACTCGCCTCCACTCATGTGTTCTTCTTCATCAGCCGACGACCTCAACAGCACCATGGGCGATAACGACAAAGACCAAGGTGATGTTGTGGTGATGACCTTCCCGGTTAACCTGTACGTGTTATTCCTCTCTTTGTATGCACTAGTTATTGCTAGATTTTCAGATCTACTAGATGTGGTTGTTTGGCTGCATGTGTTTAGATCTGCAAGTGCTTACATTATGTTGATGTCGGTAATTAATCTCATGCAGAAATTGTCTAATACTCCAAAAATTCAAAAACCTTATCTATTTAGGCAATTTTCGTCATCTGCGTATGCTCCTTCGCTCAAACCGAGCCTGTTTGTGGGTGCTCATTTTAAGAGATGGCAAGGGAAAACCCTCTTGTGGCTCACTACTATGGGAAGAAAAAGTTGCAGATGACACTCTCAGAGGTCTGCTTACGCTCGAAAAAGAGAGAGCGTTCACGGAAACCACTATACTTTTTGTGGACTCTGTACTCAGTGTGCTTGGAGACAATTTGGTTGATGTATATATGCATATTCATGATGCCAAAGAACTGTGGGGTGCGCTGGACGCTAAGTTTGGTGCTGACGATGCCGGTGGTGAACTGTATGCTATGGATCAGTTCAATGACTACAAGATGGTTGAAAACCGATCTGTAGTAGAACAGGCTCATGAGCTACAGATCATGGCAAAGGAACTTGAACTCCTCAAGTGTGTGCTCCTAGACAAGTTTGTCGCGAGATACATTGTTGTGAAGCTTCCCCTTCATGGAGGAACTTTGACACTTCTCTGAAACATCAGAGGCATGAGCTCTCTGTTGAGTACCTCATTGGATCTCTGGATGTTGAAGTCTTGAAGAGAAGGCGAGACAAACATACTAGTGGAACCGAGGGACATTCTCCTGCCAATATGGTATAGAAAAATGCCCACAAGTCCAAAGGAAATAACAAAGTCTGCCATACTACCAACTTCAAGAATAATAAGGGGCAGAACAAGGAAAAGAAAGAACCTTACTAGGTGTGTGGTGAGAGTGGACATTGGGCTCATCGCTGTCCAAAGAAGAAAGGCAAGAAGGGTCAAGCTGGGTAGAGTTCTAAATCCGTCAACATGGTCATTGGCAATACTGATGCAGGAACTTCAGGTTCTGGGTATGGTAATTTATTACCTACTGTTCTATCAGTATTTCAACCCACATAATTGTGGGTTGATACAGGTGAGAATGTTCATGTGTGTGCTGACATTTCCATGGTCACCTCTTATCAGGCTCGAGATTCATCAGTCATGATGGGGAATGGGTTACATGCTACTATTCTTGGTGCTGGCATGGTAGATCTGAAGTTTATTTCGGGCAAGATAGTGCAATTGAAGAATGTGCAGTGTGTCCCTTCTATCAAGAAGAATCTCGTTAGTGGACCCCATCTCCTAAAAGATGGGTTTAAGTTAGTATTTGAGTCCAATAAAATTGTACTGTCTAAGTATGAAACCTTTGTTGGAAAAGGGTATGAATGTGGAGGAATGTTCCGCTTTTCATTGGTAGACTTATGTGATGATGTTGTGAACCATGTATGCACTACTGGTAATGAGACTAATGTTTGGCATTCATGACTTTGTCATATTAATTTTGGTTGTGTGTCGTAGCTTGCTGGTATGAGTTTAATTCTGAAATTCACTATTGTCAAAGGCTCTAAGTGCCATGCTTCTATGCAAGCAAAACAGCCTCACAAGCCTGCATAGGAAAGAAACTTGGCACCTCTAGAGCTCATACATTCAGATCTATGTGAGATGAATGGTGTGTTGACAACTGGTGGAAAGAAATATTTCATGACTTTGATCGATGATTCTACGAGGTACTTTTATGTATATCTCTTGAGAAGTAAAGACGAGGCTTTAGATTTCTTTAAAATCTATAAGGCAGAAGTTGAAAATCAACTTGAGAGAAATATCAGAATAATTCGGTATGATCGTGGTGGACAGTACTTTTCTAATGAGTTCAATTTATTCTGTTCGGAACATGGTATTATACATGAGAGGACTCCTTCCAATTCCTCTCAATCCAATGGGATTGCTAAGAGGAAAAATCGGACTCTAATAGACTTGATTAACACCATGTTAGACACTACCAGTTTATCCAAGGAATGGTGGGGGAGGCAATATTGACTTCATGTCATGTCCTAAACCAAGTTCCAACTAAAAATAAAGAGATTACTCCATTTGAAGAATGGGAAAAGAAAAGGTTGACACTCTCCTACTTACGAACTTTGGGTTGTTTGGCAAAATTCAACATGTCAATCAATAAGCGTAAGCTTGGACCAAAATCAGTGGATTGTGTCTTTCTTGGCTATGCTTCTCACAACATTGCTTATAGATTTCTTGTGGTGAAATCTGAAGTGGATGACATGAGTGTCGGTACCATCTTTGAATCAAGAGACAACATTCTTTGAGAATATATTTCTAATTAGAGATAAAGCATATCTAATATGGAATATGATCCAATTCCTGAACCTGTAACTCCTATGGAGACTGATGAATAATCATATGATGAGAGTTCGGATTAGGATGACGAAGATCTCACAGGGAGAAACGCACAAAGGATCGCAAGGTCTTTTGGTAATGATTTCATTGTATACCTAGTGGATGACACTCCAACTACTATTTCAAAAGCTTTTGCATCTCCGGATGCAGACTACTGGAAAGAAGCGATTCAAAGTGAGATGGAATCTATCTTGGCTAATGGAACATGGGAGATATCTGAACGTCCGTATGGGTGTAAACCTGTAGGATGTAAATGGATATTTAAAAAGAATCTTAGGGATGATGGTACTATTGAAAAGTACAAAGTTTGAATTGTGGCTAAAGGCTATACCCAAAAAGAAGGCGAATATTTCTTTGTTACTTACTCACATGTGGCTAGATTGACCAAAATTCAAGTATTACTATCAATGGTTGCCTCTCATGGTCTTCTCATTCATCAAATGGATGTTAAGATGGCTTTCCTAAATGGAGAGTTGGATGAGTAAATTTATATGGAACAGCCTGGTGGTTTTGTACTAGAAGGTCAAGAAAGAAAGGTGTGTAGATTGAAAAAATCTTTGTATGGCCTCAACAAACTCCCAAGAAATGGCATGAGAAGTTTGAAAGAACTTTTACATCTGTGGGCTTTGTTGTAGATGAAGCCAACAAATGTGTATACTACTGCCATGGTGGGGGTGAGGGTGTTGTCCTATGTTTGTATGTTGATGACATATTATTTTTGGGAGAAGTATCAAAGTGGTTAATGAGGTCAAAACCTTCTTGTCTCAATGTTTTGAGATGAAGGATCTTGGAGAAGCTGATGTTATCTTAAACATCAAGCTACTAAGAGATGAGAACAATGGGATTACACCTGTGCAATCATATTATGAGGAAAAGGTGTTGAGCATATTTGGATATGATGATCGCAAATCCTCTCCCACACCTTATGATCCTAGTGTGTTGCTTCGAAAGAATCAAGAGGTGACTAGAGATCAATTGAGATACTCTTAGATTATTGGCTCGCTTATGTATTTAGCTTACGCTACAAGGCCTCACATCCCGTTTGTTGTGAGCAAACTTAGTTGGTTTGTAGCCAACTCGGGAGATGATCACTAGTATGCTCTTGAGAGAGTAATGCGCTATCTAAAGGGAACACTGAGCTATGGAATTCATTATACTGGGTATCCAAGAGTACTTGAAGGGTATGGTGATTCAAATTGGATACCAGATGTTGATGATATAAAGGCCACAAGTGGATATATATGCACTCTTGGTGGTGGCACTGTTTCATGGAAGTCTGGCAAGCAGACCATCTTAACGAGGTCAACTATGGAAGCAGAACTCACAGCATTAGATATTATGAATTTCTAAGCATAATGAATTCGTGAATTCTTAACATATTTTCTTATGGTTGAAAAACCAATACCGGCAATCCTTATGAAGCTTGACAACCAAACTGTGATTGTCAAAGTGAATAGTTCTAAGGATAATATGAAGAGTTCAAGACATGTCAAAAGAAGACTGAAGTCTGTCAGAAATCTGAGAAACTCCAGAGTTATAGCATTGCATTATGTCCAAATGGCTAAGAATCTGGCAGATCCTTTTACGAAAGGACTATCAAGAAATTTGATAGAAAATGCATCAAGTGAGATGTGTTTGAGACCCATGTGAGTTTTCAAAGGGGTAACTCAACCTATATGATCAGAGATCCCGTGAATTAGGATATGGGAAAACAAACTGAAACAACTAAGTTAAGAGAAACTTTTAGTACTCCCATTCCGCTGCAGATGCAATTCTCTCATAGCATACTGCTAGGAAGGTTGATTATATCTTAATGTGTTTTGTCTGTCTCTTTGGGAGCAAAGACGCTGTCCTATAGAGCGATCTTGAAAGAACACACCTATATGAGCTACACTGCTGGTCACAGTGTATGAGATTTGGATGAATCTCTAAGAAGCTCATGAAAGGCCTAGGAGTATGACTTATAAGCTCCACCCGAGGGGTAGTCTATGGCAGAAAAGTACCGGTAACAGCATTGAGTGAAACTTGTTGCACAAGACTAACAATTCAAGGCATCATCCATTGTTCAATTGTAATCAAGCGTATCTCTTTGTCTAGGTGGAAGTTCAACTTAACAGTCTCCACTAAACTGCAGGTATATTAAACAGTCATTGCAATTAATGAGTCATATAATGTGCCTCTGAGATCTGGTGGGGGATTGTTAGATTTATATGGGTTGTGGCCCATGTAGGCAACCCATGTAGTCTGATAAATCCTGAAATCTTAAGGCTCATCTACTATAGCAGCTTGGGAGCTGTGTGGGAGACAAAGTTTAGTCCCACATTTTTAGTTGGAAGAGAGTTGGATCAGCTTATAAGGTGAGCTGTTTTACCCCCACTAAGTGAGTGAGAAGAGAAGGAGTCCACGCACACTCCTCCTCTGCCGCCCACCTCGCCTCGCCCGCACGCATGACGCGTTTCGTGAATCGAGTTTTAGTTAGAAACTCGTTTTGTGAAAGACTAAATTTTTGCATGATGCACCAGTTGTTGGGTACGTATCAACATTCATGTGCATGCTTGACACGTGTCCTTGTCTTCCACCGCGTGGCGACTTAGTCGGTTCACCTCCCAGGCTATAGAGGGAGAGGAAGAACAGATCTAGAAACAACTCATTCTTTCTGTCTCTCTCACCTTGTTCCTCTTGCTACGCTGCTCTCTAGGCTTCCCCATCCTGGCGACTGCGTGCACTGCCGTCCGGGAGAGCATGCCTACGAAACCCCGTCCGATGAGATCCTGCACCGGGAGACGGACGATAAGGTTTTTTGTAGAGCGTCTCGGCGTGACTGCTCGCCTCTGATCGTGTATTCTTCTTCATCAACCGACGTCCTCAATAGCACCATGGACGACAACGACAAAGAACAACATGCTGCTGCGGTGATGACCTTCCCGGTCAACCTGTACGTGATATTCCTCTCTTTGTATGCACTAGTTCTTGCTAGATTTTCAGATCTACTAGAAGTGATTGTTTGGCCGCATGTGTTTAGATCTGCTAGTGCTTACATTATGTTGATTTCGGTAATTAATCTCATGTGAAAATTGACTAATACTCCCAATAGTAACTTCCATAAAATTACAATTAGGATACATATTTGCCAATAGTCTCCAAGCTTGCTTCCCTAACAGAGCAATATTGAAAGCTTGCATATCCCGAAACCCCATGCCACCTTGACACTTCGGAACAACTAATTTGTCCCAAGCGATCCAATGCATCGATCACTTACTAAGATTTCCAGTCTACCAAAATCTACCCATTGAAGACGTGAACTTCGTGCATATTCACTTCAAAAGTAGAAAACAACTCATGCTATGCATCGGCTTGGCCTGGATTATTGATTTCAACAAAGCCTCTTACCAGGATAGGATAAATTCTTCTCGGCGAAGCCATTTATCTTGCCTCTTGCACCTTTCACAATATATTCAAACGCCTCACTGGTTAGTCTGTCAACCGCAGTAGGCAAACCAAGATATTTCTCACTAAACATCTCAGTTTGAATATTCAAACATTGTTTCACTGCCACTCTTTGGGCTATGGACTGAAAAATAGGGCACTCTTCTCCTTATTAAAATTTTGCCCAGAAGCTTCATTATAAATACCAAGAATCTCATTCAGTCGCAAAGCAATTGCTAGCATTGATAAAGATCAAGCTATCCTCGGCAAACAATACTCCATGTGTTTCAAATTACTCCGCACGCACGCTTACCTAGGTGGGCTAGTACTCCCTTATTTTTCATCCAAAAAATCCTTAGATTTTTGAAATAGATAGTATGAAATGTGTACTACGTATTTCAAAAATCCGATGAAATAGATAGATTTTTGTAAATTTTGACATTGGAGTTGAATGCCAATTTTCATGTTTGGATGTTCAGGTATATGGAATCTAGATGTGATATTGGGGTTGAAGCCAATTCATATTTGGATGGTGGGATGAAATTATGCGCTTAGAGCAACAGATCCCCATTTTCCCCATATTTTGTTTTTTCCTGATATGGCTGACCAAACTGCTCTAGCAAATCCCGCATCACATCCCCAAATTCTTTTGGGATCCCCAAAATCACCCCACGGTATATTATGGTGTGGTTCGCTTTTCAACCGTTGTATTGTAAGGCTAAAGAATATCTCCAGCACATAAATTTCGAAATTTACAAGTCCCGTGACCAAACCATGACCAGCCGTGTGTAACGGACTCGCGCTCAATAACAGGTCAAACACCAAATTCAGAAGTGAATGCTCCTTGTAGGCCAAATAGTGCCATCATCATCACACTCGTTTAGAAATTATAAGAGGTGTACACTCCAAACACCAGACTGAAAGTCTGAAATCACAATCACCATGGCTGAAGCAAGAGGGACCTTGCTAGCTCATACTGTGCCAGCCTGTCCGAGCTGTGCCTCCCTGTCTCTTCTTCAAAATTCTGTGCGGGTGAGGAGAATCCGGCCAGCGAGCCGTATTGGTCATGAGCTCTCACCGTCTCACGTTCTCTATCTGGTGGCTGATGCAGAAGCCGAGGCCACGCTTCCGTGTGACGATGAGGTCCCACCAGACTAGGATGCACAGCCGCTAAGCCGAACAAACATGTCCCACACCACCGCCGATGCCTTATGGCACGAGTCCTCCACTGCTGCTCCGAGCTCCGAGCAGGGGGGGGGGGGGGGGGGGGGGGGGCTCCAGGAACCCAGGCACCTGGCCTTGATGAAAACCGCGACTCTTAAGAAAGTCTTCTTTTTTGTGAAAAGAGTCCTTCTGATTCTGGTCCAAGAGTGCGGTCTATCGATCCATCCACGACGACCGAGTTTCCTGCACAAAATCCCCCATCGCCTCATGGAAGTAAGCAAATCTAGCTCTGCAGAATCCCATTCCTTTCCAACCAACACCCTGCAAAATACATGTCATTTCGTAAGCGCCAAACACTTCATACAACAGAAGAGAGCATATATCCAGAACACCATACAACTAGACACTGATTCAATGTTACCACCCAAAGATCCAGAGAAACATTGCTAATTCACAACTGCTACACAAATGCAGATAAATAATACAATCCAAGTTCTTTTGTTTCAAATGGTAAAATAAAAGAGAAAACAGAACACGTTCAGGGAGAGAGCTACAGAGGTGGCAATGTCGCCACGCTCATATGATATACATACACAAAGCTCAAACGAATGGACCATACACATGTGTAACCTTGTAGCCTATTAGTAACTATGGTGCAGAGGCTGAAGCTATAAATATGAATTTAAAAAAACCAAAAGATTTCACTAAAAACTGCAATTCTATGAAAGTATTATATACTTCTATCTATGGAGTCAGAAATATTGCAGTTTCCATCCTATCTGCTGCTATTGAACTTGTGTTTGCCAATGTGGTTAGCTGCACTATTAACATAACTTATTGGTAATTTTTTACTTATAATGCACATGGTACACTACTGATCAGTGTATAGCAGATCCGGACCTGGAGTTGCACTCCTTTGAATATAACTAGCTGCCAACATGGATGTTCTTCGTCTGAACCACAGCAGGGGTAGATACAATCTACCAAACCCTAAAACTATTTTTGCCAACATAATGGATGCTATTCAACGAGAGCGAATCTTCCAACAACGCAGGGGAGGGGTTGTGGGGGTGATTTACCTTTCAAACAGGTCACAAACAATACTTCCATTCAGCTATATATTATTGCATGCATGTCTATGTGTTGCACTTGATTACACCTGTTGTTGATGCCCATGTCAAAGAATATAAAGGTCAGTTGAACATAATAACTACCATTGCTATTGTGGTTAACTAAAAGCAGATTCTCAACGAAAGAAGATGCAGTGTTACCTGTCACGAGATGAGGATACTTGGGATATGACTGATCTTGAACCAATCCTTGCCTGTCACTTTCCTGCAATTTTCAGTCAGTGCAGAGCTACAACCACTGACAATCAACTCTTCCAGTGCAGTCAAGCATCGCAAACCTTCTGGCAATGAGACCAACTTTTGACAGCAGCTTATCTCCAGATGCTCAAGTGTTATGAGATCACCTAGCCATTGTGGAAGGACTTCCAAATCAGTGCAATTGTCAATCTTCAGCTTCCGCAGCATGCTAAGGTACCTGATGGTCTCTGGCAAAACATGTAGCCCTTCGCAGTGCTCGATGGTTAGATCCTCAAGTTTTGGCCTATGCTGCAGTAAATTCCAATCATTTGATGATGCATGGCAATTTGTAATCCACAGTCTCCTAAGAAGTGATGCTGATTTTGAAGATGATGGCCCGAACCTCCTACCAACTGATAACATCTCACTGCTGTTGGATAGTGACAAATCTGATATAGCATCTGGGAGGCATGGGTTTGGCCTCATCTTTGGACATCCACTTACAGTGACAATTTTAAGAACTGGAAACATGAATATCTCATGTTGACTCTCTTCACTATCCATTGCCAATGAAGTTGGCCAGATCTCCAGCTCAGGCATGTCTTCAAAATGGAGTTCCTTCAGTGACTGGTATAGTGTGTGTTTTTGCCCTTTTGTAAGTATTTCAGATCCCATGCTACGGACACTGCTCATACAGCGGAGCTCAAGAGATTGGAGATAGGGAATATGACCAAGAGGTGGGAGGCATATGCAGTTAGGATGTTTCCTAAACTTAGGGAGGTAATATTTGGAAGCCAGGACTCCATGCTATTCACCATCCAGCTGGGAAATTTGGTGCCCATGTAGCCATATATTTCAAGGACCTCAAGATTTTCAGGAGGCAGAAGAACTTCAAGAAACGTTTCAACATTCTTGAGATCATCAGAAGAACACAAACTGGTCCATGACACAGTCAAGGTGCCTAGTTTACTCTTGTTCCTTAAGTTTGCTCTCTCGGCATCGTTTGTCAAATCCTTCTTCTGTGAGCAGCATTCAATTTTAAGAATGCCAGTCAGAAGATTTAGATCTTTTAGCTCCGCAATGCTGCTGTATGTGTCACCTACAATGAGCAGCGATAATGTTTCAAGTTTAGTCCATTGTCCAAATCCACCAGGCAGTCTCTCCAAAGACCGACACTGTTCATTTTTTAGGTGCTTCAGATTAGTGATGGTTGCCATGCCGTCAGGTAGCTGGGCTAGATCTGCACAGCCAACAAGGCTCAAACTCTCCAACATCATGAGGTTAGTTATAGACTCAGGTAGCTTACGAAGATTCCAGCACTGGAACAAAATAAGCTCCTTCAAACTATGAAGATTCCCAATTGATTCAGGCAACTCTTCCAGACCGATATTCCATGAGAGATCTAATGTCTGCAAGACTGGTAAGTGACTGGTTGCTATGGGCAATGCCAAACTGCGTGCATGATGTGATAAAATGAGAGTTTGAAGCTCTAGAAGGCCACCAATAGATCCAGGTAATTCGGATAAATTACTACAGTGAGACATATCCAGAGTATGGAGCCTTGTAATACAGCCTATTGAGTTCGGGATTGCCTCAAGATCACTGCATTGCGACAAATTCAGGTGCAACAAATTTGAGAGATCCCCAATATCTTTGGGCAATGCGTGGAGAATTCCACACTGTGAAAGGTTCAAGAAATGCAAACTTTGCAGTCTGCATATAGTGTCAGGCAGAGTCTCAAGGCTGATACAGCCTTTAAAATTCAAGGCTTGCAAACTTTGGAGCTCACCGATGGAACTGGGTAATATTCGAAGAAAACTGCAAAATGACATGTTCAGATTTTGTAGGTTTTGAAGATGCCCTATGGAATCTGGTAAGGTCTGAAAGTGACAAAATGAAAGATTCAAGGTTTCTAGATTCTCAAGACTGCATATTGACATGGGAAGCACATATAGATTGACACAATTAGATAAATGAAGTGTTTGCAGATTGTGGAGGTTACTGATGCAATTGGGCAGACTTCTGACAGGGGATGAGGAGACATCCAAGTACCTCAAGTGTTTTAATCTACCAACCGACTGGGGAAGCTCTGTAATTTGGCTGCCTCGCAAATCTAGTACCCGCAAGCACCTGGAGTGAAGAAACAATTGGATATCAGGAGCATAACCCCAGGAATGTAATGCACGAACTTTATGAAGCATGCCCCAGAGAACTTTAGGCACCCCCATGTCATCAGCCAACGATGCATAGTGGCATGCTTCAGTGCGTCCATTGGCATTCTTAGAGTTGATGATCTGGACTTCATCACCGGCAACAGATTGAGCAAGGTCATGCACCAAGTCATGAATCTTGTACTTTATATTGCGATCTTCTTCTAATTCTTTCTTCGATAAATCATGCTCCTCCACTTCTTGAAGGAACGAAATCCACAATAAGTGCTCGAAATAGTCGTTCGCTTGATCAAAAACTGACTGGCAGCCATACTTTGCAGGTTCAATAAATCCAAGAGCAATCCATTGCTGAATAAGCTTGTCCCTGTCAATCTCATGGTTTCTAGGAAATGATGCGCAATACGCGAAGCACTGCTTTAGACCAGGTGGCATTTGGTCATAGGTAAGCTTGAGAGACGGCAAGATTGTGTCTTCCTTATCCAGCTGCCATATCTCACTGTCCTTAACAGCAACCCATGATTCCTCATTCCTCTTGAACCGCAACATGCTCCCAAGAGCCTTGGCTGCCAACGGCACGCCACCGCATTTCCGGACAATCTCCTTCCCTACCTTGACCAACTTGGGATGTAAATTGTCCTCCCCTTCCTCAAAAGCCTTCCCCTTGAACAACTCCCAACAATCATCATCGGAGAGGCCTTTGAGCACGAATGGTGGCACCGGCACGGTGCGCACCATCATGCCGACCTTGCGGCTCCGTGTCGTCACGATGATCTTGCTGCCCCGCTTGCCATCCTTGAGGAGCAGCTTCAGCCTCTCCCACTCCTCTTGGTTCTCGCTCCACACATCGTCAAGAACCAGCAGGTACTTCTTCCCCGTGAACGTCTCCGACAAGAAATTTGCAATGGCTTCCAAGCTGGTCAGATCGCGCTTCAACTTGGTCGCGCTCACAATTGGCTGGATCAGCCTCCTGAGACTGAAATCAACGGACATGGAGACCCAAATCCGGAGGTCGAACACCTCGTCGTTGGCCCTCCGGTCATTGAACACTAGCTGCGCGAGCGTCGTCTTGCCGAGACCGCCGAAGCCGACGATGGGGATCACGGATACGTCCTCCTCGCTCGCCGAGTCAAGCACCAGCTTCATGAGCTTCTCCTTATCCGCGGCCCTCCCCACCGTCTTGGCCTCGTCGACCATCGAGATGGTCTCGCGCTTCGGGGGAGCAGGCGGATGCGCCGGTGGAGAAACATTGGGATTCAAACGGAGTCTGTCCCTCCCGGCGGCAACGGCGTCTAGCTTGCGCCTCAGTGACCTCAGTCTGTGCGCCATGATGACGGAGCGCAAGATGCAGCAGTCGGCAGTGGAGCTGCAAGCTGGGTTGCCTCGGCGGCGCCGCCGACGCCGGCGGGCGGCGCGCAGGTCGGAGTGGCAAGCGTCAAGGAAGTCATCGATTTCGTGAGCGAGGTCTTTGAGCCTCCGCAGCCAGTCGCGGACGGCGCTGTCGCCGCCGCCGCCGCGCGCCTCGGCGTCCGCGAGCACGCCCCGGATGGTGCCGAACTCGTCCCCCATGGCCTTCAGGTCGGCCCTGAAGCTCCTCAGGAGCGCAAGCTCGCCCCAAATCGAGGATCCGAACTTGGCTAGCACCGCCTTCACGATGCTTGAAGCAAGAACCCCCTCCGCCATTGTGGATCTCTCTCTAGCACACACAAAGAACCAGCGCGATGCCGGTTAAATGTACCTTTCTCAGTCCTAAATCCTGGAGTAGATGCATGAACATCAAGTCAGAAAATTCAGAGAAAATAGGTTGCGTTTCTCATAACCTCACTATCTCGGTGTACTCGTACCCATGTGTGCCATGTGAATATACTTTCAATGTGTTTTGACTTTCCCAATGCTAAAAAGTGATGGGAGGCAAGTTGCCTTTTTAGGATCCTGATCTGAGTGATCCCCGTCCCGATGGTTCCCACGCGAGGGACTCTTAGGTATCGTCTCGTTCAAAACCACAGGGTCTCTCCGCCTCTCCCCGTTCCTTTCCCCATTTCTCCTCGAATCGGCGATGAAAGAAGAGCAGAGTGAGGCAGAGTGTGGCGCGCTCGGTCCGCGACCGGGGGTAGGGGATCCGCTGCAGGGTGGATCTGCATCCTCGAGCCTCGCGGCGGCACCGTCTCTCCCCGTTCCCGTTCCTCTCCACATTTCTCCGCGTCGTCGATGGTGTAGTCGGGGTACTGTGCTAATCGGAGGCGAAGGAGAGCAGAGTGAGGCAGAGGGCGGAGGTAGGTGACCCGCTGCTGGTGGAAATGCATCATCGAGACTCGCGGTGGGGCGACGAGCTCTTCGGCGAAGGTTGAGAGCAACGTCGAGTTCTGCGTCAAGGGAGCTTCGCGGAGATCCATCTCGTGGGGCGGCCGTCCAGATCCGCGTCAAGGGAGCTTCGCGGCGAGTTTTCCGCCGGAGTTCGAGTCGCGGGTCTGGTGAGGTTGTTTTTTCTCGAAGACGAAGATTCGACATGGAATTGTCTTCATCCAGCAACCCCGACGTAATTGTACTGCCAAACTCTCCAAATCTCGGTCCCGAATCTTGACAATGTAGCAGGTTCATCCTCGGTCATTTTCCCATGTCTAAAGTCCCTCAGAGGATTTTCTGGAGGGGGTACTCACATAGCGATCTCATAGCTATTCTCGTTACTGTAGGTTGCAATCTATGACATATATATGCCATGTGTATGTACTCATCCTTTTGTATATATGGTGGTTTGTGGGGGGGGGGGGGGGGGGGGGGGGGGGGGGGGGTAAAATGCCAGTGCCATTTTTTGTTTCAGTTGTGCCCTAGGTGTGTATGTTTCGTTAACTTTTGTCCTTATTAGTGCGTGCGATGGATTGTTAGTGCCCTACCCATTTTTTGGCATTAGTGTATATCTTAAGTTGGAGCAAAATAACTCAAAATTCAAACCAAATCAAAATGCAGCATGATTATGGTTAAGTTGTTACTTCAGCATAGCATGGTTAAGTTGGTCTCTAAATTCAGTATGGTTATGCAAGCAACATGCTTAAAATGGTTTTAAATCCTACTTAGTTGTTTTCCGATGTTTGAATCCTACTTAGTTGCTTGTTCATGATGGTTAAGTTGTTGCTTGCGACATGCTTAAATTGGTTCTAAATCCTACTTAGTTGGTTCCTGATGCTTGAATCCTACTTAGTTGCTTATTCATGATGGTTAAGTTGTTGCGTGCGACATGCTTAAATTGGTTCTAAATCCTACTTAGTTGATTCCTGATGCTTGAATCCTACTTAGTTTTTTGTTCATGATGGTTAAGTTGTTGCTTGCGACATGCTTAAATTGATTCTAAATCCTACTTAGTTGGTTCCTGATGCTTTGAATGCTTGATTTTCATTTATTTTTAGTTGTTTGCTTGTGCTGGCTAAGTTGTTGTTGCGACATGCTTAAGTTGGTTCGAAATACTACTTAGTTGGTTCCTAATGTTTTGAATGCTTGGTTGTAATTTTATTTTTAGTTGATTTGCTCATGATGGCTAAGCTGTTGTTGCGACATGCTTACGTTGGTTCTAAATACTATCTTAGTTGGTTTCTGATGTTTGAATGCTTTGATTTCCATTTTATTTTTAGTTGCTTGCTCATGATGGCTAAGTTGTTCTTGCAGCATGCTTAAGTTGGTTCTAAATACTACTGAAAGGATATTTACTGTTATAATCACTTTTGGTGTTCATTAACAACTAGTAGACCCTTTTTTACAGCTTGCTATTGTCTACAGGGTGATTTTTTACAAAGGAAAAAGGACCATTGGCCTGCGGATCATTCCCTGCATTTGTTCTTGTATCTTGGGGATTCCAGACCGGAGTCTCCGGTCTACACAGACCGGAGTCTGGTGTGGTCTGGAGTTTCCCCAGGAGTCTCCGGAGTGGCCTCTGTTTTCTTGCCTGGTCAACCAGTAAGGTGGTCCGGAGGTTGGTCCGGAGTCTCCGGTCCCTATCTCAGGCCAGAGTCTTCGGTGTAGAGGGACCGAAGTCTCCGGTCCACTTGGCTCCCAAGTACGCTGGGTCATTCTGTCAAGGGGTCCGGAGGCTGGTCCGGAGGTTGACCGGAGTCTCCGGTGTAGACCGGAGTCTCCGGTGTGGTGACCGGAGTCTCCGGTCTGCTTCTTCTCCAACGGTCAGAAAAACGGTTCGCTGACAGAAGGACTATAAATAGGGGACCTTATCCCCTTGTTCTAGCTGCTTGTCCACCTCAAGAACACCATGTCCATTTGAGCCACCAAATCAACAAGATCTCTTCATCCAATCATCCAAAGTCTTTGATCTTTGGAGAATCAAAGGAGAAGGCCTTGATCTACAGCTTCACCAAGAGAGATTTTCATTTCCCCCTCATTCACTTGAGGGCCCCCATGCTCTAGTGTTTCATTGGAAACCCTAGGTTTTGATTTGGTTCTTACAAGCTTGTCTTTGATTGTTTGACAGCTTGCTTGTATTTGGGAGCCTCCAATTAAGTTGTGGATGTGTGCCCCGAACTCGTTGTAAAGGTGCCAGCTTCCACCTCAAAGGTTGTCGTATAGTGGAAGAGGTGAATCGAACCCGTTGGGGTGAGGTTTATCAGAGAACAAGGGAGGCCTCTCATGGCGTTGGTGGTTTGAAACCACCCCCTCTCTAAACGTAGACGTACTTCCCCTCAAAAGGAAGGAACTACGGGGAACAAATCCTTGTGTCTCTGTGTGCTCCACTTTGGTTCCTTCTATCCTTTACCGCACTTTTCTTATCTAGTTATTGTTTAGTTAGTGCGTGCTTGTCATATAGGTAAATTCACCTTAGTTGCATAATCTAGAGAATTTACCTCTCTTGTCAAACCCTAATTTGAAAAAGAGTAAAATTGAAGTAGCACCTATTCACCCCCCCCCCTCTAGGTGCCCATACGATCCTTTGAATTGGTATCAGAGCCTCGGCTCTTTATTCAGGCTTAACCGCCTAAGAGATTATGGGCAACCCAGATGAGGGAGAAAGTGAGGTTAGCCATTCGGTGACCATGGTAGATCTCAAGAATTTGGAAACAAGCTTGAGCTCTACCTTGGGCAACGAAATCCTACAGTTGCGTCAACTCGTTGAGCAACTTGTTAAGGATAGGCAAACCTCACCTCCTCCCTCTCTAGTGGAAACACCACCAAATCCAAAGGCTAATGCTCCAGCAAAGCCTTTGGAGGAAGTGGTAGGGGATGAACATAATTCCACCAACTCTACCACCAAAAAGGGTGATGGGAAGGAAGAGTTCCATACGGTTCCCGGATGGTACTCTCCCGACCCTCCTATCCCTCATCCATATATAAACAATAGAGGAGACCCACCTAAGTTAGCTGCACATACTTTTGCTCAATGGCAAGTGTTAATGAAATCTCATGTGCGCAGCTCTTGCATTGATTTGTGGAATATTATTGAAGAAGGAATCAAAATTGAGGATCCAACCAACTTGACGAGAAGAGAAGTGGTCAATAGCCAACTCAATGCGACTGCCTTGCACATGATCCAACTTGGGGTGGGGCCAAAGGATTTTCCCCACATTGAGCACTACAACACTGCCAAGGAAGCTTGGGATGCTCGCATTGACTTGTTTGTTGGCAATGAGAGTATGAGGAGAAATAGATATGATGCCTTAAGCAATGAGGCTGAAGGTTTCTCATGAAGGATGGTGAGGATCATGAAGACATGTATCGAAGACTCAAATCCACAGCCACCGATTTCAGGAATGTTGGCGCCTCTCACATTGATGACGTCTGGATCAAAAGGAAGTATGTGAGTGCTCTCATGCCCTTCGAGCCTACTGACTTGGATTTGGGTGGGTGATCAAAAGGAAGACACAACTACCATCTCATGACCTCCAATGAAGTGATGCAAGAGATGGCAGCCTTCAAGGTTGCTGCCAAGAATGCCAAACACGCACGTGCTCGTGCCATTGGAGTGAGTGGTGGTGCCAATCTTGCCTTGAAGGCCAAGGTTGTGGAGTATGATGAAGATGAAGGAAGTGATGAGGGACCTTCAATCAGCCACCCTGACGATGTCAAGACTGCTCATGGTGAATACATGGCCTTCTATGCAAGAAATTTTTGGAAAGACCCCGCCAAGGACAAGATGGAAATGCAACGAAGAAGCAACCCCAATGGGAGAAGAGACAATGGGTCCAAGTTGAGAACTTGTTTCAATTGTGGTGACCGTTATCAGTTCGTTGCAGCTTGTCCCTATCAGAAAAGGGAAGATCATGGGGGTAAACTTGTGTTGAAGAAGACCTCCAAAGTTCCATACAAGAAACCCTTCATCAAAAGAAACCCAACCAACAAGAAGCCGGGAGAAATTGTCTTGATCACACATGAAGAGTACTCCTCCGATGATGATGATGAGGAGGAAGAAGAGGATACACCAAGTGGTGTGGCGGCTCTTGCCACTACCTCTACTCCTTCATTCTCACTCTTCGACTCTCCAAATGAGAATATCTCCAACAAGAACGTCACTTGCCTTATGGCAAGAGGAACGGAGGTATTATCATCATCACACTCCACTTTCTTAATAAATGATGATTTTGATGATGAGTTATCTCTTGAGGTCAAAAAGGAACTAGTTGCTTTTGATGTGTTTATGAATAACTTGCAAGGGGGACACAAGAAACATGTTGTGGACCTTCTAAATCAACTTTCACACACACACAAGAACTTCTAGATGAGAGATGCCAATTAGGAAGAGAGCGCATGATTGAGGTAGAAGCTCTTAGTAATGCTCTAAAAGAAGAACAAGAAACTAGAATATCTCTTGAAACTAAACTAGAGGGCCTTGATGAAGCTAATGACCTCATTATTAATAAACTCATCAAGGAACGTGATCATTATATTACTAAATACAAAAAGTCTAAAAAGGATAAGATTGAGTTTGATGTTGTTCATAAAAAACTTGCCGAGGACTTTAGGACACTTGACAAGGCTCACAAGGCCTTGAAAAGTGAACTCTTGTCCCTCACAAAGTCTCGTGAAAAGCTTCAAACTCAATTGATCAATACTCCCTCACCTAGTACATTCATTCCTTCTAGTTGTACAAATACTCTTGAAGAACATGCTAGGTTGAAGGGGGAGCTAGCTAAGACTTCCTTTCCCAAAGGAAACAAGTCTATTGATGGCCTCTTAAACAAGCAAAGGTCAAATGGTGAAAAAAGGGGCTTAGGCTTTGTCTCTAAAGCCAAGAAGAAAAAGAATAACAAGAAGAAGAAGGCCAAGCCCGCTCAAGAAAAGAACAAGGTCATTGTGGGAAGTAAGACCACAAGTGGCAAAACTATGTCTCATGATGATTTTGCGGGTAGTGTTAACCCTCACTATGTCTTAATGCGTCATTACTATGGTGATGTGTATGCACAATATGTTGGCCCATTTGATGGTTATATTGCATGGTCGATTTGGGTTCCCAAGACCCTTGTTGCTAACAAAAGAGGACCCATTGAGAAATGGGTACCTAAAAACTAGTTTGATCTTTTGTAGAACTATGCTTCCGGAGGGTCAAAATGGGTGCTCGATAGTGGATGCACAAGTCATATGACCGGAAGTGCTTCTAGTGTCAAGGAATTGAGACCAAATGTTGATCAAATATCTGTGACATATGCTGACAAATCAAAGTCTAAGGTAATGGGTTTCGGCAAAGTTGTGGTGGCACACGATATCACTCTCGTGGACGTCATGCTTGTTGAGACCCTTGGCTATAATTTACTTTCAGTCCGTGCTCTAGGAAAGACGGGTTTTGCTGTCTTCATTGATGTTGATATTGTGATCCTCTTGTGGAGAAAGACTCTAAAGGTTGCTTTCGTTGGGTACATCGAGGATGACTTGTATGTGGTGGACTTCTCCAGGAAAACCACTACAAGTCCGATGTGCCTATTCGGAAAGGCTAATGTGGGTTGGCTATGGCACCACCGTCTAGCCCATGTCAACATGAGAACTTTGCAAAGCCTCCACAAGGATGGTCATATTGTTGGACTAAAAGAAAATATTTGCTTTGCCAAAGATCGTGTTTGCAGGGCATGTGTTGAAGGAAAGATGCATGATTCTCCCCACAAGCCAAAGAACTACATCAAGTCCAAGAGGATCTTGGAGCTTCTTCATGTGGATCTCTTTGGTCCTCCGTCTCATGCAATTCTTGGTGGGAAGAAATACTGTTTGGTGATTGTTGATGACTACTCAAGGTACACTTGGGTATATTTCTTCAAGTTAAAAAGTGAGACCCAAGAGAACTTCATTGACTTCATCAACATGGCTCAACGTCAACACAATGTCCCAGTATTAACAATAAGAAGTGACAATGGTACCGAGTTCAAGAACTACACATTAAATGGATTTCTTAGTGATGAGGGAATAAAACATCAATATTCCGCTGCATATACCCCTCAACAAAATGGTGTAGCTGAAAGGAAGAACCGGATTCTCATTGACATGGCTAGGACTATGTTGGCGGAATTCAAATCTCCATACAATTTTTGGGCTAAAGCTATCTCCACCGCATGCCATGCATCAAACCGTCTCTACCTCCGCAAAGAATTGATCAAGACTCCATATGAGATCCTTACCGGTAACAAGCCTAATGTTTCTTACTTCCGAGTATTCGGTTGTAAGTGCTTCTATCGCATTAAGGGCATTCGTTTATCCAAGTTTGATTCCAAAGCATTAGAGGGTATTTTTGTTGGTTATGGTCTCGAATCCCACACTTATAGAATCTATGACAAGCTCTCAGGAATTGTCATAGAATCTTGTAGTGTGGTGTTTGAAGAATATGATGGTCCCCAAGCGGGGCGTGTTGATGTTTGTGATGTAGATGATGAAATGCCTCAGGATGCCATAGGAAGAATGGGTGCAGGTTTCATCCGCCCTGTTGAGGAACCCCTTATGGTGGATCAAGAAGAACTATGCTCTACTCACGTGGAGCCCTCATCTACACAACTTAAACAAGCTACTGTCGAGGTGGACAACGACCCATGCCAAAGACAAGTTGTGGGACTAATCAAGACCAAGGTCAATCCTCTCCTCCTATGGAAGAGAATATTTCCATTGATGATCAAGGTCAAGTTAATGGTCAAGACGAGGACCAAAATGATGAAGTGATCCCCCTAATAAACAACAAGGAGATCGAAACTCGTCGCCAAGCTAGAATGGATAGAATGTTGGAATTAAGATACCACTCTCTTGAGAATGTGGTTGGAGATCTAAGAAGAGGGATATCTACTCGAGCTCAACTGAAGAACTTTGGTGAGCACCAAGCACACATTTCCATGGTGGAACCAAAGAAAGTCTGGGAAGCTCTTGAAGATTCGGATTGGTTGGATGCAATGCACAAAGAGCTCAACAACTTTGAGAGAAACAAAGTTTGGAAGTTGGTGGAAAAGCCAAAGGATTGCCGCAATGTTATAGGCACCAAGTGGATTTTCAAGAACAAGCAAGATGAGCATGGAATTGTGATAAGGAACAAGGCAAGATTGGTTGCACAAGGATTCTCTCAAATTAAAGGCATTGATTATGGAGAGACTTATGCTCCCGTGGCCCGCCTTGAGTCCATCCGTATCCTTCTTGCTTATGCGGCACATCA
Source organism: Avena sativa (assembly GCA_916181665.1). NCBI lineage: Eukaryota > Viridiplantae > Streptophyta > Magnoliopsida > Poales > Poaceae > Avena > Avena sativa. Next base: position 454,614,788 of record OV702288.1, on the reverse strand, counting down.
TAATTTTAAATTACAACAAATGGATGTAGAAAGTGCATTTCTCAATGGTCCATTGCATGAGTTGGTTTATGTGAAACAACCCCCAGGATTTGAGGATCCCAACTTTCCAAACCATGTCTACAAACTTGATAAGGCTCTCTATGGGCTCAAGCAAGCCCCACGCACGTGGTATGAGCACCTTAGAGAGTTGTTGTTAGATCGTGGGTTTGAGGTTGGGAAAATCAATCCCACTCTTTTTACCAAGAGGGTCAATGGGAACTTTTTGTATGCCAAATTTATGTAGATGACATCATCTTTGGCTCTTCTAACAAAGCTTTTAATGATGAATTCTCTAAGCTAATGACTGACAGGTTCAGGATGTCTATGATGGGAGAATTGAGAGTATTTCTTTGTTTTGAGATCAAGCAAGTGAGAGGTGGTACATTCTTCAACCAAGCCAAGTATACTCAAGATATGCTCAAAAGATTTAACATGAAAGATCTCAATGGAGCTCCCACCCCCATGGCAACAAAGACTCATCTTGAACTAAACCCAAATGGTAAAGATGTGGACCAAAAGGTATACCGGTCCATGATTGGCTCTTTGCTTTACCTTTGTGCATCTAGACCCGATATTGTGTTGAGTGTAGGAGTGTGTGCAAGATATCAAGCGGCTCCTAAAGAAAGCCATTTGATGGCAGTCAAGAGAATCTTTCGATATTTGGTTCATACCCCAAACTATGGTATTTAGTATCCTAGGGGCTCTACTTTCTCTCTTTGTGGATACACGGATTCGGATTGGGCTGGTGACAAGGATGATAGAAAATCAACCTCCGGGGCTTGCCAATTCCTTGGGAGGTCCTTGGTGTGTTGGTCTTCCAAGAAGCAAAACCGTATATCTCTTTCCACCACCGAAGGCGAGTATGTGGCAGCTACTAGTGCTTGTACACAATTGCTATGGATGAGGCAAACTTTAAAGGAATACGGTGTCCATTGTGACAAAGTGCCTCTTCTAGGTGACAATGAAAGTGCTATCAAGATTGCATATAACCCAGTGGACCATACAAGAACAAAGCATATTGAGATTCGTCATCACTTCATTAGAGATCATGTTGCCCGAGGTGATATTGAGCTTTCATATGTGTCAACCAAAGACCAACTTGTCGATATTTTCATGAAGCCACTTGATGAAGCAAGGTTTTGTTATTTGAGGAATGAACTAAATATCGTGGATTCTAGGAGCTTGACTTGATTACCTTGCATACTCACCTATGTCTTGACCCATATTTGGTGTAGGTGTAGGCATGGAGATAGGGGGAGGGCGGTCCTAATTCATTGGACTATCCCTCCCCCCATAATGCCAACATTAAGAAATTCAATTCTCTTAGTATCATTTAGTGATATGTGAGCATCATTGATGAGTAGTGGCTACAAACCCAAGGATAATTCTTCGCGGTTTCATGCCACAAACTCCTACATGGTGGCTTCGGCCACCACCCTCTCCTCATTCAAAGAGTTGGCTCTTAGCTCGGATTTACTTGGCACTTTGATGAACATTTGAAGAGTTTTCCGTGGTTTTCTTGATTTTTCACAGTATGTCATCTTAACTCAAGCCCTCCCTCAGTCTTGAAAACCCTCTCTATCTAATATATGTCCCCATACACACACCTTGGAAGTGTTTGGTCGAGGAGGACCGGAGTCTCCGGTCTGGGTGGTTTCTGTCCACTTAAAGGAGGACGGGGTGAACTAAAACAGCAGTTTCATTCATCCACCCCCATCCTCCCCTCTCTGCCCCCGTCGCCTCCTCTCCCAAATCTTCTCCTAGGAGGTCAAGAAGCCCCCGGGATCCACCGTGCCGCCGGCCAATCATCTCCTTTCCACCATTGGGTGATTCCCACCGGTGGAATCCCTTCCATGGACAGATCTAGTACCTCTCCTCCTCTTCTTCATCTAGGGTTCTTCCCTTACCTTGTTTTTGAGGATTGGTACTAGTTTTGACCACAGGAGTTCCTTATTTGCGTGCACCTGAGTACTTTATCATTGTTACCCTGCCCGATCTGTTGGATTCAACCCCATTGGAGCCTCCATGATCTTCCCCCGAGTCTCCTGACCGGAGACTCTGGTCCCATGGACCGGAGACTCCGGTCTGAGCCGGAGACTCCGATGTGGTTTGAATCTAACACATTTTACAAGGTCTCAATGATTCTGTGATGCCTCCATGGGACATATATACTTACCTTCATGCTATCTCCCTCGCTGCTTTTCACAGGCTCTGGCTCTCATCGTCCTCCTCACACCAAGGCCAAGATGAAGAGAGGGGATCCTCGCTATGATGAGCCTGAGGGTCAGTACATTGTGCCCCATCCAGTCGCAGACAGCAAGCCCGTGATGTAGCCTATATGCAGTGGGAGCAGGAAAGGGCTGAGGAAGAGAAACGTGCCAAGAGGAAAAAATATGATAACATTCAGTCTTTGGCTCGCATGTCTAAGCAAGAGTATCGTGAGCTGCGGAAGACCAATTTCTATGAATTGCCTCGCACTAGTGATGACCCCTGTTATTAGAGGAAGGAGCAAGCTATCTTCATGAAAGACATTTACAGTGTGCTCAAGAGATCTCCTGTATGTCCCCAGAAGTACTTGAGTGTTGAGCAGATGAGGAAGAGCCCCTACTTCTCTGATGCTCTATGGATTAGTGAGAAGTTGGGGTTGTTCAACTTGATGGAGATCCGTGAAGACTACAACATCACTCTTGTGCAGCAGTTCTACGCCACAGTTGTGTTTGGGACTGACCAAGCCAGGACTATGACTTGGATGATTGGCAACCACCGCTGCTCTGCCACTTTCTATGACTTTTCTAAGGCCATCTTCGAGACTTTTCAGGGGGTATCTACTCATGTTGGAGTTCGCATGCACTCAGCAGCTCTTGGGGTGAACAAGAACAAGCTTGCCCCTTTATATGGTAGTGAAGGGGTTGTGGGAGGGTCCAAGGGACTCAAGCCTCTATACAATCTGATGTTGAGGATCTTCCGCCAGACCATTTCCCCTAGTGCTGGGAATGATGATGCCATCGGATGTGGTTTGGTCAACTTGCTGTACCACACCCACAAGACTTACATGGCTAGCCCTGATGCTGATGCTGATCCTATTGATGTGATGGATTACATATTCGAGGAGATGTATCATGCCATCTTATACAAGAAGGCCCCTCCATATGCACTCCTGGTCATGAGACTCATCAACACTCAACAACATGGTTCGCCGCTTGCTATGCCTCCCAACCTTACCGAGCACACTCTCGTATCTCTACAGCAGAAAGGGGCTATGAGGGATCCTCCTAGATGCTCCCATGCACATGAGGAGGAGGAGATCTCAGAGACTGACAGGCCCCCCTCTCCTCCTAGGGCTCGGAGGAAGAATGCTTCCAATGCACCTCTTCCACCCATGACACGTGACTATGTCCATGAGAGGGTCAAGAAGGCCTCATTCTGGGAAAGGACCTTGTGTTGCATGAATGTGGACATCCGCAAGCAACAACATGATTCCTATAAGAGCAACCGCCGCATCGAGAAACTAATCAAGGAGATCAAGGCTCGGGGTGAAGCGTATGATGAGGAAGGTGAGGATGAGTACACTAATGAGCATGGCGCTCAGCCTTCCACCGAGTCAGATCACACTCTTTCGTTTGGGGCATGGAATGCCCATCAGGACAACTTGGTGGATTGGAAGACCTTCTCTGATGTCACATCTGGGTTTGGGTATCAAGGTACATCCTCTTCTCGCCCTCATGGCAAAGGGCCTGTAGCTCCATATGATGATGAGGACTATGATGATGCTGATGAGGATCAGGATATGGATGAGGAGGACGAGGAGGATGATGACGAGGACTACTGACCCGTTGGGACGCTAGCTTAGGTCTTTTCCCTTTTTTGGTGTTTCGATGCCAAAGGGGGAGAAGACATTGTCATCGGGATTTGCATGGGTTTGGGCTACTTGATTCGTCTTGATTTGTATTTGCCTTCTCGTCTCTATTTGCCTTATGTTATTGTGGGACACTGTTTGCTATTTGTGTGTGTGTGACTCTGTGGGTGCTCCAACTTTATTGTAACTCATGTGAGAACTATGTGTTTTATCCATGTTCTACCTACCTTGCCTGCTTTACTTGTCTATCTTTGTGCACATAGACAGGGAGAGCATGTCCATACTCTGTCATACGTAATTATGAACTTTTGTTCATGCAAATTCACTAGTTGTCATCGAACACCAAAAAGGGGGAGATTGAAAGGACATTTACTGTCATAATCACTTTTGGTGTTCGTTAACAACTAGTAGACCCTTTTTTACAGTTTGTTATTGTCTATAGGGTGATTTTCTACAAAGGAAAAAGGACCATTGGCCTGCGGATCATTCCCTGCATTTGTTCTTGTATCTTGGGGATTCTAGACCGGAGTCTGCGGTCTACACAGACCGGAGTCTCTGGTGTGGTCCGGAGTTTCCCCAGGAGTCTCCGGAGTGGCCTCTGTTTTCTTGCCTGGGTCAACCAGTAAGGTGGTCCAGAGGTTGGTCCGGAGTCTCCGGTCCCTATCTCAGGGCGGAGTCTCCGGTGTAGAGGGACCGGAGTCTTCGGTCCACTTGGCTCCCAAGTGCGCTGGGTCATTCTGTCAAGGGGTCCGGAGGCTGGTCCAGAGGTTGACCGGAGTCTCCGGTGTAGACCGGAGCCTCCGGTGTGGTGACCAGAGTCTCCGGTCTGCTTCTTCTCCAACGGTTAGAAAAACGGTTCGCTGACAGAAGGACTATAAATAGGGGACCTTATCCCCTTGTTCTAGCTGCTCGTCCACCTCAAGAACACCATGTCCATTTGAGCCACCAAATCAACAAGATCTCTTCATCCAACCATCCAAAGTCTTTGATCTTTGGAGAATCGAAGGAGGAGGCCTTGATCTACAGCTTCACCAAGAGAGATCTTCATTTCCCCCTCATTCACTTGAGGGACCCATGCTCTAGTGTTTCATTGGAAACCCTAGGTTTTGATTTGGTTCTTACAAGCTTGTCTTTGATTGTTTGACAGCCTGCTTGTATTTGGGAGCCTCCAATTAAGTTGTGGATGTGTGCCCCGAACTCGTTGTAAAGGTGCCGGCTTCCACCTCGAAGGTTGCCGTATAGTGGAAGAGGTGAATCGAACCCGTTGGGGTGAGGTTCATCGGAGAACAAGGGAGGCCTCTCGTGGCGTTGGTGGTTTGAAACCTCCCCCTCTCCAAACGTAGACGTATTTCCCCTCAAAAGGAAGGAAGTACGGGAAACAAATCCTTGTGTCTCCGTGTGCTCCACTTTGGTTCCTTCTATCCTTTACCGCACTTTTCTTATCTAGTTATTGTTTAGTTAGTGCTTGCTGGTCATATAGGTAAATTCACCTTAGTTTCATAATCTAGAGAATTTACCTTTTTTGTCAAACCCTAATTTGAAAAAGAGTAAAATTGAAGTAGCACCTATTCACCCCCCTCTAGGTGCCCATACGATCCTTTCAACTACCTAGGTTGTTCCTGATGTTTTGATACTTTTTGATTGCTCATGATGGATAAGTTGTTATTTGCAACATGTTTAAGTTGGTTCTAGGTTTAGAAGTTTGAATGTTTGATTTTCATTTTTCTGTGAGCTATCTAAGTCTTGATCCATGCTCTCACCTAAGTTACCTTGAGTTGTTTTTTACTCTTACCTAAGTTGTACAACCGAATATGGTTTTGCGCATAGCTATGTTTTCCTAAGTTGCATATTGGATATATACAAAGTTGTGTTTACTCTTACATAAGTTTGTATGCTGAATATACCTTGCCCAAGGTTTTGTTTCACCTAAGAACCATATAGCTGCATACAGAATATGGCATAGGTGCTAAGCTGAGTTATTTTTGGGCTTTTTTCAGGATAAAAGATTACTAGGAACACATGGCTAAAGATAATACCAAGCCCGCCCGCCTGCGCTTACCAGAAGCCAATGCTGAAGGGGGAGACGGCAAGTTCATCACAATGCAGGTGGAGATAAATCAGTTGCGTCTTCGCCGCCGAAGCCTGCTCGCACAAGACGGAATGTGGTGTGTTTTCCTTTTTTCTACGGCTTACTTCTATTTTCGTCCCTGTTAACAGAGGCTAAACCCTTTCTCTTTTTATTAAGGATCAATACTGACCTCGCTTTTTTTTGAAAATTTCTACAGCTTGGAAGAAACCACGCTTCGCCCACGAGGTTGTTTAAGTTGAACAATATTTTGTTTCCAGCACAGAAAACTCTAATAGTAGAATGGGGATGGGGAGGGATGATAAAGGTGCACGCTAAAGACATGCCAGTGGATCTAAGTATGTGGGTCCTATCTTGCTTTGGCCCCATACAGAATGAGTTTGCCATCCCAGGGAGGGGATCAATCCTAGTGAATGCAGATTCGTACACGAAAGTGTTTGGGATCCTGAAGGATGGCATCCTATTTGTTACGAGATGGAGATAGAAGCTATTAGTTCTTCAACAGGGAATACAACATAGAGAGTGGATCAGCCCCGGAGTGGGTCGACTGGTGCAAAATGATAAAAAATATGGGCGGGACAACATACTTGAAGTTCATTCGCGCATATTTTGCCGGTGTAATAAGCTACTTTGTATGCCCGTCAACCGCTTCTAGCATCAGTCCCAGGTGTTACAGGTCCCTTGTTGATCTCAACCTATTTCAAAGGACCAATTTTGCCCAATTTGCTGTTGATCAAATTTCCACACAAGTAAAGAAAATGGGAGCAAAGAAAAATTCTGTGTGTTGCTGCCTCCATCACCTCATAGCAAGTTGCTCAAACCTTTTTCTCTCTTTTACTGTTATAAACCAATTTTGTAACAGAGATAGTCATTAACTATATGTCCTTCTTTTCATTTTCCTCCAACGCAGATCCTTTACCTCCATTCTCTAGAGATTGACAAGTTGGTGCACTCTGAAGAAAACTGTCCAATCCAGGCTGAAGCATGGAATGATAGACTTATACAAGCTGTTGCACGCAAGGATTACAAAGGCAATGGAGAGTTTGGAAAACTTAGAGTAAGCATTTTTTTCTCTCTTCGTTTATGCACTTGATTTCATTCTTTTTTATCGTGCGTGTAGGCATGCACTGTCTAACACGTTTTCATTTGTGTTTGGTGACAGGAAATATAGCTGAAAGAAGGTGTTGGCACAACCATAACCGATGGACTTTTTCTGAGGATGACAAGGACCGAAGATTTTGTGTCTTCAAAGTTGTCGCGGAGCTTTCCCTATGAGGTAAAACAATCACTAGAATTTTTTCCTATGAGTTTTCCCTACTAGATTATGTTGAATTCATAGTATTTTTTGTTCCAACATAAGTTGTATACTATTGCCAAAAAGTAGGGGCACCAATAATAGGCTAAAACATCTACACAAAATCAGGCCACAACTGAAAAAAGGGCGTACGTGGTAATGTACCATGTACCATTTAATTAAGTTGGTTACACACCAACTCATTATCCTTCTACAAAAAACAACTTCATTTTAAATTGGTTGATCCCAACCATGGTTTTGTAATAAGTTACATTTCCTGCTACAACTTTCATAGTTCAGTTGATTTTTATTATCGTCTAAAGTAACTTGATTATTCATATTTTTTTTGTTTTAGGTAAGTTGGTTCCACTGGAATTCCAAGTTGTATGTTAAACTTCACTAAGTTGATTACACCAACATGTTTAAGTTTAGTTCCACGCCCTAATTAATTTGCTTTTTTGGCCACCATGACTAAGTTGCTTTTTACAAACTACGCAATTAGCTAGGACTTTTATCATCATCTAAAGTATCTTTGATTACACATGTATCATGTCTTAAGCATGACAAGTTGCCCAAAATGCCTAAGTTGATCACAGAAACTGTCTAAGTTGGTTTCAACAATTTTACTAAGTTGATTTTCAGCAATATACTAAGTTGATTTCAATAATGTGCTTAGTTGGTTTTTTAAGTTTTCAGCAATCCTCCACAAAGTTGATTTTAGCAATATACCTAAGTTGATCAAAATAAACTACCTAAGTTGGATTTTTGTTAGTACTTAAGTTGTCACTACAAATACTTAAGTTTTTTGTGCTTCTTTTTTGTATCTGATTATCCTGATAAGTTGCTACAAACAACTGATTTTGTTATCTCTCTTTGTTTTTGGCAGCACAAAAGGAAGATTGCTTTTATGATTGGGGAGTTATGTACTGACATATCAAATAGGCTCGGTACTTTTGTGGAAGCTATTGGAACTATGTAAAGTGCCATGGAAGCTATTGGAACTATGGAAAGCGCAGCAAGTTCTAGCCATGCTCAGGGGAGAAGTAAGAGACAGACGATTGACAGAGCCGACAGTGATGATGGGGATGACGAAGAAGATGAGTCAGAAGATAACAATAAGGAAGATGATGAGTCTAAAGATAGCAGCGTTGGGGAAGATGGCAATACTAAGGAAGATGAAGACGATGAGGATAGAAATGATGGCAATGGATTAGAGAGAGAAGATGAACATGGGGGAGACCAGGGCGGTGACTTGGACAAGACACCAAGAAGATCAACTAGGCTAACACCAAAAAAGGGACATGACGGGCCTGCTAGCAACATGAGGAAGAGGAACATTGATTCTGAAATCCATGTGGATGCCGGTGCCAGCAAAAACGTTGATCTATCGAGGCAATGGTTGTTTCAAGGAACAAGGAGGAAGGCGAACACAGAGAAAGCAGGAAAGTTTCACGGAGGGCAGGGGTTTCAAAAAAGAGATCCACCCACATTCGCCGAGTGGAGTCCATTTGCAGAGCTGAGAGTAATGGCAACACCATCCCCTGCAAGTGTGCCTCCATTTCAAACAACTCAGATTGGATGAGAGGAAGAAACACAGAAGCTGACAGCAGAGTGCTTCAAACTGCAGAATTTGGATATAAGAGACGAGGTGCAGCAATAGGGAAGGAGGAGACACAAAATTGAGGTGCACCGTGGCCGTCTAGACCAACTATGCTCACCAACTGCCCAGGTCCACGACTCAACAAGCAATACAGCAACTGCACCCAAAGTTGGGACACCAAGTAAAGCTTCAACGACAACGAGTATGTAGCAAATGCTAGACCCAGCGGAGAAAGCACCAAATGAGCCCGGAGGCAATGAAAACAGAGCACCAAATGAAGCTGAAAACAAAGCAATGATGAGTCCAAAACTGAAGCATATTTACCTTTTGTTTTTGCACAAATAGAGTAGGGATCTTTGTATTTCACTGCGTTTGTTTTGTTATTGTTTTAACAGGATCCCAAATCACTAAGTCTTATATGAACATATCAATTGGAACTCTCGTATTGTGTAATTACATGATATTTCTAATTGATAAAAGTCATTTTATGGATTTACCTTCGCACCGGAGAGAATACCAAGCGAGGAGGAACAATAAAAACCGATAACGACCTGTGGTACGGGCGATACCCGCCCGTACCGTCTGCCCGTGTGCCAGCATGATCGCCTCGTCAAATACTTTCTCCTGGCAAAGACGAGGGAGAGATCTGACATTCACAGCTACTAGAAACAATGAAAAACCACATCCAAAAGGGATTTGAAGGAGGAACTTGGCTGGGGGAAAATCCCAGCCGCTTCACGTATCATTGGAGGACAACACATCATCCCCTTCATCATCAACCACTACATCTCCATTACCACCATTACCCCCATCTCTCATCTACTAGATCTTGTTGTAATTCCAGATTCAATTGTGGTTTGCATTAGATCTATCTTTGTACTTTTATCCATCCATTTGATTATGATGATGTCGTTGATTGCTTCCATGTGTGAGTAGTTCCTTTGTTCTTGGGGATATGGATAAACCCTAGCACCATTATGAATTTGTAATAAAGATGATCTATTCTTGTGTCCATATGACTTGCCGGTCTATGATAGATTTATGATTTGTGTTTGATATCTCTCTTTAGATGGTATGTGTAGTCGGGCACATATCATTTGCCCTTAGGACTAAAGGGAGGGAGAAATCCTTTGGACGTGTCTTGAGATCGTACCCAGAATGGCCCCATGACAGATTGGCATTGGCTGTAACCTACACGGTTAAAGGAGGATAAAAGAGGGACTCCCTAAGCTAATTACGATATCCACGGGGAAACCCTTAATTGCGGTGGTTTGTATGGGTGACTTCTCTTAGACATCGCAGTGGTTATTTAGAGGTGACCTCACTCTTGGCTCAACAAAGTGGCTTCCTACGAGCCTTATAGTGAACATCTTGTTATGGAGCTCTCTCCACACATCTCATGACAAAAGAAGTATGTTACCTTGATTATTAATAACAACAAAACTATGCTAGTGGTGTATCCTATATCCCCGAGAACGTTTTAGCCCTATTAAATTCAAACACACTTTCACACGACCTTGTTACTTGATTTCTTTACTCGTTTAATTACTTTTCTGCAAACAATCAAAAACCTTTCAAACACCCTTTACTTGAGATTAAAGGAAGCTTACAAGTATCCTTTGGTAGACAATAACGAGGGGCATAAAGACCTTTACCAATAGCTCTTTGTGGGTTCGATATCTTTACTTCAAAACTAGCTATAATTGATCTGTGCACTTGCAGTCATCAAGCTATTTTCTAGCGCTATTGCCGGGGAGCTAAGCGCTTTTGGTCTTTGTTCTTAGTTACTTATTTTACTAAAATTGTTTATTAGTTTTAGGTGATACATTTTGGGTGAATACCAACATATAATCTAGCTAGAGGCTGTGAGGAATTCCGGTCCACCCATGGACGCCTATTTAAATCCAATAACCCAAGAGGGTATGATATTAACCCCATGCTCTTGGATCTTTTGCATGCAAAGAAATTTGTAGGATATGGTATGGAGGATCAGTATGAGCATGTAGGGTTCTTTGAAGATATTTGTGGGACTTTCTACCTTAATCTACAAACTAGGGATGAGGTTAAATTTGCTCTCTTTGCTCAAACTCTCATTGATGAAGCCCGTCCTTGGTACATTCAAAGTTCTGCAAAGATTACTAATTCTTGGGAGAGCTTAGCCTCTTTATTTTTAGTTGATTTTTTCCCAGGACAAAAACCCTTGGCGCGAGACGCATGATCACAAATTTTAAAGGAAAAACTGAAGAAAGCTTCCATAAATGATATATAAGGTTTAACGGATTGCTTGATCGTTGTACCCATCATAATTTCCCACCTTGATTCGTGATACACATCTTCTACGCAGGTTTGAACGATAATTACAGAAATGAACTCGACTCCCTTACAAATGGGTCATTCACCGAATTCAGTGTTGAAAGGTCATGGAATTTGCTAGACATGGTGAACAGGATAGAGAAAGCTTATTGCAAGGATGAGTTTAATAAATAAAATCCCATATAGTACAATTGCTTAAAAATATTTCTAGCTCCAGGAAAGATAAAAACTGCTCGGAAATTTTAATCTTGACCATCACATGATTATTCAAATTATTAGAAATTATGCTGACTACCTGCAAATTCCAAAAGATTGGGAATGCTATACACCACTTGTGGAAGAGAAACCCTCTAAAACTTGCCACGGTGATAAATATTCGCAAATGTAGAAGAAAATGTTAGCTAAGGAGGAAACTATTCTAACCAAAGTAATGGATAGCCGGGGTGAAGGGAATAAAAGAATAAGAAGGTTAACTAAGGATCTGGGAATCATTAAACAGAATATTGGGATAGTAAAAGAACTTCTAGAACCTAAATTGTTCAAGGATGAAGTGATCATGGTAAGTAAAGAATCCTCCAAAATGATAGGGGCAATATTTATGGGAAAAATAGAAGTCAACAGAAAATTCCTTTTTGTTTAGGAGGAACTACTTATGTAGGGTTTTGTCAACAGGAAATTATTGAAATACCTTTGAACTCCTCCTGCTCGATCATTTTTGGTAACCGTTTTTACAACCCTATGAACATTGATATTGTCAACAAAAAACAGGCTTTGTCTTTGCAGTTTGGTAAAGAAGTTGTAGAAATAAACTACAGCCAATTCACAAGATTACCTTATGAAAATAAAGTTGAGATTAAGGAGGAGAAGACTATTGAAGAATTAGCGGCAATCTATTTTTGCACTCCACAATCTGAGTTGGATAGGAGTTTGATAAGCGATGATTTGCTTCCCAACGACTCTGCAAAAGAAGATTTGGATGAGATTCTCAACACCGCATTGGAGGTCGAGACTAGCCTCACGGATGAATTTGAAGAACTTGAAAGAAAAGGAGATGAGGATCCGACACCCCTTATTTTAAAACCTCTTCCTCTAGGTCTTAGGTATGAATTCTTAGATAAGAAAGGTAAATGCCCAGTGATTTTAGATGATAAGCTTTCTCCTAAGGAAAATACGAAATTGTTAGAGGTACTTGTCATATAGTGTGAAGCTTTTGGATACACCCTTAATGACGTAAGAGGAATAAATCCCTCCATAGTAACTCACAAGATATCTATGATTGAAGATGCTAAACCATTTGTTGATAATCAAAAAAGGTTGAATCCTAAAATGAAAGAGGTAGCAAGAAAGGAAGTTATACGTATGTTGGAAATCGGTATTATCTATCCAATTTCATGTAGTAAGTGGGTGAGCCCTACTCATTGCATACCTAGGGAAGGATGTATAACAATAATTAATAATGATAAGGATGAATTAATCCCTACTAGAATGATAGCAGCATATAGAATGTGTATTGACTTCAGGAAGTTGAACAAAGAAACCATAAAAATTCATAAGCAATGGAAAGGATGTCTGCTAATTCTTACTTCTGTTTCCTTGACGGATAGTCTGGATATTCTCAAATAGCTATCCAGCGTAAAGATGAAGAAAAAACTACTTTTACCTGTCCCTGTGGAACCTATGCTTATCGATTAATGCCTTTTGGTTTGTGTAACGCAGCTGCTACTTTTCAAGAACGTGTTCTGAAAATATTTGATAGTTTTGTGGAAAGTTCCATGGAGGTCCTTATGGACAATTTTGTTGTCTATGGAACTACTTTTGAGCAATGTCTCTACAATCTTAATAGAGTTTTGTAGCGATGTAGACAAACCAAGATGGTTCTCAATTGGGAGTGCTGCCGCTTCATGGTAAAGGAAGGTATAGTTTTCGGGCATAAGGTTTTTGAAAAGAGCATTGAGATTGATAATTCAAACTTGGTTACTTTACAAACACTACCAATTCCATAAGATATAAAGGGATTAAAGAACTTCCTTGGACATGCTGGTTTTTATGGACGCTTTATTAAAGATTTCACTAAATTAGCTGCCCCTTTAACTCGTCTCTTAGATAAAGATACCCTTTTTACCTTTGATAGAGATTGCTATGATTCCTTTGAATAGTTAAGAAAGGCACTAATTTCTGCACTAGTCATTGATACGTCGTAAACATATCTATAATTTTTGATGCTCCATGCTTGTTTTATATCAACTATCTTATGTTTTGTCTACATTTTGAGATATTTTTATACATTTTCTAGAACTAACCTATTAAAAGGATGCCACAGTGCCAGTTGCCTGTTTTCTGCTGTTTTTGGTTTCAGAAAAGCTGGAAAAGAAATATTCTCGAAATTGGACCGGACAAAAGCCAAAGTTAATATTTTACCAGAAGACTCACGGAGCCAGAAGACGAGACGGAGAGGGGCCACGAGGTGGCCACACTACCTGGTGGCGCGGGCCAGCCCATGCCGCACCAGGTGATGGTGTGGGCCCCTCGGGAGCCTACCAACCTTGCCTCTTCGCCTATAAAATCCACCCGGGACGAAAACCCTAAGAACCAGATCAGAATTCCACGAAAAGTCCCGCAGCACTGCCGCCACCGAAGAGGAGATTCAGGGGACAGAAGTCTCTGTTCCGGCACCCTGCCGGGACGGGGAAGTGCCCTCGGATCCATCTCCATCGACTCCACCGCCATCTCCATCGTCGTTGCTGACTCCCATGATGAGGAGGGAGTAGTTCTCTCTCGAGGCTAAGGGCTCTACCGGTAGCTATGTGTTCATCTCTCTCTATGCGTGATCTTATGAGATCATGAGCTTTGTAATCTGTCAACACCCGGATTTTTAATCCCAGATGCTTGTTATGCCACACATCGCAATCCCAGGATTACCATTTTTGTGAGACATAACAGATTGTATAACACAGTACATCATCCATTACAAACCATAATAAGGTCTTACACAAATAAATGATCTCATGATCCAGTCTTAGTACAATCAAGTAGCGGAATAAATAGCGTAGCGGTGGGCTCCATCTTCAGAGTCACAAGCAATGCTGACGATGGGAGATGATCCTAGTTATCATAGCCGTCCTGCTGTCCTCCTTCAGGGTAGTCCTCCTCATAGTTTGGCCATAGGAATAGCCAGGGACAAAGCCATGAGTACTCTTGAAGTACTCGCAAACTACCACTAACAAGTAAGATAGTTCTAGTAGGAACGCTTACTCCAAGTTTATTTGTAAAGTTAAGTTTGAAACCTAAGCTGAGTTCAGAAACAAAGAAAGATAAAAGAAGTTTGAAAACACCTAAGTGGGAACTTAGTTGTCATAGTCACAACTCTGTTGTGGTCAAGTCATGTCACAATTCATTTCATAAGTCATTTTGAAAACATCTGACAACAGAATAGTATGGCCACTCCAACTGTCCATAACCGCGGACGCGGCTATTCGAATAGTTTGACACTCTGCAGAGGTGGTACACTTTCACCACAAGATTCGATACATCTGTCAGGGATAACCCTGAATCATCATACTTAGTATGCAGATAATAAAACATAACCTTTCTTTTACACACCCTAGTATAAGCACCTCTCCTATGAGCATGGTCCCCCAGCCATGACCATCTGTCATCCTGGGCACTGCATAGGTGGATAACATTGAGAGGTAGCCTCATCTCAAACCTCTCCCGCGAGGGAACTAATACTAATGCATATAAACTTCCGGCTAAGCCTTACCCAATTTAGGTATTGTGGTTGTACGGTAAAATTGGAATGGTATCGTATCCAAACCCAACCATCAGTTTTTATCATAGGGCTAAGGCTCATGCCTCAACATTTTCATCATCATAAACCATTTGTGTTTCTCAACACATGTCAAAACATCTCAATAGAATGACTCATCATTCTAAGGTTTTCACAAGTCATTTTCACCAAGTATTCCCATCTAAAGTGAATCAAGTTTTGGTTTAGTTCCAACTACTAAGTTAAGAGTGTTCACTAATGTGGGATGCTAATGTCAAATCTCATGCCATAGAATGACATCTAAGTCTAACTAGATAGGTCAAGTTTTATACTCTTTATGCTACCTTTAAACAAGTAAAGGACTTTGGTAAAGTAAAGCTTGTAAATAAAACTTGGAATGGGTATAAGTCAAAGGGTATAACCAAAGCATGCCTAATGCCTTTGCTTAGGTTATCTAGCTTGCAAGGGTTAGCTTGCATTGTTAATGATGGCTTGCAAGTAATCACTTGCATGGTTAACTTGTATAATGCTAGCTTGCTCAGTTTACTTGAAGTGCTAGGCTTGCCTTGTGTAGTGCAGTGGTTGAAATTCTCTTCCTTCTCTTCTTGGTAGAACTCCTCCTCCTCGTAGACTTGGTCGGTACTATCGTCTATAAATACATACGAAATACACAATCACCAAACAATACTTAATTAGTCTACTTAGCACACTAAGGCACACATTTGATGATCTATTATCATCACAATCACCACAAGGTTTAATGAACTAGCTTCATTCTTTTTATTTGAGAAAAGTAATTTCTACTCATTGAAATTATCTAAGATTTAATATTCTCCAATTAAAATATGGGATCATGTGGACACATGTCATCACCACATATTCTAACATATGGGAATGTGATTTAAGGGTTGGATCACATTTTAATAAGTTCAAGTTTAGTAATTAATGATTTAAAGTGACTAGAAATGCCTATATAGCATTATTTTGGTACTAGTCCAAAGTCACTGCATGCAAACCTTAATATTATTACATATTCAGATAGGTATGGTTAAATGTGATTTTTGAGAGCTGGAATGAACTCAAAAGCTATTATGGTTAATTTTAGAAAAATGTTTGAATATGAAAAAGCTTCTCTCTTGTTATTTTTACTAGGAGAGATCTCCAACTCTAACTTATTTAAATCCAACGGGATTGCATAGATATTTTCATTAGCTTTCCAAAAAAATTGGAACCACTCAATTTGGATTTGTACAACTCCCTAAATTGATTTTTGAACTAAGGGACGGAACTAAGTTTTAATTAAAATAGAAAAACATAAATTTGAATTACTAGGTCAGCGTGGAAAACTAAATGGGCCGGCCTGTGTAAGAGGCTACTGCTTTCATGCAGGACAGAGCAGCTTACTCTGATTGGCTGAAACAGCAACTGGCTTGAGCACAAAACAAGATGAAACACTATGCAGATGCTTTTAGAACTTTCTCGCCGCTACTACGGGAATCGCTTTTGCTTTCTTATCCTCTGGCTACTAAGATGTTTCAGTTCATCCTTTGCCCCCGCTGTTGCGGATCAAGCAGCAACGCAGCTCCGCGGCATTAAGGGCTGCTGATAGGGGGGTCCCGCCTGTCAGTGACTCATTAAACGCGAGGCGGTACGGGGCGATAAGGACCACAAGATTAGAGCTAGATCTAACGGCTCACGATCGTCGTCGATGACGGACACGTCACCGACGAGACTGAACCCTAGCACGGTCGGTGGTGGTACGGTGGGGACATACCAGGGCTCTAGCTAGTGCAGCGATGGGGGCGATCGAACGAGACTATTACGGCGAACTCATGCGAGGTCGCGGCAGGGGCTGAGGTGGACAAAATCGACAGAAGCTTCTCCTCCTCTGCTACAGCTGTCTCTGGTGGAATTACGGCGATGGGCGGCTCGAGCGGCTCCGGTGAGAGAGGGGAAACGATCAGTGGAGAGAGGGGAGTGGAATGGTGTGAAGAAATGGTGCTGGGGAGGCTCCCTTATATAGGCTCGATGAGGGGACCGAAGGGTATGGGTGGAGCTCGTCGGTGACGATGGCACAAGGGGCTACCGGCGTGGGCGAGGTAGGCAGACGGTGGGCAGTTCCCTGGCAATCATCTAGAGCTTAATGGTGACGCTAGGGGCGGTGGCTAATGGTCGGGAGCTTCCCGCGCTCTGAGGGACAGAGGCGGTGCTCGACGGGGTTCCTGGCGACTGTGGGTCGCACGGCGGTGCACGACCATGTCTGGCGGGGTGAGGTGGTCAAGGCGGAGCGGTGCACGCGGTCTGTGGTCGAGGCGCGGTCTGTGGCGTGCTGGCGGCGAGGGCGCTCTGGCGTGCTCTGGCTGCACGTAGAGACTTAGTGCGCAGCGTTTCCTCGATGGTCCAGGGGCTGACAGTGATCGTGGGGTGGACCGTGGGCGGCGTTGAGGTGGCGCCTTGCTTCCTAGAGCGGCGGAGAAGGGCTAGCGGTCTGCTGCGAGCTGCGCATGCTCGATCGGCGAGCATGGCACTCAGGTGGCACGACACTGCTGCAAACGGCTAAGGGGTAGCCCTTTGATGGCATGGTTGGCACTAGGGGAGACAATGGGAGTGGATTTAGGCCTTAGTGGCATTGGATCACTGCTCTAAAACAGTAATAGTTAGGCAGTTAGTTTAGTGCTCACTAAGTGTTCGACACAATGGCCGCAAGAGACTTTTATTTGAATTTTGTGAAGATTTTTGGTGGGTGCTTTGATCTGATGCTTGGTAGACTGTGGTTGCTAGGATTTATTAAATGGAATTCATTTGAGTGGTTTTTGAAAAAGTGTGATCTATACATATGAACTAGATTCAATTTTCAAATGTCATTTAAAATTAGAGTTTTAATGTTTTTGGGGGGTCACAAAGTGGGCCTTGGCACATCGCTACTTGTACTAGCAAGGGGTGCAAAGATCCACAATTGTCTCTGTTGGAAATTGAGTGCTAGGAACACCCAAAGTGGGTTAGGTGATTAAAATGGCAAAAGTGACCATTTCTTTTATTTAATTCTTTTTGATCTTTTTTTCTTTGGTTTTTGCTTGGGAATGATCTAGGTGATGTGACATTCATCATAGAACCATTTTACAACCATTAGAACAAACAATAGTAGCCTTTCAAACAACTCCTATTTTAAATGCAACACTCATATGAATGCTTAAAGATTTTAAATAGAAAAAGGTTTTGTTAACCCTAAATTGGGTAGATTTGATCTTGATCACTTGGATTAAAGTTTTGGGATGTTAGAAACCTTCCCCCCTGAAACAAAATCTCGTCCCGAGATTTAAGAAAGAAAACTAGGAACTAAAGAGATCTGGGAACTCAGTCCTAATGTAATCTTCTCGCTCCCAAGTGGCTTCTTCTTCGGTATGGTTGCTCCATTGAATCTTGAGAAATTTGATACTCCTGGTCCTGGTGGTTCTGTAGGCTTCCTCCAAGATATAGATAGGCACTTCACGATACGTCAGATCCTTGTTGATATCCACAGCTCGGTGATTGATGTTCTTGAAAACTTTAGTCTTCTCCGGCACTTCTAAGCATTTGCGAAGTAACGAGATATAGAACACATTGTGGATGGATGACATCTCCTCTGGCAGTTCCAGTTGATAAGGTACTTCTCCTCGACGATTTAGAATCTTGAAGGGTCCGATATATATGGGGGCTAACTTTCCTTTCAGACTAAAACATTGGGTTCCCTTTAATGACGAAACCTTGAGATATACAAAATCTCTGACATTGAAAGTCAGGTCTCTCCTTCTCTTGTCAGCATAACTCTTCTATCTAGATTGTGCGGTCTTGAGGTGCTCACGGACTTTGTGAACCTTCTCTTCAGCTTCTCGGAGAATGTCGGGTCCAAAAATCTGACTCTCTCCTACTTGCGACCAATTCAAAGGGGTACCACACTTTCTTCCATATAGGAACTCAAATGGTGCCATTTGCAAACTGGCTTGATAACTGTTGTTATATGAGAATTCTGCAAAAGGCTGACAATCTTCCCAGTTTGATCCATATTCTAACACACAAGCTCTCAACATATCCTCTAGGATTTGGTTGACTCTTTCAGTCTGTCTGTCGGTTTGCGGGTGATAAGCGGTGCTGAAATTCAACCTGGTCCCTAATCCTTCTTGGACTTTCTGCCAAAATCTCGATGTAAACTGGGTTCGTTGATCCGATACTATGGTCTTGGGGGTTCCATGCAAACTGACTATTCTGGCAATATACAGCTCTGCTAGCTTCGAACTCTGGTATGTTGTTTTGAAAGGTATAAAGTGAGCTACCTTGGACAGTCTATCAACAATGACCCAGATTGAGTCATTCCCCCTACTCGAAGTAGGCAAACCGGTGATAAAGTCCATTCTGACGGAATCCCATTTCCATTCCGGAATCTGCAATGGTTGCAACAGTCCGGCGGGTCTCTGATGTTCCGCTTTGACTCTTTGACAGATATCACACTTGGCGATGTAGGTTCCGATTTCTCTCTTCATCTTGTGCCACCAAAATTGCTCCTTCAAATCTTGATACATCTTTGTTCCTCCAGGGTGGATAGAATAAAGAGTATCATGAGCTTCTTGCATGATAACTTGCTTCAGCTCCGAATCTGCTGGCACACAGATACGGCCTTTGTACCATAGAACTCCTTCGTCTTCGGTGAATCCAGGTACCTTTCCTGTACCAATACGACATTTGATTCCGTCTATACTTTCATTTCCCTTCTAGGCTTCCTTGATTTGGCTAATCAAAGTGGGTTGAAGTTCAATGCTAGCTAAAAATCCTTTGCTAACTAGCCCAGTTCTAAACTGCTCCAACTCCTCATACAAACTTGGTTGCTTCTCCTTGATCATGGTGTTTAGCCTAAACGGCAATCTGCTAAGAGCATCCGCTACCACATTGGCTTTGCCGGGGTGATAGTGAATGTCAAGGTCATAATCCTTGATTAACTCTATCCATCTCCTTTGCCTCATATTCAGCTCCTTCTGAGTGAAAATATACTTCAAGCTTTTGTGATCTGAGTAAATCTCACAGCGATTACCCATAAGATAATGATGTCATGTCTTCAATGCTAAAACTACGGCTGCTAACTCAAGTTCATGAGTAGGATAGTTCTGCTCATTCTGCTTCAGTTGTTGAGACAGATAGGCGATGAATTTGCCTTCTTGCATTAATACACATCCGAGACCAATCTTGGATGCATCACAATACACATCAAATGGCTTCTTGATATCTGGCATGATCAATATTGGGGCTGAGATCAATCTCTTCTTTAGCTCTTGGAAACTTGCTTCACATTTGTGGTCCATTCAAACTTCTTGTCCTTCTTCAACAATTGGGTCATGGGTCTTGCTATGCTTGAAAATCCTTTGACGAACTTGCGGTAGTATCCCACTAATCCGAGAAATGCACGAACTTGGGTTTGAGTGGTTGGGGCTTCCCATTCTTCGACATCTTTGATCTTGGCGGGATCAACAGCAACTCCTCCGGTAGACACAATATGTCCTAGGAATCCTACTTCTTTCAGCCAAAACTCACATTTGCTGAACTTGGCATACAACTGATGCTCTCTAAGGGTTTCAAGGATGATTCTCAGATGTTGCCCATGCTCTTCTTCTGACTTGGAGTAGATAAGGATATCATCGATAAACACAACGACAAACTTGTCTTGAAAATTCATAAAGATCTTATTCATGAGATTCATGAAATAAGCAGGGGCATTGGTTAATCAAAAAGACATGACCGTATACTCGTATAATCCATAACGAGTAGTAAAGGCGGTCTTCGGAATATCTGTTGCACGAATCTTAAGTTGGTGATAACCAGTCCTAAGATCGATCTTAGAGAACACATTTGCTCCAGTCAACTGGTCAAATAGATCCTCTATCTTTGGCAAAGGGTACTTATTCTTGATAGTGACGTCATTCAGCTTCCTATAATCTGTGCACAAACGGTTGCCTCCATCTTTCTTGTCGATGAATAACACTGGCGATCTCCATGGCGATGCGCTTGGTTGAATCAAGCCTGTTGCCAACATGGCATCCAGCTGCTTCTTCAATTCCACTAACTCTGAGGGGTTCATGCTATAGGGTCTCTGGGCTATGGGTCCGGTTCCGGGGATTAGTTCAATAATGAACTCAATATCCCTATCTGGGGGCATACCAAGAAATTCATGTGGGAATACGTCGGGGTATTCACAGATTACTCTGACTTGGTCAATGGTGGGTAGGGCTAGACTCTTATTACACTTGAATTGATGGGGCAAGGTTTCAGATATATGCTCTACTGATACTCCAGAGCTACTGGTCATGGTGATGGCTTTCTTGGCATAGTCAATCAATCATTTATGCTTTGACATCCAATCCATTCCTAGTACTACTTCCAAACCTTTGGTCCCAAGTACTATTAGATTGGCATAAAAATCTATCCCATGTATTCTGATAGGCACAACTTTGCAAAATTTTCTAGCTTTTGTAGTGGAACCAGGGATTTGAACTATCATGACATGCTTCAAGTTGGTTGGTGAATCTTACTAGTGCATGCAAATTCTTCGGTGACAAATGAGTGCGATGCTCCAGAATCAAACAACACTCGTGCTAAAACTGAGTTGACAGAAAACATACCTAGCACTACATCTGGCGCTTCTTGGGCTTCTTCGGCATTCATGTGGAAGAGACGGCCGTTGCGGTTGTGAGGGTTCCCTGGGGAGAATCTTCTTCCTGGTTGAACACGACGCTGCTGTTGATCTAGGGCATTCACATTGGCAGTGGCGGCAATCTTCTTGGGGAACTCATTGGAATAGTGACCCTTCACTCCACACTCGAAACAAGTGATCTGAGACTTGTCTTTTGCTGCCACGGGCACATCATTGCTTCTAGTTCTGGGTGCGATGTTGTTGTTGTTGTTGTTCTTGGGAGGTGCATGGTTGAAATTCCTGGCTTTGTCGGGGTGATTGTTGTTTCCTCCGGACTTCACATTTCCTCTGCTACGGTTGGGGTAGCTTGGGCGAGACATTGGGGGTCGGTTGTTCCGTGGGGCATATCCTGTAGAAGGGTTGGGGCGGTACTTCTGGTGACTGTTGGATCCAGCTTGGTGCATCATACGACGCTTGCGGTTGTGGTTTGCTTGATTGATCTTCCCTTCCATCTGAATGGCAGAGTCGACTAGCTCTTCGAGATCCCCAAAACGGATGTTGACGAGGACTATCTGCATCTCATCATGCAGTCCGTTCAGGAATCTCTCCTTCTTCTTGGCCTCCGTGTTGATCTCATCAGGTGCATACCTGTCTAAGGACAAGAATTTGTCACGGTACTCCACTATAGTCATTCTGCCTTGCTTCAACTCTCTAAATTCATCCCTCATTCGGGTGACTATACCCTACGGCACGTGGGTGCGGATGAACTTGATTTTGAAGGCTTCCCATGTCATCACATGACCATGGTTCATTGTGCGGGTGTTGTTCCACCATGCTCTTGCATCTCCTGCCAGATAGTGGGTGGCAAAAAGAACCTTCTCGTTGGCATCCACTCCTGCTACTTCTAGGTTGTTCTCCATTGTCTGCAACCAGTCATCAGCATCCAGTGGGTTCTTTGAAGTACTAAAGATTGGGGGATTGGTATTCTGGAAGTTTTTGAGTTTGGATCCATGATGATCCTGATTTCCATGGTTCTGATTGTTGTGAGCCATCTGGGCGATCTGCTGCAGTGTTGCTAGATTAGCTTGGCGCTCTGCCCTACTAGCTTCACGGTCTGCAATGAGAGTCTGCAGAATTTGCAGCATTGGGTCTTGCGATGAGCTGCTCCCTCCTTGGTTTCCACGAGTCATCTGAAGATTGAGATAGATAAAGGGGTTAGAGGGAAAGTTCTAAGGTTCATGGTTTTGATTTCAAAGCGAAAACTTTGAGTTTGACTCAGGTTTTGCAACTAACTTCTTTTCATTCATTCAAGCAAAGCACACGGTACAAACACACACACACCACGACATCAAAGGAAAACAGATGGTTTTAAGAACTATTCTGCAAGCTAAGATACAATGGGACCGATACTCCTCACTCTACGATAGTGCTCTAGTGCATCTACTCATCATCGATGAAGTCATAGTCATCATCATCGGTGTAGAAGTCCACGGCATCCTCCTCTAGGTAGTCATCATCATTGCTGAGATAGGAGTCAATATCTCCTTGAATATCTTCACCTTCCTCTTCTTCTTCCTTTGCTGCAAGCTGAGCTTCTTGCTCCTTGAGGGTCTTCCCGAGGACGGCCACCTTCTTGCAAAGACGGTCGATGGTGCGATCCTTCTTTGCACGTTGACGGCGAAGAGACTGACGATCCTTGACGAGCAGTGAGAAAGTCTGGGCCTTCTAGGTGGGAAGGGCTAGGTTGTTGTTGGCGAGCTCTCTAGCATTGTCCAACTCCTTCTGTCTGTCGTATAGTAGGAAGTCGAGATTCTCCACTTGACGCTTCAATATTGGGTGACTTGGCATCTCTAGCGGCATTCCCATGGAATCATGCCTTGCATAGTGAACAAAGCTGGTTCCTTGGATTAGGTTGACACTCAGGGCACACAAACGTACGAGAGCTTCATGCATTGCCCTGGCTAATCCATCTAGCCAGTTGTTCTCTCTCATGGAGAACTGAATCCTCCCAGATACTGGTGCCTCTATCTTGCCTCGAAGATCAGCAGTTACTAGCCATTGCAAATCTCCTCCTGGTGGACCCGGGAGTTGAGCTCCAAGGAATTCCGGATGAGGACTCTCCAAGAACTCAGACAGTGAATCCAGATCCCTCTCAAAGATCAGTTGGCCTCCGTTGCCCAACGTGTAGAACTTGTTGTATTGAGCTTCCATCTATAAGAATTTAGGATGAGAAAGTTAGTGAAGTGATCAAGTGTGTCAAAGTTTTATGTAGTAATGTGAGAATTTGGAGGAACATGAATTTTTTTTGAGAGAAAGGATCCCCAAGGGTAAGAGAGGAAATAGTTTTCATAAATACTCACTTTGATTTTTGAAACTAAGTTTCTGTTCGGACGTCCATTCTAACTAGGGTCTCCTATGGTTAGGATGGCACTGATACCAACTTGTCAACACCCGGATTTTTAATCCCAGATGCCTGTTATGCCATACATCGCAATCCTAGGATTACCATTTTTGCGAGACATAACAGATTGGATATCATAGTACATCATCCATTACAAACCATAATAAGGTCTTACACAAATAAAGGATCTCATGATCCAGTCTTAGTACAATAAAGTAGTGGAATAAATAGCGTAGCGGTGGGGTCCATCTTCAGAGTCACAGGCAATGCTGACGATGGGAGATGATCCTAGTTGTCGTAGCCGTCCTGCTGTCCTCCTTCAGGGTAGTCCTCCTCATAGTCTGGCCATAGGAATAGCCAGGGACAAAGCCATGAGTACTCTTTAAGTACTCGCAAACTACCACTAACAAGTAAGATAGTTCTAGTAGGAACGCTTACTCCAAGTTTATTTGTAAAGTTAAGTTTGAAACCTAAGCTGAGTTCAGAAACAAAGAAAGATAAAAGAAGTTTGAAAACACCTAAGTGGGAACTTAGTTGTCATAGTCACAACTCTGTTGTGGTCAAGTCATGTCACAATTCATTTCATAAGTCATTTTGAAAACATCTGACAACAGAATAGTATGGCCACTCCAACTGTCCATAACCGCGGACGCGGCTATTCGAATAGTTTGACACTCTGCAGAGGTGGTACACTTTCACCACAAGATTCGATACATCTGTCAGGGATAACCCTGAATCATCATACTTAGTATGCAGATAATCAAACATAACCTTTCTTTTACACACCCTAGTATAAGCACCTCTCCTATGAGCATGGTCCCCCAGCCATGACCATCTGTCATCCTGGGCACTGCATAGGTGGACAACATTGAGAGGTAGCCTCAGCTCAAACCTCTCCCGCGAGGGAACTAATACTAATGCATATAAACTTCCGGCTAAGCCTTACCCAATTTAGGTATTGTGGTTGTACGGTAAAATTGGAATGGTATCGTATCCAAACCCAACCATCAGTTTTTATCATAGGGCTAAGGCTCATGCCTCAACATTTTCATCATCATAAACCATTTGTGTTTCTCAACACATGTCAAAACATCTCAATAGAATGACTCATCATTCTAAGGTTTTCACAAGTCATTTTCACCAAGTATTCCCATCTAAAGTGAATCAAGTTTTGGTTTAGTTCCAACTACTAAGTTAAGAGTGTTCACTAATGTGGGATGCTAATGTCAAATCTCATGCCATAGAATGACATCTAAGTCTAACTAGATAGGTCAAGTTTTATACTCTTTATGCTACCTTTAAACAAGTAAAGGACTTTGGTAAAGTAAAGCTTGTAAATAAAACTTGGAATGGGTATAAGTCAAAGGGTATAACCAAAGCATGCCTAATGCCTTTGCTTAGGTTATCTAGCTTGCAAGGGTTAGCTTGCATTGTTAATGATGGCTTGCAAGTAATCACTTGCATGGTTAACTTGTATAATGCTAGCTTTCTCAGTTTACTTGAAGTACTAGGCTTGCCTTGTGTAGTGCAGTGGTTGAAATTTGCTTCCTCCTCTTCTTGGTAGAACTCCTCCTCCTCGTAGACTTGGTCGGTACTATCGTCTCTAAATACATACGAAATACACAATCACCAAACAATACTTAACTAGTCTACTCAGCACACTAAGGCACACATTTGATGATCTATTATCATCACAATCACCACAAGGTTTAATGAACTAGCTTCATTCTTTTTATTTGAGAAAAGTAATTTCTACTCATTGAAATTAACTAAGATTTAATATTCTCCAATTAAAATATGGGATCATGTGGACACATGTCATCACCACATATTCTAACATATGGGAATGTGATTTAAGGGTTGGATTACATTTTAATAAGTTCAAGTTTAATAATTAATGATTTAAAGTGACTAGAAATGCCTATATAGCATTATTTTG
Source organism: Avena sativa (assembly GCA_916181665.1). Classification (NCBI taxonomy): domain Eukaryota; kingdom Viridiplantae; phylum Streptophyta; class Magnoliopsida; order Poales; family Poaceae; genus Avena; species Avena sativa. Next base: position 454,588,839 of record OV702288.1, on the reverse strand, counting down.
GTACTAGTCCAAAGTCAGTGCATGCAAACCTTTATATTATTACATATTCAGATAGGTATGGTTAAATGTGATTTTTGGGAGTTGGAATCAACTCAAAAGCTATTATGGTTGATTTTATAAAAATGTTTGAATGTGAAAAAGCTTCTGTCTTGTTATTTTTACTAGGAGAGATCTCTAACTCTAAACTATTTAAATCCAACGGGCTTGGATAGATATTTTTATTAGCTTTCCACTAAAATTGGAATCACTCAATTTGGATTGGTACAACTCCTTGAATTGATTTTTGAACTAAGGGACAGAACTAAGTTTTAATTAAAATAGAAAAACATAAATTTGAATTACTGGGTCAGCGCGGGAAACTAAATGGGCCGGCCCGTGTACACTCCGCGGTGCTGAGGGCTGCTGACAGGGGGGTCCCGCCTGTCAGTGACTCATTAAACGCGAGGCGGTACGGGGCGATAAGGACTACACGATTAGAGCTAGATCTAACGGCTCACGGTCGTCATCGACGACGGACACGTCGCCGGCGAGACTGAACCCTAGTGCGGTCGGTGGGGGTACGGTGGGGACATACCAGGGCTCCATCTAGTGCGGCAATGGGGGCGATTGAACGAGACAACAACGGCAGACTCAGGCGAGGTCGCGGCAGGGGCTGAGGTGGACGAAATCGACGGGAGCTTCTCCTCCTCTGTTGCGGCTGTCTCTGGCGGAATTCCGGTGATGGGCGGCTCGAGCGGCTCCGGCAAGAGAGGGGAAACAATCAATGGAGAGAGGGGAGTGGAATGGTGTGAAGAAATGGTGCTGGGGAGGCTCCCTTATATAGGCTCGACGAGGGGACCGAAGGGTGCGGGCGGAGCTCGTCGGTGACGACGGCACAGGGGGCTACCGACGTGGGCGAGGTAGGCGGATGGTGGGCGGTTCCCTGGTGATCATCTAGAGCTTAATGGCGACGCTAGGGGAGGCGTCTAACAGTCGGGAGCTTCCCGCGCTCTGAGGGACAGAGGCGGTGCTCGACGGGGTTCCTGGCGACTGTGGGTCACGCGGCGGTGCACGACCGTGTCTGGCGGGGTGAGGTGGTCAAGGCGGAGCAGTACACGCGGTCTGCGGTCGAGGCACGGTCTGTGGCATGCTGGCGGTAAGGGCGCTCTGGCGTGCTCTGGCTGCACGCAGATACTTAGTGCACGGCGTTTCCTCGGTGGTCCAGGGGCTGGCAGTGATCATGGAGTGGACCGTGGGCGGCGGTGAGGTGGCGCCTTGCTTCTTGGAGTGGCGGAGAAGGGTTGGCGGTCTGCTGCGAGTGTGCATGCTCGACCGGCGATCATGGCGCTCAGGTGGCACGACACTGCTGCAAATGGCTAAGGGGTAGCCCTTTGATGGCATGGTTGGCACTAGGGGAGACAATGGGAGTGGATTTAGGCCTTAGTGGCATTGGATCACTACTCTAAAACAGTAATAGTTAGGCAGTTAGTTTAGTGCTCACTAAGTGTTCGACACAATGGCCGCAAGAGACTTTTATTTGAATTTTGTGAAGATTTTTGGTGGGTGCTTTGATCTGATGCTTGGTAGACTGTGGTTGCTAGGATTTATTAAATGGAATTCATTTGAGTGGTTTTTGAAAAAGTGTGATCTATACATATGAACTAGATTCAATTTTCAAATGTCATTTAAAATTAGAGTTTGAATGTTTTTGGGAGATCACAAAGTGGGCCTTGGCACATCACTACTTGTACTAGCAAGGGGTGCAAAGATCCACAATTGTCTCTGTTGGAAATTGAGTGCTAGGAACACCCAAAGTGGGTTGGGTGATTAAAATGGCAAAAGTGACCATTTCTTTTATTTAATTCTTTTTGATTTCTTTTTTCTTTGGTTTTTGCTTGGGAATGATCTAGATGATGTGACATTCATCATAGAACCATTTTACAACCATTAGAACAAACATTAGAGCCTTTCAAACAACTCCTATTTTAAATGCAACACTCATATGAATGCTTAAAAATTTTAAATAGAATTTTTTTTGTTAACCCTAAATTGGGTAGATTTGATCTTGATCACTTGGATTAAAGTTTTGGGATGTTACATAATCTATAGATCTATTATTCTACTCAAGTGCTTTAATGAATCTCTGCTTATCCCCACGTGTGTGAAGTTGACAGTGTGCACACCGTGTGGCACTTTGGCTAAGGTTACATAAATACTTATCATGAGTATAATTTGAGTTGGATGTCTCTATGAGATTGTGGTGTTTGTTGGAACCATCTAGCGCTCAAGGTGAGAGTGAGGGGTTATCTAGATGGGGAATGTGAACTTTAAGGTGTGCTGTTATAGCCCTACATCGTCCAACCGGAGAGTAGTTCAGGGTAGCATCATGAAGAGAAGATATTTATATGAGAGTGTCCACTAGTGAAAGTATGATTCCTAGGCCTTGTTTCTAAGCATTGAAACACCATTTACAATTAGTTTTGTTACATGTTTGCTTGCTGCCACTCTTATTTCAGATTGCAATTACCACTTATAATCATCCATATTACTTGTATTTCACTATCTCTTCACCGAACTAGTGCACCTATACACCTGACAAGTGTATTGGGTGTGTTGGGGACACAAGAGACTTCTTGTATCTTGATTGCAGGGTTGCTTGAGAGGGCTACCTCTGACCACTTCCTCCCTGAGTTCGATAAACCTTAGGTGATCCACTTAAGGGAAACTTGATGTTGTTCTACAAACCTTTGCACTTGGACGCCCAACACTGTCTACAAGAATAGAAGCGTGCGTAGACATCAAGCTATTTTCTGGGGCCGTTGCCGGGGAGATAAGGTAAAAGGTACTCACATCCTCTGGCTACTAAGCTATCTTCTAGTATTGTTGCTGGTGTGTGAGTGCTCGAAGTTATTTCCTTTAGATTCTGCAATTATATCTTTTTGTTTCTTGTTTTTATTTTCACTAGTTAGGCTTAATGGAAAACAACAACAAAATTAGAGAGCCAGGGGGTGGTCTGGCCGCCCTAGGCACCCCCTCGGCCTATCCTTTCACCTATAAGATGCCTCCGATACAGAAACCCTAAGCACCCGATCAAAATTCCACGAAAGAGTCTGTAGTCGCTGTTATCTCCATCCCTAGATCGGGAGGGATCTGAAGTTCTTCCCGGCACCCTGCTGGAGGGGAGAATTCACCCTGGAGGCCTTCTTCATCACCATGCAAGCCTCCGGTGTGATGCGTGAGTAGTTCATCTCTGGACTACGGGTCCATGTAGTAGCTAGATGGCTGGTTCTCCTCCTTTGTGCTATCATGTTTAGATCTTGTGAGCTCCTTTCATGATCAAGATCATCTATTTGTAATTCCTACATGTTGTGTTTGCGGGGATCCGATGGATATTGAGATGCTATTTCAGATTGTTATTAATTCTATCATGTCTTTGTTATTTGTGATCTTGCATGCTTTCCGTTGTTAGTAGCTATCTTCTCCAAGTAGATGCTAGCAACTCCAAGAGTTAGTATTTATGCTCGATAGTGGGTTCATGCCTCTAGTAATCTGGGGAAGAGACAGAAATCTCTAAGGTACTAGATGTGTTGTTGCTACTAGGGAGAAAACAACAATCCTTTATTCATAGAACAATCATATTGTTTACTTTACACGCAATGCATAATGCAATTATCCGTTGCTTGCAACTTAATACTGGAGGGGGGTTCGGATGATAACCTGAAGGTGGATTATTAGTCATAGATGAAGTTGGATTATGGTCTATGTATAATGTTGTAATTCCCAATCAAGTCTCAAAGGAGTCAAGATGAGTAGTATATGCATGATTGCTTTCTCGATGTATGTCAATTGCCCGCCTGTAATTTGTTCACCCAACATGTCATCTATCTTAAGGAGAACCAGCACTAGTGAACTATGGACCCCGGTCCTTTCTTTTACTATCAATCTACAATCAATTGTTTACTGTTGTCCGTTTACTTTCTGCAATTGTGGTGTTTGTTGGAACCATCTAGCGCTCAAGGTGAGAGTGAGGGGTTATCTAGATGGGGAATGTGAACTTTAAGGTGTGCTGTTATAGCCCTACATCGTCCAACCGGAGAGTAGTTCAGGGTAGCATCATGAAGAGAAGATATTTATATGAGAGTGTCCACTAGTGAAAGTATGATTCCTAGGCCTTGTTTCTAAGCATTGAAACACCATTTACAATTAGTTTTGTTACATGTTTGCTTGCTGCCACTCTTATTTCAGATTGCAATTACCACTTATAATCATCCATATTACTTGTATTTCACTATCTCTTCACCGAACTAGTGCACCTATACACCTGACAAGTGTATTGGGTGTGTTGGGGACACAAGAGACTTCTTGTATCTTGATTGCAGGGTTGCTTGAGAGGGCTACCTCTGACCACTTACTCCCTGAGTTCGATAAACCTTAGGTGATCCACTTAAGGGAAACTTGATGTTGTTCTACAAACCTTTGCACTTGGACGCCCAACACTGTCTACAAGAATAGAAGCGTGCGTAGACATCAAGCTATTTTCTAGGGCCGTTGCCGGGGAGATAAGGTAAAAGGTACTCACATCCTCTGGCTACTAAGCTATCTTCTAGTATTGTTGCTGGTGTGTGAGTGCTCGAAGTTATTTCCTTTAGATTCTGCAATTATATCTTTTTGTTTCTTGTTTTTATTTTCACTAGTTAGGCTTAATGGAAAACAACAACAAAATTAGAGAGCCAGGGGGTGGTCTGGCCGCCCTAGGCACCCCCTCGGCCTATCCTTTCACCTATAAGATGCCTCCGATACAGAAACCCTAAGCACCCGATCAAAATTCCACGAAAGAGTCTGTAGTCGCCGTTATCTCCATCCCTAGATCGGGAGGGATCTGAAGTTCTTCCCGGCACCCTGCTGGAGGGGAGAATTCACCCTGGAGGCCTTCTTCATCACCATGCAAGCCTCCGGTGTGATGCGTGAGTAGTTCATCTCTGGACTACGGGTCCATGTAGTAGCTAGATGGCTGGTTCTCCTCCTTTGTGCTATCATGTTTAGATCTTGTGAGCTCCTTTCATGATCAAGATCATCTATTTGTAATTCCTACATGTTGTGTTTGCGGGGATCCGATGGATATTGAGATGCTATTTCAGATTGATTATTAATTCTATCATGTCTTTGTTATTTGTGATCTTGCATGCTTTCCGTTGTTAGTAGCTATCTTCTCCAAGTAGATGCTAGCAACTCCAAGAGTTAGTATTTATGCTCGATAGTGGGTTCATGCCTCTAGTAATCTGGGGAAGAGACAGAAATCTCTAAGGTACTACATGTGTTGTTGCTACTAGGGATAAAACAACAATCCTTTGTTCATAGAACAATCATATTGTTTACTTTACACGCAATGCATAATGCAATTATCCGTTGCTTGCAACTTAATACTGGAGGGGGGTTCGGATGATAACCTGAAGGTGGATTATTAGTCATATATGAAGTTGGATTATGGTCTATGTATAATGTTGTAATGCCCAATCAAGTCTCAAAGGAGTCAAGATGAGTAGTATATGCATGATTGCTTTCTCGATGTATGTCAATTGCCCGCCTGTAATTTGTTCACCCAACATGTCATCTATCTTAAGGAGAACCAGCACTAGTGAACTATGGACCCCGGTCCTTTCTTTTACTATCAATCTACAATCAATTGTTTACTGTTGTCCGTTTACTTTCTGCAAACTATTACTTTCTTCCACTCGATACATTTAATCATTTGTTTTCAGCAAAACCGGTGAGATTGACAACCTCATCACAAGTTGGGGGCAAAGTTCTGTGGTTGTGTTGTGCAGGTCTCCATGTTGCTGCTGGCACCGGTAGTGTGCCCTGCCAAAGTTTAGCTAGCAACACCTTGGAAGTGTTTCCTTGCTCCTACTAGATTGATAACCTTGGTTTCATGACTGAGGGAAAACTTACTGCTGTGCTCATCATACCTTCCTCTTGGGGTTCCCCAATGAGCTCGATATATTTTGGGACATCAAGCTATTTTCTGGCGCTGTTGTAGGGGAGTCAAGGACATCTTCACAAGGGGATTCCCTCATAACCAATCTCTTTACTTTGTTGTTTTTGTTTTTCTTAGTTTATTTTTGCTTAGTTTGCTTGTTTCTTTATCAAAAATACAAAAAAAATAGTTCCTACTATAGTTGTTATTTTCATTGGTCTATTATTGTCTTGCTTTATCATGCTTTCTATCAATGGTTGGTTTCTTTGAAACTGAATCTTATTGGCATGGTGGATTCACAGAAGAACAAAAATATTATTATAAGGAACACCGCTTGTCACAAAAAGGGAAACACTTATGGGAACAAATTGATAAATTGTATACCATTGCTATAAATGTGTGCTCTATTTATAATGTTACTTATTGCTTTGATAAATCTTGTTGCTGTAGGAGGTATAAACACCTCCCTTTTCATTGTGAGTATAATGATGATGTTACCATATCTTCTTATGTTAAGGGAAATTATGACTTTTATGATGTGGAACAAATTGAAGAATTTATTGCTTGGAAGGGTGCATTTGAACTTGCTAGTTTGCTTGAAAATACTGATGATTCACCTTATAAATATGAGGTTGATGATATACTTAATTTTTGCTTTGATAATTACAAGGTATAAAATGGCTATATTCTTGAATATCTTAATAGATGCTCTCCACCAATGGAAGAGACTAATGCCTTGCAGGAGCCTATGGAAGAAGAAATTGCTGAAACTAGAAGCTCATTGGATGAAAAAGAGGAGGAGAGTGATGATCAAGAGGAGGAATAATGGATATACCCATTCCTACCTTCTAATGAGAGTAACTCTTTACCCCTTACAATATTTTATTGTCCCCCATGCTTACTAAAGGAGGATGAATATTATGTTCCCGAGGAATCTTTTGAAAATGTTTATAATAAAGCTCTATTGTTTGTAGATCATGAAAATCATGCTTTATGTGATAGTTATATTGTTGAGTTTATTCACGAGGCTACTGAAAATTATTATGAGAGAGTAAAATATGGTTGTAAAAGTTTTCATGGTATTGAAACACCTCTCTATTTGCTTAAAGTTTTGAAGTTACTCTCGTTTTGTCGTCCTATGCATGTCGCTTTGTTCTTTCTGAATTTATTTGCGTATAGGATTCCTATGCATAGGAAGAGAGTTAGACTTAAATGTGTTTTTAATTTGCTTCTTGATGCTCTCTTTTACATCAATTCATATTTCCTATGTGAGCATCCCCTCAAACTATCATGCCTAACTTAAAGGCGTTAAATAAAAGTACTTATTGGGAGATAACCCAAAAGTTTTAGATGAGCCTTGGAAGTTATTACCTCTGTAATAACCGCTCCTTATCCTTTTTATTTGCTTTTTGTGCCAAGAGTAAACTTTAATGAGAGAGAAGTAATGATTGGGAAAGTTGTTGTCCCGAAACAGATTACTGTGCTTCACCGTAAAAATTTGTGTAAACTCTCTGTACGTCCTTTTGAGGCGTGAATTTTTGTGCTTCTGCCCCTGGTTGTTATGTAACTTTTGTTAGCTCAACACTTTTCTATTTGAGCAACAGAAGGTCTTCGAAAAAATTCATCTTTACCGACTGGTCTGTTTTGACAGATTTCTGCCATTATTTGTATTTGCTTCTTGTTGGTTCCTTTTTGAGTTCTTTTGGGGAATTGAGATTTTTGAGGGAAGTGATACAGTAGCTTGTGTTTTAATGGAAGTTTTATTGGTGTTGTAACTGAACCTAAAGACTTATTATCTTGAGTGCACTAATGTTGCTAATAAAGATTGTGTGAAGTTTTGTATGAAGGAAAAATTTCAGGTGTATGGAAGGAATGAGTAATGAGATGAAGGAGGGATTAAAGCTCAAGCTTGGGGATGCCACACATGTCACCCCAAGAAATTTCCAAGAAGTACAAGCATCAAAGCTTGGGGATGCCCAAGGCATCCCCTTCTTCATCAATAAAAATTACAGGTTTCTTCCAAACACTCATTTTTATTGTTTCATGCACAATTGTGTTGTTCTTGGAGCGTCTTCTTTTTCGTTTTCGTTTTGGTTTTTCATTTGCTTGGTTTGCTTAGTTTGCTAAATAAATTGGTTGGACCCCCTCTTTCATGTATTAGTTTTCAAATAGTTTGGTTTGGGTTGGAAAAGAGTAGGAAAGTTCATGCTTAAGTGGTAAAGAGAGCTTGTTTTTAACTGTGGCCTACTCTTTGTCATGCCATCCTTGATATTTTTTGCTTTATGCTTAGTGTTCTTTGTTGTAGCATGACTTGTTATAAAAAATTGAGATTACTTAATGTGCCTTTGAAGAATCATGCGTTGTTTTAGCATATTGAAGCATAGTATTGTGGTATTCTCCTTTGATGCTTTATTTGGGTTGACTTGGCGCATGCTCGCACCATGTTATGACTATCCCAAGTCACCATAGCCTTTATGATCCTTTAGTTGTCAACTTGTAGTATCACTTTATGCTTTGATTAATGATGTTTTGTCGCTCTGCATGATTATGGCCATTATTGCTCTCTTAGTTGGTCGCTCCCAGTCTTTTGCTAGCCTCCATAACCAAGTATGAGTTCCACTCATGCATCCAATTCCTAAAACCAAGTTATTCCAAAGAGTCCACCATACCTACCTATTAGCATATGCTATTCCAAGTATATTCATGTTTTTATCTACCTTCCAAATTAAACTTGTTATGAGAAAACTAGTGATTAAAGCTCTCACGAACTTGATGGCACACTTTACTTTTTTGCATTTAATAAACATGAACCATTGCGTCCATCTTTGTTGCGCATATGCTTGCGCTTTATAAGTTGAAGTTAGCAGAACCATGTATCATGGGGAACGCTTTCAACATTGCACTTGTACTTTGTACCCCGTTGATATCATGTTCTTTTGCTTATGGATCCCGGCGGTGTGAAATAAAAGGGGAACTTGTAAGATCATGGAGTTTGTATTTGTGTTAGAGAAACATATGGGACGCTAGCCTAATCCATGCCTAATCATGGTGGAAACTTGTAGCATAACCATAATGAGCAGTCTATGAAGCATCCTCAATAAAAACCTATGCAAATAGAAAATAAAAAGATTGGTGAGATGCTCATTGTCTGCTTGCCTTGTCATTTTGATTATGGGATAGCTCCTGTATCATGTGCAAGGGGTACCCCGTTGGTGCTTCTCTATGATAAATATGTACTTACAATGGCAAGAGTTTACTTGTGACTAAAGTTGAGTAGCATGAGGTTCGGTCTTCGTAAGTAAGGGGCATGAGATTTCAGCTTATAACTTGTCAAGCATATCCTCTTAGTTGTGTCACTTTAACCTTAATCACCTTCAAGATGCTTATGATAGGGGCAATGAGAGCTGAAAGCTAATAAGTACCATAATTTTTGGAAGCTCTTTATGAAACTTGAATCCCTACTTCCTTCTATGAACTCCTTTTTTTACTTTTATGTTGAGTCTCCACCTTCTATCTTTATGCACCTACTTTGAGAGCATAGTGGCCATTCTTAGTTCTATGTGCATTGTCCCAAGACTTGTTGATTGATGCATAGCTTTGATATTGCTTGTTTTAAACTATTTGTATCTAGTCACTCTTATGAAATTTGAAGGTGTCCTATGCATTTATGTTTGCTACTCTATGAGGGACAAGCTTAATGCCACTATGCTATGTTTTCTTTATGTGAAACAAACAAACGTCTTGCAAAGCATTGTTATTCATGAATCTTTTGTTTGTGCCTTTCCATGTTGCAACATAGTTGCTTTGTCTTATTGCTAGAACTTTGTCTTTCATGTTATGATTGTAATACTATGATCCCAGCTATCAAAGTTTTACAAATACTTTGATCAAGTTTATGATGGTGCCTGTCACCTCAAAAATTATTCTTTCTTTTTATCACTTACCTACTCGAGGACGACCAGGAGTTAAGCTTGGGGATGTTGATACGTTGCTAACGTATCCATAATTTTTGATGTTCCATGCTTGGTTTTATCTACTTTGTTATGTTTTGTCCACACTTTGGAGTACTTTCTATACACTTTCTTGGACTAACCTATTAACAAGAGCCACAGTGCCAGCTGCCTGTTTTTTGCTGTTTTTGGTTCGAGGAAAGTCAGAAAATGAATATTCTTGGAATTGGACGGGACAAAAGCCAAAGTCAGTTTTTCACTGAGGGACACCTAGAGCCAGAATACGAGATGGAGAGGGGCCAGGGGGCCGCCACACCACCTGGCCGCGCGGCCCAGCCTGTCCCGTGCCAGGGGGTGGTCTGGCCGCCCTAGGCACCCCCTCGGCCTCTCCTTTCTCCTATAAGATGCCTCCGATACAGAAACCCTAAGCACCCGATCAAAATTCCATGAAAGAGTCTATAGCCTCCGTCATCTCCATCCCTAGATCAGAAGGGATCTGAAGCTCTTCTTGACACCCTGCCGGAGGGGAGAATTCACCCTGGAGGCCTTCTTCATCACCATGCAAGCCTCCGGTGTGATCCGTGAGTAGTTCATCTCTAGACTACGGGTCCATGTAGTAGCTAGATGGCTGGTTCTCCTCCTTTGTGCTATCATGTTTAGATCTTGTGAGCTCCATTCATGATCAAGATCATCTATTTGTAATTCCTACATGTTGTGTTTGCGGGGATCCGATGGATATTGAGATGCTATTTCAGATTGATTATTGATTCTATCATGTCTTTGTTATTTGTGATCTTGCATGCTTTCCATTGTTAGTAGCTATCTTGGCCAAGTAGATGCTAGCAACTCCAAGAGTTAGTATTTATGCTCGATAGTGGGTTCATGCCTCTATTAATCTAGGGAAGTGACAGAAATCTCTAAGGTACTAGATGTGCTATTGCTACTAGGGAGAAAACAACAATCCTTTGTTCATAGAACAATCGTATTGTTTACTTTACACGCAATGCATAATGCAATTTTCCGTTGCTTGCAACTTAATACTGGAGGGGGTTCGGATGATAACCTAAAGGTGGATTATTAGTCATAGATGCAGTTGGATTACGGTCTATGTATAATGTTGTAATGCCCAATCAAGTCTCAAAGGAGTCAAGATGAGTAGTATATGCATGATTGCTTTCTCGATGTATGTCAATTGCCCCGCTGTAATTTGTTCACCCAACATGTCATCTATCTTAAGGAGAGCCACCACTAGTGAACTATGGACCCCTGTCCTTTGTTTTACTATCAATCTACAATCAATTGTTTACTGTTTCCGTTTACTTTCTGCAAACTATTACTTTCTTCCACTCGATACGTTTAATCCTTTGTTTTCAAAAAACCGGTGAGATTGACAACCTCATCGCAAGTTGGGGGCAAAGTTATGTGGTTGTGTTGTGCAGGTCTCCACGTTGTTGCTGGCACCGGTAGTGCGCCCTGCCAAAGTTCAGCTAGCAACACCTTGGAGGTGTTTCCTTGCTCCTACTGGATTGATAACCTTGGTTTCATAACTGAGGGAAAACTTCATGTTGTGCTCATCATACCTTCCTCTTGGGGTTCCCCAACGAGCTCGATATATTTTGGGCCATCAGCAGGTATTTCAATGAACCAAGTTAAGAGGAAGCTATTCTCTTTATCACTTAAGGGCAAAGCAAGGGAGTGGTATAAGCTACTAGACGATCCTCATCATTTGGAGTGGAAGGAACTTGAATATCTGTTTTACTCTAAATTTTATCCTCCTCATGAATTCATAAAGATAGGAATTACATTTATAATTTTCATCCTCATGATGGAGAAAGTATTTCCCAAGCATGGGGGAGATTGAAGTCACTAATGCTCAAATGTCCCATTCATGAGCTCCCTAGTAATATTATTATTAATAATTTTTATGCAAGGCTTTCAGGACATTACAAGGACTATGTAGATACCTGTTTAGAGGGGTCGTTCACAAAGAAGGAGGTCAAAGCTAAGTGGGATCTTCTTGAAACAATTCAAAGCAATACCGAAGATTGGGATAACGACAAAGGTAAAGAACCAGGTATAAACTATGAGTATGATTGCATTAAGTCTTTCGCTGAAACTGCTAATTTTCAAGACCTTAGTGCTAAATATGGTCTTGATCCTCAAATTATTGTTGATTGTTTTAGAGCCTTTGCTTCTCATATTAATGCTCCTAAAAAAGGGACATGTATCATGAGCCTTTTAAATACACTTGGATGAAAAATGAAATTTTTATTAATAATAGCAATAAATATGCTCAAACCTCTGAAAGTACTATTTCTTATAAGCATGTTAATTTTTGTGGAGTATATAGACCTTGTGAAAAGAATCAAATTGAGGAAGAATATTGTATCACCCACAGGAATGAAAAAACTAGAACATGGTATAGAGCTCTAAATGATCTTGGTAAAAAAGTTTGTGCCCTCTATCCTTTTATTTGTGAGCTTTGCTTTGAAGTGGGTCATTTCAATTTTCAATGCTCATGCCATAATAATAGCCCTTCTAATCCAAAGAGTACTGGAAGTTTGTATTATGATGACATGATCACTCCTAATCAGCATGATGAACTTACATTATTTTTGGGGTGTGAAGAGTTATCAAGAAAAACCTCTTTGGTAGATATGGGTGCTTTTGATATGAATAGCATCCTACATGGTTTTCATCTTTATTGTGTTGATAATTGCCACACAAATACTTACATACAAAATATTATAAAATATGAGGTTTTACCAAAATATTACAGGACTAATATGTGTTTTGATCTTATTAATGAAAAGAAGGAATCCTCCAAAGTTTCTTCTATTGTCTAACAATAAACCAGGGTATATGGAGAAGCTTCCTTTCAAGCCTCTCCCTCCTAAAGAGGAGAAGAAAAAGAAAAAGAGGAGTAAAAGGAGGGAGGAAACGGTATTTTCCCCTAAGCACGTTGCTCCTATTATAGTTTTTGATGAGTCTGAACTTGATGATGTTCTTATGCCTGATACCTATAGTAGCGATCATGATTGGGAAAAGCACACTACTTTTGATATTAAAAATCTCTTTGGTACCAATTCTGGAAATGATGATATTAATAATTGCTGCACTATTAGTACTATCCATGTTCCTTCCAATGATGATATGTTTACAAATGAACACACTTTGGAAGATAATTATTCTATTGCTTATGATGATACTATACCTCCAATATATGATGATTACAATAATGAATATGATATTTTCTGTCCACCTACTATTGAGGAGAAAATTAATTATGATTACAATATGCCTCCTATATTTGATGATTATGGTGTTGAGAATAATAATGATAGCTATTTTGTTAAATTTGCTCCCACTATAATTACAGGTTTCTATTAGACATGTGCAACGAGATAGATCTGTACTAACCCTCGTAGATCCAAAAGCGTTACGAGATTAGATCTCGGGGTTGATGTAGTCGATCACTTGCCGATCTCAAGATCGTGTGGACGATCCTTCCGGTGCCGCGTTCCGGCAGCGCTTCTGCAGTCGGTCACACGTGCGGAGTCGAAGCAGACCTTCCTCTCCCTGTTCCAGCGAGCAGCGGAGGTAGTAGATCTTCTCCACGGAATCCCAGCAGCACGACAGTGTGGTGGTGGTGGTGGTGGAGTAGAGAATTCTGCAGGGCTTCGCCTAAGCCGGAGCAGATCGAAGGAGGTGGAGAGAGGCGGCGGCTAGGGTTTGTTATGGGAGAGGTCTAGGGGGTGGCGCCCCCTCCCCTCTATTTAAAGGAGGGAGGCACCATGGGAGGGGGAGTCCTAGTAGGACTCCCCTCCCTCCTTGGTCGGCGGATTGGGAGGGAGGGAGGAGTCCTCCTCCCCCACGAATCCGTGTCTTGCCCCACAAAGACTCCTTGATCCTTTCTTGGTTTTCAAGCAAACTCCAAGAAATCTTCTAGAACCTTCCAGAACATTCCGAAACCTTCTAGAATCTCCATACAAACACTCCGGAACATTTCCTAACTCAGAAAATGATCCCCAATATATGAATCTTATTCTCCGGACAATTCTGGATCTCCTCGTGATGTCCCGGATCCAATCCGAGACTTCGAACAAGATTCGGTCTCCAACGCATATTCCATATCTACTTAAAAACAACTTCGAACCTTAAGTGTGTCACCCTACGGTTCGTGAATATGCAGACATGATGGAGACACCTCTTCGATCAATAACCATCAGCGGGATCTGGAGATCCATAACATCTCCCACATACTCAACGATGACTTTGTGATCGATAGAACCATTAACATACGAAACCAATTCCCTTTGTCACGCGATATTCTACTTATCCGAGGTTTGATCATCGGTATCTCCATACCTAGTTCTACCTCGTTACTGATAAGTACTCTTTACTCGTTCCATGTTATGTCATCCCTTGTGACCTAGTCACATGCTTGCAAGCTAACAAGATGACATTCCACCGAGAGGGCCCAGAGCATATCTATCCGTCATATGGATGGACAAATCCCAATCTTGGTCCATGCGCTTCAACACATACTTTCAGAATACCCAATGACACCTTTATAACCACCCAGTTACGAAGCGGTGTTTGATGTCATCAAAGTACCCATCCGGTGATGGTGATTAACATAACCTCATGGTCGAAGGATTAGGTTACTATGCATTTGAAAGCTTACAGCAATACGAACTTAATGACTTGATCTTATGCTACGCTTACTATGGGTGTGTGTCCATCACATCATTCTCCTAATGATATAACCTTGTTATTAATGACATCCAATGTCCATGATCATCAATTAATCAACAAGCTAGTTCCACAAGAGGCTTACTAGGGACTCTTTTATGTTTACAAAACACACATGTATTACTGTTTCCTTATAATACAATTATAGCATGGGATGTAAACATTCATCATAAACACAAAGATATAATAATAACCACTTTTATTATTGTCTCTTGGGCATATCTCCAACAGTCTCCCACTTGCACTAGAGTCAATAATCTAGATTACATGGTAATATACCTAACACCCATGGCATTCTGGTGTTGGTCATGCTTTGCTCTAGGGAGAGGTTTAGTCAACGGATCTGCCACATTCAGATCAGTGTGTACTTTGCAAATCTTTATGTCACCATCTTGGACATACTCGCGAATAGCATGGAAACGTAGCTTGATGTGCTTCAGCTTGCTATGTGACCTTGGCTCCTGTGCATTAGCTATGGCACCTGTGTTGTCACAGTAGATGGCCATCGGGTCCAATGCACTGGGAACCACGCCAAGTTCAGTAATGAACTCCTTCATCCATATGGCTTCTTGTGCAGCCTCCGAAGCAGCTATGTGTTCCGATTCAGTTGAAGATTTCGCCACAACGCTTTGCTTGGCACTCCTCTAGCTCACTGCAGCACCATTCAAAATAAATACGTATCCAGACTGTGACTTCGAGTCATCTGGATCGGTGTTCCAACTAGCATCAGTGTAACCGTTTACAACAATCTGTTCATCACCTCCATAAGAAAGAACCATATCCTTAGTCCTATTCAGGTACTTTCGGATATTCTTGACCGCTGTCCAGTGTTCCATTCCAGGATCACTTTGATATCTGCTAGTCAAACTAACAACATGTGCTATATCCTGTCTTGTACACAGCATGGCATACATGATAGAACCTATGGCCGGGGCATAGGGAATATTATTCATATTTTCTCTATCTTCTGTCGTAGCCGGACTTTGAGTCTTACTCAAGGTCTTACCTGACAACATGGGCATGAACCTTTTCTTGCTCTCTTCCATTCTAAACTTCTTTAGAACTTTGTCTAAGTATGTACTTTGTGAACGCGCTATTAGGCGTCTTGATCTATCTCTATAAATCTTGATGCCTAGAATATATGCCGCTTTGCCAAGATCCTTCATTGAAAAACTATTATTCAAATAGGTTTTGACGCTATTAAGAAGTTCTATATCATTCCCAATCAACAATATGTCATCTACATATAGTACTAGGAATGCTACAGAGCTCCCACTCACTTTCTTGTAAATACAAGCTTCTCCATAAGTTTGTATAAATCCAAAGTTTTTGATTACTTTATCAAAATGTTGATTCCAACTCCGGGATGCTTGCTTTAGTCCATAAATGGAGCGCTGAAGTTTGCATACCTTGTCAGCATCACTAGGATCGACAAAACCCTTGGGTTGTACCATATACAACTCTTCCTCAATGTCACCATTAAGGAACGCCGTTTTGACATCCATCTGCCAAATTTCATAATCGAAATATGCAGCGATTGGTAACAAAATCCTCACAGACTTTAGCTTCGCTACTGGTGAGAAGGTCTCATCATAGTCAACTCCTTGAATTTGTCGGAACCCTTTCGCGAAAAGTCGAGCTTTATAGACGGTAACATTACCATCATCATCTGTTTTTCTTTTGAAAATCCATTTGTTTTCGACAGCCTTACGGCCATACGGTAAGTCCACCAAAGTCCATACTTGGTTTTCGTACATGGATCCCATTTCGGATTTCATGGCTTATAGCCATTTGTCAGAATCTGGGCTCACCATAGCTTCTTCATACGTCGCAGGGTCATCAGTGTTGTCCACCAACATGACGTTCAAGGCAGAGTCATACCACTCAGGAGTGGTACGAACCCTCATTGACCTACGAGGTTCAGTAGTAACTTCGTTCGAAGTTTCATGATCACCATCATGAGCTTCCTCTCCAATTGGTGCAGGCGGCACAAAAACATCTTCCTGTGGTGCGCTACTCTCAATTCCGAGAGAAGGTTCAATAACCTCGTCGAGTTCTACTTTCCTTCCAGTCACTTCCTTCGAGAGAAACTCCTTCTCAAGAAAGGATCCATTCTTGGCAACGAAAACTTTGCCTTCGGATCTATGATAGAAGGTATACCCAATTGTTTCTTTCGGGTATCCTATGAAGACGCATTTCTCCTCTTTGGGTTCAAGCTTATCAGGCTGTAACTTCTTTACATACGCTTCGCAACACCAAACTTTAAGGAACGACAACTTAGGTTTCTTACCAAACCACAATTCGTACGATGTCGTTTCAACGGATTTAGATGGTGCCCTATTTAAAGTGAATGCGGCTGTCTCTAATGCATAGCCCCAAAACGATAGTGGTAAATCTGTAAGAGACATCATAGACCGAACAATATCTAAGAGAGTTCGATTACAGCGTTCGGACACACCATTACGCTGTGGTGTTCCCGGTGGTGTCAACTGCGAAAGTATTCCACATTTCTTTAAATGCATGCCAAACTCATAACTCATATATTCACCTCCGCGGTCAGAACGCAGAAACTTAATCTTCTTGTTACGGTGATTTTCCACTTCACTTTGAAATTCCTTAAACTTCTCGAAAGTTTCGGACTTATGTTTCATAAAGTAGACATACCCATATCTACTTAAGTCATCCGTGAAAGTGAGAACATAACGATATCCACCACACGATGCTACACTCATTGGACCGCACACATCGGTATGTATTATTTCCAATAAGTCTGTAGCTCGCTCCATTATTCCAGAGAATGGAGTCTTAGTCATTTTTCCCATTAGACATGCTTCGCATCTTTCAAGTGATTCAAGAAGTCCATCAGAATGGAGTTTATTCATATGCTTCACTCCAATGTGACCAAGATGACAGTGCCACATGTATGTAGAATTATCATTCAATTTTATTCGTTTAGCATCTATGTTGTGAACATGTGTATCACTACTATCGAGATTCAATAAGAATAAACCATTCATCTCAGGTGCATTACCATAAAAGATATTACTCATATAAATCGAACAACCTTTATTCTCAGACTTAAAAGCGTAACCGTCTCGCAATAAACAAGATCCAGATATAATGTTCATGCTTAACGCAGGTACCAAATAACAATTATTTAAATTTAAAACTAATCCCGAAGGTAGATGTAGAGGGAGCGTGCCGACGGCGATCACATCAACCTTGGAGCCATTTCCAACGCGCATCGTCACCTCGTCTCTCGCCAGTCTTCGTTTATTCCGTAGCTCCTGTTTCGAGTTACAAATATGAGCAACCGAACCAGTATCAAATACCCAGGCACTACTACGATTACTAGTAAGATACACATCAATAACATGTATATCGAATATACCTTTCTTCTTGATGTTGCCGTTCTTCAGATCCGCCAGGTACTTGGGGTAGTTACGCTTCCAGTGACCAGCACCCTTGCAGTAGAAGCATTCAGTTTCAGGCTTAGGACCAGCCTTGGGCTTCTTAGCAGGTGCGGCAGCTTTCTTGCCGTCCTTCTTGAAGTTGCCCTTTTTCTTAGGCTTGCCCTGTTTCTTGAAATTGGTGGTCTTATTGACCATCAACACTTGGTGCTCCTTCTTGATCTCCACTTCAGCAGTTTTCAGCATGGACGATAGTTCAGGCAACGTCTTGTTCATGCAGTGCATATTGTAGTTCATCACAAAGTTCTTATAACTCGGTGGCAGTGATTGGAGGACACGGTGAATCCCTAACTCATTAGGAATCGTTATACCCAACTCTTGGAGCTTGTTTGCGTGCCCAGACATGGTGAGCACGTGCTCACTAACGGAGCTTCCCTCTTCCATCTTGTAGGTAAAGAACTTTTTGGAGGCCTCATAGCTCTCCACGGCCGCGTGAGTCTCAAAAATGAGCTTGAGCTCCTTAATGATCTCGAACAGGTCGTGGTGCTCAAAACGCTTCTGGAGCTCCGTTTCTAAACCGTACAGGATGGCACACTGAACTGTGGAGTAATGATTTTTCCGTGTGGTGTAAACATTCTTTACGTCATCGGTGGCATCATCTGCAGGTGGGTCACCTAACGGTGCTTCGAGCACATAGGTCATCTGACCATCCCTAAGGACAATCTTCAGACCACGGAGCCAGTCCGTGAAGTTGCTTCCATTGTTCTTAAGCTTTTCTTTCTCTAGGAACGCATTGAAATTGATGGAGAGGTTCGCCATAATCTACAACAAATTTGTAAGTAGTTTAGACTAAGTTTATGATAAATTGAGTTCTACTTTAATTCTTAAATTAACTAGGTGAACTCCCACTCAAAACAACATCCCTCACATTGTCTTAGTGATTACACGAACCAAGTCCACTACACCAAGTCCGATCATCACGAGAGAAGATGTAGTTTCATCGGCGAACAATCTTCATGTTCATCATATCACTTATATGATTCATGCTCTACCTTTCGGTATTCCGTGTTCCGAGACCATGTCTGTACATGCTAGGCTCGTCAAGATTAACCTTAGTTTCCGCATGTGCAAATCTGGCTTGCACCCGTTGTATGCACACGTAGAATCTATCACATCCGATCATCACGAGATGCTTCGAGACGACGAGTCTTAGCAACGGTGCCAACTAAGGATGAGCACTTTATTACTTGAAATTTAGTGAGAGGGATCATCTTATAATGCTACCGTCGCGATCTAAGCAATACAAGATGCATAAAGGATTAACATCACAGGCAATTCATAATTAGTGT
Source organism: Avena sativa (assembly GCA_916181665.1). Classification (NCBI taxonomy): domain Eukaryota; kingdom Viridiplantae; phylum Streptophyta; class Magnoliopsida; order Poales; family Poaceae; genus Avena; species Avena sativa. Next base: position 454,569,422 of record OV702288.1, on the reverse strand, counting down.
GATATGATATGGCCCTTTCTTCTTATGCCTTTGATCTCCATCTCCAAAGCATGGACATGATCTCCATCATCACCAGCATTGTGTCAAGGTCAGTGGCGCCGCTTCATGGTTGTCCATCATCACCAGCAACTATTACAACTACTTGGAATAAAGCTATTACAAGATGAATAGACACGCAGGTCTTAACAGAATTAAAGACAACCATTAGGCTCCTGCCGGTTGCCATATTACAACAAGGATCATTGCATACATCAAATATAATCACAATCACATGATGGCCATATCACATCACAAAACCCCTGCAAAAACAAGTTAGACGCCTCTAATTTTCTTTGCATGTTTTACGTGGTTTGGGGCTTTCGAATAAGAACGGATCTTACCTACGAAACTGAACCACAACGTTGATACAAGTGCTATCGAGTGCAAAGTGTAGATTGGATCTATACTATGATGGGAGAGACAGACACCCGCAAAGCCACTTGTGCAAAGCAAGTTACACGTCAAGCGTGGAGCAAGTCTCATGTGCGATGACATGTAAGGTTAGCCCGAGCCGCTTCATCCCACCATACCGCAAGATGCAAAGTACACAAAGCAAAAGACGGCACGAGCACCAACGCCCACAAAACCATTGTGTTCTACTCGTGCAACAGATCTACGCATAGACAAGGCTCTGATACCACTGATGGGTTCGTAGCATGGAAAACAAAAAATTTCTACCGCAAGAACGAACAAAACCCAGATCTAATCTAGATAAAAGCCAAGATCTAATCTATTAGACATGTGCAACGAGATAGATCTGTACTAACCCTCGTAGATCCGAAAGCGTTACGAGATTAGATCTCGGGGTTGATATAGTCGATCACTTGCCGATCTCAAGATTGTGTGGACGATCCTTCCGGCGCCGCGTTCCGGCAGCGCTTCCGCAGTCGGTCACACGTGCGGAGTCAAAGCAGACCTTCCTCTCCTTGTTCCAGCGAGCAGCGGAGGTAGTAGATCTTCTCCACGGAATCCCAGCAGCACGACAGTGTGGTGGTGGTGGTGGAGTAGAGAAGTCTGCAGGGCTTCGCCTAAGCCGGAGCAGAGTGAAGGAGGTGGAGAGAGGCGGCGGCTAGGGTTTGTTATGGGAGAGGTCTAGGGGGTGGCGCCCCCTCCCCTCTATTTAAAGGAGGGAGGCGCCATGGGAGGGGGAGTCCTAGTAGGACTCCCCTTCCTCCTTGGCCGGCGGATTGGGAGGGGGGGAGGAGTCCTCCTCCCCCACGAATCTGTGTCTTGCCCCACAAAGACTCCTTGATCCATTCTTGGTTTTCAAGCAAACTCCAAGAACTCTTCTAGAACCTTCCAGAACATTCTGAAACCTTCTAGAATCTCCATACAAACACTCCGGAACATTTCCTAACTCAGAAAATGATCCCCAATATATGAATCTTATTCTCCGGACAATTCCGGATCTCCTCGTGATGTCCCAGATCCAATCCGAGACTCCGAACAACATTCGGTCTCCAACGCATATTCCATATCTACTTAAAAACAACTTCGAACCTTAAGTGTGTCACCCTACGGTTCGTGAATATGCAGACATGATGGAGACACCTCTCTGATCAATAACCATCAGCAGGATCTGGAGATCCATAACGGCTCCCACATACTCAACGATGACTTCGTGATCGATAGAACCATTAACATACGAAACCAATTCCCTTTGTCACGCGATATTCTACTTATCCTAGGTTTGATCATCGGTATCTCCATACCTAGTTCTACCTCGTTACTGATAAGTACTCTTTACTTGTTCCATGTTATGTCATCCCTTGTGACCTAGTCACATGATTGCAAGCTAACTAGATGACATTCCGCCGAGAGGGCCCAGAGCATATCTATCCGTCATATGGATGGACAAATCCCAATCTTGGTCCATGCGCTTCAACACATACTTTCAGAATACCCAATGACACCTTTATAACCATCCAGTTACGAAGCGGTGTTTGATGTCATCAAAGTACCCATCCGGTGATGGTGATTACATAACCTCATGGTCGAAGGATTAGGTTACTATGCATTTGAAAGCTTACAGCAATACGAACTTAATGACTTGATCTTATGCTACGCTTACTATGGGTGTGTGTGTCCATCACATCATTCTCCTAATGATATAACCTTGTTATTAATGACATCCAATGTCCATGATCAGGAAACCATGATCATCAATTAATCAACAAGCTAGTTCCACAAGAGGCTTACTAGGGACTCTTTTATGTTTACAAAACACACATGTATTAGTGTTTCCTTATAATACAATTATAGCATGGGATGTAAACATTCATCATAAACACAAAGATATAATAATAACCACTTTTATTATTGTCTCTTGGGCATATCTCCAACAGGCCGCGCCAGGGGGTGGTGTGGGCCCCTCGGGCGCCCACCGACCTTGCCTCTTCGCCTATAAAATCCCCCCGGGACGAAAACCCTAAGAACCAGATCAGAATTCCATGAAAAGTTCCGTAGCACCGCCGCCACCGAAGAGGAGATTTGGGAGACAGAAGTCTCTGTTTCGGCACCCTACCGGGACGGGGAAGTGCCCCCGGATCCATCTCCATCGACTCCGCCGCCATCTCCATCGCCATTGCTGACTCCCATGATGAGGAGGGAGTAGTTCTCTCTCGAGGCTAAGGGCTCTACCAGTAGCTATGTGTTCATCTCTCTCTATGTGTGATCTTATGCGATCATGAGCTTTGTAACCTATAGATCTATTCTGCTACTCAAGTGCTTTAATGAATCTCTGCTTATCCCCACGTGTGTGAAGTTGATAGTGTGCACACCGTGTGTCACTTTGGCTAAGGTTACATAAATACTTATCATGAGTATAATTTGAGTTGGATGTCTCTATGAGATTGTGGTGTTTGTTGGAACCATCTAGCGCTCAAGGTGACAGTGACGGGTTATCTAGATGGGGAATGCGAACTTTAAGGTGTGCTGTTATAGCCCTACATCGTCCAACCGAAGAGTAGTTCAGGGTAGCATCATGAATAGAAGATATTTATATGAGAGTGTCCACTAGTGAAAGTATGATACCTAGGCCTTGTTTCTAAGAATTGAAACACCGTTTACAATTAGTTCTGTTACATGTTTGCTTGTTGCCACTCTTATTTCAGATTGCAATTACCACTTATAATCATCCATATTACTTGTATTTCACTATCTCTTCACCGAAATAGTGCACCTATACACCTAACAGGTGTATTAGGTGTGTTGGGACACAAGAGACTTCTTGTATCTTGATTGCAGGGTTGCTTGAGACGGATACACCACTTCCTCCCTGTCACCACCCGGATTTTTAATCCTAGATGCCTGTTATGCCATACATCGCAATCCCAGGATTACCATTTTTGCGAGACATAACAGATTGGATATCATAGTAAATCATCCCTTACAAACCATAATAAGGTCTTACATAAATAAAGGATCTCATGATCCAGTCTTAGTACAAACAAGTAGCAGAATAGATAGCATAGCGGTGGGCTCCATCTTTAGTGTCACAGGAAATGCTGACGATGGGAGATGATCCTAGTTGTCTTAGCCGTCCTGTTGTCCTTCCTCCTGGTAGTCCTCCTCATAGTCTGGCCACGGGAATAGCCAGGGACAAAGCCATGATTACTCTTTAAGTACTCGCAAACTATCACTAACAAGTAAGGTAGTTCTAGTAGGAATGCTAAGTTCTAAGTTTATTTGTAAAGTTAAGTTTGAAACCTAAGATGAGTTCAGAAACAAAGAAAGATAAAATAAAGTTCTAAATCACCTAAGTGGGAACTTAGTTATCATAGTCACAACTCTGTTGTGGTCAAGTCATGTCACAATTCAGTTCATAAGTCATTTTGAAAACAGCTGACAACGGAACAGTATGGACACTCCAACTGTCCATAACTGCGGACGCGGCTATTCGAATAGTTTGACACTCTATAGAGGTGGTACACTTTCACCACAAAATTCGATACATCTGTCAGGGATAACCCTGAATCATCATACTTAGTATGTAGATAATCAAACATAACCTTTCCTTTACACACTCTAGTATAAGCACCTCTCCTATGAGCTTGGCATCCCAGCCATGGCCATCTGCCATCCTAGGCACTGCATATATGGACAACATTGAGAGGTAGCCTTAGCTCAGACCTCTCTCGCGAGGGAACTAATACTAATACATATAAACTTTCGGCTAAGCCTTGCCCAATTCAGGTATTGTGGTTGTACGGTAAAATTGGAATGGTGTCGCATCCGAACCAACCATCAGTTTTTATAAAAGGGCTAAGGCTCATGCCTCAACATTTTCATCATCATCATAAACCATTTGTGTTTCTCAACACATGTCAAAACATCTCAATAGAACGACTCATCATTCCAAGGTTTTCATAAGTCATTTTCACCAAGTATTCCCATCTAAAGTGATCAAGTTTTTGGTTTAGCTCTAATCACTAAGTGAAGAGTGTTCACTAATGCGGGATGCTAATCTCAATCTCATGCCATAGGATGACATCTAAGTCTAACTAGATAGGCCAAGTTTTATACTCTTTATGCTATCTATAAACAAGGTAAAGAACTTTGGTAAAGTAAAAGAAAGTAAAGCTTATAAATAAAACTTGGAGTAGGTATAAGTAAAAATGGATAACCAAGCATGCCTAATGCATCTTGCTTAGGTTATATAGCTTGCAAGGTTTAGCTTGCATTGTTAATGATGGCTTGCAAGTATTAGCTTGCCAATAATAGCTTGCATAGTTAATGACTTGCAAGTGTTAGCTTGCCTTGATTGGTGTAGTGGTTGAAATTCTCCTCGTCTTCTTCGGGGTAGAACTCCTCCTCCTCGTAGACTTGGTCGGTACTATCGTCTATAAATACATACAGAATACACAATCACCAAACAATACTTAACTAGTCTATTTAGGACTCTAAGGCACACATTTGATGATCTAGTATCATCACAATCACCACAAGATTTTAATGAACCAGTTTCATTTATTTTATTTAAGAAAAGTAATTTCTACTCATTGAAAATAACTAAGATTTAATATTCTCCAATTGAAATATGGGATCATATGGACACATGTCATCACCACATATTCTAATGCATGGGAATGTGATTTAAATGTTGGATCACAATTTATAAAGTTTAAGATTAATATTTAATGATTTAGGGTGACTAGAAATGCCTATATAGCATTATTTTGGTACTAGTCCAAAGTCACTGCATGCAAACCTTAATATTATTACATATTCAGATAGGTATTATCAAATGTGATTTTTGAGAGTTGGAAACAACTAAAACGCTATTATGGTTGATTTTTTAAAAATGTTTGAATGTGAAAAAGCTTCTGTATTGTTATTTTTGCTAGGAGAGATATCTAACTCTAATTGATTTAAATCCAACGGGCTTGGATAGAGATTTTCATTATATTTCCAAGAAAATTGGAATCATTTAATTTGGTTTAGTAGATCTTTCTGAATTGATTTTCAAACTAGTGGAAAGAATCTAGATTTAGTTTAAATAGAAAAATCTAAATTTGAATTATAGGGCTAGCGCGGGAACACTAACGGGCCGGCCCAGTCACACTCCGCAGTGCAGAGAACAACTGACAGGGGGGGCCCGCATGTTAGCGGCTCTTCAAACACGAAGCAGTCCGGGGCGATGTGGGTCGCACGATTAGAACTACGATCGACGGCTGTGGCTCGTCGTCAACGACGGACAGGTCGCCGGCGAGACGGAACCCTAGCGGCTCGGTGGGGGTGCAGTGGGGGCATACCAGGGCTCCATCTAGTGTGGCGATGGGGGCGATCAAACAAGGAGACGATGGCGGACTCAAGCGAGGTCACGTCAGCTCCTGGGGTGGACGAAATCGTCGGGGGCTTCTCCTCCTCTTCTGCGGCTAACTCCGGCGCAATTCCGGCGACTGGCTGCTCGAGCGGCTCCGGCGAGAAGTGGGGAATGATCAGTGGTGAGAGGGGAGTGTTGGAGGGTGGAAAATGAGGCTGGGGGTGGCCTCCTTATATAGGCTCGACGAGGGGACCGAGAGGGCGAAGGCGAGCTCGTCGGTGACGAATATATAGAGCGCTATACGCATGGGTTGGGTAGGCGGACGGTGGGCGGTGGGCGGTTCCCTGGCGGTCAGCTACACCTTGATGGTGATGCTAGGGGCGGTGGCAAACGGTCGGGCGCATCTCGCGCTCTGAGCGGCAGAGGCGGTGCTTGACGCGGAGGGCGGTGGCTATGGGTCGCGCAGCGGGAGAAGGGGTTTTCTGGGAGTGTGCTAGGGTCAAGGCAGAGCGGCACGTGCGGGCTATGGTCGAGGGGCGGCGCGTGCTGCCTTGTCAGGGATGGCGCTCTAGCGTGAGCTGGCACGGCGCAGAGGCTCAGTGCAGGGGTGATCTGTGGTGGTCCAGGGGCTGGCTGCACTTGGGGAAGGGACCGTGGGCGGCGGTGCTACCACGCCTACCTCCCTGGTGCGGCGGAAGAGGACGGGGCGTGCTCCTGTGATGTGGGCATGGTCGGCCGGCGATGATGGCGTCGGGGTGGCGCGGCACTGCTTCTCTAGGCCAGTTAGTAGCTTAGTTAGGGGCTGGTTAGAGCTAGGGGAGATAAGGGGACCAAATTAAGCCCAAATACTCGACAATGCATTGATCCACAAATAGTGTTAGCTAGGCAGAAATTTTGTGCATGCCATCTGTTCGACCCAATGGCCGCATGAAACAAAGATTTGAATTTTGAAATGATTTTTGGTGGAGTTGTTGGTCTTATGCTTGAGCATCTCTGGTTGCTGGGATTTGTCAAGTTGAACTCATTTGAATGGCTTTTGAAAAAGTGGGATCTAGACATATGAAGTAGATTCCATTTTCAAATGTCATTTGAATTTAGAGTTTAAATGTTTTTGTAAGAATTCAAAGTGGGCCTTGGTAGATCTTTACTTGTACTAGCAAGGGGTGCAAAGATCCATAATTGTTTCTGTTTGAATTTGAGTTCTAGGAACACCCAAAGTGGCCTAGTTGATTAAAATGGCAAAAGTGACCATTTCCATTTATTAAATCTATTTGATTTCTTTTTCTTTGGATTTTGCTTGGGAATGATCTAGATGATGTGGCATTCATCTTAGAATCATTTTACAACCATTAGAACAAACAAACATGGCAATTCAAAACAATTCCATATTAATGCAACACACATATGCATTCTTATTTATTTTAAATGGGAAAAAAGGTTTTGTTAACCCTAAATTGGGTGATTTGGATCTTGATATACTTGGATTAAAGTTTTGGGATGTTACAAACCTTCCCCCCTTAAACAAAATCTTGTCTCGAGGTTTAAGAAAGAAAACTAGGAACTAAAGAGATCTGGGAACTCTGTCCTAATGTAATCTTCTTGCTCCCAAGTGGCTTCTTCTTCGGTATGGTTGCTCCATTGGATCTTGAGAAATTTGATACTCCGGGTCCTGGTGGTTCTGTAAGCTTCCTCCAAGATACAGATGGGCACTTCACAATACGTCAGATCCTTGTTGATATCAATGGCTCGGTGATCGATGTTCTTGAAAACCTCGATCTTCTCCGGCACTTCTAAGCATTTGCGAAGTAACGAGATATGGAACACATCATGGATGGCTGACATCTCTTCAGGCAGTTCCAGTTGATACGATACTTCTCCTCGACGATTCAGAATCTTGAAGGGTCCGATATATCTGGGGGCTAACTTTCCTTTCAGTCTAAAACGTTGCGTTCCCTTCAATGGCGAAACCTTGAGATACACAAAATCTTCGACATTGAAAGTCAGGTCTCTCCTTCTCTTGTCAGCATAACTCTTCTATCTGGATTGGGCGGTCTTGAGGTGCTCACGGACTTTGTGAACCTTCTCTTCGGCTTCTCGTAGGATGTCGGGTCCAAAAATCTGACTCTCTTCTACTTGCGACCAATTCAAAGGGGTATGTCACTTCCTTCCATATAAGAACTCAAATGGGGCCATTTGCAAACTGGCTTGATAACAGTTGTTGTATGAGAATTCTGCGAAACGTAGACAATCCTCCCATTTTGATCTATACTCTAACACACAAGCTCTCAACATATCTTCTAGGATTTGGTTGACTCTTTCAGTCTATCCAACGGTTTGCGGGTGATAAGTTGTGCTGAAATTCAACTTGGTTCCTAATCCCTCTTGGACTTTCTGCCAAAATCTCGAGGTAAATTGGGTTCCTCGATCCGATACTATGGTCTTGGGGGTTCCATGCAAACTGACGATTGTAGAAATGTACAACTCTGCTAGCTTTGAACTTTGGTATGTTGTCTTGACAGGTATAAAATGGGCTACCTTGGACAGTCTATCAATGATGACCTAGATAGAGTCATTTCCCCTACTAGAAGTAGGCAAACCGGTGATAAAGTCCATTTCGACAGAATCCCATTTCCATTCTGGAATCTGCAATGGTTGCAACAGTCCTGCGGGTCTCTGATGTTCCTCTTTGACTCTTTGACAGATATCACACTTGGTGATGTAGCTTCCGATTTCTCTCTTCATCTTGTGCCACCAAAATTGCTCCTTCAAATCCTGATACATCTCTGTTCCTCCGGGGTGGATAGAATAAAGAGTATCATGAGCTTCTTGCATGATAACTTGCTTCAGCTCCGAATCCGCGGGTACACAAATACGTCCTTTGTACCACAGAACTCTTTTTCGTCTTCAGTGAATCCAAGTACCTTTCTTGTACCAATACGACGCTTGATTCCATCGATACTTGCATTTCCTTTCTGGGCTTCCTTGATTTGGCTAATCAAGGTGGGTTGAAGTTCAATGCTAGCTAAAAATCCTTTGCTAACTAGCTCTATTCTAAACTGCTCGAACTCCTCATGCAAACTTGGCTGCTTCTCCTTGATCATGGTGTTTAATCTACACGGCAATCTGCTAAGAGCATCCGCTACCACATTGGTCGTGTCGGGGTGATAGTGAATGTCAAGGTCATAATCCTTGGATAACTCTATCCATCTCCTTTGCCTCATATTCAGCTCCTTCTGAGTGAAAATATACTTCAAGCTCTTGTAATCTGAGTAAATCTCACAGCGATTACCCATAAGGTAATGACGCCATGTCTTCAAGGCTAAAACTACACCTGCTAACTCAAGGTCATGGGTGGGGTAGTTTTGCTCTGAAGGAAATATGCCCTGAGAGGCAATAATAAAGTTGTTATTATGTATTCCTTGTATATGATAGATGTTTATTTTGCATGCTATAATTGTATTGATAGGAAACATTAATACATGTGTGTTTAATAAACAAAAAGGGTTCCTAGTCATGCCTCTCTTATAGACTAGCTTGTTGATTAACAAGATGATCAAGGTTTCCTGATCATGGACATTGGATGTTGTTAATAACAAGGTCACAACATTTGTGAAATGATGTGATGAACATTCATCCGAAGTATAGCATTACGATCAAGTCATTATGTTTATATTGCTATAACATCATACGAAGTAATCTTTATCCTTGGACCATGAGATCATGTTAATTGCTAACACCGGAAGAGTATCTTGATAACATCAAACGTCACACCGTAACAGGGTGACTATAAAGATGGGTTCAGTGCTACGAAGGTGTTATGTTGAGGCTCATGGATCAAGAGTGGAATTTGTCAATCTAGATGACGGATAGATATACTCTGGGCCCTCTCGGTGATATCACATTAGGATAGCTTGCAAGCAAGTGATGTGATCACTAGAATGTTATATCACGGGAACGAGAAAAGAGTGCATGTCGGTAATGAGATCAAACTAGGTATGGAGATACCGATGATCGAATCTCGGACATGTAATATATCGAGAGACAAAGGGATTTAGTTACAAGCGTTAAAGGTTCTCACGATCACAGGAGTCATCGTTGAATGTGTAGGAGTCAGTACGGATCTCCAGGCCCCGCTGCTAATTATTGATCGGAGAAGGGTCTCGATCATGTCTGCATTATTCGCGAACCATAGGGTGGCACACTTAAGATTTACCGGACACCATTTTGGAGCACATATGTTTCAGACGAAAGAATTGCAAAGCGCAGGAATTGTTTCAATAGAAACCAGAAATTGTTTCGGGTGAAATTGCAGAAGGTAGTTCTGCATGTGATATTGAAATATTGCAAGGGGCTATATGTGAATGTTTTTTAATTAAAGTAATTAACAAAATTCTGAATAAATTTAATAAAAGAGTTTTATTAAATGAGAGAGCATTAAATTTGGAGAAACTTAATGCATTTAAAGTGGAGACTTTAAAAGGGAATGTGAAGAGGCATTTTAATGTGGAGGAGTTACCACCACATGAATGGGGGAGGTGAGGGGTCACCCCCATGCGCCGGCCATGGAGAGAGGGGTCACCCCCCATGCGCCGGCCATGGAGAGAGGGGGAACCCCCCCTCCTCCTATAAAAGGCCATACATTCCCTCCTTCATCCTCACACCTCCTTGTGAAGGTTCTCTCTCCCCCTCTAGAATTATTCCCCCATGGTCTTGGATTAGCGAGATACATGTTCCCGGTGGCATTTTGTCTGGAAGGAGTTGCTGCTTCCGCTGGATCGCTGGAGCGAGGAGGTGGAGGTTATCCGGTGGCTTGAACGTGTGTGCGAGTGCGGATGCGCTGCTGAGTTGCGGCGCTCGGACTTCCTCACGATCTTGAGATCGGCAAGTGTACGACTACATCAACCACGAGTTCCTACTCGTTAACAAAGCTCGTTGTCTTCGAGGGTAAGTTCTCCATGGATGTATGTCCACTCGTTGCTCTGTATCTAGTAGATAGATCTTGGCGTATAGTTCTCATCGTAGGAAAAATTTTGTTTTCTATGCTGCGGACCCAACATGCTCATGCTGCTTCAGTTGTCGAGACAGATATGCGACGAATTTGCCTTCTTGCATCAATACACATCTAAGACCAATCTTGGATGTATCACAATACACATCAAACGGCTTCTTGATATCTGGCATGATCAATATTGAGGCTGAAATCAATCTCTTTTTGAGATCTTAGAAACTTGCTTCACATTTGTCGATCCATTCAAACTTCTTGTCCTTCTTCAACAATTGGATCATTGGTCTTGCGATGCTCTAAAATCCTTCTACGAACTTGCGGTAGTATCCCGCTAATCCGAGAAATGCACGGACTTGGGTTTGAGTGGTTGGGGCTTCCCATTCTTCGACATCTTTGATCTTGGCGGGATCAACAGCGACTCCTCCGGCAGACACAATATGTCCTAGGAATCCTACTTCTTTCAGCCAAAACTCACATTTGCTGAACTTGGCATAGAACTAATGCTCTCTAAGGGTTTCAAGGATGATTCTCAGATGTTGCTCATGGTCTTCTTCTGACTTGGAGTAGATAAGGATATCATGGATAAACACAACGACAAACTTATCCAAAAAATTCATAAAGATCTTATTCATGAGATTCATGAATAAAGCGGGAGCATTGGTTAATCCAAAATACATGACCGTATACTCATATAGTCCATATCTGGTGGTAAAGGCGGTCTTTGGAATATCCGTTGCACGAATCTTAAGTTGGTGATAACCAGTCCTAAGATCAATCTTAGAGAACACACTGGCACCAGTCAACTGATCAAACAGATCCTCTATCTTGGGCAGAGGGTACTTGTTCTTGATTATGACACCATTCAGCTTCCTATAATCTGTGCACAAACGGTTGCCTCCATCCTTCTTGTCGACGAACAACACGGGCGATCTCCATGGCGATGCGCTTGGTTGAATCAAGCCTTTCTCTAGCATAGCATCCAATTGCTTCTTCAGTTCCACTAACTCTGAGGGGTTCATGCTATAGGGTCTCTGAGCTATGGGTCCGGTTCCGGGGATCAGTTCGATAATGAACTCAATATCCCGATCCGGGGGCATACCGGGCAATTCATCTGGGAATACGTCGAGGTATTCATGGACTACTCTGACTTGGTCTATGGTGGGTAGGGCTAGACTCTTGTTGCACTTGAATTGACGGGGCAAGGTTTCCGATATATGCTCTAATGATACTCCAGAGCTACTAGTCATGGTGATGGCTTTCTTGGCACAGTCTATCAATCCCTTATGCTTCGACATCCAATCCATTCCTAGTAGTACTTCCAACCCTTTGGTTCAAAGTACTATTAGATTGGCATAAAAATCTATCCCATGTATTCTGATAGGCACAACTTTGCAAAATTTTCTAGCTTTTGTAGTTGAACCAGGTATTTGAACTATCATGACATGCTTCAAGTTGATTGGGTGAATCTTACTAGTGCATGCAAATTCTTCAGTGACAAATGAGTGCGATGCTCCAGAATCAAACAACACTCTTGCTAAAACTGAGTTGACAGAAAACATACCCAGCACTACATCTGGCGCTTCTTGGGCTTCTTCGGCGTTCATGTGGAAGAGATGGTTGTTGCGGTTGTGAGGGTTCCCTGGGGCGAATCTTCTTCCGGGCTGAACACGACGCTGTTGAGCTAGGGCATTCACATTGGCAGTGGCGGCAATCTTCCTGGGACACTCATTGGAGTGGTGACCCTTCACTCCACACTCGAAACAAGTAATTTGAGACTTGTCTTTTGCTGCCACGGGCACAACATTGCTTCCAGTTCTAGGTGTAGTGTTGTTGTTCTTGTTGTTATTGTTGTTGTTGTTGTGCTTGGGAGGTGCACGGTTGAAATTGCTGGAGTTGCCAGGGTGATTGTTGTTGTTTCCTCTGGACTTCACATTTCCCCCGCTACGGTTGGGGTAGCTTGGACGAGACATTGGGGGTCGATTGTTCCGCGGGGCATATCCGACAGACGGGTTGGGGCGATACTTCTGGTGACTATTGGATCCAGCTTGGTGCATCATCCGACGTTTGAGGTTGTCGTTCGCTTGATTAATCTTTCCCACCATTTGAATGGCAGAGTCGACTAGCTCTTCGAGATCCTCGAAACGGATGTTGACCAGTACAGTCTGCATCTCATCATGCAGTCCGTTCAGGAATCTCTCCTTCTTCTTGGCCTCCGTGTTGATCTCATCAGGTGCATACCTGGTGAGGGACAAGAATCTATCATGGTACTCCACTACAGTCATTCTGCCTTGCTATAGCTCTCTGAATTCATCTCTCATTTGGGTGATTAAACCCTGTGGCACATGGGTGCGGCTGAACTTGACTTTGAAGGCTTCCCACGTCATCACTTGACCGTTGTTCATCGTGCGGGTGTTGTTCCACCATGCTCTTGCATCTCCCGCTAGAAAGTGGGTGGTGAACAGAACCTTCTTGTTTGCATCCACTCCTGCGACCTCTAAGTTGTTCTCCATGGTCTGTAACCAATCATCAGCATCCAGCGGGTCTTCAGACTTGCTAAAGATTGGGGGATTGGTATTCTGAAAGTTTTTGAGTTTGGATCCATGATAATCCTGATTTCCATGGTTCTGATTGTTGTGAGCCATCTGGGCGATCTGCTGTAGGGTGGCTAGATTTTCTTGGCACTCTGCCCTACTAGCTTCACGGTCTGCAATGAGCATCTGCAGAATCTGCAACATTCGGTCTTGCGATGAGCTGCTCCCTCCTTGGTTTCCACGAGTCATCTGAAGATTGAGATAGATAATGGGGAAGAGGGAAAGTTCTAAGGTTCATGGTTTTTGGTTTCAAAGCTAAAACTTTGAGTTTGAATCAGGTTTTGCAACTAACTTCTTTTCATTCATTCAAGCAAAGCACACAATACAAACACACACACACACACCACAACAAAAGGAAAATAGATGGTTTTAAGAACCATTCTGCAAGCTAAGATACAATGGGACCGATACTTATCACTCCTACGATAGTGCTCTAGTGCATCTACTCATCATCGATGAAGTCGGAGTCATCATCGTCTATGTAGAAGTCCATGACATCATCCTCCAGGTAGTCATCATCATTGCTGAGGTACGAATGAATATCCCCTTGGATGTCTTCACCTTCCTCCTCTTCTTGTTTTGCTACTAGCTGAGCTTCCTGCTCCTTGATGGACTTCTGGAGGTCGGCCACCTTCTTGCGAAGACGGTCGATGGTGTGATCCTTCTTTGCACATTGATGGTGAAGAGACTGACGATCCCTGACGAGCAGGGAGAACGTCTGGGCCTTCTGGGAGGCAATGGCAAGGTTGTGGTTGGCGAACTCTCTAGCATTGTCCAATTCCTTCTGTCCATCGTATAGTAGGAAGTCGAGGTTCTCCACTTGACGCTTCAACTCTGGGTGACTTCGCATCTACAGAGGCATTCCCATTGAATCATGCCTTGCATAGTGAGCAAAGCAGGTTCCTTGGATCAGGTTGACATTCTGTGCGCAGAGACGAGCGAGAGCTTCTTGCATTGCCCTAGCTAATCCATCTAGCCACTTGTTCTCTCTCTCACGGTGAATTGAATCTTCTCGGACATTGGTGCCTCTAACTTGCCTAGAAGAACAGCAACTACTAGCCATTGTAAATCTCCTCCTGGTGGACCATTGACTTGAGCTCCAAAGAATTCCGGATGCGGACGCTCCAAGTACTCAGACAGTGCATCTAGATCCCTCTCGAAGATCAGTTAGCCTCCATTGCCCAACTGGTAGAACTTGCAGTACTGAACTTCCATCTATAAGAATTTAGGATGTGAAAGTTACTGAAGTGATCAAGTGTGTCAAAATTTTATGTAGTAATGTAAGAGTTTTTGAGGAACATGTATTTTTTTGAGAGAAAGAATCCCAAGGGTACGAGAGGAAATAGTTTTTCATAAAAACTCACTTCTTTGTTGAAACTAAGTTTTTGTTCGGACGTCCATTCTAACTAGGGTCTCCTATGGTCAGGATGGCTCTGATACCAACTTGTCAACACCCGGATTTTTAATCCTAGATGCATGTTATGCCATACATCGCAATCCCAGGATTACCATTTTTGTGAGACATAACAGATTGGATATCATAGTACATCATCCCTTACAAACCATAATAAGGTATTACACAAATAAAGGATCTCATGATCCAGTCTTAGTACAAACAAGTAGCAGAATAAATAGCGTAGCGGTGGGCCCCATCTTCACTGTCACAGGCAATGCTGACGATGGGACATGATCCTAGTTGTCGTAGCCATCCTGTTGTCCTTCCTCCTGGTAGTCCTCCTCATAGTCTGGCCACGGGAATAGCCAGGGACAATGCCATGAGTACTCTTTAAGTACTCGCAAACTATCACTAACAAGTAAGGTAGTTCTAGTAGGAATGCTAAGTTCTAAGTTTATTTGTAAAGTTAAGTTTGAAACCTAAGCTGAGTTCCGAAACAAAGAAAGATAAAATAAAGTTCTAAATCACCTAAGTGGGAACTTAGTTATCATAGTCACAACTCTGTTGTGGTCAAGTCATGCCACAATTCATTTCATAAGTCATTTTGAAAACATCTGACAACGGAACAGTATGGCCACTCCAACTGTCCATAACCGCGGACACGGCTATTCGAATAGTTTGACACTCTGCAGAGGTGGTACACTTTCACCAAAAAATTCGATACATCTGTCAGGGATAACACTGAATCATCATACTTAGTATGTAGATAATCAAACATAACCTTTCCTTTACACACTCTAGTATAAGCACCTCTCCTATGAGCTTGGCCTCCTAGCCATGGCCATATGCCATCCTGGGCACTGCATAGGTGGACAACATTGAGAGGTAGCCTCAGCTCAGACCTCTCCCGCGAGGAAACTAATACTAATGCATATAAACTTCTGGCTAAGCCTTACCCAATTCAGGTATTGTGGTTGTACGGTAAAATTGGAATGGTATCGCATCTGAACCCAACCATCAGTTTTTATAAAAGGGCTAAGGCTCATGACTCAACATTTTCATCATTATCATAAACCATTTGTGTTTCTCAACACATGTCAAAACATCTCAATAGAATGACTCATCATTCCAAGGTTTTCATAAGTCATTTTCACCAAGTATTCCCATCTAAAGTGATCAAGTTTTTGGTTTAACTCTAATCACTAAGTTAAGAGTGTTCACTAATGTGGGATGCTAATCTCAATATCATGCCATAGGATGACATCTAAGTCTAACTAGATAGGCCAAGTTTTATACTCTTTATGCTATCTATAAACAAGGTAAAGAACTTTGGTAAAGTAAAAGAAAGTAAAGCTTGTAAATAAAACTTGGAGTAGGTATAAGTAAAAATGGATAACCAAGCATGCCTAATGCATCTTGCTTAGGTTATCTAGCTTGCAAGGTTTAGCTTGTATTGTTAATAATGGCTTGCAAGTATTAGCTTGCCAATAATAGCTTGCATAGTTAATGACTTGCAAGTGTTAGCTTGCCTTGATTGGTGTAGTGGTTGAAATTCTCCTCGTCTTCTTCGGGGTAGAACTCCTCCTCCTCGTAGACTTGGTCGGTACTATCGTCTATAAATATATACGGAATACACAATCACCAAACAATACTTAACTAGTCTATTTAGGACTCTAAGGCACACATTTGATGATCTAGTATCATCACAATCACCACAAGATTTTAATGAACCAGTTTCATTTATTTTATTTAAGAGAAGTAATTTGTACTCATTGAAAATAACTAAGATTTAATATCTCCAATTGAAATATGGGATCATATGGACACATGTCATCACCACATATTCTAATGCATGGGAATGTGATTTAAATGTTGGATCACAATTTATAAAGTTTAAGATTAATATTTAATGATTTAGGGTGACTAGAAATGCCTATATAGCATTATTTTGGTACTAGTCCAAAGTCACTGCATGCAAACCTTAATATTATTACATATTCAGATAGGTATTGTCAAATGTGATTTTTGAGAGTTGGAAACAACTAAAAAGCTATTATGGTTGATTTTTGAAAAATGTTTGAATGTGAAAAAGCTTCTGTCTTGTTATTTTTTCTAGGAGATATCCCTAACTCTAATTGATTTGAATCCAACGGACTTGGATAGAGATTTTCATTATCTTTCCAACAAAATTGGAATCACTTAATTTGGTTCAGTAGATCTTTCTGAATTGATTTTCAAACTAGTGGATAGAATCTAGATTTAGTTTAAATAGAAAAATCTAAATTTGAATTATAGGGCCAGCGGGGGAACACGAACGGGCCGGCCCAGTAACACTCCGCGGTGCAGAGAACAACTGACAGGGGGTCCTGCATGTCAGCGGCTCTTCAAACGCGAAGTGGTACGGGGCGATGTGGGCCGCACGATTAGAACTACGATCGACAGCTGTGGCTCGTCGTCGACGACGGACAGGTCGCCAGCTGTGGGGGCATACCAGGGCTCCAGGTAGTGTGGCGATGGGGGTGATCGAACGAGGAGACGACGGCGGACTCAGGAAAGGTCACGACAGCTCCTGGGGTGGACGAAATCGTCGGGGGCTTCTCCTCCTCTGCTGCGGCTAACTCCAGGGCAATTCCGGCGACTGGCTGCTCGAGCGGCTCCAGCGAGAGGTGGGGAATGATCAGTGGTGAGAGGGGAGTGTTGGAGGGTGGCAAATGAGGCTGGGGGTGGCCTCCTTATATAGGCTCGATGAGGGGACCGAGAGGGCGATGGCGAGCTCGTCGGTGACGATGATACAGAGCGCTATAGGCATGGGCTGGGTAGGCGGACGGTGGGCGGTTCCCTGGCGGTCAGCTACGGCCTGATGGTGATGCTAGGGGCGGTGGCGAATGGTCGGGTGCGTCTTGCGCTCTGAGCGGCAGAGGCAGTGCTCGACAAGGCGGGCGGTGGCTACGGGTCGCACGGCGGGAGAAGGGGTTGTCTAGGAGTGTGCTGGGGTCGAGGCGGAGCGGCACGCGCGGGCTATGGTCGAGGGCGGCGCGTGCTGCCTTGTCGGGGACGGTGGTCTGGCGTGAGCTGGCACGGCGCAGAGGCTCAGTGCGGGGGTTATCTGTGGTGGTCCAGGGGCTGGCTGCACTTGGGGAAGGGACCATGGGCGGAGGTGCTACCACGCCTAGCTCCCTGGTGCGGCGGAAGAGGCCGGGGCGTGCTCCTGTGATGTGGGCATGGTCGGCCGGTGATCGTGGCGTTGGGGTGGCGCGGCACTGCTGCTCTAGGCCAGTTAGTAGCTTAGTTAGGGGCTGGTTAGATTTAGGGGAGACAAGGGGACCAAATTGAGCCCAAATACTCGACAATGCATTGATTCACAAATAGTGTTAGTTAGGCAGAAATTTTGTGCATGCCACCTGTTCGACCCAATGGCCGCATGAAACAAAGATTTGAATTTTGAAATGATTTTTGGTGGAGTTGTTGGTCTTATGCTTAAGCATCTCTGGTTGCTGGGATTTGTCAAGTTGAACTCATTTGAATGGTTTTTGAAAAAGTGGGATCTAGACATATGAAGTAGATTCCATTTTCAAATGTCATTTGAATTTAGAGTTTAAATGTTTTTGTAAGAATTCAAAGTGGGCCTTGGTAGATCTTTACTTGTACTAGCAAGGGGTGCAAAGATCCATAATTGTTTCTGTTTGAATTTGAGTTCTAGGAACACCCAAAGTGGCCTAGTTGATTAAAATGGCAAAAGTGACCATTTACATTTATTAAATCTATTTGATTTCTTTTTCTTTGGATTTTGCTTGGGAATGATCTAGATGATGTGGCATTCATCTTAGAATCATTTTACAACCATTAGAACAAACAAACATGGCAATTCAAAACAATTCCATATTAATGCAACACACATATGCATTCTTATTTATTTTAAATGGGAAAAAAGTTTTTGTTAACCCCAAATTGGGTGATTTGGATCTTGATATACTTGGATTAAAGTTTTGGGATGTTACACTCCCTGAGTTCGACAAACCTTGGGTGATCCACTTAAGGGAAACTTGCTATTGTTCTACAAACCTCTGCACTTGGAGGCCCAACACTGTCTACAAGAATAGAAGCGTGCGTAGACATCAGTCATTCAACCACCTAATTAGGATGAACTATTTGAAATTATGTGCGATGCTAGTTACTATGCTATTGGGGCTGTTTTAGGACAAAGAGATGGACCGAATATCGATGTCATTCAATACGGTAGTCGAGTTTTTAATGAGGATCAAAGGAACTATGCAACAACCGAGAAAGAATTTCTAGCTGTTGTTTTTGCTTGTGATAAATTTAGACACTATATTATCAACTCAAAAGTAATAGTTCATACTGACCATCAAGCTTTGAGACACCTCCTAGCTAAGAAAGATGCTAAGCCCCGTCTAATTAAATGGTCTTGCTACTACAAGAATATGACCTCCAGATAGTAGATAGGAGAGGAAAGGATAACCCTGTTGCCAACCATCTGTCATGGATGGAAGGAATCATAGAGGATCCCATTCCTATTAACAAATCTTTGCCGGGAGAATGCAGGTATAGAACCTCATGATCCTTGGTTTGTAGATTATGCTAATTTCCGTGTAGGCAAGTTTTTACCGAAAGTAATGGATTACAATCAAAGGAAGAAATTCTTTAATGATTTAAAACATTACTTTTGGGACGACCCTTACTTATACAGGCATTGTATAGATGGGATAATCCAAAAATGTGTACCCGAGAACGAGGCAAAGGCCATCCTTAAGGCTTGTCACGATAGTCCTTATGGAGGACATCATGCCGGTAATCATATTGTAGCTAAGGTATTTGATGACCCACAAGTATAGGGGGTGTATCACAGTATGTTTGATAAGTAATAGTATCAAATCCAACGAGGAGCAGAAGGTGTTGATGAGTGGCTTGGAGCAGGAATTCTCTCTAAATAATTAGCAAACATATTTTTAGGGGGTTTTGATAATGCAGATAAATAATGTACGAGTAAATAAAAGACAATAATAATAAATGCAACAAGTGGCCCAATCCTTTCTTTAGCAAAGGACAAGCTGGTTGTATTACTTAAGATGACCAAACATTCTTGAGGACACATGGGAACATCGTGAATTGCTTTCGCTTCATATAGTTGATTAATCTTCTTTAGTTTGCTAAGTGTTGTGTGGGTTAACTTGTGCTAATGTACCGACCTTCCTAGGACTAATACATACTTGTGATTATACCCCTTGCAAGCATCCGCAAGTACAAGAAAGTAATTAAGGTAGAAACCTAACCACAACTTTAAACTCTAAGACCCTGACATCCCTTGTGCAAAGGTTTCCTAACGGGGGTTCAGGTTTCTGTCACTTCGGCAACCCCTACGATTAGTAGCCAAATACACAATGCATTCCCCTAGGCCCATATAGGTGAAGTGTCATGTCGTCGATGTTCACATAACACCACTAGAAGAAATACACCACAACTTAAATATCAAACCATTGAATCTTTCTCAACACAATTCCACTACTAACAACATGACTTCTCCCATGTCCTCAAGAACTAAACGAACTACCCACAAGACATCATATGGATCAAGAGCAGAGATGATATAATGATATGTAACAATCTGAACATAAATGATAATTCAATGGTTCACTCAATATCATCAACTACAAGGAGTAATCAACACCGAGAAAGTTTCCCCTAAGAACTATGCAAGATTCAACCCAATTGTTACAGCGGTATGAAGTGGTGATGATGGTGCTGGTGGATATGATGGTGGTGATGATGATGATGATCCCAATGAAGTCCAGCTTGATGGTGGTGTTGATGGCGACGATCTCCCCTCTCCAGGAAGGAATTCCCCCGGCAGAATTCTGTCTACCGGAGAGATCTTTCTCTCTCGGTGTTTTCTGCCCCGCAGAGGCGGCAGAATCTTTCTGTGGTACCTCTCCAGGTATTAGGGTTCCGTGGGGTTAATATACGCCAGAGGGGAGAGCCTGGAGTGGGCCAGGGTGGCCACACCACCTGCTGGCGCGACCTAGGTCTGCCCGCGCCAGGGGGTGGTGTGGGCCCCCTGTGGCCCATCTCCACTCCCCCTTCTGGCAATCTTCGTCTTCTAGAAAAAATAAATTTTCCATGTATTTTCCCGGATTTTCTGATCTTCACGAATTTCGCCTCTAAATAGCACCTTTTCCATCAGAATCCTGACTGCAGCGGTCCATGCTCCAAAAGTCATATTTAATGGTACCTTCCTTCATATCAACAATAGCACCAACTGTGCTAAGAAAAGGTCTTCTCAAGGTAATAGGACAAGAAGCATTGCATTCAACATCCAAAACATAGAAATCAACAGGGGCATAGGTATTGTTAACCATAATAAGAACATCATTAATACTCCCCATGAGTTTCTTTTTAGCATTATCATCAAGTTGGACATCTAAATAACAATCTTCCAATGGTGGAAAATCAAGCATTTCATAAATCCTTCTAGGCATAATTGAGACACTAGTATCAAGATCACATAAAGCTTTGAGATCAAAATCATTCACTTTCATATTAATGATGGGTTCCCAACCATCTTCTAATTTCCTAGGAATAGAAGCTTTATGTTTCAACTTTTCATCTTTAATTTTTATGAGAGCATTTGTAATGTGTTTTGTAAAGGCCATATTCATAGCATTAGCATTAGGACTTCTAGCAAGATTTTGTAGGAGAAATATTGCAACCATCAAGATCAAAATCAAAATTACCATCCAAGGAAGTAGAACTGTTTCCCATATTTTGAAGAATTTCAGCATTTTTATTGGGGAAGGTTCCATTGGTTTTAGGCATCGTTGCAAAAGGAATGGGGACTTCATGCGGTTTACTAGCATCAACATTGGTGGTGGTAATAGTACAAATACTATTATTTCTAGAAATTTCATCTTCTCTTTCCCACTTAGCATGCAATTTAGCTAACATTCTAACATTTTCATCAATTCTAACTTGTATGGCATTAGTAGCAGCAAAGGGGTTTTCCATAGTTTTAGGTTTAGCGGCCATTTTATTAATCAAAGAGGATTGTGCTTCAGACAAAGATGATATTTTTTTCAGCATTCGAAAGTTTTTCCTCAATAGTTTTATTGAAAGCAGTTTGTTTATTAATAAAATCCTTAAGCATGACTTCAAGTTCAGAGGGTGCACTTCTATTGTTGTTGTAGGAATTTCCATAAGCATTACCATTATTGGGAGGGTATGGCCTATAATTGTTACTACCAAAATTATTCCTATAGGCATTGTTGCTACAATTACTATTTCTAATGAAGTCCACAACAACTTTCTCTTCTTGAGGAACCAAAGAGGCTAAAGGAACATGATTTAGATCAATATGAGCTTTTCCATTAACAAGCATAGACATAATAACATCAATTTTATCACTGAAGGAGGAGGTTTCTTCAACATAATTTTCCTTTGTACCTTGTGGAGCTCTCTCAGTGTGCCATTCAGAATAGTTAACCATCATATTATCAAGGAGCTTTGTTGTAGCACCCAAAGTTATGGTCATAAAGGTGCCTCCAGTAGCAGAGTCCAATAGATTTCTTGAAGAATAATTCAGTCCTACATAAAAGGTTTGGATAATCATCCAAGCAGTCAGTCCATGAGTGGGGCAATTCTTTACCAAAGATTTCATTCTTTCCCAAGCTTGAGCAGCATGTTCATTATAAAGTTGTTTAAATTTCATTATTTCACTTCTCAGATATAATCTTAGCAGGAGGATAGTATTTTCCAATGAAAGCATATGTGCATTTAATCCAGCAATCAATACTAGCAACCATTCTTTAGGTTTTCCTCTCAAAGAGAAAGGAAACAATTTAAGCTTAATAATATCTCCATCTATATCCCTGTGTTTTTGCATCTCACAAAGTCCAACAAAGTTATTAAGGTGAGCAGCAGCATCATCAGTACCAGCACCAGAGAATTGTTCTTTCATAACAAGATTGAGAAAAGCATGTTTAATTTCAAAGAATGCAGCTTTAGGAACATGTGGAGCAATAGGTGTGCACATGAAATCATTGTTGTTGGTGCTAGTGAAGTCACACAACTTAGTGTTTTCAGGAGTATTCATTTTTTAGATTAAAGCAAGCCAACAGAAATAGAAACTAAAATATGAACTAATTTTTTTGTGTTTTTTATGGAAAGAAACAAACAAACAAAGCAAAATAAACAAACAAAACAAAAAACAAAGTAAAGAGATTGGTTGTTAGGGACTCCCCTTGTGAAGTTGTCCTTAACTCCCCGGCAACGGCGCCAGAAAAAGTGCTTGATGGCTCAAAATGTAGAGCTTGTTGGGAACCCCAAGAGGAAGGTATGATGAGCACAGTAGCAAGTTTTCCCTCAGTTATGAAACCAAGGTTATCGAACCAGTAGGATCAAGGAAACAACTCTAAGGTGTTGCCAGCGACTTGGAATCCTGCACAACACAACCATGGAACTTTGCCCCAACTTACAATGAGGTTGTCAATCTCACTGGTTTTGCTAAAAACAAAGGATTAAACGTATAGTGTGGAAGATAGTAATTTCTTGCATAAAGTAAACAATAACATTAGATGGTATATAAATGGTAAAAGAATGGACTAGGGTCCATAGTTCACTAGAGGTGATTCTCCTTAAGATAAATAGCATGTTGGGTGAACAAATTACAGCGGGTCAATTGATAGATTCGAGAAAGCATACAATGCATATACTAGACATCTTGACTCCTATGAGATTTGATTTGGCATTACAACATAATACATAGACTGTAATCCAACTGCATCTATGACTAATAATCCACCTTCAGGTTATCATCCGAACCCCTTCCAGTATTAATTTGCAAGCAACAGATAATTGCATTAAGCAAAGTGTGTAAAGTAAACAATACGATTGTCCCATGGACAAATGATTGTTGTTTTATCCCTAGTAGCAACAACACATCTACAACCTTAGATATTTCTGTCACTTCCCCAGATTACTAGAGGCATGAACCCACTATCAAGTATAAATACTCCCTCTTGGAGTTGGAAGCATCTACTTGGCCAAGATAGTTACAAACAACAGAGAGCATGCAAGATCACAAATAACATAGATATGATAGAATCAATAATCAATCTGAAATAGCATCTCAATATCCATCGGATCCTTGCAAACACAACATGTCAGATTACAAATAGATGATCTTGATCATGAACGGAGCTCACGAGATCTAAAGATGATAGCACAAAGGAGGAGAACCAACCACCTAGCTACTACATGGACCCGTAGTCCAAGGATGAACTACTCACGCATCACACCAGAGGCAGGCATGGTGATGAAGAAGGCCTCCAGGATGATCTCTCCCCTCCGACAGGGTGCCGAGAAGACCTTAAGATCCCTCCCGATCTAGGGATGGAGATGGCAGCGGCTACAGACTCTTCCGTGGAATTTTGATCGGGTACTTAGGGTTTTCGTCCTGGGAGGCTTTTATAGGCGAAGGGGCAAGGTCGGTGGAGTACCAGGGGGCCCACACGCCCTGGTGGTGTACCCTAGGGCTGGCCACACCACCACCAGGTGTTGCCGCCCTGGTGCACCACTTCATCTCCCCTCTGGACTCCGTGTTCCTTCTGGTAAAATATTGACTTGGGCTTTTGTCCGGTGCAATTCCGAGAATATTTCCTTACTAGCTTTTCTGAAACCAAAAATAGCAGAAAACATGCAACTAGCACTGTGGCATCTTGTTAATAGGTTAGTTCCAGAAAATGTATAAAAATAGCTCAAAGTGTGAACAAAACATAAGAAAGTAGATATGAAACAAGCATGGAACATCAAAAATTGTAGATACATTTACGATGTTTCACTCTCCCTTTAGATGGTATGTGTATCCGACCACATATCATTTGCCCTTGGGACTAAAGGGAGGGAGAAATCCTTTGGACGTGTCTTGGGATCGTACCCGGAATGGCCCCACGACAGATTGGCGTCGGCTTGTAACCTACACGGTCAAAGGAGGATAAAAGAGGGACTCCCTAAGGGCACGTACAATGGTCTTATCTTAGTCTTATCTTGGCAATACCATGTCAGATGATTGCTGAGTTGGAGGAGGGAGAAATAAAAAAAGACATTTGCCTTCTCTTAGATAAGAGATCATCCCTTAGCATGATATGTCTCACCACATATTTAGGGATATCTGTTGCTGAAGATAAAACTAAAAAAAGACCCATTGTAC
Source organism: Avena sativa (assembly GCA_916181665.1). NCBI lineage: Eukaryota > Viridiplantae > Streptophyta > Magnoliopsida > Poales > Poaceae > Avena > Avena sativa. Next base: position 454,544,408 of record OV702288.1, on the reverse strand, counting down.
ATCAAGTTTAATCATCATATTATGATTACATGGCATGTATAAGATAAGACTGTCTTATCAACCATTGTACGTGCCCTAAGCTAATTACGATATCCACGGGGAAACCCTTAATTGCGGTGGTTTGTATGGGTGACTGCTCTCAGACATCGCAGTGGTTATTTAGAGGTGACCTCACTCTTGGCTCAGCAAAGTGGCTTCCTACAAGCCTTGTAGTGAACATCTTATTATGGAGCTCTCTCCACACATCTCATGACACAAGAAGTATGTTATCTTGATTAGTAATAACAACAAAACTATGCTAGTGGTGTATCCTATATCCCCGAGAACGTTTTAGCCCTATTAAATTCAACCACACTTTCACACGACCTTGTTACTTGCTTTCTTTACTCGTTTTAATTACTTTTCTACAAACAATCAAAAACCTTTCAAACACCCTTTACTTGAGATTAAAGGCAGCTTACAAGTATCCTTTGGTAGACAGTAACGAGGGGCATAAAGACCTTTACCAATAGCTCTCTGTGGTTTCAATATCTTTACTTTGAAACTAGCTATAATTGATCTGTGCACTTGCAGTCATCAAGCAACAACACCATTCTCTCCTGAGGTTGGCGAAACATGGCTAAAGCCAACTTCAACTACACCACTGGCACGAGCAGGTACTCGAAATGCAGGAGCAAGTAGCAGTAGCAACTACAATCAAAGAAAGCAGGAGGCCACCCGCGAAACTTGTCCACCACCTGCACCAAAGTCAGACCCACTGAATCAAAGGATATTATGGCAGGATAGACTGGATCAAGCTTGTGATGCACCATCTTTCGATCTTGGTTTCAATAGCCCAGAGAAGAATGAAAACCAGGGACATGTAAACCTCCCACATTCAGTTATATCCCCTGTAAACCTGGAGTCTGAAAGGTCAATTACGTCGATGATGGGGATGACCAGACATGCAGAGAAGCTGTATATACCATTGAAAAAGTAGAAAGGGAGAAAGGTATTCAAGAAACAAACACCATGGTTAGTGAGCAACCTGATAGTGGTTTGAACACACAAGCAAAGGCAGGGACTGAGCCCGCATTAAACTATGATGCATCTGGCAGTACTACAACAACAGAGTGTCCGCAAGTTCAAGGAACCAGTCCCATGGCTAGAGAGCATCCTCATACTAGTTTGAACACACTAGTAAGGGCAGGGACTGGGGCCACATTCAACCCTGATGCATCTGGCAGTACTACAGTAGTAAAGCATCTACAAGTTCTAGGAAGGAGGATTGTTAGGAAGGGACCTTGCATGAAGTCGCCTTACTTCTTGTATGTTGACAAAAGGGTTTTTACGTTCTCAGATGATGTGAAAGATACATACATCACAGTTACTACACATGGGAAAAGAGCTAGGAGGGGCAAGAAATTGATAAGACCCCAATAATTGTCAGCTATGACAAGTTCTTCGTTTCGCTAAGAAACCTAGCCAACTTAATGATGCCATGAGAGTGGGTGTCGAATACTATAATGGAACTCATAATTGAATCCATAATGCTACGAAAACTTAAGATAAAGAAGCTCGTCATGCCTCTGAGGGTTTCGGTAAATGACCTCCACAAAATTTTCTTGTTTCTATTTTGTTTGCTTTTTCTTAGTAAGTTTTTTGCCTAATCATGGCTTGGTAAGTTGTATTCCAGAATCCATTAAGTTTTTTTGGCCAAATTGCTTAAGTTGATCACATAATCCATTTAGTTGTATTTTTTAGAATCCATTATTTTTTTGCTTAGTAAAGTTGTATCCTAAAATCCATCAAGTTGGTTCGCTCAACTTTCTTAAGTTGTTTTACATAAGTAAACAAGTTGTGGTTTTCTAAATTCTCACCCATGAGCATGCTATGACTTCGTAAGTCATACCACATAATCCATTTAAGTTGGTTTTTGATCAACTTGCTTAACTTGTTTGAATATAAACAAGTTGGTTTACATTCTCAGCATGTGTTCTTCTAGTTTGTATATGGTCGAGTGATGTGTATAGTCGAATCGATTTAATGTAACTATGTCGCCCCTAATGCACATTAATATCATTTGTGGAGTAGTCTCTTCTGAAAGACCTGGATTACAACAAAAGAGAGCTAAAATAGCATTTTGGAAAGGTTAATGTCCATATTGATAGTAAAGACAGTGTAAGTACTTATCCTCCACACCCCCATGGTAATTTTTTCGTAGTCGCAATTTCATTGACTGAAAAAACAATTTTTTCAATGCAAAACACAAGTTTTGCTTCCTATACTTGAAAATATGGCACCGGATGTGCCATACCCTATCAATCACTACTGGCTTTCTATCAGTAACATAAGGGACAAAAGATTCAAGGTGCTTGATTCTGTAAGGTCCTTGGGAGACAAGAAGCTTGCAGCAAAAGTTGAGGAAATAGTCACTACCATCAAGAGTTTATGGCAGGAGAACTATTCAAGCTCATCAATACAGATTGTGACATTCAAAGTTGAAGATATCGCCTCTCCAAAGTAGTCAAGAATGTGAGAACAACAACAAAGTTATATACTGGGCATATACAACTTTGTATTCTGCATTTTGGTTTTTGAAGTTGTGTTTTACCTATGCTTTTTTGCACATTGAATACAGTTTGCCATAATTGTATACTTTGTTGCTTTATTTTCTAAGTTGGTTACTGAATACACTAAAGTTGCATTTCCACATTTGATTGAGTTGTTTTTTACTCTTACCTAAGTTCTATACTAAATATAAGTCCCCCGTATTTTTGTGTATTGTTTTTACTCTTTTTTACATAAGTTTACATACTGAATATAACTTTTCCCAAGGTTCTTGTTTCCACACCAACTAAAGTTTTTCTTCAATAGCGTAGTAAAGTTATGTTTATAATAAGTTGAATCATAAAATCGATCAAGTTGTCTTCAGAATGTAAAATGAGTTGTTTTTAACTTCTCAGCATGAGCATGCTATATGGTTTAGTAAGTTGCATCCTAGGATCCATTAAGTTGGTTTTCTCAACATGCTTAAGTTGTTTTCATAATGTAAATAAGTTGTTTCTTAGGATTCATATTCAAAGTTATACAATTTTTTTGTCAAACAACATGTATAAAGTTTCTTGATTCTCAGGTTTTAACTAGTTGTTCTCAAAGCATAATAAAGTTGTTTTCCAGTTTCTAAAAATAACATAACTAACTTGTGTTTTCTAACTCCTTTTTATTTGTAGCAACGAATGCTGAATTTTCACCTTTATTCACAGCAGAACATTGGAATGGTAGGAGTATTCCCAAATACAATTCTACAAATCTGCCAAACATCAGAAAACTATATACTCATGCATGGGTATCCTCTACAAAGAACACCAGGAACTAGAAAACCATCCTCAAACTAAAATAAGGTACACACTCAAAACAATCCATATTACAGATTGCATACAACTTATGGCCCAACCTAAAAGTACATGTCGCGGCGTTATGGCCAGGCTGATTGCACACAGTACATAGACTAATTTTTTCTGCTTGCAACTCAATACCAGATGGTATTCACCCTTTATTCCGACCTTTAGTATTTAGAACTATAAATTCTTCTCTACTTGGCGCAGCCACACCACCTACTTCTTGCATAGAGGGTGCCCAGGTCCAGATGCCAATTCTTTGCCACGGACTCGTTGGTGAGGCATAGCGGGGGCAGATGGAACTGCAGTTGCTGTAGGAGCCGGTATAGCACACTGTGCACTTGACAATGGGTGTTGTTCTAACAAATGCATAGTACCTAAGGGCGTGCCCAAACGAGGACCATGGGCTGATGCGGTAGTCGACCCCCAAGGCACATTCTGGCTAGTATATGACGGCAGAACTGGCACATGAACTAACTGTTTGAATCGTTTCTAGCTGGTAGAATCAGCATGCTGATTGGTAGAACATTCTGGCGGTAGTTTTGCTGGCTGGGGACCTGCTGTTTGTGCATGGTGCTGTCAACACCCAGATTTTTAATCCCAGATGCATGTTATGCCATACATCACAATTCCAGGATTACCATTTTTGCAAGACATAACAGATTGGATATCACAGTACATCATCCATTACAAACCATAATAAGGTCTTACACAAATAAGGGATCTCACATGATCCAGTCTTAATACAAACAAGCAACGGAATAATAAGCGTAGTAGTGGGCTCCATCTTCAGGGTCACAGGCAATGCTGACGATGGGAGATGATCCTAGTTGTCGTAGATGTCCTGCTGTCCATCATCCTGGTAGTCCTCCTCATAGTATGGCCACGGGAATAGCCAGGGACAAAGCCATGAGTACTCTTTAAGTACTCGCAAACTATCACTAACAAGTAAGGTAGTTCTAGTAGGAATCCTAAGCTCTAAGTTTATTTGCAAAAATCCAGATTTATCTAAACTGAGTTTAGAAGTAAAGAAAACTTAATTAATATTCTAAATCACTTAAGTGGGAACCTAGTTTTCATATTCACAACCCTGTTGTGGTCAATTCAAAGTTCATAGTTCACTTCACAAGTCATTTTGAAAACATCTGACGACAGAACTGTATGGCCGCTCCAACTATACATGACCACGGACGCGGCTATTCGAATAGTTTGACACTCTGCAGAGATGGTACACTTTCACCACAAAATTCGATACATCCGTCAGGGATTACCCTGAATCATCATACTTAGTATGCGGATAATCAATCATAACCTTTCCATTACACACTCTAGTATAGGCACCTCCCCTATGAGCTTGGCCTACCAGCCATGGCCATTTGCCATCCTAGGCACTGCATAGGTGGACAATTCACACTCACGAGGTAGCCTCAGCTCAAATCTCTTCCGTGAGGGAACCCATACTAATGCATATAAACTTCTGGCTAAGCCTTACCCAATTTAGGTATTGTGGTTGTACGGTAAAATTGGAATGGTATCGCATCCAAACCCAACCATTAGTTTTTGGTAAAAGGGCTAAGGCTCATGCCTCAACATTTTCATCATCAAATCCATTTGTGTTTCTCAACACATGTCAAAACATCTCAATAGAATGACACATCATTCCAAGGTTTTCGTAATCATTTTCACCAAGTATTCCCATCTAAAGTGATAAAGTTTTATGCTTAGCACTAGCCACTAAGGTTAAGAGTGTTGACTAATGAGGGTTCTAATCTTCAATCTCATGCCATAGAATGAAGTCTAGTATAGGCCTAGTTTTATACTCTTAATGCTATCTATATTATCTTTCCAAATACTCACAAAGCACTAACTAAAAGTAAAGAACTTTGGTAAAGTAAAAGAATAAAGCTTGCAAGTAAAACTTGGGATTGGTATGACTCAAAGGTATATAACCAAAGCATGCCTAATGCATCTTGCTTAAGTTATCTTGTAATTAGTGATGGCTTGCCTTGATTGGTGAAGTGATTGAAGTTTTCCTCTTCTTCTTCTGGGTAGAACTCCTCCTCTTCGTATCCGGGGTCAGTACTATAGTCTATAAATAAATACAGGGGTACACAATCACCAAACAATACTTAACTAATTCTATTTAGCACACTAAGGCTCACATTTTATGATCTAGCATCATCACAATCATTACATGGAATAAAGAACTAGTTTTATTTATTTTATTTGAGAAAAGTAATTTCTACTCATTGAAATTAATTAAGATTTAATATTCTCCAATTAAAATATGGGACCATGTGGACACATGTCATCACCACATATTATAATACATGGGTATGTGATTTAAAGTGTTGATCATATTTTATAAAGTTTAAGATTATCATTCAATAAATTTAAAGTGACTAGAAATGCCCTAATAGCATTCTTTTGGTACTAGTCCAATGTCACTGCATGCAAACCTAAATATTTTTACATATTCAGATAGGTATTGTCAAATGTGATTTTTGAGAGTTGGAATCAACTCAAAAGTTATTATGGTTGATTTTTGAAAAATGTTTGAAGTTGCAAAAGTCTCTGTCTTAGTATTTTTACTAAAGATTATCTCTAACTCCAAATGATTTAAATCCAACGGGCTTGGATAGATAATTTAAATATCTTTCTAGCAAAATTTGAATCATGCAAGTTGGTTTAGTGAAACCCTTTGAATTGATTTTTGAATCTATGGACAGAAACTAGTTTAAACTAAAATGGAAAAATCAATATTTGAATTTCCAGGCCAGCGCGGGAAGTTAAACGGACCGACCCAACTACACTACAGGGCACAGCGTGCTGCTGATAGACGGTGTCCACTCGTCAGCGACTGCATCTAAGTGAAACGGTATCCACGCATCTGAGCCGTGCGGTCTGATTCTAATCCAACAGTTGGGAGTCGTCGTCGACGACGAACTACTCCGGCGAGGAACTAAACCTAACACGGCGGTGGGGGTCTGGCTAGGCTCACCTGGGCTCCAGCTAGGGTCGGCGACGGGGGTGATCGACGTGGTAGATGAAGGCGGTTCGAGGCACGGTCACGGCAGGTCTTGGGGTGGTCGAAATCGACGGTGCCCTTCTCCTCCAGCAGCGGCGGGCTCCGGCCAAATTCCAGCGAGAGAGAGCTCGCCTTGCTCCGGGAAGAAGTGGGGGAGGATCAGTGAGAAGTGTTGAGTGCTAGGGTGTGGAGAAATGAGGCAGGGGAGGCCTCCTTTTATACTTCGGTGAGGGGACCGAACGGTGCGGGTGCGAGCTCGTCGGTGACGATGCTACAAGCGGCTAGCGGCGTGGCTATGGCTAGGAGACGGTGTTGTTTTCCCTAGCGGTTCTTACAGGCGTAATGGCGAGGCGTGGGGCGGTGTGGTTTGGTCAGGAGCGTGCGGCGCTCTGCACGAACGCAGAGGTGTTTGCGACGGCGTGCCGCAGCTGCGGGTCACGCGGCGGCGAACGGGGGTGTCTGCGGGGTTGCTGTGATCATGGCGAGCGTGAGCGTGCGCGGCGAGGGCGAGGCGTGGTCTGTGCGAGGCGGTCGGGCGCGGCAAGTTGGCGCGCTCTGGGCATGGCACAGAGGCATAGGGCGCGGTGGTTCTAGGGTGGTCCAGGGCTCGTCTGCGGTCGAGGCTTGGACAGGAGGTGGCGGTGGAGTGCGGCGTGTCTAGTGCGTGTTGTGGGAGAGGGTGGCGTGGCTCCTGGTGCGCTGTCCACTGTCAGCCGGTGATGACCAAGAATGGGCGGCACTCCACTGTGCGTAACGATCAAAGGGGGGTTGGTATGGTGCTTGGTTAGGCTCAGGAGAGACAGAGGGTTTAAGAGGGGACACTTAGGTGGGAGATTACTGCTCTAAAACAGTAATGTTAAGCAGTAATGGTTCTGTGTCTGCAAGGTGTTCGTGGTAATGGCCGCAAGAAATATACTTTGGAATTTTTGAATGAAAGTTTTTGAGTGATTTTAACTTAAGCTTGAGAGTCTATGTTTGCTTGGAGAGGTCAAGTGGAATTGGTTTGATAGGTTTTTGAAAAAGTGGGATCTTATCATATGAACTAGATTCAATTTTCAACTGTCCATTAAATTGATTTGGAGAATGTTTTTGTAAGTTTGTAAAGTGGGCCTTGATACAATTTTACTTGGTCTAGCAAGGGGTGAAAAGAAGTAGAAATGTTTCTGTTAAAATTTCTCTTCTAGGAACACACAAAGTGACCTAGTGATTCACTTTGGTCAAAATGACCATTTTCTTTATTTATTCATATTTGATTTCTTTTTCTTTTGATTTTGTTTGTAAATGGCCTAGATGATGTAGTATTCACCTTTAAACCGTTTCACATCATTTGTAACAATCAAGCATGGCAATTTCAATCAATCACACATTAATGCAAAACTAACATCCATTCATATTCATTTTATTAATAACAGTTTTTGTTAACCCTAAATTGGGTGATTTGAACTTGATAACCTTGATTAGGGTTTTTTGGGATGTTACAAACCTTCCCTCCTTAAACAAAATCTCGTCCCGAGATTTAAGAAAAATAGGAACTAAAGAGATCTGGAAACTCAGTCCTAATGTAATCTTCTCGCTCCCAGGTAGCTTCCTCTTCGGTATGGTTGCTCCATTGGATCTTGAGAAACTTCATACTCCGGGTCCTAGTGGTTCTGAAGGCTTCTTCCAAAATACGAATGGGTACTTCATGATACGTCAGATCCTTGTTGATATCAATGGCTTGGTGATCGATGTTCTTGAACACTTCAGTCTTCTCCGGAACTTCTAGGCATTTGCGAAGTAATGAGATATGGAACACATCATGGATGGCTGACATCTCCTCTGGCATTTCCAGTTGATATGATACTTCTCCTCGGCGATTCAAAATCTTGAAGGGTCCAATATATCTGGGGGCTAACTTCCCTTTCAGTTGAAAATGTTGCATTCCCTTCAAAGGCGACACTTTGAGATACACAAAATCTCCGACATTGAAGGTCAGGTCTCTATGTCTCTTGTCAGCATAACTCTTCGGTCTGGATTGGGCGGTCTTGAGGTGCTCATGGACTTTGTGAACCTTCTCTTCAGTTTCTCGTAAGATGTCGGGTCCGAAAATATGACTCTCTCCTACTTGCGACCAATTAAAGGGGGTACGACACTTCCTTCCATACAGAAATTCAAATGGGGCCATTTGCAAACTGGCTTGATAAATGTTGTTGTATGAGAATTCTGCGAAAGGCAGACAATCTTCCCATTTTGATCCATAATGTATCACACAAGCTCTCAGCATACCTTCTAAGATTTGGTTGACTCTTTCAGTTTGTCCATCGGTCTGCGGGTGATAAGCTGTGCTGAAATTCAACTTGGTTCCTAATCCTTCTTGGACTTTCTGCCAAAATCTTGAGGTAAACTAGGTTCCTTGATCCGACACTATGGTCTTGGGGGTTCCATGTAAACTGATGATTCTAGCAATGTACAGCTCTGCTAGCTTCAAACTCTGGTAAGTTTTCTTGACATGTATAAAATGGGCTACCTTGGACAGTTTATCAACTATGACCCAAATAGAGTCATTTCCCCTACTACAAGTAGGCAAACCGGTGATAAAGTCCATTCCGACGGAATCCCATTTCCATTCCAGAATCTGCAATGGTTGCAATAGTCTTGTGGGTCTCTGATGTTCCGCTTTGACTCTCTGACATATATCACACTTGGCTATGTAGCTTCCGATTTCTCTCTTCATCTTGTGCCACCAAAATTGCTCCTTCAAATCCTGATACATCTTCAAATCCTGATACATCTTTGTTCCTCCGGGGTGGATAGAAGAAAGAGTATCATGAGCTTCCTGCATGATAACTTGCTTCAGCTTGGAATCTACTGGCACACAGATACATCCTTTGTACTACAAAACTCCTTCTTCATCTTCGGTGAATCCAGGTACCTTTCATGTACCGATACGATGTTTGATTCCGTCGATACTTGCATTTCCCTTCTAGGCTTCCTTGATCTGACTGGTCAACGTAGGTTGAAGTTCAATGCTAGCTAAAAATCCTTTGCTAACTAGCTCGGTTCTAAACTGCTCCAACTCTTCATGCAAACTTGGCTGGGCTTCTTTAATCATGGTGTTTAATCTACATGGCAATCTGCTAAGAGCATCCACTACCACATTGGCTTTGCCGGGGTGATAGTGAATGTCAAGATCATAATCCTTGATTAACTCTACCCATCTCCTTTACCTCATATTCAGCTCCTTCTGGCTGAAAATATACTTTAGGCTCTTGTGATCTGAATAAATATCACAGCGGTTACCCATAAGGTAATGACGCCATGTCTTCAAGGCTAAAACTACGGCTGCTAGTTCAACATCATGGGTAGGGTAGTTTTGCTCATGTTGCTTCAGTTGTCTTGACATATATGCTATGACTTTTCCTTCTTGCATCAAGACACATCTGAGACCAATCTTGGATGCATCACAATATACATCAAAAGCCTTCTTGATATCTAGCATAATCAAGATTGGGGCTGAAATCAATCTCTTCTTGAGCTCTTGAAAACTTGTTTCACATTTGTCAGTCCATTCAAACTTCTTATATTTCTTCAACAACTGGGTCATCCGTCTTGCGATGCTCGAAAATCCTTCAACAAACTTGCGGTAATATCCCGCTAATCCTAGAAATGCACGGACTTGAGTTTGAGTGGTTGGGGCTTCCCATTCTTCAACATCTTTGATCTTGGCGGGATCAACAGTGACTCCTCCTGCCGACACAATATGTCCGAGGAATCCTACTTCCTTCAACCAGAACTCGCATTTGCTAAACTTGGCATACAACCGATGCTCTCTAAGGGTTTCAAGGATGGTTCTCAGATGTAACTCATGGTCTTCTTCTGACTTTGAATAGATTGGAATATTGTCGATAAAAACAATGCAAACTTATCCAGGAAATTTATAAAAATCTTATTCATGAGATTCATGAAATAAGCGGGGGCATTGGTTAATCCAAAAGACATGATCGTATACTCATACAATCCATATCTGGTGGTAAAGGCGGTCTTTGGAATATCCGTTGCATGAATCATGAGTTGATGATAACCAGTTCTAAGATCAATCTTAGAGAACACTCTAGCACCAGTCAACTGATCAAACAGATCCTCTATCTTGGGCAGTGGGTACTTGTTCTTGATGGTGACATCATTCAACTTCCGGTAATCCGTACACAAACGGTTACCTCCATCTTTCATATCCACAAACAAAACAAGTGATCTCCATGGCGATGCGCTTGGTTGAATCAAACCTTTCTCTAGCATAGCATCGAGTTGCTTCTTCAGCTCCACTAATTCAGATGGGTTCATACTATAAGGTCTCTGAGCTATGGGTCCAGTTCCAGGAATTAGTTCAATAATGAACTCGATATCCTGATCTGGGGGCATACCGGGCAATTCATCTGGGAATACGTCGGGTATTCACAGACTACTCTGACTTGGTCAGTGGTTGGTTGGGCTAGACTCTTGTTGCATTTGAATTGACGGGGCAAGGTTTCAGAAACATGCTCTACTGATACTCCAGAGCTACTAGTCATGGTTATGGCTTTCTTGGCACAGTCGATCAATCATTTATGTTTCAACATCCAATCCATTCCTAGTACTACTTCCAAACCTTTGGTTCCAAGTACTATTAGATTGGCATAAAAATCTATTCCATTGATTCTGATAGGTACAGCCTTGCAAAATTTTCTAGCTTTGGTGGTTGAACCAGGTATTTGAACTATCATAACATGCTTCAATTTTGTTGGGGTTGAATCTTACTAGTGCATGCAAATTCTTTTGTAACAAACGAGTGCGATGCTCCAGAATCAAACAACACTCTTGCAAGTACTGAGTTAACAGAAAACATACCCAGCACGACATCAGGTGCTTCTTGAGCTTCTTCAGCATTCATGTGGAACAGACGGCCGTTGCGATTGAGCGAATTCCCTGGGGCAAATCTCCTTCCAGGCTGAACACGGCGTTGCTGCTGAGCGGGTGCATTCACGTTGGTGGCTGCTGCAAGCTTCTTAGGGTAATCATTGGAGTAGTGACCCTTGACTCCATATTCAAAGCAAGTAATCTGGGACTTGTCTTTGGTTGCAACAGGCACAACATTGCTTCCAGTCCTTGGGGCAGTATTGTTGTTGTTGTTGTTGGCCTTGGGCGGTGCACGGTTGAAATTGTTGGAGTTGCCGGGATTGTTGCTGTGGTTTCCTCCAGACTTCAGGTTTCCTCCGCTACGATTTTGGTAGCTGGGACGGGACCAGGCCCGGCCCTAGGGCGGCGCGAGCGGGGCGACCGCCCTGGGCCCGAGAAATCGAGGGGCCACAAAATCTAATCTAGCTAAAGCGCATGCAGCAGCGATTCGGAAGGATCTAAATCATCTAATGTGTCGGTGCCATTAGAGCATGTTAGAAGTTTTCTCTTGGACGATTTCAAGGAGGACGAAGCGTTGTGCTGTTTTTCCAGTATAGGCCGGAACTTGGGCCTTGATCGTTTTATTTGATTAGGCCTTATTTTCGGTTCAGTTAGCAACAAAGGGATTACGTCTGGGTAGGGGCCGTTTGTTAAAATAGAAGTGGGGTATGGGAGTGGGGCTGTATAGTTAAGTAGGTCAACGAAACTCCCTCAACAAGATTCCCTCAAAAAAAACTCCCTCAACAAGATCAATTTGAGTGTTCTAAGTAAACAATTTGAGAAGTGCAAAATTTAAAGCTACCTCGTTTAGGCAAGAGAAGCGAGAGTTAGATAAAAAGGCAGATCCATCTAATGTGCCATCCGAATCTACTTGGACATGAGCGACTCATCATCGGCCCCTACACGGCCATGCTAAGTTATGCGAGGCCAAGTCATAGAGAGGAGAAAAAAATGGTGCCCATGACCACCTCGATGACACGATTCTAGACGGAGTTGATGTTATAGTCGGTAAGATCGATATTGACATATCACCATCTTCAACTTAGAATCAAAAATATTGGCAGAAATTTTAGGAGAATAGTATATATATACATTTTTTACACAATAATCGCTTTCATACTAATAAAATTTTATACATAAACCTATAAGTTACTATTGTGATGCTTCTCGGGGCCCCAATTTTTGGGTTTGCCCCGGGCCCCCGAATTCTCAAAACCGGCTCTGGACGAGACATCGGGGGTCTGTTGTTTCTTGGGGCATATCCTACAGACGGGTTAGAGCGATACTTCTGGGTATTGTGGGACCCAGTCTGGTGCATCATCCTGCGCTTGCGGTTGTCATTGGCTTGGTTGATCTTCCCTTCCATCTGAATGGTAGAGTCTACAAGCTCTTCTAGATCTCCAAAACGGATGTTGACTAAAACAGTCTGCATCTCATCATGCAATCCATTCAGGAACCTTTCCTTCTTCTTGGCTTCAGTGTTAATCTCATTAGGGGCATATCTAGCTAGTGACAAAAATTTGTCACGGTACTCAACTACAGTCATCCTTCCTTGCTTAAGTTCCCTGAACTCATCTCTCATCCTGGTGACCAAACCTTGTGGCACATGGGTGCGTCTTAACTTGATCTTGAATGCTTCCCAAGTCATCATCTGACTGTCGTTCATGGTACGGGTGCTATTCCACCAGGCTCTTGCGTCTCCTGCCAGATAATGGGTGGCAAACAGTACCTTCTCATTGGCTTCAACTCCTACGACCTCTGAGTTTTTCTCCATGGTTTGCAGACAGTCATCAGCATCTAAGGGATCCTCAGATTTGTTAAAGATAGGTGGGTTGGTATTCTGTAAGTTCTTAAGCTTGGATCCATGATGATCCTGATTTCCATGGCCTTGATTATTGTGGGCCATCTGAGCTATCTATTGAAGAGTGGCTAGGTTGGCTTGGCGTTTAGCTCTACTAGCTTCACGGTTGGAAACTAGCATTTGCAGAATTTGCAGCATCGGATCTTGCGATGAATTGCTTCCTCCGGGGTTTCCACGAGTCATCTGAAGATTAAGATAGATAATGAGATAAGAGGGAAATTTCTAAGGTTCATGGTTTTGTTTCAAAAGCTTTAAACTTTGAGTTTGACTCGGGTTTTGCAAACTAACTTCTTCTTCTCATTCATTCATTCATTCAAGCACACAATACAACACACACCAGAACACAAATGGAAAACAGATGTTTTAAGAACCATTCCGTGAAGCTACGATACAGTGGGACCGATACAACTCACTCCTACGGTAGTGATCAAGTGCATCTACTCATCATCAATGAAGTCAGAATCATCATCATCGGTGTAGAAATCCATGGCATCATCCTCCAGGTAGTCGTTGTCATCACTAAGGTAAGAGTGAAGATCTCCCTGGATATCTTCACCTTCCTCCTCCTTCTTTGCTTCAAGCTGGACTTCCTATTCACAGATGGTCTTATCGAGAGCAGCCACCTTCTTGCGAAGACGATCAATGGTGCGATCCTTCTTGTCGCGCTAACGACAAAGTGATTGGCGCTCCTTGGCGAGAATGGCGAGAGTCTGGTCCTTCTTGACGGCAATGGCAAGGTTGTGGTTGGCGTAAGCTCGGGTATTGTCCAATTCCTTCTGCCTATCATACAGCATGAATTCAAGATTTTCCACCTGGCGCTTCAACTCCGGGTGACTTGGCATTCCCATAGAATCACGCCTTGCAAAGTGAGCAAAGCGAGTTCCCTGGATCAAGTTGATGTTTTGCCCACGCAGACGAGCAAGAGCTTCATGCATAGCCCTGGATAATCCATCTAGCCAATTGTTCTCTCGCAAGGTGAATTGGATCTTCTCAGAAGTAGGTGCTTCCATTCTGCCTCTGAGATCTGCAACTATCATCCATTGTAGATCTCCTCCTACGTGATCGTTGAGTTGGGCACCGAAGAATTCCGGATGCGGGCGCTCAAGATACTCTGACAGTGCATCTAGATCCCTCTCAAAGATCAGTTGACCTCTGTTGCCCAACTGGTAGAACTTGCAATACTGAACTTCCATCTATAAGAATTTAGGATGATTAAGTTAGTGAGGTGATCAAGTGTGTCAAATTTTATGTAGGAAAGTAAGAATATTGAGGAACATGATTTTTTTTAAAGAATCAAGGATAAGAGTGGGAATAGGTTTTCATAAATACTCACTTCATTTGTTTTGAAACTAAGTTTTTGTTCGGACGTCCATTCTAACTAGGGTCTCCTATGGTCAGGATGGCTCTAATACCAACTTGTCAACACACGGATTCTTAATCCCAGATGCCTGTTATGCCATATATCGCAATCCCAGGATTACCATTTTTGTGAGACATAACAGATTGGACATCACAGTACATCATCCATTACAAACCATAATAAGGTCTTACATAAATAAGGGGTCTCATGATCCAGTCTTAATAAAAACAAGCAACGGAATAATAAGCGTAGTAGTGGGCTCCATCTTCAGGGTCACATGCAATGCTGACGATGGGAGATGATCCTAGTTGTCGTAGACGTCCTATTGTCAATCATCCTGGTAGTCCTCCTCATAGTTTGGCCACAGGTATAGCCAGGGACAAAGCCATGAGTACTCTTTAAGTACTCACAAACTGTCAGTAACAAGTAAGGTAGTTCTAGTAGGAATCCTAAGCTCTAAGTTTATTTGCAAAAAGCCAGATTTATCTAAACTGAGTTTAGAAGTAAAGAAAACTAAATTAATATTCTAAATCACTTAAGTGGGAACCTAGTTTTCATATTCACAACCCTGTTGTGGTCAAGTCAAAGTTCATATTTCACTTCACAAGTCATTTTCAAAACATCTGACGACGGAACAGTATGGCCACTCCAACTGTCCATGACCGCGGATGCGGCTATTCCAATAGTTTGACACTCTGCAGAGGTGGTACACTTTCACCACAAAATTCGATACATCCATCAGGGATAACCCTGAATCATCATACTTAGTATGCGGATAATCAATCATAACCTTTCAATTACACACTCTAGTATAAGCACCTCTCTTATGAGCTTGGCCTCCCAGCCATGGCCATCTGCCATCCTGGGCACTGCATAGGTGGACAATTCACACTCACGAGGTAGCCTCAGCTCAAACCTCTTCCGCGAGGGAACCCATACTAATGCATATAAACTTCCGGCTAAGCCTTACCCAATTCAGGTATTGTGGTTCTACGGTAAAATTGGAATGGTATCGCATCCGAACCCAACCATTAGTTTTTGGTAAAAGGGATAAGGCTCATGCCTCAACATTTTCATCATCAAATCCATTTGTGTTTCTCAACACATGTCAAAACATCTCAATAGAATGACACATCATTCCAAGGTTTTCGTAATCATTTTCACCAAGTATTCCCATCTAAAGTGATCAAGTTTTATGCTTAGCACTAGCCACTAAGGTTAAGAGTGTTCACTAATGAGGGTGCTAATCTTCAATCTCATGCCATAGAATGGCATCTAGTATAGGCTTAGTTTTATACTCTTTATGCTATCTATATTATCTTTCCAAATACTCACAAAGCACTAACTAAAAGTAAAGAACTTTGGTAAAGTAAAAGAATAAAGCTTGCAAGTAAAACTTGGGATTATCTTGCAATTAGTGATGGCTTGTCTTGATTGGTGCAGTGATTGAAGTTTTCCTCTTCTTCTTCTAGGTAGAACTGCTCCTCTTCGTATCCGGGGTCGGTACTATCGTCTATAAATAAATACGGGGTACATGATCACCAAACAATACTTAACTAATTCTATTAAGCACACTAAGGCTCACACTTGATGATCTAGCATCCTCACAATCATTACATGGAATAAAGAACTAGTTTTATTTGTTTTATTTGAGAAAAGTAATTTCTACTCATTGAAATTAATTAAGATTTAATATTCTCCAATTAAAATATGGGATCATGTGGACACATGTCATCACCACATATTCTAATACATGGGAATGTGATTTAAAGTGTTGATCATATTTTATAAAGTTTAAGATTATCATTTAATAAATTTAAAGTGACTAGAAATGCCCTAATAGCATTCTTTTGGTACTAGAATGTCACTACATGCAAACCTAAATATTTTTACATATTCAGACACATTATTGTTGATTTTTGAAAAATGTTTGAAGTTGCACAAGTCTTTGTCTTAGTATTTTTACTAAAGATTATCACTAACTCCAAATGATTTATATCGAACAGGCTTGGATAGATAATTTAAATACCTTTATAACAAAATTTGAATCATGCAATTTGGTTTAGTGAAACTCTTTGAATTGATTTTTGAATCTATGAAAAAAAACTAGTGTAAACTAAAATGGAAAAATCAATATTTGAATTTCCAGGCTAGCACGGGAAGTTAAACAGACTAGCCCAACTGCACTACGCGTCGCAGCGGGCTACTGACAGATGGGGTCCACTCATCAGCGACTGCATCTAAGCGAAACGGTATCCACGCATCTGAGCCGTGCGATCTAATTCTAATCCAACGGCTAGGAGTCGTCGTCAATGATGAACTACTCCGGCGAGGAACTAAACCTAACGCGGGGGGTCTGGCGAGGCTCACCTAGGCTCCAGCTAGGGTCAGCGATGGGGGCAATCGACGTGGTAGACGACGGCGGTTCGAGGCACGATCACGGCAGGTCTTGGGGTGGTCAAAATCGACGGCGCCCTTCTTCTCCAGCAGCGGCGGGCTTCGGCCAAATTCCGGCGAGAGAGAGCTCGCCTTGCTCCGGGAAGAAGTGGGGGGAGGATCAGTGAGAAGTGGTGAGTGTTGGGGTGTGGAGAAATGAGGCAGGGGAGGCCTCCTTTTATACTGCGGCGAGGGGACCGAACAGTGCGGGTGTGAGCTCGTCGGTGACGATGCTACAGGAGGCTAGCGGCGCGGCTGAGGCTAGGGGATGCTGTTGTGTTCCCTGGCGGTTCTTACGGGCGTAATGGCGAGGCGTGGGGTGGTGTGGTTTGGTCGGGAGCGTGCGGCGCTCCGAGATACATTGCAAATGTATCTATAATTTTTGATGTTCCATGCTTGGTTTTATCTAATTTCGTGTGTTTTGTCCACACTTTGGAATGCTTTTCATATGATTTCTTGGACTAACCTATTAACAAGA
Source organism: Avena sativa (assembly GCA_916181665.1). Classification (NCBI taxonomy): domain Eukaryota; kingdom Viridiplantae; phylum Streptophyta; class Magnoliopsida; order Poales; family Poaceae; genus Avena; species Avena sativa. The sequence continues at coordinate 454,526,954 of OV702288.1, read as the reverse complement.
GCCACAGTGCCAGCTGCCTGTTTTCTGCTGTTTTTGGTTCCAGGAAGTCAGAAAATGAATATTCTCGAAATTGGACGGGACAAAAGCCAAAGTTGCTATTTTACCAGAAGACATCTGGAGCCAGAATACGAGACGGAGAAGGGCTGGGGCCCGGCCACACCACCTGGCCACGCGGCCAGGCCTGGCCCATGCCAGGGGTGGTCTTGGCGACCCCAACACCCCCTCGGCCTCTCCTTCCGCCTATATATTGCCTCCGATACCAAAACCCTAAGTACCCGATCAAAAATCCACGAAAGAGTCTATAGCCGCCGTCATATCCATCCCTAGATCGGGAGGGATCTGAAGCTCTTCCCGACACCTTGCCAGAGAAGGGAATTCACCCTAGAGGCCTTCTTCATCATCATGCAAGCCTCTAGTGTGATGCGTGAGTAGTTCATCTCTGGACTACGGGTCCATGTAGTAGCTAGATGGCTGGTTCTCCTCCTTTGTGCTTTCATGTCTAGATCTTGTGAGCTCCGTTCATGATCAAGATCATCTATTTGTAATTCTGCATGTTGTGTTTGCGGGGATCCGATGGATATTGAGATGCTATTTCAGATTGATTATTGATTCTATCATGTCTTTGTTATTTGTGATCTTGCATGCTTTCCGTTGTTAGTAGCTATCTTGGCCAAGTAGATGCTAGCAACTCCAAGAGTTAGTATTTATGCTCGATAGTAGGTTCATGCCTCTGGTAATCTGGGGAAGTGACAGAAATCTCTAAGGTACTAGATGTGCTGTTGCTACTAGCGAGAAAACAACAATCCTTTGTTCATAGAACAATCGTATTGTTTACTTTACACGCAATTCGTAAAGCAATAATCTGTGCTTGCAACTTAATACTGGAGGTGGTTCGGATGATAACCTGAAGGTGGATTATTAGTCATAGATGCAGTTAGATGGCGGTCTATGTATAATGTTGTAATGCCCAATAAAGTCTCAAAGGAGTCAAGATGATTAGTATATGCTTGTATGCTTTCTCGATGTTTGTCAATTGCCCCGCTGTAATTTGTTCACCCAGCATGTTATCTATCTTAAGGAGAGCCACCTCTAGTGAACTATGGACCCTGGTCCTTTCTTTTACATTCAATCTACAAATTGTTTACTGTTTTGTGTTTACTTTCTGCAAACTATTACTTCCTTCCATTCGATACGTTTAATCCTTTGTTTTCAGCAAAACCGGTGAGATTGACAACCTTATCGCAAGTTGGGGGCAAAGTTCTGTGGTTGTGTTGTGCAGGTCTCCACGTTGCTGCTGGCACCGGTAGTGCGCCCTGCCAACGTTCAGCTAGCTACACCTTTGGGGTGTTTCCTTGCTCCTACTGGATTGATAAACTTGGTTTCATACTAAGGGAAAACTTGCTGATGTGCTCATCATACCTTCCTCTTGGGGTTCCCCAACGAGCTCGATATATTTTGGGCTATCATCACTCCACGCGGACGCACAGGTGTTTGCGACGGTGTGCGACAGCTGCGGGTCGCGCGGTGGCGAACGGGGGTGTCTGCGGGGTTGCTATGATCATGGCGAGCATGGGCATGCGCGGCGAGGGCGAGGCTCGGTCTATGCGAGGTGGTCGGGCCCGGCGAGCTAGCGCACTCTGGGCATGGCACAGAGGCATAGGGCGCGGCAGTTCTAGGGTGGTCCAGGGCTCGTCTGTGGTCGAGGCTTGGACAGGGGGTGGCGATGGAGTGCGGTGTTTCTGGTGCGCGTCGTGGGAGAGGGCGGCGTGGCTTCTGGTGCGCGTCGTGGGAGAGGTCAAGTGGAATTGGTTTGATAGGTTTTTGAAAAAGTGGGATCTTATCATATGAACTAGATTCAATTTTCAACTGTCCATTAAATTGATTTGGAGAATGTTTTTGTTAGTTTGTAAAGTGGGCCTTGATACAATTTTACTTGGTCTAGCAGGGAGTGAAAAGAAGTAGAAATGTTTCTATTAAAATTTCTCTTCTAGGAACACACAAAATGACCTAGTGATTCACTTTGGTCAAAATGACCATTTGCTTTATTTATTCATATTTGATTTCTTTTTCTTTTGATTTTGTTTGTAAATGGCCTAGATGATGTAGTATTCACCTTTAAACCATTTCACATCATTTATAACAATCAAGCATGGAAATTTCAATCAATCACACATTAATGCAAAACTAACATGCATTCATATTCATTTTATTAATAATAGTTTTTGTTAACCCTAAATTGGGTGGTTTGAACTTGATAATCTTTATTAGGGTTTTTGGGATGTTACAGGCGCACATTAGCAGCCGGAGAAGTTGCATGTTGCACAGTAGGAGCTGTTGTTTGTCGCTGCACATTAGGAGCTGGTGTTTGTTGCTGCACATTGGGAGTTGCTCTTTGTTGCGGCACATTACAGTTGACGTTTTTGTTGGTTGCTTTCTTCTTCCGAACTTCTACTAGTCGCGTGAACTTTGTTTTCATCTCCCTAATATGTCTATGGGAAATGGATTCCTCTTGCTCTAATTCACTAAGGACTTTAGCCATTTGCACAAATGATCTAGACAAGTTCGCAAAGCGTAGTTTCTACTGTGACACTTCCGGCATCACATCATCTTGTACTGGATCTATAGGAAACGGTGCATCCTCGATTTCTTGATGAGTCTACCTTTTCAATATGAACCTATCTGGTATTGCATCAATACCTCTATGTGTAAACACCTTTAGCACGTGGCAGCAAAGAATACAATCGCGTTGGATCTGGCAGCAATCACAGTTGAAGTGTCCACCATTAGCATTTACTATGTAGTTCCTTGACCCAGAAGGATAGCACCCCACATTGTTAGGAACCAATAAGTACATGTTCTGCCTAGGCGTTTGCACATTGTAGCGGCTAATAAGTTCAAATTCTAGTCTGAACCGTAGGTAAATGTCCCGAGTATAAACAACCAGCGCATGCTTCTCTATTGGGAACAAGGACCATGGCTTCACCTCAAACTCATCTACCCGATAATCATTGATGCCTTCCTTGCCCAAAATCTTCCCCTGAATTTTCTCATACTGCCTCACAAAGTGCTTGATTGAATTCTAGGGGTTTATGTAGTGCTTTAGAACTGCATTGAACCCTTCACTCCTGAGGGGAAGAAGCGCCCTCTGAAGTTGCATGGAACCCATGTATGAGCATTCTTCTTTAACCAAGAAAAAGTCTCATTATTAGACAGTCCCCACTTCATGACCAGTTTAGTCCAACTTGCTTCAAACTCTTCAATAGTCATACTTTCATCAATGCATTCATTAAACTCATCAGCTAGACCAGGACAACGCCCTAGGAACAAACCTAGCTTCTCATTAGCTTTTTTCATGATGTGCCAATGACAATTTCTGTGCATACTATCAGGGAAGATGGCTGAAATGGCTATCCCCATAGCCCAGTCCTGATCCGTGATAATGTTGTATGGCTGCATGCCATGCATCGCTTCAAGGAACTCCCTGAATAGCCACTTAAAACTTTCTTCCTTCTCATCTCTAAGGAAACCACAACCAAGCATAAATACTGCCCATGCATGTTTATACCAATAAATGGAGCAAAGAGCATGTTGAAGCGATTTGTATAGAAAGTTGTGTCAAACGACACACAATCATGGTATGCTTCTACATAAGCTTTCCTTGCAATATTGTCAACCTAGAATATACTTTCTACTCTGTTCTCTGAGTCAAATGAGAATTTGTAAAAGAAATTTGGGTCCTTTGCTGCAACTCTTTGAAGTATTCGAGCGTTTCACCAATGTCAAACTCTCTGTTTTCACTCCTGAATTCAGAGCACATGTTCGATATTGTCTTGGGTCCATATGGGACAAAAGCATCTTCACCATAAAATTTAGACATGACCTCCATCATGTGCCCTATACATATGCAAAACAAACACACAAAATGTTAGTAAACTAAATAGTTTTCTTGTTATTTGTTTGAGAACATAAGCAACATCATGCGGGAGTGAGCTTCTTTTTCTTAAAGAAACCATTTTTCAAGTTGCAATTATGTAGGCATCTCAGGAATTCCTTTTCATCACTGGGGATACCCCTGTGCGATCTCAAGTACTTTGTGAGAGATGGCTTCACAATCATGAGATGATTATGCTCAACAACAAAATATGTCACCTCCCACGTGTTATCAATCAACTTGACAAACATCCTAGCTAGGCATTTTGTTTGTTTTATCAGTTCCCTCTTGCGCTTAACTCTAAGCCTGCTACTACTTTTTGATCTTGATGGTCCACCTTATCCATCTTCAGCATCATCACCATCAAGTTGAACAGGGCTAACATCTTCAACCATAGTCATTCTCTCTCTTTTCTCTTCTTTTTTCTGTTTTTGGCCTGCGATACTTGTTGCACACAAATTGTTGTTTCTCAAGTGTATTTTTGTTCTTATCCCTCTTCAAAGTATTATACTTGATGGAAAAACCAAGCTTCAGAGCATAAGCATTGTAATGCTCTCTTGCCATCCAAACCGAGTCAAACCTCATCCCAAGGAAGGGTTCTTGCGGGCTCGGTGCAACTTCCTCGTTCATGCCAGAGGCACCTTCAGCCAACTCAGGGAAAGTGGTAGATTCTATATGAAGAGCAGCCGTGTCCATGCTATGGTTTCCAACAGCAAGCAGTGGGCCATTGTGATGTGCCCCCTGCCACTGTGTTCGGAAGAATCACCACATGTCGCACCTTGCTCGTGCACCACTGGGTCTAGAGATTCACCAACAAAATTTTCTGCGGGAGGCTGAGTGAAAAACTATGGCTCCAGGACATTGACATTGTCATCTTCAAAAGGGGGATTTAGATCTAAACTAGACGTCCTGCAAACATGATAAATAGGACTGACTGTTTGATTTATCTAAAACCAAATTATTGAGATTTTTCATGCGCAAATAACACAAAACATCCATACTGATATGATTTCATATTTTTTTGTAGACCTTCTTTTCACTACAAACAAGAAACATTGTGCAGAAAACACGACATCATCAGGTCAAGGGAAAGCGTAATCTGAAGATACAAAGTTATCCTTTTTCTCTGGGGTTTTTGGATATTATGCCCAGGTTCCTTTTCTTTTTGTGTACTAAAAAAAACCTTTGTTCTCCCACAACTCTTTAGCCTGCACCCGCAGTGGATCACCTAAGTTGGTTTCAGAAACTGCCTAAGTTGGTTTCAGCAATATGATAAGTTTATTTCAGCGATGTACTCAGTTGATTTCAACTGTTTTCGGTCTAAGGTAGTAGATGGGAAGATTTGTTACTACCCCTGGGTACCTATGTGCAGGTTTGTGTGTACTCAAATAAAAAACTTTTCTTCCTACCACAACTGATATAATCTGAGACTGTCTGCTGGGAAGATTGTGCAAGGTTTTGTTTCTTGGGGGAGGCTACATACTTGTGTGCAGGTTATGTTTTTGAATCTTCTCCATGATGTACTTTTGCTAGAAGCACAAATCTGCTGAAAATCCATGACCATTTTATCATGGATTTGGATTTTTTTATCATCTGATCTACATGCTGGAGGCAAGTTCAGAGAGAGGAGAGATTTTTTACCTTCTTTTCAAAGTGTGTCCTCCTCCTGTTTTTATAGGGAGGGGAGAGCTGAACATGGGTTGTGACCAAGAGAGATCTGGGAGATGTGGTAGTGCTTTCTTATATCGGTGCTTTCACCCATTGAGGTCTGGAGAAAGAGGAGGAGGGAGGGGAGAAGTAGAGGGAAGAAGGGGGTGGGGAAGACTGGTTGTCTTGGAGAAGAAGATCTGGAAAAGGCACACTGGGAAAAGAAGCGTTGGGAGGGATGCAATGCGCGAAGCACGGAGAGAAAAGGCGCGCTGCCTCCGATCGGTTCCAAAAAAAACTGAGCAAGGTCTGGTTTGGACTAGCCAGCCTCCGGAGGCTCGCTAGCCACATCCTTTGACTTTTGAGTCGATGATTGTTTTGGAAAATTTGCTCCTGACACTGTTATTTGTGTCCTTTGCCAAAACACACCACTAAATCCCGTATTTACTTGGTACCATTAAAGTTTTGTGGTACATTTGCTGTAACACACCACCGGGTTAAAAAAGGAAAGTCGGGTCTACATGAAAAATAGCCTATCGGAATTAACTTTTTTCCCTCGTCTTTATCCGATGTCCTCTTCTCCGGCGACCGGTCCAATTCCCTCCATCCCTGCCGACGGTTGCCATTGCCCCTGGACTCGACTGTAGGCTCGACTGTAGCCGTCGCCCATAGCTCCACCCGCTCAACCAAGCATGGCACCGCCTCCACAGCCCAGCTGCCGGCTATCTCCGAGGCGCCGTCATACTCGTGGTCAGACTCAGTCCGATCAGGCATAGTTCGGGACTAATGTTGGCGCCGTGTTCACGGCAGATTTGGTTGACTGCGCCATTGTGCTCGCTGTCACTGAACAATCCACCAAGTGGATGCTACTGAGGTGTTTGGCCGGAAAATTAGGTGGACAGTGGCGGCACTATGTTGACTGGGTGGAGATCACGATGACAAGTGCTCCATGGCAGCAACGAGTTTGACCAATCATGGTTCACATATCCATTGTTTTCCGCTCGATATTAAAACTTTTCTTTTTTGACTATGTGATGTGTTACAGCAAAGGCGTCACAATTTGTAATGGTACTCGTCAAAGACATAATCCAGTGGTGTGTTTTGGCAAATGCCTCAAAATAACGGTGTCTAGGAGCCAATTTTCCCTTTTTATAAAGAAAATATATTAATATCGTGATAATATGATTACATCTACTGCAACAACGCAGTGACCTAATGGATTAGGGATGCACATGGTTAAAAGCAAAAGAATTATCAAAGGAAAAGTCATGCTGTAGTGACCTATTCCTTGTAGAACCGGTACAAACACCACAAAGATAGTACCAGAAATCCAAATACTCTAAAAGCGACGCATCCAAGAAGAAAACAATGCACAAGCATCATCGTCGTCCGAACATAAATCATAGGTTTTCACCTTAAAAAAAGCCCGCGCTCTCGAAAAAATGCGTTCAACAAGGCCATTGATAGACGCAACCAATTAAGGTCGGACCATGGATTTTCACCCTAAAAGCTAAAATTTTGTACTTCTCTTGTGTTGTCACCCCCACTTGTCGATGTCGCTTCTACGAGTCACAAATCACCATGCAAAATCCTCAACACCCTGAAGACCCGAACCACCAATACTAGTCTTTCTCTTTGACTTCACCATGAAATGTAAAAGACATGTCCCATGATGGTAACATACTGCTGGCTTCGGTGGTTGGAGGAAATCTTAGGGATCATTTTGTATTTCTCGATCTCTTTCGGTTTTATCTGCAAAGTTTTTGGGATAATCAGTTTAGCCTAGTCTATTTTTTAGTGTCCACATGTGTTGTTTTATGAATTTAATTTTCAATTCATGAAATATGTGGTTGCTATATAAAAAATTAAACCACATGTCACGTGTGAGAATAAAAACACACATCGATGTACATTATAATATATGTAACTACATCATGTCATATCTTGCCAAATGGCCCAAAACCTCTTGTCAAATACTCTCTTTGTTCCATAATATAAGCTTTTTTACAAGTTGTTGGCTTATATTGTGTAACAGAGAGAGTAATACTTAACTAATTAATACGGTAAGAATATCTCCAGCCACCCCAAGGTCCTAGGAGGCCTTGTTTAGCGCCGGATTAACGCACAAATTCACCCGACGATCCCAATAGCCCCCCGACTCCCTCTGGGGTAAATTGGGGGCGTTGACGTTTTTTTTCTCCCGTTTCTGGCCTCCAAGCTATTTTCTCCCCCCACTAGTGAAAATAGCACCAGCGTTCCACTCCCCCTAGAAGCCTATTTTTTAATTGTATCTACGCACAAATTCATCCGACTTCTCCCTTTCTGGCCTCCAAGCTATCCCCCTCCCCCCTCCAAGCAGGGTCGGGGGGGGGGGGGGGGGGGGTCTCAACGGCTAAAGATGCTCAATAAGCTGCACCATGCATGTGCAGAACCCTCAGACTAGACGAGTAGTATTGACTTGATCTACACCCTCTTCAATTACTTCACTTGGAGGTTTCTACTCCAAAACGACTAAAGTTCAAAAAAAAAAAACTCCAAAACGACTCTTTAGAACGATATAATCTACTTTCCGGAATAGGTGAATATGAAAAAAAATAGAGTTAACTGAACACATAAAACATAGCATGCATGTAAAAAAGAGAGAAAAATACTGGAAACTGAGTTCCAGACGTGCCAATGATTTTTTTTTTGCAAAAAATATAGTCCCGCTCCAAGTTGTGCGGAGCCGACCTAGTGCAGTTAGGCTAAGTATCTTGGAGTTAACTTGAGACAGGTGCCATCGTGCAAACGAAGCTTGGCCCTGATGGTTGGATTCCCTATGGGGGAAACCAGCCTATCCAGATTTAAATTCTAGACTTGGCATGGGTGTTTATATTTATCTGTATTTATTCTAGAATTATCCGGCGCGCCTGTGTTGTACCGTGTTCTCAAGGGGAAAAAAGACAGCAGGACCAGGAGTAGTGAGCCAGCTGATCCAGGAGTTCGGTGTTGAAGATGTTGAAGTCGAATTGAACATCGAGGGTGGATTCTAAGGGCATCTACATCGGGCCAACCCAAACGGGTGATCGAAATGGTCCGTTTCTATCTGTTTGGATCAGGCTGCGGTCGCTTTTGGATAAAAAATTCAAATATAGACAATATGAGCTAAAAGTGGCAAATTTCATACATATTTATAAATAATTTACATTCAAATATAAAAACCTAGATTTAAACTAGTCCTAAAACTACTGATCTTCTGCAGTCGGCGCCGCCCCGTCCATCTAGGGACCGAGGTTGATGTACTTCGGCGGCGTCCAGAGGTGTGTCGGTAGCAGGCCCAGAGCAGGCGCGGGTGTAGGGCTGGTCGATCACCTGGCCAGGCTAGGCTGGCCACGCATCCATCTCCATCGGCGCGGGCAGAGCAGCCCATCCCGACAGAGGCGATGGTGGAGGCAGTCCCACGTTCACCTGCGCTACCAGGCCGGTGAGCTCTGGACGGCCTCCTGGTAGCCGTCCCACATGACGTCCCCGTCCTTCGTGGGCGCGATGGCCTGCTCGGTGAAGGCGTCCTCGTCGTAGCCCCGCGCCAGGAGCTCGTGGTACTCCGGGGGCAGGTGCACGGTGGCAGCTGCGGCCTCCTCCTCCTCCTCCTTGACGATGATGTCGGGGTCGTCGTCGCCGATCTCGGCGTCAGAGTGGTTGACGGCGCCGTTGTCGTCGAGATCGAAGGCGGGGAGGGCATGGGACCCCCACGGCTCAAACTCACTGCAGAAGGAGCTCGCATGCCGCGCCATGTGCTCCCACTCTAAGAACTTCTTCTAGAACACCTTGTTCTGGTAGGCACAATCCCACCGGAGGGCCTGTGGGAGCTTGCGGATGCGCCGTGCGATCTCCTCCTCCAGCGCCTTGGGCGCGGGCGGCGTCGGCAGCCGCTCCCGGTTGAGATGCCAGCCCATGGGGAGGGAGCCATCATGGTGGGCGATGCTTGTTCCCTCCCTCCATCATCGCTCGCACTCCGCCACGCGAACGTAGCGCCGGTCACGGCGGGAGTCCTCCTCCACCTGGCGCTTGGCGGGGCGGCCGATGAAGTCCTGTGTCTATGGCGGCGGGGGCACGACCCCCTGAAGGAAGGACGGCATGCCACTCCCCTGCCTGCGCCGGTCGCTCAAGACGGATCCTCCCGCCTTGTGGTCGTTATTGGCCTTCTTGAACCACCCTGGCTTCTTCATCATTGGCGGTGGTGGAGGCGATGGCGAGAGGTGCTGGGAGGGTGTGCCTGGCGATGGCGAGAGGAGGAAGTGCGGCGCCGACGAGCGCAGGGCCCTGCTTAAGTCGCCCCTTCCCGGGCGAGCACGCACAGGTTCTCGCGCCTTCGCCTTCAATGCCAGCGTGGGAACTCAGGCGGCATCCCGTCAGTCACAGGCTGACGCCCCGTCGGCATTGATGGCCAAGACTGCCACCCGCGCCTCTGAATCGGTGTTGTGGTTGCGTCTGAATCGGTGTCGCGTTTGCGTCTAAATCGGTGCCCCGTTAAGCGGTCGCTGATGGGTGGGCCAGTAGCACACGTGAGAGGACACACCCTCGGTCCACTCGTGTCCGCCCCGACGCATTGGCCACACAAATTTGATGTGCCGATGGATCGAGCCGGATGCGTTGGTCCGAATGGGTCGTGCCGCTGGAGAGACCGCGCACTTTCTACACGTCTGTCCGGGTGGATTGGGTCAGCCAAGTGAAGATGGCCTAAAATAAGATGCGTCGTAAGAGGGCAGATTTGTTAAGAAATGAACATGGTTAGATTCAAGCATTGTGTAGAAAAGAAAGGCGCATCCATTGAATAGGGGACTGCGTTGATTAGAAAAAAACGCATAGCTGTGGCTCACTTACCTTTTCCCTAGGCGGAGATTTGAGACCGCCAAATATGGCTTCCAACTTTAATAAGCTGGAAAGTATAGGGGTGGCAGGTAAAAAATACAAGGAAGCCTCAAATAACACTTGCAAAGGACTGAATTCGAAGATAAGGGCCTCCACAATTACAGAAAACACCCCAGCAGATAACTGGAAAACGCAACCAGGTCCACGGCGTATCTGCCACCATCGCCAGCGACCTCGGAGGCAAGCCAACATCGAGGTCAGAGTGCGGGCTCGACGAAGCTCATTCGGCGATAAGACTCAGCGACAGGCCATCTCCAAAGCACCGGGGACAGTACCACTTGGTGGAGAGGACACGGCGAGTTCCAGCGCAGAGCCAAAGCAGCAACGGAGCGGCATCCCTACTGCCCTTGGGTCCGGCGCGGCGATGGAGAAAACCCAGCGGAACGCATCGGAGAAAAGCTCCAGACGAAACCGCCACGGCAAGCCACCACCCCCTCAGATCGAGCGGCCACCATGGCCACCAGAAGACAAGGAGGGAGACCCAGCGCGGCACGGACGACACCAGCAACCAGGCGAAGAACAAGAGGAGCCGACATAGAGGACTGCTTCCCCCTCGCCACCACGGCCGGTCGGGAAGAAGAAACCCTACGCCAGTCCTGCAGCACCAAAACTCCCCCGCCACCATGGCTGGCCAACCAAGATGCCCAGGACTCCACCTTCCACCACCAAATGTCAGCTCCTAGGCCATTATTGCGAGCTTCTAGTAGCAGATCTCACACTCCCTCTTGCCTCCGGCCACCGGAGCACCCCAAGGAAGCAGATCTACACCGGCGGGCTTCAAATCAAGGTCGGCGATTGAAACCCTAAGCTCCGGGTAGAACGCCCACAACGGCGGCAAGAACACCGCAAGCAACCTACAGACTAACCTAGACTACTCCGGCACCTCCCCTCCGCCACCTCCGGCTAGCTATGCCGCCGGAGGGGCTCGGGTTCAGCCCGGCCGCTCTCTTCTTATCTCGGGTTAGTGTGCACGGGAGGAGGAGGCCCCCAGGTTACTGTGTACGGTCTACTTTGGCCATTCCCTAAGTTTATATATGACCTAACAAGCGGCATTTCTTTTGAAAAATACTCCCTCCGTTTAAATAAGTATGCTCTTAGATCCTGTCCGAGGTAAAAAAATTGACCGACTTTGTTGAACAAATAGCAACATATATGACATCGATATCGTGTAATATGAAACTACATTTTAAGACAGAACCCGTGATAGTAAGTGGATGTCATAATTTTATTTTTATTATACAGTTGGTCAAACTTTAAAATATTTAACTCAAAGATAAAAGTCAGAACTACACTTGAGAAAGTTTGGCCCCACCTCAAAACTAATTCAGAATTTGGCCCTCCAAAGTCAGCACCGATGAGATGGGGCCAAACCTAGGGCCAGATTTTGAATTATTTTCTACGATGAGGTAGATGTATGTTATAGCATCTCTAACATATCCTAGATAAAATGAACTCGGATAACTTGCATCACGCGATGTGGAAAAGGTGTATCCAATGCCGCGCTGATCTGGGGCGAAACAAATTCCCAAAAACTCGGCCCGGATTTATGCAGGACGAGTGTTTAGTTGATTTGTTCTGACCAAGGACCGCGCGGTACCGGGAATTGGTGTAGATTTCATATGTCTCAACACAACTTGGTACAAATTGTGTTATGCATATCGTATCGTATCAAATAAAGTATGCGCATAAACACAAGTATCAATCAAACAACACAAGTATCTGAAAGAATGCATAATTGAAATGTAGTCGGTGATCAAACAACATCATTGTTGTCAAGATCATTTCTGGCACCATCTTCATCGCCACTGGCCATAGTTTCATGATCACCTTAGGCCATAGTGCCACCACCACCATTGGCCATAGAGCACCACCACCACCGTCCATTGTAGTAAGAAGCTCTCATCTTTTCCATTGCATGATCTTCGTTCTTTGCATCTCCAAAAACTCTCATGCCAAGGGATCCATCCACTTGGATCGTAAATCATGATTCAGCTGCCTCGGCAAGTCTGCAGGCTTGGCCTTGGTGGCCTGGGCCTCGGCCTTCATCGCCTTGGCCCTCACCTTGATCTCCTTGACCTCAAGTTTCTTCTTGTCATCTTCCCGAACGGCTTGCCACTTGGTATCCTTGAGCTCATATTTCTTTGAGACCATGTACAACTTGGTCTCCATGTGTCTTGCCATCCAAGTTTCCTTGGACTTGACTAACTCGCCAATTTTCTCTCTCAAGCTTACGGACTCTGAGGGAGATATGCCCTAGAGGCAAATATTAAAGTGTTGTATTTGATGTATCTCTTGTATGTATATAATACGTTTCGTGTCGTGCTATAACTGTGTTAATATGAAATATTAATACACATGTGGTATGTAAACAAACTGTGTCTCTAGTTACCTCTAGCGAACTAGTTCATTGGTCATGAGGATGATCTAGGATTTCAGGATCATGGGCATTTATGCCAATTGACAATAATGGCATATCATTGGTTGAGTGATGTGATAGACAAACATCCAATAGTTGTATCATAATGAGATCTAGTTACAAAGTTCACCATGATGATAATAAAAAGAAAAACCTCGCAACCTAATTCTTGGACTGTGAGATAATGCAAATCATCGTTCTAGAGGGAAGCTTAGATGGTATCAAGTATCAGACCGTAACTGGGTGATAAAAAAGGTGCCACTCAGGTTTTCCAAAGGAACGCGTAGAGGAGTAGATATCAAGACCAGGATTTGCCAATCCATGTAACCGATAGATACACGTGGCCATCTCGGTGACATTGCATTAACAAAGCTTGCAAGCGTGTGACTAGGTCACGGGATGCAACGAAATGGAAACAAGTAAACAAGTTCATCGGTAACGAGATCAAACGAAGGTATGGAGATACCGAAGATCAAATCTTGGATGAATTAGGTATCAAGTAGCAAAGGGAATGGGAATCGACGTTGAAGGTTCAAGCGATAAAGATTCATGAAATGCACGGGGGTCATCATGGGCATCCAGGTTTCGTTGATGATCATTGGTATGAGAGAGGTCTCAATCATGTCCGGAGTGTTTTCGAACCGAAGGGTGTCACGCTTAAGGGTGGGGACGCATAGGGATAGATACGGCATCATAGGAGAAACGGAGAGAGAGAAACCGGAATAGTTCCGGGTAAAACCCGATGTTGATTGGGGGGTCTGGAAGGAGTTAAGGAGTGGAGGAATATAATAATATGTGTATTTTATATTAATTGGTTGAATTAATATTAAAAAATATATTTTATTTTATTTATTATAGGCATCCCATTGCTAATGGGCCTCACCCGAAGGAGAGGCCCAAGAGGGTAAGGCGCCTAAGGGAGGAGGGCTAGCCGGCCTAGCCCTAGTGGGCTGCCCACATGGGGCTCACCTAGGGCCGGCGGCTGTGGGAATAGTCCCACACCGCCTGCCCCTTGGGTGGTGCCCCTCCCCTCCCACTATATATAGGGGTTACCCCCTCCCCTTGGAATCATCCCATTCTCTCATCTCTTTCTCATTTCCTTTGAGGGTTTCTCCGTAATATTGGAGAGGACCTCGAGAGTTTTGAGTTTCTCCACTTTTACACTACCGTCGTGTGATCTTTGCTCCACCATCTTCCTCTTCTGCTGCTCGGCTGGATTGAAGCCCGGGAGACGCCGCCTACACCGAATATGTGTAGTACTTTGGAGGCACCACACTTGGGGGTGCTTAGAGCTGCTCGTCTTCATCAACATACGCCTTCCTGCATAAGGTGTTACTCGGTCTTCAAGGGTATGAAAATCGTCTTCCTTTTCTGTTACTTATGTCTATATAGTATAGATCCTGGTATTAGTGTTCACGTAGTTAGAATTTTTTTGTTTTATGCTCCAGAATCCTACAGAGTCGGCCTTGCTCTTTGTCATTTACTTCTCCATCTTCCTTCTGTCAAGTGGAACATGCCAATGTTGACCTCATTCGATGCCAACATATTCACATACGAGTACGGAATGGAATGCAAGCTATATAATCAAAAATCAAAAGAACAAAGCAAAATGTCACAAATTCGGAAGGGATTTGAGGGGAAAGGGGGATAATGTTGGGTTCGCAGCATAGAAAACAAAAAATTTCCTACGATGGGAACTATACGCCAAGATCTATTTACTAGATACAAGCAACGGGTGGATATACATCCATAGAGAACTTACCCTCAAAGACAACAAAGCTTTGTTAACGAGATGGAACTCGTGGATGATGTAGTCGTACACTTGCCGATCTCAAGATCGTGATGAAGTCCAGCAGGTCTGGCTCCAACACGTCCATCAGATCCAGCTCTAGCAAGTCCAGCACCGGAAAGCAGCGGTGAATCCGTGATCGCACACACGTCCAGTACCCTGACAACATCCCTCCCTCGCTCTAGCAAAGCAGCGGAAGCAGCAAGTCCTTTCCAGATAAAGCCACCGGGAACATGTATCTCGCTAATCCGAGACCATGGGGAATAACTAGAGGGGTGATACGTCCATTTTGCATCACTATTCTATATCATAATTTACTATTATTCATTGATATATTTCGTATTAAGGGATGATACTTATGTAATTTCATCTGTTTTTGCATGGTTGATGACTTTTGGAGCATGGACCGCTGCAGTCTGGATTCTGATGGAAAAGGTGCTATTTGGAGGCAAAATTCGCGAAGATCAGAAAATCTGGGAAAATATATGGAAAATTCTATTTTTCCAGAAGACGAAGGAAGCCATAAGGAGGAGTGGAGATGGGCCACAGGAGGGCCACACCACCCCCTGGCGCGGGCCACCCTAGGTCGCGCCACTAGGTGGTGTGGCCGCCCTAGCCCATGTCCAGCTCTCCTCTCTGACGTATATCATCCTCATGAAACCCTAATACTCGAGGAGCAACCACAGAAAGATTCTGCTGCCTCTGCGGGGCGGAAAACACCGAGAGAGAAAGATCTCTTCGGCAGACAGATTTCTGCCAGGGGAATTCCTCCCCGGAGAGGGGAGATCGTCACCATCAACATCACCATCAAGCTGGACTTCATCGGGATCATCATCATCATCATCGCCACCATCATCACCATCAGCACCCTCATCACCATCTCCATATTGCTGTAACAATTGGGTTGAATCTTGCATAGTTCTTAGGGGAAACTTTCCTGGTATTGATTACTCCTTGTAGTTGATGCTATTGAGTGAACCGTTGAATTATTGTTTATGTTCAGATTGTTATACATCATTATTCCATCTCTGATCATAATCCATATGATGTCTTGTGAGTAGTTCGTTTTGTTCTTGAGGACATGGGAGAAGTCATGTTGTTAGTAGTGGAGTTGTGTTGAGAAAGATTCAATAGTTTGATACTTAAGTTGTGGTGCACTTATTCTAGTGGTGTCATATGAACGTCGACTACATGACACTTCACCTATATGGGCCTAGGGGAATGCATTGTGTATTTGGCTACTAATCATAGGGGTTGCCGGAGTGACAGAAACCTAAACCCCCGTTAGGAAACCATTGCACAAGAGACATCAGGGTCTTAGAGTTTAAAGTTGTGGTTAGGTTTCTACCTTAATTACTTTCTTATACTTATGGATGTTTGCAAGGGGTATAATCACAAGTATGTATTAGTCCTAGGAAGGTCGGTACATTAGCACAGGTTCACCCACACAACACTTAGCAAGCTAAATAAGATTGATCAACTATATGAAGCGAAAGCACTTGACAGAATTCCCGTGTGTCCTCGAGAACGTTTGGTCATCTTAAGTAATACAACTGGCTTGTCCTTTGCTGAATAAAAGATTGGGCCACTTGCTGCATTTATTCTTATTGTCTTTTATTTACTCGTACTTTATTTACCTGCATTATCAAAACCCCCTAAAAATCCGTTTGCTAAGTATTTACAGAGAATTCCTGCTCGAAACCACTAGCCAACACCTTCTGCTCCTCGTTGGGTTCGACATCTTACTTATCGAAAATACTGCGATACACCCCCTATACTTGTGGGTCATCAAGACTATTTTCTGGCGCCATTGCCGGGGAGTGAAGCGCTATTGGAGAGTGGAACTGGTAAAGGAAACTTCTACTGTGAGTATTGTTTACTTCTGTTAGTTGAGTGGAACTGGTAAAGGAAACTTCTACTGTGAGTATTGTTTACTTCTGTTAGTTTCTTTATTTTCGTTATGGATAATTCGCTGAGTTTCTTATTTCGTAATGCTACTACCACTGCTAAGGTAGTAGATGAACCACCACCTACTGAGAATGATACTTTTAAAATACCTACAAGAATTATTGATCGTGTTATGGATAACTACTATGTTGGGGATGGAACTGTCCATCCCGGTGATCATTTGCTCTTTATACACGAATTATGCGGGTTGTTCAAGTGTGCAGGTATTACTACAAATCAAGTTAAGAAGAAGTTATTCTCATTATCACTGAAAGAAAGAGCTGGGGAATGGTATAAGTTGCTGAAGAATGGTCAAGCTCTTGAATGGGAGGAAATAGTACCTCTCTTTTATTCAAAGTTTTATCCTCCTAGTGATATTCATAAAGATCGGAATCAAATATACAACTTTTGGCCTCTTGATGGAGAGAGTACAGCTCAAGCTTGGGGGATATTGAAGTTACTAATGCTCAAATGTCCCATTCATGAGCTCCCCAACAATATTATTATCAATAACTTTTATGCAAGGCTTTCTCTTCATGATAAGGATTTATTGGATGCTTCTTGTGCTGGATCATTCTCTCGCATGGAAGAAGAAGCTAAATGGGATCTACTGGACCGTATTCAAGATAATGCTGAAGCTTGGGAGAATGACAAAGGTAGAAAGTTAGGTATAAATTATGATTATGAATGCATTGAATCTTTTACGGGAACTGATGACTTTTAAAATATTAAAAATGCTTATGGTCTAGACTCTCAAGCCATTGCTTCTTATTTTAAGGCTTTTGCTTCCTACATTGAAGTGCCTAAAAAGAAGTGGAATAAGTATCATGAACCTTATAAAGATATTGCTAAGAGTGTTCCTGCAAAAAATACTGAAGTTTATACTACTAATCATGTCTTACCTAAACCTTACATTGAGAAAATCCCTTTCCCAGTTAAGATAAAGGAACATTCTATGATAGCTAGTATGTTTAATGAAAGTACAAATAAAGCTATTGAACCTGATAAACAAATGGTTGATGAACCTATTATAGCAAATGTGAAAGACTTTGTCACTAAATATGTAGAAGAGGGACACACTATCCTTGGTAAGGATACCTCTAATATTATTTCACAAAGTAGTGTTATGAGAGCTAGTATTCCTGTGTTTTCTGTTAGAATAAGTGATCATTGTTACGATGGTCCTTGTGATAGTTATATTGTTAAGTTTATGCATGATACTGAAAGTTACTATGAGATAGGGAAAAGTGTTCTTATGCATCTCAATAATATCAAGTTTCCTCGTTTTATGCTGAAAGTTTTTAGGTTGCACTTCTTTTGCCTTCCTATGCAAGCAGTTTCTGGTTTCAACAACTTGTTTGTTTACAAAATTCCCTTGCATAGGAAGTGGATTAGACTTAAACGTGTGTATTTTTGATTCTTAATGCTCTCTTTCACTTCAATTCATATTCCTATATGAGCATCTTTGAAATTATCATGTCCATCTTAATGGCTATAAACAAAGAGCTTTTTAGGAGACAACCTAGTTTATTTTTGCTTTCAGTTTGTTTTTGTTTCTTTGAGTCTTGGAAGTTATTACCTCGGTAATAACCTATCCTTATCCTTTTAGTTTGGTTTTTGTGTCAAGATCAACCTCTAATGAGAGAGAAGTAAGATTTGGGAAAGATGTTGTCCCGAAACAGATTTTTGTGCTTCACCGTAAAAATTCATGAGAGATCTCTGTACGTCGGATTGATCTGTAATTTTTTGTGCTTCTGCCCCAGGTTGTTATTTAAATTTTGTTAGTTTTGCACTTTTTTATTTTAGCAACAAAAGATTTTCGAAAAAATTGATCTTTACCTGCTGGTCTGTTTTGACAGATTTTGTTATTCTTGCATTTGCTTCTTTAATCTATTTCCTTTTTGAATTATTTTTGGGTTTTCGGAAGGAGTTGCTATAGTAGCTTATGTTTTGATGGTTTTCAGTTGAAAGTGGACTCAAAAGGTTTTATCACTTCACTTATACTAATATTGCTAATGATAACTATGTGAAGTTTTGTGTGAAAGAAATTTCTAGGTTAGTGGAGATAATGGTGTAATGAGAAAGTGAAAGGTTTCATGACTCACAATAAGTGTATGAAGATGAAGATATTGATGTTACTCAAGTGGTGACTCCGGAAGAATCCACTAAATACCAAATTCAGAGACCTGCAGAGTCCTTTTTCAAATAGGTAACAGTTCTGGTAAGAAAAGTTCCGCGAAAGATCTGTCCAGTTATATTTTTGCAGTTTTTATCCAACAAGGAAAGTTACGAAAGCAAAAGAGGGATGGAAACGGAGCCAGGGTGGCTCACACCACCCCCTGGCCGCGCCACCAGGTGGTGTGGCCACTCCGGACTCCGTCTCCGACCCGTTTTCTCCTAGTACCTTCCTTTTGTTGTGAAACTTCGTAATATATAATCCCCCGGATCCCCTGAGGTTCGTATATCGTGTTCTTGTCGTGTTTTTGTTTCGATTTGTTTCTGCCAGGAACTATTCTTGAAAGTTTAGAAGCACAATGGTGTCCGCCAAGGATAAAGGAAAGGAACCTATGGAGGAAGATCTCCAAGACCTCGGACAGGAGAAGGAGATCAAGAGTGAAGGTGAAGAGGAGACAAAGCAAGGCCAACATCATCACACCGGCACTATTGTTGCAAGCATTAGAGTGGTGGCAAACCCTTCCAAGACTATATCAATTGGAGGGAAGCCTCCTTATCACTGTTCAGATCCCTGGTCACTTCCCCCACGTGCCAAGAATCCTTTCCATACCTTTATCCATGAGCATCAATACCAGAATATGCCCAAGGAGAAATTACCCTCCAATTGGGATTTGCCTCGTTCTAGCCATGCAGGAAAAGAAGACTTCAAGGAGGAAGAATGGGGAAAGAATCGCAAGAGCTGGAATTCGCAACCCGACATGATCATGAGCCGCATTGAGCAAAACTCATAGCTTATTCGTAATCTCACCTTTGAGATTGAGGACTTGGGGAAATTGATCAAAGAGCTCATTGAGAGAATACCACCACCACCGAAGGAGTAATTCGTCATCAGGTTTGGCATCCCCTTGGTTTGTTCCAAGCTTGGGGGAGTGTCGCGGTATCATATCACTATCTTCTATCTTTTTACCTTTTTAGTAGAGTCATATCATGAATACAGAAGTTATCGTGTAGGATGGTTTGCATTATGGAAGTGTCCCCTCTCTCGTTAGATACGTATCCCTTGGTGTGAGTAGTCGTTGTGGAATATTAATGAGAAGTTCTATCATTTACTCTTTTGCATATCTTATATTAGTTTTCAATTCGTGGTTATATGATTGATCTTGTTGTTAGTATTGGTATCACTTTGGAATCATTGAGTTAATTTAGTTGGTTTTGGAAAACCTGGCTTGGTCAGTAGCAACACTATTTTTGAGAGTTGAAAGAAAAAGATAGAAGTACTCTAAAGAAATATAATTTCATCGTCTTTGTTTCTTGATTTGCTCATAAGTCTAGTATTCTCTAGTTAAGATCTTTTGTGCTTCCAAGGAAGATTGCATGTTTGTTTTCATAACTTTTATGTCTGTTTGTTTCCTTCAACTCTTATACTTGCTACCCAGCCTTGCTAGCCAAAAACCTGTACTGAGAGGGAATTCTTCTCGTGCATCCATTCCTTAAACCAAAACCTATGCCATTTGTGTCCACCATACCTACCTATTAGCATTATTGCTATTCCAAGTAAATTCTTGTTTTTATCTACCTTCCAAATTAAACTTGTTATGTGAAAATTAGTGATTAAATCTCTCACGAACTTGATGGCACACTTTACTTTCTTGCCTTTAATAAACTTGAACCATTGTGCCCATCTATGTTGCGTATATGCTTGCGCTTTGTAAGTTGTGAATTAGCAGAACCATGATGTCATGGGGAACACTTTCAACATTGCACTGCTACTTTGTACCTAGTTGATATCATGCTCTTTTGTCTATGGATGTCGTCGGTGTGAAATGAAAGGGGAGCTTGTAAGTCCATGGAGTTATGCATGTGTGTTAGAGAAACGCCTGGGCCGCCGGTCTAATCCATGTTGTCATGGTGGAAACCTGCAGCATAACCATAATGAGCATCTATGAAGCATTCTTCTTATAAAAAAAGAGATAGAGATTGAGAAAAAGAAAAAAAAAGATGAGAAAAGAGGAAAGAGAGAAAAAAGCACCATATTCCCATGGTAAATAAGAAGATTCCTGAGATGATCGTTGTCTGCCTGCCTTGTCATTTTTCTATGGGTATTCTTCCATATCATCGGGCAAGGGGTACCCCGTTGGCGGTTCTCTATGATACACATGTGCTTACTATGACAAGAACTTACCGGTGACTAAACTTGAGTAGCATGAGGAGCGGCCCTCGTATTCAAGGGACATAAGATTTTCAATTTACAACTTGTCAAGCATATCCTCATATTTGATCACTTTAACCTTAATCACCTAAAGATGCCTATGATAGGGGCAATGAGAGCTGAAAGCTAATAAGTATCATAATTTTTGGGAGCTCTTTATGAAACTTGAAATCCCTGCTTCCCTCTGCGAAGGGCTTTCTTTTACTTTTTAGTTGACTCAGTAAACCTATTCCCTTCTATCTCAGCAAGTATTTTGAGTTGTTGTGTTTCATTCATTCATATGATGATTTATTCAATCATGTTTCTTATGTTCTTTGTTTTGCACATTGCTCTTATCTTGGTGATTACTACTTTGAAAGCTATCATTGAAAATCAGTTATTTGTGAACTCCAGCAAATTATCAACTATTCTTCGACCAAGAGCTAAGTTTGCCATTACCAATTATGATTTACTTTATGTATCTTTATTGTGTTTCCTTTACTTATTGCAAGTTAAGTTATATAATAGTGAGTTGTCTTCTATTATGACTTATGTATTGATGAATGTGATGCTTCTTGTCCGTATTCTTTTATCGACTCTTCACTCCATAAACCTGAGGTCATGTTTATTGAGCTTAGTTTCGCTTGGGGACAAGCGAAGTCTAAGCTTGAGGGGAGTTGATACGTCCATTTTGCATCACTATTCTATATCATAATTTACTATTATTCATTGATATATTTCATATTAAGGGGTGATACTTATGTAATTTCATCTGTTTTTGCATGGTTGATGACTTTTGGAGCATGGACCGCTGCAGTCAGGATTCTGATGGAAAAGGTGCTGTTTGGAGGCAAAATTCGTGAAGATCAGAAAATCTGGGAAAATATATGGAAAATCCTATTTTTCCAGAAGACGAAGGAAGCCAGAAGGAGGAGTGGAGATGGGCCACAGGGGGCCCACACCACCCCCTGGCGCAAGCCACCCTAGGTTGTGCCACCAGGTGGTGTGGCCGCCCTGGACCACGTCCAGCTCTCCCCGCTGACGTATATAATCCTCCCGAAACCCTAATACTCGAGGAGCGACCACAGAAATATCCCGCCGCCTCTGCGGGGCGGAAAACACCGAGAGAGAAAGATCTCTCCAGCAGACAGATTTCTACCGAGGGAATTCCTTCCCGGAGAGGGGAGATCGTCACCATCAACACCACCATCAAGCTGGACTTCATCGGGATCATCATCATCATCACCACCATCATCACCATCAGCACCCTCATCACCATCTCCATATTGCTGTAACAATTGGGTTGAATCTTGCATAGTTCTTAGGGGAAACTTTCCTGCTATTGATTACTCCTTGTAGTTGATGCTATTGAGTGAACCGTTGAATTATTGTTTATGTTCAGATTGTTATACATCATTATTCCATCTCTGATCATGATCCATATGATGTCTTGTGAGTAGTTCGTTTTGTTCTTGAGGACATGGGAGAAGTCATGTTGTTAGTAGTGGAGTTGTGTTGAGAAAGATTCAATAGTTTGATACTTAAGTTGTGGTGTACTTCTTCTAGTGGTGTCATGTGAACGTCGACTACATGACACTTCACCTATATGGGCCTAGGGGAATGCATTGTGTATTTGGCTACTAATCGTAGGGGTTGCCGGAGTGACAGAAACCTAAACCCCCGTTAGGAAACCATTGCACAAGGGACGTCAGGGTCTTAGAGTTTAAAGCTGTGGTTAGGTTTCTACCTTAATTACTTTATTGTACTTACGGATGTTTGCAAGGGGTATAATCACAAGTATGTATTAGTCTTAGGAAGGTCGGTACATTAGCACAGGTTCACCCACACAACACTTAGCAAGCTAAAGAAGATTGATCAACTATATGAAGCGAAAGCACTTTACAGAATTCCTGTGTGTCCTTGAGAACGTTTGGTCATCTTAAGTAATACAGCCGGCTTGTCTTTTGCTGAATAAAAGGATTGGGCCACTTGCTGCATTTATTCTTATTGTCTTTTATTTACTCGTACTTTATTTACCTGTATTATCAAAAAACCCTAAAAATCTGTTTGATAAGTATTTACAGAGAATTCCTGCTCCATACCACTAGCCAGCACCTTCTGCTCCTCGTTGGGTTCAACACTCTTACTTATCGAAAATACTGCGATACACCCCCTATACTTGTGGGTCATCAAGGGGGAGAGAGATCCTTCACGAGGAGGTGTGTGTTGTGAGGAGGAGAGGGGGGCCTTTTATAGGGAAGAGGGGGGCAACCAAGGGCCATGGCGTGGCAGCCATGGTGGTGCCCCCACCTCTTCCATCATTCATATGGTGGATGCTCCACTCACATAAATATGCCTCCACTCACACTTCCACTCACATGCATTAAATTTTCACCAAATTTAATGCAAGCTCTCATTGAATAAAACTATTTTATTTATTTTATTCAGAATTTTTTCAATTACATTAATTAACAAACATTCACATAAAAACCCTACAACATTTCAATATCACATGTAGAACCAGTTTCTGCAATTTCACCCGAAACAATTCCGGTTTCCATCGAAATGAGTCCAGCACTTTCTTAATCTTTATCTGAAACATATTTGCTCCTAAATGGTGGCGGTATCCCTTAAGTGTGTCACCCTACGGTTCGCGAATAATGCAGACATGATCGAGACCCCTCTCCGATCAATAATCAGCAGCGGGACCTGGAGATCCGTACTGACTCCCACATATTCAACGATGACTCTTGTGATCGTGTGAACCTTTAACGTCGTAACTAAATATCTTTGTCTCGTGATATATTACATGTCCGAGATTCGATCATCGGTATCCAAATACCTACTTTGATCTCGTTACCGACATGCACTCTTTTCTCATTCCCGTGATATAACATTCTAATGATCACATCACTTGCTTGCAAGCTATTTCAATGTGATATCACCGAGAGGGCCCAGAGTATATCTATCCGTCATCGGGATGGACAAATCCCACTCTTGATCCATGAGACTCAACATAACACCTTCGTAGCACTGAACCCACCTTTATAGTCACCTTGTTACGGTGTGACGTTTGATGTTATCAAGATACTCTTCCGGTGTTAGTGATTAACATGATATCATGGTCTAAGGACTAAGATTACTTCGTATGATGTTATAGCAATATAAACCTAATGACTTTGATCGTAATGCTATACTTCGGATGAATGTTCATCCCATCATTCCACCAATGTTGTGACCTTGTTATTAACAACATCCAATGTCCATGATCAGGAAACCTTGATCATCTTATTAATCAACGAGCTACTTTATATGAGAGGCATTACTAGGAACTTTGTATTTTTTATTAAACACACATGTATTAACGTTTCCAATTAATACAATTATAGCATGCAAAATAAACATTTATCATAAGCATGGAATAAGATAATAACCACTTTATTATTGCCTCTCGGGCATATTCCCTTCAGATAATTTATACCTCTTGGACTTTTTCTCGACCAAGGAGGAGGCGGCTCACGTAGGAGGAGCATTTCGGGAGCGCCCGGGAAGCTTCTTGGTCTTCTCTAGGGATGCTTGCAGCATGGATTTCTATTAGCCGCCGGTTGATGCATGTGAAATGCATCCATGAACTTTGCACTTTATTACTTGATATTCCAGTATATTTGCATCATATATGGGGTATATTCATGTTTTATAATGATATTTGGGAATAATTCACACTTCCCATATTGTTTTGAAATTAACCCCGTCGAGGCAGAAAACCCCTATTTCAATGTTTTTGACTTTCAGATATCCAAATGATGTCCAATTGACCTGAAACTTCATGGGACCCAGTATTTATCAGAAAGAATAACATTGGGCCAAAGATCCACGAGAAAATAAGACTGAGGAGGAAACAAGCCCAGCACACGCGGCTAGGGGGATGGTCATGGCTGGTGTGCTCGTTTGCCCCTCGAGTGTCTGATGCCGTCGATTCTTTCTCCCAGGCGAAGGTTCTAACCTAAAACCATGTATAAAAAAGGCCTCCCTACGATTCTCAGAAGGGAGCGCCGCAGAAGACAGAAACATAAAACAGAGAGGCGGGAGGCAGAAGATTCGAGGGGGAAAACTCCGGCGGGGCGCTGCCGGTGTGATCTCCACCTCCTCCAATGACTCCAGCACCTTCACCATGATGAAGGGGGAGTAGTCCACCCCTGGACTATGGATTTGTGGCAGTAGCTATTGTATCTCTCTCTCATGATCTCGATTGTATTAGAACCATATGAGCTGCATAACATGATTATGGTCATATTTGTATTACCTGTGTGGTGGATCTTTATATAGTTGATATTTGAGATTGCAATTGTTCAGTATTGGAAGTATATGAATAGATGCATATCATGCACCCTATTCTTATTTACTTGTTTTGATCAAACTTGTATATGGAAGCGTGTGTGGGGGAACGTGTGCATTACTTAGAGCAACGGAGGTGATCTTGCGGGTAGGAGAGTAAAACTTACGAATCACTTGGGTGTTTACCTTACTTAGTTGCCTCACTAAGGATAAAAAATACCATACTTAGACTACATCAAGTATGTTCTTATTTTAACTTCATGTCATAGAACTTAATGCTATACTCTGAAATTGATTTTAATACTAGATTGCTTGGAGACCCCTCTTTCTAGTGGAGTATAAGTGAATTGTTAGTAAAATAACATGTCTATGTTAGGACGTGATGCCCATATGAATTTATATCCATACTTTAACATGTTGCACCAATATTATGTCGACTAGAGTATCCTGTGTCCACCACAACTCAAAGAGAGAGTGCATAAGCGAAATCATGAACCTGGTCCATTTTAAATCATAAAAAACACTATCCAACACATCTACATCACTTTTATTTTCAGTACTAATTAAATCCGAAAATACAAAAACATTTCTCATACTTGCAAACATCAACCAAAACCCCAAACATCACATTCCATTGCATTTACCACCATTGCATATTTACTTTACTATTGCATTGCATTTTTAGTTTTATTGTATTTTATTTCAGTTTTGCTTACATACACCTTGTGCTTGACAACCACTTGGTGAGGTTGAGGGCACAAAGCAATCTACAACTATGTTCTAGGTTGCTTGACGATGAACAAAGAGGATCATTTTCTTACACACAGCTCCCCGAGAGTTTGATATTTAAGCCCTCGAGATTCCCTGGGGAAGACTTTCATTTACTACACCACTCTCCACTTATAGTCTCAATCGTTAAGGTGCAGCGAGAAGCTCCTACGACAACTGTCAGGAAGTTTTCTAGCGCTTCCATCACCGGTCGGCAAGGCTTTTCCCAACAAGCACCCCGGGCACCAACGACGCTGGTACATGCTCGGAAAATCCCACTTGCACGATGTGGTTGCCCTTCCACTTCCATTTTTCATGCCGACTGCCAGCAACAGGCTCGGGAGGTCGGGGAGCCGCGGGAGGTGGTTGTGCAACCCTGGATCGGACGGGTGGATGGCTTGTTGCGTCAATGCGGGCGCTTGGCGAAACGACATGGGAGAGGTGAAGAGATCGGCGGCGGCGGGTGGGTAGCAAATGACGAGCTGAAATGTCGGTCCTGCCATTGACTACTAGGTATCGAGGGACCGGGAACAAAAACAGCCCAACCTAGCTATATCGAGGTCTCGGCGTGGAATTTCCAGGTGTCGCTAGAAAAAGGGAGACCTTCACGAAGGTATATTCCCATGCACACGATCGTTTCCTATACGACATGTGTCACGTTCCCAGAAAACCAGTTTCGGTCTGTACGTGTGGTTCCTAGTTTAATTAGTGTATACTTGTGTTCTTTTTTTCCTTTTTTCTGCGTGTTCTATGGCTCGGCTTCACCTTGAATCAAGGCGCCTACGGCACATCAAATTTTTATAAACATCTTGAAGGGAGTGCATTGGTCGTAGTGCCCATTTTTCGTTCCCCCAATTTATCGTGGAACGTTCTACGGCTCGACTTCGCCTCGAATCAAGGCGCCTACTATAGAATTACAAGTGTACTAAGAAGCAAAGTGCATGGTACTACAAATATATGTCGATGCAAAGTATGCAAAAGTACAATTATGCTCACAAACAAAGTACGATGAAAGTATAACTGTACTCAATGTCAAAATACACGAAAGTACAGCTCTACTTCAGAGCCAAAGTACGCGAAAGTACAAACGTACTAAGAGTCAAAGTACATGAAACAACAACTATACTAAGAGGCAAAGCGGAAGTACACGCATATGAAGATCCAAGTTACCCGAAAGTACACTTATACTGACAAACAAAGTATAGAGGAAATACAACTTTACGTGAAGTCGAAATACACAGTACAACTCTACTCAGAAGTATACGAAAGTACAAATGCACTAAAAGTCGAAGTACGTGTAACAACAACTGTACTAAAGACAAAATACACATAAGTATAAGTGTATTTAGAGTCGAAGTACAAGGACAAATGCACTCAGAGCCAAGTACATGAAAGTACTACTGTATTAAGAACCAAAGTACAGAAAAGTACATACGTACTCACTGTCAAAGTACGTGGAAGTACAAGTTTGTAGTAAACCAAGTATAAAGTATACTAAGAACCCGAAGTACAACAAATACATAACTGAAGTAATATAAAGTACATATTTAGCGATTTAGAAAGTAAAAAAAGTCGTTTAAAACCTATCAACATGAAATTAAGTTTTAAAGATCTCGGCACGAGGAGCTTAAAAGTGAAAACGGTTTGTAATTTGGACAAACGGTTCTCAAGATATTTTATTTTAAATCATCAAATTTGAAAAATAAAAGAAAAAATCTATGCTCACGTCCTCGGTATATTTCTCTCTCTCATCATAATATTACTTTGATTCTGGTTGTCCCACTTGCTAAACATGTAGAGCCTCGTTACGCCACACGTGAGGACGACCCGTGAGACGGATATTTGCTAAGGTCAACTTTTTTTAGAATTTCTAGGAATCTCCCGCTCCCTTGAAAAATTTATACGGGGCAGCCCATTTTCGTGCCAGGACGTTTTTTTTTGGATATGCTAGATATGTTCTTTAAGTATCTCAAACGGGCCAGACTTATCAAAAAAGTGTGTTGCATCTCAAAAGAGCCGGATTTATCAAAAGATACCAACAAGTGTAGTTATCTACCAATGCAAAGTAATCGGCACCAGAAAGTAATTGTACTTAGGTACTCCCTCCAACCCAAATAAGTTGATTTAGATTTGTCTAAATTCGATTGTATCTAGACATGTATGATTTAGATTAGATACATCCGTATCTTAACACATTTGAGTCATTTGAGTTAACTAATTTGGGTCAGGAGTAACATTTTTTTTTCATCCAAGAGCTGCCCAGATATAGCCACGTTCCGCGGCACAAGATTGGTTGTGGACTGTGGACTAAGAAATACACAGAATACAAGCCTGATGAAAATGAAAGATATAAATCTGGAGAGCCCTGGAATTATACTGTACCAGTACCACACAACACGAGCAATCCTACACCTCAATCAACTCCGCCACGACCAACATATACCACCCCACGAACAATATACTGCTTATTATTCCTCGACAGAAAAGGTCCCAAACAAATTAATCCACACCATCGGAATTCAAAAGAACAGCAAAATCTAAAGATCAAACATTATTATCCCCATCAGATGAATTAATACTGTGTGATCTACACAACCACACACACAACATGACCGAGGAATCCTAGAGGAGGCATAACAGCAGTAAGGGCCACAAGGTCGAGCTAATCATCTCTGACTGGGCTCAACAGTGCGCACATTCGCGCCCGTCATTCCTTCAAGCCTGTCCTTCATTATATCTACAAAGTGTCCCACCATCTCATGGAACTGCTTCAAACCAGAAAGTGGCAAGATTATCGATGAACGATCAGCTCCAGCAACCTGCATCAAGCGGGAATATGTCTTAATCTGGAACGGGTGAAGAGCTATCAAATCACAAGCGATAAACAAGAATATGATACCTCCGAAATCCTCAAATAATGGCCCCTGTTATTGCTGCCCAGATCAAAGAAAAACCTCTTCTGATCTGCCCTTATCACCTTAGACAGCCCCATGCCACTGAATTCTTCGATCACCTTAGACATCCCCATGCCACTGAATTCTTCAATAGGAGGCACATCAACCAGGCGCTCAACGTCTACCTCTGGTACAGATGCAGATTGACTGCCGTGTCCAGCTATAAATCCAGCACCAACGTCATCTGAGAGGCCAGGAAGGCGCTCTGGAGGTTCCAGGTGTTGCTGACCAATACAATATCAGAAAATTTTACTGAAAATGGCATTGGAGTCTAAGGGGCCCATAAATACACAAGAAACGGGTAAATTCTTTATACCTGGCTTGGATGATTTGGAAGAACATAGAGTCGGGAAGCTTCATCATTGATTTCTAACAGCACATTCCTAAATGCTTCCCAACCTTCTTCGCCAGAGCTACCGGCTGGAACAATTATCGTACTACGGTTTCTGTTGACAGATGCCTCCGAAACCTGGAGAAAATTGTGTCAGCAGGTAAATATTGTAATCATGTCAAGACAATTATTTACATTACCTGCGTACTTTATGTAGAAGAAAAAACACAGCAAAGCATGTTATGTAGGTAGGTCAAGATGCAACAAGAAGATAAATGAACGCAAACGAATAGATAATAGTAGTGCGCCATGCCAATCTATTTCTATCCGCAGAGATCCACTTTGCAACTTAACAAATGACAGAAAATCATAAAGTCATACTGAAAATACAACTACATAAATAACACTAATTAGACACAGCTGCCGGTCTTGGTCCTCAGATATCAGAAGCTAGATGTAGTGACCACGGCACTTGGAATAAACAACGTAAGGTATTATTTAATAATTGAAAATTGCAAACATAATCACAATGGGTTCATGATAAAGAGAGCTGGGGATGTTGCATATTTGAAATAAGAACAAATTTCCTAAAATTATACTTTGATAAATCAGCAAACAACACCTTCACTTCAGGGAATAGTTTCATAAA
This sequence comes from Avena sativa, assembly GCA_916181665.1. Classification (NCBI taxonomy): domain Eukaryota; kingdom Viridiplantae; phylum Streptophyta; class Magnoliopsida; order Poales; family Poaceae; genus Avena; species Avena sativa. Next base: position 454,496,913 of record OV702288.1, on the reverse strand, counting down.
ACACCTAATTTATTGCTCTTTCAGGAAACCACATGTCAACAACATAACACGAGAAATAAGCTGCTGAGTGCAGATTCCGGAAACATTTACAAGGGAATTCGTCAATGACGGAGAGTAACAACTGTCATGACCTAATAAAGAGGGTTAGGTTTTTTAAATGCCGGTACACCAAAGAAATGTAGTTTTGTTATTTTACTTGTTTATTAAGGTGTGGATCCTTGATACTTTTGTAAGAAATAGTGCAGTTTTAAGAAATTTACTCTTGAAATAATCCCACCATAATGTGTATTGATCATAGGATATTGGTGCAACATATTGACTTTGCATGTGCCATGTAATTACTATAGGCATGAAAAAATATGAATCAAACAAAGACAAAGATCCTAAGTTGTAACTCAAAGGTGGAGCAAAGGGTGAATCAAAAGAACTACAACCTAGGTAACAGCAGGCACAGAAACAAGACACACCAAAAAAACTACCCTCTGCCTTCAAACGAAGTTATAGCTGTTTAAATCTACAGGTGGGAGCTTTGTCTGTACAGACAAAATCATGTACAGGATATTCACCTTATCCACAAGATGTTTACCGAGATATGAGATGGACATGGGACGTACTGTACTCTCTCTTGCATTAAACAAGAATTTCATTTCACTAAAGCCATATATTAGGGACCATCATATGGAGCACACAATAGCAACAACCAGAAAACCCATTCTTGTCTTAGGCAAGTGATGTTTGAATGTACACTTTTGCCATCTGAATATTTTCATTTTCTTCCTTGCATTATCCTCCTTAGTTGTATATTCAGGCTCCGGCATCCTCGAAATCTGATAGGCAATATGGAACTACCAATGGATAGCTTCAGTTGCTCAAATACAATTGATCATCACGATTACACAACTACAAAAATATTCAGGGTTCTAACTTGTAGCTTTCAATGAACATTCACCAAAAGAATGCAGAAGATTCGATACAAGGACAGACAGACTTAGAAACCATTAATTTCCTATTGAAACCATCATATCATTTTAGTCTAATTAGAGACAAAGAGACAGGACGATTATATCAAGTTTGTCAGTTTTGACACAGTATTCAGATAGATCTTTCATATCAATCTGAGCATTGAGCGATCAAGATTTATTTTTTCCTCGTATAACGGAACCTTGAGTGCTCCGCATGAAGACTAATCTCACCGGGTACAAAACTACATATGGTTACGAACAAACGATGAAGCAAATCAATTTCTACAAGCCTGCAACACATCACAAAAAACACTTTTTTCTTCTTGTATCACAAAGGCAATTGGCAGGTGTGTGTCTCCAATCAACACCATCTACAAAATCCCAAACCTTCAACGCAAATAATGCTCTGAAGTCTGAACAGTGGAATGAAAAGCCAGCATGGAATGCTATTTTTCTCAGATGGCACCAGCCTAATTAATAGATAGCAGACCACCAGTAAAGGTGAAACTGATAGATTAAGGGAAGCCAAAATCTGAGAGAACACAAGTAGTCAAGTACTAAAGGGGAAGGTTGAATGTGGTCCTCCAGCCTATAGGTTGGAAGCCCAAAGCAGCCTCTTAGCTGGTCAGAAAAGGCCCTCTGTCTCTGACAAGTAGGTGTAGGTCTATGCTTAGCATATAGTAACTTGATAGGCTTCATCTATCGTTATATAATCAGTATGCTATTTTAGGAAAGGAAATTTGTACGAAAAGAAGTTTCAGTTTAAATAAAGGAACCAGGATGCCACCTTTCCTTTCCTAAATTCACACGACCGTTTCCCGTTTTAGCTAAACTGTTGAGCTTGTCACACATATAGAATTTCCCATATAGCAATTGGGAAAACACCACCACAACAAAGTTAACGGAAAATAGAAATTCTACAAGAACGTTACGTCACCTTTAGGTAGCGGCCTCGCTTGTTGTCCCCGATATCGAAGTAGAACACCTGACCAGGAAGGCAACGGAAAATTTAGCGAGGGCGAGAGCGGAATCAGCGACGGAATCGAGGCTTAAACTGAGCCGTGGAGAAAGGCGAGCCAACCTTGGTGTCGAGGCGTAGCTCCTTGCTGAAGACGTCGCGCTCATCGGTGCGGATGTAGTAGTCGAAGAGGTCGAGGAACCAGGCGACGCCGGCGATGGGGACGATGATGGTGGAGCGCGTGGTCGAGGTCTTCTCGGAGATCTTGAGGTACCTCCCCCTGGGATTTTCCTTCAGATCGAAGTAGAAGAGCTTGTGCTCGAACTGCAGCGTCTTGCTCACGAGCTCCACGTCGCTCCCGCCGCCGCCGCCACCGCCGGGACCCACCATGCCACCTCCCCCTCCTCCCACGGAGCCCACCATGCCTCCTCCGCCGCCGTCCATGACCGCCGCCGCCGCCCGAGGTAGGGTTTAGGGTGCCGAGATTAGGGTTTGGGTTTAGACGAGGTCGTGTCGAGGGGGATGTGAGGTTCTGAATTGGGATAGATCTTGAGCGGGTTTACCCCTGCAAAGGCGGGGCTACCTTTTCTCGGCTCGTCCAAGTCACCGACTCGCGGGCCAGAGTTAGAAAGGGCCCCGTCGGTCGGTGGGATGGCTTGGGGTGTTTGTGGGCAGGAAGGTTGTTTTGGCGGTTGGGGGCGCCCGTGTGGTTTACCTGCGGATGCTGACCGCGCGCTCGTGGCGTGGGGACTTGTGATTGGCCACCCGCTTTCGTACGCCGGAATGGGCAGCTCCAATAATGTCACATCACTGTCTGCAAGCCTATCCCGACACATCATCAATGTCCTGCTCGAAGGAGAAAGAACCGTGAGAAGCAGCATTTCCCACCCACCCCCTTGTTATTTTTTGATTTGGGTAGCCATGAGAGCATTTCGAAGGATAAAAGGGCGTCCAGGCTATCATTGGTGTTTAACCACCCACAATATGGCAAGACAGCGATGCCAAAATCTATTTTGACCCCATAGTCAAATTAGGAAATAAATGGGAATTAGAGCGGTAGATAGATGACTTGCTATCAAATTTGGCCAAGAAATAATCAAATCTACTCCACATTTTTTATGGAATGTGGGCAGTGTTTTTTTTTTGTAAATAGGACATTGGCATTAAAAGAAACAACGAACAGTACAAAACACCTCAACAAAAACGAAAATTACATCTAAATCAATGAGATGCCCTTCATCTTCAATCTCCAAACCGTGTCGACGACGCGCCGCTGCTGCCGCTCCTTTCAGAGTCGGCCTGACGTTGTTGGTTGCAGACGGAAAGTCGCCGAACGGCCTAGAAGGCCACATCCGACCCGGAGAAGAAGACGAATGATGAAGCTCCTTGACGATCTGAAGATCCCCACAGCTAGAAGAAGTCTTTGAAGACCACACCAGTCCCACAAGCTTCCCGACGTTGTTGTCGAGATGAGGCTGAAGCCAGGAAGACTTTATTGAAGAAGGCGCCGCCGCCACCACCTGAGCATCCCTCCACCAAACCTTTATCCTAAAAACAGGAAAACGAAGTCCACTCGTCGACGAAGGCCGAGATCCACCCGGCCTCCATGGCCTCAAGCCCTCCAGCACGAAAACCCTAATCCCCTCCTCATACTCCTTAGAGGCGAAGAGGTGCGGCCCTTCATTGGTATGGAATGTGGGCAGTTAGAACAAAGTAGTGACCGGGAAGGTGAAGTAGAGAGTTTTTTAGTAGTTCAAATGTCTAATTTGGCATCGTACACATTGTGCAAGTCCTCAGGAGGTGCGGCTCCTTACAGGTATTTTTGGGCGACTCGGCGACTCCGATCGAAGTAGAAGAGAACTTGAACCTCTAACTAAACACTGACATAAAAAGGGCAGTTGCATGTTGTTGTTGCTCGGATTCAAAACAAGTAGCCGTGACATTCTCTGCAATACCTTTGTGACCATGGATCACACTCTTCTTCTATTTTCAACCATTAAAACTCTTCACCGCTACCTTCAAATCGACAACATCTCTAGACACCAAATACATGATGAGGGAAGTGAGGAGTGATCCATCCATTCTTCACTTTGTACTTTTGTACAAACATCGCTACATCACAGAGCTCGGGCACTAGCGCTTATAGACGTCGAGTGACAGCTTAGTCATCACGCTCGCACTGGCGCGACAAAGAAAGGCCGTCAGGAATAACTGCGTCGGGATTCTGAAACAGCGGCGGACTTTTTGGCGCGGCACAACATGGTCCACCGACCTAGCGCTTCCGCGGCACGGCAGAGGATGCGCTTCGGTACAGGAAACACGGCGGGGCCAATACTTGCCGAGAAATAGTGAAACTGCTTCGCCGTGCTTGGTACATTTTTCAGCGGCACTACGATTAATTACGATTATTACAAACGAAATCATCTGGACGTGTGTTGATTCAAATTAGATGCTGGATTATATTAATGTATCAAATTTATTGATAAATAGTATTACATTAATTAAAATAGAACATCTAATTATGAGATTTTACAATCTATTTTCCTATAGATCTAATCCCCTCCATCCCTTATTTTGGGATAGATGGAGGGTTATACAATAACCATGCTTCCATGGATTTCTTGACGAGGCGCCCGTCCGTCTCAGTGACGCGGTTCTGACCATCATCATCTTCGAGTCATGCGCTACTGACCTCGCCGACGATCTGGCCACTATTATCGTTGTGGCAAGCGCTAATGACCTCGTTGACAATCAGCGCGCTAGGCTTGGTGAGTCTGTTTGAAAAGAATATACCTGAGAGGCAATAATAAAGTGGTTATTATCTTATTCCATGTTTATGATAAATGTTTATTTCTCATGCTATAATTGGGTTAATAGGAAACATTAATACATATGTGATTTATAGATAGAAAAGGTTCCTAATAATGCCTCTCTTAATACTAGCTTGTTGATTAACTGATGATCACAGGTTTGCTGATCATGAACATTGTATGTTGTTAATAACAGGGTCATATTATTAGAGAATGATATGATGAACAGTCAACTGAAGTAGATGTAAGAATACGATCATGTTCTCAAATTTATATTGTTATCACATTTGTGTAACTCAATGTCCTTAGACCATGAGATCACGTCAATCATTTTTACCGGAAAGGTACTTTGATTACATCAAAAGTCACTTCATAATTGGGCGATTACAAAGGTGTCGTCGGGTACTTGGAAAGTGTTAGTTCAGGCTCGTGAATCAAGGGTGGGATTTGTCTATCCAGATGACGGAGAGATATACTCAGGACCCTCTCGGTGATATCACATTGACATAGCTTGTAAGCAAGTGATTTGATCACTAGAGTGTTATATCACAGAAACGAGAAAATAGTACTTATAGGGAACGAGATTAAATAAGGTATGGATGATACCGAGTGATCAAATCTTAGACAAGTAAAATATTATGAGACAAAAGGAATTTGATTATAGCAAAAAAGGTTCAAACGATCATTGGATTTTCGTGGAACTAGTGGGAGTCATTATGGATCTCCAGATCCCGCTAATGATTATTGATCGGAAAAAGTCTCGATCATATCTACATAGTTCTTGAACCCGTAGGGATACACACTTAAGGTTAGTCGACACAATTGAGTAGATAGGGAACGTAGGAGGAGATAATGAACATCGCAGGAATTTGTTATGCCGAATCTACCGAAATAGTTTCGGGGTATCAAAACAAAGCAAGGGAATACAATGCAGATGTGTTCATTAAGTGAAGTGTTCATTAAATGAAGTGTTCATTAAATTGAGTTGCATTAAACCAAGAGAATTAAAGTGCTTTAATTGAAAGATCTTTGATTTTTGAGTGGAAATTAAATGGAAGATGAGTGGAGCTATATTGATGTGAGTGGAGTGTCCACCCACATAATTGGGGGTGAGGTGGGGGCAGCACCATGGCTGTGCGCCATGCCCCCTTGGGCTCCCCCATCACCTATAAAAGGTCCCCTCCTCCTCCTCTCATCACACACCATTCACCCTTCCTCTCATATGCCTTTTGGTTGGCATCTTCCTCCCCTTCTAGCCTTGTCCATTGCCACGAGTGAGGTGCTTTGGTGAAGCCATGCTCAAGATCTTCTCCACCACCATCACCACCATGTCGTAGCATTGGCGGTGACGAGGGTTTAACTCGTCAATGCCCATTGTTATGGACTTGGGTTTTGGAGAAGGAGGGAGCGCTGGAGACATCTATCGGATAGCAAACAAGCACACAGGGGACAAAGGATTTACCCAGGTTCAGGCCTCGTAGAGGTCCCTACTCCTGCTTGTCTGCTCGTGGAATTATCGAGGGAGTCGAAAGTTACAATGATGCGTAGATGAAATCTGGCGAGGGTTGCGGAAGCTAGGGTTGTGTGTGTCCTCCTCGCCGCCCCCTCCTAGCCTTTATATAGATAGGCTAGGTCTCGGGTAGCAGGTCGAGTCGGTTACAAGTTAGGGTTTTCCCCTTCAAACTTTCTATCTTTAGCTTCTTCTTGTCCTTCAAGCAATTGAGAGTCCATAGGTTACTCGAGTCCCTCCATCCGGGCCTTGGCGACACTGTGGACCTGTACGTATTTGGGCCGTATATACAAGATCGAGTACCTGTAGGGTATACCCATGTCAGTAGCCCCCGAGTGTCCAGTGGAATCGCAGATCGACTGGGGACTTTTGAAGCCTTCGAGTGCCTGAATGAGTATATTTCGATTGCTTTTATTCGTGTCATAGGGATTGTTGATATACGTGCCTGATATGACCGAAGTATCGGTATCAGTTAACCACCTTAGGGTGAAACAACGCAATCTACTCGAATTCAAGTCCCCGGACTCGAATCCGGAAAAGTGCTGGTGTAATCCGACTCAGGCCGCGGAGGTCTTACAGGAGTCGATTCCAGTTATATGGGTGTGAGCACTTGACGCGTCCGTCAAGGCATGTTCATCGTGCCTGTGGGCACAGATATGTTTCTGGTAGTGCGCAGTTAAATGCGTTGCCAGGCCTTATTCAGGTCTTAACTTCACGCCGTAGGCGCGGCATCCGAATTTTATCATCGCGGAGACGATTCGGGTAACCCAGGAGACGCAGTCTCTTTGTAGGGGGGAAATTATGAGGCGGTGTCGCTATGAGTTTCAAGTGTGGATGTTATCAACACACAGTTTTTTGCTCAACTAATCATAGGGTGCGCGACCAGCGCTCCCTATGGGAGTAGCCCCCGAGTGCCTGGTTGAGTCGAAGACTCATGTAGGGACTAAAAACCTTTGCGACTACTGTCGTCTTTTGCTTGCTTGTTTGGTCGATGACCCGGGCAGGTAGTAAAATACCTTTGCGACTGCTATCGTCTTTGCCTACTTGTTTCAGTCGATGACCCAGGCAGGTGCAAAAAATATTTTCGCGACTGATGTCGTCTTTTGCCTGCCTGTTTCCGGCGCTCCCTATGGGAGTAACCCATGTTCATAATCGAACTGTGTTTCGAGTGGTTGGGTTTGCCTTTTGTAATTGTCCATGTTCCTGCAAAAAGAAAGGAAAAATCGTAGAGTGCGCGGCCAGCGCTCCCTATGGGAGTAGCCCCCGAGTGCTTGGTGGAGTCGAAGACTCCAGCAAGGACTAAAAATAGTCGAAATTCTCCATTGCATAGCCTTTGGTGACGTCAATGCTGACGCTTGTATGACCTTAGTTGCCCGCGTGAGCGGTTTTGACGGGACGTGACGAGCTGTGGGTCCCACTTTCTGACTTTGATTTGACTGGGCGTGCGTAATCTTATTTTTAATGGTGCCTCCTCGATTTCCGCGCGTAATGGTAGAAGTGGGGGGACGGTTCGCACTTCCTCTTCTCCACGTGTCCTCCGTGATGCGTGCCACGCGTCCAATAGGGTTTTTGTCAGCCGTTGGATTGCATCTTCCAGGGGTTAAGTAGCGATGCTGCAGCGGTAATTTTCCCATCTGTGTTCTTTCTTTTCCTGCTGCCATCGCCATTGCCCTTTGCTTTCCCGCTTTCCTCTGCGCCCATCTACTCTACGACGCTGGACTAGCTCCATTCGTTCCCCAGCTATTTTCTTCGCTCTCATCGCCGCCGCGCAATGGGGAAGAAGAAGGGAGGCGCTGCCGCTGAGTCCGCGGCCACCCTCGCTGCAGCGAAGAAGAAGGGTGGCTCCGCTGCTGCGGCCACCAGCGCCGCCACCGCCGGGAAGAAGAAGGTCGCGGGCACCCGCGTGACTAATGGCGCTTGGCGCCCCTCCATCATCAAAGCGTCGGATCTCTGTCTTCTTCGCCAAGACGGAGTGATCTCTGCATCAGTCGCCGATTCGCGCGTCCCCGGCGGTGAGACCGTTCCTATGCCTCCTGCTGGTTATCGAGTGATGTTTCTTGCATTCATCATTCGCGGTCTTTCCTTGCCTCTTCACCCCTTTCTTCGGGGTCTTCTTTGTTTCTATGGGCTCCAGCTCCATCAACTATCCCCAAATTCTCTCCTCCACATTACTTGTTTCATCACCCTCTACGAGTGCTGGCTCAGAATCGAGCCGCACTTTGGTCTTTTCAAACGTATTTTTAAATTGAAGCGTCAGTCCGCATCTGGCTCTTTGGTTTATGACGTAGGTGGTTGCGGAATACATGTTGATCCATCCGCCACTTACTTCGATATCAAGCTCACCAAGTCCGTCCAGAAGGCCAAGGACGAGCACTTTGGTCTCGCGCCTTTCGATCCCGCGACTCCCTGCAAGAAGATGCGTTCTTGGAAGAACGTGATCATGCCTTCCGAACTCGCGGAGACAGACGTGTTATATCAGCGCGTCTGTGACCTCGAGAGTCGCATAGGTGCAGAAGAGGGAGGCTGCGCCCTTGTCAGGACTTGGCTGCGTCGTCGCGTCCAGCCTCTCCAGGCCAGGGTCCATCCCATGTTCCAATGGGGTGGCGCTGATGATCCCACTCGCGTGTCTGCCGATGGCATGTCCGTGAGTGAGGTAGATAAGAGGGTGCGACTGGTCACGAAGTATACCCTCAAGGTGTTGGAGATATGCCCTAGAGGCAATAATAAATATAGTTATTATTATATATCTTTGTGTTTATGATAAATGTTTGCATTCATGCTATAATAGTATTAACAAGGAAACCATTAATACTTGTGTGATTTGTAAACTTAATTTGAAGTCCCTAGTATAGCCTCTATACTTCACTAGCTTGTTGGTTGATTGATGATGTGGTTTCTTTGTCATGAACATTGAGATGTTGTCAACAACAAGATCATATCGTTAGGAGAATGATATGGTGGACATACTCCTATAGACAAGCGTAGCATAAAGATCAAGTCATTTCAATAGTTCAATTGCTATATGCTTTCTGATACATAGTAACCTAATTCCTTCGACCATGAGATCATGCATATCACCTTTACTGGATGGATGCTTTGATGTCATCAAACACCACACCGTAACAGGGTGGCTATAAAGGTGGCATTGAGTGTTCGGAAAGTATTGGTTGAAACACATGGATCAAGAGTGGGATTTGTCCATCCACATGACGGATAGATATTCTCTGGGCCCTCTCGGTGAAATGTCATCCAATTAGCTTGCAAGCATGTGACTTGGTCACAAGGGATCACATATCACGGGAACGAGAAAAGAGTACTTATCAGTAACGAGGATGAACTAGGTATGCAGAGATACCGACGATCATAACCTCGGATAAGTAACATATCGTGAGACAAAGGGAAATTGGTATCGTATGTAAGTGGTTCATTCGATCGCAAAGTAATCGTAGAAATATGTGGGAGCCATATGAATTTCCAGATTCCTCTATTGGTTATTGTTCGGAGAAGTGTCTCGATCATGTCCGCATAATTCACGAACCGTAGGGAGACACACTTAAGGATTCGACGTTGTTTGAGTAGTTATGGTATTATGAGAAAGAGACCGAATGTTGTTCGGAGTCTCGGATGGGATCCGGGATATCACGAGGTGATCCGGAATGGTCCGGAGAATAAGATTCATATAAGGAAAGTCCCGTTTTGGAGTTCGGGAATGATTCCGGTGTTTTCATCAGGGATATTCTAGAAGGTTCCGGATTGTCCGGCACTCCGGGGGGGAAGGGGTACATGAATGTGTCATTACATATTGGAATGATTGCATCATGTACTAAGTGTTCTTGCTGTCCCAAATATAGGATTAAATTGAATCCTAAAACAGAAAAGTCAAATGTCCAGTTTGAAAGTCAAACTGCCAAAACAAGAAACTGTGGGAAACAAGCAAGAGGAGTTGGAACCAACCTGGAGGAGGAGTTGGACTCCTCCAGGCCGGCGCCCAGCCCTAGGCCGAGTTGGGGAGGGACTCCCTCCCTCCCCTGGCGCGCCCACACCCTCCCACCTATATAAGGAGGGGCAGGGCTCCCCTCCTAGACACAAGTTTCCTATCCTCTAAACTAAACCCTAGATCTAGACCCCGGTTTAGAGCTATTCGGTTTAGAGCCTTCTAATTGGTTTAGAGCCCTCTAATTGGTGTGTCTAATTACTAGACCACTAATAGCCTCTCTCATAAGCTCCACCATACTCGCACCGGCTTAAGCCGAAGCCCTGCGGGATTTCCCCTCTACCTCCGGTACCACGCCGTTGTGCTGCCGGAATCGCGAGGAGAGTGCTACAACCTCCGCTGCCTGCTGGAACAAGGGAGAGGAAGGTCTTCGTCGAGTACCGAACGTGTGACCGACTGCGGGAGCGCTGCGGGAACGCGGCGCCGGAAGGATCGTCTACGCGATCTTGAGATCGGAAAGAGTACGACTACATCACCCACGAGAATCTGCTCTCGTTAAACACTTTGGAATCTTCGAGGGTGAGTTATTCCATCGACTCGTTGCTACAATCTAATAGATAGATCTTGGCTTGTTTGTTTGTATGCGATAGAAAATTTTTGTTTTCCATGCTACGAACCCCTACAGTGGTATCAGAGCCGTGTCTATATGTAGATCTGTTGCACGAGTAGAACACAATGGTCATTGTGGGCGTTGATGCTTTTATTGTAGATTGCTTTTTGTGTACTTTGCATCTTGCGGTATGTTGGGATGAAGCGGCCCGGGCTAACCTTACATGACATCGTTCATGAGACTTGCTCCACGCTTGACATGCAACTCGTTTTGCATAAGTGGCTTTGCGGGTGCCTGTTTCTCCTAGCATAGTAAAGATCCAATTTACAACGGGTGATCAACAATGCTAGTATCAATGTTGTGGTTCTTGTTCGTAAGTTAGAACGACACTTATGGAAAGCCCCAAACCACGTAAAATATGCAAAGAAAGTAGAAGCGTCTAACTTTGTTTTGCAGGGGTGTGCAGTGATGTGATATGGCCATGATTGTGATTATATTTGATGTATGCAATGTTCCTTATTGTAAGTTGGCAACCGGCAGGAGCCATATGGTTGTCTTTAATTTCTGTTAAGACCTGCGTGTCTATTCAAAATAGTTGTAATAGTTGAAGCTGGTGGACGACAACCATGGAGAAGCGTCATTGACCTTGATGCTATGCCGGTGATGATGGAGATCATATTCGTGCTTGAAGATGGAGATCGGAAGCACAAAGAAGAAAGGCCATATCATATCACATATTATGAATTGCATGTGATGTTAATCCTTTATGCATCTTGTATTGCTTAGTAGACGACGGTAGCATTATAAGATGATCCCTCATGCACATAAATTTCAAGTTCTAAAGTGTTCACCCTTAGTATGCACCGTTGCCAAAGCTTGCTGCTTCGAAGCACCACGTGATGATCGGGTGTCTTTGATTCCGCGGGTGAATACAACGTAAGCAAGCCAGATTTGCTTATGCGGTAGCTAAGGTTTGATCTTGACGAGCCTAGCATGTACAGACATGGCCTCAGGAACACGGATCGCCGAAAGGCAAAGCATGAATCATATAGTAGATATGATGAACATGATGATTGTTCGCCATTAAAACTATATCAGCTCTCGTGATGATCGGTGTTGATGTAGTGGATTTGGTTCGTGTGATCACTAAAACAATGTGAGGGATGTTGTTTTGAGTGGGAGTTCACCTAGTTTAATTTCATTAATTAATTTGAACTCAATTTGTCATAAACTTAGTCTAAACTATTGCAAATATGTTGTAGATCAATGGCAGCCCCTACCATCAATTTTAATGCGTTCCTAGAGAAAGAAAAGTTGAAAAACAATGGAAGCAACTTCGCGGATTGGTTCCGCAATTTGAGGATTGTCCTCACAGCTGGTAATTTGACCTATGTGCTGGATGCACCGCTAGGTGACCCACCTGCAGCTGATGCTACCGATGAAGTAAAGAATGTTTACCTTGCTCGGAAAAATCAGTACTCCATAGTTCAGTGTGCTATCTTGTATGGTTTAGAATCGGAGCTTCAGAAAAGGTTTGAAGAGTCAGACCCATATGATATTGTCGAGGATCTCAAATTAATTTTTGAGACTCATGCGGCAATTGAAAGCTATGAGGCTTCTGAAAAGTTCTTTAACTGCAAGATGGAAGAGGGTAGCTCCGTCAGTGAGCATGTGCTTAAGATGTCTGGGCACGCAAATAAACTTCAAAGTTTGGGTATAGTGATTCCTAATACTTTGGGAGTTTACCGCATCCTCCAATCACTACCACCAAGTTACAAGAACTTTGTGATGAACTACAACATGCAGAACATGAACAAAGAGTTGCCAGAACTATTTGCTATGTTAAAATCTGCAGAAGTGGAGATCAAGAAAGAGCACCAAGTGTTGATGGTCAATAAGACCACCAAATTCAAGAAAGGCAAGTCTAAGCAAAAGGGACACTTCAAGAAGGGTGGTAAGAAAGTTACCACGCCGACGAAGAAGACCAAGGCTGGACCTAAACCTGAAACTGAGTGCTTTTACTGCAAGAGAGAAGGTCACTGGAAGCGGAATTGCCCAAGGTACTTGGCGGATTTGAAGAACGGCAACATCAAGAAGAAAGGTATATCTGATATACATGTTATTGATGTGTATCTCACTAGTACTCGTAGTAGTGCCTGGGTATTTGATACTGGTTCGGTTGCTCATATTTGTAACTCGAAACAGGAGCTGCAGAATAAACGGAAGCTAGTGAAGAACGAGGTGACGATGCGCGTAGGAAACGGATCAAAGGTTGATGTGATCGCGGTCGGCACGCTACCTCTTCATCTACCATCGGGATTAGTTTTATACTTAAATAATTGTTATTTGGTGCCTGCGTTAAGCATGAACATTATATCAGGATCTTGTTTATTGCGAGACAGTTACTTGTTTAAATCCGAGAATAATGGTTGTTCGATTTATATGAGTAATGTGTTTTATGCACATGCACCTTTGATAGATGGTCTATTCATATTGAATCTCGATAGTAGAAATACACATATTAATAACATTGAGGCTAAACGTTTGAAATCAAGCGATAATTTGACCTATATGTGGCACTGTCGTCTTGGTCACATTGGAGTGAAGCGTATGAAGAAACTCCATTCCGATGGACTTCTTGAATCACTTGATTTTGAATCACTTGAAAGATGCGAGGCATGTCTGATGGGTAAAATGACTAAGACTCCATTTTCTGGTATGATGGAGCGAGCTACGGACTTATTGGAAATCATACATACCGATGTGTGTGGTCCAATGAGTGTAGCATCGCGCGGTGGTTATCGTTATGTTCTTACCTTCACGGATGATTTAAGTAGATATGGGTATATCTATTTTATGAAACATAAGTCCGAAACTTTCGAGAAGTTTAAGGAGTTTCAAAGTGAGGTAGAGAATCAACGTAACAAGAAGATTAAATTTCTACGTTCTGATCGTGGAGGTGAATATCTAAGTTACGAGTTTGGCGAGCATTTGAAAAATGCGGAATACTTTCACAATTGACACCGCCGGGAACACCACAGCGTAATGGTGTGTCTGAACGTCGTAATCGAACTCTCTTAGATATGGTTCGTTCTATGATGTCACTTACAGATTTACCACTATCATTTTGGGGTTATGCATTAGAAACAGCCGCATTCACTTTAAATAGGGCACCGTCTAAATCCGTTGAAACGACACCGTATGAATTATGGTTTGGGAAGAAACCTAAATTGTCGTTCCTTAAAGTTTGGGGATGCGAAGCCTATGTAAAGAAGTTACAGCCGGACAAGCTTGAACCCAAAGCGGAAAAATGCGTCTTCATAGGATACCCGAAGGAAACTATTGGGTATACCTTCTATCATAGATCCGAAGGCAAAATCTTCGTTGCCAAGAATGGATCCTTTCTAGAGAAGGAATTTCTCTCGAAAGAAGTGACTGGAAGGAAAGTAGAACTCGACGAGGTTGTCGAACCTTCTCTCGAAATTACGAGTAGCGCAGCACCGGAAGAAGTTCCTGTGGTGCCTGCACCAATAAGAGAGGAAGCTAATGATAGTGATCATGAAACTTCGGTTGAAGTTGCTACAGAGCCTCGGAGGTCAACGAGAACTCGTACCACTCCAGATTGGTATGATTCCGTTATGAATGTCATGTTGGTGGACAACACCGATGACCCCGAGACATATGAGGAAGCGATGATGAGCCCAGATTCCAATAAATGGCAAGAAGCCATGAAATCCGAGATTGGATCCATGTACGAAAACCAAGTATGGACTTTGGTGGACTTACCGGATGGCCGGAAGGCTGTCGAGAACAAATGGATTTTCAAGAAGAAAACAGATGCTGATGGTAATGTTACTGTCTATAAAGCTCGACTTGTCGCAAAAGGGTTTCGACAAATTCAAGGAGTTGACTACGATGAGACTTTCTCACCGGTAGCGAAGCTAAAGTCTGTGAGGATTATGTTAGCAATCGCTGCATATTATGATTATGAGATATGGCAGATGGATGTCAAAACAGCATTCCTCAATGGAGACATTGATGAAGAGTTGTATATGATACAACCCAAAGGTTTTGTCGATCCTAAAGATGCTAACAAGGTATGCAAGCTTCAACGGTCCATCTATGGATTGAAGCAAGCATCCCGAAGTTGGAATCAACGTTTTGATAAGGTAATCAAAAGTTTTGGTTTTATACAAACTTATGGAGAAGCTTGTATTTACAAGAAAGTGAGTGGGAGCTCTGTAGCATTCTTAATACTGTATGTGGATGACATATTGTTGATTGGGAATGATGTAGACCTTCTTAATAGTGTCAAAGAGTATTTGAATAATAGTTTTTCAATGAAGGATCTTGGCGAAGCAGCTTACATATTAGGCATAAAGATTTATAGAGATAGATCGAAACGCCAAATATCATTGTCACAAAGTACATATTTGGACAAAGTTCTAAAGAGGTTTGGAATGGAAGATAGCAAGAAAGGGTTCTTGCCCATGTTGCCCAATACGACCTTGAGTAAAAATCAATGTCCGACATCGGCAGAAGATAGAGAAAGGATGAGTAAGACTCCCTATGCCTCAGCCATAGGATCTCTAATGTATGCCATGCTATGTACTAGACCCGACATCGCATATGCTGTTAGTCTAACTAGCAGATATCAAAGTGATCCAGGAGTGGATCATTGGACAGCGGTCAAAAACATCCTTAAGTACTTGAGAAGAACTAAGGATATGGTTCTTTCTTATGGAGGTGATGAACAGCTCGTTGTTAATGGTTACACCGATGCTAGTTGGAACACCGATCCAGATGATTCTAAATCACAATCTGGGTACGTATTTATTTTGAATGGTGCAGCAGTTAGCTGGAGGAGTGCAAAGCAAAGCATTGTGGCGAGATCTTCAACTGAATCGGAATACATGGCTGCTTCGGAGGCTTCACAAGAAGCGATATGGATGAAAGAGTTCATTACAGAACTGGGTGTGGTTCCTAGTGCGCTGGACCCAATGTCTATCTACTGTGATAACATGGGCGCCATAGCCAATGCGCAAGAACCAAGGTCACACAAGAAGCTGAAGCATATCAAGCTGCGTTTTCACGCTATTCGAGAACATATCCAGGATGGGGATATAAAGATTTGCAAAGTACACACAGATCTGAATGTGGCGGATCCATTGACTAAACCTCTCCCGAGGGCAAAACATGACCAACACCAAACTGCCATGGGTGTTCGGTATATTACCATGTAATCTAGATTAGATGACTCTAGTGCAAGTGGGAGACTGTTGGAGATATGCCCTAGAGGCAATAATAAATATAGTTATTATTATATATCTTTGTGTTTATGATAAATGTTTGCATTCATGCTATAATAGTATTAACAAGGAAACCATTAATACTTGTGTGATTTGTAAACTTAATTTGAAGTCCCTAGTATAGCCTCTATACTTCACTAGCTTGTTGGTTGATTGATGATGTGGTTTCTTTGTCATGAACATTGAGATGTTGTCAACAACAAGATCATATCGTTAGGAGAATGATATGGTGGACATACTCCTATAGACAAGCGTAGCATAAAGATCAAGTCATTTCAATAGTTCAATTGCTATATGCTTTCTGATACATAGTAACCTAATTCCTTCGACCATGAGATCATGCATATCACCTTTACTGGATGGATGCTTTGATGTCATCAAACACCACACCGTAACAGGGTGGCTATAAAGGTGGCATTGAGTGTTCGGAAAGTATTGGTTGAAACACATGGATCAAGAGTGGGATTTGTCCATCCACATGACGGATAGATATTCTCTGGGCCCTCTCGGTGAAATGTCATCCAATTAGCTTGCAAGCATGTGACTTGGTCACAAGGGATCACATATCACGGGAACGAGAAAAGAGTACTTATCAGTAACGAGGATGAACTAGGTATGCAGAGATACCGACGATCATAACCTCGGATAAGTAACATATCGTGAGACAAAGGGAAATTGGTATCGTATGTAAGTGGTTCATTCGATCGCAAAGTAATCGTAGAAATATGTGGGAGCCATATGAATTTCCAGATTCCTCTATTGGTTATTGTTCGGAGAAGTGTCTCGATCATGTCCGCATAATTCACGAACCGTAGGGAGACACACTTAAGGATTCGACGTTGTTTGAGTAGTTATGGTATTATGAGAAAGAGACCGAATGTTGTTCGGAGTCTCGGATGGGATCCGGGATATCACGAGGTGATCCGGAATGGTCCGGAGAATAAGATTCATATAAGGAAAGTCCCGTTTCGGAGTTCGGGAATGATTCCGGTGTTTTCATCAGGGATATTCTAGAAGGTTCCGGATTGTCCGGCACTCCGGGGGGGAAGGGGTACATGAATGTGTCATTACATATTGGAATGATTGCATCATGTACTAAGTGTTCTTGCTGTCCCAAATATAGGATTAAATTGAATCCTAAAACAGAAAAGTCAAATGTCCAGTTTGAAAGTCAAACTGCCAAAACAAGAAACTGTGGGAAACAAGCAAGAGGAGTTGGAACCAACCTGGAGGAGGAGTTGGACTCCTCCAGGCCGGCGCCCAGCCCTAGGCCGAGTTGGGGAGGGACTCCCTCCCTCCCCTGGCGCGCCCACACCCTCCCACCTATATAAGGAGGGGCAGGGCTCCCCTCCTAGACACAAGTTTCCTATCCTCTAAACTAAACCCTAGATCTAGACCCCGGTTTAGAGCTATTCGGTTTAGAGCCTTCTAATTGGTTTAGAGCCCTCTAATTGGTGTGTCTAATTACTAGACCACTAATAGCCTCTCTCATAAGCTCCACCATACTCGCACCGGCTTAAGCCGAAGCCCTGCGGGATTTCCCCTCTACCTCCGGTACCACGCCGTTGTGCTGCCGGAATCGCGAGGAGAGTGCTACAACCTCCGCTGCCTGCTGGAACAAGGGAGAGGAAGGTCTTCGTCGAGTACCGAACGTGTGACCGACTGCGGGAGCGCTGCGGGAACGCGGCGCCGGAAGGATCGTCTACGCGATCTTGAGATCGGAAAGAGTACGACTACATCACCCACGAGAATCTGCTCTCGTTAAACACTTTGGAATCTTCGAGGGTGAGTTATTCCATCGACTCGTTGCTACAATCTAATAGATAGATCTTGGCTTGTTTGTTTGTATGCGATAGAAAATTTTTGTTTTCCATGCTACGAACCCCTACACAAGGATGTGCTTCCGAACGAGCCAGTCGTTCCTCCTTTCGATGCTTCGAATCCTCCTCCTGAGGTATGGTTGTGCTACGTAGTAGCGTATTTTCTTGATTGCGTCTTCTGTTGCTTATCTGTTTTACTTTTGTATGCAGGAGTGGGCGGTGTCGCCTTGCATGCCTCCCCTCCCTGAGGGGATTATTCCTCGTGAGGCTGTGGAAGAGGACTAGTCTGAGTCGACTGTCCCTTCCGATGTTGAAGAGGAAGCCCCCGAGTCCGAGAGTCCGGATACTCGCAAGCGTTCGCGCAGCGAGGATTCCGACGCGTCGACTCCTTCCACTCCAGGGGGCGCGGCTGTTGGTGCGGAGTCGCTAATTCCCGCCGTTCCTGTGAGGGCTGTGGCACCGTCTTCTCGCAAGAAGATGCGGTTGCCCAAGGAATCTTTGTCGGAGTCGACGGAGGCCACATTTGATCTTGATAGATTTGACTGGTAAGTTTGCTAGTAAATTCGTTCGCCACTTGTTTTCTTCTTGTTGGCTTTTCCCTGTAGTTTCCTTATCTGAGTGCGGATTTTGTCTTGCAGTCAAGAGGCGTCGTCATCTTCTGGTGACGTCGAATTTTTGAAGGAGTCAGGAATCGCGACCTCAAAGGCCAAAATAGAGGTCGAGCGTGCTCCTTCTCCTCCGGCGGCGGCCCACTCCGGGCACAATTCTTCGAGCTCTCCTCACATAGGGGAGCATCGAGTAGTAGCTCGGATGATGGTTCGGTAATCTTCTCCGGAGTCGCTGGAGGACCATGTAAGTATATCTCTCTCTCTTTTTTTTATAACCTGGCAGTCAACGCCCTTTGTTGCCTTCTGCTGATTCCTTGTTTTTGTGCGACAGCTCCTTGTAAAGGAAGCCGCGTAGGTGGCGGAGCAAGTGATGGCGATAGTTCGCCAGCATGCAATGCTGGATAAGCGCCACCGCGTGGTCGAGAGTGAGTGTTCTATACTTATTCTTGTCATCTTCTCTGCATACTGGTATCATCGACTGACAGCCAAATTTTGACTGTCCTATAGCTGAGCATAATGCCTTATTGCGTGACGTCGCCACGTTGGAAAAGACTCTGGCCGCAGCTGTGAAGGGGTGCGACGAGGCAATCACGGCTCGTGATGAAGCCCAGAAGCGCGAAGAGGATCTGCGTGCCTCCTTTGCGGCCAGGGAGAAGTTGTTTGAAGAGCAACTGTTCTCAGTCGCCAAGGCCCTCTCAGGTACCTTTTACTTGGAGGATATTTTTATTGATGTTCTTCTCTTCCTCTGTGGAGCCGGTGGCATTTAGAAGTTTGATCTGTGTGTGTTTTTTTGGTGTAGATGCTGGTGGCTTGAGTTTTGATCCACGAGTTCTTGGTCGCGATGACGCTCTGGCGGGCGCGGTATCTGCGGTCGAAGACCGTAGCGCCGCTGTCCAAAATACGTTGTCCAAAGCCAAGGCCACCCCGAGTCGCCTCCGGGAGGAGCTGATGCCGAAGGCGGAGCTGGTTGACAATGTCGAGGAGCTGGTTTAGTCACTCGCTGGGGGTGTGCCTGCCACGTACAAGAATTCCCTCCGTGCAGCCGGCGCGACCATGTCGCTAGCCATGGTGCAAGCTCACGGAGTCGAAGTGGATCCCTCGGCGGTGTCGAAGACAATGCCTGTTGGTGCAGATGGTCAGCAGGTAGTGTTCGCTCCCTTTGCGACTGCCTGTGCCAAATATGGCCATTCCTTGATAAACACCATTGCCAAGTACTCGGAGGAGCTCAATTGCGCCAAGAAGGCGGCGAAAACTTCGGCCTCAGGGGCCGGCAGAAAGTCAGTGGCATCTGATACTGCTACAGACTTGATGAAGCCCCCGAAGTCCTCGAAGTGGAAGAAGCCAGCTGCTCCGTAGTTAGTTTCGTGTAATAGCTGATGAACTCGCTCTTTTGATTGTAGCTCATGCCTGTTGGTGGATGTGTTTGTACATACTTTTATTGATCCTGAATGCACCTGTTACTTTTGGCTTTTGAGTTGGTTGCCTTATTTTGCTTCTGGCTTGATTTTTGGTAGGGTACATCAAGTGGCCCTATGGGGGAACCCTGGACTCGCCATCTTTTGAGGATGCAACGACACCATCTTGCTCCAGAGTAGAGGAGCTTTCCTTGCTTTCGCGACTTCGTGATCGCGTTAAGCAGCTGGAGTGTAAGTTGCCCGTGATCCGTGGTAGCGCCGGCGTGTGGAAGTCAAAGGCTGAAAAAGCCGCCGCCCGCGAGCAATATCTGTTTGGGCGAGGTGACGCAACTAGGCGACCAGTTTAAATGTTAGTTTGCTCATCCTCGTCTTTTCCTTTGTAGTTAATCGCGATGGTACGTTGTACTCATGCTGTTGATGCTGCTTCGTGTAGTTGTTAGCGCACACCGTCCGAAGGAGGAGAGAGATAGGATTGCCATTCGCCTTCATGATCTTACCCAAGAGCAACTTCAAGAGAGTGGATACTTCTGGGTAGATCATGATCGTGCGACTGCGTTAGCGAACCTGCAGGATCACGCCTCGCGAGTCATGCTCTTTCTGAAGAAGTCACAGTCGTGCCTGAAGAACATTTACCGGGCGATGTTCCTGTTGGATGATACTCCATCAAGCCTGCTGGCCCTTCTGACAAAATTTCAAGATATGTCCGCGGTTCGCGAGTGCGTGAGGCAGCAGCTAGTGGCTGGTGCTAAGGATGCGCTCTCTTTGGTGCGTTTGCACAGGCCTGACGTGGATGTCGCCGCCATTGTATCTGGGCCACCGATGCCACCTGCAGGATCTTCCTGGAACATGGTGCCGCATTATCAAGCGGTGGATCGTCCAGCCGAGGAAATTGTCGACTTCTTCGAGGAACAGACTAATGTTCTTCTGTTGCAAGGGTAGCTGAATATGTATCCTGCATACAAGTGTACTGGTGTTGTAAAGCTCATATATAATTTTGTAGATAATTTACAAATAACTTTTATAAGCGTGAGGTGCGTTGCACTTATGCGAGTCCTTTTCATTAGCCTGGTCATCTTTGTATCTTTCCCCTGTCAACCTGTCAGCTGCGTGTCAGCTGGGTTGTGTTTATGTTTAGGGGTTCGATTGATGTGCCAGCTACTCAGGATGTCGCATTTATTGTTCGAAGAACATATGTATATAGGGTGGCGCAGCCCCCGAGTATGAAAGTTGACAAAAGAAAAGAGAGCACGGAGTTTTGGGGCACTTAGCTTTCATGTATTCGGAGAACGGTACGTAGTACAATATGCGGCTAAGTAGCCTTGGCTGAATAGCCTTATTTGCGATGTAAAAGTAAAGAAGAAACGTCTAAGGGTAGAGGCGTTGCAGTTGTGCGACGTTCCAAGGATTGGAGTATGCGACTCCTGTCTCTAAATCTTGAAGGCGATAGGCGCCACCTGGGATTACTTTTGTAATCACGTACGGTCCTTCCCAGGGGGACTCGAGCTTGAGATGCCCCTGCTGCTTCAGTCGCAGGACCAGATCACCTTCGACGAAGGATCTTGGGCGAAGCCTTCTGCTATGGTAGTTGCGCAGGTTCTGCTGGTAGATCGTAGATCTTTCTGCGGCGATTTCTCTTGCTTCGTCAAGGAGGTCGACGGAGTCTTCGAGTGCGAGGGATGATTCCTTCTTGCTGTAAGGGACTATGCGCGGTGCTCTGTACCGTACTTCGGCGGGTAATACTGCCTCTGCCCCATGTACCATGAAGAATGGTGTGTAGCCGGTGGCGCTGTTTGGAGTTGTACGCAGGCTCCAGAGTACGGATTGCAGTTCATTTGGCCAGCAGCCCGCGGCTTGTTCGAGTGGCCGGAGGAGTCGCTTCTTGATGCCGCTACAGACGAGCCCGTTTTCCTTTTCCACCTGACCGTTGGTCTGTGGGTGTGCGACTGAGACATAGCTGATGTTGATCCCCAGGTTCTCGCAGAAATCCTGGAACTCGTTGGATGTAAAGTTCGTTCCATTGTCGGTGATGATGTTGTGTGGCACGCCGAAGCGGTAGACGATGGACTCGAAGAACTTGACTACGCTGTGCCCTGATTGCTTGGTCACTGGCATGGCCTCGATCCACTTGGTGAACTTGTCGACTGCGACCAAGAGGTAGACGTAGCCTCCTTGCGAGGACCTTGGAAGTTTGCCGACCATGTCGAGTCCCCACTGGGCGAAGGGCCAGGCCAATGGAATAGGCTGTAGCTCTGCGCCTGGTGCGTGTGGCTTGTTTGCAAATCGCTGACAGGCGTTGCACTTTTGGACTATATCCTTGGCATCGCGCATGGCCGTGGGCCAGTAAAATCCAGCTCGTAGAGCTTTGGCGACAAGGGCGCAGCTGCCGTCGTGGTGCCCGTAGGTCCCTTCATGGATGTCAAGGAGGACTGCTCTTCCATTGGCTAGGGAGACGCATCGCTGTAACACGCCTGTGATGCTACGTTTATACAGTTCGTCGTTGATAACGGCGAATGCCTTGGAGCGTCGCGCGATGTGTCGTGCATCTGTCGGGTCGTCCGGTAGGCATTTGCTGAGGAGGTACGTGATGTACGGCTGCGTCCAGGATTGTTCGATCATCATGACGCTCATTGGCCCCTCGAGTCCTATGTCGAGCTCCAAATCATCGATTGGTGTTGGCTCATTGGGTGGCGTAGCCCCCGAGTCCGTTGCTGCGCTTGTTTTCTTCTCTGCGGCCTTCGGCTTGATGGAGCGTTCGTATATGCGCTCGAGAAATACCCCAGGTGGTATGGGTGCGCAGGTGGAGCCTATGTTGGCGAGTGCGTCCGCCTCCTCATTGCTTTCGCGACCTATGTGTCGCAACTCGCAGCCGTTGAAGTCTCCTTCAAGCGTGTCGTAGAGGTCGCGGTACACGATCATGTTGTCGTTTAGTGCGTCGCACTCGTGCATTGTTTGGTTTACGACCAGCTTCGAGTCGCCATATATGATTAGCCTCTTTGCGCCGCAGGCTTTTGCCATCCTCATCCCATGTAACAGGGCCTCGTATTCAGCCTCATTGTTTGAGGCTATGAACTGCATTCGCAGGACGTACTTTAGCTTATCCCCTTGAGGCGATGTCAGTATGACACCTGCTTCTGCTCCATCTTTTCTCTTGGACCCATCGAAGTGTATTGTCCAGAGGTAGGACATGTCTGGCTTGTCCGGGAGTTGGTTTTCCATCCAATATACGAGGAAGTCCGGGAGAACTTGTGACTTAATTGCGCCGCGCTTTTCGTATGTGATGTCTCGTGGAGACAGTTCGATTCCCCAAAGCGCGACTCGCCCTATGGCGTCAGGGTTATTGAGGATATGTCCCAATGGGGCGTCGTTGACTACCACGATTGGGTGTTCCTGGAAGTAGTGGCGCAGTCGTCGGGCGGTCATAAAGACGCCATACGCCAGCTTCTGATAGTGCGGGTACCACTGTTTTGTTGCCGTGAGGACCTCACTGAGGTAGTATACGGGGCGTTGTATGCCTTGGACCTTGTTTTCCTCGGCCCGTTCGACGACGAGTACTGTGCTAACCACTTGGTTGGTGGCGGAGATGTACAACAGCAGTGGTTCCCTTTCTCGGGGAGTTACCAATACTGGCGAGGTGGATAGCAGGCGTTTGAGGTCTTCGAATGCTTCTTGCGCGTCGTTGGTCCACTCGAATTTGTCGGTTTTGCGAAGGAGCTGATAGAAGGGCAGCGCCTTTTCTCCCATTCGACTGATAAATCGACTGAGGGCCGCGATTCGCCCAGCTAGTTGCTGAACGCCTCTTATGTTCTTTGGCTTCTCCATAGCCAGTATGGCCTTTATATTTTTCGGGTTTGCCTCGATCCCTCTCGCG
The DNA here is from genome assembly GCA_916181665.1 of Avena sativa. Lineage (NCBI taxonomy): Eukaryota > Viridiplantae > Streptophyta > Magnoliopsida > Poales > Poaceae > Avena > Avena sativa. The sequence goes on along the minus strand of OV702288.1, from coordinate 454,473,109 downwards.
GAGATGAGATACCCGAGCAGTTGTCCGGAGGGTACACCAAAGGCGCATTTGTCCGAATTGAGCTTTATCCGGTAGCGATCGAGATTGGCGAAGGTTTCGCGCAAGTCATCGATCAGAGAGGCTTCTTCCTTGGTTTTGATTACTATGTCGTCGACATAGACTTGGATGTTGCGACCAAGTTGCTCCTTGAGGCAGGCCTGCATGCACCGCTGGTACGTGGCTCCTGCGTTTTTTAGCCCGAAGGGCATTGTGTTGTAGCAGAACACGCCGAAGGGCGTTGTAAACGTGGTCTTCTCCTGGTCTTCCTCCTTCATTTGAATTTGGTTATAGCCTGAGTAGGTGTCGAGGAAGTAGAGGCGCTCGCATCCAGCCGTGGAGTCGATGATTTGATCGATCCGTGGTAGCGGGAAGTGATCTTTTGGGCAGTGCTTGTTAAGAGAAGTGAAGTCGACGCACATCCGCAGGATATCCGTGTCCTTTTTGGTACTAGTACTGTATTGGCGAGCCAAGTGCTTTCCTTGATCTCGCGTATGAATTTGGCCTCGAGGAGTCTGTTGATCTCCATTCTGACTGCCTGTGCCCGTGCTCAGACAGTCGCCTGATTGTTGGCTTGACTGGCCTTGCGTCAGGGTTGACGTTGAGTGCGTGCTCGGCAAATTCCCTGGGAACTCCTGGCATGTCCAAAGGACACCAGGCGAAAATTTCCCAGTGCTCACGGAGGAATTCGACGAGCGCGAGTTCCTATGCGGGACTCAAGTTGTTGGCGATGAGGGCCGTTTTAGCGGGATCCGATGGATGGACCTGCACCTTCTTTGTGTGCACAGATGAGTCGAAGGAGAGATCAGGTGAGCTTGACCTACTCAGGGGGGGCAGACTGTTGTCTGTCATTTCCTTCAGTCGCGCGAGTTCCTCCTACATGCCGAAGGACTGGGAGATTCTGTTGAATTCCCTGTCGGAACTGTCAGATCGCCCAAAACTCCCGTTGATCGTGATGACGCTGTTGGGACCTGGCATTTTCATATGTAGATAGGCGTAGTGAGGTACTGCCATGAACCTAGCGAACTTGACGCGCCCGAGGATGCAGTGGTATTGTGAGGGCCAGTCGACAACTTCAAAGTCGATGCGCTCGCACCGGAAGTTCTTCGGCGTGCCGAATATGACGTCGAGGTTGATTTTGCCTAGGGGGTATACGCCTTTTCCTGGGACGATGTCGTGGAACGTTGTGTCCGATGCCTCCAAGCAGGTTAGAGGGATCCTCATTGCTCGCAAGGTACTCGCGAATATGAGGTTAATACCGCTTTCGCCGTCCATGAAGATGCGACTCATGTCGAAGCCTCCAATTTGCGCCTCGAGTACGAGGGGGCAGTGACCCGGGCGAGGTACTTGAGGCGGGTGGTCGCGTTTGTCGAAGGTAATGCACGACTCACTGCCACTGAGGTACTCAGTGGTGGATGGTGGCGAGTGCGTGGCCAAGTTGACTTGGCGAGTGATGGCTTTCTGCACCCTATTGGAGGGGCACCCCTTTTGGATCATCATGGTACCCATGGCCCGTGGGTACGGTTCGCCTCCATGGTGTTGGTCCGGTGCAGCTCCGTTCGGGGGTGGCCCAGGTGGTGGTGGTGGTGCGCCATGTGCCATGGCGCCTGGGGCGGTTCCGTAGCCTCTTTCGACCGCGTTGCGGTTCATCCGCACCAATCCCTCGTGTAGTTTGAGGAACTCACGGCAGTCCTTGAGGAGGTGACTGGACTTTCTCTTGCCGTCATGCTTATCGATGTAGAAGTGTACCATGCATGGTCCGGACAGTTTTTCTTCGATGGTGGTCGTGGGTGCTTCATCGTGGGTGCGGCGTTGCCATACTTGCGTGGTTTTCCCGGAGTCGCGATATCCGCCGCTACGGTATCCATTGTTGCGGTTGTCGTCGCGTCTATCGGCGTAACCGGCGGCGACCATGTTGACGTCATCGCGATCGTCGTAGACGCGCATACGACGTTTGCCCCGGCGGTCGCATCTGAGTTCTGCTTCCTCGTTAGAGTGAGCGCGGTTCTTCAGCGAATCTTCTCCATCAGCCCACCGGTTCGCGATCTCCATCAGGTGGTCGATGGTCTTGGGCTTTGAGCGTCCTAGCTCCTCCCTGAGTTCTATGCGGCGGACACCGTCGTTGAATGCATCAATCGCACGGTCTTCCGGGATGTTCTCTGCGGAGTTTTTGATGATGGACCACCTTTGGATGTAAGAGCGTAGCGATTCGCCAGATTTTTGCTAGCAGCATCTCAGTACTTCGATTGAAGCGGGGCGTTTGTATGTGCCCTTGAAGTTGCGCACGAAGCTGTAGACCAGCTCATCCCAGCTGCGAATGGATCCGCGCGGGAGGTTATTGAGCCATGCCCGGGCGGCGCCTTGCAGCTGTAGCTGCAAGCATTGCATGGCGGTACTCCGACTGCCCCCGTGCAGCCTGACTGAGGAGATGTGATCTTCCAGCCAGATCTTGGGGTCCTATAGACCGTCAAATTTCGGGTTCTCTGATGGGAGTTTGAACCCTTTAGGCATTCGCTTCTGCCTGATAGATCTGCTGAAGCATCTGGCACCGCAGAGCTCCCCATCTTCTTCCTCCGAATCAGTCAACCGAGCATGTCGTGCCCTTGACTTGTCGACCTTGCGCTGCGTGAGCTCGTCGCGTGCATCGTAGTTGTGATCGTGCCGTCGCGAACGGCGGCGTCGAGACAGGTCGTGACTATCGTCGCTTGACGAGGATGAGGAATAGCGTTTTGCTAACGCTTTGCCCTTTTTTGGGTCGGGTACTGGTTCTTTGTCGAGGGCGGCCTCGATTAATCCAAGGCCCGCGATCGTAGATCGGTGCATGGCTGTCCGGGGGTCTCCAGCCGGTGGCTGGTTATTGAGAAGGTACATGGTGGCCGCCGTCACCATGGCCTGCGGCGTCCTGGGAACCACGTTGCCTCTCGTGTCGACTGTCATGGAGCCGAAGTCGAGGATTTTCGCGGCGTCTATGCGTTCTTGCTCGGTGAGGTGAGCCATCCGTGATTGCCTCTTCTTGGCGAGGTGTTCGCTGCCCCTTGAGGAGGATCCTCCATAGGAAGAGAGCCCAGCACGACGAAGGCTTGACTCGTCTGCCGCCTTTTTACGCGCCTGAAGTTCCGCGATTGCTTGTTTCTGGCGCTTGAATTCCTCCTTTAGGAGCCAGTGGTAGCCCATCAGTAGTTCTTGCGGGGACCCGAGGGGTAGAGGTGTACCTCGTAGGGCTTCGCGGCAGCGTTCCCACTCTTGCTCGTTGAGCCTGATCACGACGCGCTCGCCAGTTTGCTCGTTGATTATGGTAGGGGTTCGACTTCTCCTCCATTGCCACCATTGCCGCTGTTGGTGGCGTTGGGCGGGTCGGGGCTGTTGTCGCGGTTGGCGAAGGTTTCGCCCGCGTTGATGGCGGCGCACATGAAGTGATTTGGGAGGCTGTTGCTTCCACAACTTTCAGATCCGGAACCGTAGGTTCCTTCTTCAGTGGCCAGATCGCTTAGATCGGAGTCACGACTGCTGTCGCTTACCATGTTCCCGACTGCTGCTGGAGCATTGAGCTCGCTGAGGGTACCGATCGGTGGAGGGAACCATGATGCTGGGGCAATCGCCGGTGCCGTCGGCTGATCGGGCATGCGAAGCGTGCCCATCTGACCAGCTTGGAAGCGGAAGCTCCCAATTGCTAGGCTGATTCCTTCGCCCACGGAGTCGAAGGCCGGGCGAGTGGCCGGCGTGTGGACGGTGAAGTCGAAGGCGCCGAAGAGCTGGCGAATCTCTGCTGTTGCAGAGTTGTAGATCGTGTTTGATGGGGCCGAAGAAGCCGCAACATCAGCACTCCCAGTTCCCACAGACGGCGCCAATTGACGAGGGTTTAACTCGCCAATGCCCATTGTTATGGACTTGGGTTTTGGAGAAGGAGGGAGCTCTGGAAACATCTATCGGCTAGCAAACAAGCACATAGGGGACAAAGGATTTACCCAGGTTCAGGCCTCGTAGAGGTCCCTACTCCTGCTTGTCTGCTCGTGGAATTATCGAGGGAGTCGAAAGTTACAATGATGCGCAGATGAAATCTGGCGAGGGTTGCGGAAGCTAGGGTTGTGTGTGCCCTCCTCGCCGCCCCCTCCTAGCCTTTATATAGATAGGCTAGGTCTCGGGTAGCAGGTCGAGTCGGTTACAAGTTAGGGTTTTCCCCTTCAAACTTTCTATCTTTAGCTTCTTCTTGTCCTTCAAGCAATTGAGAGTCCATAGGTTACTCGAGTCTCTCCATCCGGGCCTTGGCGACACCGTGGACCTGTATGTATTTGGGCCGTATATACCAAGCTCGAGTACCTGTAGGGTATACCCATGTCAGGCGGAGTTTCCGGGGATCCACTACTTCCGCTTCCCAACATGGAGCAAGGGACGGGAGTCGTCGGCACACTGTATGTGTGACCGATTACGGAGGCACTTACCTCTTGTGGCGCTGATCATCTACATGTCCTTGAGGACGGTCGTGTACACTCTACAACAACCACGTTTGTTTGCGGGAACGTTATACCGCTTTACGGTCTTCGAGGGTGAGTCCATCTGAAATTGTTACAAGTATCGCCTAGATTCAATCTTGGCAGTTGCAAACCGTATGATTTTTTTTGCTTTCTATGTAATGAACCCCAGCAGTGGTATTAGAGCCATGTCTACGCGTAGATATTTTATACGGTTAGAACACATATGAATATGTGGGCGCTGATGATCATGTTATTACATCCTTCATGTATTTTGGATATTGGCGGCATAGTGGGATGAAGCGACCCGGAAAAAATTTACATGTCCTCGCACATGAGACCTGTTCCACGCTTGACATGCAACTAGTTTTGCGTAAGTGGCTAGCGGGTGTTGTTGGGGATATACTTTCTGGGTATCCTCATTATGCCTTGCTGACTAGGGTGGCCCACTTCGGGTTAGAGCTATGCTTCACGGGCGGCCCAGTCAAAAAGAAGAGACGGATTCCAGTCTAGCTACGGAAGCGAGAAGACTTACCGACATAGGCATGTATAGTTGTAGTCCAAGATGTACTTTGTAACCGACTCTTAGTAGTAGCCGGATAGGTCTCTCCTGTAAACCCAGGCCAGATATCTATATAAGCCGTCCTAGGGACCAGCCTTTAGGGCACCCACAATAGCCTACGATATCAACTCACATAGGAGAAACCCTTGTAACCCATATTCCCGCTCCGCCGTATTACTGGATTGCTAGCAGGAGTAGGATCCGTCCACCATCGGCGGATTCGAACCTAGGTAAACTTATGTGATCACCGTCTCAGAACACCATACGACTCACACCCCTCTCTTCCACACGCCCCGAGGACCCCCTCATGGCGTACTTGTCCTTAATCCGACGATAGTTGGCACCCACCGTGGGGGCAAGTGAGCTTTGGATCTATGTTTTGAGCGGAATCTGCAAGAATCAGAATTGGCGAGACAATCGACGTTGGTTGCATCCTCTACGCCAGTGACGTCCCTCTCGTTCTTCTCGACGAGACCTGGATTCCGGCTAGGGAGGTTGTGACTAGCTACACAATCATGTCTTTCGACGAGATCGATGTCTATCTCGGTTTCGCTGAACCTGCCCCACCCACCCCAGTGGTGATGATAGAGGCAGAAGAAGTTTCTAGGTCCACTTTGTCCATGGAGGCGACTGAGTTTTGGATCCTGGAAAACCCTAATCCCACCTAGCCCACACCTGACATGGAGATAGTGGAGAAAGTTGAGTCTAAAGCAGATCTTCTTGTGGACATCGAATCTGAAGTGGATCTCTCTAGCGAGGTCAAATCTCAGCACGACCTCCCCAGCAAGGTCGAATCTCAGGAGGATCAAGTCAACAATAACTTCGGATCCGGCTCTGCCGATGCTGGAGCAGGTCAATATTTCCTGAGGCACACATTGAGGCGCATGATGCTGCATGACGCCAGCATGGAAGAAATCTTGGAGACCATCTAGTGTTTCGAGGAAGCCAATGAAGAAAGCTGCAACTACCTCAGGGCGCACACATTGCACTTTGTCGGATACGTTGGATCCGGATCTGGCTTTGCCGATGCTGGAGACAATGAAGACTTGGTGCTGGAGGCGATTGGGACAAACGCCAACTTACTGGCATCTTCAGATGATTCAATGACATTGGCTGATACGTTGCAAACGTATCTATAATTTTTGATATTCCATGCTTGTTTTATATCTACTTTCTTATGTTTTGTCCACACTTTGCAGTATTTTTATACACTTTCTGGGACTAACCTATTAACAAGATGCCATAGTGCCAGTTGCCCATTTTCTGCTATTTTTGGTTCCAGAAAAGCCAGAAAATGAATATTCTCAGAATTGGACGGGACAAAAGCCGAAGTCAATATTTTACCGGAAGAGTCATGGAGCTAGAATACGAAACGAAGAGGGGCCAGGGGACGGCCACACCACCTGGTGGCACGAGTCAGGCCAGGCCATGCCAGGGGGTGGTGTGGGCCCCCTGGTACTCCACCGACCTCGCCCCTTCGCCTGTAAGAAGCCTCCGATACAGAAACCCTAAGTACCTGATCAAAAATCCACGAAAGAGCCTGTAGCCACCGTCATCTCCATCCCTAGATCAGGAGGGATCTGAAGCTCTTCCTGGCACCCTGTCGGAGGGGAGATATCACCCTGAGGCCTTCTTCATCACCATGCCTGCCTCCGGTGTGATGCGTGAATAGTTCATCCCTAGACTATGGGTCCATATAGTAGCTAGATGGTTGGTTCTTCTCCTTTGTGCTACCATGTTGATATCTTGTGAGCTCCGTTCATGATCAAGATCATCTATTTGTAATCTTACATGTTGTGTTTGCGGGGATCTGATGGATATTGAGATGCTATTTCAGATTGATTATTGATTCTATCATGTCTTTGTTATTTGTGATCTTGCATGCTCTCCGTTGTTAGTAGCTATCTTGGCCGAGTAGATGCTAGCAACTCCAAGAGGGAGTATTTATGCTCGATAGTGGGTTCATGCCTCTAGAAATCTGGGGAAGTGACAGAAATCTCTAAGGTACTAGATGTGCTATTGCTACTAGGGAGAAAACAACAATCCTTTGTTCATAGAACAATCGTATTGTTTACTTTACACACTTTGCTTAATGCAATTATCTGTTGCTTGCAACTTAATATTGGAGGGGGTTCGAATGATAACCTGAAGGTGGATTATTAGTCATAGATGCAGTTGGATTACGGTCTATGTATAATGTTGTAATGCCCAATCAAATCTCATAGAAGTCAAGATGATTAGTATATGCATGTATGCTTCCTCGATGTTTGTCAATTGCCCCGCTGTAATTTGTTCACCCAACATGTCATCTATCTTAAGGAGAACCACCACTAGTGAACTATGGACCCCGGTCCATTCTTTTACCATCAATCTACAATCTATTTACTGTTTTGTGTTTACTTTCTGCAAGCAATTACTATCTTCCACACAATACGTATAATCCTTTGTTTTCAGCAAAACCGGTGAGATTGACAACCTCACTGTAAGTTGGGGGCAAAGTTCTGTGGTTGTGTTCTGCAGGATTCCAAGTTGGAAGCAAAACCTTGGAGGTGTTTCCTTGCTCCTACTGGTTCGATAACCTTGGTTTCATAACTGAGGGAAAACTTGTTGTTGTGCTCATCATACCTTCCTCTTGGGGTTCCCCAACGAGGTCTACATATTGAGTAAGCATTGGCCGATTTCCGAAAGTTCCCCGTGGAATATGAAGAGGAGTTCAACTCCAAGGCTGCAGAAGAAGGAGTAGCCATGGATGAAGGATCCAGAGAAAACTCTCCCAAAGCGCAGGATGATATGGATCTCAGAGAAAATCCCGATGTCCAGATGTCCGAAAGTACTGATCAGAGCTTGACTCTAGGAAATGAACCCAAAGACATCTTTGCTACCGGCGCTGCCAAGAAGGCAAAGAATAAGAAGAAGACTCTGGCGAAGGACCCTCCGCCTGAGGAGACAATCACCAAAGAATACAAAGAAGACTCGGACTAAGCTCTAATCCCGGACGAGCCAAAAGACACTCTGGTGGATGGACACGTGGTTACCTTTGGTGCCCTTAAAATCCTTGGAGACGCGTTGACTATGCCAATCCCTACTGCTACAGATCTTACACCTACAGAGTTGGAAGACATGGCCCAAGCCCTAGAAGCGCATCGCCAATTACTCCTGGATGAAGCTAACAATCTCCTCAAGGAGAAAAAGCGCATTGCATCTGCGGGGCAGTTCAACTCCCTGCACCATCAAAAGACCCAGAACGGCCCTGTACGGGCTAACAAAAATCCAGAAGTCCACAAGACCCTCTTTGAGGAACGTGACGCTGTCAAAGGAGAACCTCGGCTCGATAGTAAGGGAGATCTGGTGTATGGAACACCAGTGGAAAACACCACTGCGGCCCGAGATATCCTGGCGAACAATCCAAACCCAGACCAAATCCGGTTAGGCGTAAAGCTACTTACCAAGGGCCTGGAGCAGCAGAAGGCCGCGAAATCCAGAAGCGGAAAACTGGTCTCTAAATCCGACCAATGTCGCACGGATCCGGCTTGGCATGGCATAAGGCCCCGGCGGGAGCCAGAACAACACCACCACCCTGACCGTTGGGAAGACAATTACTCAAGGACCGGATCGTCAGGGCAACAACACAGAGCCGCACGTGACTAGAGTAATGTTGCTCCAGCCGCCGAGGGAGATGCAGTTGTAGCACTGGTTCTGAGACAACCTCCCAGGCAACAATCGAACAATCGCAGGGAAGATGAAGAAGAGCAACGTCGGGAGGAGGACCGACAAAGGATGACACCTCCTAGACATACAAGTCGTCTAGTTGAACCTCACCAAAATGGTGGAAACAACGGACGAAGGAATGATGGACACCATGCCGAGTCAAGTCGGCAGGGGGCTCGTCATAATCAAGACCCTCCCCGGAGTTGGAATAATGACGCTCCAGACGGAGCCTGGCGTTCAGCCGGAAACAATCCACCTGCACCACCCTATCCACCAAGCATCCATCATAGCAGCTCTCGAGGGAGCCATGGAGGGCGACGTGGTGGAGGAGGTAGTGACGAAAGCAGAAGTCTAGCTCCAAGGCACCGCAGCCATAGCGAACAACCACGACGACACTCTCTGTCACCAAGTTATGCAAGGCACCGGATCAACTCTAACATAGAGGCGCGATGCTATGAGTCGGACAACATCCATGTGGGTCCAAAATGCTTCGGACCACGCATTTGAAAAACACACTTCCCGGAAGGATTTGCTATCTCAAGGAACATCTAGCCCTATGACGATGTAGCCCAGATAGACACTTGGCTCCAGGACTTTTTCTAGGCTTGTTGCATCGCCAAAGGAGGAAACAGCCTAGTCGCGACCCAGTATCTCCCGCTTATACTGAGGAAGACGGCACGATCATGGCTCAATGAACTTCCATAAAACACCATCCAAACTGGTATTACATGCAAAGCGCGTTCTTTCAGAATTTCAAAGGCACATATCGGAGGCCCTGTAGGGTAGGAGACCTACAACGTTGCACCCAGAAGGCCAGAGAAACTTGCCGCAATTATCTCAGATGATGGATCGACACCAAGAACTCCTGTGATGGAGTAAACGACCAAACCGTGATTGAAGCTTTTATTGCGGGACTCCCAATTGGTCTACTGTGTCACCACTTGAAGTGCGACAAAGTCACCGGTCTGGGAGAGATGATTGAAATGGCAAGCAAGTATGCAAATGTCGATGATGCTGCAGAAGGACTACTGAACGTCCTGGCCGTGCCATAGTCGGCAAAACAGCCGAAGCAGCAAACCCAGAAGTGCAAAAACATCTCGGAAGAAAAACCCACCGCGGAAACAGCAGTAGTCAACACTACTTTCGGGTCTGGAGGACGAGGAGGGCACAGAGGCGGCCGTGGATGCGGTCGTGGAACATCAAGAGTCCAAGGTAGAGGAGACCAGCAACCCGGCAAAACCTACTCTAGGACCGACATTGCCAACAATCCGTGTGTGCATCACTTAGATGCCAACAGGGGCTCGTCCCACACAAATGCCGAGTGTCGTTTCAATGATGACATGAAGAAAGACGAATCCGCTGGCTACAGGGCCAAGCGACAAAAAGGAAAGAAAAATTCCGATAAAGAAAAATATACCAAGGAAGATTCTGACATGGAGGAAGCAGAAACCCCAAATCCCAAGTCAGATGGAAAGAAGACCTTCCTAACAAAGAAAGACACTTACGCTACTTTCCTTGGGTCTCAACCATCTAAGGTCAAGAAGGCAGTAATGCATGAGCTCAATGCAACTGTTCCGGCTGTCCCTCAGTTTTTGGACTGGTCGGAAGTAACAATCACGTTTAACCGTGCTGATCATCCGCCTAAGTTGCACATGCAAGGAAAATACGCTCTAGTCGTCAATCCACTTATTGACATCTATGGTTTCTCCAAGACCCTCATGGACGGCGGCAGCAACATCAACATCCTCTATGTTGAAACGCTGCATCGGATGAGGATCTCGGAAGCACAGCTGAATCACAGCTCTATGATTTTCCACGGAGTTGCCCCAGAAGACAAGCAAATTCCCTGGGAGAGATCACTTTGGACGTTACCTTTGAAACTCCAAAGAACTATCGAACAGAGGCACTGATGTCTGCAAGTGCACAAATCATTTGTAGCTAGTTTGGAAGTATAGATATCGATCCCACAGGGAGCCCAAAGGTAAGTGTTTAATGGTGAAGTCTCTATCACAACCAAAGTTGTCACAGGTCTTTGAGTGAATTGACTGCAAGTATTGAAATATGAATGGGTTTTGATTAAATGAGATGTTTTTAAATAGAACTAAAATATAAACTTCATAAATATAAAGCATAAAAGTAAAGAATGTCTTGGTTGTTTGTTGTTTCCTGCAGATGGCAAAAGAAGGCGCGAGGAGATTCAGTTCATGGTGATAATGACTGTGCTAGGTGGATGAATGATAAATTTAACAATTATAATCTTATAAATATATGTGTAGGCGAGCAACCCATAATTAGCCGGAACTCCTCTTGGTAGATTTCATCCCAACTTCAATAATCCTACTAGCCTGTTACCAAAACCATGGTCAGACACTAGATGATTAAGACCCTTCAGGTTTCTTAGCGATTAAGCTCCTTGGATCGGACTAATGCAATAAGCATAGTGGTTCCCTGTTATCCTTGAGTCTACTAGTTTTCCATTGATATCCCCGTGTCACCCGGGGGTCGTTGGTCCACTAGCAAACAAGATCTTATCTATGTAGAACAAAGCATCATGTTGTCTAGGCCCTTAATTGGACAATAAGCATTAGGCATCCCACAGATAGTCAAGCACACATAATATAGTAATTAGAATCAATCACAAAATAATGGAAAGTATATTAAGGCACATCACATCTCACCAATCCCCTACATCTCCCACACCCAAGGGAATTACTCCCACATGAGAGAAGAACGGATCATCAATATAATCAAATAAAGGGAATTCGTCTTGGTATTACCGTGGAGATCCACAATAAGAATAGAAAAATATCCAATACAATTCAAGATGGGAAGAAACAATCTCAAACCCTAGTCTTGCAAGGTGGAGATCCCTCTCTCTCTCTCTCAAGTACAAGTAGTGGCTATGGAGGTGTATTGGCTAGGAGGTTGAAGATCGTGGAGCAAGATGAAGAACATCTTCTCCTTCTTCTCCGGGTCTCTTATTTCTCCCTTCTGGATGGTGTGGCAGCTGCTGCGTTGTGTTTTCATCCCCCGTCCCTTCATGGAAGTTGTCCCTTTTGATAATACAGAGGCGGCAGCAACTATATGGCGGGAACTATATGGCCGGAAAAATATTCTCGCCGTATAGTTGCTCGTTAAAGCTTCTGTAAGCTCCCCTCGAGTGCTTCCAAAGCGAGACTTGCTTATTTTCTCCAGAATATTGTGTTTCTCTAGTTAAAACCTTCTATTGACATTCAGAACCTGAAACACACATTAAAAACCAAGTTTTATTTGCTACCGAAGTATTAGTGTTAGGTAAGGCTAGAAAACGATCAAATCCGGGAGAAAACCATCAATAAAAGCCATCAAAAATGTGTCAAATCTCACAGCTATCAGGCACTTTCTTTTGAAGTGGTCCCGTTCAAGAGTGCATACCACGCTATCTTCGGACGACCAGCTTACTAGGCTTTTATGGCTTGTCCATGTGACATTTACAATATGATGAAAATTCTAGGTCGCAAGGGCGTGATCATCGTAAGGGGAGACCCGAAGAAAGCACGAGAATGCAAGGACGGAAATGCCACCTTTGCTGAAGCCGTATTACACGCCCAGGAGTACCAGGAGATCAAGAAGATCATCGACCCGCCCGAGATGCCCGCGATGAAGAAGGAGGTGACAAAGCCGACTCCGGAGTTCAAGGCATTGGAAGAGACGAAGATGATGCCATTGAAGGATGATGACCCCTCCAAGGTGACCCAGATAGGTGTAGGTTTAGACCGTGCATAGGAAAGCGCGCTCGTTGAGTTCCTCTAAGCAAATCAAGATATCTTCACATGGTAGCCATCTGACATGACCGGAGTACCTAGAGAACTTGTCGAGCACTCTCTAAATGTACATCCAAATGCTAAACCCGTCAAACAGTCTGTACAACGTTTTGGCGATGAAAAGCGATAGCTAAAGAACTAGCCCGGCTCGAGTTAGCCAGATTCATAGAAGAGGTCATCCATACTGATTGGTCGGCCAACTCTGTAATGGTCCCTAAAAAGGACACCACTGATTTATGGATGTGTGTTGATTATATCGCCTTGAACAAGGCTTGTCCCAAAGATCTATTTGCTCTGCCTAGAATTGATCAAGTAATCAACTCTACGGCAGACTCGGAACTCCTATGTTTTCTCGGCACATATTCCGGTTATCACCAAATCCGGATGAAGAAATCAGACAAAGTAAAAAACCTTCATTCATAACCTCTTTTGGAACCTTCTGTTTCGTAACGATGCCTTTTGGGCTCAAGAACGCTGGAGCTACGTACCAGCACACTATGCAGCGTTGCCTCCACGATCAAATCGGACGCAATGTATATGCATATGTGGATGACATAGCGGTGATGTCCAAAAAGAAGGAAACTCTAATTTCCGACTTGAAGGAAACGTTCGCCAATCTACGCAAATACAACATAATGCTTAATCCAAAGAAGTGCTTCTTTAGAATACTAGCCGGAAAATTGTTAGGTCCCAAAGGGGCATAGAGGTGAACCGGGACAAGATTAAGGCTATACTCAACATTTCTAGGCCAACTCGCCTAAAGGACGTACAAAGACTAACTGGTTGCATTGCTGCAGTAAGTCGGCTCGGTGAAAGAGCCACACCACTCTACAAGCTCCTGAAAAAGACCAAAAAATCGTCTAGACTGATGAAGCTGAAGATGCACTACAAGACCTGAAAGTAGTACTCTCGTCTGCTCCTATCCTTGAAGTGTCGGAACCTTAGGAACAGATGTTGCTCTATCTAGCTGTGACAAATAGGGTCGTCAGCGTTGTCATGGTGGTGGAGAGGCTAGAGGAAAAAACAGAAACACCTGGTGCAGTGTCCGACTTACTACCAAAGTGAAGTCCTAACTGAATCTAAGCAGCGGTATCCACACTATCAAAAGTTGGCTTACAGTGTGTTCTTCGCATCTAGGAAGCTACGCCATTACTTTCAGGAGCACCAAATTACCGTGGTGAGCACAGCTCCCATGAGAGACATAGTTAACAATAGCGACGCTACTGGACGTGTTGCAAAATGGGGAATAGAGCTTTCAGCTTTTGACATTGAGTATAAAACTCGTACAGCAATCAAATCCCAAATCCTTGTTGACTTTGTCGCTGATTGGACAGAGACAACGTAGAATATGACCTTACTAGAGTCGGAATACTGGACCTTACATTTTGATGGGTCTAAAGCGCTCGGGGGCTCGGGGGATGGTGTGGTACTCAAATCACCCCAAGGATATAAGCTTTTCTATGTGTTGTAGATCCACTTCATGGCAACAAACAACATTCCCGAATATGAAGCACTGCTGCATGGAATCCGGATTGCTAAGGATATCGGCATCCGGCAACTTATGTGTTATGGAAACTCGGATCTTGTTGCTCAACAAGTGTCAGATCACTGTAATGCAAACAAGCACATGGCAGTGTATAGGGATGACGTGGATGAACTATCTAAATCATTCAAAGGGTTTGAAGTTCAACACATCCCTCGAACAGAAAATGAGGAAGCAGATGCATTATCTCGAATAGGCTCTGCAAGGAAAAAGGTCTCGGATGGTACTTTTCTAGAACACCTTAAAGTTCCCTCTATCACAGGAGTTGATGAGGAGTATCTGACCAAGTCCGACTCACCTTTAATAGTAGTTCTTGCTGTGATTCCTAGCTGGACAAAACCCTACCTTGATTTCTTGGTAGACGGAAAATTACCCAAAGACGAGGATCTGAGCCAGCAGATCGTCCGACGAGCAAAAACCTATACAGTAATAAATGGTGAGCTCTATAAGTGAAGTGCATCTAGTTTTTTTAGTGCTATGTATCTCCGGAAGAAGGAGTGGAAATCCTAAGGGAGATCCACAAAGGTGAATGGGGCCATCACGCTCCAACCAAATCTTTAGTGGCAAAAGCTTTTAGACACGGATTTTTCTGGCTTACAGCCAAGGCTGATGTCGAACGGCTGGTCAAGACGTGCAAAGGCTGCCAAAAATACACCAAAGAAGCTCACGTTCTGGCTGATCAGCTGCGGACAATCCCGATAATATGACCCTTCGCGGTCTAGGGGCTTGACATGGTAGGACCGTTCAAACGGGCTCCAAGTGGATTTACTCACCTCTTAGTGATGGTGGATAAGTTCACAAAATGGATTTAGGCTAAACCCGTCACAAGTTGTGATGGAGCAACAACCAAAAGATTTGTCGAAGATGTCATAATTCGATATGGTTATCCACATAGTATTATTACGGATAATGGGAGCAATTTTTCTATGGGAGAACTTGCTGAATTCTGCAACGATCAAAAAATCCGGCTTGATATTGCATCAGACGCACATCTACAAGCCAATGGACAAGTCAAAAGAGCAAATGGTTTAATCCTTCAAGGCCTCAAACCAAGACTTGAAGCACCACTTCACCATGCTGTGGGGGCTTGGATGGAAAAATTGCCGTCTGTGATATGGAGCTTGAGAACAACTCCGAACAGGTCAACAGGGTACACACCTTTCTTCTTGGTCTATGGCACAGAAGCAGTTCTTCCTAGTGATTTGATTCATACTTCTCCCTGAGTTGCTATGTCTATCGAAGAGGATGCCGAAATTTCTCGACAAGATGATCTCGATTTAATCGAAGAAGTTCGCGTTATTGCTGAGCAGAGATCAACAGCCTACCAGCAGAAGTTACGCAAGTATCATAGTCAGAGAGTTAGGAACCGGTCTTTCAATAAGGGCGACTTGGTTCTCCGGCTTGTGCGAAAAAGAAAGCAAAAAAGTTTCTCCAGTTTGGGAAGGGCCCTTTTTGGTTAGCCGAGTATTGCATAATGATTCTTACTATCTAACTGATATGTGGCCAGTCAAAGAAAGACCTGCTACTAAAAAGAGAAAGAGAGTTGGAGGTAGTATTGCTCAGCTATGTCCCTTTTATTCTTAAATTTTCTTTTTTTTGTAATCATATATATGTACATGTTCAATGAGAAATAAAGTATTGGTTGCCTCAATATTTTCTGAGAAGTTTTATATTACCATCTTATTTCCGAATGATCATGTCACAGTCTAAAATCCCAGAATATTTGAAAGTACTTTATGCTCATGTTTGTTTTGGTTAGATTTCTGATTCTAAAAATGCTACCTTCGGGTATAAATCTAAATTTTCTAGTTTATACTTTGGTTTTCATCTGATTGCTAGATGCGGTATTTTCCGAGTAGTGAATTTTTGGTACTGGAAGCTAGCTTTGTTTCCGAGTTTAAACTGGTTGAGCAATTGAGCTCCGTTGCTCGGCAAAGTTTCCGTGCTAAAGGTTTTGCCGACTCATGAAAGGGACGAGGCGGAAAGCCAGATAAACGATAAGTATAGGCAAAACAAAAAGTGCTGATGTAAATTTTCAGGCACATAAAGCCAAAAGTGCTAAAAGGAAGTAAAAAGCACCAGTTCTTACAAGCTTAGCACTAGCAAAATAATACACTACTTATTACAATCAGACTGTTTCAGGATAACACATTGTTTTCTGGTACATTATGATGCATGAGAAGAGGCAGGATCTGCCAGATCGCTAGACACATCACCCAAATCATCCCGATATCTTTTCGATACAGGTAAGTCAGACTCGGTCTGCTCATCGTCTTCGGAAATTTTGGCAGTTACTTCTTTGTGTGTGTGTGTGGGGGGGGGTGGTACTTCAACCAGAGTGAAGAATGGAGTATCGTAACTGGTCAGTTCAGCTACATGACATCCATATCCAGCACATGCGTCCATGATGTCCTTGATGTTCTATTCCTTCCCGTCTTCATCAACAGTTGAATAACCCCTGGTTACTTGCCATATTTCCATGCTTCCATGGTGGCTCATAACCATTGTTAGGGCATTCTACATCACGGTCCGTGCATAAGACATGTTCTAATCTTGGATAAGCTAGGGAATCTCCTTTGCCTTGTCCTGCATCTCAAAGGCAGACATTCCGTTCATGTCGGAAATCCTTAAGGCTTCACCAATATCCTCTAGTGACTGGCGGAAATCGTGAAGCTAATCTCCGACTGAAGTAAGCCAGCTGGTGCGATACCCGAATGAGGAAGAATCCAAAATATTCAAAGGACCTACATATATAAAGCAAAGTCAGAAATATATACAAACTTCTAGAGTCAGAAGAAAGAAAGGTCAAAGACAGGAAAACCTACCAAAGATGGCATTGTCAACTTTGGTTTTCTCCGCTCGAAGAATCTAGAGTTCATCCCAGAGAGCTTGGGTGATGTCCTTTTCCCTGGCAAAATCATCTGTTAGATCTGATATTTTCTTGTCCTGGATGGCAATCTCGCGATCACGTTCTTCGGTGGCCATGTTGGATGATTCAAGAATGCTGTTGATACTGCGCTCATGATCCTCCTTAAGCTTATTCAGCTCTCGCCTCAAATTGGCATACTCCACCTCCAGGGTTTTGAAATTCTCGGCATCTTCAATCATTTTGCATGACTGTTGGACTAGTTGTGTAAAAACAAGATAACAGTCGAATAAACATTCGGCTATGAAAAAATCAGAGGAGCAAGTATGAGGATTGAAATGATTTCCTTCAGCTTCATCCTTAAAAACTTTCAATTGAGCATTCTCTAGACGGAGAGCTCTGATCTCTCTCCGTTTATTGCAGACATTCTTCAACAAATCCTGGTTATAAGCATTAACTTTCTGTAAGTCAGAATAATACCTAGAGTTAGAAGTATACTAAAGACTTGGCCTAATATTTTAACTAAGTTAAATATCATCGTGAGCCTTGGGGCTATACTAGTTCGTTCTTCAGCATCCTATGAAAGCATAAATCTGGATTTCCTATCCAACTTCATGCTTGGGGGCTAAGGGATATGATATGAAATAAAGTAAAAGAGAGAGTCGAATTCTGACTTAAACCGTCTCGGCGAGAGTCAGAGGGATCACTGGTGGTGGCGGAACCACACCGACCTTCAACTTGTCATCATGGAGACGAACTTGGTCAAGAAGCTCAGAGAGTTTTACGTCCTCATCTTCTTGTGCCTCTTCTCCAGCAGTGATATTCTGGCTCTCCAAAAATTGTTGAGCCAACTTCTGGATTTCTTTTGCAGTTTTCTAAGTAATGCCAAGCTTGGCAATACCCGGATTGCTCAGTGGATTATTCGCAAAAACCTCTGCTGAGGGATCATTACCCTTTGCGGGTTCACCCATTTCAGTTGCCAAATCACCTATGGTGATGTCGGTTTGCGAACCAAGGATCGCTGGCTCAGAGTGCTGAGCCGGATCTTCTGCAGTACGAGGAGATGAAGTAACCTCCGGTGTTGTAGAAGGCGTTGAGGTAGGAGTCGGAGGCGGGGTAGCAGGCGAAGTAAAAAACTAGCTTTGACTGGTGCAGGGGCTTCGTCCTAGTTCCTTTCCCTTTGCCCTTTACGAGCTGGTTAGCTCTGAAGAAATGATAGTTCAAGATCGTTACACTTCAGAAAGAATGTGAGATGAAATATAAGACCTTGTGAGGAAAGTTACCTCTTCACAACAGGCACTTCTTTTGTGCCAATGGACATAGTCGGAGTTTTGCGTTTCCGGGTAAATGCCTCCGGCGGTAGTACAAGTTCTCCTTCCTCCTGAGGAGCCGGTTTCTCAGGTGGATATCCCTCAAAAGGAGCAAGCTCTAACTCGGGGAGGTCAGCAAGCTGAAAGAAGTATCATCTCGGTGTTGCGAAAAAACTACAACAAAGTACGGATAAGCACATATTCGAATACAAGAGTAACAGTTGGAAAACTTACTGGTGTGACAAGATCATCAGCTGTGTACATGTCCATAGAGAGACCTAGAATCTTCCTCTCGACCCATTCATTGATCAACCATTTAATCTGGGACTCGTACTCCTTGTCTGGGATTGATCTCGAGTAGATCCTGAGAGAATCCGTCTTGCTCTTGGTGATAGTGTGCATGAGCCGGTCACCATGGTGCTGGAGGGGTTGAATCCGGCGTGCCAGCCAGTAGTGGATCAAATCAGATCCTTTTAGACCCTTTCACTTCATCAGGTACTCGATTCGTCTCTTGGCGAGAAGCAGATCATCAGTGAGAGCTGGAGCTTCCGCATCCAAGGACTCTTGGGGCGTGGCGGCACCATCGACGAAAGCCGTCAAAGCGATCTCTTTGCCGGGAGTCGGTCTATCCTTATGGTAAAAGAACGTGGACGGCCATTTCTTCACAGACTCACTAGCCTTAATCTTAGGATAGACTCAGTCTCTCCTAATAGTTAGGCTAAGAGTTCCGGTAATGTAAGGATTACCAGAAGTGACAAAATTTCTCCGGGTACCGAAGTAGTACTGGAATAAAACAAGACTGGGCCTAATTCCGAGATAACCCTCACACAAAGATGCGTAAGCGGTCATTTCTAAGATTGTGTTCGAGGGGAAATTGTGGAGTTGAACTCCATAATAATCTATATAACCTCAGAAAAGAAATCTGAGGGAGGAAAGCTCAAACCTCTATCGAGGTAAGTGTCGAAGTGCACCTGCTCGTCGGCGCGAGGGGTGGGGATGGTTTGATCGAAGCCACTCCGCCAGTCGCTAGCACGGAGGAGACCTTCCTTCTCAATGACGTGGATATTCTCATTGTCGAGGATGCACGGGATCATACCCCGCGTAAGTTTTCTTTCTCCGATGCTATAGAGGTCACCGTCGTGGTCACCATCGTGCCGGAGGAAGAGGACCCAGCCATTTTATGGGCGGTGATGACTGTAGATGGGCATCGCTGTGTGTTTGGAGGAGGGAGCAGAGGAACTTGTGCGCTGTGGTGTTGGGAGGAAGGGAAAGGAAATGGCACTGGTAAGGAAGAGAAAGGAGATCTTAACCCCTTATATCCCTCACTTGCGCCAAGATTTGTGCAAAGTGAACAGTAACCGTGCCACACATCGTGGAAGGAGTTAGGCAACCTCCTCGCAAGGATTACACTGTCTCAGTCTCCACGCATGCATTAAAACGACGCCTCGGTTCCACAAAAGGCGGACCCACCAATGGTCATGCTGTCAGGAATGTCTGTCAGTGACATGACTTGACCTTGACTGATGTCAGGTTACGTCAGAGACCAAGTTCCGGCTTAGTTTGGATTTCAAGCTAGAAATCAGAATAATGTACTCATAGGTCTGACTCGCTTTAAGACTCGGATCCTACCCTTTCTTTTGAGTTTCAGGAACCCTTCAAGATTCTGCAAGCCGAAGATGAACCAAGCTAGACAATGAAATCCGACTCTGGATCTTGGAGGCTTCTAGGGGCTGCTGTTGGGGATATACTTTCCGGGTATCCTCACAGTGCCTCGCTAACCAGGGTGGCCCACTTTGGGTTAGATCTATGCTTAACGGGTGGCCCAGTCAGAGAGAAGAGATAGAGTCCAGTCCGGCTACGAGAAGGCCCAGAAGACTTACCGACATAGGCTTGTATAGTTACTTGTAGTCCAAGATGTACTTTGTAACCGACTCTTAGTCATAGCCGGATAGGTCTATCCTATAAACCCTAGGCCGGATATCTATATAAGCCGTCCTAGGGACCAACCTTTAGGGCACCCACAATAGTCTACAATATCAACTCGCACAGGCGAAACCCTTGTAACCCATATTGTGGCTCTGCCGTATTACTAGATTGCTAGCAGGAGTAGGATCCGTCCACTATTGGTGGATTCGGACCTGGGTAAACTTGTGTTCCCACCATCCCGAAACACCGTACGACTCACACCCCTCTCTTCCACACGCCTCGAGGACCCCCCTCATGGCGTACTTGTCCTCAATCCGACAATAGGTTTCTGTCTCTCCCACTATAGTTTATATCTGATTTACAATGGGTTGCTAATAATTTGATTATCATCGTTGTGGTTCCTTGTTTGTAGGTAAGATCGATTCTATCTTCGAAAGCCCGAAACAATGTAAAATATGCAAAAGATAAATTAGAAGTGTCTAGTTTTATTTTTCTTGGGCATGTGTCATGATATGGTAAATGTTATAATTTTAGTATGGTGAGATACTCTCGGGAAATATAACAAAGTGGGAGTGCCATAGACCTTGGCGCTACACAAATGGAATGATGCGAGATCATACCATGATGCACAAGATAGTGATCAAGTGCAAGAACCATATCATATCACTTTTACATATGATGTTTGTTTGCATCATATTTATGCTTATTCCTAGCTTAGAACTTGGCGGTAGCATTATAAGATGGTCCCTCCTACTAAATATCAAGATAATAATATGTTATTCCTTAGTATGCACCTCTAAGAAAGTTTGTCATTTAGAAGCACCACGTGATGATCGGGTGTGATAGATTCTACGTTCACATACAACGGGTGTAAGAAAGTTTTACACACGTGAGTACTAAGGTTCTTACTTGGCGAGCCTAGCATGTACATACATGGCCTCGGAACATGAACCCAAAGGTAAATCACGAGTCATATGGATGATATGATGCCTATACGATGCTCGCCATTGGAGCTACGCCACCACTCGTGATGATCGGTCGTGGGGTAGTGAATTTGGTTCGTGTAATCACTAAAAATTACTAGAGGGATGTAGCTTTTGAGTGGGAGTTCACATAGTAATATGATTAAAGTTGAACTCAATTTATCATAAACTGAATCGAAGTAAATTTGCATAGTTCATTGTAGTCAGTGACATTCATTTACTCCCTTGTGTTTAGTTATGATTGAGATAATATAACTATAGGATTCTGGAATTTTTACTTTACGAACTGATATCATATTGTTTTATGAAGTGTCAATCTAAAGTTTAAAGTACTATTGCAAACTTTTAGCAAAACCTCACTTACTTCGTGAAATTCAATTAGTTTTATTGAATCAAGAGTAACCAATTCCAACGTTAGTATCTAAATATCATGCTTTCCTCCATGATCTTTGATATTTGAAGGTTGTTTCAGTATCAAGGTTATCAAAGAGCTGAAAGAATTGTTTCAGAAACCATCCTGCATGAAAGATATTATGACATCTGAAACAATGTTTGGTTGTAATATGATAGAATATAATTTTAGTAAGATACATGTTCTCATATTGTATGAGAATTTGCAAAGGTTGGAGATGCTATGCGTCCTGATCCCCCAATAAGATTTTGGGAACTAACATTAAATTCACGATTCGTCCTTATGAGCTATAGTAGCTTGATCTTGAAAGTTGGCATGATAAGAATGGATAAAAGTGTTGGAGATATGCCCAAGAGGCAATAATAAAGTGGTTATTATTATATCTTTATGTTTATGATAAATGTTTACATCCCATGCTATAATTTTAT
Organism: Avena sativa; assembly: GCA_916181665.1. Taxonomy (NCBI): domain Eukaryota; kingdom Viridiplantae; phylum Streptophyta; class Magnoliopsida; order Poales; family Poaceae; genus Avena; species Avena sativa. The sequence goes on along the minus strand of OV702288.1, from coordinate 454,451,063 downwards.
TAACCGGAAACATTAATACTTGTGTGTTTTGTAAACATAAAAGAGTCCCTAGTAAGCCTCTTGTTAAACTAGCTTGTTGATTAATGGATGATCATGGTTTCCTGATCATGGACATTGGATGTCGTTAATAACAAGATCATATCATTAGGAGAATGATGTGATGGACACACACCCATAGTAAGCATAGCATAAGATCAAGTCATTAAGTTCGTTTTGCTACAAGCTTTTCAAATGCATAGTAACCTAATCCTTCGACCATGACGTTATGTTAATCACCATCACTGGATGGATACTTTGATGACATCAAACGCCGCTTCGTAACTGGGTGGTTATAAAGGTGTCATTGGGTATTCTGAAAGTATGTGTTGAAGCGCATGAACCAAGATTGGGATTTGTCCATCCATATGACAGATAGATATGCTCTGGGCCCTCTCGGTGGAATGTCATCTAGTTAGCTTGCAAGCATGTGACTAGGTCACAAGGGATGACATATCACGGAACGAGTAAAGAGTACTTATCAGTAACGAGGTAGAACTAGGTATAGAGATACCGACGATCAAACCTCGGATAAGTATAGTATCGCGTGACAAAGGGAATTGGTTTCGTATGTTAAATGGTTCTATCGATCACAAAGTCATTGTTGAGTATGTGGGAGCTGTTATGGATCTCCAGATCCCGCTAATGGTTATTGATTGGAGATGTGTCTCCATCATGTCTGCATATTCACGAACCATAGGGTGACACACTTAAGGTTCGAAGTTGTTTTAAGTAGATATAGAATATGCGTTGGAGACCGAATGTTGTTCGGAGTCTCGGATTGGATTCAGGACATCACGAGGAGATCCGAAATTGTCCGGGGAATAAGATTCATATATTGGGGATCATTTTCTAAGTTAGGAAATGTTCCGGACTATTTGTATGGGGATTCTAGAAGGTTTCGGAATGTTCCGGAAGGTTCTAGGAGATTTCTTGGAGTTTGCTTAAAAACCAAGAAAGGATCAAGAAGTCCTGGTAGGGCAAGACACGGATTTGTGGGGGAGGAGGATTCCTCCCCCCCTCCCAATCCGCCGGCCAAGGAAGGGAGGGGAGTCCTACTAGGACTCCCCCTCCCATGGCGCCTCCCTCCTTTAAATAGAGGGGAGGGGGCGCCACCCCCTTGGCCTCTCTCATCATAAACCCTAGCCGCCGCCTCTCTCCTCTTCCTTCGCTCTGCTCCGGCTTAGGCGAAGCCCTGCAGAATTCTCTCCTCCACCACCACCACCACACCGTCGTGCTGCTGGGATTCCGTGGAGAAGATCTACTACCTCTGCTGCTCGCTGGAATGGGGAGAGGAAGGTCTGCTTCGACTCCGCACGTGTGACCGACTACGGAAGCGCTGCCGGAACGCGGCGCCGGAAGGATCGTCCACACGATCTTGAGATCGGCAAGTGATCGACTACATCAACCCCGAGATCTAATCTCGTAACGCTTTCGGATCTACGAGGGTTAGTACAGATCTATCTCGTTGCACATGTCTAATAGATTAGATCTTGGCTTTTATCTAGATTAGATCTGGGTTTTGTTCGTTCTTGTGGTAGAAATTTTTTGTTTTCCATGCTACGAACCCATCAAAAAGATGTAGGTAAAATGTTTACTACATTAAAAGGATTACTAAAAGGAATGAAATTTTGAAAGGACGCCAATCAGTTGATGATGGTGATCTACTTCAAAAGTGCAAGTCCAAAGGTATTAGTATTTGACTATACATGCTTTGGACTATGTGTCATATGTATTTCACTACTATTGATGTTGATAGATTCTTTTAAGAAAGAAAGGTAATGTTAAAAGAGAATCTGGTAAATATTCGGGAGAAAGGAAAAAGACTGGAAAAGTCCAGCTTAGGTATATAGATGATATACACGTTATAGGTGTATTCTTTGTTTGTTAAATAATGTGGTTCTTGGGTATTGGATACCGAATTTGTTGGTATGAAGTGTCATACAGAACAACACAATTCATGAACTACAATGGCCTAAGTAACTGGCAAGAAAATATGTGACGATGTTCATCAAAAACAAATAAGGTGTTATTGTGTTTTTCGTTGACATCAAAGCTTGCCTTCAAGATTTGTATTAATAATCGTTAGTTTGTTCCAGTATTATGAGAATAATAGTTATTCAAATAATTAACGTATTCCATAGAAGATGGATGAACTTTTATAAATCTAGTTGGATAAATCACGTCCATAAACACTGATACTAAAGAGTTGCAAGACGAATGATTGGAATATCACTTTTGAGTGGCATCGCCATTTAAATTATATTAGAAAGAAAACAAGAAGAAAACTCCATGTTAATGGATTTTTGGAGTCATTTGATTTTGATCAATTGATGCTTATGAAACTTTTTTGGAGATAATTAAAACCTCATTCGTGGGCCAAAGAAGAACGAACGACTAACCTATTGGACATACTGCATGTTGATGTATATTTTCCATTATATGTAGTCGTGAGCGATGGATTTAAACTTCATATGCTTTCTCCGAAATTTGAGTAAATACATGTGTATATTTACTAATAAGGGAGAAGTATGAAACATTTGAAAAATGTTCAAATGATTTCAAGATGAAGTGAAAAATCATTGTAACAAGAAAACAAAGAATTTATGATTGGATCATAAAGGAAGATATTTGAGTTACAAGTTTAGCAAAACACCTAAGATTTGAAGAATCGTTCCATTGAGTTGCGCTTCTTGAAACACCATAGGAGTATGGAGTGTTCATGAAATGTAATCAAACCTTGTTTGACATGGTAGGATCAATGGTGTTATTTATAAAATTGCCATTATATTTTAAAGATTAAGCTTTAGTGACTACCTCTTTTACACTCAAAAGAGCTCTATCGTGATCCATTGAAATGACACCATATGAGTTATGGTTTGGGATAAAACCCAAGTTGTCTTTTCTTAAAATTTGGTATGTTAGGCATAAGTAGAATGTTTGCAACCAAAATCGGATGAGCATGTCTTTGTAGGTTATCCCAATACAATCATTGGGTGTTCCTCCATAACACCGTAGACAAAATGTTTATCACTTAGAACGTCAAGTTTCTTGAGAAAGAATTTTTCATGAAAAGTTAAGTGGGAGGACAATAGAACTTTGATAAGGTTATTGAACCTAAGCTATGTGTGCTGAGTTGCGCAGTGCCGGAAAGCGTCCCGGAGGCAGCCATAATGCTCATAGCTCCCGTGTCTCAAAGGGTGTGGTCATAGAGATCTAAGTTCCTATTGAACCGTGTAGGTCGGGTAAACAATCAAATAGTAAGTTTTGAGATTGAATCATTATTGTTTGATAATGATGAACCGACTACATGAAAAGAAGTGATGATGTGCCCTGACTCCATCAAATGGCTTGAAGCCATAAAATCCATGATATTTCCATATATGAGAAACCAAGTTGCTGAACTTGGAAGACCCTTTGAAAGGCATGAATCCTATCAGTCGTATTTGGATCTATAAAGAAATAGACATGGATGTTTCACATCTATGAAATAGTCGACATGTCGGTAAAGAGTTTACGACAATGTTTAAGGAGTTGAATACGACAAGATTCGATCTTCGTACTGATATTTAGTCTAGACTGATTAGTGTAGCAACCACTACATATGTCAATTGTTGTATATGCTAGTTAAACAAACAAAACAACATTCTTATAATAGAATAGTTACCTAGGACATGTACATGACACGGTCCGAGGGGTTTTGTTAAATCAAAGGATGCTAAAAAGTCATGCAAACTTCAATAGTTGAAATAAGCATCACATAGTTGAAATCTTCACCATGATGAAATTGTTAGAAGGTTTAATTTCATAAGAGATAATCAAGATGCTTGCATTTGCCAGAAATTAAATGGGAGCACTGAGACATATTTCTAATACATTGTGTATAAGAAATATTGTTGATTGGAAATGATGTATCTTTTATTTGACACAAGTTAAGGATTTCATTAAAATTAGATTTAAATGAAAGATTTGGGAAAAACCCAAATATTAGGCATCAATGTCTATATGGATAGATTGAGACGCTAATATGGTTATGCCAAACGTACATAGATAAAATATTGAATGAGTTCAATATGGAAACGATGAGAAAATTTCTTGCCTCATGGATAAGGTTGAATCAAGATTCAAGTGTTTTGACACTTGGTGAGTAAAATCACATGGATATCTTTATAATCAAGATCCGAGTGTTTTGAAACTTGGTGAGTAAAATCACATGGATATCTTGATAAATGAGATTCAAGTGTTTTGACACTTGGTGATGTGAAATCACATGAATATCTCAATCAATCATTCTGTGATATGTACATATCCAGATATGTCGTATGCTCTAAATGTTATGAGCATATACCAGGGTGACTCATAAGATGATCATTGGACGATAGTAAGAATATTCTTATGATCTTTGGAAGAACTAAGAATATTTTCTATATGTAGAAGTGATAATAGTTCATTGTAAAGTGTTACTTTGATGCTAGAAAGATAGTTCAATGTAAAGTGTTACATTGGCACTATACAAATATTTCATTGTAAAGAGGTACATTGGTACTAGTTTTGTCACAAGGTACAAACTAAGTTTATCTCAATTTAGGATATAGGTTATGGTAGCACAATGTAATGGAAGAATGTTTCATGATAGATTTCGATGAGTTCCAAGGTTATGGATATTGTGATGGATACTACAATGAAAGGCTAAGTATAATACTGCTATGGTAGCAGCAAAGGAACTAGGTGTGTTTCAATGGGGTACTACTATTGAAGGAAATATGCCCTGAGAGGCAATAATAAAGTTGTTATTATGTATTCCTTGTATATGATAGATGTTTATTTTGCATGCTATAATTGTATTGATAGGAAACATCAATACATGTGTGTTTAATAAACAAAAAGGGTTTCTAGTTATGCCTCTCTTATAGACTAGCTTGTTGATTAACAAGATGATCAAGGTTTCCTGATCATGGACATTGGATGTTGTTAATAACAAGGTCACATCATTTGTGAAATGATGTGATGAACATTCATCCAAAGTATAGCATTACGATCAAGTCATTATGTTTATATTGCTATAACATCATATGAAGTAATCTTTATCCTTAGACCATGAGATCATGTTAATTGCTAACATCGGAAGAGTATCTTGATAACATCAAACGTCACACCGTAACAGGGTGACTATAAAGATGGGTTCAGTACTACGAAGGTGTTATGTTGAGGCTCATGGATCAAGAGTGGAATTTGTCAATCCAGATGACGGATAGATATACTCTGGGCCCTCTCGGTGATATCACATTAGGATAGCTTGCAAGCAAGTGATGTGATCACTAGAATGTTATATCACGGGAACGAGAAAAGAGTGCATGTCAGTAACGAGATCAAACTAGGTATGGAGATACCGATGATTGAATCTCGGACATGTAATATATCAAGAGACAAAGGGATTTAGTTACAAGCGTTAAAGGTTCTCACGATCAGAGGAGTCATCGTTGAATGTGTAGGAGTCAGTACGGATCTCCAGGTCCCACTGCTGATTATTGATCAGAGAAGGGTCTCGATCATGTCTGCATTATTCGCGAACCATAGGGTGGCACACTTAAGAGTTACCGGACACCATTTTGGAGCATATATGTTTCAGACGAAAGAATTGCAAAGCGCAGGAATTGTTTCAATAGAAACCGGAAATTGTTTCGGGTGAAATTGCAGAAGGTGGTTCTGCATGTGATATTGAAATATTGCAAGGGGCTATATGTGAATGTTTGTTAATTAAAGTAATTAAAAAAATTCTGAATAAATTTAATAAAAAGAGTTTTATTAAATGAGAGAGCATTAAATTTGGAGAAATTTAATGCATTTAAAGTGGAGACTTTAAAAGGGAATGTGAAGAGGCATTTTAATGTGGAGGAGTTACCACCACATGAATGGGGGAGGTGAGGGGTCACCCCCATGCGCCAGCCATGGAGAGAGGGGGCACCCCCCCTCCTCCTATAAAAGGCCACCCATTCCCTCCTTCATCCTGACACCTCCTTGTGAAGGATCTCTCTCCCCCTCTATAATTATTCCCCCATGGTCTCGGATTAGCGAGATACATGTTCCCGGTGGCATTTCGTCTGGAAGGAGTTGCTGCTTCCGCTGGATTGCTGGAGCGAGGAGGTGGAGGTTGTCCGGTGGCTTGAACGTGTGTGCGAGTGCGGATGCGCTGCTGAGTTGCGGCGCTCGGACTTCCTCACGATCTTGAGATCGGCAAGTGTACGACTACATCAACCACGAGTTCCTACTCGTTAACAAAGCTCGTTGTCTTCGAGGGTAAGTTCTCCATGGATGTATGTCCACCCGTTGCTCTGTATCTAGTAGATAGATCTTGGCGTGTAGTTCTCATCGTAGGAAATTTTTTGTTTTCTATGCTGTGGACCCAACAGTGGTATCAGAGCCTGATCTATGCGTAGGTGCTTTGCACGGGTAGTACACATATGTTTATATGTGGGCATTGATGATCATGTTATTGCATCTTCTATGTATTTTGGATATTGGTGGCATAGTGGGATGAAGCGGCCCGGACCAACCTTACATGTCATCGTACATGAGACCGGTTCCACGACTGACATGCAACTAGTTTTGCATAAGTGGCTAGCGGGTGTCTGTCTCTCCTACTATAGTCAATATCTGATTTACAACGAGTTGCTAATAACTTGGTTATCCTCGTTGTGGTTCATGTTCGTAGGTTAGACAGGTTCTATCTCCGAAAGCCCTAAGCCACGTAAAACTTACAATTGATAAATTAGAGGCGTCTAGTTTAGATCGTTGCTGGGCTAGTGTTTTGATATGGTATTGTTGTAAGTAGATGTATAATAGATACTCTTACAACTCACTTAACGTGTAAGTTCCATAGACCTTGGCCTTACACACAAAGGAATGATATAGATCATACCACGATGCAAATGATAGAGATCAAATGCATGGACCATATCACCTCACTTCACACATTAGATGTTAGCATCTTATATTGCTAGTTTGGCGCTTTTGGTAGCATTATAAGATGATCCCTCATTTAGATATCAAGATAAAATGTGTTCTTCCTTAAGTATGGACCGTTTTGTGGATCATGTTTTGAGGCATCACGTGATGATCGGGTGTTCTCAACTCTACGCTTTCATACAACGGGTGTAAGGCAGTTTTACACACGCAAATACTAAGGTTCTTACTTGACGAGCCTAGCATGTACAGACATGGCCTCGAAACACGGACCGAAAGGTTAAGCATGAGTCATATAGTTGATATGATGCCCATATAGATGCTCGCCTTTGAAGCTACACTAACTCACGTGATGATCGGACTTGGTGTAGTGGATTTGGTTCATGTAATCACCAAAAGGACACGAGGGATGTCGTTTTTGAGTGGGAGTTCATTAGTAATTTGGATTAGTTACTCAATCTATCATAAACTTAGTCTAAATATACTTTACAAATTCTGTTGTAGATGGCACCACCTGCTTTTAATTTCAATGTGTTCATGGAGAAAGAGAAACTTGCTGCGAATGGTAGCAACTTCACCAACTGGGCTATGAATTTGAGGATTCTCCTCACTGCTGCACAAAAGCAATATGTGCTAGATGCGCCGCTAGGCCCCCCACCAGCTCCTGATGCCCCTGACGAGGAAAAGAACGTCTATATAACTCGTCAGGAGGACCACAACTTAGTTCATTGCGGCATACTGTATGGGCTAGAACCAGAACTTCGAAAACGTTTCGAAAATGGCAATGCCTTTGATAACATGGGAGAATTGAAAATGATTTTCGATACCCATGCTGCCGTAGAGAGTTATAATGCTACAGAAAAGTTCTTTAGCTGCATGATGGAGGAAAACAGCTCCGTTAGTGAGCACGTACTCAAAATGTCTGGGTACGCCGATAAGCTTGTGTCCTTGGGAATAACGATTCCCATTGACTTAGGCATACATCGTGTTCTCCAATCTCTGCCACCTAGCTACAAGAGCTTCGTGATGAACTATAATATGCAGGGCATGAAGAAGTCTCTTCCCGAGCTTCTGTCAATGCTTAAGACTGCAGAAGTGGAGATTAGGAAAGAACATCAAGTGTTGATGATCAATAAGACCACCGGTTTCAAGAAGGACAAGAAAGGAAAGCAGAAGGGAAAGAAGGGTGGCAAATCTGTTGCCACGCCTAAAAAGAAACCCCGAGCTGGCCCTAAGTTTGACACCGAGTGTTACTATTGCAAGGGGACTGGCCATTGGAAGCGCAACTGCCTCAAGTATTTGGCGGACAAGAAGGCCGGCAAGGCAAACAAAGGTATATGTGATATACATGTTATTGATGTGTACTTGACTAGTACTCGCAGTAGCACCTAGGTATTTGATACGGGATCGGTTGCTAATATATGTAACTCGGTTCAGGGGCTGCGGAACAAGCGACAACTAGCAAGGGATGAGGTCACGATGCGGGTCGGCAATGGATCAAGAGTTGATGTGATCGCCGTCGGAACGCTGCCTCTCCATATGCCGCCGGGATTAGTTATAAACCTAAATAATTGTTATTTGGTGCCTGCACTGAGCATGAACATTATATCCGGATCGTGTTTGATGCAAAGTGGTTATTCATTTAAGTCTGAAAACAATGGTTGTTCGATTTATATGAATAATATCTTTTATGGTCATGCACCCGTGTTGAATGGTTTATTTCTGTTGGATCTCGATAGTAGTATTACGCATATTCATAATGTTGATGCTAAAAGGATTAAACTTGATAATGATATATCTACATATATGTGGCACTGCCGTGTAGGTCATATTGGCGTTAAACACATGAAGAAACTCCATTCTGATGGACTTTTGGAATCACTTGATTTTGAATCATTTGGTACATGTGAGCCATGCCTTATGGGCAAGATGACTAGAACGCCGTTTTCCGGTTCAATGGAACGGGCGACAGATTTATTGGAAATCATACATACTGATGTGTGTGGACCAATGAGTGTGTCGGCGCGAGGTGGATATCGTTATTTTGTTACTTTCGCGGATGATTTGAGTAGATACGGGTATATCTATTTGATGAAACATAAGTCTGAAACCTTTGAAAGGTTCAAAGAATTTCAGAATGAAGTGGAAAATCATCATAACAGAAAGATCAAATTTCTGCGGTCCGACCGTGGAGGAGAGTATCTTAGTTACGAGTTTAGCACACATATGAAAGACTGTGGAATAGTTTCACAACTCACGCCTGCCGGAACACCACAACGTAATGGTGTGTCAGAATGTCGTAATCGTACTTTATTGGATATGGTTCGATCTATGATGTCTCTAACTGACTTGCCACTGTCATTTTGGGGTTATGCACTGGAAACCGCAGCATTCACTTTAAATAGGGCACCATATAAATCCGTTGAAAAGACACCATATGAATTATGGTTTGAAAACAAACCTAAGCTGTCATTTCTTAAAGTTTGGGGATGCGATGTTTATGTGAAGAAACTTCAACCGGATAAACTCGAACCCAATGCGGAAAAATGCGTCTTCATAGGATACCCTAAGGAAACGATTGGGTATACCTTATATCACAGATCCGAGGGCAAGGTCTTTGTTGCCAAGAATGGATCCTTTCTTGAGAAGGAGTTTCTCGCGAAAGGTGTGAGTAGTCGGAAGGTAGAACTCGAAGAGGTTATTGAACCTTCTCTTCATGAAATGGCGAGTAGCGCAGCTCCAGAAGTTGTTTCGGAGTTGACTTCACCTAATGAAGAGAGAGCTAATGATATTGATCATGAAACTCCGAAAGAGGACACTACCGAACCTCGCAGGTCAAGCAGGACACGTGCAGCTCTTGAACTGTACGGCAATCCTGTTATGAATTTCATGATTGATGAAATAGATGACCCTGCGACGTATGAAGAAGCGATGATGAGCCCTGATTCCAACAAATGGCTAGAAGCCATGAAATCCGAGATGGAATCCATGTACGAAAATAAGGTTTGGACCTTGGTGGACTTACCTCACGATCGAAAGACCATTGAGAATAAATGGATTTTCAAAAGAAAAACTGATGCTGATGGTAATGTAACCATCTATAAGGCTCGACTTGTCACAAAGGGGTTTCGACAAATTCAAGGAGTTGACTACGATGAGACATACTCTCCCGTAGCGATGCTTAAGTCAGTTAGGATTATGTTAGCAATTGCTGCATATTTCGATTATGAAATATGGCAGATGGATGTCAAAACTACGTTCCTCAATGGTAATATTGAAGAAGAGTTGTATATGATACAACCTAAGGGTTTTGTCGATCCTAAGGATGCTAATAAGGTGTGCAAACTTCAGCGATCCATCTATGGACTGAAGCAAGCATCACGAAGTTGGAATCTCCGCTTTGATGAGGTGATCAAAGAGTTTGGATTTGTCCAAACTTATGGAGAGGCTTGTATTTACAAGAAAGTGAGTGGGAGCAATGTGGCATTTCTGATATTATATGTGGATGACATATTATTGATTGGAAATGATTTAGATCTTTTAAACAATGTTAAAAGTTATCTAAACAGCAAATTTTCGATGAAGGACCTTGGTGAAGTTTCATATATATTAGGCATTAAAATCTATAGAGATAGATCAAGACGCCTAATTGGGTTATCGCAGAGTACATACCTTGATGAGATATTAAAGAAGTTTAATATGGATGGAAGTAAGAAGGGGTACTTACCTATGTTGCAAGGCAAGACATTGAGTAAGACTCAAAGTCCGGCTACGGCGGAAGAAAGAGAGATAATGGATAAGATCCCCTATGCCTCAGCCATAAGCTCTATAATGTATGCCATGCTATGTACAAGACCGGATGTGGCACATGCTATTAGTTTGACTAGTAGGTACCAATCTGATCCAGGTTCGGAACACTGGATAGCGGTCAAGAATATCCTTAAGTACTTGAGAAGAACTAAGGATATATTTCTTGTATACGGAGGTGAAGAAGAGCTAGTCGCTAAGTGTTATGTCGATGCTAGCTTTGACACTGATCCGGATGACTCTAAGTCTCAATCCGGATACGTATTTCTCTTGAACGGAGCAGCAGTTAGTTGGAGGAGCTCCAAACAACCTGTGGTGGCTGGATCAACGACAGAGGCGGAATATGTTGCTGCTTCAGAAGCAACGCAGGAAGCAGTTTGGATGAAGGAGTTCATAACGGAACTAGGTGTGGTTCCTAGTGCGTTGGACCCGATGGTGATCTATTGTGACAATAATGGAGCCATAGCCAACGCCAAGGAACCAAGGTCTCACAAGAATTCCAAGCATATTAAGCGCCAGTTTCACTCCATCCGCGAGCATGTCAAGGATGGAGATATAAAGATTTGTAAAGTGCACACGAACCTGAATGTAGCAGATCCGTTGACTAAAGTACTCCCTAGGGCAAAACATGATCAACACCAGAACTCCATGGGTGTTAGATTTATCACTATATAAACTAGATTATTGTCTCTAGTGCAAGTGGGAGACTGAAGGAAATATGCCCTGAGAGGCAATAATAAAGTTGTTATTATGTATTCCTTGTATATGATAGATGTTTATTTTGCATGCTATAATTGTATTGATAGGAAACATCAATACATGTGTGTTTAATAAACAAAAAGGGTTCCTAGTTATGCCTCTCTTATAGACTAGCTTGTTGATTAACAAGATGATCAAGGTTTCCTGATCATGGACATTGGATGCTGTTAATAACAAGGTCACGGCATTTGTGAAATGATGTGATGAACATTCATCCGAAGTATAGCATTACGATCAAGTCATTATGTTTATATTGCTATAACATCATACGAAGTAATCTTTATCCTTAGACCATGAGATCATGTTAATTGCTAACATCGGAAGAGTATCTTGATAACATCAAACGTCACACCGTAACAGGGTGACTATAAAGATGGGTTCAGTACTATGAAGGTGTTATGTTGAGGCTCATGGATCAAGAGTGGAATTTGTCAATCCAGATGACGGATAGATATACTCTGGGCCCTCTCGGTGATATCACATTAGGATAGCTTGCAAGCAAGTGATGTGATCACTAGAATGTTATATCACGGGAACGAGAAAAGAGTGCATGTCAGTAACGAGATCAAACTAGGTATGGAGATACCGATGATTGAATCTCGGACATGTAATATATCGAGAGACAAAGGGATTTAGTTACAAGCGTTAAAGGTTCTCACGATCACATGAGTCATCGTTGAATGTGTAGGAGTCAGTATGGATCTCCAGGTCCCGCTGCTGATTATTGATCGGAGAAGGGTCTCGATCATGTCTGCATTATTCGCGAACCGTAGGGTGGCACATTTAAGAGTTACCGGACACCATTTTGGAGCATATATGTTTCAGACGAAAGAATTGCAAAGCGCAGGAATTGTTTCAATAGAAACCGGAAATTGTTTCGGGTGAAATTGCAGAAGGTGGTTCTGCTTGTGATATTGAAATATTGCAAGGGGCTATATGTGAATGTTTGTTAATTAAAGTAATTAACAAAATTCTGAATAAATTTAATAAAAAGAGTTTTATTAAATTAGAGAGCATTAAATTTGGAGAAATTTAATGCATTTAAAGTGGAGACTTTAAAAGGGAATGTGAAGAGGCATTTTAATGTGGAGGAGTTACCACCACATGAATGGGGGAGGTGAGGGGTCACCCCCCCATGCGCCGGCCATGGAGAGAGGGGGCACCCCCCTCCTCCTATAAAAGGCCACCCATTCCCTCCTTCATCCTGACACCTCCTTGTGAAGGATCTCTCTCCCCCTCTAGAATTATTCCCCCATGGTCTCGGATTAGCGAGATACATATTCCCGGTGGCATTTCGTCTGGAAGGAGTTGCTGCTTCCGCTGGATCGCTGGAGCAAGGAGGTGGAGGTTGTCCGGTGGCTTGAACGTGTGTGCGAGTGCGGATGCACTGCCGAGTTGCGGCGCTTGGACTTCCTCACGATCTTGAGATCGGCAAGTGTACGACTACATCAACCACGAGTTCCTACTCGTTAACAAAGCTCGTTGTCTTCGAGGGTAAGTTCTCCATGGATGTATGTCCACCTGTTGCTCTGTATCCAGTAGATAGATCTTGGCGTGTAGTTCTCATCGTAGGAATTTTTTTGTTTTCTATGCTGCGGACCCAACAACTATGAAGATATATTGTATGACAATACATCAACATGTTTTAAATCCCAAGGAACTAAGGTCACACCAAATTTATACAAAGCCATCTCATTAGAGAATGAGTGATCCGTAGAGACACAAATACATGCAAATACACACAGACCTGAAAGTGTCAGATCTGGGGATTATGTTTACCACTATAAAACGCGTATATATAACACCAAAGTGCCTTAGGTGTTGAATGCACAAGTTTTTAAAACTAGATTATTGACTAGTGCAAGTGGGAGACTGAAAGGAATATGTCCGAGAGGCAATAATAAAGTGGTTATTATCTTATTCTATGTTTATGATAAATGTTTATTTCTCATGCTATAATTGTGTTAATAGGAAACATTAACACATGTGTGATTTATAAATAGAAAAGGTTCCTAATAATGCCTCTCTTAATACTAGCATGTTGATTAACTGATGATCACATATTTCCTGATCATGAACATTGGATATTGTTAATAACATGGTCGTATCATTGGAGAATAATATGATGAACAGTCACCCGAAGTAGATGTAACAATATGATCATGTCCTCAAGTTTATATGTTATCACATTCATAGTAACTCAATGTCCTTAGACCATGAGATCACGTCAATCACTTTCACCGGAAAGGTACTTTGATTACATCAAAAGTCACTTCATAACTGGGCGATTATAAAGGTATCGTCGGGTACTTGGAAAGTGTTAGTTGAGGCTCGTGGATCAAGGGTGGGATTTTTCCATTCATATGACGGAGAGATATACTCAGGGCCCTCTCGGTGATATCATATTGACATAGCTTGCAACCAAGTGATTTGATTACTAGATATCACAGGAACGAGAAAAAGTGTACTTGTTGGGAACGAGATTAAACAAGGTATGGATGATACCGAGTGATCGAATCTCGGATAAGTAAAATATCGTGAGACAAAAGGAATTTGATTACAATGAAAAAGGTTCAGACGATCATTGGATTTTCGTGGAACTAGGGGGAGTCATTATGGATCTCCAGATCCCGCTAATGATTATTGATCGGAGAAAGTCTCGATCATGTATACATAGTTCTCGAACCCATAGGGAAACACACTTAAGGTTAGTCAACACAATTGAGTGGATAGGGAACACATGAGAAGATAATGGACATCGCAGGAATTTGTTCTGTCGAATCTGCCGAAATAGTTTTGAGGTATCGAAACAAAGGAAGGGAATACAATGTTAATGTGTTCATTAAGTGAACTATTCATTAAATGAAGTACTCATTTTAATAGAAGTGTTCATTAAATTGAGTTGCATTAAACCAAGAGAATTAAAGTGATTTAATTGAAATATCTTTGATTTTTGAGTGGAAATTAAATGGAAGATGAGTGGAGCTATATTGATGTGAGTGGAGTGTCCACCCTCATAATTGGGGAAAGGTGGGGGCAGCACCATGGCTGTGCACCATGCCCCCTTGGACTGCCCCCTCACCTATAAAAGGCCCCCTCCTCCTTCTCTCATCACACACCATTCACCCTTCCTCTCATATGCCCTCTGATTGGCATCTTCCTCCCCTTCTAGCCATGTCCATTGCCACGAGCGAGGTGCTTTGGAAAAGCCCTTCTCAAGATCTTCTCCACCACCATCACCACCATGTCGTAGTGTTGGCGGAGTTCCCGGGGATTCACTACTTCCACTGCCCAACATGGAGCAAGGGACAAGAGTCGTCGGTAGACCGTATGTGTGACCGATTACGGAGGCGATGCCCTCTTGTGGCGCTGATCGTCTGCATGTCCTTGAAGATGGTCGTGTACACTCTATAACATCCACGTTCGTTCGCAGGAACGTTATCCCACTTTACTGTCTTCGAGGGTGAGTCCATCTGGTATCGCCTAGATTCAATCTTGGCAGTTACAAACCGTAAGAAATTTTTTGTTTTCTATGCAACAAACCCCATCACTGTTCTGGCCAGCCTCCTGGTTGCGGACATGAAACATAATTGAATGATAGATTAGCAAAAGGGGAATGAAGAAAACAGCGAAACAAACTTTGAAGAAGGGATAACGAGCATGTACATGGCCGGTAGAGCACTTCATTGTGGGCCGCTTGGGCACATCTATGCTCGGAGTGTACATAAGGGAAATCCCTGATGAGATCTAGTGGTTGGAGTGGAAAGTGGGATACTAGATGAGATGAAGTGTTCGGAGGGGAAAGAGAGAGAGACTGAGATCTAGGGTTAGCAGTGGAGTGCGGCGGCGTGGAGGAAGAGGATGTGGTCCTTAGTTATATAGGACAAGCTTGGTTGATAGCGATATGGTTAGTTTTATGGGCTCTATGGGCCTCACTTAACGGGCCAATCGGTACAGAAACGAAGAATTTAGCAAGAAAAAAACTTCTTTCCATTAGTGGTGTACAAAACGGAAAACACCGCAGGAAGCCTGAAAATACTTCCCAAATATTACCTACACTTCAGAAATTATTCAGTCTACAAAATGTAGAAAACAGAAAATAATTTCTTTGCATTTATTCGGTGTACAGAACGGCGAACAAAACATTAAACACTTCACAAATCTTAATTACGTTAATTATTCGGTGTACAATCAAAACGACGAACAAAATAGGAACAATTCACAACAGGAATCACATCAAACATCTTTAGCCAGTTTCTCTAGCTTCTCCTGAACCTGCGCCAGCACATCGGCTAAAGCCAGGCACGACGACTTAATCACGTTTACCTTATCTCGCCCTTCCTGCCTTCCTTTTTTCAGATTCTGCTGAAACTCTTGGTCGGACACCTTTCATAGGCTGGGTAAGCTTCCACATCGCCATTAACTCACAAGAAAGCTCTGGCGAGTGCGATTCATCAATTCAGTCCACCATATGGCACTTAAGTGATTTATAGTGGCAACCCATGAACTTGCGGTTGTGTCCACGCCCTCGTATGCCACGAGCCAGCGCAGGAACAACCTGCAGTCGCACTGCCGCCACGTCTCATCTATGTTATTCCAGTGCTTGTTATGGATCCACTTAGGAACTTTGCTGGCCTACGACGAACAGTCCCAATTGTTTCTAATCGAGATCAATCGAATAATCCAACAATAATAGTTACGGACGAAGAAAACCAAAAATGGAGTATAATGTACGATGCCGCCGCCGCGGTCAACCTTACGATCGCCGTCGCGCATCGTCGTGTTTTCACGCCAGCTCTGGTGTCGCCGCTACACCCACTGCCCGCCGGACGAATCGAATGTCCACCGCACGACATAGACTGCTACGGTGCACAGACAATGATGATTGTGTCGGTCCGCGTGTGTGAGTGGTAGTGGACAGTGGTTGATAAGGAGACAACAGCTCGTGGCGTGGCACACATGTTAGTGAGACGAGCTTGAGCAGTTAGCTCCACGTGAACGTCTCAAAAGAAACACATCGTAATTAAATGCCTCCATTTCCATGGCGCGGCAATCGAGACCGCTGTTATTACGCCCAATCAACCGTGGTACTCCAATATACCGACATCGTGTTTGTCGCGGCTTAAAAGTGCTCGTCGCGACAAAATGGTGGCGCGAATGCCCAACCGTTGGCTACTTTTGCCGGTTCTTTTCGCTTATGACACTCCAAAAATCTGTTTGGGGAACGCATCCTCGAATTCTTGCACAACCAGAGAGAACGACAATGACTTGCAAGTTCTTCATATGCTTATGAGCGAGAAGTTAAATCCTAATCATGAAAAATGTAGCTTTTCCATGAAAAAAAATCTGCGTTTCTTTGGTTTTATTTTGTTCTCTAATGGCGTTGAAGTAATGAGTCTAAAATTTAAGATATGAAAGTGTCCAACTCCTAGTGATGTGAGTTAAGTTAGGAGTTTCAGTAATTTTGCGGGGGCTTATCGCTGTTATGTTGAAGGTTTTAGTGCCATTGCCTCACCTTTGAATGAATTGACTAGGAAAAGTGTTACCTTTATGCTGAGAATAATACCAAGAGCATTCCTTTCAAGAGCTTGAGAATCGCACAACCGAGGCACCTTTTCTTGTCCTTCCAGATTTCACTGAAACATTCAGAACTACATGTAGCGCTACTAGAATCGGTATACGCGTTTCTCATCCTAGGAGATTGACCAATAGCGTACTTTAGTGAAAAACTATATGGACAAAATATAGCACTTATGACAAAGAGATCTATGTGTTAGTTTGAGTGCTTGAGGTGTGGCCACTATACCAAAAGTTTTGTTATCCATTCTAATCATAATTTCTTGAAAGATTTCAAGTGTCAAACCTATTTCAGCTGAGGCACTCCAAATGAATTCACTTAATAGTTTCCTTATGTGGTCAAGTAAAACAAAGTAACCGGCATTGTTGTGGTGGACGATGCTCTTTACCGCAAAATAACCATTTTGAATCATCTAGAAGTTCAAGTGCGAGGGATTGAAAGGGAAGGAATTGTATGCTTTGGCCCCATGTGTACTATTCATTTCTCACAATACGAATAATGCAATGGGTGGGCCAAAATAACTATTACTTACATGCAGATTTTCTATTTAGATCCAACAAACTCTATTTTCGAGTCGCCTGTCTATTTGCTACTTTTGCATGAATCTCATAGCAGGGGTTGATGTGATACTTTTGGAAAATGTAAGACCTACATGATGCTCTCGAACGACTTCCATTGCACCAAGATGCAAAGATATTGTAATAAACATGTAATAAAATTAGTTTTGAACTTCTTGAGATCCACCATCCCGGCTTATGCTTGTGTTTTTAGCCTTGCGCATGCATATGGCTCCCGTGTATAGGCGCGCGGGCGGCTGTCATTTCTCCCGGGCCGGTCCCGGCGTGTGACAGTTAAAGTGGTATCAGAGCTCTAGGCTAGGATACACGGGGCAAATTGGTAGACAGTAGAATTTCCGACTAACATTTATGCTTGTTTTCTTCTTTGCTACTAACCTATAGATATAGTTTCCTGATTTTATTTGCATGTCCAAGTTTGTTTGTTCCTAACCGAGTGGTAAGAAAGAAAATAAGCATCTTTAAAATGGTTTGATAAAACTGTTAATTGCTTTCTTGTTCGAACAACTAGATAATTATTAAGACTTCTAGATTGTCATGACCAAAATGCGTTTCGGTAGTAAAAAATTGATTTGCACCATGCAGCCATTGTTGTGGTCTGGAATAGCTCTTTTTTATGGTCCGACTAGTTAAAGTAGATTGGATATCTTATTTGCCATTCTTATAAATTCGTGAGTGAATATCATGATTTAAGCAAGTTCAAACAAATGAGGAATTATTAGTGAAGACTGCTTTAGTTTTGAATTTCGAGGGCGAAATTTTTATAAGATGGGTAGGATGTAATAAACATGTAATAAAATTAGTTTTGAGCTTCTCGAGATCCACTGTACTGGCTTAAGCCTGTGTTTTTAGCCTTGCGCGTGTATATGTGTAACACTCTAAAAATATTAATCAAGATTATCAAGTTCTAATCACCCAAGTTTAGGGTTAACAAAGAACTTTTATTATTAAATTGAATATGAGTGTGTGTGAATTGCATTAGTGTATGAATGAGTGCAATTGCCATGTTTGATTGCTACAAATGATAAGGAATGGTTTAAAGATGAATACTACATCATCTAGGCCAATTACAAACAAAATAAAAAAAAAATTCAAATATGAATTATATGATCAAATGGTCATTTTGACCAAAATTAACCACTAGCCCACTTTGGGTGTCTCTAGTAAAAGATTTCTAATATAAACTTTTCCAATTCTTTTCACCCCTGCTAGACCAAGTAAAAGTGAACCCAAGCCCACTCTACAAACAAACATAAACAATTCCCAAATCATTTTAAAGGATAATTCAAAATTGAATCAAGTTCATATGCATAGATCACCATTTTTCAAAAACCACTCAAATCAATTCACCTTGGAAAATCCAAGCAACCATAGACACTCAAGCATGTGACAAACACACTCACCAAATTTCATTCAAAAATTCAAATCTTAATCTCATGCGGCCATTTGGTCGAGCACCTTGCAGACACAGATAAATCACTTGCCACTAGCCCCTCATTTATCTCCCCTGGTCTCCCTTAGTGCCTAGCAACGCAGTGGACACAACCCCCCTTTGCTGTTTGCGCCAGTGCAGCGCCGCCTGACGCTCACCGCGCCGGTCGACCATGGACCACTCACCACAGCCAGCGCCGCCCTCACCCACGATGCCCAGGAGACAGGCAACTGTCCCCCGCCACCCTCTGCCCACCCCTCATCCGAAGACACACCATGGACCACCCGTGATCGTCGCGCCCATTTCTCTGCCTGCCATGTCGAGAGCGCGCCAGAGCGCCACAGCCGACACGCGCACACACGCCGTGCCTCGCCCTCAACGCGCGTGCCCGCACTCGCCGTGAACCTAGCTACCTCCCAGACATGCCCGTTCACCGCCGTGCGGACCATAGCCACTGTGCGCCGTCTCGAACGCCGCTATTTCGGCCCAGAGCTCCGACCGTTACCGACCGTTCTCGACCACCCCTTGCCGCGCCATCACTCGGACGACGACCGCCCTGAAGCACCGCGTCGACCCCTACCCTTAGCCATGCCGCTAGCCCCTTGTATCGACGTCACCGACGAGCCCGAGCCATCCCGCTCTGTCCCTCTCGCCGGTGTATAAATAGAGACCGCCCTAGCTCCAATTCGCCACATCATTCCACTCCCCTCTCTCTCAGACACCTCCCACACCTCTCCCCGGAGCAAGGCGAGCACCACATCACCAGAATTTCACCGGAGCCCGCCGCTGCAGAGGAGAAGAGGAACCAGAGCTAGGAGCCGCCCCAGGAGCCGACGCGACCACCATTCGAACCGCCGTCATCTACAACGTCGTTCGCCCCCATCGTCGACCTTAGCTGGAGCCCAGGTGAGCCCCCACGTACCCCCACCGCCGCGTTAGGTTTCGTTCCTCGCCGGAGCTGTTCGCCGGAGACGACGAACCACAACCCTAGATTCTAGTCTAATCGCACGACCCAGATTGAAAGATACCATTTCGGTTTAGTTTAGTCGCTAACGTGTGGGACCGTCCTGTCAGCAGCCTGCTGCGCCAGCGCTGTCCAGTTGGGCCGGCCCAGTTAGTTTCCCGCGTAGAGCCCGTCGATTCAAATAGAACTTTCCCATTTTAGTTAAAACTAGATTCTGTCAGTATATTTAAAAATCAATTCAAAGAGATTCACTAAACCAAATTGCATGATTCCAATTTTGTTAGAAAGATACTCAAAATATCTATCCAAGCCCGTTGGATTCAAACCATTTGAAATTATAGATCACCTATAGTAAAAATAACAAGACATAGACTTTTTCACCTTCAAACATTTTTAAAAAATCAACCATAAATTATTTTGAGTTGATTTCAACTCTCAAAAATCACATTTGACAATATCTATCTAAATATGTAAAAATATTTAAGTTTACATGCAGTGACCTTGGACTAGTACTAAAAGAATGCTATTTAGGCATTTCTAGTCACTTTAATTGTATTAAATAGTAATATTAAACTTTATAAAATATGACCAACACTTTAAATCACATTCCCATGTATTAGGATATATGGTGATGACATGTGTCAACATGATCCCATATTTTAATTGGAGAATATTAAATCTTAAGTATTTTCATTGAGTAGAAATTACTTTTCCAAAATAAGATAAATAAAATTAGATCTTTATTTCATGTAATGATTGTGATGATGCTAGATCATAAAGTGTGAGCCTTGGTGTGCTAAATAGAAGTATTTAAGTATTGTTTGGTGATTGTGTACCTCGTATTAATTTATAGACGATAGTACCGACCCGGGATACGAGGAGGAGGAGTACTACCAAGAAGAAGAAGAAGAAGAAGAGAACTTCAACCACTACACTACTCAAGGCAAGCTAGAACTATGAAAGCTAACACTTGCAAACTTCATAACCTATGCAAGATGCATTAGGCATGCTTTGGTTATACAACCTTGATTATACCAATCCCAAGTTTTACTTGCAAGCTTTATTCTTTTACTTTTACCAAAGTTCTTTACTTTTAGTTAGTGCTTTGTGAGTATTGGAAAAGTAGGATAGCTACCATAAAGAGTATAAAACTAGGCCTAAGTAGTTATAATTAGATGTCATCAAAAGCATACAACTAGATTTGGATAGCTACACTTGATTAGTCCCTCATTAGTGAATACCCTCAACTATAGTGGCTAGTGCTAAGCATAAAAGTTGATCACTTTAGATGGGAATAATTGGTGAAAATGATTATGAAAACCTTGGAATGAGGATTCATTCTATTGAAATGTTTTGACATGTGTTATGGACCCAAAAGGATTGGATGATGAAAATGTTGAGGCATGAGCCTTGACCCTTTATAAAAACTGATGGTTGGGTTCGGATGCGATACCATTCCAATTTTACCGTACAACCACAATACCTGAATTGGGTAGGGCTTAACTGGAAGTTTATATGCCTTAGTATGGGTTCCCTCGCGGAAAGAGGTTGAGCTGAGGCTACCTCGTGAGTGTGAATGTCCTCCTATGCAGTGCCTAGGATGGCAGATGTCCATGGCTAGGAGGCCAAGCTCATAGGGGAGGTGCCTTGTTAACACCCGGATTTTTAATCCCAGATGCCTGTTATGCCATACATCGCAATCCCAGAATTACCATTTTTGCGAGATATAATAGATTGGATATCACAGTACATCATCCATTACAAACCATAATAAGGTCTTACACAAATAAAGGATCTCATGATCCAGTCTTAGTACAAACAAGTAGCGGAATAATAAGCGTAGCGGTGGGCTCCATCTTCAGTGTCACAGGCAATGCTGATGATGTGAGATGATCCTAGTTGTCGTAGTTGTCCTGTTGTCCTCCTTCCGGATAGTCCTCCTCATAGTCTGGCCACAGGAATAGCCAGGGACAAAGCCATGAGTACTCTTTAAGTACTCGCAAACTATCACTAACAAGTAAGGTAGTTCTGGTAGGAATGCTAAACTCTAAGTTTATTTGTAAAGTTAAGTTTGAAACCTAAGCTAAGTTTAGAAACAAAGAAAGATAAAATAAAGTTCTAAATCACCTACGTGGGAACTTAGTTGTCATAGTCACAACCATGTTGTGGTCAAGTGATGTCACAATTTATGTCATAAGTCATTTTGAAAACATCTGACAACGGAACAGTATGACCACTCCAACTGTCCATAACCGCGACGCGGCTATTCGAATAGTTTGACACTCTACAGAGGTGGTACACTTTCACCACAAAATTCGATACATCTGTCAGGGATAACCCTGAATCATCATACTTAGTATGCAGATAATCAAACATAACCTTTCCTTTACACACCCTAGTATAAGCACCTCTCCTATGAGCTTGGCCTCCCATCCATGGCCATCTTCCATCCTGGGCACTGCATAGGTGGACAACATTGAGAACTAGCCTCAGCTCAAACCTCTCCCACGAGGGAACTCATACTAATGCATATAAACTTCCGGCTAAGCCTTACCCAATTTAGGTATTGTGGTTGTACGGTAAAATTGGAATGGCATCGTATCCAAACCCAACCATCAGTTTTTATAAACGGGCTAAGGCTCATGCCTCAACATTTTCATCATCATAAACCATTTGTGTTTCTCAACACATGTCAAAACATCTCAATAGAATGACTCATCATTCCAAGGTTTTCACAAGTCATTTTCACCAAGTATTCCCATCTAAAGTGATCAAGTTTTTGGTTTAGTTCTAATCACTAAGTTAAGAGTGTTCACTAAGGTGGGATGCTAATGTCAATCTCATGCCATAGAATGACATCTAAGTCTAACTAGATAGGCCAAGTTTTATAATCTTTATGCTATCTATAAACAAAGTAAAGAACTTTGGTAAAGTAAAAGAAAGTAAAGCTTATAAGTAAAACTTGGGATGGGTATAAATTAAAGAGGTATAACCAAAGCATGCCTAATGCATCTTGCTTAGGTTATCTTGCTTAATTCTAGCTTGCTAACAATAGCTTGCCTTGGTTGGTGCAGTGGTTGAAATTCTCCTCTTCTTCTTCGGGGTAGAACTCCTCCTCCTTGTAGACTTGGTTGGTACTATCGTCTATAAATACATACGGGATACACAATCACCAAACCATACTTAACTAGTCTATTTAGCACACTAAGGCACACACTTGATGATCTAGCATCATCACATTCATCACAAGATTTAATGAACTAGTTTAATTTATTTTATTTGAGAAAAATAATTTCTACTCATTGAAATTAACTAAGATTTAATATTATCCATTTAAAATATGGTATCATGTGGACACATGTCCTCACCACATATTCTAATACATGGGAATGTGATTTAAATGTTGGATCACATTTTATAAAGTTTAATGTTAATATTTAATGATTTAAAGTGACTAGAAATGCCTATATAGCATTATTTTGGTACTAGTCCAAAGTCACTGCATTCAAACCTAAATATTATTACATATTCAGATAGGTATATTCAAATGTGATTTTTGAGAGGTGGAATCAACTCAAAGCTATTATGGTTGATTTTTGAAAAATGTTTGAATGTAGAAAAGTCTCGGTTTTGTTATTTTTGCTATAGATGATCTATAACTCTAATTGATTTAAATCCAACGGTCTTGGATAGATATTTGAATTATCTTTCTAGCAAAATTTGAATCATTCAATTTGTTTCATTAGATCTTTCTAAATTTATTTTAGAACTAGGGGATAGAAAGTAGATTAATTCTAAATGGAAAAACCTAAATTTGAATTCTAGGGCTAGCGTGGGAACACTAATGGGCCGGCCCAGTTACACTCCACGGCACAGAGGACAGCTGACAGGGGGGTCCCGCATGTCAGCGACTCTTCTAACGCGAAATGGGACGGGGCGATGTGGACCGCACGATTAGAACCTAGATCGGCGATGGTGGTTCGTCGTCGACGATGGACAGGTCGCCGGTGAGACAGAACCCTAGCGGCTCGGTGGGGGTGCAATGGGGGCTTACCAAGGCTCCAGCTAACATATCGATGGGGGTGATCAAACAAGGAGACGACTGCGGACTCAGGCGAGGTCGTGACGGCTCCTAGGGTGGACGAAATCATCGGGCCCCTTTCTTCTCTGCTGCGGCGAACTCCGGCGCAATTCCGGTGAATGGCTGCTCGAGCGGCTCCGGTGATGGTGTGGGATGGTTCTGAGAGAGTGGGGAGTTGAGTGGTGTGAGGAATTGGTGCTGGGGAGGGCTCCTTATATAGGCTCGACGAGGAGACCATGAGGGCGACGGTGAGCTCGTCGGTGACAACGGTAAAGGGCGCTAGAGGCATGGGCGGTGTAGGCGGACAATGGCTTGCCTCCTGGCAGTCAGCTACGACGTAAAGGCAATGCTAGGGGCGGTGGCGTTTGGTTGGGAAAGGGCAATGCTCTGCGCGGCAGAGGCGGTGCTTGACGTGGTTCACGACGGCTGTTGGTCGCGCGGCAGGAAGAGGGCATGTCTGGGGGCGTGCTGGGGTTAAGGTGGAGCGGTGCACGCGAGCTGGAGGCAAGGCGCGGCTTGTGCGGGCCTGTCGGGGACGGCGATCTGACGTGAGCTGTGCACGGTGCAGAGGCGGTGGGCGCGAGCTTTCCTCGGTGGTCCAGGGGCTTTTAAGGCTCGGGGAAGGTACCAAGGGTGGCGGTGCTATCACGCCTACCTCCCTGGAGCGGCGGAAGAGGGAGGGGTGTGCTCCTGCGATGTGGGAATGGTCGTCCGGCGATCATGGAGTTGGGGTGGCGTGGCACTGCTGCTCCAGGCTAAATGGTAGCTCTGTGCTGGCTTGGTTAGAGCTAGGGGAGACCAGGGGACAATAATTACACCAAATGGCTCAACAATGCTTTGCTCACAAATAGTGATAGTTAGGCAAATTTTATTTGCCTGCCAACTGTTCGATACAATGGCCGCAAGAACAAAAGTTTTGAATTTTGCAAAGATTTTTGGTGGAGTTGTTGGTCCTATGCTTGAGCATCTGTGGTTGCTTGGGATTGTCAAGTTGAACTCCTTTGAGTGGTTTTTGAAAAAGTGGGATCTATGCACCTACACTTGATTCCATTTTCAAATGCCATTTAAATTTAGTGTTTAAATGTTTTTGTAAGATTTCAAAGTGGGCCTTGGTAGATCTTTACTTGTACTAGCAAGGGGTGCAAAGATTCATAAATGTTTTTGTTGGACTTTGAGTTCTAGGAACACCTAAAGTGACCTAGTGGATTAAAATGGCACAAATGACCATTTGCATTTATTAATCTTATTTGATTTCTTTTCCTTTGGATTTTGCTTGGGAATGATCTAGATGATGTGGAATTCATCTTTGACTCATTTTACAACCATTAGAACAAACAAACATGGCAATTCAAAACAATTCTATATTAATGCAACACACATATGCATTCCTAATTGTTTTAATGATAAAAAGTTTTTGTTAACCCTAATTTGGGTGAATTGGATCTTGATAACCTTGATTAAAGTTTTGGGATGTTACAAACCTTCCCCCCTTAAACAAAATCTCGTCCCGAGATTTAAGAAAGAAAACTAGGAACTAAAGAGATCTAGAAACTCAGTCCTAATGTAATCTTCTCGCTCCCAAGTGGCTTCTTCTTTGGTATGGTTGCTCCATTGGGTCTTGGGAAATTTGATACTCCGGGTCCTGGTGGTTCTGTAAGCTTCCTCCAAGATATGGATGGGTACTTCACGATACGTCAGATCCTTGTTGATATCAACAGCTCGGTGATCAATGTTCTTGAAAACTTCGGTCTTCTCAGGCACTTCTAGGTATTTGCGAAGTAACGAAATGTGGAACACATTATGGATGGTAGACATCTCTTCAGGCAGTTCCAGTTGATACGATACTTCTCCTCGATGATTCGGAATCTTGAAGGGCCCGATATATCTGGGGACTAACTTTCCTTTTAGACTAAAACATTGTGTTCCCTTTAATGGCGAAACTTTGAGATACACAAAATCTCCGACATTGAAAGTTAGGTATCTATGTCTCTTGTCAGCATAACTCTTTTGTCTGGATTGGGCGGTCTTGAGGTGCTCACGGACTTTGTGAACCTTCTCTTCGGCTTCTCATAGGATGTCGGGTCCAAAAATCTGACTCTCTCCTACTTGCGATCAATTCAAAGGGGTACGGCACTTTCTTCCATATAAGAACTCAAATGGGGCCATTTGCAAACTGGCTTGATAACTGTTGTTGTATGAGAATTCTGCGAAAGGCGGACAATCTTCCCATTTTGATCCGTACTCTAACACACAAGCTCTTAGCATATCTTCTAAGATTTGGTTGACTCTTTCAGTTTGGCCATCGGTCTGAGGGTGATAAGCTGTGCTGAAATTCAACTTGGTTCCTAATCCTTCTTGGACTTTCTGTCAAAATCTCGAGGTAAACTGGGTTCCTCGATCCGATACTATGGTCTTGGGGCTTCCATGCAAATTGACAATTCTAGCAATGTACAACTCTACTAGCTTCGAACTCTGGTAGGTTGTCTTGATAGGTATAAAATGGGCTACCTTGGATAGTCTATCAACTATGACCCAGATTGAGTCATTTCCCCTACTAGAAGTAGGCAAACCGGTGATAAAGTCCATTCCGACGGAATCCCATTTCCATTCCAGAATCTACAATGGTTGCAACAGTCCTGCGGGTCTCAGATGTTCCGCTTTGACTCTCTGATAGATATCACACTTGGCGATGTAGCTTCTGAGTTCTCTCTTCATCTTGTGCCACCAAAATTGCTCCTTCAAATCCTGATACATCTTTGTTCCTCCAGGGTGGATAGAATAAAGAGTATCATGAGCTTCTTGCATGATAACTTGCTTCAGCTCCGAATCTGCGGGCACACATATACGTCCTTTGTACCACGGAACTCCTTCATCTTCGGTGAATCCAGGTACCTTTCCTGTACCAATACGATGCTTGATTCTGTCGGTACTTGCATTTCCCTTCTAGGCTTTCTTGATCTGACTGATCAAAGTGGGTTGAAGTTCAATGCTAGCTAAAAATCCTTTGCTAACTAGCTCAGTTCTAAATTGCTCCAACTCCTCATGCAAACTTGGTTGTTTCTCCTTGATCATGGTGTTTAACCTACACGGCAATCTGCTAAGAGCATCCGCTACCACATTGGCTTTGCCGGGGTGATAGTGAATGTCAAGGTCATAATCATTGATTAACTCTATCCATCTCCTTTGTCTCATATTCAACTCCTTTTGAGTGAAAATATACTTCAAGCTCTTGTGATCTGACTAAATCTCATAGCGATTACCCATAAGGTAATGACGCCATGTCTTCAAGGCTAAAACTACAACTGCTAATTCAAGATCATGGGTAGGGTAGTTCTGCTCATGCTGCTTGAGTTGTCTGGACAGATATGCTATGACTTTGCCTTCTTGCATCAACACACATCCGAGACCAATCTTGGATGCATCACAATACACATCAAATGGATTCTTGATATCTGGCATAATCAGTATTGGGGTTGAAATCAGTCTCTTCTTGAGCTCTTGGAAACTTGCTTCACATTTGTCAGTCCAGTCAAACTTCTTGTCCTTCTTCAACAATTGGGTCATTGGTCTTGCGATGCTCGAAAATCCTTCTATGAACTTGCGGTAATATCCCGCTAATCCGAGAAATGCACGGACTTGGGTTTGAGTGGTTGGGGCTTCCCATTCTTCGACATCTTTGATCTTGGCAGGATCGATAGTGACTCCTCCTGCCGACACAATATGTCTGAGGAATCCTACTTCTTTCAGCCAAAACTCACATTTGTTGAACTTGGCATACAACTGATGCTCTCTCAGGGTTTCAAGGATGATTCTCAGATGTTGCTCATGGTCTTCTTCTAATTTGGAGTAGATAAGAATATCATCGATAAACACTACGACAAACTTATCAAGAAAGTTCATAAAAATCTTATTCATGAGATTCATGAAATAAGCAGGAGCATTGGTTAATCCAAAAGACATGACCGTATACTCATATAACCCATATCTGGTGGTAAAGGCGGTCTTTGGAATATCCGTTGCACGAATCTTAAGTTGGTGATAACCAGTCCTAAGATCAATCTTAGAGAACACTCTGGCACCAGTCAACTGATCAAACAGATCCTGTATCTTGGGCAGTGGATACCTGTTCTTGATGGTGACATCATTCAGCTTCCTGTAATCTGTGCACAAACGGTTGCCTCCATCCTTCTTGTCGACGAACAGAACGGCGATCTCCATGGTGATGCGCTTGGTTGAATCAAACCTTTCGCCAGCATAGCATCCAGTTGCTTCTTCAGTTCCACTAACTCTGATGGGTTCATGCTATAGGGTCTCTGAGCTATGGGTACGGTTCTAGGAATTAGTTCAATAATGAACTCCATATCCCGATCTAGGGGCATACCGAGCAATTCATTTGGGAATACCTCGGGGTATTCACAGACTACTCTGACTTGGTTTATGGTGGGTAGGGCTAGACTCTTGTTGCACTTGAATTGACGGGGCAAGGTTCCAGATATATGCTCTACTGATACTCCAGAGCTACTGGTCATGGTGATGGCTTTATTGGCACAGTCTATCAATCCTTTATGCTTTGACATCCAATCCATTCCTAGTACTACTTCCAAACCTTTGGTTCCAAGTACTATTAGATTGGCATAAAAATCTATCCCATGTATTCTGATAGGTACAACTTTGCAAATTTTTCTAGCTTTTGTGGTTGAACCAGGTATTTGAACTATCATAACATGCTTCAAGTTGGTTGGGTGAATCTTACTAGTGCATGCAAATTCTTCGGTGACAAACGAGTGCGATGCTCTAGAATCAAACAACACTCTTGCTAATACGGAGTTGACAGAAAACATACCCAGCACGACATCTGGCGCTTCTTGGCTTCTTCGGCATTCATGTGGAAGAGACGGCCGTTGCGGTTGTGAGGATTCCCTGGGGTGATTCTTCTTCTGGGCTGAGCACGACGCTACTATTGAGCTGGGGCGTTCACATTGGCAGGGGCAGCAATCTTCTTGGGACACTCATGGGAGTAGTGACCCTTCACTCCACACTTGAAACAAGTAATCTGAGACTTGTCTTTTGCTGCCACGGGCACGGCATTGCTACCAGATCTAGGTGCAGTATTGTTGTTGTTTTTGTTGTTGTTGTTGGACTTGGGCGGTGCACGGTTGAAATTGTTGGGGTTGCCAGGGTGGTTGTTGTTGTTTCCTCCAGACTTCGCATTTCCTCCGCTACGGTTGGGGTAGCTCGGACGAGACATTGGGGGCCGATTGTTTCGCGGGGCATATCCGGCGGACGGGTTGGGACGATACTTTTGGTGACTGTTGGATCCAGCTTGGTGCATCATCCGATGTTTGCGGTTGTCGTTCGCTTGATTAATCTTCCCTTCCATCTAAATGGCAGAGTCGACTAGCTCTTCGAGATCCTCAAAATAGATGTTGACTAGCACCGTCTGCATATCATCATGTAGTCCGTTCAGGAATCTCTCCTTCTTCTTGGACTCCGTGTTGATCTCATCAGGTGCATACCTGACGAGGGACAAGAATCTGTCACGGTACTCCACTATAGTCATTCTGCCTTGTTTTAGTTCTCTGAATTCATCTCTCATTCTGGTGACTAGACCCTGCGGCACATGGATGCGACTGAACTTGACTTTGAAGGATTCCCACATCATCACTTGACCGTGGTTCATCGTGCGGGTGCTGTTCCACCATGCTCTTGCATCTCCTTCTAGATAGTGGGTGGCAAACAGAACTTTCTTGTTGGCATCCACTCCGACGACTTCTAAGTTATTCTCCATGGTTTGTAACCAATCATCAGCATCTAGCGGGTCTTCAGACTTGCTAAAGATTGGGGGCTTGGTATTCTGGAAGTTTTTGAGTTTGGATCCATGATGATCTTGATTTCCATGGCCCTGATTGTTGTGAGCCATCTGGGCGATCTGCTGCAGTGTGGCTAGATTTGCTTGGCGCTCTGCCTACTAGCTTCACAATCTGCAATGAGTGTCTACAGAATCTGCAGCATTGGGTCCTGCGATGAGCAGCTCCCTCCTTGGTTTCCACGAGTCATCTGAAGATTGAGATAGATAATGGGGTAAGAGGGAAAGTTCTAAGGTTTATGGTTTTGGTTTCAAAGCTAAAACTTTGAGTTTGACTCAGGTTTTGCAACTAACTTCTTTTCATTCATTCAAGCAAAGCACACGATACACACACACACATCACAACATGAAAGGAAAACAGATGGTTTTAAGAACCATTCTGTAAGCTAAGATACAATGGGACCGATACTTCTCACTCCTACGATAGTGTTCTAGTGCATCTACTCATCATCGATGAAGTCAGAGTCATCATCGTCAGTGTAGAAGTCCATGGTATCATCCTCCAGATAGTCATCATCATTGCTGAGGTATGAGTGAATATCCCCTAGATGTATTCACCTTCCTCCTCTTCTTCTTTTGCTGCAAGCTGAGCTTCTTGCTCCTTGATGGTCTTCTCGAGGTCGGCCACCTTCTTGCAAAGACGGTCGATGGTGCGATCCTTCTTTGCGCGTTGATGACGTAGTGACTGATGATCCTTGACGAGCAGTGAAAAAGTTTGGGCCTTCTGGGCAGCAATGGCAAGGTTGTGGTTGGCGAACTCTCGAGCATTGTCCAATTCCTTCTGTCTGTCATACAGTAGGAAGTCGAGGTTCTCCACTTGACGCTTCAACTCCGGGTGACTTGGCATTTCCAGAGGCATTCCCATCGAATCACGCCTTGCATAGTGAGCAAAGCGAGTTCCCAGGATTAAGTTGACATTCTGTGCGCAAAGACGAGCGAGAGCTTCATGCATTGCCCTGGCTAATCCATCTAGCCAGTTGTTCTCTCTCACGGTGAATTGAATCTTCTTGGAAAGTGGTGCTTCCATCTTGCCTCAAAGATTAGCAACTAATAGCCATTGTAAATCTCCTCCTAGGGGACCATTGAGTTGATCTCTGAAGAATTCCGAATGCGGGCGCTCAAGATACTCAGATAGTGCATCAAGATACCTCTCGAAGATCAGTTGGCCTCTGTTGCCCAACTGGTAGAACTTGTAGTACTGAACTTCCATCTATAAGAATTTAGGATGAGAAAGTTAGTGAGGTGATCAAGTGTGTCAAATTTTATGTAGCAATGTAAGAATTTTGAAGAACATGTATCTTTTTGAAAGAATCTCAAGGGTAAGAGGGGAAATAGGTTTTCATAAATACTCACTTTGGTTTTTGAAACTAAGTTTTTGTTCGGACGTCCATTCTAACTAGGCTCTCCTATGGTCAGGATGGCTCTGATACCAACTTGTCAACACCCGGATTTTTAATCCCAGATGCATGTTATGCCATACATCACAATCCCAGGATTACCATTTTTGCGAGACATAACAGATTGGATATCACAGTACATCATCCATTACAAACCATAATAAGGTCTTACACAAATAAAGGATCTCATGATCCAGTCTTAGTACAAACAAGTAGCGGAATAATAAGCGTAGCGGTGGGCTCCATCTTCAGTATCACAGGCAATGCTGACGATGGGAGATGATCCTAGTTGTCATAGTCGTCCTGCTGTCCTCCTTCCGGATAGTCCTCCTCATAGTCTGGCCACGGGAATAGCCAGGGACAAAGCCATAAGTACTCTTTAAGTACTCGCAAACTATCACTAACAAGTAAGGTAGTTCTGGTAGGAATGCTAAACTCTAAGTTTATTTGTAAAGTTAAGTTTGAAACCTAAGCCGAGTTCAGAAACAAAGAAAGATAAAATAAAGTTCTAAATCACCTAAGTGGGAACTTAGTTGTCATAGTCACAACCATGTTGTGGTCAAGTCATGTCACAATTCATGTCATAAGTCATTTTGAAAACATCTGACAACGGAACAGTATGACCACTCCAACTGTCCATAACCGCGACGCGGCTATTCGAATAGTTTGACACTCTACAGAGGTGGTACACTTTCACCACAAAATTCGATACATCTGACAGGGATAACCCTGAATCATCATACTTAGTATGCAGATAATCAAACATAACCTTTCCTTTACACACCATAGTATAAGCACCTCTCCTATGAGCTTGGCCTCCCAGCCATGGCCATCTGCCATCCTGGGCACTGCATAGGTGGACAACATTGAGAAGTAGCCTCAGCTCAAACCTCTCCCACGAGGGAACTCATACTAATGCATATAAACTTCCGGCTAAGCCTTACCCAATTCAGGTATTGTGGTTGTACGGTAAAATTGGAATGATATCGCATCCGAACCCAACCATCAGTTTTTTTTAAAGGGGCTAAGGCTCATGCCTCAACATTTTCATCATCATAAACCATTTGTGTTTCTCAACACATGTCAAAACATCTCAATAGAATGACTCATCATTCCAAGGTTTTCACAAGTCATTTTCACCAAGTATTCCCATCTAAAGTGATCAAGTTTTTGGTTTAGTTCTAATCACTAAGTTAAGAGTGTTCACTAAGGTGGGATGCTAATATCAATCTCATGCCATAGAATGACATCTATTTCTAACTAGATAGGCCAAGTTTTATACCCTTTATGCTATCTATAAACAAAGTAAAGAACTTTGGTAAAGTAAAAGAAAGTAAAGCTTGTAAGTAAAACTTGGGATGGGTATAAATTAAAGAGATATAACCAAAGCATGCCTAATTCATCTTGCTTAGGTTATCTTGCTTAATTCTAGCTTGCTAACAATAGCTTGCCTTGGTTGCTATAGTGGTTGAAATTCTCCTCTTCTTCTTCGGGGTAGAACTCCTCCTCCTCGTAGACTTGGTCGGTACTATCGTCTACAAATACATACGGGATAAAAAATCACCAAACCATACTTAACTAGTCTATTTAGCACACTATGGCACACACTTGATGATCTAGCATCATCACATTCATCACAAGATTTAATGAACTAGTTTCATTTATTTTATTTGAGAAAAGTAATTTCTACTCATTGAAATTAACTAAGATTTAATATTCTCCATTTAAAATATGGGATCATGTGGACACATGTCCTCACCACATATTCTAATACATGGGAATGTGATTTAAATGTTGGATCACATTTTATAAAGTTTAAGGTTAATATTTAATGATTTAAAGTGACTAGAAATGCCTATATAACATTATTTTGGTACTAGTCCAAATTCATTGCATTCAAACCTAAATATTATTACATATTCAGATAGGTATATTCAAATGTGATTTTTGAGAGGTGGAATCAACTCAAAAGCTATTATGGTTGATTTTTGAAAAATGTTTGAATGTAGACAAGTCTCTGTTTTGTTATTTTTGCTATAGATGATCTATAACTCTAATTGATTTAAATCCAATGGGCTTGGATATATATTTGAATTATCTTTCTAGCAAAATTTGAATAATTCAAATTGGTTCAGTAGATATTTCTGAATTGATTTTCAAACTAGGGGACAAAAACTAGATTAAGTCTAAATAGAAAAACCTAAATTTGAATTCTAGGGCTAGCACCGGAACACTAACGGGCCGGCCCAGTTACACTCCGTGACACAGAGGACAGCTGACAGGGGGCTCCCGCATGTCAGCAACTCTTCTAACATGAAGCGGTACGAGGCGATGTGGACTGCACGATTAGAACCTAGATCGACAGTGGTGGCTCGTCGTCGATGACGGACAGGTCGCCGGCAAGACGGAACCCTAGCAGCTCGGTGGGGGTGCAATGGGGGCTTACCAGGGATCCAGCTAACATGGTGATGGGGGCGATCGAACGAGGAGACGACGACTGACTCAGGCGAGGTCGCGGCGGCTCCTGGGGTGGATGAAATCGTCGGGCCCCTTTCTTCTCTACTGTGGCGAACTCTGGTGCAATTCCGGCGAATGGCTGCTCGAGCGGCTCCGACGATGGTGTGGGATGGTTCTGAGAGAGAGGGGAGTTGAGTGGTGTGAGGAATTGGTGCTGGGGAGGGCTCCTTATATAGGCTCGACGAGGAGACCGTGAGGGCAACGGTGAGCTCGTCGGTGATGACGGTACAGGGAGCTAGAGGCATGGATGCTGTAGGCGGACGGTGGCTTGCCTCCTGGCGGTCAGCTACGATGTAAAGGCGACTCTAGGGGCGGTGGCGTTTGGTCGGGAAAGGGCGATGCTCTGCACTTCAGAGGCGGTGCTCGACGCGGTTCACGGGGGCTGCTGGTCGCGCGGAGGGAAGAGGGCATGTCTAGGGGTGTGCTGGGGTTAAGGCAGAGCGGTGCACGCGAGCAGGGGGCAAGGCACGGCTTGAGCGGGCCTGTCAGGGACAGCGCTCTGGTGTGAGCTGTGCACGGTGCAGAGGTGGTGGGAGCGAGCTTTCCTCGGTGGTCCAGGGGCTGGCAAGGCTCGGGGAAGGGACCAAGGGTGGCAGTGCTATCGCGCCTACCTCCCTAGAGCGACGGAAGAAGGCGGGGCGTGCTCCTGCGACATGGGCATGGTCGGCCGACGATCATGGAGTCAGGGTGGCACGGCACTGCTGCTCCAGGCTAAATGGTAGCTCTGTGCTGGCTTGGTTAGAGCTAGGGGAGACCAGGGGACAAGAATTACACCAAATGGCTCGACAATGCTTTGCTCACAAATAGTGATAGTTAGGCAGATTTTATTTGCCTGCCAACTATTCGATACAATGGCCGCAAGAACAAAAGTTTTGAATTTTGCAAAGATTTTTGGTGGAGTTGTTGGTCCTATGCTTGAGCATCTGTGGTTACTTGGGATTGTCAAGTTGAACTCCTTTGAGTGGTTTTTGAAAAAGTGGGATCTATGCACCTACACTTGATTCCATTTTCAAATGCCATTTAAATTTAGTGTTTAAATGTTTTTGTAAGATTTCAAAGTGGGCCTTGGTAGATCTTTACTTGTACTAGCAAGGGGTGCAAAGATTCATAAATGTTTTTGTTGGACTTTGAGTTCTAGGAACACCTAAAGTGACCTAGTGGATTAAAATGGCACAAATGACCATTTGCATTTATTAATCTTATTTTATTTCTTTTCCTTTGGATTTTGCTTGGGAATGATCTAGATGATGTGGAATTCATATTTGACTCATTTTACAACCATTAGAACAAACAAACATGGCAATTCAAAACAATTCTGTATTAATGCAACACACATATGCATTCCTAATTGTTTTAATGATAAAAAGTTTTTGTTAACCCTAAATTGGGTGATTTGGATCTTGATAACCTTGAGTAAAGTTTTGGGATGTTACATGCCTATACTAGAGTGTGTAATTGAAAGGTTAGGATTGATTATCCGCATACTAAGTATGATGATTTAGGGTTATCCCTGACGGATGGATCGAATTTTGTGGTAAAAGTGTACCACCTCTACATAGTGTCAAACTATTCGAATAGCCGCGTCCGTGGTTATGGATACTTGGAGTGGCCATACTGTTCCGTTGTCAGATGTTTTCAAAAATGACTAGTGAATTGAACTACTTGACCATAACAGGGTTATGGATATGAAAACTAGGTTCCCACTTGGGTGATTTTGAAAATTAAATTAGTTTTCTTTACTTCTAAACTCAGTATGAAATAAACCTGGCTTTTTGCAAATAAACCTAGAGCTTAAGATTCCTACTAGAACTACATTACTTGTTAGTGATAGTTTGCGAGTACTTAAAGAGTACTCATGGCTTTGTCCCTGGCTATTCCCATGGCCAGACTATGAGGAGGACTACCAGGAAGATGGACAGCGGGAGGTTTATGACAACTAGGATCATCTCCCATCGTCAGCAGTGCCTGTGACCCTAAAGATGGAGTCCCTACTATGTTTACTTTCCACTGCTTTGATTGTATTAAGACTGGATCATGAGATCCTTTATTTGTAAGACCTTTATTATGGTTTGTAATGGATGATGTACTCTGGTACCAATCTGTTATGTCTCGCAAAAATGGTAGTCCTAGGATTGCAATGTATGGCATAATAGGCATCTGGGATTAAAAATTCGGGTGTTGACAAGTTGGTATTAGAGCCATCCTGACCATAGGAGACCCTAGTTAGAATGGACGTCTGAACAAAAACTTAGTTTCAAAACAAAAGAAGTGAGTAATTATGAAAACCTATTCCCACTCTTATCCTTGAGATTCTTTCAAAAAAAATCATGTTCCTCAAAAATTCTTGCAATCCTACATAAAATTTGACACACTTGATCACCCCACTAACTTGCTCACCCTAAATTCTTATAGATGGAGGTCAAGTATAGCAAATTCTACCAGCTGGGCAACGGAGGCCACCTGATCTTTGAGAGGGATCTAGATGCACTTGCAGAGTATCTTGAGCGCCCGCACCCGGAGTTCTTTGGGGCACAACTCAACAATCATGTAGGAGGAGACCTACAGTGGCTGATAGTTGCAGATATCAGAGGCAAGATGGAAGCACCCACATCGGAGAAGATCCAATTCAGCTTGAGGGAGAACAACTGGCTAGATGGATTAGCCAGGGCTATGCAAGAAGCTCTTGCCCGTTTGTGTGGGCAAAACATCAACCAGATCTAGGGAACTCGCTTTGCTCACTATGCAAGGCATGATTCTATGGGAATGCCCTTGGAGATGCCAGGACACCCGGAGCTGAAGCACCAAGTGGATAATCTTGACTTCATGTTGTGTGATAGACAGATGGAAATGGACAACGCCTGTGCCTATGCCAACCATAACAAGTCCATTGCAGTCAAGAAGGATCAGACCCTCGCCATCCTCGCCAAGGAGCACCAATCACTTCGTCATCAGCGTGACAAGAAGGATCGCATCATCGATCATCTTCACAAGAAGGTGGCCACTCTCGAGAAGACCATGCATGAACAAGAGATCCAGCTTGAAGCGAAGGAGGAGGAAGGTGAAGATATCCATGGAGATCTCTACTCTTACCTCAGTGATGATGACGACTACCTGGAGGAGGATGCCATGGAGTTCCACACTGGTGATGATGATTCCGCCTTCATTGATGATGATTAGATGCACTCTGTCCCCAACTTGCGATGAGGTTGTCAATCTCACCGGTTTTGCTGAAAACAAAGGATTAAACATATTGAATGGAAGGAAGTAATAGTTTGCAGAAAGTAAACACAAAGTAGTAAACAATTTATAGATTGTATGTAAAAGAAACGACCGGGATCCATAGTTCACTAGAGGTGGCTCTCCTTAAGATAGATAACATGCTGGGTGAACAAATTATAGCAGGGCAATTGACAAACATCGAGAAAGAAATACATGCATATACTAATCATATTGACTCCTTTGAGATTCGATTGGGCATTACAACATTATACATAGACCGCCATCCAACTGCATCTATGACTAATAATCCACCTTCAGATTATCATCCGAACCCCCTCCAGTATTAAGTTTCAAGCAACAGATTATTGCTTTACGAGTTGCGTGTAATGTAAACAATATGATTATTCTATGAACAAAGGATTGTTGTTTTATCCCTAGTAGCAACAACACATCTAGTACCTTAGAGATTTCTGTCACTTCCCTAGATTACTAGAGGCATGAACCCACTATCGAGCATAAATACTAACTCTTGGAGTTGCTAGCATCTACTTGGCCAAGATAGCTACTAACAACGGAAAGCATGCAAGATCACAAATAACAAAGACATGATAGAATCAATAATCAATCTGAAATAGAATCTCAATATCCATCGGATCCCCGCAAACACAACATGCAGAAATACAAATAGATGATCTTGATCATGAACGGAGCTCACAAGATCTAGACATGAAAGCACAAAGGAGGAGAACCAGCCATCTAGCTACTACATGGATCCGTAGTCCAGAGATGAACTACTCACGTATCACACTGGAGGCTTGCATGGTGATGAAGAAGGCCTCCAGGGTGAATTCCTCTCTCCGGCAGGGTGCCGAGAAGAGCTTCAGATCCCTCCTGATCTAGGGATGGAGATGACGGCGGCTACATACTCTTTCGTGGATTTTTGATCGAGTACTTAGGGTTTTCGTCCTGAGGGCATCTTATAGGCGGAAGGAGAGGCCGAGGGGGTGCTGGGGTCGGCCAGACCACCCCCTGGCGCGAGCCAGGCCAGGCCGCGCGGCCAGGTGGTGTGGCCGGCCCCCAGCCCTTCTCCGTCTCGTATTCTGGCATCTGATGACTTCGGGAAAAATAGGCACTTTGGCTTTTGTCCCGTCCAATTCCGAGAATATTCATTTTCTGACTTTCCTGGAACCAAAAACAGCAGAAAACAGGCAGCTGGCACTGTGGCTCTTGTTAATAGGTTAGTCCAAGAAATCATATGAAAAGTACTCCAAAGTGTGGACAAAACGCAAGAAAGTGGATAAAACCAAGCATGGAACATCAAAAATTATAGATACACATTTGCAATGTATCAACATCCCCAAGCTTAACTCCTGCTCGTCCTCGAGTAGGTAAGTGATAAAAAGAAAGAATAATTTTTGAGGTGACATGCACCATCAAAGACTTGATCAAAGTATTTGTAAAACATTCAAAGCTGGGATCATAGTACTTCCATCATAACATGAAAGACAAAGTTCTAGCAATAAGACAAAGAAACTATGATGCAACATGAAAAGGCACAAACAAAAGATTCATGAATAACAATGCTTTGCAAGACATTTGTTTGTTTCACATAAAGAAAACATAGCATAATAGCATTCAGCTTGTCCCTCATAGAGTAGCAAATAAAAATGCATAGGACACCTTCAACGTTCATAAGAGTGACTAGATACAAATAGTTTAAAACAAGCAATATCAAGGTATGCATCAATCAACTAGTCTAGGGACAATGCACATAGAACTAAGAATGGCCACTATTCTCTCAAAGTAAGGGCATAAATATAGAAGGTGGAGACTCAATATAATGGTGGAAGAAGGGACTTTATAAAAGGAAGCAGGGATTCAAGTCTCATAAAGATCTTCAAAAAATTATGGTACTTATATCTTTCAGCTCTCATTGCCCCTATCATAAGCATCTTGAAGTGATTAAGGTTAAAGTGGACAAACTATGGTGTACATGCTTGACGAAGTATAAGTTAGAAATCTTATGTCCCTTGTATACGAGGGCCGCTCCTCATGCTACTCAAGTTTAGTCATCGGTAAGTTCTTGTCATCGTAAGTACATGTGTATCATAGAGAACCGCCAACGGGGTACCCCTTGCCCGATGATACGGAAGAATCCCCATATCAAAATGACAAGGCAAGCAGACAACGAGCATCTCAGCAATCTTCTTATTTACCATGGGAATATGGTGCTTTTTTCTCTCTTTCCTCTTTTCATAATCTCTTTTTTTCTTTTTCTCTTTTTTTCTCAATATAGGACTCTCTTTTATAAGAAGGGTGCTTCATAGACAGCTCATTATGGTTACGCTGCAGGTTTCCACCATGTCAGCATGGATTAGACCAGCGGCCCAGGCGTTTCTCTAACACATATACATAACTCCATGGACTTACAAGCTCCCCTTTCATTTCACACCGACGACATCCATAGACAAAAGAGCATGATATCAACTAGGTACAAGTACCAAGTGCAATGTTGAAAGTGTTCCCCATGACAACATGGTTCTGCTAATTCCCAACAAATAAGTGCAAGCATATACAACATAGATGACACAATGGTTCAAGTTTATTAAGGGCAAGAAAAGTAAAGTGTGCCATCAAGTTCGTTAGAGCTTTAATCACTAGTTTTCTCATAACAAGTTTAATTTGGAAGGTAAAACATGAATATACTTGGAATAGCATAAGCTAGTAGGTAGGTATGGTGGACTCTTTGGAATAACTTGGTTTAAGGAGTTGGATGCATGAGTGGAACTCATACTTGGTTGTGGAGGCTAGCAAAAGACTGGGAGCGACAAACTAAGAGAGCAATAATGGCCATAATCATGTAGAGCGACAAAACAGCATTGATCAAAGCATAAAGTGATACTACAAGTTTAAAACTAGAGGATCATAAAGGCTATGGTGACTTGAGATAGTCATAACATGGTGTGAGCATGTGCCAAGTCAACCCAAATAAAGCATCAAAGGAGAATACCACTATACTATGCTTTAATATGCTAAAACAACGCATGATTCATCCAAGGCACATTAAGCAATCTCAATTGTTTATAACAAGCCATTCTACAACAAAGAATACTAAGCATAAAGCCAAAAACATATCAAGCATGGCATGACAAAGCATAGGCCACAGTCAAAAACAAGCTCTTTTTACCACATAAGTATGAACTTTCCTAGTCTTTTCCAATCCAAACCAAAATATTTGCAAACCAATGTATGAAAGAGGGGGTCCAACCAATTTATTCAGAAAACTAAGTAAACCAAGCAAACGAAAAACCAAAACGAAAACAAAAAAGAAGACGCTCCAAGAACAACACAACTATGCATGAAACAATAAAAATAAAGCGTTTGGAAGAAACCTGGTATTTTTATTGATGAAGAAGGGGATGCCTTGGGAATCCCCAAGTTTTGACGCTTGTACTTCTTGGATATTTCTTACAGTGACATGCGTGGCATCCCCAAGCTTGATATTTAGTCCATCCTTCATCTCATTACTCATTCCTTCCATACACCTGAAATTTTTTCTTCATACAAAACTTCACACAATCTTTATTAGCAACATTAGTGCACTCAAGATAATAAGTCTTAAGGTTAAGTTCTAACACCAATAAACTTCCATTAGAACACTAGCTACTGAAGCACATCCCTCAAAAAGCTCAATTCCCCAAAAAGAACTCAAAAGGGAACCAACAAGAAGCAAATGCAGAAAATGGCAGAAATCTGTCAAAACAGACCAGAAGGTAAAGACGATTTTTTTCGAAGACCTTATGTTGCTCAAATCAAAAAGTGTTGAACTAACTAAAGTTAGATAACAATCTGGGGCATAAGCACAAAAATTCACGCCTCAAAAAGACGTTCAGAGATTTTACACGAATTTTTACGGTAAAGCACAGAAATCTGTTTCGGGACAGCAACTTTCCCAATTATTACTTCTCTCTCATTAGAGGTTACTCTTGGCACAAAAAGCAAATAAAAAGGATAAGGAGAGGTTATTACTGAAGTAATAACTTCCAAGACTCATCTAAAACTTTTGGGTTATCTCCCAATAAGTACTTTTCTTTAACGCCTTTAAGTTAGGCATAAGAAGCAAGAAAAAGAATCAAGTGTTCTCAAATGAAGAAGCATTAAGACCAAATTTCTTGCCCTTACCTCTCTTACTTTTATTCTTAACCTTGGGGAAAATATGATTGTTTGGTGGAGAAGAAAGGTGCATGGTCCCCTTTCCCACATCTATTATTGCTCCAAGGAGTTCTAATAGGGACCTTCCAAGTGTAATTTGTCCTTTTCCTGCACATTCAATAACAAGATAATCAGTAGAAATCATTTTCCCAAGGATCTTTGTAAACACTACTTCAGCTATTCCAGTAGGTAATATGGTAGCATTATTAGCAAGAGATATTTCTTTTCCTCCTTCAGTAAGCCCCCAAAGATTCAAAGATTCATAAATGTCTTTGGGCATAAGACAAAATTCAGCCATGATATCACAGCGGGCTTGAAAAGTTTCAGTGTTTATCTCAATCTTTACTGTAGGGACCCACTTTGATGGTTCAGAATTTATTGGAACATAATTATGATGCTCCCTAAGCGTATTATAGCAATCTTTTAAGCTAGTAGTGCTAGTCTCAAGAGTGTTTAGTCTAGCAAATATTCTTGCGAAAGAAATATCAGTTTGACTAGGCAAGTTGTAAGTGAGGATCAATTTCTTTATAGCATTAATAGAATCATCCTCATTACATTGGAGGAAATCTCCTCCCACAACAGCATCTAAAGCATATCTATAGCAAAGAGCAATTTCAAGGTAAAAACTACTAAGGAACAAGCTTTGAGTCATTTTAGACTCAGCTTTTTCATGTAGATCAGAGATTCTAGACCAAGCTTCCTTAAAACTCTCTTCAATTCCTTGTTTAAAATTGAAAATCATTTCCTCGGGTGACATAGTGACTGGAGCAAGGCTAGACATAATAGCAACTCAAGATAGGAACTAATTTTTTTGTGTTTTTGGATAAGAAAGCAAACTAGTAAAACTATTTTTTTTGTGTTTTTGATAAAGAAACAAGCAAACAAAGCAAAAAGAAACTAAGCAAAATAAAAATAACAAAGTAAAGAGATTGGTTATGAGGGACTCCCCTTGTGAAGATGTCCTTGACTCCCCGGCAACGGCGCCAGAA
Organism: Avena sativa; assembly: GCA_916181665.1. NCBI lineage: Eukaryota > Viridiplantae > Streptophyta > Magnoliopsida > Poales > Poaceae > Avena > Avena sativa. The sequence goes on along the minus strand of OV702288.1, from coordinate 454,408,668 downwards.
AATATGATTGATGGCCCAAAATATATCGAGCTCGTTGGGGAACCCCAAGAGGAAGGTATGATGAGCACAACAGCAAGTTTTCCCTCAGTATGAAACCAAGGTTATCAATCCAGTAGGAGCAAGGAAACACCCCAAAAGTGTAGCTAGCTGAACGATGGCAGGGCGCACTACCGTTGCCAGTAACAACGTGGAGACCTGCACAACACAACCACAGAACTCTGTCCCCAACTTGCGATGAGGTTGTCAATCTCACCGGTTTTGCTGAAAACAAAGGATTAAACGTATCGAATTGAAGGAAGTAATAGGTTGTAGAAAGTAAACACAAAGTAGTAAACAGTTTATAGATTGTATGTAAAAGAAAGGACCGGGATCCATAGTTCACTAGAAGTGGCTCTCCTTAAGATATATAACATGCTGGGTGAACAAATTACAGCGGGGCAATTGACAAACATCGAGAAAGCAATAAATGCATATACTAATCATCTTGACTCCTTTGAGATTCGATTGGGCATTACAACATTATACATAGACCGCCATCCAACTGCATCTATGACTAATAATCCACCTTCAGGTTATCCGCCGAACCCCCTCCAGTATTAAGTTGCAAGCAACAAATTATTGCTTTACGAATTGCGTGTAATGTAAACAATACGATTGTTCTATGAACAAAGGATTGTTGTTTTATCCCTAGTAGCAACAACACATCTAGTACCTTAGAGATTTCTGTCACTTCCCCAGATTACCAGAGGCATGAACCCACTATCGAGCATAAATACTAACTCTTGGAGTTGCTAGCATCTACTTGGCCAAGATACCTACTAACAACGGAAAGCATGCAAGATCACAAATAACAAAGACATGATAGAATCAATAATCAATCTGAAATAGCATCTCAATATCCATCGAATCCCCGCAAACACAACATGCAGAAATACAAATAGATGATCTTGATCATGAACGGAGCTCACAAGATCTAGACGTGAAAGCACAAGGGCGGAGAACCAGCCATCTAGATACTACATGGATCCGTAGTCCAGAGATGAACTACTCACGCATCACACCGGAGGCTTGCATGGTGATGAAGGAGGCCTCCAAGGTGAATTCCCCTCTCCAGCAGGGTGTTGGGAAGAGCTTCAGATCCCTCCCGATCTAGGGATGGAGATGACGGTGGCTAGAGACTCTTTCGTGGATTTTTGATCGGGTACTTAGGGTTTTTGTCCCGAGGGCATCTTATAGGCAGAAGGAGATGCCGAGAGGGTGCTGGGGTCGGCCAGACCACCCCCTGGCGTGGGCCAGGACTAGCCGCGCGGCCAGGTTATGTGGCCGTCCCCCAGCCCTTCTTCATCTCGTATTCTGGCATCTGATGACTTCCGGAAAAATAGGCACTTTGGCTTTTGTCCCGTCCAATTCCGAGAATATTCATTTTCTGACTTTCCTAGAACCAAAAACAGCAGAAAACAGGCAGCTGGCACTGTGGCTCTTGTTAATAGGTTGGTCCAAGAAATCATATGAAAAGTACTCCAAAGTGTGGACAAAACACAAGAAAGTGGATAAAACCAAGCATGGAACATCAAAAATTATAGATACATTTGCAATGTATCAGGCCACAGGGTGGCCAAACCACCCATAGGCGCGGGTTCCCCCAGGCTGCCCACCGACCTTGTCTCTCCGCCTATAAGATGCCTCCCGATGCAAAAACCCTAAATCGTCAAGCCTCTAGCCACGAAAAGTTTCGCAGCGCCGCCGCCACCGAAGGGGAGATTCGGGAGACAGAAAGTCTATGTTCCGGCACCTTGCTGGGACGGGGAAGTGCCCCCGAAGCCATCTCCATCGATCTCCTCCACCATCTCCATCACCGTTGCTGATTCCCATGATGAGGAGGGAGTAGTTCTCTCTCGAGGCTAACGGTTCTACCGGTAGCTATGTGTTCATCTCTCTCTATCTCTCTCAATGCATGATCTTATTGAGATCATGAGCTTGTAATCTATAGATCTACCTTGCTACTCAAGTGCTTTAATAGATCTCTGCTCTCCCCATGTGTGTGAAGTTGACAGTGTGCACACCATGGTGGCACTTAGGCTAGAGACTACAAATACTTGTTATGAGTTATATTTGGAGTTGGATGTCTTTATGAAATTGTGGTGTTTGTTGGAACCATCTAGTGCTCAAGGTGACAGTGTGGGGTTATCTAGATGCGGAAAGCAAACTTTGAGGTGTGCTGTTATAGCCCTACCATGGATTAGAGTGTCCAACCGGAGAGTAGTTCAGCGTAGTATCATAAAGAAGAATATATTTATATGAGAGTGTTCACTAGTGAAAGTATGATCCCTAGGCCTTGTTTCTAAACATTGAAACACCATTTGCAACTAGATCTGTTACATGTTTGCTTGCTTCCATCTTTATTTCAGTTTGCCTTTAGTCTCCTCCACTCCATCAAGCTATTTTCTATCACCGTTACCACTTATAATTATCCATACCACTTGTATTTCACTATATCTTCGCCGAACTAGTGCACTTATACACCTGACAAGTGTATTGGGTGTGTTAGGGACACAAGAGACTTCTTGTATCTTGATTGCAGGGTTGCTTCAGAGGGGATACTGATGCACTGCAAATGTATCAATAATTTTTGATATTCCATGCTTGGTTTTATCCACTTTCTTGTGTTTTGTCCACACATTGGAGTACTTTTCATATGATTTCTTGGACTAACCTATTAACAAGAGCCATAGTGCCAGCTGCCTGTTTTCTGCTGTTTTTGGTTCCAGGAAAGTCAGAAAATGAATATTCTCGGAATTGGACGGGACAAAAGCCAAAGTGGCTATTTTTCCGGAAGGCATCAGATGCCAGAATACGAGACAGAGAAGGGATGGGGGCCGGCCACACCACCTGGCTGCGCGGCCAGGCCTAGCCCACGCCAGGGGGTGGTCTGGCCGACCCCAGCACCCCCTCGGCCTCTCCTTCCGCCTATAAGATGCCCTCGGGACGAAAACCCTAAGTACCCGATCAAAAATCCACGAAAGAGTCTGTAGCCGCCGTCATCTCCATCCCTAGATCGGGAGGGATCTGAAGCTCTTCCCGGCACCGTGCCAGAGAGGGAATTCACCCTGGAGGCCTTCTTCATCATCATGCAAGCCTCCGGTGGGATGTGTGAGTAGTTCATCCTTGGACTACGGATCCATGTAGTAGCTAGATGGCTGGTTCTCCTCCTTTGTGCTTTCATGTCTATATCTTTGTGAGCTCCGTTCATGATCAAGATCATCTATTTGTAATTCTGCATGTTGTGTTTGCGGGGATCCGATGGATATTGAGATGCTATTTCAGATTGATTATTGATTCTATCATGTCTTTGTTATTTGTGATCTTGCATGCTTTCTGTTGTTAGTAGCTATATTGGCCAAGTAGATGCTAGCAACTCCAAGAGTTAGTATTTATGCTCGATAGTTGGTTCATGCCTCTGGTAATCTAGGGAGATTGCCTGTTTTGTTTGTGGATAAGAAATATGGAGGTAACCGTTTGTGCACGGATTACCGGAAGCTAAATGATGTCACCATCAAGAACATGTACCCACTACCAAAGATAGAGGATCTGTTTGACCAGTTGACCGATGCCAAAGTGTTTTCTAAGATTGATCTTAGAACTAGTTATCATCAACTCAAGATTCGTGCAACGGATATCCCAAAGGATGTCTTTACGACCAGATATGGATTGTATGAGTACACTGTCATGTCTTTTGGATTAACCAATGCCCCCGCTTATTTCATGAATCTCACGAATAAGATTTTTATGAACTTCCTGGATAAGTTTGTCATTGTTGTTATCGACGATATTCTGATCTATTCCAAGTCAGAAGAAGACCATGAGCTACACCTGAGAACCATCCTTGAAACCCTTAGAGAACATCAGTTGTATGCCAAGTTTAGAAAATGTGAGTTATGGTTGAAGGAAGTAGGATTCCTAGGACATATTGTGTCGGCAGGAGGAGTTGCTGTCGATCCCGCCAAGATCAAAGATGTGGAAGAATGGAAAGTCCTAACCACTCAAACCCAAGTCCGCGCATTTCTTGGATTAGCGGGATATTACCGCAAGTTCGTAGAAGGATTTTTAAGCATCGCAAGACCAATGACCCAGTTATTGAAGAAAGATAAGAAGTTTGAATGGACTGACAAATGTGAAGCAAGTTTTCAAGAGCTCAAGAAGAGATTGATTTCAGCCCCAATTTTGATTATGCCAGATATCAAGAAGCCTTTTGATGTGTATTGTGATGCATCCAAGATTGGTCTCGGATGTGTGTTGATGCAAGAAGGCAAAGTCATATCATATCTGTCTAGACAACTAAAGCAACATGAGCAGAACTACCCTACCCATGACTTAGAACTAGCAGCCATAGTTTTAGCTTTGAAGACATGGCGTCATTACCTTATGGGTAACCGCTGTGAGATTTATTCGGATCACAAGAGTCTGAAGTATATTTTCACCCAGAAGGAGCTGAATATGAGGCAAAGGAGATGGATAGAGTTAATCAAGGATTATGATCTTGACATTCACTATCACCCCGGCAAGGCCAATGTGGTAGTGGATGCTCTTAGTAGATTGCTGTGTAGATTAAACACCATGATAAAAGAAGCCTATCCAAGTTTGCATGAAGAGTTGGAGAAATTTAGAACGAAGCTAGTTAGCAAAGGATTCCTAACCAGTATTGAACTTCAACCCATTTTGATCAGTCAGATCAAGGAAGCCTAGAAAGGAAATGCAAGTATCAACGGAATCAAGCATCATATCGGTATAGGGAAGGTACCCGGATTCACCGAAGATGAAGGAGTTTTGTTGTACAAAGGACATATCTATGTGCCAGCAGATTCCGAGTTGAAACAAGTCATCATGCAAGAAGCTCATGATACTCTTTATTCTATGCATCCCGGAGGAACGAAAATGTATCAGGATTTGAAGGAGCAATTTTGGTGGCACAAGATAAAGAGAGAAATCGGAAGCTACATAGCCAAGTGTGATATCTGTCAGAGAGTCAAGGCAGAATATCAGCAACCCGCAGGACTTTTGCAACCATTGCAGATTGTGGAATGGAAATGGGATTCTATCAGAATGGATTTCATCACTAGTTTGCCTACATCTAGTAGGGGAAATGACTCTATTTGGGTCATAGTGGATAAACTGTCCAAGGTAGCCCATTTTATACCTGTCAAGACCACCTACCAGAGTTCGAAGCTAGTAGAGCTATACATTGCTAGAATCGTTAGTTTGCATGGAACCCCTAAGACCATAGTATCGGATCGAGGAACCCAGTTTACCTCAAGATTTTGGCAAAAAGTCCAAGAAGGATTAGGAACCAAACTGAACTTCAGCACAGCTTATCACCTGCAAACCGATGGACAAACTGAAAGAGTCAACCAAATCTTAGAAGATATGTTGAGAGGTTGTGTGCTAGAATATGGATCAAAATGGGAAGATTGTCTGCCTTGCGCAGAATTCTTATACAACAATAGTTATCAAGCCAGTTTGCAAATAGCACCCTTTGAATTTATGTATGGAAGGAAGTGTCGTACCCCCTGAATTGGTCGCAAGTAGGAGAGAGTCATATTTTCGGACCCGACATCCTACGAGAAGCCGAAGAGAAGGTTCACAAAGTCCGTGAACACCTCAAGACCGCCCAATCTAGACAGAAGAGTTATGCCGACAAAAGACGTCGAGACCTGACCTTCAATGTCGGAGATTTTGTGTATCTCAAAGTATCACCCTTGAAAGGAATGCAACATTTACAACTAAAAGGGAAGTTAGGCCCCAGTTATATTAGACCCTTCAAGCTTTTGAATCACAGAGGAGAAGTATCTTATCAACTATAACTACCGGAGGAGATGTCATCCATACATGATGTCGAGCCATAGATATCAACAAGGATCTAACCTATCATGAAGTACCCATTCATATTTTGGAAGAAGCCTTCAGAACCACCAGGACCCAGAATATCAAGTTTCTCAAGATCTAGTGGAGCAACCATACTGAAGAAGAAGCTACTTGGGAGCGAGAAGATTACATTAGGACTGAGTTTCCAAATCTCTTTAGTTCCTAGTTTTTCTTAAATCTCGGGATGAGATTTTGTTTAAGGAGGGAAGGTTTGTAACACCCCAAAAATATTAATCAAGATTATCAAGTTCTAATCACCCAAGTTTAGGGTTAACAAAAACTTTCATTATTAAATTGAATATGAGTGTATGTGTGAATTGCATTAGTGTATGAATGAGTGCAATTGCCATGTTTGATTTCTACATATGATAAGGAATGGTTTAAAGATGAATACTACATCATCTAGGCCAATTACAAACAAAATCAAAAGAAAAGAAATTCAAATATGAATTATATGATCAAATGGTCATTTTGACCAAAGTTAACCACTAGCCCACTTTGGGTGTCTCTAGTAAAAGATTTCTAATATAACCTTTTCCAATTCTTTTCACCCCATGCTAGACCAAGTAAAAGTGAGCCCAAGCCCACTCTACAAACAAACATAAACAATTCCCAAATCATTTTAAAGGACAATTCAAAATTGAATCAAGTTCATATGCATAGATCACCATTTTTCAAAAACCACTCAAATCAATTCACCTTGCCAAACCCAAGCAACCATAGACACTCAAGCATGTGACAAACACACTCACCAAATTTCATTCAAAAATTCAAACCTTAATCTCATGCAGCCATTTGGTCGAGCACCTTACAGACACAAATAAACCACTGCCTAATGATACATTTCAAATGTATCTATAATTTTTGATGTTCCATGCTTGGTTTTATCCACTTTCTTGTGTTTTGTCCACACTTTGGAGTACTTTTCATATGATTTCTTGGACTAACCTATTAACAAGAGCCATGGTGCCAGCTGCCTGTTTTCTGTTGTTTTTGGTTCCAGGAAAGTCAGAAAATGAATATTCTCGGAATTGGACGGGACAAAAGCCAAAGTGCCTATTTTTCCGGAAGTCATCAGATGCCAGAATACGAGACGGAGAGGAGCCAGGGGGCCACCACACCCCCTGGCCGCGCCAGGGGGTGGCGTGGCTAGCCCAGGCACCCCCTCGGCCTCTCCTTCCGACTATAAGATGCCCTCGGGACAAAAACCCTAAGTGCCCGATCAAAAATCCACGAAAGAGTCTGTAGCCGCCGTCATCTCCATCCCTAGATCGGGAGGGATCTAAAGCTCTTCCCGGCACCCTGCCGAAGAGGGGAATTCACCCTAGAGGCCTTCTTCATCACCATGCGAGCCTTCGGTGTGATGCGTGAGTAGTTCATCCTTGGACTACGGATCCATGTAGTAGCTAGATGGCTGGTTCTCCTCATTTGTGCTTTCATGTTTAGATCTTGTGAGCTCCGTTCATGATCAAGATCATCTATTTGTAATCATACATGTTGTGTTTGCGGGGATCCGATGGATATTGAGATGCTATTTCAGATTGATTATTGATTCTATCATGTCTTTGTTATTTTTGATCTTGCATGCTTTCCGTTGTTAGTAGCTATCTTGGACAAGTAGATGCTAGCAACTCCAAGAGTTAGTATTTATGCTCGATAGTGGGATCATGCCTCTGGTAATCTAGGGAAGTGACAAAAATCTCTAAGGTACTAGATGTGATGTTGCTACTAGGGAGAAAACAACAATCCTTTGTTCATAAAACAATCGTATTGTTGACTTTACACGCAATTCGTAAAGCAATAATCTGTTGCTTGCAACTTAATACTGGAGGGGGTTCGGATGATAACCTAAAGGTGAATTATTAGTCATAGATGCAGTTGGATGACGGTCTATGTATAATGTTGTAATGCCCAATCGAATCTCAAAGGAGTCAAGATGATTAGTATATGCATGTATTGCTTTCTCGATGTTTGTCAATTGCCCCGCTGTAATTTGTTCACCCAGCATGTTATCTATCTTAAGGAGAGCCACCTCTAGTGAACTATGGATTCCGGTCCTTTTCTTTACATACAATCTACAAACTGTTTATTGCTTTGTGTTTACTTTCTACAAACTATTACTTCTTTCCATTTGGTACGTTTAATCCTTTGTTTTCAGCAAAACACGGTGAGATTGACAACCTCATCGCAAGTTGGGGACAGAGTTCTGTGGTTGTGTTGTGCAGGTCTCCACGTTGCTACTAGCACTGGTAGTGCACCCTGCCAAGGCTCAGCTAGCAACACATTTGGGGTGTTTCCTTGCCTCTACTGGTTCGATTAAACCTTGGTTTCATAACTGAGGGAAACTTGCTGCTGTGCTCATTATACCTTCATCTTGGGGTTCCCAACGAGATCTACATCAACACTGAGCCATCAAGCATTTTTCTGGCGCCATTGCCGGGGAGTCAAGGACATCTTCACAAGGGGAGTCCCTCATAACCAATCTCTTTACTTTGTTATTTTTGTTTTGCTTAGTTTCTTTTTGCTTTGTTTGCTTGTTTCTTTATCAAAAACACAAAGAAAACTAGTTTTACTAGTTTGCTTTCTTATTTCAAAAATACAAAAAAATTAGTTCCTTTCTGAAGTTGCCACTATGTCTAGCCTTGCTCCAATCACTATGTCACCCGAGGAAATGATTTTCACTTTTAAACAAGGAATTGAGGAAAGTTTCAAGGAAGCTTGGTCTAGAATCTCTGATCTACATGAAAAAACTGATCCTAAAATGACTCAAGCTTGTTCCTTAGCAGTTTTTACCTTGGAATTGCTCTTTGTTATAGATATGCTTTAGATGCTATTGTGGGAGCAGATTTCCTCCAATGTAATGAGGATGATGCTATTAATGCTATAAAGAAATTGATCCTTACTTACAACTTGCCTAGCCAAACTGATATTTCTTTCGCAAGAATATTCGCTAGATTGAACACTCTTGAGACTAGCACTACTAGCTTAAAAGATTGCTATAATACGCTTAGGGAGCATCATAATTATGTTCCAATAAATTCTGAACCGTCAAAGTGGCTCCCTACAGTAAAGATCGAGATAAACACTGGAACTTTTCAAGCCCGCTATGATATCATGTCTGAATTTTTCCTTATGCCCAAAGATATTTATGAATCTTTGAATCTTTGGGATCTTACTGGAGGAGGAAAAGAAATATATCTTGCTAATAATGCTACCATATTACCTACTGGAATAGCTGAAGGAGTGTTTACAAAGATCCTTGGGAAAATGATTTCTACTGATTATCTTGTTATTGAATGTGCAAGAAAAGGACAAATTACACTTGGAAGGTCCCTATTAAAACTCCTTGGAGCAATAATAGATGTGTGAAAGGGGACCATGCACCATTCTACTCCACCAAACAATCATATTTTTCCCAAGGTTAAGGATAAAATTAAGAGAGGTAAGGGCAAGAAATTTGGTTTTAATGTTTCTTCATTTGAGAACACTTGATTCTTTCCTGCTTCTTATGCCTAACTTAAAGGCGTTAAAGAAAAGTACTTATTGGGAGATAACCCAAAAGTTTTAGATGAGTCTTGGAAGTTATTAGTTCAGTCATAACCGCTCCTTATCATTTTTATTTGCTTTTTGTGCCAAGAGTAACCTCTAATGAGAGAGAAGTAATGATTGGAAAAGTTGCTGTCCCGAAACAGATTTCTGTGCTTCACCGTAAAAATTCTTGTAAAATCTCTGAACGTCTTTTAGAGGCTTGAATTTTTGTGCTTCTGCCCCAGGTTGTTATATAACTTTCCTTAGTTCAACACTTTTTGATTTGAGCAACAGAAGGTCTTCGAAACAATTCGTCTTTACCTGTTGGTCTGTTTTGACAGATTTCTGCCATTTTCTGCATTTCCTTCTTGTTGGTTTCTTTTTGAGTTCTTTTGGGGAATTGAGCTTTTTGAGGGAAGTACTACAGTAGCTAGTGTTCTAATGTAAGTTTATTTGGTATTAGAACTGAACCTTAAGACTTATTTATCTTGAGTGCACTAATGTTGCTAATAAAGATTGTGTGAAGTTTTGTATGAAGGAAAAATTTCAGGTGTATGGAAGGAATGAGTAATGAGATGAAGGATGGACTAAAGCTCAAGCTTGGGGATGCCACGCATGTCACCCCAAGAAATATCCAAGAAGTACAAGCGTCAAAGCTCGGGGATGCCCAAGGCAATCCCTCTTCATCAATAAAAATCCCAGGTTTCATCCAAACGCTTCATTTTTATTGTTTCATGCACAGTTGTGTTGTTCTTGGAGAGTCTTCTTTTTCGTTTTCGTTTTGGTTTTTCGTTTGCTTGGTTTGCTTAGTTTGCTGAATAAATTGGTTGTAACCCCTCTTTCTTACATTGGTTTGCAAATAGTTTGGTTTGGTTTGGAAAAGAGTAGGAAAGTTCATACTTATGTGGTAAAAAGAGCTCGTTTTTGACTGTGGCCTATGCTTTGTCATGCCATGCTTGATATTGTTTTGGCTTTATGCTTAGTATTCTTTGCTGTAGCATGACTTGTTATAAACAATTGAGATTGCTTAATGTGCCTTGGATGAATCATGCGGTGTTTTAGCATATTAAAGCATAGTATAGTGGTATTCTCCTTTGATGCTTTATTTGGGTTGACTTGGCACATGCTCACACCATGTTATGACTATCTCAAGTCACCATAGACTTTATGATCCTTTTGTTTCAAAATTGTAGTATCACTTTATGCTTTGATCAATGATGTTTTGTCGCTCTGCATGATTATGGCCATTATTGCTCTCTTAGTTTGTCGCTCCCAGTCTTTTGCTAGCCTCCACAACCAAGTATGAGTTCCACTCATGCATCCAACTCCCTAAACCAAGTTATTCCAAAGAGTCCACCATACCTACCTACTAGCTTATGCTATTCCAAGTATATTCATGCTTTTGTTTACCTTCCAAATTAAACTTGTTATGAGAAAACTAGTGATTAAAGCTCTCACGAACTTGATGGCACACTTTACTTTTTTGCATCTAATAAACTTGAACCATTGGGTCCTTCTTTGTTGCGTATATGCTTGCGCTTTATAAGTTGAAATTAGCAGAACCATGTATCATGAGGAATGCTTTCAACATTGCACTTGTACTTTGTACCCCGTTGATATCATGTTCTTTTGCTTACGGATCTCGGCGGTGTGAAATAAAAGTGGAACTTGTAAGATCATGGAGTTTGTTGTGTGTTAGAGAAACGCCTGGGCCGCTAGCCTAAGTCATGCCTAATCATGGTGGAAACTTCCAGCATCACCATAATGAGCACTCTATGAAGCATCCTTAATAAAACCTATGCAAATAGCAAATAAAAAGATCGCTGACATGCTCATTGTCTGCTTGCCTTGTCATTTTGATTATGGGATAGCTCCTGTATCATGTGCAAGGGGTACCCCGTTGCCGGTTCTTTATGATACATATGTACTTACAATGACAAGATCTTACTTGTGACTAAAGTTGAGTAGCATGAGGATCGGTCTTCGTAAGTAAGGGGCATGAGATTTCGGTTTATAACTTGTCAAACATATCCTCTTAGTTGTGTCACTTTAACCTTAATCGCCTTCAAGATGCTTATGATAGGGGCGATGAGAGCTGAAACCTATAAGTACCATAATTTTTGGAAGCTCTTTATGAGACTTGAATCCCTACTTCCTTTTATGAAGGCCCTTCTTCCACCATTATATTGAGTCTCCGCCTTCTACCTTTATGCACCTACTTTGAGAGCATAGTGGCCATTCTTAGTTCTATGTGCATTGTCCCAAGACTAGTTGATTGATGCATAACTTGATATTGCTTGCTTTAAACTATTTGTATCTAGTCACTCTGATGAACTTTGAAGGTGTCCTATGCATTTATATTTGCTACTCTATGAGGGACAAGCTGAATACTATTATGCTATGTTTCTTTATATGAAAGAAACAAATGTCTTGCAAAGCATTGTTATTCATGAATCTTTTGTTTGTGCCTTTTCATGTTGCATCATAGTTTCTTTGTCTTATTGCTAGAACTTTGTCTTTCATGTTATCATTGAATCCCAGCTTTGAATGTTTTACAAATACTTTGATCAAGTCTTTGATGGTGCATGTCACCTCAAAAATTATTCTTTCTTTTTATCACTTACCTACTTGAGGACGAGCAAGAGTTAAGCTTGGGGATGTTGATACATTGCAAACGTATCTATAATATTTGATGTTCCATGCTTGGTTTTATCCACTTTCTTGTGTTTTTTCCACACTTTGGAGTACTTTTCATATGATTTCTTGGACTAACCTATTAACAAGAGCCACTGTGTCAGCTACCTGTTTTCTGCTGTTTTTGGTCCTAGGAAAGTCAGAAAATGAATATTCTCGGAATTGGATGGGACAAAAGCCAAAGTGCCTATTTTTCCGGAAGTCATAAGATGCCAGAATACGAGACGGAGAGGAGCCAGGGGCCACCACACCACCTGGCCGCGTGGGCCAGGCCTGGCCGCGCCAGGGGTGGTGTGGCCAGCCCAGGCACCCCCTCGGCCTCTCCTTCCGCCTATAAGATGCCCTCGGGACGAAAACCCTAAGTGCCCGATCAAAAATCCACGAAAGAGTCTGTAGCCTCCATCATCTCCATCCCTAGACCGGGAGGGATCTGAAGCTCTTCTCGGCACCCTGCCGGAGAGGGGAATTCACCCTAGAGGCCTTCTTCATCACCATGCAAACCTTCGGTGTGATGCGTGAGTAGTTCATCCTTGGACTACGGATCCATGTAGTAGCTAGATGGTTGGTTCTCCTCCTTTGTGCTTTCATGTTTAGATCTTGTGAGCTCCGTTCATGATCAAGATCATCTATTTGTAATCATACATGTTGTGTTTGCGGGGATCCGATGGATATTGAGATGCTATTTCAGATTGATTATTGATTCTATCATGTCTTTGTTATTTGTGATCTTGCATGCTTTCCGTTGTTAGTAGCTATCTTGGCCAAGTAGATGCTAGCAACTCCAAGAGTTAGTATTTATGCTCGATAGTGGGTTCATGCCTCTGGTAATCTGGGGAAGTGACAGAAATATCTAAGGTACTAGATGTGTTGTTGCTACTAGGGAGAAAACAACAATCCTTTGTTCATAGAACAATCGTATTTTTTACTTTACACGCAATTCGTAAAGCAATAATCTATTGCTTGCAACTTAATAATGGAGGGGGTTCGGATGATAACCTGAAGGTGGATTATTAGTCATAGATGCAGTTGGATGGCGGTCTATGTATAATGTTGTAATGCCCAACGATTATCAAAGGAGTCAAGATGATTAGTATATGCATGTATTGCTTTCTCGATGTTTGTCAATTGCCCCGCTGTAATTTGTTCACCCAGCATATTATCTATCTTAAGGAGAGCCACCTCTAGTGAACTATGGATCCCGGTCCTTTTCTTTGCATACAATCTACAAACGGTTTACTACTTTGTGTTTACTTTCTGCAAACTATTACTTCTTTCCATTCGATACGTTTAATCCTTTGTTTTCAGCGAAACACGCTGAGATTGACAACCTCATCGCAAGTTGGGGACAGAGTTCTGTGGTTGTGTTGTGCAGGTCTCCACGTTGCTACTAGCACTAGTAGTGCGCCCTGCCAAGGCTCATCTAGCAACACCTTTGGGGTGTTTCCTTTCTCCTACTGGTTCGATTAAACCTTGGTTTCATAACTAAGTGAAACTTGCGGCTGTGCTCATCATACCTTCCTCTTGGGGTTCCCAACAAGCTCTACATCAACACTGAGCCATCACCTAACTTCTACTGTTTTGAGCAGTGATCACTTGCCACTAGCCCCTCATTTCTCTCCCCTGGTCTCCCTTAGTGCCTAACAACGCAGTGGACACAACCCCCCTTTGCCGTTTGCGCCAGTGCAGCACCGCCCGATGCTCATCGCGCCTGTCGACCATGGACCACTCACCACAGCCAGCACCGCCCTCTCCCACGATGCCCAGGAGACAGGCAACCGTCCACCGCCACCCTCGGTCCTCCCCTCGACCGGAGACACGCCATGGACCACCCATGATCGTCGCGCCCATTTCTCTATCTGCCATGCCGAGAGAGCGCCAGAGCATCGCAGCCGACACGCGCACACACGCAGCGCCTCGCCCTCACTGTGCATGCCCGCACTCGCCGTGACCCTAGCTACCTCCCAGACATGCCCGTTCGCCGCCGCGTGGACCTTAGCCATTGTGCGTTGTCTCGAACGCCATTGTTTCCGCCTAGAGCACTAACCGTTACCGACCGTTATCGACCGCCCCTTGCCACGCCATCACTCGCACGACGACCGCCCTGAAGCACCGCATCGACCCCTACCCTCATCCATGCCGCTAGCCCCCTGTGTCGACGTCACCGACGAGCCCGAGCCATCCCGCTTTGTCCCTCTCGCCGGTGTATAAATAGAGGCTGCCCCAGCTCCAATTCGCCACATCATTCCACTCCCCTCTCTCTCAGAGACCTCCCACACCTCTCCCCGGAGCAAGGCGAGCACCACATCGTCGGAATTTCACCAGAGCCCGCCGCTGCAGAGAAGAAGAGGAACCGTAGCTAGGAGCCACCCCAGGAGCTGCCGCGGCCACCATTCGAACCGCCGTCGTCTACAACATTGTTTGCCCCCATCGCCGGCCTTAGCTAGAGCCAGGTGAGCCCCCACGTACCCCCACCGCCGCGTTAGGTTTCGTTCCTCGCTGGAGCTGTTCGCCGGAGACGACGAACCACGGCCATAGATTCTAGTCTAATCGCATGACCCAGATTGAAAGATACCGTTTCGGTTTAGTTTAGTCGCTGACGTGTGGGACCGTCCTGTCAGCAGCCTGCTGCGCCATCGCTGTGCAGTTGGGCCGACCCAGTTAGTTTCCCGCGTAGAGCCCGTCGATTCAAATCGAATTTTCCCATTTTAGTTAAAACTAGATTCTATCAGTAGATTTAAAAATCAATTGAAAGAGATTCACTGAACCAAATTGCATGATTCCAATTTTGTTAGAAAGGTATTCAAAATATCTATCCAAGCCTGTTGGATTCAAACCATTTGAAATTATAGATCACCTATAGTAAAAATAACAAGACATAGACTTTTTCACCTTCAAACATTTTTCAAAAATCAACCATAAATTATTTTGAGTTGATTCCACTCTCAAATATCACATTTGACAATATCTATCTGAATATATAAAAATATTTAAGTTTACATGCGGTGACTTGGACTAGTACTAAAAGAATGCTATTTAGGCATTTCTAGTCACTTTAATTGTATTAAATAGTATTATTACACTTTATAAAATATGACCAACACTTTAAATCACATTCCCAAGTATTAGAATATGTGGTGATGACATGTGTCAACATGATCCCATATTTTAATTGGAGAATATTAAATCTTAAGTATTTTCAATGAGTAGAAATTACTTTTCCAAAATAAGATAAATAAAATTAGATCTTTATTTCATGTAATGATTGTGATGATGCTAGATCGTCAAGTGTGAGCCTTGGTGTGCTAAATAGAAGTAGTTAAGTATTGTTTGGTGATTGTGTACCTCGTATTCATTTATAGACGATAGTACCGACCCGGTATACGAGGAGGAGGAGTACTACCAAGAAGAAGAAGAAGAAGAAGAAGAAGAAGAGAACTTCAACCACTACACTTCTCAAGGCAAGCTAGAACTATGCAAGCTAACACTTGCAAACTTCATAACCTATGCAAGATGCATTAGGCATGCTTTGGTTATACAACCTTGATTATACCAATCCCAAGTTTTACTTGCAAGCTTTATTCTTTTACTTTTACCAAAGTTCTTTACTTTTAGTTAGTGCTTTGTGAGTATTGGAAAAGTAGGATAGCTACCATAAAGAGTATAAAACTAGGCCTAAGTAGTTATACTTAGATGTCATCAAAAGCATACAACTAGATTTGGATAGCTACACTTGATTAGTCCCTCATTAGTGAATACCCTCAACTATAGTGGCTAGTGCTAAGCATAAAAGTTGACCACTTTAGATGGCAATACTTGGTGAAAATGATTTTGAAAACCTTGGAATGAGGATTCATTCTATTGAAATATTTTGACATGTGTTATGGACCCAAAAGGATTTGATGATGAAAATGTTGAGGCACGAGCCTTGACCCTTTATAAAAACTGATGGTTGGGTTCGGATGCGATACCATTCCAATTTTACCGTATAACCACAATACCTGAATTGGGTATGGCTTAACTAGAAGTTTATATGCCTTAGTATGGGTTCCCTTGCGGAAAGAGGTTGAGTTGAGGCTACCTCGTGAGTGTGAATGTCCACCTATGCAGTGCCCAGGATGGCAGATGGCCATGGCTGGGAGGCCAAGCTCATAGGGGAGGTGCCTATACTAGAGTGTGTAATTGAAAGGTTAGGATTGATTTTCTGCATACTAAGTATGATGATTCAGGGTTATCCCTGACGGATGTATCGAATTTTGTGGTGAAAGTGTACCACCTCTGCAGAGTGTCAAACTATTCGAATAACCGCGTCCGTGGTTATGGATACTTGGAGTGGCCATTCTGTTCCGTTGTCAGATGTTTTCAAAAATGACCGGTGAATTGAACTATGACCTTGACTTGACCACAAAAGGGTTGTGCATATGAAAACTAGGTTCCCACTTAGGTGATGTAGAAAATTAAATTAGTTTTCTTTACTTCTAAACTTAGTATGAAATAAACATGGATTTTTGCAAATAAATCTAGAGATTAAGATTCCTACTAGAACTACATTACTTGTTAGTGATAGTTTGCGAGTACTTAAAGAGTACTCATGGCTTTGTCCCTGGATATTCCCGTGGCCAGACTATGAGGAGGACTACCAGGAAGATGGACAGCAGGAGGTCCATGACAACTAGGATCATATCCCATCGTCAGCATTGCCTGTGACCCTGAAGATGGAGCCCCTACTACGTTTACTTTCCGCTGCTTTGATTGTATTAAGACTGGATCATGAGATCCTTTATTTGTAAGACCTTTATTAGGGTTTGTAATGGATGATGTATTGTGGTACCAATCTGTTATGTCTCGCAAAAATGGTAATCCTGGGATTGCGATGTATGGCATAATAGGCATCTGGGATTAAAAATCTGGGTGTTGACAATATGCCTCCGGTGTATAGGCGCGTGGCCACTGTCATTTTCCCGGGGCCGGTCCCGGGGCGTGACAGTTAGGATGTAATAAACATGTATCAAAATTAGTTTTGAGCATCTCGAGATCTATTGTACCGGCTTATGCCTGTGTTTTTAGCCTTGCGTGTGTATATGCCTCCGGTGTATAGGCGTGCGACGGCTGTCATTTCTCCCGGGACCGGTCCCCGGGAGTGGCAGATACACATAGTGAAACATTTATCATGGTATCACATGTCACAAAGTTAAGTTCAAACTCAACACCAATGGTCTTTATACCACATTAACTATTTCTATTGCACCTTTGGAGGATATTAGCATGGTTTTCTAGGATTACCTCAAAGTAAGATAGAGAGGGACTGTATATATCTGTAGTATTTGATCATTTATCTAAATTACTCATTTCATTATTTGTCACAAGAGTGATGATGTAAGTCCCTAAGATACTTTTGGAAGAAATTATGGTATCCCAACTTGCCTCCCACAAGCACATGGTCACACGAAGGTCATAAGCTAGTAAATATTGTCAAACCTCCTCTAAGTTTTGGTCAAGAAGAACTTGGAGAATGGGAGGAACTCCTTCCCAATGTGGACTTTGCATACAGTCGTGCTAAACATTTTACAACAAGCAAGAGCCCTTTCGAGGTGGTGTGTGGCTTCAACACGTATACACCACTTAACATCCTACCACTACCGCTCCAAGTGTTAACCAACATGGCATATTCAAGCGCGTTGAGTTCATGAAGAATATCCAAGTGTCTACCAACCAAGCCATCAAACACTAAGTTCAACAACATGCCATCAAGTCCAAGAATCACAATAAAACAATGGTGTTCACAACTAGAGATGGCGTACATATTTGCAAGAAATGGATTTCATAAGAAATAAATTCCAACTGCATGTATGTGGCAATGGACCATTCAGAATTGTTGGAAGATTATGCAACCATGCTTACATGTGGACCTCCCTAAGGACAAGCATGTAGTGAGCACCTCGTCTAGTATTGTTGTTGTTGGGTTCACAACTTTGAAAACAAAAATTCCTACGATATGAACAACTAAGCACCAAGATATATCTATCTAGATACAAGCAACGGGTGGATATACAACCATAGAGGACTTACCCTCGAAGATCGACAAAATGTTACAAGATTATTCTCGTGGATGATGTAGTCGTTCACTTCCCGATCTCAAGATCATGATGAAGTCTAGCACCGCCAAGCAGTAGTGCATTCGTGATCGCACATGTCTGGTACCTGACAACCTCCGAGTCCTCGCTCCAGCAAAGTAGTGGAAGTATAAAATCCTTTCGGAGAACCCACTAGGAACATGTACTTCGCTAATCCAAAGCCATAGAGAATATTCTAGAGGGAAGAGAGATCCTTCACGAGGAGGGTGTGAAGTGAGAGGAGGGGGTCTTTTATAGGGGGGGCAGTCCCTCCCATGTCTGGCGACTAAAGGTGGTGCCCCCACCTCTACCTCATTCATGTGGGTGGAGGCTCCACTCACATAAAAACCCTCCACTCAAAATTCCACTCACATGCATTAATTTTCAACCAAAATTAATGTCATCTCTCATTTAATAAAACTCTTTTATTTATTTTATTCAGAATTTTGTTAATTAATTTAAGTAACAAAAATTTACATAAACCCCCTTGCAATACTTTGATATTATATCTGAAACCATTTTCAGCAATTTAACCTAAGACAATTCCGGTGTGCATCGAAATAATTCTAGCGCTTTCATAATCTTTCTCTGGTATCATATTTGCTCCAAATGGTGTCGGTAACCCTTAAGTGTGTCACCCTACGGTTCACGAATAATGTATACATGATCGAGACTCCTCTTCGATCAATAATCAACAGCAGGACCTGGAGATCCATACCGACTTCCACACATTCAGCGATGACTTAGTGATCGTGAGAACATTTAACGTCGTACCTACATGCCTTTGTGTCATGATATTTTACATGTCCGAGATTCGATCATCGGTATCCCCTACCTAGTTTGATCTCATTACTAACAAGTACTTTTTTCTCCTTCACGTGATATAACATTCCTTCTTATCAAATCACCTGCTTGCAACCTGTTGTCAATGTGATACCACTGAGAGGGCCTAGAGTATATCTCTCCGTCATTGGGATGGATAAATCTCACTCTTTGTCCATGATCCTCAACATAACACTTTCATAGTACCCAAACCCACCTTTATAGTCACCCTATTGCGGTGTGACGTTTGATGTTATCAAAATACTCTTCTGGTGTTAGAAATTAACATGATCTCATTGTCTAAGGATTAGGGTTACTTTGTATGATGTTATAGCAATGTAAACATAATGACTTTGATTGTATTACTATACTTGGGTGAATGTTCACCACATAATTCCACCAATGTTGTGACCTCGTTATTAATAACATCCAATATCTATGATCAAGAAACCTTTGATCATCTTGTTAATCAACGAGCTAGTTTATATGAGAGGCATAACTAGGAACTCTTATTTGTTTATTAATTACACATCTATTAACGTGTCCAATTAACACAATTATAGCATGAGAAATAAACATTTATCATAAACAAGGAATAAGATAATAACCACTTTATTATTGCCTCTCGGGCATATTCCCTTCAGTCTCCTACTTGCACTAGAGTTAATAATCTAGTTGAAACTTGCGTATTTTAACACCCATGTCTTTCTGGAGTTGTACATATGTGTTTCTAGTGCTAAACCTAATCTCCAGATCTGACACTTTCAGGTATGTGTGTATTTGCATGTGTTTGTGTCTCTACGCATCACTCATTCTCGAATGAGATGACATTGTATAAATTTGGTTCTTTGGTGACATCTCAGTTCCTTGGGGTTAAATTATGTTGATACTATTGGCGTACAATATACCTTCATAGTTCTATCCCACTGTGAACCACACCTAGTTTGATAAAAAAACTACTTGACACAAATGCCCTCTTTTGCTGCTACTATAGCAGTCATATACTCCACCTTTGTTGTAGTATCCGTCACAATGTATTTAATTCTAGAACTCATTAAAATCCATCATGAAACATCCTTTCTATTATATTGTGCCATTCATAGTCTAAATTGAGATAAACTTAATTTATATCTTGTGACAAAACTAGTACCAACGTAACACTTTATAATGAACTATTTGTCTAGTACCAATATAACACTTTACAATGAACTATCTGTCACCTCTACATACATAACATATTCTTAGTTCTTCTAAAGACCATAAGAATATCCTTACTATTGTCGAATGATCATCTTTTGAGTCACTTTGATATATGCTCTTAACATTTAGAGCATAGGAAATATCTGGGTGTGTACATATCACGGTATGATTGATCAAAACATTCATGTGATTTCACTCACCAAGTGTTAATACACTTGAATCTTTATTCAACCTTTTTCGTGCGATAAGAACCTTTCTTGTCATTTTCATACTGAACTCATTCAACATCTCATCTATGTACATTTGGCACAACCATATTAGCGTCTCAATCTATCCATATAGACATTGATGCCTAATATTCTGGTTTTGCCTAAGTCTTTTATGGAAATCTAATTTTAATAAAATTCTTAACCTATGTCTTATACATAACATATTATAAATATGTCTCAATGCTCCCACATAATTTATTTCAAAAGCAAGAATCTTCATCGTCTCTGATGAAATTAAACATTTTAACAGTTTTATCACGTTGAAGGTTCTAACTTCGATATGCTTACTTCAACCATTGAAGTTTACATTCCCTTTTAGCATCCTTTGAATTAACAAAACCCTTCGGACCATGTTAAATACACATCTTAGGTAACCATTCTATTAGAAGAACTTTGTTTTGTTTGTTCAACTACCATATACCAAAATTGACATATGTAGTGGTTGCTACAATAATCTGTTCAGACTAAATATCGCTATGAAAGATCAAATATTGTCATAGTCAACTCCTTGAACATTGTCGTAAACTCTTTTCTGACATGTCGACTATTTCATAGATGTGAAACATCCATGTCTGTTTCTTTATAGATCCAAATACGACCGATAGGCTTCACGCCTTTTTGGAGGGTCTTCCAAGTTCAAAAAACTTGATTTCTCGTGTATGAAAACTATCACGGATTTTATGACTTCTAGTCATTTGATACAGTCAGGGCCCATCATCGCTTTTTTGCATGCAGTCGGTTCATCATTGTCAAAACAATAATGACTTGTTCTTCAAATCTTACTATTTGATTGTTACCCGACCTACACAGTTCAATAGGAACTCAAATCTCCGAGATCACAACCTTTGTAACCATGAGAACCATGAGCGTTATGGACACCTCCTGGACACTTTGTGGTGTTGTGCTACTTAGCACATGTTGCTTAGGTTCATCAACCTAATCAAATTTCTATTATCCCCCCTTTTAACTTTTTGTGAAAAAATCCTTCTCAAGAAACTTGACGTTCCAAGAGACAAACTCTTTTGTACTTGGTGTTATGGAGGAATGTCCAACAAATTCTTTGGGATAACCTACAAATACGTGCTTATCCGACTTTCGCTGTAAACATTTTACTTATGCCTAGCATACCAAAATTTAAGAAAAGACAACTCGGGTTTTATCCCAAGCCATAACTCATATGGTGTCATTTCAACGGATCATGACGACGCTATTTTTAGTGTAAAAGCGGTAGTCTCTAAAGTTTTAATCTTTAAAATATGATGGCAGTTTTGTAAATGATACCTTTGATCTTACCATGTCAAACAAGGTTTGATTTCATCTCTCGAACACTCTATACTCCTATGGTGTTTTGTGAAATGCTAATCCATGGAACGATTCCTCAAATCTTAGGTGTTTTGCTGAACTTGTAACTCAAATATCTTCCTTTATGATCCAATCATAAATTATTTATTTTCTTGTTACAATGATTTTCCACTTCATCTTGAAAGTCTTTGAACATTTTTTTCAAATATTTCATACTTCTTCCTTATTAGGTAAATATACACATATATCTACTCAAATTTTTGAAGAAAGTATATGAAGTTAAAATCCATCGCTTACGACTACACATAATGTACTACATACATCAACATGCATAATATCCACTAAGTTAGTCATTCATTCTTCTTTGGCCTATGAACTGAGTTTTAATTATCTTTGGGTAAGTCTCACAAGCGTCATTTGATCAAAATCAAAGTCTCTAAAAATCTATCAACATGGAGTTTTTCATATTCTCTTTCCAGTATAATTTAGACGGTGATGTCACTCATAAGTTATATTTTAATCATTTGTCTTGCGACATTTTAGCATTACTGTTTAGGGATTTCTATTTCTGTGCCCTCGATTCCTTAGTTGTACTCAGTTTTCCCTAGCCGCTTAACTTTTCCTCCCTTTTGTCCATCTCCTTGTATGAAAATCTCACACGGTCTGAAACTCACCGTCCGTCAGCCTTCCTGTTACATGTTGACAAGTGGGGCCGTGTTTAGTCGAGTATCGTAGTGGACCCTCGCCGTTACGTGCTGACAAGTGGGGCCACATTCTGTCAGGTCCCATAGTGGACCCTTGCTGTTACATATTGATAAGTGGGGCCACGTTCAATCGGTTCCCGTACTGGAAACCTCTCTCCACTTATCCAGATCAGCATGGGACCCATAGCTTATCCATGTGAGTGCCTGACCCACATACATAGGTTGGCGTTCCAAGATGGGACTCCGAGCCAGCCCCGCGCTCGCGCCTGTGTTGTTGCCTCCCCTTTATTTTTCTTCTCCGGCGACGGTGGCCCTTTGTCTAGCTTCACTTTGGCCTCCCGTTCGTCCTGGCCACAGTATGGTGCCGTCCCGTTGACCTATGTGAAGGATGACAATGTAAACCACACGCTTATTGTGCACAATCAATTGGCGTAACTCGGGAGCTCAATTAGGCGCGCTTGCTGTGGAGAATGTGGGCGGTGAGCCGTTACGATGATTTAATTGGTTTATCGAGTTAATGTCTTGACTGCAATCAAGTAAATCTATGAGGTTAAAGTCAAACTTTGAGATCTAGGGAGATGGATGTATAAGAAGTAAGAGAATGACACAACTCTTGAACACTTTCAAATTTAAAAAATTATACAACTCTTAATGTAAAAGAGTGTTTATAATTGACACAACTCTTGAACACTTTCAAATTACAATTTGGACATGATAACGTTGTCCTAGGAAAATCTTGAGAGTTTACCATTTTTAGAGCGTGAAAAGTGATCCCTAAACTAAAATCTTTATGCCTTGTGCATATACAAAAATTATACACCTTCGAACACTCTGAAATGGCACTTAGGACATGATAATGTTGTGCTAAGAAAATCTTGAGAGTTTGTCATTTTCATGAAGTGAAATATTATGCATAAACTTGGATATACGAAAATTATACACCTTTGATCACTGTGAAATCACACTTAATACGTGATAATGATGTGCTAACAAAATCTTGAGAGATTATCATTTTCATATAGTGAAATGTAATGCATATACGAAAATTATACACCTTTGAACTCTTTGAAATCACACTTAGGACATGATAATGTTGTGCTAATAAAATCCTGATCATTTATCATTTCCATGGAGTGAAATATAATGCATAAACTTGCGTATACGAAAATTACAAACCTTTGAACATTGTGTACATGATAATGATGTGCTAACAAAGTTTTGAGAGATTATCATTTTCTTCCCCATTTTCATAGAGTGGAATGTAATGCATAAACTTGCATATATGAAAATTATACACATTTGAACTCTTTGAAATCGCACTTAATACGTGATAATGTTGTGCTAAGAAAATCTTGAGAGATTATTATTTTCATAGAGTGGAATGTGATGCACAAGCTTGCATATATGAAAATTATACAACTTTGAACACTTTTGTCAACACCCGGATTTTTAATCCCAGATGCCTGTTATGCCATACATCGCAATCCCAGGAATACCATTTTTGTGAGACATGACAGATTGGATATCACAGTACATCATCCATTACAAACCATAATAAGGTCTTACACAAATAAAGGATCTCATGATCCAGTCTTAATACAAACAAGCTGCGGAATAGTGAGCATAGCGGTGGGCTCCATCTTCAGTGTCACACGCAATGCTGACGATGGGAGATGATCCTAGTTGTCGTAGCCCTCCTGCTGTCCTTCTTCCGGATAGTCCTCCTCATAGTCTGGCCACGGGAATAGCCAGGGACAAAGCCATGAGTACTCTTTAAGTACTCGCAAACTATCACTAACAAGTAAGGTAGTTCTAGTAGGAATCCTAAGCTCTAAGTTTATTTACAAAAAGCTAGATTTATCTAAACTGAGTTCAGAAGCAAAGAAAGTTAACTTAAAAGTTCTAAAATCACTTAAGTGGGAACCTAGCTTTCATGTTCACAACCTTGTTGTGGTCAAGTCAAAGTCATAGTTCAATTCATAAGTCATTTTGAAAACATCTGACAACGGAATAGTATGGCCACTCCAACTATCCATGATTGCGGACACGGCTATTCGAATACACCAAAAAATTCTATACATCCGTCAGGGATAACCCTGAATCATCATACTTAGTATGCGGATAATCAATCATAACCTTTCATTTACACACTCTAGTATAAGCACCTCTCCTATGAGCTTGGCCTCCCAGTCATGGCCATCTGCCATCCTGGGCACTGCATAGGTGGACATCATCAAGAGGTAGCCTCAGCTCAAACCTCCTCCACGAGGGAACTCATACTAATGCATATAAACTTCCAGCTAAGCCTTACCCAATTCAGGTATTGTGGTTGTACGGTAAAATTGGAATGGTGTCGCATTTGAACCCAACCATCAATTTTTATAGAGGGCTAAGGCTCATGCCTCAACATTTTCATCATCAAAATACATTTGTATTTCTCAACACATGTCAAAACATCTCAATAGAATGACTCATCATTCCAAGGTTTTCATAAGCATTTTCACCAAGTATTCCCATCTAAAGTGATCAAGTTTTATGCTTAGCACTAGCCACTAAGGTTAAGAGTGTTCACTAATGAGGAGTGCTAATCTCAATCTCATGCCATAGAATGACATCTAGTATAGGCCTAGTTTTATACTCTTTATGCTATCTATATTACTTTCCAAAATCTCACAAAGCATTACTAAAAGTAAAGAAATTTTGGTAAAGTAAAAAGTAAAGCTTGCAAGTAAAACTTGGGATGGGTATAAATAAAAAGGTATAACCAAAGCATGCCTGGGGCATCTTGCTTAGGTTAAAGCTTGCATAGATCTATCTTGCAAATAATAGCTTGCCTTGATTGGTGAAGTGATTGAAGTTCTCTTCGTCTTCTTCGGGGTAGAACTCCTCCTCCTCGTAGACTTGGTCGGTACTATCGTCTATAAATGAATACGGGGTACACAATCACCAAACAATACTTATCTAAGTCTATTTAGCACACTAAGGCACACACTTGATGATCTAGCATCATCACAATCATCACATAAATTAAAGAACTAGTTTTATTTAGTTTATTTGAGAAAAGTAATTTCTACTCATTGAAATTAATTAAGATTTAATATTCTCCAATTAAAATATGGGATCATGTGGACACATGTCATCACCACATATTATAATACATGGGAATGTGATTTAAAGGGTTGATCATCTTTTATAAAGTTTAAGACCATTATTTAATAGATTTAACGTGACTAGAAATGCCCTAATAGCATTCTTTTGGTACTAGTCCGATGTCACTACATGCAAACCTAGATATCTTTATATATTCAGATATATATTATCAAATGTGATTTTTGAGAGTTGGAATGAACTCAAAAGCTATTATGGTTGATTTTTTAAAAATGTTTAAAGTTGCAAAAGTCTCGGTTTTGTTATTTTTTCTATAGATTATCTCTAACTCCAAATGATTTAAATCCAACGGGCTTGGATAGATATTTTATTTGTCTTTCTAACAAAATTTGAATCATGCAGTTTGGTTAAGTGAATGTCTCTGAATTGATTTTTGAATAAGTGGACAGAATATGATTTCAACTAAATTGGAAAAAGATTATTTGAATCGTTGGGCTACACGTGGGAAAACTAACAGGCCGGCCCAATCTGCACTGCACAACACAGCGGGCTGCTGACAGGGGGTCCTGCTTGTCAGCGACTCCTAAAACCTGAATCGGTACGTTTCAATCTAAGTCGTGCGATTAGACTATGATCTAATGGATGTGGTTCGTCGTCCCTGGTGAACACGTCTCCGGCGAGGATGTACCCTAGTGGCACGATGGGGGTCTACGAGGGCTCACCTGGCCTCCAGCTACAATCGGTGATGGGGGCGTTCGAGCTGGTAGATGATGGCGGTTCGAGGCGTGGTCGCGGCAGCTCCTGGGGCGGATCCAATCGATGGCGCCTCTTCTCCTCTGCAGTGGCGAACTCCGGTGAAATTCCGACGAACTGAAGCTCGCCTTGCTCCAGGGAGAGTGTGGGAGGATCAGTCGTGAGTGGGGAGTCGAGTGGTGTGAGGAATTGAGGTGGAGAGGGCCTCATTTTATAGCTCGACGAGGGGACCGAGCGGCGTGGGCGCGGCTCATCGGTGGCGACGCTACAGGCAGCTAGCGGCACGGTTGGGGGTAGGGGACGGTGCATGGTCTCCTGGCAGTCATCTCTGGCTTAAAGGCGAGGCATGGGGCGATCGCATTTGGTCGAGAGAGGGCGGTGCTCTGCACGGCAGAGGCGGTGTTCGATGCGGCGCACAATGGCTACGGGTCGAGCGGCGGCGAACGGGGATGTCTGGGCGGCTGCTGGGGTCATGGTGGAGCAATGTGTGCGGGGTGAGGTCGAGGCACAGCGTGTGCGGCGCTCTGGCGCGTCCTCGGCATGGCACAAACGCTCTGGGCGTGGCTTTGCTGGGGTGGTCCACGGCTTGGCTTCGCTCGGGGAGTGGATAGGGGGCGGCGGTGTGGTCGCAGCTACCTCCTAGACATTGTGGGCGAGCTCGGGGCGGTCTGCTGTGAGCGGTCCATGTTGGGTAGCAAGGGGGGTGCTCGGGTGGCAATGCACTGGTGCACACAGTGACGGGGAGTGGCTCTATTTCCTTAGCTGTGGTCGGGGAGACAAGGGAGTAGAAAGGGGTCAAATGCGGAACAAGGCATTGATCACAAACAATAATAATTTAGCAGCTATTTTTCTGCAAATGGCCGAAAAAATTAAATTTGAATTTTTGGCTCAATTTAGGTGAGTGATCTATAGTTATGCTTGGTTATCTATGATTGCTTGGGATTGGCAAGGGGAATTGATTTGATGGGTTTTTCAAAAATGAGGATCTTAACATATGAATTGGATTCAATTTTCCATTGTCCATTTAATTGATTTGCTAGATGTTTTTGTAAGTTTGTAAAGTGGGCCTTGATACATTTTTACTTGGTCTAGCAAGGGGTGAAAAGAACTAGAAATGTTTCTGTTAGGATTTCTCTTCTAGGAACACTCCAAGTGGCCTAGTGGTTAACTTTGGTCAAAATGACCATTTGCTTTATTTATTCTTATTTGATTTCTTTTTCTTTGGATTTTGTTTGTAAATGGTCTAGATGATGTGGCATTCACCTTTAAACCATTTCACAACATTTAGAACAATCAAGCATGGCATTTTCAAACAATTCTACACTAATGCAAACACACACATGCATTCATATACCTTTTCTTAAAAAGAAAGTTTTTGTTAACCCTATTGATTTGAACTTTGATAACCTTGATTAAAGTTTTGGGGTGTTACAAATGTTCCCTCCTTAAACAAAATCTCGTCCTGAGATTTAAGAAAAACTAGGAACTAAAGAGATCTGGAAACTCAGTCCTAATGTAATCTTCTCGCTCCCAAGTAGCTTCTTCTTCGGTATGATTGCTCCATTGGATCTTGAGAAATTTGATACTTTGAGTCCTTGTGGTTCTGAAAGCTTCTTCCAAGATACAAATGGGCACTTCACGATACGTCAAATCCTTGTTGATATCAATGGCTCGGTGATCGATGTTCTTGAAAACTTCAGTCTTCTCCGGAACTTCTAGGAATTTGCGAAGTAACGAGATATGGAACACATTATGGATGGCTGACATCTCCTCTAGTAATTCCAGTTGATAAGATACTTCTCCTTGGCGATTCAAAATCTTGAAGGGTCCAATATATCTGGGGGCTAACTTTCCTTTTAGCTGAAAACGCTGCATTCCTTTCAATGGTGAAACTTTGAGGTACACAAAATCTCCGACATTGAAAGTCGAGTCTCTATGTCTCTTGTCAGCATAACTCTTCTGTCTGGATTGGGCGGTCTTGAGGTGCTCACGGACTTTGTGAACCTTCTCTTCGGCTTCTCGTAGGATGTCAGGTCCGAAAATCTGACTCTCTCCTACTTGCGGCCAATTCAAAGGGGTACGACACTTTCTTCCATATAGAAATTCAAATGTGGCCATTTGCAAACTGGCTTGATAACTGTTGTTATATGAGAATTCTGCGAAAGGCAGACAATCTTCTCATTTTGATCCATACTCTAACACACAAGCTCTCAACATATCTTCTAAGATTTGGTTGACTCTTTCAGTCTGTCCATCGGTCTGCGGGTGATAAGCTGTGCTGAAATTCAACTTGGTTCCTAATCCTTCTTGGACTTTCTGCCAAAATCTTGAGGTAAATTGGGTTCCTCGATCTGACACTATGGTCTGATGATTCTAGCAATGTACAACTCTGCTAGCTTAGAACTCTGGTAGGTTGTCTTGACGGGTATAAAATGGGCTACCTTGGACAGTCTATCCACTATGACCCAAATAGAGTCATTTCCCCTACTAGAAGTAGGCAAACCGGTGATAAAGTCCATTCCGACGGAATCCCATTTCCATTCTGGAATCTGCAATTGTTGAATAGTCCTACGGGTCTCTGATGTTCCGCTTTGACTCTTTGACCGATATCACACTTGGCTATGTAGCTTCCGATTTCTCTCTTCATCTTGTGCCACCAAAATTGCTCCTTCAAATCCTGATACATCTTCGTTCCTCCGGGGTGGATAGAATAAAGAGTATCATGAGCTTCTTGCATGATAACTTGCTTCAGCTCCAAATCTGCTGGCACACAAATACGTCCTTTGTACCACAAAACTCCTTCTTCATCTTTGTTGAATCCAGGTACCTTTCCTGTACCAATATGACGCTTGATTCCGTCGATACTTGCATTTCCCTTCTGGGCTTCCTTGATCTGACTGATCAAAGTGGGTTGAAGTTCAATGCTAGCTAAAAATCCTTTGCTAACTAGCTCCATTCTAAACTGCTCCAACTCTTCATGCAAACTTGGCTGGGCTTCTTTGATCATGGTGTTTAATCTACATGGCAATCTGCTAAGAGCATCCGCTACCACATTAGCTTTGCCGGGGTGATAGTGAATGTCAAGGTCATAATCCTTGATTCACTCTATCCATCTCCTTTGCTTCATATTCATCTCCTTCTGAGTGAAAATATACTTCAAGCTCTTGTGATCTGAATAAATCTCACAGCGGTTACCCATAAGGTAATGACGCCTTGTCTTCAAAGCTAAAACTACAGCTGCTAGTTCAAGATCATGGGTGGGGTAGTTTTTCTCATGTTGCTTCAGTTGTCGGGATAGATATGCTATGATTTTGCCTTCTTGCATTAACACACATCCGAGACCAATCTTGGATGCATCACAATACACATCAAAAGGCTTCTTGATATCTGGCATAATCAATATTGGGGCTAAAATCAATCTCTTCTTGAGTTCTTGGAAACTTGCTTCACATTTGTCGGTCCATTCAAACTTCTTGTCTTTCTTCAACAGTTGGGTCATTGGTCTGGCGATGCTTGAAAATCCTTCAACGAACTTGCGGTAATATCCCGCTAATCCGAGAAATGCACGGACTTGGGTTTGAGTGGTTGGGGCTTCCCACTCTTCAAGATCTTTGATCTTGGCGGGATCAACAATGACTCCTCCTGCTGGCACAATATGTCCGAGTAATCCTACTTCCTTCAGCCAGAACTCACATTTGCTTAACTTGGCATACAACTAATGCTCTCTAAGGGTTTCAAGGATGGTTCTTAGATGTTGCTCATGATCTTCTTCTGACTTGGAATAGATAAGAATATCGTTGATAAAAACAACAACAAACTTATCTAGAAAGTTCATAAAAATCTTATTCATGAGATTCTTGAAATAAGCGGGGGCATTGGTTAATCCAAAAGACATGACCGTATACTCATACAATCCATATCTAGTGGTAAAGGCGGTCTTTGGAATATCTGTTGCACGAATCTTGAGTTGATGATAACTAGTTCTAAGATCAATCTTAGAAAACACTCTGGCACCAGTCAACTGATCAAACAGATCCTCTATCTTGGGCATTGGGTACTTGTTCTTGATGGTGACATCATTCAGCTTCCGGTAATCCATACACAAACGGTTACCTCCATCTTTCTTATCCACAAACAGAACAGGCAATCTCCATGGCGATGCGCTTGGTTGAATCAGGCCTTTCTCCAGCATAGCATCAAGTTGCTTCTTTAGCTCCAGTAACTCAGATGGGTTCATACTATAAGGTCTCTGAGCTATGTGTCCAGTTCCAGGAATTAGTTCAATAATGAACTCGATATCCCGATCCGAGGGCATACTGGGCAATTCATCTGGGAATACGTCGGGGTATTCATAGACTACTCTGACTTCGTCAATGGTGGGTAGGGCTAGACTCTTGTTGCATTTGAACTGACGGGGCAAGGTTTCAGATACATGCTCTACGCATACTCCAGAGCTACTGGTCATGGTTATGGCTTTCTTGGCACAGTCGATCAATCCTTTATGTTTCGACATCCAATCCATTCCTAGTACTACTTCCAAACCTTTGGTTCCAAGTACTATTAGATTGGCATAAAAATCTATCCCATGGATTCTGATAGGTACAACCTTGCAATTTTTTCTAACTTTGGTGGTTGAACCAGGAATTTGAACTATCATTACATGCTTCAATTTTGTTGGTTGAATCTTACTAGTGCATGCAAATTCTTCTGTAACAAATGAGTGTGATGCTCCAGAATCAAACAACACTCTTGCTAATACTAAGTTAATAGAAAACATACCAAACACGACATCTGGCACTTCCTAGGCTTCTTCAGCATTCATGTGAAACAGACGGCCGTTGCGGTTGAGAGAGTTCCCTGGGTAAAATCTTCTTCCGGGCTGAACATGGCATTGCTGCTGAGCTAGGGCATTCACATTGGTGGTGGCTGCAAGCTTCTTGGGGCACTCATTGGAGTAGTGACCCTTGACTCCACATTCAAAACAAGTAATCTAAGACTTGTCTTTGGCTGCAACAGGCATGGCATTGCTTCCAGTCCTTGGGGCAGTATTGTTGTTATTGTTGTTGTTGGGCTTGGGTGGTGCATGGTTGAAGTTGTTGGAGCTGCCGGGGTTGTTGTTGTGGTTTCCTCCGGACTTCACGTTTCCTCTGCTACGATTAGGGTAGCTTGGACGAGACATTGGGGGTCTACTATTTCTTGGGGCATATCCTGCGGACGGGTTGGGGCGATACTTCTGGGTATTGTGGGACCTAGTCTGGTGCATCATTCTACGCTTGCGGTTGTCATTGGCTTGGTTGATCTTCCCTTCCATTTGGATGGCAGAGTCGACTAACTCTTCTAGGTCTTCGAAACGGATGTTGACTAACACAGTCTGCATCTCATCATGTAGTCCGTTCAGGAATCTTTCTTTCTTCTTGGCTTCAGTGTTGATCTCATCAAGGGCACACCTAGCGAGGGACAAAAATTTGTCACGGTACTCAACTACCGTCATCCTTCCTTGCTTCAATTCCCTGAATTCACCTCTCATTCTGGTGATTAATCCTTGTGACACATGGGTGCGGCTGAACTTGATCTTGAAAGCTTCCCAAGTCATGACTTAACCATTGTTCATAGTACGGGTGCTATTCCACCAGGCTCTTGCATCTCCTACCAGATAATGAGTGGTAAACAGTACCTTCTCGTTGGCGTCAACTCCTGTGACTTCCAGATTATTCTCCATTGTCTGCAGCCAGTCATCAGCATCTAAAGGATCCTCAGATTTGTTGAAGATAGGGGGATTGGTATTCTGAAAGTTCTTAAGCTTGGGCCCATGATGATCCTGATTTCCATGGTCTTAATTATTGTGGGCCATCTGAGCTATCTGTTGTAGGGTGGCTAGGTTGGCTTGGCACTCTGCTCTACTAGCTTCACGGTCAGAAACTAGCATCTGCAGAATCTACAACATCGGGTCCTGCGATGAGCTGATTCCTCCTTGGTTTCCACGAGTCATCTAAAGATTGAGATAGATAAAGGGGTAAGAGAGAAAGTTCTAAGGTTCATGGTTTTGTTTCAAAAGCTTTAAACTTTGAGTTTGAACTCAGGTGTTGCAACTAATTTCTTCTCATTCCTTCATTAATTCAAGCAAACCATACAACACACACCACAACATAAAAGGAAAACAGATGGTTTTAAGAACCATTCTGTGAACTAAGATACAGTGGGACTGATACAACTCATTCCTACAGTAGTGATCAAGTGCATCTACTCATCATCAATAAAGTCAGAATCATCATCATCGGTGTAGAAATCCATGGCATTATCCTCCAGGTAGTCATTATCATCACTGAGGTATGAGTGAATATCTCCCTGGATGTCTTCACCTTCTTCCTCTTCTTATTTTGCTGCAAGCTGAGCTTCTTGTTCCTGGATGGCCTTCTCGAGGTTGGCCACCTTCTTGCGAAGACGAGCGATGGTGTGATCCTTCTTCTCGCGTTGTTGGCGAAGTGATTGGCGATCCTTGACGAGCAGGGCGAAAGTCTGGTCCTTCTTGGCGGCAATGGCAAGGTTGTGGTTGGCGTAGGCTCGAGCATTGTCCAACTCCTTCTATCTATCATATAGTAGGAAGTCAAGATTCTCCACTTGGCGCTTCATCTCTGGTTGACTTGGCATCTCCAGTGGCATTCCCATAGAATCACGCCTTGCATAATGAGCAAAGTGAGTTCCCTGGATCAAGTTGATGTTTTGCCCACACAGACGGGCAAGAGCTTCATGCATAGCCCTGGCTAATCCATCTAGCCAGTTGTTCTCTCTCACGGTGAATTGAATCTTCTCAGAAAGGGGTGCCTCCATCTTGCCTCGAAGATCTGCAACTATCATCCATTGTAGATCTCCTCCTGGGAAATCCTTGAGTTGAGCTCCGAAGAATTCCGGATGCGGGCGCTCAAGGTACTCAGACAGTGCATCAAGATCCCTCTCAATGATCAGTTAGCCTCCGCTGCCCAACTGGTAGAACTTGCAATACTGAACTTCCATCTATAAGAAGGTAGGGTGAGTAAGTTAGTGAGGTGATCAAGTGTGTCAAATTTTATGTAGTAATGTAAGAATTTTTGAGGAACATGAATTTTTTTGAAAGAACCTCAAGGATAAGAGGGGAAATAGGTTTTCATAAATACTCACTTATTTTGTTTTGAAACTAAGTTTTTGTTCGGACGTCCATTCTAACTAGGATCTCCTACGGTCAGGATGGCTCTGATACCAACTTGTCAACACCCGGATTTTTAATCCCAGATGCCTGTTATGCCATACATCACAATCCCAGGATTACCATTTTTGCGAGACATAACAGATTGGATATCACAGTACATCATCCATTACAAACCATAATAAGGTCTTACACAAATAAAGGATCTCATGATCCAGTCTTAATACAAACAATCAGCAGAATAATAAGCATAGAGGTGGACTCCATCTTTAGTGTCACAGGAAATGCTGACGATCGGAAATGATCCTAGTTGTCGTAGCCGTCCTGCTGTCCTTCTTCAGGATAGTCCTCCTCATAGTCTGGCCACGGGAATAGCCAGGGACAAAGCCATGAGTACTCTTTAAGTACTCGCAAACTATCACTAACAAGTAAGGTAGTTCTAGTAGGAATCCTAAGCTCTAAGTTTCTTTACAAAAAGCTAGATTTATCTAAACTGAGTTCAGAAGCAAAGAAAATTAAAAGTTCTAAATCATTTAAGTGGGAACCTAGCTTTCATGTTCACAACCCTGTTGTGGTCAAGTCAAAGTCATAGTTCAATTCACAAGTCATTTTGAAAACATCTGACGATGAAACAGTATGGCCACTCCAACTGTCCATGATCACGGACGCGGTAATTTGAATAGTTTGACACTCTGCAGAGGTGGTACACTTTCACCACAAAATTCGATACATCCGTCAAGGATAACTCGAAATCATCATACTTAGTATGTAGATAATCAATCATAACCCTTCCTTTATACACTCTAGTATAAGCACCTCTCCTATGAGCTTGGCCTCCCAGCCATGGCCATCTGCCATCCTGGGCACTGCATAGGTGGACATCATCAAGAGGTAGACTCAACTCAAACCTCCTCCACGAGGGAACTCATACTAATGCATATAAACTTCTAGCTAAGCCTTACCCAATTCAGGTATTGTTGTTGTACGGTAAAATTGGAACAATATCGCATCCGAACCCAACCATCAGTTTTAATAAAGGGCTAAGGCTCATGCCTCAACATTTTCATCATCAAAATCCATTTGTGTTTCTCAACACATGTCAAAACATCTCAATAGAACGACTCATCATTCCAAGGTTTTCATAAGCATTTTCACCAAGTATTCCCATCTAAAGTGATCAAGTTTTATGCATAGCACTAGCCACTAAGGTTAAGAGTGTTCACTAATGAGGAGTGCTAATATCAATCTCATGCCATAGAATGACATCTAGTATAGGCCTAGTTTTATACTCTTTATGTTATCTATACTACTTTCCAAAATCTCACAAAGCATTACTAAAAGTAAAGAAACTTTGGTAAAGTAAAAAATAAAGCTTGCAAGTAAAACTTGGGATGGGTATAAATAAAAAGGTATAACCAAAGCATGCCTAGGGCATCTTGCTTAGGTTAAAGCTTGTATAGATCTAGCTTGCTAACAATAGCTTGCCTTGATTGGTGTAGTGATTGAAGTTCTCTTCGTCTACTTCGGGGTAGAACTCCTCCTCCTCGTAGACTTGGTCGGTACTTTCGTCTATAAATGAATACTGGGTACACAATCACCAAACAATACTTATCTTAGTCTATTTAGCACACTAAGGCATACACTTGATGATCTAGCATCATCACAATCATCACATAAATTAAAGAACTAGTTTTATTTAGTTTATTTGAGAAAAGTAATTTCTACTGATTGAAATTAATTAAGATTTAATATTCTCCAATTCAAATATGGGATCATGTGGACACATGTCATCACCATATATTTTAATACATGGGAATGTGATTTAAAGGGTTGATCATCTTTTATAAAGTTTAAGACCATTATTTAATAGATTTAAAGTGACTAGAAATGCCATAATAGCATTCTTTTGGTACTAGTCCAATGTCACTGCATGCAAACCTAGATATTTTTATATATTCAGATAGATATTATCAAATGTGATTTTTCAGAGTTGGAATCAACTCAAAAGCTATTATGGTTGATTTTTTAAAAATGTTTGAAGTTGCAAAAGTCTCTGTTTTGTTATTTTTGCTGTATATTATCTCTAACTCCAAATGATTTAAATCCAACAGGCTTGGATAGATATTTTAATTGTCTTTCTAACAAAATTTGAATCATGCAGTTTGGTTAAGTGAATCTCTCTGAATTGATTTTTTAATAAGTGGACAGAATATGATTTCAACTAAATTAGAAAAAGATTATTTGAATCGTTGGGCTACGCACGGGAAAACTAACGGGCCGGCCCAATCTGCACTGCACAGCGCAGCGGGCTGCTGACAGGGGGTCCCGCTTGTCAGCGAATCCTAAAATCCGAATCGATACGTTTCAATCTAAGCCGTGCGATTAGACTACGATCTAACGGTTGTGGTTCGTCGTCCCCGGTGAATAGGTCTCCGGCGAGGACGAACCCTAGCGGCACGGTGGGGGTCTACGGGGTCTCACCTAGGCTCCAGCTACGGTCGGTGATGGGGGGCATGGTCACGGCAGCTCCTGGGGCAGCTCCAATCGACAACGCCTCTTCTCCTCTACAGCGGCGAATCCGGTGAAATTCCGGCGGACTAAGGCTCGCCTTGCTCCGAGGAGAGTGTGGGAGGATCAGAGGTGAGTGGGAAGTCGAGTGGTGTGAGGAATTGAGGTGGAGAGGGCCTCCTTTTATAGCTCGACAAGGGGACCGAGCGGCGTGGGCGCGGCTCATCGGTGGCGATGCTATAGGCAGCTAGCGGCGCGGCTGGGGGTAGGGGACGGCGCATGGTCTCCTGGCGGTCATCTCTGGCTTAAAGGCGAGGCATGGGGCGGTCACATTTGGTCGGGAGCGGGCGGTGCTCTGCACGGCAGAGGCGGTGTTCGACGCGGCGCACAGTGGCTACGGGTCGAGCGACAGTGAACGGGGATGTCTGGGCAGCTGCTGGGGTCATGGCAGAGCAGTGTGCGTGGGGTGAGGTCGAGGCGCAGCGTGTGCGATCTGGTCGGGCGCGGTGCTCTGGCGCGTCCTCGGCATGGCGCAGACGCTCTGGTCGCGGCTTTTCTAGGGTGGTCCACGGTTTGGCTTCGCTCGGGGAGTGGACAGGGGGCGGCGGTGTGGTCGCAGCTACCTCCTAGACATCATGGGTGAGCTCGGAGCGGTCTGCTATGAGCGGTCCATGTTGGGTGGCAAGGGGGGTGCTCGGGTGGCAATGCACTGGTGCACACAGTGAGGGGGAGCGTCTCTATTGCCTTAGCTGTGGTTGGGGGAGACAAGGGGAGTAGAAAGGGGTCAAATGGGGAACAAGGCATTGATCACAAATAGTAGTAGTTTGGCAGCTATTTCTATGCTCACCAAGTGTTTGATCTAATTGCCAAAAGAAAATTAAATTTGAATGTTTGGCTCCATTTTGGTGAGTGATCTACACTTATGCTTGGTTATCTATGATTGCTTAGGATTGGCAAGGGGAATTGATCTGATGGGTTTTTCAAAAATGAGGATCTTAACATATGAATTGGATTCAATTTTTCATTGTACATTAATTGATTTGCTAGATGTTTTTGTAAGTTTGTAAAGTGGGCCTTGATACATTTTTACTTGGTCTAGCAAGGGGTGAAAAGAACTAGAAATGTTTTTGTTAGAATTTCTCTTCTAGGAACACTCCAAGTGGCCTAGTGGTTAACTTTGGTCAAAATGACCATTTGCTTTATTTATTCTTATTTGATTTCTTTTTCTTTGGATTTTGTTTGTAAATGGTCTAGATGATGTGGAATTCACCTTTAAACCATTTCACAACATTTATAACAATCAAGCATGGCATTTTCAAACAATTCTACACTAATGCAAACACACACATGCATTCATATACCTTTTCTTAAAAAAAGTTTTTGTTAACCCTAAATTGGGTGATTTTAACTTTGATAACCTTGATTAAAGTTTTGGGGTCTTACAACTTTCCCTTCAAATTATATTTAAAATCATTTCGTTATGGAGTTAAATTACCGGTGGCAAACTCGTTATTTTGCATGGATAGAGGGGTGCCCCAATAGATATAGGGGTTATCCTGTCCGCTAGATCACAAAGGGTCAATGATTGGTGAGCACGATCCGCGTGACAACTGTCTCAACCAATCAGAGTGTAGCAGCCAAGATGAGCACATGTGTGAGAGTTTGTGACTAAGAGAGAGGGGAAAACTGAGTAGAACTTAAAAACCAAGGGAAAACTGACAAATGGATTCAAATAGAAAATATAAAGAGATTTACGAAATGTAAAATGCTTCTTTAACACAATAAAATGCATCTTGGCATACATCAAACTATTTGCAGTTCAAATATACACCAGTTTGGTAATTGTTGCCTCATTCAGACAAACTATGTTTTGGGGAGGGATGTTTTGGGAAGAGGCTTGAGTAGAAAGCCATGAACCTTCATAGATAGTAGGTGATTTAGGTTAAAACTTGATTTCTATACATTTCTTATGGTGGAAGGTCACATAATAAGACTCCCTGGGTAGATGCCACTATGTTTTGATCTTTTTGAATTTCTTGTGTATAAAATGACTCAATTAGCTAGCTAAAACCCATTCGTTGACTCTCTGTTGACCAGCCACCGGAGGGAAAAACTAAGTATATTGCAGACGGCAGTGTTAGTAATGGAGGGCAAAACTGAGTACAACCAATCTACTAGTGTTACACTCGAGGGTATAACTGAGCACAACTAAGTCGCCAGGGTTAGACACGAGGGAAAAAATGTGACTCATGATACGCTTGTCACGGTGCATGGGGCGATAGCGGAAACGTGTGGACGTGCACGGTGCAGTAGCGTATGCGGTTACACGGTGCATGGTGGTGCAACAAAACGTCCCTTCCCTTCTCCTTTATAGAGGCCTACTCACCCTCACTCATCACTCACTCGCTCACTCACACGACCGTCTCCAGTATCCCATCACCTTATGCAAACCCCCAAGAAAATCCCAACCACGCTGGCGATGGAGAAGAACGGCGTGGTGGCCATCGTCGCCTCCAAGGCCACTGGCGAGGAGGCCCCCATCCCCATACATGCCCATGTCGAGGCATCAAAGTCAGCCACCATCCCTGTCCAGACCCCCGTCCCTGCTTCCGCCGTAGCCATCGGCGAGGAGGCCCCAGCTGGTCTCCGGCAGATCCCGCTCAGCTGGGACCCCTACAAGGAGGATGATTACATCAGGCCGGAGAGCCCCTATAACACTAGCATCACCGATCCATGGTCGGAGGTAACTAGGGTTTTCTCCTCTTCCCTTGTTCTTCCCCCATTCCCATCGTTGGATGCTGGATCTTAGTTTATTGGGGTTTGGCTATTCGTATTTTTACAGTAGCTAGTCCTCTTGTGCTAGATCTCGTATTTCGTTGAATCCCCCTATTCGTATTTCAATCATATTTTATTTGTCCTTCGAGTTGCTGTTAAGGGATTCCCTAGTTAGTACTAGCGCCGATCTGTAGTTGGGATCAGTATTCGATTTGGTCTGAGATATGGGAATTGGGGAATAATTAGAGGATCTCAATCAGTTAATTTATGCAAATAATCAATCTCGATAATCAAGGTATCTCAATCATGACCTTATTACACTCTACTGTTTTTTCCAATAGGAGGATAACAGCGATGTCTACAGCGACGACGAGTCCAAGGACACCAAGACTCGTCAGGTGCTGAGGAGGTTGAAGTTCGGTCAGTACGACAACTTCTTTGCCAACGATGTCTATAGGTGCCCCTTCTGCACCACCAAGAGGCTCCGCGCCACCGACTTCAACTCCCTCGTGAAGCATGTCGAGGACGCGAGGACCTGCGGCGAGTCTGTGAACATCCACAGCTTCACAGCCAAGCACCAGGCGCTCGGTCTTCACCTTCGCAACCTCTAGAAGGTGGCCATCAAGGAGGGCCGCATGCCCCTGATCAAGCCCAAGGCGCCCAAGGTCAAGGGACTGTGCATACAAGAAGTGGAGGAGGCACCAGAGGGAGGAGGCGGAGGCCCTCTTGGTGGAGGCCATGAGGGGCCACTGATCTTGTGATGCTGCTGTTCTAAAACAGCTTCTTTTGTCTTGTCGATGTTGAACTTGTCCGCTGCTACTGCTGAGCAACCTAATTGTCGAACCTCATTAAGTACTATACTATATATCCTATATTAGCTGATTTATCTACATCTGCTATATATATATATCCTATATTAGCTGCTTTATCTACATCTGCTCTGTTTACTAAATGTATTTATGCTGTTGGTTAGATTTGCTCTCTAGATTTGCGACCAGATTGGGGGAAAACGAGGGCCAAAAGGAACAATGAATGAAGAGAGAAGCTTCTCTAGATTCACTATCTTTTTGGGCAAAAAACACAACTGTTAGCGAGAGAGCGGGGAAAATGCGCTCTTAAAAAGACCAATCATAAAAATAACAAAAAATAAAACTTCCAATTTAGGCGACAGGGCGCACGTAACCACCAAACGCGCCCCACATGGTCCCACACAATACCCCCATAACGTGTTCCCAATAATCCGACCCCACGCAGTCCCACATGGCATGACCCCACACATCAGCATAACGCGTTCCTGACCAAATGGCCCCACGTGGTCCAAGACCACGCGGCCACACACGTCAGCCAACGGTCAACCTGACGGTAGCTGCCATTCGAGCTCTTTGATGAGTTCTCGAGAAGGAGAGGGACAAAAGTGAGAAAAAATTAATCGACTGAGGAAACTGAGTACAACTAACAAACCACGGACATAAAAATAGAAATCCCTACTGTTTATGGACGTGATTTCTCCAACTAGACTTGTAACAGTTCATCCATATTCTATGAAATACGGTAATTATTTGAACAACAATTGTTCTCATAATACCGGAACAAAATAATAATAATTAAAACAAATCTTGAAGGCTAGGTTTGCTGTCAACGAGAAACACAACAACACTTTGTTTGTTTCTGATGAACATCATCCCATATTCTTTTGCTAGTTACTTAGGTCATTGCAGTTCATGTATTGTGTTGTCATGTATAACACTTCACACCAACCAATCCGGTATCCAATACCAAAGAACCACATTGTTTAACAAGCAAAGAATACGCCCATAATATGTATATCATCAATACACCTAAGCTAGACATTTCCAGTCTTTTCTTTTTCTGCCAAATATTTCTAAGATTCTCTTTTCAGCATTTCCTTTTCTTTTAGAAGAATATACTGATACCTTTGATCCATATTACGGATGTAGTATAGCTTTTTTCCCCTAGTAGACCTAGGTTATCGAATCCTCGAGAAGAGAATGCATAGTGAAGTTACTTTAACAAACCTTCGGGAGTTTTAGAATTCCTTTTGTGCTTTCACCGGACCAATAGTTTGCGTCTTTTTGTTCTTGTCGATGATGGAGAGAGAGGGCCTAGGGCATTCAGTTTCACCTGTAGCTGTGAAAAACATCTGATGGGAATAAAAGATAAAGATAAAGTATGCATGTAATTGTTAAAGCAAGATAAATTATATGTGGATAGTGCATCCATAATTGCTATTGCCTCTTCAACCGCTTATAGCAATAACCTACTAGTATCATCCATAGAAGAAATAGAACTAATGATATGCATAGTGATGTCACCGTTAATCCCAAGTAAATCCCTTACATACAGCTGTACTACCCCTTCTATCAATCGGGTCCCCAACCTGCAGATCAGTCATTACTCATACTCCCTATACCTGGATCAACCCTCGGGGTCTTGGGGTACCTGACAAGTCCTTAGATTGAGGCAAGAGAGGATACCATAATCATCATGTCATACAAACTAATACATGATCCCATCTATGAAAAATAACATGAACAAACGCTACATGGCTAGGCCGAAGCCCTTAGCCCAAGGAAAATTACTCACACATAGAGATGAGATCAACAATCACAAATATTGTATTGAAAATCATAAGATTGATAGCAATAGTCTTACAATGTCGCCAATCGAAGAAGATATCTACTATTACAAGTGGTGGAATATGGCTATGGAGACGGAGAAGGGTTTTGAGATCTGGAGGCGGCTGATGATCTGTGGCAGGCGAGGTCGGAGGTGTCTGGTCACCGGGGGCTTGTTTTCTCATCGCCCGAGGCTTCTTTATATAGGGGTCCCTTCATGAAACTTGTTCTGTTTGACCTAACGGTGGCGGCGCCAACTATACGATCAGAGCTATACGGCCAGAATTTTGTTTTGGTCGTATAGTTGGTCGTTAAAGCGTCTGCCTCCGCTTCACGGCTCCTAGTTTCTTCTAGTTGTTGTAAATCTCGTATCTTTGACTTTAATGTAGTGATTCCCATCTTCAAACGACATTATCTGCGTAGGAAAAATATAAAAAGAAAGGATTGCATGCCCCTTTGAATATTAGGAATTAGTGGCAGGGTTAGAGAGATATTTCATCAAAAATATGAATAATATCCAGTTTAAATGTGGACTTAGATGGCTATATTTCAGAGCCATCAACCTCCCCAAGCTTAAACTTGATCGTCCCCGAGCAAGAAAACCAAAATCAAAAAGGAACTTAGCATTTAAACTGAAATAACAAGATGGTGATCTTACTCATGATTGGTAATCTCATGTTTCCTCCACTTCATAAATCTGAAAAGCTTCAGCATAGACAGAGTAATGGCAAGCATATCATACGGGTTTTATGCTCCTTATAGTACAGCAAAATTATTGTTAACATGGATGATTCAAATGAGTAAACTTTATT
Source organism: Avena sativa (assembly GCA_916181665.1). Taxonomy (NCBI): domain Eukaryota; kingdom Viridiplantae; phylum Streptophyta; class Magnoliopsida; order Poales; family Poaceae; genus Avena; species Avena sativa. The sequence continues at coordinate 454,366,348 of OV702288.1, read as the reverse complement.
CCATGTCACGTCATCAACTCATATGCTTGCCTTTGAAAAATAAAGTATAATCATGTAAATTGAGAGTGTGAGAGTTGTCATGAAAAGCATATACACTAGAGTATCTCAATTCTCCCACATTAATAAATCAAGACTTTTCAAGCACTACTTTTCTATTCATTGTCCTTTCAAGAATTTTAGTTGTTGAGTAATTGAGAGCATGCCAAAGATTTTTATAGTTTATCGGGCTGTGATGGAGACTTGTGGCATCACTAAGGTTTTTGTTCCTTTTGCATAATGATTACTCATAACAGCCAGAGGAGTGATTCCATCATGATTACAGCTACCCGGGATTGCCAAGAATCTTACCCACTATAGCGTTGCTGCTACAAGTTTTTAATCAACTCATAGCCGAAATCTAGGAGTTGCCTCCATGAAGATCGTTCGTAGGCCAGCGGAGTTGTTGGCATCCCATGAAGTTTGACACACATAAAGCTATATCATTCGTATGATTAACAAGTCAAACTTTGGCATACTCACAAAAACCGCTAAACATTAATTCAATCAAACAAATCCTTTTGAAGAGAGCTATCAATTCAATCAACATTTTCAGTGGTGTTGAGTGTCTCTAGAAATAAACCTTCAAAGCTAAGCACTACAACACCCAAGCCTTCAATTTGTGAGACTTTTTCTTATTACAATTGTTTAGCAAATTTTTAGGCAAGACTTGGTTAATTACGAGAGCTGGAACAAAATGTACCCAATTAAATACCCATGCAAACAAAAATATTACTACAGTACAAAGACTCAGGCCACCAATATAATATCTCAACATTTACTACTAACTAGCATGGGTTTCTCAAACTTCAAAAGTGGGGAGTCATAAGGCATACCTTCATATTTGGTTCCACTTCTCTCTTCCTTTTTTATTTGTTTCTTGGAAACTCGAAGTCAATCACTCTCCTGCAAACATATGAAGCTCAAGGCGGAAAGAAAAGAAAGAGGGAAATAAGGAAAAATGGAGAAATATTTTTGTTGTTTTTAAGAGAGGGAATTGAAAGAATAGACAATTGGCGGCAAATCTCGGCTAGAAAATCTTAAAAGCAAATAGAAAGAACTAAAAAAATAAAGTGTTGGGGAAACCAACATGAGTGCTTATAAACTCAAATAAAAACACAACCTCGAAATAAATAAAAGCAAATGAACACCAAATAAAGATACATGAGGAAACTTTCCCAAGCTTAGGCTTTTTCAAGCCCTTCAAATCATTGTGGTGGCGGGAAAAATTCGTTACTCTAGTTCACAAATTGAGTTGAGAGGTTACTAGTTGATTCTCGGAGGTTCAAATAGAGGCTATGCATCCTCTCCATAGTCCCTCCAAGTCCTTGGAAGTCTTGGTATGTAGTGAACCGGGTTTGTGGCTGCTCCTCTTAATAAGGAACTTCTTGCTCCTCCTCTTGGTCCTCATCCTCCTCCGGAATATCCTCCTCGGGTTGGTGTTGCTCAACTTGCAAGTCATATAGCAAACGTCCTTACTCGATAGAGAAAAGACCATTAGGCATAGGACCGGGGTAGAGACGCCCAGCTCCAGCAATATGCAGGAAATAAACACCACCTCTCTTAATGAGCATTTCACAAGCTTTCAAAGTGGATAAACCAACACATCGCTCACCTAGCACGGGTTGCAGCTCACCTAGGTCGATGCCTAGGGCAATGGCAAGCACGGTGATGATGCCTCCACCTGTGATTGGTCCTTGGCTTTGGGAGGCTTGGTGCTCCAAGTAGCGCACAAGGATGGCACCCAAGTTGAGTGACAAGCCGCAGTTGATGTAAGCAGCCTTTGCAAGGACTAAGATGTCCTCCTCGGTGAGTCTTGTGAACTCATTACGTGCCTGCAAGGTGTTAGCAATAACATAGAACAAATAGCGAATTGCAGGATGTTGAATATTCTTCCCCTTGCTCACTCTAGTACTGAAACTCATTCCATTATAGTATTGTTCAGGGGTAGGTTCTAAGCCAGTAAAGGATGCGCGTAAGGCATTAACATCATTGTTTCACAAATTAAAGCATGCACACCATTCATCTAATGTTAAAGTGTAGTTGTTGTTCATAAGTCGGAAAGAAATAGTGTCCTCTCCTTGCCATTTTTTAACGGTGCTTTGTAACGAATTTAGGAATTCAATGGTTAAGCGGAGATAAGTAGGCACATCATTGTACACAAAGTTTTACAGGCCAGCTCTATTGCAAAGTAAATTGAAGTCATCAGAAATACCAAGTTGGTTCAATATAATGGGGCAAGCCCACTTGGTGGCCTTCACTTCGTGGTTCTTGATCTTGTTGAAGCGATCACGTTGGGGCTCATCCCTAAACTGTATCCCCATGCATTCTTGAGCGATAGCCCGAGAAGCGCTAGCGGTGGCACAAGCATGAGTTTGGCTCCTTGTGTTCATCATCTAAAACATTGAATAAAGACAAAAATAAAGCTTTTTGATCCAATAATAGTAAGTACAACATGTTCCTCATTATAGCACACTAAAGAATCTCCCAAAATAATAATCTAGGAAAGAAAATCATGGCAATTGTTTCATAGTATGTCTCACCCTAGATTGATAATGACAATAGATCAAAGATGAATTTGCAAAAGTAATTGGAGGATCGGAGGAGAAACATACCATAGATCACTTGTGTGCGAGGAAATTGAATGAAATTGAGTAGAGATGAAGACCTCTAGAAGTTTTGAGAGAGTTTGGAGGTAGAAGAGAGAAAAAGGATTGAAGTTTTGGAAGTGGAGGTACCTTCCCGTGCGATTTTGTGGTTGGACGCAACTATATAGGCGTAACTATATGGCCGGAATAATGCGTTCCCGCCGTATAGTTGGCCTTCTATCAATTTTTAGGGTTTCCTCCTGACAACACAGCTATAGGGCGCAACTACCCGGCCGAAACAAAATGTTCCTGCTGTATAGTTGGTCGTCAAACTGCCTGTCCCTGGGAAAGAAAACATACAAAGGCATAGATATCTATACGACCGGAACTATACGGCCGGAATTTTTATTCCCGCCGTATAGTTGGTCATTAAACTCTCAGTACATTAGAAAAGAATTTGTACGGAGGTACTGATATCTATACGACTGGAGCTATACGGCCGGAATTTTTTATTCCTGCCATATAGTTGGTCGTTAAACTCTCAATAGATATGAAAGGAAAATTTTCAATAGCAAAGATATCTATACGACCGGAACTATACGGCCGGAATTTTTACTCCCGCCGTATAGTTGGTTGTTAAACCTTCTATACGCATCAAAAAAAATATGTTTCTTCGAAAATTATTTCTTTTCCTGTAACTTAGTGATATACCTTGTTTATGATAGAAAATTAATAGTAAATATTGTTGACCAACAACAACATGAATAAAGCAGGATTTTTAGTACTACTGAACTTCTTCTCCTCCATTGGAGTTTTCTAGCACTCTTTATTAAACATAACCTTAAACTAAAATTTAAAACTTAACTCAAACCTTTATTTAACATGGGTTGCCTCCCATTGAGCGCTCTTTTACGGTCAATAGCCTGACCTTGACGTTACTCACTTGGGCCAGATGAGTGGAACACCCACTCCATAGTAGTTGGCCTTCAAGGTGATGGCCTCCTTCTCGTCATGCTTGGCTTCCTTTTTCCTGGGGAAATGGATAACAAAAGTATCCCGTGAAGGCAATTGCAGCTTCATGTTCCCTTCATGGAGGTTAATTAAAGATTTTATAGTTCTCAAGAAAGGACAGCCTAGTATGATAGGAGCAATAGTATCTTCAGGCATGTCAACAATAACGAAGTTAATTAGAGCAGGACAACCTTTAATATAAACTAAAGTGTTCTCCTTAATTCCTACAACTTGTTTATAAGTGGAATCTGCAAGATGTAGTTTTAGATCAGTGATTTCAAAAGAGCCAAGGTTTAGCTTGTTAAAAAGACTCTTTGGGATTATTGAGACGCTTGCACCTAGATCACAAAGTGCAGCTATCTCATTAGTCCCAATCTTAATTTTAATCATGGGCTCAAATATATCATCTAGTTTAACAGGTAACTTTTCAGCAATTTTCTTGTATTCCTCTTCAAGCTCGCGTACCTTAATCGCTACTTTATCAATAAAGTGTTAATACATGGCTTCATCATTACCATCACTCACCGGAATTTTGACACTGATCCTCTTTACGAGATCTTCGATGGTATAGCTTGGTGAAGGGGCGTTACTATAATCAAGCTCTTCAGGCTCCTCCATTTGGATCTTCATCATTTTGAGTTCTTCAACAGGGTTGGGCTCAACTTTACCTGCAAATTTAGCTAGAATGAGAGTTTGACTCTCGGTTATCTTACCTAGCTATGCCTCAACAATCTTCGTCCTTTCTTAGAGGGCCTGCAAATCATTTCTCAAACTAACAGCTTGGTTAGACAATTTACCAAGCATAGCATCATGGTTCTCCGTTATTTTAACAAGGATATTGTTTTGGTCATTTTGTGAGTCTATAAAAGACTTAAGTGTTTCTTGGAGACTATCATTACTAGTTCCCATATTATTATTAGGATTACCTGCAGGACTAGAGTAGTGTTTCTGAAAATTAGGATTATAATTCTTCTTCCAAGCAGGGTTATAATCATTACGAGCTACGAAGTCTATTTCTTCAATATTTGTTTCAGGGATAGCTCTTACCTGGGTTTCCTTACCTTTCACGGCTAGTATGAGCTCAGCCAACTTAGCATTGAGTTCTTCATTTTCTTGTGGTGAGATAGAGTTCACCTTCTTCATGTTCGATCTATCCACATGCCATTAGGCATGGTTGTCTTGCATATTGTCTAGCAGCTGCTTTGCTTCGGTAATATGTTTATCCATAAATGTTCCTCTAGCTGCAGTATCAAGCATAGACTTAGACACAGGGTTAAGAGCATTATAAAATAAATGGAGAATTAACCAATCTTCCATCCCATGACTAGGACCGTTTCTCATGCATTCTTTCACCTTCTCCTATGCAAGCGCTAGTGGCTCATGCTCTTCCTGTCTAAAACCAGTAATATTAGATATGAGTTGCATAGTCTTTGTAGGTGGGAAAATTTAGTCATAATTAAAGAAGTACATCCCACCCATGATGTAATAGTATTTTTAGGCAAAGATAGCAACCATTTGTTTTCTCTTCCTTTAAGAGAGAAAGGAAATAGACGCAATTTGACCGCATCGGGGTCAACGTCTTTTATACGCATCATATCACATATTTTAGTGAAAGTATTCAAGTGCATACCTGCATCTTCAACAGTAGAGCCTCCAAATTGATTCTATTGAACCAAACTTAAATAATGGGGCTTAATTTCATAGTCATCAACATCAATTGATGGCTGAGTAATAGGAGTACGCAAACAATCATTGTTCGGAGTAGCAAACTCCCCAAGCTTATTTTCAGCCATATTTCCTATGTTTTTGGGTTTTCTTAAACAAAGAACTATAATAGTAAAAGCAAGAATTTAAAGACTAACTATTTTTTTGCTTTATCAAATAAAGACTGAAAGCAAACTAACAAAATTAAAAACAAGAAATAAAACTAGCAAGGTTCCTAATAACCTCACCAGGGTAGTTATTGCTTCCCCGGCAACGGCGCCAGAAAAAGGGTTGATACCTTCGATCCGGATTATGGATGTAGTATAGCTTTTTTTTCCTAGTAGACCTAGGTTCGAATCCTCGGGAAGCGAATGCGTAGTGAATTTACTTTAACGGACCTTCGAGAGTTTTAGAATTCCTTTTGTGTTTTCACCGGACTAATAGTTTGCATCTTTTTGTTGTTGTCGATGATGGAGAGAGAGGGCCTAGGGCATTCAGTTTCACCTGTAGCTATGCAAAACATCTTATGGGAATAAAAGATAAAGATAAAGTATGCATGTAATTGTTAGAGCAAGATAAATTATATGTGGATAGTGCATCCATAATTGCTATTTCCTCCGCACCCGCTTATAGCAATAACCTACTAGTCTCATCCATAGAAGAAATAGAACTAATGATATGCATAGTGATGTCACCGTTAATCCCAAGTAAATCCCTCACATACAGTACTACCCCTTCTGTCACTCGGGCTCCAACCTGCAGATCAGTCATTACTCATACTCCCTATACCTGGCTCAACCCTCAGGGTCTTGGGTACCTGACAAGTCCTTAGATTGAGGCAAGAGAGGATACAATAATCATCATGTCATACAAACTAATACATGATCCCATCTATTATAAATAACGTGCACAAATGCTACATGGCTAGGTCAAAGCCCTTAGCCCAAGGAGAATTACTCACACATAGAGATGAGATCAACAATCACAAACATTGTATTGAAAATCATAAGATTGATAGCAATAGTCTTACAATGTCGCCAATCGAAGAAGAGATCTACTATTATAAGTGGTGGAATATGGCTATGGAGATGGAGAAGGGTTTTGATATCTGGAGGCGGCTGATGATCTGTGGCAAGCGAGGTCGGAGATGTCTGGTCGTCGGGGGCTTGTTTTCTCATCGCCCGAGGCTTCTTTATATAGGGGTCCCTTCACGAAAATTGTTCTGTTTGACCTAACGGTGGCGGCGCTAACTATACGACCGGAGCTATACGACCACAATTTTGCTCCGGTCGTATAGTTGCTCGTTAAAGCGTCTGCTTCCGCTTCATGGCTCCTGGTTTCTTCTGGTTGTTGGAAATCTCGTATCTTTGACTTTAATATAGTGATTCCCATCTTCAAACGACATTATCTGCGCACGAAAAATATAAAAAGAAAGGATTGCATACCCCTTTGAATATTAGGCATTAGTGGCAGGGTTAGAGAGATATTTCATCAAAAATATGTATAATATCTAGTTTAAATATGGACGTAGATGGCTATATTTCAGAGCCATCATATATCAACATCAATAGTGGTGCCATACACATGACATATAGTCTAAAGCATGTTAGTCAAATACTAATATCCTTGGACTTGCACTTTGAAGTGGATCACCATCATCAAATGCTTGACATTCTTTCAAAATCTATTCTTTAGTAATCTTTTAGTGTAGTAAACATTTTACCTATACCTTTTATTCATCCTATCATGACAACTTTAATGATCAAGATACTATAGCCTATAAAGAAGAATTGCGAGTATAATGTTAGTTCCCAAAACCTATTGGGAGATTAGGACGTCTAGCATCTCAAACCTTCACAAATTCTCATACAATATGAGAACATGTATTTTGATAAATGATACTCTATCATATTTCAACTAAACATTGTTTCAGATATCACAATATATTCCACACATGAAGGTTTCTGAAACAATTCTTTTAGCTCCCACATAACCTTGATACTAAAGAAACTTTTGAATATCAAGTATCATGGAGGCAAGCATGATATTTAGATACTAACACTAGAATTGTTACTCTTGATTTAATACTACTTATTAAACTTCATGGAGTAAATGGAGTTTGTTGAAAGTTTGCAATAGGATTTTTAAACTTTAGAATGACACTTAAAACAATACGATACCAGTTCGTAAAGTAAATATCCAGAATTCTATAGTTCTAATATCTTAACTATAACTAAGCACAAGGTAGTAAATCGGATGCCAATGACTACAACAAACTTATGCAAATTCACTTTGATTTAGTTTATGATAAATTGAGTTCAACTTTAATCATATTACTACGTGAACTCCCACTCAAAACAAACATCCCTCCAGTCATTTTGGTGATTACATGAACCAGATCCACTACACCAAGACCGATCATCGCGTGAATTGATGTAGCTTCAAAGGCGAGCATCATATCAAATATATGGCTCATGCTTTACCTTTTGGTTCGTGTTCTGAGGCTATGTATGTATATGCTAGACTTGCCAAGTAAGAACCTTAGTATTCGTGCATGTAAAACTGTCTTACGCCCGTTGTATGTGAATGCAAAGTCTATCACACCCAATCATCATGTGGTGTCTCGAAACGACAAACATTCTTAATGATGCATACTAAAGGAAGAACACATTTTTATCTTGATATTTAAAAGAGGGATCATCTTATAATGCTACCAAAGCGCCATACAAGCAAAATAAGACGCAAATAAACATCATATGCAAAAAGTGATATGATATGGATCTTGAACTTGATCACTATCGTGTGCATCATGGAATGATCTCCATCATTCCATTTGTGTAACACTAAGGTCTATGGTGTATACACTTTGATATGTTATAATTTCCAAGAGTATCCAACCATACTTAAAATTATTAGCACGGTATGACACTTGCGCAACAAAAATAAAACTAGACGCCTCTATTTTATCTTTTGCATATTTTACGTGGCTTAGGGCTTTCGAGGATAGAACTTTTTCTTACCTACGAACATAGTACCACACCGATGATAACCAAATTATTAGCAACCCATTGTAAATCAGATATTAACTATAGTAGGAGAGACAGATACCCACTAGCCACTTATGCAAAACTAGTTGCATGTCAAGTGTGGAACGGGTCTCATGTGCGAGGACATGTAAAGTTATCACGTTATGCTTCATAGCACTATGCCACTAATATCCAAAGTACAAAAGAGGATACAATAACATGATCATCATCGCCCACATACTCATATGTGTTCTACCCGTACAAGTATCTACACATAGATCTGGCTCTGATACCACCGTTAGGTTCACAACATAGAAAACAAAAAAAATCTATGATATGAACAACTAAGCACCAAGATCTATCTATCTAGATACAAGTAATGGGTGGATATACATCCATAGCGAACTTACCCTCAAAGATCGACAAAGCGTTACGAGATTATTCTTGTTGATGATGTAGTCGTTCACTTCCTGGTCTCAAGATCATGATGAAGTCCAGCACCGCAAAGCAATAGTGCATCTGTGACCACACACACGTTCGGTACCCCGAAAACCTTCGAGTCCTCACTCCATCAAAGCAACGGACGAAACAAATCCTTTCAGAGAAACCAACAGGAACATGTACTTCGCTAATCTGAAGCCATGGGGAATAATTCTAGAGGGGGAGAGAGATCCTTCATAAGGAGGTGCGAAGTGAGAGGAGGAGGAGGGGTAGCCCCTCCCATGGCTGACGGCCAAATGTGGTGCCCCCACCTCTCCCTCATTCATGTGGGTGGAGGCCCCACTCACATAAAAACCCTCCACTCAAAATTCCACTCACATGCATTAATTTTCCACCAAAATTAATGCCATCTCTCATTTAATAAAACTATTCTATTTATTTTATTCAGAATTTTATTAATTACTTTAATTAACAAACATTTGCATAAACCCCCTTGCAATACTTCGATATTGTATCTGAAACCATTTTCAGCAATTTGACCCAAAACAATTCGGGTGTCCATCGAAATAACTCCAGCGCTTTCATAATATTTCTCTAGTATCATATTTTCTATAAATGGTGTCAGTATCACTTAAGTGTGTCACCATATGGTTCACAAATAATGCATACATGATCAAGACTCCTCTCCGATCAATATCAATAGCGGGACCTGGAGATCCGTACTGACTCCCACACATTCAACGATGACTTAGTGATCGTGAGAACCTTTAACGTCGTACCTAAATCCCTTTGTGTCACGATATATTATATGTCTGAGATTCTATCATCGATATCCCTATAGCTAGTTTGATCTTGTTACAAACAAGTACTATTTTCTCGTTCCCGTGATATAACACTCCTTGTGATCAAATCACCTGCTTGCAAGCTGTTGTTAATATGATATCACAAAGAGGGCCTAGAGAATATCTCTCTGTCATCGAGATGGACAAATCCCACTATTGATCCATGAGACTCAACATAACACTTTCATAGTACCCAAACCCAACTTTATAGTTATCTTGTAAAGGTGTGACATTTGATGTTATCAAAGTACTATTCCAGTGTTAGAAATTAACATGATCTCATGGACTAAGGATTAGGGTTACTTTGTATGATGTTATAGCAATGTAAACATAATAACTTTGATCATATTACTATACTTTGGGTGAATGTTCATCACATCATTCCACCAATGTTGTGACCCCGTTATTAACAACATCCAATGTCTATGATCAGGGAACCTTTGGTCATCTTGTTAATCAACAAGCTAGTTTGTATGAGAGACATAACTAGGAATTCTTATTTGTTTATTAACCACATATGTATTAACGTTTCCAATTAACATAATTATAGCATGAGAAATAAACATTTATCATAAACAAGGAATAAGATAATAACCACTTTATTATTGTCTCTCGCGCATATTCCCTTCAGTTGACCAGTCCCTTATCATGGTGAGGAAGACTTTGAATCAAGAATGAATCATTTTCAAGAGGAGGGAGTCTATGTGGAGGGCGTCACAGACATCACGATTCCAGGCTCACCACAAGTGATCCAGTTGGTAAAATGATAAGATCACAAGCTAGGGACATCGAATGAGTAGATCTATTCCTATTGCGTGTAAATTTTTTGGTACTAAGAATTGGTCATTACTTATTGCTTAGTCTCTTTGAGTGTTTAGATTTGAATTCAAGGAATACAAAGATACATAAGTAAGGAGCCAAGAAAATGGAGGAGCACAAAGGAAAGAAAGGAGGCAAGTCACCTAGAGAGGTCGAACAGTACACACCATAGACCTCGGATATATAGTCTGGTCCACATACCCCAAACTATATGTGAAAGTAGCTCCTGGATAGTTTCTCAGACCATTTAATAAGTTTGAGACATTATCCAGGATACTCTGTGCAAGTTGGGATGCCCCTATTTGCTAAGTTCCATTGATAGAGTAGAGTATCATTATCAAGCTTGTATCACTGAACCTTGATTCATTCATGATCATTGTGGTATATGCACTTCTCTATCAATGATGATATGGGTTTATTTCATTGTTCCTAAATTGAAATAAGATAAATATTGAGATACATCTGAATATAGGTAGAATATATTTCACACTCACAAAGGTTTGAGTAAACTTCTGCCAGATAGGCAGAGCTTCTAATTTCATCCTCCCGAGCACAAACTTGGTCATCCTGTCGTCCCCTTTGAGTAGCTTTTCTTACCTTCCTCTGCTTTCATTGATCCAAGAGGAAGAGTGAGGGTCGACAGGCAAAGAATGGCTTGAGTGAAAGCTGGAGTGCCACTGATGTTAGCTACATTCAATCATTCACCACACAGAGGCGATCTCAAACACTTCCAATGATAGTAAATCCAAATGAAAGGTCTAAAAATGATTCAATATGACTTTAACAAAAATAGTAATCCGAATAACTAAATACCCGAGGCCAAGCCTAAATCAGGAACTTCTTCTTGCTTCAGATCATCTTCCTTCTTTCCAAACTATGTGATATCAGCGCCTCTATCTTCCGCTCTACCCTCTCCTGGCGCCCCATCAACACATCCTTACGAGCTTCATGAAGGACAAGGGTCTCTTGAATTGGTAGGTGTCTCCCTCACTCACAGCCCATGCCCTATCTTAACTTTACTCCTTTCTTTGTCTCAAAGGCTTCACTCACATGATGAGAGATAAGACTGATCACTATCTATGACTGGTGTTGCTTCTATCTTTCAAAAGACTTTGGATCCCTATGCTCTATGGTTTGAGCTCAGAATATGGCCGCTCTGCTCTTTTTTAAAAATGTGGGTTGCTGATTGAACTTAACTAGTAGAGTAGAAATGATGAACTACTTCCCGTATCCGCGAAGACAAGAGATCCACTTTATCTTTATCAAGAACTCACTCATATTAGCAATAAATATCACTATAACAATCATGCGCAGTAATTGAAATCTATAATATAAAAGGACGGGCCAAACAGTTTGAACTGCAGACTCTGGACACTAGACAATTTGGGTAGGAGACATCCTAAACCGAGGACCGAACAACCTCGAACAGTTCAAACTCGCGTAGTCTAGACCATGCCTCGGACAATATGAACATGCATGTCCAGAGAAAATAGGATTAAGGCACGTGTAAGCTCCTTTTGGCCCAACACCTTGTAGTCTTAGAAGTGGGTATAAATACCCAGCCCTCGCCGATCTTAGTAAGGTTAGAAGATGTGGTCATGAATTTACTATATTTAAACTATGAGAGAAATGCGCCTCCTCTAAGACCAAGACCAAGACTCCATCCTCATGTGGAGATGAACTCTACGTAGTCTAATCACTCCTCTTGGATTCAGTTGGATCTATGGAAAGAACGCGTGGATTTTGGCTTAAATTTAGTTGATTTGCTTCTTTTCGCACAAAGACTTTTACTTATGGTGTTTGTTATTGGGTGGTTCTCTAAGGTTGCTTTTCTAGTTACCGTTCTATTGGTGAAAATCCGGAGCCCCGTCTTATCACACAAGTTATGCAATTTATGTTTTATTGTTTTTATGAAATTTCATCGATCTATTAATGATTATCAACAGCAGTACAAAGAAGGCTAAAAGTAATAAAAATTATAAATAGGTCATTAGACCACCTAGCGACGACGTTTTTTATGTGCCAATGGTTTTTTGACCAAATGATGTATGCATACACTACGGGAGAAGACAGATACGCCGACGGCCGGGTCCCCGTAGGCGTACATGCCCGTAGGCGTAGCCCCTTTACCCGTCGGCGTAGAAACGTCGTCGGTGTATAGTCGTCGGCGTAGACCATATGGGTCCTACCTAGATGACTAACGGTCGTTTGGCTACGCCGACGGCAAAGCTGTCGGCCTAGATTTTTCCAACTTTTTTTTCCAATTTTTTTTCAATTTTTTCTTAAATTTTTTTTAATATTTTTAAATTGTTTAACTCATTAATCCTACGTACACATTTTTAATTCTAAGTATACTTACTCTCAAGTTAAATTGTACTAGTAGTCAAACTTCCCGATTAGTCACCCATCCTAACACTACTCCAGCCTCAGCACGCTTAACTTCTACATTTCTTCGACATGAGCTTCCGACAAAGAAATTAGAACTTGTTGTAAATACTATCATATCAATCCTGTTAATCATTGGACTATAATGTTAAACGTCTTTATTTTTTACATTTTATAAAATTATTTAAGTAAACAACAATGAATAAGTAATAATAATTTTAAATTCAAATAAGAATAAAATAAATTTTATTTATTTTGCCTTTTTCCATTTAAATTGAATAATTTATATATACAGATCCGTAAATCGTAATTCGACAAATAATATATCCAAATCGATCAGAAAAATGAGAGGAATTCAAATATGACATCCCTATCATCTATTTAATTATGTATCGTAACTTTTTAATACTAGACTAACCGAAACTATGTCCTGATTCATAAAATATCCCGTTTTTGGCACTCGAAAAATAGAAAATAGCTTTTTGGTTCGACGCAAAGAAAACCTTGCATTGGATCTCTGATAAAATAGCATATTATAAACCTAAAAATATTTTTTGCAAAAAATCATGAGCATCACATCATGTGCCTGTAGTTCAAATCTGACTCACTTTCTACTAATTCGACATGAATTTGTCTTTTTCACGAGGGGTAGAAGGAAAGCTTTGAGATATCCTAATTGGGACATTGTCCATGGCAAGGTGGTCTATTATTTTTTTAAAATGGGATGGTATCATTTTTAAATTTTTATTTGGTGGTTACTTCACAAAACACCCCGTTTTTTGCACTTCGAAAATGAAAAGTGGCTTTTTAGTGCAGCGAAAAGGAAAAACTTCCTCCTGTAACATTGTTCGCCATCCCATGATACACATGCGTGTACAATATGGGCACATTATGATAAACTATACCGCGATTCTAGCCATAACATTGGTCATTTGACCTGAAAGCCAGAAAACCTCGACTGAAATAGGTCATTTTATGAAGGTTTTTTGAGACTCAATCAATATACCAAGTGTACTTTTTTTCATACAACTATGTCACATAATATGATACCACACGAAGGTTTTGCATTGTTTCGACCGTTTTTTAATTTTTTATGCCTGTTTCAAACTATCGTCAAACTTTCTAAATCAGCGGGCAAGAAGATTCTTAGCTCGGGGCTGAGCCTCGCTAAACTTGCATTGAATCTCTGATGAAGTAGCATATTGTGAACCTAAAATGATTTTTGCAAAAAATCATGACCATCAGATCATGTACCTGTAATTCAAATCTGTCACACTTTCTACCGATTCAGCATGAATTTGTCTTTTTCATGAGGGGTGAACGGAAAGCTTTGAGATATCCCAGTTGGGACATTGTTCATTCAAGATGGTCTAGTTGTTGGAGATATGCCCTAGAGGTAATAATAAATGTAGTTATTATTATATATCTTTGTGTTTATGATAAATGTTTACATTCATGCTATAATAGTATTAACAAGGAAACCATTAATACTTGTGTGATTTGTAAACTTAATTTGAAGTCCCTAGTATAGCCTCTATACTTCACTAGCTTGTTGGTTGATTGATGATGTGGTTTCTTTGTCATGAACATTGAGATGTTATCAACAACAAGATCATATCGTTAGGAGAATGATATGGTGGACATACTCCTATAGACAAGCGTAGCATAAAGATCAAGTCATTTCAATAGTTCAATTGCTATATGCTTTCTGATATATAGTAACCTAATTCCTTCGACCATGAGATCATGCATATCACCTTTACTGGATGGATGCTTTGATGTCATCAAACACCACACCGTAACAGGGTGGCTATAAAGGTGGCATTGAGTGTTCGGAAAGTATTGGTTGAAACACATGGATCAAGAGTGGGATTTGTCCATCCACATGACGGATAGATATTCTCTGGGCCCTCTCGGTGAAATGTCATCCAATTAGCTTGCAAGCATGTGACTTGGTCACAAGGGATCACATATCACGGGAACGAGAAAAGAGTACTTATCAGTAACGAGGATGAACTAGGTATGCAGAGATACCGACGATCATAACCTCGGATAAGTAACATATCGTGAGACAAAGGGAAATTGGTATCGTATGTAAGTGGTTCATTCGATCGCAAAGTAATCGTAGAAATATGTGGGAGCCATATGAATTTCCAGATTCCTCTATTGGTTATTGTTCGGAGAAGTGTCTCGATCATGTCCGCATAATTCACGAACCGTAGGGAGACACACTTAAGGATTCGACGTTGTTTGAGTAGTTATGGTATTATGAGAAAGAGACCGAATGTTGTTCGGAGTCTCGGATGGGATCCGGGATATCACGAGGTGATCCGGAATGGTCCGGAGAATAAGATTCATATAAGGAAAGTCCCGTTTCGGAGTTCGGGAATGATTCCGGTGTTTTCATCAGGGATATTCTAGAAGGTTCCGGATTGTCCGGCACTCCGGGGGGGAAGGGGTACATGAATGTGTCATTACATATTGGAATGATTGCATCATGTACTAAGTGTTCTTGCTGTCCCAAATATAGGATTAAATTGAATCCTAAAACAGAAAAGTCAAATGTCCAGTTTGAAAGTCAAACTGCCAAAACAAGAAACTGTGGGAAACAAGCAAGAGGAGTTGGAACCAACCTGGAGGAGGAGTTGGACTCCTCCAGGCCGGCGCCCAGCCCTAGGCCGAGTTGGGGAGGGACTCCCTCCCTCCCCTGGCGCGCCCACACCCTCCCACCTATATAAGGAGGGGCAGGGCTCCCCTCCTACACACAAGTTTCCTATCCTCTAAACTAAACCCTAGATCTAGACCCCGGTTTAGAGCTATTCGGTTTAGAGCCTTCTAATTGGTTTAGAGCCCTCTAATTGGTGTGTCTAATTACTAGACCACTAATAGCCTCTCTCATAAGCTCCACCATACTCGCACCGGCTTAAGGCGAAGCCCTGCGGGATTTCCCCTCTACCTCCGGTACCACGCCGTTGTGCTGCCGGAATCGCGAGGAGAGTGCTACAACCTCCGCTGCCTGCTGGAACAAGGGAGAGGAAGGTCTTCGTCGAGTACCGAACGTGTGACCGACTGCGGGAGCGCTGCGGGAACGCGGCGCCGGAAGG
This sequence comes from Avena sativa, assembly GCA_916181665.1. Taxonomy (NCBI): domain Eukaryota; kingdom Viridiplantae; phylum Streptophyta; class Magnoliopsida; order Poales; family Poaceae; genus Avena; species Avena sativa. Next base: position 454,350,392 of record OV702288.1, on the reverse strand, counting down.
ATCGTCTACGCGATCTTGAGATCGGAAAGAGTACGACTACATCACCCACGAGAATCTGCTCTCGTTAAACACTTTGGAATCTTCGAGGGTGAGTTATTCCATCGAGTCGTTGCTACAATCTAGTAGATAGATCTTGGCTTGTTTGTTTGTATGCGATAGAAAATTTTGTTTTCCATGCTACGAACCCCTACAGTGGTATCAGAGCCGTGTCTATATGTAGATCTGTTGCACGAGTAGAACACAATGGTCATTGTGGGCGTTGATGCTTTTATTGTAGATTGCTTTTTGTGTACTTTGCATCTTGCGGTATGTTGGGATGAAGCGGCCCGGGCTAACCTTACATGACATCGTTCATGAGACTTGCTCCACGCTTGACATGCAACTCGTTTTGCATAAGTGGCTTTGCGGGTGCCTGTTTCTCCTAGCATAGTAAAGATCCAATTTACAACGGGTGATCAACAATGCTAGTATCAATGTTGTGGTTCTTGTTCGTAAGTTAGAACGACACTTATGGAAAGCCCCAAACCACGTAAAATATGCAAAGAAAGTAGAAGCGTCTAACTTTGTTTTGCAGGGGTGTGCAGTGATGTGATATGGCCATGATTGTGATTATATTTGATGTATGCAATGTTCCTTATTGTAAGTTGGCAACCGGCAGGAGCCATATGGTTGTCTTTAATTTCTGTTAAGACCTGCGTGTCTATTCAAAATAGTTGTAATAGTTGAAGCTGGTGGACGACAACCATGGAGAAGCGTCATTGACCTTGATGCTATGCCGGTGATGATGGAGATCATATTCGTGCTTGAAGATGGAGATCGGAAGCACAAAGAAGAAAGGCCATATCATATCACATATTATGAATTGCATGTGATGTTAATCCTTTATGCATCTTGTATTGCTTAGTAGACGACGGTAGCATTATAAGATGATCCCTCATGCACATAAATTTCAAGTTCTAAAGTGTTCACCCTTAGTATGCACCGTTGCCAAAGCTTGCTGCTTCGAAGCACCACGTGATGATCGGGTGTCTTTGATTCCGCGGGTGAATACAACGTAAGCAAGCCAGATTTGCTTATGCGGTAGCTAAGGTTTGATCTTGACGAGCCTAGCATGTACAGACATGGCCTCAGGAACACGGATTGCCGAAAGGCAAAGCATGAATCATATAGTAGATATGATGAACATGATGATTGTTCGCCATTAAAACTATATCAGCTCTCGTGATGATCGGTGTTGATGTAGTGGATTTGGTTCGTGTGATCACTAAAACAATGTGAGGGATGTTGTTTTGAGTGGGAGTTCACCTAGTTTAATTTCATTAATTAATTTGAACTCAATTTGTCATAAACTTAGTCTAAACTATTGCAAATATGTTGTAGATCAATGGCAGCCCCTACCATCAATTTTAATGCGTTCCTAGAGAAAGAAAAGTTGAAAAACAATGGAAGCAACTTCGCGGATTGGTTCCGCAATTTGAGGATTGTCCTCACAGCTGGTAATTTGACCTATGTGCTGGATGCACCGCTAGGTGACCCACCTGCAGCTGATGCTACCGATGAAGTAAAGAATGTTTACCTTGCTCGGAAAAATCAGTACTCCATAGTTCAGTGTGCTATCTTGTATGGTTTAGAATCGGAGCTTCAGAAAAGGTTTGAAGAGTCAGACCCATATGATATTGTCGAGGATCTCAAATTAATTTTTGAGACTCATGCGGCAATTGAAAGCTATGAGGCTTCTGAAAAGTTCTTTAACTGCAAGATGGAAGAGGGTAGCTCCGTCAGTGAGCATGTGCTTAAGATGTCTGGGCACGCAAATAAACTTCAAAGTTTGGGTATAGTGATTCCTAATACTTTGGGAGTTTACCGCATCCTCCAATCACTACCACCAAGTTACAAGAACTTTGTGATGAACTACAACATGCAGAACATGAACAAAGAGTTGCCAGAACTATTTGCTATGTTAAAATCTGCAGAAGTGGAGATCAAGAAAGAGCACCAAGTGTTGATGGTCAATAAGACCACCAAATTCAAGAAAGGCAAGTCTAAGCAAAAGGGACACTTCAAGAAGGGTGGTAAGAAAGTTACCACGCCGACGAAGAAGACCAAGGCTGGACCTAAACCTGAAACTGAGTGCTTTTACTGCAAGAGAGAAGGTCACTGGAAGCGGAATTGCCCAAGGTACTTGGCGGATTTGAAGAACGGCAACATCAAGAAGAAAGGTATATCTGATATACATGTTATTGATGTGTATCTCACTAGTACTCGTAGTAGTGCCTGGGTATTTGATACTGGTTCGGTTGCTCATATTTGTAACTCGAAACAGGAGCTGCAGAATAAACGGAAGCTAGTGAAGAACGAGGTGACGATGCGCGTAGGAAACGGATCAAAGGTTGATGTGATCGCGGTCGGCACGCTACCTCTTCATCTACCATCGGGATTAGTTTTATACTTAAATAATTGTTATTTGGTGCCTGCGTTAAGCATGAACATTATATCAGGATCTTGTTTATTGCGAGACAGTTACTTGTTTAAATCCGAGAATAATGGTTGTTCGATTTATATGAGTAATGTGTTTTATGCACATGCACCTTTGATAGATGGTCTATTCATATTGAATCTCGATAGTAGAAATACACATATTAATAACATTGAGGCTAAACGTTTGAAATCAAGCGATAATTTGACCTATATGTGGGACTGTCGTCTTGGTCACATTGGAGTGAAGCGTATGAAGAAACTCCATTCCGATGGACTTCTTGAATCACTTGATTTTGAATCACTTGAAAGATGCGAGGCATGTCTGATGGGTAAAATGACTAAGACTCCATTTTCTGGTATGATGGAGCGAGCTACGGACTTATTGGAAATCATACATACCGATGTGTGTGGTCCAATGAGTGTAGCATCGCGCGGTGGTTATCGTTATGTTCTTACCTTCACGGATGATTTAAGTAGATATGGGTATATCTATTTTATGAAACATAAGTCCGAAACTTTCGAGAAGTTTAAGGAGTTTCAAAGTGAGGTAGAGAATCAACGTAACAAGAAGATTAAATTTCTACGTTCTGATCGTGGAGGTGAATATCTAAGTTACGAGTTTGGCGAGCATTTGAAAAAATGCGGAATACTTTCACAATTGACACCGCCGGGAACACCACAGCGTAATGGTGTGTCTGAACGTCGTAATCGAACTCTCTTAGATATGGTTCGTTCTATGATGTCACTTACAGATTTACCACTATCATTTTGGGGTTATGCATTAGAAACAGCCGCATTCACTTTAAATAGGGCACCGTCTAAATCCGTTGAAACGACACCGTATGAATTATGGTTTGGGAAGAAACCTAAATTGTCGTTCCTTAAAGTTTGGGGATGCGAAGCCTATGTAAAGAAGTTACAGCCGGACAAGCTTGAACCCAAAGCGGAAAAATGCGTCTTCATAGGATACCCGAAGGAAACTATTGGGTATACCTTCTATCATAGATCCGAAGGCAAAATCTTCGTTGCCAAGAATGGATCCTTTCTAGAGAAGGAATTTCTCTCGAAAGAAGTGACTGGAAGGAAAGTAGAACTCGACGAGGTTGTCGAACCTTCTCTCGAAATTACGAGTAGCGCAGCACCGGAAGAAGTTCCTGTGGTGCCTGCACCAATAAGAGAGGAAGCTAATGATAGTGATCATGAAACTTCGGTTGAAGTTGCTACAGAGCCTCGGAGGTCAACGAGAACTCGTACCACTCCAGATTGGTATGATTCCGTTATGAATGTCATGTTGGTGGACAACACCGATGACCCCGAGACATATGAGGAAGCGATGATGAGCCCAGATTCCAATAAATGGCAAGAAGCCATGAAATCCGAGATTGGATCCATGTACGAAAACCAAGTATGGACTTTGGTGGACTTACCGGATGGCCGGAAGGCTGTCGAGAACAAATGGATTTTCAAGAAGAAAACAGATGCTGATGGTAATGTTACTGTCTATAAAGCTCGACTTGTCGCAAAAGGGTTTCGACAAATTCAAGGAGTTGACTACGATGAGACTTTCTCACCGGTAGCGAAGCTAAAGTCTGTGAGGATTATGTTAGCAATCGCTGCATATTATGATTATGAGATATGGCAGATGGATGTCAAAACAGCATTCCTCAATGGAGACATTGATGAAGAGTTGTATATGATACAACCCAAAGGTTTTGTCGATCCTAAAGATGCTAACAAGGTATGCAAGCTTCAACGGTCCATCTATGGATTGAAGCAAGCATCCCGAAGTTGGAATCAACGTTTTGATAAGGTAATCAAAAGTTTTGGTTTTATACAAACTTATGGAGAAGCTTGTATTTACAAGAAAGTGAGTGGGAGCTCTGTAGCATTCTTAATACTGTATGTGGATGACATATTGTTGATTGGGAATGATGTAGACCTTCTTAATAGTGTCAAAGAGTATTTGAATAATAGTTTTTCAATGAAGGATCTTGGCGAAGCAGCTTACATATTAGGCATAAAGATTTATAGAGATAGATCGAAACGCCAAATATCATTGTCACAAAGTACATATTTGGACAAAGTTCTAAAGAGGTTTGGAATGGAAGATAGCAAGAAAGGGTTCTTGCCCATGTTGCCCAATACGACCTTGAGTAAAACTCAAAGTCCGACATCGGCAGAAGATAGAGAAAGGATGAGTAAGACTCCCTATGCCTCAGCCATAGGATCTCTAATGTATGCCATGCTATGTACTAGACCCGACATCGCATATGCTGTTAGTCTAACTAGCAGATATCAAAGTGATCCAGGAGTGGATCATTGGACAGCGGTCAAAAACATCCTTAAGTACTTGAGAAGAACTAAGGATATGGTTCTTTCTTATGGAGGTGATGAACAGCTCGTTGTTAATGGTTACACCGATGCTAGTTGGAACACCGATCCAGATGATTCTAAATCACAATCTGGGTACGTATTTATTTTGAATGGTGCAGCAGTTAGCTGGAGGAGTGCAAAGCAAAGCGTTGTGGCGAGATCTTCAACTGAATCGGAATACATGGCTGCTTCGGAGGCTTCACAAGAAGCGATATGGATGAAAGAGTTCATTACAGAGCTGGGTGTGGTTCCTAGTGCGCTGGACCCAATGTCTATCTACTGTGATAACATGGGCGCCATAGCCAATGCGCAAGAACCAAGGTCACACAAGAAGCTGAAGCATATCAAGCTGCGTTTTCACGCTATTCGAGAACATATCCAGGATGGGGATATAAAGATTTGCAAAGTACACACAGATCTGAATGTGGCGGATCCGTTGACTAAACCTCTCCCGAGGGCAAAACATGACCAACACCAAACTGCCATGGGTGTTCGGTATATTACCATGTAATCTAGATTAGATGACTCTAGTGCAAGTGGGAGACTGTTGGAGATATGCCCTAGAGGTAATAATAAATGTAGTTATTATTATATATCTTTGTGTTTATGATAAATGTTTACATTCATGCTATAATAGTATTAACAAGGAAACCATTAATACTTGTGTGATTTGTAAACTTAATTTGAAGTCCCTAGTATAGCCTCTATACTTCACTAGCTTGTTGGTTGATTGATGATGTGGTTTCTTTGTCATGAACATTGAGATGTTATCAACAACAAGATCATATCGTTAGGAGAATGATATGGTGGACATACTCCTATAGACAAGCGTAGCATAAAGATCAAGTCATTTCAATAGTTCAATTGCTATATGCTTTCTGATATATAGTAACCTAATTCCTTCGACCATGAGATCATGCATATCACCTTTACTGGATGGATGCTTTGATGTCATCAAACACCACACCGTAACAGGGTGGCTATAAAGGTGGCATTGAGTGTTCGGAAAGTATTGGTTGAAACACATGGATCAAGAGTGGGATTTGTCCATCCACATGACGGATAGATATTCTCTGGGCCCTCTCGGTGAAATGTCATCCAATTAGCTTGCAAGCATGTGACTTGGTCACAAGGGATCACATATCACGGGAACGAGAAAAGAGTACTTATCAGTAACGAGGATGAACTAGGTATGCAGAGATACCGACGATCATAACCTCGGATAAGTAACATATCGTGAGACAAAGGGAAATTGGTATCGTATGTAAGTGGTTCATTCGATCGCAAAGTAATCGTAGAAATATGTGGGAGCCATATGAATTTCCAGATTCCTCTATTGGTTATTGTTCGGAGAAGTGTCTCGATCATGTCCGCATAATTCACGAACCGTAGGGAGACACACTTAAGGATTCGACGTTGTTTGAGTAGTTATGGTATTATGAGAAAGAGACCGAATGTTGTTCGGAGTCTCGGATGGGATCCGGGATATCACGAGGTGATCCGGAATGGTCCGGAGAATAAGATTCATATAAGGAAAGTCCCGTTTCGGAGTTCGGGAATGATTCCGGTGTTTTCATCAGGGATATTCTAGAAGGTTCCGGATTGTCCGGCACTCCGGGGGGGAAGGGGTACATGAATGTGTCATTACATATTGGAATGATTGCATCATGTACTAAGTGTTCTTGCTGTCCCAAATATAGGATTAAATTGAATCCTAAAACAGAAAAGTCAAATGTCCAGTTTGAAAGTCAAACTGCCAAAACAAGAAACTGTGGGAAACAAGCAAGAGGAGTTGGAACCAACCTGGAGGAGGAGTTGGACTCCTCCAGGCCGGCGCCCAGCCCTAGGCCGAGTTGGGGAGGGACTCCCTCCCTCCCCTGGCGCGCCCACACCCTCCCACCTATATAAGGAGGGGCAGGGCTCCCCTCCTACACACAAGTTTCCTATCCTCTAAACTAAACCCTAGATCTAGACCCCGGTTTAGAGCTATTCGGTTTAGAGCCTTCTAATTGGTTTAGAGCCCTCTAATTGGTGTGTCTAATTACTAGACCACTAATAGCCTCTCTCATAAGCTCCACCATACTCGCACCGGCTTAAGGCGAAGCCCTGCGGGATTTCCCCTCTACCTCCGGTACCACGCCGTTGTGCTGCCGGAATCGCGAGGAGAGTGCTACAACCTCCGCTGCCTGCTGGAACAAGGGAGAGGAAGGTCTTCGTCGAGTACCGAACGTGTGACCGACTGCGGGAGCGCTGCGGGAACGCGGCGCCGGAAGGATCGTCTACGCGATCTTGAGATCGGAAAGAGTACGACTACATCACCCACGAGAATCTGCTCTCGTTAAACACTTTGGAATCTTCGAGGGTGAGTTATTCCATCGAGTCGTTGCTACAATCTAGTAGATAGATCTTGGCTTGTTTGTTTGTATGCGATAGAAAATTTTGTTTTCCATGCTACGAACCCCTACACTAGTATTTTTGAAAAATGGGGTGGTATCATTTTGAAACTTTTATTTGGTGGTTGCTTCACAAAACACCCCGTTTTTTGCACTCAGAAAATGAAAAATGGCTTTTTGGTGCGACAAAAAGGAAAACTTCCTCCTGTAACATTCTTCGCCATCCCATGATACACATTCGTGCATAATATAGGTATATTATCGCAGACTATACCGCGATTCTAGCCATAACATTGGTTATTTGACCTGAAAGCTAGAAATCTCGATTGAGATAGGTCATTTTATGAAGGTTTTTTTGAGACACAATCAATATACCAATTTTGGTATTTTTTTCTTGCAACTATGTCACATAATATGACACCACGCGAAGGTTTTACATTGTTTCGACCGTTTTTTAAAATTTTATGCCCGTTTTAAACTATTGTCAAACTTTCTAAATCAGCGGACATGAAGATTCTTAGCTCGAGGCTCAACCTCGCTAAACTTCCATTGCATATCTGATAAAATAGCATATTATGAACCTAAAAATGATTTTTGCAAAAAATCATGACCATCAGATCATGTACCTGTAGCTCAAATCTGTCACACTTCCTACTATTCAGCATGAATTTGTCTTTTTCACGAGGGATGGATGGAAAGCTTTGAGATACCCCGGTTGGGAAATTGTCCATTTAAGATGGTCTAGTATTTTTGCAAAATGAGGTGATATCATTTTGAAACTTTCATTTGGTGGTTGCTTAACAAAACACCCCGTTTTTGCACTCGGAAAATGAAAAATGGCCTTTTGGTGTAACGAAAAGGAAAACTTCCTCATACAACATTGTTCGTCGTCCCATGATACACATGTGTGCATAATATGGGCACATTATCGCAAACTATACCGCGATTCAAGTCATAACATTGGTCATTTGACCTGAAAGCCAGAAAACCTTGATTGAGATAGGTCATTTTGTGAAGGTTTTTCGAGACACAATCAATATACTAAGTTTGATATTTTTCCTTGCAACTATATCACATAATATGACAACACGCGAAGGTTTTGCATTATTTCGACCATTTTTGAATTTTGTATGCCTGTTTCAAACTATCGTCAAAATTTCTAAATTGGCGGACATGAAGATTCTTAGCTCGGGACTCAGCCTCGCTAAACTTGCATTGAATCTCTGATGAAATAGCATATTGTGAACCTAAAAATGATTTTGCAAAAAATCATAACCATCAGATCATATACCTATAGTTCAAATCTTACTCACTTCCTACCGATTTAGCATAAATTTATCTTTTTTACGAGGGATGGACGGAAAGTTTTGAGATACCCCTGTTGGGACATTGTCCATTTAAGACTATCTAGTATTTTTGAAAAATTGGGTGGTATGATTTTGAAACTTTCATTTGATGGTTGCTTCACAAAACACCCCGTTTTTTGCACTCGGAAAATGAAAAATATATTGTATGAAAGTATTTGTATTATATTTATATATATTCGAACAAAAATATGTGATATTTGAGTTTATATAGATAGATCTTATTTTTCTGCAAATTTTGATATATTATATGTATTTTTCTGAATTTAAATGATTTAGTTATGATTTTTTTAAAGATTAATATGGTAAAAAGGAAAAATACCTACGCCGACGATGCCGTTGCTCTGACGTTAGCCTAATCGCTTATGCTGACGGCCCTGTTTAAGCCGACGGCTGCCGTCGGCCTATTTATCCTACGCCGACGGCAAAACTGGGCCGATGGCCGCACTGCCCGGCTGTCGAGCCCGTCAAGCTGCGCCGACGGCCCCGACATTTTGCCGTCAGCGTAGAATATGGCCATCGGCGTATAAAATTATTCCCGTAGTGATAAATTTCTTGTCTTTATTTTTTACATTTTTAATTTGGTCAACTGATATTTTTTGCGCTTTTTTACAAGCATCAAAACTTCAGTGCTGTAGGATTATGCTATCCATCACTCATGTGATCCCCATTGTGCACCACCGCGAGATCCAGCACACTCACTCAGCTCTCGTGTACGATCCGATCCCTCCCCCATGCACCGCCCACTCTTAAACAGCGTCACGAGTAGGCGAGCCTCGATGCACGCAAGAATAGCCGCGCCTCGCGCGCATGTACACACATCACCACGACATGCTGTTGAAGTTGAACCCCCAGCCCATGCACCGTGCCAGGCCCATGGCATGAGCGAGCAGCATCATCCCGTCCCGCTCTTCCTGCTCAGGAGGAACCCGCTCCCGGTGGCCTCCAGGACGATGCGCCGAGGCATCCGAGGCTTCTGCCACGACGTCGGCTCCACGTCCACGCAGCACCTTGCCGCCGGAGACAGGGATGGCGACGCGGCTTCCTCCTCGTTCCTGACCGTGCCGTCGTCCGTGGTAGGCTCCTGCGCAGCTGAGAGCGTCGGCGGAGGCCCGCAGGCGGCAGTGACCCTGGAACAGATGATCCTGCAGCTGGACCTGGAGGAAGAGGCAGCCAGCAGGAAGGCGCGCCGCATGTCTTGCGTGGACAGCTCCGACCACTACGTGCTCCGGTCGGCGCGAGACGCGCTGAGCCACTACCCGCGCTTCTCCCTCGACGGCCGGGACGCCATGTGCCGCGCCTCCTTCAGCAGCTACCGCGACGCATCCATGGGCCTCGACGGCCCCGCGCTCCGCGACGGCCCGCTTGTCCCCTTAGACCGCGACGGCGGTCGCTACCGGAGGGCTTCGGTGTGCTGCGCCGCCGCCGGCGTGGGGCACTGCAGAGCGAGGGACTGCGGCGTGGAGGGCTACGAGATGGACCTGGAGCGGACACTGCGGATGCCGGCCACGGTGGCCGGGGAGAGCGTGGTGTGGTGCAAGCCCGGGATCGTGGCCAAGCTCATGGGCCTCGATTCCGTGCCCGTCCCCGTCGGACGCGGCCGGCGAGGTGGCGGTAGGAGAAAGGCCAGCGGGGCACCGCCTGTGGCGAGGGTCGGAGGTGGCGGCGTAAAGAAGCAGAGGCCCAGGAGGATTGTGGGCAAGGAGGAGGAGCTGGAGAAGGAGAGGCTCTTCATGGCGCTGCACGGCTACGACGTCGCCGGGGCGGGAGCTCGCCACGCTGGCGCGCCGCGGGCCACTGTTGACCCCAGTGTCAGTGGGTTTCGTACGGATGGCGGTGGCCGGGAGTTCCGGTTTCCTAGCTAAACATATCTTCTCAGTCTCTCTCGTTGTATTTTCGACTAGTACTGTCGACCAACTGGATAGCTCCATGTTTTCGGAAGAGCTCAAATTAAACTGTCCCTACTGTTTGGTGCTAGCTCTAATTTGAGTTCAGGCAGTAGGCAAAGAAGTCGGTCCTCCAGGAGGACTGCAAGTCTGCAACGGCGTCCCGCCGACAACCAACATGGAGGGCAACCTTGCCACCCACGCAATACTTTTTTTTTTTTTTTTGGAAAGAAAGGCAAAAGATTTGCCTTAATTCATTGAATAAGAGGGAGAAATAGTTCAAAGTTACATGAAGTTCAGCAAGCTCAAATACAATGATTAATCTCCCGGTGAAAGATGACCCAAATGCTTAGCCCCGGCAAAGCACCAAGCACTCACCTCTAACTTAATACGAGCGAAACCCCTATGATCAAACTACTCTTATTCTTGAAGACTCTTGTGTTTTGTTCGTTCCCAAGCTCCCAATCTAGTAGTAACTCATTCCAGCACTACAAGGGGGCATGAACTTCTTCTCTTACACTTCCTCGATTAACTTACAGGCGTACCTTTCCCTGGCCATCCAAGAAGCACGTCTCTCTGCCAAGCATTGATTCTCAACCTGTAGCTTGTTATATATTTATCTCGACTCTTGAACCTAGTTGGGAAATATTTAGGGTTAGAGCAAATTCAATAGTAAAGCCCATTGTTACATATATTGCCCATATGTCATTGACTAATGACTTAGAGTCAACTTAATAGGCAACATATATAATAGTAAGGTATAAAAAAGTACTACCTCCTTTGTCATCGATTAGATGCCGCACATTTGCTTGTCTAGATTCGTATGTATCTATAGAGATATGTTTTAGTGTATAGATACATATGAATTTAGACAAATCTAGAAAACCTAATTCAGGACAAGAGGGTATTTTATTAGTATATCCACCACATCACATCACGAAGTGCCTAGGACCATGTGTTGTAACTAACTCTTTATTTAGAGCCCACTTATCTTCTCTCCGATCCAACTAAGTAAGAGTATAGTATTTTAATCTTTATAGCCTGCTATTTAGAACTTATTGTACTTGCTCTTATAAGTTGGTAGATCAAGTTGCTAAACAATTGACGGCCCACCTATATCCCTCAAAAACAAGGATACCACACATAAGCAATTCCAGCAATTGAAGGGAGAAAGGGTGATATTGCCGGTGATATTTGAGGGCTTGGCAAAGTTAAATGAGATAGCGAAAGAGAAATCTTTTGAGGTAAGCCCGAATATGAAGATATTGCATTAGTATAGAACGATACTAAGGACACTCATCTATAACAATGGCGGAAAAACACGGTTAAACGGAGTATTTGCTTGTGGCCATAGGAGGCTGTCAAGACCGGGCGGTCCATAGTAGCAATGGTGATTTGGGTTATATGTTTCCTTACATATTCGAAACAGTCCCCTATTAGCTTCCATTACCGATATTGTAGTCATCAGAAACAGACATTTGTATTTATTCATTACTCTAATGGAGCGGGCCCACTCCAGTCTCTCCCAAGTCACATCCATAGTGCATACTCTCTCTGTCTCCGCTCTCTTCACCAGCTCTTATGATCTTTGATGAAAAATGAGACCAGTGATGGCGAAAGCCAGGACATCAATACCTCTGCAGCCAACCGCATCGGAGCACGCATGTCCCATCGCGGTCCGCATCGGAGCACACAACTTCATCCTTCACCCCCACCGCCGGTCGCCCTGATCTGGAGGTTGGTCGCCTCTTTTTGCGTGCTACCTACGAGTGTGAGCGCGTCAACAAACATATTCGGGTGGTAGCGAGGGTCGTTCGCATCTCCTTCATCGAGCACCAGATGGAACTCTCCAAGGAGGTGGTGTTTCACATGTATCTCTAGGCCACCATAGCCCGGTCTTAGCTCTTTGGCGAGTCTCATGGGATAGAACCGGCAGCAGCTGTGGCAGATCATGAGGAGGAGGAAGATGAGTCCTTGGACGCTAGCTCCGGCATTGGTACCCTGTCTGGAGGCGGTAAGCGATCCCGCTGTTATATGTTGATCCAAATTCTACAAAGTAAAGGCCAACTTCTGACAGAGCGGAGCGAGGCCCGTCGTCGAAGACCTAGGTTTCCACCGTTATATAAACCTCTTGTAAGCCGCCGGCTGGATAAGTTGCATCTGTGAAATCTCCGGCATTGTGTAAACACTCCCCATTATAGTGAAGTTTCGCTGGCTGGCGCCCGTGGTTTTTCCCTTCTCTTTGTTGAAGAGGGTTTTCCACGTTAAATCTGTGTCCCCCTTGCTGCGATTTTATTTTCGTTCTTCGTTATTTACTTGTCGCAAAGCTAACACCCGCCTTGTCTTAGGTAAAACTTAACCGTAGTTTAGCTTTCATTAGATCTATGTTCTTAGCCTTAGTTTAGCTCTATTAGGTTCTAATTGTTCCTAAACAATGTGTTAATTGTGCTAGTTTAAGAATAGTTGTTAATGTTGCTCTGTTTATGTTATATGCATTGTTTATTTATCCTAATGGTAGTTGGTTGGTTGTTTTTGCTTTGTTTATGGTTTATAAGCTTTCATTAACAATGCATGTTGTTAGTTCATTAATTAGTTGTTCATGTTGCTCTGTTTAGGATCTCACTTTTTCTTTACAATGAAATGTTTTAGGGCGAGGTGGAAGACCAACGATGATGAGGCATTCGTGGAGACATAGGAGCCGGCATCCTTCCACGGTGTTGAAGTTGCTGACGTCGCTGGGAGCCAGACTTTTGTGCAGTAGGACTAGGTAGAATACGATGAACATCCGACAATTGTGGGTACATAGGAGCAGGGCTCCGTCCATGATGCGGAAGGCGTCGACGATGAAGTGGCCATCAAGACATAGGTGCGGAGCTCCAGCAACAGTACAAGAGCCGTTGTCAAGCCTAATTTTGGTCTATATGGTGCATACAGGAAACTAGTAAGGCTAATTAATGTGACAGACTAATGTTGTGAGCATTTCCCATCTAATATAGTCAGCGGTGTACAAACCCATTGTCACTGTCGCTTCACATTAGATAAGATCCCGAGCAACGAGCCCTTTTACTGTTGCTGGTGAGGGTTTTGACCTATGTCCATAGAGTCAATCTGTACTAGTGTGGGAATGCATTTCAAGGGCTACCTAAACTTGGTGTTATTCGAATTGAGCCCCGACTCATTGGTACTTGCTTGCAGTGATGAAACCTGATCAGTGATCACTCGGATTCAATCCTTGGATCGAGCATCAGTGTGCCATACACTCACTCGCTTGCATGTTGCATGTTGATCAGGGCTCCCACGGTTCGTGAGGTATAAGCAGATTTATCATAGCGAACACTAATCTAAATCTAACTATGTTTTAGTACAAAGCGCATCAGTGTGAGTTTGTGTCAGTGCAACCATAAAGAAAAGCATCGAACTACTTTTATTATACTTATATAGTTATATGTGGAAAAGGGGATTCTATTAGATCATATATAAGGCTTACAATTAAGTGGTTCGGAGTCACTGCTTCCAGCAGGCTACTTTCCAGCCAACGAGCTGTTAAAGTTTGCTAAATCATGGCTATCTATATTTTAAATTTATGATCTCTATCAACTGTGTTGAGCACTTCACCTTTTGCACTAGGTGACCAGAGCAATTGCACCGTTAGCGTCCTATTCATTGAAGTGAGCCTATCTTCAGAACTATAATTAGTTTGGGAGAGTGAGGGTTGTGATTGGCCATCACAATTATTAAGTGAATGCTTTCGAGCGAGAGTTTGAGAGGATGTTTTTTTGTTTTTACAGAATATTTTGTGAGGATTTGACTGCTCCAGCTGCCTCTCAGCGTTTTTCTTACAAGGGATGTTCATACAAGCACGTGTGTAAATTAACCTCCATTAGCTTTTTTTTCTATTTTTTTTGTTTTGTTTTGTTTTGGTTTGGTCACCTAGCTTGATACCCGTGCTATTTTGAGATGGAGCATGGTATATGTATGTTGATATCTTGTCGATCGATGGCGTGCATAATTAAGTTCTGGAATTTATGGATACTTTTTTTGGGAGAGTTGTGCTCAACCGGCTAGTGCAAGTATCATGTTATTCGAACTGATTCACCTGCCATGCGTAGGTGTTAAGCAATATTTGCTTGTTAGCGTATGCACAATGATGTTTGCAAGGATCTACCTTGCCCATTTAGCTTCTATAGACCTATGTTTGCTTGTTAGCGTATGTACAATGATTCTAAGGGCTTCAAGTTGAACCGGCTAGTGCAAGTATGATGCTATTGAAACTTATTCACCTGCCGGCCGTGCGGTAGGTGTTAAGCAATGTTTGCTTGTTATCGTACGGACACTGATGTTTTTAGGGATTTATATGGCCTATGGTATCTTGCTTTTCCTCTTTTCATCGAGCTAACATGTGGCATTCTTGGTTATCCTGCCCGTTTACTGCATCTCGATGTTCAAGTGGTATGAGACCAAATTATACATATGCCAGTTTCAAACAGAATGTGTCCCCAGATGCAATATTGTTCTAACCCGGTACCTTTTCAAACCTAAATTGTTTTTGTGATTTTAGATGACTAGCGTGCCACCTAATTTGATATGTAATGGACAGAAAGTGTGATATGCAAGGATGGATGACTGATTTTGCAAGCTCAAGCTAACATTGGCCTACCAATTCAATTATTTAGATTCTGCTTAAAATGACACTTCACTCCAACGAGCTATAGCTACTATATATACACACCAAAATCTCAACAGCATGATATAAACCTATTGATCAGTAACCTTTTTTATTTTTTGCAGGAACTAGTGATCAGTAACAACTACGGTAGTCTAAATATGATGTCTCTCAACAACATGCATCTTTTTAAGTCTAGAATACAGGCACTTCTCGCACCAAGTGCTTGCAATTCACACATAAAATATGTGCATGTGCATGCACCTTGGTCCACTGTCGCTGGCGTTGATATATGGAGCCCAAAGAGATCCATTTTTTTTTTTTGAAATTCCACCGATTCCATTAATAATCATCAACAGCAGTACAAAGAGGACCAAAAGTAATAAAAATTACAAATTGGTGATTGGACCACCTAACGACGACTACAAACACTAGCACGAGCCGAAGGCGCGCCGCCATCTTCGCCCCTCCATCACCGGAGCCGGACAAAGCTTGTCGTAGTAGAGCTTGTTGTAGTAGACAGACGGGAAGTCGTCGTGCTAAGGCCACAAAGGACCAGCGCACTAGAGCAGCAACCATCGCCAATGATGACAACCATAGATCGGAAGAAACTGATCTGAAAACACACGAACGAACACGAAAACGGACCGAATCCCAAGAGATCTGCCGGACAAACGACTCCACGCGCCCTCCGTCGGCGCTAGAAGCGCCCCCGGAGCAAGGATAGAGCGGGGAGGACTTTATTCTGACTCCAAGACGTAGCCGTCGCCTCAACATCTCGAAGAAGACACTGAAAATACACTAAACAAGAAACGAAAACCTCCCGCCGGCGAGAGGCCGTGGTCCGCCACACCTCCAAGGCCCTAGAGCCACCGGAGGTGGAGCGGACCGGCGACGTCGCCGGCGAGAGGGATGGAACCCTAGATGGATTTTGGGTGCTCTTGGCAAGAGATCCATTGATGAGGTTAACAAAGTTGGTTTGACAGACATTGCTTAGTTTAGATGAGCGTTGTATCAGCTTACAGGTTGGAACAAGAGCAAAAGGCACACAAACAGATGATCTTTCTACTAGTACCGATATTTCCTCGAATGAGCCTGGGACTGGTTCTGACATGGTAAAAAACTGTATTATATCACTTTAAAGACTTGATCTGATCTCAAGAGCAACGTTAATTTTCCTTAGAGTCGTTTGGCACCCAGGTATTCATTTCATTTAGTAGAAATGAAATGAATACATGAATTCATTTTATTTATATCATGATTCCAAAAATATCCACATGTTTGGTTGCCACCGGAATTTGCAAATGATGGGTCTGAGATAGAGATAGGAATTGGGTTTACACATGGGGATCGGATATTTCGATGGATTTGCCAAATGAAATGACAGCCCAATTCCGTGCCAACCAAACAGCATAGGGATGAAATTGCAAAACGAATTTCAAAATTCCAGGCCCAAATGATGGATACCAAACGACCTTATATCTCATTCCATTGCTCTTTGTGCGACGTCCATGAATTTTGGTAACATATCCTCCATGCCTGATGTGGCCATCAACATGGCATGTCTTTCCCTTCATTTCTTATTCAAAGGAAAAAAAAAAGGAAGAAAGGAAAAACTGGTCATGTCTTTACTCACCTGAGGGCTCAAAACGTGCTTGCCAGCGAGAGACAAGGGAGAGCCAGGAAGACTATGGGCCATACATAGGGTACGCAGGCGAGTACTGTACTCATGATCATACGATTCTTGTGGCCTATGGCTCCAGTTTATCTTATCTTCTCAGATCTATAAAGAGATCCTTCGTATCATTTCAAGTTTTTCTGTGCCCAGGAATGGCCGAGCTTGATCAGACAGATCAGATCTCCTGTCATTTGCAACCCAATATCTAACCATCTACAGTTGATTCTGAACATTCATTTCTCTTTTCTATTGGACAGCAAAGCGTACTTGAGAATACAGTTCCTCAGTAATTCAGGATGGAGACAAGCCAAATATCTCCAACTGAGTGACGGGCCCTTGATTTATTAGTCTACAGTTGGGTCACTGCCTCACCGGTGAAACTTCACTGTTGAGACCCACCACATATCAACACAATCATGTATGTCCTTGCTTAATTGATTCGGTGGATCATCTAGAAAATTATAAAAATATATAATTACCTCACTGAAGGAGAAATTAACATTTTATCAGCAGACATACTTCTACTGTACAGTCCAATGGAAGGCGTCAGTAATGTACATGGAGTATCACTAGTTCTTGGTATATCCCTACAATATAATTTAATCACAACCAGATAAGAAAAGATTCGCTCTATGGACTCCCGAGGCTGTCTAACTTGGAATCTCCAAAGACAAATGTTCAGTTATACCATGTGGGAAGTCCAACGGGAGTTGTTTAGAAAGTAAGTACATGTACAATAAACGCACCTGGTCATCTGCAAAGGCTGGGAGCATCTCGTGAATGGACCAATACCAGAACGTGCCACACTAGTTCCTGCGGATATGATCGGGAACAGTGCTGCTGCTAGTACAGTACTACTGTACGAGCTAACTGAAAAATAGCATGGCCTTTTGTTTTAAACGATGATCACAAGATTGATCAGAACCACCTGTTGCCTCTCTGAAAAGTTCAGCATGGCACATGGTAGGTGAGCTTTTCCATGACAGCAGAACAGGAGTGATTTTCATTTGCCGAACACACATCCACCCATTAAATAATGTCGCCATACGCCAGAGAACATAATCTATCATGGGCTCTCTCATACTTAATCACCATCACTTCTTTCTTTATCTCTGTCTCGGTCTCCCTGTCTCTCCTTCCCTCCCTCCCTCCCTGTATCTCCATCTCTCCCTGAGGCTGACACTCAAAACACACACAGAGCGGGGGCTACTGAGCGTTGTGACGGTTCTGACTGGATTTTAGCTCCCTTGACCAAAAGATCCCAGGCATGCTGCACATGCTTTGTTTTGTTAGTCTCTTCACCATGTATTGATCGCATAGTTGAAGCAGCAACTTCCATGGTTATTTCCAACTTCCAAGTCCTCTGATTGATCTGTAGCTGCAGGAACTGCTATGGAGGTAGCTGCTATGGCAGATTCTACAGTCAAGATTCAAAATGCTGAAGCCAGGAGATACTTGCCTATGCTGATGTAGAATTGCTGTCACTGGTTGTGGTTGGGAACCGTCCTCTTTGATAGTGACGCGGTGATAGATATGGAGCAAAGAAACTGCCTTGAAGGTCAGACGAGCTAGTTGAGGAATTGAGGTATTGCAAAGTTTCTTCTCTTCCAATGCTTGAAAGCCTTATTTGACACTTGAATTACTCTGCAAGAAAAAGCGATGTACTCTTTTCTTTATCTTGCTTCATGATGGCCTCTGTTTTATCTAACCTACGAAATGCAGTAGTTGGAGGCCTTGAAGTAGAACTGACCTTTCCTTGAGAAGTGATAGAGACCTGGGAACTCCAAGAAGGATTTAAGCAATGTATGGGTACTCCAGAGGAAACTCCTTTTGCTCTTGCACGCTCTAGGCATTTGACCAGTATGGAAGCACAGGTACGAACTACCAATATCTCGTTTATGTTCTACATGTTTGAAATTTCTTCATATCAAGTATCCTTCGCAAGTCTAACTTCAACAAAATACCTGGTCAGAAATTTATTAGAAAATCATACAGCAGTCTTGGCTGTCAACCACATGTGGTAGACTAGTCATGCTGAAACAGTCTAATTTGAATTATGTTTGACTTCAATGAAACGCCACTCTGTTTTATTTTCTGTATAATTTTAGAATCTCATTCCAAATGGCAGGCATCATAGAGATCATCAATATTGGTTCTTGGTGACAGCTTGCTTGGCACCATACATGGATGGGCAGTCAGGGAAAACCATGCGGACTCTGCCAAATACACTGTCATCCCTCGAGGAGTTCAACAAGTACCTCACACCTAGTTGGATTGAATCAGTGTCTCACATCATCAAGGAGTTGACACCAACCAAGCCACAGAAAGTAATGGAAGATAAGGTTCAAAATATATTTGAGTGCGATGACACAGAATCAGACACTAAAGTTGCGAAGATTCAAGGTATGCACTTCTAATTCCGCCCCTCGAAACCTCTAGCCTTTTCTGAAATACTCTCTTCCTTTTTTATCATATGGCAGATGAAATGGTTTCACTGAGTGCTCAACTAAAGGAGATAACACTGCAGAAAAGAGAGTCATTGAATAACTATTTGGATCTGAAAGGTAGAACTTTGTTACTGAATTTACTACTTGCGTGACTTTAATTGTGTCTGGTTTAGCGTACTTCTAGAAAACTAATGGGTGCTATTATCTGCTAATTATCATGCCTTTTATTCCACAGGAAGCATAAGGGTATTCTGTCGTATAAGGCCTTTCAACCATGAACAAAGTTACAATTCCAGAACCATGTTCACCCTGGATGAGAGTAATGTTTTCTTAAGAGTTGCTGAAACAAAGAGAAAACAATACAAGTTCGATAAGGTTTTCGATCCATCCTCAACACAAGGTATTAAATCAGATTTTTAATATGACTATGGGAGCCGTACTTTTTTTTATTGTTTCAATACAAGCTACTTATGAATTATGACAATATGCTTCGCCAGGTGATGTATTTTCTGAAGTCGAACCACTGATAAAATCTGCTATAGATGGCTACAACGTTTGCATATTTGCCTACGGGCAGACAGGTAGCGGAAAAACTTACACAATGGTAGGATTTACTGCATCCAGCCCTTTATTCTCTCCCTCCTTCCACACACAAGAATAAATCAAATGTTTAAACACCATAAACAGACTGAAAGGCAAATATTGTATTTACAATCCATTATCATATGAATTAGGAAGGCAAGCCTACAGATTTGGGTGTCATACCACGTGGGATTCAAGTACTGTTCGATCGAGCTTCAGAGAGCAGCAGCAGATTTCTGTTCACTTTCAGTATGCTAGAGATATACATGGGGAACTTAAGAGATCTGCTAGTTCCAGGGAGCAAGACCAATGGGTTTAAGAACGTCCCGAGGTAATTGCCTAAACTTGATGGAAGGAAAAGGAATGACTACTTTTGCAAGACAAGAAAATAGTGGGGTTCAATATGGTTTATTACCATAATAGCTAAAGAAACAGATATGCTGATTCTGAACTTCCCGCTTGTAACAAATAGAAGACAATGAAAGTTGGGGCCAGTTCCTGAATCCTGACTGTAATGTAGAAGCAGCAGTGAATCTCGACTGTGTAATTATGTTGAATCGATATCCTATAATGTTGAATCCATATAACTAAAATATATTAGAGTTATGGTTTAATATTTTAAGATGTGTTGGATGTCATTCCAATCTCGGTGGATGCCATCTCCGGCTAAACTGTATCCTTGTTTCCAATCTAATGGCATGAGAGCTTGCTCGGTGACTTGTCAACATTTTGCAATTTTGGATAGCAAGTGTCTGCACTGGTATGAGGCTGGCAAGTATGCGATTGCGTTGTGATGCTTCCTAGATCAAACGAAAATGCATGTTAGGCCTCCTGTACATATATGAACTACGGAAGGGTCTCACGTCAGTATGTA
Source organism: Avena sativa (assembly GCA_916181665.1). Taxonomy (NCBI): domain Eukaryota; kingdom Viridiplantae; phylum Streptophyta; class Magnoliopsida; order Poales; family Poaceae; genus Avena; species Avena sativa. Next base: position 454,329,654 of record OV702288.1, on the reverse strand, counting down.
CCTATTTAGATTAATTACTTTTGCCACGTTAGTGCTTACAGTACTTGTTCTTGTCCCTATGCGGCATAAACGTGCAACAGAGCCAACATTTGAATGTGGTCCTAGTTTCTTGAACACTGTAAATACCAATATGCGGAGAATCCAATTGTGGATGTTTATGCCATTGAGGATCAAACTGAAACAGAATTGTCCTAGGAAAGAGAATCTTACATTATCTACTGAAGATGTGTATTGTTTGGGCTGTTCCTGTATTTTCTGATAGTGCAGGTTAACTAATTTCTACATATATTCTTATATGTTACGCAAACAATTGTTTAATGGATCTCTGCATACAGCCTCACTATTAAAACGGATCCAGATGGTGGCATTGAGATTGAAAACCTAGTGGCAGTTACTGTGAATAATTTCCAAGAGGTGAAAAGATTATATGGCGTGGGGACCCGTCTTAGATCAACAGCTTCCACTATGGCTAATTCTACATCAAGCAGATCTCACTGGTAACATATTTTATTCTATTTTATTGAATAAAGTACATGTCATTTTCTATGCCATTTGATAAGACATTAACCATGGAACCTTGCCGACCTGAACCAAACTCGATAACAAATTCTCACGAAAGCCTACTATGCTTGCATAAAGAATAATGACTGATTTTAGAAACAGAATATGATGGATGCATTGCTACCTGAAGCCTTATATTTTTTTGGATATTCATTTATGGAACAGTTTGATTCGCATTTCAATGACTTCCGTCGACGCACCTGAGAGAAAAAAAGCAAGAAACAAATTATGGATGATTGATCTAGGTGGAAGTGAAAGACTTGTAAAGACAAAAGCAACTGGCAAAAGGCTCAAGGAAGGCAAAGCTATAAATTTGTCATTATCAGCCCTAGGGGATGTGATCGATGCATTACAGACGAAAAAAACTCATGTACCTTACAGGTGAGTGGAATTCATCATGCCCATGTTCGGCAATAAGCACATAAGATTGCCATTTTATCGGCGAAGTTGAAGACATTGGTAACCTTTTATTTTATCAATTTCGCAGGAATAGTAAGCTTACACAAGTTCTAAGAGATTCTCTAGGTAAATAGAGCCACAGTGACTGTTCCAAAGGAAGTTTCTTACTATCTTGTTTTACAGACCGAGATTTCTTGTAGCTCACCATGATGTATTCATGTTCACAGGATGCGAGTCCAAAACATTGATGCTTGTCCATATTAGACCAAACGAAAATGATTTGTGTGAGACAGTTTGCACCTTGGGTTTTGCAGCAAGAGTAAGAAGTATCCGTCTAGAAAGTGAAGAATCACCAGTAAGTTTTTGCAGTTACCTTTAACAATATTGTCAGAAAAGTTATGGTTAACAAGAATATACATCTAAGAAAAAAATCATGTTCATCATTGCTGTGAGTCAAACATTAGGTGGTTTAGTTAATGCAAAGCTAATGCCAAAAGCTTCCAATTGACAAAAATACAACTCGAAATACCAACGCGAGGCTGTATTAGATCTGGCAAAATTAATGAACAGTCTAGAAATTAACATGATAGTATGTATTCATGTAAGCAGATAAGTAACCCAGTTATTTTAGATGTTAGTTTTAGTTCTTATCCACTTGAAAACACTCTTTGCTACAGAAAACTAATATTTTGGTATCGATCAGGATGTAAAAGCAAGGAAGGAACAGTTCTTAATGGAGTTAGGACAGAAGGTCAATGATTTGGAACAAGAATGTGATGATATTAGAAGAAAAATTAAGAAGCTTGATGATACACTGGAGCATTTGAAAGGGCCCAAGCTATCTGTTAGCACAAATATTGTCATATCACGTCCATCCACTGAAGAGCTGAAGATTAACATATCAAAGAATGTAAGAAGTCTGAAGAATCATAGAGAAGTTTCGTCTGGGTTACCAAGGTTCATGAAGCCAACTGCTGCTAGCCGGCACAGGTTAGGCCTAAATAACAACGTTCCCAGCATTAACAGATCGAAACCACCAGTACCACCAAAGAGAAGGCCTTCATCTGTTTATGCTGAATCTGTAAGGCTTCCAGTAAATGCAGACACTTGGCAGTCAGAGTGTAGTTCTGAATGCAGTATGTCCATGACAAGTGACATTAATTGGACACCGAGCATACAAGATGGGACTGAATATAGCCAAGATGCATCAGAGTACGAGATCAAACAGGTGATTTTCTCTGAACATGAGAAACCATCACAGGGTCAGGTGATTTCCTTCAAAGAATGGCAACTTGCAGAATCGGAGAATATGCAGAACAAAACTGAAGAAAGGGGCATTATAGACATTGATAATTGGATCCACCAGCAAATACTTGAAAGCAATGTCACGTGTCAAAGTAAAAGGGATTTAAATGTCCCCGAAGTAACTGGAGATGAAACTTTCAACATTCCTTCACTAATTAAGAGTGAAAGGGCTAAAGGTTGTAACCAGGCACAGGATGAAGAAAGCGACCTAACCCTTCATCCCCCACCTCTCAGTGCAAAGGATATAAAGCAAGCAAATGCAGTTAATCATTTCTCCAGAGCAGAATTACGCAGTCCTCCATCAAGAGAATGTTGCAGCAACAGCGAAACAAACAAACATATGAATGAAAGTTTTGCATATCATGGGAGGTCTAGAAGATCTCTTCAAGAAAAGCTGGATGATTGCATGCTAAAGCAGCCAAACAAGGACGCTGATCTAAGTACATGTGCTGAAATCAGGTCCCAGGAAGAAGAACACCACACAGGTAATGTTGTCTAGTGTTGGAGAATGTTCTTTCAGGATAATACATATTCCAAAAGGGCATTATACATCTAGTGACATCTGGATTGTTCTATACTATTTCGTATAAACTTGAAAACATAGGAGAATGGCTTGGCATAAGCAAAATTACAGAATACATTACAGAAGTAGATTACTTACAAAAATATGTGGGCAAAAAAGATCAAGACTCCGATCATGTAATGCTTCAAGTCATAGGAATTACTTACAAAAAGTCTACGGTATCCAAGTTATCGCAAACATCTGCAACGATTTAATCTCAATTATACATGTGGTCTAGAGCTGTTGCCTCCCTCTTACCCAGTCTTTATTTTTCTATTGTAAAGCACATTGAGAGAACACCATAGTACAAGGGTTCTCATAGTACTCCCTCATTCCCAAAATATAAGGCGCCTAAGGACTGGTCAAAAGTCAAATCTTACTAACTTTGACCAAATATTTAGGAAAAAATATGTACATCTACATTATGGAATGGACATATTAGGAAAATATACTTTATGATAAATCTATTGATATTGATTTGGTATTGTAAATATTTATAATTTTGTGTATAATCTTGGTCAAACTTAGAAAACGTTGACTTTTGACTAAAACTTAGGCGCCTTATATTTTGGGACAGAGGGAGTATTACTAAAAAGATACTCATAAGCGTGGCCGACGTAAAATAAATTGAAGAATAGACAGGAGACAGATCATTCCTAAGACAACCGTATGCGCATGCAAAAGAAACTTGAAAATACATGCAGATCATGTGTGTTCTAGTCTAATTGAGTAATTTATGCTAGATAGTACTGTTAAACCTATGCCAAAAATGTATAATGAAGCTATAGAGTTACATCCCAGAGTGAAATTGGGAAAAACACTCTGGAGCTTTTAAATTATGGTCGATAATAAAGAGAATTTCAACTAAAACGAGTCTCTATGATTGTTAGCTGAGAGTATGGTTATAATTGTCTTGAAGCAGGAATATTCAGCAAAGTCACGTCTTAATAGGATAATAGTTTATATAGTACTTAATGAAACACCGATGGAATATACTTAGCATCACACAACAAACATGTAATGTAAGTCTTTGAGTTGTTATCATATTTTTTGTAAAACAAATAGCAAAGCTAGTATAAAAACATCAGTACCATTTGTTCAATAATTAGTGGCATCAACTTCCACTTCTGAACTTCTATCTATGTACACATAATCCCTATTACTGATGGCTCTATGTTTACTGAATTTGTTCTTTTGCACAGGAAAGCTGACAAAGTTCTTTCAAGCTCTCCAAATAGCCTGGGTCGGTGTTCATCTAGGATTAGGCACGGTCAGCCTTGGTTTAGGGCACGACTTCTTTCATAGCTTGATGCTCTGAAGTAACTATAATCTTGTCATTTCTAAGAGGAATTACTCAATTTTGAGAGTAAACTACTCGAGGAGATGTATTGCTGGTTTGACAAAGCAGCAGGTGAATTGCTATCTCAAGCTGTGTTGCTACAACAGTTGGTTTGATGACAGATGATTCTTGTAAGACCAAAATGGAAGTTACAAGAAATTGCAAGAGTGTATAAACTATGATAAATGAGACATGTGACGTATCATTCTAAAACAGCAACTGTTACAGTACATAAATATGAAACTGCACTGTATTAACTCAGAGAAATAGTATTTTGTTAGCTGATTTAATTAGATCTCACAGTAATGCATACACTAAGGACTTCAGAAAAGAAACCCATTTATACTACATATTTTTTTAGCTAAAGCTGAAAAGGGACTGGCCTATTTGTTCTATGTATGTTGCAAAAGGAGAAGAAGCAAGAGGGAACAAGTAATCAGTAACTATCAAGTAAGAGGCTCCCAGTAGTCAGTAAATGCTTCCCATACCTGTAACCAAAGCTGAAAGGCTTGTTTAGTTTGGATCATAAGAACAAATTTCCCATGCAATGACGAGTCCATCAAAAATCAGCTATCTGAATTTTGACCTTCTGTACACAAACACCGCCTATTCTCTTAAAAAGATATATTACTTAATGTCTACGGTCTCACTCTTCCTCAATATCATGCGGTGCTTCAGGGAGCACGGCAACATAACCAATGGATTTCATGTCAGTGGTGATATCACATAATACTTTACATATCTCATGTAAGCACGGATGAGATCCATCTCTGGAAGTGAACTCATGAACCATGCCATCAATTTCAACAGAACTCGCCCCTGGTACACTTGTTAAGCCCCCGTCTTTCATCGCCTTTCGTAGTTTGCTCACATCATCCCACCTCTCCTGTTCTGCATAAATATTTGATAGGAGAATATAGTTGCCACTATTGTGAGGCTCAAGACGAATTAGATGCAGCAAAGCTTGTTCCCCAAGCTCAGCATCACCATGGGTCCGAGCGGCAGCAAGAAGAGCTCCCCATATTGCTGCATTTGCCATGAAAGGCATGCCCTTAACTAAGTCTTGAGCTTCTACCAAACAACCAGCACGGCCAAGTAAATCGACCATGCACCCATAATGTTCAACCCGTGGCTTAATTCCGTACTGGGATATCATGATTTTGAAATACCATCGACCCAAATCAGTCAGTCCAATGTGGCTACATGCTGACAGGATTGCAAGAAAAGTGACATCATTTGGTGCCACATTATCCCTCTCCATCCGGCGAAACATCTCAACAGCTTCCAAACCAAGGCCATGCAATGCAAATCCAGCGATCACCGTTGTCCAAGTCACTACGCTCTTCTGCTCCATACCCTCAAACACCTCCACCGCCTTCCCAACACACCCACATTTGAGGTACATGTCAATGATCGCATTCATCAGTGGTATATGCCAGCATAAGCCCCGCTTCACCACGAACCTGTGCACCCATTCCCCCAAATCAACCGCACCTAGATCCCCGCAAGCCGACAGGACCGACAGCAATGCTATCCCATCAGGCTCGATCCCCTCCTCCACCTGCATCCTCCGGAACACCTCGATCGCCTCTACCGGCCGTTTCATCTGTGCATATGTCCCAATCAGAGTCGTCCACGACACCACGTTCCTCTGCGGCATAACATCGAACAGCTCGCGCGCGCAAGCCAAGTTCCCAGACTTGACGTACCCCGAGATCGTGACATTCCAGCAGAAGATGTCCTTGTGGATCGTTTCATCGAACACACTACGTGCGGAGGCTATTCTGCTGCAGGAGAAGTAGGTCTGGATGAGGCTTGTCGAGACGTGCGCGTCGGAGGCAAGCCCGGCGCGGAGGACAAGGGAGTGAAGCTGCCGGCCGAGGGTACCACGAAGGTGGGGTATCTGGGCGACGGCGTTGAGGGACACGGAGGGGTTTATGCTTCGGAGGAGAGTGAGGGCGTGGGAGCGGAGCGGGAGGCGGAGAGAGGCGAGGAGGAGCGCGGAGAGGAGGCGCGCGTTGTGGTGGCCGCCGCGGGGGAGGAGGAAGGCGTGGGCCTGCAGGAGGTGGCCCGGGGAGTCCAGGCGGGCGAGGAGGGAGAACGCGCGATGGAGCCACAGGGGCAGAGGCGGCGGCGGCATGCCGGGAGTTTGAGCCGCGGGGGTGACTGTCGGACGCTGACTGGACCTCGCGCCGTTCGTGGCGCGGGGTATAGTGTTTTGAACAAGTTCGAGCGAATATTTTAGTCTGTTCAATCCAACCGGGCCGGAGTTGAGTGGTCCAGATGTGCCATCTGTTTTCGGCCTGGATTAAACGTTTGAAGCCACGTTCAGGACCCGGCGTTTTGCCTCCTGTGAACCTGAAATTTAGAAACCATGCTGTATTGAATGTTTAAAAAAACCTGAAATTTATTCTAGGGTACATATAAAATTGTGGCTCTAACATGAAAATAAGATGAAGAAACAAATTTTATTTGTACTCAAGCAAATTTTATAATTGAGGAACAAAATTGTCTATGGGTTACAGAAAAAATATGCCAAATATACTGAAACAAAATAATGTTAGATCTGAGAAAATTTCACTACCATTGGAAACCATATTTACAAAGGAAACACTTCTCTATATTTGATGAAAACAACTTTAGCATAGGAAGCAAATTCTCTTTTAGATGGAAACACATTTTTTTTACTTTGTCATGATTCCCTTCTACTTTGCCAAATATATTTGAAGATATATTTTAAGGAATTTTTCAAAACCAAAGCTTTTGCATGATGACATGATGCAATACACATCGGAGAAAATAATAGCGCATGAAAGTTTAGGGCTATCCATGTCATTCCGATTCTTTTTGGTCGTGGGATGGCCGCCGAAAAAGACACGCGGCATCATCATGACGGAGCCCTGCTCTCCCGGGAAGGCAGGCTCCGCAGCCCAGGATTCCCCGTCGCGGAGAGCTCGCGCGCCTTTTGCTGCCCCGGGTAGCCGGACGGTGGGCCGCACATTGTCCCTTGGGCCACACGTTAGCGGTTGTGGCCGATACCACTCTTGGTGAGAGGCGTCCGGCGGGGCATGGGGCCCAACTGTAAGGGCATTTTACCCTTACTCATTATTTTGGTTAACATTGACATCGGAGCTAAAGTGTGGACTAATGTTACCTACAAGTGGCTATTCAGGTTTTGGTTCACAAGAGATGATGGAAGGTGGTAGGAGACCCCCATTTGGTATTCAAAAGAAGTGACGGTGTTTTCATTACATTTGTCTCTTATTCATGCTCGAGTCTTATAGGAAACATTGCATTATTAAGAGGGGAGGTCTCGATGAGCTCTTTGGGGATGTCGATATACCTTATACACATCCTAACACCAAATAGTCATCACACCCACCAGAGGAGAGTATAGGACGAAGGAGAAAAACCACATGTTTGAGGGTTTCTGCAAAACCGGTGGGCAATCCGGTGCCACCGGATGTGCTGCCGGATCGAATCATAGGCTACTGGTTTGAGCAACCCCATACCGAACTGCTATACTATAAAGAAGTTTCATGGGGCGTCGGTTTGTCCGGCATGGTGCCAGTTCAGTTTGGCCCAGCGTTCGGCTCATCGGTTGTGTTGTTGGTTTGTCCGGCGCATGGCATGGCGCCGCTGGATTTGCTGCCAGTTTGGTCGCAGAACCCCCCTCCCAAACGGCTAATTTTCTCCCTTGGACTATATATACCCTCTCTTCCTTGATATGGGGGTGGCCCGATCTTCTCAGTAAGTGAAGGTGGTAGGTGATGATAGTGGGTGGAGATAACTTGTATGCCGCTCACGAACCTCTCGACCGATCCCTGATGCCAATGCAACAGCTCTCAACCCTTGTAGATATTCGTAACTTCACACACTTGCGCTCATAGATGCTGACCACGAAGCGGTTTGCAATCTTATAATCCCCAATGGAATAGCAAATCACACGAAACTTGCAATTGGCTAAATCCCAATGGATCAACTAATTGCACTTGATTGATAGTAGAAAATACACCAGGTCGATATGAATTGGTGCAGGGGTTTAATTGGAAGCAAGTAGCAACTCAACGAATATAGGGTTGACTTTAAACATGGTCTAAACCAAGCTATGGGGCATCCTAGGTCTTATAAGGACGGTTGGGACGTCCAAAAACCGAAATAGGGACGTGTTTGACTCAAACTGATACAAGCTGACTCAGACCAGATTTGGTCGGCGGACGAACATTCCGGCTGGTATGCGCCGGATATTCCTGTAACACCCCAAGCCAACCAAGCACTTGAGATGTTACCACATATACTGCACATGAAACAAACTAAGACTTTTTAGGAAAAAATCGACAGAGTCTCCTTTATTTTTGGAACATCCACGATAGGCAATAATATAAACCCAATAGTACAAGGATAAAACTTAATAAAAAGTAAACGCACATTCAACCGTATAAGTATCCAATACCACAACTACAAAAAAACTACCATCCGAACACAATACTGGTAATAGTGTCTAGCAAGAAAAACCAAGAAAGTCTAAGTGATAAACTTCCGCATACTCCGAAACCATTTATGACAAGAATGATTCCTATTGATCAAAATCGGAGCTCCAAAATATTTGTGAGGATTGTGTGAAACGTGAGGTGATAATTGTGAAGGTGCTACTCCTAGAACTCCCCATGCATGACGTCATCAAGGTTTACCTAAAAACATGAAAGCGACAACATTGAGTACAAATACTCAACAAGTTCATAAACAAATAGTAACTTCACATAAATCAAAACACTATGACGATATTAAACAGCATTCATCCATTAGAACATAATAGTATGCCCTACATGTCTATATGCTCATCTCATCTCATCATGAATACCGGTATCGCTCGAGTGGACTGATTCATTGCAAATGTATCTATAATTTTTGATGTTTCATGCTTGGTTTTATCCACTTTCTTGTGTTTTGTTCCAACTTTGGAGTAGTTTTCATATGATTTCTTGGACTAACCTATTAACAAGATGCCACAGTGCCAGTTGCCTGTTTTCTGCTATTTTTGGTTCCAGGAAGTCAGAAAATGAATATTCTCGGAATTGGACGGGACAAAAGCCAAAGTCGATATTTTCCTGGAAGATTCACGGAGCCAGAAGGAGAGCCGGAGAGGGGCCATAGGGTGGCCACACCACCCCATGGCGTGGGTCCACCTAGGCCGCGCCAGGGCATGGTGTGGGCCCCCTGGCCGCCCACCGACCTTGCCCTCTGCCCTATAAGAAGCCTCCCGATACCAAAACCCTAAATCATCAACCAGAAATCCACGAAAAGTTCCGCTGCGCTGCCGCCACCGAAGGGGAGATTCGGGGGACAGAAAGTCTCTGTTCCGGCACCCTGCCGGGACGGGGAAGTGCCCCCGGAGCCATCTCCATCGATCTCCACCACCATCTCCATCACCATTGTTGATTCCCATGATGAGGAGGGAGTAGTTCTCTCTCGAGGCTAAGGGTTCTACCGGTAGCTATGTGTTCATCTCTCTCACTATGCATGATCTTATTGTGATCATGAGCTTGTAATCTATAGATCTACCTTGCTACTCAAGTGCTTTAATAGATCTCTGCTCTCCCCATGTGTGTGAAAGTGACAGCGTGCACACCATGGTGGCACTTAGGCTAGAGATTACAAATACTTGTTATGAGTTATATTTGGAGTTGGATGTCTTTATGAAATTGTGGTGTTTGTTGGACCTATCTAGTGCTCAAGGGGACAGTGTGGGGTTTTCTAGATGGGAAAGGCTTACTTTGAGGTGTGTTGTTATAGCCCTACCATGGATTAGAGTGTCCAACCGGAGAGTAGTTAAGAGTAGTATCATGAAGATAATATATCTATATGAGAGTGTTCACTAGTGAAAGTATGATCCCTAGGCCTTGTTTCTTAGCATTGACACACCGTTTGCTACTAGATCTGTTACATGATTGCTTGCTTCCATCTTTATTTCAGTTTTCCTTTAGTCTCTTCCACACCATCAAGTTATTTTCTATCACCGTTACCACTTATAATTATCCATCCCACTTGTGTTTCACTATCTCTTCGCCGATCTAGTGCACCTATACACCTGACAAGTGTATTGGGTGTGTTGGGGACACAAGAGACTTCTTGTATCTTGATTGCAGGGTTGCTTGAGAGGGGATACCTTTGACCACTTCCTCCCTGAGTTCGATATACCTTGGGTGATCCACTTAAGGGAAAACTTGCTGCTGTTCTACAAACCTCTGTAGTTGGAGGCCCAACAACTGTCTACAAGAATAGAAGTGCATAGACATCAAGCGATTTTCTGGCGTTGTTGCCGGGGAGGTAAGGTAAAAGGTACTCACATCCTCCGGTGTGAGTGCTCGAAGTTATTTCCTTTAGATTCTGCAATTTTGTCTTTTTGTTTCTTGTTTTCACTAGTTAGGCTTAATGGAAAACAACAACAAAATTAGAGAGCTTTATAGTCTTTATCTTGAGTTAGGACATGAAGTGTTTGAAGAGAAAATTAAAAAACCTATGGATCTTTATTTGCATGCTAATAGCAATGTTGTTAGTATGAATTCTTTGGACACCATTATTGCTAATGCTATGGAAAAGTCTAAGCTTGGGGAAGCTGGTTGTGATGAGCATGATATTTTTAGTCCCCCAGGCATGGAGGAGAAAATTTACTTTGATGATATTATGCCTCCAATATATGATGATTACAATGATGAATATGATATTTTCAGTCCACCTAATATTAAGGAGGAAATTAATTATGATTACAATATGCCTCCTATATTTGATGATTATGGTGATGAGAATAATAATGATAGCTATTTTGTTGAATTTGCTCCCACTACAATTAATAAGAATGACTATGCTTATGTGGGGAGTATTAATTCTTCTATGCATGTGTCTCAGGATAAGAATGTTTCTTGTGATAGTTATATTGTTAATTTTATTCATGATGCTACTGAAAGTTATTATGAGAGAGGGAAACATGGTTTTATGTGTCTCAATAATATTAAGTTTCCCCTCTTTATGTTGAAAGTCTTGAAGTTGCACTTGTTTTGCTTTACTATGCTTGTTTCTTTGTGCTTTCATGAGTTGTTTCTTTACAAGATTCCTATGCATAGGAAGTGGGTTAGACTAAATGTGTTTTGAATTTGCTTCTTGATGCTCTCTTTTACTTCAATTCATATTTCCTATGTGAGCATCTTCTCAAACTATCATGCCTAGCTTAAAGGCGTTAAAGAAAAGTACTTATTGGAAGATAACCCAAAAATTTTAGATGAGTCTTGAAAGTTATTACTTCAGTAATAACCTCTAATGAGAGAGAAGTAATGATTGGGAAAGTTGCTGTCCCGAAACAGATTTTTGTGTGCTTCACCGTAAAAATTTGTGAGAGAGCTCTGTATGTCGGATTGAGCTGTAATTTTTTGTGCTTCTGCCCCAGGTTGTTATCTAACTTTTGTTAGTTCAACACTTTTAGATTTGAGCAACATAAGGTCTTCGAAAAAATTCGTATTTACCTGCTGGTCTGTTTTGACAGATTTCTGCCATTTTCTGTATTTGCTTCTTGTTGGTTCTTTTTTGAGTTCTTTTGGGAAATTGAGCTTTTTGAGGGAAGTGCTACAGTAGATAGTGTTCTAATGGAAGTTTATTTGGTGTTAGAACTGAACCTTAAGACTTATTATCTTGAGTGCACTAAGGTTGCTAATAAAGATTGTGTGAAGTTTTGTATGAAGGAAAAATTTCAGGTGTATGGAAGGAATGAGTAATGAGATGAAGGATGGACTAAAACTCAAGCTTGGGGATGCCACGCGTGTCACCCCAAGAAATATCCAAGAAGTACAAGCGTCAAAGCTTGGGGATGCCCAAGGCATCCCCTCTTTATCAATAAAAATTCCAGGTTTCTTCCAAACGCTTCATTTTATTGTTTCATGCACAGTTGTGTTGTTCTTGGAGCGTATTCTTTTCGTTTTTGTTTTGGTTTTTCATTTTCTTGGTTTTCTTAGTTTGCTTGAATAAATTGGTTTGACCTCCTCTTTCATACATTGGTTTGCACATAGTTTGGTTTGGTTTGGAAAAGAGTAGGAAAGTTCATGCTTATGTGGTAAAAAGAGCTCATTTTTGACTGTGGCCTATGCTTTGTCGTGCCATGCTTGATATTGTTTTGGATTTATGCTTAGTATTCTTTGCTGTAGCATGACTTGTTATAAACAATTGAGATTGCTTAATGTGCCTTGGATGAATCATGCATTGTTTTAGCATATTAAAGCATAGTATAGTGGTATTCTCCTTTGATACTTTATTTGGGTTGACTTGGCGCATGCTCACACCATGTTATGACTATCTCAAGTCACCATAGCCTTTATGATCCTTTAGTTTTCAACTTGTAGTATCACTTTATGCTTTGATCAATGATGTTTTGTCGCTCTCCATGATTATGGCCATTATTGCTCTCTTAGTTTGTCGCTCCCAGTCTTTTGCTAGCCTCCACAACAAAGTATGAGTTCCACTCATGCATCCAACTCCCTAAACCAAGTTATTCCAAAGAGTCCACCATACCTACCTACTAGCTTATGCTATTCCAAGTATATTCATGCTTTTGTTTACCTTCCAAATTAAACTTGTTATGAGAAAACTAGTGATTAAAGCTCTCACGAACTTGATGGCACACTTTACTTTACTTGCCCTTAATAAACTTGAACCATTGTGTTGTCTATGTTGTATATGCTTGCACTTATTCATCAGGAATTAGCAGAACCATGCTTTCATGGGGAACGCTTTCAACATTGCACTTGGTACTTGTACCTAGTTGATATCATGCTCTTTTGTATATGGATGTCGTCGGTGTGAAATGAAAGGGGAGCTTGTAAGTCCATGGAGTTATGTATATGTGTTAGAGAAATGCCTGAGCCGCTGGTCTAATCCATGCTGACATGGTGGAAACCTGCAGCGTAACCATAATGAGCTGTCTATGAAGCATTCTTCTGATAAAAAAGGAGTCCTATATTGAGAAAAAAAAGATTATGAAAAGAGGAAAGAGAGAAAAAAGCACCATATTCCCATGGTAAATAAGAAGAATGCTGAGATGCTCGTTGTCTGCTTGCCTTGTCATTTTGATATGGGGATTCTTCCGTATCATCGGGCAAGGGGTACCCCGTTGGCGGTTCTCTATGATACACATGTACTTACAATGACAAGAACTTACCGGTGACTAAACTTGAGTAGCATGAGGAGCGGCCCTCATATACAAGGGACATGAGATTCCTAACTTATACTTCGTCAAGCATGTACACCATAGTTTGTTCACTTTAACCTTAATCACTTCAAGATGCTTATGATAGGGGCAATGAGAGCTGAAAGCTATTAAGTACCATAATTTTTGGAAGCTCTTTATGAGACTTGAATCCCTGCTTCCTTCTATGAAGGCCTTTCTTCCACCATTATATTGAGTCTCCACATTCTATCTTTATGCACCTACTTTGAGAGCATAGTGGCCATTCTTAGTTCTATGTGCATTGTCCCAAGACTAGTTGATTGATGCATAACTTGATATTGCTTGTTTTAAACTATTTGTATCTAGTCACTCTTATGAACTTTGAAGGTGTCCTATGCATTTATATTTGCTACTCTATGAGGGACAAGCTGAATACTATTATGCTATGTTTTCTTTATGTGAAACAAACAAACGTCTTGCAAAGCATTGTTATTCATGAATCTTTTGTTTGTGCCTTTTCATGTTGCATCATAGTTTCTTTGTCTTATTGCTAGAACTTTGTCTTTCATGTTATGCTTGAAGTACTATGATCCCACCTTTGAATGTTTTACAAATACTTTGATCAAGTTTATGATGGTGGATGTCACCTCAAAAATTATTCTTTCTTTTTATCACTTACCTACTCGAGGACGAGCAGGAGTTAAGCTTGGGGATGTTGATACATTGTAAATGTATCTATAATTTTTGATGTTCCATGCTTGGTTTTATCCACTTTCTTATGTTTTGTTCCAACTTTGGAGTACTTTTCATATGATTTCTTGGGCTAACCTATTAACAAGATGCCACAGTGCCAGTTGCCTGTTTTCTGCTGTTTTTTGTTCCAGGAAGTCAAAAAATGAATATTCTCAGAATTGGACGGGACAAAAGCCAAAGTCGATATTTTCCCGAAAGATTCACGGAGCCAGAAGGAGAGCCGGAGAGGGGCCACAGGGTGGCCACACCACCCCATGGCGCGGGTCCACCTAGGCCACGCCAGGGCATGGTGTGGTCCCCCTGGCCGCCCACCGACCTTGCCCTCTGCCCTATAAGAAGCCTCCCGATACCAAAACCCTAAATCATCAACCAGAAATCCACGAAAAGTTTCGCTGCACCACCGCCACCGAAGGGGAGATTCAGGGGACAGAAAGTCTCTGTTCCGGCACCCTGCCGGGATGGGGAAGTGCCCCCGGAGCCATCTCCATCGATCTCCACCACCATCTCCATGACCATTGCTGATTCCCATGATGAGGAGGGAGTAGTTCTCTCTCGAGGCTAAGGGTTCTACCGGTAGCTATGTGTTCATCTCTCTCACTATGCATGATCTTATTGTGATCATGAGCTTGTAATCTATAGATCTACCTTGCTACTCAAGTGCTTTAATAGATCTCTGCTCTCCCCATGTGTGTGAAAGTGACAGCGTGGACACCATGGTGGCACTTAGGCTAGAGATCACAAATACTTGTTATGAATTATATTTGGAGTTGGATGTCTTTATGAAATTGTGGTGTTTGTTGGACCTATCTAGTGCTCAAGGTGACAGTGTGGGGTTTTCTAGATGGGAAAGGCTTACTTTGAGGTGTGATGTTATAGCCCTACCATGGATTAGAGTGTCCAACCAGAGAGTAGTTAAGAGTAGTATCATGAAGATAATATATCTATATGAGAGTGTTCACTAGTGAAAGTATGATCCCTAGGCCTTGTTTCTTAGCATTGACACACCGTTTGCTACTAGATCTGTTACATGTTTGCTTGCTTCCATCTTTATTTCAGTTTTCCTTTAGTCTCTTCCACACCATCAAGTTATTTTCTATCACCGTTACCACTTATAATTATCCATCCCACTTGTGTTTCACTATCACTTCGCCGAACTAGTGCACCTATACACCTGACAAGTGTATTGGGTGTGTTGGGGACACAAGAGACTTCTTGTATCTTGATTGCAGGGTTGCTTGAGAGGGGATACCTTTGACCACTTCCTCCCTGAGTTTGATAAACCTTGGGTGATCTACTTAAGGGAAAACTTGCTGCTGTTCTACAAACCTCTGCACTTGGTGGCCCAACAACTGTCTACAAGAATAGAAGTGCGTAGACATCATGGACACCCGTCGGCATCCACTTGCTACAACTCGTGGAAGGTGCCTCTAAAGTGGGTCACGACCCATCAATGAAGGTCGCATTGTGCCCACCTAAGTAGGTCAATTATCATCATTATCATCATGGGTATGAAAAGTATGCATAATACGCTCATGCCATCATCATCATCTTTATCATTGTCATCATGGTCATATCATAAGCATTAAAACATTGAGTGAATAGAGATATGCAAAATTCACTATCTGTTGGCACAAACTGTGAATTGTAGGACTATGATAGGGCCTTGGGCCTAGCCCGATGGTTTCCTTCCTCTCGTACACAAGAAATAAAAGAAGAAAACTAGTGTTTTACTCATAAAACACAACGAGGACAGCTGGTTTTAGCTACAGGTTTAGAACGGCAGGTCAAAGGTTCAAGTGCTACTGTACTCTATTTTCACTTCATTCATTTTGTATTGTTTTTCTCCCACCCCATACAAACAGTAACATATTTATAAATAATTGAATTACTTTTGAAAGGATCGAGTAAGCACAAAACATTAGTATCAAAATTTGGGGTATGAGATTCTTACCCCCTTAAATAGAATTCGACCCTGAATTCTTTCTCGTTCTTCTACTTGCACAAATAAACATAATAGGAAAGCATAATCACGCATCACATATCAGCCATGAATAACTCTTGATACTTCTCGCGCATGCGGGACTAAAGTTCCTAAGTCGCCTCACGCTTAGTTTGTTGTGACTAAAGAACCTTCACATATTTTAGTATCCTATTCCAATCAGTCTCTCATACTCTTCTAATATCCTCATAGGGTGAACCTCAAAGGTTAAATCTTGCTCAATCTTAATTGGTTCCATGGTAATCTGTCATTCTAGATCGAAAATGCTTGCGCAACATGGATACATGGAACACATCATGCACACCTTTCATCGACTCTGGCAACTCAAGTCGATAGGCTAGTTTTACCACTCGTGCCAATATCAAGAAAGATCCAATGTATCACGGACTAAGCTTTCCTTTGATGTTAAATCTTATAACACCTTTAGTGGGTGACACCATTAAGAGTACATCCTCCCCAACTTGAAATTCCACCTTTGACCTCTTCAAATCAGCATAGCTCTTTTGCCTACACTATGCTGCCAACATATGTTGTCTAATCTCATCTACCCTCTTTGTAGCTTGTTGAACCCAATCAGGTCCAAGCACTGCCTTCTCACCCACAGCATCCCAACACAATGGAGATCTACACTCTCTTCCATATAGAGCCTCGTAAGGCGCCATACGTATGCTAGCCTGATAACTGTTATTATAAGCAAACTCCGCAAGTGGTAAGTGATCCTCCCAGCTCCCTTGCTAGGATAGGACACAACACCTCAACATATCTTCGAGCTTTTGGATTGTACGCTCTGAATGGCCATCTGTCTGGGGATGAAACGACATACTAAGTCTCATGTGCATCCCCAAGGCACTCTGCAAGCTCTCCCAGAACTTTGATACAAACTTAGCATCCTGATCAGAAGTAATTGTTTTAGGAGCCCCATGCAAACTTAATATCTCCCTTACATATATCAGTGCCAAGTCACTTGTAGAGTCTGTGGTGCGGATAGGAATAAAATGAGCAACTTTGCTAAGTTGATCCACGACCACCCATACTGCATCTTTCCCCCTTCGTGTACGAGGTATCCCAGCCATAAATCCATGGCAATATCATCACATGGCCATTCCGGAACCTCTAAGGATTGTAGCAGTCCTGCTGGCCGTTTACACTCAGCCTTTACTTGTTGACAAATGCCACAAGAGGACACATATTTGGCCACGTCAACTTTCATTCTTTTCCACCAATAAGTTTGTTTTCAGGTCTTGATACATCTTTGTCTCCCTGGGATGAACGGTGTAGGGGGTACGATGTGCCTCCTGAAGGATGTCGTCCTTCACCTGAGACTTTTGTGGCACACACGGACAACCATGAAACTGAACTGCCCTAGTCTCGTCTATACTAAACTCGCCGGTTCTGCCTTGTAGAATGTGCTCTTGCACTTGTTGTAACAGACAATCACTTTGTTGTGCCTCTCTCACTCTATCTAGAATAGCTGACTGAAGGATGAGTTGAGTTTCCTCTTGCGCTAGACCCACAAAACAATATGACACGCCCATCTGTTCAAAATCAGCAACAAGAGAATCCAAAGTGGGAGGTGCAGACTTGCGGCTAAGAGTATCTGCAACAACATTTGCCCTTCCTAGATTGTATTGGATAGTGAGGTGCTGGCCCAAAATATATCGAGCTCGTTGGGGAACCCCAAGAGGAAGGTATGATGAGCACAGCAGCAAGTTTTCCCTCAGTTATGAAACCAAGGTTATCAAACCAGTAGGAGCAAGGAAACACCTCCAAGGTGTTGTTTCCAACTTGGAATCCTGCACAACACAACCACAGAACTTTGCCCCCAACTTACAGTGAGGTTGTCAATCTCACCGGTTTTGCTGAAAACAAAGGATCAAACGTATTGTGTGGAATATATTAATAGCTTGCAGAAAGTAAACAGAAAACAGTAAACAGTTGTAGATTGATGGTAAAGAAAGTACCGGGGTCCATAGTTCACTAGTGGTGATTCTCCTTAAGATAGAATACATGCTAGGTGAACAAATTACAGCGTGGCAATTGACAAACATCGAGAAAGCATACATGCATATACTAATCATCTTGATTACTATGAGATTTGATTGGGCATTACAACATTATACATAGACCGTAATCCAACTGCATCTATGACTAATAATCCACCTTTAGGTTATCAATCCGAACCCCCTCCAGTATTAAGTTGCAAGCAACAGATAATTGCATTACGCATTGCATGTAAAGTAAACAATATGATTGTTCTATGAACAATGGATTGTTGTTTTCTCCCTAGTAGCAACAGCACATCTAGTACCTTAGAGATTTCTGTCACTTCCCCAGATTACTAGAGGCATGAACCCACTATCGAGCATAAATACTCCCTCTTGGAGTTGCTAGCATCTACTCGGCCAAGATATCTACTAACAATGGAGAGCATGCAAGATCACAAATAACAAAGACATGATAGAATCAATAATCAATCTGAAATAGCATCTCAATATCCATCTGATCCCCGCAAACACAACATGTAGATTAGAAATAGATGATCTTGATCATGAACGGAGCCCACAAGATCTAAACATGGTAGCACAAAGGAGAAGAACCAACCATCTAGCTACTACATGGACCCGTAGTCCAAGGATGAACTACTCACACATCACACCGTAGGCTTGCATGGTGATGAAGAAGGCCTCCAGGGTGAATTCTCCCCTCCGGCAGGGTGCCGGGAAGAGCTTCAGATCCCTCCTGATCTAGGGATGGAGATGACAGCAGCTACAAACTCTTTCGTGGAATTTTGATCGGGTACTTAGGGTTTCTGTATCGGAGGCATCTTATAGGCGAAAGGGGAGGCCGAGGGGGTGCCCAAGGTGGCCGCACCACTCCCTAGCGCGGGTCAGGCCTGGCCGCGCGTCCAAGTGGTGTGGCTGGCCCCTGGCCCCTCTCCGTCTCATATTCTGGGTCCGTGTCCCCCTCGGTGAAATATTGACTTTGGCTTTTGTCCCGTCCAATTCCGAGAATATTCATTTTCTGACTTTCCTAGAACCAAAAATAGCAGAAAACAGGCAGCTGGCACTGTGGCATCTTGTTAATAGGTTAGTCCAAGAAAGTGTATAAAAAGTACTCCAAAGTGTGGACAAAACATAAGAAAGTAGATATAAACCAAGCATGGAACATCAAAAATTATAGATACATTTGCAACGTATCAACATCCCTAAGCTTAACTCCTGCTCGTCCTCGAGTAGGTAAGTGATAAAAAGAAAGAATAAGTTTTTAGGTGACATGCACCATCATAAACTTGATCAAAGTATTTGTAAAACATTGATAGCTGGGATCATAGTACTTCAACATAGCATGAAAGATAAAGTTCTAACAATAAGACATAGCAACTATGTTGTAACATGAAAAGGCACAAACAAAAGATTCATGAATAACAATGCTTTGCAAGACGTTTGTTTGTTTCACATAAAGTAAACATAGCATAGTGGCATTCAGCTTGTCCCTCATAGAGTAGCAAACATAAATGCATAGGACACCTTCAAAGTTTATAAGGGTGACTAGATACAAATAGTTTAAGAACAAGCAATATCAAAGTTATGCATCAATCAACAAGTCTTAGGACAATGCACATATAACTAAGAATGGCCACTATGCTCTCTCAATAGGTGCATAAAGATAGAAGGTGGAGACTCAACATAAAAGTAAAAGAAAGGCCTTCATAGAAGGAAGCAGGGATTCAAGTTTCATAAAGAGCTTTCAAAAATTATGGTACTTATTAGCTTTCAGCTCTCATTGCCCCTATCATAAGCATCTTGAAGTGATTAAGGTTAAAGTGAACAAATTATGGAGTATATGCTTGACAAAGTATAAGTTGGAAATCTCATGTCCCCTGAATACGAGGGCCGCTCCTCATGCTACTCAAGTTTAGTTACCGGTAAGTTCTTGTCATAGTAAGTACATGTGTATCATAGAGAACCACCAACGGGGTACCCCTTGCCTGATGATACGGAAGAATCCCCATATCAAAATGACAAGGCAAGCAGATAATGAGAATCTCAACAATCTTCTTATTTACCATGGGAAAATGGTGCTTTTTTCTCTCGTTCCTCTTTTCCCATATGTCTTCTCTTTTTCTTTTTCTCAATATTTATCTCTTTTTTTATAAGAAGAATGCTTCATAGACAGCTCATTATGGTTATGCTACAGGTTTCCACCATGATTAGGCATGGATTAGACCGGTGGCCCAGGCATTTCTCTAACACACATACATAACTCCATGGACTTACAAGCTCCCCTTTCATTTCACACCGACAACATCCATAGACAAAAGAGCATGATATCAACTAGGTACAAAGTACAAGTGCAATGTTGAAAGCGTTCCCCATGATAGCATGGTTCTGCTAATCCCCAACATACAAGTGCAAGCATATACAACATAGACGACACAATGGTTCAAGTTTATTAAGGGCAAGAAAAGTAAAGTGTGCCATCAAGTTCATGAGAGCTTTAATCACTAGTTTTCTCATAACAAGTTTAATTCGGAAGGTAGATAAAAACATGAATATAGTTGGAATAGAAAATGCTAATAGGTAGGTATGGTGGACTCTTTGGAACAACTTGGTTTTATTTGGAGTTGGATGCATGAGTGGAACTCATACTTGGTTATGGAGGCTAGCAAAAGACTGGGAGCGACCAACTAAGAGAGCAATAATGGCCATAATCATGCAAAGCGACAAAACATCATTATAATGCATAAAGTGATATTATAAGTCGAAAACCAAAGGATCATAGAGGCTATGGTGACTTGGGATAGTCGTAACATGGTGTGAGCATGCACCAAGTCAACCCAAATAAAGCATCAAAGGTGAATACCACAATACTATGCTTTAATATGCTAAAACAACGCATGATTCTACCAAGGCACATTAAACAATCTCAATTGTTTATAACATGTCATGCTACAGCAAAGATCACTAAGCATAAAGCCAAAACAATATCAACCATGACATGACAAAGCATAGGCCACAGTCAAAAACAAGCTCTCTTTTACCACTTAAGCATGAACTTTCCTACTCTTTTCCAATCCAAACCAAACTATTTGAAAACTGATGTATGAAAGAGGGGGTCCAACCAAACTAAGAAAACCAAGAAAACGAAAACCAAAAACAAAAACAAAGACCCTCCAAGAACAACACAATTGTGCATAAAACAATAAAAATGAAATGTTTGGAAGAAACCTAGGATTTTTATTGATGAAGAAGGGGATGCCTTAGGCATCCCCAAGCTTTGACGCTTGTACTTCTTGGATATTTCTTGGAGTGACACGCGTGTCATCCCCAAGCTTGAGCTTTAGTCCATTCTTCATCTCATTACATCATTCTCTCCATACACCTGAGATTTTTTTTCATACAAAACTTCACATAATCTTTATTAGCAACATTAGTGCACTCAAGATAATAAGTATTTGGGTTTAGTTTCAACACTAATAAAACTTCCATTAATACACAAGCTACTGTAGTACTTCCCTTGAAAAGCTCAATTCCCCAAAGAGAACTCAAAAAGAAATCAACTAGAAGCAAATGCAAATAATGGCAGAAATCTGTCAAAACAGACCAGCAGGTAAAAACCATTTTTTCGAAGACCTTCTGTTGCTCAAATCGAAAAGTGTTGAACTAACGAAAGTTAGATAACAATCTGGGGCAGAAGCACAAAAATTCACGCCTCAAAAAACGTACAAAGATTTTACACGAATTTTTACAGTGAAGCACAAAAATCTATTTCGGGAAAGCAACTTTCCCAAGCATTACTTCTCTCTCATTAGAGGTTACTCTTGGCACAAAAAGCAAATAAAAAGGATAAGGAGCGGTTATTACTGAATTAATAACTTTCAAGACTCATCTAAAACTTTTGGGTTATCTCCCAATAAGTACTTTTCTTTAACGCCTTTAAGTTAGGCATAAGAAGCAAGAAAAAGAATCAAGTGTTCTCAAATGAAGGAGCATTAAGATTGATGCCAGAAATATCTTCAACAAGGCAAGGTATCTCATCCAAATAAGTTCTAGAGGATCCTTTCTCAATGCTTTTGGGTTCACTACTTTCATCAAATGGGTTTTCACGAACAATCCAATTAAGATTCTTTTCTATGGCTTCATGCATTGCTACAAGTTTGAAAGGTATTGTTATCTTAATTTCCTCCCCATTAGGTTCGGTTTTGTTCATCTTTTCTCGTATACCAATAACATATACACATGAGCCTAGCATATTAAAATGTTCAAAGACTTTTCTAGCTTCCTTGGCAACATCATAGAATTCCTTAAGCAAAGTTTCCAGAATAAAATCTCTCTTTTTAGGGTCCTCAATTTCCTTAAGTTTAAGAAACATTACTTGCATTAAGGGGTTAAGGTTAACAAACCTAGCTCCCAACATGTGAACTAAAGAATCTGCAGCAATTTCATAATTTGGAGCAAGTTCTGCAAGGGATCTATCCTCAATATCCTCATGCTTACTAACATGATTAAAGAACTCTTCAATATTATCTTTTCCAATTATAGAGCCACTACCTATTGAAAGGTCTTTCAGGGTGAATTTAGGGATCAACATGGTGAGTTAAGAAAGAGGTAGCAACTATAGAAAGACTTAATTTTTTTGTGTTTTTAATAAAGAAAGCAAACTAGTAGAACTATTTTTTGTGTGTTTTTGATAAAGAAACAAGCAAACAAAGCAAAAATAAACTAAGAAAAACAAATAAAACAAAGTAAAGAGATTGGTTATGAGGGACTCCCCTTGTGAAGATGTCCTTGACTCTCTGGCAACAGCGCCAGAAAAAGAGCTTAATGGCCCAAAATATATCGAGCTCATTGGGGAACCCCAAGAGGAAGGTATGATGAGCACAACAGCAAGTTTTCTCTCAGTTATGAAACCAAGGTTATCAAACCAGTAGGAGCAAGGAAACACCTCCAAGGTGTTGTTTCCAACTTGGAATCCCGCACAACACAACCACAAAACTTTGCCCCCAACTTATAGTGAGGTTGTCAATCTCACCGGTTTTGCTGAAAACAAAGGATCAAACGTATTGTGTGGAAGATATTAATAGCTTGCAGAAAGTAAACAGAAAACAGTAAACAGTTGTAGATTGATGGTAAAGAAAGGACCGGGGTCCATAGTTCACTAGTGGTGATTCTCCTTAAGATAGAATACATGCTAGGTGAACAAATTACAGCGTGGCAATTGACAAACATCGAGAAAGCATACATGCATATACTAATCATCTTGATTACTATGAGATTTGATTGGGCGTTACAACATTATACTAGACCGTAATCCAACTGCATCTATGACTAATAATCCACCTTCAGGTTATCAATCCGAACCCCCTCCAGTATTAAGTTGCAAGCAACAGATAATTGCATTACGCATTGCATGTAAAGTAAACAATACGATTGTTCTATGAACAATGGATTGTTGTTTTCTCCCTAGTAGCAACAACACATCTAGTACCTTAGAGATTTATGTCACTTCCCCAGATTACTAGAGGCATGAACCCACTATCGAGCATAAATACTCCCTCTTGGAGTTGCTAGCATCTACTCGGCCAAGATATCTACTAACAATGGAGAGCATGCAAGATCACAAATAACAAAGACATGATAGAATCATTAATCAATCTGAAATAGCATCTCAATATCCATCTGATCCCCGCAAACACAACATGTAGATTACAAATAGATGATCTTGATCATGAACAGAGCTCACAAGATCTAGACATGGTAGCACAAAGGAGAAGAACCAACCATCTAGCTACTACATGGACCCGTAGTCCAAGGATGAACTACTCACACATCACACCGGCTTGCATGGTGATGAAGAAGGCCTCTAGGGTGAATTCTCCCCTCCGTTAGGGTGCCGGGAAGAGCTTCAGATCCCTCCTGATCTAGGGATGGAGATGACGGCAGCTACAAACTCTTTCGTGGAATTTTGATCGGGTACTTAGGGTTTTTGTATCGGAGGCATCTTATAGGCGAAAGGGGAGGACGAGGGGGTGCCCAAGGTGGCCGCACCACCCCCTGGTGCGGGCC
Organism: Avena sativa; assembly: GCA_916181665.1. Taxonomy (NCBI): domain Eukaryota; kingdom Viridiplantae; phylum Streptophyta; class Magnoliopsida; order Poales; family Poaceae; genus Avena; species Avena sativa. Next base: position 454,305,459 of record OV702288.1, on the reverse strand, counting down.
AGGCCTGGCCGTGTGGCCAGGTGAGGTGGCGGCCCCTGGCCCCTCTCCGGCTCGTATTCTGGCTCCGTGTCCCCCTCGGTGAAATACTGACTTTGGCTTTTGTCCCGTCCAATTCCGAGAATATTCATTTTCTGACTTTCCTGGAACCAAAAACAGCAGAAAACAGGCAGCTGGCACCGTGGCATCTTGTTAATAGGTTAGTCCAAGAAAGTGTATAAAAAGTACTCCAAAGTATGGATAAAACATAAGAAAGTAGATATAAACCAAGCATGGAACATCAAAAATTATAGATACATTTGCAACGTATCATGAGGTCATAGTCCTTTATCAACTCTAGCCACCGTCTTTGCCTCAGGTTCAACTCCTTCTGTGTGAATAAGTATTTGAGACTTTTATGATCGGTGAAAATATCACAAGATTCTCCATAAAGATAATGCCTCCAAATCTTGAGTGCGAACACCACAAATGAAAGCTCTAGATCATGGGTAGGATAATTCTACTCATGCTTTTTCAATTGCGTTGAAGCATAAGCAATAACTTTTCCCTCTTGCATCAGAACACACCCAAGTCCAACTATAGAATCATCAGAGTAGACTGTGAAGCACTTTCCTGGCTCTAGAAGAGTGAGGATAGGAGTAGTCACCAGGATATTCTTGAGAATCGAGAAGCTATTTTCACACTCATCAGTCCACTTGAATTTCACCTTCTTTTGGGTTAATATAGTCATTAGCTTGGCGATAATAGAAAAAGCCTACACAAATTTCCTATAATAATCCGCTAAGCCTAAGAAACTTCTCACTTCCTTGACATTGGATGGTCTCGGCCAATCCATGATCGCGGAAACCTTACTAGGATCAACCAATATGCCCTATTGGTTAATAACATGACCTAGAAAAGCCACTTCTGATAGCCAAAACTCACATTTCTTTAGCTTTGCATAGAATTTATTCTTCCTCAGAGTCTCAAGCACAAGTCTCAAATGATGCTCATGCTATTCTTCTGTCTTGGAATATATGAGGATATCATCAGTGAACACTACCACAAAGTTATCAAGGAACCTGTGTAGCATATTGTTCATTGTCTCCATAAATATGGCAGGATCATTGGTTAGTCCATAAGATATAACTTTATTTTCATAATGCCCATACTTGGTGGAGAAGGCAGTCTTCTCAATATCCTATTCCCGCACACGAATCTGATTGTAGCCAGACTAAAGATCAATCTTGGAGAACACCTTAGCTCCATTTAGCTGATCAAACAAATCCTATGCGGGGCAATGGATATTTGTTCTTGATGGTTACCGCATTAAGCCCACAGTAATCTACGCACTTCTGCCAACTACCATCCCTCTTGGATGTAAACATTATAGGTGCCGCCCAAGGTGAGACACTCCGTCGTATCAAATCTTTGGATAATAAATCATCCAACTGCTTCTTCAATTCTTCTTGGAATGGTCGTGACAATTGGTAAGGAGGCATGATACGTTGCAAACGTATCCATAATTTTTGATGTTCCATGTTTGGTTTTATCTACTTTATTGTGTTTGTCCACACTTTGGAGTACTTTCTATACACTTTCTTGGACTAACCTATTAATAAGAGCCACAGTGCCAGCTGCCTGTTTTCTGCTGTTTTTGGTTCCAGGAATGTCAGAAAATGAATATTCTCGGAATTGGACGGGACAAAAGCCAAAGTCAGTTTTTCACCGAGGGACACCCGGAGAGAGAACACGATACCGAGAGGGGCCAGGGGGCGCCACACCACCTGGCTGCATGGCCCAGCCTGGCCCGTGCCAGGGGGTGGTCTGGCCGCCTCCGGCACCCCCTCGGCCTCACCTTTCGCCTATAAGATGCCTCCGATACAGAAACCCTAAGTACCCGATCAAAATTCCATGAAAGATTATGTAGCCGCCGTCATCTCCATCCCTAGATCGGGAGGGATCTGAAGCTCTTCCCGGCACCTTGCCGGAGAGGGGAATTCACCCTGGAGGCCTTCTTCATCACCATGCAAGCCTCCGGTGTGATGCGTGAGTAGTTCATCTCTGCACTACGGGTCCATGTAGTAGCTAGATGGCTGGTTCTCCTCCTTTGTGCTATCATGTTTAGATCTTGTGAGCTCCGTTCATGATCAAGATCATCTATTTGTAATTCTACATGTTGTGTTTGCGGGCATCCGGTGGATATTGAGATGCTATTTCAGATTGATTATTGATTCTATCATGTCTTTGTTATTTGTGATCTTGCATGCTTTCCGTTATTAGTAGCTATCTTGGCCAAGTAGATGCTAGCAACTCCAAGAGTTAGTATTTATGCTCGATAGTGGGTTCATGCCTCTAGTAATCTGGGGAAGTGACAGAAATCTCTAAGATACTAGATGTGTTGTTGCTACTAGGGAGAAAACAACAATCCTTTATTCATAGAACAATAGTATTGTTTACTTTACATGCAATGCGTAATGCAATTATCCGTTGCTTGCAACTTAATACTGGAGGGGGTTCGGATGATAACCTGAAGGTGGATTATTAGTCATAAATGCAGTTGGATTACGGTCTAAGTATAATGTTTTAATGCCCAATCAAATCTCAAAGGAGTCAAGATGAGTAGTATATGCATGATTGCTTTCTCAATGTTTGTGAATTGCCCTGATGTAATTTGTTCACCCAACATGTCATCTATCTTAAGGAGAGCCACCACTAGTGAACTATGGACCCCAGTCCTTTCTTTTACTATTAATCTACAATCAACTGTTTACTATTTTCTGTTTACTTTCTGCAAACTATTACTTTCTTCCACTCGATACGTTTAATCCTTTGTTTTCAGCAAAACTGGTGAGATTGACAACCTCACCGCAAGCTGGGGGCAAAGTTCTGTGGTTGTGTTGTGCATGTCTCCACGTTGCTGCTGGCACCGGTAGAGCGCCCTGCCAAAGTCCAGCTAGCAACACCTTTGAGGTGTTTCCTTGCTCCTACTGGTTCGATTAAACCTTGGTTTCATAATTGAGGGAAAACTTGTTGTTGTGCTCATCATACCTTCCTCTTGGGGTTCCCAAACGGGCTCGATATACGTTGGGCTTAGCAAGGCATAGAGAGAGGTTGAGTACCAGGTTTAAGATCAATATAAAACTCCATGCCAAAAACATGATATCACAGCACGATAGCGGTGTAGCCAATCCATGCCAAGAATGATGTCAAAGGGCTTCATCGGAATAAACATAAGATTAGCTACAAAATCTTCATCATCTATAGATATCACACAACCAGGACAAACTATGGTAGAGGAAATTAGACCACCAGGAGAACTAACAACCACTGACTATACAATCTCTTGTCAGGATAAATTGGCCTTATTTGCAAACTCTGGCAAGACAAACAAATAAGTAGCTCCAGAATCATAGAGAATTAGTGCATCAAGAGAATCAACTGTAAGTGTACCTGTCACAACATCTGGTCATCCCAGAGAAGCACTAATCGGCATGGCATAGACTCCAGGTTGTGGCGGAGCATATGGGGCCCCAACACTATACTGCGACGGCACAGCTAACTGAAGCGGAGCTAGTGCTATCGGAAACTGCGCTAAAGCAACTGGACAAGCCTGCCAGACATAACCAGGTGGAGGTGCCCAAGATGGAGGGAACTATGGAGTAGAAGTAGGGGAAGTTTTTATCAGATCCTCGAGATGATGTGGTAGTAGATCCAACATGTGTCCTCTCCCACTTGAGAATGCTAGCAGGGTTCTCACGACATACCCGCCCCATATGACCAGGGCGACCACAGTGGTGACACTCCCCAGTCCAAGCGCACTCATAAGCACGGTGTCCCTCACCACACTTGAAACATATCATGCCATGCCCTGGGACAGGATGAAAGGATGGAGTCGATGAAGAAGAGCGAGTCACCGAAGAAGACTGCGAACCATATTGTTTGAACTTTGTTGTTTGTTGCAGGCAATGATTTCCCTTGAACTTCTTGAAAGGAGGTCAATGAGTAGTAGACCCACTACCCCCACGGTGGCCTCCATTCTGGTCGCCCCCTGTGGCGGAGAGATGCAGGGTTGAATGGTGGCGGAGAGGGTTGGAAGCAAGGGGGTGGCGTATGATACATTGTAAACGTATCTATAATTTTTGATGTTCCATGCTTGTTTTATATCTACTTTCTTATGTTTTGTCCACACTTTGGAGTATTTTTACACATTTTCTAAAACTAACCTATTAAGAAGATGCCACAGTGTCAGTTGCCTATTTTCTACTGTTTTTGGTTTCAGAAAAGCTGGAAAAGAAATATTCTAGGAATTGGACCGGACAAAAGCCAAAGTCAATATTTTACCAGAAGACTCATGGAACCAGAAGACGAGATGGAGAGGGGCCACGAGGCGGCCACACCACCTAGTGGCACAAGCCAGCCCATGCCGCACTAGGGGGTGGTGTGGGACCCTCGGGCGCCCACCGAACTTTTCCTTCCACCTATAAAATCCTCCCGGGACGAAAACCCTAAGGACCCAATCAAAATTCCACAGAAGAGTTTGTAGCCACCGCCATCTCCATCCCTAGATCAAGAGGGATCTGAAGCTCTTCTTGGCACAATGCTGGAGGGGAGAGATCACCCTGGAGGCCTTCTTTATCACCAAGCCTGCCATCGGTGTGATGCGTGAATAGTTCATCCATGGACTACGGGTCCATGTAGTAGCTAGATGGTTGGTTCTCCTCCTTTGTGCTACCATGTTTAGATCTTGTGAGCTTCGTTCATGATCAAGATCATCTATTTGTAATCTTACATGTTGTGTTTTCGGGGATCCGGTGGATATTGAGATGTTATTTTAGATTGATTATTGATTCTATCATGTCTATGTTATTTGTGATCTTGCATGCTTTCCGTTGTTAGTAGATATCTTGGCCGAGTAGATGCTAGCAACTCCAAGAGGGAGTATTTATGCTCGATAGTGGGTTCATGCCTCTAGGAATCTGGGGAAGTGACAGAAATCTCTAAGGTACTAGATGCGTTGTTGCTACTAGGGAGAAAACAACAATCCTTTGTCCATGGGGCAATTGTATTGTTTACTTTACACACTTTGCTTAATGCAATTATCTATTGCTTGCAACTTAATATTGGAGGGGGTTCGGATGATAACTTGAAGGTGGATTATTAATCATAGATGCAGTTGGATTACGGTCTATGTGTAATGTTGTAATGCCAAATCAAATCTCATAGGAGTCAAGATGATTAGTATATGCATGTATGCTTTCTCGGTCTCTGTCAATTGCCCCGCTGTAATTTGTTCACCCAACATGTTATCTTAAGGAGAATCACCTCTAGTGGACTATGGACCCCAGTCCATTCTATTACCATCAATCTACAAGCTATTTACGGTTTACTGTTTACTTTCTGCAAGCAATTACTATCTTCCATACAATACGTTTAATCCTTTGTTTCAACAGAACCGGTGAGATTGACAACCTCACTGTAAGTTGGGGGGCAAAGTTCTGTGGTTGTGTTGTGAAGGATTCCAAGTTGGAAACAACACCTTGGAGGTGTTTCCTTGCTCCTACTGGTTCGATGACCTTGGTTTCATAACTGAGGGAAAACTTGTTGATGTGCTCATCATACCTTTCTCTTGGGGTTCCCCAACGAGCTCGATATATTTTGAGCCATCAAGCACTTTTTCTGGCGCCGTTGCTGGGGAGTCAAGGACATCTTCACAAGGGGAGTACCTCATAACCAATCTCTTTACTTTGTTTTTTTCTTTTGATTAGTTTATTTCTACTTTGTTTGCTTGTTTCTTTTATCAAAAACACAAAAAAATAGTTTTACTAGTTTGCTTCCTTTTATTAAAAACACAAAAAATGAATACTCTTGAAAACACTAAGTTGTATGACTTCACTAGCACCAACAACAATGATTTCATGTGCACACCTATTGCTCCACCTGTTCCTGAAGCTACTTTCTTTGAAATTAAACCTGCTTTGCTCAATCTTGTTATGAAAGAACAATTTTCTGGTGTTGGTACTGAAGATGTTGCTGCTCATCTTAATAACTTTGTTGAACTTTGTGAGATGCAAAAACATAGGGATATAGATGGAGATATTATTAAGCTTAAACTGTTTCCTTTCTCTTTGAGAGGAAAAGCTAAAGAATGGTTGCTATCCCTAACTAGAAATAGTATTGATTCTTGGACTAAATGCAAAGATGCTTTCATTGGAAAATACTATCCTCCTACTAAGATTATATCTATGAGAAGTGAAATAATGAAATTTAAGCAATCTGATAATGAACATGTTGCTCAAGCTTGGGAAAGAATGAAATCTTTGGTAAAGAATTGTCCCATTCATGAACTGACTGCTTGGATGATTATCCAAACCTTTTATGCAGGACTGAATTATTCTTCAAGAAATCTACTGGATTCTGCTGCTGGAGGTACCTTTATGACCATTACTTTGGGTGCTGCAACAAAGCTTCTTGATAATATGATGGTTAACTATTCTGAATGGCACACTGAGAGAGCTCCACAAGGTAAGAAGGTAAATTCTGTTGAAAAAACCTCCTCCTTGAGTGATAAAATTGATGTTATTATGTCTATACTTGTTAATGGGAAAGCTCATATTGATCCAAATCATGTTCCCTTAGCCTCTTTGGTTGCTCAACAAGAGCAAGTTGATGTGAACTTTATTAGAAATAATAATTTTGGCAACAATGCTTACATGAATAATTTTGGTAGTAATAATTATAGGCCATATCCTCCCAATAATGGTAATGCTTATGGAAATTTCTACAACAATAATAGAAGTGCACCCTCTAAACTTCAAGTCATGCTTAGAGATTTTATTAGTAAACAAACTGTCTTCAATAAAACTATTGAGGAAAAACTCTCTAATGCTGAAAGAAATATAGCATCATTGTCTTAAGCACAATCTTCTTTGAATAAAATGGCTGCTAAACCTGAAACTATTGAAAATCCCTTTGCTGCTACTAATGTCATACAAGTTAGAATTGATGAAAATGTTAGTCTGTTAGCTGAATTGCATGCTAAGTGGGAAAGAGAAGATGAAATTGCTAGAAATAGTAGTATTTGTACTATCACTACCACTAATGTTGAAGCTAGCAAACCCAATGGAGTCCGCATTCCTTTAGCAACAATGCCTAAAACCAATGGAACCTTTTCTAACAAAAATGCTAAAATTCTTCGAAATATGGGAAACAATAGCTCTACTACCTTAGATGGTAATTATGATTTTGATCTTGATGGTTGCAATATCTCTAAAGTAATTATCTTCCTACAAAAGCTTGCTAAAAGTCCTAATGCTAGTGCTATGGATATGGCCTTTACAAAACACATTACTGGTGCTCTCATAAAAATTAAAGAAGAAAAGATGAAACATAAAGCTTCTATCCCTATGAAATTAGAAGATGGTTGGGAACCCATAATTAATATGAAAGTGAATGATTTTGATCTAAAAGCTTTATGTGATTTTGATAGTAGTGTTTCTATTATGCCTAGAAAGATTTATGAAATGCTTGATTTGCCACAATTGGAAGATTGTTATTTAAATGTCTAACCTGATGATAATGCTAAAAAGAAACTCATGGGGAGTATTAATGATGTTCTTATTATGGTTAATAATACATATGTCCCCGTTGATTCCTATGTTTTGGATGTTGAATGCAATGTTTATTGTCCTATTATTTTGGGAAGACCTTTTCTTAGAACTGTTGGTGCCATTATAGATATGAAAGAAGGCACCATTAAATATCAATTCCCACTCAAGGAAGGTATAGAACACTTCCCTAAGAAGAGAGATAAGATTCCTTTTGCCTCTCCTATTAAAACAAAATTTGCTCTTAATGCTTCTTCATTTGAGAATACTTGATTCTTGCTTCTTATGCCTAGCTCAAAGGCGTTAAAGAAAAACACTTATTGGGAGATAACCCAAATTTCTTTAAGAATCTTTTGTTGAGTATTGGAAGTTATTGCTTCAGTAATAACCTCTCCTTATCCTTTTTGTGTGGTTTTTGTGCCAAGAGTAACCTCTAATGAGAGAGAAGTAAGACTTGGGAAAGTTGTTGTCCCAAAACAGATTTTTGTGCTTCACTGTAAAAATTCGTGAAAAATCTCTGTACGTCGGTTTGAGCTATAATTTTTTGTGCTTCTGCCCCAGGTTGTTATCCAACTTTCATTAGTTCAACACTTTTCGATTTGAGCAACATAAATTCTTCGGGAAAATGGTTTTTATCTGCTGGTCTGTTTTGATAGATTTCTGCCATTATTTGCATTTGCCTCTTAATCTCTTTCTCTTTGAGTTCTCTCTGATCATTTGAACTTTTAAAAGGAATTTCTAAAGTAGCTTGTGTTCTATTGGAAGTTTTAATTGTGTTGAAACTGAACCTAAATACTTATTATCTTAAGTACACTAATGTTGCTAATGAAGATTGTGTGAAGTTTTGTATAAAGGAAATTTTAAAGTGTAGGGAAGAGTAATGTGATAAGATGAAGATGGAAAATAGCTCAAGCTTGGGGATGCCACCCGTGTCACCCCAAGAAATATTCAAGAAGTACAAGCGTCAAAGCTTGGGTATGCCCAAAGCATCCCCTTCTTCATCAATAAAAATCTTAGGTTTCTTCCAAACACTTCATTTTTATTGTTTCATGCACAATTATGTTGTTCTTGGAGCGTCTTCGTTTTTTTAGTTTTCGTTTGCTTAGTTTGCTTGAATAAATTGGTTGGACCCCCGCATTCATACATAGTTTCAAATAGGTTGATTTGGATTGGAAAAGAGTAGGAAAGTTCATGCTTATAAGTGGTATAAAAGGAGCTTGTTTTTGACTGTGACGTAGACTTTATCATGTCATGCTTGATATTGCTTTGACTTTATGCTTAGTGATTATTGTTGTAGTATGACTTGCTACAAACAATTGAGATTGCTTAATATGCTTTGAAAGAATCATGCGTTGTTTCAGCATATAAAAGCATAATATTGTGGTATTCTCCTTTGATGCTTTATTTGGGTTGACTTGGCGCATGCTCACACCATGTTAAGACTATACCAAGTCACCATAGCCTCTATGATCATTTAGTTTTTGACTTGTAATATCACTTTGTGCTTTAATTAACAAAGTTTTGTCGCTTTGCATGATTATGGCCATTATTTCTCTCTTAGTTGGTCACTCCCAATCTTTTGCTAGCCTCCATACCAAGTATCAGTTCCACTCATGCATCCAACTCCAAATAAAACCAAGTTATTCCAAAGAGTCCACCATACCTACCTATTAGCATTTGCTATTCCAAGTATATTCATGTTTTTATCTACCTTCCGAATTAAACTTGTTATATGAAAATTAGTAATTAAAGTTCTCACAAACTTGATGGCACACTTTACTTTTCTTGCACTTAATAAACTTGAACCATTGTGCCCATCTATGTTGCGTATATGCTTGTTCTTTATAAGTTGTGAGTTAGCAGAACCATGTTACCATGAGGAACGCTTTCAACATTGCACATTATTTAGTTGATATCATGATTCTTTTGCTTATGGATCCTGACGGTGTGAAATAAAAGGGAAGCTTGTAAGTTTGTATATGTGTTAGAGAAACGCCTGAGTGGCTAGCCTAATCCATGCCTAATCATGGTGGGAACTTGCAGCGTAACCATAGTGAGCAACCTGTGAAGCATCCTTAATAAAAACCTATACAAATAGCAAATAAAAAGATCGTTGAGATGCTCATTGTCTGCTTGCCTTGTCATTTTGATATGGGAATGCTTCTGTATCATCGGGCAAGGGGAACCCCGTTGGTGGTTCTCTATGATACACATGTACTTACAATGACAAGAACTTACTCGTGACTAAAGTTGAGTAGCATGAGGTTCGGTACTCGTAAGCACGGGGCATGAGATTTTCAACTTATAACTTGTCAAGCATATCCTCATATTTGTTCACTTTAACCTTAATCACCTAAAGATGCTTATGATAGGGGCAATGAGAGCTGAAAGCTAATAAGTAGCATAATTTTTGGAAGCTCTTTATGAGAGTTGAATCCCTGCTTCCTTCTATGAAGGGCCTTTATTTTACTTTTATGTTGAGTCTCCATCTTCTATCTTTATGCACCTATTGAGAGAGTATAGTGTTCATTCTTATTTTAATGTGCATTGTCTCAAAACTTGTTGATTGATTCATAACTTTGATATTGCTTGTTCTTAAACTATTTGTATCTAGTCACCCTTATGAACTTTGAAGGCGTCCTATGCATTTATGTTTTGCTACACTATGAGGGACAAGCTGAATACCATTTTCATTATGTTCTCTATATGTGAAACAAATAAACGTCTTTCAAAGCATTGTTATTTATGAATCTTTTGTTTGTACCTTTTCATGTTATAACATAGTTGCTATGTCTTATTGTTAGAACTATACCTTTCATGCTATGTTAAAGTATTATAATCCCAGCTATCAATGTTTTACAAATACCTTGATCAAGATTATGATGGTGCATGTCACCTTAAAAATTATTCTTTTTTATCACTTACCTACTCGAGGACGAGCAAGAGTTAAGCTTGGAGATGTTGATACGTTGTAAACGTATCTATAATTTTTGATGTTCCATGCTTGTTTTATATCTACTTTCTTATGTTTTGTCCACACTTTGAAGTATTTTTACACATTTTCTGGAGCTAACCTATTAACAAGATGTCATAGTGCCAGTTGCCTGTTTTCTGCTGTTTTTGGTTTCAGAAAAGCTGGAAAAGAAATATTCTCGAAATTGGACCGGACGAAAGCCAAAGTCAATATTTTACCAGAAGACGAGACGGAGAGGGGCCACGAGGCGGCCACACCACCTGGTGGCGCGGGCTAGCCCAGACCGCGCCAGGGGGTGGTGTGGGCCCCTCGGGCGCCCACCGACCTTGCCCTTCCACCTATAAAATCCTCCCAAGACGAAAACTCTAAGGACCCGATCAAAATTCCACGAAAGAGTCTGTAGCCGCCACCATCTCCATCCCTAAATCAGGAGGGATCTGAAGCTCTTCCCGGCACCCTGTCGGAGGGGAGAGATCACCCTGGAGGCATTCTTCATCACCATGCCTGCCTCCGGTGTGATGCGTGAGTAGTTCATCCCTAGACTACGAATCCATGTAGTAGCTAGATGGTTCGTTCTCCTCCTTTGTGCTACCATGTTTAGATCTTGTGGGCTCCCTCATGATCAAGATCATCTATATCTTACATGTTGTGTTTGCGAGGATCCTATGAATATTGAGATGTTATTTCAGACTGATTATTGATTTTATCATGTCTATGTTATTTGTGATCTTACATGCTTTACGTTGTTAGTAGCTATCTTAGCCGAGTAGATGCTAGCAACTCCAAGAGGGAGTATTTATGTTCGATAGTGGGTTTATGCCTCTAGGAATCTGGGGAAGTGACAGAAATCTCTAAGGTACTAGATGTGCTGTTGCTACTAGGGAGAAAACAGCAATCCTTTGTCCATGGGGCAATCATATTGTTTACTTTACACACTTTGCTTAATGCAATTATCTGTTGCTTGCAACTTAATACTACAGGGGGTTCGAATGATAACCTGAAGGTGGATTATTAGTCATAGATGCAGTTGGATTACAGTCTATGTATAATATTGTAATGCCCAATCAAATCTCATAGGAGTCAAGATGATTAGTATATGCATGTATGCTTTCTCGGTGTCTATCAATTGCCCCGCTGTAATTTGTTCACCCAACATGTTATCTTAAAGAGAATCACCTCTAGTGAACTATGGACCCCGGTCCATTCTTTTACCATCAATCTACAAGCTATTTACTGTTTACTGTTTACTTTCTGCAAGCAATTACTATCTTTCACACAATACGTTTAATCCTTTGTTTTCAGCAAAACCAGTGAGATTGACAACCTCACTGTAAGTTGGGGGCAAAGTTCTGTGGTTGTGTTATGCAGGATTCCAAGTTGGAAACAACACCTTGAAGGTGTCTCCTTGCTCCTACTGGTTCGATAACCTTGGTTTCATAACTGAGAGAAAACTTGCTGCTGTGCTCATCATACCTTCCTCTTGGGGTTCCCCAACGAGCTCGATATATTTTGAGCCATCACCGTACACGTGGAGTGCCTGGGCGCCGTATGCGTGGAACACATGGGCCAGGTGTGCAGGAAGTTGGGCACGAGCAGCCTGATACGCCTGCGCCATGAGCGCGTTGTGGGCGACAACGCGGCTCTGACGACCGCGTCGTTGCTCCTCTAGCAGAAGGAGCGGAGCTTGATGAAGCTGGGGAGGCGGTTGCGTGTCATGTGGGGGACGGCGTGCTGAAGGCGCAAGTCGAGGCCGCGGAGAACGTTGTGGACGAGTTCGCGGTCCTTGACACGAGATCCGAGATCGCGCAGGGTGTTGGCCATCTGCTTCATCTTGGAGGTGTAGTCCATGACAGACAGATCGCCCTGGTTGAATCCATGAAACTCATAGTGGAGGAACATGGCACGAGTGTCGCGGTTGTCGCGGAAGACGGCGCGGAGCGAGCGCTAGAGTGTGAGGGCAGACAGGGAGGAGGAGTCGACGATGGCCAGGGTGCCCGGGGTGACCGTGACATCATACCACGACACGATCGCGAAATAGTTTAACACCCAGTCGAATGTGCCCTGGGCGGGGGAGTCGTCGATGTGGTCCCGCAGGCCAAACTTGGAGAGGGCGGTGATGAACTGGCGGCGCCAGAGCCCATAGTTCTCCTTCTCGTAATCAAGGGTGATGAGCACGTGATCACGGATCCGAAGGGCTTGAAGTTGCGGGGTGGGAAGGGGTTGTGTTGCAACGAGGATCCCGAAGGTTTCGACGGAGCCGTCGTTAGAATCAGAGGAGGAGGAGGAGGAGGAGGAAGAGTAGAAGTCGCTCATGGCGGCGGCGGCTGCGGTGGGAGGAGGGTGGCGGCGGAAGCTAGGGTTGGAGATTGGATCTTAAACAGTTGATACCATGTTAGAGCCGAGGCTAGGGTTTAGGGAGAGAGGCGAGTTGCAACAATGCTCAATTGTATTGATCATGGTGCAGGGCTATATATAGCCAATTACAGGACAGCTCGTATCATACATACACACGTATAGATAGGTCGTATATGAACAGTATCTTGGCTAGTATTTTAAAAAATTGACAGCTCGGGAGCTGGCTGTGGTTTTCGTCAGTGATGAGCCTACTGCTACTATATGAGTTGCGTGGGCAGGAAATTGGTACCACTGCCATCACTCTGGACCTGACTCTGGACTGCGCAAACTCAAAGCAGCAACGCGATCCCATCAGGATGCCCAAGAGCCGGCCGCACCGCCCCAGACTTTGCACGGACGTTACGTACGTACGGGGCTGCTGATCGATGCCGACACCTTAGCCACGAGGACACACGTGACCTTGGCGTCCCACCGCCGTACCTCGAGAGCACAAAACGGGTGTGCTGCGCCACCGACCGCGAGAGCTGATGCCGGCCTTGGCCGATCGATCCGGTACGTGGTGGGCGCAGCCGCAGCGTGATTGCAGACTGACAAACTAACTCCTCGTCACGCCAGTTGCTCCATGATATGTACTCTCTACTCTGCCGTGGCAGTACCTCTCATCGCAAGTTGCACCAATAATTAAAAATGTCGTAAATACGGTTCAAATGTCCCGATGCCAACATCCCAAGCGTAAGACTGGTCCTAGTGGGAGTATCATAGCTAGTATCATGCATATCATGTTGGCAAAAATCTGATGTGGCACAACAATTAATGAAGAAATAGATGGTTAGAGTATCATAGGTAGATACCGTATCATAGCACATAAAACTAGAAAATCCTCATGCAAATAAATCTTGTACACAATTTTGCATTGAGATTCTACAGATCATTAAATATAGTACTAATATGATACTATCATATGATACCATGCACTATGGATATAGTATCATATACTAGTATCATGCATATGATACTAGTACTATGATACTACTACTATGACCAGCCTAAGACTAGTCTGAATGGAAGTATCATAAGAAGTATCATGCATGCCACCTTGGCAAAAATCTGATGTGGCACCACAATTAATGAAGAGAGGGGTGTTAGTAGTATCATAATATGATACTGTATCATAGCTCGTGAAACTAGTTAATTTAATGACCAATACATCTCATACACACAATTGCATTGAGATTGTAGAAAAAATTAAATACAATAGTACTATGATACTACTAGATGATACTAACCACTAGAGAGGTAGTACCATACACTAGTATCATATGCATGATACTAGTAATATGATACTCCCACTATGACCAGCCTAAACAACTGAGCCACGCAGGTGATGAGATTCACGGATGTTGGCACGCGATGTTTTTTTTCGGGTACACGATGTTAACTGCGGTTGCCCCTCCACTATTAGAATCGGGCAAAGCTTGACATAGTAGCTTATTGTATTAGACAGATATGAAGCCGTCATGCTAACTATCGCAAACGATGACAACCACAAGTTGTTGCCTCTGAGTCACGGGTGGGTGCTCCGAGAACAAAGTGGAACACTTACCACCTATTATGGTGTTTGGTTGTGTACGAGGAATGTACAACTATTTTTTTGGCGGGGTAATCAACTGGTTTTTCAAAAAGGAATGTAGAGCCTCCTATGAGAAATGTGTCCACTCCACCAAATCCGTGAAATCTGGTGGGACAGCTTGCTAACCATCACCGCACCGACTCAATCTCACTCGGAAAATAATAGTATATTATCTTCACCTGACTGATCTAATCCTATCGTCTCCCTCACCATTTCCCTCCGTTTCCCCTCTCCTTGTCCCTCCCAACCGGTGGCAGCGTCACTCAGCCCGAAGGCAAAGTGGGCGAGGTGGTTGCCTCGCCTAGAAATTTGAACAAAATGCTACTGAATTTTTAACTAATATATATGGTGATATAAATGTCAAAAGCAATAAACTACAAATACACATATGATAGATAAGCTCACCATTCTATGGAAGTATTATAAGCTCACAATTCCTATGAAAAAGGTGAGTTGATGCCAATTCTAGCAGGTTCATCTCTTCAACCTACACACATAATGGAACCATTATATTTTACTTTTTTGTCCCAACTAAACACAAGATGAAACCGGCACATTCTAGTGGAAGGGAACCGTAACATAACATTTCATTATGTTCCCAAACCAAACACACACCCTTAAGCAAAGCGACGGTTTTCAAAGCCATGCTTTCACCAATGCCATTGTATAGACAAAGTCCATTAGACATGCCTCTAGAAAACTGAAATTATATAAGTGGGAATCACTTTAAACTTTGAGGTGTGCTTCGTTGTTCCCCCTTTCTTCAAACTCATGAAACAAAAAATACAAGGACAGTCAAGATTGAGGTATCGACCTATCCTGGCCGTCCTTGTCTTTTCAGTTTCGTGAGTTTTAAGGAAGGGGGACACCAAAACAAAAGTGTCTCTTGAATTAGACCATCGTTTTTAGATTAAAAAAAAGGCTCCATCCCTAGTTCCATTTAAGAAACCACAAGTCAGTAATTAGACCATAGTGTGCATGGAGATATATAGGACCAAATTGGATCTAGAGATAGTGTATCAAAGTGCATTGTTCAACGCCTATGGTATGAAAATGTATTTCATGCATGATGGATCTAGTCATACCGATTTAGTGTTACAAAATGTTTGTAACCTTATTCCCATAGAGTAAGTAAACTCTTTTTTTTTTTTGCGAATCATAGAGTAAGTAAACTGTAAAAAGTAAAAATGTACCAGTACAGACTCTAAACAACCGAACCTTTTTTGAGAGAGAATAAACAACCGAACTAGTACATGCATTACGACTGAGAGCAAGTACCTCCCGTATCATGCAAGTATTTGTCGCGTGCACATGTTGTGTGAGTGCAATAGTAAATGCATCGGTCATCCAAATGAAATACGGAGTAAGTAAATGCACGAAGATTCACTATGGATCTCGGGTACCGGCGCTCTTGTTACCAAAAATGGAGTTTCGATTTTTATAAGTTTGTCAAAGGTCACCAACACATTCACCAACGTAGACGCGTAGTAATCTATATATTCATCAAACGGATGGATCTGCATGATATAATTCAAAAGAATTTGACCTGTGAAACAAAAGTTTGGTCGTGTATCTACAATTTTGAATACTATGTGTTTTTTACACCTGCTTCTTGACACCAGCGGATCCGGTGAGGGAGGCGCCAGGACGCCGGCACGCCTTGGGCTCGCGCTAGCATTTGTAGTCATCGTTCGGTGGTTCATGAACTTATTTGTATTTTTTATCACTTTTAATGATTATTAATAGACCAGTAGAATTTTCGGAAAAAAAAACAAAGTTTGAGACGCAGCAAACCGTGGCAGTACAAAGGTTAATTAGCAGTAGCTAGTACCGTTTGTACGATTGGTCCAGGTGCGGTGTCCCCATGCAAATAAATCTGCAGGAGAGCTACTTATGACAGTATATTTACATAATTGGCAGTTTCTGCACCCCGCAAGTGGGCATCCGATCCGTGCACAGAGATAAGATCGATCTGTCTGTATGCTGGACTAGCTAGCTAAGCAGAAAGAGATGTATGGCGGCTCAAGATAGCAGCCTAGCATGGCATGGCACTCAACTGAAGAAGATATATATGCATCGGTAAATTCAAATCAAAGACCGACTACCTCACCAAAACACTTAGAGCAAGCAAGTAGCTCTAGGTACGTAGTGTGGCCGCATGCCGGCCTAACATGAGGAGCAGGAGCTAAGGTGTAGCCAAGAACAACTCGCCGATCGACCAGCGTGGATCATTGATTGAGCGTGGATGGATGGATCGATCGGCAAGTCATCCTTGGCTGCATCATAGTCCCCAAGCCTAGTGTTAGGGACGGGCAAGCGAATCTGATCGATCGATCCATGGCTGAAGAGCTTAATCAGCTTGAGCTAGGGGGAAGAGAAGAAGAAGGAACGGGAGAGTGACAGAGATGGAGCACACTTTGATTGATGGGTTGGCCTGGCCTTTTATAGATGCACAATAGCAGGCAGGGGGGCTGGTGAGAAATATAAATAAGCTTTAAACAGAACTGGGAAAAGATTGAATTAAGCTCATCAGATACATAATGGGAAACACTGAATGCAATATCATGTGAAGATCTTGAAGAGGACGACAGGTCCCCGAAGGATCCTGCGTAGCACATGCAGCAGGTATGGTCCAAAGCAGGGAGCTACTAGCTAGTAAGGCGATGGCGCTGTATGCGGCCCATGCAGTAGTGTCGTGCCGGTGGTCGGTACATTTTGGTCACCAGTATTCAGTACCAGATCAACTCTACATCTGCCTAAAAACGTATAGTAGAGAACAAGATCCTGGATTTCTCTAGTTAGTGAAGTCATGTAACACTGTCAAGTCTGATCTCTGAAGAAGCCTTGTGATCTCCAAAGGGACCTTGTACTCTATGTACGGCGTGTGTAATAAGACCGTATGCGTACGCGTGCAACAATTTTCTACTCTACTAAGATGATAATCTGCACAGAAGAAAGAAAAAAATGACAGTGGTTTGAACAGATCCTGCCGTATGATCTTGAAAGCCCTGACGCTCAGTTGTTTTACGACATCATAACTAGATTCCTCTCCTTCTCTGACTGACGGATTGATTAGCTACCTCCTACTCTAGTTAGGAAAATCTGTCTAAAAACCCCGAGGACAGCTAGTCGCGCGAAACATGCGTGCGTGGGTGTGCGAGGTGACTGACTGCAATGGCTCCGAATCATGATGAGTCCGGCCGGCCGCCGGACGGTAAGTACACGTACGGCGCTGTGCCGCTGTCCGAATCCTGTTGCAGCATCTACTACTAAGTGTGTAGCGACATCCAATCAGTTTGAGAGTACTAATTAAGTGCTACTACTACTAGTACTCCCTCCGTCTCGGTTTATAAGACTTACGCGTATTTCTAGGTTGACAAATTAACCAACTTAGCACGAGATATATAAGATAAAATCTATATTATTAAAAACTTCAAATGTTATATTTTCTAATGATATAATTTTTATATTATATAATTCATATTATATAGCTCATGCAGACGACCTAGGTATACGCGTAAGTCTTATAAACTGGGATAGAGAGAGTAGTAGGTAGAATGACGAGGCAAAAGAAATTTAAATTCCTGCACAAATATAGATGCCCATTCTATACCACTATACAATACATTTTCTTTTTGAAAGCCTGTGCCATACCATATGGTTGCAACTTGCAAGAGATAAATCTGTGACGTGATGCAGATGCTACTAGTACAAGATAGATATAGATAGGATAAGGGCACGCACAACAAAAGATCATGTGGCGGATCGCCCACAATTCCTTGAGGATGTTCAAACCTGCTCAAGGCATGCAGTATCCATCCATGGCAGGTTTCGGGGTCTCTTGTGTACACGTATGCTGTTCTGTTTACTCGCTTCTTCAGCCCTGCTACTTCCTGAAGCGACCAAAAAGGTAACTGAAAACTAGGCAAGCCTCTGACGTGGTTAGACGGCAACGTTGGCTGCATCGGTGACTAGCAACTCTACTAAGCTGAACAAGTCGTATGCATGGTTGGGGGATGAAGGCATTGAAGCCTCCACAGGTTTCATCTCAATACAAAGGCCAGCAACGTACAACTGCTGAGGAACATGCAAGAAAGACTGACGCGCGGTAACAAGGTTCAGCCGTTGCCAACTTCCTTTGGTCGGACCGCCCGTGACTAGGAATATTACCTGGTTATAAGATTAAAACCATCGAGTATACCCAATCGATTGTGTGTCCTATCACCAGTCTCCTTCCTCCGTGAATGCCAAAGCCCAAGACCAACTACACAAGAAAGAATGGATCCCTTCTTGGTATCGAGGCATACAAAACCGGCTTAGATGAATTCAAAAACGCTAAAAAAACTGGCCAAAATTACAGAAAGAAAAGACTGCAAGGGAAGAACTATCACATCGTCTACTCAAACAGTGATAACACACAAGTCTTTCCACAACAAACACGAGCCGCATCTGCTGATAGTTCAGGGAAAATTAGCATCTCTTCTCCAAGGTGGCTGACTGGTGGCACTGCTGCTGCTACTCTGCAATCCTAACCTTCTTCTTTTTGGATTTCTCTACCGGCGTTTGCGGCATCTCAGAGGTTGTGTTGCTTTCTGTACCACGGGCCTGGGATCCTTTGGAGGACTTCTCGGAGTGGCCCAAGCTGCTTTCGTCCCTTATCCTTTTCTTGTGTTTGGATGCCGGCTCCGCGCTATGCTGACCCAGAGAGAATGCTGATCCTTGGCTGCTGCGGTTCTTCGATCCACTAGTGAACCGAGACATAGTCTTCCTGGAAGAACCTGGAAGGTCATATGCACTCATCAGTGAACTCTCATGGTTATCACTAATATTTACTTGCTGACTGCAGTTGCTTCTCCATTCCCTATATGACAAAACGACATTTTGGAAAGTGGCACGCAGCAGTTTGTCAGAGACGAAAGCGATGGCATTACGGCATTTTAGTACCACTGAATCCCACACCTTGCTAAGACAGTGAGTACATTTTACGTGGCCACTTTGGTGATGTTTTGCACATGCAGCTATGGCTTAGTTTAGCAGAGGTAATTTGCACTTGCATACTTAATCTTTCTCTTCAAATGTGCCATGGATGAGGCCTTCATGTACTTGATTCAGATTTTTTTTTTGGCAAATCAAGCTAAATCTTCCAGGTTTAACACATCACAATCTAGTGATTTGGACAGGCCGGCAGGCAGTCAACTGGGGTGCCCTCCTGCCTAACTTGTCTAGGGCATTGAGAGCATAAAAGTGGCTTCCAAAACTAAGTCATCGTAATCCAGTGAAGAAAAAAGACTTTAAAAAGAAATACCTGCAGATCTCTTACTGCTAGGAGTACTCCCAAAACCTGGTTTCTCTTTCTCCAATTCTTTAGGTTCAGGGTAACGAACCAAGCAAACTCTGCGTGAAATCTTCCCCACTGGAATTTATTCATTTATTTGTTAGTGAAAAGGTCAGTTTGCATACAGAGACCATAGGACACAGATAAATACAAGGGGAAATAGAATGCCTGTGCTCATAACAAATTGGAAAGAACACAACCACCGAGAACTGATATATCACTACGAGTTTTGTTAAACCATTGTGAAGTAAGCACAACATATTTGTTCTCTTTCCCCAAATTGTTTGTGTCTTTGTGTTAAAAATAAGAATAGTATAGAATTACTGCAGGTTATACACGTAAACAGTTTAAAACAGGATATTCTTTTACATACTTACACAGTTGGAGGCTAGCTATTACACCAACTTGTTTCCAAATACAACTATGGGATACATATGACAGTGGCTCACTGATTCTCTTGAAACTCACAACAATGGAAACATTATTTCTAGAAGATACTTTTTTATCAGTTGGCACACAAATGTTCCAACTCCTAGTACGCCAGTCAAACTCTAAGATTCAATGTATCTCCTCTTTACTGTGTTGACATTGAATTCCTTAGTTGCTTTTAACACAGCAATAAGCATATACTGTAACTCATAAGCGTTAGACATTTGGAATAAACATTCAATGATGAAGTGTCATATACTTCTCCTACTTCTCTTATTTGTTAATTCCCTTGAAGACAAGTAACACAGCAACGTCCCATAACAAATTAAAACACACATTTTAAGAAATCAAATATGGCGCTACAAGCCATCATTGACTAGTATCCAGTGAACTAATGTTTTGGCAAACAAGCAAAGTATTAATTTGTTTCTACCTAATGCAAATTAAATTAGGGTGTGTACATACCCACAATTGTGTCATCAATATTGCTTGAAAATATTAAACTAAGACAAACAGAATATTTCAGCCAATTTCATATTTCTTCAAGAATGACAGATAAATAGGAGCATACTAGGTTGACATTTCAAGTACCAGCTTTCATTTCAGACCCCGATGGAATGAATACGGTTGCGTCTGGCCGCTGAGCAGCAAAGCTGACGAGTTCATATGATTTCCCTGACAAAGAATGTGAATTAGATATATAAATGAATGTTTGCTGAGAAGTATTAATTGTTATTTTAAATGAACAGTGGTAATTTAAGCTTATGAGAATGGAAAGGGACTAGAAAAGTCAGATAGTACTGAAACTAATCACTGATGTAGTGATGGATGGCATGTCAAGGAACAAGCATTGCTGAATCATATTTACAGAATGAGAGAGCAGTTCCACCATGGATAAGCAAGTACTTTCATTTGTATGATTAATATGCTATTTTTACAATTAAAACCCACAGTTCTGAAAAATAGGCCCGCTCAACACTTTAGTGTGACAAAATTTACCAAAAGAAAACTCAGTTGTTGCTAAATTTAATCAATCAAGTGAATACAATTTTCACAAAATACATAGTATTTATCTTACCAGAGCAATCCACCAAATTTCCTAAGTTTCCGTCGTGCTGAAGCTTAAGGGAAACTTCTTTGCCATGAAAATCTGAAGCATCCACCTGTGTGATAATCAATAGAGAAACAAGTTACCAAGGAGCCCAAATGCAGCACCCAATAACATGACACGGAGGTGGAAAAAAAATCCAACTTCCAAGTTACATGGTTTATAGGCCACTGGATTAGCCAAAGTCCAGTCGAGTCTGATGGCGAAATTTCAAGCATACCCTCCTCTCCGCTCTCCTGGAATGCCGGTCCAGGCTCATAGCTACAAGGTTGCAGCAAGGTTGAGAACAGACACTTATAGCTTACACATATAAGAAGCAAGCCAAGCCAACATTAGATGGATTCCACAAATTTGTATTCATAAAGGATGTCTGATTTCTGAATTGCAATATCCTGTTTATTGGTTATGTTTCAGGTGTAGCTACTGGCATGTAGAAACCCGGAACGCGAGTGCCGCCCTGCGGCCTCGCGAACGTGGAACTCGGTCCACGGCGGACGCCTAGGCACCACACACACACTGCCTTCCTTCGGTGGCGATTCTCGCCAAGACCGTGCACAGAGTCTGCGGCACCGGTGGAGAGAGAGGGCCGTCGGTATTAGGGTTTGAACGCTCCCGGGTCGCCCAAAGGAGCGAGACGGGAGCGGGTTATTTTTGTTCTTCTGGAACTGAAAACTTGACGATATCAACGCTACCGGAAATAAATCAAGCGGGTGAGAGAAGTGATCATACCGGATTGCTCCTTTAACCATCTCTACCGGCGGCGATGGAGCTCCGGCGTAGGGAGAGGAAGTTGGCGGCGGCGGAGGTGAGACCGTGGAGGGCTGGTGACCGGGGCTTGATGGGCTCACTCGGTCACAGATTAAAGATCGGAAATGCCTGGTTTTGCTGTCGGCGGACTGGAGGTCGGGTCATCGGCAGGCTGGAGGTCCAGGACTCCAGGGCGAGCTCGAGCCTCGAGGTATGCGGCGGGCCGCAGGCCGGGTAGCTGCGGCGGCGGAACCCTAAGCGCGAGAGGTGAAAACTGCTCCCTGACGCCCGCGCGTTTGCTACCCCGGTTTCACTAAAGGAGTCGTATTCTGGGCTCGGCCCATTTACTAGTTCGGTCGCCTGTAGGTTCGATCGCATATTCGCATCTCGCGCGACCGTTTCTGTAAAAAAACAAACTCTCACGTGATCGCGCCTCTAGTTCAGCCAAGGACGAGAGCATGAGAACGTTGTGTTTCTTCTCTCGGTTGCTTCTTTCTGCCTAGCTTTTTTTTTTCTTCTAGATCTCACATTCTTTTATTTTTCTGTTTTTATTTTCCATTCTTTTACTTTTCCTTTTTATACTTTCTTCTTCATGTCTTTCTATGTTTTCTCTCGCCTTTTTTCTTATTTTTCTGTTCTTCCTTTTTAATTTCTTTTTTCCTTAGTTTACTTTATTATATGGTCTTTTTTAAAAAAAATTCCACCGATCTATTAATAATCATCAACAGTAGTACAAGAGTTTCAATAATAAAAATTATAAATAGGTCATTGGACCACCTAGCGACGACTACAAACACTAAAGCGAGCCGAAGGCGCGTCGCCGTCTTCGCCCCTCCATCAGCGGACCCAGGTAAAGCTTGTCGTGGTAGAGGTTGTTGTAGTAGATAGACGGGAAGTCATCGTGCTAGGCCACAAAGGACCAACGCACTAGAGCAGCAACCATCGTCAATGATGACAACCGTAGATCAGAAGAGATTGGCCTGTAAACAAACCAATGAAGACGAAAATGGACAGAATCCCGGGAGATCCGCCGGACAAACGACTTCACGCGCCCTCCGTAGGCGCTAGATGCACCACCAGAGCAAGGATAGAGCGGGGAGGACCTTATTCTATCTTCAGGATGTAGCCGTCACCTTAACATTCCGAAGAAGACACTAGAAAATAGGCTAAACAAAGAATGGAAAACCTCCCGCCACCGAGAGTCTGTGGTCCGCCACACCTCCAAAGCCTTAGGACCACCGGAGACGAAATGGACCGACGACGTCACCGGTGAGGGGTGCGGAATCCTAAATGGGTTTTTCTCCTCTGATGGCCTCTCCCCGACGACTGGGTGGTTGTAGTTTCATAGGCACTATTTTGTTTCAAAGTGATTGTAGTTCCTCACATGTTAAACCTAGTTTTCTCAGTACAAATTTTTGTTTCCTTTTATACTCACGGCTTATTCTAGTAGATATTTGTTCCACGGTTCAAAATTATGTTTCTTTCATTGTTGAGAGTTTTGTTCCTCACCCGCAAAACTAGTTTTTATCTAGTTTAACTTTTTTTGTTCTTTTCTGTACTCGGGATTTGTTCCAACGATACTAAAGTTTTCCAACCATGTAAAATTCTGTTCCTTTCGTTATTGAGATTTTTTTGTTCCTCACGTGTTAAAACTAGTTCTCGCTAAGCCTAATTTTTTTATTACTTTATATAATCACAATATGTTCCATAGGTAGTAAAACATTACTCAAAAGTACAAATTTGTGTTCCTTTTGTTATTGTGATTTTTTGCTCCTCGCGTGTAGAACTAGTTTTCGCCCGGTCTAAATTTTTGTTGCTTTTTGTACTCATGATTTGTTCTACTGATACTAAAATTTTCTTTCACACAAAAAACTGTGTTCATTTAGCTGTCATGATCTTTTTTTCCTTATGTGTTAAAACTAGTTTCCCTCGGTCTACTGTTTTACTCAGATTTACTGTACCGGTTGTAAATTTTTGTTTCACACTACAAAATTGCGTTCATTTAGTTATCACAATCTTGTGTTCCTCATTTGTTAAAACTAGTTTCACTCAGTCTAACTTTTCTTTTCTTTTTGCACTTGGTATTTGTTTTACCGATAATAACCTTTTTTGTCTCACAGTGCACATTTGTGTTCCTTCGATTATTTTTTGTTTCTCGTGTGCGAAAACTTTGTTCCGCCTATTCTAGAATATTGTTCCTCTTTTGTAATTGCTTTTGTTCCTTCTTTTCTGTTGTCACATATTTTGTTCCTCGTGTATTAAAATTTTGTTCTGCTTCGTTGTTCCCTTTTTGTACTCTTGATTATTTTTCTTGTTCCATGTGGCACAATTTTCAATAGAAAGTTACGATTTTTCTTTCTTGTCTCAAGTGCACCGGTGATTTATTTCTCTAGGTCCGAATGTTTGTTCTCCGCTAGTCGTGATTTATTTTTGGAGGCTAAAATTATGTTCCAGTAGGGATAAGTACTTTTTGTTTCATTAGTAGTGATATTTTTTTTCTTTTTGTTCACTAGTCGTGATAAGTATTCTTTTGTCAATAATCAGTAGTGGTAAGTGCTATTTTTTTTCTTTTTTTGTAGTTGCGATTTATTCTAGATCACTCAATATTTGTTCCGGTTGGTCAAAAATTATGTTTTCATTATGTTCACGAACTTTTTTTTCACTTAGTATAAAATATTGTTGGGCAGGTATTTATCATTTATTCTACATGAACTCATCGTTTTATTTTATTTTCACATGTATTCATGATTTTTTGTCCTCGGATGCTAAAATTTATTAAGATGTCAAAAATGTACGTACATGTTGGTGCATTTTTTTCCCATCCGTTCTACACGAGCTAGCTAGGAAGAGAAAAGAAAAAAGGGACATACTATGCCTTTTTGCACCTACATGTTTTCATCCTTGAACCTTCACTTTGTGGTAAAGTAAAAAACATGTTCTATACAGGATCGAAGTATCCAACCTTTTTCCGTACAGGAATAGCTCGTGTGAAACCATGAACCAAATTGAGCGGGAGCAATACTGGCCCCGGGTCCAGCAGCAAGCGGGCACATTTGAGGGAGCAGCGTCTCGCACATGAGCACTGCCTCGCACAAACAGCATGCGGGAGCGGGAGCAGCGTCGGGCGTTGGCCCCGGGTACAACAACAAGCACACGTCCAACTATTAGTCCCACCTCGCCGCGGGAGGTAGAATATCAACAGGTTAAATAGGGCGAATAAAACACTTCGGCCTAGCCGTCGCCTACCCGGCCTCCTCCAAAAATTCCTAGTCGCTGCCTCCTCCTCCCTCGCCAGCGATTTAGGATCCTCGCCTCATTAACGGTTCATGGCCATTCGGTTTTTTCAGTACGAAAGTATGGACCGACTGCTAGAATCTTCTTTTTCTCCGGCGATAGCGAATGATTTGGGTTTTTAGTAGTTACGGCGAGGATGGTTTACAGTAACGGTTCATGGCCATTCGGTTTTTTCAGTACGAAAGTATGGACCGACTGCTAGGATCTTCTTTTTCTCCGGCGATAGCGAATGATTTAGGTTTTTAGTAGTTGCGGCGAGGATGGTTTACAGTTGTCCAACCGTTTGTTTTCTCCTTGTGTTTTATTGCTTGTATGTGTACCACTTTTATATTCTATAGTTATAAATACAAGTACATACATATATAGTCAAAAAAAAAAGTTGCTTGACGCCAACCTGATATAACTGACTTGAACAAAAATCAAAAGTCTAGACAAAGAAGCATCACACAAAACCTGGAGACCAAAATGGGTTGCCATTCATCCGAGCCCGACAGCTATCTCTTGAGCGAAACGATTACAAGCGAGTGCGCGAGCGCTAGGGAGAAGCACCCTGAGAGGTGAGGCCAAATGCTATTTTCCGCCCAACACAAACTTTAATAGGCTCTGCTCACACGTGCGGCGCGTTGGGCCGGCCCATAGAGCGTTAGTTCTTTTTTCTGTGTCACTTTTCTCTTTTTTATTTTTTGGCTTCTTTTTTCTGTTTCTTTTTTTCTTTTCTATTTTCTGAATATTTTTTGAATTTGAAAAGTTTTTAAATATGAATAATTTTATAATTTTTAGATATGAATAATTTTCAAATGTGAATATTTTTTGAACATGAACAACTTTCAAATTCCAATATTTTTGGATTTGAACTTTTTTCATATATCGGACACAACTGCACCTATACACAGTAGTTTTTATTTACCGCGTAGAGTTAATTCTTATTTTTCTGTCGATCTTTTCTTAGGACACACTTCTATTTCTGCGCTAAACGGGTCGGCCCAGTTAGTGCTGTTTGTTAGCCATGGCTTCTAAACGCATGCAAAAGGCGGCAAATATTATCCCCCAGAGGTGAGAGGCTAGGATGCGGAATGCTATACGCGACCCGCTGGTGGCGCGGGTGGTTAGCGCCACACAGGGCGAGGCCCTGTTCGCATCAGATTATTTTTCTTCTATTTTTATTTTTATTTGTTTCCTTTTATCTGTTTCTTTTTTGGTTTTCTTTATTCTGTTTCTTTTTATTTTCTTTTTGTTCACTATTTTATTCAAATGTTCATTTTTTATAAAACATAAGTTTTTGGATTTTGGTTCATGATTTTTGAATTTTGGTTTAGATTTTTTTAAAACAATTGTTCATGATATATTTGAAAAATCTTCACGAATATTCAAAAATGTTTATAATTTATTAAATCATTATTATAAAACTATTTAGAGTTTAACTCCGGAATGCCATAGGTGTTAATTGATGGGTTCGTAGCATGGAAAACAAAAATTTTCTATCGCAAGAACGAACAAAACCCACATCTAATCTAGATAAAAGCCAAGATCTAATCTACTAGACATGAGCAACGAGATAGATCGGTACTAACCCTCGTAGAACCGAAAGCGTTAACGAGATTAGATCTCGTGGATGATGTAGTCGATCACTTGTCGATCTCAAGATCGAGTAGATGATCCTTCCGGCGCCGCGTTCCGACAGCGCTTCCGCAGACGGTCACACGTGCGAGTCGAAGCAGACCTTCCTCTCCCCGTTTCAGCGAGCAGCGGAGGTAGTAGATCTTCTCCACGCAATCCCAGCAGCACGACGGCGTGGTGGTGGTGGTGGAGTAGAGAATTCTGCAGGGCTTCGCCTAAGCCGGAGCAGATGGAAGGAGGAAGAGAGAGGCGGCTAGGGTTTGGAGTGGGGAGGGGCCAGGAGGGGTGGCGCCTCCACCCCTCTATATATAGAGGGAGGGGTGAGGCCTAGGGTTCCCACCCCTAGGCCCACCCCTTAGGGCCGGCGCACTAGGGAGCTTGGGGGGAGAGTCCTTCCCCCCCCCAAGTTTCCCCTTTAAACTCCCCTTATCTTATCTTATCTTATCTTATCTTATCTTATCTTATCTTATCTTATCTTATCTTATCTTATCTTATCTTATCTTATCTTATCTTATCTCGGTTTTCAAATAAACTCCAAGATATCTTCTAGAACCTTCCGGAACATTCCGAAACCTTCTAGAATCCCCATACAAACACTCTGGAACATTTCCTAACTTAGAAAATGATCCCCATTATATGAATCTTATTCTCCGGACAATTCTGGATCTCCTCGTGATGTCTCGGATCTAATCCGAGACTCCGAACAACATTCGGTCTCCAACGCACATTCAATATCTACTTAAAACAACTTCGAACCTTAAGTGTGTCACCCTACGGTTCGTGAATAAGTGGACATGATGAAGACACCTCTCCGATCAATAACCATCAGCGGGATCTGGAGATCCATAACGGCTCCCACATACTCAACGATGACTTCGTGATCGATAGAACCATTAACATACGAAACCAATTCCCTTTGTCACGCGATACTCTACTTATCCGAGGTTTGATCATCGGTATCTCCATACCTAGTTCTACCTTGTTACTGATAAGCACTCTTTACTCGTTCCGTGTTATGCCATCCCTTGTGACCTAGTCACATGCTTGCAAGCTAACTAGATGACATTCCACCGAGAGGGCCCAGAGCATATCTATCCGTCATATGGATGGACAAATCCCAATCTTGGTCCATGCGCTTCAACACATACTTTCAGAATACCCAATGATACCTTTATAACCACTCAGTTACGAAGTGGTGTTTGATGTCATCAAAGTACCCATCCGGTGATGGTGATTAACACAACCTCATGGTCGAAGGATTAGGTTACTATGTATCGAAAGCTCATAGCAATGTAAACTTAATGACTTGATCTTATGCTACGCTTACTATGGGTGTGTGTGTCCATTACATCATTCTCCTAATAATATAACCTTGTTATTAATGACATCCAATGTCCATGATCAGGAAACCATGATCATCAATTAATCAACAAGCTAGTTTAACAAGAGGCTTACTAGGGACTCTTTTATGTTTACAAAACATACATGTATTAGTGTTTCCTTATAATACAATTATAGCATGGGATGCAAACATTTATCATAAACACAAAGATATAATAATAACCACTTTTATTATTGCCTCTTGGGCATATCTCCAACATTAATATGCAAGTATCAACTAGATTATTGACTTTAGTGTAAATGAAAAACTGTTAGAAATATGCCCTGGAGGTAATAATAAAGTTGTTATTATCATATTTTCTTTGTTCGTGATAAGTGTTTATTCTCCATGCTACAATTGTAGTAACCAAAACCTAAATACATGTATGGATACATAACAAATAAGGAGTCCCTAGTGAGCCTCTACTAGATGTAGAACCCCGGTAAAATCACTACTAGAAAATCGCGTGTTATTTTTATTTTGTGCATTATCATGACTGTATGCTCATGTCATCATATCACATTGTATTTGATCATCTTCATGTCTGCATTCATATTGTTTGGCTAAAACTATTTTACTAAAAGCATATTTGTTTTCTACATTAGTCCCTTCTTATTTTAAATTATAAAACCCTGATCCTCCGGATGATTTTGTTTGTCTAAAACTAATTACAAAAGTCGTTTATAAAATACAACAAGCAAATATTTTTTTAAACATTTTATTCGGGGGAGACAGCCCAGCCGTTTAAGCCAGGTCACCTACGACCCTGGCAAACCGTATCCTAAAAGATCTTGACCCAAACCCTAGACACCTGGAACCTAACCCTAATCCCCACCCGATCCACACCTACACCACACCTGGTTCAACCGAACCAGCCCCACTCGCATGTTTCCCCTCACCAACTGCACACCAAGCCGAGGAAATTGCACATAACACCACATGTTGGGACACCTTTTGCACGGAACCACAACAATGACTATTTTTTGCACAGAACACCATATTTTGCTGTAATTGTTGCATAAAACACTAAATAGGGTCGTTAGCTTGTTTGACACGTAATTAAGCCCATGGGTCCTCTGGAAGTGTCTATTTGGACTCGAATGTGGC
The DNA here is from genome assembly GCA_916181665.1 of Avena sativa. Classification (NCBI taxonomy): domain Eukaryota; kingdom Viridiplantae; phylum Streptophyta; class Magnoliopsida; order Poales; family Poaceae; genus Avena; species Avena sativa. The sequence continues at coordinate 454,275,899 of OV702288.1, read as the reverse complement.
TGCTGATGCTCCAAACTTGACCGAACTCTCCACCCAGCGACGAACAAGGCCTAACTGTCTCGTGTCTTTGCAGCCAGCCGGCCGCTCGGCGGCGCAGCCCATGAACCAGTCGATGGTGAAGGAGCGTGCGTCGAACACCTTGAAGAAGTGGTTCATGACCTCGGTGGGGAGGTTGGTGTCCAGTGCAGCCACCCGGGTCTGCTTCGGCCATGATTGCCCGATGGAGGAGAGATGCTCCTGTCATGACGGCGTAGGGCAAGCTGGTCAGGTTCGTCCGCGTGCTGGAGTTGGCGATCGTTAGATCTTCCGAGCCGGAGCCCTGCTGCAGCCATCGCATCCGGTCTCCCACGATGCAACAGTGGAGGTGGGGAACGACGTGCATGGGGCGGCGCAGACCTCGCTTCTCTACAAGGACACGAACGAGCTCACCAAGTAAATCGCCATCGGCGACTCCCGCGGTCATGTCTTCGTTTTCTCGGCTGAGGGGAACGCTATTGCTCGATCTGGGAGTCCAGGACGCGTCCGACAGGGAGTCCCCAGTACCCTCCCTGCTAGCGTACATCTCCTCACACTATGCCAGCTGCCTCCTCCACGGGCCACGCCGACGTCTCCATGGAGGCGCACCGACTGCCTCTTGTTCGCTGGCCACGCCGACTGTTCATCGTTGGCCACGGCGGTGGTCCTGGTCAGGGTCCATGCTGGAGTCCACGTAAGTACTATCAGAGGGGCCAGAGTCCTAATTGAGTCAAACCAGGCCAGCTCGCCCTACGCCGTCGTGACAGGAGCATCTCTCCTCTGCCGGGCAATCATGGCCGAAGTAAACCCGGGTGGCTGCACTGGACACCAACCTCCCCACCGAGGTCATGAACCACTTCTCCAAGGTGTTCGACGCACGCTTCCTCACCATCGACTGTTTCATGGGTTGCGCCGCATGGCGTCCGGCTGAGTGCAAAGACACGTGACAGTTAGGCCTTGTCCGTCGTTGGGTGGAGAGTTCGGTCAACTTTGGAGCATCAGCGGCCAAACTCGAGTCCAAATAGGCACTGCCAATGGACCCATGGGTTTAACTGTGTGTCAAATGAGCTAACAACCCCATTTTGTGTTTTCTGCAATAATTACAACAAAATATAGTGTTCTGTGCAAAAATTAGTTATTGTTGTGGTTCTGTGCAAAAGGTGTCCCAACTTGTGGTATTATGTACAATTTTCTCCGCCCAGCCCGACCCCGACCCGGTCAACACGCAACTCACCCCAGCCCCACTCATAGCATGCGATCGAACCCCACCCCCGCTCTCCCACCAACCACGACGCAGGCCCCACCCCACCGACGCGGCGCACTCGCGATTCTTCCCTCTCGCCCTCTCTGCTTGTGAGCAACCGCCACTGTTTCCCTCGATCCATCCCAGGTGCCACCGCAACGCGGGGGATCCCCTTCCTCGCCGGTCACTGCCAGTACATCGCCAGAGCCCTGGACGCGCATCGCAGACCGCCGTTCCCTGCAGGCCCCTCAACCTCGCCCGTCGCCGACCTCGGCCTCCGCTCAGCTCTGCTCCATCTGTAGCCCCGTCTTCAGCGCCGCCGTCCCGAGCCCGAGACCGCCGCCAGGAGGGCGCCAAGCTCCTCTTCTCGCGCCGACGACCTCTGCCGCCAGGGGCTCGGTCGCCTCGGGCCCGGCCCTCCTCTGCAGAGCTTGATCCATCGCCCCACCCCTCGCTCGTGCTCGCCTCCATCTACGCGTCCCCAGCGCCTCCCGTCGACCCTGGCCGCCCCCCCTGCGAGCCTTCCTCGCGCCGCCTCTCCTATCCAGCAAGCACGCCGCTCGCGCGCCAGCGCCGCGTGCCCTCGTCGTCCTCGCCTTCCCCGCGTCTCGAGCTCCTCCTGGCGCCTTGACCCCGCTGCGGTGCCCGCGGTCGCCCCCAGACGTCCTGGCCACCAACTCGCCGCCTCTGCGCCAACCGGCACCGCGATGTGCCACTATTGATGAATAGGGGAGGTTGCAGTAGTCACTGTGGCCTTTGATGTGCTCCAGTGTTCGTATGTTGTTGACTCCGCGCGTGATGGTTCGCCAAGCTCCACCCGAGGGTGATGAGGCCGAACCCGGAGAATCCCCGACAAGGACCGTTCGATGACAATACCTTCATCATGGGACACCAAGAACTATCTCACGGATCCGATAGCGCGACGCTCTCCTTCCCGAACCCTGAAGATCAATCACACCGAGACCCCGAGTGCGCCGACACGGATTCGAAGACCCCGAACCTAGATCTGAAGACCTAACCGAACCTTGTCGAACCCCAAGACCAAGATTGTCGAGCCCGATAGGTGATTCCCTTTTCCGAGCCCTATATATAATTGTTGCATATACTTGTTCATGTCGCATATAAATTGTGTGGTTTGGGGGCATTATGCTAATTCACCTCATAATTAAATATGGAGACTATATGGGCTATATTTGTCTTATCTCGTCTTCATTTAAATTTGTGTAGTGAATCGGTGCCATGTTTTGACTTGTTAAGGCAACATTTAAATTACGGGGTACCTAAACAATCTTGATACGTTGCTAACATATCCATAATTTTTGATGTTTCATGCTTGATTTTTATCTACTTTCTTATGTTTTGTCCACACTTTGGAGTACTTTTTATACATTTTCTTGGACTAACCTATTAACAAGATGCCACAGTGCCAGTTGCCTATTTTCTGCTATTTTTGATTCTAGGAAAATCAGAAAATAAATATTCTCGAAATTGGACGGGACAAAAGCCAAAGTCAGTTTTCACCGAGGAGGACACAGAGCCAGAAGATGAGACGGAGAGGGGCCACATGGCGGCCACACACCCCCTTGGCGCGGGCAGCTCTAGGCTGTGCCAGGGCATGGTGTGGGCCCCTCGGCCGCCCACCGACCTTGCCTCTTCGCCTATAAGATGCCTCCCGATGCATAAACCCTAGATCAAATAGCCTCTAGCCACGAAAAGTTCCGCAGCATTGCCGCCACCGAAGGGTAGATTCGGGGGACAGAAAGTCTCTGTTCCGGCACCCTGCCGGGACGGGGAAGTGCCCCCAGAGCTATCTCCATCGATCTCCACCACCATTTCCATCGTCGTTGCTGATTCCCATGATGATGAGAGAGTAGTTCTTCCTCGAGGCTAAGGGTTCTACCGGTAGCTATGTGTTCATCTCTCTCTCTCTATGTATGATCTTATTGAGATCATGAGCTTGCAATATATAGATCTACTTTGCTACTCAAGTGCTTTAATAGATCTCTGCTCTCCCCATGTGTGTGAAGTTGACAGTGTGCACACCATGGTGCCACTTAGGCTAGAGATTACAAATACTTGTTATGAGTTATATTTGGAGTTGGATGTCTTTATGAAATTGTGGTGTTTGTTGGAACCATCTAGAGCTCAAGGTGATAGTGTGGGGTTATCTAGATGGGAAAAGCAAACTTTGAGGTGTGCTGTTATAGCCCTACCATGGATTAGAGTGTCTAACCGGAGAGTAGTTAAGAGTAGTATCATAAAGAGAAGATATTTATATGAGTGTTTACTAGTGAAATTATGATCCCTAGGACTTGTTTCTAAACATTGAAACACCGTTTGCAACTAGATCTGTTACATGTTTGCTTGCTTCCATCTTTATTTCAGTTTGCCTTTAGTTTCTTCCACACCATCAAGCTATTTTCTAGCACCGCTGTCTTATATCCATACCACTTTTATTTTACTATCTCTTCGCCGAACTAGTGCACCTATACACCTGACAAGTGTATTGGTTGTGTTGGGGACACAAGAGACTTCTTGTATCTTGATTGCAGGGTTGCTTGAGAGGGAATACCTTTGACCACTTCCTCCCTGAGTTCGATAAACCTTGGGTGATCCACTTAAGGAAAAACTTGCTGCTGTTCTACAAACCTCTGCACTTGGAGGCCCAACAACTGTCTACAAGAATAGAAGTGCGTAGACATCACTCACACCATGTTATGACTATCCCAAGTCACCATAGCCTCTACGATCCTTTAGTTTTCGACTTGTAATATCACTTTATGTTTTAATTAATAGTGTTTTGTCGCTTTGCATGATTATGGCCATTATTGCTCTCTTAGTTGGTCACTCTCAATCTTTTGCTAGCCTCCATAACCAAGTATGAGTTCCTCCCATGCATCCAACTCCAAATAAAACCAAATTATTGAAGGGTTCGCAGCATAGAAAACAAAAAAATTCCTACGATGGGAACTATACGCCAAGATCTATCTACTAGATACAAGCAACGGGTGGATATACATCCATAGAGAACTTATCCTCGAAGACAATAAAGTTTTGTTAACGAGTAGGAACTCGTGGATGATGTAGTCGTATGCTTACCGATCTGAAGATCGTGTGGAAGTCCTAGTGCCGCAAACCAGTAGCGCATCCGCACTCGCACACACGTTCAGGCCATCGAACAACCTCCGCCTCCTCGCTCCGGCGATGTAGCGGAAGCAGCAACTCCTTCTAGACGAAATGCCACCGGGAACATGTATCTCGCTAATCCGAGACCATGGGGGAATAATTCTAGAGGGGGAGAGAGATCCTTCACGAGGAGGTGTGAGGAAGAAGGGTGAGATGGGTGGCCTTTTATAGGAGGAGGGGGGTACCCTTCCCCATGGCCGGCGCCCCATGGGGGGTGACCCTCACCTCCCCCATTCATGTGGTGGTAACTCCCTCCACATTAAAATGCCCTAAAGTCTCCACTTTAAATGCATTAAATTTCTCCAAATTTAGTGCTCTCTCATTTAATAAAACTCTTTTATTAAATTTATTCAGAATTTTGTTAATTACTTTAATTAACAAACATTCACATAAAACCCCCTGCAACATTTCAATATTACATGCAGAACCCATTTCTGCAATTTCACCCAAAACAGTTTCGGTGTCTATTGAAATAATTCCAGCGCTTTGCAATTCATTCGTCTGAAACACATTTGCTCCCAAGGTGTCCCTTAAGTGTGTCACCCTACGGTTCGTGAATAATGCAGACATGATCGAGACCCCTCTCAGATCAATAATCAGAAGCGGGACCTGGAGATCCATACTGACTCCTACACATTCTACGATGACTTATGTGATCGTGAGAACCTTTAACATTAGTAACTAAATCCCTTTGTCTCGCGATATATTACATGTCCGAGATTCGATCATCGGTATCTCCATACCTAGTTTGATCTCATTACCGACATGTACTCTTTTCTTGTTCCCGTGATATAACATTCTAGTGATCTTATCACTTGCTTGCAAGCTAACCAATGTGATATCACCGAGAGGGCCCAGAGTATATCTATCCGTCATCGGGATGGACAAATACCACTCTTGATCCATGAGCCTCTACATAACACTTTCGTAGCACTGAACCCACCTTTATAATCACCCTTTCACGGTGTGACGTTTGATGTTATCAAGATACTCTTCTAGTGTTAGTGATTAACATGATCTCATGGTCTAAGGACTAGGATTACTTTGTTAGATGTTATAGCAATATAAACACAATGACTTTGATCGTAATGCTATACTTCGGATGAATGTTCATCACATCATTCCACTAATGTTGTGACCTCATTATTAACAACATCCAATGTCCATGATCAGGAAACCTTGATCATCTTGTTAATCAACGAGCTAGTTTATAAGAGAGGCATAACTAGGAACTTTTCCTTTTGTTTATTAAACACACATGTATTAACATTTCCAAATTAATACAATTATAACATGTAAAATAAACATCTATCATATACTTGGAATATGTATAATAACAACTTTATTATTGCCTCTCAGGGCATATTCCCTTCAGTCTCCCACTTGCACTAGAGACAATAATCTAGTTACATGGTGATAAATCTAACACCCATGGAGTTCTGGTGTTGATCATGTTTTGCTCTATGTAGAGTTTTAGTCAACGGATCTGCTACATTGAGATCCGTATGTACTTTACAAATCTTTATATCTCCATCCTTGACATGCTCACGGATGGAGTGAAACCGGCGCTTAATATGTTTGGAATTCTTGTGAGACCTTGGTTCCTTTGCGTTGGCTATGGATCCATTGTTGTCACAATAGATCACCATTGGATCCAACGCACTAGTAACCACACCCAGTTCGGTAATGAACTCCTTCATCCAAACTGCTTCTTGTGCTGCTTCTGAAGCAGTAATATATTCTGTCTCCGTTGTTGACCTTGTTACCACGGGTTGTTTGGAGCTCCTCCAACTAACTTCTGCTCCGTTCATGAGAAATACGTATCCGTATTGAGACTTAGAGTCATCCAGATCAGTGTCAAAGCTAGCGTCGACATAACAATTAGCGACCAGCTCTTCTTCACCTCCGTATACAAGAAACATTTCCTTAGTTCTTCTCAAGTACTTAAGGACATTCTTGACCACTATCCAGTGTTCCAAACCTGGATCAGATTGGTACCTACTAGTCAAACTAATAGCTTGTGCCACATCCGGTCTTGTACATAGCATGGCGTACATTATAGAGCCTATGCCTGAAGCATAGGGGATCTTATCCATTATCTCTCTTTCTTCCGTCGTAGCCAGACTTTGAGTCTTACTCAATGTCTTTCCTTGCAACATAGGTAAGAACCCCTTCTTACTTCCGTCCGTTTTAAACTTCTTTAAAATCTTATCAAGGTATGTACTATGCGATAACCCTATTAGGCGTCTTGATCTATCTCTATAGATCTTTATGCCTAATATATATGACGCTTCACCAAGGTCTTTCATAGAAAATTTGCTATTTAGATAACTTTTAACACTGTTTAAAAGATCTATATCATTTCCAATCAATAATATGTCATCCACATATAATATCAGAAATGCCACATTGCTCCCACTCACTTTCTTGTAAATACAAGCCTCTCCATAAGTTTGGACAAATCCAAAATCTTTGATCACCTCATCAAAGCGAAGATTCCAACTCCGTGATGCTTGCTTCAGTCCATAGATGGATCGCTGAAGCTTGCACACCTTGTTAGCATCCTTAGGATCGACAAAACCCTTTGGTTGTATCATATACAACTCTTCTTCAATATTACCATTGAGGAATGCAGTTTTGACATCCATCTGCCATATTTCATAATCGAAATATGCAGCAATTGCTAACATAATCCTAACTGATTTTAGCATCGCTACGGGAGAGAATGTCTCATCGTAGTCAACTCCTTAAATTTGTCGAAACCCTTTTGCTACAAGTCGAGCTTTATAGACGGTTACATTACCATCAACATCAGTTTTCTTTTGAAAATCCATTTATTCTCAACGGCCTTTTGGTCATGAGGTAAGTCCACCAAGGTCCAAACCTGGTTTTCGTACATGGATTCCATATGGGATTTCATGGCTTCTAGCCATTTGTTGGAATCCGGGCTCATCATCGCTTCTTCATACATCACAGGGTCATCCATTTCATCAACCATGAAATTCACAACATGATTCCCATACAGATCACTAGCTGCACGTGTCCTGCTTGACCTGCGAGGTTCGGTAGTGTCCTCTTTCGGAGTTCCATGATCATTATCATTAGTTCCTTCTTCATTTGGTGAAGTCAACTCCGGAACAATTTCTGGCGCTGCGCCACTCGCCATTCCATGAAGAGAAGGTTCAATAACCTCTTCGAGTTCTACCTTTCGACTACTCACACCTTTCGCGAGAAACTCTTTCTCTAGAAAGGATCCATTCTTGGCAACGAAAACCTTGCCCTCGGATCTGTGATAGAAGGAATACCCAATTGTTTCTTTAGGGTATCCTATGAAGACACATTTTTCTGCTTTGGGTTCGAGTTTATCAGGCTGAAGTTTCTTCACATAAACATCACATCCCCAAACTTTAAGAAATGACAGCTTAGATTTGTTTCCAAACCATAATTCATACGCTGTCGTTTCAACGTATTTAGACGGTGCCCGATTGAAAGTGAATGCAGCGGTTTCCAGTGCATAACCCCAAAATAACAGTGGCAAGTCAGTCAAAGACATCATAGATCGAACCATATCCAATAGAGTATGATTACGACGTTCCGACACACCATTATGTTGTGGTGTTCTGGCAGGCGTGAGTTGTGAAACTATTCCACACTCTTTCATGTGTGTGCTAAACTCGTAACCTAGATACTCACCTCCACGGTTGGACCGTAGAAATTTGATCTTTCTATTACGATGATTTTCCACTTCATTCTGAAATTCTTTGAACTTTTCAAAGGTTTCAGATTTGTGTTTCATCAAATAGATATACCCATATCTACTCAAATCATCCGTGAAAGTAACAAAATAACGATATCCACCTCGCGCGACACACTCATTGGACCGCATACATCAGTATGTATGATTTCCAATAAATCCGTCGCACGTTCCATTGAACCGGAAAACGGCGTTCTAGTCATATTGCCCATAAGACATGGCTCACATGTATCAAATGATTCAAAATCAAGTGATTCCAAAATTCCATTGGAATGGAGTTTCTTCATGCGTTTAACGCCAATATGACCTAGACGGCAGTGCCACATATATGCAAATATATCATCATTAGGTTTAATTCTTTTAGCATCAACATTATGGATGTGCGTGTGAGTACTATCGAGATTCAACAGAAATAAACCATTCATCACGGGTGCATGACCATAAAAGATATTATCCATATAAATCGAACAACCATTGTTTTCTGATTTAAGAAAATAACCGCTTTGCAATAAACACAATCTGGATACAATGTTCATGCTCAGCGCAGGCACCAAATAACAACTATTTAAGTTTATCACTAATCCTGATGGCTTATGGAGAGGCAGCATTCTGACGGCGATCACATCAACTCTTGATCCATTGCCGACACGCATCGTGACCTCATCCCTTGCTAGTTGCCGCTTGTTCCGCAACCCCTGTATCGAGTTACATATATTAGGAACCGATTCGGTATCAAATACCCAGGTGCTACTGCGAGTAGTAGTCAAGTACACATCAATAACATGTATATCACATATACCTTTGTTTTCCTTGTCGGCTTTCTTGTCCGCCAAAAACTTGGGGCAGTTGCGCTTCCAATGGCCAGTCCCCTTACAATAGTAGCACTCGGTATCAGACTTAGGGCCAGCCCAGGATTTCTTTTTAGGCGCAGCAACAGATTTGCCACCCTTCTTTCCCTTCTGTTTACCCTTCTTGTCTTTCTTGAAACCGGTGGTTCTATTGACTATCAACACTTGATGTTCTTTCCTAATCTCCACTTATGCAGTCTTAAGCATTGACAGAAGCTCGGGGAGAGTCTTCTTCATGCCCTGCATGTTATAGTTCATCACGAAGCTCTTGTAGCTAGGTGGCAGAGATTGGAGAACACGATGTATGCCTAAGTCAATGGGAATCGTTATTCCCAAGGACACAAGCTTATCGGCGTACCCAGACATTTTGAGTACGTGCTCACTTACGGAGCTGTCCTCTTCCATCATGCAGCTAAAAAACTTTTCTAAAGCATTATAACTCTCTACGGCAGCATGGGTATCGAAAATCATTTTCAATTCACCCATGGTATCAAAGGCATTGCCATTTTCGAAACGCTTTCGAAGTTCTGGCTCTAGCCCATACAATATGCCGCAATGAACTAAGTTGTGGTCCTCTTAACGAGTTATATAGACATTCTTTTCCTCGTCAGGGGCATCAGGAGCTGGTGGGGGGCCTAGCGGCGCTTCTAGCACATATTGCTTTTGTGCAGCAGAGAGGAGAATCCTCAAATTCATAGCCCAGTTGATGAAGTTGCTACCATTCGTAGCAAGTTTCTCTTTCTCCATGAACACATTGAAATTAAAAGCAGGTGGTGCTATCTACAACATAATTTGTAAAGTTTATTTAGACTAAGTTTATGATAGATTGAGTTCAACTAAACTCCCATTCAAAAACAACATCCCTCGTGTCTTTTTGGTGATTACATGAACCAAATTCACTACACCAAGTCCGATCATCATGTGAGTCGGTGTAGCTTCAAAGGATAGCATCTATATGGGCATCATATCAACTATATGACTCATGCTTAACCTTTCGGTCCGTGTTTCGAGGCCATGTCTGTACATGCTAGGCTCGCCAAGTAAGACCCTTAGTACTCGCGTGTGTAAAACTGTCTTACACCTGTTGTATGAAAGCGCAGATTTGAGTACACCTGATCATCACGTGATGTCTCGAAACATGATCCATAGAACGGTGCATACTTAAGGAAGAACACATTTTTATCTTGATATTTAAATGAGGGATCATCTTATAATGATACTAAAATGCCAAACAAGCAATATAAGATGCAAACATCATATGTGTAAAGTGAAATGATATGGTTCTTGCATTTGATCACTATCATATGCATCGTGGTATGATGTTTATCATTCCTTTGTGTGTAAGGCCAAGGTCTATGGAACTTACACGTTGGGTGTGTTGTAAGAGTATCAACTATACATCAACTTACAACATTACCATATCATGACACAAGCCAAACAACGATCTAAACTAGACGCCTCTAATTTATCAATTGCAAGTTTTACGTGGCTTAGGGCTTTCGAAGATAGAACCGTTCTTACCTACGAACATGGAACCACAAGATGATAACCAAATTATTAGCAACTCATTGTAAATCATATATTGACTATAGTAGGAGAGACAGACACTCGCCAGCCACTTATGCAAAACTAGTTGCATGTCAATCGTGGAACCGGTCTCATGTGCGATGACATGTAAGGTTGGTCCGGGCCGCTTCATCCCACTATGCCACCAATATCCAAAGTACATATAAGAAGCAATAACATGATCATCACCGCCCACATACTCTTATGTGTTCTACCCGTGCAAAGCACCTACGCATAGATCAGGCTCTAATACCACTGAAGGGTTCGCAGCATAGAAAACAAAAAATTTCCTACGATGGGAACTATACTTCAAGATCTATCTACTAGATACAAGCAACATATGGATATACATCCATAGAGAACTTACCCTCAAAGACAACAAAGTTTTGTTAACGAGTAGGAACTCGTGGATGATGTAGTCGTACGCTTGCCGATCTCAAGATCGTGTGGATGTCCTAGCGCCGCAAACCAGCAGCGCATCCGCACTCACACACACGTTCAGGCCACCGAAAAACCTCCGCCTCCTCGCTCCAGCGATGCAACAGAAGCAGCAACTCCTTCCAGACAAAATGCCACCGGGAACATGTATCTCGCTAATCCGAGACCATGGGGGAATAATTCTAGAGGGGGAGAGAGATCCTTCATGAGGAGGTGTGAGGAAGAAGGGTGAGAGGGGTGGCCTTTTATAGGAGGAGGAGGGGTACCCCTCCCCATGGCCGGCGCCCCATGGGGGGTGACCCCTCACCTCCCCCATTCATGTGGTGGTAACTCCCTCCACATTAAAATGCCCCTTCACATTCTCTTTTAAAGTCTCCACTTTAAATGCACTAAATTTCTCCAAATTTAATGCTCTCTCATTTAATAAAACTCTTTTATTAAATTTATTCAGAATTTTGTTAATTACTTTAATTAACAAACATTCACATAAAAACCCTTGCAACATTTCAATATTACATGCAAAACCAATTTCTGCAATTTCACCCGAAACAGTTTCGGTGTCTATTGAAATAATTCCAACGCTTTGCAATTCATTCGTCTGAAACACATTTTCTCCAAATGGTGTTGGTGTCCCTTAAGTGTGTCACCCTATGGTTCATGGATAATGCAGACATGATCGAGACCCCTCTCAGATCAATAATCAGAAGTGGGACCTGGAGATCCTGTAACACCCTCAAAATCGGCCCTATGCAAGTTTCAGCGCTTCCCGCCAAACCCACATAGAAACGATTCAAAGGTGCCCACCAGGCACTTGCGTGCGGGTGGAAAACGAAGTAATATCATTACACAATAGTCCTCGAGGGAACCCACAAAACATATATATACAACAGCGACTCAAAGAGTCAAGAATACATATTTACAGTACAAAGATCCAAATCACCTTGAAAACAATACAGCGTCCGAGTACGGACAAGATGCAAATTGAGCTAAGAGCCCTGAAGAATAACCAATGGCATCCATAACCCTGCCCAGGCCAAGCCGGAAGGGTAACCCTGCTAACGACGTCGATCTCAATCCTGCTAAAACAAAAGGGGTGCCGACAAAGGGCAAAGGAAAAAGAGAGCGGTCAGTACTGAGGCCAGTACATGGCGAGACTAGAATTCGGCGATCCTCGCCTACATAGGTATCGTGGACTGAAGCGGCAGCGCAGCATGCACTAAACAACCTATAGAGACTCGATATAACCGTCGGCTATCAGAGAGGGATAAGAAATACCTATTCGGAACCAACCTAATACTATCACCAAGCATACCCATCCTGGTATTTCCCCCTCGAGACCAAACGAGGAAGTCAACCAAGGAACTCACACAGTTGGCAGTTTTATTTATTCAGTTATCGTTGCAGCCATTACTAGTCAGGTATAGATAGTCATCCTGATATAATAAGCAGTGGGCACTTTTAGTTAACCATTCCGTTGTAGTTGCAACACTTACTAGTCAGATACAATTAGCATGAGATATTCCAAACCCAGCAGTTGTTGGTACTTTTATTTAGCCATTCCGTTGTAGTGAAGCTGATTACTAGTCATATCGGATACAAGTCAAATTATAACAGTAAACTTTAGTTATGGTTGTCTATGATCGAGAACTGTGCTCCAAGTCGTCCATAACCGCGGACACGGCTTCTCGAAAAGATTTAACCCTGCAGGGGTGCACCAAAGTTCCCACACGCACCTACACCCTTGTTGTCAGATCAGGTAGGTACAAGATCACAAAACATACACCCAACGGTATGTCGACGGGGTTTCGGACACGACGTTTCCCAGACCCAAAGCAAGCACGGGGGGCCACCCCACTAAGCTACCCGTAACGAAGTCGGCCGGTCTCCGAGACGGACCCAGGGTTTGTGTCGACGGCTGTAAACGACTGGGAACCCGAAAGTGTGACTGGGCTTGTCGATACAGCGAAAACGTATCACGGGGTTCCTAAACAGTACAGGCGCTCCACGCGCAATCGTAATTAAAGCAGTAAAGCATGGCATAAGTACAGGATAGTAATAAAGCCCCAAACTACTTTGTGGCCCCCGGTACAGTACTTTGAAATCAGGTACTAAATCGATGGGGGTGCCCACACACCCCACCTGTGGTTAGCGCGCTCGATCTCGGAACAGGTGTCAAGAACTCGGGGTCCTATGGGACACCAGTGAGCGGTTAAAATCCAAATATTGTCTATTACCCACCGGTGCCTCTGCGTTTACCTACTTTCAATTTTAGTTATTAAGCAATAATTAAAGCCATGATCATCTCCAACATAAAGCATATGGCAGCCTTCCAACAGCTGTGGTACTGGACGACACGCAACAACACTTGAGCAGGCGACTACGACACGCGAGTCCAACTATCTACCAAACAATAGGTAATAGGATGTGTCCAAGGCAATATGAGGCTGCAAGGGATATCACGGGTACGAAAACTAGAGCATCACAACACAGATAGCAATATATCAACAGGAGGGAATAAATACTATAAAAGTAAGATAGGTAGAAAAGGGGAGATTGCTCGCCTGAAAACATTGCCGAAGGTTCATCCGAAGAATGGGGCGAAGCTCACATCAACTCAACGGCCTTATCCACGAAGAAGCAAAACACTAGAAGAAACACCGGATGCAATATTTAAACTACGACAAAAGATCGGGCATGATGCATGTATGATGTATGACATGGCAAAGATGCGATGCAATTAGACAATATTAAGCGAAACCGAGGTTCCGACAATTAATTATTAAGTTCGTGTTGTTTAGATACCCCGCAATTTAAATGTTGTCTTAACATGGCAAAAGATAGCACCGATTCACTACACAAATTTAAATGGAGACAAACTAAGACTAGAATAGCCCGCATATGGTCTCCATATTTAATTATATGGTGAATCGGCATAAGGCCCCCAAACCACACCAATATGCATGCGAGTATGACAATTAAATATGCAACAGTTTATATAGTTGGCAATTTATAAAATAGGGGCTCGGAAAAGGTCACACATCTCGGATCGAAGATCTTGGGGCTCGGAGGGGTTCGGGTACGATCTTCGGATCCGTGGACCGAGGGTCTTCGGATCGGGCATCGCGTCCGGGAAGGAGACCTTGATGTTCCATGTCGGAGGCCTAAGGGTTTCCGGGATGGAGAACTTGGCGGCTTCTACTTCGATTGTCGGTTCTTCGAGTTCCATATAGAAGATCTTGGGTGCCTTGTTTGATTTGTAGATTCTGTAATAATTTTGTCGAGAGGTTGTACACGGAGATCGCAACATCACACCACACCATCTTGTCAACCTTCCTATGTCATCTCACTAACCAACATACTGAGGAAAGCATGCCTAAAGAACCTGGCAGAACGACACCAGTGCACTGCAGGTATTTACACCGAACAGGGCACCAAGCAAGCATACGGCCAGGACATGGACTCGTGGCCAGGCAGCAGCACAACCCGGAACCAGAGGTTGACGGGGAGGGTCGTGCAGGGTGCCGGAGGGCACGGGAGGTGCTGGGAGAAGGCAACGGCCAAAGACGACCAGCGCTGCGGCGCTGCTCGCAGGAGGATGAAGGAGAGGTAGGGCGGAAGCGGGGAGGCGCCATGGCAGAGCTTGGCGGGCGCGCTCGACGCAGAGCGGCCGGAGCCACGCAGGATCAGAGACCGCCGGCGGCGCCATGGCTAGGAGGGGGGGCGACGGCTGGCTTGAACGACGGAGGGGGTTACAGGCAGGGTCGGCGCAGAACCGGGCGAGGTAGAGGGCGCCGTCGGGCGGCAGGGGGTACAGGCCAGACGACGGTGAGGTCGGCCGCGCACGGCCCCCCAGCGAGCAGGGCGACAGCCGGGATCAGGATGGCGATGACCGGGCTCGAGATGGCGAGGGTGGCTCGATGGCCGGCCGTGGAAGGGGAAGGGGCGCCATCAGGCGGCAGCGAGGGAGCATGATGGGTGGCAGCATAGAGGCTAGGTCGGGGGAAGCGGACAGCAGACGAGGACGGAGCTGGGGCTTGCCGCCACGCGAGGGACAGAGAGGAGCCGGGGAGGAGGAAGGCGAGGTCAGGCGTGAGGAAGGTCGAGGCCGGGGCGCCTGGAAGCGGTGGCGACATCAGAGGAACGCAGGGGTGGCCGGCGAGCTCTAGCAGGGCGCAAGGGTGCTCGGGCGGCGGAGGACTTCGTCATGGCGTGGCGGTGAGATGGTCCGCGAGGAGGGGTGATGGCGGGGGCAAACAGATGAGGAGGGGCCGCAGGGGGCGCGCTGGCGGCGGGAGGGCCTGAGGCCGGCGATGCTCACGGGGAGAGTAGAAAACGAGGCAGAGGAGAACGACGGGGAACGAGGTAGGTGGGAGCGGGGTCGCGTGGAGGGGATCGATCGGGGAGTGGTGGGGCCAGGGGGAGCGGGTTTTTTTTTCGGGCCTGGCTGTTGACCAAGCGAGAGAGGGCAGGTGAGAAGGGAGTGGCGGCGGCAGATTGGAGGGATGGGGTAGGGGTGGTTCTAGGGTTAGGGTTTCCTGGGAGGGATCAGATTAAGGGTAGGATTTAACCGGGGTGGTAGGCTGTTGGTTTGCTGGGCCTTTTGGGCCTGGCCGGCGACGGCCTCCCTCGGATCAAAATAGATTTATTATTTATTATTTTTATTTATTTTAAAACAAAACATTTGTAAAAAGGTTTTTAGACAAATAAAAGATCCGGACAGATCTGGGGTTTGGATTTGAACAAAGAGGAGAACATCCAGAAAACAAAATAGGCTTTTCGAAAATAGTTTTAGGAAAACAGATGCATGATTTTGTCATGATAATGCACAGAATAAAAACAATAGCGATTTTCTAGTAGTGGTTTTACCCGGGGTGCTACAATTCGACACCACCAACAATGGATCTCGCCCTCGAGATCCGCCTCCTGGTACGGGGAAGAAGGCCGGCGATATGAATCTTCTCGCTTCATGTAGAGCTTCACGACACCACTAACAATGGTTCTTTCTCCATCTTGAAATCGGCGACACCACCAACAAGAGGTCGTTGATCATGTTCGTCGAGAGAACACTCCGGATAAACAACGGACGAAGTTAAAGGTAAGGCCACCTCTAACTTCCATGGAAAGAGTAAGAAGTGCATCTATCCACCATTCAATGTACAAAAGTGAATGATAAGAGTAGTGGTATGGTCGCGACTCCATCCCGCACTCAAAGCATTACTCTGTACACGAACAGACGGATTATGCATCATACCCTCAGATTTTAGACTGAAGATCTTGACAAACGAGGTTCGGAAGCAAAGAAGTGATGTAGAGTCTTTATCGGATATGATGGATATGTGGTCGTCGCATTGAAAAACACCGAAAGATACAAAGAAAATTTTAGTGGATTTTTGGTCCACCGAAAGATACAGCACGGTGATACAGCAGAGGAAGATTCCTCAGATAGCATGAAGACCAGATGTAGAAGCACCGTTACGAAAGGATGGAAGCGAAACCCTAAAGGTACGAAAGAAACCCATCCACGAGAATTCCTGGACTCAGAGAAAAGATAAGATGGCAGATTCAAAACACGAAGAGATAAGAGGAGAATAGTAGAGGGGTAAGGAGTAAAAGCAGACCTAATCAGATCTATCCAACCGATTTTGCAAAATAGTTTTGACGCTCTACATAGGCCGTTAGCTAGGTTATCCTACAGACTGGACCAGTGGGGTATCGTAACTGCTGAGCTCTGATACCACTCTATAACACCCTCGGAATCGGCCCTATGCAAGTTTCAGCGCTTCCCGCAAACCCGCATAGAAACGATTCAAAGGTGCCCACCAGGCACTTGCGTGCGGGTGGAAAACGAAGTAATATCATTACACAATAGTCCTCGAGGGAACCCACAAAACATATATATACAACAGCGACTCAAAGAGTCAAGAATACAGATTTACAGTACAAAGATCCAAATCACCTTGAAAACAATACAGCGTCCGAGTATGGACAAGATGCAAATTGAGCTAAGAGCCCTGAAGAATAACCAATGGCGTCCATAACCCTGCCCAGGCCAAGCCGGAAGGGTAACCCTGCTAACGACGTCGATCTCAATCCTGCTAAAACAAAAGGGGTGCCGACAAAGGGCAAAGGAAAAAGAGAGCGGTCAGTACTGAGGCCAGTACACGGCGAGACTAGAATTCGGCGGTCCTCGCCTACATAGGTATCGTGGACTGAAGCGGCAGCGCATCATGCACTAAACAACCTATAGAGACTCGATATAACCGTCGGCTATCAGAGAGGGATAAGAGAGACCTATTCGGAACCAACCTAATACTATCACCAAGCATACCCATCCTGGTATTTCCCCCTCGAGACCAAACGAGGAAGTCAACCAAGGAACTCACACAGTTGGCAGTTTTATTTATTCAGTTATCGTTGCAGCCATTACTAGTCAGGTATAGATAGTCATCCTGATATAATAAGCAGTGGGCACTTTTAGTTAACCATTCCGTTGTAGTTGCAACACTTACTAGTCAGATACAATTAGCATGAGATATTCCAAACCCAGCAGTTGTTGGTACTTTTATTTAGCCATTCCGTTGTAGTGAAGCTGATTACTAGTCATATCGGATATAAGTCAAATTATAATAGTAAACTTTAGTTATGGTTGTCTATGATCGAGAACTGTGCTCCAAGTCGTCCATAACCGCGGACACGGCTTCTCGAAAAGATTTAACCCTGCAGGGGTGCACCAAAGTTCCCACACGCACCTACACCCTTGTTGTCAGATCAGGTAGGTACAAGATCACAAAACATACACCCAACGGTATGTCGACGGGGTTTCGGACACGACGTTTCCCAGACCCAAAGCAAGCACGGGGGGCCACCCCACTAAGCTACCCGTAACGAAGTCGGCCGGTCTCCGAGACGGACCCAGGGTTTGTGTCGACGACTGTAAACGACTGGGAACCCGAAAGTGTGACTGGGCTTGTCGATACAGCGAAAACGTATCACGGGGTTCCTAAACAGTACAGGCGCTCCACGCGCAATCGTAATTAAAGCAGTAAAGCATGGCATAAGTACAGGATAGTAATAAAGCCCCAAACTACTTTGTGGCCCCCGGTACAGTACTTTGAAATCAGGTACTAAATCGATGGGGGTGCCCACACACCCCACCTGTGGTTAGCGCGCTCGATCTCGGAACAGGTGTCAAGAACTCGGGGTCCTATGGGACACCAGTGAGCGGTTAAAATCCAAATATTGTCTATTACCCACCGGTGCCTCTGCGTTTACCTACTTTCAATTTTAGTTATTAAGCAATAATTAAAGCCATGATCATCTCCAACATAAAGCATATGGCAGCCTTCCAACAGCTGTGGTACTGGATGACACGCAACAACACTTGAGCAGGCGACTACGACGCGCAAGTCCAACTATCTACCAAACAATAGGTAATAGGATGTGTCCAAGGCAATATGAGGCTGCAAGGGATATCACGGGTACGAAAACTAGAGCATCGCAACACAGATAGCAATATATCAACAGGAGGGAATAAATACTATAAAAGTAAGATAGGTAGAAAAGGGGAGATTGCTCGCCTGAAAACATTGCCGAAGGTTCATCCGAAGAACGGGGCGAAGCTCACATCAACTCAACGGCCTTATCCACGAAGAAGCAAAACACTAGAAGAAACACTGGATGCACTATTTAATACTACGACAAAAGATCGGGCATGATGCATGTATGATGTATGACATGGCAAAGATGCGATGCAATTAGACAATATTAAGCGAAACCGAGGTTCCGACAATTAATTATTAAGTTCGTGTTGTTTAGATACCCCGCAATTTAAATGTTGTCTTAACATGGCAAAAGATAGCACCGATTCGCTACACAAATTTAAATGGAGACAAACTAAGACTAGAATAGCCCGCATATGGTCTCCATATTTAATTATATGGTGAATCGGCATAAGGCCCCCAAACCACACCAATATGCATGCGAGTATGACAATTAAATATGCAACAGTTTATATAGTTGGCAATTTATAAAATAGGGGCTCGGAAAAGGTCACACATCTCGGATCGAAGATCTTGGGGCTCGGAGGGGTTCGGGTCCGATCTTCGGATCCGTGGACCGAGGGTCTTCGGATCGGGCATCGCGTCCGGGAAGGAGACCTTGATGTTCCATGTCGGAGGCCTCAGGGTTTCCGGGATGGAGAACTTGGCGGCTTCTACTTCGATTGTCGGTTCTTCGAGTTCCATATAGAAGATCTTGGGTGCCTTGTTTGATTTGTAGATTCTGTAATAATTTTGTCGAGAGGTTGTACACGGAGATCGCAACATCACACCACACCATCTTGTCAACCTTCCTATGTCATCTCACTAACCAACATACTGAGGGAAAGCATGCCCAAAGAACCTGGCAGAACGACACCAGTGCACTGCAGGTATTTACACCGAATAGGGCACCAAGCAAGCATACGGCCAGGACATGGACTCGTGGCCAGGCAGCAGCACAACCCGGAACCAGAGGTTGACGGGGAGGGTCGTGCAGGGTGCCGGAGGGCACGGGAGGTGCTGGGAGAAGGCAACGGCCAAAGACGACCAGCGCTGCGGCGCTGCTCGCAGGAGGATGAAGGAGAGGTAGGGCAGAAGCGGGGAGGCGCCATGGCAGAGCTTGGCGGGCGCGCTCGACGCAGAGCGGCCGGAGCCACGCGGGATCAGAGACCGCCGGCAGCGCCATGGCTAGGGGGGGGCGACGGCTGGCTTGAACGGGGGACGGGGTTACAGGCGGGGTCGGCGCAGAACCGGGCGAGGCAGAGGGCGCCGTCGGGCGGCAGGGGGTACAGGCCAGACGACAGTGAGGTCGGCCGCGCACGCCCCCCCAGCGAGCAGGGCGACAGCCGGGATCAGGATGGCGACGACCGGGCTCGAGATGGCGAGGGTGGCTCGATGGCCGGCCGTGGAAGGGGAAGGGGCGCCATCAGGCGGCAGCGAGGGAGCATGATGGGTGGCAGCATAGAGGCTAGGTCGGGGGAAGCGGACAGCAGACGAGGACGGAGCTGGGGCTTGCCTCCACGCGAGGGACAGAGAGGAGCCGGGGAGGAGGAAGGCGAGGTCGGGCGTGAGGAAGGTCGAGGCCGGGGCGCCTGGAAGCGGTGGCGACAGCAGAGGAACGCAGGGGTGGCCGGCGAGCTCTAGCAGGGCTCAAGGGTGCTCGGGCGGCGGAGGACTTCATCATGGCGTGGCGGTGAGATGGTCCGCGAGGAGGGGGTGATGGCGGGGGCAAACGAACGAGGAGGGGCCGCAGGGGGCGCGCTGGCGGCGGGAGGGCCTGAGGCCGGCGACGCTCACGGGGAGAGGAGAAAACGAGGCAGAGGAGAACGACGGGGAACGAGGTAGGTGGGAGCAGGGTCGCGTGGAGGGGATCGATTGGGGAGTGGTGGGGCCAGGGGGAGCGGGTTCTTTTTCGGGCCTGGCTGTTGACCAAGCGAGAGAGGGCAGGTGAGAAGGGAGTGGCGGCGACAGATTGGAGGGATGGGGTAGGGGTGGTTCTAGGGTTAGGGTTTCCTGGGAGGGATCAGATTAAGGGTAGGATTTAACCGGGGTGGTAGACTGTTGGTTTGCTGGGCCTTTTGGGCCTGGCCGGCGACGGCCTCCCTCGGATCAAAATAGATTTATTATTTATTATTTTTATATATTTTAAAACAAAACATTTGTAAAAAGGTTTTTAGACAAATAAAAGATCCGGACAGATCTGGGGTTTGGATTTGAACAAAGAGGAGAACATCCAGAAAACAAAATAGGCTTTTCGAAAATAGTTTTAGGAAAACAGATGCATGATTTTGTCATGATAATGCACAGAATAAAAACAACAGCGATTTTCTAGTAGTGGTTTTACCCGGGGTGCTACAGATCCATACTGACTCCTACACATTCTACGATGACTTCTATGATCGTGAGAACCGTTAACATTAGTAACTAAATCCCTTTGTCTCGCGATATATTA
This sequence comes from Avena sativa, assembly GCA_916181665.1. NCBI lineage: Eukaryota > Viridiplantae > Streptophyta > Magnoliopsida > Poales > Poaceae > Avena > Avena sativa. Next base: position 454,254,859 of record OV702288.1, on the reverse strand, counting down.
CATGTCTGAGATTCGATCATCGGTATCTCCATACCTAGTTTGATCTCGTTACCGACATGTACTCTTTTCTCGTTCCCATGATATAACATTCTAGTGATCTTACCACTTGCTTGCAAGCTAACCAATGTGATATCACCGAGAGGGCCCAGAGTATATCTATCCATCATCGGGATGGACAAATCCCACTCTTGATCCATGAGCCTCTACATAACACTTTTGTAGCACTGAACCCACCTTTATAATCACCCTTTCACGGTGTGACTTTTGATGTTATCAAGATACTCTTCCAGTGTTAGTGATTAACATGATATCATGGTCTAAGGACTAGGATTACTTTGTTAGATGTTATAGCAATATAAACATAATGACTTTGATCGTAATGCTATACTTCGGATGAATGTTCATCACATCATTCCACTAATGTTGTGACCTTGTTATTAACAATATCCAATGTCCATGATCAGGAAACCTTGATCATCTTATTAATCAACGAGCTAGTTTATAAGAGAGGCGTAACTAGGAACTTTCCCTTTTGTTTATTAAACACACATGTATTACCGTTTCCAAATTAATACAATTATAACATGTAAAATAAACATCTATCATATACTTGGAATATGTATAATAACAACTTTATTATTGCCTCTCAGGGCATATTCCCTTCAATTATTCCAAAGAGTCCACCATACCTACCTATTAGCATTTGCTATTCCAAGTATATTCATGTTTTTATCTACCTTCCGAATTAAACTTGTTATGTGAAAACTAGTGATTAAAGCTCTCACGAACTTGATGGCACACTTTACTTTCTTGCATTTAATACTCTTGAACCATTGCGTCCATCTTTGTTGCGTATATGCTTGCACTTTATAAGTTGAAGTTAGTAGAACCATGTATCACGGGGAACGCTTTCAATATTGCACTTATTATTCCGTTGATATCATGATTCTTTTGCTTATGGATCCCGGTGGTGTCAAATAAAAGGGGAAATTATAAGATCATGGAGTTTGTATGTGTGTTAGAGAAACGCTTGGGCCGCTAGCCTAATCCATGCCTAATCATGGTGGAAACTTGCGGTATAACCATAATGAGCACTCTATGAAGCATCCTTAATAAAAACCTATGCAAATAGCAAATAAAAAGATCGCTGAGATGCTCATTGTCTACTTGCCTTGTCATTTTGATTATGGGATAGCTCATGTATCATGTGCAAGGGGTACCCCATTGGCGGTTCTCTATGATACATATGTACTTACAATGACAAGAGCTTACTTGTGACTGAAGTTGAGTAGCATGAGGTTCGGTACTCGTAAGTAAGGGGCATGAGATTTCAACTTATAACTTGTCAAGCATATCCTCTTAGTTGTGGCACTTTAACCTTAATCACCTAAAGATGCTTATGATAGGGGCAATGAGAGATGAACGCTAATAAGTACCATAATTTTTGGAAGCTCATTATGAATCTTGAATCCCTACTTCCTTCCATGAAGGCCTTTCTTTTACTTTTATGTTGAGTCTCCACCTTCTATCTTTATGCGCCTATTTTGAGAGCATAGTGGCCATTCTTAGTTCTATGTGCATTGTCCCAAGACTTGTTGATTGATGTATAACTTTGATATTGCTTGTCCTTAAACTATTTGTATCTAGTCACCCTTATGAACTTTGAAGGTGTCCTATGCATTTATGCTTGCTACTCTATGAGGGACAAGCTGAATGCCACTATGCTATGTTTTCTTTATGTGAAACAAACAAACGTCTTGCAAAGCATTGCTATTCATGAATCTTTTGTTTGTGCCTTTTCATGTTGCAACATAGTTGCTATGTCTTATTGCTAGAACTTTATCTTTCATGATATGTTGAAGTACTATGATCCCAGCTATCAATGTTTTACAAATACTTTGATCAAGTTTATGATGGTGCATGTCACCTCAAAAATTATTCTTTCTTTTTATCACTTACCTACTCGAGGACGAGCAGGAGTTAAGCTTGGGGATGTTGATACGTTGCTAACGTATCCATAATTTTTGATGTTCCATGCTTGTTTTTATCTACTTTCTTATGTTTTGTCCACACTTTGGAGTACTTTTTGTACACTTTCTTAGACTAACCTATTAACAAGATGCCATAGTGCCAACTGCCCGTTTTCTGCTATTTTTTGGTTCCAGGAAAGTCAGAAAATGGATATTCTCGGAATTGGATGGCACAAACGCCAAAGTCAGTTTTCACCGAGGGGGACACAGAGCCAGAAGATGAGACGGAGAGGGGCCATAGGGCGGCCACACGCCCCTTGGCACGGGCAGCCCTAGGCCGCACCATGGCATGGTGTGGGCCCCATGGCCGCCCAGCGACCTTGCCTCTTCGCCTATAAGAAGCCTCCCGATGCATAAACCCTAGATCGAATAGCCTCCAGCCACGAAAAGTTCCACAGCGCCGCCGCCACCGAAGGGGAGATTCGGGGGACAGAAAGTCTCTGTTCCGGCACCCTGCCGAGACAGGGAAGTGCCCCCGAAGCCATCTCCATTGATCTCCACCACCATCTCCATCACTGTTGCTGATTCCCATGATGATGAGGGAGTAGTTCTTCCTCGAGGCTAAGGGTTCTACTGGTAGCTATGTGTTCATCTCTCTCTCTATGCATGATCATATTGTGATCATGAGCTTTGTAATCAAGTAGATCTACCTTGCTACTCAAGTGCTTTAATAGATCTCTGCTCTCCCCATGTGTGTGAAAGTGACGGCATGCACACCATGGTGGCACTTAGGCTAGAGATTACAAATACTTGTTATGAGTTATATTTGGAGTTGGATGTTTCAATGAAATTGCGGTGTTTGTTGGAACCATCTAGCGCTCAAGGTGACAATGTGGGGTTACCTAGATGGGGAAAGCGAACTTTGAGGTGTGCTGTTATAGCCCTACCATGGAGAGTGTCCAACCGAAGAGTAGTTCAAAGTAGTATCATGAAGAGAAGATATTTATATGAGAGTGTTCACTAGCAAAAATATGATCCCTAGGCCTTGTTTCTAAGCATTGAAACACCGTTTGTAACTAGATCTGTTACATGTTTGCTTTCTTACATCTTTATTTCAGATTGCCTTTAGTCTCTTCCTACCCATCAAGCTCTTTTCTGGCACCGTTGTCTTATATCCATACCACTTGTATTTTACTATCTCTTCCCCGAACTAGTGCACCTATACACCTGACAAGTGTATTGGGTGTGTTGGGGACACAAGAGACTTATTGTATCTTGATTGCAGGGTTGCTTGAGAGGGATACCTTTGACCACTTCCTCCCTGAGTTCAATAAACCTTGGGTAATCCACTTAAGGGAAACTTGCTGTTGTTCTACAAACCTCTACACTTGGAGGCCCAACAACTGTCTACAAGAATAGAAGTGCGTAGACATCAAACCTATACCATCTAATTAATTGTCGGAACTCCGGTTCCGCTTAATATTGCCTAATTGCACCGCATCTTTGCCATGCCATGCGTCATATCATAATCATGCCGGATCTTCTGTCGTAGTACTAAATAGTGCATCCGGTGTTTCTTTTAGTGCTTTGCTTCTTCACGGATTAGGCTGTTGAGTTGATGCGAGCTTCGACTCGATCTTTGGTGTACCTTCGGCAATATTTATCAGGCGAGCAATCTCCCCCTTTCTACCTATTTTGCTTTTATAGTCTTTATTTCCTCCTCTTGATCTTTTGCTATCTGTCTTGTGATGCTTTAGTTTCCGTGCACCATTTATATTCTTTCCAGCCTCTATATTGCCTTAGACACATCCTATTGCCTATTGTTTGATAGACAGTCGGCCTTGCGAGTCGTAGTTTCTTACTCAGGTGTTGCTTCACGTTGTTGCCGTTCCATCGTTGATGGAAGGTTGGCACATGCTTAATGGTGGAGATGATCATGACTTTAATTTCAACTTGATAATTAAAAATGCTGGGAATAGATATAACTAATGCAGAGGCACCAGTGGGCAATAGATGTTATTTGGTTCTTCCACGCTCACTTGTGTCCTGTAGGCCCCGAGACCTGATACCCGTTCCTTGACTATTCGCACTATGCACATACGGGAGATGATACATTGCAAACGTATTTATAATTTTTGATGTTCCATGCTTGTTTCATACCTACTTTCTTATGTTTTGTCCACACTTTGGAGTATTTTTATACACTTTCTTGGACTAACCTATTAACAAGATGCCATAGTGCCAGCTGCCTGTTTTCTGCTGTTTTTGGTTTCAGGCAAGTCAGAAAATGAATATTCTTGGAATTGGACGGGACAAAAGCCAAAGTCAATATTTCACCGAGGGGGACATGGAGCTCGAAGACGAGACGAAGAGGGGCCAGAGGCCGGCCACACCACCTGGCCACACGGCCAGGCCTGGCCCGCTCCAGGGGGTGGTGCGACCGCCTAGGGTACCCCCTCGGCCTCCCCTTTCGCCTATAAGAAGCCTCCGATACAGAAACCCTAAGTACCCTATCAAAATTCCACGAAAGAGTCTGTAGCTACCGTCATCTCCATCCCTAGATCAAGATGGATCTGAAGCTCTTCTCGGCACCCTGCTAGAGGGGAGAGTTCACCCTGGAGGCCTTCTTCATGACCATGCCTGCCTCCGGTGTGATGCGTGAGTAGTTCATCCCTAGACTACGAGTCCATGTAGTAGCTAGATGGTTGGTTCTTCTTGTTGTGCTACCATGTTTAGATCTTGTGAGCTCCGTTCATGATCAAGATCATCTATTTGTAATCATACATGTTGTGTTTGCAGGAATCCGATGGATATTGAGATGCTATTTCAGATTGATTATTGATTCTATCATGTATTTGTTATTTGTGATCTTGCATGCTCTCCGTTGTTAGTAGCTATCTTGGCCGAGTAGATGCTAGCAACTCAAAGAGGGAGTATTTATGCTCGATAGTGGGTTCATGCCTCTAGGAATCTGAGGAAGTGACAGAAATCTCTAAGGTACTAGATATGCTGTTGCTACTAGGGAGAAAACAACAATCCTTTGTTCATAAAACAATTGTATTGTTTACTTTACACACAATGCTTAATGCAATTATCTGTTGCTTGCAACTTAATACTGGAGGGGGTTCGGATGATAACCTGAAGGTGGATTATTAGTCATAGATGCAGTTGGATTATAGTCTATGTATAATGTTGTAGTGCCCAATCAAATCTCATAGGAGTCAAGATGATTAGTATATGCATGTATGATTTCTCGATGTTTGTCAATTTCCCCGCTATAATTTGGTCACCCAACATGTCATCTATCTTAAGGAGAATCACCACTAGTGAACTATGGATCCCGATCCTTTCTTTTACCATCAATCTACAAAGGTATTTACTGTTTTCTGTTTACTTTCTGCAAGCTATTACTATCTTCCACACAATACGTTTAATCCTTTGTTTTCAGCAAAACGGGTGAGATTGACAACCTCACTGTAAGTTGGGGGCAAAGTTCTGTGACTGTGTTGTGCAGGATTCCAAGTTGGAAACAACACCTTGGAGGTTTTTCCTTTCTCCTACTAGTTCGATAACCTTGGTTTCATAACTTAGGGAAAACTTGTTGCAATACTCATCATACCTTCCTCTTGGGGTTCCCCAACGAGCTCAACATCTTGAGTAAGCAAGACTTTTTCTGGCGCCGTTGCCGGGGAGTTAAGGACATCTTCACAAGGGGAGTCCCTCATAACCAATCTCTTTACTTTGTTATTTTCATTTTGTTTAGTTTATTTCTGCTTTATTTGCTTGTTCCTTTATCAAAAACACATAAAAAATTAGTTATACTAGTTTGCTTTCTTTATAAAAAACACAAAAAAATTAGTTCCCACTTCAAGTTGTTTTTATGCCTAGTTCTGCTCCAATCACTATTTCATTATGGATAGCCCACTCGGTTTCCTATTTGGGAAAACTACTATCACTGCCAAGGTAGTAGATGAACCACCGCCTGCTAGAACCTCCATGGAAGATTTTATAAGGTATAGAGAATCTTATAAGGGTAAAGTCATGAGAGCCATGTTAAAAAGGTTGGATCTAATTGCTAAATTTTTGCTTTAACGCCATGATATAAATGGTTGCTCTAAACAGGATACTAAACATCTAAAATTCCAATGTGGCTTTAGTAAAGAATTTGTAATCATGAACTATCATTGGAATAACTATATTCATCTTGGATTTGAAGAAGTAGAACAATTCATTTTGTTTATGGGAGCTTCTGAAATAGAATCCTTCATGTCTGAAAACTATGAAAGCTGTGTCGCTTGTAAAGACCTTAAAGATGAAATCCATTGCAATATCTTGCCATGGGCCTTGAGGGATGGGTAAGGGTTGAAGTAATCCAGGGGGCATAATTCATGCTTAGCTTGCTGGCACACTGCACATTTCATTGCATAGAAAATTTCAGCAATAATTGTTATATCATTGATTATAAAGAAAGACTCAGTCATGCACAAGAATGTGTCCACAATTTGTAGGAGCCTATGGAAGAAGAAATTGCTGAACCTGGATGCTCATTAGATGAAAAAGAGGAGGACAGTGATGGACAAAAGGAGGAAGAATGGATTAGCTACCCATGCCTACCTTCTAACGAGAGTAACTCTTTATCCCTTACATTATTTGATTGCCCCCCATGCTTACCAAAGGAGGATGAATGTTATGTTCCTGTGGATTCTCTTGGAAAATCTTCTGTGGGTAAAACTTGTGATAATAATTATGCTCCTGTTATCTATGATGATCCTTTATTAGTGCCTAACTTCGAAATGCATGGTACTAAAGAGCATTGCTTAGAAAATGTTTATGATAAAGCTCTAGATGATGGTCCTATATTGGTTGTTAATATTAATTCTACTACTATTAAAAATGAGATTGGAGGGGTCTTGACCTTATCTTGGAACCCCATACCTCTTGAGAATGATCAGTCACCTTGTTATAAAATTGTTAAAAGTGGGTTTGAAGGTTTTAATCCTATAATTTTTGAGCTTGATAAAAATTATGTGTTTGTAGATCATGAAAAGCATGCTTTATGTGATAGTTATATTGTTGAGTTTATTCATGAGGCTACTGAAAATTATTATGAGAGAGGAAAATATGGTTGTAGAAGTTTTCATGGTACTGAATACCTCTCTATGTGCTGAAAGTTTTGAAGTTACTCTTGTTTTATCTTCCTATGCCTGTCACTTTGTTCTTTGTGAATTTATTTGCATACAAGATTCCCATTCATAGGAAGTGGGTTAGACTTAAATGTGTTTTGAATTTGCTTTTTGATGCTCACCTTTTGACATGGGTATACCCTACAGGTACCCAGCTTGGTATATACGGCCTGAATACATAGAGGCCCACGGTGTCGCCAAGGCCCAAATGAAGAACTCGAGTAACCTACGGACTCTCGATTTCTTGAAGAACAAGAAGAAGCTAAGATAGAAAGTTCAAAGGGGAAAACCCTAACCTGTAACCGACTCGATCTGCTACCCGAGACCTAGCCTATCTATATAAAGGCTAGGAGGGGGCGGTGAGGAGGACACACGCAACCCTAGTTTCCACAACCCTCGCCAGATTACATCTGCGCACCATTGTAATCCTCGATTCCTTTGATAATTCAACGAGCAGACAAGCAAGAGTAGGGACCTCTGCGAGGCCTGAACCTGGGTAAATCTTCGATTCCCCTGTGTGCTTGTTTGCTAGCTGATAGATGTCTCCAGCGCTCCCTCCTTCTCCAAAACCCAAGTCCATAGCAATGGGCATTGATGAGTTAAACCCTCGTCAATTGGCGCCACCTGTGGGAAGTGGGAGTGCTGATATTGTGGCTTCTTCGGCCCCATCAACCGCAATCTACAACTCCGCAACAACGGAGATTCGCCATCTCTTCAGCGCGTTCGACTTCACCGTCCACACGCCGGCCACTCGCCCGACTTTCGAGTCTGTGGCGACGGAATCAGCTTGGTGATCGGGAGCTTCCGCTTCCAAGTTGGTCAGATGGGCACGCTTCGCATGCCTGAGCAGCCGACGGTACCATCGATTGCTCTAGCATCTTGGTTCCTTCCATCAATCGACACCCTCAGTGAGCTCAACGCCTCGACAACAGTCGAGAATACGGTCAGCGACAACAGTCGCGTATCCGATCTGAGCGATCTAGCAACTGAAGATGGAGCCTATGGTTCCGGATCTGAAAGTTGCGCGAGCAGCAGCTTCCCCAACCACTTCATGTGCGCTGTCATCAACGCAGACGACACCTCCACCAATCGCGACAACACGGGCAATGACAGCCACGGAGCAGACCCGCCAAATGGCGGCATACCCAGTGATGGACCACCGCCAAATGGTGGGCCATCGCCAAACGGCGCCCCGTCAACAACGGGAGAGCAGTCGAGCCTCCAACCATAATAAACGAGAAGACTGGCAAACGCGTCGTGATCAGGCTTAATGAACTCGAGTGGGCTCGCTGCCGCGAGGCCCTACGGGGTAACCCTCTACCCTTTGGATCCCCACAAGAGCTGCTAATGGGCTACCATTGGCTCCTAAAGGAGTAATTCAAGCGTCAAGTGCAAAAAATCGTGCAACTCGAGGCGCGCAAAAAGGCAGCAGATGAGTCGAGCCTTCGACGTGCTGGGCTCTCCTCCCACGGAGGATCCTCTTCCAGGTGCAAAGAATACATCGCCAATAAGAGACGATCTCGACTCGCCCACCTTACCGAACAAGAACATGTGAAAGCCGCTAAAGTCCTCGACTTCGGTTCCATGACGGTGGATACGCGCGGCAACATGCTCCCGAAAACGCCGCATGCCGCGGTAACGGTAACCACCATGTACCTCCTCAACAACCAGCCGCCAGCTGGAGACCCTCGAGCTGCCATGCACCGATCTATGATTGCAGGCTGGGGTTAATTGAAGCAGCCCTCGACAAAGAGCCGACGTCAGAACCGGAGAAAGGCAAGGCTCTGGCAAAACGCTATTCCTCGCCCTCATCTAGCGACGACAGTCACGATTTGTCTCGATGTCGCCGCTCACGGCGACACGACCATGACTATGATGCGCGCGATGACCTCACGCAGCGCAAGATCGACAAATCAAGGGCGCGACGTGCTTGGTCGACTGACTTAGAAGACGAAGATGTGGAGCTCTGTGGCGCCAGATGCTTCAGCAGGGCCATCAGGCAAAAGCAAATGCCCAAGGGGTTTAAACTCCCGTCGGAGAACCCGAAGTTTGACGGCCTACAGGACACGAAGATCTGGTTGGAGGACCACATCTCCTCTGTCAGGCTTCATGGCGGAAGTCGAAGCACGGCTATGCAATGCCTACAACTACAGCTGCAAGGCGCCGCCCGGGCATGGCTCAACAACCTCCCACGCGGATCCATTCGCAGTTGGGAAGAGCTGGTTTATAGCTTCGTGTGCAACTTCAAGGGCACATACAAACGACCCGCATCAATCGAAGAGCTGAGATGCTGCCACCAAAGATCGGGCGAATCGCTACGCTCATACATCTAGAGGTGGTCCATCATCAAGAACTCCATAGAGAACATCTCGGAGGATCGCACGATTGACGCATTCAACGGTGGCGTACGCCGCATAGAGCTCAGGGAGGAGATGGGCCGCTCGAAGCCCAAAACCATCGACCACCTGATGGAAATCACGAATCACTGGGCAGATGGAGAAGATTCGGTGAAAAACTGCGTTCACTCCGACGACGAGGTAGAACTCGAGCGCAGACGCGATCGCCGAAGCAAACGCCGCATGCGCATCTACGATGACCACGACGACGTCAACATGGTCGCGGCCGGCTACGCCGACAGACGCGACGACAACCGCAATAGCGGCTACCGTAGCGGTGGATACCGCGACTCCGGAAAAACCACGCAAGTATGGAAGCGCCGCAATCGTGATGAGGCACCCACAACATCCATTGAAGACAAGCTGTCCGGGCCATGCACTGTGCACTTCTACATCGACAAGCATGACAGAAAGAAGAAGCCAAGCCACCTCCTCAAGGACTGCCGCGAGTTCCTCAAATTACATGAGGGACTGGCTCGGATGAATCGCATCGCAGTCGAAAGGGGTTACAGAGCCGCCCCAGGCACCGTGGCACATGGAGCTCCGCCACCACCACCTGGACTACACCCAAATGCAGCTGCGCCAGACCAGCACCAGGGAGGCGAACCATACCCACGGGCCATGGGTACCATGATGATCCAAAAGGGACACCCCTCGAATAGGGTGCAGAAGGCCATCACTCGCCAAGCCAACTTGGCTACAAACTCGCCACCATCTACCACTGAGTACCTCAGCGGAAGTGAGTCTTGCATCACCTTCGACAAACGTGACCACCCGTGCCAAGTACCTCGTCCAGGCCATTGTCCCCTCATCCTTGAGGCACAAATTGGAGGCTTCGACATGAGTCGCGTCTTTATGGACGGCGGAAGGAGGCATCAACCTTATGTTCGCGAGTACCTTGCGAGCAATGAGGATCCCTCTGACCTGCCTAGAGGCCTCAGACACAACATTCCACGTCATCGTCCCAGGCAAGGGCGTATATCCCCTTGGTAAAATCAACCTCGACGTCATCTTTGGCACACCGAAAAACTTTCAGCGCGAGCGCATCGACTTCGAAGTCGTCGACTGGCCCTCACAGTACCACTACATCCTCGTACGTGTCGCGTTTGCTAGGTTCATTGCGGTGCCGCACTATGCCTACCTACAAATGAAAATGCCAGGACCTAACGGCGTCATCACAATCAACGGAAGCTTCGAGAGGTCCGACAACTGTGATAGGAAATTCAACAGAATCTCCCAGTCCTTTGGCATGCAGGAGGAACTCGCAAGATTGAAGGAATTGACAGACAACGGTCTGCCTCCCCTAAGCCGGCCAAGCTCACCCGATTTGTCCTTCGACTCATCAGTGCACACGAAGAAAGTCCAGGTCCACCCATCGGATCCATCCAAGATGGCCCTCATCGCCAACAACTTGAGTCCTGCATAGGAACTCGTGCTCGTCGAATTCCTCCGTGAGCACTGGGAAATCTTCGCCTGGTGTCCAGCGGACATGCCAGGAGTTCCCAGGGAATTCGCCGAGCACGCACTCAACGTCAACCCAGACGCAAGGCCAGTCAAGCAAACAATTCGGCGATTATATGAACCAAGGGCAAAGGCAGTTGGAATGGAGATCAACAGACTACTTGACGCCAAATTTATACGCGAGATCAAGGAAAGCACTTGGCTCGCCAACACGGTGCTAGTACCAAAAAAGGACACGGATATCCTGCAGATGTGCGTGGACTTCACCTCTTTGAATAAGCACTGTCCAAAGGACCACTTCCCGCTTCCGCGAATCGACCAGATCATCGACTCCACCGCGGGATGCGAGCGCCTCTGCTTCCTCGACGCCTACTCAGGCTATAACCAGATTCGAATGAAGGAGGAAGATCAAGAAAAAACAGCGTTTACAACGCCTTTTGGTGTGTTCTGCTACAACACAATGCCCTTCGGGCTAAAGAACACATGAGCCACCTACCAGCGGTGCATGCAGGCTTGCCTTAAGAACCAACTCGGTCGCAACATTCAAGTCTATGTCGACGACATAGTAATCAAGACCAAAGAGGAAGCCTCACTAATCGACGATTTGCACGAAACCTTCGCCAACCTCGATCGCTACCAGATCAAGCTCAATCCGGACAAGTGTGCCTTCGGCGTACCATCTGGGCAACTACTCGGGTACCTTATCTCTGCGAGAGGGATCGAGGCAAACCTGAAGAAAATAAAAGCTATACTGTCCATGGAGAAGCCGAAAAACATAAGGGGCGTCCAGCAGCTAGCTGGGCGAATCGCGGCTCTCAGTCAATTTATCAGTCAGATGGGTGAAAAGGCACTGCCCTTCTACCAACTCCTCCGCAAAGCTGACAAGTTCGAGTGGACCAATGAGGCGCAGGAAGCATTCGAAGACCTCAAGCACCTGCTATCCACCTCACCAGTACTGGTGACCCCACGAGAAAGGGAACCATTGTTGCTATACATCTCCGCCACCAACCAGGTGGTCAGCACAGTGCTCGTAGTCGAACGAGCCGAAAAAAACAAGGTCCAGGGGGTACATCGCCTAGTCTACTACCTCAACGAGGTATTTACGCCAACAAAATAGCAGTACACATACTACCAGAAACTAGCGTATGTCGTCTTCATGACGGCCCAGCGACTGCGCCACTACTTCTAGGAACACCCAATCGTGGTAGTTAACGACGCCCCGCTTGGTCACATCCTCAACAATCCCGATGCCACCGGACGAGTCGCATTTGGGGAATCAAACTGTCTTCACGGGACATCACATATGAAAAATGCGACGCAATCAAGTCGCAAGTTCTCCTTGACTTCCTCGTGCACTGGATGGAGAACCAGCTCCCCGAAAAACCAGATATGTCCTACGTCTAGACAATGTAGCTCGACGGATCCAAGCGAAAGGACGGAGCCGGTGCAGGTGTCATACTGACATCGCCCCAGGGAGACAAGCTGAAATATATCCTGCGAATGCAGTTCACCGCCTCCAACAACGAAGCTGAATACGAGGCCCTGCTACATGGGATGAGGATGGCAAAAGCCTGCGGCGCCAAAAGGCTCATAATATATGGCAACTCCAAGCTGGTCGTCAACCAGACAATGCACGAGTGCGACGCACTGAACGACAACATGATCGCCTACCGCGACCTCTACGACACAATCGAAGGGGATTTCGACGGCTGCGAGCTGCGGCATATAGGTCGCGAAAGCAATGAAGAGGCGGATGCACTCGCCAACATAGGCTTTACCTGCGCCCCCATACCACCTGGGGTATTTCTCGAGCGCATCTGCGAAGGCTCCATCAATCCAAAGGCCACAGAGAAGAAAACAAGCGCAGCAACGGACTCAGGGGCTACGCCGCCCAATGAGCCAATGGCACTCGACGACTTGGAGATGGATACAGGACTCGAAGGACCAATGAGCGTCATGATGATCGAGCCATCCTGGACTCAACCGTACATCACGTACCTTCTCAGCAAGAGGCTATCGGATGATCCGACTGATGCACGGCACATCGCGCGGCGATCTAAGGCATTCACTGTTATCAACAGCGAACTATACAAGCATAGCATCACATGAATACTCCAACGATGCGTCTCCACGGCCGATGGAAGAGCTGTTCTCCTCGACATCCATGAAGGGACATGCGGGCACCACGCTGGCAGTCGTGCCCTCGTTGCCAAAGCTCTACGAGCTGGATTCTACTGGCCTACGGCCATGCGCGATGCCAAGGACATCGTCCAGAAATGCAACACATGCTAGAGATTCATGGACAAACCGCACGCACCTGGCGCAGAGCTCCGCCCAATTCCATTGGACTGGCCCTTCACGCAATGGGGACTCGACATGGTCGGCAAGCTCCCAAAGTCCTCACGAGGAGGCTACGTCTACCTCCTGGTCGCAGTCGACAAATTCACCAAGTGGATAGAGGCCATGCCAGTGACCAACCAATCAGGACACAGTGCAGTCAAGTTCTTCGAGTCCATCGTCTACCGCTTCGGAGTGCCACAAAGCATCATCACAGACAATGGGACGAACTTCACATCCAAGGAGTTCCAAGAATTCTGCGAGAATCTGGGAATCAACGTCAGCTATGCCTTGGTAGCACATCCACAGACCAACGGTCAGGTCGAAAAAGCTAACGGGCTCGTCTCCAGCGGCATCAAGAAGCGACTCCTCCGGCCACTCGAACAGGTCGCGGGTTGCTGGTCAGACGAACTACAATCAGTACTCTGGAGCCTATGCACAACTCCAAACAGTGCTACAGGGTACACCCCGTTCTTCATGGTGCACGGAGCTGAAGCAGTACTACCCGCCGAAGTACGATACAAAACACCGCGTGTGGTCGCTTACAGCGAGCAGGAGTCAACTCTCGCACTCAAAGACTTCGTCGACCTCCTTGACGAGGAAGGGAAATCGCAGTGGAAAGATCAACGATCTACTAGCAGAACCTACGCAACTACCATAGCAGGAGGCTACGCCCCAGGTCCTTTGTCAAAGGCGACCTGGTCTTGCGACTGAAGCAGCAAGGGCATCTCAAGCTCGAGTCCCCCTGGGAGGGACCATACGTGATTAAGAAGTAATCCCAGGTGGCGCCTATCGCCTCCAAGATTTAGAGACAGGAGTCGCATACTCCAACCCCTAGAACGTCGCGCAGCTGCGATGCTTATACCCTTAGTCGCTTTTTACTTTTACATTACAAATAAGGCTACTCAGCCAAGGCTACTTAGCCACACATTGTACTTCGTACTACCCCGGAAATAAATAAAGCTAAGTACCCCGAAACTCTGTGTTTTTCTTTAAATTTTTCGCAAATTATCCACTCGGGGGCTGCGCCACCCTATACACATCTGTTCTACGAACTAAAACGTGATATCCTAAGTAGCTGGCACACCAGTCGAAACCCTTGACACACCTGACAGGTTGACAAGGGACTAAGATAAACACAAAGCCAGGCTAACGAAAAGGAATCGCATAGTGCAACGCACTCGCAAAACATACACGCTAACAAGCTCTTTTATACATCATTGTCAATCAATTATACATAGCATATATACGAACTTTACAACACTGGTACAACTATGTGCAGGATACAAACTAAACTACTGTTGCAGCAAGAGAACATTGGTCTGCTCCTCGAAGAAGTCGACGATCTCCTCTGCTGGGCGATCCACTGCCTGGTAGTGCGGCACCATGTTCCAAGCAGAACCCGCTGGCGGCGCAGGTGGTCCAGCCGCAATTGCTGCAACGTCCACATCAGGCCTATGCAGTTGCACTAGTGACAGAGCAACCTTGACACCATCCACTAACTATTGCCGTACACACTCGCAGACCGCACTCAAATCATGGAATTTAGCGAGAAGGGCCAGCAAGCTCGATGGAACGACGTCCAACGGGAACATCGTCTGGTAAATATTCTTCAAGCATGACTGTGACTTCTTCAAGAAATAAAGCACTCGCGACGCACGATCCTGCAGGGTCGCCAACGCGATTGCGCGATCATGATCTGCCTAGAAGTACCCACTCGCCTGAAGCTGCTCTTGGGTCAGGTCATTCATGTGAATGGCAATTCGATCCTTCTCATCCTGCGGATGGCGCGTGCTGACAACTATACAAGGCAAAGGCAAAATATGAGAACAACGAACTACTGCGAGTGACTACAAGGAAATGACAGGAGGGAAGAAGACTGGCATTTGAACTGGTCACCCAACTGCGTCACCTCCCCTAGCAGATACTGCTCTCGGGCGGCGGCTTTTTCCGCTTTCGACTTCCATATGTCCGCATTTCTGCAAAGTACGAGCAATTCACGCTCCAATTGCTTCACGCGGTCACGGAGTCGCGAGAGTAGAGAAAGCTCATCCACCCTTGAACGTGGTGGTGCCAAAGTGTCATCAAGGGGCGGCGAATCCTGAGGCTCACTCAAAGGATCACTCGATGTGCCCTACCACAAGTCAAGCAAGAGAAAATAAGAGGACTAAGGCGAGGCATAAACAAAAGATTCGAGTGCATTTAAGATTAACAAAAGTATCAGCAGATACACTCGCCAATAGGCATGTTCTTGACAAAAGACATAATCTATTTAACTATTACAAGATGCGACTACTGAGGAGCGATTGGCTTCTTCGACTTCGACTTCGGTTTTGGGGGCCTCATCGAGTCTGTGGCAGTATCAGATGCCACAGACTTCCCGCCGGCCCCCGACGTTGCAGCCTTCACAGCTTTCTTGGTGCGCTGAAGCTCCTCAGAGTACTTCGCAACTGTATTGATCAGCTGCGGGCCGTACTTGCCACAAGCAGTTGCGAAGGGAGCAAAGACTACCTGCTGGCCATCGGTGCTGACAGGCATCGCCTTAGAGACCGCCACAGGATCAACTTCGACTCCATGGGCTTGAACCATTGCGAGTGACATCAAAGCGCCAGCCACACGGAGTGAATTCTTGAAACTTGCAGAGACGCCCTCGGCAAGGGACTCCACGAGCTCGTCCATATTGTCGATCAGCTCAGCCTTGGGCGCCAGCTCTTCCCGGAGGCGATTGAGCACGCCCTTGGCCTTGGAGAGCGTCCCTTGAACGACAGCGCTGTGATCCTCGACTACTGAAAGAGCACCCGCCAAGGCATCGTCACGTCAGAGGGCCTGAGGGTCGAAGCTCAAATCGGTGGCATCTATACAGAACCCAAGCATGGGTGCGAAGGTTAGCACTAACAACAAATTCGAAAGAAGAAAAACAATGAAAATCCAGACAAGGGAATACCTGAGAGAGCCTTGGCAATGGAGAAAAGCTGTTCCTCGAACAACTTCTCTCTAGCCGCGATGGAGGTGCGCAGATCCTCCTCGCGTTTTTGCGACTCGTCACGCGCTGCGATTGCCTCATCGCGACTCTTTACCACTGTGGCAAGCGCCTTTTCAAGGGAAGCGGCGTCGCGGAGGAGTGCATTATGCTCAGCTACGAAACAAACAAACACAGGCTATCAGTCGAATACATCACAAGGAGGACGAAGAAGAAGCAGGACACTTACTTTCAACTACGCGGTGGCGAGTATCCAACATTGCATGCTGGCGACCCATCGCAAGAACTTGCTCCGCTAAGTGAGCGGCTTCTTTCACAATAAGCTGCGACAGAAGAAAACAGCAAAGGATAAGCAAGATGGTAGAAGATGATACATTTGACTGCAAAAAAAAGAGGAAACAAATACTACACTTACATGATCCTCCAAAGACTCCGAAGTCAATGGATTTGCAGTCGTCCGGATAACCATCTGGTGCTCCACATCGTGCAGAGAACTCGATGAATTATGGCCGGAGTGGGCCGCCAATGGAGGAGAAGGAGTGCGCTCAGCCACTTTCTTGGCTTTGGAGGTCGCGACTCCAGATTCTTTCAAAAATTGTACGTCGTCAGAAGATGACGACGCTTGCTGACTGCAAAATAAAACCAATATCAAGAGAATGCAACTCCAAAGAAGAACCAAAAGGAAGACTCGAATACTTACCAATCAAACTTATCAAAATCGAAGGTTGGATCCCCCGACTCTGACGACGATTCCTTCGGCAGCCGCATCTTCTTGCGAGAGGATGGTGCCATGGCACTCACCGGAACGACAGGGATCGGCGACTCTACACCAACACCTGCACCTTCCGGAGTTGAAGGAGACGACATATCCGAATCCTCGCTGCGCGAACGCTTGCGAGTGTCCGGACTACTCGACTCGGGGGCTTCCTCCTCCACATCAGATGGGACGGTCGACTCCGACTCGTGCTCTTCCAAGGCTTCACGAGGGATAACCCCCTCAGGAAGAGGGGGCATACAGGGTGACACCGCCCAATCCTGCATACAGAAAACAATTCAGTACAAAGTCAAGAAACAGCAAATAAGCAAATCGACAAACAGAGCTACTATGTAGTGCAACTGGACCTCAGGAGGAGGGTTAGCAGCATCGAACGGAGGAACATCTGGTTCACCGGGGAGCACATCCTTGACGGTGTACTTGGTGACCAGTCGCACCCTTTTATCTACCTCACACACGGACATGCCATCGGCAGACACGCGAGTGACATCGTCCGTGCCAGCCCACTGGAATATGGGGTGGACTCTGGCCTGCAAGGGCTGGACGCGATGACGCAGCCATGTGCGAATGAGGGCGCAACCTCCCTCCTCTTTTCCCATGCGACTCTCGAGGTCGCAGACGCGCTCGTATAGCACATCTGTCTCCGCGAACTCACCGGGCATAATTACGTTCTTCCAGGAACGCCTCCTCTTGCATGGCATCACGGGGTCGAAGGGCGCGAGTCCGTAGTGGTCTCCGTCAGCCTTCTGGTCGCAGATGTAGAACCACTTGTCCCTCCACCCTTGGATGGACATCATCAGCTTGATGTCGAAGTACGTGGCGGAGGGATCGACGTGGATACCGCAGCCGCCTACATCGTAGACTACGGAGCCAGACGCCGATTGGCGCTTCAACTTGAAGAGGCGCTTGAAGAGGCTAAAGTGCGGCTCGATTCCGAGCCAGCACTCGCAAAGAGTAATGTAGCAAGCTACATGGAGGATGGAGTTTGGGGACAGCTGATGGAGCTAGAGCCCGTAAAAACAGAGAAGGCCCCTGAAGAAAGGATGCAGGGGCAACGAAAGACCGCGGGTGATGAATGCTATTAACATCACCCGAAAGCCGGCAAGATGAGAGGGGATTACCTCGCTGCCAGGGACGCGCGTGTTCGCGACTGCGGAAGACAAAACTCCGTCCTGGCGCAGAAGACGAAGCTCAGAAGACTTTATCACAGATGCGCGCCATGCACCATTGGTGACGCGAGTGCCCGTGCCCTTCTTTTTTCTGGAGGCGGCGGTGCTGGTGCCTGCAGCGGCGGAGCCACCCTTCTTCTTCACAGCAGCCGCGACAGCAGCGGAATCGGCCACAGCACCTCCCTTTTTCTTCCCCATTCCGCGACGGCGGTGTGACCGGAGGAAGTAGCTAGGAAATACGCAGAGCTGGTCCAGTGCCGCGAAGGAAAGGAGCGCAAAGAAGCAGAGGAGCAGTGGCAATGGCGATGGAGGCAAAGGCAGAAAAGAAGCAGATGTGAAATTTACCGTCGCCGCATCGCTACTTAACCCCCTGGAAGATGCAATCCAACGGCTAAGAAAAACCCTATCAGACGCGTGGCGTTCATCGCGTTCGACACGTGGAGGACCTGAAGCATGAACCGTCCCCCACTACTCCCATTACACGCGGAAATCGAGGAGGCGTAGTTAAAACAAAGATTACACATGCCCGGTCAAATCAGAGTCAGAAAATGGGACCCATCGCTCGTCACGTCCCGTCAAACTCGCTCACGCGGGCAACTGAGGTCATGGATCGTCAGCACTGACGTCATCAAAAATTACGCAGCTGAAGACTTCGACTACTTTAGTCCTTGCTCGAGTCTTCGACTCCACCAAGCACTCGGGGGCTACTCCCATAGGGAGCGCTAGTCGCGCACCCTACGATTTTTTCTTCTTCTTTTTTACAGGAACATGGACAATCAAAGCAAACCCAACCACTCGAAGCATGATTCGACTATGGACATGGGTTACTCCCATAGGGAGCGCCGGAAGCAAATTCGACTGAAACAAGCAAACAAAAGACGACAGTAGTCGCAAAAGTTTTTTAGTCCCTGCCTGAGTCTTCGACTCAACCAGGCACTCGAGGGCTACTCCCATAGGGAGCACTGGTCGCGCACCCTATGATTATTTAGACATCATACTGTGTGTTGATGACATCCACACTCGAAGCTTATGGTGACACTGCCTCATGACATTGCCCTACAAAGAGATTGCGTCTCCTGGGTCACCCGAATCATCTCCACGATGACAAAATTTGGATGTCGCGCTTGCAGCGTGAAGATAAGACCTGAATAAGGCCTAGCAACGCATTTTCTGCGCATTACCAGAAATATATCCATGCCAACATGTACGATGAACATGCCTTGATGGACGCGTCGAGTGCTCACACCCATATACTGGAATTTGACTCCTATAAGACCTCCGCGGCTTGAGTCGAATTACACCAGCACTTTTCCGGATTCGAGTCCGAGGACTCAAGTTCGAGGAGATGGCGTTGTTTTACCCTAAGGTAGTGAACTGATATCGATACATCGGTTAAATCAGGCATGCACATCAACAATCCCTATGACATAAACAGAGCAGTCGAAAAACATACTTAGTCATGCACTCGAAAGGATTCATAAAGTCTCCAGTCGAATCTGCGATTCCACTGGACACTCGGGGGCTACTGACATGGGTATACCCTACAGGTACTCGAGCTTGGTATATACGGCCTGAATACATAGAGGCCCACGGTGTCGCCAAGGCCCAAATGAAGAACTCGAGTAACCTACGGACTCTCGATTGCTTGAAGAACAAGAAGAAGCTAAAGATAGAAAGTTCAAAGGGGAAAACCCTAACCTGTAACCGACTCGATCTGCTATCCGAGACCTAGCCTATCTATATAAAGGCTAGGAGGGGGCAGCGAGGAGGACACACGCAACCCTAGTTTTCACAACCCTTGCCAGATTGCATCTGCGCACCATTGTAATCCTCGATTCCTTGGATAATTCCACGAGCAGACAAGCAGGAGTAGGGACCTCTGCGAGGCCTAAACCTGGGTAAATCTTTGAGTCCCCTGTGTGCTTTTTTGCTAGCCGATAGATGTCTCCAGTGCTCCCTCCTTCTCCAAAACCCAAGTCCATAACGATGGGCATTGATGAGTTAAACCCTCATCACTTTTACTTCAATTCATATTTCTTATGTGAGCATCTTTTCAAGCTTTCTATGCCTAACTTAAAGGCGTTAAAGAAAAGTACTTATTGGGAGATAACCCAAAAGTTTTAGTTGAGTATTGAAAGTTATTGTTTCAGTAATAACCTCTCCTTATCATTTTTGTGTGGATTTTGTGCCAAGAGTAACCTCTAATGAGAGAGAAGTAATGCTTGGGTAAGTTGCTGTCCCGAAACAGATTTTTGTGCTTCACTGTAAAAATTGGTGAAAAATCTCTGTACGTCCGTTTGAGCTGTAATTTCTTTTGCTTCTGCCCCAGGTAGTTATACAACTTTCGTTAGTTCAACACTTTTCGATTTGAGCAACAGAAGGTCTTGTAAAAAATTGGTTTTGACCTGATGGTCTGTTTTGACAGATTTCTGCCATTATTTACATTTGCTTCTTGTTGATTCCTTTTTGGGTTCTTTTTGGAGAATTGAGATTTTTGAGGGAAGTGCTACAGTAGCTTATGTTTTAATGGAAGTTTTACTTATGTTGGAACTGAACCCAAAGACTTATTATCTTGAGTACGCTAATGTTGGTAATGAAGATTGTGTGAAGTTTTGTATGAAGGAAAAAATGCAGGTATAAGGAAAGAATGATGTAATGAGATGAAGAATGGACTAAAGCTCAAGCTTGGGGATGCCACCCGTGTCACCCCAAGAAATATCCAAGAAGTACAAGCGTTAAAGCTTGGGGATGCCCAAGGCATCCTCTTCTTCATCAATAAAAATTTCAGGTTTCTTCCAAACACTTCATTTTTATTGTTTCATGCACAGTTGTCTTGTTCTTGGAGCGTCTTGTTTTTGCTTTTGGTTTTCATTTGCTTAGTTTGCTTAAGTTTGCTTTAATAAATTGGTTGGACCCCCTCATTCATGCATTATTTTTCAAATAAGATTGGTTTGGATTGGAAATGAGTAGGAAAAGTTCACGCTTAAGTGGTAAAAAGGAGCTTGTTTTTGACTGTGACTTAGACTTTATCATGTCATGCTTGATATTGTTTTGGCTTTATGCTTAGTGATTTTTGCTGTAGCATGACATGTTATAAACAATTGAGATTGCTTAATGTGCCTTGAAAGAATCATGCGTTGTTTTAGCATATTAAAGCATAGTATTGTGGTATTCTCCTTTGATGCTTTATTTGGGTTGACTTGGCGCATGCTCACACCATGTTAAGACTATTCCAAGTCACCATAGCCGTTATGATCCTTTTCTTTTTGACTTGTAATATCACTTTATGCTTTAATTAATGATGTTTTGTCGCTTTGCATGATTATGGCCATTATTGCTCTCTTAGTTGCTCGCTCCCAGTCTTTTGCTAGCCTCCATAACCAAGTATGAGTTCCACTCATGTATCCAACTCCAAATAAAACCAAGTTATTTAGAAAGAGTCCACCATACCTACCTATTAGCATTTGCTATTCCAAGTTTATTCATGTTTTTATCTACCTTCCGAATTAAACTTGTTATGAGAAAACTAGTGATTAAAGCTCTCACGAACTTGATGGCACACTTTACTTTTCTTGCCCCTAATAAACTTGAACCATTGTGTCATCTATGTTGTATATGCTTGCACTTATACGTTGGGGATTAGCAGAACCATGCTGTCATGGGGAACGCTTTCAACATTACACTTGTACATTGTACCTAGTTGATATCATGCTCATTTGTCTATGGATGTGGTCGGTGTGAAATGAAAGGGGAGCTTGTAAGTCCATCGAGTTATGTATGTGTGTTAGAGAAACGCCTGTGCCGATGGTCTAATCCATGCCTAATCATGGTGGAAACCTGCAGCGTAACCATAATGAGCAATCTATGAAGCATTCTTCTTATAAAAAAAGAGATAGAGATTGAGAAAAAGAGAAAAATAGAAAAAAAGATGCGAAAAGAGGAAAGAGAGAAAAAAGCACCATTTTCCCATGGTAAATAAGAAGCTTGCTGAGATGCTTATTGTGTGCTTGCCTTGTCATTTTGATATGGGGATTCTTTCATATCATCGGGCAAGGGGTACCCTGTTGGCGGTTCTCTATGATACACATGTACTTACTATGACAAGAACTTACCGATAACTAAACTTGAGTAGCATGAGGAGCGACCCTCGTATTCAAGGGACATGAGATTGCCAACTTATACTTTGTCAAGCATATACTCCATAGTTTGTTCACTTTAACCTTAATCACTTCAAGATGCTTATGATAGGGGCAATGAGAGATGAAAGCTAATAAGTACCATAATTTTTGGAAGCTCTTTATGAGACTTGAATCCCTTCTTCCTTCTATGAAGGCTTTTCTTTTACTTTTATGTTGAGTCTCCATCTTCTATCTTTATGCACCTATTGAGAGAGCATAGTGGATATTCTTAGTTTAACGTGCATTGCCCCAAGACTTGTTGATTGTTGCATGATACGATCGTTTTGCATCACTATTCTATGTCATAATTCACTACTATTCATTGATATATTTCATATTAAGAGATGATACTTATGATATTTCATCTGTTTTTGCATGGTTGATGACTTTTGGAGCATGGACCGCTGCAGTCAGGATTCTGATGGAAAAGGTGCTGTTTGGATGCAAAATTCATGAAGATCAGAAAATTTAGGAAAATATACGGAAAATCCTATTTTCCAGAAGACGAAGGCTGCCAGAAGAGGGAGTGGAGATGGGCCACAGGGGGCCCACACCACCCCTTGGCGCGGGCCACCCTAGGCCGCGCCACCAGGTGGTGTGGCCGCCCTGGCCCTCCCCTCTGGCATATATTATCCTCCTAAAACCCTAAGACTTGAGGAGCGACCACAGAAAGATTCCGCTGCCTCTATGGGGCGGAAAACACCGAGAGAGAAAGATCTCTCCGGCAGACAGATTTCTGCCGGGGGAATTCCTTCCCAGAGAGGGAAGATCGTCGCCATCAACACCACCATCAAGCTGGACTTCATCGGGATCATCATCATCATCACCACCACCATCATCACCATCAGCACCCTCATCACCATCTCCATATTGCTGTAACAATTGCGTTGAATCTTGCATAGTTCTTAGGGGAAACTTTCCCGGTTTTGATTACTCTTTGTAGTTGATGCTATTGAGTGAACTATTGAATTATTGTTTATGTTCAGATTGTTATACTTCATTATTCCATCTCTGATCATGATCCATATGATGTCTTGTGAGTAGTTCGTTTTGTTCTTGAGGACATGGGAGAAGTCATGTTGTTAGTAGTGGAGTTGTGTTGAGAAAGATTCAATAGTTTGATATTTAAGTTGTGGTGTACTTCTTCAAGTGGTGTCATGTGAATGTTGACTACATGACACTTCACCTATATGGGCCTAGGGGAATGCATTGTGTATTTGGCTACTAATCGTAGGGGTTGCCGGAGTGACAGAAACCTGAACCCCCGTTAGGAAACCATTGCACAAGGGACGTAAGGGTCTTAGAGTTTAAAGTTGTGGTTAGGTTTCTACCTTAATTACTTTCTTGTACTTACGGATGTTTGCAAGGGGTATAATCACAAGTATGTATTAGTCCTAGGAAGGTCGGTACATTAGGACAGGTTCACCCACACAACACTTAGCAAGCTAAAGAAGATTAATCAACTATATGAAGCGAAAGCACTTGACAGTCTTCCCATGTGTCCTCGAGAACGTTTGGTCATGTTAAGTAATACAACCGGCTTGTCCTTTGCTGCATAAAGGATTGGGCCACTTGCTGCATTTATTCCTACTGTCTTTTGTTTACTTGTACTTTGTTTATTTGCTTTATCAAAACCCCCTAAAAATCCATTTGCTAAGTATTTGCAGAGAATTCCTGATCCATACCACTAGCCAGCACTTTCTGCTCCTCGTTGGGTTCAACACTCTTACTTATTGAAAATACTGCAATACACCCCTTATACTTGTGGGTCATCAAGACTATTTTCTGGCGCCGTTGCCGGGGAGTGAAGTGCTATTGGATAGTGGAACTGGTAAAGGAAACTTCCACTGTGAGTATTGTTTACTTCTGTTAGTTGCTTTATTTTCGTTATGGATAATTCGCTGAGTTTCTTATTTGGTAATGCTACTACCACTGCTAAGGTAGTAGATGAATCACCACCTGCCGAGAATGATGCTTTTAAAATACCTACAAGAATTATTGATCATGTTATGGATAACTACTATGTTGGGGATGGAACTGTCCATCCCGGTGATCATTTGCTCTTTATACACAAATTATGCGGGTTGTTCAAGTGTGCATGTATTACTACAGATCAAGTTAAGAAGAAGTTATTCTCATTATCACTGAAAGGAAGAGCTGAGGAATGGTATAAGCTGCTGAAGAATGGTCAAGCTCTTGAATGGGAGGAAATAGTGCCTCTCTTTTATTCAAAGTTTTATCCTCCTAGTGAGATTCATAAAGATCGGAATCAAATATACAACTTTTGGCCTCTTGATGGAGAGAGTACAACTCAAGCTTGGGGGAGATTGAAGTTACTAATGCTCAAATGTCCCATTCATGAGCTCCCCAACAATATCATTATCAATAACTTTTATGCAAGGCTCCCTCTACATGACAAGGATTTATTGGATGCTTCTTGTGCTGGATCATTCACTCGCATGGAAGAAGAAGGTAAATGGGATCTTCTGGACCGTATTCAAGACAATGCTGAAGCTTGGGAGAATGACAAAGGTAGGAAGTCAGGTATAAATTATGATTATGAATGCATTGAATCTTTTATGGGGACTGATGACTTTCAAAATATTAAAAAAGCTTATGGTCTAGACTCTCAAGCTATTGCTTCTTATTTTAAGGCTTTTGCTTCCTACATTGAAGTGCGTAAAAAGAAGTGGAATAAGTATCATGAACCTTATAAAGATGTTGCTAAGAGTGTTCCTGCAAGAAATACTGAAGTTTATACTGCTAATCATGTTTTACCTGAACCTTATATTGAGAAAATGCCTTTCACAGTTAAGATAAAGGAATATTCTATGATAGCTAGTATGGTTAATGAAAGTACAAATAAAGCTGTTGAACCTGATAAACAAATGGTTGATGAACCTATAATAGCAAATGTGAAAGACTTTATCACTAAATATGAAGAAGAGGGACACCCTATCCTTTATAAGGATACCTCTAATATTGTTTCACAAAGTAGTGTTATGAGAACAAGTATTCTTTGTTTTATGTTAGAATAAGTGATCATTGTTACGATGGCCCTTGTGATAGTTATATTGTTAAGTTTATGCATGATACTGAAAGTTACTATGAGAGAGGGAAAAGTGTTCTTATGTATCTCAATAATATCAAGTTACCTTGTTTTATGCTGAAAGTTTTTATGTTGCACTTGTTTTGCCTTCCTATGCAAGTAGCCTCTGGTTTCAACAACTTGTTTGTTTACAAAATTCCCTTGCATAGGAAGTGGGTTAGACTTAAACGTGTGTATTTTTGCTTCTTAATTCTCTCTTTCACCTCAATCCATATTCCTGTGTGAGCATCATCAAATCATCATGCCCATCTTAATGGCTATAAAGAAAGAGCTTTTTGGGAGACAACCCAATTTATTTTTGCTTTAAGTTTGTTTTTGTTTCTTTGAGTCTTGGAAGTTATTACTTCGGTAATAACCTCTCCTTATACTTTTTGTTTGGTTTTTGTGTCAAGATCAACCTCTAATGAGAGAGAATTAATATTTGGGGAAGTTGCTGTCCTGAAACAGATTTTTGTGCTTCACCATAAAAATTCGTGAGAGATCTCTGTATATCTGATTGAGCTGTAAGTTTTTGTGCTTCTGCCCCAGGTTGTTATTTAACTTTCATTAGTTTTTCACTTTTTGATTTGAGCAACAGAAGATTTTTGAAAAAATTGATCTTTACCTGCTGGTCTGTTTTGATAGATTTTGCCACTCTTGCATTTGCTTCTTTATTCGATTTCCTTTTTGAATTCTTTTTTGGGTTTTTGTAAGGAGTTGCTACAACATATTATGTTTTGATGGTTTTCAGTTGAAGTTGAACTCAAAAGGTTTTATCACTTCACTTATACTAATGTTGCTAATGAGAACTATGTGAAGTTTTGTGTGAAAGATTTCCAGGTAGTGGAGATAATGGTGTAATAAGAAAGTGAAAGGTTTCATGACTCAAGTAATAAGTGTATGAAGATGAAGATATTGATGTTATTCAAGTGGTGACTTCAGAAGAATCTACTAAATACCAAATTCAGAGACCTGCAGAGTCCGTTTTCAAATAGATAACATTTCTGGTAAGAAAAGTTCCGCGAAAATACTATTCAACTATATTTTTGCAGTTTTTAGACAATAAGGAAAGCTACGAAGCGAAAGAGGGACGGAAATGGAGCCAGGGTGGCTCACACCACCCTGTGGCGCGGGCCCTCCCCAGGCCACGCCACCAGGTGGTGAGTCCACCCCGGACTCCGCCTCCGACTCGTTTTCTCCCAGTACCTTCCTTTTGTTGTGAAACTTCGTAATATATAACCCCTCGGACCCCCGAGGTCCGTATATCGTGTTCTCGTCATGTTTTCGTTTCGATCTGTTTCTGGCAGGAATTATCTTTGAAAGCTTAGAAGCACAATGGTGTCTGCCAAGGATAAGGGGAAGGAGCCTATGGAGGAAGATCTCCAAGACCCCAAGCAGGGGCTGGTACCTTTAGTCTCTTGCCCGGCATCAACGGAAGCCCTACGAGTCACTAAGGAGTTCTACGATAAGTACCGAGACTTGAGGAGGAAGGTGGACATGCTTTAATGGGAGAATAATAGGCTTCGCAAGATGCTGGAATATTTCCTCATGTCAACTAAGAAAATATTACCACCACCACCGAAGGAGTAATTCGTCATTAGGTTTGGCATCCCCTTGGTTTTTTCCAAGCTTGGGGGAGTGCCGCGGTATCACATCACTATCTTCTATCTTTTTACCTTTTTAGTAGAGTCATATCATGAATAGAGAAGTTATTATGTAGGATGGTTTGCATTATGGAAGTGTCCCCTCTCTCGTTAGATATGTATCCCTTGGTGTGAGTTGCCGTTTTGGAATATTAATGAGAAGTTCTATCATTTACTCTTTTGCATATCTTATATTAGTTTTCAATTCGTGGTTATATGATTGATCTTGTTGTTAGTATTGGTAGCACTTTGGGATCATTGAGTTAATTTAGTTGGTTTTGGCAAACCTGGCTCGGTCAGTAGCAACACTATTTTTGAGAGTTGAATGAAAAAGATAAAAGTACTCTAAAGAAAAAATATAATTTCATCATCTTTCTTTCTTGATTTGCTCATAAGTCTAGTATTCTCTAATTAAGATCTTTTGTGCTTCCAAGGAAGATTGCATGTTTGTCTTTATCACTTGTATGTTTGTTTGTTTCCTTCAACTCTTATACTTGCTACCCAACCTTGCTAGCCAAAAACCTGTACTGAGAAGGAATTCTTCTCGTGCATCCATCCCTTAAACCAAAACCTTTGCCATTTGTGTCCACCATACCTACCTATTAGCATTATTGCTATTCTAAGTAAATTCATGTTTTTATCTACCTCCCAAATTAAACTTGTTATGTGAAAATTAGTTATTAAAGTGATGGGTTCGTAGCATGGAAAACAAAAAATTTCTACCGCAAGAACGAACAAAACCCAGATCTAATCTAGATAAAAGCCAAGATCTAATCTATTAGACATGAGCAGAGATTGATCGGTACTAACCCTCGTAGAACCGAAAGTGTTACGAGATTGGATCTCGTGGTTAATGTAGTCGATCACTTGTCGATCTCAAGATCGTGTGGACAATCCTTCCGGTGCCGCGTTCCGGCAGCGCTTCCGTAGACGGTCACACGTGCGGAGTCGAAGCAGACCTTCCTCTCCCTGTTCCAGCGAGCAGTGGAGGTAGTAGATCTTCTCCACGGAATCCCAGCAGCACGACGGTGTGGTGGTGGTGGAGGAGAGAGCTCTGCAGGGATTCGCCTAAGCCGGAGCAGAGCGAAGGTAGAGGAGAGACGCGGCGGCTAGAGCTTGTTATGAGAGAGGAGTAGGAGGGGGCGCCCCCTCCCTTCTATTTAAGGGAGGGAGGCGTGCCTGGGGAGGGGGAGTCCTAGTAGGACTCCCCTCCTTGGGCCGGCGGTGGGAAGGGGGGAGGAAACCTCCTCCCCCACGAATCCGTGTATTGCCCCACTTGGACTCCTTGATCCCTTTCTTGGTTTTCAAGTAAACTCCAAGAAATCCTCTAGAACCTTCCAGAACATTCCGAAACCTTCTAGAATCTCCATACAAACACTCCGGAACATTTCCTAACTTAGAAAATGATCCCCAATATATGAATCTTATTCTCCGGACCATTCCGGATCTCCTAGTGATGTCCTGGATCCATTCCGAGACTCTGAACATCATTCGGTCTCCAACGCATATTCCATATCTACTTAAAACAACTTCGAACCTTAAGTGTGTCACCCTACGGTTCGTGAATATGCAGACATGATGAAGACACCTCTCCGATCAATAACCATCAGCGGGATCTGGAGATCCATAACGGCTCCTACATACTCAACGATGACTTCGTGATCGATTGAACCATTTAACATATGAAACCAATTCCCTTTGTCACGCGATATTCTACTTATCCGAGGTTTGATCGTCGATATCTCCATACCTAGTTCTAACTCGTTACTGATAAGTACTCTTTACTCGTTCCATGTTATGTCATCCCTTGTGACCTAGTCACATGCTTGCAAGCTATCTAGATGACATTCCACCGAGAGGGCCCAGAGCATATCTATCCGTCATATGGATGTACAAATCCCAATCTTGGTTCATGCGCTTCAACACATACTTTCATAATACCCAATGACACCTTTATAACCACCCAGTTACGAAGCGGTGTTTGATGTCATCAAAGTACCCATCCGGTGATGGTGATTAACATAACCTCATGGTCGAAGGATTAGGTTACTATGCATTTGAAAGCTTACGGCAATACGAACTTAATGACTTGATCTTATGCTACGCTTACTATGGGTGTGTGTCCATCACATCATTCTCCTAATGATATAACCTTGTTATTAATGACATCCAATGTCCATGATCAGGAAACCATGATTATCCATTAATCAACAAGCTAGTTTAACAAGAGGCTTACTAGGGACCCTTTTATGTTTACAAAACACACAAGTATTAATGTTTCCGGTTAATACAATTATAGCATGGGATGTAAACATTTATCATAAACATAAAGATATAATAATAACCACTTTATTATTGCCTCTTGGGCATATCTCCAACAGTCTCCCACTTGCACTAGAGTCAATAATCTAGTTAAAAACTTGTGCATTCAACACCTATGGCTTTCTGGTGTTGTATAGACACTATTGCTAGTGGTAAACATAATCTTCGGATCTGACACTTACAGGTCCATGTGTATTTGCATGTCCTTGCGTCTCTACGCATTACTCATTCTCCAATGAGATGGCATTGTATAAATTTGGTCCTTTGGTGAGACCTTTAGTTCCTTGGGATTAAATCATGTTGATACAATTTTCATACAATGTATCTTCATAGTATTATCCTGCTATGAACCACACCTAGTTTGATAACAAACTACTTGACGCAAATGCCCTCATTTGCTACTACAATAGTAGTCATATACTTAGCCTTTTGTTGTAGTATCTGTCATAATGTTTTGGTACTCAACCAAATCCATTATGGAACTTCCTTTCCATTACATTGTGCCACCCATAGTTTAAATTGAGATAAGCTTAATTTGTGACAAAACTAGTATCAATGTAACAATTTACAATGAACTATTTGTCACCACTATATAAATAATATATTCTTAGTTCTTCCAAAGATCATAGGAATATCCCTACTATTGTCCAATGATCATCTTATGAGTCATTCTGGTATATGCTCATAACATTTAAAGCGTAGGACTATCTGGATGTGTACATCTCAAAGAATGATTTATCAAAATATTCTTGTGATTTCACCAAGTGTCAAAACACTTGAATCTCGTGTAAACACACTTGAATCTTGATTCAGCCCTTTCCGTGCGTCAAGAACCTTTCTTGTTGTTTCCATATTGAACTCATTCAACATCTTATCTATGTACATTTGGCAAAACCATATTAGCTCCTCAATCTATCCATATAGACATTGATGCCTAATTCTTGGGTTATGCCTAAGTCTTTCATCGAAATGAAATTCTTAACCTGTGTCAATAAAAGATACATCATTTCTAATCAACGATATGTCTTTCACATAATGTATTAGAAATATGTCTTAGCGCTCCCACTTAATTTCTTGAAAAATGCAAGCATATTCATCGTCTCTGATGAAATTAAACCTTTTAACAGTTTCATCACGGTGAAGGTTCCAACTCCGCGATTCTCACTTCAACCATTGAAGTTTTGCATACTCTTTTAGCATCCTTTGAATTAACAAAACCCTTTGGATCGTGTCATGTACATGTCCTAGGTAACCATTCTATTAGAAGAACTTGTTTTGTTTGTTCAACTACCATATACCAAAATATATGTAGTGGTTGCTACATTAATCCGTCCAGACTAAATATCGCTATGAAAGATCAAATTCTTATCATAGTCAATTCCTTGAACATTGTCGTAAACTCTTTCCGACATGTCGACTATTTCATAGATGTGAAACATCCATGTCTATTTCTTTATAGATCCATATACGACTGTAAGGTCTTGCACCTTTCTAGAGGGTCTTTCAAATTCAAAGCTTGATTTCTCGTGTATGGAATTATCACGGATTTTATGGCTTCAAGCCACTTTAACGAAGTCAGGGCCCATCATTGCTTCTTTGCATGTAGTCGGTTCATCATTGTCAAACAACAATGATTTAACTCTCAATCTTGGCATTTGATTACTTACCCGACCTACTTGGTCCAATAGGAACTTAGATCTCCTTGACCACAACCTTTGAGGCACGTGAGCCATGAGCATTGTTGCTGCCTCCGGGACACTTACCGATGCTGCGCAACTCAGCACATATTAGCCAAGGTTCAACAACCTTGTCAAAGTTCTATTGTCCTCCCACTTGATTTTTTACCAAAAATTCCTTCTTAAGAAACTCGACACTCTAAGCGACAAACAATTTTGTCTTCGGTGTTATGGAGGAATACCCAATGGTTATTCGAAATAACCTACAAAGACATGCTCATCCGATTTTGGTTGTAAACATTTTACTTATGCCTAGCATACCAAATTTTTTAGAAAGGAAAACCTGGGTTTTATCCCAAACCATGACTTATATGGTGTCATTTCAACGGATCACAATGGAGCTCTTTTCAGTGTAAAAGCGGTAGTCACTAAAGCTTTAATCTTTAAAATATAATGGCAGTTTTATAAATGACACCTTTGATCTTACCATGTCAAACAAGGTTTCATTACATATCTTGAATACTCCATACTCCTATGGTGTTTTGGGAAATGCAAATCCATGGAACGATTCCTCAAATCTTAGGTGTTTTGCTAAACTTGTAACTCAAACATCTTTCTTTATGATCCAATCATAAACTTTTTATTTTCTTGTTACAATGATTTTCCACTTCATCTTGAAAGTCTTTGAACATTTTCAAATGTTTCATACTTCTTCCTTATTGAGTAAGTATATACATATACTCACTCAAATCTTCGGAGAAAGCATATGAAGTTGAAATCCATCGCCCACGACTACACATAATGGACTATATACATCAATATGTACAAATTCCAATCAGTTAGTCATCCGTTCCTCTTTTGGCCTACGAACGGAGTTTTAATTATCTCCAGGAAAGTATCACAAGCTTCATTTGATCAAAATCAAAGACTCCAAAAATCCATCAACATGGAGTTTCTTCATGTATCCCTAATATAATTTAAACGGCGATGTCACTTCGAAAGTGATCTTTCAATCATTTGTCTTGCGACATTTTAGCATTAGTTTTATGGTCGTTATTTCTCCAACCAGACTTGTATATCATCCATCTATTATGGAATACGGTGATTATTTGAACAACCTTTTGTCGTCATAATACCTGATCAAAATAACAATTATTGAAACAAATCTTGAAGGCAAGCTTTGATGTTAACGAGCAACACAACAACCCTTTGTTTGTTTTCGATGAGCATCATAACATATTCTCTTGCTAGTTACTTAGGCCATTGCAGTTCATGAATTGTGTTGTTATGTATGACACTTCATACCAACCAACTCGGTATCCAATACTGCAAAACCACATTGTTTAACAACCAAGGAATACAGCCATAACATGTATCTTCTATATACCTAAATTGGATATCTCCAATCTTTTCTTTTCTGCCAAATATTTTATAGATTCTCTTTCAACAATTCCTTTTCTTTTAAAAGAATCTATCAACATCAAAAGTGGTGTCATTGACATGACACATAGTACAAAGTGTGTATAGTCAAATACTAATACCTTTGGACTTGCACTTTGAAGTGGATCACCTTCATCAAATGTTTGGCATTCTTTCAAAATTCCATTCTTTAGTAATCTTTTAGTGTAGTAAACATTTTACTTACATCTTCTATTCATCCTTATCATGACAACTTTCATGATTAAGCTGCTATAGCTTATAAAGGTGAATTGCGAGTATAATGTTTCTTTTCCAAAACTTTTTGGAGGATTAGGACGACTGGCGTCTTCAACCTTCACAAATTCTCATCAAATATGAGGACATATACTCTATCATGTTGTAACCAACACATTGTTTTAGACATCACAATACCTTTCACATATGATGGTTTCTGAAACATTGCTTTCAGCTCTTAGATAAACTTGATATTAAAAACAATCTTTTGAGTATCAAGAATCATGGAGGCAAACATGATACATTAGATATTAACATTGGAATTGTTACTCTTGATTTAATACTGTTTATTAAACTTCATAGAGTAAACTGAGTTTGCTGAAAGTTTGCAATTGGACTTTTAAACTTTAGATTGACACTCAAAACAATACGATACCAGTTCGTAAAGTAAATATCCAGAATTTCTATAGTTCTACTATCTCAACTATAACTAAGCGTAAGGTGATGAACGGATGCCAATGACTACAACAAACTATGCAAATACTCTTTGATTGTGTTTATGATAAATTGAGTTCGACTAATCCAAATTATAAATGAACTCCCACTCAAAACAACATCCCTCGAGTTGTTTTAGTGATTACACGAACCAAATCCACTACACCAAGTCCGATCATCACGTGAGATGATGTAGCTTCATTGGCGAACAATCTTCATGTTCATCATATCAATCATATGACTCATGCTCTACCTTTCGGTATTCCATGTTCCGAGACCATGTCTGTACATGCTAGGCTCGTCAAGATTAACCTTAGTTTCCGCATGTGCAAATCTGGCTTGCACCCGTTGTATTCACACATAGAGTCTATCACACCCGATCATCACGATATGCTTCGAAACGACGAGTCTTAGCAACGGTGCCAACTAAGGACGAACACTTTATTACTTGAAATTTTAGTGAGAGGGATCATCTTATAATGCT
Organism: Avena sativa; assembly: GCA_916181665.1. NCBI lineage: Eukaryota > Viridiplantae > Streptophyta > Magnoliopsida > Poales > Poaceae > Avena > Avena sativa. The sequence continues at coordinate 454,221,049 of OV702288.1, read as the reverse complement.
ACCGTCGCGATCTAAGCAATACAAGATGCATAAAGGATTAACATCACAGGCAATTCATAATTAGTGTGATATGATATGGCCCTTTCTTCTTATGCCTTCGATCTCCATCTCCAAAGCACGGACATGATCTCCATCATCACCAACATTGCGTCAAGGTCTGTGGCGCCGCTTCATGGTTATCCATCATCACTAGCAACTATTACAACTACTTGGAACAAAGCTATTACAAGATGAATAGACACGCAGGTCTTAACAGAATTAAAGACAACCATTAGGCTCCTGCCGGTTACCATATTACAACAAGGATCATTGCATACATCAAATACAATCTCAATCACATGATGGCCATATCACATCACAAAACCCCTGCAAAAACAAGTTAGACGCCTCTAATTTTCTTTGCAAGTTTTACGTGGCTTGGGGCTTTCGACTAAGAACGGATCTTACCTACGAAACTGAAACACAACGTTGATACAAGTGCTATCAAGTGCAAAGTGTAGATTTGATCTATACTATGATGGGAGAGACAGACACCCGCAAAGCCACTTGTGCAAAGCAAGTTGCACGTCAAGCATGGAGCAAGTCTCATGTGCGATGACATGTAATGTTAGCCCGGGCCGCTTCATCCCACCATACAGCAAGATGCAAAGTACACAAAGAAAAATACGGCACGAGCACCAACGCCCACAACATCATTGTGTTCTACTCGTGCAACAGATCTACGCATAGACAAGGCTCTGATACCACTGATAGGTTCGTAGCATGGAAAACAAAAATTTTCTACCGCAAGAACGAACAAAACCCAGATCTAATCTAGATAAAAGCCAAGATCTAATCTATTAGACATGAGCAACGAGACAGATCGGTACTAACCCTCGTAGAACCGAAAGCGTTACGAGATTGGATCTCGTGGTTGATGTAGTCGATCACTTGCCGATCTCAAGATCGTGTGGACGATCCTTCCGGCGCCGCGTTCCGGCAGCGCTTCCGCAGACGGTCACACGTGCGGAGTCGAAGCAGACCTTCCTCTCCCTGTTCCAGCGAGCAGCGGAGGTAGTAGATCTTCTGCACGGAATCCCAGCAGCACGACGGTGTGGTGGTGGTGGTGGAGGAGAGAACTCTACAGGGCTTCGCCTAAGCCGGAGCAGAGCGAAGGTAGAGGAGAGAGGCGGCGGCTAGAGCTTGTTATGAGAGAGGAGTAGGAGGGGGCGCGCCCTCCCTTCTATTTAAGGGAGGGAGGCGTGCCTGGGGAGGGGGAGTCCTAGTAGGACTCCCCTCCTTGGGCCGGCGGTGGGAAGGGGGGAGGAAACCTCCTCCCCCACGAATCCGTGTATTGCCCCACTTGGACTCCTTGATCCCTTTCTTGGTTTTCAAGTAAACTCCAAGAAATCCTCTAGAACCTTCCAGAACATTCCGAAACCTTCTAGAATCTCCATACAAACACTCCGGAACATTTCCTAACTTAGAAAATGATCCCCAATATATGAATCTTATTCTCCGGACCATTCCGGATCTCCTCGTGATGTCCCGGATCCATTCCGAGACTCCGAACATCATTCGGTCTCCAACGCATATTCCATATCTACTTAAAACAACTTCGAACCTTAAGTGTGTCACCCTACGGTTCGTGAATATGCAGACATGATGAAGACACCTCTCCGATCAATAACCATCAGCGGGATCTGGAGATCCATAACGGCTCCTACATACTCAACGATGACTTTGTGATCAATTGAACCATTTAACATACGAAACCAATTCCCTTTGTCACGCGATATTCTACTTATCCGAGGTTTGATCGTCGGTATCTCCATACCTAGTTCTAACTCGTTACTGATAAGTACTCTATACTTGTTCCATGTTATGTCATCCCTTGTGACCTAGTCACATGCTTGCAAGCTATCTAGATGACATTCCACCGAGAGGGCCCAGAGCATATCTATCTGTCATATAGATGGACAAATCCCAATCTTGGTTCATGCGCTTCAACACATACTTTCAGAATACCCAATGACACCTTTATAACCACCCAGTTACGAAGCGGTGTTTGATGTCATCAAAGTACCCATCCGATGATGGTGATTAACATAACCTCATGGTCGAAGGATTAGGTTACTATGCATTTGAAAGCTTACGGCAATACGAACTTAATGACTTGATCTTATGCTACGCTTACTATGGGTGTGTGTCCATCACATCATTCTCCTAATGATATAACCTTGTTATTAATGACATCCAATGTCCATGATCAGGAAACCATGATTATCCATTAATCAACAAGCTAGTTTAACAAGAGGCTTACTAGGGACCCTTTTATGTTTACAAAACACACAAGTATTAATGTTTCCGGTTAATACAATTATAGCATGGGATGTAAACATTTATCATAAACATAAAGATATAATAATAACCACTTTATTATTGCCTCTTGGGCATATCTCCAACATAAAGCTCTCACGAACTTGATGGCACACTTTGCTTTCTTGCATTTAATAAACTTGAACCATTGTGCTCACCTATGTTGTGTATATGCTTGCGCTTTGTGAGTTGAGAATTAGCAGAACCATGCTGTCATGGGGAATGCTTTCAACATTGCACTGGTACTTTGTAGCTAGTTGATATCATGTTCTTTTGTCTATGGATGTCGTCGGTGTGAAATGAAAGGGGAGCTTGTAAGTCCATGGAGTTATGCATGTGTGTTAGAGAAACGCCTGTGCCGCTAGTCTAATCCATGCTGACATGGTGGAAACCTGCAGCGTAACCATAACGAGCATCTATGAAGCATTCTTCTTATAAAAAAGGAGAGTACGATATTGAGAAAAAAGAGAAAAAGAAAAAAAAGAGATTATGAAAAGAGGAAAGAGAGAAAAAAGCACCATATTCCCATGGTAAATAAGAAGATTGCTGAGATGCTTGTTGTCTACTTGCCTTGTCATTTTGATATGGGGATTCTTCCGTATCATCGGGCAAGGGGGTACCGGTTGGCGGTTCTCTATGATACACATATGCTTATGATTACAAGAACTACCGGTGACTAAACTTGAGTAGCATGAGGAGCGACCCTCGTATTCAAGGGACATGAGATTCTCAATTTAAAACTTGTCAAGCATATCCTCATATTTGATCACTTTAACCTTAATCACCTAAAGATGCCTATGATAGGGGCAATGAGAGCTAAAAGCTAATAAGTATCATAATTTTTGGGAGCTCTTTATGAAACTTGCAATCCCTGCTTCCCTCTGTGAAGGGCCTTTCTTTTACTTTTTAGTTGAGTCAGTAAACCTATTCCCTTCTATCTCAGCAAGTATTTTGAGTTGTTGTGTTTCATTCATTCATATGATGATTTATTCAATCATGTTTCTTATGTTCCTTGTTTTGCACTTTGCTCTTATCTTGGTGATTACTACTTTGAAAGCTATCATTGAAAAACTAGTTATTTGTGAACTCCAGCAAATTATCAACTATTCTTCGACCAAGAGCTAAGTTTGCCATTACCAATTATGATTCACTTTATGTATCTTTATTGTGTTTCCTTTACTTATTGCAAGTTAAGTTATATAATAGTGAGTTGTCTTCTAGTATGATCTATGTATTGATGAATGTGATGCTTCTTGTTTGTATTCTTTTATCGACTCTTCACTCCATAAACCTGAGGTCATATTTATTGAGCTCAGTTTCGCTTGGGGACAAGCGAATCTAAGCTTGGGGGAGTTGATACGTCCATTTTGCATCACTATTCTATGTCATAATTCACTGTTATTCATTGATATATTTCATATTAAGAGATGATATTTATGATATTTCATCTGTTTTTGCATGGTTGATGACTTTTGGAGCATGGACCGCTGCAGTCAGGATTCTGATGGAAAAGGTGTTGTTTGGAGGCAAAATTCGCGAAGATCAGAAAATCCGGGAAAATATACGGAAAATTCTATTTTTCCAGAAGACGAAGGCTGCCAGAAGAGGGAGTGGAGATGGGCCACAGGGGGCCACACCACCCCCTGGCGCGGGCCACCCTAGGCCGCGCCACCAGGTGGTGTGGCCGCCCTGGCCCACCTCTGGCGTATATTATCCCCCCGAAACCCTAAGACTCGAGGAGCGACCACAGAAAGATTCCACCGCCTCTGCGGGGCGGAAAACACCGAGAGAGAAAGATCTCTCTGGCAGATAGATTTCTACCAGGCGAATTCCTTCCCGGAGAGGGAAGATCATCACCATCAGCACCACCATCAAGCTGGACTTCATCGGGATCATCATCATCATCACCACCACCATCATCACCATCAGCACCCTCATCACCATCTCCATATTGCTGTAAGAATTGCATTGAGTTTTGCATAGTTCTTTGGGGAAACTTTCCCGGTGTTGATTACTCTTTGTAGTTGATGCTATTGAGTGAACCATTGAATTATTGTTTATGTTTAGATTGTTATACATCATTATTCCATCTCTGATCATGATCCATATGATGTCTTGTGAGTAGTTCGTTTTGTTCTTGAGGACATGGGAGAAGTCATGTTGTTAGTAATGGAGTTGTGTTGAGAAAGATTCAATAGTTTGATATTTAAGTTGTGGTGTACTTCTTCTAGTGGGTCATGTGAACGTCGAATACATGACACTTGACCTATATGGGCCTAGGGAATGCATTATGTATTTGGCTACTAATCGTAGGGGTTGTCGGAGTGACAGAAACCTGAACCCCCGTTAGGAAACCATTGCACAAGGGACATAAGGGTCTTAGAGTTTAAATCTGTGGTTAGGTTTCTACCTTCATTACTTTCTTGTACTTACGGATGTTTGCAAGGGGTATAATCACAAGTATGTATTAGTCCTAGGAAGGTCGGTACATTAGTACAGGTTCACCCACACAACACTTAGCAAGCTAAAGAAGATTAATCAACTATATGAAGCGAAAGCACTTGACAGTCTTCCCATGTGTCTCGAGAACATTTGGTCATCTTAAGTAATACAACCGGCTTGTCCTTCACTGCATAAAGGATTGGGCCACTTGCTGCATTTATTCATACTGTCTTTTGTTTACTCGTACTTTGTTTATTTGCTTTATTAAAAACCCCTAAAAATCCGTTTGCTAAGTAATTGTAGAGAATTCCTGATCCATACCACTAGCCAGCACCTTCTGCTCCTCGTTGGGTTCGACACTCTTACTTATTGAAAATACTGCGATATGCCCCCTATACTTGTGGGTCATCATTGCATAACTTTGATATTGCTTGTTCTTAAACTACTTGTATCTAGTCACGCTTATGAACTCTGAAGGTGTCCTATGCATTTATGTTTTGCTACACTATGAGGGACAAGCTGAATACCATTCTCATTATGCTTTCTATATGTGAAACAAACAAATGTCTTGCGAAGCATTGTTATTCATGAATCTTTTGTTTGTGCCTTTCATGTTACAACATAGTTGCTATGTCTTATTGTTAGAACTATATCTTTCATGCTATGTTAAAGTACTATGATCCCAACTATCAATGTTCTACAAATACTTTGATCAAGTTTATGATGGTGCATCTCACCTCAAAAATTATTCTTTCTTTTTATCACTTACCACTCGAGGATGAGCAGGAGTTAAGCTTGGGGATGTTGATACGTTGCTAACGTATCTATAATTTTTGATGTTCCATGCTTGTTTTATATCTACTTTCTTATGTTTTGTCCACAGTTTGGAGTATTTTTATACACTTTCTTGGACTAACCTATTAACAAGATGCCACATTGTTAGTTGCATGTTTTCTGCTGTTTTTGGTTCTAGAAAGTCAAAAAATGAATATTCTTAGAATTGGACAGGACAAAAGCCAAAGTCAATATTTCACCGAGGGGGACATGGAGCCAGAAGACGAGACGGAGAGGGGCCAGATGCCGGCCACACCACCTGGCCGCGTGGCCAGGCCTGGCATGCGCCAAGGGGTGGTGTGGCCGCCTAGGGCACCCCCTCGGCCTCCCCTTTCGCCTATAAGAAGCCTCCGATATAGAAACCCTAAGTAATCGATCAAAAATTCCACGAAAGAGTCTGTACCCGCCGTCATCTCCATCCCTAGATCGGGAGGGATCTGAAGCTCTTCCCGGCACCCTGCCAGAGGGGAGAATTCACCCTAGAGGACTTCTTCATCACCATGCCCTCCTCCAGTGTGATGCGTGAGTAGTTCATCCCTGGACTACGGGTCCATGTAGTAGCTAGATGGTTGGTTCTTCTCCTTTGTGCTACCATGTTTTGATCTTGTGAGCTCCGTTCATGATCAAGATCATCTATTTGTAATCATACATGTTGTGTTTGAGGGGGTCCGATGGATATTGAGATGCTATTTCAGATTGATTATTGATTCTATCATGTCTTTGTTATTTGTGATCTTGCATGCTCTCCGTTGTTAGTAGCTATCTTGGCCGAGTAGATGCTAGCAACTCCAAGAGGGAGTATTTATGCTCGATAGTGGGTTCATGCCTCTAGTAATCTAGGGAAGTGACCGAAATCTCTAAGGTACTAGATGTGCTGTTGCTACTAGGGAGAAAACAACAATCCTTTGTTCATAGAACAATCGTATTGTTTACTTTACACACAATGCTTAATGCAATTATCTGTTGCTTGCAACTTAATACTGGAGGGGGTTCGGATGATAACCTGAAGGTGGATTATCAATCATAGATGCAGTTGGATTACGATATATGTATAATGTTGTAATGCCCAATCAGATCTCATAGGAGTCAAGATGATTAGTATATGCATGTATGCTTTCTCGATGTTTCTCAATTGCCCCGCTGTAATTTGTTCACCTAACATGTCAACTATCTTAAGGAGAATCACCACTAGTGAACTATAGATCCCGGTCCTTTCTTTTACCATCAATCTACAATCTACTATTTACTGTTTTCTGTTTACTTTCTACAAAGTAATTACTATCTTCTACACAATACGTTTAATCCTTTGTTTTCAGCAAAACCGGTAAGATTGACAACCTTACTGAGTTGGGGGCAAAGTTCTGTGATTGTGTTGTACAGGATTCCAAGTTGGAAACAACACCTTGGAGGTGTTTCCTTGCTCCTACTGGTTCGATAACCTTGGTTTCATAACTGAGGGGAAACTTGTTTCTATACTCATCATACCTTCCTCTTGGGGTTCCCCAATGAGCTCATCATCTTGAGTAAGCAGTGTTTCCTTGCTCCTACTGGTTCGATAACCTTGGTTTCATAACTGAGGGAAAACTTGTTGCTATACTCATCATACCTTCCTCTTGGGGTTCCCCAATGAGCTCAACATCTTGAGTAAGAAGGAGACTCTATGGATCCCCCTTCACCTGAGCTTGATACACACTTTATTTCTTGGGGCCATAAACTAGTTTAGGGATTTATTAGTATCATGTACTTATGCCATGCTTTACTGCTTTATTTACATTGTGCATGGAGAACCTATACTGTTTAGGACTTCTGACACGTTTCCGCGGTATCGACAAGCCTAGTCACACTTTCGGGTTCCCAGTTGTTTACAGCCGTCGACAAAAACACTAGGTCCATCTCGGAGTGGGCCAACTTCGTTGCGAGTAGCTTATTGGGTTTCCCCCCTGAAATAATTTATGAATCCTATGAATACTTTGTCGTGAGGCCTCGTTACTTTTTATTTGGTTCTTCCCGAGGTTGATTGTGTGTGTGTTGCTATTTGTGCACCCCTCCAGGGTAAATCTTGCTGAAAGCCGTGTCTGCAGTTATGAACGACTTGGAGCACAGTATCTCAATTATAGACAACCATAACTAAAGTAGTGCTATAAATTTGACTTTCACATGTCTAGTAATCAGTTTCACTACAACAAAATGAGTAAATGAAAGTGCCAACAACTGCTAGTTTTAGGATGTCTCATGCTAATTATATCTGACTAGTAAGTATTGCAACTACAATGGAATGGTTAACTAAAACTGCCCACTTCTTATGATATCAGGATGACTCATGCTATCTATATCTGACTAGTAAGTGCTGCAACTATAATGGAATGAATAAAACTGCCAACTGTGTGAGTTCCTCAGTTTGACTTCCTCGTTTGGTCTCGAGGGGGCAAATATCAGGATGGGTATGATTGGTGTTAGTATCAAGTTGGTTCCCGAATAGGTCTTTCTTATCCCTCTCTGATAGCCGACAGTTGTATCGAGTCTCTATAGGTTGTTTAGTGCATGCTTCGCTGCCGCTTCAGTCCACCATACCTATGTAGGCGAGAGCCGCCGAATTCTAGACTCGCCGTGTACTGGCATCACTACTGACCGCTCCCTTTTTCCTTTGCCATTTGCCGGCACCCCTTTTGTTTAATAGGTATAAGTTCAACGTTGTTAGCAAGGTTACCCTTCTGGCTTGGCCTAGGCAGGGTTTTGGACGCCATTGGTTATTCTTTAGGACTCTTAGCCCCTTTTGCATCTTATCCGTACTCGGATGTTGTATCGTTTTCAAGGTGATTTGGATCTTTGTACTGTATATCTGCATTCTTGACTCTTTGAGTCGTTGTTGTATATATATATGTTCTGTGGGTTCCATCATGGACTATTATATAATGATATTACTTCATTTTCCACCCGCACGCAAGTGCCTGGTGGGCATCTTTGAATCGTTCTATGCGGGTTTGGCAGGAATTGGTAAAACTTGCATAGGGCCGATTCGAGGGTGTTACAAAGTGGTATCTGAGCTCAGCAGTTGTGATACCCCACTGGTCCAGCCTGTAGGATAACCTAACTAACGGGCACTCTAGATTGTCAAAACTATTTTGCAAATCGGTTGGATAGATCTGATTAGGTTTGCTTTTACTCCTTACCCCTATGCTATTCTCCTCTTACCTCTCTGTGTTTTGAATTTGTTCTCTTACCTTTCTTTGAGTCTAGGATTTCTCGTGGTTGAATTTCCGTCGTACCTTTAGGGTTTCACTTCCTCCCTTTTATAATGGCGAGGCTACAATCATCAAATATGCATCTCGTTTCTTGTACCCTTTGTCCAATCTTTTTGTCCTTGAACTCTTTATCTGTATGTGCCCCTTGACGGATACCCGTATCATTGGAAAGCATATGAGAAGGATGAGCATTGGTGAAGTTGGAGTATACCTTGAGCATGTGTTGTTCATGCCAATGAAACCATCGCAGAACCTAATCATGGTGTCTTTTCATACGATTTCTTGCATATCTTCTGGTGATTTTCCAACACGACGACATCATCTACATTGGATCCGATGAAGACCCTACATCACTCCTTTATTTTTTCCAAATGTTGTTTGTCAAGATCTTCAGTCTAAATTCTGAGAGTTGGTTGCATAATTCTTCTATTCTTGTATAGAGTAATGTTTTGAGTGCGGTATGGAGTCGCGACCATACCACTACTCTTATCATTCGCTTTTGTACATTGAATTGGTGGATCGCTGCAATTTTACTCCTTCCACGTAGTTAGAGGTGGCCTTATCTTTTGAGACCTTTACCTTAGTCCTTTGTTTCTCCCGAGTGTTCTATCGACGGACATGAGCAACGATCTCTTGTTGGAGGTGTCGATGATTTCAAGATGGAGCAAGAATATTTGTTAGTGGTGTCACGAGGATCTACACGAAGCGAGAAGATTCAGATCGTCAGCCTTCTTTCTCGTACCATGAGGTGGATCTCGAGGGCGAGATCCATTGTTAGTGGTGTCAAATTGTACCACCCCGGTAAAATCACTACTATAAAATTACGTGTTATTTTTATTTTGTGAATCATCTTGACTGCATGCTCATGTCATCATGCCACATTCCATTTGAGCATCTTCATGTCTGCATTCATATTGTTTGCCTAAAACTATTTTACTAAAAGCCCTATTTTGTTTTCTACATTAGCCCCTTCTTATTTTAAATTATAAAACCCTGATCCTCTGGATGATTTTATTTGTCTAAAACTAATTACAAAAGTCTTTTATAAAATACAACAAGCAAATATTTTTTTAAACGTTTTGTTCGGGGGAGGCAGCCCAGCCGTTTAGGCCAGGTCACCTACAACCCCGACAAACCAGATCCTAAAAGATCTAGACCCAAACCCAAACCCTAGACACCTGGAACCTAACCCTAATCCCTAGCTGATCCACACCTAGACCACACCTGGTTCAACCGAACCAGCCCCAAATTGCATGTTTCCCCTCACCAACTGCACACCCAGCCCGACCTCGACCCGGTCAACACGCAACTCGCCCTAGCCCTGCTCCTAGCATGCGATCGAACCCCACCCCTACTCTCCCACCTACCGCGATGCGGACCCCACCCTACCGATGTGACGCGCTCACGATTCTTCCCCCTCGCCCTCTCTGCTTGCGAGCAACCGCCGCCGTTTCCCTCGGTCCATACCAGGTGCCACCGCAGCGCGGGGGATCCCCTTCCTCGCCGGTCGCTGCTAGTATGCTGCCAGAGCCCTGGACGCACGTCACAGACTGCTACAGGCCCCTCAACCTCGCCCATCGCTGACCTCAGCCTCCGCTCAACTCTTCTCTGTCTGTGGCCGCGTATTCAGTGTCGCTGCCCCGAGCTCGAGACCGTCGCCAGGAGGGCGCCAAGATCTTCTTCCACGGCCGGCGACCTCCACCGCCAGGGGCTCAGTCGCCTCGGGCCTGGCCCTCCTCTGCAGAGCTCGATCCATCGCCCCGTCCCTCGCTCGTGCCCGCCTCCATTTGTGCGTCCCCAGCGCATCCCATCGACCCCTACCGTGCCCCCTGCGAGCCTTCCTCGCGCCGCCTCTCCTCTTCGGCAAGCACGCCTCTCGCTTGCCGCCACCGCGTGCCCTCGTCGTCCTCACCTTCCCCACGTCCCGAGCTCCTCCTGGTGCCTTGACCCCGCTGCGGTGCCCGTGGTCGCTCCTAGACGTCCTGGCCACCAACTCGCCGCCTCTACGCCAACCGACACTATGATTAGGGTGTCAAGCGGGGCGGGTTGTGGCACAACTTTTTCACTAAGCCTTCTCTAATTTTACTAACTTTTGAGACCCCCTTTTTCCTATATTTTGCTTCGCGGGTCATTATGCGGGTGCCGCTTGCCACCCTAACTGTGATGTGCCACTGTTGATGAATATGGGAGGTTGCAGTAGTCACTGTGGCCTTTGATGTGCTCTAGTGTTCATATGTTGTTGACTCCGTGCGTGATGGTTCGCCAAGCTCCACCCGAGGGTGATGATGCCGAACCCGGAGAATCCCCGACAAGGACCGTTCGATGACAAGACCTTCATCATGGGACACCAAGAACTACCTCACGGATCTGATAGCATGACGCTCTCCTTCCTGAACCCCGAAGACCGATCCCGTTGAGACCCCGAGTGCGGCGAGGTGGATCCGAAGACCGAACCGAACCGCGTTGAACCCCAAGACCAAGATCGTCGAGCTCGATGGGTGATCCCCTTTTCCGAGCCCTATTTTATGAAATGACATATATAATTGTTGCATATACTTGTTCATGTCGCATACATATTGTGTGGTTTTGGGGCATTATGCCGATTCACCTCATAATTAAATATGGAGACTATATGCGGGCTATATTTGTCTTATCTCGACTCCATTTAAATTTGTGTAGCAAATCGGTGCCATGTTTTGCCTTGTGAAGACAACATTTAAATTGCGAGCTACCTAAACAACTTATACCATCTAATTAATTTTCGGGACTCCAAATCTGCTTAGTATTGCCTATTGCACTGCATCTTTGCCATGCCATGCATCATATCCTAATCATGCTGGATCTTCTACCGTAGTATTAAATAGTGCATCCGATGTTTATTTTAGTGCTTTGCTTCTTCATGGATTAGGCCGTTGAGTTGATGCGAGCTTCGACCCGATCTTCGTTGTACCTTCGGTAATGTTTCCCATGCGAACAATCTCCCCCTTTCTACCTATTTTGCTTTTATAGTATTTATTTCCTTCTGTTGATCTATTGCTATCCCTGTTGTGATGCTTTAGTTCCCGTGCACCATTTATATTCTTTCCAGCCTCTATATTGCCTTAGACACATCCTATTGCCTATTGTTTGATAGACAGTCGGCCTTGTGAGTCATAGTTTCTTGGTCAAGTGCTGCTTCGCGTTGTTGTCGTTCCACCGTTGATGGAAGGTTGGCACATGCTTAATGGTGGAGATGATCATGACTTTAATTTCAACTTGATAATAAAAAATGCTAGGAATAGATATAACTAATGCAGAGGCATCGGTGGGCAATAGATGTTGTTTGGTTCTTCCACACTCACTTGTGTCTCGTAGGCCACAAGACTTGATACCTGTTCCTTGACTATTCACACTATCCACATACGGGAGACTCTATGGATCCCCTTCGCATGAGCTTGATTCGCACTTTATTTTTGGGGCCACAAACTAGTTTGGGGCTTTATTACTATCATGTACTTATGCCATGCTTTACTGCTTTATTTACGATTGTGCGTGGGGCACCTGTACTGTTTAGGACTTCTAACATGTTTCCGTGGTATCGATAAGCCCAGTCACACTTTCGGGTTCCCAGTCGTTTACAACTATCGACACAAACCCTGGGTCCATCTCAGCCGGACAACTTCGTTGCGGCTAGCTTAGTGGGATGGCCCCCTGAAATAATTTATGAATCATGTGAATGCCTTGTCGTGAGGCCTCGTTGCTTTTTATTTGGTTCTTCCCGAGGTTGATCGTGTGTGTGTTGCTATTTGTGCACCCCTCTAGGGTAAATCTTTCTGAAAGCCATGTCCATGGTTATGGACGACTTGGAGCACAGTATCTCGATCATAGACAGTCATAACTAAAGTAGTGCTATAAATTTGACTTTAACATGTCTAGTAATCAGTTTCACTACAACGAAACGAGTAAATAAAAGTGCTAACAACTGCTGGTTTTGGGATGTCTCATGCTAATTGTATCTGACTAGTAAGTATATCAACTACAATGGAATGGAATGGTTAACTAAAACTGCCCACTGCTTATGATATCAGGATGACTCATGCTATCTATATCTGACTAGTACGTGCTGCAACTATAATGGAATGAATAAAACTGCCAAATGTGTGAGTTCCTCGATTTGACTTCCTCATTTGGTCTCAGGGGGGAAATATCAGGATGGGTATGATTGGTGTTAGTATCAAGTTGGTTCCCGAATAGGTCTTTCTTATCCCTCTCTGATAGTTGTAGTTGTATCGAGTCTCTATAGGTTGTTTAGTGCATGCTTCGCTGCCGCTTCATCCCACCATACCTATGTAAGCAAGAGCCACCAAATTCTAGACTCGCCGTGTACTAGCCTCAGTACTGACCGCTCCCATTTTTCCTTTGCCCTTTGTCGGCACCCCTTTTGTTTAACAGGTATAAGTTCGACGTCGTTAGCAGGGTTACCCTTCTGGCTTGGCATGGGCAGGTTTGTGGACGCCATTGGTTATTCTTCAGGGCTCTTAGCCCCATTTGCATCTTATCCGTACTCGGATGTTATATCGTTTTCAAGGTAATTTGGATCTTTGTACTGTATATATGTATTCTTGACTCTTTGAGTTGCTGTTGTATATATATGTTCTGTGGGTTCCATCATGGACTATTTTGTAATGATATTACTTCGTTTCCACCCGCACGCAAGTGCCTAGTGGGCATCTTTGAATCATTCTATGCGGGTTTGGGGGGAGTCACTAAAACTTGCATAGGGCCAATTCGAGGGTGTTACACTAGACTAGTTCATTGGTTAAATGAAAGTCATGGTTTCCTGACTATACACATGAGTTGTCAATTTTATAACAAGATCATATCATTAAAAGAATGATGTGATGTGATACGTCGTAAACGTATCTATAATTTTTGATGTTCCATGCTTGTTTTATATCTACTTTCTTATGTTTAATCCACACTTTGAAGTATTTTTACACATTTTCTAGAAACTAACCTATTAACAAGATGCCATAGTGCCAGTTGCCTGTTTTCTGCTATTTTTGGTTTCAGAAAAAAGCTAATAAGGAAATATTCTCCGAATTGTACCGGGCAAAAGCCAAAGTTAATATTTTACCCCATGCAACACGGAGTCCGGAGGGGAGACGAAGTGGCGCACCAGGGCAGCCACACGTGGTGGCGCGCGGCCTGGGGGTGCCTCTAGGGGGTGTGGGCCCCCTGGTACTCCACCGACCTTGCCCCTTCCGCCTATAAAAGCCTCCCGGGACAAAAACCCTAGGTACCCGATCAAAATTCCACGAAAGAGTCTATAGCCGCCGCCATCTTCATCCCTAGATCGGGAGGGATCTGAAGCTCTTCCCGGCACCCTGCCGGAGGGGAGAGATCACCCTGGAGGCCTTCTTCATCACCATGTCCGCCTCCGGTGTGATGCGTGAGTAGTTCATCCCTGGACTACGGGTCCATGTAGTAGCTAGATGGTTGGTTCTCCTCCTTTGTGCTACCATGTTTAGATCTTGTGAGCTCCGTTCATGATCAAGATCATCTATTTGTGATCTTACATGTTGTGTTTGCGGGGATCCGATGGATATTGAGATCCTATTTCAGATTGATTATTGATTCTATCATGTCTATGTTATTTGTGATCTTGCATGCTTTTCGTTGTTAGTAGCTATCTTAGCCAAGTAGATGCTAGCAACTCCAAGAGGGAGTATTTATGCTCGATAGTGGGTTCATGCCTCTAGTAATGTGGGAAGTGACAGGAATCTCTAAGGTACTAGATGTGATGTTTCTACTAGGGAGAAAACAACAATCCTATGTTCATGGGATAATCGTATTGTTTACTTTACACACTTTGCTTAATGCAATTATCTGTTGCTTGCAACTTAATACTGGAGGGGGTTCGGATGATAACCTGAAGGTGGATTATTAGTCATAGATGCAGTTGGATTACGGTCAATATATAATGTTGTAATGCCCAATCAAATCTCATAGGAGTCAAGATGATTAATATATGCATGTATGCTTTCTCGGTGTCTGTCAATTGCCCCGTTGTAATTTGTTCACCCAACATGTCATCTATCTTAAGGAGAATCACCTCTAGTGAACTATGGACCCCGGTCCATTCTTTTACCATCTATTTACTGTTTACTGTTTACTTTCTGCAAGCAATTACTATCTTCCACACAATACATTTAATCCTTTGTTTTCAGCAAAACCGGTGAGATTGACAACCTCACTGTAAGTTGGGGCAAAGTTCTGTGGTTGCATTGTGCAGGATTCCAAGTTGGAAACAACACCTTGGAGGTGTTTCCTTGCTCCTACTGGTTCGATAACCTTTGGTTTCATAACTAAGGGAAAACTTGCTGCTGTGCTCATCATGCCTTCCTCTTGGGGTTCCCAACGAGCTTGAATATATTTTGAACCATCAAGCCTTTTTTCTGGCGCCATTGCTGGGGAGTCAAGGACATCTTCACAAGGGGAGTCCCTCACAACCAATCTCTTTACTTTTTTTTTGCTTAGTTTATTTCTGCTTTGTTTGCTTGTTTCTTTTATCAAAAATACAAAAAAATAGTTGTACTAGTTTGTTTTGTTTATTAAAAACACACAAAAAATGACTACTCTTGAAAATACTAAGTTGTGTGACTTCACTAGCACCAACAACAATGATTTCATGTGCACACATATTGCTCCACATGTTCCTGAAGCTACTTTCTTTGAAATTAAACTTGCTTTGCTCAATCTTGTTATGAAAGAACAATTCTCTGGTGTTGGTACTAAAGATGCTGCTGCTCACCTTAATAACTTTGTTGAACTCTGTGAGATGCAAAAACATAGGGATATAGATGGAGATATTATTAAGCTTAAATTGTTCCTTTCTCTTTGAGAGGAAAAGCTAAAGAATGGTTGCTTTCCCTAACTAGAAATAGTATTGATTCTTGGACTAAATGCAAAGATGCTTTCATTGGAAAATACTATCCTCCTGCTAAGATTATATCTATGAGAAGTGAAATAATGAAATTTAAACAATCTGATAATGAACATGTTGCTCAAGCTTGGGAACGAATGAAATCATTGGTAAAGAATTGTCCCACTCATGGACTGACTGCTTCGATGATTATCCAAATCTTTTATGCAGGATTGAATTATTCTTCAAGAAATCTGCTTGATTCTGCTGCTGGAGGTACCTTTATCACCATTACTTTGGGTGCTGCAACAAAGCTTCTGGATAATATGATGGTTAACTATTATGAATGGCACACTGTGAGAGCTCCACAAGGTAAGAAGGTAAATTCTGTTGAAGAAACCTCCTCCTTGAGTGATAAAATTGATGTTATTATGTCTATGCTTGTTAATGGGAAAACTCATATTGATCCAAATCATGTTCCCTTAGCCTCTTTCGTTGCTCAAGAAGAGCAAGTTGATGTGAACTTTATTAGAAGTAATAATTTTAGCAACAATGCCTACAGGAATAATTTTGGTAATAATAATTATAGGACATATCCTCCCAATAATGGTAATGCTTATGGAAATTCCTACAACAACAATAGGAGTGCACCCTCTGAACGTGAAGTCATGCTTAAAGATTTTATTAGTAAACAAATTGCTTTCAATAAAACTATGGAGGAAAAACTCTCTAATGCTGAAAGAAATATATCATATTTGTCTAAAGCACAATCATCTTTGATTAATAAAATGACTGCTAAACCTGAAACTATTGAAAATCCCTTTGCTGTTACGGATGCCATACAAGTTAGAATTGATGAAAATGTTAGACTATTAGCTGAATTGCATGCTAAGTGGGAAGGAGAAGATGAAATTGCTAGAAATAGTAGTATTTGTACTATCACCACCACTAATGTTGATGCTAGGAAACCACATGAAGTCCCCATTCCTTTTGCAACAATGCCTAAAACCAATGGAACCTTTTCTAATAAAAATGCTGAAATTCTTCAAAATATGGGAAACAATAGCTCTACTACTTTAGATGGTAATTATGATTTTGATCTTGATGGTTGCAGTATTTCTGAAGTAATTATGTTCTTACAAAAGCTTGCTAAAAGTCCTAATGCTAGTGCTATGAATATGGCCTTTACAAAACACATTACTGATGCTGTCATAAAAATTAAAGAAGAAAAGATGAAACATAAAGCTTCTATTCCTATGAAATTATAAGATGGTTGGGAACCCATCATTAATATGAAAGTGAATGATTTTGATCTCAAAGCTTTATGAGATCTTGATAGTAGTGTTTCTATTATGCCTAGAAAGATTTATGAAATGCTTGATTTGCCACCATTGGAAGATTGTTATTTAAATGTCCAATTTGATGATAATGCTAAAAGAAACTCATGGGGAGTATTAATGATGTTCATATTATGGTTAACAATACCTATGTCCCCGTTTATTTCTATGTTTTGGATGTTGAATGCAATGCTTCTTGTCCTATTATTTTGGGAAGACCTTTTCTTAGAACTGTTGGTGCCATTATTGACATGAAAGAAGGCACCATTAAATATCAATTCCTACTCAAGAAAGGTATAGCACACTTCCCTAAGAAGATAGATAAGATTCCTTTTGCCTCTCCTATTAAAACAAAATTTTCTCTTAATGCTTCTTCATTTGAGAATACTTGATTCTTGCTTCTTATGCCTAGCTCAAAGGCGTTAAAGAAAATCACTTATTGGGAGATAACCCAAATTTTTAGTCAATAAATTTTTCTTTTGTTGAGTCTTGGAATTTATTACCTCTGTAATAACCTCTCCTTATCCTTTTTGTGTGGTTTTTGTGCCAAGAGTAACCTCTAATGAGAGAGAAGTAAGACTTGGGAAAGTTGCTATCCCGAAACAGATTTTTGTGCTTCACTGTAAAAATTCGTGAAAAACCTTTGTATGTCGGTTTGAGCTGTAATGTTTTGTGATTCTGCCCCAGGTTGTTATCCAACTTTTTTTAGTTTAACACTTTTTGATTTGAGCAACAGAAGGTCTTCGAAAAAAATCGGTTTTTACCTGCTGGTCTGTTTTGACAGAATTCTGCCATTATTTGCATTTGCCTCTTAATCTCTTTCTCTTTGAGTTCTCTTTGAACACTTGAACTTTTAAAAGGAATTGCTACAGTAGCTTGTGTTTTAATGGAAGTTTTACTTGTGTTGAAACTAAACCTAAAAGACTTATTATCTTGAATACACTAATGTTGCTAATGAAGATTGTGTGAAGTTTTGTCTAAAGGAAATTTTAAAGTGTAGGGAAAAATAATGTGATAAGATGAAGTATGGACAAAAGCTCAAGCTTGGGGATGCCACCCATGTCACCCCAAGAAATATTCAAGAAGTATAAGCGTCAAAGCTTGGGGATGCCCAAGGCATCCCCTTCTTCATCAATAAAAATCTCAGGTTTCTTCCAAACAATTCATTTTTATTGTTTTATGCACAATTGTGTTGTTCTTGGAGCGTCTTCATTTTTGTTTTTAGTTTTTGTTTGCTTAGTTTGCTTAAATAAATTGGTTGGACCCCCACATTCATACATAGTTTCAAATAAGTTGATTTGGATTGGAAAAGAGTAGGAAAGTTCATGCTTATAAGTGGTATAAAAGGAGCTTGTTTTTGGCTATGGCCTAGACTTTATCATGTCATGCTTGATATTGCTTTGACTTTATGCTTAGTGATTATTGCTGTAGCATGACTTGTTACAAACAATTGTGATTGCTTAATGTACCTTGAAAGAATCATGCGTTGTTTTAGCATATAAAAACATAATATTGTGGTATTCTCCTTTGATGCTTTATTTGGGTTGACTTGGCGCATGCTCACACCATTTAAAGACTATACCAAGTCACCATAGCCTCTATGATCATTTAGTTTTCAACTTGTAATATCACTTTATGCTTTAATTAATAATGTTTTGTCGCTTTGCATGATTATGGACATTATTGCTCTCTTAGTTGGTCGCTCCTAGTCTTTTGCTAGCCTCCATATGTACCAAGTATGAGTTCCACTCATGCATCCAACTCCAAATAAAATCAAGTTATTCCAAAGAGTCCACCATACCGACCTATTAGCATTATTGCTATTCCAAGTATATTCATGTTTTTATCTACCTTCCGAATTAAACTTGTTATGTGAAATTTAGTGATTAAAGCTCTCACGATCTTGATGGCACACTTTACTTTCTTGCAGTTAATAAACTTGAACCATTGTGCCCATCTATGTTGCGTATATGCTTGTGTTTTGTAAGTTGTGAATTAGCAGAACCATGTTGTCATGGGGAACGCTTTCAACATTGCACTTTATTTAGTTGATATCATGTTATTTTGCTTATGGATCCTGGCGGTGTGAAATGAAAGGGGAGCTTGTAAGGCTCATGGAGTTCGTATATGTGTTAGAGAAACGCCTGGGCGGCTGGTCTAAGCCATGCCTAATCATGGTGGAAACCTGTAGCATAACCATAGTGAGGAATCCGTGAAGCATCCTCAATAAAAAAACCTATGCAAATAGGAAAGAAAAAAAAGAAAAAAACCCTATGCAATAGGAATTAAAAGGATCGATGAGATGCTTATTGTCTGCTTGCCTTGTCATTTTGATATGGGAAAGCTTCCGTATCATCGGGAAAGGGGTACCCTGTTGGCGGTTCTCTATGATACACATGTACTTAAAATGACAAGAACTTACCAGTGACTAAAGTTGAATAGCATGAGGAACGGTACTCGTAAGAAAGGGGCATGGGATTTTTCAGCTTATAACTTGTCAAACATATCCTCATATTTGTTCACTTTAACCTTAATCACCTAAAGATGCTTATGATAGGGGCAATGAAAGCTGAAAGCTAATAAGTACCATAATTGTTGGAAGCTCTTTATGAGATTTGTGTGGGGCCCCCGGATTAATCATTCGAGAAACCCCTGTTATGCATTCACCATGTTCCCATGATCAGTGAGCCGTGGAACATAACCGACAAGTATCATTACAACATCCGAGACATACCGAATTTACAAGACTTACATAAATGCCATTATGGTTACATCAATAATCATCAGCGGAGTTTCATCAAGCGTAGAGCCCAATCCATGCCTTAACCTCCAGGCAACTGACTGGGAGAACGTCCTATCTCGCATAGTCGCCAACATCGTCTTCTTCTTGATATCTGACCAAGTTAATAGACAGGGATAATGCCAGTGAGTACTTTGAATGTACTCGGAAACCACCTTAATATAACAATAATAACAAGAGGATATGCATTATGGCTGTGGTAGTAGGAGGGCTCCAAGAGAGGTTCTTTTCTCAAATAGTTTCTCTTGTAGGTATAGCATCTACATATCTTTGTTGAAAACTTTTGCAAACCATTTTGGAAACCTTTTGAAAAGTTTTGTAAACAATAGGATTGGGTTGCCCATTTGTTCCCGTCTTCAGGTCGTTCCACGACCAAACTACTTTCTCCTCCTTCTGACCATCCCATGGTCAAAACCTTTCTCCTTTGCGACCATCCCATGGTCGAAACATTTCCAAAGCCATTTCCTTTCCGAAATCCTTTTTGAAAACAAAACTAGCACCGCTCTATAGAAGTTTGTCCAACCCGTCCATAACTGCGGACACGGCTATTCAAATAGATTTACACTTTGCAGAGGTTGTACACTTTCCCCACACCATCCGGGTACACTACC
The DNA here is from genome assembly GCA_916181665.1 of Avena sativa. Lineage (NCBI taxonomy): Eukaryota > Viridiplantae > Streptophyta > Magnoliopsida > Poales > Poaceae > Avena > Avena sativa. The sequence continues at coordinate 454,200,521 of OV702288.1, read as the reverse complement.
CTGATCTTCACCGATCGTGGGTCGAGTAACCGATCAGGACTCTCCGGATGCCCACTCCAATATAAGCGCCTACCTTATGAGTGTTACTCCCCTCAAAACTGGGACATCGGGTACCGAGGACCAATCGGAGCACATTTTTCCACTTCCCAAGTGTGCGCTTTCAATGAGGGGTTCAGAGTAACGCGTGGAGGCCCACAGACCCTTCGTTCCTTCTCCAGGTCGATGTCCCACATGGACCCTTATGTGAGAAGGCCCACCCTCCAGGGATTTTTATCCCCTGTAGTTGTTGCGAGGCAGCTTATACCAGAGTAAACAAACATCAAATCTAGCCCTGTCCCATTCCAGAGTAATGTGGTTGCACAGGGTTAAGTTGTTATAACTAAACTACAAAGAACCGGGTGCGGTTTCGTAAACCTTTTTACTCCAGCTTTCCTTCAGCATTTTGTAAACAAAACCTTTTTCTTTCTCAACATCTCTTGGGAGGTCCCACCTCACCAAGGTTTTATCATAAAACACTTGGTAAAACTTTTTCTAGGGTCTTCCCATCCTCTAGCTTTGCTTTGGCTGAAACAGGGTCTCCAAAATGGGTATGGTGCATTACACCATCTACCATACTAGGGACAAGTAGGTGTCGTCAAGGGGGTTGTACTTAGTAGTACCAAAGGGTAGTAGTTCGGAGGAGCCAAACCACTACCATATATACATCAACATATAGTAAAACAATGCAGTTTTTAAATAAACAGTTGGTAAAACATGCATAAGTAAAACAATAGGACAAGGCTTATGAATAAGAAGGTGGCTTGCCTGATGATCAGAAATATGGCAATATGTCCCTAGACTTCTTCTTTAGATAACCAAGAATACCAATAATAATAAGATCTCTTCTTCTCGGCATCAATACAAGCGCAACTATCATCGTCACCGAGTACATATGCAAGCAAGCAAGACCACAATCAACATAAAGTAGTGCAAGCATCAATACAATACAGCAGAGAATCATACCACACATTACTCAATTCAGTAGGTTTTGAGAGGATTGGATTTAGGAGATTGAGATGGCCTTGGAGAAGGGAATGAATACCCCTGGGGTTTTATAGCCGAGGAACTACCTAAGAGGGGTTTTGGACCAAGGACATATTCTGTATGATACCATTGCGTAAATATGATACCAACATATAGGTAGTGATAATATGAAACCAACAAAAGTGGTTTCATCAAATTATCAATTTCCATTGATTTATAATAAATTTTCTAGTGGGAAAATACTCTAGTTTTAGGAAATAATTCACCAGAAATGTTTTGGAGCTCCAAAAATTATTTCCTTCGGTGGTTGGGTAGGGCTTGATGTACTTGGCCACTGAGAGTTGGAATCACTCCAAAATAATTACCAGAATGCCCTCATGAAATTTCCAAAGGCAGTTCTGGAGCTGTTTTGTATTTTTCACCAGATTAATTATATAGAATATTTTGATATGATTCCTAGGGAACATGGTAGGCATTTAGAATACCTTTCTTTAGAAATTGGAATTACCCAGTTTGGAGTTGTAGAGCTACTTTAGTGATTTATCTAGTGATAAAGTCACATGCAGACGTTTTTAATTCACTTATAAATCTACAGAAGCTCCAAATTAGTGATTTCCTAGGGTTGGGTAGATATGGATGTAGCTCATCCATGAGAGTTGGAAATGGGTCAATTGGACTCAAGGTTTGGTTTAGGGAATTTTCTAGAGGGAGAAAAGCTCTATTTTTATTATTTTTGCTACAGGTGATCCATGGCTCAACATGGGTTGGGATTAATGTCACCAGAGGGTATATCCAATGCCTACTAGAGGCAATTGGATTTTCTCAATTTTGATAAAGGGTACTCACTGTGGAAATTATCTAGTGAGAAAGGTACATGTTAGGAGATAAATTCTCAGGAACAAAACTTGTGATATATTGCTGAGATTTTGCCACTGCATGTTTGAGAAAACAAGCATGTGCAAGTACGAAATTTTATTTGGGCGACTGGGGCCATTTTTCAATTTTATTTTGATTTAAAGTGATTGGCTAAATTCAGATCTGGCAAAGAAATCCTAAAAGAAAACAAAAAAGGGTGCCGCAGGCTAGATCTGGAGGGGAGCTGGGCCGTCCAGGGGAAAAGCAGCCCACCCGGGGCGAGCTGGGCGTGGGGAGGAGCGCGGGCTCACGTTCAAATCCGGCCAGGCGGGTCCCGCTGGTCAGGGGCATAGGGCTGCGAAGAGGTACGAGGCTTCGGTGGCCGTTCGATTAGATCGCCATCGAAGGCCATCTGGCTTCGCCTAGCTCGCGATGGCGTTGATGGGATGAAACCCTAGAGCGGCTCGGGACGGCGAGGAGCTCACCTTGGGGGCACAGAGATGAGGCGAGGAGGGCACAGGGGGACGCGGTGCTCCGCTGCGGTCCGGGAGATGGGCGACACGGCGTTGTTTGCTTCCAGGAAGCGTCTCACGTGTGGACGCCCGAAGGGAGCTCGCCGGAGAGGCTTTGGGGGTTGCTGCATGTTGAAGACAAGGACAGGGTTAGCTTTAGGGGAGCAAGGGGGTTCCGAAATAATCACTTGGAGAGGGGGTGGAGCAGAGGAGGGAGTGCACGGGCCCAATCTTGGAAATGGCCGAGAGACCATTTTCTTCTCCTCTCGAGCATAACAGAGCAAGGGAGGAGGAGAGGGGACTCTGGGGAGGTAAGTGGAGAGGAAAGGGGGGAAAATGAGCCAGTGAGGGGAGCTGGGGTGGCCTCTGGCCTATTTAAACTGAGTTGGGATCTCAAAAGGGGAAATGTCCATTTTGGACATGGAGGAGGGGTGGAGCTGGCTTGGGATTGGTCAAGGAGGGCGGTGGAGGGGTGGTGTGAGTCATCTGTCGGCAGGGACAGAGGGGATGAGGTAGTGCTGCTGTGGGTTGGCCACAAGTGGCTTGTCTCTCCTCTCTCTACTCTTCCAAGGGGTAAAGGACAAGTGGAGGGGTGATGGGGGTACTATAGTGCTATAGTGGTGATGACCAGGAGGGTCATGGTGGCTGGATAGGAGTGCTTGACAAGCTTTGGTGATGGTTTTATATTGATTTAGCTCAATACTAGCTAGGTTTGCAAAATTGAGTAAATAGGTGCTTGTGAAGGAAGTTCAAAATTTGCATAGGACAAGGTGGTAAGATGGTATTGGTAGGTAGATGAGGTCAAGGCATAGCTCTAAGAATTTATTGGGATTTTTCAGAGGATTAGAAGTCCACTTAAAATCCTTTATTCAAAAAGTGCAGAAGTAGTTTCTAGAAGATCATTTGATATTTTTGAATTGGACAAGGTTGGTTTTTGGTTTGAGTTGGTCCCAAATGTGAATACACACTTAGGGGAATTTTCCCAAGATTTATTGGGGGATAAAAGTATTTAAAACAATTATTATTCCAATTCACCCATTTAAGAAAATGGGCAAAAATAAATAATAAAGCTCTTCAAAAATATTTATTTTTGAAGTTGGAAGATAGGTATGATATATGGGCCTCAGAAGTACTTAGAGTTGGGGAAGTGTTTTGGCAAAAACCAAACTTTCCTTTGGGAAAGGAGTTTTGGAGATTGTGATTATTAAAGAGATTTATTAGATTTGGAGCCATATTAATTATGGATAATATTTGATAAATCTTGGTGATCAAGGTAGATGATGTAGACAAGGTGTAGCAAGCATTTTCAACCTTGGGAGATGGAAATCCAACTTGAATTAGATGGAAAAACAAGGAATTGAGGATCTAGGGTGATGTTATTTTATACCACCAAAACCTTGTTGGGATCTTGGAGCTCAGAGCTCACCTTGATGCAAAGGATAGATGGATAGTAGACCAAGTCATATATATGATCATGGAAGCAGGAGTTTGGATTGGTTACATTTGAGGTGGTCTGGAAGTGATGGCAAACTTTGTTGAAAATAAGGCTGCCATGCTAGATGAGTCATGATGCCTTATAAACCATGTGAGTTTAAGAAGCACAAGGATCCACTTGGAACAAGTGAAGTATATGTTGATAGAACTATATGATTATAACACAACCATGCAAATAGTTGGTACATAGAAGGTTGGATGATGGTGTGAGCTTCTGTCAAAGTAGGCATGTTGATAAGATTTGCAGGAAAAGTTATTTTCTTGTCTACAAAACCATCAAGAACAAGTGGGTTGGAGGATGATCTAACCAAGGGAAAGAGTGGGCCTTGGTAGTACTTAGTATGGTTAACAAGATGGTTTACATGCATTTCCAAAAATGCACAAGGGTTTTGAAAGGAATACATTCAAAAAGGTGATGTTGGAAATAGTTTTCTAGACAACCAAATTTGGCAGATTTAGGGTTTTTGACTAGAATGTGGGTGGTGATGATTTTGATGGGTTGCAAGGTACCAAAGCATCATCAAGTGGATGTGGTTGAAGATTATATTGAGTAGAAGGTATCCATGCTTGATATTGGTCTTCATTGACTTGGAAACTTCTAGAATGGATCACTGCATAATTGATGTGGTTAATGGTTTTAGATGATCACCTGGTGGCTAGAGATTAGATCTAGATTGTATTCTTTCTTAGGGTTTGGTGATTTTAAAGTATCTTGATCCTAGTGGATGAGATCCTAGGGTAGCTCATACTATCTCCTAAACAAACAAGTCAAATAGCAGATCAGGGCAACTCATCTTACAAACAAATCAACTACTACTAGGGTTACGATCAAGCTTAGCTTGAGGTAAGGATGGACAAATTTGAAAGGTTGGACCTTGAATAATATGAGAGTCCTTGGTATCTCTACCAAGAGTAGAATTCAAAACTTCAAAAGGAGGTTTTAGGAACCTAGAGATAAGAATGGTTGAAGGTTCTATCTATAAAAACATAAGGGGATTATAATAGGTTGCTCTCCATAGTTTAGGGAAATAGAAGCTACTAGAATAGTTGGTTTGCAAAGGCTTCTTGGTTCAGGTTTTGAAATGCCAGAACATTTGAGAATATGGAAATTAAGCCAAGACAATTTTGGGAAGTAGCTTTTGTCAACTGGTGTTGGGGTAGGGAGTATATCTTCTAATACACAATCATAAGCATAAACATAGTCAAACAACAGGCAAACACTTCATCACTAAACAAGAAAAAGTTTTTGTTCCCCCTGATTTTTGCATTCTGGACAACTAATCAGGGTTGCTGAAATTGGGATGTTACAATTTTAATCCCTGCTTCCTTCTATGAAGGGCCTTTCTTTTACTTTTATGTTGAGTCTCCATCTTCTATATTTATGCACCTATTGAGAGAGCATAGTGGTCATTCTTAGTTTAATGTGCATTGTCCCAGAACTTGTTGATTGATTCATAACTTTGATATTGCTTGTTCTTAAACTATTTGTATCTAGTCACCCTTATGAACTTTGAAGGTGTCCTATGCATTTCTGTTTTGCTAACCTATGAGGGACAAGCTAAATACCATTCTCATTACGTTTTCTATATGTGAAACAAACAAACATCTTTCAAAGCATTGTTATTCATGAATCTTTTGTTTGTACCTTTTCATGTTACAACATAGTTGCTATGTCATATTTTTAGAACTATATCTTTCATCCTATGTTAAAGTACTATGATCCCACCTATCAATGTTTTACAAATACCTTGATCAATATTGTGATGGTGCATGTCACCTAAAAAATTATTCCTTTTTATCACTTACCTACTCAAGGACGAGCATGAGTTAAGCTTGGGGATGTTGATACATCGTAAACGTATGTATAATTTTTGATGTTCCATGCTTGTTTTATATCTACTTTCTTATGTTTTGACACACTTTGGAGTATTTTTACACATTTTTTGGAACTAACCTATTAAAAACATGCCACAGTGCCAGTTGCATGTTTTCTGCTGTTTTTGGTTTCAGAAAAGCTAGTAAGGAAATATTCTCCGAATTGGACCGGACAAAAGCCAAAGTCAATATTTTACCTGAAGCAACACGAAGTCTGGAGGAGAGATGAAGTGGCGCACCAGGGCGGCCACACCTGGTGGCGGCGCGGCCTAGGGGGCGCCACCAGGGGTGTGGGCCCCCTGGTACTCCACCGACCTTGCCCCTTTCGCCTATAAAAGCCTCCCGGGACGAAAACCCTAAGTGCCCGATCAAAATTCCATGAAAGAGTATGTAACCGCTGCCATCTCCATCCCTAGACCGGGAGGGATCTGAAGCTCTTCCTGGCACCTTGCCAGAGGGGAGAGATCACCCTGGAGGCCTTCTTCATCACCATATCTACCTCCGGTGTGATGCGTGAGTAGTTCATCCCTAGACTACGGGTCCATGTAGTAGCTAGATGGTTGGTTCTCCTCCTTTGTGCTACCATGTTTAGATCTTGTGAGCTCCGTTCATGATCAAGATCATCTATTTGTAATCATACATGTTGTGTTTGCGGGGGTCCGATGTATATTGAGATGCTATTTCAGATTGATTATTGATTCTATCATGTCTTTGTTATTTGTGATCTTGCATGCTCTCCGTTGTTAGTAGCTATCTTGGCTGAGTAGATGCTAGCAACTCCAAGAGGGAGTATTTATGCTCGATAGTGGGTTCATGCCTCTAGTAATCTGGGGAAGTGACAGGAATCTCTAAGGTACTAGATGTGCTGTTGCTACTAGGGAGAAAACAGCAATCCTTTGTCCATGGGACAATCGTATTGTTTACTTTACACACTTTGCTTAATGCAATTATCTGTTGCTTGCAACTTAATACTGGAGGGGTTTCGGATGATAACCTGAAGGTGGATTATTAGTCATAGATGTAGTTGGATTACGGTCAATGTATAATGTTGTAATGCCCAATCAAATCTCATAGGAGTCAAGATGATTAATATATGCATGTATGCTTTCTTGGTGTCTGTCAATTGCCCCGCTATAATTTGTTCACCCAACATGTCATCTATATTAAGGAGAATCACCTCTACTGAACTATGGACCTCGGTCCATTATTTTACCATCAATCTACCATCTATTTACTATTTACTGTTTACTTTCTTCAAGCAATTACTATCTTCCACACAATACGTTTAATCCTTTCTTTTCCGCAAAACTGGTGAGATTGACAACCTCACTATAAGTTGGGGAAAAGTTCTGTGGTTGTGTTGTCCAGGATTCCAAGTTGGAAACAACACCTTGGAGGTGTTTCCTTACTCCTACTGGTTCGATAACCTTGGTTTCATAACTAAGGGAAAACTTGCTGTTGTGCTCATCATACCTTCCTCTTGGGGTTCCCAACGAGCTCGAATATATTTTGAGCCATCATGATGGACATACCCAAACTAAACATAGCATTTGATCGTGTCACTAACTTTAAAATGTAATAGCTTTCTTAATGTCAAGTATCCATTCCTTAGCCCATGCAATCATGCCACTCCTGGGTACTAGTGGAATGCTTTGTGGACATGAAACATCACTTCGTCATTGGGTGATTATGAAGATGGCTTTCAGGTATCTCTGATGATGCTTGTTGGGTTGCATGAATAAAGACTGTGATTTGTCACTCCTAGTGATAGAGAGATATCTCTAGGCCCTCTCGGTAATGTAGCATCCTTAAGCTTGCAAGCATGTGACTAATGTGTTTAGTCACGGGGATCCTATACTATGGAGCGAGTAAAGAGAACTTGCTGGTTACGAAATTGAACTAGGTATGGAAGATACCAACAATTGAATCTGGGGGGGAGGTAAAATGTCGCGAGACAAAGGGGATCAGATACCATATTAATTAAATCCTCGACATCGTGGTTCAACCGATAAAAGAACTCTGTTTAATGTGTGGGAACCAATATGGACATCCCGGTCCCGCTACTGGGTATTGACCAGAGAGGTTTCTCGATCATGTTCTCGAACCCGTAGGGTCACACATAGTTAACGCTTCGATGTCGCTAGGGTTCATTGAGATAATAAATTGTGTAATCGAATGTTGATTTGGAGTCTCATATGGGATCCTAGATATCACAAGGAGCTTCGAAATGGTTCGGAGATGAAGTTTCATATATGGGAGGTTGATTTTAGGGTTCCGGAAAGTTCAGGATTTTTCCAATATCATACTGAGAAGTTTCTAGAAGGTTCCAGGGGGTCCCATGCGCCCAAAGGGGCAAAACCTAAGGACAAGTCCTCTCCCCCCACTTAAGCACATGAATTTAGGGAAGATAGGACAAGTCCTATTGCCCCTCACTTAGGCGTCAGAAGTGAGAGAAGAGAGGGCAAGTCCTGTCCCCGTCACCTGGGCGCCACCCCATCACCTTGGGGGAGGGGGCAAGCCTAGGGCTGCCCCTCCCACACCTATATAAGAGAAGGGGAGGGTTGGGACATGGTGTTAGACCCCCTGGACACAACCTCCTCTCTCTCTCCCTCCACCTCCTCCCCACAGGAGTTTGGCAAAACCCTGCCGATTATCCACCATCCTACTGCAACGTGGTCGTGCTGCTGGGATCTTGCAAACCTCTTCTCCCTCGCTTGCAGGATCAAGGAGGAGGAGACACCATCAATATGAACATGTGGATACCACAGAGGTGCTGCTCGTGTGGTACTGATCCGACACGTGAATGACTACATCAACCCTGATCTCTAGATATTAATCGCTCGTGTTTCTTGGAGGGTAAGTGGATCAGATCTCCCTTGCTACTAGCATCTCATAGATAAGATCTTTGGATTCCTTCCACATATATCGTAGGATTTTTTTTGTTTTCCATGTCATGAACCCATCCCTTTTTTTATAAAATCTATGTTTTGGGGCGATCCTGAATTTCTCTAAAGCCATCCAATCAAAATATCTTTTAATTTTTTCAATCACCTCATCTAGGTCAGCTTGACCAGTTAACTGTTGGGTAAGAGTACTTGTTTTTATTGGAACCAAATTTGAATTTGGTGTGAACTTTTGACCTGGCACACACAAATCCTGAGTTGGTTGATTTACCAAATAGGATATGCTAGGGATGGAACTCGCATAGGACGAAACCAGATTAAACCAATTGTCCTAGCCTATTGGCTGATTTACCGACGTCATGCCTTGAGAAATATTATTTTTAGCATTATTGCACTCCTTTAACATATTACTCACTTGCGTGCATTTGATTAGGACAGAAAGAGTCCTCACTTACAGTAGGCTTGATGTCAATGATTGAAGCCGGCTTAAACCCTTCCACCGGATCTATGGAGCCTTGCCGGTGTTCCTTAAAAGTTGCTAAGTGCAACACCTTATCTTCTCCTTCTTGCTTCTTCCGTAGTGCCTCACGAGTCTCCCATCTTTGTTTCGGAATACTCTTGTAGGATTGGCATTGATTGCCATTGAGTTCATCACAAGTGAGCCTTAAGATGTTCTCAAGAGTAATCCCAGATGGATTTCTGATCTTAGAACTGGTCATCATTGTCCGATCTAAGATTTTCTTGTTCTCGTCGGAGTCATCAAAAAGTCTATTGCACCGAAAATAGGTCTGTTAAGCACATCTTCAAAAACTAGCCTTCACCGTCTTGATATTAAGCCAGCCCAAAATGGGCAACACACCACCTCGACCTACAAGGCCCTCTTCCTTGGGTTGGAGGCGTTCATGTGCGGCAAGGTGCTTTGGAAGGCTTATGTAAAAAAGGTGCTTTGGAAGGCGTGGGCTCTAGGCAAATGCAAGCTTATGCCTGGCTTCTACTACATCAACACCTCTGGACGGCTGATCAACCTCTGTCAATCGACTCAAGACTCGGCGGATCACCTCGTCATCACCTACCCCCATTCCATGACAGTATGGACTGAGGTGTTGGGAAAATGTGGGCATGCCGAGCTAGCTCCTGATGTGCCTGCCCCGCTGTCGCTGACTGATGGCTGTAAGCGAGGCTTTGGCTAGACGACACTAGTGCAAAACCACCCCTTTGGTCCCGGTTCATAAGGGCCATTGGTCCCGGTTTTTTGAACCGGGACCAATCACTCGGGACCAATGTTGGTCCCGGTTCGGGCACGAACCGGGGCCAATGGGTCTCCACGTGGGCGCGCGTGCAACGCGGGGGGTGGATCATTGGTCCCGGTTCATGGCACAAACTGGGACCAATGGGTCTCCACGTGAACCCGCGCGCAACGAGGGGGGGGGGGGGGGTGGATCATTGGTCCCGGTTCGTGGCACGAACCGGGATCGTTGGTCTCTGCATTTCGGGCTATTTTTGTACCACGACAGGGTTTTGTGTTTTTTCCATTTATTTATTTGGTGTTTTGTATTCAATTTAATGGTACTACATATATACAGCAATAATGAAACCACGATATATATATATATATATATATATTACACATCATGGTCACGAATATATTATACACCGTCTCATCCGTCGTGCTTGGTCGAAACATATTAATTACAAACGGTACTCACAGGAATTTGATCTAATTTACATCTTCTTTTTTACACTTCACCCTTCCAAATGAACCAGGTAATAGTATTCTCCTTTCGGATCTATGACATGTTCTAATAAGAATCCGGCAATTTCCTCTTGAATTGCTTGCACGCGTTCTTGTGATAGAAGACCGTCCCGCATCCGTTCGATCTAATTTAAAGAAGGGGACCAATATATATGAATCAAACTAAACACAATTGGTGGTAATAAAATAAAGTTGTGATTATTGTTTATCGTACTTCAATTTTTTCGATGTTCCGGTCTGCGCCCTTCTCTTTGGTCGTCTGGAAAATGAACTCGCAGACATAGTATCCACATAAGTTATTCCCGCCTTCCTGCCTCAAGCACTTTACGAGAACGGAGTTCAATCAAAATAATAATCAAACATGATAATGGTATTGAAACTAGAATCAAAGAGATGCGTGGATCTAGCAAGTAGTACTTACAGTCAATGGTTGAAATGTAAGCTCTGGCTTCCAAACACCCCTAGTGTTGGCGGTGAACCATTTATAAGCCTTCTGGAGGCATTCCTGCATGTTCGCCCACTTTTCTAAAGGTGTGTGATACATTGCAAATGTATCTATAATTTTTCATGTTCCATGCTTGGTTTTATCCACTTTCTTGTGTTTTGTCCACACTTTGGAGTACTTTTCATATGATTTCTTGGACTAACCTATTAACAAGAGCCACAGTGCCAGTTGCCTGTTTTCTGCTATTTTTGGTTCCAGGAAAGTCAGAAAATGAATATTCTTGGAATTGGACGGGACAAAAGCCAAAGTGCCTATTTTTCCAGGGGCTGGCCACACCCCCAGGCGCGGGTGCCCCCAGGACGCGCCAGGGCATGGAGTGGGCCCTCCAGGCACCCCCTCTGTCTCCCTCTTCACCTATAAGAAGCCTTCTGACCTAAAAACTCCATGGGGTTCGACGTTTTTCCAGAAGGAGTTCCGCTCCGCCGCCACCACTAGATTCCATGCAACAGCACCAGAAACTCCGTTCTGGCACCCTGCCGGGACGGGGAATTGGAGGAGATCATCGCCATCATCATCCCCATCGCTTCTCCATCGACCATCCATGTTTCTCCCATCTATGAGTGAGTAATCCCCCGCTGTAGGCTATGGGGATGGTAGGGATTGGATGAGATCGTTCATGTAATGGCATCAGATTGTTAGGGCATGGTGCCTAGTATCTTTTATTAGTGATTTATGACTTTGTTGCGACTTGTTGTGCTTAATGCTTGTCACTAGGGCCCGAGTGCCATGATTTCAGATCTGAACATGTTATTGATTCATTATGATAGTATTGTTTATGGTCTTATCTGCAAGATGTATACACACGTTGTTGTCCGGAACCAATGGCCCCGAAGTGATAGAAATCGGGATAACCGGAGGGAATGGCTTTCATGTGAGGATCACATGTGTTCACAGAGTGTTAATGCTTTGCTCCGGTGCTCTATTAAAAGGAGCACCTTAATTGCCAGTAGTTCCCTTGAGGCCCCGCTGCAAACGGGCTGGTAGGACAAAAGATGTTGTGCAAGTTCTCATTGCGAGCACGTATGACTATATATGGAACACATGCCTAGGATTATCTAGTACTTGGATGCTTTATCTTATTTATCTGCAATTACCCTATGTTCTGATTGCTATGTGAATTGTCTTGTCCATGCAACTCCCATCCATCCCTATGCCTACCGCACTCGAATCCTATTGTTTACTGCTATTGTTACTACTGTCTTTACTGTACTACTGCTGTTACTTTACTATTCCTACTACAAAACTGTTGCTACTGATAACCTGTTGTGAGCAAGATTGTTTCTAGGTGTATCTGAATTGACAACTCAGTTGTTAAGGCTGATAAATATTCTTTGGCTCCCCTTGTGTCGAATCAATAAATTGGGTTTCACTTCCCTCGAAAATACTGCGATACACCCCCTATACTTATGGGTCATCAAGACTATTTTCTGGCGCCGTTGCTGGGGAGCATAGCTTTATTTATCAAGTCCACTTGGAATCACTATTGTTCAAGCTAAGTTTATTTTTGCCTTGTTTGCTTGTTTCTTTATCAAAAATACAAAAAAATTCCTACTCTAGTTGTTATTTTCGTTGGTCTGTTATTTTCTTGCTTTTATCATGCTTGATGTCAATGGTTGGTTTCTTTGAAACTGAATCTTATTGGCAAGGTGGGTTCATGGAAGATCAAAAATATTATTATAAGGAACACCGCTTGTCACAAAAATGGAAACACTTATGGGAACAAATTGATAAATTGTATACCATTGCTAGAAATGTGTGCTCTACTTATAATGTTACTTATTGCTGTGATTAATCTTGTTGCAAAAAGAGGTATAAACACCTCCCTTTTCAATGTGAGTATAATGATAATGATACCATATCTTCTTATGATAAAGGAATTTATGACTTTTATGATGCGGAACAAATTGAAGAATTTATTGCTTGGAAGGGTGCTTTTGAACTTGCTAGTTTGCTTGAAAATATTGATGATTCACCTTACAAATATGAGGTTTATGGTATACTTAAATTTTGCTTTGACAATTACAAGGATGAAAATGGCTATATTCTTGAATATTTTAATAGATGCTTTCCACAAATGGAAGAGACTAATGCCTTGCAGGATCCTATGGAAGAAGAAATTGATGAACCTGAAATCTCATTAGATGAAAAAGAGGAGGAGAGTGATGAACAAAAGGAGGAAGAATGGATTAGCTACCCATTCCTACCTTCTAATGAGAGTAACTCTTTATCCCTTACATTATTTGATTGTCCCCCATGCTTACTAAAGGAGGATGAGTGTTATGTTCCTGAGGATTCTTTTGAAAATGTTTATAATAAAGCTCTAGTTCTTGTAGATCATGAAAAGCATGCTTTATGTGATAGTTATATTGTTGAGTTTATTCATTAGGCTACTGAAAAATATTATGAGAGAGGAAAATATGGCTATAGAAGTTTTCATGGTATTGAAACACCTCTCTATGTGCTGAAAGTTTTGAAGTTACTCTTGTTTTATCTTCCTATGCCTGTCACTTTGTTCTTTGTGAATTTATTTGCATACACGATTCCTATGCATAGGAAGTGGGTTAGACTTAAATGTGTTTTGAATTTGCTTCTTGATGCTCTATTTTACTTCAACTCATATTTCTTATGTGAGCATCCTCTCGAACTATCATGCCTGAAGATGATAATATGTCTATTATTCTTGGGAGACCTTTTCTTAAATACCACAGGGACTATTATTAATTGTAATCAAGGGAAGGTGACCTTCAATGTTAATGACAAGGAACATACTATCTATTTCCCCAAGAAGATTGATAGGACTTATGATTTTGAATTCAATTGAACATGTTGAGGGCATTCAAGTTGGAGAAATCTATTGTACCATACCAAGAGAAAAATTTGAAACTATTATGATTGTGACCATTGCTATCAAGGTTGAGGTAACATAATCATTAGTGGAATACAAAGTTTTGTCTCATATGAAATTGTTTTGGTAACAAGACCTGATCAACCTTGTTAACAAAAGGATTTCATTGAAAAAAACAATGTTTTCACTATGATTATCTCCGCTTACTTCTATTCTATCCATTTTAGTTTTTGCTTATGCCTAACTTAAAGGCGTTAAAGAAAAGTACTTATTGGGAGATAACTCAAAAGTTTTAGATGAGTCTTGGAAGTTATTACTTCAGTAATAACCGCTCCTTATCCTTTTTATTTGCTTTTTGTGCCAAGAGTAACCTCTAATGAGAGAGAAGTAATGATTGGGAAAGTTGTTGTCCCGAAACAGATTTCTGTGCTTCACCGTAAAAATTCGTGTAAAATATCTGGACGTATTTTTGAGGCGTGAATTTTTTTACTTCTGCCCCAGGTTGTTATCTAACTTTCGCTAGTTCAACACTTTTTGATTTGAGCAATAGAAGGTCTTCGAAAAAATTGTTCTTTACCTGCTGGTCTGTTTTGACAGATTTCTGCTATTTTCTGCATTTGCTTCTTTTTGGTTCCTTTTTGAGTTATTTTGGGGAATTGAGATTTTTGAGGTAAGTGCTACTGTATCTAGTGTTCTAATGAAAGTTTATTTGGTGTTATAACTGAACCTTAAGACTTATTTATCTTGAGTGCACTAATGTTGGTAATAAAGATTGTGTGAAGTTTTGTATGAAGGAAAAATTTCAGGTGTATGGAAGGAATGAGTAATGAGATGAAGGATGGACTAAAGCTCAAGCTTGGCGATGCCACGCGTGTCACCCCAATAAATACCCAAGAAGTACAAGCGTCAAAGCTTGGGGATGCCCAAGGCATCCCCCTCTTCATCAATAAAAATCCCAGGTTTCTTCCAAACGCTTAATTTTTATTGTTTCATGCATAGTTGTGTTGTTCTTGTAGCGTAATCTTTTTCGTTTTCGTTTTGGTTTTTTGTTTGCTCTGTTTGCTTAGTTTGCTGAATAAATTGGTTGGACCCCCTCTTTCATACTTTGGTCTTCAAATAGCTTGGTTTGGTTTGGTTTGGTTTGGAAAAGAGTAGGAAAGTTCATGCTTAAGTGGTAAAGAGAGCTTGTTTTTGACTGTGGTTTATGCTTTGTCATGCCATGCTTGATATTGTTTTGGCTTTATGCTTAGTATTGTTTGTTGTAGCATGACTTGTTATAAACAATTGAGATTGCTTAATGTGCCTTGGATGAATCATGCGTTGTTTTAGCATATTAAAGCATAGTATTGTGGTATTCTCCTTTGATGCTTTATTTGGGTTGACTTGGCGCATGCTCACACCATGGTATGACTATCTCAAGTCACCATAAGCCTTCATGATCCTTTAGTTTTCAACTTGTAGTATCTCTTTATGCTTTGATCAATTATGTTTTATCGCTCTGCATGATTATGGCCATTATTGCTCTCTTAGTTTGTCGCTCCCAGTCTTTTGCTAGCCTCCACAACCAAGTATGAGTTCCACTCATGCATCCAACTCCCTAAACCAAGTTATTCCAAAGAGTCCACCATACCTACCTATTAGGTTATGCTATTCCAAGTATATTCATGTTTTTGTTTACCTTCCAAATTAAACTTGTTATGAGAAAACTAGTGATTAAAGCTCTCACGAACTTGATGGCACACTTTACTTTTCTTGCCCTTGATAAACTTGAACCATTGTGTCGTCTATGTTGTATATGCTTGCACTTATTTGTTGGGAATTAGCAAAACCATGCTTTCATGGGGAACGCTTTCAACATTGCACTTGGTAC
The DNA here is from genome assembly GCA_916181665.1 of Avena sativa. Taxonomy (NCBI): domain Eukaryota; kingdom Viridiplantae; phylum Streptophyta; class Magnoliopsida; order Poales; family Poaceae; genus Avena; species Avena sativa. The sequence continues at coordinate 454,184,886 of OV702288.1, read as the reverse complement.
TTGTACCTAGTAGATATCATGCTCTTTTGTATATGGATGTCGTCGGTGTTAAATGAAAGGGGAGCTTGTAAGTCCATGGAGTTATGTATATGTGTTAGAGAAACGCCTGGGCCGCTGGTCTAATCCATGCTGACATGGTGGAAACCTGCAGCGTAACCATAATGAGTTGTCTATGAAGCATTCTTCTTATAAAAAAAGAGTCCTATATTGAAAAAAAAGAGAAAAAGAAAAAAAAGAGATTATGAAAAGAGGAAAGAGAGAAAAAAGCACCATATTCCCATGGTAAATAAGAAGATTGTTGAGATGCTTGCCTTGTCATTTTGATATGGGGATTCTTCCGTATCATCGGGCAAGGGGTACCCCGTTGGCGGTTCTCTATGATACACATGTACTTACGATGACAAGAACTTACCGGTGAATAAACTTGAGTAGCATGAGGAGCGGCCCTCATATACATGGGACATGAGATTCCTAACTTATACTTCATCAAGCATGTACACCATAGTTTGTTCACTTTAACCTTAATCACTTCAAGATGCTTATGATAGGGGCAATGAGAGCTGAAAGCTATAAGTACCATAATTTTTGGAAGCTCTTTATGAGACTTGAATCCCTACTTCCTTTTATGAAGGCCTTTCTTCCACCATTATATTGAGTCTCCACCTTCTACCTTTATGCACCTACTTTGAGAGCATAGTGGCCATTCTTAGTTCTATGTGCATTATCCCAAGACTAGTTGATTGATGCATAACTTGATATTGCTTGCTTTAAACTATTTGTATCTAGTCACTCTTATGAACTTTGAAGGTGTCCTATGCATTTATATTTGCTACTCTATGAGGGACAAGTTGAATGCCATTATGCCATGTTTTCTGTATGTGAAACAAACAAACGTCTTGCAAAGCATTGTTATTCATGAATCTTTTGTTTGTGCCTTTTCATGTTGCATCAAAGTTTCTTTGTCCTATTGCTAGAACTTTGTCTTTCATGTTATGATTGAAGTACTATGATCCCAGCTTTGAATGTTTTACAAATACTTTGATCAAGTCTTTGATGGTGCATGTCACCTCAAAAATTATTCTTTCTTTTTATCACTTACCTACTCGAGGACGAGCAGGAGTTAAGCTTGGGGATGTTGATACATTGCAAATGTATCTATAATTTTTGATGTTCCATGCTTGGTTTTATCCATTTTCTTGTGTTTTGTCCACACTTTGGAGTACTTTTCATATGATTTCTTGGACTAACCTATTAACAAGAGCCATAGTGCTAGCTGCCTGTTTTCTGCTGTTTTTGGTTCCAAGAAAGTCGGAAAATGAATATTCTTGGAATTGGACGGGACAAAAGCCAAAGTGCCTATTTTTCCGGAAGACTCATGGAGCCAGAATACGAGACGGAGGAGGGCCAGGGGCTGGCCACACCCCCCAGGCGCGGGTGCGCCTAGGCCGCGCCAGGGCATGGTGTGGGCCTTCCAGGCACCCCCTCGGTCTCCCTCTTCACCTATAAGAAGCCTTCTGACCTAAAAACTCCGCGGGGTTCGACATTTTTCCACAAGGAGTTCCGCTCCGCGCCACCACCAGATTCCACGAAACAGCACTAGAAACTCCGTTCTAGCACCCTGCCGGGACGGGGAATTGGAGGAGATCATCGCCATCATCATCACCATCGCTTCTCCATCGACCATCCATGTTTCCCCCATCTATGAGTGAGTAATTCCCCGTTGTAGGCTATGGGGATGGTAGGGATTGGATGAGATCGTTCATGTAATGGCATCAGATTGTTAGGGCATGGTGCCTAGTATCTTTTATTAGTGCTTTATGACTCTGTTGCGACTTGTTGTGCTTAATGCTTGCCACTAGGGCTCGAGTGCCATGATTTCAGATCTGAACATGTTATTGATTCATTATGATAGTATTGTTTATGGTCTTATCTACAAGTTGTATACACACGTTGTTGTCTAGAACCAACGGCCCCGAAGTGACAGAAATCGGGATAACCGGAGGGAATGGTTTTGATTTGAGGATCACATGTGTTCACGGAGTGTTAATGCTTTGCTCCGGTGCTCTATTAAAAGGAGCACCTTAATTGCCAGTAGTTCCCTTGAGGCCCCGCTGCAAACTGGCTGGCAGGACAAAAGATGTTGTGTAAGTTCTCATTGCGAGCACGTATGACTATATATGGAACACATGCCTAGGATTATCTAGTACTTGGATGCTTTATCTTATTTATCTGCAATTGCCCTATGTTCTGATTGCTATGTGAATTGTCTTGTACATGCAACGCCCATCCATCCATCCCTATGCCTACCGCACCCGAATCCTACTGTTTACTGCTATTGTTACTGCTGTCTTTACTTTACTACTGCTGTTACTTTACTATTCCTACTACAAAACTGTTGCTACTGATAACCTGCTGTGAGCAAGATTGTTTCCAGGTGCAGCTGAATTGACAACTCAGTTGTTAAGGCTGATAAATATTCTTTGGATCCCCTTGTGTCGAATCAATAAATTGAGTTTCACTTCCCTCGAAAATAATGCGATACACCCCATATACTTGTGGGTCATCAGTGTGTGTTTCGAGTCCATGACTTTTACTACTCCTTGGTCAACAACAATGATTAACAGAATATAGTGGAAGCTGGACACACTAATAGAATATAATACGAGTCAATTATACGCTTAACATCGAGTAAGCAAAAATAGAATGTGTACAAGACAGTAAAACTCACCCAGCATTGTAAGGAAATAGTATTTCCCTTCTATTGCCAAAATACGTCAACACTTGTACCAAGTGATCCTCTGTCTCTTTGGGTTTTGGTTTTAGAGTAACTTCATGAACGAAATTGCATTCAACAAACCAAAGGTCATAGATTTTTCCTTTGTTGCATTCGAGAATCTTCATTCTGCATATATAATTAGTATAGTGATGAGTAAGATTTTACAAGCAACAAATGAGCTGAGCTAGAAAGACTTAATTACAGAAATTAATAATACTTACAAACAATAGGCATTGATGATAGTTTTGTCGAGGGAGTCTCATTTGTAAAACTGAAATAATTCTGAAAATTCAATCAGTAGGAAGCCATCTCCATGACCATAATGGTGGTGTTTATATCCAGCATAGATCCATTTTTTGGATTCAGCAGAGGCTTGCATGTACCAGTTATGCAATCTTCGCATTTTTGTTGGTAGATCTTTGACTAACTCAGGTTTGACGAGAGGAGCCCCGTGTCGGTATACGTATGCTATTTGTTGGTACCCCTCGAACTCATCCATATGGCTCATGTACTCAGTAATAGACAGTCCATATAATTTGGCCTTTTCTCCGTACAGTTGAATAAACTCCGGATCATGCCGCTCCTGGGCTCTCCACTCATTGGTATCATACACTTTGAGCGGTTCGATCGATTGATTTTTCTGTTGTCCGAGCTGGGCAACTTCTTTCCCGACTCTCCGCTCTTTTGCCTCAGCTGACTTGGTAATAGAGCAATTATAGTCTGATGTGAGCGCTATGGGTTGGTGAAGCTGAATCTTAAGCGCGGCTGCTTTGGCTTTATCTTCTGCGGTGACCAAGAAGAATGTCTCTATCGGCTTTTTCTTGTTAGCCTTGTCAATCTTCCACTTTTCATAATGGGCAACTACAGCCACATCAATTTCCTCATCTGCCTTCTCGCAAGGTAGCTTCTTCATATTCTTATGAGGTACTCTTGGGAGGGGCGATAGCTTACATTTCGGTGATCGGAACATGCTCTTGCTGCTGCTGCTGGTGCTGCCCCTCTTAGTATACTTCCGCTTTTGTCTCTAAGGCTCAAGGGACGGAGACAGCTGACGCAGCGACGGAGACGGCTGAGGCGGCGGTGGAGACGGCTGCACTGAGTGGTGAGGCGGTGAAGGCGACGGTTGCGCTGGAGAATGGTGAGGTGGCAGTGATGGTGGATTGCTGCTCTAAGGAGTGGGTGGCCTTGATGGCACATAATTTGGAAGCACGATGTGCTCCTTTGGCCATACAATAGTCCCCCCTTTGGATTCTCCTAGTTCAGTCAGCTCCATATCTTCCCCTGCAGGGTGGTCCAGCTTCAGCTCCTCAAAATCTTGCTTCACATCATCCACCGTGACGACAGCGTACCCTTTTGGAACCGGTCTGCAATGACAAGTTGGGTTAGGCGCAATTGGTATGGCCATGCCGACCGCCGCCGTCACCCTTAAGTTTATAACTTGCACATTTAGCTCACAAGCTGTGCTCTCCGTGATATCATCCACTGGGTAGCGTTTAGGAGGAGCCGTCGTCAGTGCATCATCATCAACATCTTGGAGCTGCATGGAAGCGACACTGCTTTTCTTATTCGATAGGGCACCGGTACCATCGAATGCAGCTTCTACCATGTGCCGCTGAGATTGGCCGCTAATACCTTGCTGGCTAAGTTTGTCGAGTTGATCCTGGTGCCACTTTAATGCTTCTTCTACATTATGCAGCCGGTCTGCAGCAGCCGCTTTCTCAGCTGCCTCCCTTTCCTTTCTCCTCTGGTGGCTTTTATCGGGATATCTCTTCATTTCCACGGGGAAGGCAACATTCCACGGCTTGGAGCCTGGTGTGCCTCGTGCTCGTCCGGTGTGTTCATCATTTTTAAGGGCGCGTGTGAGCTTGTCGTTCTCTCTATCGGGAATGAACCGTCCTGCTACAACATCATCTACTGCATTTCTAATATCATCGATGGGAAGTAGGGGATGATCTTCGTGTTTCTGATTATATATTGCCCTCCCTTCTTCGTCCAACATGCCCCCATGGCTGTAAAACCAATTTCTCACCCGTGGTGTCCATGTTGTGGGCTCTGGTCTGATCCCGGCAGCAATGTAATTGACCTCAAGTGCATCCCACTTAGGCATGCAACCGGCGTAGCCAGCATGCCCCATATTATGATGGTACACTTTCTTAGCAGCGTTCTCCGTATTTATTCTAGACCTTTCCAAAGCTTTCTCCGATGTCTTGTACTTCACAAAATCATCCCACTAGTGTCTTAACTTAGCATAGCCGCCTTGATTGAAATCCGGAGTCTTCTCTACCTTGACAAAGTTATTGTACAGTTTCTTCTTCCAGTTCTTGAATGCATCGGCCATCTTGATGAGAGCAAACTTCTTGACTCTTTGCACAAGCTCCATTTTTTCTCTCTCCTCCTCATCTGGATTCCCATCTGGCCTCGGCAAGAGGTAATTAATCATGAGCTTGTGAAAAAGCTTATCTTTGGCGATGTCGCTGACATACGGGACTCCACCGCCGCTTGGCCGATTCCATTATTGAACGGTGATCGGGATGTAGTCCCTCACAAGAACTCCACATTGCTTGACAAATTTTTTTGCGACATCGCCGGGAGCTTGCGGTTCGCCGTCTACACCGACCACTTCGATCCTATACCTCACAGTGTCATCCAACTTTTTTGTTGGGCCTCGTTTCGTTCTTATGGAAGAAGTTCTCGATCCGGAGGGCTAAAAGAAGAAAGAGTGTTAATATATGCATGTATATATATAGACAACAACATTTTAATTACAAAAATACATATACACCTCGCTGGAGTTTGCGAGATTTAAGGTTCCGCCGAAGCCGTCGCCTTCTCCCTCATCGGCTTCTCCCCTGTCCCAGGCTTCGACTTCTACCTCACCGGAGCCGTCTCCTCGGTTGAGAGATTCATCTCCCTCACCAGAATCGTTTAGAAACTTCCTGGTGACATCGATATCGATATCTTCATTTTCGCGGATCATTTCTTGGAGGAGGTATTCATCATATTGCGCTATGCCATGTGCTGGATCCATAGTATCTGCAAATTAAGAATTGCAAGTTATTATCGAATGGGGGCTGCAGGGGAGAATATCTCGACGGCGCGACGGACGGGGGCTGCACAAGATAAGCGTTCTTATATCACATTGAAAAAGTTGAGTCGCAATAGAAACAATTGGTTCGGCATGGTCCAAACCAAATGGTCTGTCGGCTGGTGACTAGCATGCAATCGGTCAGACCCAGGCCGATAGCTTCTATCGGTCAAGTCGAGACCGATTGCTTCATTCGGTTAGGCCTAAGCAGAATGGTTGAGATGATGGCTACTGGTCGACATGCATGCGCTAGCCCCTCTCTCTCTCTTCACAACCAGACATGCATGCACGCGTAGCCTCTCTCTCCTCGTGCATATGCACGCGTCGCAACCCCTTTCTCTCCTCACAATCAGACATGCATGCCTCTCTCTCTCCTCACAACAGACATGCATGCCTCTCTCTCCTGATGCAGCAGCCTCTCTCTCTCTGTTTGGCCTAGGCTGATTTGGTTTGGCCTAGGCCGATTGGTCCATTCGACTACGCCGATTCGGTTTGGCCTAGGCCGATTGGTCCATTCGGCTACGCCGTAGCCGACAATGTGCTACATTTGTAAAATACTAAATTCGTGCACTACTTTTCAAAATAATTAAAAAAGTGTATTATTTAAAAAATAGCTCCATTTACTTGAGCTAGTTAGGGTTCAAAATGGCCAAGGGTCGGCCGGGAGAGACCCCCGAGGAGCTCACCGAGAGAGGGCTGTAGGGGAGCGCGACGGATGAGGGCTGTAGGGGAGAAGATATCGATGGTGTGACAGATGGGGACTGCAGGGGAGCTCCTCCGGCGTGGTGGCGGCGGAGCAATGAGATCGACGGGCGGCGGCGGTGGAGCGACAGGCGCGACGATGACCTACAGAGGAGAAGAGACCTAGGGTGAGCGGCGGTGGCGGGAGAGTAGGAAGGGTGAGGAGGCAGCGGGAGAGATCACCGGAGACCGGGGACAGCTTCGGCAGGCAGCCTGTCAGCGTCGTTCTCTGATTTCCGCGCTTTTCCTTAGCCCTTTTGCAAGTTTGGGGGGAAGTGGGGAGGAAGAAGGCTAGGACCAATATACATCGGGGTCTTTGGTCCCGGTTCATGCCATCAACCGGGACCGTTGATCCATCGGTCCTGGTTGATGGCATGAACCAGGACCAATGACCTGGGTAGGGGGCGTTGCTCCGCCGCCACGTGCCCAGGGTCATTGTTCCCGGTTCATGCCACATGCCCAGGGTCATCGGTCCCGGTTGATGGCATGAACCGGGACCAATGACCCGTTTTAGTTGTTTCAATTTGAAATGATTATTTATTTGGAATATGAAAAAACTCTTAACAGGAAAAGTGCTTCAATTGAAATAACTAATCCAAAACCATTTTCTGTTTTCAAAAATATTTATTGTAACTAAACAATTTTACTATTTTTAATTAAAAATGTATTAACAAATATTAGCAAGAGGTTTCCCAGATTTCAACTAAAAGTACATGATATAATGCTTGTCAATTTTTTTAAAAATCATTTATAGGTTTACAACATGCTATTTCATCAGAGATCCACTTCAAGTTTAGCGAGGCTCAGCCCCGGGCTAAGAAGCTTCATGCCCACCGTTTTGAATATAGTTTGAAACGGGCATAAGAAATTCAAAAATGATCCAAACAATGTAAAACCTTCGTGTGGTGTCATATTATGTGTCATAGTTGCAAGGAAAAATATAGAACTTGAAAAATTGCAAACATCATAAAAAATCCTTCACAAAATGACCTACCATGTTCGAGGTTTCATGACATTTAGGTCAAACCACCAATGTTATGGCTAGAATTAGGGCATAGTTTGTGATAATGTGCCCATATTGTGCACACATGTGCATCTTGGGATGGCTTACGATGTTGCAGAAGGAAGTTTTCCTTTTCGACGCACGAAATAACCAATTTCCATTTTTGAGGTGTCGAAATCGGGGTGTTCTGTGAAGCAACCACCAAATTAAAGTTTGGCATTGGTACCAACACATTTTTCAAAAATACTGGACCACCTTAGATGGAAAATTTCCCAACCAGTTTATTTGGAACCTTTCCGTCCATCCCTCATGAAAAAGACAAATTCCTGCCGAATCTGTAGGAGGGTGCCTAGATTTGAACTACAAGTACATGATATAATGCTTGTGATTTTTTTTTAAAAATCATTTATAGGTTCACAATATGCTATTTCATCAGAGATCCACTTCAAGTTTAGTGAGGCTCAGCCCCGGGCTAAGAAGCTTCATGCTCGCCGTTTTGAATATAGTTTGAAACGGGCATAAGAAATTCAAAAATGATCCAATGTGAAACCTTCGCGTGGTGTCATATTATGTGTCATAGTTGCAAGGAAAAATATTGAACTTGAAAAATTGCAAACATCATAAAAAATCCTTCACAAAATGACCTATCGTGTTCGAGGTTTCATGGCATTTAGGTCAAACCACCAATGTTATGGTTAGAATCAGGGCATAGTTTGTGATAATGTGCCCATATTGTGCACACATGTGCATCTTGGGATGGCTTACGATGTTGTTGGAGGAAGTTTTCCTTTTCGACGCACGAAATAGCCAATTTCCATTTTTGAGGTGCCAAAATCGGGGTGTTCTATGAAGCAACCACCAAATTAAAGTTTGGCATTGGTACCAACACATTTTTCAAAAATACTAGACCACCTTAGATGGACTATTTCCCAACCGGTTTATCTGGAACCTTTCCGTCCATCCCTCATGAAAAAGACAAATTCCTGCCGAATCTGCAGGAGGGTGCCCAGATTTCAACTACAAGTACATGATATAATGCTTGTGATTTTTCTAAAAAATCATTTATAGGTTCACAACAAACTATTTCATCAGAGATCCACTTCAAGTTTAGCGAGGCTCAGCCCCGGGCTAAGAATCTTCATGCCCACCATTTTGAATATAGTTTGAAATGGGCATAAGAAATTCAAAAATGATCCAAACAATGTAAAACCTTCGTGTGGTGTCATATTATGTGTTATAGTTGCAAGGAAAAATACTGAACTTGAAAATTGCAAACATCATAAAAAATCCTTCACAAAATGACCTATCATATTCGAGGTTTCATGACATTTAGGTCAAACCACCAATGTTATGGCTAGAATTAGGGCATAGTTTGTGATAATGTGCACACATGTGCATCTTGGGATGGCTTACGATGTTGCAGAAGGAAGTTTTCCTTTTTGACGCACGAAATAACCAATTTCCATTTTTGAGGTGTCGAAATCGGGGTGTTCTGTGAAGCAACCACCAAATTAAAGTTTGGCATTGGTACCAACACATATTTCAAAAATACTAGACCACCTTAGATGGAAAATTTCCCAACCGGTTTATTTGGAACCTTTCCGTCCATCCCTCATGAAAAAGTCAAATTCCTGCCGAATCTGTAGGAGGGTGCCTAGATTTGAACTACAAGTACATGATATAATGCTTGTGATTTTTTTTAAAAATCATTTATAGGTTCACAATATGCTATTTCATCAGAGATCCACTTCAAGTTTAGTGAGGCTCAGCCCCGGGCTAAGAAGCTTCATGCTCGCCGTTTTGAATATAGTTTGAAACGGGCATAAGAAATTCAAAAATGATCCAAACAATGTGAAACCTTCGCGTGGTGTCATATTATGTGTCATAGTTGCAAGGAAAAATATTGAACTTGAAAAATTGCAAACATCATAAAAAATCCTTCACAAAATGACCTATCGTGTTTGAGGTTTCATGGCATTTAGGTCAAACCACCAATGTTATGGTTAGAATCAGGGCATAGTTTGTGATAATGTGCCCATATTGTGCACACATGTGCATCTTGGGATGGCTTACGATGTTGTTGGAGGAAGTTTTCCTTTTCGACGCACGAAATAGCCAATTTCCATTTTTGAGGTGCCAAAATCGGGGTGTTCTATGAAGCAACCACCAAATTAAAGTTTGGCATTGGTACCAACACATTTTTCAAAAATACTAGACCACCTTAGATGGACTATTTCCCAACCGGTTTATCTGGAACCTTTCCGTCCATCCCTCATGAAAAAGACAAATTCCTGCCGAATCTGCAGGAGGGTGCCCAGATTTCAACTACAAGTACATGATATAATGCTTGTGATTTTTCTAAAAAATCATTTATAGGTTCACAACAAACTATTTCATCAGAGATCCACTTCAAGTTTAGCGAGGCTCAGCCCCGGGCTAAGAATCTTCATGCCCACCATTTTGAATATAGTTTGAAACGGGCATAAGAAATTCAAAAATGATCCAAACAATGTAAAACCTTCGTGTGGTGTCATATTATGTGTTATAGTTGCAAGGAAAAATACTGAACTTGAAAATTTCAAACATCATAAAAAATCCTTCACAAAATGACCTATCATGTTCGAGGTTTCATGACATTTAGGTCAAACCACCAATGTTATGGCTAGAATTAGGGCATAGTTTGTGATAATGTGCACATGTGTGCATCTTGGGATGGCTTACGATGTTGCAGAAGGAAGTTTTCCTTTTCGACGCACGAAATAACCAATTTCCATTTTTGAGGTGTCGAAATCGGGGTGTTCTGTGAAGCAACCACCAAATTAAAGTTTGGCATTGGTACCAACACATATTTCAAAAATACTAGACCACCTTAGATGGAAAATTTCCCAACCGGTTTATTTGGAACCTTTCCGTCCATCCCTCATGAAAAAGACAAATTCCTGCCGAATCTGTAGGAGGGTGCCTAGATTTGAACTACAAGTACATGATATAATGCTTGTGATTTTTTTTTAAAATCATTTATAGGTTCACAATATGCTATTTCATCAGAGATCCACTTCAAGTTTAGTGAGGCTCAGCCCCGGGCTAAGAAGCTTCATGCTCGCCGTTTTGAATATAGTTTGAAACGGGCATAAGAAATTCAAAAATGATCCAAACAATGTGAAACCTTCACGTGGTGTCATATTATGTGTCATAGTTGCAAGGAAAAATATTGAACTTGAAAAATTGCCAACATCATAAAAAATCCTTCACAAAATTACCTATCGTGTTTGAGGTTTCATGGCATTTAGGTCAAACCACCAATGTTATGGTTAGAATCAGGGCATAGTTTGTGATAATGTGCCCATATTGTGCACACATGTGCATCTTGGGATGGCTTACGATGTTGTTGGAGGAAGTTTTCCTTTTCGACGCACGAAATAGCCAATTTCCATTTTTGAGGGGCCAAAATCGGGGTGTTCTATGAAGCAACCACCAAATTAAAGTTTGGCATTGGTACCAACACATTTTTCAAAAATACTAGACCACCTTAGATGGACTATTTCCCAACCGGTTTATCTGGAACCTTTCCGTCCATCCCTCATGAAAAAGACAAATTCCTGCCGAATCTGCAGGAGGGTGCCCAGATTTCAACTACAAGTACATGATATAATGCTTGTGATTTTTCTTAAAAATCATTTATAGGTTCACAACAAACTATTTCATCAGAGATCCACTTCAAGTTTAGCGAGGCTCAGCCCCGGGCTAAGAATCTTCATGCCCACCATTTTGAATATAGTTTGAAACAGGCATAAGAAATTCAAAAATGATCCAAACAATGTAAAACCTTCGTGTGGTGTCATATTATGTGTTATAGTTGCAAGGAAAAATACTGAACTTGAAAATTGCAAACATCATAAAAAATCCTTCACAAAATGACCTATCATGTTCGAGGTTTCATGGCATTTAGGTCAAAACCACCAATGTTATGGCTAGAATCAGGGCATAGTTTGTGATAATGTGCCCATATTGTGTGCACACATGTGCATCTTGGGATGGCTTACGATGTTATTGGAGGAAGTTTTCCTTTTCGACGCACGAAATAGCCAATTTCCATTTTTGAGGTGCCAAAATCAGGGTGTTCTATGAAGCAACCACCAAATTAAAGTTTGGCATTGGTACCATCACATTTTTCAAAAATACTAGACCACCTTAGATCGACAATTTCCCTACCGGTTTATCTGGAACCTTTCCATCCATCCCTCATGAAAAAGACAAATTCCTGCCGAATTTGTAGGAGGGTGCCCAGATTTGAACTACAAGTACATGATATAATGCTTGTGAATTTTTTTAAAATCATTTATAGGTTCACAACATGCTATTTCATCAGAGATCCACTTCAAGTTTAGCGAGGCTCAGCCCCGGGCTAAGAAGCTTCATGCCCGCCATTTTGAATATAGTTTGAAACGGGCATAAGAAATTCAAAAATGATCCAAACAATGTGAAACCTTCATGCGGTGTCATATTATTTGTCATAGTTGCAAGGAAAAATATTGAACTTGAAAAATTGCAAACATCATAAAAAATCCTTCACAAAATGACCTATCATGTTCGAGGTTTCATGGCATTTAGGTCAAACCACCAATGTTATGGATAGAATTAGGCATAGTTTGTGATAATGTGCCCATATTGTGGACACATGTGCATCTTGGGATGGCTTACGATATTGCTGGAGGAAGTTTTCCTTTTTGATGCACGAAATAGCCAATTTCCATTTTTGAGGTGCCAAAATCAGGGTGTTCTGTGAAGCAACCACCAAATTAAAGTTTGGCATTGGTACCAACACATTTTTCAAATATACTAGACCACCTTAGATGGACAATTTCCCAGCCGGTTTATCTAGAACCTTTCCATCCATCCCTCATGAAAAAGACAAATTCCTGCCGAATCTGTAGGAGGGTGCCCAGATTTGAACTACAAGTACATGATATAATTCTTGTGAATTTTTTTAAAATCATTTATATGTTCACAACATGTTATTTCATCAGAGATCCACTTCAAGTTTAGCGAGGCTCAGCCCCAGGCTAAGAAGCTTCATGCCCGCCGTTTTGAATATAGTTTAAAACGGGCATAAGAAATTCAAAAATGATCCAAACAATGTGAAACCTTCGCGTGGTGTCATATTATGTGTCATAGTTGCAAGGAAAAATATTGAACTTGAAAAATTGCAAACATCATAAAAAATTCTTCAGAAAATGACCTATCATATTCGAGGTTTCATGGCATTTAGGTCAAACCACCAATGTTATGGCTAGAATTAGGGCATAGTTTGTGATAATGCGCCCATATTGTGCACACATGTGTATCTTCGGATGGCTTACGATGTTGCAGGAGGAAGTTTTCCTTTTCGACGCACAAAATAACCAATTTCCATTTTTGAGGTGCCAAAATCGGGGTGTTCTGTGAAGCAACCACCAAATTAAAGTTTGGCATTGGTACCAACCCATTTTTCAAAAATGCTAGACCACCTTAGATGGACAATTTCCCAACCGGTTTATCTGGAACCTTTCCGTCCATCCCTCATGAAAATACAAATTCCTGCCGAGTCTGTAGGAGGGTGCCCAGATTTGAACTACAAGTACATGATATAATGCTTGTGAATTTAAAAAAAAAATCATTTATAGGTTCACAACATGCTATTTCATCAGAGATCCACTTCACGTTTAGCGAGGCTCAGCCCCGGTTTAAGAAGCTTTATGCCCGCCGTTTTGAATATAGTTCAGAACGGGCATAAGAAATTCAAAAATGATCCAAACAATGTGAAACCTTCGCGTGGTATCATATTATGTGTCATAGTTGCAAGGAAAAATATTGAACTTGAAAAATTGCAAACATCATAAAAAATCCTTCACAAATGACCTATCATGTTCGAGGTTTCATGGCATTTAGGTCAAACCACCAATGTTATGGCTAGAATCAGGACATAGTTTGTGATAATGTGCCCATATTGTGCACGCATGTGCATCTTGGGATGGCTTACGATGTTGCAGAAGGAAGTTTTCCTTTTCGATGCACGAAATAACCAATTTCCATTTTTGAGGTGTCGAAATCGGGGTGTTCTATGAAGCAACCACCAAATTAAAGTTTGGCATTGGTACCAACACATTTTTCAAAAATACTAGACCACCTTAGATAGACAATTTCCCAACCGGTTTATCTGGAAACTTTCCGTCCATCCCTCATGAAAAAGACAAATTCCTGCAGGATCTGTAGGAGGGTGCCCAGATTTGAACTACAAGTACATGATATAATGCTTGTGAATTTGTTTAAAAAAATTTATAGGTTTACAACATGCTATTTCATCAGAGATCCACTTTAAGTTTAGCGAGGCTCAGCCCCGGGCTAAGAAGCTTCATGCCCGCCGTTTTCAATATAGTTTGAAACGGGCATAAGAAATTCAAAAATGATCCAAACAATGTGAAACCTTCATGTGGTGTCATATTATGTGTCATAGTTGCAAGGAAAAATATTGAACTTGAAAAATTGCAAACATCATAAAAAAATCCTTCACAAAATGACCTATCATGTTCGAGGTTTCATGGCATTTAGGTCAAACCACCAATGTTATGGCTAGAATTAGGGCATAGTTTGTGATAATGTGCCCATATTGTGCACACATGTGCATCTTGGGATGGCTTACGATGTTGCTGGAGGAAGTTTTCCTTTTCGATGCACGAAATAGCCAATTTCCATTTTTGAGGTGCCAAAATCAGGGTGTTCTATGAAGCAACCACCAAATTAAAGTTTGGCATTGGTACCAACACATTTTTCAAAAATACTAGACCACCTTAGATGGACAATTTCCCCACCGGTTTATCTGGAACCTTTCCATCCATCCCTCATGAAAAAGACAAATTCCTGCCGAATCTGTAGGAGGGTGCCCAGATTTGAACTACAAGTACATGATATAATGCTTGTGATTTTTAAAAAAATCATTTATAGGTTCACAACATGTTATTTCATCAGAGATCCACTTCAAGTTTAGCGAGGCTCAGCCCCGGGCTAAGAAGCTTCATGCCCGCCATTTTGAATATAGTTTGAAACAGGCATAAGAAATTCAAAAATGATCCAAACAATGTGAAACCTTCGCGTGGTGTCATATTATGTGTCATAGTTGCAAGGAAAAATATTGAACTTGAAAAATTGCAAACATCATAAAAAATCCTTCACAAAATGACCTATCATGTTCGAGGTTTCATGGCATTTAGGTCAAACCACCAATGTTATGGCTAGAATTAGGGCATAGTTTGTGCTAATGTGCCCATATTATGCACACATGTGCATCTTGGGATGGCTTACGATGTTGCTGGAGGAAGTTTTCCTTTTCGATGCACGAAATAACCAATTTCCATTTTTGAGGTGCCAAAATCAGGGTGTTCTATGAAGCAACCACCAAATTAAAGTTTGGCATTGGTACCAACACATTTTTCAAAAATACTAGACCACCTTAGATGGACAATTTCCTAACCGATTTATCTGGAACCTTTCCGTCCATCCCTCATAAAAAGACAAATTCCTGCCGAATCTGTAGGAGGGTGCCCAGATTTGAACTACAAGTACATGATATAATGCTTGTGAATTTTTTTAAAAATCATTTATAGGTTCACAACATGTTATTTCATCCGAGATCCACTTCAAGTTTAGCGAGGCTCAGCCCCGGGCTAAGAAGCTTCATCCCCGCTGTTTTGAATATAGTTTGAAACGGGCATAAGAAATTCAAAAATGATCCAAACAATGTGAAACCTTCGCGTGGTGTCATATTATGTGTCATAGTTGCAAGAAAAAATATTGAACTTGAAAAATTGCAAACATCATAAAAAATCCTTCAGAAAATGACCTACCATGTTTGAGGTTTCATGGCATTTAGGTCAAACCACCAATGTTATGGCTAGAATTAGGTCATAGTTTGTGATAATGTGCCCATATTGTGCCCACATGTGTATCTTCGGATGGCTTACGATGTTGCAGGAGGAAGTTTTCCTTTTCGATGCACGAAATAACCAATTGCCATTTTTGAGGTGCCAAAATCGGGGTGTTCTGTGAAGCAACCACCAAATTAAAGTTTGGCATTGGTACCAACCCATTTTTCAAAAATACTCGACCACCTTAGAAGGAAAATTTCCCAACCGGTGTATCTAGAACCTTTCCGTCCATCCCTCATGAAAAAGACAAATTCCTGTCGAATCTGTAGGAGGGTGCCCAGATTTGAACTACAAGTACATGATATAATGCTTGTGAATTTTTTTAAAATCATTTATAGGTTCACAACATGCTATTTCATCAGAGTTCCACTTCAAGTTTAATGATCCAAACAATGTGAAACTTTCGTGTGGTGTCATATAAAGTTTTCATACATCACATAAAGTTTTCATACATTACATAGATTTACATAGGGTTTAGGGTTTAGGGTATGAATCCTTCGTCGCGTATGTCGATCCCATGCCTATGATCGCTTCTTAGGCTGTAAACATGGAGCATCTTCTTTGCTTAACGGGATGCTTGGGTCAGTTTTCACGGTGAAGGGCGGAATTTCATCAAATTTATCATAATCTACTGACATGTCTGTCTTATCCTCGACTCCCATGATGTTTCTTTTCCCTGAAAGAACTATGTGACGCTTGGGCTCATCGTCTGATGTATTCATTTCCTTTTTTTTCTTTTTTCGGTCTAGAGGACATGTCCTTCACATAAAAAACCTGAGCCACATCATTGGCTAGGAAGAATGGTTCGTCTCTGTAACCAAGATTCTTGAGATCCACTGTTGTCATTCCGTACAGCTGGTCTACCTTTACCCCTTCTCCATTCATTTTGACCCAACTGCACCGAAACAAAGGGACCTTAAAAGTAGGTCCATAGTCAAGTTCCCATATCTACTCTATGTAACCATAGTATGTGTCCTGTTTCCCATTCTCGCATGTTGCATCAAAGCGGACACCACTGTTTTGGTTGGTGCTCTTTTTATCTTGGGAAATCATGTAAAATGTATTCCCATTTATCTCGTACCCTTGGAAAGTCAATACAGTCGCAGATGGTGTCGCGGCCAACAAGTAGAGCTGATCTCCAATAGTGGTGTCTGATACATTGCAAATGTATCTATAATTTTTGATGTTCCATGCTTGGTTTTATCTACTTTCTTGTGTTTTTTCCACACTTTGGAGTAAGTTTCATATGATTTCTTGGACTAACCTATTAACAAGAGCCACAGTGTCAGCTGCCTGTTTTCTGCTGTTTTTGGTTCTAGGAAGTCAGAAAATGAATATTCTCGGAATTGGACGGGACAAAAGCCAAAGTTATTATTTTACCGGGGACACTTGGAGCCAGAATACGAGTCGGAGAGGGGCCAGGGGGCGCCACACCACCCCGCCGCGCGGCCAGGCCTGGCCCGTGCCAGGGGGTGGTGTGGCCGCCTCCAGCACCCCCTCAGTCTCTCCTTCCGCCTATAAGTTGTCTCTGATACGGAAATCCTAAGTACCCGATCAAAAATCCACGAAAGAGTCTGTAGCCTCCGTCGTCTCTGTCCCTAGATCAGGAGGGATCTGAAGCTCTTCCCGGCACCTTGCCGGAGAGGGGAATTCACCCTGGAGGCCTTCTTCATCATCATGCAAGCCTACAGTGTGATGCGTGAGTAGTTCATCTCTGGACTACGGGTCCATTTAATAGCTAGATGGCTGGTTCTCCTCCTTTGTGCTATCATGTTTAGATCTTGTGAGCTCCGTTCATGATCAAGATCATCTATTTGTAATTCTGCATGTTGTGTTTGTGGGGATCCAATGGATATTGAGATGCTATTTCAGATTGATTATTGATTCTATCATGTCTTTGTTATTTGTGATCTTGCATGCTTTCCGTTGTTAGTAGCTATCTTGGCCAAGTAGATGCTAGCAACTCCAAGAGTTAGTATTTATGCTCGATAGTGGGTTCATGCCTCTGGTAATCTGGGGAACTGACAGAAATATCTAAGGTACTAGATGTGTTGTTGCTACTAGGGAGAAAACAACAATCCTTTGTTCATAGAACAATCGTATTGTTTACTTTACACACAATTCATAATCCAATAATCTGTTGCTTGCAACTTAATACGGGAGGGGGTTCGGATGATAACCTGAAGGTGGATTATTAGTCATGATGCAGTTGGATGACGGTCTATGTATAATGTTGTAATGCCCAATCGAATCTCAAAGGAGTCAAGATGATTAGTATATGCTTGTATGCTTTCTCGATATTTGTCAATTGCCCCGCTGTAATTTGTTCACCCAGCATGTTATATATCTTAAGGAGAGCCACCTCTAGTGAACTATGGACCCTGGTCCTTTCTTTTACATTCAATCTACAATCAAACTGTTTACTGCTTTGTGTTTACTTTCTGCAAACTATTACTTCCTTCCATTCGATACGTTTAATCCTTTGTTTTCAGCAAAACCGGTGAGATTGACAACCTCATCGTAAGTTGGGGACAAAGTTCTGTGGTTGTGTTGTGCAGGTCTCCACGTTGATGCTGGCACCGGTAGTGCGCCCTGCCAACACTTAGCTAGCTACACCTTTGGGGGGTTTCCTTGCTCCTACTGGATTGATAACCTTGGTTTCGTACTGAGGGAAAACTTGCTGCTGTGCTCATCATATCTTCCTCTTGGGGTTCCCCAACGAGCTCGATATATTTTGGGCCATCAAGCATATTTTCTAGCACCGTTGCTAGGGTGTCAAGGACATCTTCACAAGGGGAGTCCCTCATAACCAATCTCTTTACTTTGTTATTTTTGTTTTGCTCTGTTTACTTTTGTTTTGTTTGCTTGTTTCTTTATCAAAAACACAAAAAAAATTAGTTCTACAAGTTTGCTTTCTTTATCAAAAACACAAAAAATGACTACTCTTGAAAACACTAAGTTGTGTGACTTCACTAGCACCAACAACAATAATTTTATGAGCTGTAACTACCTTGGTGAATTACGCTCTTAGTTACATGCCTGGATGAGCGGAAATGGTTAAAATAGTATGGTGGGGCCAAATGCCACTCACAGGTAGACCTTTCGGCCGTCCTAACCATTTCCAAAACATCGGGACAAGAACGAGCAACGTAATCGGTAGGCGAAGGGATCAACTACATACACAAATGAGTATGTATGCAAGCCACATACAACAGTCCTTAGAGTCATTCCATCTAAAAAGAAATAGAAATATTGCAACTCCATACGGCAAGATCCAAATATCCTAGATAGAGATAATATTTTAGGATAGCTCCTCATACATCAAACATCAGAGTATCAGGCGGAAGCGGAAAACAAGATCCGAGTACGGATAAGAAGCAAATCGGCATAAGATGCCATATAAATAAACACATCCCGCCCACAGATCTCACAGATCCCCGTTCCCAGAATCTCTACACCGAGTGATCGTTGCCAACATCGTCCGTCTCCTCCACCCAGTATCCATCTTGCGAGTATACCTGTGCATTTGAATCAAACAATTTATTGTGTGAGACCCTAGGGGTACTCAGCAAGTCTTTATGCCTCTAAAGGGGACATAACCTGGGGTGACACAATTGCAGCAAAAGATAATATCTAACAAGTCTTTAGATAATCGCTAACCATCCGCCTAACCAATGATAGACGGATGTCCGTTAATTAAGAACAACAGTTATAACAGTATAATTAACAGATCCATCCTCCTTCTCGCTTACCACGAGAAAACGGACGAACAACCCCCACACCCGTTGGCAGTTTTATTAACCATTCCATGAGTGTTGCACTATTTACTAGTCAGGTACTTGGTCAAAATTAAAAGCGGTACTTTAGTTATACTTGTCTATGATCGAGAAACTGTGCTCCAAGTCGTCCATAACCGCGTACACGGCTTTCAGAAAGATTTACCATGCAGGGGTGCACAAATAGCAACACACACTCGATCAACCTCGGAAAAACCAAATCAAAACCCAACGAGGCATTCACGACAAAGCGATCACAGGATTCAGAAATGTTTCAGGGGGCCACCCCATTAAGCTACCCGCAACGAAGTTGGCCGGCTCCGAGATGGACCCAAGGTTTGCGTCAATGGCTGTAAACGACTGGGAACCCGAAAGTGTGACTGGGCTTGTCGATACCGCGAAAACACTCCGCATCCAAAACAGTACAGGTGCTCCTCGCACAATCTTAAATAAAGCAGTAAAGCATGGCATAAGTACAGGATAGTAATAAAGCCCCAAACTACTTTGTGGCCCCAAGAAATAAGAATGAATCAAGCTCTGGCTCAGGGGGGTCCACGGCCTCCCGGATGTGGATAGTGCGAATAGTCAAGGAACAGGAATCAAGTACTCGGGGTCCTACGGGACACAAGTGAGCATGAAGAACCAAATAGCAGATATTGCTCACCGGTGCCACTTTCATTAGTTATCCCATTACTACTCAGGTTAAGTTGTTTAGGTACCTCGTTATCCATCAGACTCTCACATACCCTACACATGCTGTTCTATGACCCACATGGCTCAAACAACTCCTGTAGTAATAGCTCATGGGATGGAGGAACAAGCTTCGGTGGGGTTTAAAGGTAAAGGCTATGCAGTACTTGGGATTCAATTTAATGCAATCGCGACTCAATGATGCAAGAATAAGATAGAGGCAATAGGTACTATATGTATGCAAGCATGTGGTAGTGCTTGCCTGGCAGTTCAGTTGAAGCGAGAGAAGGATCTGGGTAGTGCTCCTGGGATTCCTCATATATCCCCTGCTCAGCGTCTATTCAAAGAAGAACCAAACAAACAAGGGTCAACATAAATAGAGTGCACAAGCATATGAATTAAAATGCGACAAGCAAACAATTATGCCATGATGAATGATGCACAATTTGCATGGCAATAATGTAGCATGGCATGGGTGAGGTGTGGGGTACAAGATTAAAGCATTTTGTTAAGTTTTAGTCACATTTTATCCTTAATTAAGTTGCTGTATACTTTATATTTATATGATGCATGCTGCAATTCAGAACATGGAATGCATAGATAGAACGGCCTCGTCGCGTTGATCGATTTAGACATATTATTTGTCGAATTTGGAGTTGTAGATTTAAACTTATTAATTAATTAAGAAAAGGCATTTTTATTACAAATAAACAATTTCGAAAATTTAAATTAGTCAAACATTAATTTGGATGCCAGATTTGAAATCCTCACATTTTTCTGATTCAAAAACATATCTCATTTGTATTATTTGGATTTATTAATAAAAAGTTATTAATTTCTGGATTTAAGACATATTAAATAAATTTCTGGAACCTACCCGCAGCCATAGACAAATGGGCCCAGGGCCCTGACCAACCGCTGACTGGCCAGAGGCGTGTGGGTGTGACACGTGGGGCGTTGAGGGACTGCGGTTAAGATTAAGTAAAAGAGGAGGGGGCTTGGAGTAAAAGGGTCTGTTTGTCTATTGACTGAATTCCAGATCTCAGCATTTTTTTGTTAAAACGACTCAAGTTCGAACGAAGATTAAGAGAAATCTAGCCAAAATTTTGGGACGCCGTAAAAATGAAAGTGGTAGATCTCGCGAAGATCTACAACAATGCAGAAGACAACTTCTTCTGATGAAGCTCCTACGAACCGGTAAAGAGGGACGAACAGAGAAGATACAGAAAAACGAGACAGTTTTCAGAAACGCAGATTTTTCGACCGATCTTTGGCAGATGATTTCTTCGTGCTCGGATGTCCAAATCGAACGCCGTTTGTTTCTGGAGGGAGCTAGATAATAGGGCTACAGGTTTTATGCAGGAAGATCTTGCAAAGGACCTCCGAGAACACCGGGAAAAAATAAGAGAAGAAGGTCCTGGGAGAGACACGAGTTACTGACGGTGTTGCTCCCGTTCCAGCGCGGGGCGGTGAGCACGTCGCGGCGGCGATCTGGGCGAGCTTGAGGGGGCCAGAGGATAGAGAGAGAAGAGGGAGAGGTCGGTCTCACCATGGGGGTGCCGACGAGGTTAGACTCGTAGGAGACGGTGATGGCGACGGCAGTGAACGCGACAAGCCGTGATGCCGCCGGCCTTCTCCTCCTCCTCACGCATAGCCTTGCGACAGCGAGCCTTAGCTTACCCCAGCCACGGCGATCGTCGGCAAAGGTTGAAGAGGCTAGGAAGTAGCAGGGGACGGTGATGGGAAGGAGGGGAAAGGAGAGGGATGGCGAGGTTGTGCGGCGGCTGCTGCTGCTTGATGACCCGCGAGGAGAGGGGGACACGGGCCCGGCGTGCGTGTGGTCGAGCACGTGAGCGAGGAAGAGAAACAGGGGGAGGGGCGCGCATCACTGAGGGTTCGGCTGGCGCACGTGAGGAGGCGCGCGGCGCGGCTGCTGTACTCCTGCCGTTGCACCGAGCCAGGGAAAAGAAGAGGTTCGGCTGGGGCGTTCTTGGTTGGGCGAGGCTGCTGCTGCTGCTGAGCTGCGGTTAGCTGCTGCTACCAGGTGAGGCAGAGAAAAAAAAACAGCTAGATTGAATAAGTCATGAAGTGGTCCAACTTTCCAAAATAAAAGTAGAACTAAAAAGAGGATTGGAGTTTTTATATAGTCTAAACTATACTAGATAGGACTAGTTTTAGGCTAAAACTTTAGACGGGTCTTTTGCCTATTTTTATTTTCTAGAAAAATAACAAAACATTTTGTGGTCACGCCTAAAGATCGAAAGGTAATTTTTAATTTGAAATAAGAAAAGGAGGAAGGATTTATATTATCCAATTTTGGTTGATCAAAAACCCTTTGTAGCTACAAGGCAAAGATAAAATAAAAAGAGAGATAGAAAGAGAAGGTGCTTAAAGTGTATGTATGTACAAGAGAGATTTTAAACATAGATGAGAGACTAGGTTTAGAACACATGTTTAAATTAAGTAAGAATTCAAAAGGCATTTAAAACGAGAGAGAATGCCACATAAGGGTGTGTTATTTTATGTGACTAGAGTGGCTTATTATTACATGCAATAAAGAAGTATATGCATGTGGCATTTTGTGAAAGCAAAAAAATGTATATGCATGTATGTGAGGTAAGGGTGGCAATACAAGATTTGCAAAAATACAAGAATTGAGAAGGACATGATACATGGCATAAAATCTAGGTTTGGATTAACCCATATGCATGCATGTGTATGAATAGAATTTGAGCCCTATTTATATGGGTGGCTTGAATTAAAAACCAAGACAACAATAAGATGACCACACTCATATATATGGTAGAAGTAGGATGGGATAGCAAGGGAGTTGCCATATTAGTAGATAGAAAGAATTAAAAGATATGCCCCTAACTCAACTTGGGCATTTAATCATTATATCAAAAGTCAGATGCAATATATCAAGAGGCAAATACAAGTAATAGGCAAATGCAATATGAGAGAAAAACCAAATGAAAAAGGGTTTTATATGATGCTCAAATGTAAGGTGGCATGATGACATGAGCATGATATAATTATGATGCAACAATTATATATAGGAAGTAGCCATTATATCATTAAACCAAGTAGCATTACCATTGTTAGACAAATGGGATGCTACAACACCTATTGCTACACTTGTTCCTGAAGCTATTTTCTTTGAGATTAAACCTACTTTACTCAATCTTGTTATGAGAGAACAATTTTCTAGTATTGGTAATGAAGATGCTGTTGCCCATCTAAATAACTTTGTTAAACTTTGTGAGATGCAAAAGCATAAGGATATAGATGGAGATATTATTAAGCTTAAATTGTTTCCTTTCTCTTCGAGAGGAAAAGCTAAAGAGTGGTTGAGTTCCTTAACTAGGAATAGTATTGATTCTTGGACTAAGTGCAAAGATGCTTTTATTGAAAAATACTATCCTCCTGCTAAGATTATATCTATGAGAAGTGAAATAATGAAGTTTAAACAATCTGATAATGAACATGTTGCTCAAGCTTGGGAAAGAATGAAATCTTTGGTAAAGAATTGTCCCACTCATGGACTGACAGCTTGGATGATCATCCAAACTTTTTATGCGGGATTGAACTATTCTTCAAGGAACCTATTGGACTCTGCTGCTGGAGGTACCTTTATGACCATTACTTTGGGTGCTGCAACAAAGCTTCTGGATAATATGATGGTTAACTACTCTGAATGGCATACTGAAAGAGCTCCACAAGGTAAGAAGGTAAATTCTATTGAGGAAACTTCCTCCTTGAGTGATAAGATTGATATTATTATGTCTATGCTTGTTAATGGGAAAGCCCACATTGATCCAAATAATGTTCCCTTAGCCTCTTTGGTTGCTCAAGAAGAGCAAGTTGATGTGAACTTTATAAGAAATAACAATTTTAGCAACAATGCCTATAGGAATAATTTTGGTAACAACAATTATAAGCCATATCCTCCCAACAATGGTAATGCTTATGGAAATTCCTACAACAACAATAGGAGTGCTCCGTATGAACTTGAAGTTATGCTTAAATACTTTATTAGTAAACAAACTGCTTTCAATAAAACTATTGAGGAAAAACTCTCTAATGCTGAAAGACATATAGCATCTTTGGCTGAAGCTCAATCTTATTTTAATAAAATGGCTGCTAAACCTGAAACTAATGATAATCCTTTTGCAACTACTAATGCCATACAAGTTAGAGTTGATGAAAATATTAGACTATTAGCTGAATTACATGCTAAGTGGGAAAGAGAAGATGAAATTGCTAGAAACATTAGTGTTTTTACTATCACTACCACTAATGTTGAGGCTAGTGATAGTTCTACTACCTTAGATGATAATTTTGATTTTGATCTTGATGGTTGCAATATCTCTGAAGTTATTAAGTTCCTACAAAAGCTTGCTAAAAGTCCTAATGCTAGTGCTATGAACATGACCTTTACAAAACACATTACTGATGCTCTCATAAAGATTAAAGAAGAAAAGATGAAACATAAAGCTTCTATTCCTATAAAACAAGAAGATGGTTGGGAACCCATCATTAATATTAAAGTGAATGATTTTGATTTCAAAGCTTTATTTGATCTTGATAGTAGTGTTTCTATTATTCCTAGAAGGATTTATTATATGCTTGATTTGCCACCACTTGAAGATTGTTATTTGAATGTCCCACTTGATGATAATGCTAAAAAGAAACTCATGGGGAGTCTTAATGATGTTCTTATTATGGTTAACAATGCCTATGTCCCCGTTGATTTCTATGTTTTGGATGTTGAATGCAATGCTTCTTGTCCTATTACTTTGGGAAGACCTTTTCTTAGAACTGTTGGTGCCATTATTGATATGAAAGAAGGCACCATTAAATATCAAATCCCACTCAAAAATGTATATAACACTTCCCTAAGAAGAGAGAGAAGATTTCTTTCGCCTCTCCTATGAAAACAAAATTTTCTCTTAATGCTTCTTCATTTGAGAACACTTGATTCTTTTTCTTGCTTCTTATGCCTAACTTAAAGGCGTTAAAGGAAAGTACTTATTGGGAGATAACCCAAAAGTTTTAGATGAGTCTTGGAAGTTATTACTTCAGTAATAACCGCTCCTTATCCTTTTTATTTGCTTTTTGTGCCAAGAGTAACCTCTAATGAGAGAGAAGTAATGATTGGGAAAGTTGCTGTCCCGAACCAGATTTCTGTGCTTCACCATAAAAATTCGTGTAAAATCTATGTACATCCTTTTGAGGCGTAAATTTTTGTGATTATGCCCCAGGTTGTTATCTAACTTTCGCTAGTTCAACATAAGCTCTTCGAAAAAAATTGTCTTTACCTGCTGGTCTGTTTTGACAGATTTTTGCCATTTTCTGCATTTGCTTCTTGTTGGTTCCTTTTTGAGTTCTTTTGGGGAATTGAGCTTTTTGAGGAAAGTGCTACAGTAGCTAGTGTTTTAATGGAAGTTTTATTCGTGTTAGAACTAAACCTAAAATACTTATTATCTTGAGTGCACTAATGTTGCTAATAAAGATTGTGTGAACTTTTGTATGAAGGAAAAATTTCAGGTGTATGGAAGGAATTAGTAATGAGATGAAGAATGGACTAAAGCTCAAGCTTGGGGATGCCACGCGTGTCACCCCAAGAAATATCTAATAAGTACAAGAGTCAAAGCTTGGGGATGCCCAAGGCATCCCCCTCTTCATCAATAAAAATTCCAGGTTTCTTCCAAACGCTTTATTTTTATTGTTTCATGCACAGTTGTGTTGTTCTTGGAGCGTCTTCTTTTTCGTTTTGGTTTTGGTTTTCGTTTGCTTAGTTTGCTGAATAAATTGGTTGGACCCCCTCTTTCATACATTGGTTTTCAAATAGTTTGGTTTGGTTTGGAAAAAGAGTAGGAAAGCTCATGCTTAAGTGGTAAAGAGAGCTTGTTTTTGACTATGGCCTATGCTTTTTCATGCCATGCTTGGTATTGTTTTGGCTTTATGCTTAGTATTCTTTGTTGTAGCATGACTTGTTATAAATAATTGAGATTGCTTAATGTGCCTTGGATGAATCATGCGTTGTTTTAGCATATTAAAGCATAGTATAGTGATATTCTCCTTTGATGCTTTATTTGGGTTGACTTGGCGCATGCTCTCACCATGTTATGACTATCCCATGTCACAATAGCCTTTATGATCCTTTAGATTTCAACTTGTAGTATCACTTTATGCTTTGATCAATGATGTTTTGTCGCTCTGCATGATTATGGCTATTATTGCTCTCTTAGTTTGTCGCTCCCAGTCTTTTGCTAGCCTCCACAACCAAGTATGAGTTCCACTCATGCATCCAACTCCCTAAACCAAGTTATTCCAAAGAGTCCACCATACCTACCTACTGTCATATGCTATTCCAAGTATATTCATGTTTTTGTCTACCTTCCAAATTAAACTTGTTATGAGAAAACTAGTGATTAAAGCTCTCATGAACTTGATGGCACACTTTACTTTTTTTGCATTTAATAAACTTGAACCATTGGGTCCTTATTTGTTGTGTATATGCTTGCGCTTTATAAGTTGAAATTAGCAGAACCATGTATCATGGGGAACACTTTCAACATTGCACTTGTACTTTGTACCCCGTTGATATCATGTTCTTTTGCTTATGGATCCCGGCGGTGTGAAATAAAATTGGAACTTGTAAGATCATGGAGTTTGTATGTGTGTTAGAGAAACGCCTGGGCCGCTAGCCTAAGCCATGCCTAATCATGGTCGAAACTTGCAGCGTCACCATAATGAGCACTCTATGAAGCATCCTCAATAAAAACCTATGCAAATAGCAAATAAAAATATCGCTGAGATGCTCATTCTCTGCTTGCCTTGTCATTTTGATTATGGGATAGCTCCTGAATCATGTGCAAGGGGTACCCCGCTGGCGGTTCTTTATGATACACATGTACTTACAATGACAAGATCTTACTCGTGACTAAAGTTGAGTAGCATGAGGTTCGGTCTTCATAAGTAAGGGACATGAGATTTCGGCTTATAACTTGTCAAGCATATCCTCTTAGTTGTGTCACTTTAACCTTAATCACCTTAAAGATGCTTATGATAGGGGCAATGAGAGCTGAAAGCTATAAGTACCATAATTTTTGGAAGCTCTTTATGAAACTTGAATCTCTGCTTCCTTCTATGAAGGCCTTTCTTCTACTTATATATTGAGTCTCCACCTTCTATATTTATGCACCTACTTTGAGAGCATAGTGGCCATTCTTAGTTCTATGTGCATTGTCCCAAGACTAGTTGATTGATGCATAACTTGATATTGCTTGTTTTAAACTATTTGTATCTAGTCACTCTTGTAAACTTTGAAGGTGTCCTATGCATTTATATGTGCTACTCTATGAGGGACAAGATGAATGCTACTATGCTATGTTTTCTTTATGTGAAACAAAAAAACGTCTTGCAAAGCATTGTTATTCATGAATCTTTTGTTTGTGCCTTTTCATGTTGCAACATAGTTTCTTTGTCTTATTGCTAGAACTTTGTCTTTCATGTTATGATTGAAGTACTATGATCCCAGCTTTGAATGTTTTACAAATACTTTGATCAAGTTTATGATGGTGCATGTCACCTAAAAAATTATTCTTTCTTTATATCACTTACCTACTCGAGGACGAGCAGGAGTTAAGCTTGGGGATGTTGATACATTGCAAATGTATCTATAATTTTTAATGTTCCATTCTTGGTTTTATCTACTTTCTTGTGTTTTGTCCATACTTTGGAGTACTTTTCATATGATTTCTTGGACTAACCTATTAACAAGAGCCACAGTGCCAGCTGCCTGTTTTCTGCTGTTTTTGGTTCCAGGAAGTCAAAAAATGAATATTCTCGGAATTGGACAGGACAAAAGCCAAAGTTATTATTTTACAGGTGGACACTTGGAGCCAGAATACGAGACAGAGAGGGGCCAGGGGGTCGCCACACCACCTGGCTGCGCGGCCAGGCCTGGCCCACGCCAAGGGGTGGTGTGGCCGCCTCCAGCACCCCGTCGGCCTCTCCTTCTGCCTATAAGTTGCCTCTAATACGGAAACCCTAAGTGCCCGATCAAAATTCCATGAAAGATTCTGTAGCCACCGTCGTCTCTGTCCCTAGATTGGGAGGGATCTGAAGCTCTTCTCGGCACCCTGCCGAAGAGGGGAATTTACCCTGGAGGCCTTCTTAATCATCATGCAAGCCTCTGGTGTGATGCGTGAGTAGTTCATCTCTGGACTACGGGTCCATGTAGTAGCTAGATGGCTGGTTCTCCTCCTTTGTGCTATCATGTTGTAACACCCT
Source organism: Avena sativa (assembly GCA_916181665.1). Classification (NCBI taxonomy): domain Eukaryota; kingdom Viridiplantae; phylum Streptophyta; class Magnoliopsida; order Poales; family Poaceae; genus Avena; species Avena sativa. The sequence continues at coordinate 454,156,553 of OV702288.1, read as the reverse complement.
CGAATCGGCCCTATGCAAGTTTTAGCGCTTCCCGCCAAACCCGCATAGAAATGATTCAAGGACGCACACCAGGCACTTGCGTACGGGTGGAAAACGAAGTAATACCATTACACAATAGTTCACGATGGAACCCACAGAACAGATATATATACAACAACGACTCCATGATCCAAGAATACAGATATACAATACAAAGATCAAATCACCTTGAAAACGATACAACGTCCGAGTACGGACAAGATGCAAATGGGGCTAAGAGTCCTGAAGAATAACCAATGGCGTCCATAACCCTGCCCAGGCCAAGCCGGAAGGGTAACCCTGCTAACAACGTCGATCTCAAACCTGCAAAAACAAAAAGGGGTGCCGACAAAGGGCAAAGGAAAAAGAGGAGCGTCAGTACTAAGGCCAGTACACAGCGAGGCTAGAATTCGGCGGCTCTCGCCTACATAGGTATGGTGGACTGAAGCGGGAGCGCAGCATGCACTACACAACCTATATAGACTCGATAAAATGTCGGCTATGAGAGAGGGATCAGATAGACCTATTCGGTACGAACCTGATACTAACACCAATCATACCCATCCTGGTATTCCCCCCCGAGACCAAACGAGGAAGTCAAACCGAGGAACTCACACAGTTGGCCGTTTTATTCATTCCATTATAGTTGAAGAACTTACTAGTCAGATATAGATAGCAAGAGTCATCCTGATAGCATAAGTAGTGGGCAGTTTTAGTTACCATTCCGTTGTAGTTGGAACATTTTCTAGTCAGATATAATTGTCCTAAGGAATCCCAAAACCCAACAGTTGTTGGCACTTTTATCACATTCCATTGGAGTTCCAATACTTACTAGGCAGGTATAGCATGACACGATACACACCAGTTGTTGGCACTTTTATTATCCATTCCATTGTAGTGAAGCTGATTACTAGTCACATATTAAGTCAAATTTATAGCACTACTTTAGTTATGCTTGTCTATGATCGAGATACTGTGCTCCAAGTCATCCATAACCACGGACATGGCTTTCAGAAAGATTTACCCTGCAGGGGTGCACAAATAGCAACACACACACGATCAACCTCGGAAAAACCAAATCAAAACCCAACGAGGCTTTCACGACAAAGCAATCACAGGATTCATAAAATATTTCAGGGGGCCACCCCACTAAGCTACCCGCAACGAAGTTGGCCGGCTCCAAGATGGACCCAAGGTTTGTGACAATGGCTGTAAATGACTGGGAACCCGAAAGTGTGACTGGGCTTGTTGATACCGCAAAAACATTCCACGTTCCAAAACAGTAGGTGCTCCACGCACAATCATAAATAAAGCAGTAAGCATGGCATAGGTACATGATAGTAATAAAGCCCCAAACTACTTGTGGCCCCAAGAAATAAGAAATGAATCAAGCTCTGGCTAAGGGGGATTCATAGACTCTCTCGTATGTGGATAGTGCGAATAGTCAAGGAATAGGTATCAAGTACTCGGGGCCTACGGGACACAAGTGGGCATGAAAAACCAAATAGCTTTTACTGCCCACCGGTGCCACTTTCATTAGTTATCACAGCAATTTAATAGTTATAACTAAAGTCATGATCAACTCCACCATAAAGCATCTGCCAGCATTCCAACAACTTTGGTACTTGACAACACGAGATTGCACCTGAGCTAGCAACTATGACTCGCAAGGCCAGCTATCTACCAAACAACATGTAATAGGAGCTGTCCAAGGCAATATAAAGGCTGCACGGGAAAAATATCTGGTACGGAACACTAAAGCATCGTGACACGGATAGCAATAGATCAACAGGAAGAAATAAAGACTATAAATGCAAAATAGGTAGAAAGGGGAGATATGCTCGCCTAGAAAACACTGCCGAAGGATCATATCTGGAGAACTTGTCGATACTCGCATCAACTCATCGGCCTAGTCCGTGAAGAAGCAAACACTAGAAGAAGCGCCGGATGCAATATTTAATGCTACGGCAGAAGAATCGGCATGTTCATGGTATGATGCATGGCATGGCATAGATGCGGTGCAATTAGGCAATATTAAGCGGAACCGGGGTCCCTATACTTAATTACACGGTTCAAGTTATTTAGAACCCCTGCAATTTAAATGTTGGCTTAATAAGAACATGGCATCGATTCACTACACCAATTTAAATGGAGTCCGGAATAAGACTAGAATAGCCCGCATATAGACTCCATATTTAATTTAGGTGAATCGACTATTTAACCCAACCCACCCGATGACATCTATGCAAGCATGATGATTTAATGATGCGACAGGTATATGTCATATTATAAAAATAGAGGCTTAGGGTCACACATCTGGGTTTGGAAGATCTTGGGTTCCGGGGTCCGACAGGGTTCGACGGGGGGAATGGTTCGACGGGATCGGTCTCTGACAATGGAAGGAGAGCTTGGCATTCTAGAAAGAAGGACTTGGTTTGGCGTCGGGGCCCATCGGATTCGCCCTGGTCGGTGTCGATCTTGTCGTCGCGAAGATCTTGTTGGGTCCGCGTATCATGTCGGTCTTGGCGTCCGGGGTGAAGTACTTGTCGTTCCTGTGGCGATCTTGGTGTTCTTTAGGTTCGGGTCTTGGCGTCTTCGAGGAAGTTCTTGGTGGTTCCGAGAAGGAGGCCTTGTCGCATCCGATGGATCGGTCCTCGGGGTCGAAGAACTTGGCGCGCCAGGGTTCGGTCTTCTGCGTTCCGGGTCGGGTGTCGGTGACAGACTTGGATTTGATGTTGGCATTCTTCGGGTACTACCTCGCAGATCTTGACAAATACTGGTCCACTGGTTATTGTTGTTTTGTCGGGATATCCTGATCGACAACAACGCATGTTGTTATCTCTTGATAGGGCACGAACAATGCCATACCCCAATAAAACAACAAGTGTAACTGCACTGCAGCACACACACGGAGAACAGCCACGACACCACGACAGGACTTCCAGAACACCCGAGGCAGAGGGGATCAGCAGGGCTCACGCCTGAGCTCGGGTCTGCGCGGTGCCAAGGCTTGGTGCAGCGGTGAGGAGACGCGGGATCGGGCGGATGAGGGGATCGAGGCGAGGTTGCGGCCCGGGGGAGGTGGCAGAGAGGAGAGCAGTGGAGGCGGCGGCGTTGCTACGGGGACCGGCGACGGTGCTGGGGCAGCGCTAGCAAGGAGGACACCGGCGAGGGACGCGAGGTCACAGAAGATCCTGGCGAGGTCAGTCCTGAGGTGGACCGCGGGGGTTGCGGCGGCCAGCTCCGGGCTGGAGAAAGGCGGCGCCAGCGAGGAGACGCGAGAAAGGCGGCTGGAGAGGGCTCGGGTAGGGCAGCGGGGTGCTCGACGACAGGGTCGGCGGGAGAGGACGGGGGCGGCTCCGCCCGGTCGCAGGAGGGGCGGCGGCGGACAGAGGAGAGGCGAGGAGGGAGGAGACGGGGGAAGCGGGGCGGGCTCGCGATGGTAGTGGCGGGAGGTAGGTGGGCGAGCGGGGCGCGCCGCCAGCGGAGGAGGGAGACGGCGCTGCGGCGCAAGGGGAGGCGCGGGGTCGATGCGGTTGGTGGGGGAAGGTGGACGTGGGGAGGGGCAGGTGGCGACGGGATTGGGGCCAGGTGGAGACGGGGGGAATCCCGAGGCTGTCGGCACGGGGTGGGCGGGAGCGTGCGTGCGTGCGTTGTGTGTTGTATGTTGTGTGAGGTGGAGGGAGATTAGGGAGGGGGTTGGTGAGGTGGCGAGTTGTGAGTGGTCGGGGTGAGGTGGAGGGGTGTTAGGTGGCTGAGGGTTAGATCTGATCCGGTTTGTTTACTGGGGGTGGCCGACTAGGTCGGTTCGGCCCGGTTCGGCTGCCCCCTAAAATAATATAATTATTTTATTTAACACAACAAGGCTTTTAGAATCTGTTTTTAGACGAAGCAAAATAATCCGGAGATCCGGGTTTTAATTTGAAATAAAGACAGGGCGTTTAGAAAACAAAACCAGGCTTTTCGAAAATAGTTTTTAAACAAACCATGCAAGATGATGACGATGCTCAAATGCAATGTGGCATGATGACATGAGCATGCGGTAATGATGATGCAATGCACAAAACACAGCGATTTTCTAGTAGCGGTTTTAGCGGGATGCCACAATTCGACACCACTAACAATGGATCTCGCCCTCGAGATCCGCCTCATGGTACCGGGGAGAATGCTGATGATCGGATTCTTCTCGCTTCGTGTAGATCCTCGCGACACCACTAACAAAGATTCTTGATCCATCTTTAAATCGGCGACACCACCAACAAGGTGTCGTTGTCCGTGATCGTCGAGAGAACACTCCGGGAACAAAGGGCGAAGGTAGAGGTATCAACAAATAAAGCCACCTCTAGCTTCCGTGGACGGAGTAAAATTGCTGGATCCACCGATTCAATATACAAAAGCGAATGATAAGAGTAGTCGGATGGTGATCAGTCCATCGCGCACCCAAACCATTACTCTGCACATGAATAGGAGAATTATGCAACCAACTCTCGGAATCAAACTGAAGATCTCGACAAGCAAGGTTCGGAAACAAAGGAGTGATGCAGACTCTGCATCGAATCTGGCGTAGATGACGTCGTCGCGTCGGAAAACACCGGAAGGCACAAACAAGGAACAAAGAGTGTTACCACAGATAAAGGGTTACTCAGATAGCATGAAGTCCGGAGATAGAAACACCGTTGCCAAAGTAGGAAGCGAAGCCCTGAAGGTACGACAGAAAACCCAACCACGAGAAGTCCTGGACTAGAAGAAGGTAAGAGAACAAATCCAAAACACGCAGAGGTAAGAGGAGAATAGCAGAGGGTAAGGAGTAAAATCAGACCTAATCAGATCTATTCCACCGATTTTGCAAAATAGTTTTGACACTCTACATCGGCCGTTAGCTAGGTTATCCTACAGGCTGGACTTGTGGGGTATCACAACTGCTGGGCTCTGATACCACTCTGTAACACCCCCGAATCGGCCCTATGCAAGTTTTAGCGCTTCCCGCCAAACCCGCATAGAAATGATTCAAGGACGCCCACCAGGCACTTACGTGTGGGTGGAAAACAAAGTAATACCATTACACAATAGTTCACGATGGAACCCACAGAACAGATATATATACAACAACGACTCCATGAGCCAAGAATACAGATATACAATACAAAGATCCAAATCACCTTGAAAACGATACAACGTCCGAGTACGGACAAGATGCAAATGGGGCTAAGAGCCCTGAAGAATAACCAATGGCATCCATAACCCTGCCCAGGCCAAGCCGGAAGGGTAACCCTGCTAACGACATCGATCTCAAACCTGCTAAAACAAAAAGGGGTGCCGACAAAGGGCAAAGGAAAAAGAGGAGCGTCAGTACTGAGGCCAGTACACGGTGAGGCTAGAATTCGGCGACTCTCGCCTACATAGGTATGGTGGACTGAAGCGGCAGCGCAACATGCACTAAACAACCTATAGAGACTCGATAAACTGTCGGCTATGAGAGAGGGATAAGATAGACCTATTCGGGACGAACCTGATACTAACACCAATCATACCCATCCTGGTATTTCCCCCTCGAGACCAAACGCGGAAGTCAAACCGAGGAACTCACACAGTTGGCAGTTTTATTCATTCCATTATAGTTGAAGCACTTACTAGTCAGATATAGATAGCAAGAGTCATCCTGATAGCATAAGTAGTGGGCAGTTTTAGTTACCATTCCGTTGTAGTTGGAACATTTTCTAGTCAGATATAATTGTCCTGAGGAATCCCAAAACCCAACAGTTGTTGTCACTTTTATCACATTCCATTGGAGTTCCAATACTTACTAGGCAGGTATAGCATGACACGATACACACCAGTTGTTGGCGATTTTATTATCCATTCCATTGTAGTGAAGCTGATTACTAGTCACATATTAAGTCAAATTTATAGCACTACTTTAGTTATGCTTGTCTATGATCGAGATACTGTGCTCCAAGTTGTCCATAACCGCGGACACGGCTTTCAGAAAGATTTACCCTGCAGGGGTGCACAAATAGCAACACACACACGATCAACCTCGGAAAAACCAAATCAAAACACGACAAGGCAATCACAGGATTCATAAAATATTTCAGGGGGCCACCCCACTAAGCTACCCGCAACGAAGTTGGCCGGCTCCGAGACGGACCCAGGGTTTGTGACAATGGCTGTAAACGACTGGGAACCCGAAAGTGTGACTGGGCTTGTCGATACCGCGAAAACATTCCACGTTCCAAAACAGTACAGGTGCTCCACGCACAATCGTAAATAAAGCAGTAAGCATGGCATAAGTACAGGATAGTAATAAAGCCCCAAACTACTTGTGGCCCCAAGAAATAAGAAATGAATCAAGCTCTGGCTAAGGGGGATTCATAGACTCTCCCGTATGTTAGTGCGAATAGTCAAGGAACAGGTATCAAGTACTCGGGGCCTACGGGACACAAGTGGGCATGAAAAACCAAATAGCATTTACTGCCCACCGGTGACACTTTCATTAGTTATCACAACAATTTAATAGTTATAATTAAAGTCATGATCAACTCCACCATAAAGCATCTGCCAGCATTCCAACAACTGTGGTACTTAACAACACGAGATCGCACCTGAGCAAGCAACTACGACTCGCAAGGCCAGCTATCTACCAAACAACAGGTAATAGGAGCTGTCCAAGGCAATATAAAGGCTGCACAGGAAAAATATCCGGTACGGAACACTAAAGCATCGCGACACGGATAGCAATAGATCAACAGGAGGAAATAAATACTATAAATGCAAAATAGGTAGAAAGGGGAGAGATGCTCGCCTGGAAAACACTGCCGAAGGATCATATCCAGAGAACTTGTCGATACTCGCATCAACTCATCGGCCTAGTCCACGAAGAAGCAAACACTAGAAGAAGCACCAGATGCAATATTTAATGCTACGGTAGAAGAATCGACATGTTCATGGTATGATGCATGGCATGGCACAGATGCGGTGCAATTAGGCAATATTAAGCGGAACCGGGGTCCCTATACTTAATTACACGGTTCAAGTTATTTAGAACCCCCGCAATTTAAATGTTGGCTTAATAAGAACATGGCATCGATTCGCTACACCAATTTAAATGGAGTCCGGAATAAGACTAGAATAGCCCGCATATAGAATCCATATTTAATTTAGGTGAATCGACTATTTAACCCAACCCACCCGATGACATGTATGCAAGCATGATGATTTAATGATGCGACAAGTATATGTCATATTATAAAAATAGAGGCTTAGGGTCACACATCTGGGTTCGGAAGATCTTGGGTTCCGGGGGTCCGGGGTTCGACAGGGTTCGACGGGGGGAACGGTTCGACGGGATCGGTCTCGGACAACAGAAGGAGAGCTTGGCGTTCTGGAAAGAAGGACTTGATTTGGCGTCGGGGCGCATCGGATTCGCCCTGGTCGGTGTCGATCTTGTCGTCACGAAGATCTTGTCGGGTCCGCGTATCGGGTCGGTCTTGGCGTCCGGGGTGAAGTACTTGTCATTCCCGTGGCGATCTTGGCGTTCTTCAGGTTCGGGTCTTGGCGTCTGCAAGGAAGTTCTTGGTGGTTCCGAGAAGGAGGCCTTGTCGCATCCGATGGATCGGTCCTCAGGGTCGAAGAACTTGGCGCGCCAGGGTTCGGTCTTCAGCGTTCCGGGCTCGGGTGTCGGTGACAGACTTGGATTTGATGTTGGCATTTTTCGGGTACTACCTCGCAGATCTTGACAAATACTGGTCCACTGGTTATACTTGTTTTGCCGGGAGATCCTGATCGACAACAACGCATGTTGTTATCTCTTGATACGGCACAAACAATGCCATACCCCGATAAAAGAACGAGTGTAACTGCACTGCAGCAGACACACGGAGAACAGCCACGACACCACAACAGGACTTCCAGAACACCCGAGGCAGAGGTGATCAGCGAGGCTCACGCCTGGGCTTGGGTCTGCGCGGTGCCAAGGCTTGGTGCAGCGGTGAGGAGACGCGGGATCGGGCGGACGAGGGGATCGAGGCGAAGTCGCGGCCTGGGGGAGGTGGCAGAGAGGAGAGCAGAGGAGGCGGCGGTGTTGCTGTAGGGACCGGCAACGGCGCTGGGGCAGCGCTGGCGAGGAGGACACCGGTGAGGGACGCGAGGTCGCAGAAGATCCTGGCGAGGTCGGTCCCGAGGTGGACCGCGGGCGGTGCGGCGGCCGGCTCCGGGGTGGAGAAAGGCGGCACCGCCGAGGAGACGCGAGGAAGGCGGCCGGAGAGGGCTCAGGTAGAGCGGCGGGGTGCTCGACGGCGGGGAAAACGCCCTGGCGGCAGCGGACAGAGGAGAGGCAAGGAGGGAGGAGACGGGGGATGCGGGGCGAGCTCGTGATGGTAGCGGTGGGAGGTAGATGGGCGAGCAGGGCGCGCCACCAGCGGAGGAGGGAGACGGCGCTGCGGCGCAAGGGGGAGGCGCAGGGTCGATGCGGTTGGCGGGGGAAGGTGGACCTAGGGAGGGGCAAGTGGCAACGGGATTAGGGCCAGGTGGAGACGGGGGGAGGGGGAATCCCGAGGCTGTCGGCACGGGGTGGGCGGGAGCGTGCGTGCGTGCGTTGTGTGCCGTCTGTTGTGTGAGGTGGAGGGACATTAGGGAGGGGCTGGTGAGGTGGTGAGTTGTGAGTGGTTGGGGTGAGGTGGAGGGGTGGTAGGTGGCTGAGGGTTAGATCTGATCCGATTTGTTTAGTGGGGGTGGCCGGCTGGGTCGGTTCGGCCCGGTTCGGCTGCCCCCTCAAATAATATAATAATTTTATTTAACAGAACAAGGCTTTTAGAATCTGTTTTTAGACGATGCAAAATAATCTGGAGATCCGGGTTTTAATTTGAAATTAAGACGGGGCGTTTAGAAAACAAAACCAGGCTTTTCGAAAATAGTTTTTAAACAAACCATGCAAGATGATGACGATGCTTAAATGCAATGTGGCATGATGACATGAGCATGTGGTCATGATGATGCAATGCACAAAACACAGCGATTTTCTAGTAGTGGTTTTAGCGGGATGCCACACATGTTTAGATCTTGTGAGCTCCATTCATGATCAAGATCATCTATTTGTAATTCTGCATGTTGTGTTTGCGGGGATCCGATGGATTTTGAGATGATATTTCAGATTGATTTTTGATTCTATCATGTCTTTGTTATTTGTGATCTTGCATGCTTTCCGTTGTTAGTAGCTATCTTGGCCAAGTAGATGCTAGCAACTCCAAGAGTTAGTATTTATGCTGGATAGTGGGTTCATGCCTCTGGTAATCTGGGGAAGTGACATAAATCTCTAAGGTACTAGATGTGCTGTTGCTACTAGGGAGAAAACAACAATCCTTTGTTCATAGAACAATCGTATTGTTTACTTTACACGCAATTCGTAATGCAATAATCTGTTGCTTGCAACTTAATACTGGAGGGGGTTCGGATGATAACCTGAAGGTGGATTATTAGTCATAGATGCAGTTGGATGATGGTCTATGTATAATGTTGTAATGCCCAATCGAATCTCAAAGGAGTCAAGATGATTAGTATATGCTTGTATGCTTTCTCGATATTTGTCAATTGCCCCGCTGTAATTTGTTCACCCAGCATGTTATCTATCTTAAGGAGAACCACCTCTAGTGAACTATGGACCCCGGTCCTTTCTTTTACATTTAATCTACAATCAAACTGTTTACTGCTTTGTGTTTACTTTCTACAAACTATTACTTCCTTCCATTCGATACGTTTAATCCTTTGTTTTCGGCAAAACCAGTGAGATTGGAAACCTCATCGTAAGTTGGGGACAAAGTTCTGTGGTTCTGTTGTGCAGGTCTCCACGTTGCTGCTGGCACCGGTAGTGCACCCTGCCAACGTTCAGCTAGCTACACCTTTGGGGTGTTTCCTTGCTCCTACAGGATTGATAACCTTAGTTTCGTAATGAGGGAAAACTTGTTGCTGTGCTCATCATACCTTCCTCTTGGGGTTCCCCAACGAGCTTGATATATTTTGGGCCATCAGTGTCATTCATGAGATGTAATTGCAACCAAGTGCCGAAAGTCTCCATGTGATTTTCTTTAATCCGGTAGTCATCCTTCCCAGGGAACTTGGAGCGTACAAAATTCATGTGTTCCTCGATATACGGAGCCACGAAGGTAGAACTTTGTAGAACTGTGTAGTGTGCTTGATTCAAAGAATGCCCGTCCCTAAATATCATTGCTTTATTTCCTAGCATGCCTTTTCCACTCAGTCTCCCCTCATACCGTGATTCAGGAACACCAATCGGCTTAAGGTCAGGAAGAAAGTCTACACAGAACCCAATGACCTCCTCTGTTCCATAGCCCTTGGAGATGCCTCCTTCTGGCCTAGCACGGGTACAAACATATTTCTTTAAGACTCCCATGAACCTCTCGAAGGGGAACATATTGTGTAGAAATATAGGACCGAGAATGGAAATCTCTTCGACTAGGTGAACTAACAGATGCGTCATAATATTGAAGAAGGATGGGGGGAACACCAACTCAAAACTGACAAGACATTGGACCACATCCTTCTGTAGCCTTTCCATACTTTCTCGATCGATTACCTTCTGAGATATTGCATTGAGGAATGCACATAGCTTCACAATGGGTACTCGAACATTTTCCGGTAGAAGCCCCCTCAATGCAACCGGAAGCAACTGCGTCATAATCACGTGGAAATCATGAGACTCAGGTTTTGGAATTTTTTCTCTGCCATATTTATTATTCCCTTTATATTTGACAAGAAGCCAGCCGGGACCTTGATACTGCTCAGGCATTCAAAAAATATTTCCATCTCTGCTTTGGTAAGAGCGTAGCTGCTTAAGTATTGACGGCCTTTATCAGTATGCTTGTTGTATGGGTCTTTGATATGTTGCTGGTCCTCCCATGCTTCTGGTGTATCTTTTGTCTTCCCATACGCGCCCAGGAAGCCTAGCAGGTTCACGCAAAGATTCTTCGTCACGTGCATCACGTCGATTGAAGAACGGACCTCTAGGTCTTTCCAATACTCAAGCTCCCAAAATATAGATTTCTTCTTCCACATGGCCATGTGTCCGGTAATGGGGTCTTTCGGAACAGATTGACCGCCAGGACCCATTCCAAAGATTACTTCTAGGTCCTTCACCATACCAAATACCTCAACACCTTTAGGGAGCTTAGGCTTCTTCCGGTAATCTGCCTCACCGTTGAAATGCTTGCTTTTCTTTCTTACTTGATGATTGGTCGGAAGAAATTTACGACACCCCAGGTACACAACCTTCTTACATTTATCCAAATATGTACCTTTAGTCTTATCTAAACAGTGTGTGCATGCATTGTATCCCTTGTTTGACTCTCCTGAAATGTTACTAAGAGCAGGCCAATCATTGATGGTTATGGACAACAACGCTCATAGGTCAGTACACCTGGTTCTGCCTATAATTGCAAAAGTTCATCGACTAATGGCCTTAGGTACACATCAATGTCGTTGCCGGGTTGCTTTGGTCCTTGGATGAGCACTGGCATCATAATGAACTTTCGCTTCATGCACAACCAAGGAGGAAGGTTGTAGATACATAGAGTCACTGTCCAGGTGTTGTGACTGTAGCTCTGCTCCCTAAAAGGATTCATGCCATCTATACTTAGACCAAACCATAAGTTCCTCGTGTCACCTGAAAAGTTCAAGTACTTTCTCTCGATGTTTCTCCACCGCGACCTATCGGCGGGGTGTCTCAGTTTCCCATCTTTCTTACGCTCTTCTTTGTGCCATCGCAACAACCTGGCATGCTCTTTGTTTCTGAACAGACGTTTCAACCATGGTATTATAGGAGCATACCACATAACCTTAGCAAGAACCCTCTTCCTGGGGGGCTCTTCATCGCCCTCAACATCACCAGGGTCATCTTGTCTGATCTTGTACCGACATGCAGTGCATACCGGACATTTATCCATATTCTCGTACTTCTCACCACGGTACATGATGTAGTCATTAATGCATGCATGTATCTTCTCCACATCTAATCCTAGAGGGCAGATAGTCTTCTTTGCTTTGTACGTTGTTTCGGGCAGCTCGTTATCCTTTGGAAGCTTTGGCTTCATTATTTTTAGTAACTTGTCAAATCCCTTGTCAGATAAACCAGTCTCTGCCTTCCATTTGAGCAGTTCAAGTGTGGTACCGAGCTTTGTGCTGCCATCTTTGCAATTTGGGTACAACAACTTTTTGTGATCCTTTTGCATGGCCTCCAACTTAAGCTTCTCCCTTTCTGTATCACATTGTTGCTTTGCATCAGAAATGACCTGACCAAGACCATCAGCAGGCTCATCCGATGCCCGTTGTTCTTCTTCATTGCTGCCTCCCTCTTCTTCATTGTCTTCCATTGCAGTATCACCGTATTCTTTAGGGAACATAGGATAGCTGTCATCCTCCTCCTCTTCTTCATTTTCTTCCAGCCTAACCCCTCTTTCTCTGTGCATGGCCCAACAATAATATCCGGGCATGAAACCTCTCCGAAGCAGATGGCTTTGAAGGATTCTCGGGGCAAGTGCTCCGCCACGTTTCGATAGTCGACGCAGGGAAAGGCATAAAATTATCCATCTTGTTTGCCTTAGCCACATCGATAAATTTATGCAGGCCTGAAATAAAATCGGAATCGCGTCGGTCGCCGTACATCCATCGCATCGATCTGCGTCATACTAATTAACCATTACAATAGCATCATGAATAGTGAAATGACCACCCTACATGGACACATGTAATATTTTTACATCAGTTATAGATAAAGAAGATAAGGTTGCTAACCTCGGCCGAGGATACCGTGTTGTGCGCACTGAAGTGTGGCTCGGATATTTCGTCGAACACCTTGTGTGAAATCAAAGGAAAAAAAAGCTAGCACCCACACCTCACACACAATCGAGCAAAATTTGGTGGCAAAGGGCAAAGAGCTAGGTTTATTTATAGCCAGGGGAGGGTTTTTGGTCCCGGTTCGTGGCATGAACCGGGACCAATGCTCCGCAGAGCGCCACGTCTGCGTCGCGGGGGAGAGTTTTTGGTCCCGATTCGTGGCATGAACCGGGACCAATGCTCTACAGAGCGCCACGTGTGCGTCGCGGGGGCATTGGTCCCGGTTCATGCCATGAACCGGGACCTTTGCTTAGAGATGAACCGGGACCAATGCCCAGGCGGCATAAACCGGGACTGGTGCCTGGCATTGGTCCCGATTTGCGAGCCGAAGCGGGACTGATGGCATTTGGGTGCTGGAACAAAGACCCTTTTTCTACTAGTGCAAGCATTCAGACAAAATTTTCAGTTCCCTTGTCCTTTTCATGACATGAAAGATATGGCTTGAGCACAAAACAAGGGGTTTTAGTGTCTCGCCCTCTTTGGCTCTTCACCTCTCCTCTGCCATTGTTAGCGAGGCTTTTTTCTAGAAGAAGGCAGGTGCCACAGGGTTGACATTTTCTTTAGATAGTGCACCCCTCGGTCATCTTGCAAGAGCATCTTCGACGTTCCTAGACCCAATTCTAGCGCTAGATATAACATTTGGCCTGAGAACGTCAAGTTTCCTACGCGTGTTTCCAGACCAAGTTCCCGTGTTTGGCTAAAATGCAATCAAACACGGCGAATTTAAATGAACATAGGCGATTTTATTAAATTATAGACGACTTCGTACATACGATGTCAAATCCGGACATATACCCAAATTTTGACTGTAGTAGGCTAACAAAAACTAAAAGAAAACATAGAAATAACTACTATCGATGCCGATGCCGCCGACCCGCCGTCGATGCCCGACGCCCCTTCAGATGCCAAAGTGGCGGTACAACAACGTATAATCGACGTCCTGGGTCCCGTCGTCTCTGTCGTCATCGTCGTCACTCGGCGACTGTGGTGGCCGGAGCTTCCGTGGCCAGCGTCGCCATAGCGCCCCGGCCGCAAAGGCCCAGCCTCATATTCGTTGTCGTCGTCGAGGACGACGAGCTGCGCACCCAAGTAGACGCTCTGGCGGCGAACACCCTGTGCGGCCTGCTCGTGCAACCGACGTATGCGCTCGGCCTCCGCCTGCTCCCAGTCCGCCCTGGACCAGGCGCATGCGTAGGGGGCCTTCATCGGCGACACGTTGTTGAGCGATGCCTCCATCCCCATCTTGAGGAGGAACTCGTGCTCGTCTACGAGCACCACCCAGTCCGCTGGCTCCTTCTTCAGCGTGCGCTGCTTCGGCCTTGCCAGTCGAAGGTGGCCGCTCGGCGACGAAGGAGCGCGACATTCGTTTATGACGATGCCGCGCGCACGCGTGCGTGACGGCGAGCGTGGTGGCGATGCCACCTCTCGCTTTACCGGCCGGAGTGGCGTGGGCGAGCTCGCTTGCGCCGAACCAGACAAGTGAGACGCTGAAGCTGACGACAAGTCAGATGACCCGCTCGCCATCCTCCTCGGCATCCAGCTGGATCCACGGTGTCAGGAGACGGTCGGCGGCGAGCGCGGGGGATACCCCAGACGTGGGTTGTTTCCCGCTTGGATGTGCTCCAGAACGGCGGCGAGCATGTGGTCAGGCGTGCTCCACCAATGCCGCTTGCCCGCCGAGTTGTTCTCGGCGGCGACGGGCCTGTGCCATCGTGGGTGGTGGGCTACTCCTCCCGTCGTTCCATGAAGTACTACTCCTAGTACGTGAGGTTCCCCGGGTCCTCGGTGAGCTCGAGGTCCTCCATGCCGGCGATAACAGTCTAGATCTCGTCGACGATATGGATGATGGCATCGGTGGCACGGGCACACCGCCCGCGCTGAGCTTCCATGTCGGTGGGCACCAGATGTCCGCCGGCACCGGGTAGCCGGCCTCGTAGAGCAGTCGTGCCTCCCACGGCTGCAGAGAACGCTGGCCGAAGCCGTTGGCCACCGCTGGGGTAGCGTTCCACCATTCTTCCGCCGTACTGTTCTTCTCGTCGCCGAAGGTGGAGCTTGTGGGTGGAGAATGGGAGGCGAGAGTGTGTACTCTGGGTGGTGCGAGGGCGCCAACATTTATAGCCAAAAGAGGAAAGGGCAGAGAAGGCAGGAGGGATGTAGCGACCTGGGCGGGAAAAAGGAAACGGCGGGAAGGTGGGCCGGCGGTGGCGCGCCATTACGGCAACACGTGGCCGAGGAGACAGGCGGTCGCTGCCCGGCGGTCCATCGCTGGAGCCGAGTTGAAGGGATGAGGATGACTCGTTTCACAAGCTGATAGGACGGGGCCACCATCACGTTTTTTTTGCCGAATTCGCTTCATCCGGCGTTTCTAGGTGGTTCCCGGTGCCCCATGTTCGGCCTGGGAACCCGATTGTAAAATGGGCCAAATTCGACAAAAAGTAGGTGTCTGAAAACGCAACTGGACGAATTTTCGCCGTCCGGATAAAACAATCGGCCTGGGAAACCCCTCGTGGGAATGCTAGTGGAGAGGTCTAAGGACCTGCTTTTGCAGGTATGAAAAATGATGATAACGGCTAAAAACTAAATCCAAAACACATATTTTTGGTGTTTTACTGACTTACTTATAAGTCAATGTACAAAACACAAAAGTAAGTCTAACCAAACACCCCACAAACATTGACCAAAAAATAGGACAAAAGGGGAAATAACAATCACGACATGAGGCGCCACTCACTAGTAGAAAACAGACCTTTGGTCCAGGGGTATTAGCCCCGGTTTTTCTACAAACCGGGACTAATGCCCCGGTCCAACAGCTAGAACTGGCCCCAGGGGGGTGGCAGACACTAGCCCCGGTTCGAATGGGACCTTTAGCCCTGGGTCATGTAACAAACCGGGGCTACAGGGTTTCAGGCAGGCCAGGTCGGGCGCCAGACCCTTTAGTCCCGTTTTGTTATACGACCCAGGGCAAAAGGTTGACCTTTAGCCTCGGTTCTAGACACGAACCGGGGCTAAAGTTCTGGCTATATCTTCTTCCCCTGCCCGAGCCACCATTCAAGCTGGTGGCTCTCCTCTCTCTCTCTCTCTCTTTCTTGCTTCAAGCTCGAGTTCATGCCCTTTTTTTCCTCAAGATTTGTCTATATTTTGTGGTGTCCCATCTATCCAAAGGTTCTAAAAGGTGAGCAACTTCATCCTTTGAACTCTCAATGCTATATTAGCTCATTTCATGCTCTATCTTATAGATGGATTTGTGGATTTAGTTTGGTAGTAATTTTTGCAACAATAGCATGAGATCGATGTTTAGATTCTATCTATCTTGTATTAATGTAAGGAACTCTAAGGTAAATATCACAATATGTGGATTCTATCTATATATATCTTATTTTGGCACATAGTCTCGAAATTTGATTTTAGAAGCACACACATGCGTGAGTTCATCATTCTAACTAGCTAGCTGGGCAAAATATCCTTCTTCTTCTACCTACGTTCAACAATCTGAAAAAATTGTAACAAAGATAGGGTTAATTCATAAAAGCTTGATAAGAAGACATCACAATTCACATATTAGGGAGTGCCTCTATGGCGAGCTCCTCGAAGATGTCTGAGGACGGGATCCTAAGACATCTTCGAGAAGCTCTACCGTAGTGGTGTCCCTGCTCTCCCACACAATCTTTCGGTTTATATCTTCTCTAGCTAAATCAGTATGCTGGTGGAGCTAACTAATTTCACATATTAGAGAGTGCCTCTACGGCGAGCTCCTCGAAGATGTCTGAGGACGAGGTCCTAAGACATCTTCGAGAAGCTCCGTTGTAGTGGTGTCCCTGGTCTCGCACACCATCTTGCAGTTCTTCACAAGAATGCATACCTATTTATAGATTAAGCAGCACAACATAGTGTCGGGCACTGATGACATAATGTCGACACACTCACGCTAGCATAGTGCTGCCACCACCCAAAATAGTGTCGGCATTTAATTTACTGGCTTAGTGCTGCCCACTGAGGACATAGTGTCGACATGTTGTCTCCACATCCACATTTAGTCCCGGTTGGTGCCTCCAACCGGGACTAAAGGTTCATCATATCTTTAGTCCCGGTTGCAGGTTTTAGATTAGTACTAATTAATTATGATTATGTTTGATGTACTTAATTAATTATATATTGCAGATGAGCCGGCAATGGATGTACGATGACCGACTCTCTAACGAGTTCATTAAAGGCGTGCATTCTTTTCTTCTTGTGGCCGTGGCAAACAAGCGGAGTGGTTTTATGTCTTGTCCATGTGGTGTCTGTCAGAATCATAAAGAATACTCTTCCTCAAGAGTCCTTCACAGCCACCTGTTTCGGTCCGGTTTCATGACCGACTATAATTGTTGGACCAAGCATGGAGAAAGAGGGGTTATGATGGAAGACAACAAAGAAGAAGAGAATGACAACGACTACCCTGAATACGATGGTACTACAATGGAAGACATTGATGAAGAAAAAGATGAAGAACGGGCATCAGATCTGCCCGATGATGATCTTAGTCGGGCCATTGCTGATGCCCAGGAAGAATGCGTAACTGAAAGGGAGAGATTGAAGTTCAAGAAGATGTTAGAGGATTACAACAAATTGTTGTACCCAAATTGTGAAGATGGGCACAAAAAACTAGGTAGCACACTGGAATTGCTGCAATGGAAGGCAGAGAACGGTGTGACTGACAAAGGATTTGAAAAGTTGCTGAGAATAATGAAGAAGTTGCTTCCAAAGGATAACGAACTACCCGCCAGTACCTACGAAGCAAAGAAGGTTGTCTGCCCTCTAGGATTAGAGATGGAGAAGATACATGCATGCATTAATGACTGCATCCTCTACCGCAGCGAGGAGTACGAGAATTTGGATGCATGCCCAGTATGCACTGCATTGTGGTATAAGATAAGACGAGATGACCTAGGTGATGTTGAGGGTGAGCACCGCATGAAGAGGGTTCCTGCCAAGGTGATGTGGTATGCTCCTATAATACCACGGTTGAAACGTTTATTCAGGAACAAAGAGCATGCAAAGTTGTTGCGATGGCACATGGAAGACCGTAAGCAAGACGAGATGTTGAGACACCCCGCTGATGGGTCGCAGTGGAGAAAAATCGAGAGAGAGTTTCCGGACTTTACAGGTGATGCGAGGAACTTATGGTTTGGTCTAAGTACAGATGGCATGAATCCTTTTGGGGAGCAGAGCTGCAGTCATAGCACCTGGCCCATGACTCTGTGTATCTATAACCTTCCTCCTTGGTTGTGCATGAAGCGGAAGTTTATTATGATGCCAGTGCTCATCCAAGGCCCGAAGCAACCCGGCAACGACATTGATGTGTACCTAAGGCCATTAGTTGAAGAACTCTTACAGTTGTGGCACGGACAAGGTGTACGTGTGTGGGATGAGAACAAGCAGGAGGAATTTGACCTACGAGCATTGTTGTTCATAACAATCAATGATTGGCCTGCTCTTAGTAACATTTCAGGACAGACAAACAAGGGATACAATGCATGCACACAATGTTTAAACGATACTGAAAGTATATATTTGGATAAATGTAAGAAGAATGTGTACCCAGGGAATCGTCGTTTTCTTTCGCCCTCGCACATCCTAAGAAAGAAAGGTAAGCATTTCAATGGTGAGGCAGACAGCCGGTGTAAGCCTATCCGCCGTACTGGTGATGATGTATTTGACATGGTGAAGGATTTAAAAGTAATCTTTGGAAAGGGTCCTGGTAGACAATCTGTTCCGAAGGACGATGTCGGACACGCACCCATGTGGAAAAATAAATCTATATTTTGGGAGCTACCCTATTGGAAAGTTCTAGAGGCCCGCTCTGCAATTGACGTGATGCACCTGGCGAAGAATCTTCGCATGACGCTGCTAGGCTTCTTGGGCGTGTATGGGAAGAGCAAAGATACACCTGAAGCACGGCAGGACCAACAACGTATAAAAGACCGAGATGGCATGCATCCAGAGCTGTTTGAAGGTACTGCTAGCTACGCTCTTACCAAAGAAGAGAAGGAAATCTTTTTTGAAGTCCTTTACAGTATCAAGGTCCCGTCTGGTTTCTCGTCGAACATAAAGGGAATAATAAATATGGCAGAGAAAAAATTTCAAAATCTAAAGTCTCATGACTGCCACGTGCTTATGACCCAGCTGCTTCCGATTGCATTGAGGGGACTCCTGCCGGAAAATGTTCGAGTACCCATTGTGAAGCTATGTGCGTTTCTCAATGCAATTTCTCAGAAGGTAATCAGTCTAGATAGTCTACTAAGGTTACAGAAAGATGTGGTCCAATGTCTTGTCAGCTTCGAGTTGGTTTTCCCACCATCCTTCTTCAATATTATGACTCACCTCCTAGTTCACCTAGTCGATGAGATTAACATTCTTGGTCCTGTATTTCTACACAATATGTTACCCTTTGAGAGGTTCATGGGAGTGTTAAAGAAATATGTTCATAACCGTGCTAGGCCAGAAGGAAGCATCTCAAAGGGATATGGAACAGAGGAGGTCATTGAGTTTTGTGTTGACTTTATTCCTGACCTTAAGCCCATCGGTGTTCCTGAATCACCGCATGAGGGTAGAATTAGTGGAAAAGACATGCTAGGAAAGAAAGCAAGGATATGTATGGACGGACATTCTCTCACTAAAGCACACTACACAGTTCTGCAAAGTTCCACGTTGGTGGCTCCGTATATCGAGGAACACAAGAATATTGTACACTCCAACAACCCGGGGAAGCCTGACTCCTGGATTAGAGATGAACATATGAGGACTTTCGGTGGTTGGTTGCAGACACATCTCATAAATGACATAAATGTTGGAGAGCAGTTGTACTTGTTGGCCAGGTCACCATCTTCGACTATATTGACTTTCCAAGGGTACGAGATAAATGGGAATACATTTTACACGATCGCCCAAGATAAAAAGAGCACCAATCAAAACAGTGGTGTCCGATTTGATGCAACAGACAAGAATGGGCAAAAGGATACATATTATGGTTACATAGAGGAGATATGGGAACTTGACTATGGACCTTTTTTTAAGGTTCCTTTGTTTCGATGCAAATGGGTCAAGCTGACAGGAGGCGGGGTTGAGGTAGACAAGAAATACGGAATGACAACAGTGGATCTCAACAACCTTGCGTATAGAGATGAACCATTTGTCCTAGCCAATGATGTGGCTCAGGTTTTTTATGTGAAGGACATGTCTACCAAACCGAGAAAAAGGAAAGATAAGCAAAAGAATACAATATCCGATGAGCCAAAGCGCCACATAGTTCTTTTAGGAAAAAGAAACATCGTGGGGGTGGAGGATAAGACAGACATGTCAGACGATTATGATAAGTTTCATGAAATTCCGCCCTTCGCTGTGAAGGATGACCCAAGCATCCCGTTAAGTAAGGAAGATGCTCCATGGTTACAGATTAGAAGAAAACCCTAACATGTGTGGATGTTGGTGATGTACAATATTATTAAACCTTTATTTTAAATGATCTTCTTATATGTATATGGATATCAACTATCTCGATCTCAATAGGTAGTATTGCAACTTGTTGTGGCCAGACATTTATTAATATTAAAACGTAAAAATTATTCATAATCATATCTAGCCCTGTAATACACAGCTTCTAGGTCGTCTTCAGAATCGTCATCGTCATCGTCGTCGCTCGTAGCACGCGGATGGATCCTCCGGCCTCGGATTCACGACGCGCGGGGGAGGGGGATCCCGGATGACGACCCCAGTACGCCCTAGGCCTTCACCACCAGCACCATTCTTGTGGCTATGCTGCTGGTGAAAGTGCGGGTATCTCAGGCGAGGATGGTCTCCCATGGCGATGTAGCGCATCACACCGGCGATAGTCCGTTTTTCTCACCACAGGCGGCGACCAGCCTCGTTGTGGTTCACTGGGGGAGGGCCGTCACCCTCGTACCTGGCGAGCTCTCTTTCCTGCCGGTTTGCGAAGAAGGCATTCCAGGTGTCGAGGTTGTCGGGATCCTAATGGGGATCCATCCGCTGCTCCAGCGTGAGCTCAAGGTAGAAGTGGTTCGTGATGGCCGCCAGGGGGGCCGAACCTTGAGACATAGGAGGAACAAGAACCCCTCCAGCGCTCAGCATCCAGCCAGCGGGCAGCCGGTACCCCGGCAGGCATGGGTAGCTGGAGGCGCACAGCGCCTCGGTCTCCTCGAGCGTCAGAAAAGCCCAATAAGCGGTGTCCATTGTTGTGAGAGAGAAGGTGTGGATGTGTCAATGGACATGGCGGTCGGCCTAGATATAGAGGGACATGGCGGGAGAACATGGCGGGAAGCGGGGGAAATGGCGGGAGAAACATGGCGGGGAGCGGGGGAAATGGCGGGAGAACATGGCGGGAAGCGGGAGAACATGGCGGGAAGCGGGGGAAATGGCGGAAGAACATTTCTACTATATTTTTGTGAATATTTTGGTATATTATATGTATTTTTCCATTTTTAAATAATAAACTATATTTTTATTATTTTTTGTGAACATTTCTACTAAATATAATATTTGTTAAATAATAGATAATTTCATTTAAGTTGTATAATAAAGTATGATAATAGATTTAAATTATAGATCTTCTTTTTCTGAAAATTTTGATATATAATACATAATTTTCTGAAAACTATAAAACAATTTTTTGGTTTTGGCACCAAAAATACAAACCGGGGCTAAAGGGTTGTGGCGCGCGGGAAGTGCGGCAGGCCGAAAACACCTTTAGCCCCGGGTTATAATACGAATCGGGGATAAAGGGGGACCTTTAGCCCCGGTTCGTACTACAACCCGAGGCTAAAGGGGGGTGGTATAAATACCCCACCCCCGCCCGGGTCGTGGCACGATCCAGAGATCGCCGTTTCTTCCCAGCGCCGCGCCCACGCCGTCCGCCGCACCGCCGCCCGCGCCCGTGAGAAGGAGCCCCGCGCCACCGCCGCGCCGACGCCCGCGCCCGTCTCCGCCCTGCGCCCGTCTCCGTGTCGCCCCGCCGCGTCTCCACGCCGTCCCGTCCCGCGCCGAGCCGCCGTGCCGCCCCACCCCGAGAGCCGCCGCCTCGCCATTGTCTCCGCCCGCGTCGTCTCCGCCCCACCGCCGCCTCGCCGTCGTCTCTGCCCCGCCTCAGGTTAGTGTTAATTTTGGTTATTAGTTAGGGTTAATTAGCTAGGGTTATTAGTTAGGGTAGTGTTAGGATTTTGGTTATTAGTTAGTAGCAGTGTTAGGATTTTGGTTATTAGTTAGTAGTAGTGTTAGTATTTTGGTTAATAGTTAGTAGTAGGGTTAATTTTTGGTTATTAGTTAGTAGTAGTGTTAGGATTTTGGTTAATAGTAGTATTAGGATTTTGGTTAATAGTAGTATTAGGATTAGGATTTTGGTTAGTGTTAGTTAGAAGTATTAGTATTTTAGTTAGTGTTAGTGTTAATAGTATTAGTATTTTGGTTAGTTAGTGTTATTAGTTAATTTTGGTTAGTGGTAGTGGTAGTGTTTGTAAATAAGTAGTATTAGTATTTTGGTTAGTGTTAGTTAGTAGTATTAGTATTTTAGTTAGTGTGTTAGTGTTAGTGTTATTAGTAGTATTAGTATTTAGTTAGTGTTAGTAGTATTAGTATTTTGGTTAGTGTTAGTTAGTAGTATTAGTTATTAATATTAGTATTTATCTAGGGTTAGTTAGAATACTTAGTTAATTAGGTTTAGTTTAGTTAGTGTTAGGTTTAGGGTTAGTGTTATTAGGGCAATACTTAGTGATTTAGTTACTGTTTATGTTTTATGATTGTTTATTGCTATTATTTAGTTATGCCGCGTCCACCTCGTCCGAGCCTACTGGACTCCGTCGGGGATGTCTGAGTCTGGGCTCCGCCGGGTTGGCACTGGGAGGTGCTACCTATCGAGACTCGTACCTTGGTGAGGAATCCGGGTATCATCGTCGACCCGGAGCTTCTTTGGTGGCGTCCACGAGGTCCAGGAGCGGTGTAGAGGGAGCCAGCCCCCGAGGAGGTGGTACGTCGTCGTATCAGGGAGGAGAACGAGCATGTACGACGATACATGTATCTTTTGGAGACTAGGTTCTCCAATATCTGGCAGGTTCACGGATCTCACCCGAGCTATTCTCCGGTGATGGTTCCTCTTCTGTGGCTGCAGAGCTCCCGTAGCACAGAACGCGGCAGCCGTGTTCGCCAGTTTGATATGTATTAATAATGTATTTTATCTTAATAATGTACTTTATCTTATACTTTATCCTATAATGCACCCGAGCTATTCTCCGGTGATGTATTAATAATGTACTTTATCTTATATTATTGTACTTTATCTTAATCACTAAGTACTGTATCCGAGTTGTCGCAGTTGTAATATTCTTTTACTTAATGCAATATTCTTTTTCTGTATTAGTTAAGCTATGGACGGTAGACAGAATTAAGAGAAGCTTCTCAACATGATAGTGAGGGTACTGGGGGTCTTATTATGATGGATCCGAATATCTTAATTTGTCTAGAGGAGACGATGGTGGAGAAAATAGTGGAGACGATGGTGCTGACCATGGTGGAGACCATGGTGAAGACACCATAATAATGACAAACTCTGTCGAGGTATATAAAGCCTCTATCGATCGTTCACTAGTATAGATGCACTAATTGATTCGTATATATGTACTGACGAATGTTTCTTCTCTTAGACCCCCGCTTCCGGCCAATCTTCTACAAAGACAAGAGGCCCGACACACAAGTTGCCCGCTGATGTCCGTTTCAGCATTGACTTAGTCTCTCCGCAGGGTCAACCGCTGGATCCCAAAGAAGCTACGAATGCATTTACAAGTCAATGCGGAGTGATTGTTAGAGACAAAGTCCTGATCACCACGCGAAATTGGAACAAGCCAGGAAAGAAAAAGGATCCAACTGGGACTAGTTTTGTAGATGACAGAGCGAAAGATACGATGTGGAATTCTCTCATGACACATTTCACCCTACCAGTCTTGGAGACTGATGAGATCACACATCAAATGACGAGGAAAGTCAAGCACTTTGCTCTTAAGAAGATGGTCGAACTATTCAAGGAATGGAAAAAAGATTGTACCACAAGTATGCCTTGAAGAAAACAACTCCTCCATTCGTTGGCCCACTAGAGTTGCAGCAGGATAACTGGGCCGCATTTGTAGAATACAAGACCTCAGAACCAGCTAAGGCAATATCAGCAAAAAAATAAGTTAAATGCAGCCAAAAAGAAATATCACTATCATATGGGCACAGGTGGCTACAGGAGTGCCATGCCTAAGTGGGATAAATCTGCGGCTGACCTGGAGGCTAAGGGGGTCACTCCAGCTACGTCTAGTTGGCCCTTGAGGTCAAGAAATTGGGTATTCGGGCATGGGGCATCATTAGACCCAGAAACAGGCGAGATTGTTGCAGCCGAAGAAATTTCTTCACCCAAGAAAGAACTTGTTAAAGTGATAAAAGAGGTTAAAGAGGGAACTTTTTTTCCAACAGAGAGAACGATGAGCTGACAAAGCTCTCGGAAATCCTGAAAAGGCTGGACGAACAAGAGGGTTCAGACCTTCTTATCCATGGGTTATCGGGTTTCCCGAGCACCGTGACACATACAAAAGCCGATCGAGAAGAACAAAGCGGCAAAAAGAGGAGGATACGGAGCGGTTCGCGAGGTTTGAAGCCATGCTACAAGAGCATCGCCAGGAGCTTAATGAACTTAAAGGACTCCGACAGCAAGATCCTACACCGGACAGTACGGTCGACCCATCGCAACGGAAAAGCAGCATGGCTTCCACGGAGGGCCACGGTAATGATGCAACGATGGATGTGTACCCCGTGGATGCAATTAAGGAGAAGACTAGTTGTGAGCTGCATGTTGAACTGAAGAATATTTCCATGAAGGTGGCGGTCGGCTTTGCTTTACCTTCTGCACCGGGAGCGACCTACCATTGCAATCCGATTCCAGCTGGCTATGCTCGTGTCGGTGTGGATGAAATTCTACCTATGTGTCAGTCACTACAGCTTGACATCCCTGGAGGTGAAGGGGAGACAACACTGGGAGAAGTAACAAGTGGCTTCATTCTTTGGAAAAAAGAATACATCAAGTTTTCAGGCTCGACACCAAGGCCACCTTCTCCACCGAGAAACAATCCATCACCTCCAAGGCAATCGTCTCCTCCCAGTGCACCGTCTCCTCCAAGTCCACCTCCAAGTGCACCGTCTCCTCCCAGTAATAGTCCAATCCATGACCCCAACACGAGTCCATCTCAATCTACGCAGCCGCCTCCACCCACTAAGGGCCAAAAGCGAAAGAATACCACCGCTCCGTCGAGCGATAACCAACGCCCGAAGCGACAGTTGTCGCCCCTCCCAAGAGTACCGCCGGTTCCTCCCAAGAGGGCTTACGACCTGACCGATGAGGAGACCGATGCGGTCGTATGGGCCGAAGTGGATGCTCATTTTAAAAAGAAACAACCTGACCTAGAGGTCCAAATAAAACCAGAAACCAAGGAGCACTTTAGGAAATTACTGACGCAGCCATCCCAAGCTCAGTTAAATGCGCCAGATGACTATACACGATGTCTTCAGAAGACACTGAAACAGAAGATATCAAGCGGTAGAGGAAGCATCACAAAAGAGGTTCCCCAGCAGGGGGAACAAGCAAAACAATCGAGTGGTAGCGGAAGCATCAGAACAGACGTCCCCCAGCTGGGGAAACAAGCAAAACAATCGAATGGTAGCCGAAGAACCAAAAGAGATGTTCCCCAGCTGGGGAAACAAGCAAACCAATTGCTCCCCCCACTCCAGGTGAACATACCCGAACCTCAACTATATGAGGAACCTATGGATCCGAAAACGGTTAGGATATTGGCCGAGCAATGTGGTATGCCTATTCATGAAATTATTCACGACGATATGCCCAAGGCTGAGGTAGCACCCAAATTTGTTAACGGGGAGCCTCTGGTCAGTTCTGAGAGGCTTCGGGATATGCCAACACAAATGCGACGATTCCATGAATGGTACATGAAAGCATCAAAAGAACATCGAAATTGACTCTTATAGAAAGTTCGAAAATCGCATTACTTCGCTGAAGACGAGGTCCCTATCGAATTTACAGAATTATTTCAGTTATTCAATCTAAAGGAACTCGACAAAACTATCCTCAGTTCGTATTGTCTGTAAGTGATTACTTTATTTATATAATTAGGTCTCTATCTCAGCTTGTTCAATTCATTGCCGGTAAGTATACTCACTATATTCTTTTGTATGCTATATATAATGATACAGAATGAAGATGCTCGATTGTAAAAAACAGGCTATCAATGTATTTGGGTTCATTGACCCACATCGAGTTCATGGAGCTATACTAAAGGATAAACCACTGGAGACCGAGCACAACTTGTTGCGGGGTTTTTCACGAAACAGCATTTCTGTAATGAAATACTATTTCCTTACCACGACGGCAAGTGAGTTTTTGTACACATTAACTTTTGCTTACTCGATGTTCAGTGTAAATGATGAGTTACTGACGTATGTAAACCTTGCGTAGGTACCACTGGATTCTTCTAAGCATTTCACTTGACTTGGGAAGAGTTCACATCATGGACTCACTAAACAAAGACATTGAAAACTACCGCAGCATTATCGATGCGCTCCAAAGGTAATTTCAACCACTATCGCACTATATCGGTTTCTTTCGTTTATTTTCTGGGATATCAAGTAGTTATTAACTCATACATTAATTTTCTTTGTCGGGTAGAGTTTGGACACAGTTCAACAAACATGTCCGCGGTCAATGGCGTGAGGAGCTATTTTTTAAATCACTCTCGGTAAGTAGTACGAGCTAAGTCCGCACATCTATTTAATTCTAGTTTATGTGCATTTATCATGCTAGCGTTATTATTTGATTGAATTCTATTCTTGTAAAGTGTGCGAGGCAGCCACAGGGAACTAATCTATGTGGATTCTACGTGTGCGAGTTCATTCACATCAGTATTGAGAAGCCCTCGGAAAATGTTCGAGTAAGTAAACAATATATTCACCCTTTATTTTTATTACAAAAAGTTGTGTTGAGTCTAATTCATACGATCTCCTTTTTATATAGTTGGACGCGATGCGGGACAAGCTCCTACCAGAGGACCGCCTAATAGCAATCCAAGAGGAATTTGCTACATTTTTTGTCGACGAGGTCATAGACCCACGCGGAGAATACTCTATACGTAGACCCTAAAGCATCCATGTAATGATTTTCATGTAATCAAATAGACATGGTCTGGACCCGGTTGAAACTCCATATATGCTTGTAAGAGAAATTATATTATATATTGCGTAACACGACCCGGGCTAAATGACTTGCCGTCCAGCGCGCCTAGCAGGAAGGACACGTGGTTGGACTCTAGCCCCGGTTCGTAATAGAACCGGGCTAAAGTTTGGACTTTTAGTCCCGCTTCGCAGTCCCGGTTCTCAATCCGGGGCTAAAGGCCCTTACGAACCGGGGCAAATGGCCTGGTTTACTGTGGAGCAGTCCACGGCAAAACCGATCTTATTTGTTCTCAGAAACCGAACACTTGGCTCGAGGTTGTGCTATATATACTTCGAGGAGTCAGCAGGCACCGGACCGGAATCCAAGTCTACCACCCCCAACGTCGTACAGCATCTCCATGGTACGCTGGTTGACATTGCCGATGATCCCGACGTAATCATCTGGCCCGGATTCGGTGAAGGCCAGACAGTCATCCAACAGAACCCCGTTTGGCACATCCAGGTCGACTGTCACGCCGCCGCTGAACGTCAGAGCGACCCTTGGCAAGGTGACGTTGCTGTATCCTGTGAAGTTGTAGCATGTGTCGTATTTGTCTGGCAAGCGCGGGTACGCCGCCATGGCCGCCCGGAACGCCGACGTGAGTTTCTCGTAGGCCGTCTCGGGTAGGTGCGTGATGATGTTGCCGCAGTCTACGATCATGCCGCCCTCGAACACCTTCCTCGGGATGCTGAGCTGCTTCCCGCCGACGCTGATGCCGGTGAGCCTCACCACGTAGAACGTGGACTCGTGCATGAAGGGGGTCATCCGCGTGAACGCGAAGCCCGAGGTGTTGCTCGGCGCTCCAAGGGCGAGGAACCCGGCGTCGCTGCTCACCGCCGGGAGGCAGTAGGAGAAAGCGCCGCCGTAAGCTTTGGACGTCTGGACCGGCAGCGACTCCGGCGAGCCGCCCAGACCAAGGAGGCCGTCGTACTTGTCGTTGGGGCCACCCTGGTGGTAGCCGCACCCGAAATGGAAGTCGTTGATTACGACGCCAGGCGCCAGCGTGAGGGCGTCGTTGCTGTACACGCCGGTCGTCTTGGATCCGCCCCCGTACTCCACTCGGTACCCGCACTGGGTGCCATTGTTGGTGCAGCCATTCCCGAAACGGTCGGACTGGAGTGTCTTGCACAGGGCGGAGCCGCAGGGGATCGGAGCGTACGTAGACGACTTGCTAGGGTCATACAAGGGGTCCTTCTGAGGGTAGCAGAAGCTGGAGTTGCACGGCTTGCACTGCACCCACGACAGGTCGCTTCCGGTGTCCATGAGGACGACCTGCTCCACGGGCGGCGTGCCGAGCCCCACCTTGACGACGTACTCCTGCGAGTCGACGGAGTCGCCCAGGTACGCCGGGATGCTCACCTTGCCATCCTCCTGCGTCTGCGTGGTCCTTCTCCTGGACGCTCTGCTCATGATGTAGTCCGCGCGGGCGCGGCTTCTGTGGAGCGCCTGGGCGAAAGATGTCTTGATGGTGGACGGCGACGGTGCGCACGGCCCGCGCCTGTGCACGAGCGGCACGGTGGCGCGGTCCGGCCGCGGCGTCACTGAAACATTATTGCAACATCATCCAAGTGTTATACTTGTAGAATTACGTGGAAACGCCAAGTTCAATTGGTGTACATTACGTACCAGCTGTGGCTGTGGAGCAGACATCTTTTGGCTGAAATGAGCTGCTGGTTGACACTACGACGAAGCTGTTTGGACCGGCGCCTGCAACAATGTAACTGTAGCTGCATACGGTCAGGAGGATACACAGTAACAAGGGAGAAGCCATTGCAACTTGGTATGCACCTGACCTTACCCTAGTCTGGGACGATACAAGTATATATAGACCAGCAAACCACGAAAATCTAGCTTGGAGTGAACGATCACCAACAAAAGAAATGGGAAGATACCTATGATGGGCTGAGGTGTTTAACCTCGTGCAGTAATCAGTAATAAGTAAGCAGTCAAAACAAGCACAATCTTTCTTGTCGCGTTATCCTGCAGTGCTTTGTAATGTACGGTCAGTGCCTTTTATCCTACCTTGTAATTAGGCAACATTCATCACAGGGGCGATCAATTCTTAGTATATCTCGTAATCATATGCGTCCCGATGTGTCGAGGCACCAATTAGATGAACATTAGGAAAACAAAATGTAGATTTTAGCCGTTATAATAATCAATCATGTCTGACTATTCGGGTCACCATCGACATCTAAATGTTACCAGATTTATAAGTGTTGCGTGGTAGCTCCAGGTTGTTCGATTTATGCTCTTATCTGATTTCTGTTGAATAAAATATAAATAAAGTTTATTTGCTCTTTTGGATGCAGAGGTCAGGTTCTCAACTTCCTTTTTGAAAAACACATGGAACCTTCTTTGAGGCCTGTGAAAATAGAAACATTATTAGACTTTTCTCATAACCTTGCAATTTAGGAAAATGCCGGAAAGTAATATTTTAAAGCACATAAAGTAGATTTTTTTTTGAACAATTTATTGAACTAACATTGCCTAGCAAAGCACATATTTATGATAAAGTATAACCTATGGGACATTTGACAACATTTTTCAACATATAAAACTTAAAAGATTAATCTAGCTAGAATACCTGCATTGTTCGAGAACCTCCACACTGTGTTTCCCACCACGCGAACAATAATAGGATGAATGCATCTAACTTGCTTCCCTTCCCTTCACTAATGTCAATTTCCTCCATGAAGTGGGTGTGAGATCGTGCCCTCGCTATTTGGTTTGATGGGTATGAGTGTTAGAGCCTAATATTTTTAGGTTGATAACCCGATAATCACATTGATTTGGTATATGAAAATAATAAGGTAAGTAAGTCGTATTGAACCTGGCAATGTCACCTACATAATCTGGTAATTACACCATAATTTAGCAAGTAAAAATAATACGGGAAGTAAGCAGTATTAAATGTGGAAATGACACCTAAATAATTCGGTCAACAATAAGCAAGTAGTACTGAACCTGGTAATTTCCCTGTATATTTTGGCAATGGCTCTAAGTTAATATGGAAAATACTCATAATGAATCTGGTAATGTCACTGAGCTAATCTAATAATTACACTATATAATCTAGTAACTGAATAACATGAAAAGTACGCATATTAAACCTAGAAATTGCACCTAGATAATATGTCAAACACCTTAAATATTATAACTAAAAACAACATGGTTGCTGAATGAAAAACATGGTGATTTCACCTTGGCAATCTGCTAGTTGATGGATTAGCCAACTAATAGTACCGTAGCAACTAATTTCGGAAAGTCAGCTAAATGGGTGTTTGACATGCAGTGTCTTTTCATGGTTGATGTAGGAACTCTAGGGTGAGCGTTCTTTTCGTGGCTATGCAGAAACACTAGGCGTGTCTCCCACTGGAAGGAAACGTCATGGAGATGCGCACTAGAAAAATCCTATATGGTGTTGTATGGGAGCACAGTTCACAGTTCAAAATTAAATATACTTGACATTAAATGAAGTAGAATGGATCACGCCTTAGGTAAGGCCTAACATAAATATATTTCCTTGAACTTATCCACCCAAATAGACTCTTTAGCAAGTAAACCAAGACTAAAAATATGCATGAACTAAGCAAAATGCTAAACATTGCAACACTAGTTATGACGTGAAATGGCCTATACAGTCCTCTCCACATCCAACACTGTGTCCTATTCTCCAACACATGCCAAGTTGTCATGGATTTCAAAGGTGAATCCTATCCTCTATGAGAGTCCACTTCCTACTCTAGTTAATGGTATACTACTTCATACTCCAACCTATAACTATGCAAGGTTCACATCGACAAGTACAGAGACAAGGGAGAAAGCTTGAAGAATCAAGCCTGATAAGACGGAAGCTTGAAGGAGGAGGAGGAAGAAACTATTACCACTACAACTACTGCTGCCACTACCGCTTCGGACCCTCTCGGATCATGTTAAGCGGTACCTGCAATGGTACTACCGCCACACCCAGGTCAACGGCCAACCTCGACAGCAACAACGATACTACCGTCAACGCTAGCTGTACTACCGCCACCACAACGATGCGTGAAGAATATCTGCAATGGTATTACCGCAAGGACCAGTGGTACTACCACAAACTGTGTGCTAGAAAGGGCCATGTGCCATTTATCTTACACTTACCCAACCACCTTATCATTTCCTACCTACTACTTATGCCTTTACACTATAAGTAGCCCATAGGGATCTCCATTATTCCCTAGACAAAGCTAAGATGAAAAGATAGAGTTTTCTCTCATCACTCTTCTTGTGGAGAAGACCCTTCTAGGGTAACACGACCTATAGATTTAATTTATAAGATGTTTAAGGTGTTCTTCAAGTATTTGGATCTTTGCTATTGTGCACTCTATTGCAATTGATATCTCCCTTTGGGTCTCTATCACTTGCAACCTCTACACAATAGGATTGTATCCTCTTGCTTGCCAATCTTTCCTCCATGAAACTCTACTGTGTATCTTCCGCGTGGATTCTACTGGATTGGTGGTTCCGGCCAACGAGAGCAAACCGATTTGTATGTGATGTGTGTTTGTACCTTCGATTTCCATTTGCATGCTCACCGTGTTCTTCACTCCCTCCCCCAGACCCCCTCGAATCTATGAAGGTCGAGCCACCTTTCAAGTTGGAGCCTTATCAATTTATTTATTTATTTATGTAAAAACAATAACATATCAATTCTAATTTTGCACAGTATGACAATAAGGACTTTTTAGTAGCTATATTTGTTCAAAAGACTAACAAAGCAAAAAAAAGGACACTCTATGCAATAACCAAAATGAAGAGAGGATAAAAGGTAAGAACAAGGGTAGATTGACTTATTGATGTCCATGGTGAATAAAAGGGGGGCGTGGGAGCAATCTCAGCCCTTATCCACCTTATGGTAGATGTTTGTACCGTTTGACGTTGATCTTTGTAAAAATTCTTCCAAAACGTTATTTCTAGTCCACGAACATATGTCAAAAGTAATGATTTTACTATTTTGTCACAATTACTCAGCAACATGCCATAATTAAGGTCTTTATAACTCAACTATGGAAAATACAAAGCTTTCATGAGAAGAAAGGAACATACTTGAATACACTAAGGTCACATATGACCGGTGCATACCGTGTATTTAACATATGCAAAAACTGAAAATCGACATATAAGTAATAAACCGCTACCTATGATGAAGGCAAAGCATGTCACTATATTTAAAAGGTAAAAACGAAATGTTGTGCATGGAGTGTATAGCAATAATTGTAGGCTAGCTTTCTTATTGGGTTACTGCAGCTCATCTTAGCTCGGGGTGATTTCTCCTCCAGTCAGGGACCGGATGTGGATGGGACATAGACTTACAGACAATACTCCCTCTATTAAAAAATATAAGAAATTTTAGCCTTGTGAAACGATTGTATCTATAAGAAATATAAGACATTTTAGCTTTGTGAAACGATTGTATCTATATATATGTCTTTAATGTATATGTTCACTTTGAATCTACACTAGTAGAAAGAGGGCCTTTGGTCCAGCGCCCAAATTCCATCGGTCCCGGTTCGTTTCCGTAATCGGGAGCAATGCCAGGCACCGGTCCCGGTTCATGCCGCTAGGGCATTGGTCCCGGTTCATCTGTAAGCATTGGTCCCGGTTTGTGGCACGAACCGGGACCAATGCCCCCGCGACGCACACGTGGCGCTCTGCGAGGCATTGGTCCCGGTTCATGCCAACAACCGGGACCAAAAACCCCGCGACGGTCAGCAGTCCAGGAATTAATGTAAATTAATTCGGCGCAGAAATTAATTCGAGGCAGAAATTAATTCGAGGTAGAAATTGAATTGATCACTATTTTTGAATAAATCTTTCACGAATTAATCGAGACAAAGGTCTAAATTGAGACATTTTATTATTCGACCACAAATTTTTCCATACAAATAAAGATGCGACTTTATAAATTTCTAGTCGACAACACTTCCGCTGCCGAGCCGTTGTCCTCCGTGCCACCGGCTTCCTCGTCGTTGTCGGACGAAATCTCCACGATTTCGGCGTTGTTCGGGAGACGGAGCTCGTCTGCACGCATAGCGGCGTCGATGGTGGTGTAGATGGTCCGTCCAGGGACGGACCAGAACAACTCCCGCCCTTCTTGATTGCGGCGATCCGGGTGCACCAGGCGTCCGTCCACGAAACGGTTGCCAAGTTTGGCCTTCCGCTCCTTGAATAGCCGGGGCCAATACTCGCTGCCCGCCGCGTACCGGGGCAACGCCCCAATGCACGCGGGCAGTTGGCGGCGATGCTCCGCGATGACGTACTCCATCTCATATCCGCGGGGGTTGAGGAGCGGAGCCACCGGCACACCCCCCTCGATAATGCGAAATCCGACGGGAAGGGTCGCGCGCGGTGACACGAGGATGCCGTAGATCGCAAACTACGCCGCCTCGTAGTGGTTGAGCGTGGGCACCTCCATGACAGCGTGGTGGAGATTGGAGAGGGAGGGGAGGCAAAACGACGGCGCGGTGGAGAGGCAAAGTGGTGGGGTGGAGAGAGACTACAGAGAGGCAGAGGCGATGGTGAAAGCGAGCGCTGTGGCCTCATATTTATGCACGGGGACAACGAAGCGACGGAGGCATTGGTCCCGGTTATTGCCACGAAACGGGACCAAAGCCCCTCCCGCGCGACACGTGGCGGCCCAGCAACGCGCCCCCCACCGAAGTCATTGGTCCCGGGTCGTGCCATTAACCGGGACCAATGACCTGGGTGGGGTGCGAGCTGCTGGGCCGCCACGTGTCGCGCGGGAGGGGCTTTGGTCCCGGTTCGTGGCAATACCCGGGACCAAAAACCCTCCCCTGACTATATATAATCCCAGCCCTTTGCCCACCAAATTTTGTTGGATTGTGTGTGAGGAGTGGGTGCTAGTTTTTTTTTCTTTGATTGCACACAAGGTGTTCGATGAAATGTCCGAGCCACACTTTAGTTCGCACAACACGGTATCCTCGGCTGAGGTTAGCAACCTTATCTTCTTTATCTGTAACTGATACAAAAATATTGCATCTGTCCATGTAGGGTGGTCATTTTACTATTCACGATGTTATTATAATGGTTAATTATTATGACGCAGATCGATGCACGGATGCGATGGATGTATGGCGACCGACGCCATTCCGATTTTATTGCAGGCCTCCATAAATTTATCGATTTGGATAAGGCAAACAAAGTGGATAATTTTATGCCTTGTCCCTGCATCGACTGTCGGAACGTGGCGGAGCACTCTGCCCCGAGAATCCTTCAAAGCCATCTGCTTCGGAGAGGTTTCATGCCCGGATATTATTGTTGGGCCATGCACGGAGAAAGAGGGGTTAGGCTGGAAGAAAATGAAGAAGAGGAAGATGATGACAGCTATCCTATGTCCCCTGAAGAATACGGTGATACTGCAATGGAAGACAATGAAGAAGAGGGAGGCGGCAATGAAGAAGAACAACGGGCATCGGATGAGCCTGCTGATGGTCTTGGTCGGGTCATTTCTGATGCAAAGCAACAATGTGATACAGAAAGGGAGAAGCTTAAGTTGGAGGCCATGCAAAAGGATCACAAAAAGTTGTTGTACCCAAAATGCGAAGATGGCAACACAAAGCTCGGTACCACACTTGAACTGCTGAAATGGAAGGTAGAGACTGGCTTACCTAAAAAGGGATTTGAGAAGTTACTGAAAATAATGAAGCCGAAGCTTCCAAAGGATAACGAGCTGCCCGAGACAACGTACAAAGCAAAGAAGACTATCTGCCCTCTAGGATTAGATGTGGAGAAGATACATGCATGCATTAATGACTGCATCCTGTACCGCGGTGAGAAGTACAAGAATATGGATAAATGCCCGGTATGCAATGCATGTCGATACAAGATCAGACAAGATGACCCTGGTGATGTTGAGGGTGATGACGAGCCCTCCAGGAAGAGGGTTCCTGCTAAGGTTATGTGGTATGCTCCTATAATACCACGGTTGAAACGTCTGTTCAAAAATAAAGAGCATGCTAGGTTGTTGCGATGGCACAAGGAAGATCGTAAGAAAGACGGGAAACTGAGACACCCCGCCGATGGGTCGCAGTGGAGAAACATCGAGAGAAAGTACTCAAACTTTGCAGGTGACGCGAGGAACTTATGGTTTGGTCTAAGTACAGACAACATGAATCCTTTTGGGGAGCAGAGCTGTAGTCACAACACCTGGCCAGTGACTCTATGTATCTACAACCTTCCTCCTTGGTTGTGCATGAAGCGGAAGTTCATTATGACGCCAGTGCTCATCCAAGGACCGAAGCAACCCGGCAACGACATTGATGTGTACCTAAGGCCATTAGTCGATGAACTTTTGCAGTTGTGGGCAGAACCAGGTGTATTGGTGTGGGATGAGCACAAACAGGAGCCATTTGACCTACGAGCGTTGTTGTTCGTAACCATCAATGATTGGCCTGCTCTTAGTAACATTTCAGGACAGTCAAACAAGGGATACAATGCATGCACGCACTGTTTAGATAATACTAAAGGTACATATTTGGATAAATGTAAGAAGGTTGTGTACCTGGGGTGTCGTAAATTTCTTCCGACCAATCATCAAGTAAGAAAGAAAGGCAAGAATTTCAACGGTGAGGCAGATTACCGGAAGAAGCCTAAGCTCCCTAAAGGTGATGATGTATTTGGTATGGAGAAGGACCTAGAAGTAATCTTTGGAAAGGGTCCTGGCGGTCAATTTGTTCCGAAAGACCCCATTACCGGACACACGGCCATGTGGAAAAAGAAATCTATATTTTGGGAGCTTGAGTATTGGAAACACCTAGAGGTCCGTTCTTCAATCGACGTGATGCATGTGACGAAGAATCTTTGCGTGAACCTGCTAGGCTTCCTGGGCGTGTATAGGAAGACAAAAGATACACCAGAAGCACGGGAGGACCAGCAACGTATCAAAGACCCACACAACAAGCATACTGATAAAGGACATAAATACTTAAGTAGCTAAGCTCTTACCAAAGCAGAGAAGGAAATCTTTTTTGAAGTCCTTTACAGTATCAAGGTCCCGACTGGATTCTCGTCAAATATAAAGGGAATAATAAATATGGCAGAGAAAAAATTTCAGAACCTGAAGTCTCATGATTGCCACGTGATTATCACACAGTTGCTTCCGGTTGCATTGAGAGGGCTTCTACCGAAAAATGTTCGATTAGCCATTGTGAAGCTATGTGCATTCCTCAATGCAATATCTCAGAAGGTAATCGATCGAGAAAGTCTGGAAAGGCTACAGAAGGATGTGGTCCAATGTCTTGTCAGTTTTGAGTTGGTGTTACCCCCGTCCTTCTTCAATATTATGACGCATCTCTTAGTTCACCTAGTCGATGAGATTTACATTCTCGGTCCTGTATTTCTGCACAATATGTTCCCCTTCGAAAGGTTCATGGGAGTCTTAAAGAAATATGTTCGTAACCGTGCTAGGCCAGAAGGAAGCATCTCCAAGGGCTATGGAACAGAGGAGGTCATTGGGTTCTGTGTAGAATTTCTTCATGACCTTAAGCCGATTGGTGTTCCTGAATCACGGTATGAGGGGAGACTGAGTGGAAAAGGCACGCTAGGAAAGAAAGCAATGATATTTAGGGACGGACATTCTTTGAATCAAGCACACTACATAGTTCTCCAAAGTTCTACCTTCGTGGCTCCGTATATCGAGGAACACATGAATGTTGTACGCTCCAAGTTCCCGGGGAAGGATGACTACTGGATTAAAAAAAATCACATGGAGACTTTCGACACTTGGTTGCAATTACATCTCATGAATGACACCACTATTGGAGATCAGCTCTACTTGTTGGCCACGACACCATCTGCGACTGTATTGACTTTCCAAGGGTACGAGATAAATGGGAATACATTTTACACGATTGTCCAAGATAAAAAGAGCACCAACCAAAACAGTGGTGTCCGCTTTGATGCAACATGCGAGAATGGGAAAAAGGACACATACTATGGTTACATAGAGGAGATATGGGAACTTGACTATGGACCTACTTTTAAGGTCCCATTGTTTCAGTGCAGTTGGGTCAACATGAATGGAGAAGGGGTAAAGGTAGACCAGCTGTACGGAATGACAACAGTGGATCTCAAGAATCTTGGTTACAGAGACGAACCATTCGTCCTAGCCAATGATGTGACTCAGGTTTTTTATGTGAAGGACATGTCCTCTAGACCGAAAAAAGAAAAAATAAGGAAACGAATACATCAGACGATGAGCCCAGGCGTCACATAATTCTTTCGGGGAAAAGAAACATCGCGGGAGTCGAGGACAAGACAGACATGTCAGCAGATTATGATAAGTTTGATGAAATTCCGCCTTTCACCGTGAAAACTGACCCAAGCATCCCGTTAAGCAAAGAAGATGCTCCATGGTTACGGCGTAAGAAGCGATCATAGGCAAGGGATCGACATACGCGACGAAGGATTCATATCCTAAACCCAAAACCCTATGTAAATCTATGTAATGTATGGAAACTTTATGTGATGTATCGAAACTTTATGTAATGGAGTCTTTCACGGGCTTCCAGGGAAATTTTTTCCAAGGTGGAGCTTCCGAAGATGCCGTAGGGCGTGTGCACCAATGACATCTTCGAGAAGCTCCGCCATGGGAGATTTCGCAACCCTTTCCCCAACACTGTTAGAGGAGATGGAGTCTTTCACGGGCTTGCAGGGAAATTTTTCCGAGGCGGAGCTTCCGAAGATGCCGTAGGGCATGTGCACCAACGACATCTTCGAGAAGCTCCGCCATGAGAGATTTCTCAACCCTTTCCCCAACAATGTTAGAGGAGATGGAGTCTTTCATGGGCTTGCAGGGAAATTTTTCTGAGGCGGATCTTCCGAAGATGCCGTAGGGCGTGTGCACCAAAAACATCTTCGAGAAGCTCCGCCACGGGAAATTTCCCAACCCTCCATCCAT
Organism: Avena sativa; assembly: GCA_916181665.1. Lineage (NCBI taxonomy): Eukaryota > Viridiplantae > Streptophyta > Magnoliopsida > Poales > Poaceae > Avena > Avena sativa. The sequence goes on along the minus strand of OV702288.1, from coordinate 454,118,376 downwards.
GGGGATGAAACTCTCTCTACCTATGTTGGCTTGTTGAGCTGCTTGCCATGGCGTATCGATGGTCCTTTTATAGGCACGGCGCCGCTTCTACTTTGTCTTGTTCCTCCGACAGGGCGTCATGCGCTACATGCTTTATCTCATCGAGCAGTGCGTCCACCCACACGTCCTTATCCCGCCGACAGCTTTAGTCTCGCTTGCACCCACCAGCCGGGACTAAAGGTTACCCACGTGTCCTTATCCCACCGACAACTTTACTCTCGGTTGCACCCACCAGCCGGGACTAAAGTTTACCCACGCGTCCTTATCCCATCGACAGCTTTAGTCTCGGTTGCACCCACCAGCCGGGACTAAAGGTTACCCACGCGTCCTATCCCACCAGCATCTTTAGTTTCGGTTGCACCCACCGGCCGGGACTAAAGGTTACCCAAGATGCACATGTGTGCACAATATGGGCACATTATCACAAACTATGCCCTGATTCTAGCCATAACATTGGTGGTTTGACCTAAATGCCATGAAACCTCGAACATGATAGGTCATTTTGTGAAGGATTTTTTATGATGTTTGCAATTTTTCAAGTTCAATATTTTTCCTTGCAACTGTGACACATAATATGACACCACGCGAAGGTTTCACATTGTTTGGATCATTTTTGAATTTCTTATGCCCGTTTCAAACTATATTCAAAACGGCGGGCATGAAGCTTCTTAGCCCGGGGTTGAGCCTCGCTGAACTTGAAGTGGATCTCTGATGAAATAACATGTTGTGAACCTATAAATGATTTTTATTTAAAATTCACAAGCATTATATCATGTACTTGTAGTTCAAATCTTGGCAACCTCCTGCCGATTCGGCAGGAATTTGTCTTTTTCATGAGGGATGGACAGAAAGGTTCCAGATACACCGGTTGGGAAATTGTCCATATAAGGTGGTATAGTATTTTTGAAAAATGGTTTGGTACCAATGCCAAACTTTAATTTGGTGGTTGCTTCACAGAATACCCCGATTTCGGCACCTCAAAAATGGAAATTGGCTTTTTCGTGTGTCGAAAGGGAAAACTTCCTCCTGCAACATCGTAAGCCATCCCAAGATGCACATGTGTGCACAATATGGGCACATTATCACAAACTATGCCCTGATTCTAGCCATAACATTGGTGGTTTGACCTAAATGCCATGAAACCTCGAACATGATAAGTCATTTTGTGAAGGATTTTTTATGATGTTTGCAATTTTTCAAGTTCAATATTTTTCCATGCAACTGTGACACATAATAGGACACCACACGAAGGTTTCACATTGTTTGGATCATTTTTGAATTTCTTATGCCCGTTTTAAACTATATTCAAAACGGCAGGCATGAAGCTTCTTAGCCCGGGGCTGAGCCTCGCTGAACTTGAAGTGGATCTCTGATGAAATAGCATGTTGTGAACCTATAAATGATTTTTTTAAAAATTCACAAGCATTATATCATGTACTTGTAGTTCAAATCTTGGCAACCTCCTACCGATTTGGCAAGAATTTGTCTTTTTCATGAGGGATGGACAGAAAGGTTCCAGATACACCGGTTGGGAAATTGTCCATATAAGGTGGTATAGTATTTTTTAAAAATGGTTTTGTACCAATGCCAAACTTTAATTTGGTGGTTGCTTCACAGAATAGCCCGATTTCGGCACCTCAAAAATGGAAATTGGCTTTTTCATGTGTCGAAAGGGAAAACTTCCTGCTGCAACATCGTAAGCCATCCCAAGATGCACATGTGTGCACAATATGGGCACATTATCACAAACTATGCCTTGATTCTAGCCATAACATTGGTGGTTTGACCTAAGTGCCATGAAACCTCGAACATGATAGGTCATTTTGTGAACGATTTTTTATGATGTTTGCAATTTTTCAAGTTCAATATTTTTCCTTGCAACTGTGACACATAATATGACACCACGCGAAGGTTTCACATTGTTTGGATCATTTTTGAATTTCTTATGCCCGTTTCAAACTATATTCAAAACGGCGGGCATGAAGCTTCTTAGCCCGGGTTGAGCCTCGCTGAACTTGAAGTGGATCTCTGATGAAATAGCATGTTGTGAACCTATAAATGATTTTTTTAAAATTCACGAGCATTATATCATGTACTTGTAATTCAAATCTTGGCAACCTCCTACCGATTCGGCAGGAATTTGTCTTTTTCATGAGGGATGGACAGAAAGGTTCGAGATACACCGGTTTGGAAATTGTCCATATAAGGTGGTACAGTATTTTTGAAAAATGGTTTGGTACCAATGCCAAACTTTAATTTGGTGGTTGCTTCACAGAACACCCTGATTTCGGCACCTCAAAAATGGAAATTGGCTTTTTCGTATGTCGAAAGGGAAAACTTCCTCCTGCAACATCGTAAGCCATCCCAAGATGCACATGTGTGCACAATATGGGCACATTATCACAAACTATGCCCTGATTCTAGCCATAACATTGGTGGTTTGACCTAAATGCCATGAAACCTCGAACATGATAAGTCATTTTGTGAAGGATTTTTTATGATGTTTGCAATTTTTCAAGTTCAATATTTTTCCATGCAACTGTGACACATAATAGGACACCACACGAAGGTTTCACATTGTTTGGATCATTTTTGAATTTCTTATGCCCGTTTTAAACTATATTCAAAACGGCAGGCATGAAGCTTCTTAGCCCGGGGCTGAGCCTCGCTGAACTTGAAGTGGATCTCTGATGAAATAGCATGTTGTGAACCTATAAATGATTTTTTAAAAAATTCACAAGCATTATATCATGTAATTGTAGTTCAAATCTTGGCAACCTCCTACCGATTTGGCAAGAATTTGTCTTTTTCATGAGGGATGGACAGAAAGGTTCCAGATACACCGGTTGGGAAATTGTCCATATAAGGTGGTATATTATTTTTTAAAAATGGTTTTGTACCAATGCCAAACTTTAATTTGGTGGTTGCTTCACAGAATAGCCCGATTTCGGCACCTCAAAAATGGAAATTGGCTTTTTCGTGTGTCGAAAGGGAAAACTTCCTCCTGCAACATCGTAAGCCATCCCAAGATGCACATGTGTGCATAATATGGGCACATTATCACAAACTATGCCCTGATTCTAGCCATAACATTGGTGGTTTGACCTAAGTGCCATGAAACCTCGAACATGATAGGTCATTTTGTGAAGGATTTTTTATGATGTTTGCAATTTTTCAAGTTCAATATTTTTCCTTGCAACTGTGACACATAATATGACACCACGCGAAGGTTTCACATTGTTTGGATTATTTTTGAATTTCTTATGCCCGTTTCAAACTATATTCAAAACGGCAGGCATGAAGCTTCTTAGCCCGGGGCTGAGCCTCTCTGAACTTGAAGTGGATCTCTGATGAAATAGCATGTTGTGAACCTATAAATGATTTTTTAAAAATTCACAAGCATTATATCATGTACTTGTAGTTTAAATCTTGAAAAGTTTTTTAAAATGCCAAATTATGCAATAAATATTTTGTTAATGCAATTTTAATTGTAAATAGTACAATTGTATAGTTCATATAAAAATATTTGAAAACAGAAAATGGTTTTTGATTAGTTATTTAAATTGAGCACTTTTCCTGTTAAAAGTTTTTTAAAATTCCAAATTATGCAATAAATATTTTGTTAATGCAATTTTAATTGTAAATAATACAATTGTATAGTTCAAATAAAAATATTTGAAAACAGAAAGTGGTTTTTGATTAGTTATTTAAATTGAAGCACTTTTCTTGTTAAAAGTTTTTTTAAATTCCAAATAAATAATCATCTTAAATTGAAACATATTATTAATTAAAGAAGAAACAAATTTGAAAATGACGGAAAGACCAAAAGGTTTGCCAAAATCTGAAAAAACGGGTCAACGATCCCGGTTCGTCCCACGAACCGGGACCGATGATCCTGGATGCGCGTGCTGCCATTAACACGCCTTTGGTCCCGGTTGTTGGCACGAACCGGGACCGTTGATCCTTTGGTCCCGGGTGGTAGGACTAACCGGGACCAAAGGCCGTGCACGTGGCAGCATAGCAACGCTCGTGCCCCAGACCTTTGGTCCTGGTTGGTGGCACGAACCGGGACCGTTGGTCCTTTAGTCCCGATTATTGGGATGACCCGGGACCAATGGTCTGTACAGTTAGCAGCCCCGGCCTTCCTCCTCCCCAACTCCCCCAATTCACAAAGCACATCGACGCGCGGCTAAGGAAAATTTGCGGCGGAGCAAAATCACGCCGGTAGGCTGCCCAAATCTAGAGCGGCCGCTTCACGTCGTCGACACCCGTCGCCGAGCGCCACTGTCCGCCGCCGCGAGCAGGCAAGGAAGCTCCGCCTCGCTGCAATTGACCCACCTTCCCCGACTCCGGCCGCCGCGTTCTCCACTGATTCCGGCAGCGCCCGGCCTCCTCCGGCCTCGCCGCACCCTCCATCGGCCTCTTGGTGAGCCACTGGTTCTCCAGCACCACTCCTACGTCTCCCTCCCTTACTATATTGTCCTCCCCACGAGCACCTACCGCCGCCGGCCGCCGGCCACTGTCAAACGGCTTGCTCCGGTGCACTTCCGTAGCGGCGCCACCCGTTTTAGGTAGCCCGCGACGCGCTGGTTCGAACCGGGACAGTGGCGTCACCCCGTGCGCTTCTCTCCGCCGTCTTCCACCACCGCCTGGCAGTTCGCCGGCGAGCCTACGTGGCACCACGGTGGCGTCGACGTGGCGTCGCGTGTGCGTGACGTGGGCGCTGACCAAGCCCCGCCAGCGTGGCATCTGAGGTGGCTTGGGCCCTCGCGTCATTCTCTGTGGCTAGTTTAGCCGCGGAGAAAACAAAACCCACCCCGAGCTGACGTCATAATGACGCAGTAAAAGTTTAATATTTGTTTAAATAATTTCATAAAAGAGTTTAATCTTATAAATTCAATAACTAATTATTTCTAAGTCAGAAAAATATGTATAATATATCAAAATATTCAGAAAAATGAGATCTACACAATAGACTCATAATCATGCATTGTTCAACAACTTTAATTACAAGTTTAATAAGAGATTGAAATCAACCCCTCGTAGGTGATTTTGGGGTCTCTCCTGTACTAGGGTTTGGACCCTTCGGATCCCACTTAAATTGCCAAGCATGTCTTAGGGTTAAATTTCAACTATGTTTAACTTGTCATATCATTATCGATGCCATGTGTTAATTGTTTAACTTGCAGATACTATGGATCCAACACATCACGAAAACATCCTCCATGGGATGATCTGCGAAAATGAAGATATCGATATCGATGTCACGAGTGAGTTTCTGAACGATTCCGGTCAGGGAGATGAGTCTCTCAATCAAGGAGACGGCTCCGGTGAGGTAGAAGCCGAAGCCTGGGACAGGGGAGAAGCCGATAAGGAAGAAGGCGACGGCTCCAGCGGAACCTTAAATCTCGCAAACACCGGCGAGGTGTATATATGTATTTTTGTAATTAAAATGCTGCTGTCTATATATACATGCATATGTTAACACTCTTTCTTCTTTTAGCCCTCCGGATCGAGAACTTCTTCCATAAGAACGAAACGAGGCCCAATAAAAAAGTTGGATGACACTATGAGGTATAGGATCAACGTGGTCGGTGTAGATGGCGAACCGCAAGCTCCCGTCGATGTCGCAAGAAAATTTGTCAAGCAATGCGGAGTTCTTGTGAGGGACTACATCCCGATCACCGTTCAAGAATGGAATCGGCCAATCGGCGGTGGAGTCCCGTATGTCGGCGATAACGCCAAAGATAAGCTTTTTGACAAGCTCATGACTAATTTCCTCCCGCCGGAACCATATGTGACTCCAGATGAGGAGGAGAGAGCAAGAAGGGAGCTTGTGCAAAGAGTCAAGAAGTTTGCTCTCAGCAAGATGGCCGATGCATTCAAAAACTGGAAGAAGAAACTGTACCATAACTTTGTCAAGGTAGAGAAGACTCCGAATTTCAATGAAGCCGGGTATGCTAAGTTAAGACACCAGTGGGAGGATTTTGTGAAGTATAAGACATTGGAGAAAGCTAAGGAAAGGTCTAGAATAAATACGGAGAACGCTGCTAAGAAACTGTACCATCATAACATGGGGTCTGCTGGCTACGTCGGTTGCATGCCTAAGTGGGATGCACTTGAGGTCAATTACATAGCTTCCGGGATCAGACCAGAGCCCGCAACATGGACACCACGGGCGAGAAACTGGTTTTACGGCCATGGGGACATGTTGGACAAAGAAGGGAGGGCAATATATAATCAGAAACACAAAGATGATCCCCTACTGCCCATCAACGATATTAGAAATGCAGTAGATGATGTTGCAGTGGGACGGTTCGTTCCCGATAGAGAGAACGACGAGCTCACACGGGCCCTTAAAATCCTGAACACGACGGATGAGCACGAGGCACACCAGGCTCCAAGCCGTGGAAGGTTGCCTTCCCCCCAGAAATGAAGAGATATCCCGATAAAAGCCATCAGAGGAGAAATGAAAGGGAGGCAGCTGAGAAAGCGGCCGCTGCAGACCGGCTGCGTAATGTAGAAGAAGCATTAAAGCGGCACCAGGATCAACTCGACATACTTAGCCAGCAAGGTACTAGCGGCTAATCTCAGCGGCACGTGGTAGAAGCTGCATTCGAGGGTACCAGCGCCCCATCGAATAAGAAAAGCAGCGTCACTTCCACGCAGCTCCATCATGTTGATGATGATGCACCGACGACATCTCCTCCTAAATGCTACCCAGTGGATGATATCACGGAGACAACCGCTTGTGAGCTAAAGGTGCAGGTTATGAACTTAAGGGTGACGACGGCGGTCGGCATGGCGGTACCAATTGGGCCTAACCCAACTTGGCATTGCAGACCGGTTCCAAAAGGGTACGCTGTCGTCACGGTGGATGAGGTGAAGGAAGATTTTGAGGAGCTGAAGCTAGACCACCCTGCAGGGGAAGATATGGAGCTTACTCAACTAGGAGAAGCCAAAGGGGGGACTATTCTATGGCTAAGGAGCGCATCATGCTTCCAAATTATGTGCCGCCAAGGCCACCCACTCCTCAGAGCAGCAATCCACCTTCGCCGCCACCTCACCATTCTCCAGCGCAACCGTCGCCTTCACCGCCTCACCGCTCAGCGCAACCGTCTCCATCGCCGCCTCAGCCGTCTCCACCGCCGCGTCAGCCGTCTCCGTCCCCTGAGCCTTAGAGACAAAAGCGGAAGTATACTAAGGGGGGCAGCACCACCAGCAGCAGCAAGAGCACATTCTGATCACCGAAACGGAAGCAATCGTCCCTCCCAGGAGTACCTCATCAGAATATGAAGAAGCTACCTTGCGAGAAGACAGATGAGGAAACTGATGCGGCCGCAGCTGCCCATTATGAAAAGTGGAAGATTGATATGGCTAACAAGAAAAAGCCGATAGAGGCATTTTTCCCGGTCACCGCAGAAGATAAAGCCAAAGCAGCCGCGCTTAAGATTCAGCTTCACCAACCCATATAGCTCATATCAGACTATAATCGCTCTATTACCAAGTCGGCTGAGGCAAAAGAGCGAAGAGTCGGGAAAGAAGTTTCCCAGCTCGGACAACAGAAAAATCAATCGATCGAACCGCTCAAAGTGTACGATACCAATGAGTGGATGATCCAGGAGCGGCATGATCCGAACATTGATCTGGAGTTTGTTCGACTGTACGGAGAAAAAGCCCAATTATATGGACTGTCTATTACTGAGTACATGAGCCGCATGCATGAGTTCGAGGGGTACCAAGAAACAGCATACGTGTACCAGTACGGGGCTCCTCTCGTCAAACCCGAGTTAGTCAAAGATCTACCAACAAAAATGCGAAGATTGCATAAATGGTACATCCAAGCCTGTGCCGATTCCAAAAACTGGATCTATGCTGCATATAAACACCATCATTACGTTCATGGAGATGGCTTCATACTGATTGAATTTCCAGAATTATTTCAGTTTTACCAACAAGACGCCCTCGACAAAGCTATCGTTAGTGCCTATTGTTTGTAAGTATTATTAATTTATGTAATTAAGTCTTTCTAGCTCATCTCATTTGTTGCTTGTATAATCTTACTAATCACTATACTAATTATATATGCAGAATGAAGATTTAAGAATGCAACAAAGGACAAATCTATGACGTTGGGTTTGTTGACTGTAATTTCGTTCATGAAGTTACTCTAAAAACAAATCCCAAAGAGACAGAGGATAACTTGTTCCAAGCGTTGAAGTATTTCAGCAACAGAAGGGAAATACTATTTCCTTACAATGTTGCGTGAGTGTTACTGTCTTGTACACATTCTATTTTCGATTACTCGATGTTAAGCGTATAATTGACTCGTGTTATATTTTGTTAGTGTGTCAAGCTTCCACTATATTCTCTTAATCATTTCTGTTGACACCGGAGTAGTAAAAGTCCTGGACTTGAAACACACACCATTAGAAAAGTGGGCGGACATGCAGGAATGCCTCCAGAGGGCTTGGAAACGGTTCACCGCCAAAACTAGGGGTGTTTAGAAGCCAGAGCTTACATTTCAACCATTGACTATAAGTACTACTTGCTAGATCCACGCATCTCTTTGATTCTAGTTTCAATACCACCATTATCATGCTTGATTATTATTTTGATTGAACTCCGTTCTCGTAAAGTGCTTGAGGCAAGAAGCCGGGAATAACTTATGTGGATACTATGTCTGCGAGTTCATTCGCCAGACGACCAAAGAGAAGGGGGCAGACCGGAACATCAAAAAAATTGAAGTACGATAAACAATAATCACAACTTTATTTTATTACCACCAATTGTGTTTAGTTTCATTCATATATATTGATCCCCATCTTTATATTAGATCGAACAGATGTGGGACGGTCTTCTATCACAAGAACGCGTGCAAGCAATTCAAGAGAAAATTGTCGGATTCTTGTTAGAACAAGTCATAGATCTGAAAGGAGAATACTATTACCCACTTCATTTGAAAGGGTGAAGTGTATAAAAAAAGTGTAAATTAGATCAAATTCGTGTGAGAGTATCGTTTGTAATTATAATATGTTTTGACCAAGAAGACGGATGAGACGGTGTATATATTTGTGATCATGCATGATGTGTAATATATATATCGTGGTTTCGTTATTGCTGTATATATGTAGTACCATTAAATTTATAAAAAAAATCTTGCCGCGGCAGAAAAATAGCCCGAAATCCTGCCGCGGCAGAAAAATAGCCCGAAAATCCTGCCGCGGCACAAAACCCTGCCGCGGCACAGAGACCAACGATCCCGGTTTGTGCCAAGAACCGGAACCAATGATCCACCCCCGCCCGTCTCTGGCGCTGCCACGTGGGGACCCATTGGTCCCGGTTTTTCCCACGAACCGGGACCAATGATCCACCCCCCCTCGTAGCTCGTCCGCCCACGTGGAGACCCATTGGTCCCGGTTCATGCGCGAACCGGGACTAGCATTAGTCCCGAGTGATTGGTCCCGGTTCTGGAACCAGGACAAATGGCCCTTATGAACCGGGACTAGAGGCCATTTTTCCACCAGTGCTATACCTAAAATACGTTTAGATACATTCGTTTCACAAAGCTAAAACGTCTTATATTTCTAGAAGGAGGGAGTATATCTGTTTCATGCACCAGGTTTGGGTGTAGTATCTAGATCTTACTGGCTACAACATAAATATGACTAGGGCCATATCTTCCCGATGTCACCGAAGACATTGGAGGAATATGTTTTCCAATCTCAACGATCATGTTTTCTCCAATGCCAAGGATGACAACGGGAAGAATACACCCTGGTGGAAATTTATAAGTGTTGTAGGAATTACTACCTCTTTTCGAGTTAGGCTTGGTAGTAGGGCTGCGTCGGTGTAAACGTGATTAAGCAACGTCTTTCTAATGTCACCAACGACATCGAGCAACATGCAGGCGTGTTGCCAATGCGTATGTACTCCATTTTCATCCTATACTGGTGGAGGCGCATGTTTCACATTGCTAATCAAAATTGGTTGAAATATCATGATATCGACTAGGCGAGGGTGAATAGACTATTATATAAACTAGTTGAATGCCCGTGCATTGCTACGGGCTAGAAAATGCAAATAAAAATAATGAACCGGTCAATTTATTAATGTGTGAGAGGTTATGAGCTCGTGGTGTTTCCCCATCTCTTTAACAATAGGTGTGCCCTTCCTCTTATTTGTGGAACGGCTTCCTCCATATGGCTATTGGCTATGCTATTGTCACTTCTTTGGCCATCTTATGGTAAACCCTTCTCCAATTTGGGTAAATCAAAGCGTGTGGCATGGTTGTTGTGGCCTTCCTCATTACTATCACCTTCCATCGCATTCTGGGCTCACCACAATAGGACAATGATAGGATGGCAATATATAGAAATCGCAACATTCGTATCCCGTCGCGTTCTGCAACAACATCAAGAGTAAGATAGGAAATTGTTGGCTCTGCTTTCACACTCTAGCCACTAAGGCAAGCTCTTCCTTTGCCTCCGTGTCTCCTGCTGATCAGCGTGTATCTACATCTAGTCATACCTCGAGCAGGTTTCAAAAAGACGGACAAGAAAATTTTAACCCCAAGCCAAGGCAATCTTTAGTTTTTCTACAATTCAGAATTCTTTCAGGTGTAAGGAATGACCTGAATGTAGTACCGTAAGAGGATGAAGGAGGAGAGACACGTGTGGTGCATATTGGTGAAAGAATGACATGTCTTTCGAGGAAAATTATTCAATAAGTGACATAATTCATCAAAGTTTGAGAAATTGCAAGGAGGTTTATCTAAAGAGGTCTTTTGTTCTTCATAGCTAGTCTTGAGAATAGTAGAACCAGTAAATAATTTTGTTTGACACTTTAGAATGCACGATAAAAAGACTATCCAATAGATTTGTATAACGTGGAGATGGATTCAATCCATCGTGTTGCCTTTCCAAAAAGCTAGATAGTCGTACAGTCTTCAGAACTTAGGAGATCCTAGGTGAACACACTGAATGATTCGATCAATATTAGCAGCATCTTTTCCTAATCTGTCCTGGCCCTTGCACCTTGAATATAACCAAGACTAACCTCTATTGTAAAATAAATGGTACTCTTCTAAAAACTTCTCAGAACGCTTCTATTTGAACTTGCAAACAATAAGAGTTAATAAAGTCAATGTGCTTTGTTGTTGGTTGGATGCCCATTTTTTCCTGACGACACCGGTGTCGATTATAAGCGAGTAAGTGACATGCATCGGGTTCGGTGTTTGGCTGAAGATGGATCTGCCATTCTGGCATCATACCTGCAGGCTCAACTACACTTGCTACAGTCAGCTTCACAAACATAAACACAATCATGCCGAATTTCCGATGCACCCTACACGAACACTTGTAATCACATCATCCTAAATAAAGTCATACCAGGCGGCCAATTGGAGGACTTCCGACTGCAGTAACACAACATACAACTATACAAAAGCATAGCCAATTGATTGAGTTGGTCCACTACAACACCCTCTCTCTAAACTCGTACAAACTTGTATCCAAACCTGTATCCAAACAGGGTATAGGAATACAGAACGGCATGTATAAACATACGATCTCGACCCGTCTTCGTCTCCGCGCCAGCCATAATCATCACTACCGCCGCCGCCGCTGCCTCCGGGCATCGTCAGAACCGCCGTCCCTGCTGCCAGACTGTCCGGCGCACGAGAAGCCGGTGTGTCCAGCCCTGCCAGACTGTTCGGTGCACGAGAAGCCGGTGTGTCCGGCCTTTGAATTTTTCTGCTACCACCTCTTTAGTAATATTTGACTTGATAAAGTCAGTTAATTTTTTCCAAATAGCATTGAATTTTCTGTCTTATATATGAAATGGTACTATCCAATGTGCACTGTTTACAAATTTATTTGTCATGCTGATTGCTTTAGTTCTTTATGTCTCGATGATTCACTATATGATGTTGAGGTGTAGTTTTCAGACCGATAGGATATAAGTTATTAGCCGTCATGGAAAAGTATACGTCCATAGAAATAGTTTCCGAAGATGTGTACGGGCAAGTTTTTTTTTCTGCCGGACGGTCTGTTTACAGAGGCTGGACACCGACACCAATTTTTCGGCCGACCGGCCGGCTAAGTGGCCAGACGTAAGTACGTTTGAAAAGGATATTTTGTGGCAAGTTTTTTCACCGTGGGACAAGTTTTCTTACTTGTCAACATGTCCGGAAACATGTTCGGCTGCACCCAGGTGCTCCTGTTAAAACTTCGTAGTTCGGTACTACACGACAGACAAGACGCCGGACAAGTGCCCAGACAAACCGCCGGACTATCCGGCCGATAGCCAGACTCAGATCCGAACTGTCCTATGGGTCGCTGCCAAGCTTACCCGTCACCCCGCCGCCAAGTCTGCGCGCCGCCGCCATGGGCCTTGCCCTATCCAGGCATGTGCTGGCCAGGCCGAGTCATCGGCTTTTCGGATACGACTGCCACCACTGCCAGCTTGCAGAGCTCGTGGACACTGCCGTTGCCGGCGATGATCCGATCCGACCGTCACCACTACCACCTCGCGGCCACGGCCATGGCCGGCGATGATCTAGCGTACATGCATACCTTTTTTTCTTTTACGAACATACGTAATGGTACAAATAGGGATGGCACCCGCCGGGTTCGGGGCTAGGTCCGGCTGCCCCATACCCGCCCCGTTTAATTTGTCGGGTTTCATCTTTTACCGGACCCGTGACCCAGCCGGGTTCGGGGCCCCAACGGGTACCCGCCAGCGCATGAGACGAGAGCGAGAGCGGCGCATGCAGGAAGAAAATGATGGGATATTGGGGACGGGGTTGGCCGAAATGGGCGTGTGCTTGTGTGTGTTGTCCCCGGGACTCCATATTCCATCGCGTGCATGTGATTTATGCTGTGTGCGTGCGTGGCCGCGTGTGACGTGTGGTTAGGCATAGGATTATTAGGGATAGGATTAAGGCTTAGAGCGGGTTTACGGGTCTACGGGTATGGGTTTGCGACCTCCAGCCCCGCCCCATTAGATGGCGGGCCTATTTTTTTACCAAACCCTCCTCGTTTAAGGCGGGTACCCATCGGTTTTGCGGGTTTCGGGTCTCCATTTCCATCCCTAGGTACAAATATGTTTATTAGAAAGACGGATTTTGTACGGGGCTACGTATACATGGCTATACTAACTACGATGGCGTCAAGCGATCTGAGTCGTCCATGTGTTTAAAAATACAAGAGTTTGTACGAGTTTAAGGGGAGGGGTTGTACTGAATTAGAGGCCTTGTCTTAATATTGTCAACGATGAATTTCTTCCAGAATCTGATCCCTTCAACAAAGGGTTAAACCAGAACCATATGGATGCTGTAGTGGTGCATGCCGAGAACATGGACCGACATCAATGAGATGGCGCGTACTTCGTCGGACACCTCGACGGCGAGCCTGACGAGCCAAAAAACCCATCCTCGTGCCATGCTGCGGCACAGCCTGGCATTAGCAGTACCGGTTGAGCTCCGCGGTAGGACTTCTGGCGCCGAAGCTCCTGAAGAGGACGTGCACGTCTGGGTGAAAGGAGGCAAATAATAAATGGTTATAATTGTCATATTTCAATTAATTTGTAATAGTTTTATATTGTGCTATAACTATCTCAAATGGAAACATTGGTACATGTGTGGTATGAAACAAACCAAGTTCCTAGTAGCCTCTATTCAACTAGTTCATTGGTCAGATCCGGTTTCCTGATCATTGTGCTATGAAACAAAAAGCAAACTGACAATGAAGTCATACCATTGGTGAATGATGTGATAGAATTACCCAAAGATTGCGACAAGATCAAGTCACAAAGTTCATTGTTGTAATAGTTAGAAACGTAGTCTCCTTCTCCTAAGACCGTGAGACCATATCAATCACTGTTACCCGAGAGTACTTAGATAACATCAAACGTCACACAGTTACACGGTGATCATAAAGATGTGTTCAGTTATTGAGAGGGGCAGGTAGAGGCATTATGTGTTAAGAGCGGGATTTGTTCACCCACGTGATGGGTAAGATACATACGGACGACTTGGTGAGATTACATCTATAAATGTTGCAACATGTGGCTAGGTCACGGGGATGTAATATCGTGGTAACAAGTAAAACAGAACTTATCGGTAACAAAGATTGAACAAGGTATGTGATACCAATGATCAGGTCTTGGACAAGTCATATCAGAGAAACAAAAGGAATTGGACTCGAAGTTTTATGGTTCAAACCACATTATCATCATGTAATGCATAGGAGTCGTTATGGGCATCCTGGTCCCGCTATTCATCATTGAGGGGATCATGTCTGTGTCATTCCCGAGCCATGGAGAAATACACCTAAGGGTACGATGAGCTAGAGATCATCTCTAAAGTTGGAATCACCATATGAAAGAGAAAAGAAAACCATAAAAGTTTCGTGAGAGAACCAGAATAGTTCCAAAGTCGTTCGGAGGAAATCGAAAGGGAAACAAAAGGTGCTTCGGGTCAAATCGGATTTTATAATATGTATTTACATATTAATTAATGTAATTAATATTAAATATAATATTAAAATCTAATTTTCAAGGGTATTCCACTAATGAGCCAACTGCCTAGGGAAAAAGGGCCCATGAGGGAAAACCGCAAGAGAGAAGGGCAAAGGGGCAAGGCCTAGCCGCCACATGGGTCCCACCCAGCCAGCCTTGGGATGTGGACGGGGTGGGGCCCACCCCTGGCCGGCCATCCCATGGTTCTCTAGGGCCCATGACATCGGGATTTTTTATTTGCGGCCCGAAAGTTCCTGGGCGAGTGCACCGCGGTACCCAAGTTGTCTGTAATTGTGGTGTTTCGTAAACTTAGGCTGCCAACTACTGAGAGTGGCCATTTCGCGGCAAACTCATCTCGCCCCTGCCAAATTTAAACATTCCGTTAAACTGCCCCGTGAAGTAGATGGTCAGGACCCACATGTCGGTCATCTGTCCGTGATGCGAGCGCCAACGCGGCAACCTCTTAGGCAAATCGAGGAACTGTGTGGATTAGATGCGTTGACCAATTTCACAAATCCATTCCCTCCTTTCCCCTAGCACCGACAGCGTCGAATCCACCCTCCAGGCAGAACGATCCCTTCAGACATTTGACTTCCGGTGCCAAGTTGCCGCGCCTAGTTGCTACGCCCATTCGCTGATCCCGAGCTCCAATAGCGCATGCAGTAGCTGTCGTTGCGAGGCTCTAGCCCGCCTCCACCGCCGACGAGCTGAGCAACTCGGAGGATGGCAGATCCTAGTACCAATGAAGAAGAAGTTCTGGCTACATGCGGGTGAGCTACACTTCTCTTTGCTATTCGCACTAATTATGACTACTAGCTGGCTACTGAACCTAAAATTGTTTGTTAGCCCAACGCTAACAAACATATTTTGTCCATAATTTTCTGTCTAGTGGGATCTCCGTGGACCACCCTTACCTGATTACGGTAGCCCTCTTCAGGTACGACTCTAAATTAGCAAGGGTGAAGGCCAAGTGGTATGGACACCATTGTATCACGATGGAAGAAGCGCCTACGCAGATCTACACTATCCCTGGTATGGTTGCTGCTCTACGTAATCATGATGAAATATGGCCGAAGCAGACTGCAAAGTTCAGCTTCATGGATGAACGAGGCATCATGGTTCCTCTAACATGTGACAGTCAGCTAATTGGGTTGATGAAAAGCTATGCTTCAGCTTGCATGTTTGAGCTGAATTGTGATGTAGTGGATGTGGAAGCTGCTGCAACTGGGAGTCGCCCTTCTATTCTTGGACAGGGTGGTCACTCAAACCCATTTAGCTCCTAGTAAGCAAAAGTCTCTTGGGGTTCACATGGTTGTGTTGAATTGTAATTTTTGTTTTATTTACTCTGTAGATATTGGGCAGTTGTTGGGGGGATACCCCCGGGTAGGGTCACGCCAGGGTATAAAGGCCGAGTTAGCCGAGGTACGACACGATCAAAGCAAGTGCATGCCGGGTCTCCTCAAGGAAAGCCGACTTACGAAGTAACCCGGCACGTGGGGCAACTCACTAGCATTAACCCGACCGACATAAAATATATGCCGGCCACATTTGCATGTCTATTACGCAGGTACCCTCATAGCCGGGTTAGCCATGTGCTAGCCGGACTATCATTTGGCTTCCAAGAGAAGGAAGGAATCTCCCGCTGGTCAAAAGGTGGCCTTTGCTAGCTGTAGCATGAGCGAAACAAAGCAGAGGGAAGGACTAGCGGGGCAGGGGCGACCAAGATGACACGGGCAATGTCGGCTAACATAGACCGTGTCAATTTGACGCTTAAAGGCAAGGTTTACGCAGTGGGTTACCTCTAGGGTCCGGACGAACCGTTAAAGAGAATAAAGAAGCATCTAGCTTTAACCAAGGGGCATATTCGGGGAATATGCTGCCACGTGTGCCCTAACTTTTTAACCCGGTCTCCCTTATATAAGGAGCACCAGGGCCTCCATGGAAGGGGATCGATCATTTTCTCTGTCTAAGGTAGAACTCTAGAGCTAAGTTGTGGGGAGTAAGAGACATTGTCTCCTTCTCATGAACGGCTCCAGGAGCACTTGTAACCACCATTGGTAGAGGAAATACAGCAACATCTGTGCATGGAATCATCACGTTTTCCCTCTCTGGATTCCCCTAATGCTCATTGGCCCCATCTTTAGCCTATCCATGGCATCTGCCATGCCACCACCACGATTGTTGGCGCCCACCGTGGGGCTAGCAGGGGTGAGAATCCGGACGGGAAGCATCTCCAAGAACGACGAGCGCGTCGTTTCCAGCCTGGTTTAGTGTTTTGGTGCGCTGGACTACGTCAGCGACAACGTAGGGAGCTTCGGCAGGCGTCCTCCTCCGCTCAACAACGTCTTCATCAAGCTTGGAGCGCACAAGATCTACGTCGGTGTGGACGAGTCCTGCGTTCATCTGCGGAACATCGTCGAGGGAGGAGAACCGCCTCTCAGTGCAGCCCGTGGTGTGCGTATCACTTGCCCTGCTAGCAGCGTTGAGGTCATGATGGCTACGCCAGACGCGGGAGCAAGCAAGGACCCGGCGCCAGAGCCGGAAGTCACGCCAAAAAAGGCAAGATCTAGGTTTCCTCCACTAGAGAGGCCAGAGAATGTACTCCAGCAAGCAATAGATAGCCTAGCAACACCAATAGCTCCTGTGGTAGACCCGGCTCAGGCGCAAGCTGAGTTGGAGGAAACTAGGCAGAAAATGTTAGCTGGCACGAAGAAGGTAGCAGAGTTATAGTAGTCCTTGAATATCACTTTGAGGGAATATGCAAAGGCAAACCGCATAGATGGGGTGAAAATACGAGGTAGAAACCTGATTACTGAGATTGACAAGGGGTACGAGCCTAGGCCGGGTCAGACAGCCACGATCGTAACAGGAGGGCTGGAGAGGTACAGTACCCCGACAAAGAACCTCAGGGCGGCAAACACAGCTACATCCAAGTTAGAGGGTCTAACCGGAGAGGCCCGGGAAAGGCAACAGGAGAGGGTGAACCACTTGCTGAGGGTCACTTGCCACCAAAATGAGGAAATGAACAAGGCAAACCCGGCACCACCAGGAGCATCACACATGGTTCATTTGGCTAGAAATAACCCGGCCAAGTCCGGCAGAGCTGCATCATCTCCGGGTTATAACCCCAGGAGAGAAGAAGTGGTAAACTCTGGGAGAAGAGACAAACAGATGGTCCCCTATGACCCGGTGAGAGCTAGAAAAGGCAAAGCAGTGCAAGTTGATGAAGATCACCATAGTACCAGTCGAGGTGAAGCTGGCTGAGGTAACCGCGACCAAGGCAATGCCGGTCAAAGGAATGCTGCCAACGGAAATGCCGGACAGTGTGATCCGGTGGGAACAGGGCAAAACGTACCTCGGCAACAGTAGCAGCAACACGCACCTCGGTAGGAAAGAAGTGCAGGCTGAGGAGCACAACAACAAAACGCTTGTCCGAATTGGGAAAGATACAATGATGGTTATTCGGTGATGGTCAACGACGGATACCCAAGATCGGAGCACCATGTAATCAGATCAAGGCTGGGAAGCAGAAACTTGCAGCCATACGATGCAAGGCTGAAGCTGGACATAACTTATAGGTCGGAGTTGATCGAGGTATAGGGTCTACCTGGTCCGGCGTGCTTTGGGCCTCGGATCATGAGGGAGCCGCCAGTACCGAACTTTCAATTGGTCAGAGGAACAAGGACCTACGATGGTAGCACCAGACCAGAGGATTGGCTTATTGATTACGCAACAGCGGTCAAGATTGCAACCGGAAATTTGAGATGGGCAGTGAGGTATGTGCCCCAAATGTTAGAGGGGCCAGCGAGAGTTTGGCTAAACAACTTGCCACCAGGAAGTGTCAACTGTTGGCTGGACTTTGAGGAGTTATTCGTCAGCAACTTCTCAAGCACTTACAAGTGGCCCAATAGGCCATAGACTCTGGCGTTATGCTGGCAGAGACCGAATGAGCTAGACCGAGATTTCCTGAATCGGTGGTGCAACGTGCGCAACTCATGCGAGGGGGTAACTGAATCACAAGCAATTGCGTTGTTCACCCAAGGCTGTAGATATGGAAGTATGTTGTGGCAAAGGCTGCAGCTAGACATGCCAACCACTTTGGCTGAGACGATCCGGATCGCAGATTCGTATGCTTTGGGAGACCCAACTCAACCCAGCTAATGTCAAGTGAGGCAAACGAGGAGTATTACAACCGAGATGGCTCCGGGTCATCAAGGAGAAACGATTTCCAAGGAAAGAGAAGGGACGAGCGTCCGGATTACAGGTATAACTCGCAGCAGGTGGCAGCGATTGACCAAGATCAGCCCAATGCCGACGCAAGCTAGTGCCAGAAATCTGGAGGGCAGAACTGGCAACAAAAGAGTGAGGGGAAGAAGCCTTGGACCCCGAAGCAGAAAAAAGCAATGGCAGGAGCGAAAATATCGTCCGAGGTATACGTTCGAGTCTATGCTGGATCAACCTTGCAAATTTCGTATGCCAAGTCCGAATAGCCCAGCGAATCATACGACCCAGCAGTGTGAGTGGATGAGGAAGCTAGAACAGGGTAGTTTGGGGAATGCTCAGGCACCTCGGAACGAAGCACCCCGGAACGAAGCACGTCGGCAACCATTACTAACAGGGGGAATGGACAGCAACTAATGTTGCCTCCACCTCCGCTGAGATATGAAAACCAGGAAAGGAGGGATGCAGTGCATCAGATAAACAATAACCAGCAACAGGACCAAGGTTACCACGCAAATGAGGGACGAAACGAGTACAAGGAGCATCACCAAAGCTACTGTGTGTTTACCACGGAAGAAACTGACTGGAAAAGCTTGCAGCGCCGGCATATGGAGGTAAATGCGGTAATGCGAGCAGTAGTGAGATACATGCCTTGGTCGGATCAGGAGATTACGTGGAGTATCAAGGATCATCCGAAGCTCATGCCTAGCCTAGGGACCTACGCACTGGTCCTGGATCCGACGTTCATCGGGCCGAACCTTAATGTGAGGTTTTCCAAGGTGTCGATAGATAACGATAGTAGCATTAACATCATGTACAAGGATACCATGCACAAGTTGGGGATATCAGAGAATATGCTGCAAGCTACAAGGATAACCTTTCATGGCATTGTGACAGGTATCTCCTATGAGCCAATTGGTAAGGTCTGGTTTGATATGCTGTTTGGTACAAGGGAGAATTGTCGGACTGAAAATTTGGAGTTCGAAGTGGTGAATCTGGAGAGCGCCTATCATGCATTGCTCGGCAGGCCCGCGCTAAACAAGTTCATGGCAAGTACTCACATCAGTTACTTAAACATGAAACTACCTGGACCTAGGGGAGTGATAACCGTATCAGGGGACTTCAGGCGTTCGATCGAGTGTGCTTCTGCCGGATCTAACTTAGCCGAGTGACTCGTGATAGCTCAGGAAAAGAGGAGGATACAGGAAGTGGCGACATTGGCTCAGTCCGCGCAGCAACATATGCCGGCCCTGACCAACCCGCATGGAAGTGTATCATTCCAAGCAATCAAGGATACAAAGAAAGTGCCAATCAATGATCAGTTCCTAGAGCGCACCATAACCATTGGCGCCAGGTTAAGCAGCAAATAGGAAAGCGAGCTCGTCAGCTTCCTCCGTGAGAATCGGGATATCTTTGCTTGGTCCACACAGGATTTGCAAGGTGTGCCGAGGGAGTTGGCCGAGCACTCTTTGAATGTGAGACTCGGTGCTAAGCCGGTGAAGCAACCTCTCCGACGTTTCACCAAGGACAGAAGAAAAGTCATTGGGGATGAGATAGCTAGGCTCCTTGCAGCCGGGTTTATCATGGAAGTACTCTATCCGGATTGGCTCTCTAATCCGGTGCTTGTGGAAAAGAAGAAAGATGATCCGAACATGGCCGTGGTATGGCGCATGTGCATTGATTACACGAACCTGAATAAGGCATGTCCTAAAGATCCGTTCCCACTCCCTAAAATAGACCAAGTAATAGACTCGACTGCTAGATGTGAATTGTTGTCATTCATTGATGCGTATTCTTGTTTCCACCAGATACCCCTAAATCCGGATGATCAAATAAAGACTATGTTTATTACCCCGTACGGGGCTTATTGCTATCGCACTATTCCCTTTGGATTACGTAATGCTGGAGTAACGTACCAGCGATGAATGCAAAAATGTTTACATGACCAAATAGGTCGAAATGTGGAAGTTTATGTGGATGATGTGGTGATAAAAACTAAGGGAAGCAATACGCTCCTTGATGACATCCGACAGACATTCGCAAACTTGAGACGGTTCCGGATGAAGCTTAACCTGGAGAAATGCACTTTTGGTGTGCCCGCGGGGAAGTTACTCAGTTTTCTGGTGTCCAGCCGAGGTATTGAAGCTAACCCGACGAAAATCTGGGCTATAGAGAGAATGGAACTGCCAAAATGACTTAATGATGTACAGAAGTTCACTGGTTGCCTGGCCTCATTAAGCCGGTTCATATGTCGGCTGGGAGAGAAGGCCTTGCCCCTCTACTAGGTAATGAAAAAGGCAGACAAATTTACATGGATGCCACAAGCGGATAGCGCATTTCGAGAATTAAAAAGATGTTGTCTACTGCACCAATCTTAGCCGCACCACTACCCAAGGAGCCAATGTTGCTCTATGTAGTCGCGACCAACCGAGTCGTAAGTGCAGTAATTGTAGTGGAGCGCAAATAAGAAGGAAAGTCGATGCAAAGGCTGGTGTATTATTTGAGTGAAATGTTATCGGCTCCAAAACAGAACTACCTTCACTATCAAAAGATGGCGTATGGCGTGTATATGTCCGCCAAGAAACTCAAACACTACTTTGAGGAACATCCCATCAAGGTGATATGCAAGGCACCCATATCAGAGATTATGAGTAATAAGGATGCCAATGGCCGAATAGCAAAATGGGCAATTGAGCTAGCCCCATATGCACCACAGTTTGACAGAAGAGATGCGATCAAATCACAAGCTATGGTGGATTTCTTTGTGGACTGGGCGGAGATGCAGTACGAACCACCTCCGTCAGACTCTAATTATTGGTGAATGCACTTTGACGGATCAAAACTGAAAGAAGGGCTGGGTGCCGGAGTAGTGCTTACCTTGCCCAAGAAATATCAACTAAAGTATGTCCTCCAAATCCACTTCAGCGCCTTGAATAATGTTGCAGAATATGAGGCACTAGTGCATGGCCTCAAAGTGGCAAACGAAGTGGAGATACGTCGAATACAATGCTTTGGAGATTCGGATTTGGTGGTGTGGCAAGTATCTGGCAACTAGGATGCCTTGGATGCCAACATGGCCCTTTGCATATTTCATGTGCAAAAGATAAGCGGATTCTTCGAGGGATGTGAATTCCACCATGTACCTCGGATAAAAAATGAGGCAGCCGACATACTGTCTAAGTTGGGCTCATCCCGGCAACCAATCCCGCCAAATGTTGCCTTGGAACACTTAAGAAAACCATCTATTACCCCATCGCTGGAATCCGAGTCAATTTTTATCCCGGCCTTCTCTGGGTCAGAAGCTACGCTAATGGATATAGATTGGGAAGGCACCTCAGCAAACCCAGGGACTGCTTTGGCAAACCCGAGGACTGCCTCAGCAAACCTAGGGACTGCTTAGCTAAACCCAATAGGAGTTATATCGGTGGATGTGATGGAAATTGATGAGGAACCTTTTCTCGTCCGAGCTATACCCGCTTGGGCCAAGCCAATATTTGACTTCCTGAAAGAGGTAATCTTGTCGGATGATGAGGTACTCTCAAGGCATATCCAGAGAAGAGAAAAGTCCTATACCATCATCAATGCCGAACTATACAAGAGAAGTGTAACCACAGTGCTGCAGCAATGCGTTGACCCGGAGGAAGGACTTGACATACTCCGGGATATCCACCAAGGAGAATGTGGCCACCATGCATCTTCCAGAGCATTAGTGGCAAAGGCTTTCTGGCATGGATTTTATTGGCCAAGTGCTTTGGAGCAAGCAGAAGATTTGGTGAGGAAATGCAATGGATAATACGTTGCTAACGTATCCATAATTTTTGATGTTCCATGCTTGGTTTTATCTACTTTCTTATGTTTTGTCCATACTTTGGGGTACTTTTCATATGATTTCTTGGACTAACCTATTAACAAGAGCCACAGTGCCAGTTGCCTGTTTTCTGCTATTTTTGTTTCCAGAAAGTCAGAAAATGAATATTCTCGGAATTGGACCGGACAAAAGCCAAATTCGTTATTTTCCCGGAAGATTCACGGAGCCAGAAGGAGAGACGAAGGGGGGCCACAGGGTGGCAAAACCACCCCTAGGCGTGGGTCCCCCAGGCCCCGCCAGAGCATGGTGTGGGCCCCCTGGCTGTCCACCAACCTTGCCCCTTCGCCTATAAAATCCTCCCGATGCAAAAACCCTAAATCATCCATCCTCTAGACACGAAAAGTTTCGCAGCGTCGCCGCCACCGAAGGGGAGATTCGAGGGACATAAAGCATCTGTTCCGGCACCCTCCTAGGACGGGGAAGTGCCCCCGAAGCCATCTCCATCGATCTCCACCACCATATCCATCGTCGTTGCTGATTCCCATGATGAAGGGAGTAGTTCTTCCTCGAGGCTAAGGGTTCTACCGGTAACTATGTGTTCATCTCTCTCTCTCTATGCATGATCATATTGTGATCATGAGCTTTGTAATCAAGTAGATCTACCTTGCTACTCAAGTGCTTTAATAGATCTCTGCTCTCCCCATGTGTGTGAAGTTAACAGTGTGCACACCATGGTGGCACTTCGGCTAGAGATTACAAATACTTGTTATGAGTTATATTTGGAGTTGGATGTATTTATGAAATTGTGGTGTTTGTTTGAACCATCTAGTGCTCAAGGTGACAGTGTGGGGTTTTCTAGATGGGAAAGATGAACTTTGAGGTGTGCTATTATAGCCCTACCAATGATTAGAGCGTCCAACCGGAGAGTAGTTAAGAGTAGTATCATAAAGAAGAATATATTTATATGAGAGTGTTCACTAGTGAAAGTATGATCCCTAGGCCTTGTTTCTAAGCATTGATACACCGTTTGCAATTAGATCTGTTACATGTTTGCTTGCTTCCTTCTTTATTTCATTTTGCCTTTAGTCTTTTCCCACGTCAACCACACCCCAGCAAGCTATTTTATGGCACCTTTACCACTTATAATTATCCATACCACTTGTATTTCACTATCTCTTTGCCGAACTAGTGCACCTATACACCTGACAAGTGTATTGGGTGTGTTGGGGACACAAGAGACTTCTTGTATCTTGATTGCAGGGTTGCTTGAGAGGGGATACCTTTGACCACTTCCTCCCTGAGTTCGGTAAACCTTGGGTGATCCACTTCAGGGAAAACTTGCTGCTGTTCTACAAACCTCTGCACTTGGAGGCCCAACAACTGTCTACAAGAATAGAAGTGCGTAGACATCAAGCTATTTTCTGGCGTCGTTGCCGGGGAGGTAAGGTAAAAGGTACTCACATCCTCTGGTGTGAGTGCTCGTAGTTATTTCCTTTAGCAATTTTGTCTTTTAATTTTTTATTTTCACTAGTTAGGCTTAATGGAAAACAACAACAAAATTAGAGAGCTTTATAGTATTTATCTTGAGTTAGGACATGAAGTGTTTGAAGAGAAAATTCAAAAACCTATGGAAATTTATTTGCATGCTAATAACAATGTTGTTAGTATGAATTCTTTGGACACCAGTATTGCTAATGCTATAGAAAAGTCTAAGCTTGGGGAAGCTAGTTTTTATTAAAATGATCTTTTTAGTTCCCCAGCTTTGGAAGATAGCTATTCTATTGCTTATGATGATACCAAACCTCCAATATATGATGATTACAATGATGAATATGAATTTTTCAGTCCACCTACTATTGAGGAGAAAATTAATTATGATTACAATATGCCTCCTATATTTGATGATTATGGTAATGAGAATAATAATGATAGCTATTTTGTTGAATTTTCTCCCACTACAATTAATAAGAATGACTATGCTTATGTGGAGAGTAATAATTATTATATGCATGTGGCTCATGATAAGAATGTTTTATGCGATAGTTATATTGTTAATTTTATTCATGTTGCTACTGAAAGTTATTATGAGAGAGGGAAACATGGTTTTATGTGTCCCAACAATATTAAGTTTCCCCTCTTTATGTTGAAAATCTTGAAGTTGCACTTGTTTTGCTTTACTATGCTTATTGCTTTGAGCTTTCATGACTTGTTTCTTTACAAGATTCCTATGCATAGGAAGTGGGTTAGACTTAAGTGTGCTTTGAATTTGCTTCTTGATGCTCTCTTTTACTTCAACTCATATTTCTTATGGGACCATCTTCTCAAACTATCATGCCTAACTTAAAGGCGTTAAAGAAAAGTACTTATTAGAAGAAAACCTAAAAGTTTTAGTTGAGTCTTGGAAGTTATTACCTCTGGAATAACCTTTCCTTATCCTTTTTATTTGATTTTTGTGCCAAGAGTAACCTCTAATGAGAGAGAAGTAATGATTGGGAAAGTTGCTGTCTCGAAACAGATTTTTGTGCTTCACTATAAAAATTCGTGTAAAATCTCTGTACGTCGTTTTGAGGCGTGAATATTTGTGCTTCTGCCCCAGGTTGTTATCTAACTTTCGTCAGTACAACACTTTTCGATTTGAGCAACAGAAGGTCTTCAAAAAAATTGGTTTTTACCTGCTGGTCTGTTTTGACAGATTTCTGCTATTATTTGCATTTGCTTCTTGTTGATTCCTTTTTGGTTTCCTTTTGGGGAATTGAGCTTTTTAATGGAAGTGCTACAGTATCTTGTGTTTTAATGGAACTTTTATTGGTGTTGAAACTGAACCTAAAGACTTATTATCTTGAGTGCACTAATGTTGCTAATAAAGATTGTGTGAAGTTTTGTATGAAGGAAAAATTTTAGGTGTATGGAGAGAATGATGTAATAAGATGAAGAATGGACTAAAGCTCATGCTTGGGGATGCCACGCGTGTCACCCCAAGAAATATCCAAAAAGTACAAGCGTCAAAGCTTGGGGATGCCCAAGGCATCCCCTTCTTCATCAATGAAAATCCTAGGTTTCTTCCAAACACTTCATTTTTATTGTTTCATACACAGTTTTTCGTTTGCTTTGTTTTCTTAGTTTGATCAATAAATTGGTTGGACCCCCTCTTTCATGCATTGGTTTTCAAATAGTTTGGTTTCGATTGGAAAAGAGTAGGAAAGTTCATGCTTAAGTGGTAAAGAGAGCTTGTTTTTGACTATGGCCTATGCTTTGTCATGCCATGCTCGATATTGTTTTGGCTTTATGCTTAGTATTATTTGCTGTAGCATGACTTGTTATAAACAATTGAGATTGCTTAATGTGCCTCGTAAGGATCATGCGTTGTTTTGCTCGTATTGTGGCGCCCCGCAAAAACCACTACTAGAAAATCGCGTTGTTTTTGTGCATTGCATCATCATGACCGCATGCTCATGTCATCATGCCACATTGCATTTGAACATCGTCATCATCTTGCATGGTTTGTCTCAAAACTATTTCGAAAAGCCTACTTTATTTTCTAAATATACCCCATCTTTAATTCAAATCAAAAACACCGGGCTTGTCCGGAATATTTTGTTTTGTCTATCAACGGTTTGCAAAAGCCTCGTTTTTAATAAATAAAATATTTAAATTATTTTTGGGAGGTAGCCAGCCAGGCCCGAAAACCCAGTCGGCCACCTCCAGATAAAAATCCTATCTAATCTAGATCCCCCTAACCCTTTTCTACCTCAACCTAGCCTACCCACCCTTCCTCCACCTCACCCTGGCCAACCCCCTCCCTCCACCTCACACCTCCACACCACCCCAGCCTATCCCAGGCCGCCACATCCTCCCACCTGTCCACCACACTACCCGCCTCCTCACCTGGTCCCTGGGCCCCACCCCGCGCCAGCCACCACTCCCTCCCCTTTTCCCGCCCAGCGCCCCGTGCCGACCACCTCGATCCCACCCCGACCCGGTCCACCCTAGTGGACAGTCGCGCCCCACCCCCTGGCCTGGATCCCTACCACCCCAGAACTCCTCCAGTTCCACCTGGTCTCCACCCGGCCCCACCACCCCCCACCACCTGCCCTCCTCGATCCAATCCCACCTACCCCGCTCCCCGTATGCCTCTCCCTCTCGCCCGACCAACCGCACGCCGCCGCCACCGCAATCCCCTACCCCTATCGAACCCCGCGGCCTCCGACTCCGCTCGGACCTCGCCGCCAGACCCCCAGGACGCCATTGTTGACCTTGCCGTTTCCCCGCCTTCCTCCGCCTCGCCGCCGTCGGCCGCTGTTCGCCTCCCCGCGCCTGTCGCCGCCCTCGTTTCTCCTTCCCCGCCTCCCCGCGGCGCCGAGCTCCTCGGGCCTGCCGCGCCGTCTACCTCGACCGGCCGCCTCCTGCGTCTGCATCGACCGCCACCCCCCATCGCCAGCCACCTTCCCCCATCCTCTGCCTCCCGCCCGGGCAAGCCCCGCCGCCTAGGATCTCCGCATCACGCCTTTCCCGCCGGGCCGCCGCTGCAACCTTCGCCTCGCCCCGGCCGTCCTCGATCTCGCCGTGCCCGCCTTCCTCTGGTCAGCACCACCTTCTGCCTCCCGCAAGCGCCTCCGCCACCTGCAAGATCTCCGGCCACCGCTGGCGGTTACTACCGCGCCGTGCCCTCTGCCGGCGCCGGCCCGCGCGTCGCAGATGACCGCCGTCGGGTGCACCTCCTCGCCCGCATCCCCGGTCGCCTCTGCGCGTCTCCTCGAGCCGCCGTCACCCTTTTCCTCGTCCTGCGCGAGCCCGACCCCACGTGACCTTGGCTGCCCCGTCCACACCGCAGCTGTGGCTATCTCCTGTTCGCGTCGTCACAATCTGTGAGGGTGCAGACGTTACGGGCTGGTGCTACAAAGCAACCAAGGTCCTAGTCCGTCTCCATGCTCCCTGTGTGTGGAGATGTTCCGTCCCGATGTTTAATGTGTTGCCATCGACAAGTCCTTCCGAGCAGACGTGTTGGCTGAGACTATGTACACGGGCGCCCAACGACAAGATCCCCTTCTCGAACCCTCGACATGCCAAGGACTCCTGCCCAGAACACGAAGTTCATCCATAACCTGAAGACCCGTTCCCAGAGGCGAAGTAACGACAACCAAGCTCTTCTTCCCGGAATGACAAGTGCTTCTACACGGATCTGATGGTCGAGAATCCGAAGCCCGATCTCGCCGAGCCTGAACCCCATCGAACCCTCGGAACCCCAAGATCTTCGGACCTTGATGTGTGATCCCTTTCTCGAAACTCTATTTTATAAATGATATATACTTGTTGCATTAATTGTTCATCCTTGCATGCATATTGGGTGTTTGGGGCTGTTTCGGCAATTCACCTAAATTAATATGGAGTCTATATGCGGGATACTTTTATCTTATTCCGGACTCCATTTAAATTGGCGTAGCGAACCGATGCCATGTTTCGCCCTGCTATTACAACATTTAATTTGTAGGGTAGATAAATAACTGGAACCTATTGATTAATTGTCGGGACCCCGGTTCCGCTTAATTTGGCTTAATTGCACCGCATCTGTGCCATGCCATGCATCATATCATAATCATGCCGGATCTTTTGCCGTGGTATTAAATAGTGCATCTGGTGTTTGTTCTAGTGTTTGCTTCTTCACGGATTAGGCCGATGAGTTGATGCGAGTATCGACAAGTTCTCCGGATATGATCCGTCGGCAGTGTTTTCCCAGGCGAGCATTCTCCCCCTTTCTACCTATTTTGCATTTATAGTCTTTATTTCCTCCTGTTGATCTATTGCTACCCGTGTCGCGATGATTTAGTTTTCGTGCACCAGTTATATCCCGTGCAGCCTCTATATTGCCATGGACACCTCCTAATACCTGTTGTTGGTAGATAGCTGGCCTTACGAGTCATAGTTGCTTGCTCAGGTGCAGTCTCGTGTTGTCGGGTACCCCAGTTGTTGGAATGCTGGCAGATGTTTATGGTGGAGATGATCATGACTTTAATTACAACCATTAAAATGCTAGATATAACTAATGCAGAGGCATCGGTGGGCAATATATGTTATTTGGTTCTTCCACGCCCACTTGTGTCCCGTAGGACCCCGAGTACTTGATACCTGTTCCTTGATTTTTTGCACTATCCACATCCGGGAGGCCTTATGGACCCCCCTGAGCAAGAGCTTGATTCATTTCTATTTCTTGGGGCCACAAAGTAGTTTGGGGCTTTATTACTATCCTGTACTTATGCCATGCTTTACTGTTTTATTTAAGATTGTGCGTGGAGCACCTGTACTGTTTTGGATCGTGCCATGTTTTCGCGGTATCGACAAGCCCAGTCACATTTTCGGGTTCCCAGTCGTTTACAGCCGTCGTCGCAAACCCTGGGTCCGTTCTGGAGCCGGCCAACTTTGTTGCGGGTAGCTTAGTGGGGTGGCCCCCTGAAATATTTCTGAATCCTGTGATTGCTTTGTCGTGAAAGCCTCGTTGGGTTTTGAGTTGGTTTTTCTGAGGTTGATCGAGTGTGTGTTGCTATTTGTGCAACCCTGCAGGGTAAAACTTTCTAAAAGCCGTGTCCGCGGTTATGGACGACTTGGAGCACAGTATCTCGATCATAGACAAGCATAACTAAAGTAGTGCTATAAATTTGACTTAATATGTGACTAGTAATCAGCTCAAGTATAACGGAATGGATATTAAAAATGCCAACAGCTGGTGGATCTGGGTGGTGTTGTGACATGCTATACCTTCCTAGTAAGTATTACAACTCCAATGGAATGTGATGAAAGTGCCAACAACTGCTGGGTTTTGGGATTCCTCAGGACAATTATATCTGACTAGTAAACGTTCCAACTATAACGGAATGGTGATTAAAAATGCCCACTACTTATGCTTCAGGATGACTCATGCTATCTATATCTGACTAGTAAGTGCTTCAACTATAATGGAATGAATAAAACTGCCCACTGTGTGAGTTCCTTGGTCCGACTTCCTCGTTTGGTCTCGAGGGGGAAATACCAGGATGGGTTTGTTTGGTGTTAGCTTCAGGTTGGATCCGAATAGGTCTTTCGTATCCCTCTCTGATAACCGCCAGTTGTATCGAGTCTCTATAGGTTGTTTAGTGCCCCTGCGCTGCCGCTTCAGCCCACCATACCTATGTAGGTGAGAGCCGCCGAATTCCAGCCTTGCCGTGTACTGGCCTCAGTACTGACGCTCCTCTTTTTCCTTTGCCCTTTGTCGGCACCACTTTTGTTTTAGCAGGTTTGAGATCGACGACGTTAGCAGGGTTACCCTTCCGGCTTGGCCTGGGCAGGGTTATGGACGCGATTGGTTATTCTTCAGGGCTCTTAGCCTCATTTGCATCTTGTCCGTACTCGGACGTGGTATCGTTTTCAAGGTGATTTGGGTCTTTGTATTGTATATCTGTATTCTTGACTCGCTGAGTCGCTGTTGTATATATATCTGTTCTGTGGGTCCCATCGAGGACTGTTGTGTAATGTTATTACTTCGTTTTCCATCCGCACGAAAGTGCCTGGTGGGCATCCTTAAATCGTTTCTATGCGGGTTTGGCGTAAAGGGCTAAAACTTGCATAGGGCCGATTCGAGGGTGTTACACGTATTAAAGCATAGTATTGTGGTATTCTCCATTGATGCTTTATTTAGGTTGACTTGGCGCATGCTCACACCATGTTATGACTATCCCATGTCACCATAGCCTTTATGATCCTTTAGTTTTCAACTTGTAGTATCACTTTATGCTTTGATCAATGATGTTTTGTCGCTCTGCATGATTATGGCCATTATTGCTCTCTTAGTTGGTCGCTCCCAGTCTTTTGCTAGCCTCCACAACCAAGTATGAGTTCCACTCATGCATCCAACTCCTTAAACCAAGTTATTCCAAAGAGTCCACCATACCTACCTATTAGCATTTGCTATTCCAAGTATATTCATGTTTTTTTTCTACGTTCCGAACTAAACTTGTTATGAGAAAACTAGTGATTAAAGCTGTCACGAACTTGATGGCACACTTTACTTTTCCTGCCCTTAATAAACTTGAACCATTGTGTTGGCTATGTTGTATATGCTTGCACTTATTTGTTGGGGATTAGCAGAACCATGTTGTCATGGGGAACGCTTTCAACATTGCACTTGTACTTTGTACCTAGTTGATATCATGCTCTTTTGTCTATGGATGTCGTCGGTGTGAAATGAAAGGGAGCTTGTAAGTCCATGGAGTTATGTATATGTGTTAGAGAAACGCCTGGGCCGCTGGTCTAATCCATGCTGACATGGTGGAAACCTGCAGCATAACCATAATGAGCTGTCTATGAAGCAGTCTTCTTATAAAAAAGAGAGTCAGATATTGAGAAAAAAAGAGAAAAAGAAAAAAAATATTATGAAAAGAAAGAGAGAAAAAACACCATATTCCCATGGTAAATAAGAAGATTGCTGAGATGCTCGTTGTCTGCTTGCCTTGTCATTTTGATATGGGGATTCTTCCATATCATCGGGCAAGGGGTACCCCGTTGGCGGTTCTCTATGACACACATGTACTTATGATGACAAGAACTTACCGGTGACTAAACTTGAGTAGCATGAGGAGCGGCCCTCGTATTT
The DNA here is from genome assembly GCA_916181665.1 of Avena sativa. Classification (NCBI taxonomy): domain Eukaryota; kingdom Viridiplantae; phylum Streptophyta; class Magnoliopsida; order Poales; family Poaceae; genus Avena; species Avena sativa. The sequence goes on along the minus strand of OV702288.1, from coordinate 454,087,168 downwards.
GATGGCTCAGTGTCGGCGCCAGAAAAATGCTGGTGCGATGTTGATGTAGAGCTCGTTGGGAACCCCAAGAGAAAGGTATGATGATCACAACAACAAGTTTCCCTCAGTTATGAAACCAAGGTTTAATCGAACTAGTTATGAAATTTGTCAAAACAGACCAGCAGGTAAAGACGATTTTTTTCAAAGCCTTCTATTGATCAAATCAAAAAGTGTTGAACTAAAGAAAGTTAGATAACAACCTGGGGCAGAAGCACAAAAATTCACGCCTCAAAAAGACGTTCAGAGATTTTACACGAATTTTTACGGTGAAGCACAAAAATCTGTTTCAGGACAACAACTTTCCCAATCATTACTTCTGTCTCATTAGAGGTTACTATTGGCACAAAAAGCAAATAAAAAGGATACGGAGAGGTTATTACAGAGTTAATAACTTCCAAGACTCATCTAAAACTTTTGGGTTATCTCCCAATAAGTACTTTTCTTTAACGCCTTTAAGTTAGGCATAAGAAGCAAGAAAAAGAATCAAGTGTTCTCAAATGAAGAAGTATTAAGACCAAATTTTGTTTTCATAGGAGAAGCAAAAGAAATCTTCTCTCTCTTCTTAGGGAAGTGTTCTATACCTTTCTTGAGTGGGAGTTGATATTTAATGGTGCCTTCTTTCATATCAATAATGGCATCAACAGTTCTAAGAAAGGTCTTCCCAAAGTAATAGGACAAGAAGCATTGCATTCAACATCCAAAACATAGAAATCAACAGGGACATAGGCATTGTTAACCATAATAAGAACATCATTAAGACTCCCCATGAGTTTCTTTTTAGCATTATCATCAAGTGTGACATTCAAATAACAATCTTCAAGAGGAGGCAAACCAAGCATATCATAAATCCTTCTAGGCATAATAGAAACACTACTATCAAGATCACATAAAGCTTTGAAATCAAAGTCATTAACATTCATATTAATGATGGGTTCCCAACCATCTTCTTGTTTTATAGGAATTGAAGCTTTATGTTTCATCTTTTCTTCTTTAATCTTTATGAGAGCATCAGTAATGTGTTTGGTAAAGGCCATGTTCATAGCACTAGCATTAGGACTTTTAGCAAGCTTTTGTAGGAACTTAATAACTTTAGAGATATTGCAACCATCAAGATCAAAATCAAATTTATCATCTAGAGTAGTAGAACTATTACTAGCCTCAACACTAGTGGTGGTGATAGTAGAAACACTAATGTTTCTAGCAATTTCATCTTCTCTTTCCCACTTAGCATTTTATTCAGCTAATAGTCTAACATTTTCAGCAATTCTTACTTGTATATCCTTAGTAGCTGCAAAGGGATTATCATTTGTTTCCGGTTTAGCAGCCATTTTATTCAAAGAAGATTGAGCTTCAGCGAAAGATGCTATATTTCTTTCAACATTAGAGAGTTTTTCCTCAATAGTTTTATTGAAAGCAGTTTGTTTACTAATAAACTCTTTAAGCATAACTTCAAGTTCAGAGGGAGCACTCCTATTATTGTTGTAAGAATTTCCATAAGCATTACCATTGTTGGGAGGATATGGCTTATAATTTTTGTTACCAAAATTACTCCTATAAGCATTATTGCCAAAGTTGTTATTTCTTATGAAGTTCACATCAACTTGCTCTTCTTGAGCAACTAAAGAAGCCAAAGGAACATTATTTGGATCAATATGGGCTTTCCCATTAACAAGCATAGACATAATAATATCAATCTTATCACTCAAGGAGGAAGTTTCCTCAACAGAATTTACCTACCTACCTTGTGGAGCTCTCTCAGTATGCCATGCAGAATAATTAACCATCATATTGTCCAGAAGTTTTGTTGCAGCACCCAAAGTGATGGTCATAAAGGTACCTCTAGCAGCAGAATCCAATAGGTTCCTTGAAGAATAGTTCAATCCTGCATAAAAAGTTTGGATGATCATCCAAGCAGTCAGTCCATGAGTGGGACAATTCTTAACCAAAGATTTCATTCTTTCCCAAACTTGAGCAACATGCTCATTATCAGATTGTTTAAACTTCATTATTTCACTTCTCATAGATATAATCTTAGCAGGAGGATAGTATTTTCCAATAAAAGCATCTTTGCACTTAGTCCAAGAATCAATACTATTCTTAGTTAAGGAGTTCAACCATTCTTTAGCTTTTCCTCTCAAAGAGAAAGGAAACAATTTCAGCTTAATAATATCACCATCTATATCCCTATGCTTTTGCATCTCACAAAGTTCAACAAACTTATTTAGATGGGAAGCAACATCTTCATTACCAATACCAGAAAATTGTTCTCTCATAACAAGATTGAGTAAAGCAGGTTTTATCTCAAAGAAAGTATCTTCGGGCACAGGTGGAGCAACAGGTGTGCTTATAAAATCATTGTTGTTGGTGCTAGTGAAGTCACACAACTTAGTGTTTTCAAGAGTAGTCATCATTTTTTGTGTGTTTTCAAATAAGAAAGCAAACTAGCAGAACTAATTTTTTTGGTGTGTTTTTGATAAAGAAACAAGCAAACAAAACAAAAAGAAACTAAGCCAAAAAAACAAAGTAGAGAGATTGGTTATGAGTGACTCCCCGCCAACGGCGCCAGAAAAATGCTTGATGGCTCAGTGTCGGCGCTAGAAAAATGCTGGTGCGATGTTGATGTAGAGCTCATTGGGAACCCCTAGAGGAAGGTATGATGAGCACAGTAGCAAGTTTCCCTCAGTTATGAAACCAAGGTTTAATCGAACCAGTATAAGTAAGGAAACACCCCAAAGGTGTTGCTAGCTAAGCCTTGGCAGGGCGCACTACCGGTGCTAGTAGCAACATGGAGACCTGCACAACACAACCACAGAACTTTGTCCCCAACTTGTGATGAGGTTGTCAATCTCACCGTGTTTTGCGGAAAACAAAGGATTAAACTTATCGAATGGAAAGAAGTAAAAGTTTGCAGAAAGTAAACACAAAGCAGTAAACAGTTTATAGATTGTATGTAAAAGACAAGGACCAGGATCCATAGTTCACTAGAGGTGGCTCTCCTTAAGATAGATAACATGCTGGGTGAACAAATTACAGCGGGGCAATTGACAAACATCGATAAAGCAATACATGCATATACTAATCATCTTGACTCCTTTGAGACTAGATTGGGCATTACAACATTATACATAGACCGCCATCCAACTGCATCTATGACTAATAATCCACCTTCAGGTTATCATCCGAACCCCCTCCAGTATTAAGTTCCAAGCAACAAATTATTGCTTTACGAACTGCGTGTAAAGTAAACAATACGATTGTTCTATGAACAAAGGATTGTCGTTTTCTCCCTAGTAGCAACAACACATCTAGTACCTTAGAGATTTCTGTCACTTCCCCAGATTACCAGAGGCATGAACCCACTATCGAGCATAAATACTAACTCTTGGAGTTGCTAGCATCTACTTGGCCAAGATAGCTACTAACAACGGAAAGCATGCAACATCAGAAATAAAAAAGACATGATAGAATAAATAATCAATCTGAAATAGCATCTCAATATCCATCGGATCCCCGCAAACACAACATGCAAAATTACAAATAGATGATCTTGATCATGAACGGAGCTCACAAGATCTAGACATGAAAGCACAAAGGAGGAGAACCAGCATCTAGCTACTACATGTATCCGTAGTCCAAGGATGAACTACTCACGCATCACACCGGAGGCTTGCATGGTGATGAAGAAGGCCTCCAGGGTGAATTCCCCTCTCCGGCAGGGTGCCGAGAAGAGCTTCAGATCCCTCCCGATCTAGGGATGGAGATGACGGCGGCTACATACTCTTTCGTGGATTTTTGATCAGGCAATTAGGGTTTTCGTCCCGATGGCATCTTATAGGTGGAAGGAGAGGCCGAGGGGGTGCTGGGGTCGGCCAGACCACCCCCTGCCGCGGGCCAGGCCTGGCCGCACGGCCAGGTGGTGTGGCCGGCCCCCAAGCCTTCTCCGTCTCGTATTCTGACATCTAATGACTTCCAGAAAAATAGGCACTTTGGCATTTGTCCCGTCCAATTCCGAGAATATTCATTTTCTAACTTTCCTGGAACCAAACACAACAGAAAACAGGCATCTGGCACTGTGGCTCTTGTTAATAGGTTAGTCCAAGAAATCATATGAAAAGTACTCAAAAGTGTGGAGAAAACACAAGAAAGTGGATAAAACCAAGCATGGAACATCAAAAATTATAGATACATTTGCAATGTATCAGTATTCAAGGGACATGAGATTTCCAACTTATACTTCGTCAAACATATACACCATAGTTTGTTCACTTTAACCTTAATCACTTCAAGATGCTTATGATAGGGGCAATGAGAGCTGAAAGCTAACAAGTATCATAATTTTTGGAAGCTCTTTATGAAACTTAAATCCCTACTTCCTTTTATGAAGGCCTTTCTTTTACTTTTATGTTGAGTCTCCACCTTCTATCTTTACGCACCTACTTTGAGAGCATAGTGGCCATTCTTATTTCTATGTGCATTGTCCCAAGACTTGTTGATTGATGCATAACTTTGAAATTGCTTGTTTTAAACTATTTGTATCTAGTCACTCTTGTGAACTTTGAAGGTGTCCTATGCTTTTATGTTTGCTACTCTATGAGGGACAAGCGGAATGCCACTATGATATATTTTCTTTATGTGAAACAAACAAACGTCTTGCAAAGCATTGTTATTCACTAATATTTTGTTTGTGCCTTTTCATGTTACAACATAGTCTCTTTGTCTTATTGCTAGAACTTTGTCTTTCATGTTTTGATTGAAGTACTATGATCCCGGCTATCAATGTTTTACAAATACTTTGATCAAGTTTATGATGGTGCATGTCACCTCAAAAATTATTCTTTCTTTTTATCACTTACCTACTCGAGGACGAGCAGGAGTTAAGCTTGGGGATGTTGATACGTTGTAACGTATCCATAATTTTTGATGTTCCATGCTTGGTTTTATCTACTTTCTTCTGTTTTGTCCACACTTTGGGGTACTTTTCATATGATTTCTTGGACTAACCTATTAACAAGAGCCACAATGTCAGTTGCCTGTTTTCTGCTGTTTTTGGTTCCAGAAAGTCAGAAAATGAATATTCTCGGAATTGGACCGGACAAAAGCCAAAGTCGTTATTTTCCTGGAAGATTCATGGAGCCAGAAGGAGAGACGAAGGGGGGCCACAGGGTGGCCAAACAACGCCTAGGCGCGAGTCCCCCTAGGCCGCGCCAGGGCAAGGTGTGGGCCCCCTGGCTTCCCACCGACCTTGCCCCTTCGCCTATAAAATCTTCCCGATGCAAAAACCCTAAATCATGCATCCTCTAGCCATGAAAAGTTCTGCAGTGCCGCCGCCACCGAAGGGGAGATTCGGGGGACAGAAAGTCTCTGTTCCAGCACCCTGCCGGGATGGGGAAGTGCCCCCGAAGCCATCTCCATCGATCTCCACCACCATCTCCATCGCTGTTGCTGATTCCCATGATGATGAGGGAGTAGTTCTTCCTCGAGGCTAAGGGTTCTATCGGTAGCTATGTGTTCATCTCTCTCTCTATGCATGATCATATTGTGATCATGAGCTTTGCAATCAAGTAGATCTACCTTGCTACTCAAGTGCTTTAATAGATCTCTGCTCTCCCCATGTGTGTGAAGTTGACAGTGTGCACACCATGGTGGCACTTAGGCTAGAGATTACAAATACTTGTTATGAGTTATATTTGGAGTTGGATGTCTTTATGAAATTGTGGTGTGTGTTTGAACCATCTAGTGCTCAAGGTGACAGTATGGGGTTTTCTAGATGGGAAAGATGAACTTTGAGGTGTGCTGTTATAGCCCTACCAATGATTAGAGCGTCCAACCAGAGAGTAGTTAAGAGTAGTATCATAAAGAAGAATATATTTATATGAGAGTGTTCACTAGTGAAAGTATGATCCCTAGGCCTTGTTTCTAAGCATTGATACACCGTTTGCAATTAGATCTGTTACATGTTTGCTTGCTTCCTTCTTTATTTCAGTTTGCCTTTAGTCTTTTCCCACGTCAACCACACGCCAACAAGCTATTTTCTAGCACCGTTACCACTTATAATTATCCATACCAATTGTATTTCACTATCTCTTCGCTGAACTAGTGCACCTATACACCTGACAAGTGTATTGGGTGTGTTGGGGACACAAGAGACTTCTTGTATCTTGATTGCAGGGTTGCTTGAGAGGGGATACCTTTGACCACTTCCTTCCTGAGTTCACTAAACCTTGGGTGATCCACTTAAGGGAAAACTTGCTGCTATTCTACAAACCTCTGCACTTGGAGTCCCAACAACTGTCTACAAGAATAGAAGTGCGTAGACATCAATGGCTGTCAGAGATACGCCACAAAACCCACCTGCCAATGTCGGGACTCAAAACTATCCCCATCTTTTGGCCATTTACTATATGGTGCCTAGAAATGGTAGGACCATTTAAGCTGGCTAACGAAGGAATGACTCATATCCTAGTTATGGTGGACAAATTTACCAAGTGGATTGAAGTGAAGCCAATCAGGAAATGTGATGGGGCAACAACATTAAAATTTCTCAAAGATATAACCTTGAGATATGGCTACCCACATAGTATCATAACTGATAATGGCACAAATTTTGCTGAAGGAGCATTTGCGAGGTTTTGCCGAGAAAAGAATATCCAGTTAGGTGTAGCCTCCGTGGCCCACCTCGCATCGAACAGTCAAGTGGAAAGATCCAACGGACTGGTGTTGTCCGGCCTAAAACCCTGGCTCATAGAGCCACTGCAAAGAACAGCGGGGTGCTGGATAGAAGAACTACCAGCGGTACTATGGAGTTTAAGAACAACTCTGAATCGATCAACAGGCTATATGCCATTCTTTCTGGTATATGGGGCAGAAGCTGTATTACCGGCTGACATAGAGCATGATTCGCCAAGGGTCACCCAATACACAGAAGCCGAAGTGTGCGAAGCCCGGCAAAATTATGTTGATCTGCTAGAAGAGCGAGAGAACTGGCCTTGTCCAAATCCACCATATATCAGCAAAATCTCAGACGCTACCATAGTCGGAAAGTAAACCCCCGAGTTTTCTGGGAAGGTGATCTGGTACTTCGGCTGGTGCAGCGCACCGCTGGCATGCATAAGTTATCCCCTCCATGGGAAGGACCATTTATTGTAAGCAAGGCTTTGCGCAATGATTCCTACTATCTTATCGATGCACAGCTACAGGAGAAGAACAAGGCGGACAAGTCCGGAGAAGAATCTAAGCGACCATGGAATGTAGCACTACTTCGTCCCTTTTACACCTAGCAAAGAGGTGAATGTATCTGAGTCACTCGTATGTCGGTATGTATGTCGGCAACGAGCTTATCAATGAAACTTTGGCACCCCCAGCAGAAACTCGGGGACTACCATAATAACTGTCTTTCTTGTTTATACGTTATCTATATGTCAGTTGGCTTACACTACTTGTACCTTAGCCGGATTAGTAGTGTGTGAGCACCAAAAACCCAACTCTTCGACTTTGCTGCTGTCCAACAAGAATTGGCTTCATGGCAAGCAAGAGAACAAGTTTGGAATTGCAAAGCACATGAAAAACGACTAAGGGAAAGAACCTAAGCACGCCGACATTTGTTATTCAGACTAACCCCTTGTTTACTTTATTCATCTCTCTCTGGATTATTTTGACCTGATCTCAAAGTTTCAGGTATTCTTAAGTCAATTTTTTGAACCTCATACTCGTAAGTCAAAAAACCGAATCAAGGTGGACGCGAGCCGAGTCAAAAATTGGGGGAACAAGAAAAGGAAACTCGGGGACTTCACCCACGATAATCCGACATTAAAAACTTAGTAGCAAACAACAACAATTGTAGCGAAACCGAACTACATTACTTAAATACATCTTCACCCGGCATTCTGGGGATCTGACAAATTTGGTTAAGTGTTTTTATACTTAAGGAGCAGGGGCAGAAGCCGAATCATCGACCGACGATGGAGGTACTTCGGAGTTTGTGGGCGGGGTGCTAGCCTCGGCCTCATCTTCAGGGTTGGCCTCTCCATCTTCCGGATCTTCAGCTTCATCGCCAAGGTTGGAGGCCTCGCCCTCGCTTTCCTCATCTTCCTCACCCTCAGAACCACCAGCATCATCAAATGCAACAAGGTAGCTCGGCCCCTCATTCCAAGCATGGCAGAAGGAGTACTGGATAAGCTTGTTGGCGCAGGCTTTGCAACGAGCAACGCACTCCGGATCTTCAGACCACTTTGATCCAGTGCGCATGCGGGTGAGCAGCCCAAAGTCTATTCCTTCATACCACGAGAGGACGAACTGCAGCGCTATGTTAGCCCCGGCTCGTGCAGCAGATTCTCGCCACAAGTGCAGCCGAGTCTCGCACTCCATCAATTTGGCTATAAGAGCCGCATTTCCTTTGGGAGTGGGATTAGAGGGCTAGAGGGAGTTGAGCATCTGCATCGCTGCCGGCATGATATCTATGCTGTAATTCTTTACTAGCTCCATGCGAGCAACGAGGCTCACTAGCAGATCCTCTGTCTTGTAAGGGGTTGACCCGGCAGCAGGACCTGTGGGAATACCATGTTGCTCACGAGACCAGGTTACAACAGCAGCAAGAGTGTCACCTTCTAGGAACTTGCCTGAGAACAGAACAGAGGAAACAGTGAGCAAAAGCACTAAATCCGGAGAAATGGAAATTGAGCAGGGGAAAGGAACTCACGGGTAATCTGGAAGAGGAGACGTTGGAGCTCGGCATGAACATTGGTGCTGTTGTCCTGGAGTTTCTCATATTTCGAGGTCACCGACGTAAGTTTTACGTCGGCTTCCTGCAGTAGGTCATTGTCCTTGGAAATTTGCATGGTCAGACACTCCTTTTCCTCGGCAAACTCCTGGTCAGCCTTATCTAGCTCAGATTTATGGATGTCCTTAAGCCTCTAGATTTCGGCATTCAGCCGAGTAATCTCCGAGTCCTGGAGGCGCAACCGAGCTATCTCGTCGTCCTTCTTCTTCAGTTCAGCTTGATGCTTTCCTGCTTGTTCGAGAAAATGTGTCATCATATCAGGAATAGGTACGCTGTCTTCAAGGGCAACTGCAATAGTGGGTTAATCCGGTGGAGCCGAAGTATAAATATCTACCGACTCAAGGAAGGAGCGCACAATGATCGTGTGAATAAGACAAAATACCTTGGATTTCAGCTAGATTTTTTTGCATGATAATGTTCTCAGCCTCAACCTCGGCTGCATAATTCCAGTAACAAGTTAATAAGGATCATGGATAACTCGAATGAACGCAAGTGAAAAAACCAAAAGTCTTGAGTAAAGAAAGTTACTCTTCCTCTGGTGATCCTCTAAGAGCTTGCCATAACGGGCGTGAACATCTTTGTAGGAGTCCAGCAAGCACTGGAACTCAGCAGTTCAGCGGTAAGTGGTGATCTGAAAAAACAAGACAAGTTTAGTTCAAGGTGAAAGTGAGAATAATTCGAACTATTCAAGATCCGGGCCATGTGGAACTTAACCCGGCTCTAGGTGTGTGGATATTCAAAGTCTACAAGATCCGAGCCAAGTGGAACTTAACCCGGCTCTAGGTGTGTGGATATTCGAAGTCTACAAGATCCGGGCCAAGTGGAACTTAACCCTGATCTAGGTGTGTGGATATTCGAAATATTCAAGATCTGGGCCAAGTGGAACTTAACGTGGCTCTAGGTGTGTGGATATTTGAAGTATTCAAGATTAGGGCCAAGTGGAACTTAACCTGGCTCTAGGTGTGTGGATATTCGAATTATTCAAGATCCGAGCCAAGTGGAACTTAACCCGACTCTAACTTTATCACTATTTGAGATTGCTAAGGACGTAAACTAAATTCTCTAGGAGCATCCGACCGAGTAACAAGTTACTCCCCCGGAGGCTCGGGGACTAGGGGATATATCTATAAGCATTCATGTAAAGTAGCATAGCAGAAGAAAAGGGTTACCTCCATCATCCGGCCAGCCAAAGAAATGGCCTTCGTGGCAGAGTTCATCTGAGTGCTGAACTCCGCTGGGCCGAACTTCTCCAATAGATCATCCTTCGGATCAATACATTCGGTATTGTTCCAGTTGTTCACGTACTTTATGAGAAGCGGGCTGTAACTTTTACCGCTGGGAGAATGACTCATCACCAAGCCTTTAGTATGGGCCTCCCACCTTGCAGATTGAGCAGCAGCAGGACTGGTATGCAGGACTAGTTGCCTACTGCCCTCTGATCCGACAGCGGGAGACCCGTAAGGGGTGCCCTTGGCTGGCCCGGCAGTTTTCTTGAGCTTGGCGGATGACGCAGGACGCTGATACGTCCATTTTGTATCACTATTCTATGTCATAATTTACTGTTATCCATTGATATATTTCATATTGAGAGGTGATACTTATGTTATTTCATCTGTTTTTGCATGGTTGATGACTTTTGGAGCATGGCCCGCTGCAGTTAGGATTCTGATGGAAAAGGTGCTGTTTGGAGGCAAAATTCGCGAAGATCAGAAAATCCGGGAATATATACGGAATATCCTATTTTTCCAGAAGACGAAGGAAGCCAGAAGGGGGGCTGGAGATGGTCCACAGGGGGCCCACACCACCCCCTGGCGCGGGCCACCCTGGGCCGCGCCACCAGGTGGTGTGGCCGCCCTGGTGCACCCCTGACACTCCCCTCTGGCGTATATTATCCTCCCAAAACCCTAAGACTTGGGGAGCGACCACAGAAAGATTTTCCCGCCTCTATAGGGCGGAAAACATCAAGAGAGAAAGATCTCTCCAGCAGACAGATTTCTGCCAGGGGAATTCCTTCCCGGAGAGGGGGTATCATCGCCATCAACACCACCATCAAGCTGGACTTCATCGGGATCATCATCATCACCATCAGCACCCTCATCACCATCTCCATATTGATGTAACAATTGCGTTGAATCTTGCATAGTTCATAGGGGAAACTGTCCCGGTGTTGATTACTCTTTGTAGTTGATGCTATTGAGTGAACCATTGAACTATTGTTTATGTTCCGATTGTTATACATCATTATTCCATCTCTGATCATTATCCATATGATGTCTTGTGAGTAGTTCGTTTTGTTCTTGAGGACATGGGAGAAGTCATGTTGTTAGTAGTGGAGTTATGTTGAGAAAGATTCAATACTTTGATATTTAAGTTGTGGTGTACTTCTTCTAGTGGTGTCATGTGAACGTCGACTACATGACACTTCACCTATATGGGCCTAGGGGAATGCATTGTGTATTTGGCTACTAATTGTAGGGGTTGCCGGAGTGACAGAAACTCGAACCCTCGTTAGGAAACCATTGCACAAGGGACGTAAGGGTCTTAGAGTTTAAAGCCGTGGTTAGGTTTCTACCTTAATTACTTTCTTGTACTTACGGATGTTTGCAAGGGGTATAATCACAAGTATGTATTAGTCCTAGGAAGGTCGGTACATTAGCACAGGTTCACCCACACAACACTTAGCAAGCTAAAGAAGATTAATCAACTATATGAAGCAAAAGCACTTGACAGTCTTCCCATGTGTCCTCGAGAACGTTTGGTCATCTTAAGTAATACAACCGACTTGTCCTTTGCTGCATAAAGGATTGGGCCACTTGCTACATTTATTCCTACTGTCTTTTGTTTACTCGTACTTTGTTTACTTGCTTTATCAAAAACCCCTAAAAATCCATTTGCTAAGTATTTGCAGAGAATTCCTGATCCATACCACTAGCCAGCACCTTCTGCTCCTCGTTGGGTTCGACACTCTGACTTATCGAAAATACTGCGATACACCACCTATACTTGTTCGTCATCAGACGCTGCAGAAGATCAAAGGCTGCTGATCCAGACAGTGTCTAAGATGCTGGCTAGAAGATGTTCGCAATGGACACCATAGATCCGGAGGCAGCTGATGGAGCTTTTCTCTTTGGAGGCTTGGTGGAGGCTGTTGCTGCTGCTGGCTTTGGTACCGAGGCTGGTGCTGGAGCAGATACTGCTAGTGCTGATGCTAGTACTGATGTTGCTGGTGTCGCTGGTGCTGCTGGTGCTGGTGCTGCTGGTTCAGAAGAAACTAGGGTCGAAGAAGAAGTTGGTTGGGGCGGTGCCGATGAAACTGGCACCTCAGAACTGGGCGGTGGCGCTAAAGAGGAGGATCTAGGATGATCAGGCATAGCCGTATCCGACATTGCCCTCCTCGTGACGAGGTGGGCTCAGATCAGGCGCAGCCGTGGAGTCCTCTTAAATAGGACTGAGCGGGCGAACGTCATTGTCGTGGGGCGGGGGGGAGAAGGACTGCTCCGGATCGGAGAAGCAATGCCGGAGCCTCTCTGGGGAATGACCCTAGGAGCTCTGGAAAATAAAAGAGCAGCGAGTCAATAAGAGAAAGAAAGAGCAAATAAAAGGCAATGGCAAAGGCAGAATTGGAAAGACCCAGAAGCAAATGCAGAAGGACTTACTCATCCGAGGTTGGAGGTGCCCGAGGTTTGGGTGCCCTCCGGACCGTGCTCTTAGCCACTGGCTTGGCCGAGGCTTTCACCCCGGACTTCTTCTGCTTCTTCTTAGGCGGTGGTGCCTCCGAAGCTGCGGCCAAGGTAGCCACGCGCTTTTGGGAGGGGATAGGGACCGGACCACCCGTGGCGAGGGGGGAACCTCGTGGACCTGATCGGCCGGGTTAGCTGAAGATTCAGACATAACCGGGAATGCGTAAGAGATGGAAACTGGGTCAAGTACCTCAAGAACCTCAACATCCGAGTCATCATCATCCGGCCAATCCCTTAAAGAAGAGGCCTTACTAGAGGTGCGTTTGACGGTGTCTAGAGTGGGCAAAAAAACTCTCCGGATTAGGCTCCACCTCGTCCGGCTCAGCACAATCCGGCACCCACTTGCTCACCAGCTCCTAGCCATCCTCTAGTGGCTGCTGGAGGAATCACTGAGAACAAAGCAACAGTGGTTAAGTTAAAAAAGTTGTCCGACAAACCAAGAAGACCCGGAAAAACAGTAAGAGAGAAATTTACCTTTGGAGGTGGGTTGTCCCGGGTATAGGGCGCAAGCCCCCATTCCCAAGCCTCGGAGAATTCCTTCTCCACATTGAAGATGGCCTTAACCCGGTGGAATACTGCCGAGTTATCGAGCTTGAAGGAGGAAGTCCGGTGGGGATCGAGGGGGGCGCTCAAGTAGCAAATCTTGTGGGCGTGTTTCTACAAGGGGGAGTCCTGGCTGCGAACGAAGGTGATCATAATATCCTCCCCTGCAGCTTCTCCTTGAGCAACTCCTTGATCCGGTGGTCAACCTGGTTCGCCAGAGCCGTGGGTCGCTTCGGAATGCTCTCCTATAAAGAGGTGTCGGGACTCCGAGCTTGAAGGGGAGGAGCCAGATCAAATCCTTGTCCGTGGTATTCCGGACGTAGAAGAAGGTCCGGGCCCAGCCTTTGCAAGACTCGAGCCGGTGACCCGGGGAAAAGCGGAGCCCTTGCAGGGAGATATGGAGGCTGCCCCACACTGGTTCAGATGCTTCTCTGCCGGAGTAAGATGCTTATCCAGAACTACATTCTTCCATAGACCAAAGAACTTGATCCACATCTCCTTGGAGGGCCATAGGCCGATGTAGCCCTCAATGCCGGAGGCAAAAGAAGAGACAGAGGTGATGGCATTAGCCGGGAGATGGTGCGGTTGCAATTGATAAGTGGAGATAAAATCAAAGAAGAAATCAGAAGCAGGAAGGCCGAAGCCACGTTGGAAGTGGGAGAGAAAAACTACGAACTCCCTCGGATTTGGAGAGGGAGAAATCTCGTCGGCGGCAGGTGACACCCACAGGGATGAGGCGCGTGGCATATAGCCAATCCAAGTCGTCTTCACAGACGAAGGCACCATCCCAGCTGCCGCGCTCGCGGGCCTCATCTTCCTCCTCCTGCTGAGCGACCACGACAACCTCTTCCTCAGTTATGGTGAGGTCGAGGTCCTCAAGAACGAAGTTGGAGTAGAGGTAGCCATCTGCGGGGAACCTAGAATCATAGGGCCCCATGGCGAAGATCTTGAACAGAGGCGGCGACACGGTCGCTGGAAGCGTCTGGACGCAGTTGCGGCGGCGCTGCACTAGTGAAGAAGCGGTGGCGGTGGAAACAGTGCAACGGAGAAGAGAGAGAAGCAGAGGGGCGTGAAATGTGGGGAACTACCCCAAGATGGCCCCTGCCCTCTATTTAACCGCGCGATGAGAGCGTGTAGTGGGATCTTTTGCGGCAGCCTAACCGCACGGTGTTGCAGTGTACGCAGCGGATCATCCAATCAGCTGTGAACCACAACAAGGGGCACATGGAACAACAGATCCTATGACGTGACACGATGATGCAGTTAACGAGGCGCTACTGCGACAGGACGTGCGGAGTAGTTATCCCTGACATTACTACAGTAACCGACATAGTAAATGGGCGTGGCCCTTAAAATGAGGCAAAGTGATGATTACCCTCCACGTAGGACGTGGGGAAGCGTATGAGAGAAGGAAAGGTAACCCAGATATGTGAGAAAAGACCCGGCCAGCAAGAAATAACTCAGAATGAGCCAAGGGATCGTAAAAGGAAAAAGTCCAGGTTACGGCGTAACTCGGACGAAGAGGCACAGATCCGGATAAGGGAACCTGCTGTGGCCTTAACAACTAAAGTTGCTAAGACCGCACCAGCTTCGGGGACTAATCTTGGGGGATACCCCTGGGTAGGGTCACGCCGGGGTATAAAGGCCGAGTTAGCCGAGGTACAGCACAGTCAAAGCAAGTGCAGGCCGGGTCGCCTCAAGGCAAGCTGACTTACGGAGTAACCCGGCACGTGGGGCAACTCCCTAGCATTAACCCGGCCGGCATAAAATATACGTCGGCCACGTTTGCCTGTCTATTACGCAGGTACCCTCATAGCCGGGTTAGCCATGCGCTAGCCGGACTACCGTTTGGCTTCCAAGAGAAGGAAGGAATCTCCCGCTGGTCAAACGGTGGCCTTTGCTAGCTATAACATGAGTGAAGCAAAGGAGAGGGAAGGACCAGCGGGGCAGGGCGACCAAGATGACGCGGGCAATGTCGGCTGACATAGCCCGTGTCTGGTGACGCTTAAAGGCAAGGATTACGCAGTGGGTTATGTCCATAGTCCGGACGAACCGTTAAAGAGAATAAAGAAGCATCTAGCTTCAACTAAGGGGCATATTCGGGGAATATGCTGCCATGTATGCCCGAACTTTGTAACCCGAGCTCCCTTATATAAGGAGCACCAGGCCCTCCATGGAAGGTGATCGATCATTTTCTCTGTCTAAGGTAGAACTCTGGAGCTAAGTTGTGGGGAGTAAGTGACATTGTCTCCTTATCACGAACGGCTCGAGGAGCACTTGTAACCACCATTGGTAGAGGAAATACAACAACATCTATGCGTTTAATCACCACGTTTTCCCTCCCTGGATTCCCCTAGCACTCATTGGCCCCATCTTTAGCCTATCCATGGCATCTACCGTGCCACCACCATGACAGCAGTTATGCAACTATCATGTTTCTTTGACAGGAAGTGCCGCAAGGTTAGAAACATGACTGTCGGGTCAGTCATTTTGCTACCAGAAGAAAATAAAAATGAGTGGAAAGATGATGCTGGACACGATTCTGGTGCTGATTGTCCCGACGATGCAGAGTACGTGAAGCTAAGAAAATTGGCACCGAGGAAGAGGAAGAAGGCAGGAAATGAAGAAGCTAGTGGACGTGAAGGCTTGGCACCCAGGGGGTGGAAGAAGGTTGCTGGCAATGAAGATGCATAATAATGTGTTGAACTTGAACCTATATATGTAATTCGGTTAAATTCTAGAGCTCTGTGTGTGGAACTTTGCAGGGCGAAACAATCTACCCATGTTCTCGGAGTAAAATGTACCACAACTTAGGGTTTGGAAACACCCAAGTCAGTAGTTGAATCCGAATTTTCGATTGTGCCACTACTATCCGAAAACACGCAGCACCGGTTCCACGATTGCTAAGGGGCAGGAGGTCTCCAAATTCGATGGAATGTAAGTGGCACAAAAATAAATTATTTAAGCTGCTACACTCCATGAAACAGCAACTTATTTCAGCTTCTGCACAACAACATGGCAACATAAACAGCAATCGCAACCGATAATGCCCACATGATGAGGAAATCAGTAAAACTTTCTGGCCTAATCTTGATCCCGTCTATCTCACCGCCTCCCTGCTCCTGCATCCCCTGCATCTAGCAAAGCTCCCGGATCTCCAGTAACCGGGTGTACGTGCTTCCACTTTATAAATTGTGGTTGTGCCATTTGCATGCGGCACAGTCCACATAGATTACGTTTAAATAAACCACCAATGTCAGAATACCACCATGATCAGACAAAAGGAAGTAATGCAGGGTTGAAACAGATTAACGAGCGACCAATTTTTTTCCTCCCAGGACTCCGGGACCACTAGTTTAGACCGCTAGGTCAACAAGTACTACTATTACAACTTAAAAAAGCACGGATCTAAAGCTAAATAGAACTAGTTATCACACATCTCCTTGATCTTCCTAATCTTATCCTGATGCGCATCTTCCTGCGAGAGCAATGATCAAATCGTCTTCCCTTCCTTTTAGCATCTTCCTTGCATACCTTCAATTGTTTCTCTGCATTTATCCTCATGCACTTGTTAATACTCGTAGTTGTGAACTGCATGAGTTTGGCCTGGTGAAGTTCATTCCTTGCTTGAGTCACTTCTTGCTCTGCTTTAGCCTTCAGGGCCAACGCCACGTCCCTCTCCTTCTAGACTTTTCTAACCCTGTCTTGCACCCTCTTGAGATCTCGGTTAAGCTTGGTTGTGTCAACTTGGTCAAATAGCTTCATCTTAGCACTATCAAGAAGTGAGCTGACTATGGATTCTTTCAACTCAACAGTCATATCCCATAGTTTGTCGAGCGTTTTCTGCATCGATTTGGGCCACTCTGGATCTACCCATTTGACAACACCGCAACTTCTGCCTTGCATCATTGCATGATGTCCTTGACACCATAAAAACCTCCTGCCTGCGTTTCGTCCTTCGAACACTACACATTTAGCGGGCACATATCCATGTTTACATAGCAGAGGACTGTCTTCCTCTGCTAAACCGTGATAGTTGGAGTTGTATAGTGTCTGGTTGGCCTAACACATCATACGTGCATGAGTAAGGAGAGTATATGTAGCTCAAAATAGATAATTGGCCGCAGATGATAGAGATAGAGATGAGACGACTCACATCAAAATCACCATCCCTGTCATCATGACGCGTTTCCTCACCGTCTCCCCTTGAACGCATGGCGAGAGGGGGGTAGGGGACTGGGGTGGCTACAGGAGAGATAGCTGGAGGCGCCGTCGGCTTGCGGCTATGGATGGAAGCTAAGTGGGGAAAGTGGCTTCAACGGGAAGGAAGAGAAGTATGGGGAGGAATAGAAGTAAAGGGGATGTGACACTGGCATATGGCCCACGGAACTCATGAGTCGTGACACTAACAAAAGGGGAGCTCCCGGTGTTGCCAGTTTGTCCAGAGCAAGCGGACAGTAAGCATGGCTAATCATGTTGCAGAACAGCCTACTCGTGGATCACTCTTATGAAGACCATCCCAATCATCCAAGCTCCCTGATCGGACGGTATGCAACAATCGTCATGCAGAACAACTATGTTAGGGCGTGCCTTCTAGAAGACTCGGTCTAACGGCCACCATTGGGGGCTAAGGTTAGGATCCATGTGGTTTATGAAAAGAACAGACATTTCAAAGATACTGGTGGATCCTTATGTGGTTTGTGAAAAGAACAAACATGCAATGAACTCTGGTGGATCCATATGTGGTTTGTGAAAAGAACACACATGCAATGAATCTAGTTGTGGTTAATGAAAAGAACACACATGCAATGAGACTAGGGAATCCATATGTGGTTAATGAAAAAGAACACACATGCAATGACACTAGTGGATCCATATGTGGTTTGTCAAAAGAACACACATGCAATGACTCTAGTCGATCCATATGTGGTTTGTAAAAAGACCACACATCCAGTGACTCTAGCTGTGGTTTATTAAAAGAACACACATGCAATGAACTCTGGTGGATCCATATGTGGTTTATGAAAAGCACACACATGCAATGACACTTTGGATCCATATGTGGTTTGTGAAAAGAACACACATGAAATGACACTGGTGGATCCATATGTGGTTTGTGAAAAGAACACATATGCAATGACACTGGTGGATCCATGTGGTTTGTGAAAAGAACACACATGCAATGAATCTAGCTGTGGTTAACTAAAAGAACACACATGCAATTACAATGGTGGATCCATATGTGGTTTGTGAAAAGAACACACATGCAATGGCTCTGCTGGATATATATGTGGTTTGTGAAAAGAACACACATGCAATGACTCTAGCTTGGTTAACAAAAAGAACACACATGCAATGACTCTAGCTGTGGTTTATTGAAACACACACATGCAACGACACTGGTGGATCCATGTGGTTTGTGAAAAGAACAGACATTGAATGACTAGCTGTGATTAATGAAAAGAACACACATTTCATTGACACTGGTGGATCCATATGTGGTTTGTGAAAAGAACACACATGCAATGAGTCTAGTGGATCCATATATGGTTTGTGAAAAGAACACACATCCAGTGACTCCAGCTGTGGTTTATTAAAAGAATACACATGTAATGAACTCTGGTGGATCCATATGTGGTTTATGAAAAGAACACACATGCAATGGCACTGGTGGATCCATATGTGGTTTGCGAAAAGAACACACATGAAATGACTCTAGATGTGGTTAATGAAAAGAACAGACATGCAATGACACTGGTGGATCCATATGTGGTTCGTGACAAGAACACACATGCGATGACTCTAGTTGTGGTTTATTAAAATAAAACACATGCAATAACACTGGTTGATCCATGTGGTTTGTGAAAAGAACAGACATGCAATGACTCTAGCTGTGGTTAATGAAAAGAACACACATGCAATGACACTAGTGGATCAATATGTGGTTTGTGAAAAGAACACACATGCAATGAACTCTAGTGGATCCATATGTGGTCTATGAAAAGAACAGACATGCAATGACACTAGTTGTGGTTAATGAAAAGAACATGCATCCAATGACTCTAGTGGATCCTTGTGTGGTTTGTGAAAAGAACAGACATGCAATGACTCTAGCTATGGTTAATAAAAATAACACACATGCAATGACACTGGTGGGTCCATGTGGTTTGTGAAAAGAATAGACATGCAATGACTCTAGCTGTGGTTTATGAAAAGAACCCACATGTAATGACACTGGTGGATTGATATATGGTTTGTGAAAAGAACACACATGCATGAACTCTGGTGGATCCATATGTGGTCTATGAAAAGAACAGACATGCAATGACACTAGTTGTGGTTAATGAAAAGAACACTCATACAATGACACTAGGGGATCCATATGTGGTTAATGAAAAGAACACACATGCAATGACACTAGTGGATCCATATGTGGTTTGTGAAAAGAACACACATGCAATGACTCTAGTGGGCCATATGTGGTTTGTGAAAAGAACACACATCTAGTGACTCTAGTTGTGGTTTATTAAAAGAACACACATGCAATGAACTCTGGTGGATCCATATGTGGTTTATGAAAATAACACACATGCAATGACACTGGTGGATCCATATGTGGTTTGTGAAAAGAACACACATGAAATGACACTGGTTGATCCATATGTGGTTTGTGAAAAGAACACACATGCAATGACACTGGTGGATCCATGTGGGTTGTGAAAAGAACACACAAGCAATGACTCTAGCTATGGTTAATGAAAAGAACACACATGTAATGACACTGGTGGATCGATATGTGGTTAGTCAAAAGAACACACATGCAATGACTCTGCTGGATCCATTTGTGGTTTGTGAAAAGTACACACATGCAACGACTCTAGCTGTGGTTAATGAAAAGAACACACATGCAATGACTCTAGCTGTGGTTTATTGAAAGAACACACATGCAATGCCACTGGTGGATCCATGTGGTTTGTGAAAAAATAGACATGCAATGACTAGCTGTGGATAGTGAAAAGAACACACATTTCAATGACACTAGTGGATCCATATGTGGTTTGTGAAAAGAACACACATGCAATGACTCTAGGTGGTTCCATATATGGTTTGTGAAAAGAACACACATCCAGTGACTCTAGGTGTGGTTTATTGAAAGAACACACATGGAATGAACTCTGTTGATCCATATGTGGTTTATGAGAAGAACACACATGCAATGACACTGGTGGATCCATATGTGGATTGTGAAAAGAACACACATGAAATGACTCTAGATGTGGTTAATGAAAAGAACATACATGAAATGACACTGGTGGATCCATATGTGGTTTGTGAAAAGATCACACATGCAATGACACTGGTGGATCCATGTGGGTTGTGAAAAGAACACACATGCAATGACTCTGCTAGATCCATATGTGGTTTGTGTAAAGAACACACCTGCAATGACTCTAGCTATGGTTAATGAAAAGAACACACATGCAATGACTCTAGCTGTGGTTTATTGAAAGAACACACATGCAATGCCACTGGTGGATCCATGTGGTTTGTGAAAAGAATAGACATGAAATGACTAGTTGTGGTTAATGAAAAGAACACACATTTCAATGAAACTGGTGGATCCATATGTGGTTTGTGAAAAGAACACACATGCAATGACTCTAGCTGGTTCCATATATGGTTTGTGAAAAGACCACACATCCAGTGACTCTAGTTGTGGTTTATTGAAAGAACACATATACAATGAACTCTGGTGGATCCATATGTGGTTTATGAAAATAACACACATGTAATGACACTGGTGGATCCATATGTGGTTTGTGAAAAGAACACACATGAAATGACTCTAGATGTGGTTAGTGAAAAGAACAGACATGAAATGACACTGTTGGACCCATATGTGGTTTGTGAAAAAAACACACATGCAATAACATTGGTGGATCCATATGTGGTTTATGAAAATAACACACATGAAATGACTCTAGCTGTAGTTAATGAAAAGAACAGACATGCAATGACACTGGTGGATCCATATGTGGTTTGTGAAAAGAACACACATGCAATGACTCTGCTGGATACATATGTGGTTTGTGAAAAGAACACACATGCAATGACTCTAGCTGTGGTTAATGAAATGAACAAACATGCAATGACTCTAGTTGTGGTTTATTGAAAGAATACACATGCAATAACATTGGTGGATCCATGTGGTTTGTGAAAAGAATAGACATGCAATGACTCTAGCTGTGGTTAATGAAAATAACACACATTTAAATGACACCGGTGGATCCATATGTGGTTTGTGAAAAGAACACACATGCAATGACTCTAGCTGGTTCCATATATGGTTTGTGAAAATAACACACATCCAGTGGCTCTAGCTATGGTTTATTAAAAGAACACACATACAATGAACTCTGGTGGGTCCACATGTGGTTTATGAAAAGAACACACATGCAATGACACTGGTGGATCCATATGTGGTTTGCGAAAAAAAACACATAAAATGACTCTAGATGTGGTTAATGAAAAGAATAGACATGCAATGACATTGGTGGAACCATATGTGGTTTATGAAAAGCACACACATGCAATGACTCTAGTTATGGTTTATTAAAAGAACCCACATGCAATGACACTGGTGCATCCATGTGGTTTGAGAAAAGAACAGACATTGAATGACTAGCTGTGATTAATGAAAAGAACACACATTTCATTGACAGTGGTGGATCCATATGTGGTTTGTGAAAAGAGCACACATGCAATGACTCTAGTGGATCCATATATGGTTTGTGAAAAGAACACACGTCCAGTGACTCTAGCTGTGGTTTATTAAAAGAATACTCATGTAATGAACTCTGGTGGATCTATATGTGGTTTATGAAAAGAACACACATGCAATGGCACTGGTGGATCCATATGTGGTTTGCAAAAAGAACACACATGAAATGACTCTAGATGTGGTTAATGAAAATAACAGACATGCAATGACACTGGTGGATCCATATGTGGTTCGTGAAAAGAACACACATGCAATGACTCTAGTTGTGGTTTATTAAAATAAAACACATGCAATGACACTGGTCGATCCATGTGGTTTGTGAAAAGAACAGACATGCAATGACTCTAGCTATGGTTAATGAAAAGAACATACATGCAATGACACTAGTGGATCAATATGTGGCTTGTGAAAAGAACACACATGCAATGAACTCTAGTGGATCCATATGTGGTCTATGAAAAGAACAGACAAGCAATGACACTAGTTGTGGTTAATGAAAAGAACATGCATGCAATGACTCTAGTGGATCCTTGTGTCGTTTGTGAAAAGAACAGACATGCAATGACTATAGCTATGGTTAATGAAAATAACACACATGCAATGACACTTGTGGGTCCATGTGGTTTGTGAAAAGAATAGACATGCAATGACTCTAGCTATGGTTAATGAAAAGAACCCACATGCAATGACACTGGTGGATTGATATATGGTTTGTGAAAAGAAAGCACATGTAATGAACTCTGGTGGATACATATGTGGTCTATGAAAAGAATAGACATGCAATGACACTAGTTGTGGTTAATGAAAATAACACTCATGCAATGACACTAGGGGATCCATATGTTGTTAATGAAAAGAACACACATGCAATGACACTAGTGGATCCATATGTGGTTTGTGAAAAGAACACACATGCAATGAATCTAGTGGATCCATATGTGGTTTGTGAAAAGAACACACATCTAGTGACTCTAGTTGTGGTTTATTAAAAGAACACACATGCAATGAACTCTGGTGGATCCATATGTGGTTTATGAAAATAACACACATGCAATGACACTGGTGGATCCATATGTGGTTTGTGAAAAGAACACACATGAAATGACACTGGTGGATCCATATGTTGTTTGTGAAAAGAACACAGATGCAAGCACACTGGTGGATCCTTGTGGTTTGTGAAAAGAACACACATGCAATGACTCTAGCTATGGTTAATGAAAAGAACACACATGCAATGACACTGGTGCATCGATATGTGGTTAGTGAAAAGAACACACATGCAATGACTCTGCTGGATCCATTTGTGGTTTGTGAAAAGAACACACATGCAACGACTCTAGCTATGGTTAAAGAAAAGAACACACATGCAATGACTCTAGCTGTGATTTATTGAAAGGACACACATGCACTGCCACTGGTGGATCCATGTGGTTTGTGAAAAAATAGACATGCAATGACTAGCTGTGGTTAATGAAAAGAACACACATTTCAATGACACTGGTCGATCCATATGTGGTTTGTGAAAAGAACACACATGCAATGACTCTAGCTGGTTCCATATATGGTTTGTGAAAGGAACACACATCCTGTGACTCTACGTGTGGTTTATTGAAAGAACACACATGGAATGAACTCTGGTGGATCCATATGTGGTTTATGAAAAGAACACACATGCAATGACACTGGTGGATCCATATGTAGATTGTGAAAAGAACACACATGAAATGACTCTAGATGTGGTTAATGAAAAGAACAGACATGAAATGACACTAGTGGATCCATATGTGGTTTGTGAAAAGAACACACATGCAATGACACTGGTGAATCCAAATGTGGTTTGTGAAAAGAACACACATGAAATGACTCTAGGTGTCGTTAATGAAAAGAACAAACATGCAATGACACTAGTGGATCCATATGTGGTTTGTGAAAAGAACACACATGCAATGACTCTGCTAGATCCATATGTGGTTTGTGAAAAGAACACACCTGCAATGACTCTAGCTATGGTAAATGAAAAGAATAGACATGCAATGAATCTAGCTGTGGTTTATTGAAAGAACACACATGCAATACAACTGGTGGATCCATGTGGTTTGTGAAAAGAATAGACATGAAATGACTAGCTGTGGTTAATGAAAAGAACTCACATTTCAATGACACTGGTGGATCCATATGTGGTTTGTGAAAAGAACACACATGCAATGACTCTAGCTGGTTCCATATATGGTTTGAGAAAAGACAACACATCCAGTGACTAGCTGTGGTTTATTGAAAGAACACATATGTAATGAGATCTGGTGGATCCATATGTGGTTTATGAAAATAACACACATGCAATGACACTGGTGGATCCATATGTGGTTTGTGAAAAGAACGCACATGAAATGACTCTAGATGTGGTTAGTGAAAAGAACAGACATGAAATGACACTAGTGGATCCATATGTGGTTTGTGAAAAGAACACACATGCAATAACATTGGTGGATCCATATGTGGTTTGTGAAAAGAACACACATGGAATGACTCTAGTTGTGGTTAATGAAAAGAACATACATGCAATGACACTGGTGGATCCATATGTGGTTTGTGAAAAGAACACACATGCAATGACTCTGCTGGATACATATGTGGTTTGTGAAAAGAACACACATGCAATGACTCTAGCTCTGGTTAATGAAAAGAACAAACATGCAATGACTCTAGTTATGGTTTATTGAAAGAATACACATGCAATAACACTGGTGGATCCATGTGGTTTGTGAAAAGAATAGACATGCAATGACTCTACCTGTGGTTAATGAAAAGAACACACATTTAAATGACACTGGTGAATCCATATGTGGTTTGTGAAAAGAACACACATGCAATGACTCTAGCTGGTTCCATATATTGTTTGTGAAAATAACACACATCCAGTGGCTCTAGCTATGGTTTATTAAAAGAACACACATACAATGAACTCTGGTGGGTCCACATGTGGTTTATGAAAAGAACACACATGCAATGACACTGGTGGATCCATATGTGGTTTGCGAAAAAAAACACATAAAATGACTCTAGATGTGGTTAATGAAAAGAATAGACATGCAATGACATTGGTGGAACCATATGTGGTTTATGAAAAGCACACACATGCAATGACTCTAGTTATGGTTTATTAAAAGAACCCACATGCAATGACACTGGTGCATCCATGTGGTTTGAGAAAAGAACAGACATTGAATGACTAGCTGTGATTAATGAAAAGAACACACATTTCATTGACAGTGGTGGATCCATATGTGGTTTGTGAAAAGAGCACACATGCAATGACTCTAGTGGATCCATATATGGTTTGTGAAAAGAACACACGTCCAGTGACTCTAGCTGTGGTTTATTAAAAGAATACTCATGTAATGAACTCTGGTGGATCTATATGTGGTTTATGAAAAGAACACACATGCAATGGCACTGGTGGATCCATATGTGGTTTGCAAAAAGAACACACATGAAATGACTCTAGATGTGGTTAATGAAAATAACAGACATGCAATGACACTGGTGGATCCATATGTGGTTCGTGAAAAGAACACACATGCAATGACTCTAGTTGTGGTTTATTAAAATAAAACACATGCAATGACACTGGTCGATCCATGTGGTTTGTGAAAAGAACAGACATGCAATGACTCTAGCTATGGTTAATGAAAAGAACATACATGCAATGACACTAGTGGATCAATATGTGGCTTGTGAAAAGAACACACATGCAATGAACTCTAGTGGATCCATATGTGGTCTATGAAAAGAACAGACAAGCAATGACACTAGTTGTGGTTAATGAAAAGAACATGCATGCAATGACTCTAGTGGATCCTTGTGTCGTTTGTGAAAAGAACAGACATGCAATGACTATAGCTATGGTTAATGAAAATAACACACATGCAATGACACTTGTGGGTCCATGTGGTTTGTGAAAAGAATAGACATGCAATGACTCTAGCTATGGTTAATGAAAAGAACCCACATGCAATGACACTGGTGGATTGATATATGGTTTGTGAAAAGAAAGCACATGTAATGAACTCTGGTGGATACATATGTGGTCTATGAAAAGAACAGACATGCAATGACACTAGTTGTGGTTAATGAAAATAACACTCATGCAATGACACTAGGGGATCCATATGTTGTTAATGAAAAGAACACACATGCAATGACACTAGTGGATCCATATGTGGTTTGTGAAAAGAACACACATGCAATGAATCTAGTGGATCCATATGTGGTTTGTGAAAAGAACACACATCTAGTGACTCTAGTTGTGGTTTATTAAAAGAACACACATGCAATGAACTCTGGTGGATCCATATGTGGTTTATGAAAATAACACACATGCAATGACACTGGTGGATCCATATGTGGTTTGTGAAAAGAACACACATGAAATGACACTGGTGGATCCATATGTTGTTTGTGAAAAGAACACAGATGCAAGCACACTGGTGGATCCTTGTGGTTTGTGAAAAGAACACACATGCAATGACTCTAGCTATGGTTAATGAAAAGAACACACATGCAATGACACTGGTGCATCGATATGTGGTTAGTGAAAAGAACACACATGCAATGACTCTGCTGGATCCATTTGTGGTTTGTGAAAAGAACACACATGCAACGACTCTAGCTATGGTTAAAGAAAAGAACACACATGCAATGACTCTAGCTGTGATTTATTGAAAGAACACACATGCACTGCCACTGGTGGATCCATGTGGTTTGTGAAAAAATAGACATGCAATGACTAGCTGTGGTTAATGAAAAGAACACACATTTCAATGACACTGGTCGATCCATATGTGGTTTGTGAAAAGAATACACATGCAATGACTCTAGCTGGTTCCATATATGGTTTGTGAAAGGAACACACATCCAGTGACTCTAGGTGTGGTTTATTGAAAGAACACACATGGAATGAACTCTGGTGGATCCATATGTGGTTTATGAAAAGAACACACATGCAATGACACTGGTGGATCCATATGTAGATTGTGAAAAGAACACACATGAAATGACTCTAGATGTGGTTAATGAAAAGAACAGACATGAAATGACACTAGTGGATCCATATGTGGTTTGTGAAAAGAACACACATGCAATGACACTGGTGAATCCAAATGTGGTTTGTGAAAAGAACACACATGAAATGACTCTAGGTGTGGTTAATGAAAAGAACAAACATGCAATGACACTAGTGGATCCATATGTGGTTTGTGAAAAGAACACACATGCAATGACTCTGCTAGATCCATATGTGGTTTGTGAAAAGAACACACCTGCAATGACTCTAGCTATGGTAAATGAAAAGAATACACATGCAATGAATCTAGCTGTGGTTTATTGAAAGAACACACATGCAATACAACTGGTGGATCCATGTGGTTTGTGAAAAGAATAGACATGAAATGACTAGCTGTGGTTAATGAAAAGAACTCACATTTCAATGACACTGGTGGATCCATATGTGGTTTGTGAAAAGAACACACATGCAATGACTCTAGCTGGTTCCATATATGGTTTGAGAAAAGACAACACATCCAGTGACTAGCTGTGGTTTATTGAAAGAACACATATGTAATGAGATCTGGTGGATCCATATGTGGTTTATGAAAATAACACACATGCAATGACACTGGTGGATCCATATGTGGTTTGTGAAAAGAACGCACATGAAATGACTCTAGATGTGGTTAGTGAAAAGAACAGACATGAAATGACACTAGTGGATCCATATGTGGTTTGTGAAAAGAACACACATGCAATAACATTGGTGGATCCATATGTGGTTTGTGAAAAGAACACACATGGAATGACTCTAGTTGTGGTTAATGAAAAGAACATACATGCAATGACACTGGTGGATCCATATGTGGTTTGTGAAAAGAACACACATGCAATGACTCTGCTGGATACATATGTGGTTTGTGAAAAGAACACACATGCAATGACTCTAGCTCTGGTTAATGAAAAGAACAAACATGCAATGACTCTAGTTATGGTTTATTGAAAGAATACACATGCAATAACACTGGTGGATCCATGTGGTTTGTGAAAAGAATAGACATGCAATGACTCTACCTGTGGTTAATGAAAAAAACACACATTTAAATGACACTGGTGAATCCATATGTGGTTTGTGAAAAGAACACACATGCAATGACTCAAGCTGGTTCCATATATTGTTTGTGAAAATAACACACATCCAGTGGCTCTAGCTATGGTTTATTAAAAGAACACACATACAATGAACTCTGGTGGGTCCATATGTGGTTTATGAAAAGAACACACATGCAATGACACTGGTGGATCCATATGTGGTTTGTGAAAAAAACACACATAAAATGACTCTAGATGTGGTTAATGAAAAGAATAGACATGCAATGACACTGGTGGATCCATATGTTGTTTGTGAAAAGCACACACATGCAATGACTCTAGTTGTGGTTTATTAAAAGAACACACATGCAATGACACTGGTGGATCGACGTGGTTTGTGAAAAGAATAGACATGCAATGACTCTAGCTGTGGTTAATGAAAAGAACACACATGCAATGACACTAGTGGATCCATATGTAGTTTGTGAAATAAACACACATGCAATGAACTCTGGTGGATCCATATGTGGTCTATGAATAGAACAGACATGCAATGATACTAGTTGTGATTAATGAAAAGAATAGATATGCAATGACCCTAGGGGATCCATATGTGGTTAATAAAGAGATCACACATGCAATGACTCTAGCTGTGGTTAATGAAAAGAAAATACATGCAATGACCCTAGGGGATCCATATGTGGTTAATTAAAAGAACACACATGCAATAACTCTAGCCATGGTTAATGAAAAGAACATACATGCAATGACACTGGTGGATCCATGTGGTTTGTAAAAAAATAGACATGCAATTAATCTAGGTGTGGTTAATGAAAAGAACATACAAGCAATGACTCTGGTGGATCCTTGCGTGGTTTGTGAAATGAACAGACATGCAATGACTCTGATGGATCCTTGTGTGGTTTGTGAAATGAACAGACATGCAATGACTCTAGCTGTGGTTAAAAGAAAAGAACACACATGTGATGACACTGGTGGATACATGTGTTTTGTGAAAAAAACTGACATTCAATGACTCTAACTGTGGTTAATGAAAAGAAAACACACACTACAAGAAATTAGTCATGTAGAGACGGTTACTTATTAGACGTTTTTTCTCGTCTCTAACCGGACAATGAATACTCGGTAGGGACATTTCCTAAGACGTTTCCTAAGTCGTCCCAAGATATACACACGATTTTTTTTGATAGATATGCACACGATTAGGTTTAGAAGTACTTAGCACGATCAGGTTTTAAAGCCCACCAGTCCACCACTAGCACCTGCGTCATAAAAAAAAACAAATCCCATGCAAAACCTACAGCCGCCGCCACATTTTCCCCTTCGCCTCTCACCTCTCCATCCCCTCTGCTCCTCTGATATCCCATGGCGATGTTGTTCCCCCGCCGCTCCTTGGTGGCGCCTGCGCGACGGCCCCGACTGTTGTTTTTCTCCAGGATGCGGAGGTTTTCTCAATCATGCCCGACCCGGGACCCTACCGTAGTCTAGTCCCGAGATCCGCATCAGCCATCTCTCGTCGCTGGCCAGCGATTGCTTCAACGGGTACAAGGTTTGCCCCCAACAGCTACCGGTAGTTATCGTTTGTTACTTATAAATTAGTGGTTGTCTGAATGGTTTAAAGGATTTTTTATTTACATTCCACTCTTCTTTCACAGTTTTGGGCAAATGGTAGTTTTTAGAGCTGTAAGCTGAGTGTATGAACGAGGGGTCAAGTTCGCATCATTTTTTCTGTTCGGTCAGAACAGCGACCAGATGGTATTTTACAGGTATGGATTACATCAGAGCTATATATCAGAGAACATAGTAACCGATTGATATCTTAGTTTTTCGTGCAAGCTTGAAATCTTGAATGGTAGTAATATGTGACAGAATTTAAAAAGGTACTGAATAGAGGAAAGCTTCGATCGTTACAGATTCCTCGTATTCCTTGGTTACGTGATTCTTACATTGTGTGGCTTTTGCACGAATTGCAAGGTGAGGTGCAGTTCATACTGGCCTTGTCCGCCTTACTATATCCATTTAAGTTACTTGATCTGGTATATTCTTATTTGGAATTTGATTGTTTTCCGTACAGAGCACATGGTCATGGTTGGGACAAATGGCATGTATCGATCTATTTTTAGCTAAACAATACATTTTCCATCTGCTCACTTTTCTATGGAAAATACACCTGAAGAGCCATTCTTGTTAGTGGATCTTTGTATATAAATATGAAACTAGTTTGATATTTAGATTAACTTTTATGCTGAAATTTTCAACTGATTCAAACCATTCCTTTTGTTTCAGAGTTCTTGGAGCAGAATAAGCGGAACTGGCCGCTGGAGCAGCAAGTGTGTCGCCATGTATCAAGTACCGAACCATGTATCTGGTCACTTGACTTCCTCTCTAGCACTGCTCTAAAATTCGATCTTATGGTGGAATTTGCACTTAAATTGGTTGCGTGCATTGTTTCAAGATCTTATCCCGTTAACTTACATAAGTTTTGACTGCTATGCAGGGTATTGGATGACTGCTAAGGACATGTACATATGTAATGACCCAACACTGAAGATATCCGAATTCCTTAAGGGCTGACGTGGACTTGGTTGCTGACGTGGTGGCTGGGCCCACTCCGACTGTGGGATCGACCGTGACGGAGTCTGAGACCGAGTACTCCTGGACCACGATTGCGTTAAGATTACGATCATCATGGTTTAGGGATCCCTCTCGCTTCGTGCACTCATCGTTGCCGCCTCCGTCGCAGAACCTCTACGCCTCTCCGAGACCGTGCTCCTCTCCGGCGACGGGTTGTCGGTCCTTCGCGGACGTACTTCGCGCCGTCCCCGATCATGGCTGGGAACGGCCAGGGATCGATGCCTCGGGGTCCTCCTGCTTCGCAGCCGCCTCGGGGGACGCCCATGTCCGCTGCTGCACCGCCGATGACTGTTGTTCCGCCGGCGCGTCCTCTTGGGGCTGCTGCTCCGATGCCTAGGGGACCGCAGGCCGGTCCCTCTGCGCCGGTGCGGGGGCCGCCGACTGCTGCGGCTGCGCCGTTCGGTGTGCCGCCAGGGTTCCCTCCCGGGGTCCAGTTCCCGCCTCCTGCCGCGTATTTGGCGGTATCCCAGGCTGCGCAGTTTCAGCCTCTACAACCGCCGTACCGGGGGCCTCAGCAACACTTCTCTGGGCCACCGCAAGCTGCCTTTCCCGGGGGCGGAATGGGTGGTGTTTTCGCTCATCCTCCCATGGTGCAATCTGGACAGCCGTCGCAACAGTTTGCTGCGGGGGTCGGCCCGGCTGGGGCTGTGGTTCCCAAGAGGAAGAAGAAGAAGACCTCGCAAGGTGTTCCGCAACAGCCTATGGGACCGCATATGACACAGCAGGCACAACCCCCGCAGATGTTGGGGCAACAACAGTTTGCTTTTCAGCAGCCATACGCTCACCCGTCTTATATTGATCCATCTCAATTCTCAGCTGATACACAGGGCCAGCAGCAACATGGGGCTGTGGCGGGTGCGACTGAAGCAATTACGGATGGGTTGGGTGCTCCACCTGTGATAAAGAAGAATAAGAAGGCGGTCAGGTGTTGGAAGTGTGCGGTTGACTCATGCGTCTAAAGATTGCAAGGTTAACCATTATTGTTATATATGTGATGTTGTGTCTCATCCCACTCTGAGATGTCCGGTGCTCAAGCAGCCATGACACACGGCTTATATGGCAGGCATTGGTCATGACAAGACTTTATTTGCTCAGATCCCCGATAGTGTGGTATGTGAGGGTTTGGGGGCTTGTAAGACAGCTATTGCTTTGGTCCAAGTGAGTGGTGATGTGGTCTCTACGGATGTGATTGTGAAACAGTTTGCCAGGAGGTGCCAGGTTAGGGCTTAGTGGAAGTGGGAGGCTCTTCCGCATGAGGAGAACGAATTCTTGGTTAGTTTTCCATCCTTCGCGGACCTTAACAGGGTGGATGGTAGCCAGTTTTCTATTCCTCAGAGCAAGACTGAGCTGTCTGTGTCCGGATACAAACTGCAGGAGGTGCCACATAAGTGCGACTTGCATAAGGTCTGGCTACATGTGGAGGGGGCCGGGTTCCGCATTCCTTACGCACTTTCCTTGGTTTGTGGATGGTGGGTTCTTTGATGGGCACTACTATTGATGTCGACTTGCTCTCTCTGAGGAGGAGGGGTGTTGTTCGCATTTTGGTCGACATGTTTGATATCACTATGTTCAATAAGAAGCAGGATGCTCTAGGCTTTTACCTTACCTCTGACGTTGTGGTTAAGTTAAAAGGATATGAGCTTCGTTTTCGGTTGGATCCGGAGAGTTATGTGCCTGATCCTGACTTCTCACCTTATGTGTGGAAAAGGAATCAGGATGATCCGGATGCTGGTGGTAATGGGAACTCGAGTGATGATGCTATGGATACCTCTGAGCCGTCTTTGGCCCCTGCTATGGGTGGGCTTTCTGACCTATTGGTTGGGTCTGGGAACTCTGCTCCGTCTTTGTCGAGACAGGTTCCCGTGCAGATGTATGCTATGACTCCTTTCAACGCTTCTCCTGTTACGAAGCGTGGAAAGGAACTGCTTGATGCCCTACCGCTTGACTCTTCCCTACGTGGTTGCCGTTATGCTAGTGCTTCTCCACGTGTCACTCCATCTCAGTTGCATGCGGCTCTTGAGGTGGCGAATGGTTTTGCCGGCAAGTCATCTTCTCCTTCTCGCGGTCGGCCTTATATGATGGGCCGCACTATTCCGAGGCCCCGTGGGGATGGGCCTGTCCTTATGGAGGTGGTCTCTGAGGGGGTGGCAGATGGGCTTGCCCAGGAGGGGCTGGCCGATTCTGCGGTGGCACTTGGCGTGCTGGCGGACTTTGCTCCGGCGCCCTTGGACGAGGGTCCTGGCATGACCGACGGTGGGGAGAACCTGGCCCAGGAGGGGTCAGGCTCTTCCCCAGCTGACGACGATGGTGGCGCCCAGGTGGGGTGGATGCCTAGGAAGGACCTGGCCCAGGCGGGGTTGGGTTCTCTACCCGATGATGGTGTAGTTGAGGCCCAGGCGGCGCGACACGTTGGGGGAAACCTGGCCCAACCGGGGTTGGGTTCTCTCCCATGTACACCGACACGGAGGTGTCTTTGTCATGGCGTCGATGCCCTTGGCGCATCTACCACAGATGAGGACTCGTTGGTGAAGGCTATGAGGCGGAAGGCGGAACTAAATCTCGATTCTAAGGGTACTTTGAGTTTGTCGAAGTCTTTCAATTCTTTTTATACTCCTGGCATTGTTGATAGGCTAGCCAATGTTGGTATTAGTATGGGTAGATCTGTTAAGGAAGTTAATTTTTCGTGTTCTGCTTTGAGACATATGGAGCTTGACCGCTTAACGGTTACTCCTAAAGTTTCTATGCTTTCTGACACGTTACCAATAGAGGAGTTGCATGCCACAGTAGATTGTCAACTCCTGTCTCACTTGGTTGGTGAAGTGTCAGAAGTGGCTTTTGACGAGACTGGGATGGGTTCATTATATGAGCTGAAAGCTTCTGGTCGGAAATCAAAGAGCCAAAAATCTCGCAAGAGGTCTCGTGTATCCAAATCTCCTATTGTTTCTAAATGAATGGCATGTTTTCAAATAGCAGAGGTCTTCGTGACTTGGCTAAACACTTGTTCTATGCTGATTGTGTGAGAGATTATAAGTTGGATTTTTTGGGTATTTCTGAAACTGGTAGATGTGATTTCTCACAAGCCTTACTCAATCGCCTTTCTGGTGGAGTAGACTTTACGTGGGTTTCACGACTTCCGAGAGGTAGATCCGGGGGAATCCTGTTAGGTGTCAGAGATGAGACTATGGAAGTATTAGCTAGTTCGGTTGGAGATTTTTCTATTAAACTCCATATCCGTAACAAAGCTGATAACTTCATATGGTCTCTAGTCGCTGTGCACGGGGCTGCCCAGGATGTGTTTAAGGTTGATTTTTTGCGTGAGTTGGTCAATCTGGCTAAGGACAATCCGTATCCTATTCTTATAGGTGGTGACTTTAACTTGCTGAGATTCACTCATGAGAAAAGTCGGGGTCGATATGATGAGCATTGGCCTTTCATGTTTAATGCTGTCATTGACAGCTTGGACTTAAGAGAGGTTACAATGCTTGGGAGACAGTTCACTTGGGCTAATAGTCTTCCGGAGCCTACATATGAAAAATTGGATAAAGTGCTTATGGATACCGATTGGGAAGATAAATTTCCTATGGTAACTGTTCGCGCTTTGGAACGTATTGAGGCTTTATCGGATCACACTCCATTACTTTTATCTGTTGGAGCACCATTACGTCCATCCACACATAAGTTTAAATTTGAACTTGGATGGATGGACCATGATGGGTTTCATGATTTGGTGAAGGCTATTTGGGAAAGACCGGTTAGTGCTGCAACACCCATACAACGATGGAACAACAAAATGCATGCCATACGCAAGTTCCTTTGTGGTTGGGCCAGACACACTGCCAGAATCCTTAAAAAGGAGAAAATACGCCTTTCTACCATCATTAATGATTTAGAGGCTTCTATGGAAGTTAGGCTATTATCTGCACAAGAGATTGAGCTAAAAAACAATCAAATGCGGAAATTCCCAGACTTCTTCACGAGGAGGAACTCAAATGGTACCAACGCTCTAAGGCAAAATTTGTCCTTGAAGGAGATGCGAATACAAGATACTTCCATGCAGTTGCCAATGGCAAGCATAAGAAGAAACTTATTCACTCTTTAATTCAGGATGAAGGTATGATTAAGGGCCAGGAGCAGCTAAAAGCTTATATTACGAGTTATTACAAGGACTTGTTTGGGGCACCAGCAGATAACTCTTTCGAGTTGGATGAGTCCCAAACAAGGGATATCCCTCAGGTTTCTATTGAGGAAAATAACTTTTTAACCGCCCCTTATACCGAGGAGGAGGTCAAGAAAGATGTTTTCCAAATGGAACATAACAAGGCGCCAGGTCCTGATGGCTTTCCAACAGAATTCTATCAACATTTCTAGGAAGTTATCAGAGATGATCTGATGCTTCTTTTCTCTTTCCTGCATGTTGATCAGCTAGAACTTTTTAGACTAAATTTTGGCAACATCATTTTATTACCTAAGGTTAATAATGCGGAAGGTATACAACAGTATCGACCAATTTGCCTTCTTAATGTTAGTTTTAATTTTTTTTTACAAAAGTTGCTACTATTAGACTAAATTTAGTAGCTGATCATGTTGTTCGACCTTCTCAAACTGCTTTCATGCAAGGACGAAACATCCTAGACGGTGTAGTAATCCTTCATGAGACAATTCATGAACTACGCTCAAAAAGACTAAATGGTGTATTGTTCAAGATTGACTTTGAGAAGGCTTATGACAAGGTTAATTGGTCTTTTCTCCAGTAGACACTTCGAATGAAAGGTTTTTCAGAGGAGTGGTGCAATCTCATACAGTCCTTTGTGACTGGGGGTAGTGTAGCCATCAATGTCAATGATGACAATGGCAAATACTTCCAGACCAAAAAAGGGCGAAGACAAGGGGATCCACTGTCGCCTATACTATTTAATATAGTGGTTGATATGCTGGCTATCCTGATTGAGAGAGCTAAGGCTGCCGGCCAAATTGAAGGACTAGTTCCCCATCTTGTTGATGGTGGCATTTCTATTCTTCAATACGCTGATGATACTATCCTTTTTATGGAACACAATCTAGAGAAAGCTAAGAATCTGAAACTAATATTATCAGCATTTGAGCTTCTTTCTGGATTGAAAATTAACTTCCATAAGAGCGATTTGTATTGTTTTGGCGAGGCTGAGAATGAGGCCTATCTATACACTGAACTATTCGGCTGTAGCTTGGGGCAATTTCCAATCAATTATCTGGGAATCCCGATTCATTATCGGCGGCTCACGATTGCTAAATGGAAACTCGTTAAGGAAAAATTACAAAAAAGTCTTAATAGTTGGAAAGGTAAATTACTATCACTTGGTGGAAGACTTGTTCTCATAAACTCAGTACTCACAAACATGGTACTGTATATGATCTCGTTTTTTCAACTACCAAAAGGTGTCTTGACGAAAATGGATTATTTCTGATCAAGATTCTTTTGACAAGGTGATGGTGAAAAAACAAAAATATGGACTTGCTAGATGGAATGTGGTTTGTAGACCAAAAGAATATGGTGGACTGAGCATACATGATTTGCAAGCCAAAAACACCACACTTCTGGGTAAATGGCTATTCAAAGTACTTACAGAAGATGGTATCTGGCAAACCATTCTTTGGAGGAAATATATAGGCTCTAAGGCGGTGTCTCAAGTGGTTTGTTAACCCGGAGATTCACACTTTTGGGCAGGACTTATGGCGTCCAAAAAATATTTCTTTCAATTTGGTGTGTTTAATATTAAAGATGGATCGTAGATAAGATTCTGGGAAGATAAATGGCTTGGCCAAACTCCCCTCCGACATCAATATCCAGCTCTTTACTCAATTGTTAGACACAAAGGAGATACACTTTCCAAAGTTTTGGAAGCTTATCCTCCGAATGTGTCATTTAGACGAAGCCTCATTGGACCTAGACTTGAATCATGGAACAATCTTTTATTAAGACTGTCCATGGTATAGCTGTCTGAGGGGGTGGATGAGTTCAAGTGGAATTTACTTCAGAGTGGTAAATTTTCAGTTGACTCTATGTATAGGGCTTTGATCCAACCTGATATTCCTATCGATAACAATATTAAAATTTGGAAAATGAAGTTACCCCTTAAGATGAAGATATTTGCTTGGTACCTTCGTAAAGGTGTAATTCTTACTAAAGACAACCTTGTTAAGAGGAATTGGCATGGAAGTACACAATGTGTATTTTGTCATCATCATGAGACAATACGACATTTATTCTTCCAATGTAAATTTGCTCGTGTTATATGGTCAATCATCCAAGTAGCCTCTGGTTTATCTCCTCCGTGATCGGTTGCCAATGTATTCGGCAATTGGTTAAATGGGATTTGGGATAAATATGGGACTTTATTTAGGATGGGAGCGCTTGCCATTATTTGGTCGCTTTTGCTATGTAGAAATGACAAGATTTTTAATAACATAGTTTCTTCTTCCTTGCAGGTGATTTATCGCGCAATGGCTATCCTACGATCATGGATTCCGATCCAACGTATGGAGTTCCGTGACTTGTTTGCGGAGGGGTGTACACGATTGGAGGATGTGGCGAGGGATATTTTCTCCCGACATGGATGGCAACGTGATTTGCGGATTGAGCTGCCTTTGCCGCAGGCTGTTTTATTTTGTTATATGGATTGTAATTTTCGTACTTTAGGTTGATTGTCGTTTTGTGATTGATCGGCTGTGTGCATCCTAGTTATGCAGAGGCCGGGTTTAAACATTGCTTTTGAGTAATAAAACGCCCATTTCCAAAAAAATAGACTGTTCATAGATAGATCATTATTATTTGGAGACAAAGTGTATGTAAATGTATGATTTTTGCAGTTGTATTTGTATCTTGTGAATGCTTTAAACTATTTCCAACTTAGCTGCTTCTCCACGAGCTACAATTTTCTTGATCTTATGTATGAAAAATACAACTTTTGTATATGTAATGTATTCATGAAGAAGATGCGAAACATCTTTTAATTAGTATGTTGTGTACAGT
Source organism: Avena sativa (assembly GCA_916181665.1). NCBI lineage: Eukaryota > Viridiplantae > Streptophyta > Magnoliopsida > Poales > Poaceae > Avena > Avena sativa. The sequence continues at coordinate 454,049,486 of OV702288.1, read as the reverse complement.
ATCAATAATATTTTAGTTCGATGAGCTATAATAATATTTCATTGGAAAATAAAGTTTGGCCTCGACATCTTTTGCTTGAGGAAATCATGTCAGTTCATCTATTTTGAGACACGATATTGTGTCACTAGGGATGGTAGAGACGAGATGCAAATCAATATATGAAAGTGTGTTCGGACCCATAGAGACATCATATAAACGTCTCATCTCTATTTAGAGATGCTCACCAAAGTGTCCTTCTGATCTTTGAGATGGTGCATAGGAAGACGCCCATGAGACTCTTTGTAGGTATGACTCAATGATGCCTTAGAGATGATATAAAATGTCTCTAGCCCTTATATTTTGCGTCTCTACATGCCTAGTTTGTTGTAGTGCCACATGCAATGCCACTGGTGGATCCATATGTGGTTTGTGAAAAAAACACACATGCAATGAACTTTAGTGGATCCATATGTGCTCTATGAAAAGAACAAACATGCAATGACACTAGTTGTGGTTAATGAAAAGAACACACATGCAATGACACTAGGGGATCCATATGTGGTTAATGAAAAGAACACACATGCAATGACACTAGTGGATCCATATGTGGTTCTTGAAAAGAACACACATGCAATGACTCTAGTGGATCCATATGTGGTTTGTGAAAAGAACACACATACAGTGACTCTAGCCGTGGTTTATTAAAAGAACACACATGCAATGAACTCTGGTGGATCCATATGTGGTTTATGAAAAGAACACACATGCAATGACACCGGTGGATCCATATGTGGTTTGTGAAAATAACACACATGAAATGACACTGGTGGATCCATATGTGGTTTGTGAAAAGAACACACATGCAATGACACTCATGGATCCATGTGGTTTGTGAAAAGAACAGACATGCAATGACTCTAGCTGTGGTTAATGAAAAGAACACACATGCAATGACACTGGTGGATCTATTTGTTGTTTGTGAAAAGAACACACATGCAATGACTCTGCTGGATCCATATGTGGTTTGTGAAAAGAATACATATGCAATGACTCTAGCTATGGTTAATGAAAATAACACACATGCAATGACTCTAGCTGTGGTTAATGAAAATAACACACGTGTAATGACTCTAGCTATGGTTTATTGAAAGAACACACATGCAATGATGGGCTACCGGGTTGCGCTACCAAAGTTCGCGGGCAAGTGCACCGCGATACCTAAGTTGCCTGAAATTGCCGCGTTTCGAAATGTTGGGCCGCCAACTATCGAGAGGGGCCATTTCGATGCAAACTCATCTCACCCCTACCAAATCGAAACATTCCGTGAAACTGCCCCGTGAAGTAGATGGTCGGGACCCTCATGTCAGTAATATTTCCGTGACGCGAGTGCCAACATGGCAACCACATAGGCGAAACGAGAGACTAAAGGAGCATGGTGCATTAACCAAATTCACAAATCCACTCCCTCCCTCCTTTCGCATGAACCCTAGCACCGGCGGCGTCGAAATCCCCTCTCCAACCAGAATGATCTCTTTGGGCATTTGACTTCCGGCGCCAAGTTGCTGCGCCTACTCGCTGCTACCGAGCTCTAATGCCGAATGACGTGCTAGCCGTTGCGATGATCTAGACCGCCTCTACCACCGACGAGATGAGAGCGCGAAGGATGGTAGATCCATTTGCCGAGGAAGAAGTACTTCTGGCTAATTGCGGGTGAGCTACTCTTCTCTTTGCTATTCGCACTACCTATAACTTCTAGCTGGTTATTTGCGATATAGAGATATATCGAACATAGAATTGTTTGCTAGCACGACGCTGACAAACAATTCTTATCTTTTGTCTCCAATTTTCTGTCAACTAGGATCTCTGCTGAACCCAAATACACGGTTCTAGTCACCATCTGCGGCTACCTCATTAAATTAACACATGGGAAGAGCACGTGGAAACAAGCTCAGAATCTGAAGATGGAAGTAGCGCCTATGCAGTTATGCACTATCCCTGGTTTGGTTGCTGTTGTACGTGAACTTGCTGAAATGAGGCCAGAGCAGACTGCACGGTTCAGCATCGTTGATGAACGAGGCTTCAAGGTTCCTATAGCGTGTGATAGTCAGCTAATTGGGTCGATGAAACAACATGTTGGGCTTCGCGTGGTTATGCTGATGTGTAACATACTGGATGAAGAAGCTCCTTCTACTGGGAGTCGCCCAGCTATTATTGGACAGGGAGGTCTAACTCGAACCCCTGCTATTGTTGAGCAAAATGTGGTTCCTCGTCCGCGACATGCTTCTGTTAGGCAACGTCCTTGTAGGAGTCCCCGTATTGCCGTTGTGGAAAATTCTCCTCTGGAATCTGCTGGTACTGGTCGTCCCCGTCCCTGTGCCCGTATTGCTGCGGCTGCTGCTCACCCAATTCATGCCGTTGTTGAGCAAACTATGGCTTCCGGAGGCTGCCCCGCTGTTGTTGCCAAGACTGCCGCCTTGTGTGCTGCTCCTCCTCGAAACCGTCCTCAAGTTGTGCGACCCGTGCTCTGGAATCTGCTGGTACTAGTCGTCCCCATGTTGTTGTTGATCTGGCCGCTGTTGACCCAATCCCTACCGCCGTTGAGCAAACGAAGGCTTCCAGAGGCTGCCCCACTGTTGTTGCAAAGACCTTGTGTCCTCCTCGAACCCGTGCTCAGGTTCAGCGAGCTGCTGGTCTGGAGCTAGCTCATGGTCTGGACTCTGCTAGCACTCAAAACACTGCTGTTGTGGGAACTACTCTTGATCATCGATGTGGCATGGCAGCAGCTGATCCTATTGTGGCTGTCGTTAGAAGGGGCCCTGCCTGTCCACCATGTTATGTAGCTCCCGCTTCTAAGGGCCCTCGCCTTGCTCCTGGTCTTGGTACTTTCACCGAGGTTTATCCAGCTAACGATGACGCTAGTGATGGCGGCGGTGGCATTGGGACTGGGACTGATGGTTCCGCTCCACCTCTTGAACCTCTCGGAGGTTTCTATCCTGAAGAACATGATGATGGCAAAGTAATTGTTCATATCGGTGTCGCGGATTATACTGCAAAATTAGACGATGGCACAGAAAAATTCTATGACGAGTTTTATGTAATCCCTGACAGATACGATCCTGAAGTGGTAGAGTTATCTGACCTGATGGCATCGTTACGTGTGAAGGTGCTGTGGGGGTCCTCCCAGGAAGCACGTTATTTATATTTTGGTTACAGGAGCAAAAAGGCTATCGAAGTGAAAGATACCAGGGATTTAGTCGTACCGTTTACAAGGAAACATTATAGAGATGAAGTGTACTTCCACTTGATAGTGCAAATGGTTGGAGAGGAATTGGAACTCGACAATAGTGATGATGGACTTTTAGAAGTCATGCGTGACCTGATCCATGGCATCACTAGGGCTGGTGCGACTGAGGGTAGCTTCGAACAGAGGAGAGTCTTATAGAGGAGCGTCATAAAGAGGAGCAGGAAGAGCATCCCCAAAAAGGGCACCCCGAAGAAGAACTTCACCAAGGAGACCATGCCAGAGAAGAGGATGCCCAAGAGTCGCACGAAAAAAGGCACCATGCCGCAGAGTACACCCCTGAGATCTAGTCGAAATGCCACACCGAACGGTAGCAACAAAAATGCTAAGAGGGCTAGCACGGTGGTGAACACTCCCAGGAGTGGTAGCAAAGAGGCGAAGATTTCCAGCACGGAGGCTACCACACCCAGTGGGAGCAAAAAAATACTAATTTGGAGGGGAACACGCCGCTGTCAGGGAATAATGCTAGCACGAAGGAGAACACGCCCAATAGTAGCAGCAAAAGGGATAATTTGGAGCGGAACACGCCGCTGAGGTCAGGCAATAATGCCAGCCTGAAGGAGAACACGCCCAATAGTAGCAGCAAAAGAGCTAATTTGGAGTGGAACACGCCGCGGAGGTCAGGCAATAATGCCAGCACGAAGGAGAACACGCCCAATAGTAGCAGCAAAAGGGCTAATTCGAAGAAGAACACGCCGCAGAGGTCAGGCAATAATGCCAGCACCCTAGAGCCAACACCCGTGAGGGAAGGCAGTAAGGAGATCACACCCAAGAGCGACAGCAAAAAGCCTAGTTCGATGGGGAATGGAACGCGGATGTCAAGCCCTACTGATACCATCAGGAAAGATTACATCAGGAAGGAGGATGTACACATGAAGAGAAAGAGGGTTCTGTATAGTCAAGATGAAATTGATTCTGACTGTTGTTTGTCCACTGAAGTACCTGGGATGCGTGCAAATGTAAGACCACCCCATGTGGTTGCAGCAGAACCAACCGAGTGTCTTGGAGAAAACAGAGTTGCCGGTGAGGTGGATTGGGGCAATGTTCCGGTCCATCCGGGCGGAGACGATGGTGCAGCCCCACCCATGGGAGTCAATATGATGTGTGTAGTACTAGGCATTAGAGACGATGGCGAGGATTCTGAATCAGATGAAGAAGAAGGCACTATAGAGGATCAAGAATCTGGTGATGATGAAATAGACGAGGAACTTAACGATGAGGCTGGTATTCTAGTCGATGATTTGGGTGTTGAAGTAGAAGAAATGAAACATGACCACGAGTATCCTATAATTTTAGTCGGCACCGAGTTCAGGAGCATGCATGAGTTCAGGATGTCGTTCTAGCATTTTTGTATCAAGGGGGAGTTCGACATTTATCGACTTAAGAACACTGCCTAGAGATATGAGGCCATTTGCAAGTTAACATGGATGAATGGACGGGCCGAGGTACATTGTCCATGGAGGATCACAACAAGAGCCTTACCTGTGTCGAATGCAATTAGGGTACTAGGGCAATGAATGTAGCAAACCATTAGAACTCTCTCTCTCTTTTCACTCTATAACTACAATTGATGTGCAATATCTTTCTGGCAACTAGTCGACTCCGCTTATCTTTTAAATGAATCTGTGTTGCAGGTGAACAAAATGAACCCTCCACACATGTGTCCGATAGGCAACAAACTGAAATCATCAATGGCTAATATGGAGTGGGTGGCTATGCAATGTATGTCCATACTAAAGGATAACCCTAAGGAGACCGCAAAGAATATTCAGACTAGCCTCAGTTCTAAATAAAACATTGTCCTTCCGTATTACACGGTTTGGAAAGGTAAAGAGAAAGCTCTAGGGGTCTTGCACGGGGATTGGACCAATATCTTCAGGATGCTGTACAACTTCAAGGCGGAGGTACAAGCTAGGTGTCCGGGGAGTGTTGTGGAGATTGACACCGAATCAGAAGGTGGTAAAATATATTTCAAAAGATTTTTCATGGCACTTAAACCTTGCATCCAGGGATTCAAGGACGGATGTAGGCCGTATCTGAGTGTAGACAGCACTATCCTAACTGGCAAATGGAAAGGTTGCCTGCCATCTGCCACAACACTTGATGGTCACAACTAGATGTTCCTAGTGGCATTCGGGTTGTTTGAAACAGAAACGGAGGAAAACTGGGTCTGGTTTATGAGGCAGCTCAAGACATCAATAGGCCACATGGATCCATTGGCTATATCCACGAATGCATGCAAAGGGCTGATGAATGCAGTGAAGGAGGTGTTCCCGCGAGCTGAAGGTAGAGAATGCCATGCCCATATGATGCTCAACTTGTACTCACACTACGCAGGCAGCGTATTTCGTTACATGTTTCTTGCTGCTAGAGTTTACAAACCTAGTAGCAGCGAATATTTCATGAGCAAGATTTTTGCGGAAGCCCCTGAACTTCCAGAGTACTTAGCCATCCATCATTCATAGCTATGGAAGAGGAGTCAATTCAACCCTGATATCAAAGTTGATTACATAAGCAACAACCTTGCAAAATGCCTGAATAACTGGGTGAAGGACATAAAAGTGCGTCATGTTCATATCTTGATGGACAACATATGTGGTATGATCATGAAGCTGTTAAATATAATGAGAGAGACCGGTAGGAGACTTAGAGGACATATGCTACCGCCAGTTGTACAACAACTGCACAAGAGAAGCCGAGGACTTGCTCATCTTAAGGTTCTCCCGTCAACCAGCAGAAGCTGTGAGGTGGTCGATATGTCCAAGAGTGGCAAAAGGGATGTTGTGAACATCCAGCTGCGAGAATGCACCTTCTTAGAGTGGCAGCATACCGGGAAACCTGGCGACCATGCCTTGGCCTTCTTGGTGAAGAAAAGAACTCTACCACATTTGGATCACTATTTGTCAGACTACTACTCTATGGAAAAGTTCAGAGCTGCGTACGCTGGATCCGTCAAGCCATGTACAGACCCATCTCCGTGGCCTCAAGTCCAACTGTCTTTCGAGCTTTGCTAGCCAGTTAGAAAAAGGGGCAGAGGAAGACCTCAGGTGAATAGGTTTAAGAATTTTCTCGAGAAGAAGGGTTCGGCTTTCTGTGCTACAAACAAGGGCAAAAACAGATGCAAGACCTGCCATCTTATAGGCCATAGAGCAGCTGGCTGTCCCCTTAATGCTCCCAAACCTAGGTATGAGATGGTACATTCACACAAAAAATTGTTTATAGTCTGTAGATATAAGGTAGTAATCCATGTACTGTTTTTTTTACAGGAAGCGCAAGGTAAGAAACAAGACAGCCGACTCAGTGATTTTGCTGCGGGAAGAAAACCAAAATGAGTGGAGTGATGATGCCGGGCAAGATTCTGTTGCTGATTGGCCTGATTTCCCTCGACCCGAAGATGCAGGGTACGTGAAGGTAAGAAAATTGGCACCCAGGAAGAGGAAGAAGGCATGAGATGAAGAAGCCAGTGGACGTGAAGAAAAGAAGAAGAAAGTTGGCACCCAAGCAGAGAAAGAAGGCTAGTAGTGTAGAAGCCTAATGATGTATTGAACTTGAACCTATATATGTAGTTCAGTTAAACTCTGGAGCTGTGTGCGTCGAACTTGTCGGGCAAAACAATCTGCCTCCCGTACTCGGAGTAAAATGTATCGCGACTTTAGGATTGGATATGGCCGAGGCCACTAGTTGAATCCAAAATTGTGACTGTGCCACTACTATCTGAACAATCGCGATAGCTGAGTAGTTAAGGGGTCTCCAAAATTGATGGGTGTTAGTGGCACACATATGAATTATTTATAGGGGCTTAATAAATCCATGCTATTGGCATTACACGTATGATAAGTTTCTGGGCTGAAAAACAATATCTTAAGCGGGCTGCTACACTCCATGAAGCAGCAACTTATTTCAGCTGCTGGACAACGACATGGCAACATAAACTACAAATGAAACAGATAATGCCCAGATAATGAGGAAATTGTTTCCACTATCTGGCCTAATCTTGAGCCCGTCTGTCTCACCACCTCCCTGCCCCTAACTCCCCTGCACCTAGCGAAGCTCTCGGATCTCTCACTCCATCACACGAATCTCCTCTTTCTTGTCCCACACAGCATCACGCAGATCCTGAACAAGCTCTCTGTGAAAACCTGTTAGTGGCTTTTCGATCCACACAAACTTGTCACAACCAGTCCCCCTCCCTTCCTGCATAGTAGATCGAAGGAAACAAAAAAAGAATTACATTATGCTTTCCGGATCCGGGTTACCATTGTACCTACAGTAGGAACTTACCGCTCTGATGCTGCAGTTGCTGAATTTTCCTGCAGTATTTTCGTCGGTCCATGAAATCCATCTCGGCATCTTCTCACCACACAAACACATCATATCGGGGTAGTAATTGTAGGGCACCCTCCGGTACCTGATGCGGGCACCCGCCTGACGGCGTTGAGCTGACCCTGATTCCCCCCGAGACGAACTGCACGAGCTGCGAGCCATGAGGGAGGGGAGCGAGGGCAGAGGAAAGAGGAGCCTTTGGATGTCAGGGTAGTGGTGAAGCATGATTTATCCCCACTTAAGAACTCATGCAGAATCCTACCATCCACATTCAGCTGACAGGTGAGGGACCTAGCGTGTGGACTTGTCAACCAAACCTCGCGCCTTCGTGGTTCAAAAGCCCTGTCGCGGGCATTGGACGAAATTTTTTGGCACCTTGCCCGCGTACATATCACTAGGAGGCCTTGCTCAGGAACCAGACACGCCTGGCCCACAATCTTACTCCCTCCTAGGAACTTGTCATGGCTCACGCCAGCAGATCCATCCGCTCCACTGCTTCCGGTAGGGCTCGCCACGGCGGATCCACCCCTAGATCCTACCGATACAGTATCAAATGGCCATGGTTTCTTGAGAGGAGCGACGACGCTACATATCTGAGCTTGACCCCTCCTACCTGTAGAAGGACTGATGCGGCGTCGAGCTCGAGCAGGAGCCGTCAGGCGTGACGGCGCTCGGTCCACACCAACCCCGTCACCTTCATCATTGTCGATTCCGATGTGGAGGACGACAGGGACGAAGCTGTCCAGAACGCCATTGTTGCCTCCTTGGCGAAGGGCAAGCCACGAGCAGGAGTGGATGTCGCTGGGAAGGGCACGGCGGTGTCACCAATCAAGGTGGACTCCGATGATAGCGGTGTGATGTAGGTTTAGATGTTGTTTAGGATGGTTGTAATTTCGGTTGTGTTTAGTGCGAGTACAATTATTGTAATGGGTTTGTTGAGCTATATTGAGAAATATGTGCAATAGCAGCGTGTGAGTACTTCCACTTTAGAAATTGTGTCTATGCCATTTGCATGTTGCATTATCAATGTAGATTACATGTAAACAATCCAACGAAAATCAGATTACAACCATCAGACGGGAGTGGCGGGATGGAAGAGAAGTTGGGACAGTGGCTTCAAGGGGAAAGAAGAGAAGGGGGTGTGACACTAGCAGGTGGGCCCTCAGAACACGTGACACTGACATGCAAGTGCGGGAGCACACGGTATTGCCGGTCTGTCTAGAGCAAGCGGACTTTGCAACTTGACAACAACAAGCTGATTGGACCAATATAATAACTCGTCGAATTATTAAGGAGTACTAAAAACTACAACTGGGATACATTCGCACAACACGTATGCTCTACGCACCTGAGAAGCATCGCATAAGTCTAACAGTAACGGCAACACAAGTACTACATTTCCTTGTCCGTCTTCTTGATACAAATGTAGAAATGCATCTGCCTGTTCGGTCCAGCACCAACAAGGTACTAAGATGGCACACATAGGATCGAACTTAGGTCCACATACTCCACCTCTCGCGGCGTCGGGCAGCTCGGCGCCTCGGCTAGCACGAAAATGCTATCGGACAATGGCGGCTGGGCGTTTGCCCACATGTGCACTGTGTATACGGGCTAGGCACACGAGACCGACCTGACGCATACGGCACACACGACGGTGGGCCCGATTTTGGTTCCCCGAACACGGACGGTGATGGTCAGGACGAAAATAGAGCTGTCCCCCAGGAAAATTAGCCGGCGGCATGCCGAGTTAGTGAACAGCACCTGCTCTTGGAGAAGTTGGGCTTGCCCATATGAGATCCTAATCACTTCGATCAAGTGCTCCTATGCAAGGTGGACGACGAGCTCTGTCGGCGGGCCGGTGTAGTTGCATCCTGGCTCCATGCAGGAGCACGCGCCATGCGGGCACGCGATCTCATGGAGCTGGAGCTCGTGGTAGGAGTAACGACGAAAGCATCCTGGGTGGGAGCACACGAGCGAGAACATCTATACAAAGTTGCGCGCGAGGATCTCTAGATTCTTGGGCTGCAGCATCTTCCACATCTAAAGTTCGTCGAGAAATCGGAAAAAAGATCAGCAGTTAGATTGGCGAATATCAGGAATATGTAGAATAAGTTCAAAAGCTTGTAAAATGATTTCTTAGCATGAAGGTAGCGACCCGAGAATTGGCGGATGTTGTTGGCTTGCGGCTACGGAAGGATGGGAGTGAAGTGGCGAAAGTGGCTTCGAGGGGAAGGAAGAGAAGTACGGGGAGGAAGAGAAGTAATGGGGACGTGACACTGGGATATGGCCCACTCAACTCGTGAGTCATGACACTCGCAACATGCCAGTTTGTCCAGAGCAAGCGTGGCCAATCATGCCGCAGAACAGCCTACTCGAGGATCGCTCTCACAAAGACCATCCCAATTGTCCAAGCGCCCGATCGAACGATATGTAACAATCGTCAAGCAGAACAACCGTGTTATGGCATGCCTTCTAGAAGACTCGGTCTAACGGTGGATCCATTGGGGGGCTAAGGTTAGGGCTCTCCTAAGGTTAGGATCCATATGTGGTGTATGAAAAGAACACACATCCAATATCACTGGTGGATCCATATGTGGTTTGTGAGAAGAACACACATGCAATCACACTAGGTGGATCCATATGTGGTTTATGAGAGGAACACACATGTAATGACCACTGGTAGATCCATTTGTGGTTCATGATAGGAACACACATGTAATGCCATTGGTTTATCCATGTGTGGTTTATGACACGAACACACATGCAATGACTCTAGTTGATCCATGTGTGGTTCATGACAGGAACACACATGCAATGACATTGGTTGATCCATATGTGGTTTGTGGAAAGAACACACATGCAATGACCTCTGGTTGATCCATATGTGGTTTGTGGAAAGAACACACATGCAATGACTGTGGTGGATCCATGTGTGGTTTGTGAAAAGAACACACATGCAATGCCATTGGTTGATCCATGTGTGGTTTGTGGAAAGAACACACATGCAATGCCATTGGTTGATCCATATGTGGTTTGTGAAAAGAACACACATGCAATGGGATGCATATGTGGTTTGTGGAAAGAACACACATGCAATGACTCTAGTGGGTACATATGTGGTTCATGTCAGGAACACACATGCAATGCCATTGGTGGATCCATGTGTGGTTTGTGGAAAGAACACACATGCAATGACTCTAGTGGATCCATATGTGGTTTGTGAAAAGAACACACATGCAATGACTGTAGTGGATCCATATGTGGTTTATGGAAAAAAAACACAGATGCAATAAACACTGGTTGATCCATATGTGGTTTGTTCAAACAACACACATGCAATGACTCTAGTGGATCCATATGTGGTTTGTGGAAAAGAACACACATGCAATGACCACTGGTGGATCTGTAAGTGGTTTATGGAAAGAATAAACATGCAAGGTCATTGGTTGATCCATGTGTGGTTTGTGGTAAGAACACACATGCAATGCCATTGGTTGATCCATATGTGGTTTGTGAAAATAACACACATGCAATTACTCTAGTGGATCCATATCTGGTTTGTGGAAAGAACACACATGCAATGACTCTAGTGGGTCCATATGTGGTTCATGTCAGGAACACACATGCAATGCCATTGGTGGATCCATGTGTGGTTTGTGGAAAGAACACACATGTAATGACTCTAGTGGGTCCATATGTGGTTTGTGAAAAGAACACACATGCAATGACTCTAGTGGATCCATATGTGGTTTGTGGAAAAGAACACACATGCAATGAACACTGGTTGATCCATATGTGGTTTGTTGAAAGAACACACATGCAATGACTCTACTGGACCCATATGTGGTTTGTGGAAAAGAACACACATGCAATGACCACTTGTGGATCCGTAAGTGGTTTGTGGAAAGAACACACATGCAATGACACTGTGGATCCATGTGTGGTTTGTGGAAAGAACACACATGCAATGCCATTGGTGATCCATATGTGGTTTGTGAAAAGAACACACATGCAATTACTCTAGTGGATCCATATGTGGTTTGTGGAAAGAACACACATGCAATGACTCTAGTGGGTCCATATGTGGTTCATGACAGGAACACACATGCAATGCCATTGGTGGATCCATGTGTGGTTTGTGGAAAGAACACACATGCAATGACTCTACTGGGTCCATATGTGGTTTGTGAAAAGAACACACATGCAATGACTCTAGTGGATCGATATGTGGTTTGTGGAAAAGAACACACATGCAATGAACACTGGTGGATCCATAAGAGGTTTTTGTGGAAAGAACACACATGAAGTGAGCACTGGTGGATCCATATGTGATTTGTGAAAAGAACACACATGCAATGTCATTGGTTGATCCATATGTGGTTTGTGAAAAGAACACACATGCAATGAACACTGGTGGATCCATATGTGGTTTGTGGAAAAGAACACACATGAAATGACCACTGGTTGATCCATATGTGGTTTGTGGAAAGAACACACATGCAATGACACTGGTTGATCCATGTGTGGTTTGTGGAAAGAACACACATGCAATGACCACTGGTCGATCCATGTGTGGTTTGTGGAAAGAACACACATGCAATGACACTGGTGGATCCATATGTGGATTGTGAAAAGAACACACATGCAATGACTCTAGTGGTGGTTTTAGTATAAGAACACACATGCAATGACTCTAGTGGATCCATATGTGGTTTGTGGAAAGAACACACATGCAATGACACTGGATGATCCATATGTGGTTTGTGGAAAGAACACACATGCAATGACTCAGGGGGATCCATGTGTGGTTTCTGGAAAGAACACACATGCAATGACCACTGGTCGATCCATGTGTGGTTTCTGGAAAGAACACACACGCAATGACACTGGTGGATCCATATGTGGTTTGTGAAAAGAACACACATGCAATGACTCTAGTGCTGGTTTTAGTATAAGAACACACATGCAATGACTCTAGTGGGTCCATATGTGGTTTGTGAAAAGAACACACATGCAATGACTCTAGTGGATCCATATGTGGTTTGTGGAAAAGAACACACATGCAATGACCACTGCTTTATCCATATGTGGGTTGTGGAAAGAACACACATGCAATGACACTGGTTGATCCATGTGTGGTTTGTGGAAAGAACACACATGCAATGCCATTGGTTGATCCATATGTGGTTTGTGAAAAGAACACACATGCAATGCCATTGGTTAATCCATGTGTGGTTTGTGGAAAGAACACACATGCAATGACACTGGTTGATCCATGTGTGGTTTGTGGAAAGAACACACATGGAATGACACTGGTTGATCCATGTGTGGTTTGTGGAAAGAACAGACATGCAATGCCATTGGTTGATCCATATGTGGTTTGTGAAAAGAACACACATGCAATGACTCTAGTGGATCCATATGTGGTTTGTGGAAAGAACACACATGCAATGACTCCAGTGGGTCCATATGCGGTTCATGTCAGTAACACACATGCAATGACTCCAGTGGGTCCATATGCGGTTCATGTCAGTAACACACATTCAATGCCATTGGTGGATCCATGTGTGGTTTGTGGAAAGATGATGACTCACAAGTATAGGGGGTGTATCGCAGTATTTTCGAGGGAAGTGAAACCCAATTTATTGATTCGACACAAGGGGAGCCAAAGAATATTTATAAGCCTTAACGACTGAGTTGTCAAGTCAGCTGCACCTGGAAACAATCTTGCTCACATCAGTTTATTAGTAGCAACAGTTTTGTAGTAGGAATAGCATAGTAACAGCAGTAACAAAAGCAAAGACAGTAGTAACAAAAGCAGTAAACAGTGGGATTCGAGTGCGGTAGGCATAGGGATGGATGGACGGGCGTTGCATGGAGAAGACAATTCACATAGCAATCAGAACATAGGGCAATTGCAGATAAATAAGATAAAGCATCTAAGTACTAGACAATCCTAGGAATGTGTTCCATATATAGTCATACGTGCTCGCAATGAGAACTTGCACAACATCTTTTGTCCTACCAGCCCGTTTGCAGCGGGGCCTCTAGGGAACTACTAGCAATTAAGGTGCTCCTTTTAATAGAGCACCGGAGCAAAGCATTAACACTCCGTGAACACATGTGATCCTCACATCAAAGCCTTTCCCTTCCGGTTATCCCAATTTCTGTCACTTTGGGGCCATAGGTTCCGGACAACAACGTGTGTATACAACTTGCAGATAAGACCAAGAACAATACTATCATAATGAATCAATAACATGTTCAGATCTGAAATCATGGCACTCGGGCCCCAGTGACAAGCATTAAGCACAACAAGTCGCAACAAAGTCATAAAGCACTAATAAAAGATACTAGGCACCATGCCCTAACAATCTGATGTCATTACATGAATGATCTCATCCAATCCCAACCATCCCCATAGCCTACAACGAGGGATTACTCACTCATAGATGGGGGAAACATGGTTGGTCGATCGAGAAGCGATGGTGATGATGATGGTGATGATCTCCTCCAATTCCCCGTCCCAGCAGGGTGCCAGAACGGAGTTTCTGGTGCTATTTCGTGGAATCTGGTGGTGGCGACGAAGCGGAACTCCTTCTGGAAAAACGTCGAACCCCCCAAAGTTTTTAGGTCAGAAGGCTCCTTATAGGCGAAGAGAGAGAGGCCGAGGGGGTGCCTGGGGGGCCCACACCACCCCCTGGCGCGGCCTGGCCTGGCCCGCGCCACCAGGTGGTGTGGCCACCCCCTGGCTCTTCTCCGTCTCGTATTCTGGCTCCTGGAGTCTTCGGGTGAAATAGGATTTTTGGCATATTTTCCGGGATTTTTCCTGATAGTTGGTTTTCTGCACAAAAAGTAGACACCAAGGCAATTCTGCTGAAAACAGAGTCAATCCGCATTAGTTGTATCCAAATCACACAAGTATAGAGGAGAAACAATAGCAGAAGTGTTTGGGAAAGTAGATACATTTTGGACGTATCAACTCCCCCCAAGCTTAGCTTATTGCTTGTCCTCAAGCAATTCAGTTGAAAACTGAGTGCGATAAAAGAACTTTCACGAACACATTTGCTTCATATGATGTAAATATTCTCAGCAATGTGATCAACTACTTAGCCAATTCATAATAAAGAATATGCAACCAAGTCACTTAATAGTCTTTGCAAGCTATGAAGAGATTCCAACTCAAGAATAATAAGTAGCATGAGGCACAAACATAAACAACATTGCAATGCTCATAGAAAGGTATGATAGAGTGGTATCTCGCTTGCCTTTGATTATGAATATCAAGGAACCTCTGAAGTTCAAGTGATGACTAGAAGTAAAGATATCAAGGATACAAGCGTCAAAGTCATAACACAAATAATCAAGTAATGGAACAAACATAAAGAATGACAACTATGCTCTCAAGAAGGTGCTCAAAGAATATGTGGAGACTCGACAAGTAGAAGAAAAAGTTTTGAATAATTTGAAAGGCTTCCAAATGCTGAAAGTATGGTACTCATTAGCTTTGATCTCTCATTGCCCCTATCATAAGCATCTTTAATGTGGTTAAGGTGAAAGTAACACAACTAAGAGGATATGCTTGACAAGTTATAAATCGAAGCCTCATGCCCCTTACTTACGAAGACCGATCCTCATGCTACTCAACTTCAGTCACAAGTAAGCTCTTGTCATTGTAAGTATATACGTATCATAGAGAATCGCCAACGGGGTACCCCTTGCACATGACACGGGAGCTATCCCATAATCAAAATACAAGGCAAGCAGACAATGAGCATCTCGACGATCTTTTTATTTACTATGTGCATAGATTTTTATTGAGGATGCTTCGTAGAATGCTCATTATGGTTATGCTGCAAGTTTCCACCATGATTAGGCATGGCTTAGGCTAGCGGCCTAGGCGTTTCTCTAACATACATACAAACTCCATGATCTTACAAGTTCCACTTTTATTTCACACTGTCGGGATCCATAAGCAAAAGAACATTATATCAACTAGGTACAAAATATCTATGAAGCGTTGAAAGCGGTCCCCATGATAAATGGTTCTGCTAACTTCAACTCATAAAGCGCAAGCATATGCACAACAAAGAAGGACGCAATGGTTCAGGTTTATTAAGTGCAAGAAAATAAAGTGTGCCATCAAGTTTGTGAGAGCTTTACTAACTAACTTTCTCATAACAAGCAAACATTTTATTCGGAAGAAAACAAGGCATATTGAATATGCACGGAGGTAGCAAATGATGCTAATGGGTAGGTATGGTGGACACTTTGGAAATATTTGGTTTAGGGAGTTGGGAACTTGAGTACAACATACTCAGTGAAAGTGAAGGCTAGCAATAGTAAGGGAGCGACAAACGAGAGAGCAATAGTTGTCATTATCATGCTTGCAACAAAACAGGACTACTCATGGCATGAAAGTGATTCAAGATCTTCAAGGCAAAATAATTCATCGAGGCTTAACTGATTATTACAGTCATGTGCATGCCAAGTCAAACAAATGAAACATTCAGAGGAGGATACCGCGGTGTCATACCAATTTATGAATAGAGCAATGCAAGCAAACATTCATAAGACATGCTACAAACTATTAGCGAGCTGGAGCTAATCATAAGAAAGCAAGAACTACTAAGCATCCAAAGAAAACATACACTCTACATGAACGGACTAAGCATGCCCACAGTGATGAGTATATGTACAAAAATGAAAACAAATATAGTTCGTTACCAGCCTCTTACCACGCCTCAAGTTGTCATTGATCCTCATTATTGCTCTTCACTTGTGTGGCTTGAATAATAATATGAAACCAATATCCACTGAGGACTGCCGAACCCTGAAGCAAACTCGCAAAAACCAAAGAAGAACGACAAATATTTTTGGTGTTTTCAATTTTTAAACAAGAACAAAAAGGGAAAAACAAACAAAGCAAAATATTTTTGGGTTTTTCGAATAGTTCAAACAAAGCAAAAAGGGAAAATAAAACCAAGGAAAAAAGGAGAAGCAAACCAAAGAGAGACAACAAAAATATTTTTGGTATTTTTGTGTTTTTAGAAAGCAAAAGCAAAGAAGAACGAAGACTAAAAAAGAGAACGAAAACATGAATATACAAAGTACCGAGGCAACATGATAAGGAGATGAGTGCGGTGTCGGCGTACCTCCCCCCAAGCTTAGGCTTTTGGCCTAAGTGGGTATCAATCCCAAGCTGGCCAGGATGAAGTGTCACCCTGGTACGATGAAGAGGTCCCCTCATCCTAGTGCAAACTCGAGTACGTCCCTCTGTAATGAACGGAGTAATCATAGGAGGGCACATCCTCCTGGTGCTGCTCGTGGAAACCCAGCAAGCAAAACTGCTCGTCCACCTCCTCCTTGGAGCGCGACCACGGTCTCCTGTGAACACTAAACAAAGCAGGTTGTGGCAAAAGGATCTCCCTTTCATCCCCGTCAGTGAAAAGCATCCTATATACTAGATTGTTCAAATCAGAGGTAACAGTGACAAAGTGATGAGTTTTCATGCGACAAGGTCAAGCCTCTGTGGTGCCAGCATAGCATCAATGGGATTCATTGAAAGACCTAATGCATTGACTATGCGCGATGCAATGATACCCCATATATAGGCCCCCTAGCCGCTAGGCGGCGAGCAATGAGCGAGCCAAGATTGTACCGAGTATCATTGTTAAGCGCAGCAGCAAGGAAAGCTAAATGATAGTTGGAGATATTACTTGTGTTCTCCCTACCCAATACACTAGTAGCAAGATAATATGCAAAGTATCTAAGAGTAGGGAGTTGGATATTTCTTATCTTTCCGCGATGCGCCACACGGTCATCATCATTGGTCACCCCTCAGTATAGCTCCAACAAATCAGCGTGTCACCCTTGAATTTTCTTCACGGTCCCTATCATACGCACACCTACAATACTACAAAATCTCTCCAAAGGCATGGTGAAGGGCATATCATAGATTTTAAAAGAGACAATGGACTGATAGGGTGTGTTAGTAAACGTGAAGCTCTCAACAAAAGTTTTGGTGAGCATAGCGTATTGTGCGCTCTCATCTTGCATATATGAGGTCAAACCAACCCTCTCAATCAGTAGCAAGAAATCATCAAGAATACCTGCAGCTTGTAAGAAAGTAAAACAAGGAAAAGAGGATGGGTGAGCATCCCCATCATCCCTTTCACTACCAATACGAGTTGCAATGGGATATTCATTGTATGATGGCCTAGCTTGAGAGGCTGTTCTTGAGGGCCTCGACCTCCTAGGTGCATCACTCTCAAATATCTCTCCAAAATTATGGTTGTTCATGCTTGGTATTCTGAAATTTAAACACCTATTAAACAAGTGATTGCAAAGTATATATAATGAATGATTCTACTCATAGGAACTTGCAAGAGGCCTAAACATGCATCAAAACTATATCTCTAAGCATCAAACAAGCTTACAAGCCCTCATAACCAGTCACCTACAGCAGCAAAATACTCAACATATAATCCACTAAACACAAATCTACTTGGACAAGGGGAGGAGTCACATACCAGGGAACAAATGCTCCAAATTTCAACAAGAAATATGGGTTGAGCAAGGAGATCGAAAAAATCGATAGCAAGCATAGCAAGAACGCGATTTTGAGCTATGAACTGGAGCTTACTCAGGAGAGAGAAGAAAGTGGCAGGTGAGAGAGTTAGTGGGGGGCCAGGGGTGGCCCACACCAGGGCATGGCGCCACCCAAGGCTAGCCGTGCCACCATGTGGTGTGCCTGCTTGGTGGGCCCCCCTGGTACCTACCAGGTACTCCTCTTCCCCTTTTTCCACGTAAAAATTTAATATGAATTTTCTGGAATTTTTCGAGACACTTTATTTTTGAGCATTTTTCAGAGATAGAAGAATGATTTTTCTGACAGACAGATTTTTTTTCTTTTGGAAACATGATGCAAGGACAAAACAAGGCTAGAACTACAGAAGTTCTAACATGCAAGCAACTAACAACAAAAAGAAAACTAAACGAAAGCAAAAACTAAAATGCAAAGGATAGAAATAAACGGAGATAATCATAATGAAAACATTGTTTTTTTCAATGGAATCCTTTTGTTAACAAGGTTGATCAAGTCTTGCTACCAAAACAATTTCTTATGAGACAAAACTTTGTACTTCACTAATGATTATGTTACCTCAACCTTGATAGCAATGGTCCCAATCATAATAGTTTCAAATTTTTCTCTTCGTATGGGACAATATATTTCTCCAACTTGAATGCCTTCAACATGTTCAATTGAATTCAAGCCATAAGTCCTTTCAATCTTCTTGGGGTAATAGACAGTATGTTCCTTGTCATTAACAGTGAAGGTCACCTTTCCTTGATTACAATTAATAACAGCTCCTGCAGTATTAAGAAAAGGTCTCCCAAGAATAATAGACATATTATTATCTTCAGGCATTTCAAGCACAACAAAATCAGTTAATATCAAGCAATTATGAGCCACTTGAACAGGTACATCCTCACATATACCCACAGGAATAGTGGTAGATTATCAGCCATTTGCAAAGATATATTAGTTGGTATTAATTTTTCAAGTTGAAGCCTCTTATAGAGAGAGAAAGGCATAACACTAACTCCAGCTCCCAAATCACACAAAGCAGTTCTAACATAACTATTCTTAATAGAGCAAGGGATAGTTGGAATCCCTGGGTCTCCAAGTTTCTTAGGAACCTTACCATTGAAGGAATAATTAGCAAGCAAAGTAGAAATTTCTTCATTAGGGATCTTCCTTTTATTCGAGACAATGTCCTTCATATACTTTGAGTAAGGAGGCAATTTAATAGCATCAGTCAAAGGAATTTGCAAGAATAAAGGCTTCATCCACTCACAAAACTTATTATAGTGTTCATCTTCCTTTGACTTGTGTTTCTTATCAGGGAAAGGCATAGGTTTGTGGACCCAAGGTTCTCTTTCACTACCATGTTTCTTAGCAATAAAATCTTCTTTGGTCTATTTAGTATTCTTAGTGTGGTTTTCAGGTTCTTCTTCAACTTTTTCTTCATTAGGAACAACATTTTCTTCATTACCACTTTCAGTTTCAGCATCAGAGATAGATATAATATTAGGATCTATAGCAGGTTCAGAGGGTTCTACAACAGTTTTATGTTTCTTTTTTCTTTTCTTATGAGTAGAACCACCATTTTCAGCTTGTTGAGAATCCTGCTCAATTCTTTTGGGATGCCCCTCAGGATATAGAGGATCGTGGGTAGAAGCTCCACTTCTAGTTCTAATTTCATAAGCATGTTTTTCTTTAGCAGCATTGACTAGCAAGTCGTTTTGCACTTTAACAAGTTGATCTATTTGAGTTTGAACCATTTGAAAGTGTTTAACAATCATTTTAACATCATTAGAGGTTCTTTCTACAATATCTTTCAACTCAACAATAGCTCTAGTGTTTTCCATTAGATGATTTTGCACCCTTTTATTAAAGTTATCTTGTTTAACAATAAAGATATGAAGTTCTTCTAAGCATTGATCAGGAGGTTTTGAGTAAGGGATATCACCTTCATCAAAGTGTTGGAGAGAGTGTACCTCAATAGTGGATGAGTAGGGAATAGGCTTACATAATTCTTCTATAGGACGTAAATTCTTGACATCTGCAGCTTTAATTCCCTTCTCCTTAGGACATTTCTTAGCTTCCTTCATCACTTCATCATTTAATTCAATAACTCCCCTCTTCTTTGATGTTGGAATAGGCACAGGAATAGTAGGTTCAGGTACAATTACTTCAGGTATAGCTTGTTTAGGGGGAGTCCAATCTTCATAATTCTTACTTATTTTAGCCCTTAACTCCTCAGCTTCCTTAGGAGTCCTATTCCTGAAAACACAATCAACACAACTATCTAGGTATGTCCTAGATTCCTCGGTTAGTCCATTATAAAATATATCAAGAAGCTCATTCTTAGGTAAAGGACTTCCAGCCTATGCATGAATCAAAGCACAAAACCTTGCCCAAGATTCGGGCAATACCTCTTTTTCTCCCTGTTTAAAATCAGAAAGTTCCTTCAAAATAGCATGTCTAGCACTGGGAGGAAAATATTTCTGTAGGAAAGTACTAATCAAGCACTCAGGGCTATCAATAGATCCAAGAGGTAAATTACTAAACCAAGTTTTAGCTTCTCCTTTCAGTGAAAAGGGAAAAATCTTAGCAACAAAGTAAGTATGCATCTTAATATCGTCAGAAAACAAGCCACTCATGGTAGAAAGTTCATTCATATGTGCTACCGCACTTTCATTCTTAGTCCCACAAAAAGGTTCTTTCTCGACAATAGCTATGTAAGATAGACCGAGAGAGAAATCATAATCTTCATCTATAATGTTTATGGAAGAAGCAGCAAACTTAGCAGCAGGATATAATTTTGGTCTAATAGTACACCTCTCAAGGAGAATCTTAGCAGCTCTCCTATCATGGGTGTTCTTACATTCTTTAATAAACTCATCGGTCATCTCAACATAACCATCTTCAATATCATAACTTTCACTAGACTCATGTGAGCTAACAGGTGTGGTAGTGTCTTCATTAGGAGTTTTGGTATTTCCAGCTATAGTTCTAGGAATCGTAGCATCTAGGAAAGGACCTAATGAACCACTCTTATCGAGCACAGTAGAAGCAGCATCATAAGCATCAGAAGTTTCAGATTCAGCAGTAGTAGCAGTGTGTGTAGCATGTGTATGTGGTGGTGTAAGGAACTTACTCAAAACAGACGGTGAATCAAGACCAGCAGAGGTGTTCAGAATTGTACCTCTTCTTGTAGTGGATGGTAAAATAGGAACCTTGCCATCACGAGACTTACCCATGATGGATGGATAGCAGCGAACAATAGAGAATCCAAGTGAACTTGATAAATAAAGATATGCTCCCTGGCAACGGCAATAGAAAATAGTCTTGATGACCCACAAGTATAGGGGGTGTATTGTAGTATTTTCGAGGGAAGTGAAACCCAATTTATTGATTCGACACAAGGGGAGCCAAAGAATATTTATAAGCCTTAACAACTGAGTTGTCAATTCAGATGCACCTGGAAACAATCTTGCTCACAGCAGTTTATCAGTAGCAATAGTTTTGTAGTAGGAATAGCAAAGTAACAGCAGTAACAAAAGCAAAGACAGTAGTAACAAAAGCAGTAAACAGTGGGATTCGAGTGCGGTAGGTATAGGGATGGACGGACGGGCGTTGCATGGACAAGACAATTCACATAGAAATCAGAAGCCTTTCCCATCCGGTTATCCCGATTTCTGTCACTTCGGGGCCATAGGTTCCGGACAATAACGTGTGTATACAACTTGCAGATAAGACCAAGAACAATACTATCATAAAGAATCAATAACATGTTCAGATCTGAAATCATGGCACTCGGGCCCTAGTGACAAGGATTAAGCACAACGAGTCGCAACAAAGTCATAAAGCACTAATAAAAGATACTAGGCACCATGCCCTAACAATCTGATGCCATTACATGAACGATCTCATCCAATCCCTACCATCCCCATAGCCTACAGCAGGGATTACTCACTCATAGATGGGGGAAACATGGATGGTCGATGGAGAAGCGATGGTGATGATGATGGTGATGATCTCCTCCAATTCCCCGTCCCGGTAGGGTGCCAGAACGGAGTTTCTGGTGCTGTTTCGTGGAATCTGGTGGTGGCGGCAGAGCGGAACTCCTTTTGGAAAAACGTCGAACCCCCCGAAGTTTTTAGGTCAGAAGGCTCCTTATAGGCGAAGAGAGAGGCCGAGGGTGTGCCTGGGGGCCCACACCACCCCTGGCGCGGCCAGGCCTGGCCCGCGCCACCAGGTGGTGTGGCCACCCCTGGCTCTTCCTCGTCTCGTATTCTGGCTCATGGAGTCTTCGGGTGAAATAGGATTTTTGGCATATTTTCCGGGATTTTTTCTGATAGTTGGTTTTCTATAGAAAAAGTAGACACCGAGGAAATTCTACTGAAAACAGCGTTAGTCCGCATTAGTTGTATCCAAATCACACAAGTATAAAGGAGAAACAATAGCAAAAGTGTTCGGGAAAGTAGATACGTTTCGGACGTATCAAAAGAACACACATGCAATGACTTTAGTGGGTCCATATGTGGTTTATGGAAAAGAACACACATGGAATGACCACTGGTTGATCCATATGTGGTTTGAGGAAAGAACACACATGCAATGACACTGGTGGATCCATATGTGGTTTGTGGAAAGAACACACATGCAGTGACACTGGTTGATCCATGTGTGGTTTGTGGAAAGAACACACATGCAATGCCATTGGTTGATCCATATGTGGTTGGTGAAAAGAACACACATGCAATGTCATTGGTTAATCCATGTGTGGTTTGTGGAAAGAACACACATGCAATGACTCTAGTGGATCCATATGTGGTTTGTGGAAAGAACACACATGCAATGACTCTGGTGGATCCATGTGTGGTTTGTGGGAAGAACACACATGCAATAGCATTAGTTGATCCATGTGTGGTTTGTGAAAAGAACACACATGCAATGACTCTAGGGCTGGTTTTAGTATATGAACACACATGCAATGACTCTATGGGGTCCATATGTGGTTTGTGAAAAACACACACATGAAATGACTCTAGTGGATCGATATGTGGTTTGTGGAAAAGAACACACATGCAATGACCACTGGTTGATCCATAAGTGGTTTGTGGAAAGAACACACATGCAGTAAACACTGGTTGATCCATGTGTGGTTTGTGGAAAGAACACACATGCAATGCCATGGGTTGATCCATATGTGGTCTGTGAAAAGAACACACATGTAATGACTCTAGTGGATCCATATATGGTTTGTGGAAAGAACACACATGCAATGACTCTAGTGGGTCCATATGTGGTCCAGGTCAGGAACACACATGCAAAGCCATTGGTGGATCCATGTGTGGTTTGTGGAAACAACACACATGCACTAACTCTAGTGGGTCCATATGTGGTTTGTGAAAAGAACACACATTCAAGGAATCTAGTGGATCCATATGTGGTTTATGGAAAAGAACACACATGCAATAAACACTAGTGGATCCGTAAGTGGTTTGTGGAAAGAACACACATGCAATGACACTGGTGGATCCAAATGTGATTTGTGAAAAGAACAGACATGCAATGCCATCGGTATATCCATATGTGGTTTGTGAAAAGAACACACGTGCAATTCCATTGGTTAATCCATGTGTGGTTTGTGAAAAGAACACACATGCAATGACTCTAGTGGATCCATACGTGGTTTGTGGAAAGAACACACATGCAATGACTCTGGTGGATCCATGTGTGGTTTGTGGGAAGAACACACATGCAATAGCATTGGTGATCAATGTGTGGTTTGTGAAAAGAACACACATGCAATAACTATAGTGCTGGTTTTAGTATTTGAACACACATGCAATGACTCTAGGGGGTCCATATGTTGTTTGTGAAAAACACACACATGAAATGACTCTAGTGGATCGATATGTGGTTTGTGGAAAAGAACATACATGCAATGACCACTGGTTGATCCATAAGTGGTTTGTGGAAAGAACACACATGGAGTAAACACTGGTTGATCCATGTGTGGTTTGTGGAAAGAACACACATGCAATGCCATTGGTTGATCTATATGTGGTTTGTGAAAAGAACACACATGTAATGACTCTAGTGGATCCATGTGTGGTTTGTGGAAAGAACACACATGCAATGACCACTGGTCGATCCATGTGTTGTTTGTGGAAAGAACACACATGCAATGACACTGGTGGATCCATATGAGGTTTGTGAAAAGAACACACAATCAATGACTCTAGTGCTGGTTTTAGTATAAGAACACATATGCAATAACTCTAGTGGGTCCATATGTGGTTTGTGAAGAGAACACACATGCAATGACTCTAGTGGATCCATATGTGGTTTGTGGAAAAGAACACGCATGCAATGACCACTGGTTGATCCATATGTGGTTTGTGGAAAGAACACACATGCAATGACACTGGTTGATCCATGTGTGGTTTGTGGAAAGAACACACATGCAATGACTCTAGTTCTGGTTTTAGTATAAGAATACACATGCAATGACTCTAGTGGGTCCATATGTGGTTTGTGAAAAGAAAACACGTCCAATGACTCTAGTGGATCCATAAGTGGTTTGTTGAAAAGAACACACATGCAATAACCACTAGCTGATCCATGTGTGGTTCACGACAGGAACACACATGCAATGAACACTGGTGCATCCATATGTGGTTCTTGACAGGAACACACATGCAATGAAATTGGTTGATCCATATGTAGTTTCTGAAAAGAACACACATGCAATGACTCTAGTGGATCCATATGTGGTTCGTGGAAAGAACACACATGCAATGATTCTAGTGGGTCCATATGTTGTTCATGTCAGGAACACACATGCAATACCATTGGTGGATCCATGTGTGGTTTGTGGAAAGAACACACATGCACTGACTCTAGTGGGTCCATATGTGGTTTGTGAAAAGAACACACATGCAATGACTCTAGTCGATCCATATGTGGTTTATGGAAAAGAACACACATGCAAAGAACACTTGTGGATCCGTAAGTGGTTTGTGGAGAGAACACAGATGCAATGCCATTGGTTGATCCATATGTGGTTTGTGCAAAGAACACACATGCAATGCCATTGGTTAATCCATGTGTGGTTTGTGAAAAGAACACACATGCAATGACTCTAGTGGATCCATATGTGGTTTGTTTTTAAAGAACACACATGCAATGACCACTGGTTGATCCATAAGTGGTTTGTGGAAAGAACACACAGGCAATGACATTAGTGGATCCATATATGGTTTGTGAAAAGAACACACATGCAATAACTCTAGTGCTGGTCTTAGTATAAGAACACAGATGCAATGACTCTATTGGGTCCATATGTGGTTTGTGAAAAGAACACACGTGCAATGAATCTAGTGGATCTATAAGTGGTTTGTGGAAAAGAACACACATGCAATAACCACTGGCTCATCCATGTGTGGTTCATGACAGGAACACACATGCAGTGAACACTGGTGTATCCATATGTGTTTCTTGACAGGAACACACATGCAATGACTCTAGTGGGTCCATATGTGGTTTGTGAAAAGAACACACATGCAATGACTCTAGTGGATCCATATGTGGTTTGTGGAAAGAACACACATCCAATGACACTGGTTGATCCATATGTGGTTTGTGGAAAGAACACACATGCAATGACTCAGGGGGATCCATGTGTGGTTTGTGGAAAGAACACACATGCAATGACCACTGGTCGATCCATGTGTGGTTTGTGGAAAGAACACACATGCAATGACACTGGTGAATCCATATGTGGTTTGTGAAAAGAACACACATGCAATGACTCTAGTGCTGGTTTTAGTATAAGAACACACATGCAATGACTCTAGTGGGTCCATATGTGGTTTGTGAAAAGAACACACATGCAATGACTCTAGTGGATCCATATGTGGTTTGTGGAAAAGAACACACATGCAATGACCATTGGTTGATCCTTATGTGGTTTGCGGAAAGAACACACATGCAATGACACTGGTGGATCCATATGTGGTTTGTGAAAAGAACACATATGCAATGACTCTAGTACTAGTTTTAGTATAAGAACACACATGCAATGACTCTAGTGGATCCATATGTTGTTTGTGAAAATAAAACACGTGCAATGACTCTAGTGGATCCATAAGTGGTTTGTGGAAAAGAACACACATGCAAAAACCGCTGGCTGATCCATGTGTGGTTCGTGATAGGAACACACATGCCATGAACACTAATGGATCCATATGTGGTTCTTGACAGGAACACACATGCAATGACTCTAGTGGGTCCATATGTGGTTTGTGAAAAGAACACACATGAAATGACTCTAGTGGATCCATATGTGGTTTGTGGAAAGAACACACATGTAATGACACTGGTTGATCCATATGTGGTTTGTGGAAAGAACACAGATGCAATGACTCAGGGGGATCCATGTGTGGTTTGTGGAAAGAACACACATGCAACGACCACTGGTCGATCCACATGTGGTTTGTGGAAAGAACACACATGCAATGAAACTGGTGGATCCATATGTGGTTTGTGAAAAGAACACACATGCAATGACTCTAGTGCTGGTTTTAGTATAAGAACACACATGCAATGACTCTAGTGGGTCCATATGTGGTTTTTGAAAAGAACACACATGCAATGACTCTAGTGGATCCATATGTGGTTTGTGGAAAAGAACACACATGCAATGACCACTGGTTGATCCATATGTGGTTTGTGGAAAGAACACACATGCAATGACACTGGTTGATCCATGTGTGGTTTGTGGAAAAAACACACATGCAATGACTCTAGTTCTGGTTTTAGTATAAGAATACACATGCAATGACTCTAGTGGGTCCATATGTGGTTTGTGAAAAGAAAACACGTCCAATGACTCTAGTGGATCCATAAGTGGTTTGTTGAAAAGAACACACATGCAATAACCACTAGCTGATCCATGTGTGGTTCACGACAGGAACACACATGCAATGAACACTGGTGCATCCATATGTGGTTCTTGACAGGAACACACATGCAATGACATTGGTTGATCCATATGTAGTTTGTGAAAAGAACACACATGCAATGACTCTAGTGGATCCATATGTGGTTCGTGGAAAGAACACACATGCAATGATTCTAGTGGGTCCATATGTTGTTCATGTCAGGAACACACATGCAATACCATTGGTGGATCCATGTGTGGTTTGTGGAAAGAACACACATGCACTGACTCTAGTGGGTCCATATGTGGTTTGTGAAAAGAACACACATGCAATGACTCTAGTCGATCCATATGTGGTTTATGGAAAAGAACACACATGCAAAGAACACTGGTGGATCCGTAAGTGGTTTGTGGAAAGAACACAGATGCAATGCCATTGGTTGATCCATATGTGGTTTGTGCAAAGAACACACATGCAATGCCATTGGTTAATCCATGTGTGGTTTGTGAAAAGAACACACATGCAATGACTCTAGTGGATCCATATGTGGTTTGTTTTTAAAGAACACACATGCAATGACCACTGGTTGATCCATAAGTGGTTTGTGGAAAGAACACACATGCAATGACATTAGTGGATCCATATATGGTTTGTGAAAAGAACACACATGCAATAACTCTAGTGCTGGTCTTAGTATAAGAACACAAATGCAATGACTCTATTGGGTCCATATGTGGTTTGTGAAAAGAACACACGTGCAATGAATCTAGTGGATCCATAAGTGGTTTGTGGAAAAGAACACACATGCAATAACCACTGGCTCATCCATGAGTGGTTCATGACAGGAACACACATGCAGTGAACACTGGTGGATCCATATGTGTTTCTTGACAGGAACACACATGCAATGACTCTAGTGGGTCCATATGTGGTTTGTGAAAAGAACACACATGCAATGACTCTAGTGGATCCATATGTGGTTTGTGGAAAGAACACACATGCAATGACACTGGTTGATCCATATGTGGTTTGTGGAAAGAACACACATGCAATGACTCAGGGGGATCCATGTGTGGTTTGTGGAAAGAACACACATGCAATGACCACTGGTCGATCCATGTGTGGTTTGTGGAAAGAACACACATGCAATGAGTCTAGTGCTGGTTTTAGTATAAGAACACACATGCAATGACTCTAGTGCTGGTTTTAGTATAAGAACACACATGCAATGACTCTAGTGGGTCCATATGTGGTTTGTGAAAAGAACACACATGCAATGACTCTAGTGGATCCATATGTGGTTTGTGGAAAAGATCACACATGCAATGACCATTGGTTGATCCATATGTGGTTTGTGGAAAGAACACACATGCAATGACACTGGTGGATCCATATGTGGTTTGTGAAAAGAACACATATGCAATGACTCTAGTACTAGTTTTAGTATAAGAACACAGATGCAATGACTCTAGTGGGTCCCTATGTTGTTTGTGAAAATAAAACACGTGCAATGACTCTAGTGGATCCATAAGTGGTTTGTGGAAAAGAACACACATGCAAAAACCGCTGGCTGATCCATGTGTGGTTCGTGACAGGAACACACATGCCATGAACACTGGTGGATCCATATGTGGTTCTTGACAGGAACACACATGCAATGACTCTAGTGGGTCCATATGTGGTTTGTGAAAAGAACACACATGAAATGACTCTAGTGGATCCATATGTGGTTTGTGGAAAGAACACACATGTAATGACACTGGTTGATCCATATGTGGTTTGTGGAAAGAACACAGATGCAATGACTCAGGGGGATCCATGTGTGGTTTGTGGAAAGAACACACATGCAACGACCACTGGTCGATCCACATGTGGTTTGTGGAAAGAACACACATGCAATGAAACTGGTGGATCCATATGTGGTTTGTGAAAAGAACACACATGCAATGATTCTAGTGCTGGTTTTAGTATAAGAACACACATGCAATGACTCTAGTGGGTCCATATGTGGTTTTTGAAAAGAACACACATGCAATGACTCTAGTGGATCCATATGTGGTTTGTGGAAAAGAACACACATGCAATGACCACAGGTTGATCCATATGTGGTTTGTGGAAAGAACACACAATCAATGACACTGGTTGATCCATGTGTGGTTTGTGGAAAGAACATACATGCAATGCCATTGGTTGATACATATGTTGTTTGTGAAAAGAACACACATGCAATGCAAATTGGTTAATCCACGTGTGGTTTGTGGAAAGAACACACATGCAATGACTCTAGTGGATCCATATGTGGTTTGTGGGAAGAACACACATGCAATGACTCTGGTGGATCCATGTGTGGTTTGTGGAAAGAACACACATACAATGCCATTGGTTGATCCATGTGTGGTTTGTGAAAAGAATACACATGCAATGACTCTAGTGGGTCCATATGTGGTTTGTGAAAAGTACACACATGCAATGACTCTAGTGGGTCCATATGTGGTTTGTGAAAAGAACACGCATGCAATGACTCTAGTGGATCCATATGTGGTTTGTGGAAAAGAACACAGATGCAATGACCACTGGTTGATCCATATGTGGTTGGTGGAAAGAACACACATGCAATGACACTGGTGGATCCATATGTGGTTTGTGAAAAGAACACACATGCAATGACTCTAGTGCTGGTTTTAGTATAAGAACACACATGCAATGTCTCTAGTGGGTCCATATGTGGTTTGTGAAAAGAACACACGTGCAATGACTCTAGTGGATCCATAAGTGGTTTCTGGAAAAGAACACACATGCAATAACCACTTGCTGATCCTTGTGTGGTTCATGACAGAAACACACATGCAATGAACACTGGTGGATCCATATGTGGTTCTTGACAGGAACACAGATGCAATCACTCTAGTGGGTCCATATGTGGTTTGTGAAAAGAACACACATGCAATGACTCTAGTGGATCCATATGTGGTTTTTGGAAAGAACGCACATGCAATGATACTGGTTGATCCATATGTGGTTTATGGAAAGAACACACATGCAATGACTCAGGGGATCCATGTGTGGTTTGTGGAAAGAACACACATGCAATGACCACTGGTCGATCCTTGTGTGGTTTGTGGAAAGAACACACATGCAATGACACTGGTGAATCCATATGTGGTTTGTGAAAAGAACACACATGCAATGACTCTAGTGCTGGTTTTAGTATAAGAACAAACATTCCATGACTCTAGTGGGTCCATATGTGGTTTGTGAAAATAACACACATGCAATGACTTTAGTGTTTCCATATGTGGTTTGTGGAAAAGAACACATATGCAATGACCACTGGTTGATCCATATATGGTTTGTGGAAATAACACACATGCAATGACACTGGTTGATCCATGTGTGGTTTGTGGAAAGAATACACATGCAATGCCATTGGTTGATCCATATGTGGTTTGTGAATAGAACACACATGCAATGCCATTGGTTAATCCACATGTGGTTTGTGGAAAGAACAAACATGCAATGACTCTAGTGGATCCATATGTGGTTTGTGGAAAGAACACACATGCAATGACTCTGGTGGATCCATGTGTGGTTTGTGGAAAGAACACACATACAATGCCATTGGTTGATCCATGTGTGGTTTGTGAAAAGAATACACATGTGTAACACCCTCGAATCGGCCCTATGCAACTTTTAGCGCTTCCCGCCAAACCCGCATAGAAACGATTCAAGGACGCCCACCAGGCACTTTTGTGCGGGTGGAAAACGAAGTAATATCATTACACAATAGTCCACGATGGAACCCACAGAACAGATATATATATATACAGCAACGACTCACTGAGTCAAGAATACAGATGTACAGTACAAAGATCCAAATCACCTTGAAATCGATACAACATCCGAGTACGGATAAGAAGCAAATGGGGCTAAGAGCCCTGAAGAATAACCAATGGCATCCATAACCCTGCCTAGGCCAAGCCGAAAGGGTAACCCTACTAACAGTGTCGATCTCAAACCTGCTAAAACAAAAGGGGTGCTGACAAAGGGCAAAGGAAAGAGAGGAGCGTCAGTACTGAGACCAGTACACGGCGAGGCTAGAATTCGGCGGCTCTCGCCTACATAGGTATGGTGGACTGAAGCGGCAGCGAAGCATGCACTATACAACCTATAGAGACTCGATATAACTGTCGGCTATTAGAGAGGGGTAAGAAGGACCTATTCGGGACCAACCTGATGCTAACACCAATCATACCCATCCTGGTATTCCCCCTCGAGACCAAACGAGGAAGTCAAACCGAGGAACACACACAGTTGGCAGTTTTATTCATTCCATTATAGTTGAA
Organism: Avena sativa; assembly: GCA_916181665.1. Classification (NCBI taxonomy): domain Eukaryota; kingdom Viridiplantae; phylum Streptophyta; class Magnoliopsida; order Poales; family Poaceae; genus Avena; species Avena sativa. Next base: position 454,018,016 of record OV702288.1, on the reverse strand, counting down.
GCACTTACTAGTCAGATATAAATAGCATGAGTCATCCTGATAACATAAGTAGTGGGCAGTTTTAGTTAACCATTCAGTTATAGTTGTAGTACTTACTAGTCAGATACAATTAGCATGTGACATATCAAATCCAGCAGTTGTTGGCACTTTTATTCCATTCCATTGGAGTTGCGATACTTACTAGGCAGGTATAACATGACACGATACACCCCAGTTCCACCAGTTGTTGGCAATTTTATTATCCATTCCATTGTAGTGAAGCTGATTACTAGTCACATATTAAGTCAAATTTATAGCACTACTTTAGTTATGCTTGTCTTTGGTCGAGATACTGTGCTCCAAGTCGTCCATAACCGCGGACACGGCTTTCAGAAAGATTTACCCTGTAGGGGTGCACAAATAGCAACACACACACACGATCAACCTCGGAAAAACCTAATCAAAACCCAACGAGGCTTTCACGACAAAGCAATCACAGGATTCATAAAATATTTCAGGGGGCCACCCCACTAAGCTACCCGGGACGAAGTTGGCCGGCTCCGAGACGGACCCAGGGTTTGTGTAGACGGCGGTAAACGACTAGGAACCCGAAAGTGTGACTGGGCTTGTCGATAAAGTGAAAACGTGTCACGATCCAAAATAGTACAGGTGCTCCACGCACAATCGTAAACCAAGCAGTAAAGCATGGCATAGGTACAGGATAGTAATAAAGCCCCAAACTAGTTTGTGGCCCCAAGGAATAAGAAATGAATCAAGCTCTGGCTAAGGGGGATTCATAGACTCTCCCATATGTGGATAGTGCGAATAGTCAAGGAATAGGTATCAAGTACTCGGGGCCTACGGGACACAAGTGAGCGGTTAAAAACCAAATATTTGCTATTGCCCACCGATGCCTCTGCATTAGTTATATCTATTCCCAGCAATTAATCAAGTTCTATTTAAAGTCTATCATCTCCACCATTAACAATCTCCACCATTAAGCATGTGCCAACCTTCCAATAACGGTGGACCAACAACGACGCGAAGCAGCACCTGAGCAAGCAACTACGACTCGCAAGGCCGACTATCTATCAAACAACAGGCAATAGGATGTGTCCAAGGCAATATGGAGGCTGCAGGGAATATAAATGGTGCACGGAAACTAAAGCATCGCAACATGGATAGCAATAGATCAACGGGAGGAAATAAAGACTATAAACGCAAAATAGGTAGAAAGGGGGAGAGTGCTCGCCTGGAAACACTGCCGAAGATACATTATCCGAAGAACTTGTCGATACTCGTATCGACTCAACGGCCTAATCCGTGAAGAAGCAAAACACTAAAAGAAACACCGGATGCACTATTTAATACTACGGTAGAAGATCGGGCATGATGCATGTATGATGTATGACATGGCAAAGATGCGGTGTAATTAGTCAATATTAAGCGGAACCAGGGTCCCGACAATTAATTAAGTGGTTCATGTTGTTTAGATACCCCACAATTTAAATGTTGGATTAACAAGACAAAACATGGCATTGGTTCGCTGCACAAATTTAAATGGAGTCACTATAAGACTAGGATCGCCGCATATGGTCTCCATATATAATTTAGGTGATTCGTCGAAATAGCCCCAAACACCCACAATATGCATGTAAGTATGAACAATTTAATATGCAACAATTTTATATGGCATTTATAAAATAAGGATAGATAGGGGTCACACATTGGTGGGGTTGAAGGTCTTGGTTTTGGAGGGGTTCGGGCACCGGGGTCAGAGTTCCTGAAGGAGGTCTTGTTGGTCCGTGAAGAATATCATGGCTTTCCTCGGGGAAGAACTCCATGTGGTCGGTGTCCCGGTACAATCTTCAAATAGCCATACAAGGTTCCATCGGCGGCATCGAGCGGTGTCGTGCAGCTTCCGGTCACGTCATGTTTGTCACGAAGATCTTGTCGAAAATCTGGTCAACCTTGTCCATCGGGAGGGTCTCAAACAACCTAGTCAACATCACCTCTCCTTCTCACAGCAACAACATCAGCAAATCTGGACACGATGCAACCCCAAACATGTTTACACCACCGTCACCACTTTTCACCGACGGAGCGGGCACGGCCGATGGGAGGCCTTGGCTGCTCGCGGGTCGAACCGTGCAGGGCTGACACACAAACGGTGGTTGCAGGCGATGCAGAACTCGCAGGAGGGCCACAAGGGCGCGGCGACCGGAGAGGGTCACGGGTGGCCCTGGGGCAGAGGGAGGAAGGAGAGGCCGGTGCAGGGTGAAGCACAGTGGCGTCGACGGCGAACTGCAGAGGTGGCCGGCGGGCGGCTGAGGGCGGGGCGGAGGAACAACACGACTAGGCGAGGTAGTGGCGTCCGTGACGGGCTCGCAGGGGTGCGGATAGTGCTAGCGGGTTGGAAGAGGGAGGTGGTTCGAGCGCAAAGGAGAGGGACGGCGAGCTTGGGACACGCGACGAGCTTGGGCGCGTAGAGGCGAGACGGGCTCGACAACGACATCTTTGCGGGCAGCCTCGCTGGCGGTGGAGAGAGGCCGGCACAGGCAGAGGGCACGCGGGGCAGGCGGCGACGCAGGGACGGAGAGGGGAAGGAGATCGGTGCTGGCGGCGCCATGGCTCGCTTGGGTAGAAGACGAGGTGGGGCGAGGGGAACCGCGGCGAGGTCAGGGTGAGCCGGGTGAGGCGGCCAGCGAACGCGGCTGTGGCACTCACGGCAGAGGAAGGCGAGGTTGATGAGGATCGGCGGGGCGACCTCCTGGCGGTGGGCGGTGGTTGCAGGGGAGCGAGCGGGGGTGGGGATCACGAGGGAGCGCGGTAGGTGGTGGTCAGGCTGGCGCGTGGTTGGTGAGTGGGGATCGTGCGGGGTGGGGTCCACGCGTGGACACGGCCGGGCGAGCGGGACGGGGTCAGCGCGACGGTCGTACGTGGGGTGGTTGTCGGTAGCGGGGCTGCAGGTTGGGGCCAGGGTGGAGCGTCGGTAGGGTGGGCCTCTGCGTGTAGGCGTGTTGCCGTGTACCGCAGCATAGTGAGGTGGGACGGGTTGGTTCTGGCGGCGCAGGTGGGATTAAGGTTAGGTTGGGGTAGGTTGGTATTAGGGTTTGGAGGTGGCCGGTTGGGCTTTTGGGCCTGGCTGGCTACCTCCCAAAAAATAATATAAATTTTGGTTATTAATTTAATAGAAGTTTGTAATTTGTTTTTAGACAAACAAAATATCCGGGAGAGACCGGGATTTTGGTTTGAATAAAGACGGGGGATATTTTAGAAAACAAAACTAGGCTTTTAGAAAATAGTTTTAGACAAAACATATGCATGATGACGATGATGCTCAAATGCAATGTGGCATGATGACATGAGCATGCGATCATGATGATGCACAAAATAAAAACACACCGATTTTCTAGTAATGGATTTACCGGGGTGCTACAACATGCAATGACTCTAGTGGGTCCATATGTGGTTTGTGAAAAGTACACACATGCAATGACTCTAGTGGGTCCATATGTGGTTTGTGAAAAGAACACACATGCAATGACTCTAGTGGATCCATATGTGGTTTGTGGAAAAGAACACACTTGCAATGACCACTGGTTGATCCATATGTGGTTGGTGGAAAGAACACACATGCAATGACTCTAATGCTGGTTTTAGTATAAGAACACACATGCAATGACTCTAGTGGGTCCATATGTGGTTTGTGAAAAGAACACACGTGCAATGACTCTAGTGGATCCATAAGTGGTTTGTGGAAAAGAACACACATGCAATAACCACTCGCTGATCCATGTGTGGTTCATGACAGAAACACACATGCAATGAACACTGGTGGATCCATATGTGGTTCTTGACAGGAACACACATGCAATGACTCTAGTGGGTCCATATGTGGTTTGTGAAAAGAACACACATGCAATGACTCTAGTGGATCCATATGTGGTTTTTGGAAAGAACACACATGCAATGATACTGGTTGATCCATATGTGGTTTATGGAAAGAACACACATGCAAAGACTCAGGGGCATCCATGTGTGGTTTGTGGAAAGAACACACATGCAATGACCACTGGTCGATCCATGTGTGGTTTGTGGAAAGAACACACAGGCAATGACACTGGTGAATCCATATGTGATTTGTGAAAAAATACACATGCAATGATTCTAGTGTTGGTTTTAGTATAAGAACGCACATGCCATGACTCTAGTGGGTCCATATGTGGTTTGTGAAAATAACACACATGCAATGACTTTAGTGGATCCATATGTGGTTTGTGGAAAAGAAAACACATGCAATGACCACTAGTTGATCCATATATGGTTTGTGGAAAGAACACACATGCAATGACACTGGTTGATCCATGTGTGGTTTGTGCAAAGAACACACATGCAGTGCCATTGGTTAATCCATGTGTGGTTTGTGAAAAGAATACACATGCAATGACTCCAATGGGTCCATATGTGGTTTGGGGAAAGAATACACATGCAATGACTCTGGTGGATCCATGTGTGGTTTGTGGAAAGAACACACATGCAATGCCATTGGTTAATCCATGTGTGGTTTGTGAAAAGAATACTCATGCAATGACTCTAATGGGTCCATAAGTGGTTTGTGAAAAGAACACACATGCAATGACTGTACTGGATCCATATGTGGTTTGTGAAAAGAACACACATGCAATGACTCTAGTGGATCCATATGTGGTTTGTGGAAAGAACACACATGTAATGACTCTAGTGGGTCCATATGTGGTTCATGTCAGGAACACACATGCAATGACACTGGTTGATCCATGTGTGGTTTGTGGAAAGAACACACATGCAGTGCCATTGGTTAATCCATGTGTGGTTTGTGAAAAGAATACACATGCAATGACTCCAATGGGTCCATATGTGGTTTGTGGAAAGAATACACATGCAATGACTCTGGTGGATCCATGTGTGGTTTGTGGAAAGAACACACATGCAATGCCATTGGTTAATCCATGTGTGGTTTGTGAAAAGAATACTCATGCAATGACTCTAATGGGTCCATAAGTGGTTTGTGAAAAGAACACACATGCAATGACTGTACTGGATCCATATGTGGTTTGTGAAAACAACACACATGCAATAACACTGGTTGATCCATATGTGGTTTGTGGAAAGAACACACTTGCAATGACTCAGGGGGATCCATGTGTGGTTTGTGGAAAGAACACACATGCAATGACCACTGGTTGATCCATATATGGTCTGTGGAAAGAACACACATGCAATGAGACTGGTTGATCCATGTGTGGTTTGTGGAAAGAACACACATGCAATACCATTGGTTAATCCATGTGTGGTTTGTGAAAAGAATACACATGCAATGACTCTAATGGGTCCATATGTGGTTTGTGGATAGAATACACATGCAATGACTCTGGTGGATCCATGTGTGGTTTGTGGAAAGAACACACATGCAATGCCATTGGTTAATCCATGTGTGGTTTGTGAAAAGAATACACATGTAATGACTCTAATGGGTCCATATGTGGTTTGTGAAAAGAACACGCATGCAATGACTATAGTGGATCCATATGTGGTTTGTGGAAAGAACACACATGCAATGACACTAGTTGATCCATATGTGGTTTGTGGAAAGAACACACTTGCAATGACTCAGGGGGATCCATGTGTGGTTTGTGGAAAGAACACACATGCAATGACCACTGGTCGATACATGTGTGGTTTGTGGAAAGAACACACATGCAATGACACTGGTGGATCCATATGTGGTTTGTGAAAAGAGCACACATGCAATGATTCTAGTGTTGGTTTTAGTAGAAGAACACACATGCAATGACTCTAGTGGGTCCATATGTGGTTTGTGAAAAGAACACACATGCAATGACTCTAGTGGATCCATATGTGGTTTGTGGAAAATAACACACATCCAATGACCACTAGTTGATCCATAAGTGGTTTGTGGAAAGAACACACATGCAATGACACTAGTTGATCCATGTGTGGTTTGTGGAAAGGACACACATGCAATGCCATTGGTTGATCCATATGTGGTTTGTGAAAAGAACACACATGCAATGCCATTGGTTAATCCATGTGTGGTTTGTTGAAAGAACACACATGCAATGACTCTAGTGGATCCACATGTGGTTTGTGTAAAAGAACACACATGCAATGACCACTAGTTGATCCATATGTGGTTTGTGGAAAGAACACACATACAATGACACTGGTTGATCCATGTGTGGTTTGTGGAAAGAACACACATGCAGTGATATTGGTTGATCCATATGTGGTTTGTGAAAAGAACACACATGCAATGACTCTAGTGGGTCCATATGTGGTTTGTGGAAAGAACACACATGTAATGACTCTAGTGGGTCCATATGTGGTTCATGTCAGGAACACACATGCAATGCCATTGGTGGATCCATGTGTGATTTGTGGAAAGAACACACATGAAATGACTATAGTGGGTCCATATGTGGTTTGTGGAAAAGAACACACATGCAATGACCACTGGTTGATTTATATGTGGTTTGTCGAAAGAACACACATGCAATGACACTGGTGGATCCATATGTGGTTTGTGAAAAGAATACACATGCAATGACTCTAGTGCTGGTTTTAGTATAAGAACACACATGCAATGACTTTAGTGGGTCCATATGTGGTTTGTGAAAATAACACACGTGCAATGACTCTAGTGGATCCATAAGTGGTTTGTGGAAAATAACACACATGCAATAACCACTAGCTGATCCATGCGTGGTTCATGACAGGAACAAACATGCAATGAACACTAGTGGATCCATATGTGGTTCTTCACAGGAACACACATGCAATGACTCTAGTGGGTCCATATGTGGTTTGTGAAAAGAACTCACATTCAATGAATCTACTGGATCCATACGTGGTTTGTGGAAAGAACCCACATGCAATGACACTGGTTGATCCATATGTGCTTTGTGGAAAGAACACACATGCAATGACTCAAGGGGGGTCCATGTGTGGTTTGTGGAAAGAACACACATGCAATGACCACTGGTCGATCCATGTGTGGTTTGTGGAAAGAACACACATGCAATGACACTAGTGGATCCATATGTGGTTTGAGAAAAGAACACACATCTAATGACTCTTGTGCTAGTTTTTGTATAAGAACACACATGTAATGACTCTAGTGGATCCATATGTGGTTTGTGAAAAGAACATACATGCAATGACTCTAGTGGATCCATATGTGGTTTGCGGAAAAGAACACACATGTAATGACCACTGGTTGATCCATAAGTGGTTTGTGGTAAGAACACACATCTAGTGAACACTGGTTGATCCATGTGTGGTTTGTGAAAAGAACACACATGCAATGCCATTGGTTGATCCATATGTGGTTTGTGAAAAGAACACACATGCAATGCCATTGGTTGATCCATATTTGGTTTGTGAAAAGAACACACATGAAATGACTCTAGTGGATCCATATGTGGTTTGTGGAAATAAAACACATGCAATGACTCTAGTGGGTCCATATGTGGTTCATGTCAGGAACACACATGCAATGCCATTGGTGGATCCATGTGTGGTTTGTGGAAAGAACACACATGTAATGACTCTAGTGGGTCCATATGTGGTTTGTGGAAAAGAACATACATGCAATGACCACTTGTCGATCAATATGTGGTTTGTGGAAAGAACACACATGCAATGACACTGATGGATCCATATTTGGTCTGTGAAAAGAACAGACATGCAATAACCACTGGCTGATCCATGTGTGGTTCATGACAGGAACAAACATGCAATGAACAATGGTGGATCCATATGTGGTTCTTGACAGGAACACACATGCAATGACTCTAGTGGGTCCATATGTGGTTTGTGAAAATAACACACATGCAATGACTCTAGTGGATCCATATGTGGTTTGTGGAAAACAACACACATGCAATGACCACTGGTTGATCTATAAGTTGTTTGTGGTAATAACACACATGTAGTGAACACTGGTTGATCCATGTGTGGTTTGTGAAAAGAACACACATGCAATGCCATTGGTTGATCCATATGTGGTTTGTGAAAAGAACACACATGTAATGCCATTGGTTAATCCATGTATGGTTTGTGGAAAGAACACACATGCAATGATTCAAGTGGATCCATATGTGGTTTGTGGAAAAGAACAAACATGCAATGACCACTGGTTGATCCATATGTGGTTTGTGGAAAGAACACACATGCAATGACTCAGGGGGGTCCATGTGTGGTTTGTGGAAAGAACACACATGCAATGACCACTGGTCGATCCATGTGTGGTTGTGGAAAGAACACACATGCAATGACACTAGTGGATCCATATGTGGTTTGAGACAAGAACACACATGCAATGACTCTTGTGCTGTTTTTCGTATAAGAACACACATGCAATGACTCTAGTGGGTCCATATGTAGTTTGTGAAAAGAACACACATGCAATGACTCTAGTGGATCCATATGTGGTTTGTGGAAAGGAACACACATGCAATGACCACTGATTGATCCATAAGTGGTTTGTGGTAAGAACACACATGTAGTGAACACTAGTTGATCCATGTGTGGTTTGTGAAAAGAACACACATGCAATGCCATTGGTTGATCCATATGTGGTTTGTGAAAAGAACACACATGCAATGCCATGGGTGGATCCATAGGTGGTATGTGGAAAGAACACACATGCAATGACATTGGTTGATCCATGTGTGGTTTGTTGAAGGAACACACATGCAATGCCATTGGTTGATCCATATCTGGTTTGTGAAAAGAACACACATGCAATGACTCTAGTGGATCCATATGTGGTTTGTGGAAAGAACACACATGCAATGACTCTAGTGGGTCCATATGTGGTTCATGTCAGGAACACACATGCAATGCCATTGGTGGATCCATGTGTGGTTTGTGGAAAGAACACATAAGCAATGACTCTAGTGGGTCCATATGTGGTTTGTGGAAAAGAACAAACATGCAATGACCACTGGTCGATCCATGTGTGGTTTGTGGAAAGAACACACATGCAATGACACTAGTGGATCCATATGTGGTTTGAGAAAAGAACACACATGCAATGACTCTTGTGCTGGTTTTCGTATAAGAACACACATGCAATGACTCTAGTGGGTCCATATGTGGATTGTGAAAAGAACACACATGCAATGACTCTAGTGTATCCATATGTGGTTTGTGGAAAAGAACACACATGCAATGACCACTTGCTGATCCATAAGTGGTTTGTGGTAAGAACACACATGTAGTGAACACTAGTTGATCCATGTGTGGTTTGTGAAAAGAACACACATGCAATGCCATTGGTTGATCCATATGTGGTTTGTGAAAAGAACACACATGCAATGCCATTGGTTAATCCACGTGTGGTTTGTCGAAAGAACACACATGCAATGACACTGGTTGATCCATGTGTGGTTTGTGGAAAGAACACACATGCAATGTCGTTGGTTGATCCATATCTGGTTTGTGAAAAGAACACACAACCAATGACTCTAGTGGATCCATATGTGGTTTGTGGAAAGAAAACACATGCAATGACTCTAGTCGGTCCATATGTGGTTCATGTCAGGAACACACATGCAATGACATTGGTGGATCCAAGTGTGGTTTGTGGAAAGAACACACATGTAATGACTCTAGTGGGTCCATATGTGGTTTGTGGAAAAGAAAATACATGCAATGACCACTGGTTGATCAATATGTGGTTTGTGGAAAGAACACACATGCAATGACACTGGTGGATCCATATGTGGTTTGTGAAAAGAACACACATGCAATAACCACTGGCTGATCCATGTGTGGTTCATGACAGGAACAAACATGCAATGAACACTGGTGGATCCATATGTGGTTCTTGGCAGGAACACACAGGGAATGACTCTAGTGGATCCATATGTTGTTTGTGGAAAGAACACACATGCAATGACTCTAGTGGGTCCATATATGGTTCATGTCAGGAACACACACACAATGCCATTGGTGGATCCATGTGTGGTTTGTGGAAAGAACACATAAGCAATGACTCTAGTGGGTCCATATGTGGTTTGTGGAAAAGAACACACATGCAATGACCACTGGTTGATCCATATGTGGTTTGTGGAAAGAACACACATGCAATGACACTGGTGGATCCATATGTGGTTTGTGAAAAGAACACATATGAAATGACTCTTGTGCTGGTTTTGGTATAAGAACACACATGCAATGACTCTAGTTGGTCCATATGTGGTTTGTGAAAACAACACACATGCAATGACTCTAGTGGATCCATATGTGGTTTGTGGGAAAGAACACACGTGCAATGACCACTGGTTGATCTATAAGTGGTTTGTGGTAAGAACACACATGTAGTGAACACTGGTTGATCCATGTGTGGTTTGTGAAAAGAACACACATGCAATGCCATTGGTTGATCCATATGTGGTTTGTGAAAAGAACACACATGCAATGCCATTGGTTAATCCATGTATGGTTTGTGGTAAGAACACACATGCAATGATTCAAGTGGATCCATATGCGATTTGTGGAAAAGAACACACATCCAATGACCACTGGTTGATCCATATGTGGTTTGTGGAAAAAACACACATGCAATGACATTGGTTGATCCATGTGCGGTTTGTGGAAAGAACACACATGCAATGCCATTGGTTGATCCATATGTGGTTTGTGAAAAGAACACACATGCAATGACTCTAGTGGATCCATATGTGGTTTGTGGAAAGAACACACATGCAATGACTCTAGTGGGTCCATATGTGGTTCATGTGAGGAACACACATGCAATGCCATCGGTGGATCCATGTGTGGTTTGTGGAAAGAACACACATGCAATGACTCTAGTGGGTCCATATGTGGTTTGTGGAAAACAACACACATGCAATGCTCACTGGTTGATCCATATGTGGTTTTGTAACTACCTCGGTCAATTACGCTCCTAGTTACAAGCCTGGATGAGCAGAAATGGTTGTAATAGTATGGTGGGGCCCAAATGCCACTCACAGGTAGACCTTTCGGCCGTCCCAACCATTTCCAAACATCGGGACAAGAACGGGCGGCGTAATCGGCAGGCGAAGGGATCAACTACATACACAAATGAGTATGTATGCAAGCCACCATACAATAGTACATCAGAGCCATTCCATCTAAAAAGAAAGGAAATATAGCAACGCCATACGACAATATCCAAATATCCTAGATAGATATAATAGTTTAGGATATCTCCTCATACATCAAACATCAGAGTATCAGGCGGAAGCGGAAGACAAAATCCGAGTACGGATAAGAAGCAAATCAGCATAAGATGCCCCGTAAATAAACACATCCCGCCCACAGATCTCACGGATCCCCGTTCCCGGAATCTCTACACCGAATGATCGTTGCCCACATCGTCCGTCTCTTCCACCCAGTATCCATCTTGCGAGTGTACCTGTTCATCTGAACCAATAATTTATCGTGTGAGACCCTAGGGGTACTCAGCAAGTCTTTATGCCTCTAAAGGGGACACAACCTAGGGTGACGCAATTGCAACAAAAAATAAACCCTAGCAATTCTATAGATACTCGCTAACCATCCGCCTAACCAGAGATAGACGGATGTCCGTGAATTAATAACAACAGTTATAATGGTAATCTTAACAGATCCATCCTCCTCCTCGCTTACCGACGAGGAAGCGGACGAACAACCCCCCCATCCGTTGGCAGTTTTATTATCCATTCCATGAGTGTTGCACTATTTACTAGTCAGTTACTTAGTCAAATTAAAAGCGGTACTTTAGTTATGCTTGTCTATGATCGAGAAACTGTGCTCCAAGTCGTCCATAACCGCGGACACGGCTTTCAGAAAGTTTTACCCTGCAGGGGTGCACAAATAGCAACACACACTTGATATGCCTCGGAAAAACCAAATCAAAACCCAACGAGGCAGTCACGACAAAGCGATCACAGGATTCAGAAATATTTCAGGGGGCCACCCCATTGAGCTACCCGCAACGAAGTTAGCTGACTCCGAGACGGCCTCAAGGTTTGTGGAGCCGGCTGTAAACGACTGGGAACCAGAAAGTGTGACTGGGCTTGTCGATACAGCGAAAACGGGTCACGGACCTAAATAGTACAGTGTGCATTACCTCGCACAATTTAAATAAAGCAGTAAAGCATGGCATAAGTACAGGATAGTAAATAAAACCTCAAACTAGTTTGTGGCCCCAAGAAATAAGAATGAATCAAGCTCTGGCTCAGGGGGGTTCATAAGCCTCCCGGATGTGGATAGCGCGAATATTCAAGGAACAGGAATCAAGTACTCGGGGTCCTACGGGACACAAGTGAGCCTGAAAAACCAAATAGCGAATATGGCTCACCGATGCCACTTTCATTAGTTATCCCATTACTACTCAGGTTAAGTTGTTTAGGTACCTCGTTATCCATCAGACACTCACATACCCTACACATGCTGTTCTACGACTCGCTTGGCTCAACCAACTCCTGTAGTAATGGCTCATGGGATGGAGGAACAAGCTTCGGTGGGGTTTAAAAGTAAAGGCTATGCAATACTTGGGATTCAGTTTAATGCAATCGCGACTCAATGATGCAAGAATAAGATAGAGGCAGTAGGTACTATATGTATGCAAGCATGTGGTAGTGCTTGCCTGGCAGCTCAGTTGAAGCAAGTGATGGATCTGGGTAGTGCTCCTGGTTCTCTTGATATATCCCCTGCTCAGCGTCTATTCGAAGAAGAACCAAACAAACAAGGGCCAACATAAATAAAGTGCACAAGCATATGAATTAAATGCGACAAGCAAACAATCATGCCATGATGAATGATGCACAATTTGCATGGCATTAATGTAGCATGGCATGGTGAGGTGTGAGATACAAGATTAAATCATTTTATTGAGTTTTGGCCCCATTTTAACCTCAGATTAGTTGCTGTACACATTAAATTTATATGATGCATGCTGCAAAACAGATGATGGAATGCATAAACAGAAAGGTCTTGTCGAGCTAATCATTTTAGACATATCATTTGTTAAATTTGGAGTTATTAATTAATTAAGGAAAAAGGCATTTATTGTAATTTTAATAAACTTGGAATTTTAAATGTCCAAAATATATTTTGAATGGCATATTTGAATTCCTCATATTTTTCTGATTTCAAAACATATATTATTTGTATTATTTGGAGTTATCATTTAATAGTTATTTTAAAACAGATTTAAATTTGAATTTGAATTAATTTTGAAAAGTTTGAATTAAAACAGATTACAGAAAAACCTTTTTATACTCAGACAGATCCAGACGCAGTCACTGACGGGTGGGGTCACTGGCTGACTCAGCAGCTCATCGCGCAGAACAGCTTTTCTCACCGCAGCTTGATCTAGCCCCAGCAAATGACAGGTGGGGCCAGGGCCACAGGGGTCCACGTGACAGAGGGGGATAGCGACGTGGCTGGCAGGAGGGGGGTACCGGACCGCGGGTTGAGACTAAGATACTAGGGGGGCTCTTTTGCAAGATCGAACGGCGGCTGACTGGTGGGCCAAAAGGAGCGCGGGTTCAGCCGAAAGAGGCTGCAGGGGGTTATCAGCAAAAAGGGCACCGTACTGTGGATCTTCTCCGCGTCGCGTGGACAGATCGGTGCGCGTCCGACGCAGGCGCGACGCGGGGAATCGATCCTCGGACCTGGCGTGCGCGCGCGGAGGCGGCAGCAACTGGGCTAGGTGGGGGTTGATGTCTGGGAGGTGGGCGAGGACTAGATGGGGTGCGACGCGGGGCAGGAGTGAGCGGACAGAAACGAGCAGCGGCGCGCAGAGGGTGCTCGATGAAACTAACGGCGAGCACAGGCGATGGCGGGGGAAACGGAGGTGTCAGGGAGGTTGGCCAGCTCACCGTGAGTGCGTCGGTGTAGGTGGATCGGGCAGGGGTGCAGACGATCGTCGACGTGGCTCGCGGACGGCGGCTAGGGTTTCGCGTCGGGTCGGCGGTGATCCCGCGCTCCTGGGGCTCCTCCTGCTCGGCTCCATGTATAGGGTGACGCAGCGGGCTGGCCTTGGTCTTCCAGGCCCCCTCCTCGACGCGCTTGACGGCTGGTTCGACAGAAAGGGTGGAGGCCGACGATGGCTGGCGTTGGGGGTAGACGACGGCGAGGGAAGGCAGGGAGAGAGGGGGAGCGGCTTGGGGAGATCTGGGGGATGCAGAGGCGAGAGAGAGGGAGTGGTAAAGCAGAGAGGGGGAGGGGTGCCGTGGGGAGCAGGTAGATGGAAAAGGTGGCTCGGCCACTTTTCTCCCTCCTTCCTCACGTGCTCGTCGGGGCAGGGCAGGGCAGCTGACAGGGGGTGGCTTCCAGGTGGGACCAGAGGGCAAGGCCAAGGAGGCAGGGGCAGGCTCGGGCTAGGGGGCCACAAGGCAGGGAGAGAAGAGAGGGAGAGGGTAGGCTCGGGTTGGGTGGTGGTAGCCTCGGGCTAGAGTTGGCATTAGGGTTGGGGTAACTAGGTGGCATGGTGGGGCCAGCTAGGGTAGGACATGGTGGTGTGGCTCGGCTAGGGAGAGGAGAGATGAGGGAGGGTACTTAGGGTTTAGAGGGAGGGTATGGTGATGATTTTTGACATGATCCACATGACCATGCAAAGAAGGGGCATGTAGATGATTAGGTTGGGATTTAGATAGAGGATAGGGTGATGGCTTAGGCTTCTTAGGAGCTTGCATGCTCCAAGCTTAGATCAGGCAAGAACAAGTGGAAAAGAGAGAGAGAGGGATGTGGTGGTGATGATGGATTTTTGCAAGACAACTAGATCAAGCCAAAGAGAAGGAGAGAAGGGGATAGATGATGATCCACTCAAGATTCAAATAAAACCAAATGCTAGAAAAGGTGGCACTTGCATGGCCCATGCAAAATATTTATTGCCATGTTGATTCTTGTGAAAACAATATTATTATATGGCATTATTATTATGCATTCCCAAAAATTGGAATAAAGCCAAGCAAAAAGAATTAAAGGATGCCCCATGTGGAATAGATGGAGATGACCATGTTTGAGTAAAATTGGGATTTGCTAGTGTGTATGTGCCACTAGGCATTTAATAAGCCCAAAAGTATCCAAACATGAAAATAAACTCAACACAACACATATGGAAGCTAGCAAAAGGGTTCCATTCACAAGGCATGCAAAGATGGCCATGTGGCTCTCATATATCAATAAGGTGGAAACAACATGATGCCAAGATGAGAGCATGTGGAAAAGAATTGGATCCATCCCAACCCACATGAGCTAGAGGTAAAACCCAATAAAGTGCAAAGCTCATATTTAGTTGGATGGTGGACTATAAGGTGGTGAAAAGAAAGGGTGGTGGAGTTAACTAAAAGATATGCCCCCAACTCAACTTGGGCATTTAAACAATATATCAAGAACCAAATACAATATCAAGAGGCAAATACAATTAACAATGCATATGAGAGAAGAACCAAAACAAAAAGGGTTTTATATGATGCTCAAATGCAAGGTGGCATGATGACATGAGCATGATATAATGATGCAACAATTCTATGTAGGAAGTAGAATTATCTAGACTAGGCTAGTAGCATTGCAATTGTTAGACAATTGGGATGCTACAACTCTCCCCCACTAAACAAGAATCTCGCCCCGAGATTCCTAGGAAAAAGAAAACCACACAAGGAGAGGCGGGTGTTTGAACGAAGGTGACCCTCACGTTCCCAAGTTGATGAACAACGGAATGGTGCGACCACTACACCTTGCGAAACTTGCTGGACTTGTTGCGAGTCTTGCGTTTTGCTTGAGACACAAAGGGTTAGAAGAATTGAAGGATTGTCGTGAGACAAGAAGGATAGGATGGACATAGCTCCGGCTTTCTCAAGAACGTGATAAAAGAATATAACCACTTGTGAAAGGAAGGAGAAGATGATGTATCATGGATAAAGAAAGCCACACCGTTAAGATTATAGATTTACCAATACTAGCGAGGATGAAACTTTGTGTCGCCGGAAGAAAAAGAGTTAGCTTGGAGAGGTTTTGAACCACTATGACAATAGCATCGTATCCTGTCTCGGATTTGAGATATGAAGTACGGAAACAATATTGCCTTCAACAATAGAGTCCCTTGATATCAACAGAAAGATTTAGTTAGAAATCGTCGGATTAGATTCTTGTTGCGCCGGTAAGAACCAAGGATCACGCAATTGAGGTGCGCGGATAAAACTTCCAGAGACGGATGTGAAGCCAGATCTTGGTTGAATCCCGAGAAGCAAAGAATATGGAGGATCTGGAGTTTATTGCAGAGATACTTATTGCTTTCTTTAGCCTTGAGGCTAACGCAATAGATTTGCGGCTGATGGCATCAACCATAATTGGCTTTACCACAGAAAAAGAATTGATGAAACAAAGCGAGAGATAGTTTCCTTTCATCTTGTTTGTGGATGACGAGCACCGGTAGAAAGACGAGGACCGAAAGGAGTTTGCGTTTGTTTCCACCAGATAATTGAAGATTTTGCTCCGTGTAGAGAGGACGAGATCACCAACAAGAGATTATTGATTACTTTCTTCGAGAGAGCCCTCCGGAAAAACAAGGACGGAAGTAAAAGTATCGAGAGATAAAAGCCACTTCTAACTTCCGTGGAATGAGTGAAATCACATTAATTCACCAATTCAATGTACAAGAGCGAATGATAAGAGTAGTGGTATGGTAGCTACTCCATCCCGCACTCAAAGCATTACTCCACACATGAATAAGAAAACCATGCAACCCAACTACCGAAACAGACTGAAGGTATTGACAAGAACTCATGGAACGTCGTTCGAAAACAAGGATAGATGCAAACGATTCGCCGGATCCAAGATAGGTAAGGGTGATGATGTTGTCGTCATATCATAAGTAACCAGCCACCGGAAAGATATGAAGGAAGATCGCGGAGACAACTGCAAGATTCAACAGATAAAGAAAAGATAGCACCACTTGAACAGAAGGAACACAAGATCTGGAAGGTCTTCATGGCCTCCGGTGGATTGAGCATAGCCGATAGAGCGAGAGGGTTTCAAGAGATTACTTAACGAGACTGAGGAGAAAGAACTCCATGTTCTTCTTGAAATGATTGAGAGAGACTTAGCAGTCTTGAGGAAAACTTCGGCGGAACGACGATGATAACTTGCCAACAAGGAACAACTCCGGATTGGTTGAAGATGGAGGATGGAATTAACAATGGACTTGCTAATTCCATAATTGAAGCAATGTATTTAGCAGAAGGACGTGGCCGAGATAGGTGACTTCAAAAAGTCAGAATTCTCACTTTGAGACTTTGCACACAGGCAGTGCTCACGGAGCTTGAGAGAAAGAGACACAGATGATCTTCCATGTCCTTCCATTGATATCGAATAGGCAAGCATATTATCAACATATACCACCATGGACTAACAGGATATTCCCAGAATATCAAGTTCAAGAGGCGGGAGAAACGAACAAATGCTCGAGACACTTTCTGAGCTCAACACTCTTAGAAAGATCAATATTAAGAGCACGGGTTCGTGTTGAAGAAGATGCACTGGAAGAATAGATTATCTGGTCCTTCGGAAGAAAAAGAGATGTCACCTGGTTCACATTGTTGATCGGATCACCGGTTACAAAGATAAGGAGATCTTGGATAAGAACCGATGATAGCTCATACCTTAAGCAAAGCTATCAGAGACGAAAAGATGCAATTCCCTCGTATCAAAGAGAATTTTGCAGATATGGAGTTCAAAAAGATGTGCAGCATGATGAACAGATGATAGACCGCCGTAGTGCCTTGAGAAACTCCGGATTGCCAAAGATGCTGAATATGCATAGATATGATCACGGTGTACTCAAAATCACAGGAGATAACCTTATCCTCCAGATGGTGACGGTTGATAGCATTTTTCCATATTCCAATCGACACTTATCATGAGTGTAATATAGCTATGCCGAGAGCCAAATTACAATCATCAGCATCGGATCGACACATGTTATGTAATTAGCCCAAGAGAATTGTTGATGAAACGAAACTCCAGGATTAAGCGCCGGTGACAAAAGAATGAGTTAGCATGGACATGCTGATAGACAGGAGATAGATAATGTTTCACACACGACTGAAAAGGAGTGTGGAAACACAGATGTATCAAAGAAAATTTTTCCGCATTTTTCGGCATTAAAATACCAATAGATGCGCAAAATCACTTATCAGAAAGAGATTAGCAACTGATGGTTCACAGAATATGGAGTTGCTAGAAGGAAGGACACCCTTAAGAAGATGGCACCGGTTAACAAGGAGTCAGATAGATCGCGCCGGTTTTCAAAAGCCTGTCAGTATGGAATGTACCAACAGTTGATAAACAACGGCAGATAAAGATAACATGTTGGATGCAACAGATAGACAAGGAATTACACACACACACACACTTTCTATGGTACTACGGAAACCCAGAACACGTGAATCCTAGTTTGAATTTTAAGAAGAGGATTGAAAACGTTACAATTCCTTACCAGAAAAGGGTGGTGGGTGGGTAAGAAGAAAAATGGAAGTAGTCCTACTCTCGCGTTTTGTTTTTCCCTAGTATACATAACTACCAAAAATATTTGCTAAACTGACAACGACCATTTGGCTGAGACCCTGAAGGGCGGGATGGCTCTGATACCAATTGTAACTACCTCGGTGAATTACGCTCCTAGTTACAAGCCTGGATGAGCAGAAATGGTTGAAATAGTACGGTGGGGCCCAAATGCCACTCACAGGTAGACCTTTCGGCCGTCCCAACCATTTCCAAACATCGGGACAAGAACGGGCGGCGTAATCGGCAGGCGAAGGGATCAACTACATACACAAATGAGTATGTATGCAAGCCACCATACAATAGTACATCAGAGCCATTCCATCTAAAAAGAAAGGAAATATAGCAACGCCATACGACAATATCCAAATATCCTAGATAGATATAATAGTTTAGGATATCTCCTCATACATCATACATCAAACATCAGAGTATCAGGCGGAAGCGGAAGACAAAATCCGAGTACGGATAAGAAGCAAATCAGCATAAGATGCCCCGTAAATAAACACATCCCGCCCACAGATCTCACGGATCCCCGTTCCCGGAATCTCTACACCGAATGATCGTTGCCCACATCGTCCGTCTCTTCCACCCAGTATCCATCTTGCGAGTGTACCTGTTCATCTGAACCAATAATTTATCGTGTGAGACCCTAGGGGTACTCAGCAAGTCTTTATGCCTCTAAAGGGGACACAACCTAGGGTGACGCAATTGCAGCAAAAAATAAACCCTAGCAATTCTATAGATACTCGCTAACCATCCGCCTAACCAGAGATAGACGGATGTCCGTGAATTAATAACAACAGTTATAATGGTAATCTTAACAGATCCATCCTCCTCCTCGCTTACCGACGAGGAAGCGGACGAACAACCCCCCCATCCGTTGGCAGTTTTATTATCCATTCCATGAGTGTTGCACTATTTACTAGTCAGTTACTTAGTCAAATTAAAAGCGGTACTTTAGTTATGCTTGTCTATGATCGAGAAACTGTGCTCCAAGTCGTCCATAACCGCGGACACGGCTTTCAGAAAGTTTTACCCTGCAGGGGTGCACAAATAGCAACACACACTTGATATGCCTCGGAAAAACCAAATCAAAACCCAACGAGGCAGTCACGACAAAGCGATCACAGGATTCAGAAATATTTCAGGGGGCCACCCCATTGAGCTACCCGCAACGAAGTTAGCTGACTCCGAGACGGCCTCAAGGTTTGTGGTGCCGGCTGTAAACGACTGGGAACCCGAAAGTGTGACTGGGCTTGTCGATACAGCGAAAACGGGTCACGGACCTAAACAGTACAGTCTGCATTACCTCGCACAATTTAAATAAAGCAATAAAGCATGGCATAAGTACAGGATAGTAAATAAAACCTCAAACTAGTTTGTGGCCCCAAGAAATAAGAATGAATCAAGCTCTTGCTCAGGGGGTTCATAAGCCTCCCGGATGTGGATAGCGCGAATATTCAAGGAACAGGAATCAAGTACTCGGGGTCCTACGGGACACAAGTGAGCCTGAAAAACCAAATAGCGAATATGGCTCACCGATGCCACTTTCATTAGTTATCCCATTACTACTCAGGTTAAGTTGTTTAGGTACCTCGTTATCCATCAGACACTCACATACCCTACACATGCTGTTCTACGACTCGCTTGGCTCAAACAACTCCTGTAGTAATGGCTCATGGGATGGAGGAACAAGCTTCGGTGGGGTTTAAAAGTAAAGGCTATGCAATACTTGGGATTCAGTTTAATGCAATCGTGACTCAATGATGCAAGAATAAGATAGAGGCAGTAGGTACTATATGTATGCAAGCATGTGGTAGTGCTTGCCTGGCAGCTCAGTTGAAACAAGTGATGGATATGGGTAGTGCTCCTGGTTCTCTTGATATATCCCCTACTCAGCGTCTATTCGAAGAAGAACCAAACAAACAAGGGCCAACATAAATAAAGTGCACAAGCATATGAATTAAATGCGACAAGCAAACAATCATGCCATGATGAATGATGTACAATTTGCATGGCATTAATGTAGCATGGCATGGTGAGGTGTGAGATACAAGATTAAATCATTTTATTGAGTTTTGGCCCCATTTTAACCTCAAATTAGTTGCTGTACACATTAAATTTATATGATGCATGCTGCAAAATAGATGATGGAATGCATACACAGAAAGGTCTCGTCGAGCTAATCATTTTAGACATATCATTTGTTAAATTTCGAGTTATAAAACAAAAGTTATTAATTAATTAAGGAAAAAGGCATTTATTGTAATTTTAATCAACTTGGAATTTTAAATGTTCAAAATATATTTTGAATGGCATATTTGAATTCCTCATATTTTTCTGATTTCAAAACATATATTATTTGTATTATTTGGAGTTATAATTTAATAGTTATTTTAAAACAGATTTAAATTTGAATTTGAATTAATTTTGAAAAAGTTTGAATTAAAACAGATTACAGAAAAACCTTTTTATACTCAGACAGATCCAGACGTAGTCACTGACGGGTGGGGTCACTGGCTGACTCAGCAGCTCAGCGCGCAGAACAGCTTTTCTCACCGCAGCTTGATCTAGCCCCAGCAAATGACAGGTGGGGCCAGGGCCACAGGGGTCCACGTGACAGAGGGGGATAGCGACGTGGCTGGCAGGAGGGGGGTACCGGACCGCGGGTTGAGACTAAGATACTAGGGGGGCTCTTTTGCAAGATCGAACGGCGGCTGACTGGTGGGCCAAAAGGAGCGCGGGTTCAGCCGAAAGAGGCTGCAGGGGGTTATCAGCAAAAAGGGCACCGTACTGTGGATCTTCTCCGCGTCGCGTGGACAGATCGGTGCGCGTCCGACGCAGGCGCGGCGCGGGGAATCGATCCTCGGACCTGGCGTGCGCGCGCGAAGGCGGCAGCCACTGGGCTAGGTGGGGGTTGATGTCTGGGAGGTGGGCGAGGACTAGGTGGGGTGCGACGCGGGGCGGGAGTGAGCGGACAGAAACGAGCAGCGGCGCGCAGAGGGTGCTCGATGAAACTAACGGCGAGCACAGGCGACAGCGGGGGAAACGGAGGTGTCAGGGAGGTTGGCCAGCTCACCGTGAGTGCGCCGGTGTAGGTGGATCGGGCAGGGGTGCAGACGATCGTCGACGTGGCTCGCGGACGGCGGCTAGGGTTTCGCGTCGGGTCGGCGGTGATCCCGCGCTCCTGGGGCTCCTCCTGCTCGGCTCCGTGTACAGGGTGACGCAGCGGGCTGGCCTTGGTCTTCCAGGCCCCCTCCTCGACGCGCTTGACGGCTGGTTCGACGGAAAGGGTGGAGGCCGACGATGGCTGGCGTTGGGGGTAGACGACAGCGAGGGAAGGCAGGGAGAGAGGGGGAGCGGCTTGGGGAGATCTGGGGGATGAAGAGGCGAGAGAGAGGGAGTGGTAAAGCAGAGAGGGGGAGGGGTGCCGTGGGGAGCAAGTAGATGGAAAAGGTGGCTCGGCCACTTTTCTCCCTCCTTCCTCACGTGCTCGTCGGGGCAGGGCAGGGCAGCTGACAGGAGGTGGCTTCCAGGTGGGACCAGAGGGCGAGGCCAAGGAGGCAGGGGCAGGCTCGGGCTAGGGGGCCACAAGGCAGGGAGAGAAGAGAGGGAGAGGGTAGGCTCGGGTTGGGTGGTGGTAGCCTCGGGCTAGGGTTGGCATTAGGGTTGGGGTAGCTAGGTGGCATGGTGGGGCCAGCTAGGGTAGGACATGGTGGTGTGGCTCGGCTAGGGAGAGGAGAGATGAGGGAGGGTACTTAGGGTTTAGAGGGAGGGTATGGTGATGATTTTTGACATGATCCACATGACCATGCAAAGAAGGGGCATGTAGATGATTAGGTTGGGATTTAGATAGAGGATAGGGTGATGGCTTAGGCTTCTTAGGAGCTTGCATGCTCCAAGCTTAGATCAGGCAAGAACAAGTGGAAAAGAGAGAGAGAGGGATGTGGTGGTGATGATGGATTTTTGCAAGACAACTAGATCAAGCCAAAGAGAAGGAGAGAAGGGGATAGATGATGATCCACTCAAGATTCAAATAAAACCAAATGCTAGAAAAGGTGGCACTTGCATGGCCCATGCAAAATATTTATTGCCATGTTGATTCTTGTGAAAACAATATTATTACATGGCATTATTATTATGCATTCCCAAAAATTGGAATAAAGCCAAGCAAAAAGAATTAAAGGATGCCCCATGTGGAATAGATGGAGATGACCATGTTTGAGTAAAATTGGGATTTGCTAGTGTGTATGTGCCACTAGGCATTTAATAAGACCAAAAGTATCCAAACATGAAAATAAACTCAACACAACACATATGGAAGCTAGCAAAAGGGTTCCATTCACAAGGCATGCAAAGATGGCCATGTGGCTCTCATATATCAATAAGGTGGAAACAACATGATGCCAAGATGAGAGCATGTGGAAAAGAATTGGATCCATCCCAACCCACATGAGCTAGAGGTAAAACCCAATAAAGTGCAAAGCTCATATTTAGTTGGATGGTGGACTATAAGGTGGTGAAAAGAAAGGGTGGTGGAGTTAACTAAAAGATATGCCCCCAACTCAACTTGGGCATTTAAACAATATATCAAGAACCAAATACAATATCAAGAGGCAAATACAATTAACAATGCATATGAGAGAAGAACCAAAACAAAAAGGGTTTTATATGATGCTCAAATGCAAGGTGGCATGATGACACGAGCATGATATAATGATGCAACAATTCTATGTAGGAAGTAGCATTATCTAGACTAGGCTAGTAGCATTGCAATTGTTAGACAATTGGGATGCTACAGGTTTGTGGAAAGAACACACATGCAATGACACTGGTGGATCCATATGTGGTTTGTGAAAAGAACACACATGCAATGACTCTAGTGCTGGTTTTTGTATAAGAACACACATGCAATGACTCTAGTGGGTCCATATGTGGTTTGTGAAAATAACACACGTGCAATGACTCTAGTGGATCCAAAAGTGCTTTGTGGAAAAGAACACACATGTAATAACCACTGGCTGATCCATGTGTGCTCATGATAGGAACAAACATGCAATGAACACTGGTGGATCCATATGTTGTTTGTGGAAAAGAACACACATGCAATGCCCACTAGTTGATCCATAAGTGGTTTGTGGTAAGAATACACATGTAATGAACACTAGATGATCCATGTGTGGTTTGTGAAAAGAACACACATGCAATGCCATTGATTGATCCATATGTGGTTTGTGAAAAGAACACACATGCATGCCATTGGTTAATCCATGTGTGGTTTGTGGAAAGAACACACATGCAATGACACTAGTTGATCCATGTGTGGTTTGTGGAAAGAACACACATTCAATGCCAATGGTTGATTCATATGTGGTTTGTGAAAAGAACACACATGCAATGACTCTAGTGGATCCATATGTGGTTTGTGGAAAGAACACACATGCAATGACTCTAGTGGGTCCATATGTGGTTCATGTCAGGAACACACATGCAATGACATTGGTGGATCCATGTGTGGTTTGTGGAAAGAACACACATGCAATGACTCTAGTGGGTCCATATGTGGTTTGTGGAAAAGAACACACATGCAAGGACCACTGGTTGATCCATATGTGGTTTGCGAAAAGAACGCACATGCAATGACACTGGTGGATCCATATGTGGTTTGTGAAAAGAATACACATGCAATGACTCTAGTGCTGGTATTAGTATAGGAACGCACATGCAATGACTCTAGTGGGTCCATATGTGGTTTGCGAAAAGAACATAGATGCAATGACTCTAGTGGATCCATAAGTGGTTTGTGGAAAAGAACACACATGCAATAACCACTGGCTGATCCATGTGTGGTTCATGACAGGAACAAACATGCAATAAACACTGGTGGATCCATATGTTGTTCTTGACAGGAACACACATGCAATGACTCTAGTGGGTCCATATGTGGTTTGTGAAAAGAACACACATGCAATGACTCTAGTGGATCCATATGTGGTTTGTGGAAAGAACACACATGCAATGACACTGGTTGATCCATATGTGGTTTTTGGAAAGAACACACATGCAATGACTCAGGGGGGTCCATGTGTGGTTTGTGGAAAGGACACACATGCAATGACCACTAGTCGATCCATGTGTGGTTTGTGGAAAGAACACACATGCAATGACACTAGTGTATCCATATGTTGTTTGTGAAAAGAACACACATGCAATGACTCTTGTGCTGGTTTTGGTATAAGAACACACATGCAATGACTCTAGTGGGTTCATATGTGGTTTGTGAAAAGAACACACATGCAATGACTCTAGTGGATCCATATGTGGTTTTTGGAAAAGAACGCACATGCAATGACCACTGGTTGATCCATAAGTGGTTTGTGCTAAGAAAACACATGTAGTGAACACTGGTTGATCCATATGTGGTTTGTGAAAAGAACACACATGCAATGCCATTGGTTGATCCATATGTGGTTTGTGAAAATAACACACATGCAATGCCACTGGTTAATCCATGTGTGGTTTGTGGAAAGAACACACATGCAATGACACTGGTTGATCCATGTGCGGTTCGTGGAAAGAACACACATGCAATGCCATTGGTTGATCCATATGTGGTTTGTGAAAAGAACACACATGCAATGACTCTAGTGGATCCATATGTTGTTTGTGGAAAGAACACACATGCAATGACTCTAGTGAGTCCATATGTGGTTCATGTGAGGAACACACATGCAATGCCATTGGTGGATCCATGTGTGGTTTGTGGAAAGAACACACATGCAATGACTCTAGTGGGTCCATATGTGGTTTGTGGAAAAGAACATACATGCAATGACCATTGGTTGATCCATATGTGGTCTGTGGAAAGAACACACATGCAATGACACTGGTGGATCCATATGTGGTTTGTGAAAAGAACACACAGGCCATAACCACTGGCTGATCCATGTGTGGTTCATGACAGGAACAAACATGCAATGAACACTGGTGGATCCATATGTGGTTCTTAACAGGAACACACATGCAATGACTCTAGTGGTTCCATATGTGGTTTGTGAAAAGAACACACATGCAATGACTCTAGTGGATCCATATGTGGTTTTTGGAAAGAACACACATGCAATGAACACTGGTTGATCCATGTGTGGTTTGTGAAAAGAACACACATGAAATGCCATTGGTTGATCCATATGTGGTTTGTGAAAAGAACACACATACAATGCCATTGGTTAATCCATGTGTGGTTTGTGGAAAGAACACACATACAATGACTCTAGTGGATCCATATGTGGTTTGTGGAAATGAACACACATGCAATGACCACTAGTTGATCCACATGTGGTTTGTGGAAAGAACACACATGCAATGACACTGGTTGATCCATGTGTGGTTTGTGGAAAGAACACACATGCAATGACTCTAGTGGGTCCATATGTGTTTTGTGAAAAAACACATATGCAATGACTCTAGTGGGTCCATATGTGGTTTGTGAAAAGAACACACATGCAATGACTCTAGTGGATCCATATGTGGTTTGTGGAAAAGAACACACATGCAATGACCACTGGTTGATCCAGATGTGGTTTGTGGAAAGAACACACATGCAATGACACTGGTGGATCCATATGTGGTTTGTGAAAAGAACACACATGCAATGACTCTAGCGCTGGTTTTAGTATAAGAACACACATGCCATGACTCTAGCGGGTCCATATGTGGGTTGTGAAAAGAAAACACGTGCAAAGACTCTAGTGGATCCATAAGTGGTTTGTGGAAAATAACACACAAGCAATAACCACTGGCTGATCCATGTATGGTTCATGACAGGAACAAACATGCGTTGAACACTGGGGGATCCATATGTGGTTCTTGACAGGAACACACATGCAATGACTCTAGTGGCTCCATATGTGTTTTGTGAAAATAACACACATGCAATGACTCTAGTGGATCAATAAGTGGTTTGTGGAAAAGAACACACATGCAATAACCACCGGCTGATCCATGTGTGGTTCATGATAGGAACACACATGCAATGAACACTGGTGGATCTATATGTTGTTCCTGACAGGAACACACATGCAATGACTCTAGTGGGTCCATATGTGGTTTGTGAAAAGAACACACATGCAATGACTCTAGTGGATCCATATGTGGTTTGTGGAAACAACACACATGCAATGACACTGGTTGATCCATATGTGGTTTGTGGAAAGAACACACATGGAATGACTCACGGGGATCCATGTGTGGTTTGTGGAAAGAATACACATGCAATGACCACTGGTTGATCCATGTGTGGTTTGTGGAAAGAACACACATGCAATGACACTGCTGGATCCATATGTGGTTTGTCAAAAGAACATACATGCAATGACTCTAGTGCTGGTTTTAGTATAAGAACACACATGCAATGACTCTAGTGGGTCCATATGTTGTTTGTGGAGAGAACACACATGCAATGACTATAGTGGATCCATATGTGGTTTGAGGAAAAGAACACACATGCAATGACCACTGGTTGATCCATATGTGGTTTGTGGAAAGAACACACATGCAATGACACTGGTTGATCTAGTGTGGTTTGTGGAAAGAACACACATGCAATGACATTGGTTGATCCATATGTGGTTTGTGAAAAGAACACACATGCAATGCCATTGGTTAATCCATGTGTGGTTTGTGGAAAGAACACACATGCAATGACCACTTGTAGATCCATGTGTGGTTTGTGGAAAGA
Organism: Avena sativa; assembly: GCA_916181665.1. Lineage (NCBI taxonomy): Eukaryota > Viridiplantae > Streptophyta > Magnoliopsida > Poales > Poaceae > Avena > Avena sativa. The sequence continues at coordinate 453,990,688 of OV702288.1, read as the reverse complement.
ACACACATGCAATGAAACTAGTGGATCCATATGTGGTTTGTGAAAATAACACACATGCAATGACTCTAGTGGGTCCATATGTGGTTTGTGAAAAGAACACACATGCAATGACTCTAGAGGATCCATATGTGGTTTGTGGAAAATAACACACATGAAATGACCACTGGTTGATCCATAAGTGGTTTATGGAAAGAACACACATGCAGTGAACACTGGTTGATCCATGTGTGGTTTGTGAAAAGAACACACATGAAATGCCATTGGTTGATCCATATGTGGTTTGTGAAAACAATACACATGCAATGCCATTGGTTAATCCATGTGTGGTTTGTGGAAAGAACACACATGCAATGACTCTAGTGGATCCATATGTGGTTTGTGGAAAATAACACACATGCAATGACCACTAGTTGATCCACATGTGGTTTGTGGAAAGAACACACATGCAATGACACTGGTTGATCCATGTGTGGTTTGTGGGAAGAACACACATGCAATGACTCTAGTGGGTCCATATGTGGTTTGTTAAAAAACACACATGCAATGACTCTAGTGGGTCCATATGTGGTTTGTGAAAACAACACACATGCAATAACTCTAGTGGATCCATATGTGGTTTGTGGAAAAGAACACACATGCAATGACCACTGGTATATCCAGATGTGGTTTGTGGAAAGAACACACATGCAATGACACTAGTGGATCCATATGTGGTTTGTGAAAAGAACACACATGCAATGACTCTAGCGCTGGTTTTAGTATAAGAACACACGTGCAATGACTCTAGCGGGTACATATGTGGGTTGTGAAAAGAACACACGTGCAATGACTCTAGTGGATCAATAAGTGTTTTGTGGAAAAGAACACACATGCAATAACCACTGGCTGATCCATGTGTGGTTCATGATAGGAACACACGTGCAATGAACACTGGTGGATCTATACGTGGTTCTTGACAGGAACACACATGCAATGACTCTAGTGGGTCGATATGTGGTTTGTGAAAACAACACACATGCAGTGACTCTAGTGGAACCATATGTGGTTTGTGGAAACAACACACATGCAATGACACTGGTTGATCCATATGTGGTTTGTGGAAAGAACACACATGGAATGACTCACGGGGATCCATGTGTGGTTTGTGGAAATAATACACATGCAATGACCACTGGTTGATCCATGTGTGGTTTGTGGAAAGAACACACATGCAATGACACTGCTGGATCCATATGTGGTTTGTCAAAAGAACATACATGCAATGACTCTAGTGCTGGTTTTAGTATAAGAACACACATGCAATGACTCTAGTGGGTCCATATGTGGTTTGTGGAAAGAACACACATGCAATGACTATAGTGGATCCATATGTGGTTTGAGGAAAATAACAAACATGCAATGACCACTGGTTGATCCATATGTGGTTTGTGGAAAGAACACAGATGCAATGACACTGGTTGATCCATGTGTGGTTTGTGGAAAGAACACACATGCAATGACATTGGTTGATCCATATGTGATTTGTGAAAAGAACACACATGCAATGCCATTGGTTAATCCATGTGTGGTTTGTGGAAAGAACACACATGCAATGAAACTAGTGGATCCATATGTGGTTTGTGAAAAGAACACACATGCAATGACTCTTGTGCTGGTTTTGGTATAAGAACACACATGCAATGACTCTAGTGGGTCCATATGTGGTTTGTGAAAAGAACACACATGCAATGACTCTAGTGGATCCATATGTGGTTTGTGGAAAAGAACACACATGAAATGACCACTGGTTGATCCATAAGTGGTTTATGGAAAGAACACACATGCAGTGAACACTGGTTGATCCATGTGTGGTTTGTGAAAAGAACACACATGAAATGCCATTGGTTGATCCATATGTGGTTTGTGAACAGAACACACATGCAATGCCATTGGTTAATCCATGTGTGGTTTGTGGAAAGAACACACATGCAATGACTCTAGTGGATCTATATGTGGTTTGTGGAAAAGAACACACATGCAATGCTATTGGTTGATCCATATGTGGTTTGTGAAAAGAACACACATGCAATGACACTGGTTGATCCATGTGTGGTTTGTGGAAAGAACACACATGCAATGACTCTAGTGGGTCCATATGTGGTTTGTGAAAAAACACACATGCAATGACTCTAGTGGGTCCATATGTGGTTAGAACACACATGCAATGACTCTAGTGGATCCATATGTGGTTTGTGGAAAAGAACACACATGCAATGACCACTGGTTGATCCAGATGTGGTTTGTGGAAAGAACACACATGCAATGACACTGGTGGATCCATATGCGGTTTGTGAAAAGAACACACATGCAATGACTCTAGCGCTGGTTTTAGTATAAGAACACACATGCCATGACTCTAGAGGGTCCATATGTGGGTTGTGAAAAGAACACACGTCCAATGACTCTAGTGGATCAATAAGTGGTTTGTGGAAAAGAACACACATGCAATAACCACCGGCTGATCCATGTGTGGTTTATGATAGGAACACGCATGCAATGAACACTGGTGGATCTATATGTGGTTCTTGATAGGAACACACATGCAATGACTCTAGTGGGTCCATATGTGGTTTGTGAAAAGAACACACATGCAATGACTCTAGTGGATCCATATGTGGTTTGTGGAAACAACACACATGCAATGACACTGGTTGATCCATATGTGGTTTGTGGAAAGAACACACATGGAATGACTAACGGGGATCCATGTGTGGTTTGTGGAAAGAACACACATGCAATAACCACTGGTTGATCCATGTGTGGTTTGTGGAAAGAACAAACATGCAATGACACTGCTGGATCCATATGTGGTTTGTCAAAAGAACATACATGCAATGACTCTAGTGCTGGTTTTAGTATAAGAACACACATGCAATGACTCTAGTGGGTCCATATGTTGTTTGTGGAAAGAACACACATGCAATGACTATAGTGGATCCATATGTGGTTTGAGGAAAAGAACACACATGCAATGACCACTGGTTGATCCATATGTGGTTTGTGGAAAGAACACACATGCAATGACACTGGTTGATCTATGTGTGGTTTGTGGAAAGAACACACATGCAATGACATTGGTTGATCCATATGTGGTTTGTGAAAAGAACACACATGCAATGCCATTGGTTAATCCATGTGTGGTTTGTGGAAAGAACACACATGCAATGACCACTTGTCGATCCATGTGTGGTTTGTGGAAAGAACACACATGCAATGAAACTAGTGGATCCATATGTGGTTTGTGAAAAGAACACACATGCAATGACTCTTGTGCTGGTTTTGGTATAAGAACACACATGCAATGACTCTAGTGGGTCCATATGTGGTTTGTGAAAAGAACACACATGCAATGACTCTAGTGTATCCATATGTGGTTTGTGGAAAAGAACACACATGAAATGACCACTGGTTGATCCATAAGTGGTTTATGGAAAGAACACACATGCAGTGAACACTGGTTGATCCATGTGTGGTTTGTGAAAAGAACACACATGAAATGCCATTGGTTGATCCATATGTGGTTTGTGAAAAGAATACACATGCAATGCCATTGGTTAATCCATGTATGGTTTGTGGAAAGAACACACATGCAATGACTCCGGTGGATCCATATGTGGTTTGTGGAAAAGAACACACATGCAATGACCACTAGTTGATCCACATGTGGTTTGTGGAAAGAACACACATGCAATGACACTGGTTGATCGATGTGTGGTTTGTGGAAAGAACACACATGCAATGACTCTAGTGGGTCCATATGTGGTTTGTGAAAAAACACACATGCAATGACTCTAGTGGATCCATATGTGGTTTGTGAAAAGAACACACATGCAATGACTCTAGTGGATCCATATGTGGTTTGTGGAAAAGAACACACATGCAATGACCACTGGTTGATCCAGATATGGTTTGTGGAAAGAACACACATGCAATGACACTGGTGGATCCATATGTGGTTTGTGAAAAGAACACACATGCAATGACTCTAGCACTGGTTTTAGTATAAGAACACACATGCAATGACTCTAGCGGGTCCATATGTGGGTTGTGAAAAGAACACACGTGCAATGACTCTAGTGGATAAATAAGTGTTTTGTGGAAAAGAACACACATGCAATAACCACTGGCTGATCCATGTGTGGTTCATGATAGGAACACACATGCAATGAACACTGGTGGATCTATATGTGGTTCTTGACATGAACACACATGCAATGACTCTAGTGGGTCCATATGTGGTTTGTGAAAACAACACACATGCAAAGACTCTAGTGGAACCATATGTGGTTTGTGGAAACAACACACATGCAATGACACTGGTTGATCCATATGTGGTTTGTGGAAAGAACACACATGGAATGACTCACGGGGATCCATGTGTGGTTTGTGGAAAGAACACACATGCAATGACCACTGGTTGATCCATGTGTGGTTTGTGGAAAGAACACACATGCAATGACACTGCTGGATCCATATGTGGTTTGTCAAAAGAACATACATGCAATGACTCTAGTGTTGGTTTTAGTATAAGAACACACATGCAATGACTCTAGTGGGTCCATATGTGGTTTGTGGAAAGAACACACATGCAATGACTATAGTGGATCCATATGTGGTTTGAGGAAAAGAACAAACATGCAATGACCACTGGTTGATCCATATGTGGTTTGTGGAAAGAACACACATGCAATGACACTGGTTGATCCATGTGTGGTTTGTGGAAAGAACACACATGCAATGACATTGGTTGATCCATATGTGGTTTGTGAAAAGAACACACATGCAATGCCATTGGTTAATCCATGTGTGGTTTGTGGAAAGAACACACATGCAATGACTCTAGTGGATCCATTTGTGGTTTGTGGAAAGAACACACATGCAATGACTCTGGTGGATCCATTTTTGGTTTGTGGAAGGAACACACATGGAATGCCATTGGTTGATCCATGTGTGGTTTGTAAAAGGAATACACATGCAATGACTCTAGTGGGTCCATATGTGGTTTGTGGAAAGATCACACATGCAATGACTCTAGTGGATCCATATGTGGTTTGTGGAAAGAACACACATGGAATGACACTGGTTGATCCATATGTGGTTTGTGGAAAGAACACACATGCAATGACTCAGGGGGATCCATGTGTGGTTTGTGGAAAGAAAACACATGCAATGACCACTGGTCGATCCTTGCGTGGTTTCTGGAAAGAGCACACATGCAATGACACTGGTGGATCTATATGTGGTTTGTGAAAAAAACACACATGCAATGACTCTAGTGGGTCCATATGTGGTTGTGAAAAGAAGACACATGCAATGACTCCAGTGGATCCATATGTGGTTTGTGGAAAAGAACACACATGCAATGACCACTGGTTGATCCTTATGTGGTTTGTGGAAAGAACACACATGCAATGACACTGGTTGATCCATGTGTGGTTTGTGGAAAGAACACACATGCAATGCCATTGGTTGATCCATATGTGGTTTGTGAAAAGAACACACATGCAATGCCATTGGTGGATCCATGTGTGGTTTGTGGAAAGAACACATATGCAATGACTCTAGTGGGTCCATATGTGGTTTGTGGAAAAGAACACACATGCAATGACCACTGGTTGATCCATATGTGGTTTGTGGAAAGAACACACATGCAATGACACTGGTGGATCCATATGTGGTTTGTGAAAAGAACACACATGCAATGACTCTAGTGCTGGTTTTAGTATAAGAACACACATGCAATGACTCTAATGGGTCCATATGTGGTTTGTGCAAAGAACACACGTGCAATAACTCAAGTGGATCCATAAGTGGTTTGTGGAAAAGAACACACATGTAATAACCACTAGCTGATCCATGTGTGGTTCATGACAGGAACACACATGGAATGAACACTGGTGGATCTGTCGTGGTGGTGTCATGGCAGATGCCATGGATAGGCTAAAGGTGGGGACTAAATGCACTAGGGGAATCCAGGGAGGGATAGTGAGGTGATTCCACACACGGTACCTTTGTATTCAATTCACTTCCAAGGTTTACAAGTGCTCCTTGAGCTGTATTGGGGAGAGGAGGAAGAAGAACTCTCTTACTCTCACCACTAGCCAAACTCAGCTCTCTAGGAGACAACTAGGCCAATCAACCCAATAGAGATCAATCCCTTCTACAGAGGCCCTAGCCCTCCTTATATAGGGGTGGCTAGGTCTCTACTTAGAGCATACGTGGAGGCATATTCCAGGGAATATGCCTCTTCCCAAAATAGCAAACCGACCGGGTCTCTTTTCCCCCGCGTCATCCATGCAGAGGCTACGTGAGCCTCTGTGGCGCCCGCGTCATCCGACACAGGCTTTGTCACCTTTGTCGGCCATGCCTCGGTGGTCCTGCCTCTGTCCACTTCGCTCATGCTCTGCGTACAATGGTCACCTTTGACCAGCGAGATACCTTCCTTCTCCTACAAGCTTGATATAACCCGGATCCTACATAGTTGATCCGGCCACCTTTGTTCCTCCATACAAGTTAGATTCATCCCACCGACTTACGATATAAGTCGGCTGAGACCCAGTTAGGTGGACATCCCCTGGTCCGGGTTACCCCGAGATTCGGCCTGCCTTGAGGTGACTCGGCCAGCATCCGCTTTGACCTTGCTGTACCTCGGCTAACTCGGCATTTATACCCTGGCGTGACCCTACCCGGGGTATCCCCCCAACATTTGTCCCCGAAACTGGTGCGGTCTTAGCTGCCTGGGCCGCTAAGGCCACAGCAGGTTCAATTTCACTGAGCTTTGCGTTTCTTTTCCGAGTTACCTCCTTATCTCGGATTCCATGGGTTTACTTTCCCTTGGCACATTTCAAGTTTTCACTTGCTGGCCGGGTTACCACATTCCCATCCGGGTCATTCTTCCTTCTCACATACGCTTCCCCACGTGGAGGCTAATCATTACTTTGCCTCATTTTAAGGGCTAGCAACAGTAACCACCACAGTTATTGTTAGGAGTTACTGTGTGCACGTTACGTCACGCTAGCCTCCTCGTTAATTGTATCACTGCGTCGCGTCATGGGATCCGCTACGCCCTGTGGTCCTTCGTGTGGCTCACTGCTGATTGGTTGATTCAGGTAGTACACGGCCACACCATGTGGCACACCCGCACAACACGATCCCACTACCCCCTTAAGGGAGTGGTTAAATAGGGGAGGGGCGCGCCCCTTGGGTCACTTCCCCGCTCCCGCGCCCCTCTGCCTTTGCCTTTTCCTCTCCTTCTCCATCGAGAGCGTCGTCGCCGCCGCACCTGAAGAGCTGCGCCACCGCCGTACTGCTTCCACGCGCTCCAGCGCCGCCGCCACCTCCACACATCTCCTCCGCCACGGGTCCCCGCCAGTCCAGGCCGCTGCCTCCCTCCGCTGCCAGCGCAAGTGAGGAGAGCGACCTCGAAATGACTGAGGAGGAACTCTCCATCGCCGAGCAGGAGATGGAAGAAGACGCGGGGCACGCCGACCGCGACGCGTGGGCCGGATCCTGGGTCTGCCAGGATGACCTGGATTGGCTGTACCACACCAGGCGCATCCCAGAGGGCGTCACCGCACACCTCGCTTCCTCCGAGCTTGCCCCCTCACCCAATCCGGGTGAGTATGTGGTGTTCCTTTCTCATTTCCAACGCGGATTCGGTCTCCCAGTCAGTGAATTTTCCACCACTGGCTAAACACATACGAGCTCCAGCCGCACCATCTTCCGGCTAATGCCATCACTTCTCTCTCCGCCTTTGCCTCCACCATCGAAGGTTATGCCGGACTGTGGCCCACAAAGGAGCTCTGGATCCGGTTCTTTGGCCTTCGCCAGAACGTGATTCTGAATGTAGATCTAGATCCGGAGGACAAACAGCTCACGCAGTTCGGTGCTATGTCAATTTCTCCCCGGAGGCTGTCCGTCTTCCCCGGAGTCACTAGGCTGGACTCTTGCAAGGGATGGGCCCGTACTTTCTTCTATGTTCGAAACAGCACCACCGAAGATCTTATCCGGCTGCGCCCCTATACTCCGGGTCCTCCTAACCCGGATTTGTGGGATGTTATCCCCAAGAAGCCCACAGTCTTGGCGAACCAAGTCAACAAGAGGTTCAAGGAGCTGAAGGAACTCAGATTGCGCAACGAGGATGCCATGATCACATTTGTCCGCAACCGGATCTCCCCCTTTAGAAACGTACTCATAAAGTGTGTGATATGAGCTGGGGCGGCGACCCCAACCGGACCTCGTCTTTCGAGTTGAGCAACACAGAGATCTACCGCCGGGTTAAGGCCCTCTTCACCACCCACAAGGACTTCTCCTCTGAGTGGACGTGGGGAATGGAACATTTTTTCCCAGATAGGCTTCCTCCTTTGGTAAGTCTCGTGCCCCAAACTCTTTTCTGGATTGAATCATATGTCGGTCTTTCATCATAGATTTTAATCCTGTTGCCTTTTCCTTCCTTTAGATGTTTCTTCAGCAAACCATTAAGGATGGCACCGAGCCTTCCCTCAAATGGGCGCCTGATCGGGATACCCCGAACAAGGAGGAACCAGATCAAGAGATGTTCCTTCCGATGTTGGATGCGACCAAGCGACCCACCGGTAAACTCTCTTCCATTAGAGATTCGCCCGACGATGAAGATGATTCAGATGTTGAGGTGATGGAAGCATTTGACGCTGTCCCCCTTTCTTATGCTTTTCCGGCATCAGCTAACCCCGGTGGGCAGATCCATGAAGATCTTCCCCTTGCCGTGGGTGATCCTGTTCCGGTCACGTCGAAGAAGAAAAGGGGAGCCGCATCAACTTCTTCCTCCGGACCTTCTCAGCCAGCCAAAAGGCGAAAGAAGTCCAGGGACAAAACTGCCACCAAGCCTGCAACCTAGGCCACAACATAGAGGGCTCGGAAGCCCAAGGAGCCCCTGACCTCGGATGAGTAAGCCTCTTTTCCCTTTGCTATTTACTTGTTTTTCTTTTATTATAGCTTCTCATCCAACAATGTTTGATTCGGCAGGGCCGCGGTGGAGGTCCCTCAGAGTGGATCCGGCATTGCCTCCCCGCTCCGACACAACCCTTCTCCCCCTCGTGGTGATGATTCACGCCCGCTGAGCCCAATCCCGGAGGGTTCAGCGGCTGCTCCGGGTTCCAGCCCACCTCATCAAGAGGAGGGTAACCCCGGAGTGGGGGAGGCTGGTTCTGCCGAGGCAGCAACAACCGCCACTTCAGCTCCGCCGCAACCAGCTACCACCGAGGTTCCCTCAGCACCTCCACCGAAGAAGAAATCAGCACCAGCACCAACACCAACTCCAGCAACAGCAAAAGCAACAACAGCAGCACCAAGCCCCTCCGCCTTGTCCGAGTCTTCTCAGTCTCGGCAAGAAAGCACCAAGGCCGCTCCCAAGGGTAAATCTGCTGCAAAAACTTCCACTTCTCAGTAGCAGCCCAAGGGTAAAAAGGCTTCTGATGCCGCCAGGGCATCGTCCATCGAGGCTGGACAGCGCACACTCGCATGCCAAGGGTTTAGTGGCGCCTCACATGCTCAGCGGCGAACGATACCCTCCGACCTTGATCGAGTTTGTTAATAACTAGAACTAGGCAGAGTTCGTCCATGACGACGATCTCCCGGAGAAGTTCAGTCCCGCCGAATTTTCTGCACAGATGAATACTGCCGCCAAGGCAATTAACCTTGCGGGTCGGATGATGGAGGTATGTTAGTTCATATTTCCCTTAACATGTAGTAGACATTAGTGATATATCCATTAGTCCTCGAGCCTCCGGGGGAGTAACTTGTTACTCGGCCGGATGCTCCTTAGAGAACTAGCATAGCTCCTTAATAACTTCGAATATGCACACACCTAGAGCCGGGTTAAGTTCCACTTGGCCTAGATCTTGTAAACTTCGAATATGCACACACCTAGAGCCGGGTTAAGTTCCACTTGGCCCGGATCTTGTACACTACGAATATGCACACACCTAGAGCCGGGTTAAGTTCCACTTGGCCCGGATCTTATACACTTCGAATATGCACACACCTAGAGCCGGGTTAAGTTCCACTTGGCCCGGATCTTGTACACTTCGAATATGCACACACCTAGAGCCGGGTTAAGTTCCACTTGGCCCGAATCTTGTACACTTCGAATATGCACACACCTAGAGCCGGGTTAAGTTCCACTTGGCCCGGATCTTGTACACTTCGAATATGCACATACCTAGAGCCGGGTTAAGTTCCACTTGGCCCGGATCTCGTACACTTCGAATATGCACAAGACTAAGCTATATTTTTGTACTCTTTTCAGGTGACCACCAACCGCCGGAGCGCTGAGTTTCAGCATCTCCTGGACACTCACAAGATGCTGCGTGCAAAGCATAATGCACTTCTTGCTGAACACGAGAAAAGGGGTAAGTTTTCTCCTTGACATTTTTTTGTTTTTCTTCATCTTTTTGGCCAAACTAATCCATCATTCGGTTTTCGCAGCTGGGGTGGAGGCTGAGAATACCCTAATGAGGAGGAGTTTGGACCAGATAAAGGGTAAGTTATTTTTTCTCAACTTTGCTATGCTTTCTATCTCCTTTTCTTCTTGGCTCGGCAAACATTCATACCTCGGCTTTGCCGGGTCAACAAACAATTTCAGCATCTCTTGAAGATAGTGTGCCCGTGCCTGATATGATGCTGCATTTTCTCAAACAAGCAGGGCAGCATCAGGCCGAACTTAAAAAGAAAGACGACGAGCTTGCCCTCCTCCGAACCAAAGATGACGAGATCGCCAAGCTCAAGGCAAATATGAAGAAGTTGAAAGCACAGCACCAATCCGAACTTTAGAAAGCTAGCCAGGACTATACTGAAGAGCGCGAGCGCCTCAACCTCCAGATTTCCAAGGATCAAGAACTTCTCGAGGAGGCCGACGTCAAGCTTGAGTCGGAGAACACTGAACTTGTGCAGCTTCGCAAAAGGCGTGATGACTGTACCAAGGAGTTGACCTGGATTCATAGCCATATTTCACGTAAGTTCCTTTCCCTCATCCGGCATATTTCTCCGGGTTACTTCACATGTCTTTTCTTTACCTGCTTCTCTTGTCTTGTTTTCAGGCAAATTTCCAGAGGGCAATGCCATTACGAGCACCGTTGTTGCTAAGTTCCGCCGAGAGAGGGGTACCCCCATTGCTCCTGACGCTGAAGAGATTCCCTATGACATGGAGGACCTGTTGGTCAGCTTGTCTTCTCGCGTGGAAATCATGAAGAACTATGGCAAGGATATCCTTGACGTGGAAGTCCGGATCTTCAACACCTTTTGGCCCGAAGAAGATACTCCGGGGGGGACCGCAGTTCTTGTTGATAAGTTGACGGAATGCGAGACCTAGCTCAACCTTTGGAGGGAATCCGCTGGATGTGCCGGAGCTGTGATTGTTCTCCACTACATGCTTACGTGGTATGAGAAGATCGACCTCAACCTCCTAGCGCGCATGCGTACCGGATCGAGATGGTCCAGTGACCCGGAGTGGATAGCTCGTTGCAAGGCTTGAGCCCATAGCCTCATTGAATATGCCCCCATTCATGAATGGAATGAGGGTCCAAGCTTCCTTGGTGGCGCGGATGATGAAAACACTAAAAACGTTGAAGATGGCTCGGATGAGGACGAAGAGGACGATGCCTCGGACGTCGAAGACAGCGAAGATGACGCCGAACTTCCTCCTCCTGCTGCTCCTTGAGTGAAAAGACTTTAAAGTTTATCAGATCCCCGGTATGCCGGGTGCAGTTGTATTAAACACACAAGTGATATTTTGCTACTAAGTTTTTATGCCGGATTAACTTGGGCGTAGTCCCCGAGTTTCATTTCCTTGTTCATCCAATCTTCTGGCTCGGCTCGTGTCTACCTTGACGGTTTTATGACTTACGAGTCCGAGCTTCAAAAATTGTCTCAACAATACTTGGAAACTTTAGGATTAGCTCAAAATAATTCAGCATAATAGATCAAAAGTAATCATAAGGTTAGTCTAAAAAACAAACATCGGCTCGATTAGGTTCTTTTCCTCAGTCATTTTTCATGTGCTACGCAATTCCAAACTTGTTCTCTTGCTTGCCATGAAGCCAAATCTTGTTGGACAGCAGCAAGTCGAAGAGTTGGGTTCTTGGTGCTCACACACTACTAATCCGGCTTAAGTAGAAAAACTTACGCCAGCCGGCATATAAATGAGAAATACATAAGATAAAAAATATTATTAAGCCAGTCCCCGAGTTACTGCTCGAGGTGCCGACATTTCATTGATAAGCTCATTGCTGGCATACATACCGACATATGAGAGACTCGGATACACACACTTCTTTGCTAAGTGTAGAAAGGACGAAGTAGAGCTACATTCCATGGACGCTTAGATTCTTCACCGGACCTGTCCGCCTTGTTCTTCTCCTGTGGTTTTGCATCGATAAGATAATAGGAATCATTGTGCAATGCTTTGCTCACAATGAATGGCCCTTCCCATGGGGGGATAACTTATCCACGCCAGTAGTACGTTATACCAACCGGAGTACCAGATCGCCTTCCCGGAAAACTCGGGGGCTTACTTTCCGGCTATGATAGCGTTGGAGATTTTGCTGATATATGGCGGATTTGGACAATGCCAATTCTCTCGCTTCTTCCAGCAGATCAACATTGCTTTGCCGGGCTTCTTGCACTTCGGCTTTTGTGTATTGGGTGACCCTAGGCGAATCATGCTCTATGTCGGCTGGTAATACAGCTTCTGCCCCATATACCAGAAAAAATGGCGTATAGCCTGTTGATCGATTCGGAGTTGTTCTTAAACTCCACAGTACCGCTTGTAGTTCTTCTATCTAGCACCCCGCTGATCTTTGCAGCGGCTCAATGAGCCGGGGTTTTATCCCGGATAATACTAATCCATTGGATCTTTCCACTTGTCCGTTCGACACGGGGTGGGCTACCAAGGCAACGTCCAGCCGGATCTTCTTATCTCGGCAGAATCGTGCAAATGCTCCTTCAGCAAAATTTGTGCCATTATCTGTTATAATACTGTGAGGATAACCGTATCTCAAGATGATGTCTTTGAGAAATGTCACGGCTGTAGCTCCATCACATTTTCTTATTGGCTTCACTTCAATCCATTTCGTAAATTTGTCAACCATGACCAGGATGTGGGTCATGTTTCCCCTTGCTGGTTTAAACGGGCCAACCATATCCAAGCACCATACGGCAAATGGCCATGTAATTGGTATGGTCTTGAGCTCCGACATTGGCATATGTGTCTTGGTAGCATACCTCTGACAACCATTGCATTTTCTTACCAAGTCCTCTGCTTGTTCTAAGGCACTTGGCCAGTAGAATCCATGCCAGAAAGCTTTTGCTACCAAGGCTCTGGACGAGGCATGATGCCCACATTCCCCTTGATGTATATCTCGGAGGATGTCAAGCCCTTCTTCCGGGTCAACACATCGCTGGAGGACATTGGTCACACTCCTTTTGTATAGCTCGGAATTGATGATCGTGTAGGCCTTTGCTCTCCTTTGAGTTTGCCTGGATAGCACCTCCTCAGCGGGTAAGGTTCCATCTTTCAGGAATTGAAATATGGGTAAGGCCCAAGCTGGTATAGCTCGCACTGGGAACATATCCTTATCAATTTCCATCTGATCCACCGGCATAACTTCAACCCGATCGGGCTGAACAGTCCCCGGGTCTTGCGAAGCAGTCCCCGGGTTCTGCGAAGCGCTCCCCTCATCAATGTTCTTGGGTACGGTTCCGGATTATGTATCCTCCGGGACGTAGATTGAGTCGGTTTCTGGGGACGGTCTGATAGATGGTTTTCTGAGGTGTTCCAATGCTACACCCGGTGGAATTGCTTGTCGGGTAGATCCGAGCTTTGACAGTACGTCGGCAGCCTCATTTTCCACGCGGGGTACATGGTGAAATTCACATCCCTTAAAGTAACCAGATATCTTCTGCACATGAAATCTGTACAGCGCCATGTTAGGGTCAAGAGCGTCCCAGAGCCCTAAAACTTGCTGAACTACCAAATCCGAGTTGCCAAAGCATTGGATCCGACGTATCCCAATTTCCTTTGCCACTTTGAGCCCATGCACAAGTGCCTCATATTCGGCGACATTGTTCGATGCTGCGAAATGGATCTGCATCACATATTTCAGCTGGTCCTTCTTTGGCGAGGTAAGCACAACTCCGGCGCCTAGCCTGGTTTTTGTTTTTGACCCGTCAAAGTGCATTCTCCAATAGTTCGGATCTGGTAATGGTGGTTCGTACTGCACCTCAGCCCAATCCACAAAAAAGTCCGCCATAGCTTGAGATTTGATTGCTTCTCTTCTGTCATATTGCGGCGCATAAGGAGCTAGCTCAATTGCCCATTTTGCAATTCTACCACTTGCATCCTTGTTACTCATTATCTCGGATGTGGGAGCTTCACATATTACTTTGATTGGGTGCTCCTCAAAATAATGTTTTAGCTTCTTAGCCGACATGTACACACCATATGCTACTTTCTGATAGTGCGGATAATTTTGCTTTGAGGCTGACAATACCTTGCTCAGATAATACACTGGCCTTTGCATTGACTTACCCTTTCGTCGCGCTCTACCACAATCACTGCACTTACAACTCGGTTGGTTGCGGCTATATAGAGCAACATTGGCTCCTTTGATAGTGGAGAGGCTAACACTAGTGAAGTGGCTAACATTTTCTTTAATTGGACAAAGGCTTCGTTGGCCTGCGGCGTCCAAATGAACTTGTCCGACTTTTTCATGAGTTGATAGAGAGGCAGTGCCTTTTCTCCCAACCGACATGCAAACCGACTTAATGATGCCAGGCAACCAGTGAACTTCTGGACATCGTTAAGGCACTTCGGCAATTCCATTCGTTCTATGGCCCGTATTTTAGTTGGATTGACTTCGGCTGGAGACTAGGAATCTGAGTAATTTTCCAGCTGGGACACCGAAGGTACATTTCTCCGGATTGAGCTTCATCCGGAACCTCCTTAGGTTCGCGAATGTCTGTCTGATATCGTCAAGGAGCGTTTTGCTTTCCTTGGTCTTGATAACCACATCATCCACATACACCTGCACATTTTGACCAATTTGGTCATGCAAACATTTTTGCATACATCTTTGGTATGTTGCCCCTGCATTACGTAAACCAAATGGCATGGTGCGATAGCAATAAGCCCCGTACGGGGTGATGTGATAAACGGAGTCTTTATTTGATCATCCGGATTTAGGGGTATCTGGTGGAAACTAGAATACGCATCTATGAATGACAACAATTCACATCCAACAGTTGAATCTATGACCTGATCTATCCTTGGCAGTGGAAATGGATCTTTTGGACACGCCTTATTTAGGTTCGTGTAATCGATACACATACGCCAAACCACTGCCACATTCGGATCGTCTTTCTTCTTTTCCACCAGCACCGGATTAGATAGCCAATCCGGGTAAAGAACTTCCATGATAAATCCTGCAGCCAACAACCGAGCTATCTCATCTCCAATGACTTTTCTCCTATCTTCGGCGAAGCGGCGGAGAGGTTGCTTCACCGGCTTTGCTCCGGGTCTCACATTCAAAGAGTACTCGGCTGTAACTACCCCGGTGAATTACGCTCCTAGTTACAAGCCTGGATGAGCGGAAATGGTTAAAATAGTACGGTGGGGCCCAAATGCCACTCACAGGTAGACCTTTTGGCCGTCCTAACCATTTCCAAACATCGGGACAAGAACAGGCGGCGTAATCGGCAGGCGAAGGGATCAACTACATACACAAATGAGTATGTATGCAAGCCACCATACAACAGTACATCAGAGCCATTCCATCTAAAAGAAAGGAAATATTGCAACGCCATACGGCAAGATCCAAATATCCTAGATAGATATAATAGTTTAGGATATCTCCTCATACATCAAACATCAGAGTATCAGGCGGAAGCGGAAGACAAAATCCGAGTACGGATAAGAAGCAAATCGGCAAAAGATGCCCCATAAATAAGCACATCCCGCCCACAGATCTCACGGATCCCTGTTCCCGGAATCTCTACACCGAATGATCGTTGCCCACATCGTCCGTCTCCTCCACCCAGTATCCATCTTGTGAGTGTACCTGTTCATCTGAACCAATAATTTATCGTGTGAGACCCTAGGGGTACTCAGCAAGTCTTTATGCCGCTAAAGGGGACACAACCTGGGGTGACGCAATTGCAGCAAAAGATAAACCCTAGCAATTCTATAGATACTCACTAACCATCCGCCTAACCAGAGATAGACGGATGTCCGTGAATTAATAACAACAGTTATAACGGTAATCTTAACAGATCCATGCTCCTCCTCGCTTACCGACGAGGAAGCGGACTAACAACCCCCCCATCCGTTGGCAGTTTTATTAACCATTCCATGAGTGTTGCACTATTTACTAGTCAGATACTTAGTCAAATTAAAAGCGGTACTTTAGTTATGCTTGTCTATGATCGAGAAACTGTGCTCCAAGTCGTCCATAACCGCGGACACGGTTTTCAGAAAGTTTTACCCTGCAGGGGTGCACAAATAGCAACACACACTCGATCAACCTCGGAAAAACCAAATCAAAACCAACGAGGCAGTCACGACAAAGCGATCACAGGATTCAGAAATATTTCAGGGGGCCACCCCATTCAGCTACCCGCGACGAAGTTGGCCGACTCCGAGACGGACTCAAGGTTTGCGCCAATGGCTGTAAACGACTGGGAACCCGAAAATGTGACTGGGCTTGTCGATACCGCGAAAACACTCCGCTTTCCTAAACAGTACAGTGTGCAGTACCTCGCACAATTTTAAATAAAGCGGTAAAGCATGGCATAAGTACATGATAGTAAATAAAACCTCAAACTAGTTTGTGGCCCCAAGAAATAAGAATGAATCAAGCTCTGGCTCAGGGGGGTTCATAAGCCTCCCGGATGTGGATAGCGCGAATATTCAAGGAACAGGAATCAAGTACTCGGGGTCCTACGGGACACAAGTGAGCCTGAAAAACCAAATAGCGAATATGGCTCACCGATGCCACTTTCATTAGTTATCCCATTACTACTCAGATTAAGTTGTATAGGTACCTCGTTATCCATCAGACACTCACATACCCTACACATGCTGTTCTACGACTCGCATGGCTCAAACAACTCCTGTAGTAATGGCTCATGGGATGGAGGAACAAGCTTCGGTGGGGTTTAAAAGTAAAGGCTATGCAATACTTGGGATTCAATTTAATGCAATCGCGACTCAATGATGCAAGAATAAGAAAGAGGCAATAGGTACTATATGTATGCAAGCATGTGGTAGTGCTTGCCTGGCAGCTCAGTTGAAGCGAGAGAAGGATCTGGGTAGTGCTCCTAGTTCTCTTGATATATCCCCTGCTCAGCGTCTATTCGAAGAGGAACCAAACAAACAAGGGCCAACATAAATAAAGTGCACAAGCATATGAATAAAATGCATCAAGCAAACAATCATGCCATGATGAATGATGCACAATTTGCATGGCATTAAAGTAGCATGGCATGGGTGAGGTGTGGAATACAAGAACACATCATTTTATTGAGTTTTGGCCCCATTTTATCCTCATATTAGTTGCTGCACACTTTATATTTATATCATGCATGCTGCAAAACAGATAATGGAATGCATAAACAGAAAGGTCTCGTCGAGCTAAACATTTTAGACATATTATTTGTTAAATTTGGAGTTATAAAACAAAAGTTATTAAATAATTAAGAAAAAGGGCATTTTATTGTAGTTTTAATCAACTCGAAATTTTAAATGTCCAAAATATATTTTGAAAGGCATATTTGAATTCCTCACATTTTTCTGATTTCAAAACATATATTATTTGCATTATTTGGATTTATATTTTAAAAGATATTTAAAAACAGATTTAAATTTTTGAATTTGAATTAACTTGGAAAAGATTTGAATTAAAACAGATTTCAGAAATCCTTTTCTCACTCAGGCGAACCTAGCCACAGACACAGACGAGTGGGGCCGTGTGCTGACTGGGCCGCACACGCGCAGAAAGCTTTTCTCACCGCAAGCTACTCTAGCCGTAGAGGTTGACAGGTGGGCCTCCAGGCGGCGGGGCCACAGCGCGCGCGCGCCCAGCGGCCAGCTGACACGTGGCCAATCCTGCGCGCGGGAGGGGGACTGGTCTGTGATGGCCAAGTTTTTCCGGGGGTTCGTATGCAAAAAGGCAACGAGGCTGATGGTGGGCTCGGTTGTACCGCGGGTTTAGGCGGGAAAAGGCTAGGGGCTAAAAGAAAAATGGCACCGGCTGCTGTCTCCGCGCTGACGAACCCGACACTGACGGCGGCGGATCTGGCTGCCTTCCGCCGACGATGGCGGCGCACCTAGCGAGAATTAGAAGACGATGCCAAAGCAAAAGATGGAAGGGGTGGTCCAGTCTGCAACTTTCATTTAGAGAGCAATATCGGAGGGGGGCTACAGCGCGCGGAAAACCTAGGGGAAAACGAGGGCAGCAGGCTGTCTCTGTCGCATCTATCGGTGACCACGGCGGCGCGTGCGCACGCGGTGTGTTCGACGCCAGGCGGCGGCGATGCAAGGCGAGATGGGGAGTAGGGTGATGTCCAGGAGGTCGGTGGGGCTCACCTACGACCCGCAGGTGCAGCTAGCGGGCTCGGGGCGGCGTGGATCGGCGAGGAGGTAGCGGCCGGAGTCGTTCTGGTGCTCACGGGCACGGCGGCGGTGGGGCTTCTCCGGCGGGGTCCTGGTTGCTGCTCCGCCTACAGGTCGTCGAAGAGGAAGCAGATGGTCTCCTGGTACACTCCACGCGGCCTTGACGTCCACCAGAGCAGCGAAGGGCAGAGGGGGCCGAGGCTAGGGTTTAGGAGGAGGAGAGGACCATGGCAGCTTGGGGAGGAAGAAGGAGAAGGGTGAGGGCTTGGGCGCCTCCTAGATGCGATCTGAGATGGTAAGGTGAGCTGGGGTGGTTGGGGAGATAAGGAAGAGAGGAGAGGGCACATGGGGGTGGTGCACTTCTGCAAAAGGGGAGGGGGAGGTGGTCTCGGGTTAGGTTAGAGGGGTAGCTAGGTGGGGCCAGGTGGTCAGGTGGTTGAGAGAGGAGGGTAGCTCGGGTTGGGGTTTTAGAGATAGGGGGGAATGGCCTAGACTAGGTATAGATTAGGAGAGAGGTTTAGAGAGAGAGAGGTGAGATGAGGGCTTAGGGTTTGGTTTGAAGAAAGAGGGGTGAGGTGAGGTGGTGAGGGTATAACATGATCCAAACTCAAGAGCAAGATGAGGGTGTGATGGGGTGGTGGCCTTTTAGCTAGATCACACAAGATCAAGCAAAAGGAGGTGATAAGGAAAAGAGAGGGAGAGGTGGTGTGGTTAAAACAAGATCAACTAGATCAAGCCAAAAAGAGAGGGAGGGAGAGATTAGAGATGATCCACTCAAAATTCAAATAAAACCAAAAGGCTAGAAAAAGGTGGTACTTGCATGGCCCATGCAAAACAATTAATGCCATGCTTAATCTTGTGAAAACAATAATATTTACATGGCATTATTACTATGCATTCCCAAAAGTGGGATAAAGCCAAGCCAAGAATTTAAAAGGAAGTCCCAAGTGGAATAGATGGAGATGATCATAGTTGATTATAATTGAGGCTTGCTAGATGACTACCAGTCTCAAAGATATTCCCACATGAGCATAAATCCATAATAATCCATATGGAAGCTAGGAAAAGGGTTCCACCCACAAGGCATGCAAAGGTGGCCATGTGGCTCTCATATATCAATAATGTGAAAACAACATGATGCTAAGATGAGAGCATGTGGAAATAATAGAATTGGATCCATCCCAACCCATATGAGCTAGAGGTAAAACCCAATAAAATGCAAAGCTCATATTTAGTTGAATGGTGGAAAGATGGGGTGATGACAAGAAAGGTGATGGAGTTAAATAAAAGACATGCCCCCAACTCAACTTGGGCATTTAAACAATATATCAACAACCAAATACAATATCAAGAGGCAAATACAATTAATAATGCATATGAGATAAGAACCAAATGGAAAAGGGTTTTATAAGATGCTCAAATGCAAGGTGGCATGATGACATGAGCATGATATAATGATGATGCAACAATTATATATTTGAAGTAGCCATTATATTACTAAACCAAGTAGCATTACAATTGTTAGACAATTGGGATGCTACAACTCTCCCCCACTAAACAAGAATCTCGCCCCGAGATTCCTAGGAAAAAGAAAACAACACAAGGAGAGGCGGGTGTTCGGAACGAAGGTGATCCTTGCGCTCCCAAGATGATGAAGAACGGAATGGTGTGACCACTACACCTTGCAAAACTTGCTAGACTTGTTGCGAGTCTTGCGTTTTGCTTGAAAAACAACGGTTAGAAGAGTTGAAGGATTGTCGTGAGACAAGAAGGATAGGATGGACATAGCTCCGGTTTTCCCAAGAAACATGATAAAAGAATAGAACCACTTGTGAAAGAGAAAGACAAGATGATGTATCCTGGATAAAGAAAAACACACCATTAAGATTAAAGATTTACTGATACTAGAGAGGATGGATCTTTGTCTCGCCGGAGGAAAAAGAGCTAGATTGGAGAGGTTTTGAACCACTATGACAATAGCATCGTATCCTCTCTCAGATTTGAGAAATGAAGTACGGAAACAATATTGCCTTCAAACAATAGAGTCTCTTGATATCAACAGAAAGATTTAGTTAGACATCGTCGGATTAGATTCTTGTTGCGCCGGTAAGAACCAAAGGATCACGCAATTGAGGTGCGCGGATATAACTTCCAGAGACGGATGTGATGCCAGATCATGGTGGAATCCCGAGAAGCAAAGAATATAGAGGATCTGGAGTTTATTGTAGAGATACTTATTGCTTTCTTTAGCCTTGAGGGTAACGCAATAGATTTGCGGCTGATGGCATCAACCATAACTGGCTTTACCACAGAAAACAAATTGATGGAACAAAGAGAGATAGTTTCCTTCCATCTTGTTTGGGGATGTCGAGCATCGGTAGAAAGACGAGGACCGAAAGGAGTTTGCGTTTGTTTCCACCAGGTAATTGAAGATTTTGCTCTGTGTAGGAAAGGACGAGATCACCAACAAGAGATTATTGAATACTTACTTCGAGAGAGCACTCCGGAAAAACAAAGACGGAAGTAAAAGTATCGAGGGATAAAGGCCACTTCTAACTTCCGTGGAATGAGTGAAATCGCATTAATTCACCAATTCAATGTACAAGAGCGAATGATAAGAGTAGTGGTATGGTAGCTACTCCATCCCGCAGTCAAAGCATTACTCCGCACATGAATAAGAAAACCATGCAATCCAACTACCGAAACAGACTGAAGGTATTGACAAAAACTCATGGAACTTCGTTAGAAAACAAGGATAGATGCAAACGATTCGCCGGATTCATAGATAGATAAAGATGATGATGTTGTCGTCATATCATAAGTAACCAGCCATCGGAAAGATATGAAGGAAGATCACAGAGACAACGGCAAGATTCCACAGATATAGAAAAAGATAGCACCACTTGAACGGAAGGAATACAAGATCTGTAAGGTCTTCATGGCCTCCGGTGGATTGAGCATAGACGATAGAACAGAAGGGTTTCAAGAGATTACTTAACGAGATAGAGGTGAAAGAACTCCATGTTCTTCTTGAAATGATTGAGGGAGATTTAGCAGTCTTGAGGAAAACTTCGGCGGAATGACGATGATAACTCGCCAACAAGGAAAAACTCCGGGTTTGATCGAAGATGGAAGATGGAATTAACAATGGACTTGCTGATTCCAGAATTGAAGCGATCTATATAGCAGAAGGACGTGGCCGAGATAGGTGACTTCAAAAAGTCAGGATTCACGCTTTGAGACTTTGCACACAGGCAGTGCTCACGAAGCTTGAGAGAAAGGGACATAGATGACCTTCCATGTCCTTCCATTGATATCGAATAGGCAAGCATATTATCAACATATACCACCATGGATTAACAGGATATTCCCAGAATATCAAGTTCAAGAGGCGGAAGAAACGAACAAATGCTCGAAACACTTTCTGAGGTCAACGCTCTTAGAAAGATCAATATTAAGAGCACGGGTTTGTGTTGGAGAAGAGGCACTGGAATAATAGATTATCTGCTCCTTCGGAAGAAAAAGAGATGTCACCTGGTTCACATTGTCGATTGGATCACCGGTTACAAAGATAAAGAGATCTTGGATAAGAAACGATGATAGCTCATACCTCAATCAAAGCTACCAGAGACGAAAAGATGCAATTCCCTCGTCTCAAAGAGAATTTTGCAGATAAGGAGTTCAAAAAGGTGTGCAGCATGATGGACAGATGATAGACCGCCGTAGTGCCTTGAGAAAACTCCGGATAACAAAGATGCTTGAATATGCACAGATATGATCACGGTGTACTCAAAATCACAGGAGATAACCGTCACCATTTGGAGGATAGAGTTGATAGCATTTTCCATATTTCCATCGACACTTATCATGAGTGGAATATAGCTATGCCGAGATCCAAATTACAATCATCGGCATCGGATCGACACATGTTATGTAATTAGCCCAAGAGAAAAGTTGATGAAACGAAACTCCAGGATTAAGCGCCGGTGACAAAAGAATGAGTTAGCATGGACATGCTGATAAAAGGGAGATAGATAATGTTTCACACACGACTGAAAAGGAGTGTGGAAACACAGATGTATCAAAGAAAATTTTCCGCATTTTCGGCATTAAAATACCAATAGATGCGCAAAATCACTTATCAGGTAGAGATTAGCAACTGATGGTTTCACAGAATGTGGAGTTGCTAGAAGGAAGGACACCCTTGAGAAGATGGCACCGGTTAACAAGGAGTCTGATAGATTGCGCCGGTTTTCCAAAAGCCTGTCGGTATGGAATGTACCAACAGTTGATAACCAAAAGGCAGATAAAGATAACAAACTGGATGCAACAGATAGACAAGGAATTACACACACACACACACTTTCTATGGTACTACGGAAACCCAGAACACGTGAATCCTAGTTTGAATTTTAAGAAGAGGATTGAAAACGTTACACTTCCTTACCAGAAAAAGGATGGGTGGTTGGGTAAGAAGAAAAATGGAAGCAGTCCTACTCTCGCGTTTTGTTTTTCCCCAGTATACATAGCTACCAAAAATATTTGCTAGACAGACAACGACCATTTGGCTGAGACCCTGAAGGGCGGGATGGCTCTGATACCAATTGTAACTACCTCGGTGAATTACGCTCCTAGTTACAAGCCTGGATGAGCGGAAATGGTTAAAATAGTACGGTGGGGCCCAAATGCCACTCACAGGTAGACCTTTCGGCCGTCCTAACCATTTCCAAACATCGGGACAAGAACGGGCGGCGTAATCGGCAGGCGAAGGGATCAACTACATACACAAATGAGTATGTATGCAAGCCACCATACAACAGTACATCAGAGCCATTCCATCTAAAAGAAAGGAGATATTGCAACGCCATACGGCAAGATCCAAATATCCTAGATAGATATAATAGTTTAGGATATCTCCTCATACATCAAACATCAGAGTATCAGGCGGAAGCGGAAGAAAAAATCCGAGTACAGATAAGAAGCAAATCGGCATAAGATGCCCCATAAATAAGCACATCCCGCCCACAGATCTCATGGATCCCCGTTCCCGGAATCTCTACACTGAATGATCGTTGCCCACATCGTCCGTCTCCTCCACCCAGTATCCATCTTGTGAGTGTACCTGTTCATCTGAACCAATAATTTATCGTGTGAGACCCTAGGGGTACTCAGCAAGTCTTTATGCCGCTAAAGGGGACACAACCTGGGGTGACGCAATTGCAGCAAAAGATAAACCCTAGCAATTCTATAGATACTCACTAACCATCCGCCTAACCAGAGATAGACGGATGTCCGTGAATTAATAACAACAGTTATAACGGTAATCTTAACAGATCCATCCTCCTCCTCGCTTACCGACGAGGAAGCGGACGAACAACCCCCCCATCCGTTGGCAGTTTTATTAATCATTCCATGAGTGTTGCACTATTTACTAGTCAGATACTTAGTCAAATTAAAAGCGGTACTTTAGTTATGCTTGTCTATGATCGAGAAACTGTGCTCCAAGTCGTCCATAACCGCGGACACGGCTTTCAGAAAGTTTTACGCTGCAGGGGTGCACAAATAGCAACACACACTCGATCAACCTCGGAAAAACCAAATCAAAACCAACGAGGCAGTCACGACAAAGCGATCACAGGATTCAGAAATATTTCAGAGGGCCACCCCATTCAGCTACCCGCGACGAAGTTGGCCGACCCCGAGACGGACTCAAGGTTTGCGCCAATGGCTGTAAACGACTGGGAACCCGAAAATGTGACTGGGCTTGTCGATACCGCGAAAACACTCCGCTTTCCTAAACAGTACAGTGTGCAGTACCTCGCACAATTTTAAATAAAGCAGTAAAGCATGGCATAAGTACAGGATAGTAAATAAAACCTCAAACTAGTTTGTGGCCCCAAGAAATAAGAATGAATCAAGCTCTGGCTCGGGGGGGTTCATAAGCCTCCGGGATGTGG
The DNA here is from genome assembly GCA_916181665.1 of Avena sativa. Classification (NCBI taxonomy): domain Eukaryota; kingdom Viridiplantae; phylum Streptophyta; class Magnoliopsida; order Poales; family Poaceae; genus Avena; species Avena sativa. The sequence goes on along the minus strand of OV702288.1, from coordinate 453,966,049 downwards.
ATAGCGCGAATATTCAAGGAACAGGAATCAAGTACTCGGGGTCCTACGGGACACAAGTGAGCCTGAAAAACCAAATAGCGAATATGGCTCACCGATGCCACTTTCATTAGTTATCCCATTACTACTCAGATTAAGTTGTATAGGTACCTCGTTATCCATCAGACACTCACATACCCTACACATGCTGTTCTACGACTCGCATGGCTCAAACAACTCCTGTAGTAATGGCTCATGGGATGGAGGAACAAGCTTCGGTGGGGTTTAAAAGTAAAGGCTATGCAATACTTGGGATTCAATTTAATGCAATCGCGTCTCAATGATGCAAGAATAAGAAAGAGGCAATAAGTATTATATGTATGCAAGCATGTGGTAGTGCTTTCCTGGCAGCTTAGTTGAAGCGAGAGAAGGATCTGGGTAGTGCTCCTAGTTCTCTTGATATATCCCCTGCTCAGCGTCTATTCGAAGAGGAACCAAACAAACAAGGGCCAACATAAATAAAGTGCACAAGCATATGAATAAAATGCATCAAGCAAACAATCATGCCATGATGAATGATGCACAATTTGCATGGAATTAAAGTAGCATGGCATGGGTGAGGTGTGGAATGCAAGAACACATCATTTTTATTGAGTTTTGGCCCCATTTTATCCTCATATTAGTTGCTGCACACTTTATATTTATATGATGCATGCTGCAAAACAGATAATGGAATGCATAAACAGAAAGGTCTCGTCGAGCTAAACATTTTAGACATATTATTTGTTAAATTTGGAGTTATAAAACAAAAGTTATTAAATAATTAAGAAAAAGGGCATTTTATTGTAATTTTAATCAACTCGAAATTTTAAATGTCCAAAATATATTTTGAAAGGCATATTTGAATTCCTCACATTTTTCTGATTTCAAAACATATATTATTTGCATTATTTGGATTTATATTTTAAAAGATATTTAAAAACAGATTTAAAATTTTGAATTTGAATTAATTTGGAAAAGATTTGAATTAAAACAGATTTCAGAAATCCTTTTCTCACTCAGGCGAACCTAGCCTCAGACATAGACGAGTGGGGCCGTGTGCTGACTGGGCCGCACACGCGCAGAAAGCTTTTCTCACCGCAAGCTACTCTAGCCGCAGAGGTTGACAGGTGGGCCTCCAGGCGGCGAGGCCACAGCGCGCGCGCGCCCAGCGGCCAGCTGACACGTGGGCAATCCTGCACGCGGGAGGGGGACTGGTCTGTGATGGCCAAGTTTTTCCGGGGGTTCGTATGCAAAAAGGCAACGAGGCTGACGGTGGGCTCGGTTGTACCGCGGGTTTAGGCGGGAAAAAGGCTAGGGGGCTAAAAGAGAAACGGCACCGGCTGCTGTCTCCGCGCTGACGAACCCGACACTGATGGCGGCGGATCTGGCTGCCTTCCGCCGACGATGGCGGCACACCTAGCGAGAATTAGAAGACGATGCCAAAGCAAAAGATGGAGGGGGTGGTCCGGTCTGCAAATTTCATTTAGAGAGCAACATCGGAGGGGGGCTACAGCGCGCGGAAAACCTAGGGGAAAACGAGGGCAGCAGGCTGTCTCTGTCGCATCTGTCGGTGACCACGGCGGCGCGCGCGCACGTGGTGTGTTCGACGCCAGGCGGCGGCGATGCAAGGCGAGATGGGGAGTAGGGTGATGTCCAGGAGGTCGGTGGGGCTCACCTACGACCCGCAGGTGCAGCTAGCGGGCTCGGGGCGGCGTGGATCGGCGAGGAGGTAGCGGCCGGAGTCGTTCTGGTGCTCACGGGCACGGCAGCGGTGGGGCTTCTCTTGCGGGGTCCTGGTTGCTGCTCCGCCTACATGTCGTCGAAGAGGAAGCAGATGGTCTCCTGGTACACTCCACGCGGCCTTGACGTCCACCAGAGCAGCGAAGGGCAGAGGGGGCCGAGGCTAGGGTTTAGGAGGAGGAGAGGACCATGGCAGCTTGGGGAGGAAGAAGGAGAAGGGTGAGGGCTTGGGCGCCTCCTGGATGCGATCTGAGATGGTAAGGTGAGCTGGGGTGGTTGGGGAGATAAGGAAGAGAGGAGAGGGCACATGGGGGCGGTGCACTTTTGCAAAAGGGGAGGGGGAGGTGGTCTCGGGTTAGGTTAGAGGGGTAGCTAGGTGGGGCCAGGTGGTCAGGTGGTTGAGAGAGGAGGGTAGCTCGGGTTGGGGTTTTAGAGATAGGGGGAATGGCCTAGACTAGGTATAGATTAGGAGAGAGGTTTAGAGAGAGAGAGGTGAGATGAGGGCTTAGGGTTTGGTTTGAAGAAAGAGGGGTGAGGTGAGGTGGTGAGGGTATAACATGATCCAAACTCAAGAGCAAGATGAGGGTGTGATGGGGTGGTGGCCTTTTAGCTAGATCACACAAGATCAAGCAAAAGGAGGTGATAAGGAAAAGAGAGGGAGAGGTGGTGTGGTTAAAACAAGATCAACTAGATCAAGCCAAAAAGAGAGGGAGGGAGAGATTAGAGATGATCCACTCAAAATTCAAATAAAACCAAAAGGCTAGAAAAAGGTGGTACTTGCATGGCCCATGCAAAACAATTAATGCCATGCTTAATCTTGTGAAAAGAATAATATTTACATGGCATTATTACTATGCATTCCCAAAAGTGGGATAAAGCCAAGCCAAGAATTTAAAAGGAAGTCCCAAGTGGAATAGATGGAGATGATCATAGTTGATTATAATTGAGGCTTGCTAGTGTGTATATTCCACTAGATGACTACCAGTCTCAAAGATATTCCCACATGAGCATAAATCCATAATAATCCATATGGAAGCTAGGAAAAGGGTTCCACCCACAAGGCATGCAAAGGTGGCCATGTGGCTCTCATATATCAATAATGTGAAAACAACATGATGCCAAGATGAGAGCATGTGGAAATAATAGAATTGGATCCATCCCAACCCATATGAGCTAGAGGTAAAACCCAATAAAATGCAAAGCTCATATTTAGTTGAATGGTGGAAAGATGGGGTGATGACAAGAAAGGTGATGGAGTTAAATAAAAGATATGCCCCCAACTCAACTTGGGCATTTAAACAATATATCAACAACCACATACAATATCAAGAGGCAAATACAATTAATAATGCATATGAGATAAGAACCAAATGGAAAAGGGTTTTATAAGATGCTCAAATGCAAGGTGGCATGATGACATGAGCATGATATAATGATGATGCAACAATTATATATTTGAAGTAGCCATTATATTACTAGACCAAGTAGCATTACAATTGTTAGACAATTGGGATGCTACATCGGCCAACTCCCTCGGAACACCTTGCAAGTCCTGTGTGGACCAAGCAAAAATATCCCGATTCTCACGGAGGAAGTTGACGAGCTCGCTTTCCTATTTATCATTTAACCCGACACCAATTGTTACGGTGCGCTCTGGGAACATATCATCAACAGGAACTTTCTTGGTATCCTTTGTTGCTTGGAATGAGACACTACCATGCGGATTGCTCAACGCCAGCATATACTGCTGCGCAGACTGAGCCAATGCCGCCACTTCCTGTATCTTTCTCTTTTCCTGGGCAATCACGAGTGACTCGGATAGGTTTGACCCGGCTGAAGCACACTCAATGGAATGTCGGAAATCTCCGGCTATGGTAATCACTCCATTTGGCTCGGGCAGCTTCATCTTCAGGTAACTGATGTGGCAGCTTTCCATGAACTTGTTCAGTGCTGGTCTTCCGAGTAACGCGTGATACGCACTTTCTATGTTCACCACTTCAAACTCCAAATTCTCAGTTCGGCAGTTATCCCTTGTGTCGAACAATACGTCAACCCGGACCTTGCCTATGGGCTCACAAGAAATGCCTAGCACAATGCCATGAAAAGTAGTCCTTGTAGCCTGGAGCATGTTTTCTGAGATACCTAACTTGCGCATCGTATCCGCATACATGATGTTAATGCTACTGCCATTATCAATCAGTACCTTGGAGAATCTCACATCGATGTTTGGCCCGATGAATGTCAGATTCAGCACTAGCGCATATGAACCGGGACTTGGCATAAGCTTGGGGGTGATCTTTGATGCTCCAGGTAATTTCCCGGTCCGACCAAGGCATATACCTCGTCACTCCTGGCATTACCACATTCACCTCCATGTGTTGGCGCTGCAAGCTCTTTCTATCAGTTTCCTCTGTGATAAACACACAGTAGCTCTGATGATGATCTCTGTACTCATTTCTCCCCTCGTTTCCGGGGTACCTCTGATCCGGTTGGTTTTGGTTCTCCACCTGATGCACTGCATCCCTTCTCTCATGGTTGTCATACCTCGGCGGAGGGGGTGGCAACATTAACTGTTGCGTGTTTGCTCCGGAGAGCAATTTCTGTCGGGGTAACTCCTGCCGAGGTTGATCATTCCGAGGTGCCTGAGCATTCCCCGAACCACCTTGTTCTATTTTACGCATCCACTCACATTGGCTTGTCGTATGACCCGCTGGGTTACTCAGATTTGGCATGTGAAATTTACACGGCCGATCCAGCATTGACTCGTAAGTATACCTCGGACGGTCCTTCTTTTCTTGCCACTGTTTCTTCTGCTCTGGCGTCCAAGTTTTCTTTCCATCATTTCTTGGTGTCTGTTGTTATCCTCTAGTTTTCTAACGTTGATTACTCCCTGCTCCAGGTTGATCTTGATTCACAGCAGCAACTTGTTGCAAACTGTACCCGTAATCCGGTCTGTCATCTCTTCTTTTACCCTTGTAATCATTCCTCCAGGACGACCCGACCCCATCCCTCTGGTAGTACTCCTCACTTGACTCGTTTGACACGAGCCTGGGTTGATTCGGATCACCCAGGGCGTATGAATTAGCAATCCGGATCGTCTCCGCCAATGTAGTTCGCATATCCATTTGCAATCTTTGCCACAACATGCTTGCATATCTACACCCTTGCACAAACCATGCTATGGCCTGTGACTCTATCACACCCTCACATGAGTTTCACACGGTACACCACCAGGTTAAAAACTCTCGATCAGTCTCATTCGGTCTCTGGTTGCACATTGCTAGGGTCTGTGGCCTATTCGGCCTCTGATACGTACTTGACAAATTACTAACAAACATTTCCTCAAAGTCGATCCAACAGTTGATACTTCCGGGCAGAAAATTGTTTAGCCATACCCTCGCGGGCCCCTCCAACATTTGGGGTACGTATCTCACAGCCCATCTCAGGTTGCCTGTAGCAATTTTCACTACAGTTGCATAGTTTATCAACCAATCCTCCGGCTTAGTACTGCCTTCATACGTTTTTGTGCCTCTAGGTAACTAGAAGTTAGGTACGGGAGGTTCCTTCATGATCCGGGGCCCAAAGCATGCAGGACCCGGTGGACCTTGACACTCAATTTTCTCCGACCTATACAACCGATCTAGTTTTAGCCTGGCATCATCAGGCATCAAATCCCTGCTTCCCAATCTTGACCCTATCACATGATAGTCCGGCCTTGGGTATCCCGCGTTCACCATTTCTGAATCGCCATCATTATGTCGGTCTTGCTGTCGTGGAGCACCTCTCTGTTGCATACCTCGGCCAACACTTTGGTCTTGCCTTGGTATATTCCGCTGCTGCGGTTGTCCTGCACCTGCCGAATTTCGCTGTCCGGCATTGCCGTTTACAACATTCCCTTGACCGGCATTGCCTTGGTCGCGGTTACCTCGGACAGCTTCACCTCGGCTCACACTCCTTCGATGCTCATTTCTCTGCACCTCTTTTCCTTTCCCTGCCCTTGCCGGGTCATATGGGACTATCTGCTTATTCATCCTGGCCGAAGTTACGACCTCTTCTCTCCTAGGACCACCATGAGGAGACGAAGCGGCTCCAGCGGATTTCTCCAGGTTACCCCCCGCCGAATGAATGATCTTGGAGGCCCCAACTCTCTCCGGGTTAGCCCTGAGCAATTCCTCATTTTACCTGTTCGCGATCCTAACCAACTCATTGACCCTATCTTGCTGTCTTTGGCGGGCTTCACCCATCAGACCTTCTAACTCGGATGCAGCTGCATCTGCTGCCCTGAGGTTCTTTGCCGGGGTACTATACTTCGGCAGCCCCACGGACAAACAGTTTTCTGATTCCTCAATCCTAGTATCACCCTCTCTATTCATTTCACTCATGAGATTTCTCCCCCTCACTTTTATAGCATCTACTTTATTTGCCTTTGCGTACTCACGCAACATCATGTTCAACGACTGTTGAGCCACGGCTATCTTTTTCGCACCCTCGAGTATTTTTTGCCTAGTCTCCTCTAGCTCGGCCTGTGCCTGAGCCGGATCTACTACTGCTGCTACCAGGTTTGCCAAGCTATCCATCGCCTGCTGCAGCACATTCTCAGGCCTCTCTAGTGGAGGACCTCTACTTTTCCTCGGTGCCTTAGGTGTTACCTCCGGACCTGGTGCCGGATCTTTGCTTGCGCCTATAGCTGGCGCAGTCATCATCACCTCTACACGGTCCGGGGAGCGAGCGATACGCGCCCCGTGAACCACACTAAGGGGTGGCTCGCCTCCTTCGACGACGTGCCGCAGATGAACACACGACACATCGACAGCAACATAGACCTTGTGAGCGCCGAGCTTGACGAAGAGGCCGTTGCACGGAAGAGGACGCTTGTCGAAGCAGCCAGCATTGTCGCTGACGAAATCCAGCGCTCCAAAGCGCTAAACGAGCCCGTAGACGATGCGTTCGCCGGTGCCGATGAGGTTTCCCGTCCGGATCTTCACCCCTGCTAGCGCTGCTAGCCCCACGGTGGGAGCCAACTGTCGTGGTGGTGACACGGCAGATGCCATGGATAGGCTAAAGGTGGGGACTAAATGGACTAGGGGAATCCAGGGAGGGATAGTGAGGTGATTCCACACACGGTAGCTTTGTATTCAATTCACTTCCAAGGTTTACAAGTGCTCCTTGAGCTGTATTGGGGAGAGGAGGAAGAAGAACTCTCTTACTCTCACCACTAGCCAAAATCAGCTCTCTAGGAGACAACTAGGCCAATCAACCCAATAGAGATCAATCCCTTCTATAGAGGCCCTAACCCTCCTTATATAGGGGTGGCTAGGTCTCCACTTAGGGCATACATGGAGGCATATTCCAGGGAATATGCCTCTTCCCAAAATAGCAAACCGACCGGGTCTCTTTTCCCCCGCGTCATCCATGCAGAGGCTACGTGAGCCTCTGTGGCGCCCGCGTCATCCGACACAGGCTTTATCACCTTTGTCGGCCACGCCTCGGTGGTCCTGCCTCTATCCGCTTCGCTCATGCTCTGCGTACAATGGTCACCTTTGACCAGCAAGATACCTTCCTTCTCCTACAAGCTTGATATAACCCGGATCCTACATAGTTGATCCGGCCTCCTTTGTTCCTGCATACAAGTAGATTCATCCCACCGACTTACGATATAAGTCGGCTGAGACCCAGTTAGGTGGACATCCCCTGGTCCGGGTTACCCCGAGATTCGGCCTACCTTGAGGTGACTCGGCCAGCATCCGCTTTGACCTTGCCATACCTCGGCTAACTCGGCATTTATACCCTGGCGTGACCCTACCCGGGGGTATCCCCCGAACAGGATCCATATGTGGTTCTTGACAGGAACACACATGCAATGACTCTAGTGGGTCGATATGTGGTTTGTGAAAAGAACACACATGCAATGACTCTAGTGGATCCATATGTGGTTCATGTCAGGAACACACATGCAATGCCATTGGTGGATCCATGTGTGGTTTGTGGAAAGAACACACATGCAATGACTCTAGTGGGTCCATATGTGGTTTGTGGAAAAGAACACACATGCAATGACCACTGGTTGATCCATATGTGGTTTGTGGAAAGAACACACATGCAATGACACTGGTGGATCCATATGTGGTTTGTGAAAAGAACAATGATACATTGCAAATGTATCTATAATTTTTGATGTTCCATGCTTGGTTTTATCCACTTTCTTGTGTTTTGTCCACACTTTGGAGTACTTTTCATACGATTTCTTGGACTAACCTATTAACAAGAGCCACAGTGCCAGCTGCCTGTTTTCTGCCGTTTTTTGTTCCAGGAAAGTCAGAAAATGAATATTCTCGGAATTGGACGGGATAAAGGCCAAAAATCCTATTTCACCAGAAGACTCCCGAAGCCAGAATATGAGACGGAGTGGGGCTAGGCCTGGCCGCGCCAGGGGGTGGTCTGGCCGCCCCAGACTGCCCCTCGGTCTCCCTCTTCGCCTATAAGTTGCCTTCTGACCTAAAAACTCACGGGGGTTCGACGTTTTTCCAGAAGGAGTTCCGCTCCGCCGCCACCACCAGATTCCACGAAACAGCACCAGAAACTCCGTTCTGGCACCCTGCTGGGATGGGGAATTGGAGGAGATCATCGCCATCATCATCACCATCGCTTCTCTATCGACCATCCATGTTTCCCCCATCTATGAGTGAGTAATCCCTCGTTGTAGGCTATGGGGATGGTAGGGATTGGATGAGAGTGTTCATGTAATGGCATCAGATTGTTAGGGCATGGTGCCTAGTATCTTCTATTAGTGCTTTATGACTTTGTTGCGGCTTGTTGTGCTTAATGCTTGTCACTAGGGCCCGAGTGCCATGATTTCAGATCTGAACATGTTATTGATTCATTATAATAGTATTGTTTTTGGTCTTATCTACAAGTTGTTTACACACGTTGTTGTCCGGAACCAATGGCCCCGAAGTGACAGAAATCAGGATAACCAGAGGGAATGGCTTTGATGTGAGGATCACATTTGTTCACGGAGTGTTAATGCTTTGCTCCGGTTCTCTATTAAAAGGAGCACCTTAATTGCCAGTAGTTCCCTTGAGGCCCCGCTGCAAATGGGCTGGCAGGACAAAAGATGTTGTGCAAGTTCTCATTGCGAGCAGGTATGACTATATATGGAACACATGCCTAGGATTATCTAGTACTTGGATGCTTTATCTTATTTATGTGCAATTGCCCTATGTTCTGATTGCTATATGAATTGTCTTGTCCATGCAATGCCCATCCACCATCCCTATGCCTACCGCACTCGAATCCCACTGTTCACTGCTATTGTTACTGCTGTCTTTACTTTATACTGCTGCTACTTCACTATTCCTACTACAAAACTGTTGCTATTGATAAACTGCTGTGAGCAAGATTGTTTCCAGGTGCAGCTGAATTGACAACTTAGTTGTTAAGGCTTATAAATATTCTTTGGCTCCCCTTGTGTTGAATCAATAAATTGGGTTTCACTTCCCTCGAAAATACTGCGATACACCCCCTATACTTGTGGGTCATCAAGACTATTTTTTGGCGCCGTTGCCGAGGACCATAGCTTTATTTATCAAGTTCACTTGGATTCTCTATTGTTTGCTGCTATCTATCCATCATGGGTAAGTCTCGTGATGGGAAGGTTCCTATTTTACCATCCACTACAAGAATAGGTACGGTTCTGAACACCTATGTTGCTCTTGATTCACCATCTGTTATGAGTAAGCTCGTTACACCACCACATACACATGTTACACACACTGCTACTACTACTGAATCTGAAACTTCTGATGCTGCTTCTACTGTGCTTGATAAGAGTGGTTCATTAGGTCCTTTCCTAGATGCTACGATTGCTAGAACTATAGCTAGAAATACTGAAACTCCTAATGAAGACACTACTACACTTGTTAGTTCACCTGAGTCTAGTGAAACTTATGATATTGAAGATGGTTATGTTGAGATGACCGATGAATTTATTAAAGAATGTAAAAACACCCATGATAGGAGCGCTGCTAAGAGTGTCCTTGAGAGGCGTACTATTAGACCCAAATTGTCTCCTATTGCTAAGTTTGCTGCTTCTCCCATAAACATTATAGATAAAGATTATGATTTCTCTCTCGATCTATCTTACATAGCTATTGTTGAGAAAGAACCTTTTTGTGGGACTAAGAATGAAAGTGCGGTAGGACATATGAATGAACTTTCTACCATGAGTGGCTTGTTTTCTGATGATATTAAGATGCGTACTTACTTTGTTGCTAAGATTTTCCCCTTTTCACTGAAAGGAGAAGCTAAAACTTGGTTTAGTAATTTACCTCCTAGATCTATTGATAGCCCTGATTGCTTGATTAATACTTTCCTGCAGAAATATTTTCCTCCTAGTGCTAGACATGCTATTTTGCAGGAACTTTTTGATTTTAAACAGGGAGAAAAAGAGATATTGCCCGAATCTTGGGCAAGGTTTTGTGCTTTGATTCATGCACAGGCTGGAAGTCCATTACCTAAGAATGAGCTTCTTGATATATTTTATAATGGACTAACCGAGGAATCTAGGACATACCTAGATAGTTGTGCTGATTATGTTTTCAAGAATAGGACTCTCAAGGAAGCTGAGGATTTAATGGCTAAAATAAGCAAGAACTACGAAGATTGGAATCCTACTGAACAAGCTATACCTGAAGTAATTGTACCTGAACCTACTATACCAGTGCCTATTCCAACATCAAAGAAGATGGCAGTTATTGAATTAAATGATGAAGTGATGAAGGAAGCTAAGAAATGTCTTAAGGAGAAGGGAATTAAAGCTGCAGATGTCAAGAATTTACCTCCTATTGAAGAATTATGTGATCCTATTCCCTACTCATCCACTATTGAGGTACACTCACTCCAACACTTTGATGAAGGTGATATCCCTTACTCTAAACCTTCTGATCAATGCTTAGAAGAATTCGATATCTTTATTGTTAAGCAAGATAATTTTAATAAAAGGGTGCAAAATCATCTAATGGAAAACACTAGAGCTATTGTTGAGTTGAAGGATATTGTTGAAAGAACCTCTAATGATGTTAAAATGATTGTTAAACACTTTCAAATGGTTCAAACTCAAATAGATCAACTCCTTAAAGTGTAGAAAGACTTGCTAGTTAATGCTGCTAAAGAAAAACATGCTTATGAAATTAGAACTAGAAGTGGTGGTGCTACCCAGGATCCTCTTTATCCTGAGGGGCATCCCAAAAGAATTGAGCAGGATTATCAACAAGCTGAAAATAGTGGCTCTACTCGTAAGAAAAGGAAAAAGAAATATAAAAATATTGTAGATCCATCTGAACCTGCTATAGATCCTAATAGTATATCTATTTCTGATGCTGAAACTAAAAGTGGTGATGAAGAAAATGAAGTTCCTAATGAAGAAAAAGTTGAAGAAGAACCTGAAAACCACACTAAGAATACTAAATACACCAAAGAAGATTTTATTGCTAAGAAACATGGTAGTGAAAGAGAGCCTTGGGTCCAAAAACCTATGCCTTTCTCTGAGAAGAAACACAAGTCAAAGGAAGATGAACACTATAATAAGTTTTGTGAGTGGACGAAACCTTTATTCTTGCAAATTCCTTTGAATGATGCTATTAAATTGCCTCCTTACTCAAAGTATATGAAGGATATTGTCTCGAATAAAAGGAAGATCCCTAATGAAGAAATTTCTACTTTGCTTGCTAATTTTTCCTTCATTGGTAAGGTTCCTAAGAAACTTGGAGACCCAATGATTCCAACTATCCCTTGCTCTATTAAGAATAGTTATGTTAAAACTGCTTTGTGTGATTTGGGAGCTGGAGTTAGTGTTATGCCTTTCTCTCTCTATAAGAGGCTTCAACTAGAAAAGTTAATACCAACTGATATATCTTTGCAAATGGCTGATAAATCTACCACTATTCCTGTTGGTATATGTGAGGATGTACCTGTTCAAGTGGCTCATAATTGCTTGATATTAACTGATTTTGTTGTGCTTGAAATGCCTGAAGATGATAATATGTCTATTATTCTTGGGAGACCTTTTCTTAATACTGCAGGAGCTGTTATTAATTGTAATCAAGGAAATGTGACTTTCAATGTTAATGACAAGGAACATACTGTCTATTTCCCCAAGAAGATTGAAAGGACTTATGGTTTGAATTCAATTGAACATGTTGAGGGCATTCAAGTTGGAGAAATATATTGTCCCATACCAAGAGAAAAAATTGAAACTCTTATGATTGGGACCATTGCTATCAAGGTTGAGGTAACATAATCATTGGTGGAATACAAAGTTTTGTCTCATATGAAATTGTTTTGGTAACAATACCTGATCAACCTTGTTAACTAAAGGATTTCATTAAACAAAACAATGTTTTCACCATGATTATCTCCGCTTACTTCTACTCTATCCATATTATTTTTTTCTTATGCCTAACTTAAAGGCGTTAAAGAAAAGTACTTATTGGGAGATAACCCAAAAGTTTTAGTTGAGTCTTGCAAGTTATTACTTAACCACTCCTTATCCTTTTTATTTGCTTTTTGTGCCAAGAGTAACCTCTAATGAGAGAGAAGTAATGATTGGGAAAGTTGCTGTCCCGAAACAGATTTCTGTACTTCACCGTAAATATTCGTGTAAACTATCTGAACATCTTTTTGAGGCGTGGATTTTTGTGCTTCTGCCCCAGGTTGTTATCTAACTTTCGTTAGTTCAACACGTTTTCATTTGAGCAACATAAGGCCTTCTAAAAAATTCGACTTTACCTGCTGGTCTGTTTTGACAGATTTCTGCCATTTTCTACATTTGCTTCCTGTTGGTTCGTTTCTGAGTTCTTTTGGGGAATTGAGATTTTTGAGAGAAGTGCTACAGTAGCTAGTGTTTTAATGAAAGTTATATTGGTGTTAGAACTGAACCTAAAGACTTATTATCTTGAGTGTACTAATGTTGCTAATAAAGATTGTGTGAAGTTTTGTATGAAGGAAAAATTTCAGGTGTATGGAAGGAATGAGTAATGAGATGAAGGATGGACTAAAGCTCAAGCTTGGGGATGCCACGCATGTCACCCCAAGAAATATCCAAGAAGTACAACCTTCAAAGCTTGGGGATGCCCAAGGCATCCCCTTCTTCATCAATAAAAATCCCAGGTTTCTTCCAAACACTTCATTTTTATTGTTTCATAGATAGTTGTGTTGTTCTTGGAGCGTCTTCTTTTTTGTTTTTGTTTTGGTTTTTCGTTTGCTTGGTTTGCTTAGTTTTCTGAATAAATTGGTTGGACCCCCTCTTTCATACATTGGTTTTCAAATAGTTTGGTTTGGATTGGAAAAGAGTAGGAAAGTTCATGCTTAAGTGGTAAAGAGAGCTTGTTTTTGACTATGGCCTATGCTTTGTCATGCCATGCTTGATATTGTTTTGGCTTTAGGGTTAGTATTCTTTGTTGTAGCATGACTAGTTATAAACAATTGATATTGCTTAATGTGCCTTGGAAGAATCATGCGTTGTTTTAGCATATTAAAGCATAGTATTGTGGTATTCCCCTTTGATGCTTTATTTGGGTTGACTTGGCACATGCTCACACCATGTATGACTATCCCAAGTCACCATAAGACTTTATGATCCTTTAGTTTTCAACTTGTAGTATTACTTTATGCTTTGATCAATGATGTTTTGTCGCGCTGCATGATTATGACCATTATTGCTCTCTCGTTTGTCGCTCCCTTACTATTGCTAGCCTTCACTTTCACTGAGTATGTTTTGCTCATGTTTCCAACTCCGTAAAACCAAATATTGCCAAAGTGTCCACCTTACCTACCTATTAGCATCATTTGCTACTTCCGTGCATATTCAATATGCCTTGTTTTCTTCCGAATAAAATGTTTGCTTGTTTTGAGAAAGTTAGTTAGTAAAGCTCTCACGAACTTGATGACACACTTTATTTTCTTACATTTAATAAACCTGAACCATTGTGTCCTTCTTTGTTGCATATATGCTTGCGCTTTATAAGTTGAAGTCAGCAAAACCATGTATCATGGGGAATGCTTTCAACATTGCATTGGTACTTAGTACCTCATTGATATCATGTTGTTTTGCTTATGGATCCTGGCGGTGTGAAATAAAACTGGAACTTGTAAGATCATGGAGTTTGTATGTATGTTAGAGAAATGCCTGGGCCGCTTGCCTAAGCCATGCCTAATCATGGTGGAAACTTGCAGCATAACCATAATGAGCATTCTATGAAGCATCCTCAATAAAAATCTATGCACATAGTAAATAAAAAGATCGCTGAGATGCTCATTGTCTGCTTGCCTTATCATTATGATTATGGGATAGCTCCTGTATCATGTGCAAGGGGTACCCCGTTGGCGGTTCTCTATGATACGTATATACTTACAATGACAAGAGCTTACTCGTGACTGAAGTTTAGTAGCATGAGGATCGGTCTTCGTAAGTAAGGGGCATGAGACTTCGATTTATAACTTGTCAAGCATATCCCCTTAGTTGTGTCACTTTAAGCTTAACCATTTAAAGATGCTTATGATAGGGGCAATGAGAGCTCAAAGTTAATGAGTACCATACTTTCAGCATTTGGAAGCCTTTCAAACTTTTCAAAACATGTTCATTTCCTTTTTGAGTCTCCACACATTCTATGAGCACTTTCTTGAGAGCATAGTGGCCATTCTTAGTTCTATGTGCATTGTCCCAAGACTTGTTGATTGATGCATACCTTGATATTGCTAGTTTTAAACTATTTGTATCTAGTCACTCTTGTAAACTTTGAAGGTGTCCTATGCATTTATATTTGCTACTCTATGAGGGACAAGTTGAATACTACTATGCTATGTTTTCTTTATGTGAAACAAACCAACGTCTTGCAAAGCATTGTTATTCATGAATCTTTTGTTTGTGCCTTTTCATGTTGCAACATAGTTGCTATGTCTTATTGATAGAACTTTGTCTTTCATGTTATGATTGAAGTACTATGATCCCAGCTTTTAATGTTTTACAAATACTTTGATCAAGTTTATGATGGTGCATGTCACCTCAAAAATTATTCTTTCTTTTTATCACTTACCTACTCGAGGACGAGCAGGAGTTAAGCTTGGGGATGTTAATACATTGCAAATGTATCTATAATTTTTGATGTTCCATGCTTGGTTTTATCCACTTTCTTGTGTTTTGTCCACACTTTAGTGTACTTTTCATATGATTTCTTGGACTAACCTATTAACAAGAGCCACAGTGCCAGCTGCCTCGTTTGTGCTGTTTTTGGTTCTAGGAAAGTCAGAAAATGAATATTCTTGGAATTGGACGGGACAAAAGCCAAAAATCCTATTTCACCAGAAGACTCCCGGAGCCAGAATATGAGACGGAGTGGGGCTGGGGCCTAGCCACACCACCTGGCCGCGCGGGCTAGGCCTGGCCGCGCTAGGGGGTGGTCTGGCCGCCCCAGACTGCCCCTCGGTCTCCCTCTTTGCCTATAAGTTGCCTTTTGACCTAAAAACTCAGGGGGGTTTGACGTTTTTCCAAAAGGAGTTCTGCTCCGCCGCCACCACCAGATTCCACGAAATATCACCAGAAACTCCGTTCTGGCACCCTGCCGGGACGGGGAATTGGAGGAGATCATCGCCATCATCATCACCATCGCTTCTCCATCGACCATCCATGTTTCCCCCATCCATGAGTGAGTAATCCCCCGCTGTAGGCTATGGGGATGGTAGGGATTGGATGAGATTGTTCATGTAATGGCATCAGATTGTTAGGGCATGGTGCCTAATATCTTCTATTAGTGCTTTATGACTTTGTTGCGACTTGTTGTGCTTAATGCTTGTCACTAGGGCCCGAGTGCCATGATTTCAGATCTGAACATGTTATTGATTCATTATGATAGTATTGTTTTTGGTCTTATCTACAAGTTGTTTACACACGTTGTTGTCCGGAACCAATGGCCCCGAAGTGACAGAAATCAGGATAACCGGAGGCAATGGCTTTGATGTGAGGATCACATGTGTTCATGGAGTGTTAATGCTTTGCTCTGGTGGTCTATTAAAAGGAGCACCTTAATTGCCAGTAGTTCCCTTGAGGCCCCGCTGGAAACGGGGTGGCAGGACAAAAGATGTTGTGCAAGTTCTCATTGCGAGCACGTATGACTATATATGGAACACATGCCTAGGATTATCTACTACTTGGATGCTTTATCTTATTTATCTGCAATTGCCCTATGTTATGATTGCTATGTGAATTGTCTTGTCCATGCAACGCCCGTCCATCCATCCCTATGCCTACCGCACTCGAATCCACTGTTCACTGCTATTGTTACTGCTGTCTTTACTTTACTACTACTGCTACTTCACTATTCCTACTACAAAACTGTTGCTACTAATAAACTGCTGTGAGCAAGATTGTTTCCAGGTGCAGCTAAATTGACAACTCAATTGTTAAGGCTTATAAATATTCTTTGGCTCCCCTTGTGTCGAATTAATAAATTGGGTTTCACTTCCCTCGAAAATACTGTGATACACCCCCTATACTTGTGGGTCATCAAACACACATGCAATGACTAGTGCTGGTTTTAGTATAAGAACACACATGCAATGACTCTAGTGGGTCCATATGTGGTTTGTGAAAAGAACACACATGCAATGACTCTAGTGGATCCATATGTGGTTTGTGGAAAAGAGCACACATGCAATGACCACTAGTTGATCCATAAGTGGTTTGTGGAACGAACACACATGCAGTGAACACTGGTTGATCCATGTGTGGTTTGTGAAAAGAAGAAACATGCAATGCCATTGGTTGGTCCATATGTGGTTTGTGAAAAGAACACACATGCAATGCCATTGGTTAATCTATGTGTGGTTTGAGGAAAGAACACACATGCAATGAGTCTAGTGGATCCATATGTGGTTTGTGGAAAAGAACACACATGCAATGACCACCGGTTGATCCATAAGTGGTTTGTGGACAGAACACACACGCAATGACACTGGTGGATCCATATGTAGTTTGTGAAAAGAACACACATGCAATGACTCTAGTGCTGGTTTTAGTATAAGAACACACATGTAATGACTCTAATGGGTTCATATGTGGTTTGTGAAAAGAACACACATGCAATGACTCTGCTGGATCCATAAGTGGTTTGTGGAAAAGAACACACATGCAATAACCACTGGCTGATCCATGTGTGGTTCATGACAGGAACACACACGTAGTGAACACTGGTGGATCCATATGTGGTTCTTGATAGGAACACACATGGAATGACTCTAGTGGGTCCATATGTTGTTTGTGAAAAGAACACACATGCAATGACTCTAGTGGATCCATATGTGGTTTGTGAAAAGAACACACATGCAATGACACTGGTTGATCCATATGTGGTTTGTGGAAAGAACACACATGCAATGACTCAGGAGGATCCATGTGTGGTTTGTGGAAAGAACACACATGCAATGACCACTGGTCGATCCATGTGTGGTTTGTGGAAAGAACTCACATGCAATGACACTGGTGGATCCATATGTGGTTTGTGAAAAGAACACACATGTAATGACTCTAGTGATGGTTTTAGCATAAGAACACACATGCAATTACTCTAGTGGTTCCATATGTGGTTTGTGAAAAGAACACACATGCAATGACTCTAGTGGATCCATATGTGGTTTGTGGAAAAGAACACACATGCAATGACCACTGGTTGATCCATATGTGGTTTGTGGAAAGAACAGACATGCAATGACACTGGTTGATCCATGTGTGGTTTGTGGAAACAAGACACATGCAATGCCATTGGTTGATCCATATGTGGTTTGTGAAAAGAACACACATGCAATAACATTGGTTAATCCATGTGTGGTTTGTGGAAAGAACACACACGCAATGACTCTAGTGGATCCATATGTTGTTTGTGGAAAAGAACACACATGCAATGACCACTGGTTGATCCATATGTGGTTTGTGGAAAGAACACACATGCAATGACACTTGTTGATCCATGTGTGGTTTGTGGAAAGAACACACATGCAATGCCATTGGTTGATCCATATGTGGTTTGTGAAAAGAACACACATGCATTGACTCTAGTGGATCCATATGTGGTTTGTGGAAAGAACACACATGCAATGACTCTAGTGGGTCCATATGTGGTTCATGTCAGGAACACACATGCAATGACATTGGTGGATCCATGTGTCGTTTGTGGAAAGAACACACATGCAATGACTCTAGTGGGTCCATATGTGGTTTGTGGAAATGAAGACACATGCAATGACCACTGGTTGATCCATATGTGGTTTGTGGAAAGAACACACATGCAATGACACTGGTGGATCCATATGTGGTTTGTAAAAAGAACACACATGCAATGACTCTAGTGCTGGTTTTAGTATAAGAACACACAGGCAATGACTCTAGTGGGTCCATATGTGGTTTGTGAAAAGAACACACGTGCAATGACTCTAGTGGATCCCTAAGTGGTTTGTGGAAAAGAACACACAGGCAATAACCACTGGCTCACGCATGTGTGGTTCATGACAGGAACACACATGTAATGAACACTGGTGCATCCATATGTGGTTCTTCACAGGAACACACATGCAATGACTTTAGTGGGTCCATTTGTGGTTTGTGAAAAGAACATACATGCAATGACTCTAGTGGATCCATATGTTGTTTGTGGAAAGACCACACATGCAATGACACTGTTTGATCCATATGTGGTTTGTGGAAAGAACACACATGCAATGACTCAGGGGGGGGTCCATGTGTGGTTTGTGGAAAGAACACACATGCAGTGACCACTGGTCGATCCATTTGTGGTTTGTGGAAAGAACACACATGCAATGACACTGGTGGACCCATATGTGGTTTGTGAAAAGAACACAAATGCAATGACTCTACTGCTGGTTTTAGTATAAGAATACACATGCAATGACTCGGGTCCATATGTGGTTTGTGAAAAGAACACACATGCAATGACTCGGGTCCATATGTGGTTTGTGAAAAGAACACACATGCAATGACTCTAGTGGATCGATATGTGGTTTGTGGAGAAGAACATACATGCAATGACCACTTGTTGATCCATAAGTGGTTTGTGGAAAGAACACAGATGCAGTGAACACTGGTTGATCCATGTGTGGTTTG
The DNA here is from genome assembly GCA_916181665.1 of Avena sativa. Lineage (NCBI taxonomy): Eukaryota > Viridiplantae > Streptophyta > Magnoliopsida > Poales > Poaceae > Avena > Avena sativa. The sequence continues at coordinate 453,947,124 of OV702288.1, read as the reverse complement.
TGAAAAGAACAAACATGCAATGCCATTGGTTGATCCATATGTGGTTTGTGAAAAGAACACACATGCAATGCCGCTGGTTAATCCATGTGTGGTTTGTGGAAAGACCACACATGCAATGACTCTCGTGGGTCCATATGTTGTTTGTGGAAAAGAACACACATGTAATGACCACTAGTTGAACCACATGTGGTTTGTGGAAAGAACACACATGCAGTGACACTGGTTGATCCATGTCTGGTTTGTGGAAAGAACACACATGCAATGACTCTAGTGGGTCCATATGTGGTTTGTGGAAAGAACACACATGCAATGACCACTGGTCGATCCATGTGTGGTTTGTGGAAAGAACTCACATGCAATGACACTGGTGGATCCATATGTGGTTTGTGAAAAGAACACACATGTAATGATTCTAGTGATGGTTTTAGCATAAGAACACACATGCAATTACTCTAGTGGTTCCATATGTGGTTTGTGAAAAGAACACACATGCAATGACTCTAGTGGATCCATATGTGGTTTGTGGAAAAGAACACACATGCAATGACCACTGGTTGATCCATATGTGGTTTGTGGAAAGAACAGACATGCAATGACACTGGTTGATCCATGTGTGGTTTGTGGAAACAAGACACATGCAATGCCATTGGTTGATCCATATGTGGTTTGTGAAAAGAACACACATGCAATGACATTGGTTAATCCATGTGTGGTTTGTGGAAAGAACACACACACAATGACTCTAGTGGATCCATATGTTGTTTGTGGAAAAGAACAAACATGCAATGACCACTGGTTGATCCATATGTGGTTTGTGGAAAGAACACACATGCAATGACACTTGTTGATCCATGTGTGGTTTATGGAAAGAACACACATGCAATGCCATTGGTTGATCCATATGTGGTTTGTGAAAAGAACACACATGCATTGACTCTAGTGGATCCATATGTGGTTTGTGGAAAGAACACACATGCAATGACTCTAGTGGGTCCATATGTGGTTCATGTCAGGAACACACATGCAATGCCATTGGTGGATCCATGTGTGGTTTGTGGAAAGAACACACATGCAATGACTCTAGTGGGTCCATATGTGGTTTGTGGAAATGAAGACACATGCAATGACCACTGGTTGATCCATATGTGGTTTGTGGAAAGAACACACATGCAATGACTCTAGTGCTGGTTTTAGTATAAGAACACACATGCAATGACTCTAGTGGGTCCATATGTGGTTTGTGAAAAGAACACACGTGCAATGACTCTAGTGGATCCCTAAGTGGTTTGTGGAAAAGAACACACAGGCAATAACCACTGGCTCACGCATGTGTGGTTCATGACAGGAACACACATGTAATGAACACTGGTGCATCCATATGTGGTTCTTCATAGGAACACACATGCAATGACTTTAGTGGGTCCATTTGTGGTTTGTGAAAAGAACATACATGCAATGACTCTAGTGGATCCATATGTTGTTTGTGGAAAGACCACACATGCAATGACACTGTTTGATCCATATGTGGTTTGTGGAAAGAACACACATGCGATGACTCAGGGGGGGTCCATGTGTGGTTTGTGGAAAGAACACACATGCAGTGACCACTGGTCGATCCATTTGTGGTTTGTGGAAAGAACACACATGCAATGACACTGGTGGACCCATATGTGGTTTGTGAAAAGAACACAAATGCAATGACTCTACTGCTGGTTTTAGTATAAGAACACACATGCAATGACTCGGGTCCATATGTGGTTTGTGAAAAGAACACACATGCAATGACTCTAGTGGATCGATATGTGGTTTGTGGAGAAGAACATACATGCAATGACCACTTGTTGATCCATAAGTGGTTTGTGGAAAGAACACAGATGCAGTGAACACTGGTTGATCCATGTGTGGTTTGTGAAAAGAACAAACATGCAATGCCATTGGTTGATCCATATGTGGTTTGTGAAAAGAACACACATGCAATGCCGCTGGTTAATCCGTGTGTGGTTTGTGGAAAGACCACACATGCAATGACTCTCGTGGATCCATACGTGGTTTGTGGAAAAGAACACACATGTAATGACCACTAGTTGAACCACATGTGGTTTGTGGAAAGAACACACATGCAGTGACACTGGTTGATCCATGTCTGGTTTGTGGAAAGAACACACATGCAATGACTCTAGTGGGTCCATATGTGGTTTGTGGAAAGAACACACATGCAATGACCACTGGTCGATCCATGTGTGGTTTGTGGAAAGAACTCACATGCAATGACACTGGTGGATCCATATGTGGTTTGTGAAAAGAACACACATGTAATGACTCTAGTGATGGTTTTAGCATAAGAACACACATGCAATTACTCTAGTGGTTCCATATGTGGTTTGTGAAAAGAACACACACGCAATGACTCTAGTGGATCCATATGTTGTTTGTGGAAAAGAACACACATGCAATGACCACTGGTTGATCCATATGTGGTTTGTGGAAAGAACACACATGCAATGACACTTGTTGATCCATGTGTGGTTTGTGGAAAGAACACACATGCAATGCCATTGGTTGATCCATATGTGGTTTGTGAAAAGAACACACATGCATTGACTCTAGTGGATCCATATGTGGTTTGTGGAAAGAACACACATGCAATGACTCTAGTGGGTCCATATGTGGTTCATGTCAGGAACACACATGCAATGCCATTGGTGGATCCATGTGTGGTTTGTGGAAAGAACACACATGCAATGACTCTAGTGGGTCCATATGTGGTTTGTGGAAATGAAGACACATGCAATGACCACTGGTTGATCCATATGTGGTTTGTGGAAAGAACACACATGCAATGACACTGGTGGATCCATATGTGGTTTGTAAAAAGAACACACATGCAATGACTCTAGTGCTGGTTTTAGTATAAGAACACACATGCAATGACTCTAGTGGGTCCATATGTGGTTTGTGAAAAGAACACACGTGCAATGACTCTAGTGGATCCCTAAGTGGTTTGTGGAAAAGAACACACAGGCAATAACCACTGGCTCACGCATGTGTGGTTCATGACAGGAGCACACATGTAATGAACACTGGTGCATCCATATGTGGTTCTTCACAGGAACACACATGCAATGACTTTAGTGGGTCCATTTGTGGTTTGTGAAAAGAACATACATGCAATGACTCTAGTGGATCCATATGTTGTTTGTGGAAAGACCACACATGCAATGACACTGTTTGATCCATATGTGGTTTGTGGAAAGAACACACATGCAATGACTCAGGGGGGGTCCATGTGTGGTTTGTGGAAAGAACACACATGCAGTGACCACTGGTCGACCCATTTGTGGTTTGTGGAAAGAACACACATGCAATGACACTGGTGGACCCATATGTGGTTTGTGAAAAGAACACAAATGCAATGACTCTACTGCTGGTTTTAGTATAAGAACACACATGCAATGACTCGGGTCCATATGTGGTTTGTGAAAAGAACACACATGCAATGACTCTAGTGGATCGATATGTGGTTTGTGGAGAAGAACATACATGCAATGACCTCTTGTTGATCCATAAGTGGTTTGTGGAAAGAACACAGATGCAGTGAACACTGGTTGATCCATGTGTGGTTTGTGAAAAGAACAAACATGCAATGCCATTGGTTGATCCATATGTGGTTTGTGAAAAGAACACACATGCAATGGCGCTGGTTAATCCATGTGTGGTTTGTGGAAAGACCACACATGCAATGACTCTCGTGGATCCATACGTGGTTTGTGGAAAAGAACACACATGTAATGACCACTAGTTGAACCACATGTGGTTTGTGGAAAGAACACACATGCAGTGACACTGGTTGATCCATGTCTGGTTTGTGGAAAGAACACACATGCAATGACTCTAGTGGGTCCATATGTGGTTTGTGGAAAGAACACACATGCAATGACCACTGGTCGATCCATGTGTGGTTTGTGGAAAGAACTCACATGCAATGACACTGGTGGATCCATATGTGGTTTGTGAAAAGAACACACATGTAATGACTCTAGTGATGGTTTTAGCATAAGAACACACATGCAATTACTCTAGTGGTTCCATATGTGGTTTGTGAAAAGAACACACATGCAATGACTCTAGTGGATCCATATGTGGTTTGTGGAAAAGAACACACATGCAATGACCACTGGTTGATCCATATGTGGTTTGTGGAAAGAACAGACATGCAATGACACTGGTTGATCCATGTGTGGTTTGTGGAAACAAGACACATGCAATGCCATTGGTTGATCCATATGTGGTTTGTGAAAAGAACACACATGCAATGACATTGGTTAATCCATGTGTGGTTTGTGGAAAGAACACACACGCAATGACTCTAGTGGATCCATATGTTGTTTGTGGAAAAGAACACACATGCAATGACCACTGGTTGATCCATATGTGGTTTGTGGAAAGAACACACATGCAATGACACTTGTTGATCCATGTGTGGTTTGTGGAAAGAACACACATGCAATGCCATTGGTTGATCCATATGTGGTTTGTGAAAAGAACACACATGCATTGACTCTGGTGGATCCATATGTGGTTTGTGGAAAGAACACACATGCAATGACTCTAGTGGGTCCATATGTGGTTCATGTCAGGAACACACATGCAATGCCATTGGTGGATCCATGTGTGGTTTGTGGAAAGAACACACATGCAATGACTCTAGTGGGTCCATATGTGGTTTGTGGAAATGAAGACACATGCAATGACCACTGGTTGATCCATATGTGGTTTGTGGAAAGAACACACATGCAATGACACTGGTGGATCCATATGTGGTTTGTAAAAAGAACACACATGCAATGACTCTAGTGCTGGTTTTAGTATAAGAACACACATGCAATGACTCTAGTGGGTCCATATGTGGTTTGTGAAAAGAACACACGTGCAATGACTCTAGTGGATCCCTAAGTGGTTTGTGGAAAAGAACACACAGGCAATAACCACTGGCTCACGCATGTGTGGTTCATGACAGGAACACACATGTAATGAACACTGGTGCATCCATATGTGGTTCTTCACAGGAACACACATGCAATGACTTTAGTGGGTCCATTTGTGGTTTGTGAAAAGAACATACATGCAATGACTCTAGTGGATCCATATGTTGTTTGTGGAAAGACCACACATGCAATGACACTGTTTGATCCATATGTGGTTTGTGGAAAGAACACACATGCAATGACTCAGGGGGGGGTCCATGTGTGGTTTGTGGAAAGAACACACATGCAGTGACCACTGGTCGATCCATTTGTGGTTTGTGGAAAGAACACACATGCAATGACACTGGTGGACCCATATGTGGTTTGTGAAAAGAACACAAATGCAATGACTCTACTGCTGGTTTTAGTATAAGAACACACATGCAATGACTCAGGTCCATATGTGGTTTGTGAAAAGAACACACATGCAATGACTCTAGTGGATCGATATGTGGTTTGTGGAAAAGAACATACATGCAATAACCACTTGTTGATCCATAAGTGGTTTGTGGAAAGAACACAGATGCAGTGAACACTGGTTGATCCATGTGTGGTTTGTGAAAAGAACAAACATGCAATGCCATTGGTTGATCCATATGTGGTTTGTGAAAAGGACACACATGCAATGCCGCTGGTTAATCCATGTGTGGTTTGTGGAAAGACCACACATGCAATGACTCTCGTGGATCCATACATGGTTTGTGGAAAAGAACACACATGTAATGACCACTAGTTGAACCACATGTGGTTTGTGGAAAGAACACACATGCAGTGACACTGGTTGATCCATGTGTGGTTTGTGGAAAGAACACACATGCAATGCCATTGATTGATCTATATGTGGTTTGTGAAAAGAATACACATGCAATGACTCTAGTGGATACATATGTGGTTTGTGGAAAGAACACACATGCAATGACTCTAGTGGATCCATATGTGGTTCATGTCGGGAACACACATGCAATGCCATTGGTGGATCCATGTGTGGTTTGTGGAAGGAACACACATGCAATGACTCTAGTGGGTCCATATGTGGTTTGTGAAAATAACACACATGCAATGACTCTAGTGGATCCATATGTGGTTTGTGGAAAAGAACACACATGCAATAACAACTGGTGGATCCGTAAGTGGTTTGTGGAAAGAACACACATGCAATGACACTGGTGGATCCATATGTGATTTGTGAAAAGAACACACATGCAATGCCATTGGTTGATCCATATGTGGTTTGTGAAAAGAACACACATTTTTTTCCATACAACCCCCATCACATAAGGGTCGGGTTCCACTATCAACCGATAACGGAACAAACAACACACACCATCATCCACCAACACAGGTTAATGCTCCTGGAAGCCAAGTTGTCAACTAGAGCCAAACTTCTAGAGCTAGCTATCCCAAAACAAAAGAAAGAAAAGAAGAGAGGGAGACGCAAGATCACCGCCAACTAGGCTAGTGTTTTAAAACTACGACAAGTAAGCACCACAAACCAACAGGACAAAGTACATGCCAACATAAAACTTCGAACTAACACCACAAAGCTTTTTCTGTCTGTATCTCAATCTTCTTCCTGTTCCTCCGCAGGCGACCTGGGACGTTTGCGGCTAATTGATGGCAGTCCCAACAGAGGCACCCTTGCCCTGTCCATGCCTTCAGCCTCAGCCAGTGCATTCCTCTGCAAAGTCTCCGCTCCTTCACGTAGCAACTCCCCTTCTTCAGCTTCATGCAAACCTGCCCAATGTTTCAAGAAAACACAAGCATACATCACTAGGTCCACAGGAGACTTGATTAGTTTGTTTTCAAAACAAGCTATGTTTCTAAGCTTCCATATAGCCCAACAGATAGCGGCAATGGCTGTTATCTGAATATTGCGACTCACAGTCAAAAACCTGACTATCCACCAAAATACTAAGAAAAGGATCCGGGTCTGGTATCAGCACCCACAGATTTTGCAACCACACTCCAGACATACTTGGCCGCAGGACAATAGAAGAACAAACGTCCAATAGTTTCCTCCTGGTCACAAAATCTGCAAGTTGTATCTCCCTCCCACTTCCTTTTCTTCATATTATCTTTGGAAGGGATTGCATTGTGCCAGATAAGCCATAGCCAAATTTTAATCTTTAGAGGAATTTTTGCCTTCCACAATGCTTAAAACTCCTATCCACCCCACCATTTGCCAGATGATTATACATTGATTTAACCGTAAACACCCCAGATTTTGTCCATAACCATCTTGGTTTATCTTCCTCACCCGTCATTTGAAAACCAATCATCATCTCCTGCATACATCTATACTGCATCTGTTGATCACTGTCCAACCATCTCCTAAAAGAACAATGCCAGTTTCTGCCAGCGATCTCAGCAACAGTCACATTCTGCTGCCTACATATGTCGAACAACTCAGGAAATTTCCTTTTCAGAGGTATATCCAGGCACCATGCATCCCCCCAGAAATCTGTTCTCACCCCATTCCCCACCACCATTCTTCTCCCAGACATGTAAATTTCTTTGACTTTCAACAGATCAGCCCAGCAAGCAAAATCTTTTTGTTTATGCTTGATAGAAAAGATTCCTCCACTGCCAAGGTATTTCTTCCTTACAAACATCTACCATGGACCATGTTCATATTCTAACCTCCACCACCGCTTGCACAACAAACTGATATTGAAAATTCTGATATTTTTTATCCCTAGGCCCCCTTTTTTCTTAGGTCTGCACACATATTTCCACTTAACAAGCTGGTATTTCTTTTTTCCTACTTTACCATACCAGAAAAAAGATCTGGTATGCTTTTCCACTTCCTCCACATTTGTCTAATGTAAAAGGATCATTGACATGGGATAAACAACCACACTGGAGATGCAGGAAGTGATTTTGATATACCTACCCCACACAGAAAGTGGACCTCCCATCCATCCATCCATCTTTTTACCCATTTTCTCCCCTATGAATCTCATATCAGACACAGAACATTTCCTGCTACCCACAGGAAGACCCAGATATTTGATAGGCCATTCCCCTGTCTGACAGTTAAACAAAGTAGCATACATCTCCTGCTTTGTATCATCTTCTAGGACCATCATCACCTCACTTTTCTCAAAATTGATTTTGAGGCCAGACATTGCTTCAAACAAGTACAACAACAGTTTCAAATTCCTGGCACCCTCCACCTCATCCTTGATGAATAGAATGGTATCATCAGCATACTGTAGAATGGCTATACCTTTTACCAAAAGATTATCAGCAAGCCCAGTGATCAAATTTCCTGCCTGTGCATTCAGTACCATTTTGGCCAAACAATCCCCTACCATATTGAATAAGAAGGGAGAAAACGGGTCACCCTGTCTCACCCCTTTATAGCTCCCAAAAAGAACACACATGAAATGCCATTGGTTAATCCACGTGTGGTTTGTGGAAAGAACACACATGCAATGACTCTAGTGGATCCATACGTGGTTTGTGGAAAAGAACACACATGCAATGACTACTAGTTGAACCACATGTGGTTTGTGGAAAGAACACGCATGCAATGACACTGGTTGATCCATGTGTGGTTTTTGGAAAGAACACACATTCAATGCCATTGGTTGATCCATATGTGATTTGTGAAAAGAATACACATGCAATGACTCTAGTGGATCCATATGTGGTTTGTGGAAAGAACACACATGCAATGACTCTAGGGGGTCCATATGTGGTTCATGTCGGGAACACACATGCAATGCCATTGGTGGATCCATGTGTGGTTTGCGGAAAGAACACACATGCAATGACTCTAGTGGGTCCATATGTGGTTTGTGAAAAGAACACACATGAAATGACTCTAGTGGATCCATATGTGGTTTGTGGAAAAGAACACACATGCAATGAACACTGGTGGATCCGTAAGTGGTTTGTGGAAAGAACACACATGCAATGACACTGGTGGATCCATATGTGATTTGTGAAAAGAACACACATGCAATGCCATTGGTTGATCCATATGTGGTTTGTGAAAAGAACATACATGCAATGCCATTGGTTAATCCATGTGTGGTTTGTGGAAAGAACAGACATGCAATGACTCTACTGGATCCATATGTGGTTTGTGGAAAAGAACACACATGCAATGACCACTGGTTGATCCATAAGTGGTTTGTGGATAGAACACACACGCAATGACACTGGTGGATCCATATGTGGTTTGTGAAAAGAACACAGATGCAATGACTCTAGTGCTGGTTTTAGTATAAGAACACACATGCAATGACTCTAGTGGGTCCATATCTGGTTTGTGAAAAGAACACACGTGCAATCACTCTATTGGATCCATAAGTGGCTTGTGGAAAAGAACACACATGCAATAACCACTGGCTGATCCATGTGTGGTTCATGAAAGGAACACACATCCAGCGAACACTGGTGGATCCATATGTGGTTCTTGATAGGAACACACATGGAATGACTCTAGTGGGTCCATATATTGTTTGCGAAACAAACACACATGCAATGATTCTAGTGGATCCATATGTGGTTTGTGGAAAGAACACACATGCAATGACACTGGTTGATCCATATGTGGTTTGTGGAAAGAACACACATGCAATGACTCAGGGGGATCCATGTGTAGTTTGTGGAAAGAACACACATGCAATGACCACTGGTCGATCCATGTGTGGTTTGTGGAAAGAACACACATGCAATTACACTATTGGATCCATATGTGGTTTGTGAAAAGAACAGACATGCAATGAATCTAGTGCTGGTTTTTGTATAAGAACACACATGAAATGACTCTTGTGGGTCCATATGTGGTTTGTGAAAAGAACACACATGCAATGACTCTAGTGGATCCATATGTCGTTTGTGGAAAAGAACACACATGCAATGACCACTGGTTAATCCATATGTGGTTTGTGGAAAGAACACACATGCAATGACACTAGTGGATCCATATGTGGTTTGTGAAAAGAACACACATGCAATGACTCAAGTGATGGTTTTAGAATAAAAACACACATGCAATAACTCTAGTGGGTCCATATGTGGTTTGTGAAAAGAACACACGTGGAATGACTCTAGTGGATCCATAAGTGGTTTGTGCAAAAAAACACATGCAATAACCACTGGCTGATCCATGTGTGGTTCATGACAGGAACACACATGCAACGAACACTGGTGGATCCATATGTGGTTCTTGACAGGAACACACATGCAATGACTCTAGTGGGTCCATATGTGGTTTGTGAAAAGAACACACATGCAATGACTCTAGTGCATCCATATGTGGTTTGTGGAAAGAACACACATGCAATGACACTAGTTGATCCATATGTGGTTTGTGGAAAGAACACACATGCAATGACTCAAGGGGATCCATGTATGATTTGTGGCAAGAACACACATGCAATGACCACTGGTCGATCCATAGGTGGTTTGTGGAAAGAACACGCATGCAATGACACTGGTACATACATGTGTGGTTTGTGGAAAGAACACACATGCAATGACTCTAGTGCTAGTTTTAGTATAAGAACACACGTGCAATGACTCTAGTGGGTCCATATGTGGTTTGTGAAAAGAACACACATGCAATGACTCTAGTGGATCCATATGTGGTTTGTGGAAAACGACACACATGCAATGAACACTGGTGGATCCATAAGTGGATTGTGGAAAGAACACACATGCTATGAACACTGGTGGATCCATATGTGATTTGTGAAAAGAAAACACATGAAATGCCATTGGTTGATCCATATGTGGTTTGTGAAAATAACACACATGCAATGCCATTGGTTAATCCATCTGTGGTTTGTGGAAAGAACACACATGCAATGACTCTAGTGGATACATATGTGGTATGCGGAAAGAACACACATGCAATAACCACTGGTTGATCTATGTGTGGTTCATGACAGGAACACACATGCAATGAACACTTGTGGATCCATATGTGGTTCTTGACAGGAACACACATGCAGTGACATTTGTTGATCCATGTGTGGTTCATGACAGGAACACACATGCAATGACATTGGTTGATCCATATATGGTTTTTGTAAAGAACACACATGCAATGACACTGGTTGATCCATATGTGGTTTGTTGAAAGAACACACATGCAATGACACTGGTGGATCCAAATGTGGTTCATGACAAGAACACACATGTAATGACTCTAATGGATACATATGTGGTTTGTGGAAAGAACACACATGCAATGAACTCTAGTGGATCTATCTTGGCATAATTTGATGTATGGCACGGTATATTTCATTGTAAAAGACACCCACTTTCCATTTTACACTACTCAGCTTTGCCCTTGGTTTTTTGATACTACCCAGTTTTGCCCCCTCTCTCTCTTTCGTAGAAGCCCAAACCTGTGCCCACTCTGTCTGCTACGCCCTGATTGGTTGTCATAGTTGTCACATGGATCGTACGCACCAACCGTTGATCCTATGTGATCCAACGAGGCTCGTTACACGTCGTGCCCTTCACAGGACAGTGCGAGACAGCACGGACGTCTCCCTCAATGAGACTTCTACAAGAAGGAACACGATGTCGTTCATGGAAAAAGTCGTTGAGTGGTCATGTCATGTTTAATGTAGTCTGCAAAGGCTACAAGTCTACTGCACGACAACTGGTCATCCACGGCCCATGGGCTATACCATTTTACTACACAGCGCGCCTGCACTCTCACTTCTGACAGGCCCCCACCACACGAACCTTCCATGTGGCAGCCGGAGCCGAAAGAGCTTCCTACCGAGGCCCTCGAGGAGGCCTAAACGTCCCCACATTAAAAACCCAGCCTATCGGGTCCTCCATTCGAACTCATCCACTACTCTCTCTTACCTATCTAGCAAAACCCCACAATCTTGAACGTACTTGCACGAACCTTCTCCGTGAAACCAGTGCGTGCGGGTGAGTGTCCGGGCATCGCTGCCGGGGTGGTGCTTCACGCGGCAGATCTGGAGGAGCATCACGCAGCACAAGGCGAGGAGGACGTGCAGTTCGACCCCTTGGAGGGGCATGTTCTTGCCGGTGCTGACGAGTTCGGAGGCGCCGATGAGGGCGTGGAGTTCGATGAACACGCTTCGCTCGTGTACCCGGAGGTACATCTATTTCTACATGTTTCATATTTTCTGCTCGAGATTAATCTATCCTGGCATCATAAAAAATCTAGTCCTAATGATTAGATGCAACGTACGAACCGGTACATGGAGAGAACTAGTCTGTTCTGAATGAATCCACATTATTTATTTATTAATAACTTACCAAGAACACAAACCACATTAATTTAGGAGCGACCTGGGGAGACGGCCGTAATGAACTACTGAACCTGTATAGACATGTTATTGCATCGAAAGTAACTCGGAATGGTGGAAGGAATATATATTTATTATTTTGCTCATTTCGGTTTGTATTCCATACATTACAGGTGGATTCAAGTGAGATGGACTCTGACAAGCAGACCAGGGACAACAAGAGCCGCCATGTCATGAAGAAGCTCAAGAGAGGGATAATCCCTTTCCGCACTCGACTTGGGGAGCTCAGGTGCCCTTTTTGTAAGAAAGGAGTCAACCCGAGGATTGCCAGCTTGATTCCGCATGCGGTTGGCATCGGCAAAAGCCCGGCTAGTAAACACAAGTCGGCAACCAAGGCTAAGCACGCTGCTTATGGCAAATTCCTGAGGGAGTATGTCAAGACCGGCCTAGTGTCCCCTTACTTAAGAATCAACAACTTCTAGCCAACCAACCCGTCACTGTGCTGGCTCGGCCACTAATAATATTTAGTTCTCTTACCGTATGTAGACCCTTAAACTATGGGGATTTCTATTTTCGTACCCTTCAAAATATATTCAAGTTCATCTGTTTATGGAGTTAAAGTTCTGGTGGCATACTCATTATTTTGCATGGATAGAGGGGTGCACCCGTCAGATATAAGGGTTATCCTGTCTGCTAGATCACCGAGGATCAACGGTTGGTGGGCATGATCCGTGTGACAACTGTCTCGACCAATCAGAGCGTAGCAGCGAAGATGAGCACAAGTGCGAGAGATGGATATAAAGAGAGGGGAAAACCGAGTAGCACTTAAGAACCAAGGGCAAAACTGAGTAGAACTTAAAAACCAAGGGCAAGACCGAGTAGAACTTAAAAACCAAGGGCAAGCGTGACAAAGGGTTTCAAATAGAAAATAGAAAATGATTTAAAAATGGAACCAAACCGCCAGTGTTACGCTCGAGGGCAAAAATGAGTACAACTGAATCGCCAGGGTTAGACACGAGGGAAAAAAACGCGACTCACGGTACGCGTGTGCGGTGCACGGGGCGGTAGCGGACACGTGTGGCCGTGCACGATGCATTTGCGTACGTGGTCCACGGTAGTGCAATGAAACGTCGCTTCCCCTTCTCCTTTAATAGAGGCCTCCCCACTCCGACTTATCACACACTCGCTCACTCAACCGTCTCCACTGTCCCATCACCTTCTGCAAATGCCCAACAAAACTCCAACCATGCCGGTGATGGAGAAGAACAGTGCGGTGGCCATCGACGCCTCCAAGGCCGCCGACGAGGAGCCCCCTGTCCCCGTACAGACCCTCGTCCCTATCTCCGCATCCGCCATAGCCACCGGCGAGGAGGCCTCCTCCGGTCTCGGACAGATATCGCTCGGCTGGGACCCCTACGAGGAGGTTGTCTACATAAGGCCGGAGAACCCCTACGATACCAGCATCGCCGACCCATGGTCGAAGGTAACCAGGGTTTTCTCCCCTTCCCTTGTTATTCGCCTGTTCCCATCGTTGGATGCTAGATCATATGTTATTAGGGCTGGGCTGTTCCTATTTTTATAGTAGCTAATCCTCTTGTGTTAGATCTCGATTTTCCATGAATCCCCTTGTTCATAGTTGGGATCAGTATTCGATTTGGTTTGAGATTTGGGGAATAATCGGGAGATCTCATTCGGTTAATTTATGCAAAAAATCAATCCCGACAATCAAAGTACCTCGATCATGTCCTTATTTCACTCTACTATTTTTTCCAACAGGAGGATAGCAGCGACCTCCGCAGCGATGACGAGTCCAAGGACACCAAGACTCGTCATGTGCTAAGGAGGCTAAAGTCCAGTCAGTACAACAACTTCTTCGCCGATGACGTGTACAGGTTCCCCTTCTGCCCCACCAGGAGGCTCCGTGCCATGGACTTCAACTCCCTCGTGAAACATGCCGAGGACGTGAGGACCTGTGGCGAGTCCGTGAACGTCAACGGCTTCATGGCCAAGCACCAGGCGCTCGGTCTTCACCTCCGCAACCTCCAGAAGGTGGCTATCAAGGAGGGTCGCATGCCCCCGATCAGACCCAAGGCGCCCAAGGTCAAGGGGCTGGGCAGCAAGAAGTGGAGGAGGCGCCAGAGGGAGGAGGCGGATGCCCTCCTGGTAGAGGCCACGAGGGGAAACTGATCAACTGCTGCTACTGTAAAGCAACTTCTTTTGTCTTGTCTGTGTTGAACCTGTCAGCTGCTGCTGCTGTTGAGCAGCCTAATTATCGAACCTCATTAAGTACTGTACTATATAACCTATATTAGCTGCTTCATCTACATCTACTCTGTTTACTGAATTTATTTATGGTGCTGGTTTGTTTTGCTGCTCTAGATTTGCTACCAGATTGAGGAAAAACAAGGGAAAAAGGAACAATGAATGAAGAGGGAAGCTGCTCTAGATTCCCTACCTTTTTGGGCAAAAAAACACAACTGTTAGAGAGAGAGGGGAAAAGGCGCTCTTAAAAAGGCCAAATAACAAAAAAAACTTCCAATTTAGGTGTCAGGGTGCACGTAACGGCCAAGCCTTTAACCAGACGGCACCCCCCCTCCGAGCGGATGTGAGGGCTTCGGAATATCGGGAGGGCAAAAGTGAGGATAAACGAGACAAAATGTTGCTATAGCTAAATCTTACAAAAAGTTGAATTTGGCTTTACCATGCAATTTGGATAGATCTCCACAATGTAGCTATTCTAAATCCCTAAACTATATGGTGCGTTGAAACCTAATGCTTTTCCATCGACACGTGTGTTGCAAAGTTGCTTGATCGTGCATGCTTACACAAGTGGCCTACAGAGAAACTTATAGAAGCATGGGCAAACAAGCTTCACTTTGGCAAATTCTGGACAAGCTTTGCGCAATCGGTAGGCCTGATCGGCTGGGCGGCTGCCCCGGGGTGCAGGGATGCTAGGTCCATGTCTATGCTTTCACTTATTAAACATGTTAGGAATAATAGCTGTACACTTCCTTCTGTCCTGTCACATTACGTCATGTCAACACCGCGCACCCGCTGCGGATCGGCAACAGGACGGTGGTCTACGTGACAGGTCTCTGCCACACCAACGCCATGTCGCACACCCGTCCCATCGCCTACCAGGACGGACGCCGAATTGAATCGCTAGGATTGGAAACCAACTGTGCTTGCCTAGTCAAACTTGCCTCCACATGGGTATGACCAGAATATTGGTAAACGCAATTTAAGCATTGCCTTCCGTCTCCTCAGCACATCACTGTGCAAAAATCCCCAACTCATTCCTTCCGCCGCCCTCCGCCGTCGCCGCAGCCACCGCAAGAACCATCGATGCTGTCGCGGGCACCGCCTCCGCCAGGCCATACCATCGCAGTAGATCACTCCACCGCCACGCCTAGTCCCAGCCACCGCTACCGACCCTAGGCCACCGCCGCCACATTATCTGCTGCCATGTCCACATAGTACGGCGTGTTCGGCGATGGGAGCGACTTCACCGACGAGTACACTATCACTGCCCATGGCACCACCAAGTTGACGGTCGTCCACACAAATGCGTTAGCGGAGGTCTCCAAGGTCATCGCAATGTACGCGCGGTGGCTACAGGAGCCGATGGATAGTACAAGATCATCGGCCTTGACCTCGAGTATACCGGAGATAGGAAGAGGACAACGCTTTTGCAGCTGTCCATGCGCAACCACTGCCTCCTATACCACATATGTAGGGCCAAATTTGTATACCCGGAGCTTTGCAAGTTCCTACATAGGAGGGAGATCTACTTCGCCAGCGTCGACATCAAGAACGACACTCCGAAGCTAGAGCGGGATCTCCTCGTTCATGTCATCAATCACGTTGATCTCCAACGTTTGTGGAGGTACCCGGATGGCGGTACGGGGAAAGCCGGCATGGCTAGACTCGCTGCCGACATCATTGACCGCGAGTACGCTGGCATGAAAGACGAGTTCCCGAAGCACCTACACGAGCGATGGGAGTGGAGGCACCTGGATTATGATGCAATCAAGTACTCAGCCAGGGACGCGTATGTCTGCTACGAGATGCTCAACAGGATCTGGCGAGTGGGTGAGTGTGCTGTTTAAGACTACTAGTTTTGCATTTCGTTCCTAGTTTTATCTCACTTGTATTTTATCTCGCATATATTTTCTAAGCATTCTGTGTGTAAGAACCAAGCTCATATGATCCCTGTGCTATTAGCTACTTAACCTGTATGAATTACATTCCCCCTTTTGTATGCTCAACATTCATTCTTACAAATTCTGTCTATGCCATTTGCATGCGGTAGAATCCAGGACTGACATGCATAAGGTGTGATACAGTATTAAGTCATAACCAAACCCAGATTATAGCGAAGGATAGAGTCATAACCAAACGAAGATTATAGTTTGACAAAGGTAATACACAACAGTTTGTAATTGCTCACATAGTGTACTTCTGAAATAACATGTTTTCATAAACACAACAATCATGCACTGAAAGTCTACATCCCAGCCTGTAGGAGAAGGCAACCGATCCCAGGATGCCTTCGATCACTTGCCTTGGCTTGTAGATTCATCTACACTCCAGCATCCGGGGCAAACAACCTGCCTCGGTGGTGGTTCAATGATGCGATGCCTAGAACAATATTTTACAATCTGGCGGTACAGCTCGTGGCTAACATACTCGTCAATTGCAGTGTACTTTAGATTAGGTTCAGAAAGTGGCTTATCCTTCCAGTAATCGTGCCCTAAACGCCTCCTCGATCATCTCAACAATTGCCCTTCATGTTAGCGTACCATGGGTCGATGAGTTCGGAGGCAAGAGCGGCCATCCCGTTCTTGCCGCCCTTCGTCCCTAGGATCCAGTAAATTTCCTGGATGTCCACTCTGCACTCCTTTGGGATTCTAATGTTGTCAGTCGGGCTTTCAAGCAGTTTAGTGTCATCCGTGATGTCAACACTAGTAAATGTTATGTGCTGGTTCACGAGAAAGTCATGAAACAGATCCCTAATGATTTCGCCCCACCTGCATGAAAATGAATTCAGACAAATAATATAGCAATAACTTTTGCAAACAGACGGTTCAGGAACAAAAAGACAGCAAAGTCTACCAGATCCCATCAGCCCCCTTCTCGCAAAAAGGCTGGTATACAAGGACGTGCCCCTTCATGGAGAGTGGCACCACGGTGATCCTACGGTGATCGCGACTGTACTCGAGGTCGAGACCTACGAACCTGTTTTCTTCGAACTGCAGCCAACTCGTGTAATTATTCAGAGTGTTCCTCACCATCCAAGGGTCGGTGGTGTAGACGACATCGATCTTCTTCCTGCCATGTACTTCGATGTCGAAGTACGCAGTTTCTTGCCTGCCGTCGTTTCGGATGCCCGGAGAGTCCATGACTATAGGCAAGAGGGAATGGATACGGAGGAAGAGGGTGATGCGGTGGTGGAGGAAATGGATGAGGCTGTAGAGGAGAAAGACGATGAGGCCGTGGAGGAGGAAATGAGACGGAGAAGTGAAAGATTGGAACCTCCCATACCAATATCTGGAATGGTGCACGACCGTTCGTAGTAGGGGAAGGTGGAGAAAAATGGCAGTTTTAGACGTTGACACTAGCGCTTCGTAAAATTTGGTCTGCGCCACTTGCATGCGATGGAATCGAGGTCTGCCATGCACGATCCAAGTCAAACATAGGCACGTTTGCGCATGCCGACCTTCACTCACTAATAGGCGGGCCGCACATTTCTCTCTTACAATTTATTTTTTCACTTCCTCTAGACGGTTCCGGTGCCCGCCCTCAATAATTACGCCCCTTCCTTGTCTTCCATGCGGACGAGAACTAGCGACGGCGGTGGTTCCTTGCAGATTCACTCCCCACTCAAACAACTGCCCCATCCCTGATCATCCCCTCTCGAATCCATCCGCCTCCTTATCACAACGCATTCGTATCCCTGAATTAATCTAGCGGATTCTAGACTCCATTTGCCGCTATGGGTAGAGCTTCGGGTAGCAGCAGGCTGAAGCAAAAGGCATGCGACAATGACGCGGATGACCAGGGCGACCTCCACTGTGAGGATTGGGGATAGCCGAACCTCAGCGCCATGAACGTGCATAGGATCGCCTCGGGGTTGGACGTCATCTCTGTCGGCCGCCTCGCTCGCTGCATCCCTGGCTACCGCTTCACGATGCGGGACATGGACGAATAACCATTCGGCACGCCAGGCCTTCTTTACCCCGATAACAGCAAATGGCCAAACGACCACGATGACCATGTAAGTTCCAGTATCTAGCTTATTCATTCAGTCATATCGTTGATTCATATGTGCTAAACTCTCATCGGAATCCTATGTTCCTTTCGTCGAACGTGTTGTGTGCACACGCGGTTTGAACAAATCGAACCATTTAAGACTATTCTGTATAGCGGAAGCTCTATTCGTACCTGATATTCTGGTATTTTCGTAGTGACACAGTCTTAATTTAGGTGATAGACGAGTTGTCAATTTTGATTTTGCAATGGAATGCCTACTAGGTGATATTCTCTTTCCTAAAATAAAAATAAACAGATTAGACGATTTAAGGCTGTTATGCCCCGATCTGTTTATGATCATCGTCAGGAGTTTGTTCTGGGGGCTCTGCTACTACTCCATATATTGAGTATCTTCGTAGTGACACAGGCACAATTTAGGCGATATATGAGGAGACACTCGTATTTAGACGATATTTTGTGCACTTTAATCTGAAGGTCCAGTTGTCAATTTGTATTTGCAATGGAATCCATGCTAGGTGATTGTACCAGCTGACAACAAACTCTACAAAATATTCATGCAAAACTGATGCTGCTGGATAAGTGGTCCGAATCAGTAGTGATGAATATCAAGGAAGAAGAAGAGACGGAAATAGAAGATGACCAAAACTGGGTGGGTGGCAACGGCGAGTGGCTGGTCCTTTTATCACAGGATGGGAGTACCTGGACTCTAAAAAATGGCTACAAATCGGTGAGACTTGCATTGCCATCTTTGGAGGGTGTCGGCATTACTCATTCAACAACGGGTGGCCGCCGCCCATTTCCGAATTCGCTTACAGGTTCAACATGGAAGAACTTGACCTCCTGAAGGTACAACTCCCACATACACCGTGGGAGGGGCGTGGAAGACCTGGGAGTACGACCTCTTAGCGGTGTTCGACAAGGCAATCACATTCATTAGATGCTCATAAGATAAGGAATGGATAGTCTTGCGCGACGACTTCCTGCGGTTGGAGAAGCATGTCGATGCCGTCTTCACCTACAGCTACTCTTCGTACAAACCGTAACGCATTTATGCGGTCACTGAACCTAGCAGCGACGTGAGTGTTTGGGAGCCATCCATTTGGGGTGAGTCATAGTGTCATATAGCATGTAAAATCCCATTCAAAATTCTGCTTACTGACTATAAGTAAGACGCAGGTACCCACGTAGCCCCGCGCATCATTCCAGCTCCGGTCATGAAAGATGCAGTAGAAAATGCTAAACTTGGGACACGACGCTGGTTGCTAGCACCTCTAGGAGGCGATACGGAACTGGATGATGAACTCATATGGATTCATATCAGGGGAACACTAAACAGCATTGGTGATACAATAGAACATATGGGGACACAACTTTCTTCATACCCATCGCCGTGGTGTCACGTTTTCTCGAGGTCCGCATCCCCATCCAAAGACTCAGTAGAGCAAGTCTGGAGCAGAGTCAACAATCTGAAGGGACAATATGTGTTTCTTGGGATCAACTACCCTTTCTTTGTCGGAGCCCCTGGAGCTGTTCAACCTGTAATTGCTCAGGCAGCCCTGGCTCCTGATGCTGCTGCTGGTGGTGTTGGTGGTGGTGGAGCTGACGAAGAACTAGCTGCTGCTGCTCCTAGTGAAGCTGACGAAATACTTGGTGATGCTGCTGCTGGTGAAGCTGATGAAATAATTGCTAATGCTGCTGCTGGTGAAGCTAACGAAATACTTGCTGAGGCTGCTGCTGGTGAAGCTGACGAAATACCTGCTAAGGCTGCTGCCGGAGTCTAGGAAGAACATGCTGGTGTTGTTGCTGAGGTGCCAACACTTCCAGTGTTTATAGCAGACTGTGTGTTTGCTGCACACTCACGCGCCTATCATGTTGACACTCCAGATCCGACCTAGAGCTGAATCCACGTCGGGGGGAGGGGGCCTACAATTGGCTCATCAGTGGGGTCGTACGATTTGATGAAGAATGCCAGACAGCCAAACGCAACATTCTGGTTTGTTCCAACGATACCACCAGCTCCAGAGACCTAGTGCTCATACTGGCAGATCCGATGAACCATTTGTCTTTATCTTTATCATTAGTTACGCTTATTTGTGTAAATACTAAGCTGTGCTTATTTGTGTAAGACTAAGTTAGGCCTAACTGCGTAATATTCAGTGAAGCCCAGCTTTTCTTTCCATGCCCATAACAACATAATTGCAGCATAGAACATACAAAGGTAATGTGCATACTAGGCATTTTTCCTCAGGATAACAACCACTTCAAGCAAATGATACAAGGTGTACGCATTTGAACGCATCACTAGAATGTGCCACCTATTGATGATTGATGACATGGATCTAGCTTTTCTGCGCGTATTTGCATTGAATCGCTCATTGATTTGTTCACATATTTTTTGGCAATGGCTGATGAACTCCACTCTCTTGGTAACTTGCTTCGTCAGCGAGCACGTTGATGCAATGCAAAGTACAGAACATGGTCGTCATCGTCATTCCATTTAGGTTCTCTATGTTTCGTCATCACGGAGCTACTAATTTCAAATGAAAATCTAGTAAACAACATATGTGTACATTGTTAGATTATGCTACGGCCAGTGTACATACATGTTTTTCTACAATCACAAGAACAAAACTTGATGCATTTTCACCTTGTTGGCATTGTGCCGAACTAGGTGGATGTGGCTTTGGGGTTCGGAGAGGAAGGCGCCATGGCTGGTGTGTGTGCGACCATGGTGACGGCGAGCTCGGATTCTGGAGGAGGCCAACAAGATCGAGCATGGTTGGCATGGTGACAGATATCACCCGAGAATGAATTCCTGTCCCCGCACCATGCCATGGGTGCGGCCATGGTGAGGCCGAGCTCCGATTCAGGATGGGGAGGAGAACGGGGCCGAGCAGTTTCGTCCAAGTCCTAGCTCCGCGCCACGGCCGCGACCACAGATTGCCGCCCCGGAGGAAGAACAAGACGCGTAAAGGATGCATGCGGCAACGCTGCAAGCCTACATGGCAGCCACGACGACAGCGACATAACGACAAAAGCTGACAGGGGGCCCAATTTGACGAACATTAGCCTGATATTTTGTATTGAAACGTAAAGTTGAATTCATGCCGAAAAAGACCCTATGAGTATTTGGCATGCCAACTTTGGGCAACGCAGCTGATTGTAAGCAACTTGGGGACCGCGTTGCCTGGGCGACCCAACTTTCGGGCCGCAAAATGATATTCTCTGCAATGACACTGGTGGATCCATGTGGTTTGTGAAAACAACAGACATGCAATGACTCTAGCTGTGGTTAATGAAAAGAACACACATTTCAATGACACTGGTGGGTCCATATGTGGTTTGTGAAAAGAACACAGATGCAATGACTCTAGCTGGTTCCATATATGGTTTGTGAAAATAACACACATGCAATGACTCTAGCTGTGGTTAATGAAAAGAACACATATGAAATGACTCTAGCTATGGTTTATTGAAAGAACACACATGCAATGACACTGGTGGATCCATGTGGTTTGTAAAAAGAACAGACATGCAATGACTCTAGCTGTGGTTAATGAAAAGAACACACATTTTAATGACTCTGGAGGATCCATATGTGGTTTGTGAAAAGAACACATATGCAATGACTCTAGTTGGTTCCATGTATGGTTTGTGAAAAGAACACACATTCAGTTACTCTAGTTGTGGTTTATTAAAAGAACACACATACAATGAACTCTGGTAGATCCATATGTGGTTTATGAGAAGAACATGCATGCAATGATACTGGTGGATCCATATGTGGTTTGAGAAAAGAACACACATGAAATGACTCTAGATGTGGTTAATGAAAAGAACAGACATGCAATGACACTGGTGGATCCATATGTGGTTTGTGAAAAGAACACACATGCAATGACTCTAGTTGTGGTTTATTAAAAGAACACACATGCAATGACACTGGTGGATCCATTTGGTTTGTGAAAAGAACAGACATGCAATGAATCTAGCTGTGGTTATTTAAAAGAACACACATGCAACAACACTAGTGGATCCATATGTGGTTTGTGAAAAGAACACACATGCAATGAATTCTGGTGGATCCATATGTGGTCTATGAAAGGAACAAACATGCAATGACACTAGTTGTGGTTAATGAAAAGAACATACATGCAATGACACTAGGGGATCCATATGTGGTTAATGAAAGAACACACGTGCAATGACTCTAGCTGTGGTTAATGAAAAGATCACACATGCAATGACACTAGTGGATCCATGTGGTTTGTGAAAAGAACAGACATGCAATGACTCTAGCTATGGTTAATGAAAAGAACACACATGCAATGACACTGGTGGATCCATATGTGGTTTGTGAAAAGAACACACATGCAATGGACTCTGGTGGACCCATATGTGGTCTATGAAAATAACAGACATGCAATGACACTAGTTGTGGTTAATGAAAAGAACACACATGCAATGACACTAGGGGATCCATATGTGGTTATTTAAAAGAACACACATGCAATGACACTAGTGGATCCATATGTGGTTTGTGAAAAGAACACACATGCAATGATTCTAGTGGATCCATATGTGGTTTGTGAAAATAACACACATCCAGTGACTCTAGCTACGGTTTGTTAAAAGAACACACACATGCAATGAACTCTGGTGGGTCCATATGTGGTTTATGAAAAGAACACACATGCAATGACTCTGGTGGATCATTGTTTGGTTTGTGAAAAGAAGAGACATGCAATGACTCTAGCTGTGGTTAATGAAAAGAACACACATGCAATGACATTGGTGGATCCATATGTGGTATGTGAAAAGAATAGGCATGCAATGACTCTAGCTGTGGTTAATGAAAAGAACACACATGTAATGACACTAGTGGATCCATATGTGGTTTGTGAAAAGAACACACATGCAATGAACTCTGGTGGATCCATATGTGGTATATGAAAAGAACATATACATGGAATGACACTATGTAACATCCCAGTATTAGAGCTTAGAAATAAGCTGAGATGAGGTGTGTGCATTGCATTCATGCATAGAAAATTCGGATAATTTTCGCGCTTTTAAATAAAACTTGTCAAAGAGATGGAAGCTTGTCTTAACCTTGTGGAACTGAAGTAGATCATCAAGTTGATTGTGATAAGTTTCAATATGACCTTTGCTAAAACCTTATCTTGGGTAATTTAACTTGATCTAAGGGTAGATCAAATGTAATAAAATTAGGTCACAACACACTACTTAATAAAGAGTACTAGATCTTCTAGAGATCATTACATGGTATTCCATACAACAACTCAAGGATGAATACTTAATATTCTAAAGATGGTATTAAGGTATTATCTACCACAAACCCTGAATACCAAGTTAAGTATATAACTTAAGTAAAGAAACCCATAACTAAATATTGAAACACTTGCTTGCTATAGTTATTCCTACCATGGTATCATGGTAGTTCTTAAACATTAAATCTTATCACAAATAAGAGTAGAAAAGGAAGCCAAGCCAAGACCATCCAGCACATACCCTTAATAGGATATTAAGAGGTGACATATCTATTTAACCAAGTCCTAGTGTCAATTGATCATTGAAGGAAATATGCCTTGAGAGGCAATAATAAAGTTGTTATTATGTATTCCTTGTATATGATAGATGTTTATTTTGCATGCTATAATTCTATTGATAGGAAACGTCAATACATGTGTGTTTAATAAACAAAAAGGGTTCCTAGTTATGCCTCTCTTATAGACTAGCTTGTTGATTAACAAGATGATCAAGGTTTCCTGATCATGGACATTGGATGTTGTTAATAACAAGGTCACAACATTTGTGAAATGATGTGATGAACATTCATCCGAAGTATAGCATTACAATCAAGTCATTATGTTTATATTTCTATAACATCATACAAATTAGTCTTAGTCCTTAGACCATGAGATCATGTTAATTGCTAACACCGGAAGAGTATCTTGATAACATCAAACATCACACCGTAACAGGGTGACTATAAAGGTGGGTTCAGTGCTATGAAGGTGTTATGTTGAGGCTCATGGATCAAGAGTGGAATTTGTCAATCCCGATGATGGATAGATATACTCTGGGCCCTCTTGGTGATATCACATTAAGATAGCTTGCAAGCAAGTGATGTGATCACTAGAATGTTATATCACGGGAACGAGAAAAGAGTGCATGTCGGTAACAAGATCAAACTAGGTATTTAGATACCGATGATCGAATCTCGGACATGTATTATATCATGAGACAAAGGGATTAAATTACTAGCGTTAAAGGTTCTCACGATCACAGAAGTCATCGTTGAATGTACAGGAGTCAGTATGGATCTCTAGGTCCCGCTTCTGATTATTGATCTGAGAGGAGTCTCAATCATGTCTGCATTATTTGCGAACCATAGGGTGACACACTTAAGGGTTGTCGGACACCATTTAGGAGCACATATGTTTCAGACAAAAGGTTTCCAAAGCGCAGGAAATGTTTCGATAGAAACAGGAATTGTTTCGATAGAAACCGGGATTATTTCGGGTGAAGTTGCAGAAAGTGGTTCTGCATGTGATATTGAAATGTTGCAAGGGGTTTTATGTGAATGTTTGTTAATTAAAGTAATTAACAAAATTATGAATAAAATAAATAAAAGAGTTTTATTAATTGAGAGTGGCATTAAATTTGGTGGAAATTTAATGCATGTGAGTGGAACTTTGGGAGGAGCTTGAATTGATGTGAGTGGAGATTCCACCACATGAATGAGGAAGAGGAGGGGGCTCCCTCCTTGGCCGCCGGCCATGTGAGGGGAGGATCCCCCCCTCTCCTATAAAAGGCCCCCCTCTCCTTCCTCACAAAGCACACCTCCTCGTGAAGGATCCTCTCCCCCTTGAGATATTCCCCATGGTCTCAGATTAGCGAGATACATGTTCCCGGTGGCCTTGCATCTAGAAGGAGTTGCTGCTTCCGCTGATTCGCTAGAGCGAGGAAATGGAGGTTGTCCGGTAGCTTGAACGTGTGTGCGAGGACGGATGCATTGCTGATTTGCGGTGCTCGGACTTCCACACGATCTTGAGATCGGCAAGCGTACGACTACATCAACCACAAGTTCCTACTCGTTAAAAAAAATCGTTGTCTTCGAGGGTAAGTTCTCCATGGATGTATTTCCAACCATTGCTTTGTATGTAGTAGATAGATCTTGGCGTACAGTTCTCATCATAGGAATTTTTTTGTTTTCTATGCTGTGGACCCAATAGTGGTATCAGAGCCTGATCTATGCATAGGTGCTTTGCACGGGTAGTACACATATGTTTATATGTGGGCGATGATGATCATGTTATTGCATCTTCTATGTATTTTGGATATTGGTGGCATAGTGGGATGAAGCGGCCCAGACCAACCTTACATGTCACCGTACATGAGACCGGTTCCACGACTAACATGCAACTAGTTTTGCATAAGTGGCTAGCGGGTGTCTGTCTCTCCTACTATAGTCAATATCTGATTTACAACGAGTTGCTAATAACTTGGTTATCCTTGTTGTGGTTCATGTTCGTAGGTAAGACCGGTTCTATCTCCGAAATCCCTAAGCCACGTAAAACTTGCAATTGATAAATTAGAGGCGTCTAGTTTAGATCATTTCTAAGCTAGTGTCTTGATATGGTATTGTTGTAAGTAGATGTATGATAGATACTCTTACGACTCACTTAATGTTTAAGTTCCATAGACCTTGGCCTTACACACAAAGGAATGATAGAGATCATACCACGATGCAAATGATAGAGATCAAATGCATGGAACGTATCATCTCACTTCACACATTAGATGTTAGCATCTTATATTGCTAGTTTGGCACTTTTGGTAGCATTATAAGATGATCCCTCATTTAGGTATCAAGATAAAATGTGTTCTTCCTTAAGTATGCACCGTTTTGTGGATCGTGTTTTGAGGCATCACGTGATGATCGGGTGTTCTCGACTCTACGCTTTCATACAACGGGTGTAAGACAGTTTTACACACGCGAATACTAAGGTTCTTACTTGGTGAGCCTAGCATGTACAGACATGGCCTCGGAACACGGACCAAAAGGTTAAGCATGATTCATATAGTTGATATGATGCCCATATAGATGCTCGCCTTTGAAGCTACACCGACTCACGTGATGATCGGACTTGGTGTAGTGGATTTGGTTCATGTAATCACCAAAAGGACACGAGGGATGTCATTTTTGAGTGGGAGTTCATTAGTAATTTGGATTAGTTGACCTCAATCTATCATAAACTTTGTCTAAATATACTTTACAAATTCTGTTGTAGATGGCACCACCTGCTTTTAATTTCAATGTGTTCATGGAGAACGAGAAGCTTGCTGCGAATGGTAGCAACTTCACCAACTGGGCTATGAATTTGAGGATTCTCCTCACTGCTGCACAAAAGCAATATGTGCTAGAGGCGCCGCTAGGCCCCCCACCAGCTCTTGATGCCCCTGACGAGGAAAAGAACGTCTATATAACTCGTTAGGAGGACCACAACTTAGTTCATTGCAGCATACTGTATGGGCTAGAGCGAGAACCTCGAAAGCGTTTCGAAAATGGCAATGCCTTTGATACCATGGGAGAATTGAAAATGATTTTTGATACCCATGCTGCCGAAGAGAGTTATAATGCTTCTAAAAAGTTCTTTAGCTGCATGATGGAGGAGAACAGCTCCGTTAGTGAGCACGTACTCAAAATGTCTGGGACGCCGATAAGCTTGTGTCCTTGGGAATAACGATTCCCATTGACTTGGGCATACATCGTGTTCTCTAATCTCTGCCACCTAGCTACAAGAGCTTCGTGATGAACTATAATATGCAGGGCATGAAGAAGTCTCTTCCCGAGCTTCTGTCAATGCTTAAGACTGCAGAAGTGGAGATTAGGAAAGAACATCAAGTGTTGATGATCAATAAGACCACCGGTTTCAAGAAGGACAAGAAATGCAAGCAGAAGGGAAAGAAGGGCGGAAAATCTGTTGCCGCACATGAAAAGAAACCCTGAGCTGGCCCTAAGTCTGACACCGAGTGTTACTATTGCAAGGGGACTGGCCATTGGAAGCGCAACTGCCCCAAGTATTTGGCAGACAAGAAGGCCGACAAGGTAAACAAAGGTATATGTGATATACATGTTATTGATGTGTACTTGACTAGTACTCGCAGTAGCACCTGGGTATTTGATACGCGATCGGTTGCTAATATATGTAACTCGGTTCAGGGGCTGCGGAACAAGCGACAACTAGCAAGGGATGAGGTCACGATGCGGGTCGGGAATGGATCAAGAGTTGATGTGATCATCGTCGGAACGCTGCCTCTCCATATGCCGTCGGGATTAGTTATAAACCTGAATAATTATTATTTGGTGCCTGCACTGAGCATGAACATTGTATATGGATCGTGTTTGATGCAAAGTGGTTATTCGTTTAAGTCTGAAAACAATGGTTGTTCGATTTATATGAATAATATCTTTTATGGTCATGCACCTGTGTTGAATGGTGTATTTCTGTTTGATCTCGATAGTAGTATTACGCATATTCATAATGTTGATGCTAAAAGGATTAAACTTGATAATGATATATCTACATATATGTGGCACTACCATCTAGGTCATATTGGCGTTAAACGCATGAAGAAACTCCATTTTGATGGACTTTTGGAATCACTTGATTTTGAATCATTTGATACATGTGAGCCATGCCTTATGGGCAAGATGACTAGAACGCCGTTTTCTGGTTCAATGGAACGGGCGAAAGATTTATTGTAAATTATACATACTAATGTGTGTGGACTAATGAGTGTGTCGGCGCGAGCTGGATATCGTTATTTTGTTACTTTCACGGATGATTTGAGTAGATACGGGTATATCTATTTAATGAAACATAAGTATGCAACCTTTGAAAAGTTCAAAGAATTTCAGAATGAAGTGGAAAATCATCGTAACAGAAAGATCAAATTTCTGCGGTCCGACCATGGAGGAGAGTATCTTAGTTACGAGTTTAGCACACATATGAAAGACTATGGAATAGTTTCACAACTCACTCCTACCAGAACACCATAACGTAATGGTGTGTCGGAACGTCGTAATCGTACTTTATTGGATATGGTTCGATCTATGATGTCTCTGACTGACTTGCCACTATCATTTTGGGGTTATGCACTGGAAACCGCTGCATTCACTTTAAATAGGGCACCATCTAAATCCGTTGAAAAGACACCGTATGAATTATGGTTTATAAACAAACCTAAGCTGTCATTTCTTAAAGTTTGGGGATGCGATGTTTATGTGAAGAAACTTCAACCGGATAAACTCGAACCCAAAGCTGAAAAATGCGTCTTCATAGGATACCCTAAGGAAACGATTGGGTATACCTTCTATCACAGATCCGAGGGCAAGGTTTTTGTTGCCAAGAATGGATCCTTTCTTGAGAAGGAGTTTCTAGCGAAAGTGTGAGTAGTCGGAAGGTAGAACTCGGAGAGGTTATTGAACCTTCTCTTCATGAAATGGTAGGTAGCGCAGCACCAGAAGTTGTTTTGGAGTTGACTTCACCTAATGAAGAGATAGCTAATGATATTGATCATGAAACTCCGAAAGAGGACACTACCGAACCTCGCAGGTCAAGCAGGACACGTGCAGCTCCTGAACTGTACGGCAATCATGTTATGAATTTCATGATTGATGAAATAGATGACCCTGTAACGTATGAAGAAGTGATGATGAGCCCTGATTCCAACAGATGGCTAGAAGCCATGAAATCCGAGATGGAATCCATGTACAAAAACCAGGTTTGGACCTTGGTAGACTTACCTCACGATCGAAAGGCCGTTGAGAATAAATGGATTTTCAAAAGAAAAACTGATGCTGATGGTAATGTGACCATCTATAAGGCTCGACTTGTCTCAAAGGGGTTTCGACAAATTCAAGGAGTTGACTACGATGAGACATTCTCTCCCGTAGCGATGCTTAAGTCGGTTAGGATTATGTTAGCAATTGCTGCATATTTCGATTATGAAATACGGCAGATGGATGTCAAAACTGCGTTCCTCAATGGTAATATTGAAGAAGAGTTGTATATGATACAACCTAAGGGTTTTGTCGATCCTAAGGATGCTGATAAGGTATGCAAGCTTCAGCGATCCATCTATGGACTGAAACAAGCATCCCAGAGTTGGAATCTCCGCTTTGATGAGGTGATCAAAGAGTTTGGATTTGTCCAAACTTATGGAGAGGCTTGTATTTACAAGAAAGTGAGTGGGAGCAATGTGGCATTTCTAATATTATATGTGGATGACATATTATTGATTGGAAATGACATAGATCTTTTAAAGAGTGTTAAAAGTTATCTTAACAACAAATTTTCGATGAAGGACCTTGGTGAAGCTTCATATATATTAGGCATTAAAATCTATAGAGATAGATCAAGGCGCCTAATTGGGCTATCGCAGAGTACATACCTTGATAAGATATTAAAGAAGTTTAATATGGAAGTAAGTATGAAGGGGTTCTTACCTATGTTGCAAGGCAAGACATTGAGTAAGATTCAAAGTCCGGCTACGGCGGAAGAAAGAGAGATAATGGATAAGATCCCCTATGCCTCAGCCATATGGTCTATAATGTACGCCATGCTATGTACAAGACCGGATGTGGCACATGCTATTAGTTTGACTAGTAGGTACCAATCTGATCTAGGTTCGGAACACTAGATAGCGGACAAGAATATCCTTAAGTACTTGAGAAGAACTAAGGATATGTTTCTTGTATACGGAGGTGAAGAAGAGCTAGTCGCTAAGTGTTATGTCGATGCTAGCTTTGACACTGATCCGGATGACTCTAAGTCTCAATCCGGATACGTATTTCTCTTGAACGGAGCAACAGTTAGTTGGAGGAGCTCCAAACAACCTGTGGTGGCTAGATCAACGACGGAGGCAGAATATGTTGCTCCTTCAGAAGCGGCGCAGGAAGCGGTTTGGATGAAGGAGTTCATAACAGAACTAGGTGTGGTTCCTAGTGTGTTGGACCCAATGGTGATCTATTGTGACAATAATGGAGCCATAGCCAATGCCAAGTCACCAAGGTCTCACAAGAATTCCAAGCATATTAAGCGCCGGTTTCACTCCATCCGCGAGCATGTCGAGGATGGAGATATAAAAATTTGTAAAGTGCAGACGGACCTGAATGTACCAGATCCATTGACTAAAATTCTCCCAAGGGAAAAACATGATCAACACCAGAACTCCATGGGTATTAGATTTATCACTATGTAAACTAGATTATTGTCTCTAGTGCAAGTGGGAGACTGAAGGAAATATGCCCTGAGAGGCAATAATAAAGTTGTTATTATGTATTCCTTATATATGGTAGATGTTTATTTTTCATGCTATAATTGTATTGATAGGAAACGTTAATACACGTGTGTTTAATAAACAAAAAGG
The DNA here is from genome assembly GCA_916181665.1 of Avena sativa. Taxonomy (NCBI): domain Eukaryota; kingdom Viridiplantae; phylum Streptophyta; class Magnoliopsida; order Poales; family Poaceae; genus Avena; species Avena sativa. The sequence goes on along the minus strand of OV702288.1, from coordinate 453,916,112 downwards.
GTTCCTAGTAATGCCTCTCTTATAGACTAGCTTGTTGATTAACAAGATGATCAATGTTTCTTGATCATGGACATTGGATGTTGTTAATAACAAGGTCGCAACATTTGTGAAATGATGTGATGAACATTCATCCGAAGTATAGCATTACGATCAAGTCATTATGTTTATATTTATATAACATCATACGAAGTAGTCTTAGTCCTTAGACCATGAGATCATGTTAATTGCTAACACCGAAAGAGTATCTTGATAACATCAAACGTCACACCGTAACAGGGTGACTATAAAGGTGGGTTCAATGCTATGAAGATGTTATGTTGACGCGCATGGATCAAGAGTGGAATTTGTCAATCCCGATGATGGATAGATATACTTTGGGCCCTCTCGGTGATATCACATTAAGATAGCTTGCAAGCAAGTGATGTGATCACTAGAATGTTATATCACGGGAACGAGAAAAGAGTGCATGTCGGTAACGAGATCAAACTAGGTATTTAGATACCGATGATCGAATCTCGGACATGTATTATATCATGAGACAAAGGGATTAAATTACTAGCGTTAAAGGTTCTTACGATCACAGAAGTCATCGTTGAATGTGTAGGAGTCAGTATGGATCTCCAGGTCTCGCTTCTGATTATTGATCTGAGAGGAGTCTCAATCATGTCTGCATTATTCGCGAACCGTAGGGTGACAGACTTAAGGGTTGCCGGACACCATTTAGGAGCACATATGTTTCATACAAAAGGTTTGCAAAGCGCAGGAAATGTTTCGATAGAAACAGGAATTGTTTCGATAGAAACCAGAATTGTTTCGGGTGAAATTGCAGAAAGTGGTTCTGCATGTGATATCGAAATGTTGCAAGGGGTTTTATGTGAATGTTTGTTAATTAAAGTAATTAACAAAATTCTGAATAAAATAAATAAAAGAGTTTTATTAATTGAGAGTGGCATTAAATTTGGTGGAAATTTAATGCATGTGAGTGGAACTTTGGGTGGAGCTTGAATTGATGTGAGTGGAGCTTCCACCACATGAATGAGGAAGAGGAGGGGACTCCCTCCTTGGCCACCGGCCATGGGAGGGGAGGAGCCCCCCTCTCCTATAAAAGGCCCCCTCTCCTCCCTCACAAAGCACACCTCCTCATGAAGGATCTCTCTCCCCCTCTAGATATTCCCCATGGTCTCGGATTAGCGAGATACATGTTCCCGGTGGCCTTGCGTCTGGAAGGAGTTGCTGCTTCCGCTGATTTGCTGGAGCGAGGAGGTGGAGGTTGTCCGGTAGCTTGAACGTGTATGCGTGGATGGGTGCGCTGCTGATTTGTGGCGCTCGGACTTCCACACGATGTTGAGATCGGCAAGCATACGACTACATCAACCACGAGTTCCTACTCGTTAACAAAACTCGTTGTCTTCGAGCGTAAGTTCTCCCTGAATGTATGTCCACCCGTTGCTCTGTATCTAGTAAATATATCTTGGCGTATAGTTCTCATCGTAGGAATTTTTTTGTTTTCTATGCTGCGGACCCAACAATCATCACTGTAGAGTTATCAACTCTTAACCTAGAACTTATTGACTCTTAGCTTTGACCTATTGTATTGACCTTCCAAAGACTTTAAGTTAATTAATGAGAGGAAGGAACTAGTTTTGGTAGGATGTGCCATCATCAATGGTATGAGATCCTTAGTGGTGATTAAACCATTTGATGTTGGAGGAGTTAACTCACTCATGAGTTAACTATAAGAAGTATCTACACCCAGGAAATAACTGGTGCCTGAGGAGCCATGAGAAAGCTAGTAGTGTTAGAGTATCAAATAATAATCTTGTTAAGCTAAGTGGGTATAAATTTAGAGTAAGCTTGCTTAACAAGAAAATCCTATAGAGAAACTAGTACAAGCCTACTACTTAATTGATGATAGATCTTGATCAGATAATTAGAAGCCTAAGCTTAGCATGATCAAATGATGATGGTCATTATTCTCAAGTCATTTGAGAATGGATGACCAGCTGATGTAGAAGACTTGTGAGTTTACCAAATTAGGCAAAACCTGAGTAAGCTGAATCATCTAGCTTGATTATGAGAGGTCAAGCTAGAGTTTGAGGAAGTGTATAATAGTAGTATTATGGAGTAGTTGGAGGCAAGGTAGTTTAACCAAGTTAATACAAAAACAACTTGTATTATGGAGAGTAGTACCATACCTATTCTAGAGGATTGATATCCCTTGTTATATATAGTGAGGATTGTAGTCTTGCAACCCTTGGTAGAAGTTGCAAGATGGAAATTAAAGGAATTAATGGATGGAGTTAGTAATAGCTGCATTGATGGATTTATCAAGGGTATTTTAGAAATGGAAATCATATGTACTAGGAGAAGAATAAAGGAGTAATGTTTAAGTGGCATGACCATGTCATCATATGCTGATGGGTATGGTAGAGCCATATAACTAGTTGATTTAGGCAGAAGAGATTTTAGTGAAGTAGAGGAGAGATTTAAATAGAGTATATTTAGGAAAGGAATTCCTTATCTAAAGATAATCTTAGTAAGGTATTAAGGCAGGAGTGCTTGAGAAACCTTTAACCAACAGTATATTAAGCCATGACAGGACCATGTCTACCTCTTTGTCCAAAACCCAGAGTTAAGTTAGTAGTTAAGCTAATTCCTATTTTTAGGTAGCCAATGGATAGTATCTCTTAGTCAAAGGAAATGTCTAAGAGAAAAGTAGAATACCAGTTAAGAGTGTATTGATGGAGGCCTTGTCCACGTTATTGTCTTAAACCTTAATAGAAACCTAGACTCATGGAGTCATCAAGAACACATTAGGAAGGTACTATCCATAGCTCACTCTAAGTTGAGGTATCACCTTGGTCACAAAACCTGATGGAAATATGTCTTAGCCTTAATATTCATCCATATCTATAATTGAATATGAGTTATTAAATCCTCTCAAAACCCATATACCTACATTTGAATAAACATGAGCATTTCTCCACCAGTGATTGTTATTGATTCATAATGACCTAACCAAGATTGCTCTATGGTAATACTAAACACTACAAATCAAGTAGAATTGGATTTGGGATAAACCACCAAATATAGAGAACCTTGAAATTCAAATCACCACTTTATGAACCACAAGGTTTACTACCTTATAATAAATATATATACCATTCTTTTGTGAGACTAACTATGAATAGAGTTCTCTATATATCATTCACCATTTTAAATCCTTACCATTATAAATATTTAGTGAAAACATAATCATTTTTGTGAGAAATATTATTAAAAGAAGCAAATCCCTAAAACCTTAGTTGATAATTACTTTACTAAATAACAAAACCCTTCATATAATTATACATTTAGTAAACACAGCCAATAATGTAGAAACAATTGACTATAATTAACCTTCATAAATTCTCCATGTCTTACAAAATTCTAGATAATTTAAACCGTGAAGAAATTCATATTTGAGATAAATCTGTAAAATGACAGAAATCAGAAAATAGAAAAAAAGGAAATAACAGAGTCTAGTGTTGGCCCGAAGGCCCATTCCCTATCTTCTATTCGTCGCCCAGCGCCATAGCAGCCTTCATCTCGGTCGCTCTACAGCAGCCTAGTAGCGGCCCAGCTCAAATACTATTTCAGACACGGCGTCGTCTTCATATCCATCACAAGATCGAGCGAAAGCAGCTCGCTGGAGGCCACATCACTATCGCACGTGCCAAGATTTGTGCCGCTGTCATCAGAGACGGGATAAGAATTCCAGCGCGACATCCTTCCATCCTCATCCTCCATTTCCCCATCGCTCGTTCGCTCTTTTCCTCTCTCTACCTCACAGGGCTAAAACCCTAGCTTCGGGCTACCGTCGATTCCCACCGTTCCTAACGTCCTCTCACACATCTGAGGCCACTGCTAGAATCGTCGTGCTTTCTTGGTTCTCCTCGTAGAAGGAATCAACAACGCGCAACCGTAATCAAGCACCGCGACCTCGTCTTCATCAGCTCCGATGAGATTTGCCGCTCTCCATACCAGCGCCTCCGGCCACGTACACCTCTTCCGATGACGCGAGCATCATCAGGGTGAGTTTCTCAACCCCCTGGCCCTCTCCACCCTCTATCACTTCCACTCAATCGATCCCATCATGAGCACCTGCCACCGCCGCCGTTGGCTGTCATCGTGACCACTATTCTGGTAGCCATTTCGGGGCGGCGCCGCTACTAATAGTTCCCCTGCATGCGCTTCTTCGTATGGTGTAAACCACGGTTGTTGATTCGCGCTAAACTGCCGCTGCTGTCTGCCGTCTGATCGTCACCGGCGGGGTGATGTCACCACGACGTCAGACCCGCGTCACACCCCTGCCACGTCGTGAGTTTGACTAGTCCGCGCTTAGGTGGTATCCAACGTAGCATAGGCCTACTCGTCAGTGGCTGTAGGTTAGGTGTGGGTGCGGTGTAAAAAGAATTAGAGTGGAGCTAACGTCAGCAGTGATGCAATAAATCAATTATTAGTCATTTAAATAAATCCAGAAAATATATAAATCTTGTTAAATCAATATCTTTTGTTTTATAATTCGGAAAAATCCATATAATATATAAAAATGTTTAGAAAAATAGACTCTACAATACAAACCTATAATCCTATTTTATTTTTCAACTTAAATAAAATAATAATTATTATTTTTAAATATCATTTTAAGGATAAATATTAAATAAGTCTATACTATTATTTAAATTCTAAAAATAAGTATAATATATAAAAATTCTTAGAAAAACAAAATATACTTTTATAAACTTATTTTCTACATTTTTGTGATACTGAACACAATATTTACTTTTTATTTAGTATTTATAAAGTGATAAAACTTATAAAATCATATCTTATTATTTAAAAATCACAAAAATACTTATAATATACCAAAATGATCACAAAAATAAAAACTACACATTAAAAATATCCTCTTACACATTTGAAGTCAAATAAAGGTAAAATTTTAATAAGTCTTGATTAAAACTATTTTCTAATATCTTAATGGATTAAAAATACAAAAATCTGTACTTGCCTTTAGCATTATTTGTTTAAAGTGTAAAAGTGTAAAAACAAGTTCAATTGATATTTAAGTGAAGTCGAGATAGATCTAACCATTTTAAGTTGTACCTACTAAAACTACCATTTAAAAATTAAGTAAATCTTACTCTCCAAAAAATATTTTATCAATTAAAAAATGATCAAGATTTGAGTACTAATTCGTTTACAAGTTTGGGAATCCACTTTAAAAGCTAAACAAAGTTTTTAAGTATTTAACATGATGCCATTCCCATGTTTATAGAAATAAGTATTAATTCTATAATAAGTAAGTGATTCTATCCACTTATAAAAATGAAGAGAACACCAATTCCATTAAGGAAATACTACTTGTATTCTACCTTTAGGAATAATTAAGAAGCGAACCACATGTAAAAAGATGCCTTATTCAGAATGTATAAGTCTCCACTTACTAGGGGAATAGCTATTCAAAGAATGCGAATTAATTTCTTCTTTGATACTCATAACCAGGAAGAAGATCTTAAAATGTTAGCTTTAAGTTTAACTGCTTTTACTTTGTAAAGAAATATTTTCCTCAAAAGTTATTCTTTTAAGAAACACTAAAGAAATCCTGAAGCATTTCTATAAGAACTTTAATTGTTTAATAATCTTGCTAAAGAAATATTTTAGATACCATGCTCAATTGAGTGATTCACTATTGTATGCTACTTATTGTACTTGCATGTTATTTCACACACACTCACAAGCCTTAATAAGAAGCACAAGTGTGAAACTGGTATAAAAGTGCAACACGTTCCTAAGAACTCATCACAAACTCCAAACCCTAGATCAGATACAATTATTCCGGGGATTCACATTTATCAAACTACATTACATTACTTATGCATAATTGCATCTTGCTTCTTTAAACATTAGTCCTTACCGGACCAATGATGCTGTTTACAGAATTTGGATCTTCTAGTATCTTGAAGACCGTGAGTGCATAATCTTGCAATCACAAAAGGCAAGTTCACACTTGCTCATGTCGTTTGGTTGTTTTCTATCAAATGCTTGTAACTCAAATGTTGTCATCACCTGCATTTCAAAAAGTCAGAAAACACTATTTTCATAATAATATGATTATGGAATATTTACCAAATGTTAATAATCTATTGATACAATTCTGATGGTAAAGAAACATAATATCTAGGACTTAACAACCAATGTCGCCAGTGATTCTAGCGCCATATATTACGCGTTAACCATGAGATCTAGAATGGGACGGAGAAGTTAGCTGGATCTTCTTCCTTTCGCATGGATGGATGACCTGATCATGAGGCTGAGGATTTCTCGTGGAGAAACCTAGCACATGGGTGGAACCCCTTAGTTTCCCGTGATTTTGGTGTCTATATTATCTTGAGAGGCTGCCAGTGGTTTAGCTAGAACTTTAAGGGAGCTTGCTAGGGCATAACCGTCTCATAGAGTGTTCAGGTCCCTACCTGAGTTATAGCCGGTCCTATAAGGGGCTTGACAGAGGTGGGGCATGTCCTAGAGGATCATGTCTTCATGCGAGGTCGCGGAGAAGGGAAGTGATTGGCTTGGATCTTAGTTTGGGCCTCATACCAAGGAAGTGTGAACGAGCGTATAACTCAGATGTGCAACAAAGCTATGGTCTCTCATGGGTAAAGCAATGATACATTGCAAATGTATCTATTATTTTTGATGTTCCATGCTTGGTTTTCTCTACTTTCTTGTGTTTTGTTCCAACTTTGGAGTACTTTTCATATGATTTCTTGGACTAATCTATTAACAAGATGCCATAGTGCCAGTTGCCTGTTTTCTGTTGTTTTTGGTTCCAGGAAAGTAAGAAAATGAATATTCTCGGAATTGGACCAGACAAAAGCCAAGGTTGTTATTTTTCGGAAGACTCATGGAGCCAGAAGGAGAGTCGGAGAGGGGCCACAGGGTGGCCACATCCTCCTTGGCGTGGGCAACCCTAGGCCACGCCAGGGCATGGTGTGGGCCCCCTAGCCGGCCACCGACCTTGCCCCTTCGCCTATATATTCCTCCTGATACAGAAACCCTAGATCGTCAATCAGAAATCCACGAAAAGTTCCGCAGCACCGCCAACACCGATAGGGAGATTCGGGGGACAAAAATTCTTTGTTCCGGCACCCTGCCGGGACGATGAAGTGCCCCCGGAGCCATCTCCATCGATCTCCACCACCATCTCCATCACCGTTGCTGATTCCCATGATGATGAGAGAGTAGTTCTTCCTCGAGGCTAAGGGTTCTACCGGTAGCTATGTGTTCATATCTCTCTCTATGCATGATCTTATTGAGATCATGAGCTTGTAATCTATAGATCTACCTTGCTACTCAAGTGCTTTAAAGATCTCTGCTCTCCCCATGTGTGTGAAGTTGTCAGTGTGAACACCATGGTGGCACTTAGGCTAGAGATTACAATGACTTGTTATGAGTTATATTTGGAGTTGGATGTCTTTATGAAATTGTGGTGTTTGTTGGAACCATCTAGTGCTCAAGGTGACAGTGTGGGGTTTTCTAGATGGGAAAGGCTTACTTTGAGGTGTGCTGTTATAGCCCTACCATGGATTAGAGTGTCCAACCGGAGAGTAGTTCAGCGTAGTATCATGAAGATAATATATTTGTATGAGAGTGTTCACTAGTGAAAGTATGATCCCTAGCCCTTGTTTCTTAGCATTGAAACACCGTTTGCAACTAGATCTGTTACATGTTTGCTTGCTGTTATCTTTATTTCAGTTTTACTTTAGTCTTTTCCCACGTCAATCACACGCCAGCAAGCTATTTTCTGGCACTGTTACCACTTATAATTATCTATACCACTTGTATTTCACTATCTCTTCACCGAACTAGTGCACCTATACACCTGACAAGTGTATTGGGTGTGTTGGGGACACAAGAGACACACCTTTGACCACTTCCTCCCTGAGTTCGATAAACCTTGGGTGATTCACTTAAGGGAAAACTTGGTGCTGTTCTACAAACCTCTGCACTTGGAGGCCCAACAACTGTCTACAAGAATAAAAGTGCTTAGACATCAAGCTATTTTCTAGCACCGTTGCCAGGGAGGTAAGGTAAAAGGTATTCACATCCTCCGGTGTGAGTGCTCGAAGTAATTTCCTTTAGATTCTGCAATTTTGTATTTTTGTTTCTTGTTTTTATTTTCACTAGTTAGGCTTAATGGAAAACAACAACAAAATTAGAGAGCTTTATAGTATTTATCTTGAGTTAGGACATGAAGTGTTTGAAGAGAAAATTAAAAAACCTATGGAACTTTATTTGCATGCTAATAACAATGTTGTTAGTATGAATTCTTTGAACACCATTATTGCTAATGCTATGGAAAATTCTAAGCTTGTGGAAGCTAATTTTTATGAAAATGATCTTTTTAGTTCCCCAACTTTGGAAGATAGCTATTCTTTTGCTTATGATGATACCAAACCTCCAATATATGATGATTACAATGATGAATATGATATTTTCAGTCCACCTACTATTGAGGAGGAAATTAATTATGATTACAATATGCCTCCTATATTTGATGATTATGGTGATGAGAATAATAATGATAGCTATTTTGTTGAATTTGCTCCCACTATAATTAATAAGAATGACTATGTTTATGTGGAGAGTATTAATTCTTTTATGCATGTGGCTCATGATAAGAATGTTTTATGTGATAGTTATATTCTTAATTTTATACATGATGCTACTGAAAGTTATTATGAGAGAGGGAAACATGGTCTTATGCATCTCAACAATATTAAGTTTCCCCTCTTTATGTTGAAAGTCTTGAAGTTGCACTTGTTTTGCTTTACTATGCTTGTTGCTTTGTGCTTTCATGACTTGTTTCTTTTCAATATTCCTATGCATAGGAAGTGGGTTAGACTTAAATGTGCTTTGAATTTGCTTCTTGATGCTCTCTTTTACTTCAATTCATATTTCTTATGTGAGCATCCTCCCAAACTATCATGCCTAACTTAAAGGTGTTAAAGAAAAGTACTTATTGGGAGATAACCCAAAAGTTTTAGATGAGTCTTGGAAGTTATGACTTCAGTAATAACCACTCCTCATCCTTTTTATTTGCTTTTTGTACCAAGAGTAACCTCTAATGAGAGAGAAGTAATGATTGGGAAATTTGCTGTCCTGAAACAGATTTCTGTGTTTCACCGTAAATATTCGTGTAAAATCTGTGTACGTCCTTTTGAGGCGTGAATTTTTGTGCTTTTGCCCCAGGTTGTTATATAACTTTCATTAGTTCAACACTTTTCGATTTGAGCAACATAAGGTCTTCGAAAAAATTCGTCTTTACCTGCTGGTCTGTTTTGACAGATTTCTGCCATTATTTGCATTTGCTTCTTGTTGGTTCCTTTTTGAGTTCTTTTGGGGAATTGAGATTTTTGAGGGAAGTGCTACAGTATCTAGTGTTTTAATGGAAGTTTTATTGGTGTTAGAACTGAACCTAAAGACTTATTATCTTGAGTGCACTAATGTTACTAATAAAGATTGTGTGAAGTTTTGTATGAAGGAAAAATTTCAGGTGTATGGAAGGAATGAGTAATGAGATGAAGGATGAACTAAAGCTCAAGCTTGGGGATGCCACACGTGTCACCCCAAGAAATATCCAAGAAGTACAAGCATCAAAGATTGGGGATGCCCAAGGCATCCCCTTCTTCATCAATAAAAATCCCAGGTTTCTTCCAAACGCTTTATTTTTATTGTTTCATGCACAGTTGTGTTGTTCTTGGAGCATCTTATTTTTTGTTTTTCGTCTTGTTTTTTGTTTGTGGTTTGCTTAGTTTTCTAAATAAATTGGTTGGACCCCCTCTTTCATACATGGGTTTTCAAATAGTTTGGTTTGGTTTGGAAAAAGAGTAGGAAAGTTCATGCTTAAGTGGTAAAGAGAGCTTGTTTTTGACTGTGGCCTATGCTTTGTCATGCCATGCTCGATATTGTTTTTGCTTTATGCTTATTATTCTTTGCTGTAACATGACTTGTTATAAACAATTGAGATTGCTTAATGTGCCTTTGAAGAATCATGCGTTGTTTTAGCATATTAAAGCATAGTATAGTGGTATTCTCCTTTGATGATTTATTTGGGTTGACTTGGCGCATGCTCACACCATGTTATGACTATCTCAAGTCACCATAGCCTTTATGATCCTTTAGTTTTCAACTTGTAGTATCACTTTATGCTTTGATCAATGATGTTTTGTCGCTCTGCATGATTATGGTCATTATTGCTCTCTTAGTTTGTCGCTCCCAGTCTTTTGCTAGCCTCCACAACCAGGTATGAGTTCCACTCATGCATCCAACTCCCTGAACCAAGTTATTCCAAAGAGTCCACCATACCTACCTACTAGCTTATGCTATTCCAAGTATATTCATGTTTTCGTTTACCTTCGAAATTAAACTTGTTATGAGAAAACTAGTGATTAAAGCTCTCACGAACTTGATGGCACACTTTACTTTTTTTGCCCTTAATAAACTTGAACCATTTTGTCGTCTATGTTGTATATACTTGCACTTATATCTTGGGGATTAGCAGACCATGCTGTCATGGGGAACGCTTTCAACATTACACAGATACTTTGTACCTAGTTGATATCATTCTCTTTTGTCTATGGATGTCGTCGGTGTGAAATGAAAGGCGAGCTTGTAAGTCCATGGAGTTATATATATATGTGTTAGAGAAACACCTGGGCTGCTGGTCTAATCCATGCTAACATGGTGGAAACCTGCAACGTAACCATAATGAGCTGTCTATGAAGCATTCTTCTTATAAAAAAGAGTCCTATATTGAGAAAAAAAGAGAAAAAGAAAAAAAGAAAAAAAAAGAGATTATGAAAAGAGGAAAGAGAGAAAAAAGCACCATATTCCCATGGTAAATAAGAAGATTGCTGAGATGCTCGTTGTCTGCTTGCCTTGTCATTTTGATATGGGGATTCTTCCGTATCATCGGGCAAGGGGTACCCCGTTGGCGGTTCTCTATGATACACATGTACTTACGATGACAAGAACTTACCGGTGACTAAACTTGAGTAGCATGAGGAGCGGCCCTAGTATTCAAGGGACATGAGATTTCCAATTTATACTTTGTCAAGCATATACTCCATAGTTTGTTCACTTTAACCTTAATCACTTCAAGATCCTTATGATAGGGGCAATGAGAGCTGAAAGCTATAAGTACCATAATTTTTGTAAGCTCTTTATGAAACTTGAATCTCTGCTTCCTTCTATGAAGTCCTTTCTTTTACTTTTATGTTGAGTCTCCACCTTCTATCTTTATGCACCTACTTTGAGTGCATAGTGGCCATTCTTAGTTCTATGTGCATTGTCCCAAGACTAGTTGATTGATGCATAACTTGATATTGCTTGTTTTAAACTATTTGTATCTTGTCACTCTTATGAACTTTGAAGGTGTCCTATGCATTTATATTTGCTACTCTATGAGGGACAAGCTGAATACTATTATGCTATGTTTTGTTTATGTGAAACAATCAAATGTCTTGCAAATCATTGTTATTCATGAATCTTTTGTTTGTGCCTTTTCATGTTACAACATAGTTGCTTTATCTTATTGCTAGAACTTTGTCTTTCATGTTTTGATTGAAGTACTATGATCCTAGCTATCAATGTTTTACAGATACTTTGATCAAGTTTATGATGGTGCATGTCACCTCAAAAATTATTCTTTCTTTTTATCACTTACCTACTCGAGGACGAGTAGGAGTTAAGCTTGGGGATGTTGATACATTGCAAATGTATCTATTATTTTTGATGTTCCATGCTTGGTTTTATCTACTTTCTTGTGTTTTGTTCCAACATTGGAGTACTTTTCATTTGATTTCTTGGACTAACCTATTAACAAGATGCCACAGTGCCAGTTGCATGTTTTCTGCTGTTTTTGGTTCCACGAAAGTCAAAAAATGAATATTCTCGGAATTGGACTGGACAAAAGGCAAAGTTGTTATTTTCCCAGAAGACTCATGGTGCTAGAAGGAGAGTCGGAGAGGGGCCACAGGGTGGCCACCACTCCCTTGGCGCAGGCAACCCTAGGCCGCGCCAGGGCATGGTGTGGGCCCCCTGGCCGGCCACCGACCATGCCCCTTCGCCTATATATTCCTCCCGATACAGTAACCCTAGATCGTTAATCAGAAATCCACGAAAATTTCCGCAGCGCCGCTGCCACCGAAGGGGAGATTCGGGGGACAGAAAGTCTCTGTTCCGGCACCCTGCCAGGACAGGGAAGTGCCCCCGGAGCCATCTCCATTGATCTCCACCACCATCTCCATCACCGTTGCTGATTCCCATGATGATGAGGGAGTAGTTCTTCCTCGAGGCTAAGGGTTCTACCAGTAGCTATGTGTTCATCTCTCTCTCTATGCATGATCTTATTGAGATCATGAGCTTGTAATCTATAGATCTACCTTGCTACTCAAGTGCTTTAATAGATCTCTGCTCTGCCCCCTGTGTGTGAAGTTGACAGTGTGCACACCATGGTGGCAGTTAGGCTAGAGATTACAATGACTTGTTATGAGTTATATTTGGAGTTGGATGTCTTAATGAAATTGTGTTGTTTGTTGGAACCATATAGTGCTCAAGGTGACAGTGTGGGGTTTTCTAGATGGGAAAGGCTTACTTTTAGGTGTGCTGTTATAACCCTACCATGGATTAGAGTGTCCAACCGGAGAGTAGTTCAGCGTAGTATCATGAAGATAATATATTTGTATGAGAGTGTTCACTAGTGAAAGTATGATCCCTAGGCCTTGTTTCTAAGCATTGAAACACCATTTGCAACAAGATCTGTTACATGTTTGCTTGATGCTATCTTTATTTCTGTTTTACTTTAGTATTTTCCCACGTTAATCACACGCCAGCAAGCTATTTTCTGGCACCGTTACCACTTATAATTATCTATACCACTTGTATTTCACTATCTCTTCGCCGAACTAGTGCACCTATACACCTGACAAGTGTATTGAGTGTGTTGGGGACACAAGAGACTTCTTTTATCTTGATTGCAGGGTTGCTTGAGAGGGAATACCTTTGACCACTTCCTCGCTGAGTTTGATAAACCTTGGGTGATCCACTTAAGGGAAAACTTGCTGCTGTTCTACAAACCTCTGCACTTGGAGGCCCAACAACTGTCTACAAGAATAGAAGTGCGTAGACATCAAGCAACACACCTCTGTAGAGTGTAATAATTGTGACATGTTACTCCCTGTTCCAGGAAGGAGCTAGGAACGCGAGAGGAAAGGAACTCCACGAAAGTTCTGGTCAACCTGTGAAGGCTATCGGACATAGTTTTCGGAATAAAAGCGACCTTTAAAGAAATATTTACGAAAACCTTTGGCCTGTGGCTGTAGAGATAGTGCATCATACACTCCTTTTTAGTGAACTTGCTGAGTACGCTCGTACTCAACCGTACCTTCTTAACCCTTTCTAGGTTCTAAGCCGTTGAAGATGATGTCAACATCAATTTCTGCTCAAGAAACCATGATCGGCAGCTCAAGTCCTTCAATAAAGTCAATGAAGTCAACATATACATCAACTGAAGCAAAGGCGAAGATCTTGATTAGATAGGAGTAGATACTCTAGCCATAACACCTACTTCTATAGAGCGTTGCACTAGCAGAAATTGCAAGCCCGGTAGTTTAGATACTAGTGTTATTGGCTAGATAGTTCTAACTTATTATTTCTGGTTCTTCTTTGTAAGAAGATTATTTCTCTCTCTTTAACCTAGAGTGTTCTCTAGATATTTTGTAAAGAGTTGAGTTGTAATCTATAGTCATGTCTTGGACTTGAGCGGTGTTTCATTGGTGTTATGTCAATGACTATAGTGTACTACATCATGAAGTGGGATGCTGGGTCACTGCACACTAGTTGTGGTTAATGAAAAGAACACACATGCAATGACACTGGTGGATCCATGTGTCTTGTGAAAAGAACAGCAATGCAATGACACTGGTGGATCCATGTGTCTTGTGAAAAGAACAGACATGCAATGACTCTAGCTATGGTTAATGAAAATAATACACATTTCAATGATACTGGTGGATCCATATATGGTTTGTGAAAAGAACACATGCAATGACTCTAGTGGATCCATATATGGTTTGTGAAAAAAACACACATCTAGTGACTCTAGTTGTGGTTTATTAAAAGAACACAGATACAATGAACTCTGGTGGATCCGTATGTGGTTTATAAAAAGAACACACATGCAATGACACTGGTGGATCCATATGTGGTTTGTGAAAACAACACACATGAAATGACTCTAGATGCGGTTAATGAATAGAACGGACATGCAATGACACTAGTGGATCCATATGTGGTTTGTGAAAAGAACACACATGCAATGACTCTAGTTGTGGTTTATTAAAAGAACACACATGGAATGACACTGGTGGATCCATGTGGTTTGTGAAAAGAACAGACATGCAATGACTCTAGATGTATTTAATGAAAAGAACACACATGGAATGACACTGGTGGATCCATATGTGGTTTGTGAAAATAACACACATGCAATGAACTCTGATGGATCCATATGTGGTCTATGAAAAGAACAGACATTCAATGACACTAGTTGTGGTTAATGAAAAGAACAAACATGCAATGACTCTGGTGGATCCTTGTGTGGTTTGAAAAAAGAACAGACATGCAATGACTCTAGCTGTGGTTAATGCAAAGAACATACAAGCAATGACACTAGTGGATCCATGTGGTTTGTGAAAAGAACGGACATGCAATGACACTTGAATCCATATGTGATTTGTGAATAGAACACACATGCAATGACTCTGCTGGATCCATATGTGGTTTGTGAAAAGAACACATATGCAATGACTCTAGCTGTGGTTAATTTAAAGAACACACATGCAATGACTCTAGCTGTGGTTTATTGAAAGAACACACAAGCAATGACACTGGTGGATCCATGTGGTTTGTGAAAAGAACAGACATGCAGTGACTCTAGCTGTGGTTTATGAAAAGAACACACATTTCAATGACACTGGTGGATCCATATGTGGTTTGTGAAAAGAACACACATACGATGACTCTAGTGGATCCATATATGATTAGTGAAAAGAACACACATGCAATAAACTTTGGTGGATACATATGTCGTCTATGAAAAGAACATATATGCAATGACACTAGTTGTGGTTAATGAAAAGAACACCCATGAAGTGACACTAGGGGATCCATATGTGGTTAATGAAAATAACACACATTTCAATGACACTAGTGGATCCATATGTGGTTTGTGAAAAGAACACACATGCAATGACTCTAGTGGATCCATATATGGTTTGTGAAAAGAACACACATCTAGTGACTCTAGCTATGGTTTATTAAAATAACACACATACAATGAACTCTGGTGGATCCATATGTGGCTTATGAAAACAACACACATGCAATGAAACTGGTGGATCCATATGTGGTTTGTGAAAATAATGCACATGAAATGACTTTAGATGTGGTTAATGAAAGGAACAGACATGCAATGACACTGGTGGACCCATATGTGGTCTGTGAAAAGAACACACATGAATTGACTCTAGTTGTGCTTTATTAAAAGAACACACATGCAATGACACTGGTGGATCTATGTGGTTAGTGAAAAGAACAGACATGCAATGAATCTAGCTGTGGTTAATGAAAAGAACACACATGCAATGACACTAGTGGATCCATATATGGTTTGTGAAAAGAACACACATGTAATGAACTCTGGTGGATCCATATGTGGTCTATGAAAAGAACAGACATGCAATGACACTAGTTGTGGTTAATGAAAAGAACAGACATGCAATGACTTTGGTGGATCCTTGTGTGGTTTGTGAAAAGAATAGACATGCAATGACTATAGTTGTGGTTAACGAAAAGAACACACATGCAATGACACTGGTGGATCCATGTGGTTTGTGAAAAGAACAGACATCCAATGACTCCATGTGGTTTATGAAAAGAACACACATGTAATAACACTGGTGGATCAATTTGTGGTTTGTGAAAAGAACACACATGAAATAACTCTAGCTGTGGTTAATAAAAAGAACACACATTTCAATGACATTGGTGGATACATATGTGGTTTGTGAAAAGAACACACATGCAATGACTCTAGCTGTGGTTTATTAAAAGAACACACATGCAATAACACTAGTAGATCCATATGTGGTCTCTGAAAAGAATAGGCATGCAATGACTCTAGTTTTGGTTAATGAAAAGAACACAAATGCAATGACACTGGTGGATCCATATGTGGTTTGTAAAAAGAACACACATGCAATGAACTCTGGTGGATCCATATGTGGTCTATGAAAAGAACATACATGCAATGACACTAGTTGTGGTTAATGAAAAGAACACGCATGCAATGACTCTAGCTGTGGTTTATTGAAAGAACACACATGCAATGACTCCATGTGGTTTATGACAATAACACACATCCAATGAACTCTAGTGGATCCATGTGGTTTATGAGAAGAACACACATCCAATGAACTCTAGTTGATCCATGTGGTTTATTAGAAGAACATATATCCAATGAACTCTACTGGATCCATCTTGGCATAATTTGATGTATGCCACGATGTATTTCATTGTACAAGACACTCACTTTCCATTTTTATATTGCTCGGTTTTGTCCCTGGGTTTTTGGTACTACTCAGTTTTGCCCTCTCTCTCTCTTTTGTAGAAGCCCAAACTTGTGCCCACTCTGTCTGCTACGTCCTGATTGGTTGACACAGTTGTCACGCGGATCGTGCGCACCTACCGTTGATCCTGTTTAGCGTGAGACAACACGGACGTCTCCCTCAGTGAGACTTCTACACGAAGGAACACGAAGTCATAAATGGAAAAGGTTGTCGAGTGGTCATGTCATGTTTAATCAAATCTGAAAAGCCTACTACTGCTACTACTACGCCACAACACATGCGTCATCGAGTGCACGGTCGTCGACAGGCAGCTACAATTTATTACACTTGATTTTAATAAGACATATCCTAATTTTACGCAGCGTGAGATCTAGCACGACCCCACAAATCTTGCCGTACAACCACCTACCTCCTCCTCTACATTTCCCCTTTTAATTATCGCTAATTTTATGACCGTGTCAAACTTCGTACATAGAAATTGTGTGTGCGTCCTTTGCATGCGGCTGAATACATAACTGCCATGCATGGTTCGAGAAAAAGAAGTGACGTACCGTGCGCATGTCGCGGTGCACGGTACAGTAGCCTACGCGACACGTTGCACGGTGGTGCAACGAAATGTGTCTTGCTTCCTTTCACCTTAACTATAGATCAAGGAAGATTCTACCAGGTAGGCTCCATATGGATCGAGCCTACCCTCCAATTTTTTGAAAACATTATTGAATACACGAGCTACAGATGTTTAGCTATGGATCAGACCTTGTTATGTTCGTATGTTTGTCCAGGAAGAAGAAGAACGAAGAGAAGTACGCTCCGAACCGTTTTTCTTGAATGCTTTTCCAACTGGGCCTTGTGGTGAGTTAATATTGGCCCAACATTAGCCCTTCCCAGGATGAATAGGGAGACATGGAGTCAGGCAGAGCAGTTTGATCGAAGTTCACTTCGTCCAGGGAATAAAGAGATTGCCGCACGGACGGCTTGGAGGCACAGATCGCAGGCAAAAATCTCCGGCGACCGGTGAACTGCACGCAGACAAAGAAGAATAGTGGCCACGGCTCACGGCTTAATGGACGCACACTCTCCAATTTCCTCGGTTGCAGTCTAGTCAGTTGCTTCTTACTCGGTTGCAGCCTACGGTCTCCACGGATCAAGTATATAATTTGCTAGCTTTAAATCTGGTATCCTAAAAAATTGACTTGTTTGTACAGAGTAAATTGCAAATTAATATTGACGTAGGGCTTTCTCTTATTTGTTGATAGATTAGATTTGTAAATTGAAAAACGATCGACTAATATTGGCACAGTTACCCTAATCTGTATATAATTAATGTCTAACCTTTATTTTTCATTTTGATGCTAGTTTTACTTTATGTAAGATACTTAACAAGGTACCTTATTGTGTTCCTTATTTTAGTTGTGGATTTCACATTGCCTTGCATTGACATAAGAATCTAAGGTGCAGAAGACTATATTGCTTAGTTTAAGTCATTTTAGTTGAGCGATCTGTTATTTTGAGCCTACCCTCCACTTTCGTTCTGGAATCGCCACTGCTATAGAGCCCCTCTCCGCATACTCACTCTCACTCTCGCTCACTCTCCTCACGCAACCCTCTCCACTATCCCACTAGCTTCAGCAAACTCCCGAGAAAACCCCATCCACGCCGGCGATGGCGGAGGAGGATGCGATGGCCATCGTCGCCTCCAAGGCCGCCGGGGAGGAGGCCCCCGTCTCTGTCTTGGCCTCCCTCGACGCGTTGAAAGCAGCCGCCGTCCCCGTACAGGCCCCAATCGAGGCATCGATGGCAGCCGTCGGTCCCGTCCAGGCCCTCGTCCCCACTACCGACGTAGCCGCTGGCGAGGAGGCCGAAGCCGGCGAGGAGCCCCCTGCCAGCGAGGAGGCCCTATCGGTCACGAGGAGATCCAGATCTTCTGGGACCCCTACGATCTAGAGGACTACATCGCTCTGGTGAACCCCTACGACACCGGCATCGACGATCCATGGTCGGAGGTAACTAGGGTCTGCTCCCCTTCCCTGGTTCTTCTCCCATTCCCATCGTTGGATGCTAGATCTTGGTTTATTAGGGTTCACTTGTTCGCATTTTGATTGCTCTATCTTCTTACATCATCTAATCCTTCCTTTTTCTTTTCTTCCGATAGGTTTATGGCAATGACGTCTACAACGATGATGAGTCCAGGCACACCAAGACTCGTCAGGTGTTGAGGAGGCTACAGGCCGGTCAGTACGACACATTCTTTGCTGGCGGCGTCTACAGTTGCCCCTTCTGCAGGACGAGACTCGCCGACACTAACTTCAACTGCGTCGTGATGCATGCAAAGGGCTCGAGCTCTAGCACCACCAAATTCGTCCAGACCGTGAACGTTAATGCCTACATTGCTGAACACCAGGCTCTCGGCATTCACCTTCGAAACCTCTAGCGGGTGGCCATCGAAGAGGGTCACATGCCTCCGATCAAGCCCAAGGCCCCCAAGATCAAGGGACTGGGCAGCAAGAAGTGGAGGAAGCACCAGAGGGCAGAGACGCAAGCGCATGCAAGGAGGGTTTGAACATGTCTGCTACTGTTGCTGCTAGGCAGCTTCTTTTGATTTTGTATATTTTCCGTGTGATGGCTGCTGAGCAGCCAATGTATCAAACCTCGTTAAGCAACCTACTTTCTATCGCCATATCCTATTTAGCTGCGCACAGCTATATCTACATTTTTTGGTTTTCTGAATGAATGTATTCTTCTTGGTGTGATTTGCTCCTCTAGATTTGCTACCAGATCGGGCCAAAAAGAGTTCCAAAAGGGAACGAATGATCAAAGAGAGAAGCTGCTCTAGATTTGCTACCAATTTGGGAAAAATGAAACATATCTGTTTAGCGAGAGAGGAAAAGGTACTCTTTCAAACTGCCAGTTAACAAGCTGCCATCTTGAGAAGCTACCAGACACATACAGAAACATAACACAAAGAAGTAAAGTTTATTTTACTACTCTCACTTGAGGCGCTATCCATCTTGACAAGCTAACTGAGTTCCACAAAACAGAAACATAACACAAAGGAGTAAAATTTAATTCACTTCTCATCAGAACACTTGAGGCACTTGCCATCGTTCCTAGGCGACCAACTGCCATCATTCCAAGTGGATCTTACTTTTTTGGTGCTCCACATCTCACAAAGTTCGTCTCACCTGTAATCTGACTTGGCTTCCCTATCTTCAGCATCCTGCGACACAATTAGCGGTGCATCACAGGCCTGATTGTTGTTGCTAGAAGATATTGTCTCTCTGTTTCCTGCTTTAGCTGTAGCCTCTCTGTTAGCTACTTCTGCAGCCTCTCTGTCATCTGCTTCAGATGCAACTATTTTCTTTGCATATGCAGCTTCAAACTCATCTATTCTGCATTTTCTACAAAGGGCTTCCCTAAGCTCGTCTTCCCTCTTGCAACTGGGGCAAAACACGAGGTAACATAGAAAGAAATTGATCTTCTTGTACATCTGGTAGGACACGTAAGCATCTATGGCTGCATACTTCAGGTTTATATCAGACAACGACCACTCCTAGAAACCGTGCATATCCGGAGGGAAATTTGCCTTCATTCTATCATACGACTCATCGAGGATTCTAGTTGTCAGTGTAGCCATTCCATCCTTCCTCGATCCCCCTATGATCTTGACAAGACTCTGAATATCGATCCAGTTGTGCGTAGGAATTGTAATTCCCTCTTGGCGAAATTTCCAAAAATCAGTTCTATTGTCGATAGTGCAGAAAACTATTCCTTTTTCTTCAAGGAACTGGCGTAGCGCCGGACAATTCTTGTCAGTCCTGAAAGTATTTAGTTTGTCATCACCAAAATTTGTAACTACAAATGTTTTGTCAATGCAAGATCATCATCTGAATATAATTTTAAAAAGTTTAGTAAATGCAAGATCAATACTCTCAACATTGGTTGTCATAATTTATTTGGTCCTAAATAAAATTCCGTAGTTGCAAGATGAGCAAATGGATAAAGAACAAGGGAGAAAACCCTAAAAGCGATTAACTACAGCGAGCAGATCTACAAACTGGGAGAAGTGGTATACGAGGATGTGTTTCCTCATGGCCAGTTGAATGACGGTGACTTTATTCTCTTCATATGGGTTCTCCGGGTGTACTCGAGGTCCAATCCCACAAATTTGTCCTCATCTTTGTCAAGCCAACCCTCGTACATCCTCTGGACTCGCACCACTGTCTCCTCCTCCTTGGTGTAGATATCGTCTATCTTCTTATTGTCATGGGTAGTGAAGCTTGTCTCTAGCGTGCGACGACCTTCCATGGCGGCAAGGAGAAGACGGAAAGAAGACAGATGAAAGGAAGAACAAGAGTGGTTTCTACGAGACAGGGGAACGATGGAACCATCAATGCGTTTCTAAGGTAGTGGTTAACGATGGGGACGAAAGTCCAATGGAGAGACGCGTGACGGTGGCCGTTCTAGCTTCTGAGTAAACAAAAAATAATAATAATGAGGATATATATGCCCTGTTTTGTCACATCAATACACTAGGCTGGTCGTGTTGTCCTATCCACTGTGCCAGTGCTGCAAGCCTACGTGACAGCCACCACGCCTAAGCGAAGGGAGCGACATAACGACCAAAACTGACAGGGGCCCAACTTGACAGGCGTTAGCCTGATATTTTGTATTGAAATGTAAAGTTGAATTCGTGCCAAAAAATACCCTCTGAGTATTTGGCATGCCAACTGTGGTCATCGCGGCTGATTACACGCAACTTGGGTACCGTGTTGCCTCGGCGCCTCAACTTTAGGGCCGCAAAATGATATTCTCCATGGCTCCACCTCCCCCTCTCTCCGTTGTTTAGTCCCACATGGGAAACCCAAAGGGGAGGGCACACCTCCCTCCCCCTATATAAAGGGGTTCCCATGGGTAGGAATAAACACACAACACACCAAAAAGGAGAAGGCATTTGGATGCCTTTATCTCCTTTCTCTCCCTTGTGACCATGGCCCCCATGTATGGGATGTGTGAATAAGGCATGCGCCTGTAGCATGCCATTGCACTGTAGGGATTCCAAGCCAGAGATCTACTTCCGCACTCCCTGTAGGGATCAAGGAGTCGGAGGTCATCATCATACATTGTATGTGTACGAAACCTCGAGGGTGCTTCATACGAGGGCATCTTGGATGTCGTGAATCGGAGTTGTTGCACGATGAAGATGGAGCAAGGGGTGATCTACGAGGAGCATCGCAACCTTAAGGTCAACCAAGAGTTCGACGACTTCAACCACGTTCCCCTCGGAATGTTAACCGTGTACGGTTTAAAAGGGCATGTATTCTATACGCTCCGGTTGTTACTGCATTACTACATAGATAGACCTTGGTTGTTAGGGAGTTCCAACATAGGATTTTTTTTGTTTTCTGCTACGGAACCCTTCAGTGGTATCAGGTCTGATCTATGCGTAGGAGTGATGTATGGCCAGTACGCACAAGTACTTTGCGGGTATTGATCCCTTAGTTGTTGCCCTCTAATGTGTACTTGTTTATATTGCGGTATTGTTTGAAGAATCGGCCCGGAATGACCTTACGCTTACTCGTACACGAGACTGGTTCCATGCTCGACATACGGCTTGTTCCGTATAAGTGGCTAGCGGGTGTCTGTCTCTCATCAATATTTGATATGGCATTTACAACGGAGGGCCCCGAAAGGGGTGTAGTAGAGACAACTATTGGATCCATGTTGTGGTTGGAAAGTTCATAGATTAGAAATGGTTCTATTATGAAAGCCCTAACAACCACGTAAAACTTGTAAAAGATAACGTAAATGTGTCTAACTTTGTTTTACAGGAGAGTTTGTGTTATGATATGGTATTGGTCGTTATTAAGGTAAAGTAGTTTACTTTTCTATTATGAAGTAGTATAGTAATAGTCATCATTTCGATGGACGACTAGCTGATGGAACCATGGACTTCGTGTCAAAACCGGGGGCAAGATGGAGATCATACCGGAGCGCTCAATGGAGATCAACGTGCAAAAAGAAGTACCATATGTGTAACATCCCAAATCTTTAATCAATGATATCAGGATCCAAATCACCCAATTTATGGTTAACAAAAACTTTTTATTATTAAAAATAATTAAGAATGTATGAGTGTTTGCATTAATATAGAATTTCTTGAAAATGCCATGTTTGATTGTTCTGATGGTTGTAAAATGATTCAAAGATGAATGCCACATCATCTAGATCATTTAGAAACAAAATCAAAAGAAAAAGAAATCAAATAAGAATAAAAATACCAAATGGTCACTTTGGCCATTTTAATCCACTAGGTCACTTTAGGTGTTCCTAGAAGTAAATTCTTAACAGAAATAATTCTAACTCTTTTCACCCCTTGCTAGTACAAGTAAAGATCTACCAAGGCCCACTTTGAAATCTTACAAAAACATTTAAACACTAATTTTCAATGGCATTTGAAAATGGAATCCATTTCATATGCATAGATCCCACTTTTTCAAAAACCACTCAAATGAGTTCACCTTGACAATTCCAAGCAACCATAGATGATCAAGCTTATGAATAACACCCACACCAAAAATCTTCTCAAAATTCAAATTAAATTCTCTTGCGGCCATTGTGTCGAACACCTTGTGGTCACAGATAAACCTGCTTAACTAACATTATTTTGATCAATGCTTTATCGACCCATTTGACCTCAATTCACTCCCCTGGTCTCCCCTAGTTCTAACCATGCCATTAAGGAGCGACCATTTAGCCTTTAGCAGCAGTGCTGCGCCACCCCGCGGACATGCCCGCCGGTCGAGCACGGGCAGCTCGCCGGAGACCACCCAGCCCCTCTCCACCATACCTGGGAGGTAGGCTTGATAGCACCGCCGCCCACTGACCCTTCCCCAGGCAATGCCAAGCCATGGACCACAGCAGACAACCCTCGCTCTCCGCCTCTGCACCATGCACAGCCCATGCCAGTGTGCCGCCCTCGACAGCCTCGCACAGACCACGCCGTGCCCTCAGCTTGCACGTGCCGCTCCGCCTTGACCCTAGAACACCCCTGGACATGCCCATTTCCCGCCACGCGACCAGCACCTGCCGTGATCCGCGTCGAACGCCGCCTCTACCGTGCAGAGCGTCGACCTTTCCCGACCAAATGCCATCGCCCCTAGCCGCGCCATTATACTGTAGCTGACTGTCAGGAGGTAGAGCACCGTCCGCCTACCACGCCCATGCCATTGTCCCTCTGTACCATCGTCACCGACAAGCTCAGCGTCACACCCCACGGTCCCCTCGTCGACCTATAAAAGGAGGGCACCCCCATCCCATTTCTGCACATCATTCACCTCCCCTCTCACCACTGAACCTTCCCCACCTCTCCTTAGAGCCGCTCGAGCCCTCAGTCGCTGGAATTGTACCAGAGCTCACCGCAAACGAGGAGAAAGGGGGTAGTCGATTGCGACCACCCCAGGAGCCGCCACGACCATGCCTGAGTCCGCCGTCGTCCACCAGTCCGATCGCCCCCATCACCATGTTAGTTGGAGCCCTGGTAAGCCCCCAATCAACCCCCACCAAGCCACTAGGGTTCAGTCTCGCTGGCGACCTGTTCGTCGTCGATGATGAGCCACGACCGTTGATCTCTATTCTAATCGCACGGCCCATATCACCCCGTACCGCTTCACGTTAGAGTCAGCCACTGACATGTGGGAGCCCCTTTTAAGTTGCCCTCTGCGCCGTGGAGCATCACTGGGCCGGCCCATTTAGTTTCCCGCCTTAGTCCGCAGATTCAAATAAAGATTTTTCTTTTTAGGCTTAAACTCAATTCTGTGCACTAGTTTAAAAATCAATTCAGAGAGTTCTACTAAACCAAAATGAATGATTCAAATTTTGCTAGAAATAATTTAAATCTCTATCCAAGCCCATTGGATTTAAAACAATTGGAGTTATAGATCACATATAGCAAAAATAACAAAACAGAGACTTTTCTAGATTGAAACATTTTTCAAAAATCAAACATAATAGCTTTTGAGTTGATTCCAACTCTCAAAAATCACATTTGATAATAACTTTATGAATAAGTAATAATATTTAGGTTTGCATGCAGTGACTTTGGACTAGTACCAAAATAATGCTATATAGGCATTTCTAGTCAGTTTAAATCATTTAAATATGAATCCTAAACTTTATAAAATATGATCCAACATTTAAATCACATTCCCATGTATTAAAATATGTGGTGATGACATGTGTCCACATGATCCCATATTTTAATTGGAGAATATTAAATCTTAGTTAATTTGAATGAGTCGAAATTAGTTTTATCAAATAAAATAAATGAAACTAGTTCATTAAATCTTGTGGTGATTGTGATGATACTAGATCATCAAATATGTGCCTTGGTGTGCTAAGTAGACTAGTTAAGTATTGTTTGGTGATTGTGTATCCCGTATGTATTTATAGACGATAGTACCGACCAAGTTTATGAGGAGGAGGATTACTACCAAGGAGAATATGAAGAGAACTTCAATCACTACACCAATCAAGGCAAGCCATCACTACTAAGCAAGTTAGCCCTTGCAAGCTAACACTTGCAAGCTATTGTTATCAAGCTAGAATTATACAAGATAACCTAAGCAAGATGCATTAGGCATGCTTTGGTTATACCTCTTGATTTATACCAATCCCAAGTTTTTCTTACAAGTTTTACCTTTTGCTTTACCAAAGTTTCTTTACTTCTAGTAATGCTTTGCGAGATTTTAGAAAGTAGTTTAGATAGCATAAAGAGTATAAAACTTGGCCTATACTAGATGTCATTCTATGGCGTGAGATTGAGATTAGCATCCTACCTTAGTGAACACTCTTAACTTAGTAGTTGGAGCTAAACCAAAAACTTCATCACTCTAGATGGGAATACTTGGTGAAAATGCTTATGAAAACCTTGGAATGATGAGTCATTCTATTGAGATGTTTTGACATGTGTTGAGAAACACAAATGGTTTATGATGATGAAAATGTTGAGGCATGAGCCTTAGCCCTTTATAAAAACTGATGGTTGAGTTCAGATGCGATACCATTCCAATTTTACCGTACAACCACAATACCTAAATTGGGTAAGGCTTAGACAAAAGTTTATATGCATTAGTATGAGTTCCCTTGCAGGAGAGGTTTGAGCTGAGGCTACCTCTTAATGTTGTCCACCTATGCAGTGCCCAGGATGGCAGATGGCCATGGCTGGGAGGCCAAGCTCATAGGAGAGGTGCTTATAATAGAGTGTGTAAAGGAATGGTTATGTTTGATTATCCGCATACTAAGTATGATGATTCAGGGTTATCCCTGATGGATGTATTGAATTTTGTGGTGAAAGTGTACCACCTCTGTAGAGTGTTAAACTATTCGAATAGCCGCGTCCGCGGTTATGGACAGTTGGAGTGTCCATACTGTTCCGTCGTCAGATGTTTTCAAAATGACTTATGAAATGAATTGTGACATGACTTGACCACAACAGGGTTGTGAGTACTGTTCAAAAAATCGTTTGAATCAGCGATTAATAGGCCGATTAATCGCTACTAGGGACCTAATCGTGTCGATTACCACTAATCGGTCGTGTTAATCCTTTAGTCTGACTAATAGCTCTAACATACCGATTACTAGGTATATTCCTGATTAATTACCAAACTTGGTCAAAAAAATTTGCAAAATTTTCAATGCATATCGCTCGTCCAACCGCTAGCTCGCCCCAATAAAGTAGGTTTTGCAAAGCTCCCCCTCGATTCCCGCCTCCAAGAACTCGATTCCCACCATCACCAACCAGTAGCCTGGGTAGGTGGTAGGAGAAGAGAAACTTCAGGGGTTCGAGGAGGATAAACGGAAGGAGGGAGTAGAGTGTTAGCTGGTGAATCCTGAGTCACTCATGACCTTAAAGATTAGGTCAGAAAGGAAAAGCATACATGTTTTAATGGGCTTTTCAGCTCAAGAGAAATAGGGTCGGGCATATAGAGACCCATATACTATTTCTTTCTTATATACACGTGTTTTAGGTGCTAATTTGCGTAGGTTGCAATGACTAATAGTCGACCGATTAAATTAGTTAATCATCCGAATTCCGATTAATCGCTACTCGCAAGCCGACCGAGCAGCTAACGATTACTGATTTTCTTACCATTGGTTGTGACTATGAAAACTAAGTTTTCACTTCGGTGATTTAGAACTTTATTTTATCTTTCTTTGTTTTTGAACTCAGCTTAGGTTTCAAACTTAACTTTACAAATGAACTTAGAGTTTAGCATTCCTACTAGAACTACCTTACTTGTTAGTGATAGTTTGCGAGTACTTAAAGAGTACTCATGGCTTTGTCCCTGGCTATTCCCGTGGCTAGACTATGAGGAGGACTACCCGAAAGGAGGGCAGCAGGACGACTACGAGAACTAGGATCATCTCCCATCGTTAGCATTGCCTGTGACACTGAAGATGGAGCCCACCTCTACGCTATTTATTCCACTACTTGTTTGTACTAAGACTAGATCGTGAGATCCTTTATTTGTGTAAGAGCTTAAATGGATGATGTACTGTGATATCCAATTTGTTATGTCTCGCAAAAATGGTAATCCTGGGATTGCGATATACGGCATAACAGGCATCTGGGATTAAAAATCCGGGTGTTGACAAGTTGGTATCAGAGCCATCCTGACCATAGGAGACCCTAGTTAGAATGGTCGTCCGAACTAAAACTTAGTTTCAAAACCAAAGTGAGTATTTGTGAAAATCTATTTCCCCTCTTACCCTTGAGATTCTTTCAAAAAGATTCTTGTTCCTCAAAATTCTTTCATTACTCCATAAAATTTGACACACTTGATCACCTCACTAACTTTCTCATCCTAAATTCTTATAGATGGAAGTTCAGTACTGGAAGTTCTACCAGTTGGGAAACGGAGGCCAACTGATCTTCGAGAGGGATCTTGATGCACTGTTTGAGTACCTTGAGTGTCTTCATCCAGAATTCTTTGGAGCTCAACTCAATGACCACCCAGGAGAAGATTTACAATGGCTGATAGTTGCTGATATTTGAGGCAAGATGGAGGCACCCCTTTCCGAGAAGATTCAATTCACCGTGAGAGAGAATAACTGGCTAGATGGATTAGCCAGGGCTATGCATGAAGCTCTCACCCGTCTTTGCGGACAGAACGTCAACTTGATCCAGGGAACTCGCTTTGCTCACTATGCAAGGCGTGATTCTATGGGAATGCCTCTAGAGATGCCAAGTCAGCTGGAGTTGAAGAGCCAAGTGGAGAACCTAGACTTCCTATTGTATGACAGACAAAAGGAATTGGACAATGCTCGAGCCTACGGCAAACACAACCTTGCCATTGCCGCCTAGAAGGCCCAGACTTTCTCAGTGCTCGTCAAGGATCATCAATCACTTCACCGGCAACATGAGAAGAAGGATCGCACCATCGCTCATCTTTGCAAGAAGGTGGCCGACCTCGAGAAGACCATCCAAGAGCAAGAAGCTCAGCTTGCAGCAAAAGTAGTAGAAGAAGAAGGTGAAGACATCCAGGGGATATTCACTCATACCTTAGTGACGACAACGACTATCTGGAGGATGATGCCATGGACTTCTACACCGACGATGATGACTTCGACTTCATCAATGATGAGTAGATGCACTAGAGCACTATCGTAGGAGTGAGAAGTATCGGTCTCATTGTATCTTACCTTACAGAATGGTTCTTAAAACCATCTGTTTTCCTTTTGTTGTGGTGTGGGTGTGTTTGTATCGTGTGCTTTGCTTGAATGAATGAAAAGAAGTTAGTTTGCAAAACCTGAGTCAAACTAAAAGTTTTTATCTTTGGAAACAAAACCATGAACCTTCGAACTTTCCCTCTTACCCCTTTATCTATCTCAATCTTCAGATGACTCGTGGAAACCAAGGAGGGAGCAGCTCATCATAGGACCCGATGCTGCAGATTCTACAGATGCTAGTTTCGGACCACGAAGCTAGTAGAGCAGAGCGCCAAGCCAACCTAGCTACCCTGCAACAGATCGCCTAGATGACCCACAATAATCAGGGCCATGGAAACCAGGATCATCATGGATCCAAACTCAAAAACTTCCAGAATACCAATCCCCCAATCTTTAGCAAGTCTGAAGACCCGCTAGATGCTGATGATTGGTTACAGACCATGGAGAACAACCTAGAAGTCATAGGAGTGGATGCCAACGAGAAGGTTATGTTTGCCACCCACTATCTGGCAGGAGATGCAAGTGCATGGTGGAACAACACCCGCACGATGAACCACGGTCAAGTGATGACGTGGGAAGCTTTCAAGGTTAAGTTCAGCCGCACCCATGTGCCGCAGGGTTTAGTCACCAGAATGAGAGATGAATTCAGAGAACTAAAGCAAGGCAGAATGACTGTAGTGGAGTACCGGGATAGATTTTTGTCCCTTGCCAGGTATGCACGTGATGAGATCAACACGGAAGCCAAGAAGGAGAGATTCCTGAACGGACTGCATGATGAGATGCAGACTGTGCTAGTTAACGTCTGTTTTGGTGACCTCGAAGAGTGATGACCCACAAGTATAGGGGGTGTATCGCAGTATTTTCGATAAGTAAGAGTGTCGAACCCAACGAGGAGCAGAAGGTTCTGAATAGTGGTATGGATCAGGAATTCTCTGTAAATACCTAGCAAACGGATTTTTAGGGGTTTTTGATAAAGCAAGTAAACAAAGTAAGTGTAAACAAAAGACAGCATGAATAAATGCAGCAAGTGGCCCAATCCTTTATGCAGCAAAGGACAAGCCAGTTGTATTACTTAAGATGACCAAACGTTCTCGAGGACACATGGGAAGACTGTCAAGTGCTTTCGCTACATATAGTTAATTAATCTTCTTTAGCTTGCTAGGTGTTGTGTGGGTGAACCTGTGCTAATGTACCGACCTTCCTAGGACTAATACATACTTGTGATTATACACCTTGCAAACATCCGTAAGTACAAGAAAGTAATTAAGGTAGAAACCTAACCACAGCTTTAAACTCTAAGACCCTTACGTCCCTTGTGCAATGGTTTCCTAACGGTGGTTCAGGTTTCTGTCACTCCGGCAACCCCTACGATTAGTAGCCAAATACACAATGCATTCCCCTAGGCCCATATAGGTGAAGTGTCATGTATTCGACGTTCACATGACACCACTATAAGAAGTACACCACAACTTAAATATCAAACCATTGAATCTTTCTCAACACAATTCCACTACTAACAACAAGACTTCTCCCATGTCCTCAAGAACAAAACGAACTACTCACAAGACATCATATGGATCATGATCAGAGATGGAATAATGATGTATAACAATCTGAACACAAACAATAATTCAATGGTTCACTCAATAGCATCAACTACAAAGAGTAATGAACACTGGGAAAGTTTCCCCTAAGAACTATGCAAGATTCAACGCAATTGTTACAACAATATGGAGATGGTGATGAGGGTGGTGATGGTGATGATGGTGATGATGATGATGATCCCGATGAAGTCTAGCTTGATGGTGGTGTTGATGGTGACGATCTCCCCTCTCCGGGAAGGAATTCCCCCGACAGAAATCTATCTGCCGGAGAGATCTTTCTCTCTCGGTGTTTTCTGCCCCGCAGAGGCGGCGAAATCTTTCTGTGGTCGCTCCCCGAGTCTTAGGGTTTCGGGGGGATAATATACACCAGAGGGGAGTGTCAGGGGTGGACCAGGGAGGCCACACCACCTGGTGGCGCGGCCTAGGCTGGCCCGTGCTAGGGGGTGGTGTGGACCCCCTGTGGCCCATCTCCACCCCCCTTCTGGCTTCCTTCATCTTCTGGAAAAAATGGATTTTCCGTATATTTTCCCAGATTTTCTGATCTTCACGAATTTTGCCTCCAAACAACACCTTTTACATCAGAATCCTAACTGCAGCGGTCCATGCTCCAAAAGTCATCAACCATGCAAAAACAGATGAAATAACAAAAGTATCACCTGTGAATACAAAATATATCAATGAATATCAGTGAATTATGACATAGAATAGTGATGCAAAATGGACGTATCAACTCCCCCCAAGCTTAGACTTCGCTTGTCCCCAAGCGAAACTGAGCTCAATAAACATGGCCTCAGGTTTATGGAGTGAAGAGTCGATAAAAGAATACGGACAAGAAGCATCACATTCATCAATACATAGATCATAATAGAAGACAACTCACTATTATATAACTTAACTTGCAATGAGTAAAGGAAACACAATAAAGATACATAAAGTTAATCATAATTGGTAATGGCAAACTTAGCTCTTGGTCGAAGAATAGTTGATAATTTGCTGGAGTTCACAAATAACTGGTTTTCAAAGATAGCTTTCAAAGTAGTAAACATCAAGATAAGAGCAATGTGCAAAACAAGGAACATAAGAAACATGATTGAATAAATCATCATAAGAATGAATGAAACACAACAACTCAAAATACTTGCTAAGATAAAAGGGAGTAGGTTTACTGACTCAATTAAAAAAATTAAAAGAAAGGCCCATCGCAGAGGGAAGCAGGGATTACAAGTCTCATAAAGAGCTCCCAAAAATTATGATACTTACTAGCTTTCAGCTCACATTGCCCCTATCATAGGCATCTTTAGGTGATTAAGGTTAAAGTGATCAAATATGAGGATATGCATTGACAAGTTGTAAATTGAGAATCTCATGTCCCTTGAATACGAGGGCCGCTCCTCATGCTACTCAAGTTTAGTCATCGGTAAGTTCTTGTCATCGTAAGCATATGTGTATCATAGAGAACCGCCAATGGGGTACCCCTTGCCTGATGATACGGAAGAATCCCCATATCAAAATGACAAGGCAAGCAGACAACAAGCATCTCAGCAATCTTCTTATTTACCATGGGAATATGGTGCTTTTTTCTCTCTTTCCTCTTTTCATAATCTCTTTTTTATTTTTCTCTTTTTTTTCTCAATATCAGACTCTTTTTTTATAAGAAGAATGATTCATAGATGCTCGTTATGGTTACGCTACAGGTTTCCACCATGTCAGCATGGATTAGACCAGCGGCCCAGGCGTTTCTCTAACACATATACATAACTCCATGGACTTACAAGATCCCCTTTCATTTCACACCGACGACATCCATAGACAAAAGAACATGATATCAACTAGGTACAAATTACCAGTGCAATGTTGAAAGCGTTCCCCATGACATCATGGTTCTGCTAATTCACAACTTACAAAGCGCAAGCATATACGCAACATAGATGGGCACAATGGTTCTAGTTTATTAAGTGCAAGAAAGTAAAGTGTTCCATCAAGTTCGTGAGAGCTTTAATCACTAATTTTCACATAACAAGTTTAATTTGGGAGGTAGATAAAACAAGAATTTACTTGGAATAGCAATAATGCTAATAGGTAGGTATGGTGGATACAAATGGCATAGGTTTTGGTTTAAGGATGTGGATGCACGAGAAGAATTCCCTCTCAGTACAAGTTTTTGGCTAGCAAGGCTGGGTAGCAAGTATAAGAGTTGAAGGAAACAAACAAACATACAAGTGATAAAAACAAACATGCAATCTTCCTTCGAAGCACAAAAGATCTTAACTAGAGAATACTAGACTTATGAGCAAATCAAGAAAGAAAGACGATGAAATAATTTTTCTTTAGAGTACTTTTATCTTTTCATTCAACTCTGAATAATAGTGTTGCTACTGACCGTGCCAGGTTTTCCAAAACCAACTAAATTAACTCAATGATCCCAAAGTGCTACCAATACTAACAACAAGATTAATCATATGACCACTAATTGAAAACTAATATAAGCTATGCAAAAGAGTAAATGATAGAACTTCTCATTAATATTCCATAACGGCAACTCACACCAAGGGATACATATCTAACGAGAGAGGGGACACTTCCATAATGCAAACCATACTACATAATAACTTCTCTATTCATGATATGACTCTACTAAGAAGGCAAAAAGATAGAAGATAGTGATGTGATACTGCGGCACTCCCCCAAGCTTGGAACAAACCAAGGGGATGCCAAACCTGATGACGAATTACTCCTTCGGTGGTGGTGGTAATATTTTCTTAGTTGACGCGAGGAAATCTTCCAACATCTTGCGAAACCTATTATTCTCCCATTGAAGCATGCCCACCTTCCTCCTCAAGTCTCGGTACTTATCGCAGAACTCCTTAGCGATTCGTAGGGCTTCTGTTGATGTAGGGCAAGTGACTAAAGGTACCAGCCCCTGCTTGGGGTCTTGGAGATCTTCCTCCATAGGCTCCTTCCCTTTATCCTTGGCGGACACCATTGTGCTTCTAAGCTCTAAAGAGTATGTCCTAACAGAAACATATCGAAATGAAAACATGACGAAAACACGATATACGAACCTTGGGAGATCCGGGGGATTATATATTACGGAGTTTCATAACAAAAGGAAGGTACTGGGAGAAAACGAGTCGGAGGCGGAGTCCGGGGTGGACTCACCACCTGGTGGCGCGACCAGGGGTGGGCCCGCGCCACAGGGTGGTGTGAGCCACCCTGGCTCTGTTTCTGTCCCTCTCTCGCTTCGTAGCTTTCCTTATTGTCTAAAAACTCCAAAAATATAGTTGGATAGTATTTTCATGGAACTTTTCTTACCAGAACTGTTACCTAATTGAAAACATACTCTATCGGTCTCTGAATTTTGTATCTAGTAGATTCTTCTGGAGTCATCACTTGAATAACATCAATATCTTCATCTTCATACTCTTATTACTTGAGTCATAAAACCTTTCTCTTCCTTATTACACCATTATCTCCACTACGTGGAAATTTCTTTCAGACAAAACTCCACATAGTTCTCATTAGCAACATTAGTATATATGAAGTGATAAAACCTTTTGAGTCCACTTTCAACTAAAAACCATCCTCCGAAAACCCAAAAAGAATTCAAAAAGGAAATCGAATAAAGAAGCAAATGCAAGAGTTGCAAAATCTGTCAAAATGGACCAGCAGGTAAAGAACAAAATCTTCTGTTGCTCAAATCAAAAAGTGCAAAAATAACGAAAGTTAAATAAAAACCTGGGGTAGAAGTTCAAATAATTACAGCTCAATCCGACATAGAGAGATCTCTCACGAATTTTTACAGTGAAGCACAAAAATCTGTTTCGGGACAGCAACTTCCCCAAATATTACTTCTCTCTCATTAGAGGTTGATCTTGACACTAAAACCAAAAAAATGGATAAGGAGCGGTTATTACCGAAGTAATAACTTCCAAGACTCAAATAAACAAAAACAAACTGAAAGCAAAAACAACTTGGGTTGTCTCCCAAAAAGCTCTTTCTTTATAGCCATTAAGATGGGCATGATAATTTTGAAGATGCTCACATAGGAATATGAATTGAAGTGGAAGAGAGCATTAAGAAGCAAAAATACACACATTTAAGTCTAACCCACTTCCTATGCAAGGGAATTTTGTAAACAAACAAGTTGTTGAAACCAGAGGCTACTTGCATAAGAAGCAAAACAAGTGCAACATAAAAACTTTCAGCATAAAACGAGGAAACTTGATATTATTGAGATACATAAGAACACTTTTCCCTCTCTCATAATAACTTTCAGTATCATTCATAAACTTAACAATATAACTATCACAAGGACCATCATAGCAATGATCGCTTATTCTAACAGAAAACATAGGAATACTAGCTCTCATAACACTACTTTGTGAAACAATATTAGAGGTATCCTTACAAAGGATAGTGTGTCCCTCTTCTTCATATTCGGTAACAAAGTCTTTCACATTTGCTATTATAGGTTCATACACCATTTGTTTATCAGGTTCAACAGCTTCATTCATACTTTCATCAACCATACTAGCTATCATAGAATGTTCCTTTATCTTAACCGGGAAAGGCATTTTCTCAATATAAGGTTCAGGTAAGACATGATAGCAGTATAAACTTCAGTATTTCTTGCAGGAACACTCTTAGCAACATCTTTATAAGGTTCATGATACTTATTCCACTTCTTCTTAGGCACTTCAATATAAGAAGAAAAATCCTTAAAATAAGAAGCAATAGCTTGAGAGTCTAGACCATAAGCATTTTTAATATTTTGAAAATCATCAGTTCCCATAAAAGTTTCAATGCATTCATAATCATAATTTATACCTGACTTTCTACCTTTGTAATTCTCCCATGCTTCAGCATTGTATTGAATGCGGTCCAGAAGATCCCATTTAGCTTCTTCTTCCATGCGAGTGAATGATCCAGCACAAGAAGCATCCAATAAATCCTTGTCATGTAGAGGGAGCCTTGCATAAAATTTGTTGATAATAATATTGTTGGGGAGCTCATGAATGGGACATTTGAGCATTAGTAACTTCAATCTCCCCCAAGCTTGAGTTGTACTCTCTCCATCAAGAGGCCAAAAGTTGTATATTTGATTCCGATCTTTATGAATCTCACTAGGAGGATAAAACTTTGAATAAAAGAGAGGCACTATTTCCTCCCATTCCAGAGCTTGACCATACTTCAGTAGCTTATACCATTCCTTAGCTCTTCCTTTCAGCGATAATGAGAATAACTTCTTATTAACTTGATCTGTAGTAATACTTGCACACTTGAACAACCCGCATAATTCGTGTATAAAGTGCAAATGATCACCGGGATGGACAATTCCATCCCCAACATAGTAGTTATCCATAACACGATCAATAATTCTTGTAGGTATTTAAAAAACATCATTCTCAGCAGGTGGTGGCTTATCTACTACCTTAGCAATGGTAGTAGCATTAGCAAATCAGAAACTCGGCTAATTATCCATAACGGAAATAAAGCAACTAGCAGAAGTAAACAATACTCACAGTAGAAGTTTCCTTTACCAGTTCCACTCTCCAATAGCGCTTCACTCCCCGGCAACGGCGCCAGAAAATAGTCTTGATCACCCACAAGTATAGGGGGTGTATCGCAGTATTTTCGATAAGTAAGAGTGTCGAACCCAACGAGGAGCAGAAGGTGCTGGATAGTGGTATGGATCAGGAATTCTCTGCAAATACTTAGCAAATGGATTTTTAGGGTTTTTTGATAAAGCAAGTAAACAAAGTACGAGTAAACAAAAGACAACAGGAATAAATGCAGCAAGTGGCCCAATCCTTTATGCAGCAAAGGAAGCGCCGGTTGTATTACTTAAGATGACCAAACATTCTCGAGGACACATGGGAAGACTATCAAGTGCTTTCTCTTCATATAGTTGATTAATCTTCTTTAGCTTGCTAGGTGTTGTGTGGGTGAACCTATGCTAATGTACCGACCTTCCTAGGACTAATACATACTTGTGATTATACCCCTTGCAAACATCTGTAAGTACAAGAAAGTAATTAAGGTAGAAACCTAACCACAGCTTTAAACTCTAAGACCCTTACGTCCCTTGTGCAATGGTTTCCTAATGGGGGTTCAGGTTTCTGTCACTCCGGCAAGCCCTACGATTAGTAGCCAAATACACAATGCATTCCCCTAGGCCCATATAGGTGAAGTGTCATGTAGTCGACGTTCACATGACACCACTAGAAAAAGTACACCACAACTTAAATATCAAACCATTGAATCTTTCTCAACACAATTCCATTACTAACAACATGACTTCTCCCATGTCCTCAAGAACAAACCGAACTACTCACAAGACATCATATGGATCATGATCAGAGATGGAATAATGATGTATAACAATCTGAACATAAACAATAATTCAATGGTTCACTCAATAGCATCAACTACAAAGAGTAATCAACACCGAGAAAGTTTCCCCTAAGAACTATGCAAGATTCAATGCAATTGTTACAGCAATATGGAGATGGTGATGAGGGTGGTGATGGTGATGATGGTGGTGGTGATGATGATGATGATCCCGATGAAGTCCAGCTTGATGGTGGTGTTGATGGCGATGAGTTCCCCTCTCCGGGAAGGAATTCCCCCGGCAGAAATCTGTCTGCCGGAGAGATCTTTCTCTCTCGGTGTTTTCCGCCCCGCAGAGGCGGCGGAATCTTTCTGTGGTTGCTCCCCGAGTCTTAGGGTTTCGGGCGGATAATATACGCCAGAGGGGAGTATCAAGGGTGGACCAGGGCGGCCACACCAACTGGTGGCGCGGCCTAGGCTGGCCCGCACCAGGGGGTGGTGTGGGCC
This sequence comes from Avena sativa, assembly GCA_916181665.1. Taxonomy (NCBI): domain Eukaryota; kingdom Viridiplantae; phylum Streptophyta; class Magnoliopsida; order Poales; family Poaceae; genus Avena; species Avena sativa. The sequence goes on along the minus strand of OV702288.1, from coordinate 453,879,211 downwards.
CCTTGTGGCCCATCTCTAGCCCCCCTTCTGGCTTCCTTTGTCTTCTGGAAAAATAGGATTTTTCGTATATTTTTCCGGATTTTATGATCTTCGCGAATTTTGCCTCCAAACAGCACCTTCTCCATCAGAATCCTGACTGCAGCGGTCCATGCTCCAATAGTCATCAACCATGCAAAAATAGATGAAATAACATAAGTATCACCTCTCAATACGAAATATATCAATGAATATCAGTGAATTATGACATAGAATAGTGATGCAAAATGGACGTATCAAAGAGCTAGTCGACTCTGCCATCCGGATGGAAGGGAAGATCAACCAAGCGAATGACAACCGCAAAGTCGGATGATGCACCAAGCCGGGTCCCACAGTGCCCAGAAGTATCGCCCCAACCCGTCTACAGGATATGCTCCGCGGAACAATAGATCCCTAATGTCTAGTCCAAGCTACCCCAACCACAGCGGAGGAAATGTGAAGACCGGAGGGAACAACAACAACCACCCCGGCAACTCCAACAACTTCAACCGTGCACCGCCCAAGTCTTACAATAACAACAACAACAATACTACCCCAAGGACTAGAAGCAATGCCGTGCCTGTTGCAACAAAAGACAAGTCTCAGGTTACTTGTTTTGAGTGTGGAGTAAAGGGTCACTACTCCAATGAGTGTCCCAAGAAGATTGCCGCCACTGCCAATATGAATGCCCCCGCTCAATAGCAGCGCCGTGTTCAGCCGGAAGAAGATTCGCCCCCGGGAACCCTCACAACCGGAACAGCCGTCTCTTCCACATGAACGCCGAAGAAACCCAAGAAGCGCCAGATATCGTGCTGGGGATGTTTTCTGTTAACTCAGTATTAGCAAGACTGTTGTTTGATTCTGGAGCATCACACTCGTTTGTTACCGAAGAATTTGCATGCACTAGTAAGATTCACCCCACCAACTTGAAGCATGATATGATAGTTCAAATACCTGGTTCAACTACCAAGGCTAGAAAAATTTGCAAGGTTGTGCCTATCAGAATACATGGGATAGATTTTTATGCCAACCTAATAGTACTTGGAACCAAAGGTTTGGAAGTAGTACTAGGAACGGATTGGATGTCAAAGCATAAAGGATTGATTGATTGTGCCAAGAAATCCATCACCATGGCTAGTACTCTAGAGTGTCAGTAGAGCATATATCTGAAACCTTGCCCCGTCAATTCAAATGCAACAAGAGTCTAGCCCTACCAACCATAGATCAAGTGAGAGTAGTTTGTGAATACCCTGATGTATTCCCAAATGAATTGCCCGGTATGCCCCCTGATCGGGATATTGAGTTCATTATTGAACTACTTCCTGGAACCGGACCCTATAGCATGAACCCATCAGAGTTAGTGGAGCTAAAGAAGCAACTGGATGCTATGCTGGAGAAAGTCTTGATCCAACCAAGCGCATCGCCATGGAGATCGCCCATGCTGTTCGTCGACAAGAAAGATGGAGGCAACCATTTGTGCATAGATTACATGAAGCTGAATGATGTCACCATCAAGAACAAGTACCCATTGCCCAAGATAGAGGATCTATTTGATCAGTTGACTGGTGCTAGAGTGTTCTCTAAGATTGATCTTGGACTGGTTATCACCAACTTAAGATTCATGCAACAGATATTCCAAAGACCGCCTTTACCACCAGATATGGATTATATGAGTATACGGTCATGTCTTTTGGATTAACCAATGCCCCCGCTTATTTCATGATTCTCATGAATAAGATCTTTATGAACTTTCTAGATAAGTTTGTCGTAGAGTTTATGGACGATATTCTTATCTACTCCAAGTCAGAATAAGACCATGAGCAACATCTGAGAACCACCCTTGAAACCCTTAGAGAGCATCAGTTGTATGCCAAGTTTAGCAAATGTGAGCTCTGGCTGAAAGAAGTAAGATTCCTCGGACATATTGTGTCGGCCGGAGGAGTCGCTATTGATCTCGCCAAGATCAAAGATGTTGAAGAATGGGAAACCCCAACCACTCAAACCCAAGTCTGTGCATTTCTTGGATTAGCGGGATATTACCGCAAGTTTGTAGAAGGATTTTTGAGCATCGCAAGACCAATGACCCAATTGTTGAAGAAGGACAAGAAGTTTGAATGGACCGATAAATGTGAAGCAAGTTTCCAAGAGCTCAAGAAGAAATTGATTTCAACCCCAATATTGATTATGCCAGATATCAAGAAGTCGTTTGACGTGTATTGTGATGCATCCAAGATTGGTCTCAGATGTGTGTTGATGCAAGAAGGCAAAGTCATAGCATATCTGTCCCGACAACTAAAGCAGTATGAGCAAAACTACCCCACCCATGATCTTGAATTAGCAGATGTAGTTTAGCCTTGAAGACATGGCGTCATTACCTTATGGGTAATCGCTGTGAAATCACAAGAGCTTAAAGTATATTTTCACTCAGAAGGATCTGAATATGAGGCAAAGAAGATGGATAGAGGTAATTAAGGATTATGACCTTGACATTACTATCACCCCAGCAAAGCCAATGTGGTAGCGGATGCTCTTAGCACATTGCCGTGAAGGTTAAACACCATGATCAAGGAGAAGCAACCAAGTTTGCATGAGGAGTTGGAGCAGTTTAGAACTGAGCTAGTTGTTGGGTTTGCAGCATAAAAAACAAAAAATTTCCTACGATGGGAACTATACGCCAAGATCTATCTACTAGATACAAGCAACGGGTGGATATACATCCATAGAGAACATACCCTCAAAGACAACAAAGCTTTGTTAACAAGATGGAACTCGTGGATGATGTAGTCGTACACTTGCCGATCTCAAGATCGTGATGAAGTCCAGCAGGTTTGGCTCTAGCACGTCCATCAGATCCAGCTCCAGCAAGTCCAGCACCACCAAGTCCAGCACCGCAAAGCAGCGGTACATCCGTGATCGCACACACGTCAGGTACCCTGATAACCTCCGTCCCTTGCTCCAGCAAAGCAGCGGAAGAAGCAACTCCTTTGACAGATAAAGCCAGTAGGAACATGTGTCTCGCTAATTCGAGACCCTGGGGAATAACTAGAGGGGGAGAGAGATCCTTCACGAGGAGGTGTGTGTTGTGAGGAGGAGAGGGGGGCCTTTTATAGCGAAGAGGGGGGCACCCAAGGGCCATGGCGTGGCAGCCATGGTGGTGCCCCCACCTCTTCCACATTCATGTGGGTGGAGCTCCCACTCCCATAAAAAGCCTCCACTCAAAAATCCACTCACACATGCATTAAATTTCCACCAAATTTAATGCAAGCTCTGATTAAATAAAGCTATTTTATTTATTTTATTCAGAATTTTGTTAATTACATTAATTAACAAACATTCACATAAACCCCCCTACAACAATCTTAGGTGTTTTGCTAAACTCTTTTATTTTCTTGTTACAATGATTTTTCACTTCATCTTAAAAGTCTTTGAACAATTTTCAAATGTTTCATACTTCTTCCTTATTAAGTAAATATATAGATATATTCACTCAAATTTCTAGAGAAAGCATATGAAGCAAAAAGATCCATCGCATATGGCTAGACATAATGGACTATATACATCAACATGCATAATATCCAATAAGTTAGTCATCCGTTCCTCTTTGGCCTATGGACGGAGTTTCAATTATCTCGAGGAAAGTTTCACAAGCGTCAATTGATCAAAATCAAAAGACTCCAAAAATCCAACAACATGGAGTTTATTCATGTTTACTTTTCAATATAATTCAAACAGCGATGTCACTTCATAAGTGATCTTCCAATCATTTGTCTTATGACATTTTAGCAATAATGTTTATGGATATGATTTCTCCAACTAGACTTGTAAAAGTTCATCCATCCTTTATGGAATACGGTAATTATTTGAACAACCATTGTTCTTGCAATACCGGAACAAAATAACAATTACTAAAACAAATCTTGAAGGCTAGGTATGACGACAACAAAAACACAATAACACTTTATTTGTTTTCGATGAACACCATCACTTATTCTCTTGCCAGTTACTTAGGCCGTTGTAGTTCATGAATTGTGTTGTTCTATATGACACTTCACACCAACCAATTCGGTATCCAATACCTGTATCCAATACCTCAGAACCACATTGTTTAATAAGCAAGGAATACAGCCATAACATGTATATCTTCTATATACCTAAGTTGGACATCTCCAACCTTTTCTTTTCTGCCAAATATTTTATAGATTCTCTTTCAACAATTCCTTTTCTTTTAAAAGAATCTATCAACATCAATAATGGTGTCATTCACATGACACATAGTACAAAGTGTATATAGTCAAATACTAATACCTTTGGACTTGCACTTTGAAGTGGATCACCATCATCAAATGTTTGGCATTCTTTCAAAACTCCATTCTTTAGTAATCTTTTAGTGTAGTAAACATTTTACTTACATCTTCTATTCATCCTTATCATGACAACTTTCATGATCAAGCTACTATAGCCTATAAGGATGAATCGTGAGTATAATGTTAGTTCCCAAAACATTTTTGGTAGATTAGGATGCCTAGCATCTCCATCCTTCACAAATTATCATACAATATGAGAACGTGTATTTTGTTAAATTATACTCTATCATATTGCAACCATAAACATTGTTTCAGATATCACAATATCTTTCACACATGATGGTTTCTGAAACAATTATTTCAGCTCCTAGATAATCTTGGTATTAAAACAACTTTTGAATATCATTAATCATGGAGGCAAACATGATACTTTAGATACTAACATTGGAATTCTTACTCTTGATTTAATACTACTTATTAAACTTCATGGAGTAAATAGAATTTGCTGAAAGTTTGCAATAGGACTTCTAAATTTTAAATTGACATTCAAAACAATACGATACGAGTTCATAAAGTAAATATCGAGAATTCTATAGTTCTATTATCTCAATTAAAACTAAGCATAAGGTAGTGAACAGACGCCAATGACTACAACAAATTATGCAAATTCACTTTGATTTAGTTTATGACAAATTGAGTTCGACTAATACAAATTAGAAATGAACTCCCACTCAAAAATGACATCCCTCATGCCTTTTTGGTGATTACATGAACCAAATCCACTATACCAAGTCCGATCATCACGTGAGTCGGTGTAGCTCCAAAGGCGAGCATCAATATGGGCATCACATCAACTATATGACTCATGCTTAACTTTTCGGTCCGTGTTCTGAGGCCATGTCTGTACATGCTAGGCTCGCCAAGTAAGAACCTTGGTACTCGCGTGTGTAAAACTTTCTTACACCCGTTGTATGAAAGCATAGAGTCGAGTACACCCGATCGTCACGTGATGTCTCGAAACACGATCCATAGAACGGTGCATACTTAAGGAAGAACACATTTTAAGATGCAAACATCATATGTGTAAAGTGGAATGATATGGTCCATGCATTTGATCACCATCATGTGCATCATGGTATGATCTCTATCATTCCTTTGTGTGTAAGGCCAAGGTCTATGGAACTTACACGTTAGGTGTGTTGTAAGAGTATCTATCATACATCTACTTACAACATTACCATATCATGACACTAGCCCAGCAACGATCTAAACCAGATGCCTACAATTTATCCATTGCAAGTTTTATGTGGCTTAGGGCTTTCGGAGATAGAACCGGTCTTACCTACGAACATGAACCGGTCTTACCATTGTAAATTTAGCAACTCGTTCTAAATCAGATATTGACTATAGTAGGAGAGACAGACACCCGCCAGCCACTTATGCAAAACTAGTTGCACGTCAGTCGTGGAACCGGTCTCATGTGCGATGACATGTAAGGTTGGTCTGGGCCGCTTCATCCCACTATGCCACCAATATCCAAAATACATAGAAGATGCAATAACATGATCATCATCGCCCACATATAAACATATGTGTACTACCCGTGCAAAGCACCTACGCATAGATTAGGCTCTGATACCACAGTTGGGTTCACGGCATAGAAAACAAAAAAATTCATATGATGGGAACTATATGCCAAGATCTATCTACTAGATACAAGCAACGGGTGGATATACATCCATAGAGAACTTACCCTCGAAGACAACAAAGCTTTGTTAACGAGATGGAACTCGTGGATGATGTAGTCGTACACTTGCCAATCTCAAGATCATGATGAAGTCCAGCAGGTCCGGCTCCAACACGTCCATCAGATCCAGCTCCAGCAAGTCCAACACCATCAAGTCCAGCACCGCAAAGCAGCGATGCATCCGTGATCGCACACACGTCCGGTAACCCGACAACCTCCATCCCTCACTCCAACAAAGCAGTGGAAGCAGCAACTCCTTTTCCAAATAAAGCCATCGGGAACATGTATCTCGCTAATCCGAGACCATGGGGAATAACTAGAGGGGGAGAGAGATCCTTCACGAGGAGGTGTGTGTTGTGAGGAGGAGAGGGGGACTTTTATAGGGAAGGGGGGCACCCAAGGGATATGGCATGGCAGCCATGGTGGTGCCCCCACCTCTTCCACATTCATGTGGGTGGAGCTCCCACTCCCATAAAAGGCCTCCACTCAAAAATCCACTCACACATGCATTAAATTTCCACCAAATTTAATGCAAGCTATCATTAAATAAAACTATTTTATTTATTTTATTCAGAATTTTGTTAATTACATTAGTTAACAAACATTCACATAAAACCCCCTGCAACATTTCAATATCACATTTAGAACCAATTTCAGCAATTTCACCCGAAACAGTTTCGGTGTCTATTGAAATAATTCTAGCTCTTTCTTAAATCTTTATCTGAAACATATTTGCTCAAAATGGTGTCGGTATCCCTTAAGTGTGTCACCCTACAGTTCGTGAATAATGCAGACAAGATCGAGACCCCTCTCCGATCAATAATCAGCAGCGGGACCTAGAGATCCGTACTGACTCCCAGATATTCAACGATGACTCTTGTGATCGTGTGAACCTTTAACATCATAACTAAATCCCTTTGTCTCGTGATATATTACATGTTCGAGATTCGACCATCGGTATCCAAATACCTAGTTTGATCTCGTTACCGACATGCACTCTTTTCTCGTTCCCATGATATAACATTCTAGTGATCACATCACTTGCTTGCAAGCTATTTCAACGTGATATCACCGAGAGGGCCTAGAGTATATCTATCCGTCATCGGGATGGACAAATCCCACTCTTGATCCATGAGCCTCAACATAACACTTTCGTAGCACTGAACCCACCTTTATAGTCACCCTATTATGGTGTGACGTTTGATGTTATCAAGATACTCTTCTGGTGTTAGTGATTAACATGATCTCATGGTCTAAGGACTAAGATTACTTCGTATGATGTTATAGCAATATAAACATAATGACTTTGATCGTAATGCTATACTTCGAATGAATGTTCATCACATCATTCCACCAATGTTGTGACCTCGTTATTAACAACATCCAATGTCCATGATCTGGAAACCTTGATCATCTTGTTAATCAACGAGCTAGTTTATATGAGAGGCATTACTAGGAACGTTGTATTTTGTTTATTAAACACACATGTATTAATGTTTCCAATTAATACAATTATAGCATGCAAAATAAAATTTTATCATAAACATGGAATAAGATAATAACCACTTTATTATTGCCTCTCGGGCATATTCCCTTCACTAGTTAGCAAAGGATTCTTAGCTAGCATTGAACTTAAACCCACTCTGATCAGTCAGAGCAAGGAAACCCAGAAAGGAAATGGAAGTATCGACGGAATCAAGCATCATATTGGTACGGGAAAGGTACCTGGATTCACCGAAGACGAAGAAGGAGTTCTGTGGTACAATGGACGTATCTGTGTGCCAGCAGATTCAGAGCTGAAGCAAGTTATCATGCAAGAAGCTCATGATACTCTTTATTCTATCCACCCCGGAGGAACAAAGATGTATCAAGATTTGAAGGAGCAATTTTGGTGGCACAAGATGAAGAGAGAAATTGGAAGCTACATCGCCAAGTGTGATATATTTCAGAGAGTTAAAGCGGAACATTAGAGACCCACAGGACTGTTGCAACCATTGCAGATTCCGAAATGGAAATGGGATTCCGTCGGAATGGACTTTATCACCGGTTTGCCTACTTCTAGTAGGGGAAATGACTCAATCTGGGTCATCGTTGATAGACTGTCCAAGGTAGCCCATTTGATACCTGTCAAGACAACCTACTAGAGTTCGAAGCTAGCAGAGTTGTACATTGCTAGAATTGTCAGTTTGCATGGAACCCCCAAGACCATAGTGTCGGATCGAGGAACCCAATTTACCTCGAGATTTTGGCAGAAAGTCCAAGAAGGATTAGGAACCAAGTTAAATTTCAGCACAACTTATCACCCGCAGACCGATGGACAGACGGAACGAGTCAACCAAATCTTAGAAGATATGTTGAGCGCTTGTGTGTTCGAGTACGAATCAAAATGGGAAGATTGCCTGCCATTTGCAGAATTCTCATACAACAACAGTTATCAAGCCAGTTTGCAAATGGCCCCATTTGAGTTCTTATATGGAAGAAAGTGGCGTACCCCTTTGAATTGGTCGCAAGTAGGAGAGAGTCAGATTTTCGGACCCGACATCCTACGAGAAGCCGAAGAGAAGGTTCACAAATTCCGTGAGCACCTCAAGACCGCCCAATCCAGACAAAAGAGTTATGCTGACAAGAGACGCAGAGACCTGACTTTCAATGTCAGATATTTTGTGTATCTCAAGGTTTCGTCGTTGAAGGGAACGCAACGTTTTAGTCTGAAAGGAAAGTTAGCCCCCAGATATATCGGACCCTTCAAGATTCTGAATCGTCTAGGAGAAGTATCATATCAACTGGAACTGCCTGAGGAGATGTCAGCCATCCATAATGTGTTCCATATCTCGCTACTTCGCAAATGCTTGGAAGTGCCGGAGAAGACCGAAGTGTTCAAGAACATCGATCACCGAGCCATTGATATCAACAAGGATCTGACGTATCGTGAAGTGCCCATCCGTATCTTGGAAGAAGCTTACAGAACCACCAGGACCTGGAGCATCAAATTTCTCAAGATCCAATGGAGCAATCACACCGAAGAAGAAGCCACTTGGGAGCGAGAAGAATACATTAGGACTGAGTTTCCAGATATCTTTAGTTCCTAGTTTTTCTTAAATCTCGGGACGAGATTTTGTTTAAGGGGGGAAGGTTTGTAACATCCCAAATCTTTAATCAATGATATCAAGATCCAAATCACCCAATTTAGGGTTAACAAAAACTTTTTATTATTAAAAACAATTAAGAATGTATGTGTGCTTGCATTAATATAGAATTGCTTGAAAATGCCATGTTTGATTGTTCTAATGGTTGTAAAATGATTCAAAGATGAATTCCACATCATCTAGATCATTTAGAAACAAAATCCAAAGAAAAATAAATCAAATAAGAATAAAAATACCAAATGGTCACTTTGGCCATTTTAATCCACTAGGTCACTTTAGGTGTTCCTAGAAGTAAATTATTAACAGAAATAAGTCTAAATCTTTTCACCCCTTCCTAATACAAGTAAAGATCTACCAAGGCCCACTTTGAAATCTTACAAAAACATTTAAACACTAATTTTAAATGGCATTTGAAAATGGAATCCATTTCATATGCATAGACCCCACTTTTTCAAAAACCACTCAAATGAGTTCAACTTGACAATCCCAAGCAACCACATATGATCAAGCTTATGACTAAAACCCACACCAAAAATATTCTCAAAATTCAAATTAAATTCTCTTGCAGCTATTGTGTCGAACACCTTGTGATCATAGATAAACCTGCCTAACTAACAATGTTTTGATCAATGCTTTGTCGACCCATTTAACCTCAATTCACTCCCTTGGTCTCCCCTAGTTCTAACCATGCCATCAAGGAGCTACCATTTAGCCTTTAGCAGCAGTGTCGTGCCACCCCGAGGCCATGTCCGTCGGTCGAGCACGGCTAGCTCGCAGGAGACCACCCAGCCCCTCTCCGTCGTACCTAGGAGGTAGGCGTGATAGCATTGCCGCCCACCGTCTCTTCCCCGAGCAATGCCAAACCATGGACCACCGCAAACAACCCGCACTCTCCGCCTCTGCACCATACACAGCCCATGCCAGAGTGCCGCCCCCGATAGCCTTGCACAGGCCACGCCGTGCCCTCAGCTTGCACGCGCCGCTCCGCCTTGACCGTAGCACACCCCTGGACATGCCCATTTCCCGCCGCGCGACCAGCACCCGCCGTGAGCCGCGTCTAACGCCGCCTCTGCCACGCAGAGCGTCGACCTTTCCTGACCAAATGCCACCGCCCCTAGCCGCGCCATTACACCGTAGCTGACCGCCAGGAGGTAGAGCACCATCCGCCTACCCCGCCCATGCCATTAGCCCTCTGTACCATTGTCACCGACGAGCTCACTGTCGCACCCCACGGTCCCCTCATCGACCTATAAAAGGAGGGCACCCATGTCCCATTTCTACACACCATTCATCTCCCCTCTCACCACTTAACCTTCCCCACCTCTCCCCGGAGCCGCTCGAGCCCTCAGTCGCCGGAATTGTGCCGGAGCTCGCCGCAGCAGAGGAGAAAGGGGGTAGTCGATTGCAACCACCCTAGGAGCCGCCACGACCACGCCTGAGTCTGCCATCATCCACCAGTCCGATCGCCCCATCGCCATGTTAGATGGAGCCACGACCGTTGATATCTATTCTAATCGCACGACCCATATCGCGTCGTACCGCTTCCCGTTAGAGGCAGCTGCTGACATGCGGGACCCCCTTGTCAGTTGCCCATTGTGCCGTGGAGTGTCACTGGGCTGGCCAATTTAATTTCCCGCCTTAGCACGCAGATTCAAATAAAGATTTTTCTTTTTAGGCTTAAATTCAATTTTGTCCACTAGTTTAAAAATCAATTCAGAGAGTTCTACTAAACCAAAATGAATGATTCAAATTTTGCTAGAAAGATAATTTAAATCTCTATCCAAGCCCGTTGGATTTAAATCAATTGGAGTTATAGATCAAAGATTTTTCTACATTCAAAGATTTTTCAAAAATAAACCATAATATCTTTTGAGTTGATTCCAACTCTCAAAAATCACATTTGATAATACCTATCTGAATATGTAATAATATTTAGGTTTGCGTGAAGTCACTTTGGACTAGTACCAAAATAATGCTATATAGGCATTTCTAATCACTTTAAATCATTTAAATATGAATCCTAAACTTTATAAAATGTGATCGAACGTTTAAATCACATTCCCATGTATTAAAATATTTGGTGATTACATGTGTCCACATGATCACATATTTTAATTGGAGAATATTAAATCTTAGTTAATTTCAATGAGTAGAAATTACTTTTCTCAAATGAAATAAATGAAACTAGTTCATTAAATCTTGTGATGATTATGATGATACTAGATCATCAAATATGTGCCTTAGTGTGCTAAGTAGACTAGTTAAGTATTGTTTGGTGATTGTGTATCCCATATGTATTTATTGTTGGAAATATGCACTACAGTCAAATAGTAGTAAGGACTATTATCATATTTCATATAGTTTATGATTAAGTTTTTTATCATGCTATAACTGTATTGAGTGGAAACATCAATACACGTGTGGTATACAAACAAACAAGGGGTTCCTAGTAAAACTCTAGTCACTAGTTCATTAGTCAATAGATGATCATGTTTCCTGATCATGTGGCATTTATGCTAGTTGGAAATGGAGTCATCTCATTCTGAGAATGAGATGATGAATCGATACCCAAGCTAAACATTGTGACCCGGTCATGTCACGAAGTTAAAGTTACGATGATTAGAAAAGGATCCTCGTAGACTATTCCTTAAGCCATGAGGCTATATCAATCACTGTCTCCTGAGAGTGCTTAGATAGCATCAAACGCCATCTGGTAAAACGGTGGTTATAAAGGTGTGTTCAGGTACTCGGAGGAAAACATAGAGGCAATATGTGTCAAGAGAGGGATTTGTCCGTCCATGTGATGGGAAGATACTCAAGGGCCCACTCGGAGAGGTTATATCCAATAGCTGCCCAACATGTGATTTGATCACGGGGATATCACTTGTCGGAACGAGTCAAATAGCATTATTCGGTAACGAGATTAAACACGACATGGTGATGTCATTGATCAGACTTCAGCCAATGCAAGTATCGAGAGAAAAAGGGAATAAGACACGACTGTCCCAGTTCAAACAACGAAAGATCTTCGTGGAACGCACAGGGGTCACATGGCCATCTAGTTCCCTCTGTTGATCATTGGTGCGGGAGTGTCCCGACCATGTATGGAGTGTTCCCGAACCGTGGGGTATCACGCTTAAGGGCTTGATGATTCTTAGAGAGTGTTTATAGGATCAGCAGAATCACCGAAGAAGAGAAGGGAGAAAACCGGAAGGGTTTCGGTAAGTCCAGAGGATATCCGAGTGGAGGTGGAAGGTGTTCCATGGCCACGGAGGTCGAATAATATGTGAATGAATGTTAAATATTTATTTAATCATTTATTCATAATTATTTAATAAAGAGAAAATCAATTAAAGGTCAAAAAGGCTTAATGGGCCAATTTCTGGAGGGAGAGGGTCCATTAGGGAAAGGAGAGAGGGAGAGGGGCCAAGGGGCCTGGCCGGCTAGGCCTAGCCCCCCCCCCTCAGGGCCCACTAGGGGCTGGCCGACGGCCTCCCCACCCCCTCCTCTCCTTTAGTCCCACCCCGGGACTTTGAGGGAAGGTGTACCCCCTCCTCCCCCTATATATAGTGGGGTATTTCGCCTAGAAAAATACACCAATAATCAATAAAGGTCTCCACACTTTTGGGATGACCTCTAATTGATATTTTCTCTCTCCTCCTCTCTCTCTCATGACCGTGGTCCCAAGTCTGGACTGCGCGAATGAGAGACATCTTCATCGCGGAGTGCCGTCGCGCTGCGGGATTCGGATCCGGGAGCTCTACTTCCGCAACTGCTCCTGGATCGGGGAAGCGGGAGTCATCGTCAGGCACCGGACGTGTGTAACTCCCCGCGAGGTGTCGCACTTGAGGCACTCAAGTCATTGGAGCCAGAAGGACCCCAAGGACTTCATCACGACCTTGAGGTCGGCTTCGGCTCGTCTACATCAACCACGCTCTCCTGAGCGTTGACAACGCTTTTCGGTCTTCAAGGGTAAGTTCGCGAAAAGCCCCTCCCATTACTGTATTACTAATAGATAGGTCCTGGCAGCTTTAGGGGTTCAGGGGCATAGAGTAAAATTTATTGTTTTCATACGCTGAACCCCTAAAGTGGTATTAGAGCTAGATCTATGCGTAGTAATGCTAGTACGGGTAGAACACACGAGATGTACCATGTGGGCGTTGATCCTTTAGTTGTTACCCTCCCACATGTACTTGTGCATACCGCAGTAATGCTTGATGAAGCGGCCCCCAACCGACTTTACGCGTTCATTTGCGAGACTGGTCCACACTTGACATACGGCTTGTACCGTATAAAGTGGCTTAGGGGGGTGTCTGTCTCTCTTTGCATTACTTGGTATGCCATTTGCAACGGAGGGACCCGAAAGGGGTGTAATAGAGACAACTACTTGATCATCGCTGTGCTGAAAGTTCATAGGTAAGAATGGTTCTTGTGCGAAAGCCCATTCAGCCACGTAAAACATGCAAAGATAAAGTAGAGGCGTCTAACTTTGTTTTGCAGGGGGGCATTGCTTTATGATATGGTTGTGGCAAAGGTAAAGTAATTACCTTTTGTTGCATAGTAGTAGATAGTCACGGTAATAACAAACTACCACGCCGGAATGACACCGGTACCCTGGTGTTTACGGCACCGGAACCCTAGCGCCGGAACCCGGTGATGGCGGATGGATATCACGACGTGAAGGACCATATCACATAGCATTTACATTCAATGTTATTGTTTGTATGTCTTATTGTGTGCTAGTATTAGATACTCGACGGTAGCCTAATAAGGTGATCCCTGTTAAAATTACCAACGATTGTGTTCCCCCTTAGTGTGCACCACCAAGAAAGTTCTGCGGTATGAGGTGATCCAGGGTTACAGGCCTAGGTGTCATACATATCTACGTTCGCATATAGTGGGTGTAAGCCATGTTGCACAACGAATACACTAAGGTTGAGTTGTCAAGCCTAGCATGCTAGAGAAGTGTGGCCTCGGAACACGGATGGTCAAAAGATCGAGCACGAGTCGCATGAATGATGTGACCGACGTTTAGCGTCCACCCTTGAACCCACATTGATGGCCGTGACGATCGGGGGAGATGTGGCTGATAGGGATCATGTTATCACTAGGAACCCTTTTGGGGATAGGTGTTTCTGAGTGGAGTTATTATTAACTCATTTATTATAAACTTAGTCTAAATTCCTTTTGCAATTATAAATGTAGATGGGACCTTTCGTGTTGACAATTGAATGGTTAGAAGGAGAGAACCTCCGATTAGATGGATCGAACTTCTCCATTTGGGTTGCTAGTCTCCATGTTCTCCTTAGCGAGAACGACGTGGTCGACTACATACTCGACAGGATGGATTTGGATCAGCCCATGGACCTTGAGACCCCAGAGGAGCGAAAAGACCGCTATCTCCGTCGTGAGATGGCCTCCTATATATCAGTTGTGATGCGTTTTGGAATGGTGGACGAGCTATGGCCTTTCGTGGGTGATGTCAACCCTCGTTCAATGATGCTACAGCTTAGGACACGTTTCGTGGAGCAGACACGCATTTGGGAGCATGAGCTGATGGGAGACTTCCTCTCCATTAAGATGGAGGAGAACTCATCACTGGACGACCACTTGGAGCAAATACATGATGTGTACATGAGGCCATCATACTTCCTAGACGTCTGGATTACGGGCTCTTTTGCAAACGCCGCTGTGCTGCGGTCGCTGCCACCAAGCTACCAAGCACAAGTCAGGACTTGCATAATGAGGGGTGACGCGGAAACAATGGAGTTCCACCGGTTCATGACACATCTCAGGAATGTGTTGGTTGAACCAGATGTCGCTCAGGTCGTCAAAGGCAAAGGTATATATTTGATATACAGTTTTATAAATGATATAATCTTGCAAACACATTTGCAGTGTTAAGTATATCTGATACTTGTTCTGTTTTGCTAAAAACAGGTCCTTCTGCATGAGAGGTGGGAGAGGAGGTGACGTTGCGTGTTGATGGCGAGCATGATGATAACGGCCAACGACACTCTCCCTCGACATTTATCATTTAGTTCGTGTTTAGGATGATTTTTTGTAATCAAGAGATTGTGAACCTCTTTAGTGTGTCTCACACTTCGTGAGACGGTTATTCATATGAGTTTGTAACAAAAATTTGTTCCACTTCTATGAATGATTTCTATTCGTGTTCATATCTTGTTTGATTACTTGTGAATTATCCCTCTTGTTTGAAACTAATTGATAATGCATGAACATTTGTAAAACACTAAAAATGCCTTGTTTAAAATACCCAAATTAATGATATGTTCATTAATGAATGAAAACCATTGTTTAAATTCAAAGTTATGTGATAATATGTGAAAGTTATTCGATATCTTATCACATATTAATCATGCCTAAGTTCGGCAAAATAACTTGAACACCGTGTATTACTTGAATACAAAGTGTTTAAAGAATTGTTAAAAGTCAATACATATTCAATGTATTGTGTTTTAACGAAAATGGTAATTATCATTAAATGATTGTTTAAATGTGTAAAGTAAGTTTACCAAAGGAAACATGAATATGAAACTATTTGATTTGATCAAAGTGTTTCATCAAGAAAGGGTATGAATGTAAAAGAGAGTCTAATTACTATGATTTGATCAATAGTAATGAAATTCAAATTTATAAGAATGGCATAAAAGAAATTGTGGAATGCAAAGCGTTTTGAAACGTTCAAGTGCAAAGCATCACAATGTGATATTGGATATCAAAGGGGTTGAATAGAAGGCACCAAATAAATCGTTGTAGTGTAGATGAAGAGACCATTAGTTAGAAATAGTTAGCACTCAATTAGAATGTAGTGAACCATTTGAATTCGTGAAAGTTTTGGGGTTATTCCATATAACCAAAACAATAGCGAATAAGTCCTTGTAGAGTATTCATTGGAAACATTGAATATGAAATCAATAGCTAAACCAAAAAGAGAAGCAAAACTTGTATTGGTTGGATTTTGGTGCATTCTTGAGAAAACTCACTTTTAGTGATATTTCTCAATTATGGAGCAAATGGAAGATAGTATAAAACACGATGAGCATTCAAAACCCTGCATCAGAGTGTTGAGAAGCGGAACGGACAACGTTCCTGAACGATTCTCTTCACAGAAGGAAAGAATCAATGATATTGATCATTGTGTTTTTCCCCACTTGTGTTTTTCACTACATGAAGTAGGATTCAAAGTTTAATCCATATTTTGTATCGAGACATTTGTGAATCACTTGTCATGATTTTTGGAATATGACATACCTACGAACTACTAAGGAAATAATGGTAACTAGAATTATGAGAAATCCTAAAAACAAAATTCCCTTGAGACTAGAAAGCAATTCGTTGCTAAATTTCACGAGTAAAAGGAGTTACTTGAATTTTCCCAAATGACTGCAAAGTCATAGCAGGAAAAAGGGGTGAATGACAAAATCACAATTTGTCAAGTATTGGATGAATTCAAAAGAATTTGATTCAAATGTGCTAAATGTCTAGTGGATTTAAAACTAGTAACAGTACTAGTATCTCATAGTAAATCTCCAAGTTTGATATTTGATCAAAGGATTTTGAAGTTATTCAAAATAGTGACTGGATATGCAATTTGCATAAAATTGAGTGGGAGCTATGAAAGTCTTCCTAAAACAATATGTGATTGACATATTTTTAAGTGGGAGCAATATAAGACTCAAATTCAAATATGTAGGAACATATTTTGAGTGGGAGCTTATAGGAGTAATTAATAATTGTGTTAAGAATGAAAGCGAAAATACTTATGAATAATGATTCATAAGATGTAGAAGTTGATAATAGGTGTATTATGATAATGTGTAGTATTCCTTAAGATATTCTGAAAAGGGTTTCAGAATAGAAGTTGATTAAGGAACTGGTCCTTAATGACTTAAATTAGGAATAGTATTAAGTTTATACATCAATGGTTGAAAGAAAGAAAAGGATGGTCGTCATCCACTATGTTGAGACATAGGTTATATCTTAGTAAACCATGATGATAACTTAGCATAATATGTGATCCAATTAAGGAACATTTGAAAGTGATTAAGTTTGAATCACAGAACGTTGAGCTGAGTTTTGTCTGCAGTGTCTAATAGAGAATTGTAGACATGTTTTCCAAATCCATAAAGGATGACATATCTTAAAACATAAAGAGATATGTTATAAGGTAATATGTTGGAAACTCCTGAGAATGCCAATTAAAGTCAAGTAGGAAGCGAGGTGAACGAAAACATCGAAAGTTGCACAGAGTGTACTAATGTTTCGATGGCTACATTTATAATAATAGATAAGGGTACCATATAAAGTGTTACATAAAGTTATGGCGGGGCTAGTTTGCTTTTAACATAGAATGATGTGTCCCAGGGCACAGTGCCCATGAGAAAGCCCTCGAGGTTGATCTTACGTCAATGTTGGCTCCTGGAATCAGGCCTCGTTCTGCTGCCATAGCGACGATGCATTGATGACCCACAAGTATAGGGGGTGTATCGCAGTATTTTCGATAAGTAAGAGTATCGAACCCAACGAGGAGCAGAAGGTGCTGGCTAGTGGTATGGATCAAGAATTCTCTGCAAATACTTAGCAAACGGATTTTTAGGGGTTTTTGATAAAGCAAGTAAACAAAGTACGAGTAAATAAAAGACAGTAGGAATAAATGCAGCAAGTGGCCCAATCCTTTATGCAGCAAAGGACAAGCCGGTTGTATTACTTAAGATGACCAAACGTTCTCGAGGATACATGGGAAGACTGTCAAGTGCTTTCGCTTCATATAGTTGATTAATCGTCTTTAGCTTGCTAAGTGTTGTGTGGGTGAACCTGTACTAATGTACCAACCTTCCTAGGACTAATACATACTTGTGATTATACCCCTTTCAAACATCCGTAAGTACAAGAAAGTAATTAAGGTAGAAACCTAACCACAACTTTAAACTCTAAGACCCTTATGTCCCTTGTGCAATGGTTTCCTAACAGGGGTTCAAGGTTTTTGTCACTCCGGCAACCCCTACGATTAGTAGCCAAATACACAATGCATTCCCCTAGGCCCATATAGGTGAAGTGTCATGTAGTCAACGTTCACATGACACCACTACAAGAAGTACACCACAACTTAAATATCAAACCATTGAATATTTCTCAACACAATTCCACTACTAACAACATGACTTCTCCCATGTCCTCAAGAACAAAACGAACTACTCACAAGACATCATATGGATCATGATCAGAGATGGAATAATGATGTATAACAATCTGATCATAACCAATAATTCAATGATTCACTCAATAGCATCAACTACAAAGAGTAACCAACACCGGTAAAGTTTCCCCTATGAACTATGCAAGATTCAACGCAATTGCTACACCAATATGGAGATGGTGATGAGGGTGTTGATGATGATGGTGTGGATGATGATGATGATCCCGATGAAGGCCAGCTTGATGGTGGTGTTGATGGCGACGATCTCCCCTCTCCGGTAAGGAATTCCCCCGGAAAAAATCTGTCTGCTGGAGAGATCTTTCTCTCTCGGTGTTTTCTGCCCCGCAGAGGCGGCGGAATCTTTTTGTGGTTGCTCCCCGAGTCTTAGGGTTTCGGGAGGATAATATACGCTAGAGAGGAGTGTCAGGGGTGGACTAGAGCGGCCACACCACCTAGTGGCGCGGCCTAGGCTGGCCCACCCCAGGGGGTGGTGTGGGCCCCCTGTGGCCCATCTCCAGCCCCCCCTTCTGGCTTCCTTCGTCTTCTGGAAAAATAGGATTTTCCGTATATTTTCCCGGATTTTCTGATCTTCGCGAATTTTGCCTCCAAACAGCACCTTTTCCATCAGAATCCTGACTGCAGTGGTTCATGCTCCAAAAGTCATCAACCATGCAAAAACAGATGAAATAACATAAGTATCACCTCTCAATACGAAATATATCAATGAATATCAGTGAATTATGACATAGAATAGTGATGCAAAATGGACGTATTAACTCCCCCCAAGCTTAGACTTCGCTTGTCCCCAAGCGAAACTGAGCTCAATAAACATGGCCTCAGGTTTATGGAGTGAAGAGTCGATAAAAGAATACAGAGAAGAAGCATCCCATTCATCAATACATTGATCATAATAGAACACGACTCACTATTATATAACTTAACTTGCAATGAGTAAAGGAAACACAATAAAGATACATAAAGTGAATCATAATTGGTAATGGCAAACTTAGCTCTTGGTTGAAGAATAGTTGATAATTTGCTAGAGTTCACAAATAACTGGTTTTCAAAGATAGCTTTCAAAGTAGTAAACATCAAGATAAGAGCAATGTGCAAAACAAGGAACATAAGAAACATGATTGAATAAATCATCATAAGAATGAATGAAACACAACAACTCAAAATACTTGATGAGATAGAAGGGAGTAGGTTTACCGACTCAACTAAAAAAACTAAAAGAAAGGCCCTTCACAGAGGGAAGCAGGGATTACAAATCTCATAATGAGCTCCCAAAAATTATGATACTTACTAGCTTTCAGCTCTCATTGTCCCTATCATAGGCATCTTTAGGTGATTAAGGTTAAAGTGATCAAATATGAGGATATGCATTGACAAGTTGTAAATTGAGAATCTCATGTCCCTTGAATATGAGGGCCTCTCCTCATGCTACTCAAGTTTAGTCACCGGTAAGTGATACATTGCAAATGTATCTATAATTTTTGATGTTCCATGCTTGGTTTTATCTACTTTCTTGTGTTTTGTTCCAACTTTGGAGTACTTTTCATATGATTTCTTGGACTAACCTATTAACAAGATGCCACAGTGCCAGTTGCCTGTTTTCTGCTGTTTTTGGTTCTAGGAAAGTCAGAAAATCAATATTCTCAGAATTGGACGGGACAAAAGCCAAAGTTCCTATTTTACCGGAAGACTCACGGAGCCAGAATACGAGACGGAGGAGGGCCAGGGCCTGGCCACACCCCCCTAGGCGCGGGCTATCCTTACCCGCGCCACCAGGTGGTGTGGGCCCCCTGGCCACCCACCGACCTTGCCCTCTGGCCTATAAGAAGCCTCCCGAGGCCAAAACCCTAAATCATCAATTTAGAAATCCATGGAAAGTTCCGCAGCGCCGCCACCACCGAAGGGGAGATTCGGGGGACAGAAAGTCTCTGTTCTGGCACCCTGCCGGGACGGGAAAGTGCCCCCGGAGCCATCTCCATCGATCTCCACCGCCATCTCTATCACCATTGCTGATTCCCATGATGAGGAGGGAGTAGTTCTCTCTCGAGGCTAAGGGTTCTATCGGTATCTATGTGTTCATCTCTCTCTCTATGCATGATCTTATTGAGATCATGAGCTTGTAATCTATAGATCTACCTTGCTACTCAAGTACTTTAATAGATCTCTGCTCTCCCCATGTGTGTGAAAGTGACAGCGTGCACACCATGGTGGCACTTAGGCTAGAGATTACAAATACTTGTTATGAGTTATATTTGGAGTTGGATGTCTTTATGAAATTATGGTGTTTGTTGGACTCATCTAGTGCTCAAGGTGACAGTGTGGGGTTTTCTAGATGGGAAAGGCTTACTTTGAGGTGTGTTGTTATAGCCCTACCATCGATTAGAGTGTTCAACCGGGTAGTAGTTAAGAGTAGTATCATGAAGATAATATATTTATATGAGAGTGTTCACTAGTGAAAGTATGATCCCTAGGCCTTGTTTCTAAGCATTGAAACACTGTTTGCTACTAGATCTGTTACATGTTTTCTTGCTTCCATCTTTATTTCAGTTTGCCTTTAGTCTCTTCCACGCCATCAAGTTATTTTCTATCACCGTTACCACTTATAATTATCCATACCACTTGTATTTCACCATCTCTTCGCCGAGCTAGTGCACCTATACACCTGACAAGTGTATTGGGTGTCTTGGGGACACAAGAGACTTCTTGTATCTTGATTGCAGGGTTGCTTGAGAGGGAATACCTTTGACCACTTCCTCCCTGAGTTCGATAAACCTTGGGTGATCCACTTAAGGGAAAACTTGTTGCTGTTCTACAAACCTCTGCACTTGGAGGCCCAACAACTGTCTATAAGAATAGAAGTGCGTAGACATCAAGCTATTTTCTAGCGCCGTTGCCGGGGAGGTAAGGTAAAAGGTATTCACACCAGAGGATTAAAGAAGAAGAACCTCCCACGGCAAACGCCTATTTTCTGGTGTGAGTGCTTGAAGTTATTTCCTTAGATTCTACAATTTTGTCTTTTTCTTTCTTGTTTTCACTAGTTAGGCTTAATGTAAAACAACAAAAAAATTAGAGAGCTTTATAGTATTTATCTTGAGTTAGGACATGAAGTGTTTGAAGAGAAAATTAAAAAACCTATGGAACTTTATTTGCATGCTAATAGCAATGTTGTTAGTATGAATTCTTGGACACCATTATTGCTAATGCTATGGAAAAGTCTAAGCTTGGGGAAGCTAGTTTTGATGAGCATGATCTTTTTAGTCCCCAAGCATGGAGGAGAAAATTTACTTTGATGATACTATGCCTCCAATATATGATGATTACAATGATGAGTATGATATTTTCAGTCCACCTACTATTGAGGAGAAAATTAATTATGATTACAATATGCCTCCTATATTTGATGACTATGGTGATGAGAATAATAATGATAGCTATTTTGTTGAATTTGCTCCCACTATAATTAATAAGAATGACTATGTTTATATGGGGAGTATTAATTCTTTTATGCATGTGGCTCATGATAAGAATGTTTTATGTGATAGTTATATTGTTAATTTTATTCATGATTCTACTGAAAGTTATTATGAGAGAGGGAAACATGGTTTTATGCATCTCAATAATATTAAGTTTCCCCTCTTTATGTTGAAAGTCTTGAAGTTGCACTTGTTTTGCTTTCCTATGCTTGTTGCTTTGTGCTTTCATGACTTGTTTATTTAGAAGATTCCTATGCATAGGAAGTGGGTTAGACTTAAATGTGCTTTGAATTTGCTTCTTGATGCTCTCTTTTACTTTAATTCATATTTCTTATGTGAGCATCTTCTCAAACTATCATGCCTAACTTAAAGGCGTTAAAGAAAAGTACTTGTTGGGAGATAACCCAAGAGTTTTAGATGAGTCTTGGAAGTTATTACCTCTGTAATAACCTCTCATTATCCTTTTTATTTCCTTTTTGTGCCAAGAGTAACCTCTAATGAGAGAGAAGTAATGATTGGGAAAGTTGCTGTCCCGAAACAGATTTCTATGCTTCACCGTAAAATTTCGTGAGAGAGATCTGTAGGTCGGATTGAGCTGTACTTTTTTGTGCTTCTGCCACAGGTTGTTATCTAACTTTCGTTAGTTCAACTTTTTGATTTGAGCAACAGAAGGTCTTCGAAAAAATTCGTCTTTACCTGCTGGTCTGTTTTGACAGATTTCTGCCATTTTCTGCATTTGCTTCTTGTTGGTTCCTTTTTGAGTTCTTTTGGGGAATTGAGCTTTTTGAGGGAAGTACTACAGTAGATAGTGTTCCAATGGAAGTTTATTTGGTGTTATAACTGAACCTTGAGACTTATTTCTCTTAAGTGCACTAATGTTGCTAATGAGATTGTGTGAAGTTTTGTATGAAGGAAAAATTTCAGGTGTATGGAAGGAATGAGTAATGAGATGAAGGATGGACTAAAGCTCGAGCTTGGGGATGCCATGCGTGTCACCCCAAGAAATATCCAAGAAGTACAAGCGTCAAATATTGGGGATGCCCAAGGCATCCCCTTCTTCATCAATAAAAATCCCAGGTTTCTTCAAAACGCTTCATTTTTATTGTTTCATGCACAGTATGTTTTTCTTGGAGCGTCTTCTTTTTCATTTTTGTTTTGGTTTTAGTTTGCTTGGTTTGCTTAGTTTTCTGAATAAATTGGTTGGACCCCCTCTTTCATATGTTGGTTTGCAAATAGTTTGGCTTGGTTTGGAAAAGAGTAGGAAAGTTCATACTTATGTGGTAAAAAGAGCTTGTTTTTTACTATGGCTATGCTTTTTCATGCCACACTTAATATTGTTTTGGATTTATCCTTAGTATTATTTTCTGTAGCATGACTTGTTATAAGCAATTGAGATTGCTTAATGTGCCTTGGATGAATCATGCATTGTTTTAGCATATTAAAGCATAGTATAGTGGTATTCTCCTTTGATGCTTTATTTGGGTTGACTTGGCGCATGCTCACACCATGTTATGACTATCTGAAGTCACCATAGTCTTTATGATCCTTTGGTTTTCAACTTGTAGTATCACTTTATGCTTTGATCAATGATGTTTTGTCACTCTGCATGATTATGGCCATTATTACTCTCTTAGTTTGTCGCTCCCAGTCTTTTGCTAGCCTCCACAACAAAGTATGAGTTCCACTCATGCATCCAACTCCCTAAACCAAGTTATTCCAAAGAGTCCACCATACCTACCTACTAGCTTATTCTGTTCCAAGTACATTCATGCTTTTGTTTACCTTCCACTTGTTATGAGAAAACTAGTGATTAAAGCTCTCACAAACTTTGATGGCACACTTTACTTTTCTTGCCCTTAATAAACTTGAACCATTATGTCTTCTATGTTGTATATGCTTGCACTTATTTGTTGGGGATTAGCAGAACCATGCTTTCATGGGGAACGCTTTCAACATTGCACTTGGTACTTGTACCTAGTTGATATCATGCTCTTTTGTATATGGATGTCATCGGTGTGAAATGAAAGGGGAGCTTGTAAGTCCATGGAGTTATGTATATGTGTTAGAGAAATGCCTGGGCCGCTGGTCTAATCCATGCTGACATGGTGGAAACCTGTAGCGTAACCATAATGAGCTGTCTAAGAAGCATTCTTCTTAAAAAAGAGTCCTATATTGAGAAAAAAGATTAAAAAAGAGATTATGAAAAGAGGAAAGAGAGAAAAAAGCACCATATTCCCATGGTAAATAAGAAGAATGCTGAGATGCTCGTTGTCTGCTTGCCTTGTCATTTTGATATGGGGATTCTTCCGTATCATCGGGAAAGGGGTACCCCGTTGGCGGTTCTCTATGATACACATGTACTTACGATGACAAGAACTTACCGGTGACTAAACTTGAGTAGCATGAGGAGCGGCCCTCGTATACAAGGGACATGAGATTTCTGACTTATACTTCGTCAAGCATATACACCATAGTTTGTTCACTTTAACCTTAATCACTTCAAGATAGTGATGTGATACACCATAGTTTGTTCACTTTAACCTTAATCACTTTAACCTTAATCTCTATAGGGGCAATGAGAGCTGAAAGCTATAAGTACCATAATTTTTGGAAGCTCTTTATGAGACTTGAATCCCTGCTTCCTTCTATGAAGGCCTTTCTTCCACCATTATATTGAGTGTCCACCTTCTATCTTTATGCACCTACTTTGAGAGCATAGTGGCCATTCTTAGTTCTATGTTCATTGTCCCAAGACTTGTTGATTGATGCATAACTTGATATTGCTTGTTTTAAACTATTTGTATCTAGTCACTCTTATGAACTTTGAAGATGTCCTATGCATTTATATTTGCTACTCTATTGAGGGACAAGCTGAATACTATTATGCTATGTTTTCTTTATGTGAAACAAACAAACGTCTTGCAAAGCATTGTTATTCATGAATCTTTTGTTTGTGCCTTTTCATGTTGCATCATAGTTTCTTTGCTTATTGCTAGAACTTTGTCTTCCATGTTATGATTGAAGTACTATGATCCCAGCTTTGAATGTTTTACGAATACTTTGATCAAGTCTTTGATGGTGCATGTCACCTCAAAATTATTCTTTTTATCACTTATCTACTTGAGGACGATCAGGAGTTAAGCTTGGGGATGTTGATACATTGCAAATGTATCTATAATTTTTGATGTTCCATGCTTGGTTTTATCTACTTTCTTGTGTTTTGTTCCAACTTTGGAGTACTTTTCATATGATTTCTTGGACTAACCTATTAACAAGATGCCACAGTGCCATTTGCCTGTTTTCTGCTGTTTTTGGTTCCAGGAAAGTCAGAAAATCAATATTCTCAGAATTGGACGGGACAAAAGCCAAACTTCCTATTTTACCGGAAGACTCATGGAGCCAGAATACGAGACGGAGGAGGCCAGGGCTAGCCTTACCCACGCCACCAGGTGGTGTGGGCCCCCTGGCCATCCATCGACCTTGCCCTCTTGCCTATAAGAAGCCTCCCGAGGCCAAAACCCTAAATCGTCAATCAGAAATCCACGAAAAGTTCCGCAGCGCCGCCGCCACCGAAGGGGATATTCGGGGGACAGAAAGTCTCTGTTCTGGCACCCTGCCGGGACGGGGAAGTGCCCCCGGAGCCATCTCCATCGATCTCCACCACCATCTCCATCACCATTGCTGATTCCCATGATGAGGAGGGAGTAGTTCTCTCTCGAGGCTAAGGGTTCTACCGATAGCTATGTGTTCATATCTCTCTCTATGCATGATCTTATTGAGATCATGAGCTTGTAATCTATAGATCTACCTTGCTACTCAAGTGCTTTAATAGATCTCTGCTCTCCCCATGTGTGTGAAAGTGACAGCGTGCACACCATGGTGGCACTTAGGCTAGAGATTACAAATACTTGTTATGAGTTATATTTGGAGTTGTATGTATTTATGAAATTGTGGTGTTTGTTGGACTCATCTAGTGCTCAAGGTGACAGTGTGGGGTTTTCTAGATGGGAAAGGCTTACTTTGAGGTGTGCTGTTATAGCCCTACCATCGATTAGAGTGTTCAACCGGAGAGTAGTTAAGAGTAGTATCATGAAGATAATATATTTATATGAGAGTGTTCACTAGTGAAAGTATGATCCCTAGGCCTTGTTTCTAAGCATTGAAATGCCGTTTGCTACTAGATCTGTTACATGTTTTCTTGCTTCCATCTTTATTCTAGTTTGCCTTTAGTCTCTTCCACGCCATCAAGTTATTTTCTATCACCGTTACCACTTATAATTTTCCATACCAGTTGTATTTCACTATCTCTTTGCCAAACTAGTGCACCTATCTATTGGGTGTGTTGGGGACACAAGAGACTTCTTGTATCTTGATTGCAGGGTTGCTTGAGAGGGAATACCTTTGACCACTTCCTCCCTGAGTTTGATAAACCTTGGGTGATCCACTTAAGGGAAAACTTGCTGATGTTCTACAAACCTCTGCACTTGGAGGCCCAACAACTATCTACAAGAATAGAAGTGTGTAGACATCAGTAAGTTCTTGTCATCGTAAGCATATGTGTATCATAGAGAACCTCCAACGGGGTACCCCTTGCCCGATGATACAGAAGAATCCCCATATCAAAATGACAAGGCAAGCAGACAACAAGCATCTCAGCAATCTTCTTATTTACCACGGGAATATAGAGCTTTTTTCTCTCTTTCCTCTTTTCATAATCTCTTTTTTCTTTTTCTCTTTTTTCTCAATATCGGACTCTTTTTTTATAAGAAGAATGCTTCATAGATGCTCGTTATGGTTACGCTGCAGGTTTCCACCATGTCAGCATGGATTAGACCAGCGGCCCAGGCGTTTCTCCAACACATATACATAACTCCATGGACTTACAAGCTCCCCTTTCATTTCACACTGACGACATCCATAGACAAAAGAACATGATATCAACTAGGTACAAAGTACCAGTGCAATGTTGAAAGTGTTCCCCATGACAGCATGGTTATGCTAATTCACAACTTACAACGCGCAAGCATATACGCAACATAGATGGGAACAATGGTTCAAGTTTATTAAGTGCAAGAAAGTAGAGTGTGCCATCAAGTTCGTGAGAGCTTTAATCACTAATTTTCACATAACAAGTTTAATTTGGGAGGGAGATAAAACAAGAATTTACTTGGAATAGCAATGATGCTAATAGGTAGGTATGGTGGACACAAATGGCATAGGTTTTGGTTTAAGGAGGTGGATGCACGAGAAGAATTCCCTGTCAGTACAGGTTTTTGGCTAGCAAGGCTGGGTAGCAAGTATAAGAGTTGAAGGAAACAAACAAACATACAAGTGATAAAAACAAACATGCAATCTTCCTTGGAAGCACAAAAGATCTTAACTAGAGAATACTAGACTTATGAGCAAATCAAGAAAGAAAGACGATGAAATAATTTTTCTTTAGAGTACTTTTATCTCTTCATTTAACTCTCAAAAATAGTGTTGCTACTGACCGAGCCAGGTTTGCCAAAACCAACTAAATTAACTCAATGATCCCAAAGTGCTACCAATACTAACAACAAGATTAATCATATGACCATGAATTGAAAACTAATATAAGCTATGCAAAAGAGTAAATGATAGAACTTCTCATTAATATTCCATAACGGCAACTCACACCAAGGGATACATATCTAACGAGAGAGGGGACACTTCCATAAGGCAAACCATACTACATAATAACTTCTCTATTCATGATATGACTCTACTAATAAGGCAAAAAGATAGAAGATAGTGATGTGATACCGCGGCACTCCCCCAAGCTTGGAACAAACCAAGGGGATGCCAAACCTGATGACAAATTACTCCTTCGGTGGTGGTGGTAATATTTTCTTAGTTGACGCGAGGAAATCTTCCAGCATCTTGCGAAGCCTGTTATTCTCCCATTGAAGCATGCCCACCTTCCTCCTCAAGTCTCGGTACTTATCGCAGAACTCCTTAGTGACTCGTAGGGCTTCCGTTGATGCAGGGCAAGTAACTAAAGGTACCAGCCCTGCTTGGGGTCTTGGAGATCTTCCTCCATAGGCTCCTTCCCTTTATCCTTGGCGAACACCATTGTGATTCTAAGCTCCAAAGATTATGTCCTGGCAGAAACAGATCGAAATGAAAACACGAAGAAAACACGATATACGAACCTCGGGAGATCCGGGGGATTATATATTACGGAGTTTCATAACAAAAGGAAGGTACTGGGAGAAAACGAGTCGGAGGCCGAGTCCGGGGTGGACTCACCACCTGGTGGCGCGGCCAGGGTGGGCCCGCGCCACAGGGTGGTGTGAGCCACCCTGGCTCCGTTTCCATCCCTTTTCACTTCATAGCTTTCCTTATTGTCTAAAAACTGCAAAAATATAGTTGGATAGTATTTTCGCGGAACTTTTCTTACCAGAACTGTTACCTAATTAAAAACAGACTCTGCAGGTCTCTGAATTTGGTATCTAGTAGATTCTTCCGGAGTCATCACTTGAATAACATCAATATCTTCATCTTCATACTCTTATTACTTGAGTCATAAAACCTTTATCTTCCTTATTACACCACTATCTCCACTACCTAGAAATTTCTTTCACACAAAACTCCACACAGTTCTCATTAGCAACATTAGTATATATGAAGTGATAAAAACCTTTTGACTCCACTTTCAACTTAAAACCATCAAAACATAAGCTACTAAAACAACTCCTTCCGAAAACCCAAAAAGAATTCAAAAAGGAAATCGAATAAAGAAGCAAATGCATGAGTGGCAAAATCTATCAAAACAGACCAGCAGGTAAATATCAATTTTTTCAAAAATCTTCTGTTGCTCAAATCAAAAAGTGCAAAACTATCAAAATTTAAATAACAACCTGGGGTAGAAGCACCAAAAATTACAGCTCAATCCGACATACAGATATCTCTCACGAATTTTTATGGTGAAGCACAAAAATCTGTTTCGGGACAGCAACTTCCCCAAATATTACTTCTCTCTCATTAGAGGTTGATCTTGACTCTAAAACCAAACAAAACGGATAAGGAGCGGTTATTACCTAAGTAATAACTTCCAAGACTCAAATAAACAAAAACAAACTGAAAGCAAAAACAAATCGGGTTGTCTCCCAAAAAGCTCTTTCTTTATAGCCATTAAGATGGGCATGATGATTTTGAAGATGCTCACATAGGAATATGAATTGAAGTGAAAGATAGCATTAAGAAGCAAAAATACACACATTTAAGTCTAACCCACTTCCTATGCAAGGGAATTTTGTAAAAAACCAAGTTGTTGAAACTAGAGGCTGCAAGCATAAGAAGGCAAAAGAAGTGCAACATAAAAACTTTCAGCATAAAACGAGGAAACTTGATATTATTGAGATACATAAGAACACTTTTCCCTCTCTCATAATAACTTTCAGTATCATGCATAAACTTAACAATATAACTATCACAAGGACCATCGTAACAATGATCACTTATTCTAACAGAAAACACAGGAATACTAGCTCTCATAACACTACTATGTGAAACAATATTAGAGGTATCCTTACAAAGGATAGTGTGTCCCTCTTCTTCATATTTAGTAACAAAGTCTTTCACATTTGCTATTTTAGGTTCATCAACCATTTGTTTATCAGGTTCAACAGCTTTATTTGCACTTTCATTAATCATACTAGCTATCATAGAATGTTCCTTTATCTTAACTAGGAAAGGCATTTTCTCAATATAAGGTTCAGGTAAGAAATGATTAGCAGTATAAACTTCAGTATTTCTTGCAGGAACACTCTTAGCAACATCTTTATAAGGTTCATGATACTTATTCCACTTCTTTTTAGGCACTTCAATATAGGAAGCAAAAGCCTTAAAATAAGAAGCAATAGCTTGAGAGTCTAGACCATAAGCATTTTTAATATTTTGAAAGTCATCAGTTCCCATAAAAGTTTCAATGCATTCATAATCATAATTTATACCTGAATTTCTACCTTTGTCATTCTCCCATGCTTCAGCATTGTCTTGAATACAGTCCAGAGGATCCCATTTAGCTTCTTCTTCCATGCGAGTGAATGATCCAGCACAAGAAGCATCCAATAAATCATTGTCATGTAGAGGGAGCCTTGCATAAAAGTTGTTGATAATAATATTGTTGGGGAGCTCATGAATGGGACATTTGAGCATTAGTAACTTCAATCTCCCCCAAGCTTGAGTTGTACTCTCTCCATCAAGAGGCCAAAAGTTGTATATTTGATTCTGATCTTTATGAATCTCACTAGGAGGATAAAACTTTGAATAAAAGAGAGACACTATTTCCTCCCATTCCAGAGCTTGACCATTCTTTAGCAACGTATACCATTCCTCAGCTCTTCCTTTCAGCGATAATGAGAATAAATTCTTCTTAACTTGATCTGTAGTAATACCTGCACACTTGAATAACCCGCATAATTCATGTATAAAGAGTAAATGATCATCGGGATGGACAGTTACATCCTCGACATAATAGTTATCCATAACACGATCAGTAATTCTTGTAGGTATTTTAAAAACATCATTCTCAGCAGGTGGTGGCTTAACTACTACATTAGCAGTGGTAGTAGCATTACCAAATAAGAAACTCAGTGAATTATCCATAACAAAAATAAAGCAACTAGCAGAAGTAAACGATACTCACAGTAGAAGTTTCCTTTACCAGTTCCACTCTCCAATAGCGCTTCACTCCCCGGCAACGGCGCCAAAAAATAGTCTTGATGACCCACAAGTATAGGGGGTGTATCGCAGTATTTTCGATAAGTAAGAGTGTCGAACCCAACGAGGAGCAAAAGGTGCGGCTAGTGGTATGGATCAGGAATTCTCTGCAAATACTTACCAAACGGATTTTTAGGGGTTTTTGATAAAGCAAGTAAACAAAGTACGAGTAAATAAAAGACAGTAGGAATAAATGCAGCAAGTGGCCCAATCCTTTATGCAGCAAAGGACAAGCCGGTTGTATTACTTAAGATGACCAAACGTTCTCGAGGACACATGGGAAGACTGTCAAGTGCTTTCTCTTCATATAGTTGATTAATCTTCTTTAGCTTGCTAAGTGTTGTGTGGGTGAACCTGTGCTAATGTACCGACCTTCCTAGGACTAATACATACTTGTGATTATACCCCTTCCAAACATCCTTAAGTACAAGAAAGTAATTAAGGTAGAAACCTAACCACAGCTTTAAACTCTAAGACCCTTATGTCGTTTGTGCAATGGTTTCCTAACGGGGGTTCAGGTTTCTGTCACTCCGGCAACCCCTACGATTAGTAGCCAAATACACAATGCATTCCCCTAGGCCCATATAGGTGAAGTGTCATGTAGTCGACGTTCACATGACACTACTAGAAGAAGTACACCACAACTTAAATATCAAACCATTGAATCTTTCTCAACACAATTCCACTACTAACAACATGACTTCTCCCATGTCCTCAAGAACAAAATGAACTACTCACAAGACATCATATGTATCAAGATCAGAGATGGAATAATGATGTATAACACTCTGAACATAAACAATAATTCAATGGTTCACTTAATAGCATCAACTACAAAGAGTAGGGAAAGTTTCCCCTATGAACTATGCAAGATTCAACGCAATTGTTATAGCAATATGGCGATGGTGATGAGGGTGTTGATGATGATGATGGTGGTGATGATGCTGATGATGATGATCCCAATGAAGTCCAGCTTGACGGTAGTGTTGATGGCGACGATCTCCCCTCTCCGGGAAAGAATTTCCCCGGTAGAAATCTATCTACCGGAGAGATCTTTCTCTCTCGGTATTTTCGGCCCCGTAGAGGCGGCGGAATCTTTCTGTGGTTGCTCCCCGAGTCTTAGGGTTTCGGGAGGATAATATACGCTAGAGGGGAGCGCCAGGGGTGGACCAGGGCGGCCACACCACCTGGTGGCGAGGCCTAGGCTGGCCCGCGCCACAGGGTGGTGTGGGCCCCCTGTGGCCCATCTCCAGCCCCCCTTCTGGCTTCCTTCGTCTTCTGAAAAAAAAAGATTTTCCGTATATTTTCCCAGATTTTCTGATCTTCGCGAATTTTGCCTCCAAACAGCACCTTTTCCATCAGAATCCTGACTGCAGCGGTCCATGCTCCAAAAGTCATCAACCATGCAAAAACAGATGAAATAACATAAGTATCACCTCTCAATACGAAATATATCAATGAATATCAGTGAATTATGACATAGTATAGTGATGCAAAATGGACGTATCATGCATACACAGATGATGTCATGTGATGATAAAATATTAATGTCAATCAAGGTGACATTAGTAAGTTGCAAATGATTTGGGACTATAAAGTATAGACCCAAGACTCAACCTCTTCCATGAGAAAGCATGTCCAAGGTACCCGTTATATGGTGCCAATAATTGAGAACAAATGCAGCTAGTGTATTTGTACTCTAGTGCAAGTGGGAGACTGTTGGAAATATGCCTAGATTCAAATAGTAGTAAGGACTATTATCATATTTCATATACTTTATGATTAAGTTTTATATCATGCTATAACTGTATTGAGTGGAAACATCAATACACGTGTGGTATACAAACAAACCAGGGGTTCCTAGTAAAACTCTAGTCACTAGTTCATTGGTCAATAGATGATCATGTTTCCTGATCATGTGGCATTTATGCCAGTTGGAAATGGAGTCATCTCATTCTGAGAATGATATGATGAACTGATACCCAAGCTAAACATCGCGACCCGATCATGTCACGAAGTTCAAGTTACGATGATTAGAAAAGGATCCTCGTAGACTATTCCTTAGACCGTGAGGCTATATCAATCACTGTCTCTCGAGAGTGCTTAGATAGCATCAGACGCCATCTGGTAAAATGGTGGTTATAAAGGTGTGTTTAGGTACTTGGAGGAAACCATAGAGGCAATATATGTCAAGAGAGGGATTTGTCCGTCCATGTGACGGGAAGATACTCAAGAGCCCACTCGGAGAGGTTATATCTAATAGCTGCGCAACATGTGATTTTATCACGGGGATATCACTTGTCGAAACGAGTCAAATAGCATTATTCGGTAACGAGATTGAACACGACATGTTGATGTCATTGATTAGATCTTGGGCAATGCAAGTATCGAGAGATAAAGGGAATAAGACACGACTATCCCGGTTCAAATGACGAAAGATCTTCGTGGAACGCACATGGGTCACATGGCCATCCAGGTCCCTCTATTGATCATTGGTGCGGGAGTGTCCCGACCATGTCTGGAGTGTTCCCGAACCGTGGGGTATCACGCTTAAGGGCTTGATGATGCTTAGAGAGTGTTTATAGGATCTGTAGAATCACCGAAGAAGAGAAGGGAGAAAACCGGAAGGGTTTCGGTAAGTCTAGAGGATGTCCGGAGTGGAGGTGGAAGGTGTTCCATGGCCACAGAGGTTAAATAATATGTGAATGAGTGTTAAATATTGATTTAATCATTTATTCATAATTATTTAATAAAGAGAAAATCAATTAAAGGTCAAAAAGGCTTAATGGGCCAATTTCCGGAGGGAGAGGGCCCATTAGGGAAAGGAGAGAGGAAGAGGGGCCAAGGGGGCTGTCCGGCTGGGCCTAGCCCCCCGCAGGGCCCACTAGGGGCTGGCCAGTAGCCTCCCCACCCCCTCCTCTCCTTTAGTCCCACCCCAGGACTTTGAGGGAGGGTGTACCCCCTCCCCCTATATATAGTGGGGTATTTGGCCTAGGAAAATACACCAATAATCAATAAAGGTCTCCCCACTTTTAGGAGGACCTGTAATTGATATTTTCTCTCTCCCCCTCTCTCTCTCGTGATCGTGGGCCCAAGTCTAGACTGCACAAACGAGAGACCTCTTCACCGCGGAGTGCCATCGCGCTGCGGGATTCGGATCCAGGAGCTCTACTTCGGCAACTGCTGCTGGATCGGGGAAGCGGGAGTCATCGTCAGGCACCGGACGTGTGTAACTCCCGTGAGGTGTCGCACTTGAGGCACTCAAGTCGTTGGAGCCAGAAGGAGCGCAAGGACTTCATCATGACCTTGAGGTCGGCTTTGGCTCGTCTACATCAACCACGCTCTCCTAAGTGTTGACAACGCTTTTCGGTCTTCAAGGGTAAGTTCGCGAAAAGCCCCTCCCATTACTGTATTACTAATAGATAGGTCCTGGTAGCTTCAGGGGTTCAGGGGCATAGAGTAAAATTTATTTTTTTCATACACGGAACCCCTACATTTATAGACGATAGTACCGACCAAGTCTACGAGGAGGAGGAGTACTACCAAGCAGAAGACGAAGTGAACTTCAATCACTGCACCAACCAAGGCAAGCCATCACTACTAAGCAAGTTAGCCCTTGCAAGCTAACACTTGCAAGCTATTGTTAGCAAGCTAGAATTATGCAAGATAACCTAATCAAGATGCATTAGGCATGCTTTGGTTATACCTCTTGATTTATACCAATCCCAAGTTTTACTTACAAGTTTTACCTTTTGCTCTACCAAAGTTTCTTTACTTCTAGTAATGCTTTGCGAGATTTTAGAAAGTAGTTTAGATAGCATAAAGAGTATAAAACTTGGCCTATACTAGATGTCATTCTATGGGATGAGATTGAGATTAGCGTCCTACCTTAGTGAACACCCTTAACTTAGTAGTTGGAGCTAAACCAAAAACTTGATCACTCTAGATGGGAATACTTGGTGAAAATGCTTATGAAAACCTTGGAATGATGAGTCATTCTATTGAGATGTTTTGACATGTGTTGAGAAACACAAATGGTTTATGATGATGAAAATGTTGAGGCATGAGCCTTAGCCCTTTATAAAAACTGATGGTTGAGTTCAGATGTGATACCATTCCAATTTTACCGTACAACCACAATACCTCAATTGGGTAAGGCTTAGCCGGAAGTTTATATGCATTAGTATGAGTTCCCTCGCGGGAGAGGTTTGAGCTGAGCCTACCTCTTGATGTTGTCCACCTATGCAGTGCCCAGGATGGCAGATGGCCATGGCTGGGAGGCCAAGCTCATAGGAGAGGTGCTTATACTAGAGTGTGTAAAGGAAAGGTTATGTTTGATTATCCGCATACTAAGTATGATGATTCAGGGTTATCCCTGACGGATGTATTGAATTTTGTGGTGAAAGTGTACCACCTCTGCGGAGTTTCAAACTATTCGAATAGCAGCAGCCGCGGTTTTGGACAGTTGGAGTGGCCATACTGTTCTGTCGTCAGATGTTTTCAAAATGACTTATGAAATGAATTGTGACATGACTTGACCACAACAGGGTTGTGACTATGAAAACTAAGTTCCCACTTAGGTGATTTAGAACTTTATTTTATCTTTCTTTGTTTCTGAACTCAGCTTAGGTTTCAAACTTAACTTTACAAATGAACTTAGAGTTTAGCATTCCTACTAGAACTACCTTACTTGTTAGTGATAGTTTGCGATTACTTAAAGAGTACACATGGCTTTGTCCTTGGCTATTCCCGTGGCCAGACTATGAGGAGGACTACCCGGAAGGAGGGCAGCAGGACGCCTACGACAACTAGGATCATCTCCCATCGTCCGCATTGCTTGTGACACTAAAGATGGAGCCCACCGCTAGCTATTTATTCCGCTACTTGTTTTTACTAAGACTGGATCATGAGATCCTTTATTTGTGTAAGACCTTATTATGGTTTGTAATGGATGATGTACTGTGATACCTAATCTATTATGTCTCGCAAAAATGGTAATCCTGGGATTGCGATGTATGGCATAACAGGCATCTGGGATTAAAAATCCGGGTTTTGACCATATCATATCACAATATACATGTGATATTGATACCTATTTTACATCTTATTATATGCTAGTATTAGATACTCAACGGTAGCAGATAAGATAATCCCTAATTAATACCAATGATAGTGTTCCCCTTGTGTGTGCACCACCAAGAAAGTTCTCCATTATGAGGCAGGCCATGACGATCGAGTGTCAAACATATCTATGTTCGCATATGGTGGGTGTAAGCCATGTTGCACAGCAACAGACACAAGTTAGAATTGGCGATCCTAGCATGTACATACATGGCCTCGGAACACAAGAGACCGAAAGGTCGAGCATGAGTCACATGGTTGATGTGATTGACATTGGGGAATGTCTACCTTTGAAACTGCATTGTCGGCCGTGATGATCGAGGGTGGTGTAGTGAATTGGGATCATGTGATTGCTAAAATCGTCCATGGGATGACAATTTTAGTGGGAGATCAATTAGAATTGAACTCATATTATGAACATAGTCTAGATGTCTATTTGCAAATATCTTAGTAGATCATGGCCTATCCCATTGAGGTCCTTTGCGACCATGGGAAATTTCTTGCTTGATGTGGAACTTAGCAAAAGGGTCCAGCTACATAGATTAATACCCACGCCTGAGGGATATCCTCGTAATAAGATGATCTTCTCTTCTTGATACAATAACCATTAGGAGATAATCCGATGACTCCCGCAATGATTGTGTTTTCTCCATAATCATCCAATAAGCCATTCTCCATACGATGGAGAGTTGGACTACAATTTTGTATTATGCAAGATCTGGCACATAAAGTATGAGCCGTTGGATGAGTTTACCCCCATCATGGATGAAAATAGAATATTTGGAGAATCACTTAGCAATCTTGCATTAGAGTTGAGAACTCTCAGAAGGGCTTGATTGTAATGGAGGTCATGGATGAAAAGAGTAGATGTTAGATATACAAAGTTATAAATGTAATTCTTGCAAAAACTCGTTGCGGTTTATAAAAGTATTGGATACTTGTCCCATTTTGTGAAAACAGGATGGTCTGCTTGAGAATTGCTGGAATTGAGGCATTGTGGCTTGATAACGACAAGCAAAACAGTTGATGGCGACATCACACATTTCCCCAAAGTTTAATCATTTGGACTCGTGGACTTGAATATAATTTTGTAATCCTTGTTTGTGTGTCTTACTTTTGGCGAGACGATTATTCATATGAATAAGTTACAAGCCAGTTGTACTGTTCTGATGAATAATACCGTTATGGTCACATTATGATTATAATTGAGTTATTCTAATCACTATGTTAATGATAATAGTTTAAAGCATTTATAAAGGATTAAAATGCTAAAAGATATCCAAAGTTTAATAATGACATGCCACTATAGTTTAAACCATTTGGTTATTGCATGTTTTTCATATTAATGAAGATCGGGGTCTTAGATACTTGATCTAGAGACTTTGCAAAACCATGCCTCGTTGGGGAGAATGATAAAACTCCGCGTTCTAGTAAAACGGTGATATGCAAAGAAATGTTGAATTTTATACATAGTGTGTATCATATTTTCAACAAGATAGTGGAAATCATTATTGATTGTGAATATGAGTATTTACTTAATGAAACATAAGTTTGAAATTGTTTTGAATTGTCCAGAAGATTTCAAAGTGAAGGAGGATATTGAATTAACAAGAATACAAAAGTCTCTCTGATTTGATCGACATGACTAAAGTACTTAAGTTAATATTGGCATCAAAGGACTTGTGAAAGATGTTTCACAAATTATGATAATTGGACAACTTCAAAGTGTATTGAAATGCCTGAATGTCATAACCATGTTGTATAATATTATCTCTTATCGGGGTTATATTTATCGTTTAGAGTTAGAGATCGAAATGAGCAAACACTCGGTTGAAATTCAAAGGAACATCTAAAGATTTGTGGAAACAACACCATAAGAGTTATGGCACGTTCGACTTTCTAGAGATTTCGGTAAGTCAAAATCATGGCGAATAAACAAGTCTTTGTAGAGTATTCTTAGGAAAATATGAATACATCTTCCACAAAAGGAAAATCTGCTACTATCCTAAGTTTTATGTGTCTTGATGAAGATGCAAGTGGAAGAAAGTAAATGATGAAACTAAGGTATTTGACCTTACCTCCTGATTATTGAGTGGCACAGCAAAATATGTTTCACGAAACTGAACACTACAAATAGATGAGAAACCAATGATAATGATCATAAAGTTTCAGTGAATACTTTTACTAAAGAAAGTAGGATTCGACAATATATTCTGCAAGTTCGTGGAATTATATTATTGATTCAATTGTCATGTTATTTGAACAAGACATACCTACGAACTACAAAGAAGCGTGCTGGACCTAAGTGCGAGAAATAACAAGGAGTCATAATATCCTATATTAAGTTACATATAAGATTGAAAAGTAACATGTTACTTGATCTTATTAAGTAAAGATGTTTACTTGATATTTCTAAATGGCTTCTAAGTCACAAGAAAGGAAATGAAACTTAATGAAGGACATAAAGCTCGATTTGTCACAAAGTATGTTTTGACAAATTCAAGGAGTTGACTACAAATGTAGTGATGCTTGAGTCTTTTGGATTTAACTAGCAATATATGGATATTGAAATATCGTAGCTGGAATTCTCGATTTGATGATGATCAAAGAATTTTGGAATGTCCAAAAATTATAGAGAGAACCTACTTTTGAGTGGGAGAAAAGTAGATTGGCTAAATCTCAATATGTAAGAGACATATTTTGAGTAGGAGCAAAGTGAAATCCCTGGATCTCATATATGGATGTCATATTTGAGTGGGAGACATTATTTCTAAAATATGTGGACAACATATATGAATGATGTGATTGGCATTAATAACATTTGAGTTAGTAAATATGTATGAATTTGCACAAGTTATTAAACAATGAGATCTATCGAGATAGATTGGTAAGTTTAATAAACATCATAGTTGAGTGCTTCCTGAACTTGATCTTGAAGATGTTTAGAATATCCTAGACAAGATTCTGAAGTAATTCAGAATGGAACAAGGTAATAAAGAAGTTCTTACTTATATGAAGAATTGAGTTAGTCTCAGTAATACAACCATGGTTAAAAGAAAGAAAGAGATGTGTAGCATAGCCTATGCCCTAGCCATAGGTTCTTCCATACAACCATATTGTATACTCGACGTAAGGTGACCCGAGGTTATGGTTGGAAGAACAAGCTCTTAACTATAAGAACATGTCTTGTAGTGATTCCTGAGTTAATCACTGAACCAGAATTCAGTTTGTCCTTAAATGGCAAGAAGCAAAGTTAGGAGCATAGTTGCACATCATGCACTAGGACCTACATAGATATAGAAGTATAATTTTTGTCTAAAGTATAAGGATACTATCTAAAGTGATGTATAATGTTGTGGAGGTATAAGTTCATCTTTTCGCGGAGAGTGTGTCCTAGGGAACAATGCACATGAGAAATTTCGCATTGACTGATCTAATGTCACAACTGGCTCCTGAAAACCAACCTCACTCTATTGCTATAACTACTAT
The DNA here is from genome assembly GCA_916181665.1 of Avena sativa. Classification (NCBI taxonomy): domain Eukaryota; kingdom Viridiplantae; phylum Streptophyta; class Magnoliopsida; order Poales; family Poaceae; genus Avena; species Avena sativa. The sequence continues at coordinate 453,839,936 of OV702288.1, read as the reverse complement.
ACATACACAAAGGAGTGCTAAGTGTGTTTCAAAGTTTACGTGACAATAGTGAAAGAAACCGTCATTGTAAACTCTAGAAATAAAGTCTCACTTTGTCGCCAAATGAATACTTCAACCCATTATGAGATAATGATGTAAATGTCAAAATTAGGAAGACAATGATGATTTGCAAAATCCATAATGATCTAGTAAAACTGAACATGGACATGGAGTTTCTCATGAGCATTCATGATCAATAAACGCGTATGTGATATGGTTTATGATTAGTAAAATGCGAGCTAGATTATTAGTACTCTAGTGCAAGTGGGAGAATGAACGAGATATGCCCTAGAGACAAATAATAAATGGTTATTATTGTCATATGTCAATTAGTTTGTAATAGTTTCATACTGTGCTATAACTGTGTCAAGTGGAAACATTAGTATAGGTGTGGTATGAAAAAACCAAGTCCCTAGTAGCCTCTATTCAAGTAGTTCATTGGTCAGATGGTGATCAAGGTTTCCTGATCATGGTGCTATGAAACAAAAAGCAAACTAATAATAAAGTCATAATATTGGTGAATGATGTGATGGGAATTACCCAAAGATTGAGACATGATCAAGTCAAAAAGTTCATTTTGTAATAGTTAGAAACATAGTCTCCTTCTCCTTAGACTGTGAGACCATATCAATCACCATCACCCGAGAATACTTAGATAGCATCAGACGTCACACGATTACATGGTGATCATAAAGGCGTGTTCAATATTTGGAGGGGCAGGTAGAGGCATTATGTGTCAAGAGCGGGATTTGTTGACCCACGTGGCGGGTAAGATACATACGGCCGGCTTGGTGAGATTACATCCATAAATGTTGCAACATGTGACTAGGTCACGGGGATGTAATATCGCGTAACAAGTAAAACATAACTTGTCGGTAACGATATTAAACAAGGTATGTGATACCAATGATCGGATCTCGGACAATTCGTATCAGGGAAACAAAAGGAATTGGACTCGATGTTTTACAGTTCAAACAACATTATCATCGTGGAATGCACAGGGGTCATTATGGGCATCCCGGTCACGTTATTTATCATTGATGGGATCATGTCTGTGCCATTCCCGAGCCATGGGGAAATACACTTAAGGGTATGATTAGCTAGAGATCATCTGTAAAGTTGGAATCACCATATGAATGAGAAAAGGAAACCGACAAAGTTCCTTGAGAGAACCGGAATCGTTCCGGGAAAGTTCAAAAGTCGTTCGGAGGAAATCGAAAGGGAACCGAAAGGTGTTTCAGATCAAATTGGATTTTTAATATGTATTTTACATGTTAATTAATGTAATTAATATTAATATAATATTAAAATCTAATTTGAAAGGGTATTCTAGTAATGGGCCAACTTCCTAGGAAAAAATGGCCCATGAGGGAAAACCACAAGAGGAAAGGGCCAAGGCCTAGCCGCCACATGGGGCCCACCCGGCTAGCCTTGGGCTGTGTGCTGGCTAGGGCCCACCCTGGCCGGCCGGCCCATGGTGTCCTAGGGCCCATGGCGCCACCTCCCCCTCCCTCCCTTGTTTAGTCCCACATGGGAAATCCAAAGGGAAGGGCACACCTCCCTCCCCCTATATAAAGGGGTTCCTATGGGTGTGAATAAATACAGAACACACCAAAAAGGAGAAGGCCTTTGGATGGCTTTCTCTCCTCTCTCTCTCCCTTGTGACCATGGCCCCCATGTATGGGCTACACGAATAAGGCGTGCCTGCGGCACGCCGTTGCACTGTAGGGATTTCAAGACGCAGATCTACTTCTGCACTCTCAGTAGGGATCAATGAGTCAGAGGTTGTCATTGTACGTTGTATGTGTACGAAACCTCACGGGTGCCTCATACGAGGGCATATTGGATGTCGTGAACCAGAGCTGTTGCACAATAAAGATGGAGCAAGGGGTGACTTGCGAGGAGCTTTGCGATCTTGATGTCGGCCACGAGTTCGACTACTTCAACCATGTTCCCCTCGAAACGTTAACCATGTACAATTTACAAAGGTATGTATTCTATACGCTCTGGTCGTTACCGCATTACTACATAGATAAATCTTGAACGTTAGGGAGTTCCAACATAGGAATTTTTTGTTTTCTGCTATGTAACCTTTCACTAGGAACTGCACCCACATGACGCACGTCTCCACGCACTTCGCCAACTCGCCTTCATTGGATTAGACGCCGTGGGTGGACGTTGTCTCTTGGCTTGGTCGAGCACCAGGAGGAGGTGGAGGACGACCCACTCGGAGAGCAAGAGTAGGAGATATAGGCACGCGATGTCCTCCATCACGGAGTGTGCATGGTGCCACAGCCTGCGTCGCCATTTTAGTAGAGGACGATGGATGAAATCTCGTTTAGAGGCTCGGTTACGAGCCGGGGGGGTCGTGCAAAAATTGTGTAGGGTTTCTATGGAAATCCAAATATATGAGTGGATTTTGGTGGCCTAGGAGTCAAGAAATTAATCCGAGCAATCTGGAAGGATTTTTTGACGTGTATCTTTTTTTACCAGGATTTTTGACGTGAATTTGGTAGGATTGGATTAGGGGGAAACTGAGTTCAGTACGAACTCTTCTACAGCGGTGACCTCTTCCAAACCGGTTCGTACAACTTAGCGGTGGCAAAACACGTAATATTTTCTAACATGTAGGGGTATAATTGAAAATAAAAATGACGTACTAGACCATCAAGACCGTAAGCCTTTTAATAGTAAATATTGAAAATAGTTGTAGTGGTGAAAAAGAAACTAGTATTTGTTCTAGAAGCTCCAAAAAATGAAATCTTACATGAATATTAACATTGAATCAACTATTTTTTTGCGAAATTCTACCTATCTATTAATAATCATCAATATCAGTACAAAGATCCCTAAAGTAATAAAAATTACAAATAGGTCATTGGACCACCTAGCGACGACTAGAAACACTAAAACAAGCAGAAGGCGTGCCGCCGTCCTCGCCCCTCCATCACCGGAGCCAGTGAAAGCTTGTCGTAGTAGAGTTTATTATAGTAGATGGACGGAAAGTCGTCATTCTAAGGCCCCAAAGGACCAGCGCACCAGAGAAGCAACCATCGCCGAAGATAAACAACGTAGATCGGAAGGGACTGACCTCAAAACACACATACGAAAAACGACCGGATCCCAAGGAATCCATCAGACACATGACTCCATGCGCCCTCCACCGATGCTAGGCACACAACCAGAGCGGCGATAGGGCAGGAAGAAACTTATTCTGACCACAAGACGTAGCCACCACCTCAACATCCTGAAGAAGACACTAAAAATAGTCTAAACAAAATACTGAAACCTCCCGCCAGCTAGAGGCCATGGTCCACCATGCCTCTAAGGCCCCAAGGCTGCTTGATACGGGATAGACCGATGGCGTCAGCGATGGAGGGAAGAAACCCTAGATGGGTTTGTCGCCACCTCTCGGAGATTGGTGTCAAATAAACAATAAGGGCCTATCTGGATCAAAAGATTTTCAAAACATAGAAATAGAAAAATAGAGGATTGAGATGTCATGTACTTTAAATTCCTATGATTTCAAAACATAGAATTTTTTAAGAAGTGTCTTTGGATAACGCATAGGAAACAAACACGGATATTTTGCAGTAATGAGGGGAGAGTAGAGAGAGATAGAGTGTAAGTGGACTGGATTTCTTGGAGTAAAAATAAAATGAGATTGGATCTCATGTTGAGATTCCTATGGGACGGAGGAAATAGGAATATATTGTATAGGAATTTGATGGTTATCCAAAGGGGTTCCATAGGAAAAGTCTCCATGGGTTAGAAGTTTCCATTTTCTCTATGAGATTCCTCCAATCCAACGAGGTAATAAGAAATTTTGGGTTGGCCTTTAGTTACTATTAGCCAGGTACTCGCTGATTCTACTTGCAAAAATAAAATATATATAGACTCTGTAAGTATATTTACTATATTGTTATGTACTAGATAAACAGATTATTACAACCTGCAGAACATTCTTTTATTTTCTTGGAAATGAGCACTTTATTATGAATAGTAATGTTTACACCTAGCCTCTACATAACCATGATACACACAGCCGACAAAACTGATAAAAACTAGGAAAACTGGTAAAAAACTAGGAAATAAAAGTAGGCAATCGTTACAACATAGTATGTTTATCCAGATGCCCATGAAGATGGAATCTCAATTCTCAGATCATGCTGGCATCCATGTTAGGAAAAATACCACTCGTTGTATCCTCCAAATGTGTACACCTCTCTATAAACAGGTCGTGGAACTCCACACGTTGTAGAGGTGACCATAAACGGAGAGTAGTCGTACTCCGATAGATGACATGTAGGTTAGAAGAAAAAATATTATTAAAAATCTTATCATTTCTACATAGCCATAGTAACCAAATAATGGCAAGCGTCTCCACCCTAAAAAATCTTGTACTTATCATTTATCCCATATAACCAATTACCAAAAACATTAGCAACCGACTCTGGAGGCGGGGAGGGGGGTTAAACCAGATGTTACTTGGATGATTGACCATATAGACTTAGCGAATTTGTATCGGAAGAATAAGTTCTTAATCGTCTCATCTTGATGACAGAAAACACATTGTTTACATCCTTGTCAATTTTATTTAACAAGATTATCTTTAGTAAGAATAACACCACGGCGCAGATACCATGCGAATATTTTCGTTTTTAGAGGTATCTTCATCTTCCAAATTTTCTTATTATGATCATCGATTGGAATATCAGGTTGTATCAAAGCTCTATACATGGAGTCTACTATGAATTTACCATTCTCGAGTAGTTTCTATTTAAACTCATCACGACCCTCCGATAGTTGAACCGATGTTAACCTTAGTAAAAGATTATTCCAAGATTCCAATCAATGTCCAATAAGATCTTGTTTAAAAGACACATTTGAAGGATTTGATTCCATAACTTTGGAAATTATATCCCCCTTATGTATGAAAATATTGTACAGAGCTGGATATTGCTCTCGCAAGGTAGAGTGGCCACGCCACTTATCCTTCGAAAAGCGTATCTGATATCCATCTTAATATTAAAAGCACCAAAATGGAAAAAAAATGCTTTTTGGAAGCCATGATGCCAGAACAAAAGTGCGATTCACTAGGTTTTCATACCACTTATGACACCTCTTTTGAGCCAACATACTTTCTCCGCAGAATGGTTTGCCAAACACCATCTTCTCTGAGTAGCTTAAAAAACAATTTACCCAGAAGTGCAGTATTTTTGACTCGTATATCATGTATACATAGCCGACCCTATTCCTTTGGGCGGCAAACAACATTCCCACTACAAGGAATTTGTTATTCTATGATCTTTTAATAGTGACCGTGGACAAAATCATCATAGTTCTATGATGATTCCATACCATATGGTCGTAAGACATTCGGAGGGGTCAAAATACTGAAAACTTAAGACGATTTGGCTAAAAATGTCATAGTTTCCCTAGGAAAATCGTCATAGTTTGGCTAATCACTACTAGGAAAACGGTTATAGGTAGATTTTAATTCTGTGGCGCATATATAAAAAATGCTCCACTAAAATTAATTTTGTGGCGCATGTAGCAAATGCGCCACAGAATTCCTGCAATTCTGTGGCGCATATGGATATATGCGCCACCGAAAGTGAGAATTCTGTAGCGCATATAGCCATATGCGCCACAAAATTCCTGTGGGCCCATGTGGGCCTGACCCCAGCACATGGGCAAGCCAGAATTCTGTGGCGCATATGGATATATGCACCACAGAATGTCAAAATTCTGTAGCGCATATAGCATATGCGCCACAGAATTCTCACTTTCTGTGGCGCATGTAGCTATATGTGCCACAGAATTTTGACATTCTGTGGAGCATTTTCCATATGCGCCACAGAATGTGCGAAACAGATCTACAAAAGGTGGCAGCCACCCTTTCCCTTCTTCCCACCACCTCCAACTAGCTCGTCCCCTTCCTCCCTCCCACTCCATTTTGCCCATACTCACCTACATTGTTGATAGCTAGACCTACTTTGGTTCATGTACTTGTGAGGGGAAGCTACTCCTACTTGTAAAGGTAGTAAACCACTCATACTTTCCTCCTCCACACATCCCACACCCCCTCTTGCTACACTATACATACGGGGTTGGTGTAGATTTGATTTGTAGATATGTGAGGCGTGTGTGCAGGGGTACTTGTGTGATGCATGTTCTATGTGGCCGGCAGGCCTCGGCGCGGTGTGTATGGATGTTTTGTAGGTGAAGATGGTCCCGCGGGCGGTGTGCGATGGCAAGAGATGATGATCCTTCGCTTTGTGTTGTGCTTGAATACATGTTTGCTTGTGGAGGGAGTTTGTGTTGTGCTTGAATGCATGTTGCCGACGCCGGATGCATGGAGGTTTGCCGAGGATACACGCTTGAGTGTAATGCTGAAGGCTCTGGAGATGAAGGCGGAGCACAAATGGACCGACACTAGCTTTAACGCTCACATGAAATTCTGGCACGCTCGTCTTCCCAAGGACAACACATTGCCAACAAGTATCGAGGAGGCGAGGAAAGTAGTTTGCCCACTAGACCTACCGTACGTGAAGTACCACGCATGCATCAACGACTGCGCACTTTACCGGAACGAGTACAAGGATAGAACCACATGCCCGGTGTGCGGCCAGGGACGATACAAGAGAGGGAACAAGAAAGTTCCTCGAAAAGTGGTGTGATACTTTCCTATCACTTCCCGTCTACAGCGGTATTTCGTAGACCCTAAGGAAGCAGAGTTGATGCAATGGCATGCGAAGAGGAAGAAGCCGGAAGATGATCCGGAGAAGGGCAAGATCCTAACACACCCCGCGGATGCTAGCCAGTGGAATGTGCTAGACATCGAATTCCAAGATGAGTTCGGGCTCGATCCAAGGAACGTTAGGCTGGGCATGAGCACCGACGCACTCAATCCCTTTGGCAACCAGAGTAGCACGCACATCACCTGGCCCGTGTTTGTATGGCCGTACAACCCCCCTGGTTGTGCACAAAGCAGCGGTACATACACATGAGTATCCTTATCTAGGGGCCAAAACAACCGGGTGTCGACATGCATCTGTATCTCGGGCACCTGAAAGAGGAGTTAGCGACGCTGTGGGAGACACCGACACGTACGTGGGATGCCTACACTGGAGATTATTTCGACCTGAGAGCTGTGTTGCTCACGACGGTGCAGGACTATCCTGGTTACGGATATGTAGCGTGTCAGGTGAACCACGAATTCTGTGCATGTGTCAGGTGCATGGATAAGACGCCGCATCTGCAGCTGCCGAGGGATCCTGGGTCTTCAAAAACCGTGTTCCAAAGGACTCGAATGTGGCTCCGCAAGGATCACCCGTGGAGAAAACGCGGAGACCTATTCAATGGCAAAGACGAGCTCGATAATGCCCCACGTCGACCGTTGAGCGGCGAAGAAATCAAGGAGCTTCTGGACAATTGGGAAGAGTGCCCTGCGCCAGGAAAGAAGCGGCCGAGGGAACAGCCATCACCGCTGCATGGAGTATGGAAGGCGAGGTCCATTTTCTGGGACCTTCCTTACTGGAAGGTCCTCCACACGCCCCATAGCCTCGATATGATGCACATCACGAAGAACGTTACCGAGAGCCTGCTCGGCACTCTGATGAACATGCCGGATAGGACCAAGGATGGGCCGAAAGCAAGAAGCGACCTAAAATTGCTTGGCACTAAGAAGGAACTTCAGTACCCTGATAGTGACGATGCCGACAATGACGATGAATAGACGGAAGGGACCCAGGGTCATCGCAAAAGGGATAAGAAGAATGAGGTGGTGCTTAAAGCTGCATCCTTCACTCTAAGCGAGGAGGAGCTCGAGATGTTTTTCCGTTGCCTCCTAGCAGTCAAGGATCCACACGGCTACTCTGGGAAGATAAGCAGATATCTGGACGTAGCGAAGAAGAGGTTCAATGGGATGAAGTCTCACGACTGTCATGTGCTGATGACGCAGATACTCCCCATTGCGATCTGAGGGATAATGGACGAGCATGTCCGTGAGACGCTATTTGGCCTCTGCAACTTCTTCGATGTCATATCTAGGAAGTCTATCGGCGTGAAGCAGCTTGGCAAGCTATAGGAAGAGATCGTCGAGATACTATGCGAGCTCGAGATTTACTTCCCTCCCGTGTTCTTCGACATCATGGTGCATCTGCTTGTCCATGTCGTGGATGACATCATCCATCTCGGGCCAGCGTTCCTGAACAACATGATGTCGTTCGAAAGGCTAAACGGTGTCATCAAAGGATTCGTTCGCAACAGGTCCCATCCAGATGGAAGCATAGCCAAGGGCTTTCTGACATACGAGTGCATCTCCTTCTGCCAGAACTACCTAAGCACCGAGAACCAGGATGTCGGTCTGCCCACCAGGAAGCACCTCGGGAGGCTCGCTGGATTTGGTCACCGCGAGGGCTACCGGGCACTCCACGTCGGCATCGAACTCGAACACGCCGACTTTGATAGGGCAAACCGAGTCGCGCTACAACACATACAGTTGGTCGGCCCCTGGGTGGATGAGCACAAAACCTTAATCGAGCAGAAGCTCGCCAACATGGGCAAGCCAAGGAAGAAGGGAGACGTAACCAGAGAGCACAACGCCAGCTTCACGGGGTGGTTCAAGAAAAGGCTACTGGAAAGTCCCATGCCGACGCCTTATACTGAAGATTAGAAACTCATATTCTCACTCTCCCAGGGCCCCGGGTGCAACGTTAGGACCTATCAGACGTACGACATCAACGGCTACAGATTCTACACCGAGGAGAAGGACAAGAATAGCGAATACCAAAACTCAGGAGTAACTATGCTATCATACGCTGATGACGAGAGACTGATGTCAAGGAAAGATTCTACGGAAGGATTGAGGAGATATGGGAACTCGACTAAGGCGGAGTGACGGTGCCGATGTTTCATGTCAGATGGGCCAAGAGCGTCGAAAAAGATGGCCGGTTTTTCACCACCATGGTTATACCCGATGCCAAATCAAAGAACGCCTCCACGAAAAATGAGCCATGGGTGCTCGCTAGCCAAGTTGACCAATGCTTCTTCATTACCGACCCGGGAAAGCCAAGTCGTGTTGTCGTGAGGAGGGGCAAGAGGAGCATCATCGGAATGGAAGGACCCGCCAAGAAGCAAGACATCGACAAGAACGGCGATCCCAAGATCGAAGAGGAATTCGACAAGTACTTTGACAAGCCAACTGCTTATGCTAAAGTAAGAAGGAAGACTACCCTACCGGCTAAAGGTTGCCCGTACACGAGAAGAAATCTCAAGGTGGCCGGCCTAAAGTATTCTACCGCGAAGAAGAAGGGCAAGAAAGTTGTTGTGAAAAGACACTAGCTACCTCGGAGCCAACTTAGCGGTTTTTGACACCTTTTTTTGTACTAATTAATGCACATGTGTGCTCGTGCGCCTGCATATATGTATTACTTTGACAAACTCATGTATGCGGATATTGATGTGGGTGTGACATAAGCATATAATATAATATCGAGGCAAATATATTAATTCTTGTTTTTAATAGGCAAATATATTAGTTCTTGCTTTTAATATATTATTACCATCCTTAAAATATTTTTTAAAAAGTCAAAAAAAAAGATGTGGCAGCTAGCAATCGAACCTGGCCACCCCAGGTTCAGAACAGAGGAGCAAGCGCTGAACCAGTGTGGTAAACAAGTCTTTCTGTCAAACAATAGCGCAACGCGCCTTTTGTACCATCCCAGCTATTCTGTGGCGCATATCTGAACAGATGCGCCACCGAATTCGTTGACTTAGTGTTTTGATGAGGCCTCAATCTCACTGCCCCTTTTTCCCCAAATCGAGTCAAATCCCTAGCACGCCTCCGCTCTCGCCGCCACGCCCGTCCCGCTCGCTCCTTTTTCCCCTGCTCTCGCCCTCCTTGCCGTGCCACGCCCGTCGTGCCGCGCCCGCCTTGCTTGGCCGCCATACCCACCGTGGCCTCGTAGAGCACCAGGAGGAGGAGGCTTCGTCGTCTAGGAGGAGGAGGAGGCTCTGTCGTCCAGGAGGAGGAGGCTTCGAGGTGCTGGAGGCTAGTGGCGCCGCCGTCGCGTGTTTCCTTCATCCCTCGCTCTCGCGTCCCCTTCAACTTGTAAGCAACAACACGCGTACCTTGCAGATGCTCTCGCATCTGCAACTTTTTTGCTACTAGTTTCAACTCCTCGCGCTCGCAGCGCCCGTTGCCTGGAATATGCATTCAACGTGCCATCGTCGACCACTGATATCTCCGACTCCGGTGGGCCTTCTTCCTCCGACGACTTCGTCGTGCCGAAATCCCTTGAGCCGCTCGATCTGTATACTATCAAGGTAGCATTGACATGTTGGTACCTTGACAGTCGTTGAGTCCTTAGTCATAAACCAGACCTGACAGAGCCATGGACTAATCGGAGGCCTGGACTAGAGGAGGGTTGTTTTGGTTTACTTTGGACTGCTCTTAAATTAATGGTTCCAGGTCTGGCTTTGGCAGTTTTGCTAGAGTGAAGAACTAGTATTCAATCTTCTGTAGCTATTGATCCTGGCAAAACTAGTTTTTATTTTGTTAACCTTAACCATGAAATATCCCTAAACATAATTTGGTACTATATGTATGTGGTACCCTGCCATGTGCGTTGCATGGATCCTTTTGTAATTTATGCTGGTGCTGCAGCTGTTATCAGGTTTAGATGATATGTAATGGGCACTCCTGGAGTCCTCGGTCTGTTTGTTAAAGCCTACCACTTGTTCTTGTTTCTTATCTATGCTATGTTTGTCATGTGAAAATTCTTTCTACTAGATTGTCCTTGACAAATGGTTCTAGCTGCCTCTTGCTCTTCATCATTGGAGAGGACAAATCTTGCCTGTTGAATATTGGTTAACTTGCATGTTCTGGTGGACTGGTGGCGGTGGTGGTTGCATCATCAGTCATGTTAACTCCCTTTCAAGCCAAGGAAGCCAAACAATAATCCACCCGTTAACTTTGTAGTGAATTTCTTTTTTCATCCATGTGTCAGCCATTAAAAAATGCTAGGCTAGCAGTAATAAAGAATGATCAGTGGGTAATAACAGTGTGTATCATGTATGTCTACAATTCCATTATTACATATATCTCTGTGAGTGACTCATGCTTTTAGCTAGCTCTAGCTATATCTCTGCAGTATATCTCTGTCAGCTAGAAAAGAAAAGAAAAAAGACCATCATCAGGAGTTTCTATTGTATGGTGTTGGAGCACCATATGTGGCTGTGGAGCACAATTTGTGCATTTTTGTATGTGAAATGTTTGCAGGGAAATCACCCGAGCTGCCCATTTCTCCTGAAATGTTGATTTCGATTCATTTCGGTCGAGAAATGAGGCTCATATATCAAAAAATTAGCGAAGGTCATGCCGAATTTTTGGTCAACACTTAGTAATTTTTTGACATATGAGCCCCATTTCTCGACCGAAGTGGAAGTGAATTGACACTTCGGTAGAAATGGACAGCTCATTTTAAATATTGTCAACAATAATTAATACTAACTTCCTTATTTTAATTTGTTTAGAAGTGTGCAAACATGTCGGCCGCCGATGGGGTCGGCACTTCTAAGGCCGCCATGAGCGTCGAAGACGAAGCCAGAGCGGCGAACCTCACTTTCTGGGAGGCGGCGGCGCAGCACGAGGCGGCGGAGTCTCAACATGAGGACGTGGCAGCTACTGCGGGCCACGATGGGAATGATGATCAAGAGGGGGACGAGGACTACCGGATAGATGAAGCCGAGGAGGAGGATGCAACCATCTCCGATGGTGGAGGCCGCACGACCGATGGCGGAGGCCGCACGACCGATGGCGGGGACCGCACGGATGGTGGTAGAAGCAACCCGTCCGTTAATAAGAATAAGAAGCCGAGGAAGGATCGGAAGCCGCAAAAGCTCGCCGACACCACCGACGAGATCACTCTAGTCTCGCAAAGTGGCCTTCCATTGGAGCCTCCGGATGTTGCCGCCGGGTACGGCATGCAACTCGGGTGCATCATCCGGGAAAGCATGTCGATCAACACGAAGCACCTGAGAAGTGAAGCGAATGAGCGGTTGGTGGCAAACTGCCTTAAGAAGCTTCACCGACAGTACAAGTTCCCAGCACCGTACACCGACAAACTGGAAAAATCCAATAAGTTGAACAGGTTAGCCATCACGAAGATGGACAATGCCTTAGGCAGCTAGAGAACCCGGGTGAAGAACAAGATCACGAAAAAGGAAAGCTAGGAGAAGATCAAGAAGGGTGATCCCATGATCGATGAAGACGAGTTCAATATATTCAAGGCGGAGATGGAGACTGACGAAGCGAAGGCATGGACGGAGTGGGGTCAGGAAATGCGGGAACAGAACATAGGTAACCGCCGATGTGGAAGCGGCGGTTACAGGGGAAAGAAGGCCATATGGGCAAGGGAGGACACCGAGGTTGAGCGTCTCGGGAAAGAAAACCCGTTTTTAAAAATCACGGACAAGCAGACCCGAAACTTTGTCCGGGCCCGCTACTATCTGGACAAGGATTCCAAGGAATTCGTCACCGACGATGACGATGTGAGGAAGTTTGAGAATAAGCTGGTAAGGAATTTACCCGCGGTCCATTTGCTTTCATTTTGAATAATGAAGGCAAGTTACTAAATGGGTTCACCTTTCCTTATCTGCAGGACGGTGAAATCAAGGCTACACGTGAGGCGCCGGACTCGTCGTCCTAGGGCTCGACGGAGCCGTGGGACACGATTTTCAACAGGGAGACCAACACCTTCAAGGGGAGGCCACAGTCCGAGCCGCCCACGTCATTTGGCCGTATCTCTGGCTTTGGTACGAGCACAAAGTTCCGCGAGTACTACAGCGAGGAAGCCAAGAAGAGAAAGGAGAGGCGGACCCAGTCGGCAACTCAGGATCAAGCCGAGAAGGAAGAGCTGAAGCGGAAGATCGCGCATCTGGAGGCCAGTAAGGTGGACCAGGACGAGGTGAACGCGATAGTGCAGCAGAAGATCCTCGAGATGCTACCCCCTCGGCTGACGGAGGGGATAGCAAAATGGAATGCAGATGGTCAGGTGGGGCCATACAAGTGCCCAGCGCCGGCGGCAGCACCTCGAGCCACCAAGTGTCGCCAGACATGGTTACCCTTCCGCCCTCCATCCCCGCGGCGCAGCCGATGGAGTTGGATGCGTCGGAGCTGCCCCCTCCTGTCGAGACTACCAAGGCGCAGCAGCCGACGGTGGCGGTGCTTCCTAATGCACCCGAGACAAAGAAGAAGAAGGATCAGCCACCGGCCGCCCGTGTCTCGACATTAGCCGAGCTCGGCGCCCTCACCAAGGTAAAATAAGAAGTTAGTCAGCGTGCTCTACTTAATGTCTTTGATTGGCTGCCATCTCCTGATGCATATCTGTATGCCTCAGGACACTCCGTGCGTGCTCCTGCACAAGGTGCCCGGCGGTGAGTTGAAGGATGTTGCCACGGGCAAGCTAATACAACTGGCGTACCACACGATGCACTGCAATCCCATGGACGATGCCGTGATGGGCGTCGAGTTGGGTCAGGTGTTGGGGGGTGCGAAGACATGGACCCTCCCATGCAACCTCCGGGAGCCGACGAGCACCTGACCCTAGAAGGTTGCCATGGCTATCCCATGATTTGGCCAAAGACCCAGATTTGTATTGGGTCTCGCTCCACCGGTGCCACCTCGGTCGTCCGGCCGCCAAGGATGAAGCCTCCTGCTGCACCGGTCATCGTCACCGCCACCACAAGCCGTCACCAGAGACTCTTGGGAGCGTCTGCACCGGCGCCACAAGCAGCCAAGGGTGTGGTTGCTCCTCGACCGCCATCGCCCCCGCCTAAAGGCAAGGCCGTGGCACCGCAACAGCCATCGCCACCACCCCAGGATGACATGGACATGGCGGCCTTCGATGCCAACATCGAGGTGGATGATGATGATGATGCACCGGTCGACGTCAATGCCTTCGTCAACACCGGCGCCAACAAAGGACCGTTCATGCCTCCTCTCGTTGAAGAACCATCATTCCACGATCAAGCTAGCTATCCCAAGAAGCGCCTGGTCTTCCGTGGGTTTTCTCAGGAGACGCCTCCGGCCGCCGAGACACAACCTCCATCGGCCGGAATCATTTTCAGCCCTGACACACTCCGCAGGACGGCCGGTGACGGGTTAACATCGCTAGTGGAGGCTACTGATGCAAAGAGGAAGAGGGTGAGGAAGAGGCCGAACAGGAACAAGGACAAGGCTACGAGCCAGCCCGCTCTGATCCGTTACCGGGACGACGTTGTACCACCCCACGAGGATGGTTTGACCAGAGTGCACAAAGCTGGTCAGCCCATACTGCCTCCGGAACTGCGCCGTCTGGCTTCAGGAGCTATGATGAGTTTGCATGAAGGTGTCCTGACACTGGAGGGCCTCCTTCTCAAGGACAAGGACCCGAGTTACCCGGTGTTCACCGCCAAGGTGCCGGAGGACGTGGGCTTCATCACCGATGCCCCCGCGGATGTGTTCTTCATAGCCTACGAGGACATCTTTAAGCTGTTCCACTCGAGACGGCTGGACTATAACTTGGTCCGCCTATTCGCGCTCAATCTGGCGATGAAGGTCAAGAGAGAGGACACCCCGTTCGTCGCGATAGCGGATCCCTACTACATGCGGGATAGCCAGCTGGAAGAAGGAACAAGGACCCGGGCCCGGGCAAAGTCCTACCTTCAGAAGCTATTGATGGACATCAAGAGGAAGGACAACATCCTTGTGCCTTTCTTTCCCGAGTAAGTGTACACATCCTCCTACCGCCGCCGTAACACATAAGTATTTCTTTCCATTGCTCTTTTCCAACATCCCGTTCCACATTGTGTGTTGCGCAGAGACAAGTACTGCATGCTCATCGTCCTCTCCACGAGGTATTCGCTTGCCACCTACTTCTACTCGGGGAGTGCGAGGAGGAAGAACTACGCCAGAGTAAGGTGCGTTCTGGATGATGTTATCGAGGGCTATGCCAATCAGGGAGGCCCCTTCAACTATAAGGGGGAGGCTTACAGGGACGATGGCTGACACAAGTTCAAGAATGTGTTCGAGTTCCCCTGCGTCAAGCAGCTGTCTGACAGTGTGAAGGAGGCCTTCTACGTTTGCCATCACCTCAAAGGGTTTGTCCGGGATTGCGAGATGCTAACGTTGCCATCTTCTCTCCAAGGATGGGCCCAAAAGTTGCATGGGATCAGTGACCCCGATCTCAGGGAAGACTTCCATGATACGCAGGTGAAGCTATCACATATCATCATGGAACAGGTCAACACACATGCTGGGCTCTTACACCAGCCCAGGTCGTTCACCAAGAGGGAGATCGAAGACCGCCTCAAGGCGCAGGGTGACTTCAGGACATGGACGACGAAAGACATGTACAAGCCGTTACCGGCGCCCTGCGAGGAGAAGGCTACTTGACCGAGAGAGCGTGTGTATCGGTGGGCATGTAGTGTGTGTCAAAAAACATAACTTGCCTAGCTTGAAACCGTCGTTGTTATTGTGTCGGCATGTTGTCGTGTTTCTTTCATTGTCATCGACGTATTGTTTTAAGTTTATGAATGCCTTGCTCTAATATTTGTCAACATATATATTTGCATGATGTACTAATATGCCTTGTAAATAGAGATGCCGACGTACGTTGTGTACAAGGGTCGGGTTCCAGGTGTCTACGAGGAGTGGGTGGACTGCCACCAACAAGTGGACAAGTTCAGCGGCAACAGCTACAAGGGATACGCGACTAGAGAGGAGGCGGTGGCCAAGTGGAGGAGACACGTGTGGAAGAAGAACCGGACGAAGATCTTGGTGCCGCTCCTCCTCACCGGCATCGCGGTTACGATGTACTACATTCTATCCTAAGATAGGCGGTGACAACATCGCGTGGTTATAAGTTCTGTGAGTGAGATGAACACTTGTGAAATATACTTGTACACTTATTCGGTTCTAAGTGATGTGATTGATGAACACTTGTGAACATTCGTGCTTGTTGATGTATTACATGTGAACTGGAACATTTGTACTGCTGTGTGTAGCTTTTCTGTGAATTTCTGTTAATTTTTGTGTATTTCTGTAATATACCTGTATTTGTATCAGATTCTGAAAATTTCAAAATTCCGAAAAAAGGATTATGTGGAGCATATGGCTATATACGCCACAGAATGTACCATAGAATTTTGTGGCGCATATAGCTATATGCGCCACAGAATCTGGGACAGAATTATGCGCCACAGAATTTGGAGAATTCTGTGGCGCATATGCATATGCGTCACAGAAATATAATATTAGTGACGACTACTAGATGCGCCGCCACTGATAATGTTTTTCCTAGTAGTGAATGTAGCATATAACGTTATTTGTAGCCGATTTAAAATCACCATAACATCTAAACAAGGATATGTCAAAAATGACTACACGGACACATTATCGATTTTTACGAGTACTGTTTATGTGTCAGTTTTTGACTACATGTTGCATCCTCGTGTCAATACCTAGTTGTCTCGCAAGTCCCCGGATGACTGGACACAATCCAAACCGAGTGAGACAAACAAGCTAACTCAGCTAATTTCCCAAGGCGGTGGCGTGGTTTGAACCCCTGACATCCCTCTAGCTCCAGCTTCCCAATGCACCACTCTAACCACCAAACTACTACTACATCTGTTTGGGATTATAAGGGTTGAGAGTTTTTTTTATTGTTTGAGATTATAAGGTCTATTTTATTTATTAGTCTCTCTCGTCTAATGCATGTTCATATTTTCTCTTGATTTCTCTCATGCATATAAAACTATTGGTACATGCATAGATTAATAAGAGAGAGATGAAGTATATTGGTCCTAGCAACTTGGCCCTTAGGATCAATAATATCAAACAGAGGTAGTACATCTGATTGAAAATACTGCTGACTTAGATATTTATGAATATAGAGCTCGTCGGTTGGGCCTGGGCCTTTGCGGACACATGCCTCAAATTTTTCTTGCTTTCTTTTTTTCTTGGTGGCCTGGGCCATGGCACGCAGTAGATTAGGCCTGGCCAACCGGACCAGCTGGGCTGGTTACGATAGGTTTTTTCTTTTTTTACTTTTTTTACTTTTTTTTCTATTTTTTAATTCTTGTATATTTTTTTCATAAAATGCTAAAAAGTATCGAGAAGGTTTTTTGAGATGAAATCAATATACCAAGTATGGTATTTTTCTTGCAACTATGTCACATAATATGACAACACGTGATGGTTTTATATTTTTTGAAATATTTTTGAATTTCTTATGCCCGTTTGAAACTATGGTCAAAACGACGGGCATGAAGGTTCTTAGCTAGGGGCTAAACCTCACCAAACTTGCAGTGTATATCTGAAAAAAAACATCATATTGTGAACCTAAAAATGATTTTTGTGAAAAATCCCGAGCATCAAATCATGTACCTGTAGTTCAAATCTCACCCACTTCCTACCGATTCAGAAGAAATTTGTCTTTTTCACGAGGGGTGTATGGAAAGGTTTCAGATACCCCAGTTGGGACATTTTCCATGAAATATGGTCTAGTATTTTATAAAATGGGGTTGTACCATTTTGAAACTTTTATTTGGTGGTTATTTTACAAAACACCCCTTTTTTACTCGGAAAATAGAAAATGCATTTTTGCTGCGACGAAAAGGAAAACTTCCTTCTGCAACATTGTTCGCCATCCCAATATGCACATGATTGCACAACATGGGAACATTATCACAAAATATGATGCAATTCTAGCCATAAAATTGGTCATTTGGCCCGAAAGCCATAAAATGTTGAATTTATGAGAAGGTTTTTTCGAGATGCAATAAATATCCAAGTTTGGTATTTTTCCTTGCAACTATGTCACATAATATGACACCACGCAAAGGTTTTATATTGTTCGGGTCATTTTTGAATTTCTTATGCCCGTTTCAAAATATGGTCAAAACGGCGGGCATGAAGGTTCTTAGCTAGGTGCTGAGCCTTGCTAAACTTGTAGTGGACATCTGAAGAAACATGTGACACCCCCGGGATCAGGGTTAAAAAAATCCTAGGCCTTAGGCTGACATAAGCTTAACCTAGAGCTCGAGGATATCCAGTGAAGAATCGGTAACACAACAGTGACCCTATGACACAAAAATTATTACAGCAAGCTCATAACTGAGCAAAGAACCAAAATATTACAGGAAGAGGTCACTGACCACAAACATCAAATAACGGAAGGAAAATTATGCTATTAAGTATAGCAAAGTTAACAAATGTCCTAAGAGTCCTAAAGCATAATGATGACGTCCCAGCCCATATATTCTAGACTGCTGGCTGGGAACCCCAAGCTACTCATCGGTGTCACTGTCGTACCAAATTCGTCTTCAGGGGAACACTTACTTTACTACAAAAGTATCAACAAAACAAGGGTGAGTACAGGGTGTATGTGGGTCCCCGGATTAATCCTCCGAGAATCCCTGTTTTGCATACACCCCGATCCCATGATCAGTCTGTCGTGACTCATAACCGACAAGTATCAAAGTAAACATCCATTACTTAAACGGATACATGTGATACCTCATTAGCCATTATGGCTACATCAGTTAACACTAGCGGAGCTTCATCAAGCGTAGATCCCGAGCCATTCCTTAACCTACAAGCAGCTGACTAGGAGAACGTCCTAGCTCGCATAGTCGTCCAAATCACCTTCTTCTTCACCTTACTTCTCGAATCTGACCAAGTTAATAGCCAGGGACAATGCTAGTGAGTACTTTGAATGTACTCACAAACCACCTGAAGATAAAGCAATAAAAGGATATGCAATAAGGCTAGGGTAGTAGGAGGGCTCCAGAAGAGGTTCTTTTCTAAACTAGTTTCTCTTGTAGGTATAACATCTACATATCTCTATTGAAAACTTTTGTAAAACATTTTGGAAACCTTTTTGATAAGTTTTGTCCAACACTAGAATTGGGTCACCCATTTGTTCCTCCTTCTGGTCATCCCATGACCAACTCCTTTCCTTTATTTCCGACCATCCCATGGTCAACACATTTCCCCTTTCTAATCATCCCATGGTCAAAACATTTCCAAAAGCCTTTTCTTTCCCGAAAATCCTTTTTGAATTCAAAACTAGCACCGCTCTACAGCAACCTTCCCAACCATCCATGACCGTGGACACGGCTATTCGAATAGATTTACACTCTACAGAGGTTGTAGACTTTACCCACACCATCCAGGTACCCTACCTTGATCACCAATTGACCGTGGGTCGAGTAACCGATCAAGACTCTCCGGATGCCATTCTAGCATAGACCCTACCCTATGAGTTGTTCCTCTCGACCTGGGACGCCGAGATCTATGGACCAACTAGAGTGCATTCCGACTCCTCGAGAGTGGGCACTTTCAATGAGAGGCTCATAGTATATTCCAGTTGCTCCCGAGAGAAGTTCACATCTCCTCCAGGTGAATGTCTAATAGTTGACCCTTTCTGAAGGAGATATGCCCTAGAGGCAAATAATAAATAGGTTTTTATTGTCATATCTCAATTAGTTTATAATAGTTTCATATTGTGCTATAACTGTGCCAAGTAGAAACATTGGTACAGGTGTGTTATGAAACAACCAAGTCCCTTGTAACCTCTATTCATACTAGTTCGTTGGTCACGAAGATGATCTGGGTTTCAAGATCATGGGCATTTATGCTAACTGACAACGAGATCATATCATTGGAGAATGATGTGATTGGACATTCCTTGAAGGATTGCAACACGATCAAGTCATATAGTTCATTGTTGCAACAGCTATACCTAGACTCCTTCTCCTTAGACCGTGAGCTCATATTACTCACTGTTTCCCTAGGCTGCTTAGACTGCATCAACCGTCATCTGATAATGCGGTGGCCATAAAGGTGTACGTTGGGTATTTCGAAGGAACATTCGATGACATGTGACTATAAGACCGGGATTTGTTCACCCACATGACGGGTAAAGATACATACGGTCGACTTGGTGAGATTACATCTAGACGGTTAGCATACATTAGATGACATGTGAATGAGATTGAACAAGGTATGGGATACCAATGATCGGATCTCGGACAAGTTGTATCGAGAAACAAAAGGAAGGGGATGCTACATTTAGATGGTTCAAACGACATTGTCATCAGGAATGCATAGGGGTCACATGGACATCCCTGGTCCCTATGTTGATCATTGATACAAATCATGTCTAGAGCATTCCCAAGCCGTGAGAGGATACACTTAAGGGTACGATGAGAGCGATCATTCGTAAGACGGAATCACAGTAGAGAAAGAGAGAAAGCCGGAATTTGTCCACAGAGAGATCCGAAGTTGTTCGGAGAAAGAATAAAGGACCGGAATCATTCCGTGAAAGATCTGAAGTCGTTCGGAGGAAATCGAAAGGGAACCGAAAGGTGTTTCGGGTCAATGCGGATTTTGTAATATGTATTTACATGTTAATTAATGTAATTAATATTAAATATAATATTAAAATCTAATTTGAAGGGTTATTCCACTAATGGGCCAAACTTCCTAGGGAAAAAGGGCCCATGAGGGAAAACTGAAGGGGGGGAGGGCCTAGGGCCAAAGGGCCAAGGCCTAGGTGCCTCAAGGGGGCCCACCCGACCAGCCTAGGGTTGTGCGCGAGGTGGGGCCACCCCTGGCCGGCTGGCCCATGAAGCCCTAAGGGCCCATGCGCCTCCCCTCTCTCCCTTGAATAGTCCCACATGGGAAACCCAAAGGGGAGGGCACACCCCCTCCCTCTATATAAAGGGGTGCCCATGGGTGGGATTGAAGACACAACTTGAGAAGTCCTTTGGTTGACTTCCTCCTTCCCTCTCTCTCTATACCTCCTGACCATGGCCCCAAGTCTGGGTTGTGCGATCGAGGCACACCTGCAGTATGTCGTTGCACTGCAGGGATTCCTAGCCGGATATCAACTTCCGCACTCCTGGCGGGATCGGGGAGCCGGAGGTCTCATCGTGCACCGGATGTGTACGAAGACACGAGGCGCAACACTTGGGGCGCTTGAATGTCATGAGCCGGAGCTGTTGCACGATGAAGATGACGAAGGAGCAAGGGGTGACCTGCGAGGAGCTTCGCGACCTTGAGGTCGGTGATGACCCACAAGTATAGGGGGTGTATCGCAGTATTTTCGATAAGTAAGAGTGTCGAACCCAACGAGGAGAAGAAGGTGCTGGCTAGTGGTATGGATCAGGAATTCTCTGCAAATACTTAGCAAACGGATTTTTAGGGGTTTTCGATAAAGCAAGTAAACAAAGTACGAGTAAATAAAAGATAGTAAGAATGAATGCAGCAAGTGGCCCAATCCTTTATGCAGCAAAGGACAAGCCGGTTGTATTTCTATAGATGACCAAACGTTCTCGTGGACACATGGGAAGACTGTCAAGTGTTGTGTGGGTGAACCTGTGCTAATGTACCGCCCCATCCAAGACTAATACATACTTGTGATTATACCCCTTGCAAACATCCGTAAGTACAAGAAAGTAATTAAGGTAAAACCTAACCACAACTTTAAACTCTAAGACCCTTACGTCCCTTGTGCAATGGTTTCCTAACGGGGGTTCAGGTTTCTATCACTCCGGCAACCCCTACGATTAGTAGCCAAATGCACAATGCATTCCCCTAGTCCCATATAGGTGAAGTGTCATGTAGTCGACGTTCACATGACACCACTAGAAGAAGTACACCACAACTTAAATAACAATCTATTGAATCTTTCTCAACACAACTCCACTACTAACAACAAGACTTCTCCCATGTCCTCAAGAACAAAACGAACTACTCACAAGACATCATATGGATCATGATCATAGATAGAATAATGATGTATAACAATCTGAACATAAACAATAATTCAATGGTTCACTCAATAGCATCAACTACAAAGAGTAATCAACACCGGGAAAGTTTCCCCAATGAACTATGCAAGATTCAACGCAATTGTTACATCAATATGGAGATGGTGATGAGGGTGCTGATGGTGATGATGGTGGTGACGATGATGATGTTGACCCCGATGAAGTCCAGCTTGATGGTGGTGTGATGGCGACGATCTCCCCTCTCCGGGAAGGAATTCCCTCGGCAGAAATCTGTCTGCCGGAGAGATCTTTCTCTCTCGGTGTTTTCCACCCCACAGAGGTGGCAAAATCTTTCTGTGGTCGCTCCCCGAGTCTTACGGTTGCAGGAGGTTGATATACGCTAGAGGGGAGAGGCTGGAGTGGGCCAGGGTGGCCACACCAGTCCCTGGCGCGACCTAGGCCTGCCCACACCATGGGGTGGGGTGGGCCCCCTATGGCCCACCTCCACTTCATCTTCTGGCATCCTGAGTCTTCTGGGAAAATAGGATTTTCCGTATATTTTCTCGGATTTTCTGATCTTCGCGAATTTTGCCCCGCAAATAGCACTTTTTCCATCACAATCCTGACTGCAGCGGTCCATGCTCCAAAAGTCATCAACCATGCAAAAATAGATGAAATAACATAAGTATCACCTCTCAATACAAAATATGTCAATGAATAATAGTGAATTAAGACATAGAATAGTGATGCAAAATGGACGTATCAACTCCCCCCAAGCTTAGACTTCGCTTGCCCCCAAGCGAAACTGAGCTCAATAAAGATGACCTCAAGTTTATGGAGTGAAGAGTCGATAAAAGAATACGGACAAGAAGCATCACATTCATCTAATACATAGATCATAATAGAAGACAACTCACTATTATATAACTCAGCTTGTAATGAGTAAAGGAAACACAATAAACATACATAAAGTGAATCATAATTGGTAATGGCAAACGTAGCTCTTGGTCGAAGAATAGTTGATAACTTGCTGGAGTTCACAAATAGCTGGTTTTTCAATGAAAGCTTTCATAGTAGTAAACATCAATATAAGAGCAATGTGCAAAACAAGGAACATAAGAAACATGATTGAATAAATCACCATGTGAATGAATGAAACACATCAACTCAAAGTACTTGCTGAGATAGAAGGGAATAGGTTTACTGACTCAACTACAAAGCAAAAGAAAGGCCCTTCAAAGAGGGAAGTAGGGATTGCAAGTCTCATAAAGAGCTCCCAAAAATTATGATACTTACTAGCTTTCAGCTCTCATTGCCCCTATCATAGGCATCTTTAGGTGATTAAGGTTAAAGTGACACAACTAAGAGGATATGCTTGACAAGTTATAAGTTGAAATATCATGCCCCTTGCTTATGAGTACCGAACCTCATGCTACTCAACTTCAGTCACGAGCAAGCTCTTGTCATTGTAAATACATGTGTATCATTGAGAACCGCCAACGGGGTACCCCTTGCACATGACATAGGAGCTATCCCATAATCAAAATGAGAAGGCAAGCAGACAGTGAGCATCTCAGTGATCTTTTTATTTGCTATTTGCATAGGTTTTTATTGAGGATGCTTCATAGAATGCTCACTACAGTTATGCTACAAGTTTCCACCATGATTAGGCATGGCTTAGGCTAGCGGCCCAGGCGTTTCTCTAACACACATATAAACTCCATGATCTTACAAGTTCCACTTTTATTTCACACCGCCGGGATCCATAAGCAAAAGAACATGATATCAACTAGGTACAAGTACCAATGAAGTGTTGAAAGCGGTCCCCATGATACATGGTTCGGCTAACTTCAACTCATAAAGCGCAAGCATACACGCAACAAAGAAGGACCCAATGGTTCAAGCTTATTAAATGCAAGAAAGTAAAGTGTGCCATCAAGTTCGTGAGAGCTTTAATCACTAATTTTCACATAACAAGTTTAATTTGGGAGGTAGATAAAACAAGAATTTACTTGGAATAGCAATAATGCTACTAGGTAGGTATGGTGGACACAAATGGCAAATGTTTTCGTTTAAAGGAGGTGGATGCATGAGAAGAATACCCTCTGTCAACACCCGGATTTTTAATCCCAGATGCCCGTTATGCCATACCTCGCAATCCTAGGATTACCATTTTTGCGAGACATAACGGATTGGATATCACAGTACATCATCCATTACAAACCATACATAAGGTTTTACACAAATAAGGATCTCATGATCAAGTCTTTAATACAACAAGCAGCGGAAATAAAAGATAAGCGTAGCAGTGGGGTCCATCTTCAGGGGCACAGGCAATGCTGACGAAGGCAGATAGTCTTAGTTATCATAGCCGTCCTGCTGACCATCATGTTGATAATCTCCTTCATAGTCTGGCCATGATAATAGCCAGGGACAAAAGCCATGAGTACTCTTTAAGTACTCGCAAACTACCACTAACAAGTAGTATAATTCTAAGCTAAAGTGCTAGAGCTAAGTTTAACTATAAAGTTAAGTTTGAAACCTAAGCTGAGTTCTGAAGCAAAGAAAGATAAAGTAAAGTTCTAGAATTACTTAAGTTGGGGAGCTATTGTCATAACACAACCCTGTTGTGGTCAAGTCAAGATTTATCATTACTTCAAAGTATTTAGAAAAGATCTGACAACGAAACAGTATGGCCATTCCAACTGTCCATAACCGCGGACGCGGCTATTCGAATAGTTTGACACTCTGCAGAGGTGGTACACTTTCACCACAAGATTCGATACATCTGTCAGGGGTAACCCTGAATCATCATATTTAGTATGCAGATAATCAAACATAACCTTGCCTTTACACACCCTAGTATAAGCAAATACTCACAATAGAAGTTTCCTTTACCAGTTCCACTCTCCAATAGCGCTTCACTCCCCGGCAACGACGCCAGAAAATAGTCTTGATGACCCACAAGTATAGGGGGTGTATCGCAGTATTTTTGATAAGTAAGAGTGTCGAACCCAACGAGGAGCAGAAGGTGCTGGATAGTGGTATGGATCAGGAATTCTCTGCAAATACTTAGCAAACGGATTTTTAGGGGTTTTTGATAAAGCAAGTAAACAAAGTACGAGTAAATAAAAGATAGTAAGAATGAATGCAGCAAGTGGCCCAATCCTTTATGCAGCAAAGGACAAGCCGGTTGTATTTCTATAGATGACCAAACGTTCTCGTGGACACATGGGAAGACTGTCAAGTGCTTTCGCTTCATGTAGTCAATTAATCTTCTTTAGCTTGCTAAGTGTTGTGTGGGTGAACCTGTGCTAATGTACCGCCCCATCCAAGAATAATACATACTTATGATTATACCCCTTGCAAACATCCGTAAGTACAAGAAAGTAATTAAGGTAAAACCTAACCACCGCTTTAAACTCTAAGACCCTTACATCCCTTGTGCAATGGTTTCCTAACGGGGGTTCAGGTTTCTGTCACTCCGGCAACCCCTGCGATTAGTAGCCAAATACACAATGCATTCCCCTAGGCCCATATAGGTGAAGTGTCATGTAGTCGACGTTCACATGACACCACTAGAAGAAGTACACCACAACTTAAATAACAATCTATTGAATCTTTCTCAACACAACTCCACTACTAATAACAAGACTTCTCCCATGTCCTCAAGAACAAAACGAACTACTCACAAGACATCATAAGGATCATGATCAGAGATGGAATAATGATATATAACAATCTGAACATAAACAATAATTCAACAGTTCACTCAATAGCATCAACTACAAAGAGTAATCAACACCGGGAAAGTTTCCCCTATGAACTCTGCAAGATTCAACGCAATTGTTACAGCAATATGGAGATGGTGATGAGGGTGCTGATGGTGATGATGGTGGTGATGATGATGATGGTGATCCCGATGAAGTCCAGCTTGATGGTGGTGTTGATGGCGATGATCTCCCCTCTCCGGGAAGGAATTCCCCCGGCAGAAATCTGTCTGCCGGAGAGATCTTTCTCTCTCGGTGTTTTCCGCCCCGCAGAGGCGGCGGAATCTTTCTATGGTCGCTCCCCTAGTCTTAGGGTTTCGGAAGGTTGATGTACGCCAGAGGGGAGAGGCTGGAGTGGGCCAGGGTGGCCACACCACTCCCTGGCGCGGCCTAGGCCTGCCCGCGCCATGGGGTGGTGTGGGCCCCCTGTGGCCCACCTCCACTTCATCTTCTGGCATCCTGAGTCTTCTAGAAAAATAGGGTTTTCCGTATATTTTCCCGGATTTTCCGATCTTCGTGAATTTTGCCTCCAAATAGCACCTTTTCCATCAAAATCCTGACTGTAGCGGTCCCTACTCCAAAAGTCATCAACCATGCAAAAATAGATGAAATAACATAAGTATCACCTCTCAATACGAAATATGTCAATGAATAATAGTTAATTAAGACATAGAATAGTGATGCAAAATGGACATATCAGTCGGCTTCGAGTACGACTACATCAACCATATTCCTCGCGGAACGTTAACCGCGTACGGTCTACAAGGGTATGTATTCTCTATGCTCCAGTCGTTACCGCATTACTACATAGATAGATCCTAGGAAAGTTTTTGGGGTTACATCGTAGGAAATTTTTTGTCTTCCATACCGATCCCCAATAGTGGTATCAGAGCGGTTCTATGCGTAGGAGTGTTGTATGGCCAGTACGCACAAGCTTTGTGCAGGCATTGATCCCTTAGTTGTTACCCTCTAACGTGTACTTGTTTATATCGCGGTATTGTTTGATGAAGCGGCCCGGACCGACCTTACGCGTATTCGTACGAGATACTGGTTCCACGCTCAACATAGGGCTGGTACCGTATAAGTGTCTAGAGGGTGTCTGTCTCTCATTCAATAGTTGATATAGCATTTACAACGGAGGGCCCCGAAAGGGGTGTAATAGAGACAACTGTCGGATCCATGTTGTGGTTAGAAAGTTCGTAGTTTAGAAATGGTTCTATTGCGAAAGCCCTAACAACCACGTAAAACTTGCAATAGATAAAGTAGAGGCGTCTAACTTTATTTTGCAGGGGGGCATCTGATTATGATATGGCATTGGTCGATACGAAGGTAAAGTAGTTTACTTTTCTATTACTAAGTAGTATAGTAATAGTCATCGTTCCGATGGACGACCTGGTAGAGGCGTCATGGACTTGGCGTCAAACCAAGGGCAAGATGGAGATCATGCCGGAGCGCTCGACGGAGATCAAGGCGCAAGAAAGACCATATCATATCACATTATACATATGATGTTGATACCCGTTTTTTACATCTTATTGTGTGCTAGTATTTAGATACTCAATGGTAGCAAATAAGATAATCCCTATTTAATTCCAATGTTCCGTGTTACCCTTGTGTGTGCACCACCAAGAAAGTTCTTTGGTATGAGGCCGGTCGTGATGATCGGGGGTCATACATATCTACGTTCACATACAGTGGGTGTAAGCCATGTTGCACAGCGAATACACACAAGTTAGATTTGGCGAGCCTAGCATGTACAGACATGGCCTCGGAACACAAGAGATCGAAAGATCGAGCATGAGTCAGATGGATGATGTGATTGACATTAGTTAATGTCTACCTTTGATAATGCACTGATGGCCATGATGATCGGGGGAGGTGCAGAGGATAGGGATCATGCGATCACTAAAATCGTCTAGGGGATGACAATTTTAGTGGAGACCAATTATAAATTGATCTCTTATTATAAAATTAGTCTAGATGTCTGTTTGCAAATATCTTAGTAGATCTTAGCCTATCCCATTGAGGTCCTTTGCGACCATGGAAATATATTGCTTAATTTGGAACTTAGAAAAAGGGTCCAACTTCATAGATTAATACCCACGCCTGAGGGATATCCTCGTAAAAGGTGATCTTCTCTTCTTGATACAATAACCATTAGGAGATAATTCAATGACTCTGGAATGTTTGTGTTTTCTCCATAACCATCCGATAAGCCATTCTCCATTCTATGGAGAGTTGGGCTACATTTTGTATTCTACAAAATCGGGCACATAGAGTATGAGCCATTGGATGGGTTTTCCTCCATCATGGATGAAAAGAGATTGTTTGGAAAAACACTTAGTGATCTTGCATTAGAGTTGAGAACTCTTGGAAGGGCTTGATTGCAAAAGGAGGTCATGGATGAAAAGGTATATGTAAGATATACAAATTATAAATGTGATTCTTGCAAAACTCATTACAGTTTGCAAAGTATTTGATACTTGTCCCGTGAAAACAGGGGAATCTGCTTGAGAATTGGTGTCTTTGAGGCAGCGTGATTTGATGACGGCAAGCAAAACAGTTGATGACCGACATCACCTCTTTCCTCAAAGTTTATCATTTGGATTAGTGGACTTGAATATAATTTGTAATCCTTGTTTATGTGTCTTGCTTTTGGCGAGACGATTATTCATATGAACAAGTTACAAACCAGTTTGTGCTATTCTTATGAACAATACCTTATGGTCACATCACAATTACAAACAAGTTATTCTCATCACTATGTTAATGATAATAGTTTAAACATTTATAAAGGATTAGAATGCTAAAAGATATCCAAAGTTTAATAATGAAAAGACACTACAGTTTAAGTCATTTTGATTATTGCACATTCTTTATGAAAGATCGGGGTCCTAGAACTTAATCTAGAGACTTTGCAAAACCATGCCTCTCGGGCAGAATGACTAAAACTCCGCATTCTAGTAAAACGGTGATATGTGAAGAATTGTTGAAACTTATACATAATGATGTATCATATTTTCAACAAGTAGTGGAAATCATTTATTGCGGACTTAAATGAATAACTGTATTTACTTAATGAAACATGAAGTTTGAAATGATTTGAATTGTTCAAATGAGTTCATAACTAAATGGGATATTGAATTAATTGAATTAACAAGTCTCTTCGATTTGATCGACATGACTAAGGTATTCAAGTTAAGTTTAGCATAAAAGGAACTTGTGAAAGATGTTTCACAAATTATGATAATTGGACGAATTCAAACTATGTTGAAATGTCTAAACATCATAATCAATATGTATTAGATACATACGGTACAATATTATCTCTTTTTGGGGTTATAGTTATCATTTAGAGTTGGAGACCAAAATAAGCAAACACTCATTTGAAATACAAAGGAACATCTAAAAGATTCGTGAAAACAACACCATAAGTGTTATGGCATGTTCGAGTTTCTAGAGATTTCAATAAGTCGAAGTCATGGCGAATAAACAAGTCTTTGTAGAGCATTCTTAGGAAGCTATGAATGCATCGTCCACAAGGGGCAAACCTGCTGTTGTCCTAAGTTGATGTGTCTTGATGAAGATATATAGGTGGAAGAAAGTAAAAGATCAAAACAAGGTATTTGACCTTACCTCTGGATTGTTGAGTGGCGCAACAGAATTTGTTTCATGAAACCAAACTCTACAAATAGAGGAGAAACTTTTGATAATGATCATAAAGTTTCAGTGAATACTTTTACTAAAGAAAGTAGGATTAAACTACATATTCTACAAGTTTGTGAATTATATTGTTGATTCACTTGTCATGTTTTGAACAAGACATATCTACGAATTACAAAGAAGCGTGATGGACCTGAGTGCGAGAAATGACTAGGAGTCATAAAATCCTATATTGAGTTACATTTAAGATTGCAAAGTAACATGTTACTTGATCTTATTAAAGTAAAGAAGTTTACTTCATATTTCCGATTGACTGCAAAGTCATAAGAAGGAAATGAAACTTAATGAATCACAAAAGCTCGATTTGTCACAAGTTTGGACAAATTCAAGGAGTTGACTACAACAGTAGTGATGCTTAAGTCTTTTGGATTTACACTAGAAATATATGGATATTGAAATCTTGTTAATGGAATTCTCGATTTGATGATGATCAAAGAATTTTGGAATGTCCAAGATTATCGAGAGGACCTAGACATAAGTGGGAGCAAATCAGCTTGGCTAATTCATAATATGTAGTTGACATATTTTGAGTGGGAGCTAAGTGAAATCCCTAGATCTCAAACATAATTGTCATATTTGAATGGGAGCTAAGTGAAATCCTTGGATGTCAAACATAATTGTCATATTTGAGTGGGAGCTAAGTGAAATCATTCTGGAATATGTAGACGACATATGTGAATGATGTGATTGGTGTTAATAGTATTTAAGTTAAGGATGAATTTTAAGTTATTAAACAATGAGATCTATCGAGATAGATTTGTGAGTTTAATCAACACTGAATAAAATGCTTCCTGGACTTAACTCTGAAAGATGTTTAGAATGTCCTAAGCAAGATTCGAAGAAGTTCAGAATGGAACAAGTAAGAAAGTAGTTCTTACTATATGAAGCATTGAGTTAGTATTGCAACTATGGTTGAAAGAAATAGATACGTTGCATATCCTATGCCTCAGTCATAGGTTCTTCCATACAACCATGTTGTATACTCAACGTAATGTGACCCAAGGTTCTGGTTGGAAGGACAAAGTCTTAATTATAAGAGCATGTCCTTAAGTGATACTGATGCGCTCGACTTTCGACGTAGAGCTCGTTGGGAACCCCAAGAGGAAGGTATGATGAGCACAGCAGTAAGTTTTCCCTCAGTTATGAAACCAAGGTTTAATCGAACCAGTAGGAGCAAGGAAACACCCCAAAGGTGTTACTAGCTGAGCTTTGGCAGGGCGCACTAACGGTGCTAGTAGCAACGTGGAGACCTGCACAACACAACCACATAACTTTGTCCCCAACTTGCGATGAGGTTGTCAATCTCACCGTGTTTTGCAGAAAACAAAGGATTAAATGTATCGAATGGAAAGAAGTAAAAGTTTGCAGAAAGTAAACACAAAGTAGTAAACAGTTTATAGATTGTATGTAAAGAAAAGGACCGGGATTCGTAGTTCACTAGAGGTGGCTCTCCTTAGATAGATAACATGCTGGGTGAACAAATTACAGCGGGGCAATTGACAAACACCGAGAAAGCAATACATGCATATACTAATCATCTTGACTCCTTTGAGACTTGATTGGGCATTACAACATAATACATAGACCGCCATCCAACT
Source organism: Avena sativa (assembly GCA_916181665.1). Taxonomy (NCBI): domain Eukaryota; kingdom Viridiplantae; phylum Streptophyta; class Magnoliopsida; order Poales; family Poaceae; genus Avena; species Avena sativa. The sequence continues at coordinate 453,808,981 of OV702288.1, read as the reverse complement.
TCATCTATGACTAATAATCCACCTTCAGGTTATCATCCGACCCCCCTCCAGTATTAAGTTGCAAGCAACAGATTATTGCTTTACGAACTGCGTGTAAAGTAAACAATACGATTGTTCTATGAACAAAGGATTGTTGTTTTCTCCCTAGTAGCAACAACACATCTAGTACCTTAGAGATTTCTGTCACTTCCCCAGATTACCAGAGGCATGAACCCACTATCGAGCATAAATACTAACTCTTGGAGTTGCTAGCATCTACTTGGCCAAGATAGCTACTAACAACGGAAAGTATGCAAGATCTCAAATAACAAAGACATGATAGAATCAATAATCAATCTGAAATAGCATCTCAATATCCATCGGATCCCCGCAAACACAACATGTATGAATTACAAATAGATGATCTTGATCGTGAACGGAGCTCATAAGATCTAAACATGAAAGCACAAAGGAGGAGAACCAGCCATCTAGCTACTACATGGATCTGTAGTCCAAGGATGAACTAATCACGCATCACACCGGAGGCTTGCATGGTGATGAAGAAGGCCTCCAGGGTGAATTCCCCTCTCCGGCAGGGTGCCGAGAAGAGCTTCAGATCCCTCCCGATCTAGGGATGGAGATGACGGCGGCTATAGACTCTTTCATGGATTTTTGATCGGGTACTTGGGGTTTTCGTCCCGAGGGCAATATATAGGCAGAAGGAGAGGCCGAGGGGGTGCCAAGAGCCACCACACCACCCCCTGGCGTGGGCCCAGCCTGGCCGCGCGGCCAGGTGGTGTGGCCGGCCCCTGGCCCTTCTCCGTCTCGTATTTTGGCACTTGATCACTTCTGGAAAAATAGGAACTTTGGCTTTTGTCCCGTCCAATTCCGAGAATATTCATTTTCTGACTTTCCTGGAACCAAAAATAGCAGAAAACAGGCAGCTGGCACTGTGGCTCTTGTTAATAGGCTAGTCCAAGAAATCATATGAAAAGTACTCCAAAGTTGGAACAAAACACAAGAAAGTGGATAAAACCAAGCATGGAACATCAAAAATTATAGATACATTTGAAATGTATCAACATCCCCAAGCTTAACTCCTGCTCGTCCTTGAGTAGGTAAGTGATAAAAAGAAAGAATAATTTTTGAGGTGACATGCACCATCAAAGACTTGATCAAAGTATTTGCAAAACATTCAAAGCTGGGATCATAGTACTTCAATCATAACATGAAAGACAAAGTTCTAGCAATAAGCAAAGAAACTATGATGCAACATGAAAAGGCACAAACAAAAGATTCATGAATAACAATGCTTTGCAAGACGTTTGTTTGTTTCACATAAAAAAACATAGCATAGTAGTATTCAGCTTGTCCCTCAATAGAGTAGCAAATATAAATGCATAGGACACCTTCTGTAACATCCCAAAAATCATATTTCAAAACTCATTCATACCATCTTTGCATCATTCATCCATTTAGGGTTTTTTTTCTCAAAATCATTTAGAAGCATAAACTTTGGCTATGATTTCATGTGGGCAATTTATCTCAATTGGCCATCATCCTTTGAGATTTGATTGTTTTGGTACTTGTTTGCTTGCCTCCATGGTTGGAAAGATTAGGTGAAGCCTTTTAACCCAAGTTTTCCAATTTAGAAATAATTTCAAAACCCTGTTTCAAACATTTGCAAACTAGAGCAAAGTCTCTGTTTATTTCAAAGCCCAAGCTTGACCAAGCCCTTGCAAGGTAACCACTTGGTTATTTGACTAATTTTGAAACCACAGTACCCTACAAAAATCCCTAGAATGGTTTGAATTCAAAAGGATTTGAATTCATATCAAATTCATTCCAGAAAATGAATTTAGAAAAAGAAAAGGAATTCTCAAAAGAAAAAGGCCGCGCGGCAGACTTCTGGCCCATCTTCGAATCAAGCCCAGCAAGCCCACCTGGGGTTTTCTTTTTCTTCTCTCACGCGCGAGCACTCGCAAACAGACGCTGACAGCCAGGCCCCACTTCCACTCCGCACACTTCGCTGACGGGCGGGCCTTCTCCACGTCAGCATCGTCTTCCCCCGCACGACCAGTTCATCCCCAAATCAACGCGGGCGTTTTCTGTGTTTAATTCGCGGCGTTAATTCGATTCATTGGCCGAGTAATTCTCGCTCGTGACCAGGCTATATGAACCCCCTCTGCCCCCTCTCTCTTCTCCCTCAAACCCCGAACCCAGAGCGCCACCAGGCTGCGAGCATTACTCTCTGTAGCCCCGCCGTCTCCGACGACTGCGCTGGCGAATTCCGGTGAGTTCTGAGCTCCCCTCTACCCCTCGTTCTTGCAAACTGGCTCAGTGAGCCTCTGTGCTTCTTTTAACACATTTCGTTTGCCCTCGCATGAACCATAGCTCCGGCAGCATCGTTGACTGGCCGCCACCGTCTTCTGTACGAACTCCGGCGAGCTCTAGTGGTAAGCCCAGACCGCCCCGCTCCTTCTAGTTCACGCACACGACTCTGTCTCGACTCTGTGAATCTAACCGTGTCTTCGCCTTGCCTTGGGGTGATTCACAGCGACGCCCACAACGACCACCCGACGCACCGACGCTGTCCTCCACTCCGGCGAGGAATCGCGGCTGAACCCGAGCGCCCCTTGACCAACCGCGAGTACGACGAGCATCACCGTGACCCCCTGAGCCCGGTAAGCTACTCCTCTTTTTCCCTCACCCCCTGCATCGTCGGCAACATCGTCGACCGACCGTTCCGCCGCCGCTAGACACCGCAGCGCCGCCACTTTGTGGTTGATTAGATCAGGACCGTTCGATCTAGATCTGGCGCTCACGATTAGTTCACTTAACACCGAAGAGGTATGTCCTCTGGACCGCATGATCCACTTTAGATCTAACGCTCCACAGCGACTGATCCGTGCGAACCGGTACGGCCGAATAAGGACTTGACGCGTGGCTAGGATCTGATCTGAAAATAGAATTTAAAACAGATTTTGATCCAGATTTCAAATGCCTATAACTTTTGAATGCCACATTAGAATTTTGCAAACTTTATACCGTTGGATTCAGTAAATCAAGGCCTTTCTGCCTATCCTTTTTGTTTAGCAAATAGTAACCATTAGATTGGCTTAAATTTCAGAAACTTGTTTGAGGCCTTTTTGAGAAAAGTTTTAGTATAGTAAAAATTATTTTAGGGCTATTAAGTTTGTCTTGGCTACTATGTGACTTGTTTAGTTTCTGTAATCTTGCCCTTGCTTGGTAGAATTTTCAAAATCACCACTTAGTAGATTCATGCATGCATGCATTCATAATATTTTTGTTTGTATATATTTGTGTGTAATTGTGTGCTATAACTTTGTGTGTAGATTTTGCTAGTGATTGTGATTGTGACGAGTGCTACTCTCCACACTACCAAGGCAAGTGATATCATCATGAATATTCCATTCCTATATTTTATTTATGCATTAGTATTATTTTTCTAAGTATAGGACTTGCATGGAATTTTGCTAAGTATAAACTATGCTTTGGGAAAACCTATTAGGTGAAACCTTAGTGAAAATTTCCTAAGTCAAGATTCCTATTACTACCAAGCTTAGCCTAGCTACTAGAAAACAAGGGTGGATTATATATTTACACTATGAAAAAAATTATTCAAAGTCTTTGGACTTGTGTTTTATTTAACAAAACAACTAAGTTAATGAATCTCCTGGGTGGAATGGGACTTGCTTGGTGGTTTTTGGTTGAGTGGTTCACAAGGCCCATGTTTATGGTTTACCTTAGTGTATCTCACTTGTGGATGGCCACCCAGGAAACAAAGAGATTTGAGTTGTCAAATGTTGAGAAGCTTCAAGTGCAACCACTTGGCAATATGGGCTCTGCCATGATCTTAGGTTGCTAGAACTTAGTCTCTTGGACAGTTGGTGGTAGAGGGAATGATAGGTTGGAACGCGTCCATTTGACTAAGGAAAGGCTTCTGAAGGATCTGTCTTGGGAAACCAAGTCTTGTGGGGAAAGTGCACCACCTCTGCAGAGTGTAAAACCTAAGTACTTAGCCATGTCCCTGGTAAAGGACAGTTTGAGCATCAAGACATGGAAGCTTCAAGAATCTCATCACTCCAATTTCAAAATAAAACTTGTGGGTGAACAAGGGTTAAAAGGATCTTCAGTCTTGGATTGGTAGATGCCCTGAGTGGATCTTCAGTCTTTGATTGGTAGATACCTTGGGATAGTTTTTGCCAAACAAAAACTTAGTGTTTTCAAATGATAAGGAAAAATCTATTTTGAGCAATGCAAGCCTAAGCTCCACCAGCCAAATGCATATAGTATTATAGTCCACTTAAATTATACTAAGGTATCACTTGCCAATACTATTCCAAAGTATTGACCCTCTGTGGCTGTAACTTGTAATGTTGCAGGTTATTCTGATGATGATTAGGAGTCATGAGTCTACACTCAACATGCTTGCCTGTGGCACGTGAAGATGAAGACATATGTTTATTTACTTATTCCATAAACTCTTGTATTAGGACTTTGGCCCTGAGTTGTAAAAGACCATGTTATATCTATGGAATGACTGTAATAAACGACCTTTGTATCTGTGTACTTCATCTTAAACTGTGGATGCTAGCATTGATCCAGGGACTAGCATTGCAATCACAGGGATCTTTTCCTTTAATAAGGAGGGATATTACAGATGGTATCAGAGCACTGTGTTGCCTGTAGGATTATGACCCTAGGATTGGAAACCATTAAGGAAAATTTTTAACTTCTTCTACACTTGTCTATTCTTCTCGTAAACTTTTCTAATCTTCTCATTCTCATCTCTATTTGTAGATGAACTCCATCAACGAAGCCGTGAAGAGAGGACCACTCATGACCATGACCTTGGAGTGTGAGACTGAGTTTCCCAAGATTCTAAAGGACCTCATGGAGACAATGGGAGCACATGGTGCAGCTGTGTACAAGGGCTTTCTAGTGATGGAGGATGGAGTGGAGTATTGGTGGGTGCAACTTCACTTGTACAAAAACAAGGAAGACAACCACAAAGAAAAAGGCTTCTGCATGTACACCAACACTTTTATGCACACCACATTCTTTGAGTCAGCAAAAGAAGCAGCTTGGAAGACTATCAAAGAACTAAGTGCTAGAGTCAAGTGCAGGATGCTCAACCTCCAAAAAGACTTGGAGAAGGAGAAAGAACATACCCAAGAGTTGGAAGCCACCAACCAAACCTTAAGGGGAGATATTATAGACTTAGTGATAGAAGCATGTGAACAAGAGAGGGTGATTACCTCTAGGAACATTGTGTTAGCCACCAGATCCAGTGAGATAGGTCTGTAAACGCACTTCGTTAGTTGGACCACCACCTATCACCTTATTTTCCAAAATGATACCTTAAATAAGTTTGAACCTTGGTTGATGTAATGGATTCTTGAATGCATGGCTTGTATGATTTTTTTGTGTGTTCCAAGAATGTGTATGAATGTTGACTTGATTATCTTAAATTGTGTTGTTCTAACTTTTTCAATCTTATAAATAGATGCCTATTGCCATCAGCACTGTTGAGGAGTTCCAGGCTACCCGTTTTGGTCCTCGTATCGTAGAGCTTACTACTTCACTCGATCTCCCTCTTCCTATCATTACGGTGCACCCGCTCACCAAGTTTGAGAGGAAGGACCTTTGGGGCTTCAAGGTGAACCAGCCAGGACGCCAGACAGAGCCTACTACGGAGGCCATCGTCTTCAAGCTTATGCACGATGACAGGGAGAGAGGCATGGAGGTTGTCATGCAGGATCTGATAGGACGACTGTTAGGCCGTCACTCCCGACAGGTTAGAGGCACTCACTTCCACGCCTTCGGAAGGCGTGATGATGACGGAGAGTCCATTGACTTTGAGGACGACTCGAGGGTCACAACAGAGCCGATATGCCTGTACCTCCAGGACTTAGAGACCCTTATTAGGCACGTGGATACCGATAGGACCAACGTCATGCTTAGTAATGACGAGCTCCAGGTGCAGCTTCACGAGAAGGACAAGATCTTCGCGCAGCAGGACGAGATAGTCAAGGAGATGGAGGCGAAGTTCGAGACCCAATACCGTAAGTTCAAGAGTCAAGAGAAGCGTGTCCAGGATAGGAACAAAAGGATTCGGGACATGACCGAGGAACTGCAGTCCAAGGACTTCGAGTTAGAGCAGCAACAGACAGTGATTGAGAGGCTTCGTTCCCAGAAGAGGGCTCTCAAGGCCAAGATCGACTCTTTGACCACTACCATCGAGGAGAACAAGACCGCAATGGAGAACGCAAGTCTTACCTTTGTCGAGGAGGAGATTGAGGCTGACGAGTAGACTTGACTACTCAGTTATCTTTATTTATCGTACTCGTTATTTGTGAACTTATTATTGGACCATCCGACATGTGGATGGCTTGCCACTTGTGTGTTCTTACTTTGAGACTTTTGTTATCTTGTTGTTGAGTTTTTATCCTTGTGTTTGCTTGTGTAATGTATTGTGCATAAATCATGTAAGGGTATCTCATTCTTATCTCTATATGAATAAACCACAGATGCCTCCCCGTCGCGCAAACCCCAACCCCAACATTACCCCAGAAATGCAACAGATGATGAATGCGCAGACACAGCTTATGCAAATGATGACGACATTCATCCAAAACCAGAACAACAACAACCCCAATAACAACAACAACAACAACCCCAACAACAACAACAACAACCCTCCGGGTTTTGATATGCTTACCAGATTTCTGCGTCTGAGGCCAGCTAAGTTTTCAGGAACGACTGATCCCATGGTGGCCAATGATTGGCTACGTTCTGTGAACAAAGACTTAGTGACCGTGGGCTGCACGGATGCCGAAAAAGTCAGGTTCGCGGCACATCTGTTGGAAGGACCAGCCGCCGCATGGTGGGACAATTTCCAGATCACCACACCTATTGATGAGGTGACTTGGGCTATCTTTGAAGATGGCTTTCGTACTACTCATATCTCACCAGGTATGATGAGCCTGAAAAAGAAGGAGTTTCACAACCTGAAGCAGCGCCACCACAGTGTGGCTGAATATATTGAAGAGTTCAACAATCTGGCGCGCTATGCACCGGATGAGGTTGACACTGATGCCAAAAGGAAGGAAAAGTTTCTGGAAGGCTTGAATGATGAGCTGAATCTGCAGCTGTCTGTGGCATATGTTCCAACTTACCAGTCGCTGTGTGACAAGGCTGTTATTGTGGAGAATAAAATGAAGCAAGTCGAGAGTAGAAAGAGGAAACACTCCGACAAGCACAGCTCGGGATCGTCTCATAAACGATCTCACTATGATGATAATGTCAGCTCAGGATCCCACAAGCATGGGAAGTTTAACAAGCACCACAACCACAACCGTCATGACAACAAGCATCATCGCAGTCATGACAATGATAAGTATAAGAATCACAAGAGTGGACATAAGAGCCACCACAGTGGAAGTGGAAGTGGAAGTTAGCCTAACAGGGACATCAGTCAGGTTGAATGCTTCAAATGCAAGAAGCTGGGGCATTATGCTAATGAGTGCACTGAGAAGAAAGTTGAAGGACCTAACAAGCCCAATCCTTTTTAGAAAGGACAGGTTAACCACATCAGTGTGGAAGATGTCTATGAAGAGCCTGATGCCGTTGCTGGTAAGTTCAGACTCAATTCCATCTCAGCGTTTGTACTCTTTGACACTAGTGCATCTCATTCATTCATATCAAGAGCATTTGTCGAAAGAAATGAACTACCGGTAGAAACCATTGGGTGTCCTATAAGAGTAAGTTCTCCTGGTGGAGAAATGATAGTAAACTCAGGATGTCATGATTTAGTCATAGAATTTGGAAAACATAAGTTTCCAGTGAACTTAATAATCCTAAATTCCCAAGGATTGGATGTGATTTTGGGAATGGATTGGATGGCTAAGTATGAGGGAGTAATAGATTGTGCAAATCGTACAGTTTCACTCACAACCCCTGAAGGTAAGAGGATAAAATTCAAGTCCAATTTTAAATCGAAAGGAAGTAAGCTAAATTCTCTTAAGGGGGTTAGCATGGACACAGTGCCAGTTGTGTGTGAATATCCGGATGTGTTTCCGGAAGAGTTACCGGGAATGCCACCAGATAGGGATGTAGAGTTTATAATAGATTTGGTACCAGGTTCTGGACCAAGAGCAAAGAGGCCTTATAAAATGTCAGTTGACGAACTTAAGGAACTCAAGAAACAGCTTGGGGAACAATTACAGAAAGGATTCATCCAGCCAAGTTCTTCATCTTGGGGAGCTCCAGTTTTGTTCGTAGAAAAGAGAGATAGAACTCATAGATTATGCATAGATTACCGTTCTCTCAACGAGGTAACCATCAAGAACAAATATCCTTTGCCAAGAATCAACGACTTGTTTGATCAGCTAGAAGGAGCATGTGTGTTCTCGAAGATTGATCTTCGGTCAGGCTACTTTCAACTCAAGATAAGAGAGCAAGACATACCTAAAACAGCCTTCACCACAAGGTATGGATTGTATGAGTACACGGTGATGCCTTTTGGTTTAACCAACGCTCCAGCATACTTCATGAATATGATGAACAAAGTGTTCATGGAATTTCTCGACAAGTTCGTTGTCGTTTTCATCGATGACATCTTAGTCTACTCCAAGAGCAAGGAAGAGCATGAAAGACATCTACGCTTGATACTTGAGAAGCTAAGAGAACATAAGCTTTATGCCAAATTCAGCAAGTGTGAGTTTTGGTTAGAGGAAGTTGGATTTCTTGGTCACGTTATGACAAAGGATGGTGTAGCAGTTGATCCTACTAAAGTGTCAGCTGTGACAGAATGGGAATCTCCTAAGAATGTAAAAGAGGTTCGTAGTTTCCTTGGCTTAGCAGGTTACTACAGAAGATTCATTGAAATTTTTTCAAAGGTGGCTAAACCAATGACAGAATTGTTAAAGAAAGATAAGAAATTTGCTTGGTCTGAAGGTTGCGAACTCAGCTTTCAAGAATTAAAGAAAAGACTTGTGTCAGCACCAGTTTTGTGCCTACCAGATTTGGAAAAGGATTTCCAAGTGTATTGTGATGCTTCGCATCAAGGATTAGGTGCCGTACTTATGCAAGGCGGAAAAGTTGTGGCTTATGCCTCGAGGCAACTCAAAACTCATGAAGTAAACTATCCTACTCATGATTTAGAGTTAGCCGCTGTCGTCCATGCACTCAAAACATGGAGACATTAACTTTTGGGAAAACGATGTGAAGTATTCACCGATCATAAGAGTTTGAAGTATATTTTCACCCAGAAGGAAATCAATATGAGACAAAGGAGATGGCTAGAACTTATCAAGGATTACGACTTGAGTTTGCAATACCACCCCGGTAAAGCAAACGTAGTAGCAGATGCTCTAAGTCGTAAGGCGTTTGTAAATGGCCTTACCAAAGGTGAATTGCCAGATGACTTGTGTAAGCAATTCAAGGAACTTAGGTTGGAGATTGTGACAGAAGGACATCTCATGTCTTTGGATGTTCAACCTACTCTGTTGGATAAGATTAAAGAAGCCCAAAAGACGGATAAAGAAATCAAAGAGATTAGGAAAAGGATTAGCCAAGGGAAGGCTAAAAGTTTCCATATGGACGAACAAGGTACTTTATGGCACGGGAAACGTATTTGTGTTCCACAAGATCCGGAAATGCGGAAACTGATTCTAAAAGAAGCCCATAACTCTCCATATTCTATTCACCCGGGAAACACCAAAATGTACATGGACATGAAAGAAAGATTTTGGTGGAACAACCTCAAAAGGGACATCGCCGAACACATTGCTTTGTGTGATGTGTGTAATAGAGTGAAAGCGGAGCATCAGAAACCAGCAGGTTTGCTTCAACCAATGCCTATTCCTGAATGGAAGTGGGAAAATATTGGTATGGATTTCATTACCGAATTACCAAGGACCAGGTCAGGGTATGATTCCATATGGGTAATAGTGGATCGCCTAACTAAAGTGGCTCATTTTATACCCGTAAAGACAACTTATACCAGTGCCAAGTTAGCCAAAATCTACATGAGCAGAATTGTATGCCTTCACGGTGTACCTAAGAGTATTGTGTCTGATAGAGGAACTCAGTTCACTTCTCACTTTTGGAGACAACTTCATGAATCTTTAGGAACGAGATTGGAATTCAACACTGCTTTTCATCCTGAAACTGATGGTCAAACATAAAGGACTAATCAAATTCTTGAAGACATGTTGAGGGCATGTGCCCTAGACTATGGAGCAAGTTGGGATGAAAGTCTACCTTACGCAGAGTTTTCTTACAACAACAGTCACCAATCTAGTATTGGGATGGCCCCATTTGAGTTTCTCTACGGAAGAAAGTGTACCACCCCATTGCTATGGAATGGTGTGGGAGAAAGAAGTTTATTTGGACCAGATCTTATCAAAGACGCCGAAGAAAAGGTCAAATTGGTTAGGGACAGGTTGAAGATAGCACAGTCTCGACAGAAAAGCTACGCAGATGCTAAGCGTAGAGAAGTCACTTACGAAGTTGGGGATAGAGCTTATCTTAGAGTATCACCACTTCGTGGAGTGAAAAGATTTGGAGTCAAAGGAAAGTTGGCACCAAGATATGTTGGACCATTCAACATTCTAAGTCGCAAGGGAGAAGTTGCTTATGAAATTGAATTGCCAGCATCTTTATCAGCAGTCCATAATGTTTTTCATGTGAGTCAGCTTAAGAAATGTCACCCGGAGATGGAAGGATCTTCTTTGAAGGATACCATATCTTTGGAAGAAGTTCAACTAGAAAGTGATCTCACCTATGAAGAAAAGCCTGTCAAAATTCTTGAGACCACAGAAAGAGTCACAAGGACAAAAACTGTCAAGTTTTGCAAAGTACAATGGAACCATCATTCCGAAGAAGAAGCAACATGGGAAAGAGAAGATGATCTTCGGAAAGACCACCCACACCTATTTGCTAGCCAATCCGAATCTCGAGGGCGAGATTCATTTTAAGGGGGTTAGATTTGTAACATCCCAAAAATCATATTTCAAAACTCATTCATACCATCTTTGCATCATTCATCCATTTAGGGTTTTTTTTCTCAAAATCATTTAGAAGCATAAACTTTGGCTATGATTTCATGTGGGCAATTTATCTCAATTGGCCATCATCCTTTAAGATTTGATTGTTTTGGTACTTGTTTGCATGCCTCCATGGTTGGAAAGATTAGGTGAAGCCTTTTAACCCAAGTTTTCCAATTTAGAAATAATTTCAAAACCCTATTTCAAACATTTGCAAACTAGAGCAAAGTCTGTGTTTATTTCAAAGCCCAAGCTTGACCAAGCCCTTGCAAGGTAACCACTTGGTTATTTGACTAAGTTTGAAACCACAGTACCCTACAAAAATCCCCAGAATGGTTTGAATTCAAAAGGATTTGAATTCATATCAAATTCATTCCAAAAAATGAATTTAGAAAAAGAAAAGGAATTCTCAAAAGAAAAAGGCCGCGCGGCAGACTTCTGGCCCAGCTTCGAATCAAGCCCAGCAAGCCCACCCGGGGTTTTCTTTTTCTTCTCTCACGCGCGAGCACTCGCAAACAGACGCTGACAGCCAGGCCCCACTTCCACTCCGCGCACTTCGCTGACGGGCGGGCCTTCTCCACGTCAGCATTGTCTTCCCCCGCACGACCAGTTCATCCCCAAATCAACGCGGGCGTTTTCTGTGTTTAATTCGTGGCATTAATTCGATTCATTGGCCGAGTAATTCTCGCTCGTGACCAGGCTATATGAACCCCCTCTGCCCCCTCTCTCTTCTCCCTCAAACCCTGAACCCAGAGCGCCACCAGGCTGCGAGCATTACTCTCTGTAGCCCCGCCGTCTCCGATGACTGCGCTGGCGAATTCCGGTGAGTTCTGAGCTCCCCTCTACCCCTCGTTCTTGCAAACTGGTTCAGTGAGCCTCTGCGCTTCTTTTAACACATTTCGTTTGCCCTCGCATGAACCGTAGCTCCGGCAGCATCGTCGACTGGCCGCCACCGTCTTCTGTACGAACTCCGGCGAGCTCTAGTGGTAAGCCCAGACCGCCCCGCGCCTTCTAGTTCACGCACACGACTCTGTCTCGACTCTGTGAATCTAACCGTGTCTTCGCCTTGCCTTGGGGTGATTCACAGCGACGCCCACGACGACCACCCGACGCACCGACGCTGTCCTCCACTCCGGCGAGGAATCGCGGCTGAACCCGAGCGCCCCTTGACCAACCGCAAGTACGACGAGCATCACCGTGACCCCCTGAGCCCGGTAAGCTACTCCTCTTTTTCCCTCACCCCTGCATCGTCGACAACATCGTCGACCGACCGTTCCGCCGCCGCTAGACACCGCAGCGCCGCCACTTTGTGGTTGATTAGATCAGGACCGTTCGATCTAGATCTGGCGCTCACGATTAGTTCACTTAACACCAAAATGACAAGGCAAGCAGACAATGAGCATCTCAGCAATCTTTTTATTTGCTATTTGCATAGGTTTTTATTGAGGATGCTTCATAGAGTGCTCATTATGGTGATGTTGCAAGTTTCCACCATGATTAGGCATGGCTTAGGCTAGAGGCCCAGGGATTTCTCTAACACACATACAAACTCCATGATCTTACAAGTTCCACTTTTATCTCACACCGCCAGGATCCGTAAGCAAAAGAACATGATATCAACGGGGTACAAAGTACAAGTGCAATGTTGAAAGCGTTCCCCATGAAACATGGTTCTGCTAATTTCAACTTATAAAGCACAAGCATATACGCAACAAAGAAGAACCCAATGGTTCAAGTTTATTAGAGGCAAAAAGTAAAGTGTGCCATCAAGTTCGTGAGAGCTTTAATCACTAGTTTTCTCATAACAAGTGGAAGGTAAACAAAAGCATGAATATACTTGGAATAGCATAAGCTAGTAGGTAGGTATGGTGGACTCTTTGGAATAACTTGGTTTAGGGAGTTGGATGCATGAGTGGAACTCATACTTTGTTGTGGAGGCTAGCAAAAGACTGGGAGCGACAAACTAAGAGAACAATAATGGCCATAATCATGCAAAGCGACAAAACATCCTTGATCAAAGCATAAAGTGATACTACAAGTTGAAAACTAAAGGATCATAAAGGCAATGGTGACTTTGGATAGTCATAACATGGTGTGAGCATGCGCGAAGTCAACCCCAATAAAGCATCAAAGGAGAATACCACTATACTATGCTTTAATATGCTAAAACAACGCATGATTCATCCAAGGCACATTAAGCAATCTCAATTTTTTATAACAAGTCATGCTACAACAAAGAATACTAAACATAAAGCCAAAACAATATCAAGCATGGCATGACAAAGCATAGGCCACAGTCAAAAACGAGCTCTTTTTACCACATAAGTATGAACTTTCCTACTCTTTTCCAAACCAAACCAAACTATTTGCAAACCAAATGTATGAAAGAGGGGGTCCAACCAATTTATTCAGAAAACTAAGCAAACCAAGCAAACTAAAAACCAAAACAAAAACAAAAAAGAAGACGCTCCAAGAACAACACAATTGTGCATGAAACAATAAAAATGAAGCGTTTGGAAGAAACCTGGAATTTTTATTGATGAAGAAGGGGATGCCTTGGGCATCCCCAAGCTTTGATGCTTGTACTTCTTGGATATTTCTTGGGGTGACACGCATGGCATCCCCAAGCTTGAGATTTAGTCCATCCTTCATCTCATTACTCATTCCTTCCATACACATGAAATTTTTCCTTCATACAAAACTTCGCACAAGCTCATTACCAAAATTAGTGCACTCGAGATAAATAAGTCTCAAGGTTCAGTTCTAACACCAAATAAACTTCCATTAGAAGCAAATGCAGAAAATGGCAGAAATCTGTCAAAACAGACCAGCAGGTAAATACGAATTTTTTAGAAGACCTTATGTTGCTCAAATCAAAAAAGTGTTGAACTAAAGAAAGTTTGATAACAACCTGGGGAAGAAGCACAAAACATTATATCTCAATCCGACATACAGACCTCTCTCACTAATTTTTACGGTGAAGCACAAAAATCTGTTTCAAGACAGCAACTTTCCCAATCATTACTTCTCTCTCATTAGAGGTTACTCTTGGCACAAAAAGCAAATAAAAAGGATAAGGAGAGGTTATTACAGAGGTAATAACTTCCAATACTCATCTAAAACTTTTGGGTTAACTCCTAATAAGTACTTTTCTTTAACGCCTTTAAGTTAGGCATAAGAAGCAAAGAAAGAATCAAGTGTTCTCAAATGAAGAAGCATTAAGATCAATACCAGAAATATTTTCAACAAGGCAAGGTATATCATCCAAGTAAGTTCTAGAGGATCCTTTCTCAATGCTCTTGGGTTCACTATTCTCATCAAAAGGGTTTGCAGGAACAATCCAATCAAGATTCTTTTCTATGGCATCATGTATTGCTACTAGTTTAAAGGGTATTGGTATCTTAGGTTCCTCCCCATTAGGTTCGGTTTGGTTCATCTTTTCTCGTGTACCAACAACATTTACACATGATCCTAGCATATTGAAACGTTCAAAAACTTTTCTAGCTTCCTTGGCAACATCATAGAACTCCTTAAATAAAGTTTCTAGAATAAAATTCCTCTTTTCAGGATCCTCAATTTCTTTAAGCTTAAGAAACATTACTTGCATTAAGGGGTTGAGGTTAACAAACCTAGCTTCTAACATGTGAATTAAATAAGCTATAGCAATATCATAATTTGGAGCAAGTTCTACAAGGGATCTATCCTTAGTATCTTCATGTTTGCTAACATGATTAAAGAAATCTTCAATATTATCTTTCTCAATTATAGAACCACTACCAATTGAAAGGTCTTTCAAGGTGAATGTAGGGATCAACATGGTGAGCTAAGGAAGATGTGACAACTAAAGGAGACTTAATCTTTTTTTGTTTTTCAAATAAGAAAGCAAACAAGTAAAACTAATTTTTTTTGTTTTTGATAAAGAAACAAGCAAACAAAGCAAAAAAGAAAACTAAGCAAAACAAAAACAACAAAGTAAAGAGATTGGTTATGAGGGACTCCCCTTGTGAAGATGTCCTTGACTCCCCGACAACGGTGCCAGAAAAGAACTTGATGCGCTCGACTTTCGACGTAGAGCTTGTTGGGAACCCCAAGAGGAAGGTATGATGAGCACAGCTGTAAGTTTTCCCTCAGTTATGAAACCAAGGTTTAATAGAACCAGTAGGAGCAAGGAAACACCCCAAAGGTGTTACTAGCTGAGCTTTGGCAGGGCGCACTACCGGTGCTAGTAGCAACATGGAGACCTGCACAACACAACCACAGAACTTTGTCCCCAACTTGCGATGAGGTTGTCAATCTCACCGTGTTTTGCGGAAAACAAAGGATTAAACGTATCGAATGGAAAGAAGTAAAAGTTTGCAGAAAGTAAACACAAACAGTAAACAGTTTATAGATTATATGTAAAGAAAAGGACCGGGATCCATAGTTCACTAGAGGTGGCTCTCCTTAGATAGATAACATGCTGGGTGAACAAATTACAGCAGGGCAATTGACAAACACCGAGAAAGCAATACTGTCAACACCCGGATTTTTAATCCTAGATGCCCATTATGCCATACCTCGCAATCCCAGGATTACCATTTTTGCGAGACATACCGGATTGGATATCACAGTACCTCATCCATTACAAACCATACATAAGGTCTTACAGAAATAAGGATCTCATGATCCGGTCTTAATACAACCAACAACGGAAATAAAAGATAAGCGTAGCGGTGGGGTCCATCTTCAGGGGCACAGGCAATGCTGACGAAGGCAGATAGTCCTAGTTATCATAGCCGTCATGCTGGCCATCATCTTGATAGTCTCCTTCATAGTCTGGCCATGAGAATATCCAAGGACAAATGCCATGACTAGTCTTTAAGTACTCGCAAACTACCACTAATAAGTAACGTAGTTCTAAGTTAAAGTGCTAAATCTAAGTTTAACTGTAAAGTTAAGTTTGAAACCTAAGCTGAGTTCTGAAGCAAAGAAAGATAAAGGAAAGTTCTAGAATCACTTAAGTTGGGAAGCTAGTATCATAAACACAACCCTGTCGTGGTCAAGTCAAGATTCATCATTCACTTCATAAGTTATTTGGAAAACATTCTGACAACGAAACAGTATGGCCATTCCAACTGTCCATAACCACGGACGCGGCTATTCGAATAGTTTGACACTCTGCAGAGGTGGTACACTTTCACCACAAGATTCGATACATGTGTCAGGGATAACCCTGAATCATCATACTTAGTATGCAGATAATCAAACATAACCTTCCCTTTACACACCCTAGTATAAGCACCTCCCCTTTGAGCATGGCCTCCCAACCATGACCATCAATCATCTTGGGAACTGCATAGGTGGACATCATCAGAGGTAGCCTCATCTCAAACCTCTCCCATGAGGGAACTAATACTAATGCATATAAATTTCTAGCTAAGCCTTACCCAATTCAGGTAGTGTGGTTGTACGGTAAATTTGGAATGGTATCGCATCCGAATCCAACCATCAGTGTTATAAAAGGGTTAAGGCTCATGCCTCAACATTTTCATCATCATCAACCATTTGTGTTTCTCAACACATGTCGAAACATCTCAATAGAATGACTCATCATTCCAAGGTTTTCATAATTCATTTTCACTAAGTGTTCCCATCTAAAGTGACTCAAGTTTTGATACACTCTAAACTACTAAGTTAAGAGTGTTCACTAAGGTGGAAAAGATGGGTTCAATCTCATGCCGTAGAATGACATCAAAAGGGTTCTAAATAGGTCAAGTTTTATACTCTTTATGCTACCTTCAAAAATGGGAAAGAACTTTGTGTAAACTAAGGGAAGTAAAACTGGTAAATAAGACTTGGGGTACTAATAGTCAAAGGAGTGTGATCAAAGCATGCCTAAGGCATCTTTGCTAAACCATCTAGTTTGATCCTAGCTTGCAAAGCACTAAACTTGCAGTGGTTGAAGTTTTCTTCTTCGTCTTCTTCTTGGTAGAAATCCTCCTCCTCGAAAACTTGGTCGGTACTCTCGTCTATAAATACATACGGAGTACACAATCCCCAAACAATACTTAACTAGGCTAAATAGCATTCTAAGACACACATTTGATGATCTATTATCATCACAAGCATCACAAGTTTAATTCAATAGTTTCATCCTTTTTATTTTATAAAAGTAATTTCTACTCATTGAAAAATTAACTAAAATTTAATATTCTCCATTTAAAATATGGGATCATATTGACACATGTCATCACCACATATCTTAACACATGGGAATGAGAATTCAAGGTTGGAGCAATATTACTTTGGTTTAAGTTTATTATTTAATGATTTAAAGTGACTAGAAATGCCTATATAGCATTATTTTGGTACTAGTCCAAAGTCACTGCATGTAAACCTTAATATTATTACATATTTAGATAGATATGATGAAATGTGATTTTTGAGAGTTGGAATCAACTCAAAACCTATCTTAGTTGATTTTATAAAAATGTTGCAAGTTGCAAATACTTCTGTTTTATTATTTTTACTAGGAGAGATCTATAACTCTAATTGAATTAAATCCAACGGGCTTGGATAGATTATTTCAATACCTTTCAGAAAAAATTGGTTTCATGCAAAAAGGATTTATAAATCTCTCTGAATTGATTTTTAAACTAGTGGACAGAAACTAGATTTAACTTAAAAGAAAAAATCCAATTTTGAATTGCTGGGCTGGCGCGGGAACTAACATGGGCCGGCCCAGTGGCGCTCTGCCGCGCGGGGCTCGGCTGATATGCGGGCTCCACCAGTCAGCGGCACAAAAACACCAAAACGGTATCTAGCATTCTAGGCCCTACGATTAAAAGGGGATCTAACGGTGGGGGTTCATCGTCGTTGACGGATTACTCCAGTGAGAAATTGACCTAGACGCGGCGGTGGGGGTCGACTAGGGGCGTACCAGGGCTCCAGCAAGGTCGGTGAGGCAGGAAAACAGGCTGGAAGACGACAGCGAGGCGAGGCGCGGTTGTGACGGAGCTTGGGGTGCCCTAAATCGCAGGCGCACTTCTCCTCCTGCTGCGGCGGCTCCGGCTCCAATTCCGGCGAGGCAGAGCTCGAACAGCATCGGCTAGAGGTGGGTGAGGTTCAGTGAGAGGTGGGAAGTGAGTGAGTGTGGAGAAATGAGGCTGGGGAGGCCGGCTTATATAGGCCCGACGGTGAGACCGAGCGGTGTGGGCAGGCGACTCCGGCGAGGGCGGCACAGGGGGCTAGCGGCATGGCTCGAGGTAGGGGACGGTGGCCTGTCTCCTGGCGGTGCGCTGAGGCTTAAAGGCTCGGCAAGGCGAGCTCTGTGCTGGTCGGGAGTGTCACGCGCTCTGGGTGGCAGAGCCTGCGGGTTCGACGGCGAGCGGTGGCTAGGGTGCGTTGGGCGGTGTAGGTGGACCACGGGTGACGTGCTGGACAAGGTGAGAGAGGCTGGCGGCTCTTGTGGCATGATGTCGCCGGTGAGGGTGCTCAAGGTGCTCGGCCTTAATGGCCATGACCATTTGGTCATGTGCACAGGGCTTGGCCGGGCTAGCAAAGGGTAGGGGTTGCACTGGGGGACAAGGGGACCGGGTTAGGCCCAAATGGTGACCAAAGTCACTGCTCCAAATAGTGTTTTGAATTTGGCCAGATTTGTGCCTGCCACCTGTTTGCTGAAATGGCCGCAAGAAGTAAACTTTTGAATTTTGGTTTCAAAATTTTTGGGTGATCTACACTAGTGCTAGGTAGTCTCTGGGTGCAAGGGTTTTGAAAGTGGAGCTCATTTTGATGGTTTTTCAAATAGGGTTGATCTATGCATATGCATTGAATTCAATTTTCACATGCCATTTAAAATAAGCAAAATAATGTTTTTAGCAGATCAAAAGGTGGGCCTTGGTACCTCATTATGTGTACTAGCAAGGGGTGCAAAGATCATGAATTTTTTCTATTAAGAAATGAGTGCTAGGAACACCCAAAGTGGTGTAGTGGATTAAAATGGTCAAAATGACCATTCCTCCTTTTTAATTGTTTTTGATTTGATTTTATTTGGTAAAAGTTTGGGAAAGATGTAGATGATGTTTAAATCACCTAAGAAATATTTTACAACCAAACAATCACAGAACCATGGCAATTCAAATCAATTCCTAATTTAAATGCACATACACATGAATGCTTTCGTTTTTAATTTGGAAAAGTTTTTGTTAACCCTAAATTTTGATGATTTAGATCTTGATAAGCTTGGATTGAATTTTTGGGATGTTACAAACCTTCCCCCCTTAAACAAAAATCTCGTCCCGAGATTTACAAAGAAAACTAGGAACTAAAGAGATCTGGGAACTCTGTCCTGATGTAATCTTCTCGCTCCCAAGTGGCTTCCTCCTCGGTATGGTTGCTCCACTGAATCTTGAGAAACTTGATACTCCTGGTCCTGGTGGTTCTGTAGGCTTCTTCTAAGATACGGATGGGTACTTCTCTATAGGTCAAGTCATTGTTGATTTCCACAGCTTTGTGATCGATGTTCTTGAAAACTTTAGTCTTCTCGGGTACTTCCAAACATTTGCGAAGTAACGAGATATGGAACACATCGTGGATGGCTGGCATCTCTTCAGGCAGTTCCAGTTGCTACGATACTTCTCCTCGGTGGTTCAGAATCTTGAAAGGTCCGATATATCTGGGGGCTAACTTTCCCTTCAGACTAAAGCGTAGAGTTCCCTTCAATGGTGAAACCTTGAGATATACAAATTCTCCGACATTGAAAGTCAGGTCTCTCCTTCTCTTGTCAGCATAAATCTTCTGTCTGGATTGGGCGGTCTTGAGGTGCTCACGGACTTTGTGAACTTTCTCTTCTGCCTCTCGGAGAATGTCGGGTCCAAAGATCTGACTCTTTCCTACTTGCGACCAATTCAAAGGGGTACGACACTTTCTTCCATATAGGAATTCAAATGGTGCCATCTGCAAACTAGCTTGATAACTGTTGTTATATGAGAATTCTGCGAAAGGCAGGAAGTCTTCCGATTTTGATCCGTATTCCAACACACAAGCTCTAAGCATATCCTCTAGGATCTGGTTGACTCCCTCAGTCTGTCCATCAGTTTGCGGGTGATACGCTGTGCTGAAGTTCAACTTGGTTCCTAGTCCTTCTTGGACTTTCTGCCAAAATCTTGAGGTAAACTGGGTTCCTCGATGTGATACGATGGTCTTGGGGGTTCCATGCAGACTAACAATCCTAGCAATGTATAGCTCTACTAACTTTGCACTCTGGTAAGTTGTCTTGACAGGTATAAAGTGGGCTACCTTGGACAGTCTATCAACTATGACCTAGATTGAGTCATTTCCCCTACTAGAAGTAGGTAAACAGGTGATAAAGTCCATTCCGACAGAATCCCATTTCCATTCCGGAATCTGTAATGGTTGCAACAGTCCTGCAGGTCTTTGATGCTCTGCTTTGACTCTTTGACAGATGTCACATTTGGCGATGTAGCTTCCGATTTCTCTCTTCATCTTGTGCCACCAAAATTGCTGTTTCAAATCCTGATACATCTTTGTTCCTCCACGGTGGATAGAATAAAGAGTATCATGAGCTTCCTTCATGATAACTTCCTTCAGCTCCGAATCTGCTGGCACACAAATACGTCCTTTGTACCACAGTACTCCTTCTTCGTCTTGAGTGAATCCAGGTACCTTTTCTGTACCAATACGACGTTTGATTCCGTTGATACTTTCATTCCCTTTCTGGGATTCCTTGATTTGGCTAATCAAAGTGGGTTGAAGTTCGATGCTAGCTAAGAATCCTTTGCTAACTAATTCAGTTCTGAACTGCTCCAACTCTTCATACAAACTTGGTTGCTTCTCCTTCATCATGGTATTTAGCCTAGACGGCAATCTGCTAAGAACATCTGCTACCACATTGGCTTTGCCGGGGTGATAGTGAATGTCAAGGTCATAATCCTTGATTAACTCTATCCATCTCCTTTGTCTCATATTCAGCTCCTTCTGAGTGAAGATATATTTTAAGCTCTTGTGATCTGAGTAAATCTCACAGCGATTACCCATCAGGTAATGACACCATGTCTTCAATGCTAGAACCACAGCTGCTAGCTCAAGATCATGGGTCAGATAGTTTTGGTCATGCTGCTTTAGTTGTCGAGACACATACGCGATAACTTTGCCTTCTTGCATCAATACACACCCTAGACCAATCTTGGACGCGTCACAATACACATCAAATGGCTTCTTGATGTCTGGCATGACCAATATTGGGGCTGATATCAATCTCTTCTTCAGCTCCTGGAAACTGGCTTCACACTTGTCGGTCCATTCAAACTTCTTGTCCTTCTTCAACAATTGGGTCATGGGTCGGTAGATGCTCGATAATCCTTCTACGAACTTGCGGTAGTATCCCGCTAATCCTAGAAATGCACGGACTTGGGTTTGAGTGGTTGGGGCTTCCCATTCTTCGACATCTTTGATCTTGGCGGGATCAACAGAGACTCCTCTGGCAGACACGATATGTCCTAGGAATCCTACTTCCTTCAGCCAAAACTCACACTTACTGAACTTGGCATATAACTGATGCTCTCTCAGGGTTTCTAGGATCACTCTCAGATGTTGCTCATGCTCTTCTTCTGACTTGGAGTAGATAAGGATGTCGTCGATAAACACAACTACAAACTTATCTAGGAAATTCATAAAGATATTATTCATGAGATTCATGAAATAAGGAGGGGCATTGGTTAATCCAAAAGACATAACCGTATACTCGTATAAACCATAACGAGTATTAAAGGCGGTCTTTGGAATATCCGTTGCACGAATCTTAAGTTGGTGATAACCAGTCCTAAGATCAACCTTTGAGAATACCTGGGCTCTAGTCAACTGATCAAATAGATCCTCTATCTTTGGCAAGGGGTACTTGTTCTTGATGGTGACATCATTCAACTTTCTGTAATCTGTGCACATACGGTTGCCTCCATCTTTCTTGTCGATGAATAACACTGGTGATCTCCATGGTGATGCGCTTGGTTGAATCAAGCCTTTCTCTAACATGGCATCCAACTGCTTCTTCAGTTCCACTAACTCTGAGGGGTTCTTGCTATAGGGTCTCTGGGCTATAGGTCCGGTTCCGGGGATTAGTTCAATAATGAACTCAATATCCCTATCCGGGGGCATACCAGGCAATTCATCTGGGAATACGTCGGGGTACTCACAGACTACTCTGACTTGGTCAATGGTAGGCAGGGCTACACTCTTGTTGCACTTGAATTGACGGGGTAGGGTTTCAGAGATATGCTCTACTATGACTCCAGAACTACTGGTCATGGTGATGGCTTTCTTAGCATAGTCTATCAGTCCTTTATGCCTTGACATCCAGTCCATACCTAGTACTACTTTCAATACTTTGGTTCCAAGTACAATTAGGTTGGCATAAAAATCTATCCCATGTATTCTGATAGGTACAGCTTTGCAAATTTTTCTAGCTTTGGTTGTTGAACCGGGGATTTGAACTATCATGACATGCTTCAGGTTGGTTGGGTGAATCTTACTAGTGCATGCAAATTCTTCGGTGACAAATGAATGTGATGCTCCCGAATCAAATAATACTCTTGCTAAAACTGAGTTGATAGAAAACATACCCAGCACTACATCTGGCGCTTCCTGGGCTTCTTCTGCATTCATGTTGAAGAGACAGCCGTTGCGGTTGTGAGGGTTCCCTAGGGCAAATCTTCTTCTTGGTTGAACACGACGCTGCTGCTGAGCTAGGGCATTCACATTGTTATTGGCTACAGTCTTCTTGGGACACTCATTGGAGTAGTGACCCTTCACTCCACACTCAAAACAAGTAATCGGGGACTTGTCCTTGACTGCGATAGGCACAACATTGTTGTCAGTTCTGGGTGCAGTGTTGTTGTTGTTGTGGTTCTTGGGAGGTGCACTGTTGAAAGTGTTGGCATTACCGGAGTTGTGATTGTTTCCTCCAGACTTCACATTGCCTCCACTACGGTTGGGGTAGCTTGGGCGAGAATTTGGGGGTCAGTTGTTCCTTGGTGCATATCCTGGTGAAGGGTTGGGATGGTACTTCTAGTGACTACTAGATCTAGACTGCTGCATCATACGATGCTTGTGGTTGTCGTTTGCCTGTTTAATCTTCCCTTCCATCTGAATGGAAGAGTCGACTAGCTCTTCGAGATCCTGAAAACGGATATTGACGAGGACAGTCTGCATCTCATCATGCAGTCCGTTCAAGAATCTCTCCTTCTTGGCCTCCGTGTTGATCTCATCAGGTGCATATCAGGCAAGTGACAGGAATCTGTCACGGTACTCCACCACATTCAGTCTTTCTTGCTTCAATTCACGGAACTCATCTCTCATTCTATTGACTAGTCCTTGCGGCACGTGGGTGTGGGTGAACTTGACCTTGAATGCTTCCCATGTCATCACTTGACCATGGTTCATATTGCGGATGCTATTCCACCAAGCTCTTGCATCTCCTGCCAGATAGTGGGTGGTGAAGAGAACTTTCTCATTTTCATCAACTCTTGCAACTTCTAAGTTGTTTTCCATGGTCTATAACCAGTCATAAGCATCTAATGGGTTCTCAGATTGGTTGAAGATTGGGGGATTGGTGTTCTGAATTTTTTTGAGTTTGGATCCCTAGTGGTCCTGATTTCCATGCCCTTGGTTGTTGAGGGCCATCTGGGCGATCTGTTGAAGTGTTGCTAAGTTGGCTTGGCGTTCTGCCCTGCTTGCTTCACGGTCTGCGATGAGATTCTGCAAGATCTGCAGCATTGGGTCTTGCGACGAGCTGCTCCCTCCTTGGTTTCCACGAGTCATCTGAAGATTGAGAAGGATATAGGGGTAAGAGGGAAATTCTAAGGTTCATGGTTTTGGGTTTTCAAAGCTAAAACTTTGAGTTAGACTCAGGTTTTTCAACTAACTCCATTTCATTCATGCAAGCAAGCACACGATACAACACACATCACAACAACCAAAGGAAAACAGATGGTTTGAAGAACCATTCTGCAAGCTACGATACAGTGGGACCGATACATCTCATGATACGACAGTGCTCTAGTGCCTCTACTCATCGTCGATGAAGTCGGAATCCTCATCATCAGTGTAGAAGTCCACGGCATCCTCCTCTAGAAAGTCATCATCGTTGCTGAGGTAAAAGTCCATCTCTCCCTAGATGTCTTCACCCTCATATTCTTCTTCCTTGGCGGCAAGCTGAGCTTCCTACTCCTTGACGGTCTTTTCGAGGTCGGCCACCTTCTTACGAAGACGGGCGATGGTGCGATCCTTCTTGGCACGCTGGCGGCAAAGAGACTGGCGGTCCTGGATGAGCAGTGCGAAAGTCTAGGCCTTCTGGTTGGCAATGGCACGGTTCTAGTTCGCTAACTCTCTGGCATTGTCCAGTTCCTGCTGTCTGTCATGCAGTAAGAAGTCAAGATTCTCCACTTGACGCCTCAACTCTGGGTGACTTGGCATCTCCATTGGCATTCCCATGAAGTCACGTCTTGCATAGTGGGCAAAACGAGTTCCTTGGATCTTGTTGACACTGAGGGCACATAGACGTGCGAGAGCTTCATGCATTGCCCTGGCTAATCCATCTAGCCAGTTGTTCTCTCTCACGGAGAACTGAATTCTTCCAAAAGGTGGTGCTTCAATGCTCCCTCTCAGATCTGCGGTGACTAGCCACTGTAGGTCTCCTCCTAGGGGTCCTGGAAGTTGAGCTCCAAGAAACTCCGGGTGCGGGCGTCCCAGTAACTCTGACAGTGAATCTAGATCCCTTTCGAAGATCAGCTGACCTCCGTTTCCCAACTGGTAGAACTTGCTGAACTAAGTCTCCATCTACAAGAATTAAGGATGAGGAAGTTAGTGAAGTGATCAAGTGTGTCAAATTTTAAGTAGTAGTGTAAGAATTTTGAGGCACATGAATTTTTGAGAAAGAGTGAATCCACAATGATAAGAGAGGAGATAGTTTTTCATAAATACTCACTTTGATTTTGAAACTAAGTTTTTCTTTGAATGTCAATTCTAACTAGGGTCTCCTATGGTCAGGATGGATCTGATACCAACTTGTCAACACCCGGATTTTTAATCCCAGATGCCCGTTATGCCATACCTCGCAATCCCAGGATTACCATTTTTGCGAGACATAACGGATTGGATATTACAGTACCTCATCCATTACAAACCATACATAAGGTCTTACACAAATAAGGATCTCATGATCCAGTCTTAATACAACCAACGGCAGAAATAAAAGATAAGCGTAGCGGTGGGGTCCATCTTCAGGGGCACAGGCAATACTGACGAAGGTAGATAGTCCTAGTTATCATAGCCGTCATGCTGGCCATCATCTTGATAGTCTCCTTCATAGTCTGGCCATGAGAATATCCAAGGACAAATGCCATGACTAGTCTTTAAGTACTCGCAAACTACCACTAATAAGTAACGTAGTTCTAAGTTAAAGTGCTAAATCTAAGTTTAACTGTAAAGTTAAGTTTGAAACCTAAGCTGAGTTCTGAAGCAAACAAAGATAAAGGAAAGTTCTAGAATCACTTAAGTTGGGAAGCTAGTATCATAAACACAACCCTGTCGTGGTCAAGTCAAGATTCATCATTCACTTCATAAGTTATTTGGAAAACATTCTGACAACGAAACAGTATGGCCATTCCAACTGTCCATAACCACGGACGCGGCTATTCGAATAGTTTGACACTCTGCAGAGGTGGTACACTTTCACCACAAGATTCGATACATGTGTCAGGGATAACCCTGAATCATCATACTTAGTATGCAGATAATCAAACATAACCTTCCCTTTACACACCCTAGTATAAGCACCTCCCCTTTGAGCATGGCCTCCCAACCATGACCATCAATCATCTTGGGCACTACATAGGTGGACATCATCAAAGGTAGCCTCATCTCAAACCTCTCCCATGAGGGAACTAATACTAATGCATATAAATTTCTAGCTAAGCCTTACCCAATTCAGGTAGTGTGGTTGTACGGTAAATTTGGAATGGTATCGCATCCGAATCCAACCATCAGTGTTATAAAAGGGTTAAGGCTCATGCCTCAACATTTTCATCATCATCAACCATTTGTGTTTCTCAACACATGTCGAAACATCTCAATAGAATGACTCATCATTCCAAGGTTTTCATAATTCATTTTCACCAAGTGTTCCCATCTAAAGTGACTCAAGTTTTGATACACTCTAAACTACTAAGTTAAGAGTGTTCACTAAGGGGGAAAAGATGGGTTCAATCTCATGCCGTAGAATGACATCAAAAGGGTTCTAAATAGGTCAAGTTTTATACTCTTTATGCTACCTTCAAAAATGGGAAAGAACTTTGTGTAAACTAAGGGAAGTAAAACTGGTAAATAAGACTTGGGGTACTAATAGTCAAAGGAGTGTGATCAAAGCATGCCTAAGGCATCTTTGCTAAACCATCTAATTTGATCCTAGCTTGTTAAGCACTAAACTTGCAAGTGTTAGCTGGCATTGTGAATGGTGGCTTGCCTTGGTTGGTGCAGTGGTTGAAGTTTTCTTCTTCGTCTTCTTCTCGGTAGAACTCCTCCTCCTCGAAAGCTTGGTCGGTACTCTCGTGTATAAATACATAGGGAGTACACAATCACCAAACAATACTTAACTAGGCTAAATAGCATTCTAAGACACACATTTGATGATCTATTATCATCAGAAGCATCACAAGTTTAATTCAATAGTTTCATCCTTTTTATTTTAGAAAAGTAATTTCTACTCATTGAAAAATTAACTAAAATTTAATATTCTCCATTTAAAATATGGATCATATTGACACATGTCATCACCACATATCTTAACACATGGGAATGAGAATTAAAGGTTGGAGCAATATTACTTTGGTTTAAGTTTATTATTTAATGATTTAAAGTGACTAGAAATGCCTATATAGCATTATTTTGGTACTAGTCCAAAGTCACTGCATGTAAACCTTAATATTATTACATATTTAGATAGATATGATGAAATGTGATTTTTGAGAGTTGGAATCAACTGAAAACCTATCTTAGTTGATTTTATAAAAATGTTGCAAGTTGCAAATACTTTTGTTTATTATTTTTACTAGGAGAAATCTATAACTCTAATTGAATTAAATCCAACAGGCTTGGATAGATCATTTCAATACCTTTCAGACAAAATTGGTTTAATGCAAAAAGGTTTATAAATCTCTCTGAATTGATTTTTAAACTAGTGGACAGAAACTAGATTTAACTTAAAAGAAAAAATCCAATTTTGAATGGCTGGGCTAGCGCGGGAACTAACATGGGCCGGCCCTGTGGCGCTCCGCCGCGCGGGGCTCAGCTGACATGCGGGCTCCACCAGTCAACGGCATAAAAACACCGAAACGGTTAGCATTCTAGGCCGCACGATTAAAAGGGGATCTAACGGTGGGGGTTCATCGTCGTCGACGGATTACTCCGGCGAGAACTTGACCTAGACGCGTGGTGGGGGTCGACTGGGGGCGTACCAGGGCTCCAACAAGGTCGGTGAGGCGGGCAAACGGGATGGAATACGACGGTGAGGTGAGGCGTGGTTGCGGCGGAGCTTGGGGTGCCCTAAATCGCAGGCGCCCTTCTCCTCCTGCTGCGCTGGCTCCGGCTCCAATTCCGGCAAGGCAGAGCTCGAGCGGCATCGGCTAGAGGTGGGTGAGGTTCAGTGAGAGGTGGGAAGTGAGTGAGTGTGGAGAAATGAGGCTGGGGAAGCTGGCTTATATAGGCCCGACGGTGAGACCGAGCGGTGTGGGCAGGCGACTCCGGCGAGGGCGGCACAGGGGGCTAGCGGCATGGCTCGAGGTAGAGGACGGTGGCCTGTCTCTTGGCGGTGCGCTGAGGCTTAAAGGCTCGGCAAGGCGAGCTCTGGGCTAGTCGAGAGCGTCACGCGCTCTGGGCGGCAGAGGCTGTGGGTTCGACGGCGAGCGGTGGCTGGGGTGCGTTGGGCGGTGGAGGTGGACCACGGGCGACGTGCTGGACAAGGTGAGAGACGCTGCTGACTGTTGTGGCGCGATGTCGCCGGTGAGGGTGCTCAAGGTGCTCGGCCTTAATGGCCATGACCATTTGGTCGTGTGCACAGGGCTTGGCCGGGCTAGCAAAGGGTAGGGGTTGCACTGGGGGACAAGGGGACCGGGTTAGGCCCAAATGGTGACCAAAATCACTGCTCCAAATAGTGTTTTGAATTTGGCCAGATTTGTGCCTGCCACCTGTTTGCTGAAATGGCTGCAAGAAGTAAACTTTTGAATTTTGGTTTCAAAAATTTTGGTGATCTACACTAGTGCTAGGTAGTCTCTGGGTGCAAGGGTTTTGAAAGTGGAGCTAATTTTGATGGTTTTTCAAATAGGGGTGATCAATGCATATGCATTGAATTCAATTTTCACATGCCATTTAAAATAAGCAAAAGAATGTTTTTAGCAGATCAAAAGGTGGGCCTTGGTACCTCATTATGTGTACTAGCAAGGGGTGCAAAGATCATGAATTGTTTCTGTTAAGAAATGAGTCCTAGGAACACCCAAAGTGGTGTAGTGGATTAAAATGGTCAAAATGACCATCCCTCCTTTTTAATTGTTTTTTATTTGATTTTCTTTGGTAAAAGTTTGGGAAATATGTAGATGATGTTTAAATCACCTAAGAAACATTTTACAACCAAAGAATCACAGAACCATGGCAATTCAAATCAATTCCTAATTTAAATGCACATACACATGAATGCTTTCATTTTTAATTTGGAAAAGTTTTTGTTAACCCTAAATTTTGATGATTTAGATCTTGATAAGCTTGGATTGAAGTTTTGGGATGTTACAAATACATGCATATACTAATCATCTTGACTCCTTTGAGACTTGATTGGGCATTACAACATAATACATAGACCGCCATCCAACTGCATCTATGACTAATAATCCACCTTCAGGTTATCATCCGAACCCCCTCCAGTATTAAGTTGCAAGGAACAAATTATTTCTTTACGAACTGTGTGTAAAGTAAAAAATATGATTGTTCTATGCACAAAGGATTGTTGTTTTCTCCCTAGTAGCAACAACACATCTAGTACCTTAGAGATTTCTGTCACTTCCCTAGATTACCAGAGGCATGAACCCACTATCGAGCATAAATACTAACTCTTGGAGTTGCTAGGATCTACTTGGCCGAGATAGCTACTAACAACGGAAAGCATGCAAGATCTAAAATAACAAAGACATGATAGAATCAATAATCAATCTGAAATAGCATCTCAATATCCATCGGATCCCCGCAAACACAACATGTATCAATTACAAATAGATGATCTTGATCATGAACGGAGTTCACAAGATCTAAACATGAAAGCAAAAAGGAGGAGAACCAGCCATCTAGCTACTACATGGATCCGTAGTCCAAGGATGAACTACTCACGCATCACACCGGAGGCTTGCATGGTGATGAAGAAGGCCTCCAGGGTGAATTCCCCTCTCCAGCAGGGTGCCGGGAAGAGCTTCAGATCCCTCCCGATCTAGGGATGGAGATGACGGCGGCTACAGACTCTTTCATGGATTTTTGATCGGGTACTTAGGTTTTTCGTCCCGAGGGCAATATCTAGGCGGAAGGAGAGGCCGAGGGGGCACGGGCCCAGCCTGGCCGCACGGCCAGGTGGTGTGGCCGGCCCCTGGCCCTTCTCCGTCCCGTATTCTGGCACTTGATCACTTCCGGAAAAATAGGTACTTTGGCTTTTGTCCCGTCCAATTCTGAGAATATTCATTTTCTGACTTTCCTAGAACCAAAAACAGCAGAAAATAGGCAGCTGGCACTGTGGCTCTTGTTAATAGGTTAGTCCAAGAAATCATATGAAAAGTACTCCAAAGTTGGAACAAAACACAAGAAAGTGGATAAAACCAAGCATGGAACATCAAAAATTATAGATACATTTGCAATGTATTAGATACCTGAGTTGATCACTGAACAGGAATTAAGTTTGTACTTAAATGGCAAGAAGCAAACTAAGTGGAATAGTTGCATTTTATGCACTAGGATCTACATAGTTATAGAAGTATAAAGGCTCCATCTAATGTGATGTATAATGTTGTGGAGGGGATAATTCGCTTTTAACATAGAATGATGTGTCCCAGGGCCCAGTGCTCATGAGAAAGCCCTCGAGGTTGATCTAACGTCACTGTAAGCTCCTGGAATTCGGCCTCGTTCTGCTGCCATGACTATAGTATATACACAAAGGATAGCAAAGTGTGTTTCGAAGTTTAGATCACAACGGTGAAAACGACCGTCATCATAAACACTAGAAACAAAAGTCTCACATTGTTTGCAAACAAATACTTCGACCCATTATACGATAATGGTGTGAATGTCAAAATTAGGAAGACATTGACGATTTGCAAAAGACATAATGATCTGGTAAAACAGAACATGGACATGATGTTTCCCATGAGCATGCATGATCTGTAAACGCATATGGCATATGGTTTATACGAGTAAAAATGC
Organism: Avena sativa; assembly: GCA_916181665.1. Taxonomy (NCBI): domain Eukaryota; kingdom Viridiplantae; phylum Streptophyta; class Magnoliopsida; order Poales; family Poaceae; genus Avena; species Avena sativa. The sequence continues at coordinate 453,778,427 of OV702288.1, read as the reverse complement.
AAGCTGGATTATTTGTACTCTAGTGCAAGTGGGAGACTGAAGGAGATATGCCCTAGAGGCAAATAATAAATAGGTTTTTATTGTCATATCTCAATTAGTTTATAATAGTTTCATATTGTGCTATAACTGTGCCAAGTAGAAACATTGGTATAGGTGTGGTATGAAACAACCAAGTCCCTAGTAGCCTCTATTCATACTAGTTCGTTGGTCATGAAGATGATCTGGGTTTCAAGATCATGGGCATTTATGCCGACTGACAACGAGATCATATCATTGGAGAATGATGTGATTGGACATTCCTCGAAGGATTGCAACACGATCAAGTCATATAGTTCATTGTTGCAACAACAATACCTAGACACCTTCTCCTTAGACTCTGAGCTCATATTACTCACTGTTTCCCTAGGCTGCTTAGACTGCATCAACCGTCATCTGGTAATGCGGTGGCCATAAAGGTGTACGTTCGGTATTCCGAAGGAATAGTAGATGACATGTGACTGCAAGACCGGGATTTGTTCACACACATGACGGGTAAAGATACATACGGCCGACTTGTTGAGATTATATCTATAAATGTGTCAACATGTGACTAGGTCACGGGGATGTAATATCGCGGTAACAAGTAAAACATAACTTGTCGGATCTCGGACAAGTTGTATCGAGAAACAAAAGGAAGAGGATGCTACATTTAGACGGTTCAAACGACATTGTCATCAGGAATGCATAGGGGTCACATGGACATCCCTGGTCCCTCTATTGATCATTGATACAGATCATGTCTAGAGCATTCCCAAGCCGTGAGAGGATACACATAAGGGTACGATGAGAGTGATCATTCGTAAGACGGAATCACAGTAGAGAAAGAGAGAAAGCCGGCATCATTCCGCAGAGAGATCCGAAGTTGTTCGGAGAAAAAAATAAAGGACCGAAATCATTCCGAGAAAGATCTGAAGTCATTCGGAGGAAATCGAAAGGGAACCGAAAGTTGTTTTGGGTCAATACGGATTTTGTAATATGTATTTACATGTTAATGTATGTAATTAATATTAAATATAATATTAAAATATAATTTGAAGGGTTATTCCACTAATGGGCCAAACTTCCTAGGGAAATAGGGCCCATGAGGGAAAACCGAAGGGAGGAAGGGCCAAGGGCCAAAGGGCCAAGGCCCAGGCGCCTCAAGGGGGCCCACCCGGCCAGCCTAGGGTTATGCGCAGGGTGGGGCCCACCCCTGGCCGGCTGGCCCATGAAGCCTAAGGGCCCATGCGCCTTTCCCGTCTCCCTTGAATAGTCCCACATGGGAAACCCAAAGGGGAGGGCACACCCCCTCCCCCTATATAAAGGGGTTCCCATGGGTGGGATTGAAGACACAACTTGAGAAGTCCTTTGGTTGACTTCCTCCTTCCCTCTCTCTCTATACCTTGTGACCATGGCCCCAAGTCTGGGATGTGCGATCGAGGCACACCTGCAGTATGCCGTTGCGCTGCAGGGATTCCTAGCCGGATATAAACTTCCGCACTCCCGGCGGGATCGGGGAGCCGGAGGTCTCATCATGCACCAGATGTGTACAAAGACACGAGGCGCAACACTTGCGGCGCTTGAATGTCGTGAGCCGGAGTTGTTGCATGATGAAGATGATGAAGGAGCAAGGGGTGACCTGCGAGGAGCTTCGTGACCTTGAGGTCGACTTCGAGTACGACTACATCAACCACGTTCCCCACAGAACGTTAACCGCGTACGGTCTACATGGGTATGTATTCTCTATGCTCCGGCCGTTACCGCATTACTACATAGATAGATCCTAGGCAAGTTTCTAGGGTTACATCGTAGGAATTTTTTTATTTTCTGCACCGATCCCCAACACTTCCTATAAAGGAAACCCAACATTCGAGGGACTTGTTCCCTTATAAGTAGTTGTGAGAATTCCCATGCCAGAGTAGCAAACTTCAAGTCCAGCACTATCCCATTCCAGAGTAATGTGGTTGCACAGGTTAATTGTTCTAGCAAAACTGCAAAGAACTAGGTGTGTTTTCATAAACCTTTTTCCTCTAGGTTTCCTTTAGCATTTTGTAAAACAAAATCTTTTTCCTTTCTCAACATCTCTTGGGAGGTCCAACTGACCAAGATTTTGCCATAAAACATTTGGTAAAACTTTTTCGGGGGTCTTCCCATCCTGAAGTTTTGCATCGGCTAAAGCGGGGTCTCCAATGGAGTATGGTGTAATACACCATCTATCATAATATTGACAAGTAGGTGTCATCAAGGGGGTTGTACTTAGTACTCCCTCCGATCCATACTACTTGTCGTTAAAATGGATGTATCTAGCACTAAAACATGTCTAGATACATCCATTTTAGTGACAAGTAATATGAATCGGAGGGAGTAGTACAAATGTGTAATGGTTTGGAGGGTCCAAGCCACTACCAGATATAGCTCATCATATATTAAAACAATGTAGTTTCATAAACAGTAGGTAAAACATGCATAAGTAAAACAGTAGGACAAGGCTTATGAGCAAGAAGGTGGCTTGCCTGTGATCAACAATCTAGCGATATATGTCCCTGACTTCTTCTTAGAAGACCATAATAACCAATAATAACCACTTCTTTTGGTCTCCGATATAATCGCAACTATCGTCGTCAAAGATAGCACATGCAAGCAAAACAAAGCCACAATCAACACAAGGCATACAAATATCATTACCGTACAATAAACAAATGTTCAACACATTACTTACTTCAGTAGGTTTTGATAAGTTAGGTTGTATGCATTGGAAATTCTTTATTTGTATTGGTGAGGCATCTTTTAGGCCTTAAGAGGCATATATTGCTTAACTAAGGGGTTTAAGACCAAAGCATGTTATGTAAGGTATCATTGTACAAAAATGGTGTCATCGGATAGGTATTGACAGAATGGAACAAACAAAAGTGGTTTCACTATTTTATCAATTTACTTTGATTTACTATGAAATTTCTAGTGATAAAGGCTCTAGTTTTAGGAAATAATTCACCAGAAATGATCCGTGCTTCCAAAAATTATTTCCTCTTAGGGTTTGGTAGGGTTTTATGGACTGGTTCATTGAGAGTTGTTTTCACCGCTAAACAATTAGCAGAACGCCCTCGGGAATTTCCCAAAGTCTTTTTTGCAAGAAATTTGTCTTTTTCACTATATTTAATCTACAAAATATTTTAATTTGGTTCTAAGGCCACAAGGTCAGTAGTTTGAATAACTTTCTGTATAAATTGGAGTCACACATTTTGGAGGTGTAAAACTCCTGTAGTAATTTTTCTATTGAAACAACACTAGGCAGAAAGGTTATATTCACCAAAAATAAGATAGGGCTCAATAATTATTTATCTCCTAGGTTTTGATAGATATTGATATACCTCATCAGTGAGAGTTGTAATTAGAGTAAAATCTATCATGTATTGGCCTAGAGAATTTTCTAAAGGCAGTAAAGCTCTATTTCTATTATTTTTGCTACAGGCAATCTAGGAAGGAAAAGAGGATTAGGACAAAGTGACATTCATGGAATTAGGGATACCTTGCATTACAAAAAGGTTTCAAACCAGTTAGAGCTGTAAAACTGCCTAGAGAAATTAATGAGTGTTTAAGATACTTTCTGGTAATTTTAAATCTAGAAAATAAATAAATGGAATATTGGCAGGTGGTCTATACTGCATGTTAGAGTAAACCATAAAGAACATGCTCAAAATTAGATTGGGACAGATTCATGTATTTTCCATTTTTATCTAGATTAAATCCTAACAGCAGTTTTCTGGAAACTATTTTGAAAGAAAAACAAAAGGACGCAGGGGGAAGCCAAACCGGATTTGGGCAGTGTTCGGCCGTGCTAGGGGAAAAGATGGCCCATACCCTATCGCTGCGTGCGGGAGCCCTATCTTTAAACACCGACGAGGAGGACCCGCTATCAGCGACTGCTGAGGGGTGAAGTGGTAAGGAGGCCTTGGGGCCGTATGATCAAGTTGGATCGGATGGTTGCCCGTCGTCGTCCTCGACTGAAAGTTGCGGCGACCCTGAAACCCTAGGTGGCGCGGGCCTGCTCGGAGGTTCACCTAGGGGCACGAGGAAGAGACAGGAAGGTCGCAAGAGGCCACGGTGCTCCGTCGCGGTCCTAGGGATGGTAGACATGGGCATACCCGGTGCTGGTTTGGACCCGCACGTGCTCACAAGTGGTACACGCTCGGGAAGTTGTAGGGGAGCTCTCCAGGAGGCTGCATGTCAATGATAGGGTGTGGGGTTGCGATTTGGCGACTCGACTTCATCTTTGGAGAGCCTTGGCTCGGCCGTAGACGCGTAGAAACGTTGGTACTACCAACCAAGCTTTACCACGACATGGGGTGGTGACAGCTGCTCCGGCGTCCCTGGACCAAACAAGAGGAGATAGGAAGGTAGGATAGAGCTAGAGGATCACATCCATGTCAAAAAAGGGAGAAGGGAATGCCTGGGGCCGAGGCCACCTTCTTATCTTCCTTGTAGATCCGAAAGAGGACTTTCCTCCTGGCCATGGTGAGTGGGAGCAGGAGGAGGGCAGGGGCTTGTGGGGGTGAGGCTTTAGTGGCCATAGGGTGAGATGAGAGGGCAGGGGAGAGGTGTACTATCCTCTGGCCTAATAAACTAAAACGTGGAAGGGGTATGGTGGTCTAGTTCCATGGGAAGCTTGGAGGTATGGAGGTGGCCATCCATTGGGTAGTAGGGGTGGTGGAGAGGTGAGGTGGGGCCAGTGACATGACCATAGGTAGATGTGAGGCGTGTTACAGCTGTTGTGGCTTTAAGATCAAGATTTAAATCTCCTAGGCCTTGTCTCTCTCTCAATTCCAAAAGCAAGAGACAAGGGAGAGGTGAGTGTTATAGTGGCTGCTACAGTGCATCTCGACTAGGGGGTGTCCTGGTGCTAGGGAAATCAAACAAGGGATGTGGTGGTGGTTTGGTGAGGATTTGCTTAATGGTTTTCAATTAATTCAAATCTTGGCCATATTGATGGTCATGAAGAAATTCTTCCAAATTGACTTTAGTAGGCGGAGGTAATGGTGTTGGTAGAAGGGTATGGTCAAGATATATCACCAAAAATTATTTGGGATTTATTGGATGATTTTTTATCCCATTTTTATCAAATCTCCCAAAAAGTGTTGAAGTGTTTTATTGATTTGTTTTGAAACATTTGAACTAGACAAGGTGAGTTTTTGGTTTGGGAAGGTCCCAATTATGAATCCACACTTTGAGGAATTTTACTAGGATTTCTTTAAGAATAAAAGTATTTAAAACAATTTTTATTCCATTTCTGCAATTTAAGAAAATGGGCTAAAAACAAATAATAAAGATCTTCCAAAATATTTATTTTTGAAGTGGGAGGGTAGAATATGATATGTAGACCCCAAATGTTATCAAGGTTTGGAAAGTGTTTTGGAGGAAAACCAAGATTCTTTTATAGAAGGAATTTTGGAGTTTTGGGTCAAATAAATGAATTTAATTATTTTGGGACCAACAGAATTATGGATAATATTTGCTAAATATTTATAATCAATGTAGATTATGTAAACAAGGTGTATATAGCATTTTCAGCCTTGGGTGTTGAGAATCAAAGTTGATTTTTGGTGGAAAACATATGATTAAGGATCTAGGGTAATGTTATTTTATTACCTTCGAAACCTTGTTGGAACTTGGAGCTTAGAGCTCCCCTTGGGTACAAGAGGTTGAGATTGATCATGCTTGAGTGCTCCAAGAATTAATTTCAAACTTTGAATAAAATAAGGGTGCCAAAAGAGATTATCAAATAGCCTTCAAAAACCATGTGGGTTTTTAGAGGCACAAGGATCCAATTGGAACAAGTGAAATAGGGTTGGATAGAACTTTATAAGTAGAGAACAATCATGCAAATAGTTGGTCCAAGGAATGTAGTATGGAAATGTGAGCTTCTTCTTAAGTAGGCTAGTTGATAAGATTTCCAGAAAAAGTTATTTTTTTGCCTGCAAAACCATCAAGAACAAGTGAGTTGGAGGATGGTATAGCCAAGGACAAGAGTGGGCCTTCGTAGTCCTTAGGATGGTTTACAATATGGTTCAAGTGCATTTCCAAAAATGCACAAGGGTTGACAAAGAGAGGTATTAAAAGAAGTGATGTTGAAATAGTTTCGAGACTAGAATATAAGGGGAATGTTTTTGATTGGTTGCAAGGGGTACAAAAGGATCATCAAGTGTATGATGTTGAAGTGTAGATTGAGTAGGAAGGATCCATGCTGGGTATTGGTCTTCAAGGACTTGGAAGCTTCTAGAAGAGATACATTTAGAAGTGATCTAGTTAAGGGTTTTTATTGTCACCCTAGTAACTATAGATTAGATCCCGCTTTGGGAACTTGCTTAGGGTGGATAATATTGGATTAGTTAGATGCTAGAGGATGAGCCCCTAGGTTAGCTCATTTTATTCCCTAAGCAAACAAGTCAAAAAGCAGATCAAGGCAATTCATCTACCAAGCAAATCAATCTTCAACCATAGATATCTTGTGTGTTACTATGGTGGGATCTATACCTTTATGTCATTAAGAGTGTATCCAAAAGTTTCACGTTGTTTGACAGTACCTCTAACAATTTCATGTTTTCCTCTGGAGAGAGCTTATCATCTAAAATCACTGGGCATTTACATTCCTTAACTAAGAATTCATACTTGAGACCTGGAGGGAGAGGTTTTAAAACAAGGGGCGACGGATCCTCATCCCATTTTCTTTCAATTTCTTCAAATTCAACCCTGAGACCTGACTCGACCTCTGGTATAGTGTTGAGGATCTCGTCCAGATCTTCTTTTGCAGATTCATTGACAAGCGAATCATCGCTTGTTAAACTCCTCTCCAACACATATTGCAGAGTACAAAAATAGATTGCTGCAATTCTTCAATAGTCTTCTCCTCCTTAATCTCAACTTTCTTTTCATAGGGTAATCTCGTGAATTTTCTGTAGTTTATTTCTACAGTTTCTTCACCAACCTGCAAAGATAAAGCCTGCTTTTTGTTATCAATATCAATGTCCATGGAGTTGTAAAAATTATTGCCAAAAAAACTAGGCTAGAGGGGTTCAAAGGTATTTAAATAATATGAAAATCAACTAGGTACATAAAAGCCCCAATAGAAATGCAAACATTGTGGAGTATCCCACGAGTAGGATGCAAAGTTCGATTAGATAACATAAAAGTAGGTTCTGATGGCTCAAGGTAAGATTCATCAAGATGATCACGCAATTCTTCATAGATTGTATAAGGCATGATATTTATGCAAGAACTTAAGTCACAAAACCCTACATAAGTAATCCCTCCTAAACAAAAAGAAATTTTTTGTTGACTTCTATTGTTACCATCAAACTTGCCCCTATAATTTTGGAGGATTCTTTACTTACCATTATCACTTTTTCCTTGAACAATTCAAGTTCTAGAAGTTCTTTTACTATCCCAATGTTCTTTTTAATGGCTCCTAGATCCCTAGTTAACCTTCCAATTATTGTATTCCCTTCACCCCTCCTATCCATTACTTTAGTTAGAATAGTTTCTTCCCCGGCTAACATTTTCTTCTGCATTTTCGAATATTTATCACTGTGGTAAGTTTTAGAGGGTTTTTCTTCCACAGGTGGTGTACAGTGTTCCCAATATTTTGGAATCTATAGGTAGTCAGCATAAGATCTAATAATTTGAATAATCATGCGATGGTCAAGATTAAAATTTCCAAGCAGTTTTTCTATTTTTCCTAAAGCTAGAAATATTTTAAACAATTATACTCTATGGGATTCTCTTTATTAAACTCGGCCTCACAATATGCTTTCTCTATCCTATTCACCATGTCTAGCAAATTCCATGCCCTTTCAACACTGAATTCAAGTTCATTTCTATTATTATCTTTCAAACTTGCGTAGAAAGTGTTCACCAGCCAAGGTGGGAAATTATGATGGTGACAATGATCAAGCAATCCCGGAAACCTTGTATATCCTTCATGCAAGCTTTCTTCAGGTTTTCCTTTAAAATTTGTGATCATGCGTCTTGCTCCAAGAGTTTTTGTCCTAGGAAAGAACTCGACTAAGAATAGAGAGGCTAGGCTCTCCCAGGAGTTAGTAATTTTTGCAGAAGTTTGGATGTACCAAGGACGAGCCTCATCAACAAGAGTTTGAGGAAAGAGAGAAAACTTAACCTCGTCCTCAGTTTGTAAATTAAGGTGGAAAATCCCACAAATATCTTCAAAGAACCCTACATGCTCATACGGATCCTCCGTACCATCTCCTGCAAATTTCTTTGCATGCAAAAGATCCAAGAGCATGGGGTTAATACCATGCCCTCTTCGGATATTGGATTTTAAATAAGCGTCCATGGGTGGACCAGAATTCCTCATAGCCTCCAGCTGGATTATATGTTGGTACTCTCCCATAATGTATCACCTAAAACTAATAAACAAATTTAGTAAAACAATGAGTAAAATAAGTAACTAAGAACAAACACCAAAAGCACTTAGCTCCCCGGTGGCAGCGCAAAAAAATAGCTTGATGACTGCAAGTGCATAGATCAATTGTAGCTAGTTTCGAAGTAAAGATATTGAACCCACATAGAGGTATTGGTAAAGGTATTTATGCCCCTCATTACTCTCTACCAACATATACTTATAAGCTATCTTTGATCTCAAGTAAAAGGCGTTTGAATGGTTTATGGTTGTTTGTAGAAAAGTAATTAAAACAAGTAAAAGAAAACAAGTAACAAGTTTGTATGAAAGCGTTGTTAAACTCAATAGGGCTACAACATTCTCGGGGATGTAGGATACACCAATAACATAGTATTATTGTTATATGTAATCAAGATAACATACTCCTTGTGTAATGATATGTGTGGAGAGATCTCCATAATAAGATGTTCACTACAAGGCTCATAGGAAGCCTCTTTGTTGAGCCAAGAGTGAGGTCACCTCTAAATAACCACTGCGATGTCTGAGAGCAGTCACCCATACAAACCACCACAATTAAGTGTTTCCCCGTGGATATCATAATTAGCTTAGGGAGTACCTCTTTAATCCTCCTTTGACCGTGTAGGTTACGAGCCAACGCTAATCTGTCACGGGGAATTCGGGATACGCTTCCAAGACACGTCCAAAGGATTTCTCCCTCCCTTTAGTCCCGAGGGCAAATTATATGCGTCTGACTACACATACCATCTAAAGAGAGAGAGATAAACACAAATCATAATTATATCATAGATAGGCAAGTCATATGGACACAAGAATAGATCATATTTATTACAAGTTTATAATGGTGCTAGGGTTTCTCCATCTCCCCAAGAACAAAGGAACTACTCACTCATGGAAGCAATCAACAACATCATAATAATCAAATGAATGGATAAAAGTACGGAGGTAGATCTAATACAGACCACAACTGAATCTGGAATTACAACAAGATCTAATAGATGAAAGATGGGGGTAATGGTGGTGATGGAGATGCAGCGGTTGATGATGAAGGGGATGATGCGTTGTCCTCCAATGTTCCATGAAGTAGCTGGGATTTTTCCCCAGCCAGTTCCTCCTTTAGATCCCCTTCGGATGTGGTTTTTCATGGTTTCTGGTGGCTGTGAATGTTCGATCTCCCCCTCGTCTTCTCCAGGAGAAAGTATTTGACAAGGCGGTCACAATGGCGCTTGGTACGGGCGGACGGTACGGGTGGCTTCGCCCGTACCACCGGTTGTTATAGGTACTAATGCCTCCTCCTCGCTTGGTATTCTCCCAGGTGCGAAGGTAAATACTTAAAATGACTTTTATCACTTAGAAATATCATATAATTACAAAATATGATAGCTCTAATTGATATGTTCATATATGACTCAATGATCTAGGATCCTGTTGAAACAAGAAGAAAAATGTTCATGTAAGCACGGTGAAATATAAAGATCCCAACTCTATTTATGCAAAAAACAAAAAGTAAATATGGTTCAATTTTGGACTCATCACTCATCTCGGTTCGTAAGGCAAGAACTTGGGTCCTATGGGTTGTGAGCATGGGACTACAAAAACCACATACCACTGTAGCCTCCCATACAAGCCTTAGCATGTTTAACCTTTACCACTGATATCACCTCATCAGTATACCTCGTTCTCCTATCATACTAGATTCTTTGCATCTGATACATCATTTGGATGAACCAGCACTGACTGCTAAGCATGGCTAAACAAGACACATATAATAGCTCTAGTAGTGCACACAAGCCAAACCTAGTTACGCTAGGAGAAGTGGATCATGTAATATAAGCTCAAAGGGAGTAATCCAATATATATGATACTCTATATATCGATAAAAGACCATAGTGAAATCGTATGCATCATGGCAAGAATTGACATTCTTTTGAAACCATAGGATTGTATAATGGTGGGGCTTTGCTTGCCTTTGCCCATTGATAACCAATAAGAAGAGCTTCAGAAGCCTTGTGCTTGACTTGATTATAGTTGGACAAGTATTGGTCGTCGGTCTTCGATGGTGTTGATCTCAGTCTTTGATCTCGTAGTTGGTATCCTATTCTACCGGAAGACCCAAACACCAGAAATAGAGGGAAACAATTAACATGTGGCATTGATGCAATGCTCAAGCAAGCATGATGATATGCCAAGTTAAATAGTTAAAATGTAACCCTAATACTTGCTTGGCAATTTAGGCATCGTCCGAGGGGTGAAAACCCTAGCTCAGGGGAACCTCGGAATCACCTTCCGGGGTTCATTTTGTTTTTCTAATTAAACTTGTCTTGCAAGTTGCTTAACAATGCATGATTTTGATGCTAATAGTTATATCTCATTTTTCCGAACATTTTGATATATTATACATATTTTTTGATTTAAAATGAATTTGTTATGAATTCTCTATTTTTATTTCATTTTAAATCATTTTTGGAATATTACAAAATAATTACACATTGGATAATCTTTAATAATTTTATTAATCAGAAAACATTTCTGAAAATGTTTATTCGAATTAAAGAAGGGCCCATAGGTCATATATTTTACAATTATAGAAAACATTAACAAAAATAAATAAATAGGATTATGATGTCACTGTGACATCGTGCTTCTGTGATCAATGGGGATCCCTCCCAGTTGAACATAGGTTCACTGCAGGGGGGCGCGCGGGCACGCGAGAGTGAGGGCATTTGACACCGGGCACTACACCAGACCATATGGAGGCGACGCCGCCAGCTAATTGACATCGGAGCAACGCTAGCGATGGATTTTGCGGTGACAGGTAGTGGCGCATGGAGCGATCGTGGCAGAGGGAGGTAGGAGGGGGAATGAGGGGTCTATGAGGATCATGGGCTCACCATGGAGGCGTTGGGTGGTCGAAGAAGCTCAGAGAGATCGGAGGTGAGAGAATCGAGCACGGCGGCATTCACAGGAGCTTAGGAAGGAGGGATCAATTTGAGAGATTGAAGGCATCCTAGGAAGCATGCGTCGACAAGGCAGTTGAAGGAGAGGTGGCGGAGATGATGGCGACATCGACGGGACTCGGGGCGGTCCAGAACGACAGCGACAAGCGACAGCCTTGGGTTAGGGATTTGGGTCTGAGGCGACATAGTGGGGAAGTGGGAGAACAAGGGAAGCGAGGCATAGTTAGGGTTTGTTCAGCAGCGATGCTCGAGCTTAAGTAAACACCGGCAGGCGCTGGCGTTCATCGCGGTGCTAGAGAGCATCGGGCGATGTGGGGAGCGACATATAGCAGCTTGGCTTCGGTAGGACGATGATGAGAACATGAGGGCCGAAGGGGTACTAGGCCGGGTGGGCCATGCGTGGACTCTGGCTGGGTTGCAAAAAAGATTACAGGGAGGCCGAGAGAGAGCTGGGTCGTCTGGGGCTGAGCTCTGGCTCTATTTTTTATTTCCAAAACCTTTTCTTTTTCTATTTTCTTTTGTACTCTTTGTATTTCAAATTCATTTCTAGTTTTGATTCATTCAAAATTACCATAGGTTCAAGATAATCTGAAAATATTCAGGGGCCCTTCATAATCCTTTTGGGATCCATACATTCCATAGTTTTTGAAATCCAAACTATTTTGAATAAGTTTCAAATAGAGAAGGGAAATTAGGGTTAGGGTTTTTATTTGTATTTCTTTTCTTTAATGCATTTTGACTTAGCAAAAATAATGATGCTCATACAATGCACAACAAACCCTAATTAAGATTAACAAAAACTAGGGCTATTACAAATCTATCCCCCTTACAAGAATCTCGGCCTAAGATTCCTATGGTAGGAAGAGATAAGGAGAAAAAAGTCACTCTAAGGATAAGAAGGGATACATTAACAACAAACCGGGTATTTCATGGTCAAGTCATGGATGGAGTGTTTAGAAACGACTCTCAGGTGACGACATGGAACACATCAAGGTAATGGAGGAAACAAAAGGAGAAGGTCCAAGGTATTAGATATCTGGTCTTCATAAGGATTGAAACCATGGAGCTTCACAAGAGTTTAAGCTTCTGAAAAGGAGGGGTTACAACAGGGAGAACATGACCAAAGACTTCAAGAGATGAACCTCTACTAAATGACTTAGGTAGAGATTCTTAGGTTACAGAGATACTTATAACCCAGCTATTGAACTATTTTTGAAATAGAAGGGTCACTCTTTTGTTCAACAGAAGGCCAAAACAGAAAGGTGTTTTGTGGAGAGGACTCACAAGAGTCACAAGGAACATGTAAAAGGAGAAACTTTGATTACCAAAAATCATCGTCGCTCTTTGAACATGATCGAGAAATAAAGGAAACTCTTTATTTATCCAGGATTATTGAAATCTTTACCAAATATCGTGATTTCACTTTACCCCATCAGTATGATTAAGTAAGAAGATTCCCGATGACACGAGAAATAGAAACTGAAGGGAATATTCCCTGAGAGGCAATAATAAAGTTTTTATTATAATATTCCAAGTATATGATAGATGTTTATTTTGCATGCTATAATTATATTCATTGGAAACATTAATACATGTGTGTTTAATAAACAAATAAAGGCTTCCTAGTTATGCCTCTCATGTAAACTAGCTCGTTGATTAACAAGATGATCAAGGTTTCCTAATAATGGACACTACATGTTGTTAATAACAAGGTCACAACATTGGTGGAATTGTGTGCTGAATATTCATCCGAAGTATAGAAATACTATCAAAGTCATTGTGTTTAAATTGATATAACATCATACGAAGTAACTTTAGTCCTTAGACCATGATATCATGTTAATCACTAACATCGGAAGAGTAACTTGATAACATCAAACGTCACACCGTACCAGGGTGACAATAGTGGTGGGTTCAGATAACCTAAAAGTGTTATGTAGAGGCTCATAGATCAAGAGTGGTATTTGTCCATCCCGATGATGGAGAGATATACTCTGGGCCCTCTCAGTGATATCACATTGATTTACCTTGCAAGCAATTGATATGATTACTAGAATGTTATATCACGGGAACGAGAAAAGAGTACTTGTCGATAATGAGATCAAACTAGGTATGGGGATACTAGCGATCGAATCTCGGACATGTAATATATCACAAGACAAAGGGATTTAGTTACAAATGTTAAAGGTTCACACGATCACTGGAGTCCTCATTGAATGTGTGGGAGTCACTACGCATCTCTAGGTCCCCTGCTGATTATTGATCGGAGAGGGGTCTCGATCATACCAACACCATTTAGGAGAAAATATGTTTCAGATAAAGATTATGAAAGCGCTGGAATCAATTTGATGGAAACCAGAATTGTTGCGAGTGAAATTGTTGAAACTGGTTCTGCATGTGATATTGAAATGTTGCAGGGGTTTTATGTGAATGTCTATTAATTAAAGTAATTAACAAAATTTTGAATAAAATAAATAAAAGATTTTTATTAAAAGGGAGTTGCATTAATTTTGGTGGAAAATTAATGCATGTGAATCAAAGTGTGTGTGGAGGCATGTTTATGTGAGTGGAGCATCCACCCAGATGAATAAGGAATAGGTGGGGGCACCTCCTTTGGCCACCGGCCATGGGAGGGGTTGCCCCCTCTCCCTATAAAAGGCCCACCTCTCCTCCTCTCACTTCACACCTATTCGTGAAGGATCTCTCTCCTCCTTTAGTTTATTCCCTATGGTCTCGGATTAGCGAGATACATATTCCCGATGGCTTTGTCTGAAAGGAGTTGCTGCTTCTACTGCATCGCTGGACCGAGGACGCGAGGGTTGTCGGAGGACCGAATGTGTGTGCGATCAGGGATGCGCCATTGAGTTGCGGTGCTGGACTTCCTCACGATATTGAGATTGGCATGCGAACAACTACATCATTAACGAGTCCAACCTTGTTACACTTTCTCGCTCTTCAAGGGTATGTTCTCTATGTATGTATATCCACCCATTGATTATATCTAGGTCGATAGATCTTGGTGCTCAGTAGTTCACATCGTAGGAATTTTTTGATTTCTATGTTGCGAACCCAACAGTGGTATCAGAACCTGATATATGCATAGATGCTTTGCACGAGTAAAACACATATGAGTATTTTGGATATTGGTGGCATAGTGGGATGAAGCGACCCGAACTAACTTTACATGTCCTCGCACATGAGACCTATTCCACGCTTGACATGCAACTAGTTTTGCACAAGTGGCTAGCGGGTGTCTGGTCTATAACATCCCAGCATTAGAGCTTAGAAATAAGCAGAGATAAGGTGTGTGCATTGCATTCATGCATAGAAAATCCGGATAATTTTTGCGCTTTTAAATAAAACTTGTCAAAAAGATTGAAGCTTCTTTTAACTTGGTGGAACTGGAGTAGATCATCAAGTTGATTGCGATAGGTTCCAATCTGACCTTTGTTAAAACCTTATCTTTGGGTAATATAATTTTATCTATGGGTATATCAAATAGAATAGAGCTAAAACCCTAACACACTACTCAATAAGGAGTACTAGATCTTCTAGAGATCATGACATGGTATTCCATACAATGACTCAAGGATGAATACTTAATCTTCTAAATATTATATCAAGGAACCATTTACAACAAACCCTGGATACCAAGTTAAGATTATAACCAAGGTTCAAAAAAGCGCTAAGCGCTGAGCGAGCGTTTTTCCGACCGCTTTTTCACAGAACGAAGGCTTAAGCGCTAAGCGCACGCTTAAAGCACAATTAAGCGTTTAAGCGGACTGAGCGTTTTCCCTTCGGTTAGAGCTAAAGCGCGCTTAAGCGAGCTTAAGCGTACGCTTAAAATAACACTAATTATAACTGAAGTAAAGTAACTCAATATCTACACCTTGATATACATGCTTTTCATAAATATTTATACCATGAATATCATGGCGGTTCTTAAACATTAACTCTTATCACAAATAGAGTGGAAACGGAACTCAAGCCAAGACCATCCATCACATATCTTTGATGTCATATTCCTAGATGACATTCCTGCTTAACCAAGTCCAAGTGTCTATTAATCTTCAATGTTGACCTAGCACTTATTAACCTTTAGCCTTGACCTATTATATTGACCTTCCAAAGACCCAAAGTGAATTATTAAGAAGAAGGAACTAGTTATGGTAGAGTGTGCCATCATCAATGGAATGTGATCCTTAGTGGAGATCATACCATCTGATGTTGGAGGAGTTAACTCACTCATGAGTTAACTAGAAGAGGTATCTAAACCTAAAAGTTAAGATAGTAATTGTGAAGCTATGAGGAAGGTAGTATAGTATAGTACCAAACAATAATCTTGTTAAGTCAAGTAGATATAATATGGAGTAAGCTTCCATAACAAGATAATCATATAGAGAGACTAGTACAAATATAGTACTTAGTGTTAATAGATTTTGATCAAACAATTAGAAGCCTAAGCTTATTATGATCAAAGTATGGAAGCCATCATTCTCATATTACTTGAGAATAGATGATTAGGTATTGAAGAAGAGTTGTGAGTACACTAAATTAGGCAAGCCCTAGTGAGCTGAATCATCTAGCTTGATCATGATAAGTCAAGCTAGAGTATGATGAAATATATAACTAGTTGTATGGAGTAGTTGGAGGTATAGTATCTTAACTAAGCTAATACAAGAACAAACTTGTGTTATGGGAGTAGCACCCTACCCATTCCAAAAGATTGGTTGCACATGCGATATATAGAGAGAACTATAATCTTACAAGCCTTGGAATTAGTTGCAAGGTGAATAAAAAAGGAGTTAATAGATGGAGCTAGAAATATCTACATTGATGGATTCATCAAGGGTAGCTAAGATATGGAAGTTGTATGTAGAAGAATGAAGAATGAGAATTATTAAAGTGGCATGACCATGTCATCATATGATGATGGATATGGTGGAGCCAGATAACTAGTTCATTCTGGCAGAAGAAGTCTTAGTGAATCAGATTAGAGATTTAAATACAGGGTATATTTAGGAAAGGAATCCCTTAACTAAAGATAAGTTTAGGAACACATTAAGGATAGGAGTCCTTGAGAAAACTTTAACCAAGGTCTTATCAAGCCATGTCTACCTCTTTGTTCATAACCATAGAATTAAGTTAGTAGTGGAACCATTTCCTAATTTTAAGCAGCCATTGGAAAGGTATATCTTAGTCAAATGCAACTTCTAAGAGATAATTAGAACACCAGTTGAGGGTGTATTGATGAGAACTTTGTCCACCTTATTATATTAAACCTCATTAGAAGCTTAGAAGGATAAGTTCCATCAAGATCACATTAAGAGGCAATATCAATATCTCACTCTAAGCTGAGATATCAACTATCATTATCAAGTTAGAGATAAATCCTTAACTTTTGATCCATAGCAACATTTATAAGTAAATATGTGGGTGGTATGAATTCTAAAGTTTATAGAAAGAGATTATAATAAAAAAAATACATAAATGTTGCTTGGCATTTAAATCATATGTGCCACATAAATAATAGTAGCTATTAACCATTGTATCTTAAGATTCTATTAAAACCCTAACCACACATAAGAAAGTAGTGAACAACCAGCTCAACAAGTGGTCCATGCCTACTTTGAAAAAGAGTAGAATGGTTATGAAGAAATTGTAATGGAATTGGAATAAAGGAAATTGCAAACTTTAAAAGAACCTGAAAATTTAAATCACTATATTATAAACCCTAGGGTTTAATACCTTGTAATATATTTACATAATTAATTTATTAGATTAAGTATGAATAAGATTATATATAAATAATTAACAATTTCAAACCATTAGCATTAAAATTAATAAGTGAAAACAAATCATTTTTATAAGGCTTTTGGATAATGAACAAAATATTAAACCCTAAGGAATAAATGTTGCCATTAATAAAATAGGTTCTCTACTAGTTTAAAATTTATAAAGAAACATGAAAAATATAAGCATCAACTAGTCTCAAAGATCACTTTAATATTTCATAAACTTTCTGAATGAATAAATAGTTTAGGAATCAAATTTGAGAGGAAATTAAATAAGAAAAGTGAAAATAGAAACTAGAAATGAAAAAGGAAAAGGAAAGAAGCAGTCAGCAGACGTGGCTCATGGCCCATCTTTTATATCGCTTAACTGTCATTGCGAGCGCACCCAGCAACCTTATGGTCATCGTCGTCCACCTCGCGGCACCCCCAAAGATGGTGCGCGTCACCATTCGCCGTGTCGGACTGTGCCAAGATTCTCACCGTCGTCGCCCGAGAGGATATAAGGAGGCCGCGACGACACCCCTGCCCATCCTCATCCTCACGTCCTCTCTCTCTCTCTCTCGCTCTCTCGCTCTCTCAGTCGCTCTCTCTCTCTGTTTGTGTGTGTGTGTGTTCGGCCCAACAAGCAAACCCTAGCTCCGGAAGGTCATTGGTATAGATCGTCCTAGAGACTGTGGAGTTGTCAGGGAGGAGCACCTTGATGTCTTCTTCAAGCTTGTACCCGTGGATGATCAAGGGGAGCTCGGAGGAGGCCGAATTTAATCATTCCCTTTCGTCGGTCTCCACCAAAATTCTTGACGGAGAACTTGCCTCCAACTGCGCCGGTCCTCGTCGACCACCGCAACGACATCTGGGTGATTGTGCGGACCTTCCCATGCCCTCCAATATCTCCCTCTCACTATGTATCGTCGTCCCGCTGTGCACCGCCATCAGCCACCACAGTTGTTGGTCACTGGAGTAGCTCCGGTGACCAAAAGTGGGCGGCACCACCACTACTAGGTCCCTCCCGTCGTCCTCTTTCTAGCAAGCCCAGCCACAGCCGCGCGCGAGCACCCAATCGGCCGATCGATCTTCGATCTGTGAGGATCAACATCGTGTGACGTCACGATGACGGCATCCCGTGCCTAGTCAGCCAGTTTGACCAAGTCTTTGCTTATGTGGCATGTGACGTGGTAGGAGCCCCACTAGTCAGTGACTATGTCTAGCATTAGTCTCGGTATAAAAAGTATTTCCTGATAAGAAAAATGGATAAAACAATATAAATTCAAATATAAATATTTTCCAGGAATTAAGAAAATGATTAAATCTTGTTAAATCATTATCTTTTGTTTTCTAATCCAGAAAATTTATATAATATTTCAAAATGTTTAGAAAAATAAACTCTATAATTTAAACTTATTATCTTATTTTATTTTCCAACTTAAATAAAATAGTTATTATTTAGTAAATATCCTATTAAGGATAAATCTTTTAAAAGGCATATTCTATTATTAAAAGTTCATAAAAATAAGTTTAATACATCCAAATTCTTAGAAAAACAAAATATACATTTATAAACTTACTTTATACATTTTTGTGTCACTTAACTAAATGTTGTTATTTATTAAGTCTTTATAAAATGATAAAACTTATAAAAATCATATTTTATTATTAAAAATCACAAAATACATATAATATACCAAAATGATGACAAAAATAAAGTATACACATTAAAAATATCCTCTTGCAAATTTGAAGTCAAATAAAGGTAAAAGTTTATTAAGTCTTGATTAAAACTATTTTCTAATATCTTAAAGCATTAAAAATACATAAATCTTTACTTTGTGTTTGGCATTATTTGTTTAAAGTCTAAAAAGGAAATAACAAGTTCACTTGATGTTTATGTGAAGTTAACATAGGTTTAACCATTTTAAGATGTATTTACTAAAACTATCATCTCAAATTAAGTGTATCTTAATTTTCCTAAAAAGATTTTATCAGTTATAAAATCAACTAAAATAGTATATTGTTTATCACAAGTCTTCTATTCACTTATAAAATCATCAAGCTCATATTTACTAATTCCTCTAATAGTTTAGAAAACTACTTAAATTTAAACCAAGTCCTTAAGTAATTAAAGTAATGCATATTTTGTATTTATGAAGTATAACCTTAAGAAAACACCAATTCCATAAAAAGCAATGCTACTTGTATTCTACCTTTAGGAATCATTAAGAAGTAAACCACCTGGAATAAGATGCCATATTCAAAATATATAAGTCTCCACTTGCTAGTGGAATAGCTATTCAAAATGCTAATTGTTTTCTTCTTTAATACTCATAACTAGTAAGAAAACATTAAAGTGTTAGGTTTAAGTTTAAATGCTTTTACTTTATAAAGTAATATTTTCCTCAAAGGTTATTCTTTTAAGAAATATTAAATGTAATCCTTAAAATAAATCTGTGAAGACTCTAATGAATTAATAATCCCATTCAAGCAGTTCTTATGTGTCATTCCACACTTGAGTGCTTTAGTATTGTATGCTACTTCATGCATTTACATATTATTTCACACACTCTCACAAGACTTAAGAAGAAGCACAAGTATGAAGCTGGTATAAAAGTGAAACACATTCTAAAGAAACTGTTCATAGTTTCCAAACCCTAGATCAGATACGATTATTCCGAGGATTCACGTTTGTAAAATTGCATTACATTAATTATGCATAATTGCATCTTGCTTCTATAAACATTAATCCTTACCGAACCAATGATACCAATTTCAGATTTTGGATCTTCTAGTGTCTCGAAGACCGTGATTGCATAATCTTGCAATCACAAAAGACAAGTTCACACTTGCTCATGTCCTTTGGTTATTTTCTATCTACTTGTAACTCAAATGTTGTCATCACCTACTGTAACATCCCAAATTTTACAATTGCAGATGTTACTAGAAGCATGCATCATATCCTTGCATCATGGCATCACACATCTACATCAAATATTTTTTTCTAGACCCTATAATCATATAAAGACAATGAAAGGGTTAAACAAAATCAATCCTCGTAAACCTTTGCAAAAGTGCTATATTATAACCCCATTCTAATGCTCTTCTTTTTACAAAATTTTAGAGACCGGTCTCACCTATTTCGGAGTCCGTTTGCAAAAGATATGAAACATTTGCTGAATCAGAAAAAATAAATAAAAAAAGGGAGATCCTAGCCTAACGGGCCGGCTAAGAAAGCCCGTAACCTACCTACCGCCACGCCTGGACGAGTGGGCGGCACGTAGCGCATGGGCCGGCCCAGACGCTGCAGCAGCAGCCAGCCCGCCCCCGCAGCCGCTGACGCCCCGGGCCCACCCCGTCGTCCTCATCGCTGCACCGAGTTCGGGCCGAACTCGCTCCGCCGCCACGTCTGGAACGAACTCCGGCCGAATCGGAATTTGGTTCCGCGACCCCCGCGCCAAGCTAGGACGCATATATATACCCCCGGCACGCCTCCCCAAAAACCCTAGTTTTTCTTTCCACCCACCGCCACCGGGCTGCCGCCATAGGCTCGCCGGAGTTCGCCGCCGCCGGCGCTCACCGGCAAGGGTCCGGCGACCTCTGCCCCTCTCTTTCCCCTTTTCGAAAACACCTTCCTTTGTCGATTCGTCTCACGCCTTTTCCCCTCTCCGTCGTGTACCATATCCACCACGATTCCTCTGGACCACCCCCACTGGTCCAGGGGATGGTCCGCGCCGCGTAGCGCCACTGGGCCGGCCCATTTCCTGTCCCGCACGAGCCCGTAGATTCAAATCTGGATTTTTCTTTTTAGTTAGAATATAGTTTATGTCCAGTGTTTCAAAATTAAATTCTGTGAGTTTGACAAATCCAAATTACATAAAACTAATTTGTGTGAAAGGTATTGAAATGCTCTATCCAAGCCCGTTTGATGTAATTCATTTAGAGTTATAGATTTCTCCTAATAAAAATAAGAAGACAGAAGCTTTTGCAACTTGAAACATTTTTATAAAATCAACCAAGTTAGCTTTTGAGTTGATTCCAACTCTCAAAAATCACATTTCATCATATCTATCCAAATATGTAATAATATTACGGTTTACAGGCAGTGACTTTGGACTAGTACCAAAATAATGCTATATAGGCATTTCTAGTCACTTTAAATCATTAAATAATGAACTTAAACCAAAGTAATATTGATCCATCCTTTAAATCTCATTACCACATGTTAGAATATGTGGTGAGGACATGTGTCCACATGATCCCATGTTTTGGTGGTGAATATTAAATTTTAGTTGATTTTTCAATGAGTAGAAATTACTTTTCTAAAATAAAAAGGGTGAAACTATTGAATTAAACTTGTGATACTTGTGATGATAATAGATCATCAATTGTGTGTTTTAGAATGATACTTAGCCTAGTTAAGTATTGTTTGGTGATTGTCCACTCCCTATGTATTTCTAGACGATAGTACCGACCAAGCCTTCGAGGAGGAGGAGTTCTACCAAGAAGAAGAAGAAAACTTCAACCACTGCACCAACCAAGGCAAGCTATTAGTGGCAAGCTAATCCTTGCAAAACATACTTTAGCAAGCTATTAGTGGCAAGCTAACCCTTGCAAAACATACTTTAGCAAGCTATTAGTGGCAAGCTAACCCTTGCAAAACATACTTTAGCAAGCTATTAGTGGCAAGCTAACCCTTGCAAAACGTACTTTAGTAAGCTATTGTTAGCAAGCTAGAATAAAACTAGATGGCTTAGCAAAGATGCCTTAAGCATGCTTTGATCACACCCCGTAACTATTAGTACCCCAAGTCTTATTGACAAGTTTGACCTCCCTTAGTTTACACAAAGTTCTATAATTAATGTTGAAGGTAGCATAAAGAGTATAAAACTTGACCTACTTAGAAACCTTTAGATGTCATTCTATGGCATGAGATTGATCCCATCTTTTCACCTTAGTGAACACTCTTAACTTAGTATTTTAGAATAGCTCAAAAACTTGAGTCACTTTAGATGGGAACACTTGGTGAAAATGAGTTATGAAAACCTTGGAATGATGAGTCACTCTATTGAGATGTTTTGACATGTGTTGAAAAACACAATTGGTTTATGATGATGAAAATGATGAGGCATGAGCCTTAACCCTTTTCCAAAACTGATGGTTGGATTCGGATGCGATACCGTTCCAAATTTACCGTACAACCACATTACCTGAATTGGGTAAGGCTTAGCTGGAAATTTATATGCATTAGTATTAGTTCCCTCACGGGAGAGGTTTGAGCTGAGGCTACCTCTCAATGATGTCCACCTATGCAGTGCCCAAGATGACTGATGGTCATGGTTGGGAGGCCATGCTCATAGGAGAGGTGCTTATACTAGGGTGTGTAAAGGGAAGGTTATGTTTGATTATCTGCATACTAAGTATGATGATTCAGGGTTATCCCTGATAGATGTCTCGAATCTTGTGGTGAAAGTGTACCACCTCTGCAGAGTGTCAAACTATTCGAATAGCCGCGTCCGAGGTTATGGACAGTTGGAATGGCCATACTGTTTCGTTGTCAGATGTTTTCTAAATAACTTGGGAATGAATGATGAACTTTGACTTGACCACAACAGGGTTGTGTTAATGATAATAGCTTCCCAACTTAAGTGATTCGAGAACTGTACTTTATCTTTTCTTGCTTCAGAACTCAGCTTAGGTTTCAAACTTAACTTGATAGTTATTCTTTAAGTTCAGCACTTTAACTTAAAATTATAACCCTTGTTAGTAGTAGTTTGCGAGTACTTAAAGAGTACTCATGGCTTTTGTCCCTGGCTATTATCGTGGCCAGACTATGAAGGAGATTATCAAGATGATGGTCAGCAGGATGGCTATGATAACTAGGACTATCTGCCTTCGTCAGCATTGCCTGTGCCCCTGAAGATGGACCCCACCGCTACGCTTACCGTTTATTTCCGCTGCTTGTTGTATTAAAGACTGGATCATGAGATCCTTATTTGTGTACAACCTTATGTATGGTTTGTAATGGATGATGTATTGTGATATCCAATCCGTTATGTCTCGCAAAAATGGTAATCCTGGGATTGCGAGGTATGGCATAACGGGCATCTGGGATTAAAAATCCCGGTGTTAACAAGTTGGTATCAGAGCCATCCTGACCATAGGAGACCCTAGTTAGAATGGACGTCCAAACCAAAAACTTAGCTTCAAAATCAAAGTGAGTATTTATGAAAAACTATTTCCCCTCTTACCCTTGTGAACTCATTCTTTCTCAAAAATACATGTTCCTCAAAATTCTTACATTACTACTTAAAATTTGACACACTTGATCACTTCACTAACTTCCTCATCCTAAATTCTTGTAGATGGAGACTCAGTTCAGCAAGTTTTACCAGTTGGGAAACGGAGGTCAGCTGATCTTCGAGAGGGATCTGGATTCACTATCGGAGTTACTGGGACGCCCACATCCGAAGTTTCTTGGAGATCAACTTCCAGGACCCCCAGGAGGAGACCTACAATGGCTAGTCACCACAGATCTTCGAGGTAGCATTGAAGCACCAACCTCTGGGATAATTCAGTTCTCTGTGAGAGAGAACAACTGGCTAGATGGATTAGCCAGGGCAATGCATGAAGCTCTCGCACGTCTATGTGCCCTCAGCGTCAACAAGATTCAAGGAACCTGTTTTGCCTACTATGCAAGATGTGACTTCATGGGAATGCCAATGGAGATGCCAAGTCACCCAGAATTGAGGCATCAAGTGGAGAACCTTGACTTCTTGCTTCATGACCGATAGCAGGAACTGGACAATGCAAGAGAGTTAGCCAACCAGAACCGTGCCATTGCCGACCAGAAGGCCCATAATTTCGCACTGCTCGTCCAAGATAGCCAGTCTCTTTGTTGCCAGCGTGCAAAGAAGGATCGCACCATCGCCTGTCTTCGCAAGAAGGTGGCCGACCTCGAGAAGACCGTCAAGGAGCAGGAAGCTCAGCTTGCCGCCAAAGAAGAAGATGATGAGAGAGAAGACATCCAGGGAGATATGGATTCTTACCTCAGCAACGATGACGATTTTCTGGAGGAGGATGCTGTGGACTTCTACACTGATGATGAAGACTCCGACTTCATCGACGATGAGTATATGAACTAGAGCACTGTTGTAGCATGAGATGTATCATCTCATTGTATCGTAGCTTGCAGAATGGTTCTTAAAACCATCTGTTTTCCCCTTTGATTGTTGTAGTGTGTGTTGTATCGTGTGCTTGCTTGCATGAATGAAAGTAAAGTTAGATGGAAAACCTGAGTTTAACTCAAATTTTTAGCCTTGAAAACCCAAAACCATGAACCTTAGAATTTCCCTCTTACCCCTATATCTATCTCAATCTTCAGATGACTCGTGGAAACCAAGGAGGGAGCAGCTCATCGCAGGACCCAATGATACAATCCTGCAGAATCTCATCGCAGGTCGTGAAGCAAGCAGGGCCGAGCGTCAAGCCAACTTAGCAACATTGCAGCAGATCGCCCAAATGGCTCTCAACAACCAAGGACATGGAAATCAGGATCACCATGGATCTAAACTCAAAAATTTTCAGAATACCAATCCCCCAATCTTCAACCAATCTGAAAACCCATTAGATGTTGATGACTGGTTACAGACCATGGAGAATAACCTCAAAGTTGCAGGAGTTGATGAGAATGAGGAAGTTCTCTTCGCCACCCACTATCTGGCGGGAGATGCAAGAGCTTGGTGGAATAGCGTTCGCAATATGAACCATGGCCAGGTGGTGACCTGGGAAGCATTCAAGGTCAAGTTCAGCCGCACCCATGTGCCGCAAGGTCTTGTCAACAGGATGAGAGATGAATTTCATGAACTAAAGCAAGGAAGATTGACTGTGGTAGAGTACCGTTACAAATTCTTGTCACTTGCCAGATATGCACCGGATGAAATCAACATGGAGGCCAAGAAGAAAGAGAGGTTCTTAAACGGACTTCATGATGAGATGTAGACTGTCCTCGTCAACATCCGTTTCCAGGATCTTGAAGAGCTAGTCGACTCTGCCATTCATATGGAAGGGAAGATTAACCAGGCAAACGACAACCGCAAGCGTCGTATGATGCAGCAATCTGGATCCAGTAGTCACCAGAAGTACCGTCTGAACCCCTCACCAGGATATGCACCAAGGAACAACCGACCCCCAAATTCTCTCCCAAGCTATCCCAACCGTAGCGGAGGAAATGTGAAGTCCGGAGGAAACAATCATCACTCCGGCAATGCCAACAATTTCAACCATGTCCCTCCCAAGAGCAACAACAACAACACTGCCCCCAGAACTGGCAGCAATGCTGTACCTGTCGCAGTCAAGGACAAGTCCCAGATCACTTGTTTTGAGTGTGGAGTGAAGGGTCACTACTCCAATGAGTGTCCCAAGAAGACTGCCGCCAATGCCCCTGTGAATGCCCCAGCTCAGCAGCAGTGTCGTGTTCAACCAGGAAGGAGATTTCCCCAGGAAACCCGCACAACCGCAACGGTCGTCTCTTCCACATGAACGCAGAAGAAGCCTAGGAAGCACCAGATGTAGTGCTGGGTATGTTTTCTGTCAACTCAGTTTAAGCAAGAGTATTGTTTGATTCTGGAGCATCGCATTCATTTGTCACCGAAGAATTTGTATGCACTAGTAAGATTCACCCAACCAACCTGAAGCATGTCATGATAGTTCAAATCCCCGGTTCAACCACAAAAGCTAGAAAAAATTGCAAAGCTGTACCTATCAGAATTCATGGGATAGATTTTTATGCCAACCTAATTGTACTTGGAACCAAAGGTTTGGAAGTAGTACTAGGTATGGACTGGATGTCAAGGCATAAAGGACTGATAGACTGTGCTAAGAAAGCCATCACCATGACCAGTAGTTCTGGAGTAAAAGTAGAACATATCTCTGAAACCTTACCCCGTCAATTCAAGTGCAACAAGAGTGTAGCCCTGCCTACCATTGACCAAGTCAGAGTAGTCTCTGAATACCCCGACGTATTCCCAGATGAATTGCCAGGTATGCCCCCGGATAGGGATATAGAGTTCATTATCGAACTAATCCCCGGAACTGGACCCATAGCCCAGAGACCCTATACCATGAACCCCTCAGAGTTAGTTGAACTGAAGAAGCAGTTGGATGCCATGTTAGCAATAGGCTTGATTCAGCCAAGTGCATCACCATGGAGATCACCAGTGTTATTCGTCGACAAGAAAGATGGAGGCAACCGTCTGTGTATAGACTACAGAAAGTGGAATGATGTCACCATCAAGAACAAGTACCCCTTGCCAAAGATAGAGGATCTATTTGATCAGTTGACTGGAGCTCAGGTATTCTCAAAGATTGATCTTAGGACTGGTTATCACCAACTTAAGATTCGTGCAACGGATATTCCGAAGACCGCCTTTACTACTCGTTATGGTTTATACGAGTATACGGTTATGTCTTTTGGATTAACCAATGCCCCTGCTTATTTCATGAATCTCATGAATCAGATCTTTATGAATTTCCTAGATAAGTTTGTAGTCGTGTTTATCGACGACATCCTTATCTACTCCAAGTCAGAAGAAGAGCATGAGCAACATCTGAGAATCATCCTAGAAACCCTGAGAGAGCATCAGTTATATGCCAAGTTCAGCAAGTGTGAGTTTTGGCTAAAAGAAGTAGGATTCCTAGGACATATTGTGTTTGCCGAAGGAGTCTCTGTTGATCCCACCAAGATCAAAGATGTCGAAGAATGGGAAGCCCCAACAAATCAAACCCAAGTTCGTTCATTTCTCGGATTAGCAGGATATTACCGCAAGTTCATAGAAGGATTCTCGAGCATAGCCCGACCAATGACCCAATTGTTGAAGAAGGACAAGATGTTTGAATGGACAGACAAATGTGAGGCCAGTTTCCAAGAGCTGAAGAAGAGATTTATATCAGCCCCAATTTTGATCATGCCAGACATCAAGAAGCCATTTGATGTGTATTGTGATGCATCCAAGATTGGTCTAGGATGTGTATTGATGCAAGAAGGCAAAGTCATCATGTATCTGTCTCGACAACTGAAGCAGCATGAGCAGAACTATCCGACCCATGATCTTGAGCTAGCAGCGTGGTTCTAGCATTGAAGACATGGCATCATTATTTGATGGGTAATCATTGTGAGATTTACTCGGACCATAAGAGCTTGAAGTATATCTTCACCCATAAGGAGTTGAATATGAGGCAAAGAAGATGGATAGAGTTAATCAAGGATTATGACCTTGACATTCACTATCACCCCGGCAAAGCCAATGTGGTAGCGGATGCTCTTAGCAGATTGCCGTGTAGGATTAACACCATGATCAAAGAGAAGCAACCAAGTTTATATGAGGAGTTGGAGCAGTTCAGGACTGAGTTAGTTAGCAAAGGATTCCTAGCTAGCATTGAACTTCAACCCACTTTGATTAGCCAAATCAAGGAAGCCCAGAAGGGGAATGAAAGTATCGACAGAATCAAACGTCGTATTGGTACAGGCAAAGTACCTGGATTCACCGAAGACGAAGAAGGTGTACTGTGGTACAAGGGACGTATCTGTGTGCCAGCAGATTCGGAACTGAAGGAAATTATCATGAAGGAAGCTCATGATACTCTTTATTCTATTCACACCGGAGGAACAAAGATGTATCAAGATTTAAAGGAGCAATTTTCGTGGCACAAGATGAAGAGAGAGATCGGAAGCTACATCGCCAAATGTGACATCTGTCAAAGAGTCAAAGCAGAGCATCAGATACCAGCAGGACTATTGCAACCATTGCATATTCCGGAATGGAAATGGGATTCCGTCGGAATGGACTTTATCACCGGTTTACCTACTTCTAGTAGGGGGAATGACTCAATCTGGGTCATAGTTGATAGACTATCCAAGGTAGCCCACTTCATACCAGTCAAGACAACCTACCATAGTGCCAAACTAGCAGAGTTGTACATTGCTAGAATTGTTAGTCTGCATGGAACCCCCAAGACCATCGTATCAGATCGAGGAACCCAGTTTACTTCAAGATTTTGGCAAAAAGTTCAGGAAGGATTAGGAACCAAGTTGAACTTCAGCACCGCGTATCACCCGCAAACAGATGGACAGACTGAGAGAGTCAACCGGATCTTGGAGGATATGCTTAGAGCTTGTGTGTTGGAATACAGATCAAAATGGGAAGACTGCCTGCCTTTCGCAGAATTCTCATATAACAACAGTTATCAAGCTAGTTTGCAGATGGCACCCTTTGAATTCCTATACGGAAGAAAGTGTCGTACCCCTTTGAATTGGTCGCAAGTAGGAGAGAGTCAGATCTTTGGACCCGACATTCTCCGAGAAGCAGAAGAGAAAGTTCACAAAGTTCGTGAGCACCTCAAGACCGCCCAATCCAGACAGAAGAGCTATGCTGACAAGAGAAGGAGAGACCTGACTTTCAATGTCGGAGATTTCGTATATCTCAAGGTTTCACCCTTGAAGGGAACTCAACGCTTTAGCCTGAAGGGAAAGTTAGCTCCCAGATATATCAGACCTTTCAAGATTCTAAACCGTCAAGGAGAGGTATCGTATCAGCTGGAATTGCCTGAAGAGATGTCAGCCATCCACAATGTGTTCCATATCTCGTTACTTCGCAAATCCTTGGAAGTGCCTGAGAAGACTGAAGTTTTCAAGAACATCGATCACAGAGCTGTGGAAATCAACAATGACCTGACCTATCAGGAAGTACCCATCCGTATCTTAGAAGAAGCCTACAGAACCACCAGGACCAGGAGTATCAAGTTTCTCAAGATTCAGTGGAGCAACCATACCGAGGAGGAAGCTACTTGGGAACGCGAGGATTACATTAGGACAAAGTTCCCAGATCTCTTTAGTTCCTAGTTTTCTTTGTAAATCTCGGGACGAGATTTTGTTTAAGGGGGGAAGGATTGTAAAATCCCAAAAATTTAATCCAAGCTTATCATGATCAAATCATCCAAAAATGGGGTTAACAAAAACTTTTCCAAATTTAAAATGAAAGCATTCATATATGTGTACATTTAAAATAGGAGTTGTTTGAATTGCCATGATTGATTGATCCAATGCTTGTAAAATGTTTCTTAGGGGATTTAAACATCATCTACATCATTCCCAAACTTTTCCTAAAGAAAGTCAAATCAAAAAGAATTAAAATGAAGGAATGGTCATTTTGACAAATTTAACTCTCATGCCTACTTTGGCTATTCCCAGTACTCAATTCTTAACAGAAACAATTCTTGATCTTTGCACCCCTTGCTAGTACACATAATGAGGTACCAAGGCCCACCTTTTGATCTTCTAGAAACATTATGTAGACTATTTTAAATGACAGTTTAAAATTGAATCTAATGCATATGCATAGATCACCCCTATTTCAAAAACCATCTATTTGAGCACCATTTTCAAAACCCTTGCAACCAGAGACTACCTATCACTAGTGGAGATCACCCAAAATTTTTGAATTCAAAATTCAAAACTTTTTCTCTTGCGGCCATTTCATCAAACATTTGGCAGGCAAGAATCTAGCTCTAATCTTAGCTCACTGTTTACTACAGAGTTTTGCCCCCATTTGATCCCCATTTACTCCCTCTGTCTCCCAATGATCTAACCAAAGCCTAAACACCCATCCCCTACACCCCTAGAAACAATGCCATGCCGACCCGAGCCATGCCTCGCTGGCCAAACTTGCAACCTCCGCAGCAGACCACCCCTCTCCCCCTCTCCATGTCTAGGAGGTAGCCAGCACCGCACCGCCCCTCTCTGTCCCTTGCCCAAGCCAAGAGCTGCCATGGACCATAGAGAAGAACCCGCGCCCAGTGCCACCGAACCATGCCGATGTCGCCCGCAGAGCGCGCACTGTCCCCGCTCGCACCGACCGCCCCTTGGCACCAGCCCACGCCCATCGCTCCACCTAGACCTAGAGAACAACCCAGACATCCCCGTTTGCCGCCCAAAGCCCCACAGCCACCGCTCGCCGTGGACACAGCCGCTTCGGCCGCGCAGAGCGCCACCTCGCCCCGACCGCGTGCCACCGCCCCTACGGCCGCATTGAAGCCCTAGAGCACCGCCAGGGAACCGCCCACCAATCGCAATCCCCAGCCATGCCGCTAGCTCGCCGTAGCCATGTCGCCACCGTCGACCGCCCATGCCGCTCGGTCTCACCATCGAGCCTATAAAAGGAGCCCTCCCCAGCACCAAAGACTCACACCATTCCACTCCCCTCACCTCTCTGAACCTCACTCACCTCTCGCCGGAGCAAGTGGAGCAGCAGCTCGCCGGAATTGGAGCCGGAGCCGCCGCCTTGGGAGAAGAAGGGTGTCGTTGATTCCGGCCACCCAAGCTCTGACGCGACCACGCCTCGCCTCGCCGTCGTCTTCCATGTCGTTTGCCCGCCTCGCCGACCCCGCTGGAGCCCTGGTATGCCCCCGGTAGACCCCCACCGAGCCGCTAGGGTTCGAGCTCACCGGCGACCTGTTCGTCGTCGACGACGACCGTCAGCCGTAGATCTAGCCTCTAATCGCACGGCCCACAGCGCACGTACCGCTTCGCGTTTTAAGTGCCACTGACAAGTGGACCCCTCCTATCAGCTGAGCCCCGCGCCGTGTAGCGCCACTGGGCCGGCCCATTTCCTTTCCTGCACGAGCCCGTAGATTCAAATCTGGATTTTTCTTTTTAGTTAGAATATAGTTTCTGTCTAGTGTTTCAAAATTAAATTTTGTGAGTTTGACAAATCCAAATTACATAAAACTAATTTTTTCTGAAAGGTATTGAAATGCTCTATCCAAGCCCGTTGGATGTAATTCATTTTGAGTTATAGATTTCTCCTAATAAAAATAAGAAGACAAAAGCTTTTGCAACTTGAAACATTTTTATAAAATCAACCAAGTTAGCTTTTGAGTTGATTCCAACTCTCAAAAAATCACATTTCATCATATCTATCCAAATATGTAATAATATTATGGTTTACAGGCAGTGACTTTCGACTAGTACCAAAATAATGCTATATAGGCATTTCTAGTCACTTTAAATCATTAAATAATGAACTTAAACCAAAGTAATATTGATCCAACCTTTAAATCTCATTCCCACATGTTAGAATGTGTGGTGAGGACATGTGTCCACATGATCCCATGTTTTGGTGGTGAATATTAAATTTTAGTTAATTTTTCAATGAGTAGAAATTACTTTTCTAAAATAAAAAGGGTGAAACTATTGAATTAAACTTGTGATACTTGTGATGATAATAGATCATCAATTGTGTGTTTTAGAATGCTACTTAGCCTAGTTAAGTATTGTTTGGTGATTGTGCACTCCCTATGTATTTCTAGACGATAGTACCGACCAAGCCTTCGAGGAGGACGAGTTCTACCAAGAAGAAGAAGAAGAAAACTTCAACCACTACACCAACCAAGGCAAGCTATTAGTGACAAGCTAACCCTTGCAAAACATACTTTAGCAAGGTATTAGTAGCAAGCTAACCCTTGCAAAACATACTTTAGCAAGCTATTAGTGGCAAGCTAACCCTTGCAAAACATACTTTAGCAAGATATTAGTGGCAAGCTAACCCTTGCAAAACATACTTTAGTAAGCTATTGTTAGCAAGCTAGAATAAAACTAGATGGCTTAGCAAAGATGCCTTAAGCATGCTTTGATCACACCCCGTAACTGTTAGTACCCCAAGTCTTATTGACAAGTTTGACCTCCCTTAGTTTACACAAAGTTCTATAATTAATGTTGAAGGTAGCATAAAGAGTATAAAACTTGACCTACTTAGAAACCTTTAGATGTCATTCTATGGCATGAGATTGATCCCATCTTTTCACCTTAGTGAACACTCTTAACTTAGTATTTTAGAATAACTCAAAAACTTGAGTCACTTTAGATGGGAACACTTGGTGAAAATGAGTTATGAAAACCTTGGAATGATGAGTCACTCTATTGAGATGTATTGACATGTGTTGAAAAACACAATTGGTTTATGATGATGAAAATGATGAGGCATGAGCCTTAACCCTTTTACAAAACTGATGGTTGGATTCGGATGCGATACCATTCCAAATTTACCGTACAACCACATTACTTGAATTGGGTAAGGCTTAGCTGGAAATTTATATGATTAGTATTAGTTCCCTCACGGGAGAGGTTTGAGCTGAGGCTACCTCTCAATGATGTACACCTATGCAGTGCCCAAGATGACTGATGGTCATGGTTGAGAGGCCATGCTCATAGGAGAGGTGCTTATACTAGGGTGTGTAAAGGGAAGGTTATGTTTCATTATCTGCATACTAAGTATGATGATTCAGGGTTATCCCTGACAGATGTATCGAATCTTGTGGTGAAAGTGTACCACCTCTGCAGAGTGTCAAACTATTCGAATAGCCGCGTCCACGGTTATGGACAGTTGGAATGGCCATACTGTTTCGTTGTCAGATGTTTTCTAAATTACTTAGGAATGAATGATGAACTTTGACTTGACCACAACAGGGTTGTGTTAATGATAATAGCTTCCCAACTTAAGTGATTCTAGAACTTTACTTTATCTTTTCTTGCTTCAGAACTCAGCTTAGGTTTCAAACTTAACTTGATAGTTATTCTTTAAGTTCAGCACTTTAACTTAGAATTATAACCCTTGTTAGTAGTAGTTTGCGAGTACTTAAAGAGTACTCATGGCTTTTGTCCCAGGATATTATCATGGCCAGACTATGAAGGAGATTATCAAGATGATGGTCAGTAGGACGGCTATGATAACTAGGACTATCTGCCTTCGTCAGCATTGACTGTGCCCCTGAAGATGGACCCCACCGCTACGCTTATCGTTTATTTCCGCTGCTTGTTATATTAAAGACTGGATCATGAGATCCTTATTTGTGTACAACCTTATGTATGGTTTGTAATGGATGATGTACTGTGATATCCAATCTGTTATGTCTCGCAAAAATGGTAATCCTGGGATTGCGAGGTATGGCATAACGGGCATTTGGGATTAAAAATCCGGGTGTTGACATTTTCCGAGTTATCTCATAGTCCGGATTCCATAGGTTTACTTTCCCTCGGCACATTTCGAGTTTTCACTCGCTGGCCGGGTCATCCTTTGGTTATCCGGGTTACTCTTCCTTCCCTTGTACGCTATCCCACGTGGACGGTAATCATTATCTTGCCTCATTTTAAGGGCATGCGCCAGTAACTGTTGCAGTTATTGTCAGATATTATTGTAGCACACGTCACATCGTGTCTGTCTCCTCGTTAACTGTATCATAACGTCACATCGTGGGATCTCCTGTGCCATGTGGTCCTTCCTGTGGCTCGTTGCCGATTGGATGATTCTGATCATACACGGCCACACCGTGCGGCCCATCCGCACAACACGATCCGATTACACCTCTGGGGCGTGGTTAAATAGGGGAGGGGCGCGCCCCTTGGGTCTTTTCCCCATCTTTGCGCCCCTCTACCCCTTCTCCTTCTTCTTCCTCCCAGTGACAACGCCGCCGCCGCCGCACCTGCTTAGCTCCGCCGCTGCCGCACCGTTCCTCGCGCACCAGCGTCGCCGCCACTCCCGCGCATCTCCTCCGCCACGGGTCCGCGCCAGTCCAGGCCACTGCCCCCCACCGCCGTTAGGGCCAGTGAGGACAACGACTTAGAGATGACAGAAGAAGAACTCGCCGTCACGGAGAAGGAAATGGAGGAGGAAGCGGGGAATGCCGACCGTGGCGCTTGGGCTGGGTCCTGGGTATTCCAGGACGACCTTGACTGGTTGTACCGCACCCGGCGTATCCCGGAGGGCGTCATATCCCGCCTCGCCGCCGAGGAGTTCGCGCCCTCACCCAATCCAGGTGAGCTTGTGGTATTTCTCTCCCACTTCTAGCGCGGGTTTGGCCTCCCCGTCAGCGACTTGTTCCATGATTGGCTCAATACCTACGAGCTTCAACCACATCACCTCCCGGCGAATGCCATCACCTCTCTTTCTGCCTTTGCTTCCACCATGGAGGGTTATGCCGGATTGTGGCCCACTAAGGAGCTCTAGATCCGGTTTTTTGGTCTCCGCCGGAATGTAATTCCGAATAGAGATCTTGACCCGGAGGACAAGTAACTTACGCAGTTCGGCGCTGCCTCTATCTCTCCTCGAAAGCAGTCCATCTTTCCCCAGGTCACGGGGCTCGAATCCTGCAAGGGCTAGGCCCAAACCTTCTTTTACGTCAGAAATGGCATGGATGAAGATCAGATCCGGCTGTGCCCCTACGCTCCGGGTGCTCCTAATCCGGATCTGTGGGACAAGATCTCCAAGAAACCCACAGTCCTGGCGAACCAAGTTAACAAACGGTTCCAGGAGCTGACGGATCTAGGACTGCGCAACGAGGATGCAATGATCACCTTCATCAGCAACCGGATCTCCCCCCCTCCAAAAACGCACGCATAAACTTTGCCACATGAGCTGGCGCCTTGACCCCAACCGGACCTCCTCATTCGAGTTGAGCAACACCAAAATTTACCGCCGGGTCAAGGCCCTCTTTACCACCAACAAGAACTTCTCCGCTGAGTGGGAGTGGGGGATCGAGCACTTCTGCCGAGATAGGCTTCCTCCTGCAGTAAGTCTTGTGCTCCAATCTTTTTCTGAGTTAAACCATATGTCGGATTTTGTTTTATGTTTGATCCCTTCGCGTTTTCTTACTTTTAGATGTTTCTTCAGCAAACTCTTGAGGATGGCACCGAGCCTTCTCTCAAGTGGGCGCCTGATTGAGATACCTCGGACGAGGAGGAGCCAGATCAGGAGATGTCCCTGCTGTTCCCTGATGCGACCAAGCGACACACCGATAAACTCTCTTCCATTAGAGATTGGCCTGACGATGAAGATGAATCCGACATTGAGGTGATGGAGGCATTTGACGCTATCCCCCTTTCTTACGCTTTTCCGGCATCAGCTAACCCCGGTGGGCAGATCCATGAAGATCCTCCCCTTCCCATGGGTGAGCCAGTCCTAGTCACATCGAAGAAAAGGGGGGTCGCATCTGCTTCTTCCTCCGGACCTTCTAAGCCAACCAAAAGGCGAAAGAAGTCCGCAGACAAAGTTGCCACCAAGTCCACGACTAAGGCCGTTGCCCGGAGAGCTCGCAAGTCAAAGGAGACTTTGACCTCAGATGAGTAAGTCACTTCTCCCTTATCCAATCTTCGATTTCGCGTTTTGCTATTCATTTGTTCTTCCTTTGTTATAGTTTCTCATCATTCATCATTTGATTCGGCAGGGCCACGGTGGAGGTTCCTCAGAGTGGGTCCGGCATCGCCTCGCCGCACCGACATAGCCCTTCTCCCCCTCGTGACGATGATTCATGTCCGTTGAGCCCCATTCAGGAGAGTCCAACAGCTGCTCTGGGTTCTAGCCGACCTTGTTAAGAGGAGGGCCACCTCGGAACAGGGGAAGTGGTTCTGCCGAGGCTGCAGTTGCTCCCTCTTCGGCTCAACCGCAACCAGCCACCACCGAGGTTCCTTCAGCACCCCTGCCAAGACAAAAATCAGCACCAGCACCTGCAGCAGCCGCACAAGCATCAGCAACAGCACCAAGCCCCTCCACCTCGTCCGAGTCTTCCAAGACTCGGCGAGAAGACACCAGCAGCACCAAGGCTAGCACTAAGGCAGCTCCCAAGGGGAAATCCGCCGCAGCAACTTCAACTTCTCGGCAGCAACCCAAGGGAAAAAAGGCTCCTGACACCGCCAGGGCAGCATCAATTGAAGTTGGACAGCATACACTTGCGTCCATGCTCTCGAAGAAGACCCCGTCGACGAAGGACACCTCTGCTGAGTCAGCTGATGCGCAACTCGTTTTGCACACTAGCCCTGCTGTTGCCCAGGTTGAAAGGAGGGAAGCCCATGCTAAGGGTCTGGTCGCGCCCCACATGCTTAGCGGAGAACGCTATCCTACGACCTTGATCGAGTTTGTTAACAACTGGAACATGGCGGAGTTTGTCCATAATGATGATCTCCTGGAGAAATTCGGGCCCGCCGAGTTTGCTGCACAAATGAACACCGCTGCTAAGGTAATCAACCTTGCAGGTCGGATGATGGAGGTACATTACTTCACCTTTTCCTTAACATGTACTAGATATTAGTGATACAGCCATTAGTCCGCGAGCCTTCGGGGGAGTAACTTGTTACTCGGCCGGATGCTCCTTAGTAACTTCGAATATGCACACACCTAGAGCCGGGTTAAGTTCCACTTGGCCCGGATCTTGTATACTTCGA
Source organism: Avena sativa (assembly GCA_916181665.1). Classification (NCBI taxonomy): domain Eukaryota; kingdom Viridiplantae; phylum Streptophyta; class Magnoliopsida; order Poales; family Poaceae; genus Avena; species Avena sativa. The sequence goes on along the minus strand of OV702288.1, from coordinate 453,741,977 downwards.
ATATGCACACACCTAGAGCCGGGTTAAGTTCCACTTGGCCCGGATCTTGTACACTTCGAATATGCACACACCTAGAGCCGGGTTAAGTTCCACTTGGCCTGGATTTTGTACACTTCGAATATGCACACACCTAGAGCCGGGTTAAGTTCCACTTGGCTCGGATTCTATACACTTTGAATATGCACACACCTAGAGCCAGGTTAAGTTCCACTTGGCCCGGATTTTGTACACTTCGAATATGCGAACGCCTAGAGCCGGGTTAAGTTCCACTTGGCCCGGATCTTGTACACTTCGAATATGCACATGACTAAGCTATCCTTTTGTACTCTTTTCAGGTGACCACTAATCGCCGGAGCACTGAGTTTCAGCATCTCTTGGACACTCACAAGATGTTGCGCGCGAAACATACCACGCTTCTCGCCGAATACGAGAAAAGGGGTAAGTTCTTTCCTTGGCGTTTTTCCATTTCTCTTCATCTTTTTCCGCCGAACTAATCCATCATTCGGATTGCGCAGCTGGAGTGGAGGCCGAGAACATCCTTATGAGGAAAATTTTGAACCAAATAAAGGGTAAGTTATTTTCGCTTAATCTTGCTCTGCTCTCTATCTCCTTTTATCCTTGGCTCGGCAAATATTCATACCTCGGCTTTGCCGGGTCAACAAACTATTTCAGCATCTCTTGAAGATAGTGTGCCCGTGCCTGATATGATGCTGCATTTTCTCGAACAAGCAGGGCATCACCAGGCCGAACTCAAGAAGAAAGATGACGAGCTTGCCCTCCTCCGGACCAAAGATGAAGAAATTGCCAAGCTTAAGGCACACATGAAAAAACTCAAGGCACTCCACAAATCCGAACTTGATAAAGCTGGCCAGAATTTTACTGAAGAACGAGAACGTCTCAACCTCCAAATTGCCAAGGACCAAGAACTGCTTAAGGAGGCCGACATTAAGCTTGAGTCGGCGAACGGTGAACTTATGCAACTCCGGTAGAGGCGTGACAATTGCACCAAGGAGCTGACCCGGATCCACAGCCATATCTCTCATAAGTTCTTTTCCTTCAGCCGACATGAATCTCTCCGGGTCAACCTTTTTTACTTATTTCACTTGTCTTGTTTTTTCAGAAAAATTTCCAGAGGGTGATGCCATTGCATCCAATGCTGTTACCAAGTTCCTCCAGCAGAGAGGTACTCCATCTGGTCCTGGCGCCATTCCTCTTGATCTGGAGGACCTGCTTGTCAGCTTGTCCTCTCGAGTTGAAATCATGAAGAACCATGGCAAGGATATTCTAAGCGCAACAATCCAGGTCATCAATGCTCTTTGCCCTGGTGAAGACACTCCAGAGGGTTCCGCTGCTCTAATCAACAAGTTAATGGAGTGCAAGACCCAGCTAGACCTCTAGAGGGAATCCGCGGGATGTGTCGGAGCTGAGACCGTTCTCCACTATGTGCTCACATGGTACGAGAAAATTAATCTCGATCTTCTCGAGCGCATGCGCACCGGGTCAAGGTGGTCAACTGATCCGGAATGTGTAGCTCGGTGCAAGTCTTGTGGCCATAATCTCATTCAATATGCCCCCATCCATCAGTGGAATGAAGGACCAAGCTTTCTCGATGCCGTTGACGACGAATACGTCGAAGATGGTTCGGGTGAAGATGATGAGGGCGAAGCTTCGGACGTCGAAGAAGATGAAGATGATGCTGAAGCCGAGGCTGGAGTTCCACCTGCTGGCGTTGAGTTACCCCCCCCCCCCCCTGCTGCTCCTTGATTAAAAACACTTTGCAGTTTATCAGATCCCCAGTATGCCGGGTGCAAATGTATTAAGCACACAAGTTATATTTTGCTACTAGGTTGTTTGTGCCGGATTAACTTGGGCGTAGTCCCCGAGTTTCATTTTCTTGTTTCTCTAATTTCTTGGCTCGGCTCGTGTCTACCTTGGTTCGGTTTTATGACTTACAAGTCCAAGTTTCAAAAATTGACTTAACAATACTTGGAAACTTTAGGATTAGCTCAAAATAATTCAGCATAGTAAACATAAAGTAAGCATAAGGTTAGTCCGAATAACAAATGTCAGCTCGATTAAGTTCCTTTCCTTAGACGTTTTTCGTGTGCTACGCAATTCCAAACTTGTTCTCTTGCTTGCCATGAAGCCAAATCTTGTTGGACAGCAGCAAGTCGAAGAGTTAGGTTTTTGGTGCTCACACACTACTTATCCAGCTTAGGTAGAAGCAACTTACGCCAGCTGACATATAAATAATAGAATAGAGAAAACAAACAATAAATATTACTAAGGCAGTCCCCGAGTTACTGCTCGAGGTGCCAAGATTTCATTGATAAGCTCATTGTCGGCATACATACCGACATATGAGAGACTCGAATACACACACTTCTTTGCTAAGTGTAGAAGGGACGAAGTAGAGCTACATTCCATGGACGCTTAGATTCCTCGCCGAACCTGTCCGCCTTGTTCTTCTCCTGTGGTTTTGCATCGATGAGATAATATGAGTCATTATGCAATGCCTTGCTCACAATGAATGGCCCTTCCCATGGGGGGATAACTTATGCATGCCAGCAGTACGCTGTACCAACCGGAGTACCAGATCACCTTCCCAGAAAATTCGGGGGTTACTTTCCGGCTATGATAGCGTCGGAGATTTTGCTGATATATGGCGGATCTAGACAATGCCAATTCTCTCGCTTCTTCCAGCAGATCAACATCATTTTGCTGGGCTTCTTGCACTTCGGCTTCTATGTATTGGGTGACGCTAGGCGAGTCATGCTCTATGTCGGCTGGTAATACATCTTCTGCCCCATATACCAGAAAGAATGGCGTATAGCATGTTGATCGATTCGGCGTTGTTCTTAAACTCCATAGTACCGCTGGTAGTTCTTCTATCCAGCACCCCGCTGATCTTTGCATCAGCTCAATGAGATGGGGTTTTATCCCGGATAATACCAATCCGTTGGATCTTTCCACTTGTCCGTTCGATGCGGGGTGAGCTACCGAGGCTACGTCTAGCCGGATCTTCTTATCTCGGCAGAATCGCGCGAATGCTCCTTCAGAAAAATTCATGCCATTATCTGTTATAATACTGTGAGGATAACCGTATCTCAAGATGATATCTTTGAGGAATGTCACGGCAATAGCTAAATCACATTTTCTTATTGGCTTCACTTCAATCCATTTCATAAACTTGTCAACCATGACCAAGATGTGGGTCATGTTCCCTCTTGCTGGTTTGAAGGGGCCAACCATATCCAAACCCCATACGGCAAATGGCCAGGTAATTGGTATGGTCTTGAGCTCTAACATTGGCATATGTGTCTTGGTAGCATATCTTTGACAACCATTGCACTTTCTTACCAGATCCTCTTCTTGTTCCAAGGCACTTGGCCAGTAAAACCCGTGACGAAAAGCTTTTGCCACCAAGGCTCTGGACAAGGCGCTATGCCCACATTCCCCTTGATGTATATCCCGGAGGATGTCAAGTTCTTCTTCCGGGTCAACACATCATTGTAGAACATTTGTCACACTCCTTTTGTATAGCTCGGAATTAATGATCGTGTATGCTTTTGCTCTCCTATGAGTTTGCCTGGAAAGCACCTCCTCACCGGGCAAGGTTCCATCTTTCAAGAATTGAAATATGGGCAGTGCCCAAGATGGTATAGCTCGCACTAGGAACACATCCTCATCAATTTCCATCTGATCCACTGGCATAACCTCAACCGGATCACGTTGCACAGTCCCCGGGTCCTGCGAAGCAGTCCCCGGGTTTGCCGAGGCAGTCCCCGGGTTTCGTGAACCACTTCCCACGTCAATGTCCATGGGCACAGCTCCCGATTCCAGATTTTCCGGGATAAAAATTGAGTCGGATTCCGGGGATGGCCTGATAGATGGTTTTCTGAGGTGCTCTAGTGCTACCCCTGGCGGTATTTCTTGTCGGGTTGATCCGAGTTTTGACAATACGTCGGCAGCCTCATTTTCCACCCGAGGTATATGATGAAATTCGCATCCCTCGAAGTATCCTGATATCTTCTACACATGAAATCTGTACAGTGCCATATTTGCATCCAAAGCATCCCATTGTCCGGAGACTTGCTGGACTACGAGATCCGAGTCACCGAAGCATTGGATCCGACGTATTCCAATTTCTTTTGCCACTTTGAGCCCATGCACAAGTGCCTCATATTCTACAACATTGTTTGATGCTGTAAAGTGGATCTGCAACACGTATTTCAGCTGGTCCTTCTAGGGCGAGGTAAGCACTACTCCGGCGCCTAACCCGGTTTTTGTTTTTGACCCGTCAAAGTGCATTCTCTAGTAGTTCGGATCTGGCAATGGTGGCTCATATTGCACCTCGGCCCAATCCACAACTAGTCAGCCACGGCCTGAGACTGGATTGCTTCTCTCCTGTCATATTGTGGCGCATAAGGGGCTAGCTCAATTGCCCATTTTGCAATCCTGCCACTTGCATCCTTGTTGCTCATTATCTCGGATATGGGGGCTTCACATATTACTTTGATGGGGTGCTCTTCAAAATAGTTCTTTAGCTTTTTAGCTGCCATATACACACCATATGCCATCTTCTGATAGTGGGGATAGTTTTTTTTCGTGGCTGATAATACCTCGCTCAGATAATATACTGGCCTTTGCACTGACTTACCCTCTTCGTCGCGTTCTACCACAATTACTTCGCTTACAACTCGGTTGGTTGCAGCTATATAGAGCAACATTGGCTCCTTTGACAGTGGAGAGGCTAACACTGGTGCAGTGGCTAACATTTTCCTTAATTGGATAAAGGCTTCATTGGCCTGCGGCGTCCAAATGAACTTGTCCGACTTTTTCATCAGTTGATAGAGAGGTAATGCCTTTTCTCCCAACCGACATACAAACCGACTTAAGGATGCTAGGAAACCAGTGAACTTCTGGACATCATTAAGGCACTTCGGCAGTTCCATTCGCTCTATGGCTCGGATTTTAGTTGGGTTAACTTTGATACCTCGGCTGGAGACAAGAAATCTGAGTAACTTTCCGACCGGGACACCAAAGGTACATTTCTCCGGGTTAAGCTTCACTCGGAACCTTCTAAGGTTTGCGAATGTTTGCCTGATATCTTCAAGGAGCGTTTTGCTTTCCTTGGTCTTTATAACAACATCATCCACATATACCTGCACATTTTGACCAATCTGGTCGTGTAGACATTTCTGCATACATCTTTGGTACGTTACCCCTGCATTACGTAAACCAAAAGGCATGGTGCGATAGCAATAAGCCCCATACGGGGTGATAAACACAGTCTTTATTTGATCACTTGGGTTCAGAGGTATCTGGTGGAAACCAGAATATGCATCAATTAATGACAACAGTTCACACCCAGTAGTAGAATCTATGACTTGGTCTATCCTTGGCAGTGGGAATGGATCTTTCGGACACGCCTTATTCAGGTTCGTGTAATCGATACACATGCGCCAAACCACTGCCACGTTCGGATCGTCCTTCTTCTTCTCCACCAGCACTGGATTTGACAGCCAATCCGGGTAAAGTACTTCCATGATAAATCCAGCTGCTAGCAGCCGAGCTATCTCATCTCCTATGACCTTTCTCCTGTCTTCGGCGACGCGGCGGAGAGGTTGCTTCACCGGCTTTGCTCCGGGTCTCACATTCAAAGAGTGCTCAGCCAACTCCCTCGGAACACCTTGCAAGTCATGTGTGGACCACACAAAAATATCCCGATTCTCACGGAGGAAGTTGACGAGCTCGCTTTCCTATTTGTCATTTAACCCGGCACCAATTGTTGCGGTGCGCTCTGGGAACATGAAAAGGATCGTATGGGCACCTAGAGGGGGGGTGAATAGGTGCTACACCAATTTTTAATTCTTTTTCAATTTTAGGCTTAGCACAAAGGTAAATTCTCTAGATAAACTAATGTGTGGAATTTCCCTATATGTAAACCTATCTACTAGCGAGTAAGGAGCGAGTGGAAGAGGAACGAGTGAACCAAAGTGAAGCACGCGGAGACACAGGATTTGTTTGACCGCAGTTCCTTCCTTGTTAAGGGAAGTACGTCTGCGTTGGAGGGGTGGGCGGTACTAAGACCACCGCGCCACAAAAGGCCTCACCCTGTTCTCCGATGGATCTCGCCACAACAGGCCTGATCCACCTTCCACTATAGGTACCCTTCGAGGCGGGCACCGGCGCCTTTACACAACTAGCGGGGCAACAGCTCCACAACAACTTGGAGGCTCCCGAAATGACAACAAGCTGCCACAAGAACAAAGTTGTCAAATACAATAACACGATCTAGGTATTAACGAGAATACTAGATCAGGGATTTCTCCAAGTGAATGGAGAGGAGTTGAAGCGCTTGATTCCTGATGTTGATGATGAACTTCTCCTCCTTCAATTCCACCAAAGATCAAGACCTTAGGGTGGTTGAAGTGGGAGATCGAGATTTAGAGCTCTTGCACAGGGTCTGGTCGAATTCAAATGAATCAAGAGTTCTGGATGTTGGGGAAGAAGGGGTACTTATACCCCCTTCCAAAAACCAGCCGTTGCACACTTTGGGGGCCGGATTATCCGGCCCAAGTGAGGGCCGGATTATCCGGTCTGAGGAAACACCGCCCCAGACTCGGAATATCCGGCAGAAAATCCGCCCCCACACAGTGAGACGCATCGAGCTTGTCCTTGATCAACTTCTGGTGGCCGGATTATCCGGCCTTATGCGAAGTCCGGATTATCCGGCCTGGGGAAGAAGAACCGCCCTAGTTCGGATTTTCCGGGAGAAAATCCGACTGGACACAGAGAGACGCGCCGTGGCTCCTTTTGACGAAAAATGGGGGCTGGATTATCCGGCCCTTGCGAAACCCAGATTATCCGGCATGGGGAGGAAAAACCGCCCCAGTTCGGATTTTTCGGAAGAAAATCCAACTAGACACAGAGCGACGCGCCTTGGCTTCCTTGAGAGATGAGGTAGGCCGGATTATCCGACCCTTGGAGGGGCGGATTATCCGGCCCCCCTCAAAACTTCCTGCACACTTAGCACACATGAAGAGTCTCCATAGTATTGTTATCTAACACGCAAAACAAAGGAAAACATGAAATGTTCTTTCAGAACATATCATCAATAGGCACTTTCTTGGTATCCTTTGTCGCTTGAAATGAGACACTACCATGCGGGTTACTCAGCACCGGCATATACTGCTGCGCGGATTGAGCCAATGCCGCCACCTCCTGGATCTTTCTCTTCTCTTGCGTAATCACGAGTGACTCGGCCAGGTTAGACCCGGCTGACGCGCACTCAGTGGAACATCGGAAATCACCAGCTATGGTAATTACCCCATTTGGACCAGGCAGCTTCATCTTTAGGTAACTGATGTGGCAACTCGCCATGAACTTGTTCAGGGCTGGCCTGCCGAGCAACACGTGATATGCGCTCTCCAAATGGACAACTTTGAACTCGAAATTCTCAGTCCGGCAGTTATCTCTTGTGCCGAACAACACATCAACCCGGACCTTGCCAATGGGTTCGTAGGAAATACCTGGCACAATGCCATGGAAAGTTGTCCTTATAGCTTGGAGCATGTTCTCCGAGATACCCAACTTGCGCATCGTGTCCAAGTACATGATATTTATGCTGCTGCCATTGTCAATCAGCACCTTTGAGAACCTCACATTGATGTTTGGCCCAATGAATGTTGGATCCAACACTAGCACGTACGAACCAGGACCTGGCATAAGCTTGGGATGATCTTTGATGCTCCAGGTAAGTTCCTGGTCCGACCAAGGCATATACCTCGTCACCGCTGGCATTACTGCATTAACTTCCATGTGTCGGCGCTGCAAGATCTTTCTGTCTGTCTCTTCTGTGGTGAACACACAGTAACTCTGATGATGCTCTTTGTACTCATTTCTCCCCTCATTTCCGGGGTACCTTTGATCTGGTTGATGCTGGTCTTCCACTTGATGCACTGCATCCCTTCTCTCATGGTTTTCATACCTCGGCGGAGGGGGAGGCAACATTAACTGTTGTGTGTTCGCTCTGGAGAGCAATTGCTGCCGGGGTAACTCCTGCTGAGGTTGATCATTTCGAGGTGCCTGAGCATTCCCCGAACCACTTTGTTCTATCTTTCGCATCCATTCACACTGCCTGGTTGTGTGACCCGCTGGGTTGCTCGGATTTGGCGTGTGAAATTTACAGGGCTGATCCAGCATTGCCTCATAAGTATACCTCGGACGGTCCTTCTTTTCTTGCCACTGTTTCTTTTGCTCTGGCGTCCAAGTTTTCTTGCCATCGTTTCTTGGGGTCCATTGCTGCCCTCCAGTTTTCTAACGTTGGTTGCTTCTTGCACCAGGTTGATCTTGATTCACCGCTGCAACTTGTTGTGAACTATACCGGTAATCCGGTCTATCATCTCTTCTTTTACCCCGGTAATCATTCCTCCGGGATAATCCGGCCCCGTCTCGCTGATAGCACTCCTCGCTTGACTCGTTTGACATGAGCCTGAGCTGAGTCGGATCACCCAATGCGTACGAATCAGCAATCCGGATAGTTTCTGCCAATGTAGTTGGCATATACCTTTGCAACCTTTGCCATAGCATGCTGTCATACCTGCAACCTTGCGCAAACCAAGCTATGGCCTGTGACTCAATCACACCCTCACATGAGTTTCGCACTGTGCACCAGCGGGTTAAGAATTCCCGGTCTGTCTCATTCGGTCTCTGCTTGCACATTGCCAGGGTCTGTGGTCTGTTGGGCCTCTGATACGTGCTTGAGAAATTACTAACGAACATTTCCTCAAAATCGATCCAGCAGTTAATACTTCCGGGTGGCAAATTGTTTAGCCCTACCCTCGTTGGCCCCTCCAGCATCTGAGGTACATACCTCATAGCCCATCTCAAGTTGCCCGTAGCAATTTTCACTGCTGTTGCATAGTTAATCAACCAACCCTCCAGCTTTGTGTTGCCGTCATATGTCTTAGTGCCTCTAGGTAACTGGAAGTTAGGTACTGGAGGCTCCTTCATGATCTGGGGCCCAAAACACACTGGACCCGGAGGACCTTGACATTCAATTTGCTCCGACCTATAAAGCCGATCCAGTTTTAACCTAGCGTCATCAGGCATCAAGTTCCTGCTTCCCAATCTTGACCCTATCACGTGATAGTCCGGCCTGGCATACCCAATGTTCACCATTTCCGAATCACCATCATTGTACCTATCTTGCTCTTGTGGAGCTTCTCTCTGTTGCTTACCTTGGCCGGCAGTGCGCTCTTGCCGTGGTATATTCCGCCGCTGCGGTTGCCCTGCACCTGCCGAATTGCGCTGTCCGACATTACCATTCACAGCGTTCCGCTGACCGGCATTGCCTTGGTCGCGGTTACCTCGGCCAGCTTCACCTCGGCTCACACTTCATCGATCATCATTTCTCTGCACTTCTTTTCCTTTCCCTGCCCTTGCCGGGTCATATGGGACTATTTGTTTATTCCTCCTGGCCGAGGTTACTACCTCTTCTCTCTTAGGACCACCATGAGGAGACGATGCAGCTCCAGATGATTTCTCCGGGTTACCTACCACCGAATAAACGATCTTGGAGGCCCCAGCTCTTTCCGGGTTAGCCCTGAGCAGCTCCTCATTTTGCCTGTTTGCGATCCGAACTAACTCATTAACCCTTTCCTGCTGTCTCTGCCGGGCTTCACCCGTCAAACCCTCTAACTCGAATGTAGCTGCATCTGCTTCTCTAAGGTTCTTTGTCGGGGTACTATACTTTGATAGCCCCACGGACAGACAGTTATCTGATTCCTCAATCCTAGTATCACCCTCTTTGTTCATTTCACTCATGAGGTTTCTCCCTTCACTTTTACAGCATCAACCTTATTTGCCTTTGCGTACTCATGCAGTATCATGTTCAACGACTGCTGAGCCGCGACTATCTTTTTCGCACCCTCTAGTATTTTTTGCCTAGTCTCCTCTAGATCGGCCTGTGCCTGAGCCGGATCTACTACTGCTGCTACAGGGCTTGCCAAGCTATCTATTGCCTGCTGCAGCACATTCTCTGGCCTCTCTAGAGGAGGACCTCTACTTTTCCTCGGTGCCTTGGGCGTTACCTCCGGATCTGGTGCTGGATCCATGCTCGCACCAGCGCCTGGCGCAGTCATCATCACCTCGGCGTGGTCAGGGGAGCGAGTGATACGCGCCCCACGAGCCGTGCTAAGGGGTGGCTCGCCTCCCTCGACGACGTGCCGCGGGTGAACGCACGACACACCGACAGTGACGTAGATCTTGTGTGCGCCAAGCTTGACGAAGAGACCGTTGCGCGGAAGAGGGCGCTTGCCTAAGAAGCCAACGTTGTCCTTGACGAAGTGTAGCGCTCCAAAGCGTTGAACGAGCCCTGAGACGATGCGTTCGCCGGTGCCGATGAGGTTTCCCGTCCGGATCTTCACCCCTGCTAGCGCTGCTAGCCCCACGGTGGGCGCCAACTGTCGTGGTGGTGTCACGGCAGATGCCATGGATAGGCTAAAGGTGGGGACAAGATGCACTAGAGGAATCCAGGGAGGGATAGTGTAGTGATTCTACACGCAGAAGCTTTGTATTATTCAAGCTAGATGAGTTACAAGTGCTTCTTGACCCGTATTGGGGAGATGAGAAAGAAGAAACTCTCTTACTCTCACCACTCGCTAGCTCTTAGGAAACTAGAATTGAACAAGTAAATACCAACCCTTTCTACAGAGGCCCTAGCCCTCCTTATATAGGGGTAGCTAGGTCTCCAATTAGGGCAGGAATATGCCTCTTCCCAAAATAGCAAACCGACCGGGTCACTTTTCCCCAACGTAAGCCATGCAGAGGCATCGTCACCCTGTCGGACACGCCTCGGTGGTCCTGGCCTCTGTCCGCTTCGCTCACGCTCTGCATACGGTGGCCACCTTTTGACCAGCGAGATACCTTCCTTCTCTTGCAAGCCTGATATAACCCGGATCACGCCTGGTTAATCCGGCCACACCTGTACCTGCATACAAGTTAGATACATCCTACCGACATACGACATAAGTCGGCCAGGACTCAGTTAGGCGGACATCCTCCGGTCCGGGTCACTCCGTGATTCGGCCTGCCTTGAGGTGACTCGGCCAGCACTTGCTTTGACCTTGCCGTACCTCGGCTAACTTGGCCAATATACCCCGGCATGACCCTACCCGGGGGTATCCGCCCAACACCGCTGATTTTTTTTGAACAGTCATTAGTTCTGATAGTAATTTGAGAAGTGTGGTAACGCTTCCAGTTAGCTAGAAATCTGGGGTGTTACAGTTAATATCAGAGCTTAGGCTGTAGGTCTTTGACCTCTGGCGTAGTTGGTTAATGAATTTGGATTAAAAATAAAACTTTATTTAGGATTGATAAAAAAAACTAAAAATTTGTAACCTAACATTACTAAAACTAGACTTATAACCAATTAAAACTTGACACACGATGCACATTAGTATGGGTTTGGTTATGCATTGCATATACGCTTTCTGCATTTTTACTGCTAACTCTGTCTTGTAGATGTTCTTGTACCTATTGGCAATAATTTGTCACGAGGGGGCTTTCGCGTCTAGCCTCATATGTGCGTATGTTTTATATTCTTTATTTGTAGTGTTGATCTTTTTCTATTACTATTTGACATTATCTTATTATTAATGTTGTGATTTGGTCTGGTTCAAGATTTATTAACGTTGTAGTAATCAGAGAAAAAAACCATACTTGTAAATGGCTAAATTGAAGTTTGATTTATTGGTTTTGTAATGTTTATGTTTGTCTTATTGGTTTGGATTTGGTGATTAGCATAAAATAATATATGATGAGGAATAGTGACTATTCTAGATGTTTTAGAGCCAACGTTGAGTTAGCCCGATGATGGTGCAGACTTGCACGAGAGATAAGTGAACTATTGGATTGTTAAAAGTAGAAAATTATCCTATGAAAGGATTTGATTACTTATATAGTTCTATACAAGGTTTTGGTTTTGTCAATTCAATTTGCCAGAAAAGGATAATTATTGATTGTGGATTGTTCAAGAAGATAATCTATTTGTACGGTGTTATAGCTTAGGTACATATTAGCTTACTTGGAGGATATTTAAGTAATATATGAGATAATACATGTGAAGTGTCGGAGGAATTAGATATGATAAAATCGGATGTCTTGTATTCAGAAATATGTTGACTGTCGGAGGATCATTATATTTATTGAGTTATAGGTTTCTTGTGGTGATAATCCCATGGTAAGGATCAGTGAATTAATTCGGTCACTTCATTATTTGGTGACACCAAATTTTTGTTTTTGTGTGGACACATATGTTATAAGTTTTGGATAAATCCGATAGGCTAAGCCAATCGAGGATAAAGTGTTGGAGACCTAAGTTAGATCTTGATTTATAAGGATTGGTTATGGTGGTTCTAGTAGGATGATTATATCGACACATGAAGCCGAGTGGGCATGTTTACCTTTGATTTTTTTAACATTGAGGTGATGATCTAATAGTGTATAAAAATTGAGTATTACATGTGGGATATACGAAGTGTAGCTTCCTTGTCAATTTGGGAGATATGTCTGGTTATAAGGAAAGTCAAGAATTGTTTATTAGTAGTTGCTGATATCTGGATGGAATGATAACAAGGTTGGATTTTCAGGTAACCTTGATTACACGACTTTGTCTTTTTTCTTGACCTTGTGGCTGATTTCCCCCTAAGATTCTAGAAGCTTTTAATATACAAAAAAACAAGGCTTTACATGGATTTTATTCTCGGTTCTTGACTATTGGCATATTGTCGGGTATTATAATTTTGATGATCATATTGGAATGTGTTTTTTTAATATCTCCAGACCATTGGTTCAGTTCTTTATTTGATTTTTTTAAACCAATTATTAATATTTGATAATTGTCTGGTTATCTCACTCGACGTAGTTCGTATTTTATTTCTTGGAATGGGACTAGTTATTCGCTTCATGATTGTGACAACTAGGTTTTTGAAAGCATTTTCCTTATTTTCTCTGCCTAGAGAGGAGTATAAAATTTGAAGTGTGCTTTCATGTTCCTAGAATGGGCCCTTGGCTAGTGAGAATGGGAGATTGAGTTGCTTTGGCTCTTGTGGTGATGTTTGAGTACCATTCATGTTGTTGGTAATGAACCTTCTTTGGAGTGTAAGTAGTCCAATGGTTCTCGTAAGCTCGTAAAAGGATTTTGAGAACAATTGTTTTCCGGCAATAAAATTTTGACCCTAGATTGTTCTACGTCCTGGTCTTCCACGGTCAACCAGTTCAGAGAGGATGGGAGAATTATCCGAAAGCCTTACAACCATACAGCCAAATCAACTACTAAGGGTGTTGTGAGATTCAATACAGGGCAGAAGCTTAATCCACGATTTATTGGACCTTTCAAGATAGCAGCACAAGTTGAGAAGTTAGCATATTGCCTGGAGTTACCCGAGTCAGTGAAAGGTATACGGTATGTATTGTATGCCTTATGCCTTGACGCCGAGTTAGTAGTTTCGAGAAGCTGAGTGGCGGTTGTCCTTGAAGTCGATCCTGATCTAGCAAGATTTGACTTTTGAGGCTCGCACAATAAGGAGTTTGGAGAAGGCCGATACAGTAGTGAGGCGTCGGACTCTGAAGCCTGTCAAAGTCCTTTGGACAAATCAGACGGAGATGCGAGAAATTTATCCTGAGCTATTTACGCCTTCTGAGTAAATATGTTTGGGTTAAACTTCAGTTATTTTGGGTTGAGTAGTGAGTGAGAATTCGAGGGCGAATTCTGTTAAACGGGAGGAGAATATAATATCCCGAAATTTTAAAATATTAATTTTGACACATTATTTTAGTTGACCAAAATTTGACTTTTTGAACCATAAGTCGAATGGAAAATCAAATACCATGGTTGGGTTGGTCTCGTCGAGCTGATCGATAAGGAGTATAAGTTTCCGCAAATTGGAGTTCAAATAATATTTCGAGATTCGTCAAACTTTGGCTGATGGGTAATTTCGGGATTTAAAGAATAAACCTGGAAACCGCTTCTGGTTAGGAAAAAAAAATAAAGAACATAAAAGGGGTACCGACCTGCTAGGCCCAGCCTTCACCCTGAACCAAACGCTCCCCAACACCCAGACGGCGCCGCCGTCCCCGTCCCATAGGATTCGGCCATAGTCTGCCGCTAATAGCTGCTCCAGTGCGGGCGTCCTGGTCGCCGCGGCATACATTCGTTTGGCCATCGATCCGTCCCTGCTTTTAGGTACGTAGATCCTCCTTCCGGCAGCAAGGAGTTGTTGCTGGTTTGATTTCTGGTCTAGTCCGCACCAATTCAGAGTCTGGTTCACGCCAATTCAGTCGCCTGGTATCATGGTGGCTTGCTGTTGGCCACGCTGTTGGAAGTTACATGGGTGTAATTTATATTAAAAATCATGGATCGTATTTTTTGCTAGTACCGTGCTTGAATCAACTACTGCCTATTTAATCGAAGGATTCAGACTAGCTAGTCTACTGCTGCCCCTTTTCTATTTGATACCTGAAGGCTGTTTTGCTAGTCGAGGGATGCTAGGAAATTAATTGACCACTTTTAGAGTGAGCTGTAGATATCTATCGTAGAGTCCAGCTCCAGGGCAGAATTAGCACCAAGACTACACACAGTATTTTAGGTTGTTTTCTTCGAGGATAATTTCTAAACTATTTAACCCACAGGTTTTAGATGTTCGGGTGCGGAGAGGTGATCTTCAGTTGAATGTCAGTCCTAAGGCAAGTGCATGACGAGTCCTTGTGATATGTTTACCAAAAATTGTTGGTTGTGTCTTTTTGGTTTTTCTTTGGTGTTGATGCTGTGAGGAGTTTTCGAGGATTTTATTTTAAGCCAGGACGGTGATAAAGTTACAGATAACTATTCCGGAGCGGTCGGTGATTTAAGTTATTATGTAACTATTCCGGTGAGCTTGAGCTCGGTCAGTGATAAATTCACGTGTTTAACTATTCCGCAAAGACGGTGAGGAAGTTAACAGTGAATAATCCGGAATGTTCCAACCGTAAAATATAAAGTGCATAAAAGTGTTTCTGGTTTAAATTCAGAGTGAATGAGGGAATTTGTACATTGTTGATTCGGTTCCAATTGTATTACTGAGTATACTCTTTTACTCACACTTGCTTCTTTTTGGTTTTTGTTTGGTTTCCTATCGACATGCATGGGAGGGAGTAGTATTCTACCACTTCGGCACACAATTTTGCACTATATGTCATAGACGATTTACATCACATAATTCTTAGTTTTTTTTCTTAGTACTATATCGTAGACCGTAGAATTCTTTGCACATTTTATTGTGAGCTTTTGGTTGCTATAGTTGTAATGCTCATGTCGTGGTCGGATATGCACTATATGAATGCCGTGTTGCTATTAAATTATCTATATAGGATATATATACATCAAATTGTGTTTTGCCTGTCATGGATGTCCTTTGAAACAAAGGGGATGCCGCTGATTTTTTTTGAACGGTCATTAGTTCTGATAGTAATTTGAGAAGTGTGGTAATGCTTCCAGTTAGCTAGAAATCTGGGGTGTTACACTATTAAAACCCTAACCACACTTAAGAAAGTAGTTAACAACCAGCTCAAGAAGTGATCCATGCGTACTTTGAAAAAGAGTAGAATGGTTATGAAGAAATTGTAATGGAATTGGAATAAATTAAATTCCAAACTTTAAAAGAACCTTAAAATTTAAATCAATATATTATAAACCCCAGGGTTTAATACCTTGTAATATATTTACATAATTCCTTTATGAGGTTAAGTATGAATAAGATTCTATATACATCATTAACCATTTCAAACCATTACCATTAAAATTAACAAGTGAAAACAAATCATTTTTATAAGGCTTTTCACTACGAGAAAAGTTTCCTTCCGCAACAACTTGGCCCGACGGTCGTCGTAGAAGGCGCGTCTTCCACAACGAAATTCTCGGCTCGGCCGTGGCCGATGGAAAACTCTTTTTTCGGTTTCGCGGCCCTCTACTATGATGGATCTGCTAAAAACATAGAGGAAGCTCGGCCAGCGCGTGGCAGAATCAAGATTTATTTCCTCGCGTGATGTTGACTCGCTGAAGTATTTTGAGGCGTGTGGGTCCCGAACGTCAGTGTCTCTAGCGGACCATACTTTTCGGTTGCGTCTCCCTGATTTGAACTCGATAACGTTGCTCGATACGTCTGCTGTTTAGTCAGGCTACTAGGTCCCACATGTCAGCCTCTCATTAGAAGAATCTTGTGTATGATGAAATTTTTTTCTTTCACTCGCGGTACCCTGTTTCGAAGTTGATAGCGCTGCTCGATGCATGTACCGTTTAATCAACCTCTTGGGACCTACATGTCATTCTGTCATTAGAAGAAACGTGTGTATGATGGATATTTTTGCTTTCGCTGGCGCTACCCTGTTCCGAAGTTGATAGCGCTGCTCGACGCATCTACCGTTTAACCAATCTCCTGAGCCCCACATGTCATCCTCTCATTAGAAGAAACGCGTGTATGATGAATTTTTTCCTTCGCTCACGCTACCCTGTTCCGAACTTGATAGCGATGTTCGATGCATCTACCATTTAATCATGATGTTGGGCCCTACATGTCATCCTCTCATTAGAAGAAACGTGTGTATGATGAATTTTTTACCCTCTGCCATGCCTTCGTGTTCCGAACATGATAGCGTTGCTCGCTGCATCAACCGTTTATTCAGCCTGGTGGGTCCCTTATGGCAGCCTCAGATTAGAATAATCCTGGGTATGATGGATTTTTTCTTCTCTAGCGCTACCCTGTTCCGAACTAGATAGCGTTGCTCGACGAATCTGCCGTTTGCTCACGCTGCTGGGTTCCCCATTTCAGCCTCTCATTACAAGAAACGTGTACATGCTGAACTCTTTTCTCGCTCGTGCCTCCCTGTTTCGAACTTGCTACGTTGCTCGATGCAGCATCTGTATAAGGTCGCGCTGTTGGGTCCCACATATCAGCCTCTCTATAAATGAAATGTGCGTATGATAGACTTTTTTGGCCATGTCCGTTGTTTTGACCTTGACAACTTGCTGGGTCCCAGATGTCAACCACCTTTGTGCAGGAAACGTGTCTATGTTGGGTCCCAGCTGACAACCTCTATTTGAAAGAAATGTGTGTATGTTGGACTGTTTTTTGGGTCCCATTTTTCAGCCTCAGAGTAAAAAAATGCTCATAAAAGACGAATTAAAAGATTTTGGGCTAACTCGGGGCGGATGCCCTATTCGTCATGGCTTATATTCTATGGGATCAGTCCTAAATTGAATGGGCTATAATCGGTGGCCACAAGACCATGAAAAGGCCGAATTAGAATGTATTGGGCTATGCTTGGGGCTGAAAGACTAATTTCATGGGCTATGCTTGGGGCTGAAAGACTAATTTCATGGGCTATGCTTGGGCCTGCTGGGTCTGACATGCCAGCTTCTCTGTAAGTGTAACGTGTGTATGATGGACTTTGTTTTGGCCACGTCTGCTATTTTCACCGTGGCAGCCGTGTATGGTCTTACTGCTGGGCCTTTATGTCAGCCTCTCTGGCATGTTCTGGCTTGTGGGTCCCTGATGGAGCCTTGTATGTTCTGTCTAGTGGGTCCCCGATGCGAGCCTGTCTATACAAGTATTTAAACTTTTTTTTCGAACCCACCCTCAAAAAAACTGCAGGGACATTGCATGCTGGTGGGTCTGTGATGTCAGACTCTCCGTAATACGATATTGCTAGAAGAAAAAAATATAAACCCAAGATACGATTCGAACAAAAGACCTTCTAATCAAATAAACGTAAACTGAGTGCATTGCCACTACAAAAAAGATATTTATAGAATAAATATCATTAAACTTTTATTAGTACTACAATTTATGTATTAGTCTTCTTAAAAATATTTTATGTGTCTATGTTTATCTTTTTTAAAATATAAAATAGCAGTGCTCCTGGCATCTCAATTTATAAAATGCCACATAATAGAGTATTTTCTTAAAAACATGGGCAGGCAGAGTTTTTTTTTAATTTGAGATGTGAGAGACAATGTCCAAAAGGCCGAATTAAAAAGAGTTTGGCTATTCTACATAGGTTGCTCTACGTGGATTATACTCTGTAGGCTATGCTCCGTGGGCTTGATTCTCAAACTTTAGTGGGCTATACTTAGCAGTCCCCTGACCCCTAAAAGGCCGGATTAAGATGTTATTGGCTATGCTCCATGGGCTCCTTTTTCAAATTTCACTGGGCTATGGTCAGCAGTCCCCTTGCCTCGTAAAGACCGAATAAAAATGTTCTGGATTAAAGAGGGGCCGAATGAGCTACTCGATTTCTTCTCCTGGTTAATAAAAATGCATTGTGATGTGCTCGGCTGGATTCGAAACAAAGACCTCAGAGAGGGAGGGGGAAAAGCGATAATTCATTTTGGCAGTTATTCATGTCAAAATTCAGCAATACAGAATAAGGTAGAAAAAAACTTGTCGCATGATCAGTTTGCCCTGTTCTCCAAAGAGACCATCGGAGCAAGCAAAACTGATGATCAAGTCTACTTCTATGTGAATACCTCCTCCTTACGTCAATGCCTGTGTGAACACCCATATGTAACCCAAACTGCCCAAGAATAATGTACTAGATAATTGTGACAATGCTAAGTTTCAAAAGAAAAGCAAGACAACCGGATGCACTTCATCTAAACAAGTACCAGTACATCACAGTTTGTTCTACAAAATATTGTACTAATAGTAACGACAGAGCATTTGAAAGATTTAGTAGCATTTGAAAGATCCAACATTACAGAATAAGACCGTGAAAATACCAGATAGATTCCCGGTTGATATTCAGCAGCACTTGACAGAGTCAGCACAACATTCCAAGTGACCAGTTGGTAGTACACAAACAGTGACCAAAAGAATTAATAAATTCAGCAATGCAGACATTTAAATTCAATAGATGTAGCCTGATTCAAAAGGAAAGCGAGACCATATTCTGCACTCGGTCGGTCGATCTGAACAAGTACCGAACAAAACTTTTGACAGGTTCAGTAGCATTTGAAAGATTCAACAGTACATAATAAGAAAGAAAAATATCGACATATTCCCAGTTCACATTCAGTGGCACTTGGACATATTTGGTAGTATTTCAAAGTGATAGATTCAGTTTGCCCTTTTCTCCGAACACTCGTCATTGGAAGAAACAAAACTGATGATCAAGTCTGCTTTTCTATGCATGCCTCCTTCTCACATCAATGCCTGTCTGTGACCCCCATAGGCAACTCAAAATTCCCAAAGCCTTGTCTAGATTATGAGTTTATGACAAGGCCAAGTTACAAAAGAAAAGCAAGACCATCTACTACACTTGATCTAAACTTAGCTATCCTATTACATAGTATTACGATTACTTATGGTACTTTGGTTCCAATCACGGGCATTGGCGAAGTTCGGGATGAACCATAATGTAGTCTCCGGAGATTTCCATGCAACGTTGGTTGAGAAACCAACAACTGCTTCTTTGGTATTTAGACTCAAGCAACATATTTCAGGAAACGACGTATATCCAAGTCTTATTGCATGATGGGAGGTGTAGACACAGTTTCTTGTCGTTACCGCAATATTAATCGGATAGTTTAATCCAAGGAAAAGTAAATATGCTCCTAGGTCAGCAATCTCTATCCATGGCTTAGGTGGACACAAGTAAGCAGTGTCCTTTGAGTACACCTTGTAGCCAAACCCAGTAGCATAGGTGCCACATGTGCGACCACAATGATCAACACTATGATCAACAACACGATTGCCCATAATAAGTACATCCATAAAACTCCTCATCAGTAACGCTCACGGTATGGATAAGAAGCAAGATTCATCTGCAGATATTGCTATGAACCATAAACTAGGTTCGTGCTCGTCATCATCTATGGCATCAAGATTGCCCTCCTCGAGATGCGTGACAGGTGGTGATGGGAGCAGAATAGGACCTTCAAAAAGAAATGACTGCCAAATCATCCAACACTAGTTTACATCCATGAAAATGGAAGCTAGTGTTTAGAACAGGAATGGATCAAACTTACCCAAATACAGATGATTCTAGACTGGTTTGTAATAGCACTGGAACTGGTTCTCAAGAACTTTCCATGCATACTCATCACCATCAAGGGTAGCAATTGAGTAGTCAAAGATAGCGACAAGAGAGAAATCTAATAATCCGCTGCAGCTGTGGGAGCTCGGCAAATAGCAATCTTCCGGAGGAGAATAGGGAGATCATTATGCATGAACGTAAACGGATCGTTAGTGGGTACAAACTCATTGACTTGTGGGAGAGGAACGCATTGATGAGTGTACACATTGAGAAGCTCCCACTTGCACTCAGACCCAACAGTGGTGATCCAATCTCCATTGGCACCTACCCACTGCTTACCCATACAATTCGGGAACACAACGTTGGAGGAGAACCTATCCAGTGGTGTTATCTTGCATGTTGTGCCCTTGCCCTCGAATTACTCGTTGCATTCCCATGGTTTCTTAGTCGAGTGAGAATGAAGAACACATGGGAGGCCAAACAACTGACAAGCATGTAAAGTTGCACTATTTTGCCTAGTCAAGAATATGTTTGGACAAACCGGCGAGACTCACGGCGGTGATGACGTCTCATCTGGTTATGAGTTCTTCAAGTGGGCCTTCGGTAAAAACATCCTGGAACAGCTCAGAATCATCACTATCCTTGCTCGGTCCTGCCATCGCAAGGGAGGTGATGGAAGTTGGGACAGTGGCTTGATTTGGTTTTCTAGAAAAAGAGGGAAGATCGATGGCGGCAGGCGGGATAGAGAGAAGAACAAACACTCTCATACTGTGCGGTGAACATGATCGGAAAGCGCATTGTGGAGGAGAAGAATGGCGGCACTTGGCGTAGAGGTAGGGTAATGGGGAAGTGGGGATAGAACGTATAAGCGAGGTTGAATAAAATGAAAACGGACGCATGTTCCTCTGCTCCAGTTCCCTTCAGAATAGTACTACTCTCCTCTAGTACGCTCCACAATAAATCTTTCTTGTATATCAAATAGGAAGTATTATGAAGAGTAGGGCCTGATCATCTGCTCTCTCGAGGAGCCAAACCCAACTGTTTTCTTTGCTAAATTTTATGGTCCTTTATGCTAAATGCAAGGACCTCAGTGTAATTTTACCTTTTTAGGTCCTTGGTGTAAAATGTACCCCCACCATCCGTGTAAAATTCTAACCAAAAAGTGTAAGTGGTGAAATTTGAACAAATTTAAGCTTAGTTGTCAACGAGTATGAAAATTCTTGGATTTCAAGCCAAACGACCAAGGTCAAGGCCATATCAACATCATACTTTATGGTGATGATGCCATGTCCAAGAATTAGCATGCTGATAGATTTGGACATATTTTGAAAACAATCGAAGATGAAGTAGTATGAAGAGTATGGCTCGATCTGTTGCTCTCTCTCGAAGGAGCCGTACACAACAGTTTTCCTTGCTTATTTTTAGGGGGGTGCTAAATGTATGGACATCGATGTAATTTTCCCTTTTTTGGGTACTTGATGTAAATGTATTTCCACACACCGTGTAAAATTCTAACCTAAAAGTGTATGTGGTGAAATTTAGACGATTTTAAGCTTACTTGTCAACGAGTATGAACATTCTTGGATTTCAGTGGAACGACCAAGGTCAAGGCCATATAAACATTATACTTTACGCTGATTATCCCATATCAGAGAATCTACATGGCAATAGATTTGGCCATATTTTGAAAATAATCAAAGAGGAAGTAGTACGAAGAGTTCGGCTCAGATCAACTAGTCTCTCGATAAGGAGCCGAAACCGAAAGTTTTCCTTTGTAGGGTGCTTTGTGCTAAATGTATGGACCTCCATGTAATTTCCCCTTTTAAAGGTCCTTGATGTAAAATGTACTCCCACCGATCGTGTAAAATTCTAACCTAAATGTAAGTGGTGAAATTTGAACAAATTTAAGCTTAGTTGTCAACAAACATGAACCATATTTTTGAATTTTCAAGACAAACGATCAAGGTCAAGGCCATATCTACATAATACTTTATGAATATGCTCATCCCATATGGAAGAATTTTCATGCCGACAAATCTGGCCATATTTTGAAAACAATCGAAGATGAATTAGTGTGAAGAGTGTGGCTCTATCATCTTCTCTCTAGAGAAGGAGTCGAACCCGACTATTTTCCTTGCTTAATTTAAGGGTCCTTTGTGCTAAATGTATGGACCTCGATGTAATTTTCACTTTTTTAGGTCCTTGATGTAAAATGTACTTCCACGCCCGTGTAAAATTCTAATCTAAAAGTGTAAGTGGTGAAATTTCAACAATTTTAAGCTTACTTGTCAACGAGTATGACCATTATTGGATTTCAAGCCGAACGACCAAGGTCAAGGCATATCAACATCATACTTTATGTTGATGATCCCGTATGAGAGAATTTGCATGGCGATAAATTTCCCTATTTTGAAAACAATCAAAGAGGAAGTAGTGTGTAGAGTTTGGCTTAGATCATCTGATCTCTCAAGAAGGAGCTGAACCAGAAATTTTTCCTTTTAGGGAGCTTTATGATAAATGTATGGACCTCAATGTAATTATTGCTTTTTTCGGATCCCTGATGTAAAATGTACTCCGACCAACCATGTAAAAGTCTAACCTAAAAGTAAGTGGTGAAATTTAAACGAATTTAAGATTTGTTGTCAACAAGTATGAACCATTCTAAGATTTCAAGATGAACGACCAAGGTCATGATCCCATATTCAAGAATTTGCATGGCGACAGATTTGGCCATATTTTGAAAATAATCAAAGAGGAAGTTGTATGAAGAGTATAGCTCGACCAGCTGCTCTCTCGAGAAGGAGCCGAACCCGACTGTTTTCTTTGCTCAATTTTAGGGTCCTTTGTGCTAAATGTATGGACCTCGATGTAATTTTCCCTTTTTTAGGTCCTTTATTTAGAATGTACTTTATGCTTATGATCCCATATCCAAGAATTTGCATGCCGACAAATTTGGCCATCTTTTGAAACAATCGAAGATATTAAAAACAAAAAATAATCAATTTCATTTTTCCAAGTGACAGGAATTTATTTGCTAAAAATAAAGTAAGAAGAATTTATTTCATTTTTTTGTTAAAATATAAAGAGCGAGAAGAGACTATATGAGCACAGAGGAGGCAGCGAGAGAGCTACGAAGAGGAGGATTTGAAGGCGGTGAGATGTCAGAGCAAAGTTGGGATGGGTTTCTGACACGAGGTACAGGGTACAGTGAGTAGAGTAAATTTTAGGACTATGATATATATGCACGCAAAACAAAATGTGTTTTCTCTCTCCTTGACTCCCTCATCGGGCTAATCATAGTGGGAGTAACTTGGGTAGTAGTAACATAGTCCTACATGTATTGCCAACAGTAAACATTTAGATGACATGGCATGTAATTAAATGATGAAAGTGAGCCTTGTGGTAACTAGCTATGTTAACATCACACATTTCAAGATAAAATGAGTCTACATTGCAATAAACGAGGCTTTGCATGATACCACACATATATTATTTTCCACTAGGGAGGTAGTAACTTAGACTAGTAACATATGCATGTTACTACTCTAAGTTACTCCCCACTATGACCAGCCTCACCACCCCACACCCTGGCCGGCTGATTTCTCCCTCGTCCACAAAGTGGTGCTACGCACACGCGTTGATTGACAACCTTCCTTGAGTCAGCGGCTCCGTGTCTGTGTCTGGCATCGTCAGCTGCGTTGGTGGGAACCATTTTGGTCCTTGGCGGCAAAAACTATAACTACTACAGTAGAATAGAGTAGCAATTCAAACTTTCCTAGTTTCGAAATTTTCACTTCCCTCACAAACATCCGGGGGAAGGATATTCAAAAGATCGCCATTCGTAGTACTACTAGTACAAGTACGAGTACTACTTAAGTGCTGGACAAAGGATTGGTTTATCTGGCTAGCAAAAAAACATCCCATCGCATTGGATGCTCACCATTATGATATGGCCAGCCTTCCTACTCCACACTACTCCACCTCCATACCCTAGGAAGAGGAAGCACCAAGCACACCTGCATCAAGCTGGTTCGAAAGTGAGGAGCACTCCTTTTTTTTCCGTGAAGCAAGTAGTACTCCCTCCCCTCCTTCCCAAATTAGGACTCATATTACTTCTGGTAGAGTCAAATTTTATAAACTTTGACTAAATGTACGACATCAACTCAATGTTATTAGAATCATCATGAACTATATTTCCATATTATATGCATTTGTCATTAGAAAAGTCAGTATGTTTTTACATATAGTTGGTAAAATTTATAAAGATTGACTTTTGACAAAACCTAATATGCGTCCAAAATTGGGAAAGAGGAAGTAGTATGAACAATATGGCTCGATCAGCTACTCTCTCGAGGAGCCGTACCCAACTGTTTTCAATTCCTTGTTTGGTTTTAGGGTCCTTTGTGCTAAATGTATGGACCTCGATGTAATTTTCCCTTTTTTGGTCCTTGATGTAAAATGTAGTCCCACCACCCGTGTAAAATTTTAACCAATAGGTGTAAGTGGTGAAATTTAAATGAATTTAAGCTTACTTCTCAACAAGTATGAACATTCTTGGATTTCAAGCCGAACGACCAAGGTCAAGGCCATATCAACATCATGCTTTATGTTAATGGCCCCATACGAGAGAATTTGCATGGCAATAGATTGGGACATATTTTGAAAATAATCGAAGAGGAAGTAGTATGAAGAGTTCGGCTCAGATCAGCTGATTTCTCGAGAATGAGCCGAACCAAAAAAATTCCTTTTATGGTCCTTTGGGATAAATGTATGGACCTCCATGTAAATTTCCCTTTTTAGGTCTTTGATGTAAAATATGCTCCCACCGACCGTGTAAAATGCTAACCTAAAAGTAAGTGGTGAAATTTAAATGAATTTAAGGTTAGCTATCAACGAGTAGGAACTTTCTTGGATTTCAAGCCGAACGACCACATGGTCAAGGCCATATCTCTACATCATACTTTATGCTGATGATCCCATATCCAAGAATTTGCATGGTGACAAATTTGGCCATATTTGTAAAACAATCTAAGTGGAAGTAGTATTAAACATATGGCTCGATCAGCTGCTCTCTCGAGAAGGAGCCGAACCCCACTATTTTCTTTGCTCAATTTTAGGGTCATTTGTGCTAAATGTATGGACCTCAATGTAATTTTCCCTTTTTAGGTCCTTGATGTAAAATGTACTCCCACCGCCCGTGTAAAATTCTAACCTAAAAGTAAGTGGTTAAATTTATATGATTATTTTAAGCTTACTTCTCAGCGAGTATGAACATTCTTGGATTTCAAGCCGAAAGACCATGGTCGTCAATCCCATATCAACATCATACTTTATGCTCATGGTCCCATGTTAGAGAATGTGCATGGCAACAGACTTGGCCATATTATTTTGAAAATAATCGAAGATGAAGTTTTATTAAGAGTTTGGCTCAGATCATCTGATCTCTCGAGATGGTGTCGAACCAGAATTTTTTCTTTTAGGGTCCTTTTATGCTAAATGTATGGACCTCAATGTAATTTTTAATTTTTTGAGGTTCCTGATGTAAAATATACTCCAATCGACCGTGTAAAGTTCTAACCTAAAAGTAAGTGGTGAAATTTAAACGAATTTAAGCTTAGTTGTCAACGAGTATGAACCATTCTTCAATTTCAAGACAAACCACCAAGGTCAAGGCCATATCTACATCATACTTTATGCTCATGATCCCATATCCAAGAATTTGCATGTCGACAAATCTGGCCATATTTTGAAAACAATCGAAGATGAAGTAGTATGAAGAGTATGGTGTCGTCGTATTGAGGACAAGTACGCCATGAGGGGGTCGTCGAGGCATGCAGAAGAGAGGGGTGTGAGACGTACGGTATTCCGGGACGGTGAGCACACAAGTTTACCCAGGTTCGAATCTGCCGGCTTTGGACGAATCCTACTCCTGCTAGCAATCCAGTAATACGGCAGAGCCAGAATATGGGTTACAAGGGTTTCGCCTGTGCAAGTTGAGGGTCTAAAGTATTGGGTGCCCTAAAGGCTCTCCCTAGGACGGCTTATATAGATATCCGGCCTAGGGTTTACAGGAGAGATCTATCCGGCTATGACTAAGAGTCGGTTACAGAGTACATCTTGAACTACAAGTAACATTATGGGCCTAAGTCGGTAAGTCTTCTGGGCCTTCCTGTAGCCAGATTGGACTCTGTCTTTCTCCCTGATTGGGCCGCCCGTGAAGCAAAGCTCTAACCCAAAGTGGGCCACCCTGGTCAGTGAGGAACTGTGAGGATACCCGGAAAGTATATCCCCAACAGCAGCCCCTAGAGGCCTCCAAGATCCAAAGTCGGATTTATCATCGTCTAGCTTGATCTTCGGCTTGCAGAATCTTGGACGTTTCCTGAAACTTCACAACAAAAAATACGATCAGGGTCTTAAAAATAAGTCAGACCTATCAATAGGTTACTCGGATTTTCCAACTTGATTTCAAACTAAGACGGAACTTGGTTCCTAACGCCACCTGACACAAGAATGGTTAAGTCACGTCATCTGGCAGGCGTTCCGTCAGCATGACCGTTG
This sequence comes from Avena sativa, assembly GCA_916181665.1. NCBI lineage: Eukaryota > Viridiplantae > Streptophyta > Magnoliopsida > Poales > Poaceae > Avena > Avena sativa. The sequence goes on along the minus strand of OV702288.1, from coordinate 453,715,343 downwards.
GTGGGTCTGCGGTTCGCGGAACCGAGGCGCTGTTTCAATGCGTGCATGGAGATCGAGGAGACGCAATCATCGCGTGGGTCCTTCCCAGTTTCTTCCACGACACGTGGCGGTTACACTGTAGCATTTGCACGAATCTTGGTGTAGTTAGGTGGATATAAGGGGTTAGGATTTTCTCCTTCTCCTTCCACCAGTCCTTTGCCTTTTCCTTTCCTCCCAATCCTCCTGCGCATACATAGCTTCCTCGTTCTTCCCCCACAGAACTCCCAGCGCCACCCCTCTTAGGTCAATCTCTCGCCGGAGAAATGGCTTCATCTTCTTCCTCTGGCTTGGTGGCAGCAGCGGCGACGGCGGAAGCAACAGAGGAGAAAGAGAGCTTCCGCGGGATCTGGATTCCCTCCGCTCTCAACGAGGAGGGCCTCAAGAACGTGGAGAAGGAGGGGCTTCTCGTCGCTGGCGACTGGCGGAGCGGCTTCGGGGAAACCGTCCCCAACCCGCGCGACGGCGAGCGGGTCCACTTCGGCACCCACCTCGATAGAGGTTTGTCCTTTCCTCCCTTAGAGTTCTTCTCCGAGGTGATAGATCATTACGGAGTTCAACTCCATAATCTTCCTCCCAACTCTCTCTTAGAGATGAGCGCATACGCTTCGTTGTGCGAGGGCTTTCTCGGCATTAGGCCAAGTCTGACTCTCTTCCGGTACTATTTCCATGTCCGGAGAAATTCCATTACCGCCGGTGTTCCTTACATCACCGGCACTATCAGCTTTTCGCTTAGACGCGAGCGGGCGTATCCCAAAATTCTAGACAGTGACTCGGTCAAACAATGGCCAGCCACATTTTTCTACCATAGGGATATTCTGGCTCCCGACAAAGCTACTGCTTTGCCGGCTTTTGTCGACGGAGCTGCCACGGCCCAACCTTCCTAGGACGAGGCTGCTCCAGCTCTTTCCGATGATCTGATCCTCGCTAAGAGGCGGATCGAATATTTGATCAAACACAAGGGTCTGAAGGGATCCGACTTGGTCCAGTGCTGGGTCTCACGTCGGATCCAACCCCTTCAATACCACGGGGATCGACTGATGCACTCCATCACGTCATCCAAAAAAGACACCCTCCGCATCAGCCCCAAAGCCTACACCACTCAAGGCTACATAAGCCAGATCAAGTGGCTGATCAAGGAGCGGATCAAGAGGAGAATTCCGAAGGTTTCTCTAGATATGCACACGGCAGAAAACCCCGTAGTGCCGGTAAGTTTCTATCAGTACACCTTTTATGTGTTTCAATCTTCGAGTTATACTGCAATACTTATATGGTTTCTTATTTTCAGCTTGTTGACCTCCCCGAGTCGGAACTTGCTCCGCTCGAAGGATATCCTCCTGAGTTTTCTCAGGAGACAGAGGTGGTCCCATTGCCGGACCTTGCGCTCAAGAAGCGCAAAGCTCCAACAGTGGTTGTTGGCACAAAGGAGGCGCCTGTCGTGAAGAGGTAACTTTCAATCACAACTTCCGCCTTTGTACTTTATTCGAATTTCTTTCCGAGATGTAATGTTTCCGACTTTACTACATTGTCAGAGCAAAGCCGCTTGTCAAGGGAAAGGGGAAAGGGATTCCTTCGAAGCCCCTGCGATAGACGAAGCTCACCATAGCTTCCCCTGCCGTGGCTCCTCCGACTCCTGCCCCTCAACCTTCTGCAATGCCGGCGATCACTCCTTCTCCCGTTGTTGCAGAAGATCCGGCTCCTTCAATGGAGCCCGCGATCCTTGAATCGCAAATTGACATCACCATGGGTGTGTTAGATCTAGATAAGGGTGAACCCTCTTCGGGTAATGATGCCTCGGCAGAAACCTTCGCCGAAAACCTCATCATCAATCTGGGACTTGCCAAGTTTGGCCTGTCTCGGAAATCTGTTGAAGAAATCTAGCGGCTTGCCAGGCAATGCTTGGAGAAAAGCCATTTATCTCCCGAAGAAGAAGTGCAAGAAGCAGAGGACGTCAAGTTCTCTGACCTTCTCGCCCAGGTCCGCCTTCACGACGAGAGGATTAGGACCGGTGATCTTCCAACAGCTCCAGCGATTCCTCCGACTCTTGCCGAAAAGGTGGCTGCTGAAGTGAACGCGGGTTTGGATAAACTCACCCGCGAACAATATGTAAGTCAGAATTCCAACTCCAGTTTTTCCATTATCATATCCTCTAGCCCCCAAGCATGAAGTAGGATATATAATCTGGGTTTATGCTTCATTAGGATGCCAAAGAACGAACTAGTGTAGCCCCCAAGGCTCGTGCTGATATTTAGCAAAAATATTAGCCCGAGTCTTAAGTAGCTTTCTGACTTTGGGTATTCTGACTTACAGAAAGTATGTTCCTATAACCAGGAATTACTAAAGAATGTATGCGAGAAGCGGAGAGATATCAAAGCTCTCCGGCTTAAAAATGCTGAACTCAAAGTTGCCAAGGATGAGGCTGAAGGTAAACATTCCGAGACACAAACCTTGTCTTTGCTTTTTTTTTCAATGTCGGATTTTTCTGAACTGTTGTTCTTTTTGACTTACAGCGCTGGTGAAACAATCCGTCGCCATGATTGAAGAGGCTGAGAACCTCAAGACCTTGGTGGTGGAGAACAAGGAGCTTCGCCCAGAGCTGGGTCAGCTCAAGGCAGATCATGAAAAGAGCATAGCTCAAGTCCTTGAATCCTCCTCCATGGCTACTGAAGAGCATGATCGCAAGATTGCTGCTCAAGATAAAATAATCTCGGACCTCAAGAATGAGCTTGGCAGAGAGAAGGACATGTCCCAGGCGCTCCGGGCTGAACTCTAGAGTCTTCGGGAGGAGAAGACCAAAATTGACGACGTCATTTTCGGTACGTTCGATCTATCTGACTTGTCTCTTTCTTCGACTTTTATCAATGTTGGATTTTTCTTAACTTGTTTTGTGTATAGGTTCTCTGAACTTGACGGACTCTTCCTCCTGTGAGCCCTGCACCCACCGGCTTACCCAAGTCGGTGACCTGCTTCATGACTTCCGCCAGTCCCTTGAGGACATCCGCGAAGCTCTCAAGATTCCGGACATGCCAAGCATGTCAGATTTTCAGGTGCGGGACAAGGCAAAGGAGATTCCACAACTTGTTCGGGACTGGAACATGTCCTACGCTCGGACTGCTATGCAGAACGCTCTCACCATGGTCATGAGCCACCATGGAAACATGGAGATATGGCAAGTGACCAGAGGGTACTTCAAAGTAGATGAGGACGGCCAGGAGCAGGACCTTCAAGCCATCATGCACTTCTGCGCCGGATATGGGTGTCGCGTGGCTGACCTGACCAGCTACGAGATCCCGTTCTTCACCCGCGTGGCTCCTCCGCCTCCTCCTCCAGAAGAAACAGCGGAAGTTTCCGACGATGAACGCTCCACCTTGGATACGGACATCTTGGAACGATACCAAGGCAGCAGAACCAGCGAGCCGACAGCTCCTCCATCTCCTCCTGCATCATAGATCAGAAATTTTTGTATTATTCCGGAAAAACATGATGCGTTTGTAAATATGTAATATTTTAACTTTGCCAGTGCTAAGCTTTTGATCTATTCAGCACTTTTGGCTTTTAGTTATTTTTGTGTGCCTGAAATGTTTACACAAGCACTTGCACTTTTTCGTCTCTACTTATTGTTTATCTGTCTTTCCGCCTCGTCCCTTTCATGAGCCGGCCAAACCTTCCGCCGGAAACTTTGCCGAGCAATGGAGCTCAATTGCTAAACCAGTTTAAACTCGGAAACAAATCCGGCTTCCAGTACCAACAATTCACTACTCGGAAAATGCCCGCATCCAGCAATCAGACAAATAACCAAAGTAAAGACTAGAAATTTTAGAGTTATACCCAAAGGTAGCAATTTTAGAACCGGAAATCTAGACCAGAACGAACATGAGCATAAAGTACTTTCAAGCATTCTGGGATTTTCGACTATGACATGATCATTTGGAAATAAGATGGTAAAAACTTCTCAGAAAAACTTGAGGCAACCAAAACTTTTATTTCTCACAGAACATGTACATATGTATGATTACAAAGAAGGATAAACTAAGAATAAAAGGGACGTAGCTGAGCAATATTCCACGGTCTGTCTAACTCATCTGGATTTGTACTGCGTCCAGCTCTCTTTCTCTTCTTAGTAGCAGGTCTTTCTTTGACTGGCCTCATGTCAGTTAAGTAGTACGATCCATTGTGCAATACTCGACTAACTAAAAAGGGCCCTTCCCATACTAGGGAAAGTTTGTGCTTTCTTTGTTGCACAAGCCGGAGAACCAAATCACCTTTATTGAAGAATCTATTTCGGACTCTCTGGCTATGATACTTGCGTAACTTCTGCTGATAGGCTGTAGATCTCATTTCAGCAATGACGCGAACTTCTTCGACTAAGTCGAGATCATTTTGTCGAGAAATCTTGGCATCCTCTTCAATATACACGGCCACTCTAGGAGAAGTATGAATCAAATCACTAGGAAGAACTGCTTCCGCACCATAGACCAAGAAGAAAGGTGTGTATCCTGTTGACCTGTTTGGAGTTGTTCGTAAACTCCAAATTACAGAGGGTAATTCCTTTGCCCAAGGCCCTGCAACATGTCGTAGTGGTGCTTCGAGTCTCGGTTTTAGCCCTTGTAGGATTAAACCATTTGCTCTTTCGACTTGTCCGTTAGCCTGTGGATGTGCGAGTGACGCAATGTCAAGCCGGATATTTTGCTCGTCGCAGAATTCAGCCAATTCTCCCATAGAAAAGTTACTCCCGTTGTCCGTGATAATGCTATGCGAATAACCATACCGGATTATAACATCCTCGACAAATCTTTTGGTTGTTGCTCCATCACAACTAGTGACAGGTTTAGCCTCAATCCATTTGGTGAATTTATCCACCATCACTAAGAGGTGAGTAAATCCACTTGGAGCTCGTTTAAAAGGTCCTACCATATCAAGCCCCCAGACCGCAAAAGGCCATGTTATAGGTATTGTTCGCAGCTGATCCGCTAGAACATGAGCTTGCTTGGCGTACTTTTGGCAGCCTTTGCACGTCTTGACTAACCGTTCGGCATCTGCCTGGGCTGTAAGCCAGAAAAATCCATGTCTAAAAGCTTTTTCCACTAAAGATTTGGCTGCAGCGTGGTGAGCACACTCGCCTTCATGGATTTCCCTTAAGATTTCCACTCCTTCTTCCGGAGATACACAGCGCTGAAAACCCCCAGAAATACTCCGTTTATGGAGCTCACACTTAACAATAGTATAGGCTTTTGCTCGTCGGATAATCTTCTGGCTCATCACCTCGTCTTCGGGTAATTTGCCATCTACCAAATAATCGAGGTAGGGTTGAGTCCAGCTGGGAATTACAGCCAAAACTGCTATCAAAGGTGAGTCGGATTTGGTCGGATATTTCTCATCTACTCCCTTTATTGAGGGAACTTTGAGGTGCTTTAGAAAAGCGCCATCCGGGACCTCTTTCCGCGCAGAACCTATCCGAGATAGTGCATCTGCTTCCTCATTTTCTGCTCGAGGGATGTGTTGAACTTCAAACCCTTCGAACGATTTAGATAGATCATCCACGACAACTTTATATGCTGCCATGTGTTTATTTGCATTACAAATATCCGACACTTGCTGAGCAACAAGATCCGAATCTCCATAACACATCAAACGTCGGATGTCAATATCCTTAGCAATCTGGATTCCATGCAGTAGTGCTTCATACTCGGCAATATTGTTTGTCGCTGTGAAGTGGATCTGCAACACGTATAAAAGTTTATCTCCTTGGGGTGATTTGAGCACCACGCCAGCCCCCGAGCCCCCTCGAGCCTTAGACCCATCTAAAAAGAGGGTCCAATATTCCGACTCAGGGAGGATCATGTTCTCCTTCAGCTCTGTCCAATCAGCGACAAAGTCAGCAAGGATCTGGGATTTGATTGCTGTCTGAGGTTTATACTCAATGTCGAAAGCTGAAAGTTCTATGCCCCATTTGGCGACGCGTCCTGTGGCGTCATTGTTGTTGATTATATCTCTCATGGGAGCTTTGCTCACCAAGGTTATTGGATGCTCCTGAAAAATAGTGTCGTAACTTACGAGATGCTAGAAAAACACCGTAAGCCAACTTTTGATAGTGCGGATACCGCTGTTTTGATTCTGTCAGGACCTCGCTGACAAAATAAGTCGGACGCTGCACCAGGTGTTCCTGATTTTCCTCTGGTCTCTCCACAACCATGACGATACTAACGACCTTATTTGTCGTAGCAATGTAAAGCAACATCGGTTCCTGAGATTCCGGGGCTGCAAGGATAGGAGCAGATGAGAGTACTTTCTTCAGGTCTTGTAGTGCAGCTTCAGCTTTGTCGGTCCAAACAAAATCCTTGGTCTTTTTCAGGAGTTTGTATAATGGTGCGGCTCTTTCACCAAGCCGGCTTTCAAATCGACTGACCGCAGCGATACAACCAGTTAATCTTTGTACATCCTTCAGGCGAGTTGGCCTGGAAATATTGAGTATAGCCCTGATTTTGTCACGGTTCACCTCTATGCCTCTTTGAGACACGATGAAACCAAACAATTTTCCGGCTGGTATTCCAAAGAAGCATTTCTTCGGGTTAAGCATAATGTTGTATTTTCGTAGATTGGCGAACGTCTCCTCCAAGTCGGAAATCAGTGTTTCCTTCTTTTTGGACATCACCGCGATATCATCCACGTATGCATGTACATTGCGTCAGAGTTGGTCATGGAGGCAACGCTGCATCGTGCGCTGGTATGTAGCTCTTGCGTTCTTCAGCCCAAAGGGCATTGTAACAAAACAGAAGGTTCCGAAGGGGGTTATGAATGAAGTTTTGACTTTGTCAGATTCCTTCATCTGGATTTGGTGATAACTGGAATATGCGTCGAGAAAACAGAGGAGTTCCGAGCCTGCCGTAGAATCGATGACTTGATCAATTCTAGGCAGAGCGAACGGATCTTTTGTTCAAGCCTTGTTCAAGGCAGTATAATCAACACACATCCTTAAATCAGTGGTGTCCATTTTAGGGACCATTACAGGATTGGCCGACCACTCTGTGTGGATGACCTCTTCTATGAATCCGGCTAACTCGAGCCGCACTAGTTCCTTAGCTATTGCCTTACGCTTTTCGTCGCCAAACCATCGTAAGGACTGTTTGACGGGTTTAGCATTCGGGTTTACATTTAGAGAGTGCTCGGCAAGTTCCCTGGGTACTGCGGTCATGTCAGATGGCTGCCATGCGAAGATATCTTGATTTGCTTGGAGGAACTTGACAAGCGCGCTTTCCTATGCGCTACCTAGGCCTACGCCTATCTGGGTCACCTTGGAGGGGTCATCATCCTTCAATGGCACTTTCTTCGTCTCTTCTGATGCCTTGAACTCCGGATTTGGCTTTGTCACCTCCTTCTTCGTTGCGGGCATCTCGGACTTTCTTCGTCTCTATGCTCTTGTTGATCTCCTGGTACTCCTGGGCATGCAGCACGGCTTCGACAAAGGCGGCATTTCCATCCTTGCACTCTCGCGCCTTCTTCGGGTCTCCCCTGATGGTGATCACGCCATTGGGACCTGGAATTTTCATCATATTGTAAGCCATAAAAGCCCAGTAAGCCGGACATCCGAATATAGCGTGGTATGCTCTCTTGAACAGGACCACTTCAAAGGAAAGTGCCTCCGTCCGATAGTTCTTTGGAGTTCCAAAGGTAACACCCAAAGTAATCTCTCCCAGGGAATTAGCTTGTCTTCCTGGGACAACTCCGTGAAAGATCACAGAGCTATGGTTCAGTTGGGTCTCCGAGATCTTCATCCGGCGTAGCGTTTGGACAAAGAGAATATTGATGCTGCTACCACCGTCCATGAGGGTCTTGGAGAAACCATAACCATCAATAAGTGGATTGACGATTAAGGCATATTTTCTTCGCCTATGCAACTTAGGCGGATGATCAGCGCGGTCAAATGTGATTGCCACTTCCGACCAGTCCAGATATTGAGGACAGCCGGAACTATTGCATTGAGCTCGTGGAGAACTGCTTTCTTGACCTTTGATGGTTGAGATCCGAGGAAGGTGACGTAAGTGTCCTTCTTGGTGGGAAAAGTCTTCTTCCCTTCCGGCTTGGGATTTGAAGCATCAGCTTCCTCCATGTCGGAATCTTCCTTGGTCTCCTTGTCCTTTTCGGGATTTTTCTTTCCCTTCTTCCGCTTAGCTTTGTATCCCGCGATATCATCTCTTTTGATGTCGTCATTGAAACGACACTCAGCGTTGGTGTGGGACGAGCCCCCATTGGCGTCTAAGTGATGCACACATGGGTTATTGGCAATGTCGGCCCAAGAGTAGGTTTTGCCTGGTTGCCGTTCTCCTCTACCTTGGACCCTTGAAGTCCCACGGCCACGCCCGCAGCCTCCGCCACGTCCTCCTCGTCCTCCAGACCCGGAAACAGTAGTTACCACCGCTGTTTCCGCGTTGGGTTTTTTTCCGAGGTATTTTTGCGCTTCTGAGCTTGTTGCTTTGGTTGTCTTGCCGACTGAGGCACAACTAGGACGTTGAGTAATCCCTCTGCATCGTCGTCAGCATCCGCATACTTGCTCGCTGTTTCTATCATCTCTCCCAAATTAGTGACCTTGTCACACTTCAAGCAGTGACGTAGTAGACCAATTGGGAGTCCTACGATGAAAGCTTCAATCGCGGTTTGATCGCTTACTCCTTCACAGGAGTTCTTGGTGTCGATCCATCATCCGAGGTAATCCCGATAAGTTTCTCCGGCTTTCTGGGTGCAACGCTGTAGGTCTACGACCGAACAGGGCCTCTGATATGTGCCTTCGAAATTCCGAAAGAACACACTTTGCATGTCATACCAGTTATGGATGGTGTTTTCCGGAAGTTCATTGAGCCATGATCGCGCCGTCTTCCGCAACATAAGTGGGAGATATCGGTTTGCGACCAGGCTGTTTCCGCCTTTGGCGATGCAGCAAGCTTGGAAAAAATCCTGTAGCCAAGTGTCTGGCCGAGCAATGCCGTCGTAAGCTTGGAGTTGCCTTGAGATAGCAAATCCTTCTAGGAATCTTGTTGCTCTGATGCGTGGTCCGAAGCACTTTGGGCCCACGTACATGTCATCGTTTTCATAGCGTCGTGCCTCTATGTTGGAATTGATCCTGTGCCTTGCGTCGTTCGGGGATAGAGATCGTCCCAAATGCCGGCTGTGGCTGCGGTGCCGTGGAGCCGGACTTCGGCTTCTTCCACCACCTCCTCCGCCATGTCGTCCTCCTTTCCCTCCATGGGAGCCGTTGTGATGACTGTGTGGTGGAGAGGGTGGGCAGCTGGATAGTTTCCGGCTGATCGCCAGCCTCCGTTCGGAGCGTCATTATTCCAGTTCCGGGGAGGATCTTGACTATGACAAGCCCCCTGCCGGCTTGTCCCAATATGGTTTCCGTCGTTCCTTCGTCCGTCATTCCCACCACGGTGAGGCTCAACCGGATGACTTGTATGTCTAGGAGGTGGCATTTTTTGACAATCCTCCTCCCGTCGTTTCTCTTTATCTTCTCCCCTTTGATCGTTAGATTCTCGTCGGGGAGGGTTCTTTGGATTTAGTGCAGCGATGGCGTCTTTCTCGGCTGTTGGAGCGACGTTGTTCTAGCTACGCGAAGTTCTGTGATGCTGTCCTGACGATCCGGTTCTTGAATAATTGTCTTCCCGGTGTTCGGGGTGATGATACTGCGCCCGGATATAATGGGATCTTACGCCAGCCCATGCCGGATCTGTGCGACATTGGTCAGAATACGAGACCAGTTCTTGACTTCCGGACAGGGTGACCTTTTGCTGCTCCAGTCCTTTGTTGAGTAGTTTGATACCCAAACGGATCTCCTCCGGTCCTGGATTAGCCGATAGAATTTCTCGGGCTGCCACGGTATTCTGTACTAGGGTTGGGTATACCCAATCTCCTTTGGTATCTTTCCGTGGCTTCCCCATCTCATCTCCGAAAAGGAAGGCACAGACAGTTGGGAATTGTTCGTCATCGGTATGACGCTTCCGTGTCTTCTGATGCAACCGAGACATGTAGTCCTTAGTTGCCATGCATTTCTTGTCCACCTCAATGTTTTTGGCTTCATCAAGGAGTTGTTGCCTACGCGCTTCTAGGGCTTGGGCCCTTTCATCCAGCTCTTCAGCAGTAAGTTCTACAGCTGTAGGGATAGGTGTGGTTAATGCAGCATCGATGAGTTTACGCGCACCTTCAGTGATCACGTGTCCATCCACCGATTCTTCTTTTTTCGGCTCTTCTGGGATAAGTGCTCCATTCGAGTCTTCTTCGTATTCCTCAGCAATCACCTCCTCTGTCAGAGGGTCTTTTGCCGGGGTCTTGTTCTTCTCGTTCTTCTTCTTTGTCTTCTTGGCAGCACCGGTAGCAAAGACGGCTTTGGGTCCGTTTCCAGGTGTCAAGCTTTGATCGGTACTTTCGGACCTCTGGACTTCGGGATTATATCCGACGTCCATGTCATCCTGCGCTTTGGGAGAGTGTTCCCCGGATCCTTCATCCATGGCTTCTCCTTCTTCTACAACTTTGGAGTTATACTCCTCTTCATATTCCGCGGAGAACTTTCGGAAATCTGCTAACGTCATCGATTCATCCGAGGATGCGGGTACGTCGGCGTTTGTTCCAATTGCCTCCAGCACAGAGTCGGTGTTTTCTCCAGCATCGCCAGAGCCGGATCTAGATCCCACGTATCCGACAAAGTGCGATGCGTGCTTCCTGAGGTATCTGCGGCTTTTGTGATCAGCCATGTCGAAACTTTTGATGGTCTCGAGGATTGCATCTGCGCTTTCGCCTTGCAGTATCATACGTCTTAGTGTGTACCTCAGGAAAGGCCTGTCTGTCTCGGCGTCATCAGAGCCGGAATTAGTGTCTTTGATAAGCTCCTCCTGAATTTCGACTTCCACGGGTGGGTCGATCTGGCATCCGGCTTCTCTAGAGAGATCCACTCCAGATTCGACTTGGACCGCAAGGTGTTCTTCAGACTCAGATTTCTCCACTATCTCTGCAACTGGTGCGGGCTGGGTGGGATTAGGGTTTTCTCAGATCCAGAACTCTGCCACCTCCGTGGACAAAGGGGACCCAGAAGATTCTTCTGCCTCTATCATCATCGCTTGGGTGGGTTGGGCAGGTTTAGCGAAACCGATGTAAACATCGATGTCGCCAAATGACATGATTGTGTAGGCAGTCATGGACTCCCTAGCCGGAATCGAAGTCTCGTCGAGAACGATGAGAGGGATGTCGCTGGCGTAGAGGATGCGACCGACGGCGATAGTCTCGCCGATTCCGATTCTTGCAGATTCCGCTCGGAACGTAGATCCGAAGCTCACTTCCCCACGGTGGGCACCAACTGTCGTCGGATTGAGGACAAGTACGCCATGAGGGGGTCCTCGAGGCGTGCGGAAGAGAGGGGTGTGAGACATACGGTATTCTGGGACGGTGAGCACACAAGTTTACCCAGGTTCGAATCCGCCGGCTTTGGACGAATCCTACTCCTGCTAGCAATCCAGTAATACGGCAGAGCCGGAATATGGGTTACAAGGGTTTCACCTATGCGAGTTGAGGGTCTAAAGTATTGGGTGCCCTAAAGGCTCTCCCTAGGACGGCTTATATAGATATCCGGCCTAGGGTTTACAGGAGAGATCTATCCGGCTACGACTAAGAGTCGGTTACAAAGTACATCTTGAACTACAAGTAACATTATGGGCCTAAGTCGGTAAGTCTTCTGGGCCTTCCTGTAGCCGGATTGGACTCCGTCTTTCTCCCTGAGTGGGCCGCCCATGAAGCAAAGCTCTAACCCGAAGTGGGCCACCCTGGTTAGTGAGGAACTGTGAGGATACCCAGAAAGTATATCCCCAACATATGGCTCGCTCAGCTACTCTCGTGAGAAGGAGCCGAACCCGACTATTTTCCTTGCTTAATTTTAGGGTCCTTTGTGCTAAATGTATGGACCTCGATGTAATTTCCCCCTTTTTAGGTCTAAAAGTGTAAGTGGTGAAATTTAGACGATTTTAAGCTTAGTTGTCAATGAGTATGAACATTCTTGGATTTCAAGCCGAACGACTAAGGTCGTCAAGGCCATATCAACATCATACTTTATATGTTGATGATCCCATATCAGAGAATTTGCATGGCAACCGATCTGGCCATGTTTTGAAAACAATCAAAGAGGAAGTAGTATCAAGAGTTTGGCTCAGATCAGCTCATCTCTAACGAAGGAGCTGACCCTGAAATTTTTCCTTTAGGGTCCTTTATGCTAAATGTGTGGACCTCGTTGTAATTTTTGCTTTTTTGAGGTCCCTGATGTAAAATGTACTTTGATCGACTGTGTAAAGTTCTAACCTAAAAGTAAGTGGTGAAATTTAAACGAATTTAAACTTAGTTGTCAATGAGTATGAACCATTCTTGTATTTCAAGATGAAGGACCAAGGTCAAGGCCATATCTACATCGTACTTTATGTTGATGATCCCATATTCAAGAATTTGCATACCGACAGATTTGGGCATATTTTAAAATAATCGAAGCTGAAGTAGTATGAAGAGTGTGGCTGGATCAGCTACTCTCTTGAGAAGGAGTCGAACCCGACTATTCTGCTTGCTTAATTTTAGGGTCCTTTGTGCTAAATATATGGACCTCAATGTAATTTTCCCCCTTTTTAGGTCCTTGTTGTAAAATGTACTCCCATTGACCGTGTAAAATTCTAACCTAAAAGTAAGTGGTGAAATTTAAGCGAATTTCAGCTTATAGTTATCAACGAGTATGAACATTCTTTGATTTCAAGCCGAACGAGCACAAGCTTAAGGCCATATCTCTACATCATACTTTATTCTATGCAAGAATTTGCATGGCGATAGATATTGCCATATTGTGAAAACAATCAAAGAGAAAGTAGTATGAAGAGTATGGCTCGATCAGCTGCTCTCCCGAGAAGGAGCCAAACCCGATTGTTTTGTTTGCTCAATTTTAGGGTCCTTTTGTGCTAAATGTATGGACCTCGATGTAATTTTCCCCCTTTTAGGTCTAAAAGTGTAAGTAGTGAAATTTATACGATTATTTTAAGGTTACTTGTCAATGAGTATGAACATTCTTGGATTTCAAGCCGAAAGACCATGGTCGTCTGATGACTGCAAGTGCACAGATCGTTTGTAGCTAGTTTCGAAATAAAGATATCAATCCCATAGGGAGAAGTAGGCGAAAGACTAAAATGCTTTTAACTATAACTAAATGAAGTAGTTAAGAAATAACTTTAGGGTGCAAGATAAATAGAGTTGTTTTTGGGTTTTTGGTTGAACAAGGTAATTTAAAGTAAAAAAAACTTAATGCAGAAAGTAAGAATCGCATGTGTAATAGAACTTTGGAACTCCAATAGGTAAAATGCGTTCTCAGGGAGTAGCGGATACACCACTAGCAATTTAGACTAAGTAATCGAGAGTATTATGACGAATATTCTCATAGTGTGTATATGTGGGAGGAGCTCCATATATGGACGATTTTCCAGCAACCGCTGCACATATCATCCTCATAACCACATCAGACAGTAACCGACAACCATCGCATTACCGCGCTATTAAGGGATCTCCCCCATGGCATGTACATGGCTTGATGAGTTCTCCTTGGTTCCCCAAGTTAGTATGTAAGGAATAACAACAGCTTTATAGTCACAATAAGTGATATCATCCCTCCATCTACTAACAAGTAATCCCCTCCATCAAGTCCCCATAAGAGGTAAATATTAAGAAGGTGCACTTCTCCTTAATATCAAGATGAAGACAATTAACACATACACATAATGATTTATAACATAATAATCTCTATTTCATCTTAGTCATATGCTAGGGTTTCTCCATCTCCCCAAGAACTAAGGATCTACTCAGACATGGAGGCACTCAACATCATGGCAATAGTAATGAGAACAATCATAGATGAATAGTACTTGTATGAATCCACAACGAGTATAGGAATTACAACAAGATCTATACAAGATGTAGGTGGGATGGATGAGGATGGTGGTGATGCAGCGGTGGTTGATGAAGATCGATGCCTTAGCCTCCTGGATCTGCGCAGGGTGAAGATGGATCCCTGGCGGACGAGTTCCCCCTCTAGATGCCTTCCGGAGGTGAGGTTCTCGCAATTTCTGGCTATTCTGTATGTCATCTCCCCGAACCAATTGCACGGGGTGAAACTATTTGACGAGGCGGAGGCGGCACCAGCTATACGACGGGAGCTATACGGGCGAAGAAAATTATCCCGCCGTATTGTTGGTCGTTATGCTCTCTGCCTCCTTTGTTCGCTTCTGGTTTTCTTCTGGTATTATTAATATTTCCAAAATAAGCGATTTACGTTGTTTTCGACTCCTTTTCTCCATAGTACAACTGCTTCAATAATTATATCTATTGGATCCATCATTTTTCCTGATTTTGGTGAAAACAAACATAAAATATGCGCGCGAACACTATAAAATACCAAAATTCTATATCTACAGTGCAAAATAATAATGTAAAACATGATACAAATGTGCACTCATCAACTTCCCCAAGATTAGACTCTTCCTCGTCCCGAGAAAGATTTTTTCTTAATGGATGTGATCCTCATATTCATGAAGCTGAGTCGATAAAATAAATGAGGCAATTGCAGCATGTGTTTATCATGTACGATATAGGGGAATAAGTTCATGAATAGTACCTTACTCGAACCATCTGAATAGTATTGGAAGGATTCCACACCTTAGATATCAATAGTTCATAAAAGATGAATCTCAACATAATGTAAAAGAATCCGGTTCAACCGAATGAATTAACGAGGTAGTCCCAACTGTTTTAGGATCAACATATTAACTTGGGATTCAAATTCTCAAAAGTGACTCTTTGTCATACTACAATACAGTGGCATATGCCTATTTGCTGTTGCACATTCTATCTTTTCTTCTTTTCTTTTTCTTTATTTTTGCATATATGCTTAGACTTCATGTAGGAATTCAAAGTTTCAACGATCTCAATTATCAAATTCCAACTATATATGAAGCATTCTTATGACTTGGGATTCTACCACGACTTGCTCTCACTCTATTTATATATCACTTAATTTTCCTTTGTTCAAGGTTTTTTCCTTTTCAACTTAATTGTATAGATAATTTTTCTTTTTTAATCAAGCCATAATCTTACAGCATATTGACTGATGGCTCAAAATGTAGAGCTCGTTGGGAACCCCAAGAGGAAGGTATGATGAGCAGAGTAGAAAGTTTTCCCTCAGTTATGAAACCAAGGTTATCGAACATGTAGGAGCAAGGAAACAACTCCAAGGTGTTGCTAGCAACTTGGAATCCTGCACAACACAACCAAAGAACTTTGCCCCAACTTACAATGAGGTTGTCAATCTCACTGGTTTTACTGAAAACAAAGGATTAAACGTATAGTGTGGAAGATAGTAATTGCTTGCAGAAAGTAAATAGTAAACAGTAAAGTAGTAGTGGTATATCAATGGTAAAATAATGGACTGGGGTCCATAGTTCACTAGAGGTGATTCTCCTTAAGATAAATAGCATGTTGGGTGAACAAATTACAGCGGGGCAATTGACAGATTTCAGAAAGCACACAATGCATATACTAGACATCTTGACTCCATTGTAATTTGATTGGGAATTACAACATAATAAATAGACCGTAATCCAACTGCATCTAGGACTAATAATCCACCTTCAGGTTATCGTTTGAACCCCTTCCAGTATTAAGTTGCAAGCAACATATAATTGCATTAAGTAAAGTGTGTAAAGTAAACAATACTCTTTCCCTATGGACAAAGGATTGTTGTTTTCTCCCTAGTAGCAACAACACATCTACAACCTTAGAGAGTTCTGTCACTTCCCAAGATTACTAGAGGCATGAACCCACTATCAAGCTTAAATACTCCCTCTTGAAGTTGCAAGCATCTACTTGGCTAAGATAGCTACTAACAACGAAAAGCATGCAAGATCACTAATGACCCACAAATATAGGGGTGTATCGTAGTATTTTTGAGGGAAGTGAAACCTAATTTATTGATTCGACACAAGGGGAACCAAAGAATATTTATATGCCTTAACAACTGAGTTATCAATTCAGCTGCACCTAGAAACAATCTTGCTCACAGCTGTTTATCAGTAGCAACAGTTTTGTAGTAGCAATAGTAAAGTAATAGCAGTAGTAAAAGTAAAGACAGTAGTAACAATTGCAGTAAATAGTAGGATTAAAGTGCGGTAGGCATAGGGATGGATGGACGTGTGATGCATGGACAAGACAATTCATATAGCAATCAGAACATAGGGCATTTGCAGATAAATAAGATAAAGCATCCAAGTACTAAATAATCATAGGCATGTGTTCCATATATAGTCATACATGCTCACAATGAGAACTTGCACAACATCTTTTGTCCTGCCAGCCCATTTGCAGCAGGGCCTCAAGGGAACTACTTACAATTAAGGTGCTCCTTTTAATAGAGCCCCGGAGCAAAGAATTAACACTCCGTGAACACATGTGATCCTCACATCAAAGCCATTCCCTTCGGTTATCCCGATTGTTGTCACTACGGGGCCTTTGGGTCCAGACAACAATATGTGTATACAACTTGCAGGTAAGACCATAAACAATACTATCATAATGAATCAATAACATGTTCTGATCTGAAATCATGGCACTCGGGCCCTAGTGACAAGCATTAAGCATAACAAGTTGCAACAAAGTCAAAAAGCACTAATAATAGATACTAGGCACCATGCCCTAACAATCTGATGCCATTACATGAACAATCTCATCCAATCCCTACCATCCCCATAGCCTACAGCGGGGGATTACTCACTCATAGATGGGGGAAACATGGATGGTCGATGGAGAAGCAATGGTGATGATGATGGCAATGATCTCTTCCAACTCCCTATCCCGGCAGGGTGCCAGAACGGAGTTTCTGGTTCTGAATCGCGGAATCTGGTGGTGGCGGCGCAGCGGAACTCTTTCTGGAAAAATGTCAAACCCCCCTTGGTTTTTAGGTCAAGAGGCAACTTATAGGCAAAGAGGGAGGACGAGGGGGCAGCCGAGGCGGCCACACCACCCCCAGGCGTGGCCTGGCCTGGCCCACGTGGCCAGGTGGTGTGGGCCCCTCATGGCCCTCCCCCGTCTCTTCTTCTGGCTCCGTGAGTCTTCTGGTGAAATAGGATTTTTGGCATATTTTCCGGGATTTTTACCGATAGTTGATTTTCTGCACAAAAACTAGACACCAAGGTAATTCTGCTGAAAACAGCATCAGTCCATGTTAGTTGTATCCAAATCACACAAGTTTAGACGAAAAACAATAGCAAAAGTGTTCGGGAAAGTAGATATGTTTTGGACGTATCAACTCCCCCCAAGCTTAGCTTATTGCTTGTCCTCAAGCAATTCAGTTGAAAACTGAGTGCGATAAAAGAAACTTTCACGAACACATTTGCTTCATAAGATGTATATATTCTCAGCATATGGTCAACTACTCAGGCAATTCATAATAAAGAGTATGCAACTAAGTTTACTTAATAGTCATTACAAGCTATGAAGAGATTCCAAGTCAAAAATAATAAGTAGCATGAAACATAAACATAAGCAACATTACAATGCTCATAAAAAGGTATGATAGAGTGGTATCTCGCTTGCCTTTGATTGTAGAGCATAAGTGCTAAGTAACCTCTGAAGTTCAAGTGAAGACTAGAAGTAAAGATGTCAAAGATACAAGCATCAAAGTCATAACACAATTAATCAAGTTTTGAGACAAGCACATTACAATAAGAATGAAAATTATGCTCTCAAGAAAGTGCTCGTAGAATGTGTGGAGACTCAACAAGGAAATGAAAAGGTTTTGAAAAGTTTGAAAGGCTTCCAAATGCTGAAAGTATGGTACTCATTAGCTTTGAGATTTCATTGTCCCTATCATAAGAATCTTTAAATGGTTAAGGTTAAAGTGAGGTCCAATCTGAGTTATATGCTTGACATACTATAAACTGGAAATCTCATGTCCATTGAGTACGAGGGCTGCTCCTCATGCTACTCAACTTTAGTTACGGGTAAGTTCTTGTCACAGTAAATACATGCGTATCATAGAGAACCGCCAACGGGGTAGCCCTTGCCCAATGATATGGAAGAATCCCCATACCAAAATGACAAGGCAAGCAAACAACGAGCATCTCAGCAATCTTCTTATATACCATGGGAAAATGGTGCTTTTTTTCTCTCTTTCCTCTTTTCTCAATTCTCTTTATTTTTCTTTTTCTCTTTTTCTCAGTATCTGACTCTTTTTTAATAAGAAGAATGCTTCATATATACGCATTATAATTACGCTGCAGGTTTCCACCATGATTAGGTATGGATTAGACCAGCGGCCCAGGCGTTTCTCTAACACACATACATAACTCCATGGACTTACAAGCTCCCCTTTTATTTCACACCGACGACATCCGGAAACAAAAGAGCATGATATCAACTGGGTATATATTTATAGGTGTTGAAAGCGTTCCCCCTGACAGCACGGTTCTTCTAATCCCCAGCATATAATTTGCAAGCATATAACTTTCATGGGCAGTCACAATGGTTCAGGTTTATTAAGTGCAAGAAAGTAAAGTGTGCCATCAAGTTCGTGAGAGCTTTACTAACTAACTTTCTCATAACAAGCAAACATTTATTCGGAAGAAAACAAGGCATATTGAATATGCACGGAATAGCAAATGATGCTAATAGGTAGGTATGGTGGACACTTTTGGCAATAATGGTTTTGGGGAATTGGAGACACGAGTAGAGATCATACTCAGAGCAAGTGAAGGCTAGCAATAGTAAGGGAGCGACAAACGAGAGAGCAGTCACTATCATAATCAGGCTTGTAACAAAACAAGACTAGTCATGGCATGAAAGTGATTCAAGACCTCTGAGGCAAAATAATTCATCGAGGCTTAACTGATTATTGTTTCAGTCATATGCATGCATGAGGATGTGCCAAGTCAATTTCAAGTGAAACATTCAGAGGAGGATACCGTAGTGTCATACCAAGTTATGAATAGATCAATGTAAGCAAACATTCATATGACATGCTACAAACTATTAGCAAGCTGGAGCTAATCATAAGAAAGCAAGAAGTACTACGCATCAATAATTAACATACACCCTACATGAATAGACTAAGCATGCCCACAATGATGAGTATATGTACAAAAATGAAAACAAATAGAGTTCGTTACCAGCCTCTTACCACACCTCAAGTTGTCATTAATCCTCATTATTGCCCTTCACTTGTGTGGCTTGAATAATAACATGAAACCAAATTCCACTAAGGACTTCTGAACCCTCAAACAAACTTCACAAAACGAAAGAAGAACAACAAATATTTTTGGTGTTTTTAATTTTTAAAGGCAAGAACAAAAAGGAAAAAACAAGCAAAGCAAAATCTTTTTGGGTTTTTCGAATAGTTCAAACAAAGCAAAAATGAAAAAGCAAACCAAAGCAAAAAGAAGAAGAAGCAAACAAAGAGAAACAACATAAATATTTTTGGTCTTTTTGTGTTTTAGAAGGCAAAAGTAAAGAAAGAACAAAAACTAAAAAGAGAACGAAGCATGGATATAAAAGTACCGACTAAACATGATATGGAGATGAATGTGATGTTGGTGTACCTCCCCCCAAGCTTAGGCTCTTGGCCTAAGTGGGTATCAATCCCAAGCTGGCCCAGATGGAGCGCCTCCGTAGTATGGCGAGGAGGTACCCTCGTCCAGGTGCGAGCTCGAGGATGCCCCACCGTAGTGCGCAGAGTAGTCATAAGAAGGCACATCCTTCGGGTGCTGCCTGTGGAAACCAAGCAAGCGGAGCTGCTCGTCCACCTCCTCCTTGGAAAGCGACCATGGCCTCCTGTGAATACTGAACAAAGTAGATTACAGCAAAGGAATCTGCCTTTCATCCCCGTCAGTAAACAACATCCTGTATACTAAACTGTACGTATCAGAGTCAGCAGTGATGAAGTGATGTATTTTCATGGCAGCAAGATCAAGCCTTATTGGTGCCAATACAGTAGCATTAGGATCCACAGAAAGTTCTAACACAGTAACCATGCGTGAAGCAATAATGCCCCCATAAATAGGCCCCCTAGCAGCTAGGCGACGAGCAATGAGAGAGCCAAGATTGTATCAGGTATCATTATTAATTGCAGCAGCAAGGAAGGCTAAATGATAATTGGAGATATTACTTGTGTTCTCCCTACCAAGAATGCTAGTGGCAAGATAATAAGCAAAGTATCTAAGAGCTGGGAGTTGGATGTTTCTTATCTTCCCGCGCTGAGCTACTGATACATTGCAAATGTATCTATAATGTTTGATGTTCCATGCTTGGTTTTATCTACATTCTTGTGTTTTGTCCACACTTTGGAGTACTTTTCATATGATTTCTTGGACTAACCTATTAACAAGAGCCATAGTGCCAGCTGCCTGTTTTCTGCTGTTTTTGGTTCTAGGAAGTCAGAAAATGAATATTCTTGGAATTGGACGGGACAAAAGCCAAAGTCGCTGTTTTACCGGAAGACATCTGGAGCCAGAATACGAGACGGAGAGAGGCTGGGTCCTGGCCACACCACCTGGCCGCGCGGCCAGGCCTGGCCCGTGCCAGGGGGTGGTCTGGTCGACCCCTTCACCCCCTCGGCCTCTCCTTCCGCCTATATATTGCCTCCGATACCAAAACCCTAAGTACCTGATCAAAAATCCACGAAAGAGTCTGTAGCCGCCGTCATCTCCATCCCTAGATCGGGAGGCATCTGAAGCTCTTCCCGGCACCCTGCCAGAGAGGGGAATTCACCCTGGAGGCCTTCTTCATCATCATGCAAGCCTCTCATGTGATGTGTGAGTAGTTCATCTCTGGACTACGGGTCCATGTAGTAGCTAGATGGCTGGTTCTCCTCCTTTGTGCTTTCATGTTTAGATCTTGTGAGCTCCGTTCATGATCAATATCATCTATTTGTAATTCTACATGATGTGTTTGCGGGGATCCGATGGATATTGAGATGCTATTTCAGATTGATTATTGATTCTATCATGTCTTTGTTATTTGTGATCTTGCATGCTTTCCGTTGTTAGTAGCTATCTTGGCCAAGTAGATGCTAGCAAATCTAGGAGTTAGTATTTATGCTCGATAGTGGGTTCATGCCTCTGGTAATCTAGGGAATTGACAGAAATCTCTAAGGTACTAGATATGCTGTTGCTACTAGGGAGAAAACAACAATCCTTTGTTCATAGAACAATCGTATTGTTTACTTTACACGCAATTCGTAAAGCAATAATCTGTTGCTTGCAACTTAAGACTGGAGGGGGTTCAGATGATAACCTGAAGGTGGATTATTAGTCATAGATGCAGTTGGATGGCAGTTTATGTATAATGTTGTAATGCCCAATCAAGTCTCAAAGGAGTCAAGATGATTAGTATATGCTTGTATGCTTTCTCGATGTTTGTCAATTGCCCCGCTGTAATTTGTTCACCCAGCATGTTATCTATCTTAAGGAGAGCCACCTCTAGTGAACTATGGACCCCGGTCCTTTCTTTTACATTCAATCTACAAACTGTTTATTGCTTTGTGTTTACTTTCTGCAAACTATTACTTCCTTCCATTCGATACTCTTTAATCCTTTCTTTTCAGCAAAACTGGTGAGATTGACAACCTCATCACAAGTTGGGGGAAAAGTTCTGTGGTTGTGTTGTGCAGGTCTCCACGTTGCTGCTGGCACCGGTAGTGCGCCCTGCCAACGTTCAGCTAGCTAAACCTTTGGGGTGTTTCCTTGCTCCTACTGGATTGATAACCTTGGTTTCTTACTGAGGGAAAACGTACTGCTGTCCTCATCATACCTTCCTCTTGGGGTTCCCCAACGAGCTCGATATATTTTGCGCCATCAACAACTTTTCCTGGCGCCGTTGTCGGGGAGTCAAGGACATCTTCACAAGGGGAGTCCCTCATAACCAATCTCTTTACTTTGTTATTTTTGTTTTGCTTAATTTCTTTTTGTTTTGTTTGCTTGTTTCTTTATCAAAAACATAAAAAAATTAGTTTTACTAGTTTGCTTTCTTATTTAAAAACACAAAAAAATTAAGTCTCCTTTAGTTGTTACCTCTTCCTTAGCTCACCATGTTGATCCCTAAATTCACCCTAAAAGACCTTTCAATAGGTAGTGGTTCAATAATTGGAAAAGATAATATTGAAAATTCTTTAATCATGTTAGTAAACATGAGGATATTGAGGATAGATCCCTTGCAGAACTTGCTCCAAACTATGAGATTGTTGTAGCTTCTTTAGTTCACATGTTGGAATCTAGGTTTGTTAACCTCAACCCCTTAATGCAAGTAAAGTTTCTTAAACTTAAAGAAATTGAGGACCCTGAAAAGAGGGATTTTATTCTTGAAACTTTGCTTAAAGAATTCTATGATGTTGCCAAGGAAGCTAGAAAAGTCTTTGAACGTTTCAATATGCTAGGCTCATATGTAGATGTTGTTGGTACACAAGAAATGATGAACAAAACTGAACCTAATGGGGAGGAAACTAAGGTACCAATACATGAAGCCATAGAAAAGAATCTTGATTGGATTGTTCTTGAAAACCCTTTTGATGAAAATAGTGAACCTAAGAGCATTGAGAGAGGATCCTCTAGAACTTATTTAGATGATATACCTTGCCTTGTTGAAGATATTTCTGGTATTGATCTTAATGCTTCTTCATTTGAGAACACTTGATTCTTTTTGTTGCTTCTTATGCCTAACTTAAAGGCATTAAAAAAAGTACTTATTGGGAGATAACCCAAAAGTTTTAGATGAGTCTTGGAAGTTATTAATTCAATAATAACCACTCCTTATCCTTTTTTATTTGCTTTTTCTGCCTAGAGTAACCTCTAATGAGAGAGAAGTAATGATTGGGAAAGTTGCTGTCCCGAAACAGATTTCTGTGCTTCACCGTAAACATTCGAGTAAAATCTGTGTACATCCTTTTGAGGCGTGAATTTTTCTTATTCTGCCCCAGGTTGTTATCTAACTTTCTTTAGTTCAACACTTTTTGATTTGAGCAATAGAAGGTCTTCGAAAAAATTCGTCTTTACCTGCTGGTCAGTTTTGACAGATTTCTGCCATTTTGTGCATTTGCTTCTTGTCGGTTCCTTTTTGAGTTCTTTTGGGGAATTGAGATTTTTGAGGGAAGTGTTACAGTAGCTTGTGTTTTAATAGAAGTTTTATTGGTGTTAGAACTGAACCTTAAAGACTTATTATCTTGAGTGCACTAATGTTGCTAATAAAGATTGTGAAGTTTTGTATGAAGGAAAAAATTCAGGTGTATGGAAGGAATGAGTAATGAGATGAAAGATTGACTAATGCTCAAGCTTGGGGATGCCACGTGTGTCACCCCAAGAAATATCCAAGAAGTACAATCGTCAAAGCTTGGGGATGCCCAAGGCATCCCCCTCTTCATCAATAAAATCCCAGGTTTCTTCCAAACGCTTCATTTTTATTGTTTCATGCACAGTTGTGTTGTTCTTGGAGCGTCTTCTTTTTCGTTTTAGTTTTGGTTTTTCGTTTGCTTTGTTTTCTTAGTTTGCTGAATAAATTGGTTGGAACACCTCTTTCATACATTGGTTTTCAAATAGTTTGGTTTGGTTTGGAAAAGAGTAGGAAAGTTCATGATTAAGTGGTAAACAAAGCTCGTTTTTGACTGTGGCCTACGCTTTGTCATGCCATGCTTGATATTTTTTTTGGATTTATGCTTAGTATTCTTTGCTGTAGAATGACTTGTTATAAACAATTGAGATTGCTTAATGTGCCTTGGATGAATCATGCGTTGTTTTAGCATATTAAAGCATAGTATAGTGGTATTCTCCTTTGATGCTTTATTTGGGTTGACTTGGCGCATGCTCACACCATGTTATGACTATCTCAAGTCACCATAGCCTTTATGATCCTTTAGTTTTCAACTTGTAGTATCACTTGATTCTTTGATTAATGATGTTTTGTCGCTCTGCATGATTATGGCCATTATTGCTCTGTTAGTTTGTTGCTCCTAGTCTTTTGCTAGCCTCCGCAACCAAGTATGAGTTCCACTCATGCATCCAACTCCTTAAACCAAGTTATTCCAAAGAGTCCACCATACCTACCTACTATCATATGCTATTCCAAGTATATTCATGTTTTTGTTTACCTTCCAAATTAAACTTGTTATGAGAAAACTAGTGATTAAAGCTCTCACGAACTTGATGGCACACTTTACTTTTTGCATTTAATAAACCTGAACCATTGGGTCCTTCTTTGTTGCGAATGTGCTTACGCTTTATAAGTTGAAATTAGCAGAACCATGTATCATGGGGAACGCTTTAAACATTGCACCTCTACTTTGTACCCCGTTGATATCATGTTCTTTTGCTTATGGATCCCGGCGGTGTGAAATAAAAGTGGAACTTGTAAGATCATGACGTTTGTATGTGTGTTAGAGAAACGCCTGGGCCGCTAGCCTAAGCCATGCATAATCATGGTGGAAACTTGCAGCATAACCATAATGAGCACTCTATGAAGCATCCTCAATAAAAACCTATGCAAATAGCAAATAAAAAGATCACTGAGATGCTTATTGTCTGCTTGCCTTGTCATTTTGATTATGGGATAGCTCCTGTATCATGTGCAAGGGGTACCCCGTTGGTGGTTCTTTATGATGCATATGTACTTACAATGACAAGAGCTTACTTGTGACTAAAGTTGAGTAGCATGAGGTTCAGTCTTCGTAAGTAAGGGGCATGAGATTTCGGTTTATAACTTGTCAAGCATATCCTCTTAGTCGTGTCACTTTAACCTTAATCACCTTCAAGATGCTTATGATAGGGGCAATGAGAGCTAAAAGCTATAAGTACCATAATTTTTGGAAGCTCTTTATGAGACTTGAATCCCTACTTCCTTCTATGAAGGCCTTTCTTGCACCATTATATTGAGTCTCCAACTTCTATCTTTATGCACCTACTTTGAGAGCATAGTGGCCATTCTTAGTTCTATGTGCATTGTCCCAAGACTAGTTGATTGATGCATAACTTGATATTGCTTGTTTTAAACTATTTGTATCTAGTCACTCTTTTGAACTTTGAAGGTGTCCTATGCATTTATATTTGCTACTCTATGAGGGACAAGCTGAATACTATTATGCTATGTTTTCTTTATGTGAAACAAACAAGCGTCTTGCAAAGCATTGTTATTCATGAATCTTTTGTTTGTGCCTTTTCATGTTGCAACATAGTTTCTTTGTCTTATTGCTAGAACTTTGTCTTTCATGTTATGATTGAAGTACTATGATCCCAGCTTTGAATGTTTTACAAATACTTTGATCAAGTTTATGATGGTGCATATCACCTCAAAAATTATTCTTTCTTTTTATCACTTACCTACTCGAGGACGAGCAGGAGTTAAGCTTGGGGATGTTGATACATTGCAAATGTATCTATAATTTTTGATGTTCCATGCTTGGTTTTATCTACTTTGTTGTGTTTTGTCCACACTTTGGAGTACTTTTTCATATGATTTCTTGGACTAACCTATTAACAAGAGCCACAATGTCAGCTGCCTGTTTTCTGCTGTTTTTGGTTCCAGGAAGTCAGAAAATGAATATTCTCGAAATTGGACGGGACAAAAGCCAAATTCACTATTTTACCGGAAGACATCTGGAGCGAGAATACGAGACGGATAGGGGCTGGGGCCTAGCCACACCACCTGGCCACGCGGCTAGGTCTGGCCCACGCCAGGGGGTGGTCTGGCCCACCCCAACACCCCCTCGGCCTCTCCTTCCTCCTATATATTGCCTCCGATACCAAAACCCTAAGTACCCGATCAAAAATCCACGAAAGAGTCTATAGCCGTTGTCATCTCCATCCCTAGATCCGGAAGGATCTGAAGCTCTTCCCGGCACCCTGCCGGAGAGGGGAATTCACCTTGGAGGCCTTCTTCATCATCATGCATGCCTCCGGTGTGATGCGTGAGTAGTTTATCTCTGGACTACGGGTCCATGTAGTAGCTAGATGGCTGGTTCTCCTCCTTTGTGCTTTCATGTTTAGAACTTGTGAGCTCCGTTCATGATCAAGATCATCTATTTGTAATTCTACATGTTGTGTTTGCGGGGATCCGATGGATATTGAGATGCTATTTCAGATTGATTATTGATTCTATCATGTCTTTGTTATTTGTGATCTTACATGCTTTTTGTTGTTGGTAGCTATCTTGGCCAAGTAGATGCTAGCAACTCCAAGAGTTAGTATTTATGCTCGATAGTGGGTTCATGCCTCTGGTAATCTGGGGAAGTGACAGAAATCTCTAAGGTACTAGATGTGATGTTGCTACTAGGGAGAAAACAACAATCCTTTGTTCTTAGAACAATCGTATTGTTTACTTTACACGCAATTTGTAAAGCAATAATCTGTTGCTTGCAACTTAATACTGGAGGGGGTTTGGATGATAACCTGAAGGTGGATTATTAGTCATAGATGCAGTTGGATGGCGGTCTATCTATATGTTGTAATGCCCAATCAAGTCTCAAAAGAGTCAAGATGATTAGTATATGCTTGTATGCTTTCTCGATGTTTGTCAATTGCCCCGCTGTAATTTGTTCACCCAGCATGTTATCTATCTTAAGGAGAGCCACCTCTAGTGAACTATGGACCCCGGTCCTTTCTTTTACATTCAATCTACAAACTGTTTATTGCTTTGTGTTTACTTTCTGCAAACTATTACTTCCTTCCATTCGATACGTTTAATCCTTTGTTTTCAGCAAACTGGTGAGATTGACAACCTCATTGCAAGTTGGGGGCAAAGTTTAGTGGTTGTGTTGTGCAGGTCTCCACATTGCTACTGGCACCGGTAGTGCGCCCTGCCAACGTTCAGCTAGCTACACCTTTGGGGTGTTTCCTTCTCCTACTGGATTGATAACCTTGGTTTCTTACTGAGGGAAAACTTGCTTCTGTGCTCATCATACCTTCCTCTTGGGGTTCCCCAACGAGCTCGATATATTTTGGGCCATCAACAGCTACGCGGTCATCGTCATTTGTCACACTTCGATAGATCTCCAGCAAATCAGCGGCTCGGCCTTGGATCTTCTTCACGGTCCCCGTCATGCCTATACCTATAATGCTGCAAAATCTTTCCAATGACATGGTAATAGGCAGATTATAAATTCTGAAAGAAATAGTTGACTGATAGAGGGTGTTAGTGAAAACGAAAATCTCAACGAAAGTTTTGGTGAGCATGACATATTGCTCTCTCATCTTCCCTGTATGAGGTCAAACAGATCCTCTGAACCAGTAGTAAGAAATCATCGAGGATCCCTGTATCTTGCAAAAAGGTAAAACTAGGAAAAGTAGATGGGTGAGCATCCCCCTCATCTCCTTCATTGCCAAAGCGTGGTGCAATGAGATCTTCATTGTATGAAGGCCTAAACTGAGAGGCTGATCTTGAGGGCCTTGACCTCCTAGGTGTGTCCCTCTCAGATATTTCTCCAAAGGTGTGGTTGTTCATCTTTGATATTCTGAAATTTAAACATCCATTAAACAAGTGATTGCAAAGTTAATACATAATGAAGGGCACTACTCATAGAGACTTGTATGAGGGTTAAACATGCATCAAAACAATATCTCTAAGCATTGAACAAGCTTACAAGCTCTCATAAGCTATCACCTATAGCAGCAAAATACTCAAGATATAAACCACTAATCACAAATCTACTTGGACAAGCGGAGGAGTTACATGCCAGAGAACAAATGCTCCAAATTTCAGCAGCAAAGATGGGCTGAGCAAGGGGATCGAAAAATCATGGACAAGAACAGCAAGAACGCGATTTCGAGCAAAGAGCTAGTGTATTCTCGGGAGAGAGAAGGCAGTGGGAAGTGAGAGAGTGAGTGGAGGGCCAAGGGTGGCCCACACCATGGCCAGGCGCGCGCTTGTGCTTGCCGCACCACCAGGTGGTATGCCTGCATGGTGGGTCCCCTTGGTACTCTCTAGGCAATTCTCTGCCCCTTTTTTCACGTAAAAAATTTCTGGAATTTTTTGAGACACTTTATTTTTTAGCAATTTTCAGGTATAGATGAATGATTTTCAGACAGAAAAAAAAGTTTCTGGAATGATGCAATGACAAAACAAAGCTAAAACTTCAGAAGTTCTAAGACACTCTAATATGCAAGCAACTAACAACAGAAAAGTAAACTAAACGAAAGCAAAAACTAAAATGGATAGAATGGAAGTAAACGAAGATAATCATGGTGAAAACATTGTTTTGTTCATTAAAATCCTTTTGTTAACAAGGTTGATCAGGTCTTGTTACCAAAACAATTTTATATGAAACAAAAATTTGTACTCCATTTATGATTATGTTACCTCAACCTTGATAGCAATGGTCCCAATCATAATAGTTTCATATTTTTCTCGTGGTATGGGACAATATATTTCTCCAACTTGGATGCCCTCAACATGTTCAATTGAATTTAAGCCATAAGTCCTATCAATATTCTTGGGGAAATAAACAGTATGCTCCTTGTCATTAACATTAAAAGTCACCTTTCGTTGATTACAGTTAATAACAACTCCTGTAGTATTAAGAAAAGGTCTCCCAAGAATAATAGACATATTATCATCTTCAGGCATTTCAAGCACAACAAAATCAGTTAATATCAAGCAATTATGAGCGACTTGAACAGGTACATCCTCACATATACCAACAAGAATAGTAGTAGATTTATCAGCCATTTGCAAAGATATATCAGTTGGTATTAGTTTCCAGTTGAAGTCTCTTATAGAGATAAAAAGGCATAACACTAACTCCTCCTCCCAAATCACACAAAGCAGTTCTAACATAACTATTTTTAATAGAGCATGGAATAGTTGGAATCCCTGGGTCTCCAAGTTTCTTTGGAATCTTACCATGATAGGAATAATTAGCAAGCAAAATAGAATTTTTTCATTAGGGATCTTCCTTTTATTCGAAACAATATCCTTCATATACTTTGAATAAGGAGGCAATTTAATAGCATCAGTCAAAGGAATTTGCAAGAATATAGGTTTCATCCACTCATAAAACTTGTTATAGTGTTCATCTTCCTTTGACTTATGTTTTTATCAGGGAAAGGCATAGGTTTTTGGACCCAAGGCTCTCTTTCACTACCATGTTTCTTAGCAACAAAATCTTCTTTAGTGTATTTAGTATTCTTAGTGTGCCTTTCAGGTCCTTCTTCAACTTTTTCTTTATCAGGAGCATCATTTTCTTCATTACCACTTTCAGTTTCAGCATCAGAGAAATATATACTATTAGGATCTTTAGTAGGTTCAGAAGGTTCTACAATAGTTTTATGTTTCTTCTTTCTTTTCTTAGGAGTAGTACCACAATTTTCAGCTTGTTGAGAATCCTGCTCAATTGTTTTAGGATGCCCCTCAGGATATAAAGGATCCCGGGTAGCAGAACCACTTCTAGTTCTAATTTCATAAGCATGTTTTTCTTTAGCAGCATTAACTAGCAAGTCTTTTTGTACCTTAATAAGCTGATCAATTTGAGTTTGAACCATTTGAAAATGTTTAACAAGCATTTTTACATCATTAGAGGTTCTTTCCACAATATCTTTTAACTCAATAATAGCTCTAGAGTTTTCCATTAAATGATTTTGCACCCTTTTATTAAAATTATCTTGCTTAACAATAAAAACATCAAATTCTTCTTAGCATTGATCAAGAGGTTTAGAGTAAGGAATATCACCTTCATCAAAATGTTGGAGAGAGTGTACCTCAATAGTGGATGAGTGGGGAATTGGCTTACATAATTCTTCTATAGGAGGTAAATTCTTGACGTCTACAACTTTAATTCCCTTCTCCTTAAGACATTTCTTAGCTTCCTTCATCACTTCATCATTTAGTTCAATAACTCCCCTCTTCTTTGATGTTGGTATGGGCGCAGGGATAGTTGGTTCAGGTATAGTTGTCTTAGGTATAGCTTGTTTAGGAGGAGTCCAATCTTCATAATTCTTGCTTATTTTAGCCATTAATTCCTCAGCTTCCTTGGGAGTCCTGTTCCTGAAAACACAATCAACACAACTATCTAGGTATGTCCTAGATTCTTCAGTTACTCCATTATAAAATATGTCAAGAAGCTGATTCTTAGGTAATGGACATCCAGCCTATGCATGAATCAAAGCACAAAACCTTGCCCATGATTCAGGCAATATCTCTTTTTCTCCCCGTTCAAAATCAAAAAGTTCCTACAAAATAGCATGTCTAGCACTAGGTGGAAAATATTTTTGTAGGAAAGTACTAATCAAGCAATTAGGGCTATCAATATATCCAGTAGGTAAATTATTAGACCAAGTTTGAGCTTCTCCTTTCAACGAAAAAGGGAAAATTTTGGCAACAAAGTAAGTGCGCATCTTAATATCATCAGAAAACAGGCCACTCATGGTAGAAAGCTCAGTCATATGTGCTACCACACTTTCATTCTTAGTCCCACAAAAGGTTCTTTCTCAGCAATAGCTATGTAAGATAGATCAAGAGAGAAATCATAATCCTTATTTTTAATGTTTATGGGAGACGCAGGAAACTTAGCATTAGGAGACAATTTGGGTTTTATAGTACGCCTCTAAGGGAGACTCTTAATAGCACTCCTATCATGGGTGTTTTGACATTCTTTAATAAATTCACCGGTCATCTCGATATAACCTTCTTCAATATCATAACTCTCTCTAGACTCAGGTGAACTGACAAGTGCAGTAGTGTCTTCATTAGGAGTTTCAGTATTTCCAGCTATAGTTCTAGCAATCGTAGCATCTAGGAAAGGACCTAATGAACCACCCTTATCAAGCACAGTAGAAGCAACATCATAAGTATCAGAAGTTTCAGATTCAGCAGTAGTAGCAGTGTGTGTAGCATGTGTGTGTAGTGGTGTAAGGAGTTAGTCATAACAAATGGTGAATCAAGAGCAATAGAGGTGTTAAGAACCGTACCTCTTGTAGTGGATGGTAAAATAGGAACCTTGCCATCACGAGACTTACCCATGATGGATGGATGGCAACGAACAATAGTGAATCCAAGTGAACTTGATAAATAAAGCTATGCTCCCCAGCAACGGCGCCAGAAAATAGTCTTGATGACCCACAAGTATAGGGGGTGTATCGCAGTTTTTTCGAGCGAAGTGAAACCCAATTTATTGATTCGACACAAGGGGAACCAAAGAATATTTATAAGCCTTAACAACTGAGTTGTCAATTCAGCTGCACCTGGAAACAATCTTGCTCACATCAGTTTATCAGTAGCAACAGTTTTGTAGTAGCAATAGTAAAGTAATAGCAGTAGTAAAAGTAAAGACAACAGTAACAATTGCAGTAAATAGTAGGATTAAAGCGCGGTAGGCATATGGATGGATGGACAGGCGCTGCATGGACAAGACAATTCATATAGCAATCAGAACATAGGGCATTTGCAGATAAATAAGATAAAGAATCCAAGTACTAAATAATCATAGGAATGTGTTCCATATATAGTCATACGTGCTCGCAATGAGAACTTGCACAACATATTTTGTCCTGCCAGCCCATTTGCAGCGGAGCCTCAAGGGAACTACTGGCAATTAAGGTACTCCTTTTAATAGAGCACCGGAGCAGAGCATTAACACTCCGTGAACACATGTGATCCTCACATCAAAGACATTCCCTCCGGTTATCTCGATTGCTGTCACTTTGGGGCCTTTGGTTCCGGACAACAATATGTGTATACATCTTGCAGGTAAGACCATAAACAATACTATCATAATGAAATTATAACATGTTCAGATCTGTAATCATGGCACTTAGGCCCTAGTGACAAGCATTAAGCATAACAAGTTACAACAAAGTCAAAAAGCACTAATAATAGATACTAGGCACCATGCCCTAACAATCTGATGTCATTACATGAACGATCTCATCCAATCCATACCATCCCCATAGCCTACAGCGGGGGATTACTCACTCATAGATGGGGGAAACATGGATGGTCGATGGAGAAGTGATGGGGATGATGATGGCAATGATCTCCTCCAATTCCCCATCCCGGTAGGGTGCCAGAACGGAGTTTCTGGTTCCAAATCGCGGAATCTGGTGGTGGCGGCGCAACGGAACTCTTTCTGGAAAAATGTCGAACCCCCCTTGGTTTTTAGGTCAAGAGGCAACTTATAGGCGAAGAGGGAGGCCGAGGGGGTAGCCGAGGCGGCCACACCACCCCCAGGCGCGGCCTGGCCTGGCCCACGCGGCCAGGTGGTGTGGGCCCCTCGTGGCCCTCCTCCGTCTCCTCTATTGGCTCCGCGAGTCTTGTTGTGAAATAGGATTTTTGGCATATTTTCCGGGATTTTTCCTGATAGTTGATTTTCTGCACAAAAACTAGACACCAAGGGAATTCTGCTGAAAATAGCATCAGTCCATGTTAGTTGTATCCAAATCACACAAGTTTAGAGGAAAAACAATAGCAAAAGTGTTTGGGAAAGTAGATATGTTTTGGACGTATCAATCACAAATAACATAGACATGATAGAATCAATAATCAATCTGAAATAGCATCTCAATATCCATCGGATCACCGCAAACACAACATGTAAGATTACAAATAGATGACCTTGATCATCAACGGAGCTCACAAGATCTAAACATGATAGCACAAAGGAGGAGAACCAACAATCTAGCTACTACATGCACCCATAGTCCAAGGATGAACTACTCACGCATCACACCGGAGGCAGGCATGGTGATGAAGAAGGCCTCTAGGATGATCTCTCCCATCCGGCAAGGTGCTAGGAAGAGCTTCAGATCCCTCCTGATCTAGGGATGGAGATGGTGGCAGCAACAGAATCTCGAGAGTATATGAGAGGAAAAGCATCGCAAGAACCAGGAGTTTGACATCATCAAGTCTGAATCAACTCGAAGATTTCACCTCAGCAGGACGGCATACCTCGTCAAACTCACCTCGCAAGACTCATCAATAGCACCACACTCCCTTGTTCCTCAGTATACTACAACAAGAATCCCGTTGAAGCCGGAAGTCAATCACCGAAGGATCCTCAATATACACAAGAAACCACCTCATAAGTCAACCAAGACAAGAAGTGAAGACATAACCACACTAACCATTAGTGTATTAGAGCTTCTGACCGCCTCAGGAGACTAACTAATCTAGTCGACCCTACCCAAAATAACGGAATGATCCTCCCTAGAAGGTCAGAACCACCCCTAAAGTCAGATGATTAGGAAGCGTGAAGACAACGAGTCCAGTCCGCCATCAATTAGAAGCAACGCAAGAAATGCCAATGAAGACCGCTTACCCGATGCTGACTGCTTCAACCCTGACTAATTTCTAGGAAGAAGAGTCGTAAACCGCTAATTTACCTTGAGCCAACCCCTGAAAGGCTGCGTTAGGAAACCAACCCCACCAAGGTTTGCGAGAATAGGGCGTCACTCGAAGACTCCAATCAAGACCTAGAAAGAAGACAACTTTCCGCTAATCGCCAAGAAGCACTCCTAGACAGAAGATTCGCACCACTCCTAAAGCAACTTAGTGAAGCTCCAAGGTGGAAAGACTGCGTCTTCTCACTCAATCTTCAGAAGAATATCTACCCGAGGATACTTCGGAAAGACCGCCAGACTTGACGCCTTCTCACCAAACAACAACCCGTGAGACAGCAGAAGCAAAACTAATTGAAGATTCTATGACTCCAAGAAGAAATGAATGTGCTATCCCCGTGCTACCCTAGTTTAACCTTAAGGGGAAAAGACTGTGTCTTTCCCACAAAATAGAATAACCCTCTGCCAGGAGCAATCTCAGGAGTCCCGACCCTAAAATCGTTAAATAGGATACGCTACGACCCTAAGGAAGAGCTATGAATCCTTAGACAGAGGTACTCCTAGCTGTAGATTCTATCTTCCGACGAGTACTCCGTGAAGTTCAGCATCGAGATAGTCTGCCCAGTCTAAGCCCTCGAGATATAGAGTTCAGAAGGAAAAGAAGGTCATCCCTCGCAATCAGGACTGGACTCTGCTCAACTCTCCATGCATCCCGAAAGACTGAAGCTCAACTTCGTCGACGTAGTAACCACTTTCAAAGATGGAGTCCGTAAGTTACTACGCGTAAGACACCTAGTATCAACCCGACTCAAAATCCCCTAACCCTACTCTCCTAAATCTCGGGACGAGATTCTTTTAAGGGGAAGGGTCTATAACATCCCAATTTCAGCAACCCTCATTAGCTGTCCAAAAAGCAAAAATCAGGGGGAACAAATTTTTTTTCTTGTCTAGGGATAAAGTGTTTGCCTGTTGTTTGACGATGTTTATGATTATGATTATGTATTAGAAGATATACTCCTTACCTCAACACCAGTTGACAAAGCTACTTCCTAGAACTGTCTTGGCTTAATTTCCATATTCTCAAATGTTCTGGCATTTCAAAACATGAGCCATGATGCTTATGTAACCCAAAACTATTTGTAGTAGCTTGTATTGACAAAACTATAGAGAGATATATAATATAATCTCCTTATGTTTTCAAGACAGGGCCTTCAACTACTCCTTCCTCTAGGATTCTCAAAACCTTGTATAAAGCTTTTTAATTCTACTCTTGGTAGGGATACCAAGGACTCTTACCTTACTCAAACTCCAACCTTTCAAAATTTCCCATCCCTACCTCAAGCTAAGCTTGATGGTAACCCTAGTAGTAGTTGGATAGGTTGATATGATGAATTGCCTTGATCTGTTGTTTGATGAATTGTCTTGATCTGCTGAATGACTTGCTTGCTTAGGAACTAGAGTGAGCTAATCTAGGATCTCCTTCCTAAGGAACCAATATATGTTTGTGATCATCAATCTCGAACCAAGCATCCAAATCTGGATCCTAAGCCACTAAAGTGATCATCTCCCCTCCTAATCAGACCAATCTAGGGATAATCCCTCTTGATAGTTTCCTACCCAGTGAAGACCCAATCTTAGCATGGATCTACTTAGTTAACACTTCAACATCATCACCTTGATCATGAGTTTGAAGCATACCATCATCTCGAAATCATCTACACTTGTAATCTAGTCTAAAACCCTTAATCTGCCAAAAATGGCTAAGTCTAGAATTCTTTTCTAGATTCAAACTTTGGAGCTCTACCTTTTCCAACCTATGTGCATCCTTAAGAATGTATCTGAACCATCTTGTAGTACATCATTAATAATACCAAATACCACTTTTGCCCTTGGATAAACCATTTTTGTTCCCACTCATCAATGATGGTTTTGTAGTCAAGATAATAATCTTCTCTTCAAATCTTGTCATCTTGCCCACTTCGGCAGAAGCTCACATCTATATGCCACCTACCCTCGACCAACTTTTTGAACGATTATGAACTACTAATCATGGCCTATCAAACCACTATTACCTTGTTTCCATTGGAGCCTTGTGCATCTTAAACCCCCATGGCTTATGAGGCATCATGACAACTTTGTAATGGCAGTCTTGTAACATCCCAATACTTTAATCCAAGCTTATCAAGATCAAATCATCCAAAAATAGGGTTAACAAAAACTTTTCCAAAAATTTAAAATGAAAGCATTCATATGTGTGTGCATTTAAAATAGGAGTTGTTTGAATTGCCATGATTGAATGATCCAATGCTTGTAAAATGTTTCTTAGGTGATTTAAACATCATCTACATCATTCCCAAACTTTTCCTAAAGAAAATCAAATCAAAAAGAATTAAAAAGGAGGAATGGTCATTTTGGCAAATTTAACTCTCATGCCTACTTTGGCTATTCCTAGTACTCAAAACTTAACAGAAACAATTCTTGATCTTTGCACCCCTTGCTAGTACACATAATGAGGTACTAAGGCCCACCTTTGGATCTGCTAAAAACATTCTGTTAACTATTTTAAATGACCGTTTAAAATTGAATCTAATGCATATGCATAGATCACCCCTATTTCAGAAACCATCTATTTGAGCTCCATTTTCAAAACCCTTGCAACCAGAGACTACCTATCACTAGTGGAGATCACTCAAAAATTTTGAAACCAAAATTCAAAACTTTCTTTCATGCGGCCATTTCATCAAACACTTGGCATGCATAATCTCTACTCTAATCCTAGCTCACTGTTTACTACAGGGTTTTGCCCCCAATTGATCCCCATTTAATCCCCTTGTCCCCTCTTGATCTAACCAGAGCCTAACCAGCATCTCCCCTACCCCCTAGCTGCACTGCCATGCCATGTCGAGCACCACCTCGCCGGCCGACCATGCACTCGCAGCAGCAGCCCTCTCCAGCCCCTCTCCTCATGTCTAGCAACTTGACTGTGGTCCACCTCCACCGCCCAACCAGCCCCAGGCCAGAGACAGAGAGCAGAGCGGCCAGGAACCGCCGCGCCCGGAGCCGGTCGACCATGCCGACGCCGCCCCCAGAGCACGCCATGTCCCCGCTTGCACAGACCACCCCTTGGCCACAGCCCGCGCCCGCCACTCCACCTCGACCTGGAGAACAACCCAGACATCCCTGTTCGCCGCCCAAAGCCTCACAGCCACCGCTCGCCGTGGACACCGCCGCTTCAGCCGCGCAGAGCGCCACCTCGCCCAGACCGCGTGCCACCGCCCCTATGGCTGCATTCAATTCCTAGAGCACCGCCAGGGAACCACACATCGATCGCCACCCCCAGCCATGCCTCTACCCCGCCGTAGCCATGTCGCCACCATCGACTACCTATCCCGCTCGGTCTCACCGTCGGGCCTATAAAAGGAGACCTCCCCAGCCTCTTCTCTCCACACCATTCCACTCTCCTCACCTCTCTGAACCTCACCCACCTCTAGCC
This sequence comes from Avena sativa, assembly GCA_916181665.1. Taxonomy (NCBI): domain Eukaryota; kingdom Viridiplantae; phylum Streptophyta; class Magnoliopsida; order Poales; family Poaceae; genus Avena; species Avena sativa. Next base: position 453,678,467 of record OV702288.1, on the reverse strand, counting down.
GGAGCAAGTGGAGCAGCAGCTCGCCGGAATTGGAGCCGGAGCATCCGCGGCAGGAGGAGAAGGGCGCTGTTGATTGCGACCACCCCAAGCTCCACCGCAACCGGGCCTGGCCTCGCCGTCGTCTTCCATGTCGTTTGCCTGCCTCGCCGACCCCGCTGGATCACTTGTACGCCCCCAGTAGACCCCCAACGAGCCGCTAGGGTTCGAGCTCGCCAGCGACCTGTTCGTCATTGACGACGACCCTCAGCTGTTGATCTCGCTTCTAATCCTACGGCCCACAGCGCGCGTACCATTTCGTGTTTTAAGTGCCGCTGACACGCGCGACCCCCTGTCAGCTGAGCCCTGCGCCGCAGAGTGCCACTGGGCCGGCCCAAGTCTTTTCCCGCGCTAGCCCATCGATTCAAATCTGGATTTTTCTTTTTAGTTAAATCTAGTTTCTATCCCCTAGTTTGAAAATCAATTCAAATAGTTTTATAAATCCAAATTGTATGAAACTAATTTTGTCTGAAAGGTATTGAAATGCTCTATCCAAGCCCGTTGGATTTAATCCAATTAGAGTTATAGATCTCTCCTAATAAAAATAACAAAACAAAAGCTTTTGCAACTTTGAAACATTTTTATAAAATCAACCAAGTTAGCTTTTGAATTGATTCCAACTCTCAAAAATCACATTTCATCATATCTATCTAACTATGTAATAATATTAAGGTTTACATGCAGTAACTTTGGACTAGTACCAAAATAATGCTATATAGGCATTTCTAGTCACTTTAAATCATTAAATAATAAACTTAAACTAAAGTAATATTGATCCAACCTTTAAATCTCATTCCCACATGTTAGAATATGTGGTGAGGACATGTGTCCACATGATCCGATATTTTGGTGGTGAATATTAAATTTTAGTTAATATTTCAATGAGTAGAAATTACTTTTCTAAAATAAAAAGGATGAAACTATTGAATTAAAACTTGTGATGTTTGTGATGATAGTAGATGATCAAATGTGTGTTTTAGAATGCTATTTAGCCTAGTTAAGTATTGTTTGGTGATTGTGCACTCCCTATGTATTGATAGACGCTAGTACCGACCAAGCTTTCGAGGAGGAGGAGTTCTACCAAGAAGAAGAAGAAGAAGAAAACTTCAACCACTGCACCAACCAAGGCAAGCTATTGTTAGCAAGCTAGAATTAAGCTAGATGAATGAGCAAGGATGCTTTAGGCATGCTGTAATCACACCCCTTTTAACTATTAGTACCCCAAGTCTTACTTACATGTTTTACTCCCCTTAGTATGCAAAGTTCCTTACTTCTTTTGAAGGTAGCATAAAAAGTATAAAACTTGACCTACTTAGAAACCTTTAGATGTCATTCTATGGCATGAGATTGATCCCGTCCTTCCCCTTTAGTGAACACTCTTAACTTAGTATTTTAGAGTAGATCAAAAACTTGAGTCACTTTAGATGGGAACACTTGGTGAAAATGAATTGTGAAAACCTTGGAATGATGAGTCATTCTATTGAGATGTTTTGACATGTGTTGAGAAACACAGCTGGTTTATGATGATGAAAATGATGAGGCATGAGCCTTAACCCTTTTATAAAACTGATGGTTGGATTCAGATGCGATACCATTCCAAATTTACCGTACAACCACATTACCTGAATTGGGTAAGGCTTAGCTGGAAATTATATGCATTAGTATTAGTTCCCTCACGGGAGAGGTTTGAGCTGAGGCTACCTCTCAATGATGTCCACCTATGCAGTGCCCAAGATGACTGATGGTCATGGTTGGGAGGCCATGCTCATAGGAGAGGTGCTTCTACTAGGGTGTGTAAAGGGAAGGTTATGTTTGATTATCTGTATACTAAGTATGATGATTCAGGGTTACCCCTGACAGATGTATTGAATCTTGTGGTGAAAGTGTACCACCTCTGCAGAGTGTCAAACTATTCGAATAGCCGTGTCCGCAGTTATGGACAGTTGGAATGGCCATACTATTTCATTGTCAGATGTTTTATAAATAACTTGAAATGAATGATGAACTTTGACTTGACCACAACAGGGTTGTGTTTATGATAATAGCTTCCCAACTTAAGTGGTTCTAGAACTTTACTTTATCTTTCTTTGCTTCTGAACTCAGCTTAGGTTTCAAACTTAACTTGATAGTTAACTTAGATTCAGTACTTTAACTTAAGAATTATACTCCTTGTTAGTAGTAGTTTGCGAGTACTTAAAGAGTACTCATGGCTTTTGTCCCTGGCTATTATCATGGCCAGACTATGAAGGAGATTATCAAGATGATGGTTAGCAGGACGGCTATGATAACTAGGACTATCCTCCTTCGTCAGCATTGCCTGTGCCCCTGAAGATGGACCCCACCGCTACGCTTATCTTTTTTTTCCGCTGCTTGTTGTATTAAGACTGGATCATGAGATCCTTATTGGTGTAAAACCTCATGTATGGTTTGTAATGGATGATGTACTGTGATATCCAATCCTCTATGTCTCGCAAAAATGGTAATCCTGGGATTGCGAGGTATGGCATAACTGGCATCTGGGATTAAAAATCCGGGTGTTGACAAGTTGGTGTTAGAGCCATCCTGACCATAGGAGACCCTAGTTAGAATGGACGTCCAAACCAAAAACTTAGCTTCAAAACCAAAGTGAGTATTTTTGAAAAACTATGTCCCCTCTTACCCTTGTGAACTCATTCTTTCTCAAAAATTCACGTTCCTCAAAATTCTTACATTACTACTTAAAATTTGACGCACTTGATCACTTCACTAACTTCCTCATCCTTAATTCTTGTAGATGGAGACTTAGTTCAGCAGGTTTTACCAGTTGGGAAATGGAGGTCAGCTGATCTTTGAGAGGGATCTTGATTCGCTGTCAGAGTTACTGGGACGCCCACATCCGGAGTTTCTTGGAGCTCAACTTCCAGGACCCCCATGAGGAGACCTACAGTGGCTAGTCACCGCGGATCTTCGGGGAAGCATCGAAGCACCAACTTCCGAGAGAATTCAGTTCTCCGTGAGAGAGAACAACTGGCTAGATGAATTAGCCAGGGAAATGCATGAAGCTCTCGCATGCCTATGTGCCCTCAGCGTCAACAAGATCCAAGGAACCCGTTTTACCCACTATACAAGACGTGACTTCATGGGAATGCTGATGGATATGCCAAGTCACCCTGAGTTGAGGCGTCAAGTGGAGAACCTTGACTTCTTGCTTCATTACAGACATCAGGAACTGGACAATGCCAGGGAGTTATCCAACTAGAACCGTGCCATTGCTGACCAGAAGGCCCAGACTTTCGCACTGCTCATCCAAGATCACCAGTATCTTCGTCGCGAGCGTGCAAAGAAGGATCGCAACATCGCCCGTCTTCGCAAGAAGGTGGCCGACCTCAAGAAGAACATCAAGGAGCAGGAAGCTCAGCTTGCCGCCAAGGAAGAAGAAGATGAGGGTGAAGACATCCAGGGAGAGATGGATTCTTACCTCAACAACGATGATGACTTTCTGGAGGAGGATGCTCTAGACTTCTACGTTGATGATGAAGACTCCGACTTCATCAACGATGAGTAGATGCACTAGAGCACTATCGTAGCATGAGATGTATCATCTCATTGTATCGTAGCTTGTAGAATGGTTCTTCAAACCATCTGTTTTCCCCTTTGATTATTGTGGTGTGTGTTGTATCGTGTGCTTGCTTGCATGAATGAAAATGAAGTTAGTTGAAAAACCTGAGTCTAACTCAAAGTTTTAGCTTTGAAAAACCCAAAACCATGAACCTTAGACTTTTCCTCTTACCCCTATATCTATCTCAATCTTAAGATGACACGTGGAAACCAAGAAGGGAGCAGCTCGTCGCAGGACCCAATGCTGCAGATCTTGCAGAATCTCATTGCGGACCGTGAAGCAAGCAGGGCCGAGCGTCAAGCCAACTTAGCAACATCGCAGCAGATCGTCCAAATGGCTCTCAACAACCAAGGACATGGAAATCAGGATCACCAAGGATCTAAACTCAAAAACTTTTAGAACACCAATCCCCCAATCTTTAACCAATCTGAAAACCCATTAGATGCTGATGACTGGTTACAGACCATGGAAAACAACTTAGAGGTTGCCAGAGTTGATGAGAATGTGAAAGTTCTCTTCGCCACCCACTATCTGGCGGGAGATGCAAGAGCTTGGTGGAATAGCATCCGCAATATGAACCATGGCCAGGTGGTGACCTGGGAAGCATTCAAGGTCAAGTTCAGCCGCACCCACATGCCGCAAGGTCTAGTCAACAGGATGAGAGATGAATTTCACGAATTGAAGCAAGGAAGAATGACTGTGGTGGAGTACCATGACAGATTCTTGTCACTTGCCAGATATGCACCGGATGAGATCAACACGGAGGCCAAGAAGAAGGAGAGATTCTTAAACGGACAGCATGATGAGATGCAGACTGTCCTCGTCAACATCCGTTTCGATGATCTCGAAGAGCTAGTCGACTCTGCCATTCAGATGGAAGGGAAGATTAACCAGGGAAACGACAACCGCAAGCGTCGTATGATGCAGCAGTCTGGATCCAGTAGTCACCAGAAGTACCGTCCTAACCCCTCACCAGGATATGCACCAAGGAACAACCTACCCCCAAATTCTCGCCCAAGCTACCCAAACTGTAGCGGAGGTAATGTGAAGTCCATAGGAAACAATCATAGCTCCGGCAATACCAACAATTTCAACCGTGCCCCTCCCAAGAGCAACAACAACAACACTGCGCCCAGAACTGGCAGCAATGCTATGCCTGTCGCAGTCAAGGACAAGTCCTAGATCACTTGTTCGAGTGTGGAGTGAAGGGTCACTACTCCAATGAGTGTCCCAAGAAGGCTGCCGCCAATGCCCCTGTGAATGCCCTAGCTCAGCAGCAACGTCGTGTTCAACCAGGAAGGAGATTTGCCCCAGGGAACCCGCACAACCGCAATAGTCGTCTCTTCCACATGAACGCAGAAGAAGCCCAGGAAGCGCCAGATGTAGTGCTGGGTATGTTTTCTGTCAACTCAGTTTTAGCAAGAGTATTGTTTGATTCTGGAGCATCGCATTCATTTATCATCGAAGAATTTGTCTGCACTAGTAAGATTCACCCAACCAACCTGAAGCATGTCATGATAGTTCAAATCCCCGGTTCAACAACAAAATCTAGAAAAATTTGCAAAGCTATACCTATCAGAATACATGGGATAGATTTTTATGCCAACCTAATTGTACTTGGAACCAAAGGATTGGAAGTAGTACTAGGTATGGACTGGATGTCAAGGCATAAAGGACTGATAGACTGTGCTAAGAAAGCCATCACCATGACCAGAAGTTCTGGAGTAACAGTAGAGCATATCTCTGAAACCTTACCCCATCAATTCAAGTGCAACAAGAGTGTAGCCCTGCCCACCATTGACCAAGTCAGAGTAGTCTGTGAATACCCTGACGTATTCCCAGATGAAATGCCAGGTATGCCCCCGGATAGGGATATTGAGTTCATTATCGAACTAATCCCCGGAACCGGACCTATAGCCCAGAGACCCTATACCATGAACCCCTCAGAGTTAGTGGAACTGAAGAAGCAGTTGGATGCCATGTTAGCAACAGGCTTGATTTAGCCAAGCGCATCACCATGGAGATCACCAGTGTTATTTGTCGACAAGAAAGATGGAGGCAATCGTCTGTGTATAGATTACAGAAAGTTGAATGATGTCACCATCAAGAACAAGTACCCCTTGCCAAAGATAGAGGATCTATTTGATCAGTTGACTGGAGGCCAGGTATTCTCAAAGATTGATCTTAGGACTGGTTATCACCAACTTAAGATTCGTGCAACGGATATTCCGAAGACCTCCTTTACTACTCGCTATGGTTTATATGAGCATATGGTTATGTCTTTTGGATTAACCAATGCCCCTGCTTATTTCATGAATCTCATGAATAAGATCTTTATGAATTTCCTAGATAAGTTTGTAGTTGTGTTTATCGACGACATCCTTATCTACTCCAAGTCAGAAGAAGAGCATGAGAAACATCTAAGAATCATCCTAGAAACCCTAAGAGAGCATCAGTTATATGCCAAGTTCGGCAAGTGTGAGTTTTGGCTAAAAGAAGTAGGATTCCTAGGACATATTGTTTCTGCCGGAGGAGTCTCTGTTGATCCCACCAAGATCAAAGATGTTGAGGAATGGGAAGCCCCAACCAATCAAACCCAAGTTCGTTCCTTTCTCGGATTAGCGGGATGTTACCGCAAGTTCGTAGAAGGATTCTCGAGCATAGCCCGACCAATGACCCAATTGTTGAAGAAGGACAAGAAGTTTGAATGGACAGACAAATGTGAAGCCAGTTTCCAGGAGCTGAAGAAGAGATTGATATCAGCCCCAATTTTCATCATGCCAGACATCAAGAAGCCATTTGATGTGTATTGTGATGCATCCAAGATTAGCCTAGGATGTGTATTGATGCAAGAAGGCAAAGTCATCGCGTATCTGTCTCGACAATTGAAGCAACATGAGCAGAACTATCCGACCCATGATCTTGAGCTAGCAGCCGTGGTTCTAGCATTGAAGACATGGCGTCATTATTTGATGGGAAATCGATGTGAGATTTACTCAGATCATCAGAGCTTGAAGTATATCTTCACCTAGAAGGAGCTGAATATGCGGCAAAGAAGATGGATAGAGTTAATCAAGGATTATGACCTTGACATTCACTATCACCCCGGGAAAGCCAATGTGGTAGCGGATGCTCTTAACAAATTGCCGTGTAGGCTTAACACCATGATCAAAGAGAAGCAACCAAGTTTGTATGAGGAGTTGGAGCAGTTCAGGACTGAGTTAGTTAGCAAAGGATTCCTAGCTAGCATTGAACTTCAACCCACTTTGATTAGCCAAATCAAGGAAGCCCAGAAGGGAAATGAAAGTATCGACGGAATCAAACGTCGTATTGGTACAAGAAAGGTACCTGGATTCACCGAAGACGAAGAAGGTGTACTGTGGTACAAAGGACATATCTGTGTGCCAGCAGATTCGGAGCTGAAGGAAATTATCATGAAGGAAGCTCATGATACTCTTTATTCTATCCACCCCGGAGGAACAAAAATGTATTAGGATTTGAAAGAGCAATTTTGGTGGCACAAGATGAAGAGAGAGATCGGAAGCTACATCGCCAAATGTGACATCTGTAAAAGAGTCAACACACAGCATCAGAGACCTGCAAGACTATTGCAACCATTGTAGATTCCGGAATGGAAATGGGATTCCGTTGGAATGGACTTTATCACTGGTTTGCCTACTTCTAGTAGGGGAAATGACTCAAACTGGGTCATCATTGATAGATTGTGCAAGGTAACCCACTTCATACCTGTCAAGACTACCTACCAGAGTGCAAACTAGAAGAGTTGTATATTGCTAGGATTGTTAGTCTGCATGGAACCCCCAAGAACATCGTCTCAGATCGAGGAACCCAGTTTACTTCAAGATTTTGGCAGAAAGTTCAGGAAGATTTAGGAACCAAGTTGAACTTCAGCACCGCGTATCACCCGCAAACAGATGGACAAACTGAGAGAGTCAACCAGATCTTAGAGGATATGCTTAGAGCTTGTGTGTTGGAATACGGATCAAAATGGGCAGACTGCCTGCCTTTCGCAGAATTCTCATATAACAACAGTTATCAGGCTAGTTTGCAGATGGCACCATTTGAATTCCTATACGGAAGAAAGTGTCGTACCCCTTTGAATTGGTCGCAAGTAGGAGAGAGTCAGATCTTTGGACCCGACATTCTCCGAGAAGCAGATGAGAAAGTTCACAAAGTCCATGAGCACATCAAGACCGCCCAATCTAGACAGAAGAGCTATGCTGACAAGAGAAGGAGAGACCTGACTTTCAATGTCGGAGATTTCGTATATCTCAAGGTTTCACCATTGAAGGGAACTCAACGCTTTAGTCTGAAGGGAAAGTTAGCCCCCAGATATATCGGACCTTTCAAGATTCTGAACCGCCGAGGAGAAGTATCGTGTCAACTGGAACGGCCTGAAGAGATGTCAGCCATCCATAATGTGTTACATATCTTGTTACTTCGCAAATGCTTGGAAGTGCCTGACAAGACTGAAGTTTTCAAGAATCTCGATCACAGAGCTGTGGAAATCAACAATGACCTGACCTATCGGGAAGTACCCATACGTATCTTAGAAGAAGCCTACAGAACCACCAGGACCAGGAGTATCAAGTTTCTCAAGATTCAGTGGATCAACCATACTGAGGAGGAAGCTACTTGGGAGCGCGAAGATTACATAAGACAGAGTTCCCAGATCTCTTTAGTTCCTAGTTTTCTTTGTAAATCTCGGGACGAGATTTTGTTTAAGGAGGAAGGTTTGTAACATCCCAAAACTTTAATCCATGCTTATCAAGATCAAATCATCCAAAAATAGGGTTAACAAAAACTTTTCCAAAATTTAAAATGAAAGCATTCATATGTGTGTGCATTTAAAATAGGAGTTGTTTGAATTGCCATGATTGAATGATCCAATGCTTGTAAAATGTTTCTTAGGTGATTTAAACATCATCTACATCATTCCCAAACTTTTCCTAAAGAAAATCAAATCAAAAAGAATTAAAAAGGAGGAATGGTCATTTTGGCAAATTTAACTCTCATGCCTACTTTGTCTATTCCTAGTACTCAAAACTTAACAGAAACAATTCTTGATCTTTGCATACCTTTCTAGTACACATAATGAGGTACCAAGGGCCACCTTTGGATCTCCTAAAAATATTCTGTTAACTATTTTAAATGATAGTTTAAAATTGAATCTAATGCATATGCATAGATCACCCCTATTTCAAAAACCATCTATTTGAGCTCCATTTTCAAAACACTTGCAACCAGAGACTACCTATCACTAGTGGAGATCACTCAAAAATTTTGAAACCAAAATTCAAAACTTTCTTTCATGCGGCCATTTCATCAAACACTTGGCATGCATAATCTCTACTCTAATCCTAGCTCACTGTTTACTACAGGGTTTTGCCCCCAATTGATCCCCATTTAATCCCCTTGTCCCCTCTTGATCTAACCAGAGCCTAACCAGCATCTACCCTACCCCCTAGCTGCACTGCCATGCCATGCCGAGCACCACCTCGCCGACCGACCATGCACTTGCAGCAGCAGCCCTCTCCAGCCCCTCTCCTCATGTCTAGCAACTTGCCTGTGGTCCACCTCCACCGCCCAACCAGCCCCAGGCCAGAGACAGAGAGCAGAGCGGCTAGGAACCGCCACACCTAGAGTCGGTCGAGCATGCCGACGCCGCCCCTAGAGCACGCCCTGTCCCCGCTCGCACAGACCACCCCTTGGCCACACCCCGCGCCCGCCGCTCCACCTCAACCTGGAGAACACCCCAGACATCCCCGTTCGCTGCCCAAAGCCTCACAGCCACCGCTCGCCGTGGACACCGCCGCTTCGGCCGCGCAGAGCGCCACCTCGCCCAGACCGTGTGCCACCGCCCCTACGGCCGCATTCAATTCCTAGAGTACCGCCAGGAACCACACATCGATCGCCACCCCCAGCCATGCCTCTACCCCGCCGTAGCCATGTCGCCACCATCGACTGCCCATCCCGCTTGGTCTCACTGTTGGGCCTATAAAAGGAGCCCTCCCTAACCTCTTCTCTCCACACCATTCCACTCCCCTCACCTCTATGAACCTCACCCACCTCTAGCTGGAGCAAGTGGAGCAGCAGATCGCCGGAATTGGAGCCGGAGCAGCCGTGGCAGGAGGAGAAGGGCGCCGTTGATTGCGACCACCCCAAGCTCCGCCGTAACCGTGCCTCGCCTCGCCGTCGTCTTCCACGTCGTTTTCCCGCCTCGCCGACCATGCTGGATCCCTGGTACGCCCCCAGTAGTCCCCCACCGAGCCGCTAGGGTTCGAGCTCGCCGGCGACCTGTTCGTCGTCGACGACGACCCTCAGCCGTTGATCTCGCTTCTAATCCTACGACCCACAGCGCACGTACCGTTTCATGTTTAAGTGCCGCTGACACGCGGGACCCCCTGTCAGCTGAGCCCCGCGCTGCAGAGTGCCACTAGGCCGGCCCAAGTCTTTTCCCGCGCTAGCCCATCGATTCAAATCTGGATTTTTCTTTTTAGTTAAATCTAGTTTCTGTCCCCTAGTTTGAAAATCAATTCAAATAGTTTTATAAATCCAAATTGCATGAAACTAATTTTGTATGAAAGGTATTGAAATGCTCTATCCAAGCCCGTTGGATTTAATTCAATTAGAGTTATAGATCTCTCCTAATAAAAATAACAAAACAAAAGCTTTTGCAACTTTGAAACATTTTTATAAAATCAACCAAGTTAGCTTTTGAATTGATTCCAACTCTCAAAAATCACATTTCATCATATCTATCTAACTATGTAATAATGTTAAGGTTTACATGCAGTGAATTTGGACTAGTACCAAAATAATGTTATATAGGCATTTCTAGTCACTTTAAATCATTAAATAATAAACTTAAACTAAAGTAATATTGATCCAACCTTTAAATCTCATTCCCACATTTTAGAATATGTGGCGAGGACATGTGTCCACATGATCTGATATTTTGGTGGTGAATATTAAATTTTAGTTAATATTTCAATGAGTAGAAATTACTTTTCTAAAATAAAAAGGATGAACTATTGAATTAAAACTTGTGATGTTTGTGATGATAATAGATGATCAAATGTGTGTTTTAGAATGCTATTTAGCCTAGTTAAGTATTGTTTGGTGATTGTGCACTCCCTATGTATTGATAGACGCTAGTACCGACCAAGCTTTCGAGGATGAGGAGTTCTACCAAGAAGAAGAAGAAGAAAACTTCAACCACTGCACCAACCAAGGCAAGCTATTGTTAGCAAGCTAGAATTAAGCTAGATGAATGAGCAAGGATGCTTTAGGCATGCTGTGATCACACCCCTTTTAACTATTAGTACCCCAAGTCTTACTTACAAGTTTTACTCCCCTTAGTATGCAAAGTTCCTTACTTATTTTGAAGGTAGCATAAAAAGTATAAAACTTGACCTACTTAGAAACCTTTAGATGTCATTCTATGACATGGGATTGATCCCATCCTTCCCCTTTAGTGAACACTCTTAACTTAGTATTTTAGAGTAGATCAAAAACTTGAGTCACTTTAGATGGGAACACTTGGTGAAAATGAATTGTGAAAACCTTGGAATGATGAGTCATTCTATTGAGATGTTTTGACATGTGTTGAGAAACACAATTGGTTTATGACGAGGCATGAGCCTTAACCCTTTTATAAAACTAATGGTTGGATTCGGATGCGATACCATTCCAAATTTACCGTACAACCACATTACCTGAATTGGGTAAGGCTTAGCTGGAAATTTATATGCATTAGTATTAGTTCCCTCACTGGAGAGGTTTGAGCTGAGGCTACCTCTCAATGATGTCCACCTATGCAGTGCCCAAGATGACTGATGGTCATGGTTGGGAGGCCATTCTCATAGGAGAGGTGCTTATACTAGGTGTGTAAAGGGAAGGTTATGTTTGATTATCTGTATACTAAGTATGATGATTCAGGGTTACCCCTGACACATGTATCGAATCTTGTGGTGAAAGTGTACCACCTCTGCAGAGTGTCGAACTATTCGAATAGCCGCGTCCGCGGTTATGGACAGTTGGAATGGCCATACTGTTTTGTTGTCAGATGTTTTCTAAATAACTTGAAATGAATGATGAACTTTGACTTGACCACAACAGGGTTGTGTTTATGATAATAGCTTCCCAACTTAAGTGATTCTAGAACTTTACTTTATATTTCTTTGCTTCTGAACTCAGCTTAGGTTTCAAACTTAACTTGATAGTTAACTTAGATTCAGCACTTTAACTTAGAATTATACTCCTTGTCAGTAGTAGTTTGCGAGTACTTAAAGAGTACTCATGGCTTTTGTCCCTGGCTATTATCATGGCCAGACTATGAAGGAGATTATCAAGATGATGGTCAGCAGGATGGCTATGATAACTAGGACTATCTTCCTTCGTCAGCATTGCCTGTGCCCTTGAAGATGGACCCCACCGCTACGCTTATGTTTTTTTTCCGCTGCTTGTTGTATTAAGACTGGATCATGAGATCCTTATTGGTGTAAAACCTTATGTATGGTTTGTAATGGATGATGTACTGTGATATCCAATCCGCTATGTCTCGAAAAATGGTAATCCTGGGATTGCGAGGTATGGCATAACGGGCATTTGGGATTAAAAATCCGGGTCTTGATAGCCTTATTTTCAGCAAAGTTTGCCATCTCCTCTATCTCACCTCAAATACATCTAAGACCAAGTCTTGCTTCCATGGTCATCTATATGACATGGTCTAACAATCCATATAGCCCTTGTACCAGGGTGAGCTCTGAGCTCACCACTCCAACCTTGCTTGTGTAGTATAAAAATATCAAAACCCTAGATTCTCCCCAAATCTAGTTTCCATCCTTTTTCACCACAATTCTCAAAACCCAAGGTTGGACATGATGGATGCATAAATTATACATCATATACCTTGGATATGATAATTCTCTAATTAATTTCCATAATTAATTGGGCCCCAAAACTATTTAAATACCCTCCTTGGCAAAATCTTAAAAATCATGTCTATAAAGAAAAATTTGTTTTTCTCCAAACCACTTTGTCAACTCAATGCATATTTGAGTTCTATATATCATAGATTCGTTATTATTTCTTTTTGCCCTTTTTCTTAAATGGCAAAAACAAGAAATAATCCCTTAAAAATACTCGCCGATCACAATAAATCCCAATAAAATTTCCCAAGGTGTAATATGGTATCCATGACCATTTCACACCAAAATATCACTTTGTCTAATGTAGAAATATCACATTAGCCTCTAGAAACCATTTCCGCACTTTCAGAATTAATTCTTTTAAATGGACTTACAAGCTTTAGAAAAACCCCAAATAAATCTTGGAGAGATATCTTGACCCTATTTACACACTAGTACAATTCTCTCACTTTGTCCAGTAAAAATTTTCAAACTCCTTCACAAGCCATCATTTGATCAAAATTTGCAAAACCCTTTAAAACTAAGCTAAATCAACCCAAAGGTACCTCCAAACTTGTCTAATACACCACCTCACCAGCACTCCTCCCTGATCGAGGCTACTGTAGCATTGCACCCCTTTTGTCCTTTAGCTATTGGATCAAGTGAGAGAGAGAGTTCAAATCAATGCCATATTTTGAAAAATCTTCACAGCAGCAAGCTCCACCACTCCCTTCCTATCTCCCAGCACGACCAGAGCACCCCACCTCTCCCCTCAGCACTACCCAACCCGACCAATCCCTGGCCAACACCTCCCCTCCATGTCCAAAATGGACATCTCCCATCTTGAGCTCCCATCTCAGTTTAAATAGGCTAGAGGCCATCCCCTGCTCCCCTTTCGCCCTCTCACCACTCCATCTACCTCCCCGAGCCCCCTCTCCCCTCTCCACTGCCCTATGCTACCCAAGAGAGGGAGAGAGAAGAGATTCGGGCTGCTCCATGAAATCGAGCTAAGCTCTTCCTTGCCCCTCTCCCCTTGCATGTGACCTTGCAGAGCTCCTCTCCTCCCCTGCACCTGACCCTGTCCTCTATCTGTTGCAGGAACGCTGGCGGATGCCACCCGAGCTCTCGGCCGAGCCGAGCACCTCCCGCAAACCTCCGGACCTCGAGCCCCGTCTCCTCTGCATGCATCGCCCCTGAATGCTCCAGGACCTTCGCATCCGCCTTGGATGCATCCCTGGACCCCCCTCCGGCGAGCACTGAAGTAGATCTCTCGGTGGAAGATGCAGGCGACGCCCTCCTTCATTAAACCCCACTGTGCCGCCCCACTACTTGTTCGCCTTCGTCGACCGCCTCATCTCCGCCGTTCACCATCGCCGCCCGACACCCCTGGTGAGCTCCCTGACCCCCGCTGACGCCGCCCCTAGGTTCCTCCCCGTCGAGTCCAGTTAGAGGAAGGATAAGAGCGTGGGCCGTTGATCTCCTCCGGATCGGACGGCCCACAACTCTCCTTACCCCTTCACCCCCTACCACCTCTGACACCTGGGCCCGCCCGACCAGGATTCGAACCCTTCTCCTGCCCGTGGTCCTAAGGTTCCTTATTGTTTCCTAAGGTTCCTCATTGTTTTCTTAAGCATGCAGTGCAGGTGTTGTATCAAAAGAATCCCTAGCTTTTCTATGATGAAAATAATACCTTAATGTGTCCTTTTCACTATTTATTTATTTCTGGTAGTTTTGCAAACCCAAACTAGGTAATTCCAACTGCCTATGGAAGATCTGTAGGAAACCTATCTTGTCACACTGACCTCCCCCCAAAAAGATCTATGTTTTATCTGGAGTAAAAATAACAAAAACTATTAGTTTCTGCCTTTAGAAAATTCCCTAGGCCAAACCAAAGTTACTATTGACCTAATTCCAACTCCCTATACACCTACCTACCAATTTATATCAAATTCTAGGAGCCCATAATTTTCTAAGCCACGATTGAATTATTGTGAATTAATCTGTTCTGTGCATAGTTAATTCACTATATAAATCAGCTCAGTAGTTTTACAAATCAAAATAGGGTGATTCCAATATCTACTGAAAGGCGTCCTAAATACCTACTATGTGTCCCTGGAATCATATCAAAATCCTCTGTAAAATAAATCTGGTTAAAAAGACAAAACCCCCATAGAACTGCCTTTGGGAAATTCCTGAGGGCATTCTGGTAATTATCTTGGCATGATTCCAACTCTCAGTGAGTCATAACATCAAAACCTACTTACCCATCCAAGGAAATAATTTTTGCAACACCAGAACTTTTCTGGTGAATTATTTCCTAAAACTAGAGATGATTTCACTAGGAAAATCATAAGTAATTAAAGAAAAGTGATAAATTAGTGAAACCACTTTTGTTGGTTTCATTTTATCAACACCTATCTGTTGGTATCATTCTAAAAAAATGGTATCATACATAATAGGTCCTTGGTCCAAAAAACCCTCTTAGGTAGTTTCCCGACTATAAACCCTAAGGGATGTTCATCCTCTTCTCCAAGGCCATCTCAATCTCCCCAAATCCAATCCTCTCTAAAACTACTTAACCTTAATTGGAGATTGCTCATTGGTTGTTGTATGTATTGATGTTTGTATGCCCTGTTTTGATTATGGTTTTGCTTGTTTGCATGTATACTCGATGATGACAATAGTTGCGCTTGTATTGACATCGAGAAGAAGAGATCTTATTATTATTGGTATTGGTATTCTTGGTTATTTAAAGATGAAGTCCAGAGACATATTGCCATATTATTGATCATAGGCAAGCCACCTTCTTGCTCATAAGCCTTGTCCTACTATTTTACTTATGCATGTTTTATCTACTGTTTATCAAAACTGCATTGTTTACTATATGTTGATGTATATATGGTAGTGGTTTGGCTCCTTCGAGCTATTACACTTTTGTACTATCAAGTACAACCCCCTTAAAGACACCTACTTGTCCCTAGTATGGTAGATGGTGTAACACACCATACCCTTTGGAGACCCCGTTATAGCCGAAGTAAAGCTAGAGGATGGGAAGACCCCCGACAAAGTTTTTACCAAATGTTTTATGATAAAACCTTGGTGAGGTGGGACCTCCCAATGCTGCTAGATATTGAGAAATAAAAAGGTTTTTTTTTCACAAAATGCCGAAGGAAAGATGGAGGAAAAAGGTTTACAAAAACGCACCCGGTTCTTTGCAGTTTTGCTAGAACAATTAACCCTGTGCAACTACATTACTCTAGAATGGGACAAGGCTGGATTTGATGTTTGTCTATTCTGGTATAAGCTGCCTCGCAACTACTACAGGGGGTCGCGATCCCCGAAGGCTGGGCCTTCTTCCATAACGGTCCAGGTGGGACATTGACCTGGAGAAGGAACAAACTGTCTGCAGGCAGCCAGGCGTTACTATGAGCCCCTCATTGAAAGCGCCCACTGTGTAAAGTGTAAAATGCGCTCCGGTTGGTCCTTGGTACCCGACGTCCTAGTTTTGAGGGGAGTAACACTCATAGTGTAGGCACTTATATTGGATTGGGCATCCAGAGAGTCTTGATCGGTTACTCGACCCACGGTCGGTGTAGATCAGGGTAGTGTACCCGGATAGTGTGGGTAAAGTGTACAACCTCTGCAGAGTGTAAATCTATTCGAATAGCCGTGTCCGCGGTCATGGACGGTTGGGAAGGTTGCTGTAGAGCGGTGCTAGTTTTGTTTTCAAAAAGGATTTCGGAAAAGAAATGGCTTTGGAAATGTTTTGACCATGGGATGGTCGTAAATGAGAAAGGTTTTGACCATGGGATGGTCGGAAGGAGGAGAAAGGAGTTTGGTCGTGGGACGACCTGAAGACGGGAACAAATGGGTGACCCAGTCCTGATGTTTTCCAAAACTTTCCAAAAAGGTTTCCAAAATGTTTACAAAGATATGTAGATGCTATATCTACAAGAGAAACTAATTGAGAAAAGAACCTCTCTTGGAGCCCTCCTACTACCACAGGCATAATGCAAATCCTCTTGTTATTACTGTTATCTTAAGGTGGTTTGCGAGTACATTCAAAGTACTCATTGGCATTGTCCCTGGCTATTAACTTGGTCAGATATCAAGAAGAGGAGGAAGTTGACGGCTAAGCGAGCTAGGACGTTCTCCCAGTTAGTTGCCTGTAGGTTAAGGCACGGCTCGGGCTCTACGCTTAATGAAGTTCCGGTTTTGTTGCTCGATGTAGCCATAATGGAAACTAAGGTATGTCCTGTATTCGTTAAGTATTGGATGTTTACTTTGATATGTGTCTGTTATGTTCCGCGACTAACTGCTCATGGGATCGTGGTTGTATGCATAACAGGGATTCTCGGAGGATTAATCCAGGGCCCCACACTCATGGTATAGCAAAACATCAATCCATAGGACACCTTCAAAGTTCATAAGGGTGACTAGATACACATAATTTAATAACAAGCAATATCAAAGTTATGAATCAATCAACAAGTTTTGGGACAATGCACATTCAACAAAGAATTATCACTATGCTCTCTCAATTGGTGCATCAAGATAGAAGATGGAGACTCAACATAAAAGTAAAAAGAAAGGCCCTTCATAAGAGGGGAGCAGGGATTTCAAGTTTCATAAAGAGCTTCCAAAAATTATGGTAGTTATTAGCTTTAGCTCTCATTGCCCCTATCATAAGCATATTTAGGTGATGAACGTTAAAGTGAACAAATATGAGGATATGCTTGACAAGTTATAAGTTGAAAATCTCATGCCCCTTGCCTACGAGCACCAAACCTCATGCTACTCAAGTTTAGTCATGAGTAAGTCCTTGTCATTGTAAGTACATGTGTATCATGGAGAACCGCCAACGGGGTACCCCTTGGTCCCTGATACAGGAGCTATCCCATATCAAAATGACAAGACAACAGACAATGAGCATCTCATCGATCTTTTTATTTGCTATTTGCATAGGTTTTTATTGAGGATGCTTCATAGAATGCTCAGTATGGTTATGCTGGAAGTTTCCACCATCATTAGGCTTGGCTTAGGCTAGCCGCCCAGGCTTTTCTCTAACACACATACAAACTCCATGATCTTACAAGCTCCCCTTTTATTTCACACCCCCGGGATCCGTAAACAAAAGAACATGATATCAACTGAATAATAAGTGCAATGTTGAAAGCGTTCCCCATGGTACATGGTTCTGCTAATTCTCAACTTATAAAGTGCAAGCATATACGCAACATAGATGGACGCAATGGTTCAAGTTTATTAAGTGCAAGAAAGTAAAGTGTGCCATCAAGTTTCTTAGAGCTTTAATCACTAATTTTCACATAACAAGTTTAATTTGGAAGGTAGATAAAAACATGAATATACTTGGAATAGTGTTAAAACACCATTCATAGGAATTTATAGTGGACTCTATGGAATAACTTGGCTTTCTTGGGGGTTGGATGCATGAGTGGAACTCATACTTGGTACATGTGGAGGCTAGCAAAAGACTAGGAGCGACCAACTAAGAGAGCAATAATGGCCATAATCATGCAAAGCGACAAAACATTATTAATTAAAGAATAAAGTGATATTACAAGTCAAAAACTAAATGATCATAGAGGCTAAGGTGACTGCTTCATAGTCTTAACATGGTGTAAGCATGTGCCAAGTCAACCCAAATAAAGCATCAAAGGAGAATACCACAATATTATGCTTTTTGTATGCTAAAACAATGCATGATTCTTTCAAGGCGCATTATGCAATCTCAATTGTTTGGAACAAGTCATGTTACAAGAATAATTACTAAGCATAAAGTCAAAGCAATATCAAACATGACATGATAAAGTCTAGGCCACAGTCAAAACAAAACTCCTTTTGTACCACTTATAAGCATGAACTTTCCTACTCTTTTCCAATCACCAATCAACTTATTTGAAATTTCATATGAATGCAGGGGTCCAACCAATTTATTTAAGCAAACTAAAAAAACTAAACTAAAAACAAAAACAAAGACGCTCCAAGAACAACACAATTGTGCATGAAACAATAAAAATGAAGTGTTTTGGAAGAAAACCTGAGATTTTTATTGATGAAGAAGGGGATGCCTTGGGCATCCCCAAGCTTTGACGCTTGTACTTCTAGAATATTTCTTGGGGTGACACGGGTGGTATCCCCAAGCTTGAAGTTTGGTCCATACTTCATCTTATCACATTATTCTTCCCCTACACTTGAAAATTTCCTTCATACAAAACTTCACACAATCCTCATTAGCAACATTAGTGTATTCAAGATAATAGGTCCTTTGGTTTCGTTTCATCACAGGTAAAACTTCCATTAAACCACAAGCTACCGTAGCAATTCCTTCTAAAAGCTCAAGTGATGGAAGAGAACTCAAAGAGAAAGAGATTAAGAGGCAAATGCAAATAATGGCAGAAATATGTCAAAACAGAGCAGCAGGTAAAAACCAATTTTTTCGAAGACCTTCCATTGATAAAATCTAAAAGTTATAAACTAATTAAAGTTAGATAACAATCTGGGGCATAAGCACAAAAAATTACACCTCAATCCGACATACAGGGATATTTCTCGAATTTTTACAGTGAAGCACAAAAATCTGTTTCGGGACAACAACTTTCCCAATACTTACTTCTCTCTCATCAGAGGTTATTCTTGGCACAAAAACCACACAAAAGGATAAGGAGAGGTTACTACTGAGGCAATAACTTCCAAGACTCAATAAAATGAAAACTTACTGAAAGTAAAAATAATTTGGGTTATCTCCCAATAGTGCTTTTCTTTAATGCCTTTCAGCTAGGCATAGGAGCAAGATTCAAGTATTTTCAAATGAAGAAGCATTAAGAACAAATTTTGTTTTAACAGGAGAGGCAAAAGGTATCATCTTTCTCTTCTTAGGTAAGTATTCTATACCTTTCTTTAGTGGGAGTTGATATTTAATGGTGCCTTCCTTCATATCAATAATAGCACCAACAGTGCTAAGAAAAGGTCTTCCCAAGGTAATAGGACAAGAATCATTGCATTCAACATCAAAAACATAGAAATCAATGGGGACATAGGTATTGTTAACCATAATAAGAACATGATTAATACTCCCTATGAATTTCTTTTTAGCATTATCATCAAGTTGGACATCTAAATAACAATCTTCCAATGGTGGCAAATCAAGCATTTCATAAATCCTTCTAGGCATAATAGAGACACTAGTATCAAGATCACATAAAGCTTTGAGATCAAAATCATTCACTTTCATATTAATGATGGGTTCCCAACCATCTTCTAATTTCCTAGGAATGGAAGCTTTATGTTTCAGCTTTTCTTCTTTAATTTTTATGAGAGCATCTGTAATGTGTTTTGTAAATGCCATATTCATAACACTAGCATTAGGACTTCTAGCAAGACTTTGTAGGAACTTAATTACTTTAGAAATATTGCAACCATCAAGATCAACATCAAAATTACCATCCAAGGTAGTAGAACTATTGTTTCCCATATTTTGAAGAATTTTAGCATTTTTATTGGGGAAGGTTCCATTGGTTTTAGGCATTGTTACAAAAGGAATGGGGACTTCATGTGGTTTGCTAGCATCAACATTGGTGGTAATAGTACAAATACTATTATTTCTAGAAATTTCATCATCTCTTTCCCACCTATCATGCAATTTAGCTAATAGTCTAACATTTTCATCAATTCTAACTTGTATGGCATTAGTAGCAGCAAAGGGGTTTTCCATAGTTTCAGATTTAGCAGCCATTTTATTAATAAAAAAAGATTGTGCTTCAGACAAAGATGATTTTTTTTGAGCATTCGAAAGTTTTTCCTCAACAGTTTTATTGAAAGCAGTTTGTTTATTAATAAAATCCTTAAGCATGACTTCGAGTTCATAGGGTGCACTTCTATTGTTGTTGTAGGAATTTCCATAAGAATTGCCATTATTGGGAGGATATGGCCTATAATTGTCACTACCAAAATTATTCCTATAGGCATTGTTGTTAAAATTACTATTTCTAATGAAGTTCACATCAACTTGCTCCTCTTGAGCAACCAAAGAGGATAAGGGAACATGATTTGGATCAATATGAGCTTTTCCATTAATAAGCATAGACGTAATAACATCAATTTTATCACTCAAGGAGGAGGTTTCTTCAACAGAATTTACCTTCTTCCCTTATGGAGCTCTCTCAGTGTGCCATTCAGAATAGTTAACCATCATATTATCAAGGAGCTTTGTTGCAGCACCCAAAGTAATGGTCATAAAGGTGCCTCCAGCAGCAGAATTTTACAGATTTCTTGAAGAATAATTTAGTCCTGCATAAAAAGTTTCGATAATCATCCAAGCAGTCAGTCCATGAGTGGGGCAATTCTTTACCAAAGATTTCATTCTTTCCCAAGATTGAGCAACATGTTCATTATAAAATTATTTAAATTTCATTATTTCACTTCTCATAGATATAATCTTAGCAGGAGGATAGTATTTTCCAATGAAAGCATCTTTGCATTTAATCCAGGAATCAATACTATTTCTAGGTAGGGATAGCAACCATTCTTTAGCTTTTCCTCTCAAAGAGAAAGGAAATAATTTAATCTTAATAATATCTCCATCTATATCCCTATGTTTTTGCATCTCACAAAATTCAACAAAGTTATTAAGGTGAGCAGCAGCATCATCAGTGACAGCACCAGAGAATTGTTCTTTCATAACAAGATTGAGAAAAGCAGGTTTAATTTCAAAGAAAGCAGCTTTAGGAATAGGTGGAGCAATAGGTGTGCACATGAAATCATTGTTGTTGGTGCTAGTGAAGTCACACAACTTAGTGTTTTCAGTAGTATTCATTTTTTTAGATTAAAGCAAGCCAACAGAAATAGAAACTAAAATATGAACTAATTTTTTTGTATTTTTTATGGAAACAAGCAAACAAAACAAAATAAACTAAGCAAAACAAAAAACAAAGTAAAGAGATTGGTTATGAGGGGCTCCCCTTGTGAAGCTGTCCTTAACTCCCTGGCAACGGTGCCAGAAAAAGTGCTTGATCGCTCAAAATGTAGAGCTCGTTGGGAACCCGAAGAGAAAGGTATGATGAGCACAGTAGCAAGTTTTCCCTCAGTTATGAAACCAAGGTTATCGAACTAGTAGGAGTAAGGAAACAAATCCAAGGTGTTGCTAGATACTTGGAATCCTGCACAACACAACCACAGAACTTTGCCCCAACTTACAATGTGGTTGTCAATCTCACTGGTTTTGCTGAAAACAAAGGATTAAACATATAGTGTGGAAGATAGTAATTGCTTGCAGAAAGTAAACAGTAAACAGTAAAGCACTAGATGGTATATCAATGGTAAAATAATGGACTAGGGTCCATAGTTCACTAGAGGTGATTCTCCTTAAGATAAATATCATGTTGGGTGAATAAATTATAGCGGGGCAATTGACAGATTTGAGAAAGCACACAATGCATATACTAGGCATCTTGACTCCTATGAGATTTGATTGGGCATTACAACATAATACATAGACCGTAATCCAACTGCATCTATGACTAATAATCCACCTTCAGGTTATCGTCTGAACCCCTTCCAGTATTAAGTTGCAAGCAACAGATAATTGCATTAAGCAAAGTGTGTAAACTAAACAATGTGATTGCCCCATGGACAAAGGATTTATATTTTCTCCCTAGTAGCTAGAGGCATTTTGATCGGGTCCTACAGATTACTGTCCCATGGACAAAGGATTACTGTCCATGGGGCAATTGTATTGATCGAGGCATTTTGATCGGGTCCTACAGATAGAGATGGTGGTGGCTACAAAATCTTTCATGGAATTTTGATCGGGTCCTTAGGGTTTTCGTCTCGGGAGGCTTTTATAGGCGAAGGGGCAAGGTCGGTGGAGTACCAGGGGCCCACACCCCCTGGTGGCGCCGCCCCTAGGCCGCATCGCCACCAGGTGTGGCCGCCCTGGTGCGCCACTTCGTCTCCCCTCCGAACTCCATGTTGCTTCGGGTAAAATAATGACTTTGGCTTTTGTCCCGTCCAATTCCAAGAATATTTCTTTACTAGCTTTTCTGAAATAAAAAAGAACTGAAAATAGGAAACTGGCACTGTGGCATCTTGTTAATAGGTTAGTTCCAGAAAATGTATAAAAATACCTCAAAGTCTGAACAAAACATAAGAAAGTAGATATAAAACAAGCATGGAACATCAAAAATTATAGATACGTTTACGACGTATCATTGACCAAATTATCTTTATGTGTTCCATTAATACCAATGGTGTGGAAGACTCCTATTGGTATCATCAAGTGCAAGTAAAATCATACTCAAGCCATTCATATATCCATAAAGCAAACACAAACTCAATATTGCTCCGTATATAATAATAGAATTGGAATTTCATAAAAGGGATCGACTATTCCTGAAGGGAATTCTAATGATGCAAACTTTATTTATAGTTTGAACTAATGCAGAAAGTGTAATGTAGAACGTATAAGAGAGATTACAAGGTCTTTAAAGATCTCCCCAAGCTTGGAATCAAGCTAGGCAAGATCAATTAACTCCTTGTAGATACCTATTCCTCCTCTTGGGTAGATGGAGTGTCGCCTTCTTCCTTTATGTTGCCCACTTTAACTATGCTTTCAAAGCGAATGCTGAGCTTGGTCATGTCATATTGGAGCTTCAACATTTTCCTCTTGAGGAATTTCTTCTCATCTGTTAACTCGAAGACAGTTTTAATCAAGAAACCAACTCTACCATTGATTGCATTGACCTTCTTATCAAGGTCTTTGCTCATAATCCATTTGGAGTCAATCCCTTCTCCAATTGTTTCAACGCATGCCTTAGAAGCCTTTTCTAACTCAAGGATCTTATCATGAATCTCATCTTGCCGCACCTTCTTAGGTTTAAGAGGTGATGGACCAAGAGGAGGTTTATAATAGGATCCTATGTTGTAACTATAAGGATTAGGGAGGTACTCATCCTTGTTCCTTCCCTGCTCATCTTGTCTCATCATCTCCATCCTCTGTGGGAACAGGTCCTCCCAATTTGGGAGAGGCTTGATCTACAGGCTAGATGATGATGATGATCCTTTGGGTTTTGCTTCCTCGATCCTCTTCACGGGCTTCTCATCCTTCTTCTTCCAAACATGGTTGACGTGGAAAGGCTGCATGGCTTCACTCCACTGATGTTATTAGAGGGCTTGTATAGGGATGGCGAGGATTTTTCGAGGCTAGAGGCTATAGCTCTACGAAAACATAATGAAAAAGGTTAGATGCGATCAACTTTAAAAGGAAGGCTCGAAAACCCTAGCCGTCTTGCATAACGAGCAACTATACAGGAGTGGCCCGTATAGCTCACGCCGTATAGCTGTAAACTGACTATAGATTAGATCTACGACGGAACTGAACTATACTGCCAAAACTATACATGCGGAATTTTTAATTCCGACCGTATAGTTAGTCGTTAAACTCTCAGTATTCCAGAAATTATTTTGTCAAGGGTGTAGAAAACTATACGACCGCGACTATACGGGTGGAATTTTTATTCTGACCATATAGTTGGTCATTAAACTCTCTGTTTCCTCGACAATTTTTTTGAAGAAGGGTCGATAACTATACGTGTTAGCGTCCACTTGGCCTAGCCCAACACTCAGCCTACGTTCTGGACGTTCATGCACTCACAGCCCAACTATAAGAAGAGAGTCCACTCCATCCCAAAAGCCCGGACTGAAAGGAGGAAGGAATCTCTCCCTTATAAGCTGGGTGTGGCCTCCTCCCGTAGGCGAGGTGGGACTAAACTCAAGCAGCTTCACCAGTCAACAGGCCCCTAACATCCCATCCCCCTGAGAAGCCCCTCAGGAAGGCATGGCGATGCCGGCTCTAATACCAGATGTTAGCGTCCACTTGGCCCAGCCCAGCACTCATCCTATGTTCTAGACATTCATGTGCTCACAGCCCAACTATAAGAAGAGAGTCCACTCCATCACAAAAGCCTGAACTGAAAGGAGGAAGGAATCTCTCCCTTATAAGCTGGGTGTGGCCTCCTCCCGTAGGTGAGGTGGGACTAAACTCAAGCAGCTTCACCAGTCAACATGCCCCTAACAATATGACCACGACTGTACGGGCAGAATTTTTAATTATGTCCGTATAGTTGGTCGTTAAACTCTTAGTACCTTTCGAGAACGGAAGCGTTGTTGTCTCAACAACTTTACGGCCGGAATTTTTATCCCCACCGTATAGTTGGTCGTTAAACCTTCTGTGTCCACCAAAAATTGTCCGCTTCTCCAAGTATTCTTTATTAATCAAAAACCTAACGAAATATCGAGTTTTGACAGAGAAATGTCAGCTTAGACTTTCGACCAATTTTGGCGTCACCCTTTTTGTTTGCTAGAGCATGAATAATTTTCATCAAAACAATACTTAATCTAGACTTTAGCTGAGAATTTTAAAAACTTACTCAACCTTTATTTCACATGGGTTGCCTCCCATGAAGCGCTCTTTTATGGTCAATAGTTTGACCCTATTACCTCTCATTCCTTCTTGAGTCCATTCTTCTTGTAATCGCCGTTCTTCGTATACTTTCGCTTTATCACTTCTTTGGGGGTGCTCAATTCTATAGTGATTGCACTTATATCTTCTTTCACCCGATAATGCTTCAAGCATTGTACATTCACCACCCATGCAAGAGAGGGTGTTTTTCCTTGGAGCTTCACTGCTCCTAACGAATAGGCTTCTTCAACTACATATGGACCTTCCCACTTCGACCTGAGTTTTCCTGGAAACAACTTAAGACGAGAATTAAAGAGCAACACTTTTTTTCTTTTAAAAAATTTTATTCTCCATTTTCCTATCATGCCATCTTTTAACTTTTTCCTTAAACAACCTAGCATTCTCATAGGCTTCACATCTAAACTCAGCTAAAGCATGCATATATAATAAACGCTTTTCCCCTGCTGCGTTGAGATCATAATTTAGATTCTTGATTTCCCAAAAAGCTTGGTGTTCTAGTTCTAAAGGTAAATGACATGCCTTACCGTACACCATCTTATAAGGTGTCATACCCATTGGATTTTTAAACGCAGTACGGTATGCCCATAGAGTGTCATTTAAGTTGTATGACCAATCCTCCCTTGATTTTTCCACCATCTTCTTGAGGATGGTCTTCAGTTCTCTATTTGAGAGTTCCACTTGACCACTTGTTTGGGGATGATATGGCGAAGCAACGCGGTGAGTTACTCCATACTTACTGAGGATTTTCCTGAAAGTCCCTTTCATAAAATGAGAACCACCGTTAGTAATTAAAAATCTAGGAACTCCAAACGTGGGGAATATGACATCCTTGATCATCTTTACTGAGGTAGTTGCATCTGCATGATTTGTTGGGATGGCTTCAACCCACTTAGTAACATAGTCAACATCAACAAGAATGTGAGTATAACCACTTGACTCTATAAATGGCCCCATGTAATCCATTCCCCATACATCAAAGGGTTCAATTATTAGACTATAGTTCATCGCCATTTCTTGTATCCTACCTATATTACCTCTTCTTTGGAAAGCATCACAGTATTCCACATACCTGTGTGCATCCTTGAGCAAGGTGGGCCAATAGAATCCAGATTGAAGTACTTTTGCAGCAGTTCTTTTACCAGCATGATGCCCTCCATATGGACTGTCATGACAAGCCTTTAATATAGTATTAATTTTGTGATTAGGAACACATTTCCGAATCATTCCGTCAAGTCCATGACGATATAAATATGGATCATCCCAAAAATAATACTTAAGATCATTAAAGAATTTCATTCTTTGATTTCTTGTCATACTAGGAGGTAAATAATTTGTTGCTGCAAAAGTTAGCAAAAGTTAGCATAAATAGTTAGCATAATTTGCATACCATGGATCAACAATATCCACCTTTGCTAAATATTCTCCTGGAAATGATTCATTAATTGGTACGGGGTCATTAATTATTCCCTCCATTCTAGAGAGATGATCTGCTACCGGATTATCCTTACCCCTCCTACCTACTATTTGCAAATCATATTCTTGTAGTAATAAAACCCACCTAATCAACCTGGGCTTAGCATCCTTTTTTCATGAGCAGGTGATGCAAAGCTTGGTGATCCGTATGAATTATTACCTTAGAATTAATTATGTAAGATCTAATTTTTTCACAAGCAAAAATTATAGCTAGAAACTCTTTTTCTGTAGTAGCATAATGTTTTTGAATCTTATTAAGAGGTCTAATAGTGTAATAAATAACATTTAAATTCTTTCCATCTCGCTGTCCCAACACAGCCCCTAAAGCATAATCACTAGCATCACACATAATTTCGAAAGGTTCATCCCACATTGGAGGTTGCACGATAGGTGTTGAAACTAGTTTATCTTTAAGGTTCTCAAAAGCTGCAATGCAGTCATGGTATAAATAAAATGGAGTTTCTTTATCAAGAAGATTGACAAGGGGCATAACTAGTTTAGCAAAATCTTTTATAAACCTCTTATAAAATCCTGCATGTCCTAGAAACATTTTTAAGCTTTTAATGTCCCGAGGTATTGGGAGATTTTCTATAGCATTTATATTAGTTTTATCTATTTATATTCCCTTTTCCGAAACCTTGTGCCCAAAAACTTTACCTTCTCTTTCCATGAAATGGCATTGCTCCCAATTCAAAACTAAGTTTGATTGCTTGCATATTTGCAAAACTTTGGTAAGATTGTAGAGAAAATTATCAAAAGTTGTTCCATAAATGACAAAATTGTTTGTTAGGAATTCCATCGTCTTCTCAACAAAATCATCAAAAATCTTTAGAACACATTCCTAAAAAGTTGTTGCTGCATTGCATAAGCCAAATGGAATTAATCTATAAGCATATGTGCCACAAGGACAAGTGAAATTTGTTTTCTCTTGATCTTCCGGCTGTATGGAAATTTGAGAATATCCAGAATAACCATCAAGAAAACAAAAATAAGAATTATTACTAAGTCTTTATAGAATTTTATCCATGAAAGGTATAGGTTTATGATTCTTTTGTGTTTCACGGTTTAATTTCCTAAAGTCAATGCACATACGATATCCTACAATTGGTCTCACCGGAACTAGCTCACCTTCCTCATTCATAGCAGCATCAAGACCACCTTTTCTTCATATCAATGAGATGGGCTAAGCCATTTACTGTCAGAAATAGGATATATTATACCAGCATCAAGTAAGCGTATAACTTCTTTTCTTACTACTTCCTTCATTTTAGGATTAAGCCTTATTTGTGTATCTACTACGGGTTCAACATCATCAAGCATGCTAATATTATGTGTTATAATAGATGGATCTATTCCTTTAATATCACTCAATGTATATCCAAAGGCTTCACGATGCTTAACCAAAACTGGAATGAGTTTATTCGTTTCATTTTCTGATAGATTCTTACTAATAATAATAGGACATTTATTTTCATTATCTAAATACCTCATATTATCTAGAAGTTTTTTCAATTCTATTGGTGGAGGTTCTTCATCACCTATTCTTACGAGTTCTTGATAGTCATGTGGATTTTGTGCTTCCGGAATTGAATCAAGGTAATCATCCATGTCTTCTTTCTTCTCATCATCTGGCCCTTCTTCCCAATTAATCAAACTCCTTTCTAGTTCATATTGTGGAGTACTGAAATGGATTGCTGCTAGTTCGGCAATCGTCTTTTCTTCCTTGATACCCTCCACTTCATATGGCCTCTTTTTTAGTTTGGCGAAGTGGAATGTCATTTCTTCTTCTCCAAACTTCAATGAAATGGTTTCCTTCTGATTATCCACTCGAGCTTTGGTGATGGAAATCAAAAGGCCTGCCTAAAAGAATAGGGCAAAAAGAATATCGAGGCATATCAACAATATGAAAATCAAGGGGGTACATGAGTGAGCCAATAAAGACATAGATATTTCTGATTATGCCTTCAGGTTTTATATTGGTGTTATTAGAAAATTTAACAATAGTGTCTACTGGTTCAACATACGGATTATTTAGGTTGTAGCGAAGTTGTTTATAAAGTGATAATGACATAATATTTATGGTGCAAATTGGTTCACCAATTCCATATTAGAAAGTTTCTCCACAATATATAGGGGTCATAGGCTTTGAAGTTCCGTTACCTCGAACCTTACCTTGGATGAATTCCGAAGTTTCACCGTCTAACATAACCACTTCATCTTCCACTATTTGTGCCTCCATAAGGTCTTTTTATTATAACATTATTCATATTTGTTGCTTCGAAATTCCTTTCTGGTTTCTTCAGTCTCTTCTTTATTTGTTCTTCCTATTTTTGTCTCTTTTCAAAGTGTCCCTGTATAGGTATTGAGGAAAACTCTTCCAATAGTGCTCTTGCACGCTTCTTTTCTTCGAGAGGTTTACGAGGTTCCCATTCTGTAGGTACCTACAAATTCCCTGCATAATTCTCAATAATTTTCTTTATTGATTAAGAATCAATACCGAGGGTCTTAATCATTGTATTTGTCCTCTCGTCTGCAAGGAAATTGTTAATGCAAGAATATTCTGAAAAACTATTTATAATATTTTCCTTATCTTTAGAACTTTAATTTGCTTCTTTCATTTTTATTATTAGATTCCAAGCCTCATCATAAGTATAAGATAGAAAACTACCGTTTGAAGCAGTGTCTAGATTCGTCCTATTTTCAATATTTATCCCTCCATAAAATGTATGAGTGATTAACCAATCAGGTAAACGATGATGGGGGCAATTATCCAGGTAAGTTTTATACCTTAGATATCCTTCATATAAGCCCTCACTAGGAT
Organism: Avena sativa; assembly: GCA_916181665.1. Taxonomy (NCBI): domain Eukaryota; kingdom Viridiplantae; phylum Streptophyta; class Magnoliopsida; order Poales; family Poaceae; genus Avena; species Avena sativa. The sequence goes on along the minus strand of OV702288.1, from coordinate 453,649,107 downwards.
TATTTTTGAAACTCATAATAATACCTCTCATCCTGTGAGCTTTGCTTAGAGAATAATATTTTTATAGGAACTTGGTTGTCAATTCCACCCAAGTCCTGGGTGCTTCCGCACAAAAAGATCTGTACCAGTCGCAAACATTATTAGAGAGAGTTTGTCTACACAACTAGATTTTAACCATATCAAGATTATAGTCATCAAAAATAAAGGAACTCAAAATGTATGTGTCCATATGGACTTTCTTCATTGGTTTCTACAATTTTTTTAGAATGTAATAACTCAAATAATAAAGGATGGATTTCGACTCCATCCGGATTTATGCTTTTATTGACAACTATAAAAGCGTCCATGGGTGAACCCATTTTCCTTACTGCCTCAAGCTGATTTAATTGCTGAGTGACGAGGGATTAACTCAACAATGCCCATTGTTATGGACATGGGTTTTGGAGAAGGAGGGAGCGCTGGAGGCATCAAAGTCAAGCAAACAAGCACAAATGGACGCAAGGTTTACCCAGGTTTAGGCCTCATAGAGATCCCTACTCCTTATCTGCTCTTGGAATTATCGAGGGAGTCGTAAGTTACAGGGGGTGCGCATATGTAATCAGGTGATGGTTGTGGAAACTAGGGTTTTGATTGTCCTCCTCGCCGCCCCCTCCTAGCCTTTATATATATAGGCTAGGTCTCGGGTAGTAGGTCGAGTCAGTTTACAGATTATGGTTCGTCCCTTTTTGACATTGTCTTGTGCTGCAAGCAGTCAGAGTCTCCGTGGGTAACCCAATCTTGTATTGGGCCCTGGTAACATTGTGGGCTTCTGTCATATCTGAGCCGTATATACCAAACTCGAGTACCTGTAGGTTATGGCCACGTCACTGAGTATTGTCCATTGTTGTGGTCCTGCAACTTTAAGTAAAAATTAGTACAACAAAAGTAAATAACTAAAAGTAAAGTGACTTATAGCGCTAAGCTCCCTGGCAACGACGCCAAAAAATAGCTTGATGACTGCAAGTGCACGGATTGTTTGTAGCTAGTTTCAAAATAAAGATATCGATCCCATAGGGAGCAGTACGTGAAAGACTAAAATGATTTTAACTATAACTAAACGGAGTACTTAATAAATAACTTTAGGGTGCAAGATAAATCGAGTTATGTTTGGGTTTTTGGTTGAACATGGTAATCTAAAGTAAAGCAAAACTTAATGCAGAAAGTAAGAATCGTGTGTGTAATAGAACTTTGGAAATCCAATGGGGAAAATGCATTCTCAGGGAGTAGCGGATACACCACTAGCAATTTAGACTAAGTAATAGAAAGTATTATGACGAATATTCTCATAGTGTGTATGTATGTGGGAGGAGCTCCATATATGGACGATTTGTCAGCAACTGCTGCACATATCGTCATCATAACCACAGCAGACAGTAACCGACAACCATTGTAACATCCCAATTTCAGCAGCCCTGATTAGTTGTCCCGAATGCAAAAATCAGGGGGAACAAAAACTTTTTCTTGCTCATTGGTGCAGTGTTTTCTTGTTGTCTGCTTGTGCGTGTGCATGTGAGTGTATACCATATGATACTCCTTACCTCACCATCAGTTGACGAAAGCTATTTAACAAAACTATCCTGGCTCATCTTACATATTCTCAAATGTGCTGGCATTTCAAAAACCTGAGCCAAGATGCTTAGGTAACCAAAACTATTTTAGTAGCTTCTATTGACAAAACTATGGAGATATATATAATATAATCTCCTTATGTTTTCAAGACAAAACCTTCCACTACTCTTACCTATAGGATCTCCAAAACCTTTTAGCAAGCTTTTGAACTCTACTCTTGGTAGAGATACCAAGGACTCTCATCTTATTCAAAATCTAACCTCTTCAAAATGCATCAACCTTACCTTAAGCTAGGCTTGATGGTCACCCTAGTAGTAGTTGATTTATTTGTAAGATGAGTTGCCTTGATCTGCTGTTTGACTTGATTGCTTAGAAGTAGTATGAGCTACTCTAGGAGCTCATCCTCTAGGATTAAGATACTTTAAGATCACCAAATCCTAAGAAAAAATACAAGATGGATCTGATCTCTAGCCACTAGGTGATCATCTAAAACCCTTAACTAGATCAATTCTGAAGTGATCCCTTCTAGAAGCTTCCAAGTCAATGAAGACCAATATCAAGCATGGATCTCTTCTACTCAATCTACTCTTCCACCTCATCCACTTGATGTTGCTTGGGTATCTTGCTATCCATCAAAAGCCTTCCCTCTCTTACTCTAGTCAAAAACCCTAAATCTTCCAAATTTGGCTGTTTGGAAAACTATTTCCAACATCACCTTTTTGGATCCCTCCCTTTCTCAAACCATGTGCATTCTTGGAAATGCACCTGAACCATCCTGTTAACCATCCTAAGGGATACCAAGGCCAACTCTTGACCTTGGTTAGATAATCCTCCAATGCACTTGTTCTTGATGATTTTGTAGGCAAGAAAATAACTTTTCCTGCAAATCTAGTCAACATGCCTACTTTGACAGAATCTCACACTATCATCCAACCTTCTATGGACCAACTCTTTGCATGGTTGTGTTCTAATAATATAGGTCTATCAATATCTACTTCACTTGTTCCAAGTGGATCTTTGTGCTTCTTAATCCAAGATGGTTTATAAGGCATCATGACTCATCTGGTATGGCAACCTTATTTCCAACAAAGTTTGCCATCACTTCCAGACCACCTCAAATGTAACCAATCCAAACTCCCTCTTCCTTGATCATCTATAGGACTTGTTCTAACTACCCATCTATCCCTTGCATCAAGGTGAGCTCTTAGCTTCAAGATCCAACAAGGTTTTGGTGATATAAAAATATCATCACCCTAGATCCACAACTCCTTGTTTTCCATCTAATTCAAGTTGGATTTCCACTTCCCAAGGTTGCAAATGCTTGCTAAACCTTGTATACATCATCTACCATGATCATATAGATTTATAAAATATTATCCATAATTAGTATGGCTCCAAATCTAATTAATCTCTTTAATAGTCAAAATCTCCAAAACTCCTCTCCCAAAGGAAAGTTTGGTTTTTGCCAAAACACTTCCCCAAATCTAAGAACTTTTGAGGCCCATACATCATACCCTATCTTCCCACTTCAAAAATAAATATTTTTGAAGAGCTTTATTATTTCTTTTTGCCCATTTTCTTAAATGGCAGAATTGGAATAATAATTGTTTTAAATACTTTTATCTTCCAATAAATCTTGGGAAAATTCCCCTAAGTGTGTATTCAAATTTGGGACCATCTCCTACCAAAAACCAACCTTGTCCAATGTAAAATTATCAAATAATCTTCTAAAAAATACTTATGTACTTTTTGAATAAATAAGTGTAAGTGGAATTAAAACCCTCAGAAAAATCCCAAATAATTCCTGGATATCTACCTTGACCTCATATATTTACTAGTACCATATTCTCACCTTGTCCTTTACCCCTTGGAAGAGTAGAGAGAGGAGAGACAAGCCACTTGTGGCCAACCAACATCAGCACTACTCATCCTCTCTGTCCCTGCCGACTAGATGACTCACACCACCCCTCCACCGCCCTCCTTGACCAATCCCAAGCCAGCTCCACCCCTCCATGTACAAAATGGAAATTTCCCCTCTTGAGCCCCCACCTCCATTTAAATAGGCCAGAGGCTACCCAGCCTACCTCTGCCCCCTCATTCTCCTCTCCTCCCCTCCACTTACCTCCCAGAGCCCCCTCTCCTCCTCCCTTGCTCTATTCTGCTCGAGAGAAGGAGAAAGAGGAGCCTCGGCCCTTTTCCAAAAATCGAGCAAGGCCTACCCTCCCGCACCCCTCTTCCTCTGCATGTCGCCGTGTGAGATCCCCTACCCCTTTTGCTTCTAATCCTCTTTGTTTCCCTGCTCAGGACGACCCCTAGAAGCTTCTCCGACGAGCTCCTGAAGCCGCGTCGTGGCTGCTCTCGCACGAGCCACTTCCCGGAAGCGAAAGGCGCCGTGTCGCCCATCCCCGGAGTCGCCATCGTAGCCCGCATCTCCCTGTCGCCTCCACGGCCGTCAGAGAACACCCGGTGAGCCTCTCCCGAGCCGCCCTCGTCGCTCTAGGGTCCTGTCGCCGCCGGGATTCCTCTCTGGGAACGACGACGCAGGGCCGTCCGTGCCGACTTAATCGGACGGTCGGGGTTCATTGGTACCCCTTCGGCCGACCACAGTCGCTGACCACTAGGTCCCGCCAGCCAGCAGTTTAAACCATGCTCCTGCTCACTGCGCACCACAACGTGGGCCACATTCGCTCTGCCGGCCCATCCACCTTTAGATCTGGCCCAACACTGCTCCATCCCCTTTTCTTTTAAACATTTCCTATAAATCCATATCTATCTATTTACTTAGAATTCAAATAAAAATGTTAAATACCTCCAAATGACCTGATACAAATTTCCTAGGATAACTTATGGCTTTATCTATCATGAAATATCAAAAATGTAACAAATTAATATTTAGCCTATTTGTAATAAATCAGGCACCTTGAGGTGTCCTATTTTCCATTAAATTGTTTCTGGGAGTTATACAACTCCAATTGAGGTAAACCCAAGTTCCTCTGGTAGGTACTCCATGTACCTATCTTAGGGACTGAGCCTCATGCCAAGTGGAGCTCTAGTTTCTCTTTGGTAAAAATAACAAAAGATCCTCATTTCTGTGTTTAGAAAATTACATGAGTCAAACCAAAGATGGTATTGACCTAAATCCAACTCCCAATACACCTTCTCACCAGCATATATCAAACCCTAGGAGTCCATAATTTTCTAAGCCTCTGTGGATTTATCATGAATTAATCTGTTCTGTGCTTAGTTAATTCACTATAAAAATCATCATAGTAGTTCCACAACTCCAAAAAGTTTGATTCCAATTCCTACAGAAAGGTATTCTAAATGCCTACCATGTGCCCTTGGAATAAACTCAAAATCTTCTGTAGTTTTAATCTGGTGAAAAAGACAAAACAACTCCAGAACTACCTTTGGGAATTTTCAGAGGGCATTCTATAATTGTTTTGACATGATTCCAACTCTCAGTGAACAAGTACGTCAAGACCTACCTAACCAACCAAGGAAATAATTTTTGGACATACAGAACATTTCTGGTGAATTATTTCCTAAAACTAGAGCCTTTATCACTAGAAAATTCATAGGAAATCAAAGAAAAGTGATAAAATAGTGAAACCACTTTTGTTGGTCTCATTTTATCAAACCCTATCTGTTGGTATCATTTTTACACAATTTTATCAAACCCTATCTGTCCTTGGTCCAAAACCCCTCTCCTAGGTAATTTCTGGACTATAAAACCCTAAGGGATGTTCATCCCCTTCTCCATGGCCATCTCAATCTCCTAAATCCAATCCTCTCAAACCCATCTGAATCTTAATTCAGTATTATTCAATTGCTTGCTGTATGGTATTGGTGATTGTATGCCTTGTATTTATTGTTCCCTTTTGTTTGTCTGCATGTGTTCCATATCGACGATAGTTGCGATTATATAGGAGAGCAGAAGAAGTTGGTTTTTATTGGTTACTATAGTTTTCTAAGAAGGAGTCCAGAGACAATTATGCCATATTGCTGATCATCAGGAAAGACACCTTCTTGCTCATAATCCTTGTCCTACTATTTTACTTATGCATGTTTTAACTACTATTTATGAAACTGCATTGTTCTATTATATGTTGATGTATATATGGTAGTGGTTTGGCTCCTCTGAACTATTACACTTTTGTACTATTAAGTACAACCCCTTTGGTGACACCTACTTGTCCCTAGTAGAATAGATGGTGTATTACACCATACCCTTTGGAGACCCTGTTTTAGCCGAAGCAAAAACTAGAGGATGGGAAGACCCCGGAAAAAGGTTTTACCAAATGTTTTCTGATAAAACCTTGGTGATGTGGGAACTCCCAAGAGATGTTGATAAAGAAATTTTGTTTTACAAAATGCTGAAGAAAAGGTGGAGGAAAAAGGTTTACAAAAACACACCCGGTTCGTTGTAGTTTAGCTATAACAACTTAACCCGTGCAACCACATTACTCTGGAATGGGACATGGCTGGATTTGATGTTTGTCTATTCTGGTATAAGCTGCCTCGCAACTACTACAGGGGATGAAATTCCCTGATGGGTGGGCCTTCTCTGGATAAACGGTCCATGTGAAACATCGACCGGGAGAAGGAACGAAGGGTCTACGGACCTCCACGCGTTACTATGATCCCTTCATTGAAAGCGCACACTCGGGAAGTGGAAAAAGTGCTCCGGTTGGTTGTGAACTATATAGGGCGTCCCGGTGTTGAGGGGAACAACACTCATAGGGTAGGCATTTATATTGGAGTGGGCATCCAGAGAGTCTTGATCGGTTACTCGACCCACGATCAGTGTAGATCAGCGTAGTGTACCCGGATTGTGTGGGGAAAGTGTGCAACCTCTGCAGAGCGTAAATCAATTCGAATAGCAGTGTCCACGGTTAAGGACGGGTCGGACAAACTTCTGTAGAGCGGTGCTGGTTTTTTTTCCAAAAAGGTTTCAGAAAAGAAATGGCTTTGGAAATGTTTTGACCATGGGATGGTCGTAAAGGAGAAAGGTTTGGACCATGGGATGGTCGGAAGGAGGAGAAAGGAGTTTGGTCGTGGGACAACCTGAAGACGGGAACAAATGGGTGACCCACTCCTAATGTTTTCCAAAACTTTTTCAAAAAAAGGTTTCCAAAATGTTTACAAAGGTTTTCAACAAAGATATGTAGATGCTATATCTACAAGAGAATGAAGGTTTTCAAGAAGAGGATGAAGTTGACGGTTATGCGAGCTAGGACGTTCTCCCAGCCAGTGGCCTGTAGGTTAAGGCATGGCTCGGGCTCTACGCTTAATGAAGTTCCACTGATGTTGAATAACGTAGCCATACTGGCAAATAAGGTACGACATGTATTCGTTATGTATTGGATGTTTACTTTGATACTTGTCGGTTATGTGCCACGGCTAACTGATCATGCGATCGTGGTTGTATGCATAACATGGATTGTCGGAGGATTAATCCGGGGCCCCACAGACTTGGTATCAGAGCCATCCTGACTGTAGGAGAACCTTAGATAGAATGGTCGTTAGACAGGAACCTTAGTTTGAAAACCTCGGCTTTCGAAAACTAGCTTCCCAATTAGTTTCAAAAAGTTCTACTTCTTCTCTTACTCTAAGTAAATGCTTTCAAAAATGGTTTCCTCTAAGTCTCGACCAAACTTCAAATCTACGGATTTTAAATAACTAGGATCTAGAACCCGGTGAAGACAATGAGAACCAGATGAAGACAAGCAACTACTAGCAAACACAAGGAGACTACAATATCGCTCTACTAGCGGAATCCTCATAATCAGAAGACATCGGGTGTTACACTATCAAGAAGCATCAAGGGTACAACGAAGGCTTTATCGGCAAGATAGTGACTCCGACCTAAAGAAAGACGATATCTAGGATCAATAGTCCTAAGAATAGGATTCCCCTACATCGCGAGTGGCATCACACGTCTCCACAGCACCCATCACACCCTGGGTCGTGTACCACTGTAGCACTGCCCTCTTGGGTCCCATGTGCTTGCGAAGAGTGAGAGAGACAAAGATATTACACTTATTGCAAATCTTGGTATTAAAAGCAGCAGCAAGCTCCACACTCCCTCCACCGCCCAGATCGACCAACCCCTGACCAGCACCTCCCTCCCATGTCCAAAATGGGCATTGCATATCCCCAACTCCCTTCCCCTTTTAATTAGGCCAGAGGCCACCCCACGCCCTCATTCCTGCTCATTTGCCCCCTCTCCCCCTCATTCACCTCCCCTGCACTCTACTCCCTCTCCCCTACTCTGAGCTGCTCGAGGGAGAGAGAAAGCAAAGCTTCGGCCTCCCCCATCTACCGAGCAAGGGCTCCTCCCTACTGCCTCTCCCCCTCTGCATGTTAGCTTCCCGGACTCCCATGCCCCCTGCATCTAACCCTACCCTCTGTTTTGCCCAGGACCGCCTCTACCGTCGCCTTGGTCAAGCACCGGCGAGCTCCCTCTCGGGCGCCACTGCGCGAGCAAGGTTCCGGCAACGAGAGCGCTGCTGCCGCCCCTCCCTGGACTCGCCACGGAGTCCTCCGTCGCCCAACACCCTCCCCGGCACCTCCCGAGTCCTCTGGTAAGCTCCCCCACCGCCACCCGAGCCAGCTAGGTTTTCTGCCATGCCGGGAGGAAGGAGACGGCACCCAACCGTCGATCTCCTCTAGATCGAACGGCCAGCATCCGCCAATACCGGTTCGGCCCCCTGGGTGGCTGACCAGCGGGACCCGCGGCCGGAGTTTGAACTCCCTCCCTCGTGCATTCCCCCGGCGAGCTGGGCCGGCCCGCCCCTGTGCGGCCCAGCTGCCCCTCCGAAGCAGGCCCGTGGGGCTATTCCCCCTTTTTCCTTTTCTGAATACCTTTTTCCAGATCTAGAAAATTTCTAGTTAGTTTAGTTGCTAAATAAAATGGAAATCATTCCATTTTGGACAGACACAATTTTACACATGTTCTCACATGTTTTCCCAAACATGCAGTACCAAATGTTTGGCCATATAATATATGTATATTTTCTGTAGATTTATCTCCTAGATAGCACCTTTTCCAATCAATAAATCTTCAAAGTAGTTCCACACCACCAAATGGAATAAATCCAACTGCAAATGTTTGGTATCTGAAATACCTGCTAGAATTGGTCCCATGCCAAGTGGAGCTCTGGTCCACCTTTAGCAAAAATAACAAAATCACCTTGCCTCTGCCTCTAGAAAATTCCCTGGACCAAGCTATAACCTTTTTTGTCCTAATTCCAACTCCTGGAACACATTAAGGCACACATCTATCAAAACCCAGGAGCCCTTAATTTTCTAAGCCCCAGTTGATTTATTGTGAATGAATCTGTTCTGGGCTTCGTTAATTCACTCATAAAACCACATCAGCAGCTCTGTAACTCCAAAAATGGTGATTCCAATTTCTGCAGAAAGGTACTCTAAATACCTACAATGTGTCGTTGGAATCAAATTAAAAGCTTATGTAGATTTAATTTGGTGAAATAGACAAGTTGTCTACAGAACCGCCTTTGAGAATTTCCTGAGGTCATTCTGGTAATTATTTTGGCATGATTCCTACTCTCAGGGAACAAGTACATCAGTCTCTACCTAACCATTCAAGGAAATAATTTTTGGAGCTCCAGAACTTTTCTGGTGAATTATTTCCTAAAACTAGAGTCATATTCACTATAAAAATCACTATAAATCTTTGGTAAGTGATATAATAGTGAAACCACTTTTGTTAGTTTCATTTAACCAATACCTATTTGCTGGTATCATGTTTTCACAATGGTACCTGATAATATAAGTCTTTGGTCCAAAACCCCCTCTTAGGTAGTTCCTCGACTATAAACCCTAAGGGGTGTTCATTCCCTTCTCCTAGGCCATCTCAATCTCCTAAATCAAATCCTCTCAAAACCTACTGAATTGAGTAATGTGTGGTATGTTTTTCTTGTAGTATGGTTTTTATGCTTGAAAGCCTTATTTGATTGTGGACTTGTTTGTTTGCATGTACGCTCGATATCGGCGATAGTTGCGTTTGGGTGACGCCGAGAAGAAGGAAGAATCGGGTTATTCTATTTCGGTTATTATTGGTATTATGGTTTTCTAAGGAGAAGTCCAGGGACATATTGCCATATTGTTGATCATCAGGAAAGCCACCTTGTTGCTCATAAGACTTGTCCTAATATCCTACTTATGCATGTTTTATCTACTATTTATGAAAATTGCACTGTTTTACTATATGTTGATGTATATATTTGTAGTGGTTTAGCTCCTCTGAACTATTACACCTTTGTACTATTAAGTACAACCCCCTTGGTGACACCTACTTGTCCCTAGTAGAATAGATGGTGTATTACACCCTACCCTTTGGAGACCCTGTTTTAGCCGAAGCAAAAACTAGAGGATGGGAAGACCCCGGAAAAAGGTTTTACCAAATGTTTTCTAATAAAACCATGGTGAGATGGGACCTCCCAAGAGATGTTTATAAAGAAAAAGGTTTTTTTACAAAATACTGAAGGAACGCTGGAGGAAAAAGGTTTACAAAAACACACCCGGTTCTTTGAAATTTAGCTATAACAACTTAACCCTGTGCAATCACATTACTCTGGAATGGGACAGGGCTGGATTTGATGTTTTATATTCTGGTATAAGCTGCCTCGCAACAACTACAGGGGATAAAAATCCCTGCAGGGTGGGCCTTCTCACGTAAGGGTCCATGTGGGACATCGACCTGGAGAAGGAACGAAGGGCCTGCGATCCTCCACGCGTTACTATGAGCCCTTCATTGAAAGTGCACACTTGGGAAGTGGAAAAATGCACTCCGGTTGGTCCTCGGTACCCGAAGTCCCGGTTTTGAGGGGAGTAACCCTCATAGGGTAGGCACTTATATTGGAGTGGGCATCCGGAGAGTCTTGATCGGTTACTCGACGCATGATCCGTGTAGATCAGGGTAGTGTACCCGGATTGTGTGGGTAAAGTGTACAACCTCTGCAGAGTGTAAATCTATTCGAATAGCTGTGTCCGCGGTCATGGATGGTTGGGAAGGTTGTTGTAGAGCGGTGATGGTTTTGTTTTCAAAAAGGATTTCGGAAAAGAAATGGATTCAGAAAGGTTTGGACCATGGGATGGTCGGAAGGAGGAGACATGAGTTTGGTCATGGGATGACCTGAAGACGGGAACAAATGGGTGACCCAGTCCTGATGTTTTCCAAAACTTTTCAAAAAGGTTTCCAAAATGTTTACAAAAATTTTCAACAAAGATATGTAGATGTTGTATCTACAAGAGAAACTATTTGAGAAAAGAACCCCTCTTGGAGCCCTCCTACTACCACAACCATAATGCATATCCTCTTGTTATTATCGTTATCTTAAGGTGGTTTGCGAGTACATTCAACGTACTCACTAGCATTGTCCCTGGCTATTAACTTGGTTAGATATCAAGAAGAGGTGAAGTGGACGACTATGCGAGCTAGGACGTTCTCCTAGTCAGTTGCCTATAGGTTAAGGCATGGATCAGGCTGTACGCTTGATGAAGTTCTGCTGATGATTATTGATGTAGCCATAACGACACTTATGTAAGTCTTGTAATTCGGTATGTCTCGGATGTTGTAATGATACTTGTCGGTTATGTTCCACGGCTCATTGATCATGGGAACATCGTGTATGCATAACAGGGATTTATCGGATGATTAATCCGGGGGCCCCACAGACTTGGTATCAGAGCCATCCTGACTATAGGAGAACATTAGTTAGCATGGTCGCTAGACAGGAACCTTATTTTGAAAACCCCGGCTTTCGAAAACAAGTTTCCCAATGAGTTTCGAAAAGTTCTACTTCTTCTCTTACTCTAAGTAAATGCTTTCGAAAATAGTTTCCTCTAACTCTCGTCCAAACCTCAAACCTACGGATTTTATATAACTAGGATCTAGAACCCGGTGAAGACAATGAGAACAAGATGAAGATAAGTAACTACCAGCAAACACAAGGAGACTACAATATCGCCCTACCCGCGAAATCCTTACAATCTAAAGACATCGGGTGTTGCACTCTCAAGAAGCGTCCAAGATACGATGAAGGCTTCATCTGCAAGATAGTGACTCCGACTTGAAGAAAGACGATATCTAGGATCCATAGTCCTAAGAATAGGATTCCCCTACATCGCGAGTAGTTAACTCCTTGGTCCCTAGCGTTGACTGTGTTTGTTTGCCTAAGTGCATCCTGTGTTGCTTGATGTGTGTTGTTTGCCGAGGACATTGCGATCCCCTCGCTCTTGTTTGTATATTCTGGCTTGCTTTGACCTCCTTAAAAATGTGACTCGAGGAGCGATAACCCACCTAGTAACTCAGGAAACCCTTGTGCTAGCTGTCGGTAATGAGACCCGGACTAACCTCGAGAGTATATGAGAGGAAAAGCATCACAAGAACCAGGAGTTTGACATCGTCAAGTCAGAATCAACTCGAAGATTTCACCTCAGCAGGATGGCATACCTCGTCAAACTCACCTCACAAGACTCGTCAATCGGACCACACTCCCATGTTCCTCAGTCTACTACAACAAGAATCCCGTTGAAGCTCGGAAGTCAATCTTCGAAGGATCCTCAATATCCACAAGAAACCACCTGATAATTTAACCAAGACAAGAAGTGAAGACCTAACCACACTAACCTTTAGTGTATTAGAGCTTCTAATCACCTCAGGAGACTAACTTATCTAGTCGACCCTACCCAAACTAACGGAATGATCCCCACTAGAAGGTCAGAACCACCCCTAAAGTCAGATGATTAGGAAGCGTGAAGACAACGAGTCCCCTGCGCCATCAATCAGAAGCAACGAATAAATGCCAATGAAGACCGCTTACCCGGAGCTGACTGCTTCAACCCTGACTCATTTCTAGCAAGAAGAGTCGTAAACCGCTAATTTACCTTCAGCTAACCCCTTAAAGGCTGCGTTAGGAAACCACCCCCACCAAGGTTTGCGAGAATAGGGCGTCACTCAAAGACTCCAATCAAGACCCAGAAAGAAGACAACTTTCTGCTAATCGCCAGGCAGCACTCCCAGACAGAAGATTCGCACCACTCCTAAAGCACCTTAGTGAAGCTCTAGGGTGGAAAGACTGCGTCTTTCCACTCAATCTTCAGAAGACTATCTACTCGAGGATACTTCGGAAAGACCGCCATACTTGACACCTTCTCACCAAACAACAACCCGTGAGACATCAGAAGCGAAACTAACTGAAGATTCTATGACTCCAAGAAGAAATGAATGTGCTATCCCCGTGCTACCCTAGTTTAACCTTAAGGGGGAAAGACTGTGTCTTTCCCACAAAATAGAATAACCCTCTGCTAGGAGCAACCTCAGGAGTCCCGACCCTAAAATCGTTAAATAGGATACGCTACGACCCTAAGGAAGAGCTGTGAATACTTAGACAGAGGTACTCCCAGCTGTAGATTCTATCCTCCGACAAGTACTCCATGAAGTTCAGCATCGAGAAAGTCTGCCTACTCTAAGCCCTCGAGATATAGAGTCCAGAAGGAAAAGAAGGTCATCCCCCGCAATCAGGACTAGACTCTACTCAACTCTCCGTGTATCTCGGAAGACTGAAGCTCAACTTCATTGATGTAGTAACCACTTTCAAAGATGGAGCACGTAAGATAGTACGCGTAAGACACCTAGTATCAACCCGACTCAAAATCCCCTAACCCTACTCTCCTGAATCTCGGGACGAGATTCTTTTAAGGGGGAAAGGTCTGTAAAATCCCAATTTCAGCAACCCTGATTAGTTGTCCAGAATGCAAAAATCAGGGGAAACAAAAACTTTTTCTTGTTTAATGTTTAAGTGTTTGCTTGTTGTTTGGATATGCTTATGCATATGAATGTGTATTAGATGATATACTCCTTACCTTAACACCAGTTGACAAAAGCTACTTCCCAAAATAGTCTTGGCTTAATTTCCATATTCTCAAATGTTCTGGCATTTCAAAACCTGAGCCAAGAAGCCTTTGCAAACCAACTATTTTAGTAGCTTCTATTGGTCAAACTATGGAGAGCTATATAACATAATCTCCTTATGTTTTCAAGACAGAAACTTCTACTATTCTTATCTCTAGATTTAACAAAACCTTTTTATGAAGATTTTGAATTCTACTCTTGGTAGAGATACCAAGGACTCTCATCCTATTCAAAATCCAACCTCTTCAAAATGCATCAACCTTAACTCAAGCTAGGCTTGATGGTAACCCTAGTAGTAGTTGATTTGTTTGTAAGATGAGTGGTCTTGATCTGCTATTTGATTTGATTGCTCAGAAGTAGTATGAGATACTCTAGGAGCTCACCCTCTAGGATCAATATACTTTAAGATCACCAAATCCTAAGAAGGAATACAAGATGGATCTGATATCTAGCCACTAGGTGATCATCTAAAACCCTTAACTAGATCAATTCTGAAGTGATCCCTCCTAGAAGTTTCCAAGTCAATAAAGACCAATATCAAGCATCGAAGATATTAAAAACAAAAAATAATCAATTTCATTTTTCCAAGAGACAGGAATTTATTTTCTGAAAAGCAAGTAAGAAGAATTTATTTCCTTTTTTTGTTAAAAAATAAAGAGCGAGAAGAGACTACATGAGCACAGAGGAGGTATCGAGAGAGCTGCGAAGAGGAGGATTTGAAGGCGGTGCGATGTCAGAGCAATGTTGGGATGGGTTCCTAACACGAGGTACATGATACAGTGAGTAGAATAAATTTCAGGACCACGATATATATGCACTCAAAACAAAATGTGTTTTCTCTCTCCTTCATTCCCTCATCAGGCTAGTCATAGGGGGAGTAACTTGGGTATTAGTAACATAGTCCTACATGTATTTCCAACTGCAAACATTTAGATGACATGGCATGCAATTAAATGATAAAAGAGAGCCTTGTGGTAAGTAGCTATGTTAACATCACACATTTCCAGACAAAATGATTCTACATTGCAATAAACGAGGCTTTGCATGATACCACACCTATATTATTTTCCACTATGGAGGTAGTGACTTAGACTAGTAACATATGCATGTTACTACTCTAAGTTACTCCCCACTATGACCAGCCTCACCACCCCACACCCTGGTCGGCTGATCTCTCCCTCGTCCATAAAGTGGCGCTGCGCATGCCCGTCGACCGACAACCTGCCTTGTGTCGGTGGCTCCATGTCTGTGTCTAGCATGTTTGTCAGCTGCGTTGGTGGGAACCATTTTGGTCCTTGGCAGCAAAAAGTATTACTACTATAGAACAATACAGTAGAAATTCAAACTTTCCCAGTTTTGAAATTTTCACTTCCTTCACAAACATCCGGGGGGGAAGGATATTCAAAATATCTCCATTCGCAATACTACTAGTAAAAGTACGAGTACTAATTAAGTGTTGGACAAGGGATTGGTTGATCTGGCCAGCAAAAAAACAAAAACGCCCCATCACATTGGATGCTCACCATTATGATATGGCCAGCCTTCCTACTCCGCACTACGCCACCTCCATACCCTAGGAAGAGGAAGCACCAAGCACACCCGCAACAAGCTGGTTCGAAAGTGAGGAGCGTTCCTTTTTTTTATGAAGCAAGTAGTACTCCCTCCCCTGCTAACCAAATCAGGATGCGTATTACTTCTGGTCAGTGTCAAATTTAATAATCTTTGACTAAATGTACGACAACAACTCAATGTTATTAGAATCATCATGAACTATATTTTCACATTATATGCATTTTTCATTAGAAAAGTCCGTATGTTTTTCCATATAGTTGGTCAAACTTTATAAAGATTGACTTTGACCAAACCTAATATGCGTCTAAAATTGGGAAAGAGGAAGTAGTATGAAGAGTATGACTCAATCAACTGCTCAAGGAGCCGTACCCGACTGTTTTCTATTCCTTGTTTGGTTTTAGGGTCCTTTGTGCGAAATGTATGGAACTCGATGTAATTTTCCCTTACTTTTGGTCCTTGATGTAAAATGTAATCACACCATCCGTGTAAAATTCTAACCAATAATTGTAGTTAAACAAATTTAAGCTTACTTCTCAACGAGTATGAACATTCTTGAATTTCAAGCCGAGCGACCAAGGTCAAGGCCATATCAGCATCATACTTTATGTTGATGGCCCCATACGAGAGAATTTGCATGGCAACAGATTGGGCCATATTTTGAAAACAATCGAAGACGAAGTAGTATGAAGAGTTTGGCTCATATCAGCTGATGTCTCGAGAAGGAGCCGAACCAAAAATTTTTACTTTTACGGTCCTTTGGGGTAAATGTATGGACCTCCATGTAAATTTCCCTTTTTAGGTATTTGATGTAAAATATGCTCCCATCGACCGTGTAAAATGCTAACCTAAAAGTAAGTGGTGAAATTTAAATGACTTTAAGCTTAACTGTCAACGACTAGGAACTTTTTTGTATTTCAAGCCGAACGACCAAATGGTCAAGGCCATATCTCTACATCATACTTTATGCAAATGATCCCATATCAAAGAATTTGCATGGTGAAAGATTTGGCCATATTTTGAAGAAAAAAACAAAGAGGAAGTAGTATGAAGAGTATGGCTCGATCAGCTACTCTCGTGAGAAGGAGCCGAACCCGACTGTTTTCCTTGCTCGATTTTAGGGTCCTTTGTACTAAATGTATGGACCTCGATGTAATTTCCCCCTTTTTAGATCTAAAAGTGTAAGTGGTGAAATTTATACGATTATTTTAATCTTACTTGTCAACGAGTATGAACATTCTTGGATTTCAAGCCGAAAGACCATTGTCGTCAAGGCCATATCAACATCATACTTTATGATCATGATCCCATGTTAGAGAATGTGCATGGCAACAGATTTGGCCATGTTTTGGAAACAATCGAAGAGGAAGTAGTATTAAGAGTTTGGATCAGATCATCTGATCTCTCGAGAAGGAGTCGAACCATTATTTTTTCTTTTAGGGTCCTTTATGCTAAATGTATGGACCTCGATGTATTTTTTGCTTTTTTCAGGTTCCTGATGTAAAATGTACTCCAATCGATCGTGTAAAGTTCTAACCTAAAAGTAAGTTGTGAAATTTAAATGAATGTAAGCTTAGTTGTCAATGAGTATGAACCATTCTTCAATTTCAAGACGAACCACCAAGGTCAAGGCCATCTCTACATCATACTTTATGCTCATGATCCCATATCCAAGAATTTGCATGCCGACAAATTTGTCCATATTTTGAAAAAAATTGAAGATGAAGTAGTATGAAGAGTATGGCTCGCTCAGCTACTCTCTCGTGAAGGAGCCAAACCCGACTATTTTCCTTGCTTAATTTTAGGGTCCTTTGTGCTAAATGTATGGACCTCGATGTAATGTTACCCCTTTTTTAGGTGTAAAAGTGTAAGTGGTGAAATTTAGACGATTTTAAGCTTACTAGTCAACGAGTATGAACATTCTGGGATTTCAAGATGAACGACCAAGGTCGTCAAGGCCATATCAACATCATACTATATATGCCGATGATCCCATGTTAGAGAATTTGCATGGCAACAGATCTCGCCATGTTTTGAAAACAATCAAAGAGGAAGTAGTATCAAGAGTTTGGCTCAGATCAGCTGATATCTCGAGAAGGAGCCAAACTAGAAAATTTTCCTTTTAGGGTCCTTTATGCTAAATGTATGGACCTCGATGTAATTTTTGCTTTTTTGAGGTCCCTGATGTAAATGTACTCCGATCGACTGTGTAAAGTTCCAACCTAAAGGTAAGTGGTGAAATTTAAACGAATTTAAGCTTAGTTGTCAACGAGTATGAACCATTCTTGTATTTCGAGACGAATGACCAAGGTCAAGGCCATATCTACATCATACTTTATGATGATCCCATATTCGAGAATTTGCATACCGACAAATTTGGCCATATTTTGAATACAATCGAATATGAAGTAGTATGAAGTGTGTGGCTCATTCAGCTACTCTCTCGAAAAGGAGCCGAACCGGACTGTTTTGCTTTCTTAATTTTAGGGTCATTTGTGCCAAATGTATGGACCTCGATGTAATTTTCCACCTTTTTAGGTCCTTGTTGTAAAATGTACTCCCATCGACCGTGTAAAATTCTAACATAAAAGTAAGTGGTGAAGTTTAAACGAATTTCAGCTTATAGTTATCAACGAGTATGAACATTCTTTGATTTCAAGTCGAACGACCACAAGCTCAAGGTCGTATCTCTACATCATACTTTATTCTGATTATCTAGTATCCAAGAATTTGCATGGCGGTAGATTTGGCCATATTGTGAAAACAATCAAAGAGAAAGTAGTATGAAGAGTATGGCTTGATCAGCTGCTCTCTCGAGAAGGAGGAGAACCCGATTGTTTTCTTTGCTCAATTTTAGGGTCCTTTGTGCTAAATGAATGGACCTCGATGTAATTTCCCCCTTTTTTAGGTCCTTGATGTAGAATGTACTCCCACTGACCGTGTAAAATGCTCACCTAAAAGTAAGTGATGAAATTTCAACGAATTTAAGCATAGTTGTCAACGAGTATGAAAAAATATTGGATTTCAAGCCGAACAACCATGAGGTCAAGGCCATATCTCTACATCATACTTTATCTTGATGATCCCATATTCAAGAATTTGCCTGGTGACAGATTTGGCCATATTTTGAAAACAATCGAAGAGGAAGTAGTATGAAGAGTATGGCTCGACCAGCTGCTCTCTCGAGAAGGAGCCGAACCCGACTATTTTCTTTGCTTAATTTTAGGGTCCTTTGAGCTAAATGTAATGACCTTGATGTAATTTTCCCTTTTTCAGGTCCTTTATGTACAATGTACTTTATGCTTATGATCCCATATCCAAGAATTTGCATGTTGACAAATGTGGCCATCTTTTGAAAACAATCGAAGATATTAAAAACAAAAAATAATCAATTTCATTTTCCCAAGTGAATAGAATTTATTTTCTAAAAAGCAAGTAAGAAGATTTTGTCAATCAGGTGCTCTCTCGAGGAGCCGCACCCGACTGTTTTCAATTCCTTGTTTGGTTTTAGGGTCCTTTGTGCTAAATGTATGGACCTCTATGTAATTTTCCCTTTTTAGGTCCTTGATGTAAAATGTAGTCCTACCATGCGTGTAAAATTCTAACCAAAAAGTGTAAGTGGTGAAATTTAAACGAATTTAAGCTTACTTGTCAACGAGTATGAACATTCTTGGATTTCAAGCTGAACGGCCATGGTCAAGGCCATTTCAACATCATACTTTATGCTGATGGCCCCATATGAGAGAATTTGCATGGCAACAGATTTGGCCATATTATGAAAACAATCAAAGAGGAAGTAGTATGAAGAGTTTGGCTTAGATCAGCTGATCTCTCGAGAAGGAGTCGAACCAGAAAGTTTTCCTTTTACGGTCCTTTGGGCTAAATGTATGGACCTCCATGTAAATTTCCATTTTTAGGTCTTTGATGTAAAATATGCTCCCACCGATCGTTTAAAATGCTAACCTAAAAGCAAGTGGTGAAATTTAAACGAATTTAAGCTTAGCTGTCAACGAGTATGAACTTTCTTGGACTTCAAGCCAAACGACCACAAGGTAAGGCCATATCTCTACATCATACTTTATGATCCCATATCCAAGAATTTGCATGGCGATAGATTTGGTCATATTTGTAAAAAAATCGAAGAGGAAGTAGTATGAAGCGTATGGCTCGATCAGCTGCTCCCTCGAGAAGGAGCCGAACCCGACTACTACTCCCTCCGACCCAAATTAATTGACTTGCATTTATCAGATTCGAATGCATCTAGCACTAGAACATGTTTATATACATCCGAATCTAGACAAATTCGAGTCATGTAATTTGAAGGAGTACAATAGAGTAGCAATTCAAACTTTCCTAGTTTTGAAATTTTCACTTCCTTTCACAAGCATCTAGGGGGAAGGATATTCAATAGATTGTCATTCGCAGTACTACTAGTACTATAGGGTACAGTGAGTAGTAACAAAAGAAACTTTTTGACAATAGTACAAAAAGAAAGGATGAGTTATATATAAAGAACTTGCTTCTGAACTAGTGCAGGTCCGGCGCCTCCTAGCACCTAGTCCGTGCCGCCAGCGGCAGCTTGTGACATCGGCACCAACACCAGCTCCAGCGACATAGCCGGCTCCTGACTCATCGGCACCTCCAGATAATGCGGCGGCACCTCCTAAGCCATCGGCGGCACCTCTGGATATGGCGGCGGTACCTCTGGAGCCATCAACAGCTCCGGGAGGACACCGTGGATGAAGTTGCCGTTGTTCGGGAACCGGTCCCAGTAGTTGGTGAAAATATTAGCGCTGGTGAACACCACCATCTCGCAGCCGCAGTGAAAGGCCTGGTCGTACAGGAGACGAGCGTTCTTGAATTTGACAAACTTGACCTTCAACGTCCCGTCCGGATTGTCGTGGAGGCGATACATATGGTACTTGCGGCGATCATACCCAGTTTCGAGGAAGGCACACGCTAGCCGCCACTTTGTTCTCTGCATGGAGAAGGCCCAAATGCGTAGGGCATTGTCCTCCTGTGCGGTGATGTCAGTGTCTTTGCGCTCCGGTATGGCGGGCGACAGCCGGAAGGTGGCCATGGATGACAGACTAGGACGGAGATGGTTGCTAGAAGCGCGGGATTAGAGATGGATTGGTGCGGGGAAGGGGAGAGGATAAATAGGAAGGAGATAATCCGAGATTAATGTGGCAGATTACCGAAGCGAGGGGACAATCAATGTCGCTGCTGAAACCGATGCGTGTGGCAAATATCGATGACGATGACTAAGGTAAGCGATTGGACGGAACACTGACTCTGCTTCCCGCACTCGATGGCCCAGTCATAATTTTGTGGTGCGTCCAAGGCGACCATGACCTCCCCAATCTGTGGGCCCTACGTAGATGATTGAGTTGATGGGTGAAAACAAATTGATAAAGTGATCTCTTTCCTACTCCCTCCGGTCCTATTTTTTACTTTATTACTCAATATATCCTGCTTCATTGGAAGTCGATATGAATACCATCGAACTTGTATTCATCAAGGCATTCGAGGAAGCAAGAAGGATCCTGACAAGCTATTGTACTTAGTACTACTAGCCACTATTGCTCCTGGATAGAACTATGGAACTTTTATCGGAGTAGTACTCAAGTATTAATCCTGTTTGTATTATTAGTACTCAGCTTTTAGTGCCTAGTCGATCTCGTACTGCTGCTATTTTTTTACATAATACGATTTATTTAACAAATTTCACGAATAATACACAAATTTGAGGAATTGCGAATCTAGCGCGACATCGGTGTTTGAAACACCGACTAGTACCTATCGGTATTTGAAATACCGACTAGACCTATCAGCATTTGAACTACCGACAGGGCTCTCTTTCCAAGATGATGACATGTGTGGTCGGTATTTCAAATGCTGATAGGTACTGGTCGGTATTTCAAAGGCTAATAGGTACTGGTTAGTATTTCAAATGCTGATAGGTACTAGTCGGTATTTTAAACACCGGCGCCACGCTAGATTCGCAATTCCTTTAATTCGTGTATTATTCGTGAAATTTGTTAAACAAATCGTATTATTTTTTAAAAATAGCCGTACTACTAGCAAGGAGAGCAAGGGCTCCTTCCACCGCAAATATTTTGCCTTGTTTTTTTTAAATGCTCCTCCACCCAAAATTATGTCTCGTCACTACCTTTTGTGAGAGAAAAGGCTCCTAGATGAAGGAGAATCATCCTACCTCTCTCCTCCTCAATGCGGCATTGGCTGCTATGCTCCACTCATGCATCTATGCCTAGCACTTGTTCAGGTGGGAAGCATTACAACAGTCACCTCTTCCTTCCCATGTAAGCTTCTGTGCAATGCAGTAAAACCATGCAGGTGTAGCAGTGTAGAGAAAGTTGGGGCCCATGGTGGTCCAGCCCAATTTTCCTTCTGTTTGCCTCGTGCTTCCACCCAAAAATGAGCTCTGGGTGGATGTTTTCTTTCTCTTCCATACTAGGCTACTCTTCATAGTGCTAAATAACTTAGGCTAGTAAAACTTTCACATGTTACTACAGTACCTTCAAAGTGTATTAGCTGAAAACAAATATACACCGTTGCTTTTTATAGATGTGGCTCTTGCATATTTTTTGGAGCTTTACCTATTACAGAGCATAATTTTATATAGTGAAGATATGTCATACTTTATTATTATGTGGGTCTCACGTGCCAACTTACTAATAAAAGGGTGGTGCATAAAACAAAGAGGTCGCTAATCTTGTCCAATTAAACCAGGAATTTGTAGATAATAGGCCTCAAAATATACAAAAAGGACCCTAGTACAGAAAGGAAAAGCGCAATCAGGTAGAGCTTCATTAATTATCAGCGGTGGTATATAAAAGAAGGACACGCTCGAGGCCGGATCAGAGAGTCCTCATTTCCCCCCACCCAAATCGCAATGCTTGGGACTGTCACTCTGAAGATGGAAGCCACCATTCTCAACTGTTCCTCCTGCTCCTAGCCCTTCAAGCCCCGGTGGGTCTACAAGGTCTCTCCATTTCTCCCTCACAATCCATTGATTTTTCTTTGGTCGGTTCATCCGTGCAACTATTTTATTTTTCGAACTTGCATTTCTACAGTGCATGGATATTCATCTAGTCTACCACCGCTGCGTCCGCAAGATCACCTCCTGCCAGAAGTGCGAGAACCAAAGCGGTGGATTCACCCACGAGCCCTCCATGGATGTTGTCCTTTCAGCGACTAGGGTCGAGTGCGCCCACAAAGGCTGAAGTAGTTTGCTGTCCTACTACGAACTCCATGAGCATGAAATCATGTCCCGGTACGCTCCTTGCACTTGCACGGAGACCAGCTATGACTTTGCCACCCCGGCACCAGCACTCGTCGCCCACCTTGAAGCGGTCCACTCGATCCAAGTGCACAAGATCAAGTATGCCACCACCAAAGCTTTCCAGGATCTAGTGCTGCTGTCGGGCGAGGCATCCTGCCGGCTCATCCTCGTTGGGGAGCATGAAACCGTTGTGTTCATCCTGACGATTGGTATGGTAAGCACGGTCCCCCTCGTGTCTGCGGTCTTTGTTAGGGCCGCGATGTGCGACTTGTTGGTGTACAAGGTAAGGCTGTGGGCGGAAGGCCCGCCACTGCTCTCCTGGATGGACAGCAAGAGGAGGACCGACACAGTGACGGTGGAGCTCGACGCGCCGAGCTCCGCTAAGCCGGGCGACGTCGTGTTTGAGGACCTTACGTCTTACCTGGCGGCGCTGCCTCATTACCTGGTCGATCGTAATACGTCGAAGGAGCTGCGTTTCTTCTTCCACGTCGAGTTTTAGTGGTGATGTAACCTGCTGTTAATTGGTTTGGTTGCAGAAAGATCGTTTGCATACCAGGAATGGTGGACTTTGTAGTAGTAGTACTCTATCTCCGACCCAAGAAATAAGGCTCCCTTATTTTTCTTGTTTTTTGTTTGACCAAGATTTACTCTAAATATATATAAAGAATGTTGGTACTTGTACAAATTTAGCATAATTGGAAAGTGTGTTCAATACGAATTCAACAAAACAAAATTTACACAATATAAGTAAATTTTAATTGCTCCATTTATTCGGTCAAAGTTACTTTGGAGCGCACATGCGCCTTATTCCTTGAAACGGAGGTAGATGAATTTGGTGGATGTACTCTCCTGAGTATTTGTCATGAAGTCTTAACTTCCAATGGGTTGGGTGGATGTAGTCTGCTGAGTAGTAAGCTGAATAGGATTAAGGCTCTCTATCTAGGAAGGCCAGAGGGCTAATTCGCAATACTACCAAGTAGATGAATTAATCACTCTAATTTATTTATGCATGTACCACTAGTTTTACATGCATGAGATGCTAGATAAAAAAAGGGGACATGATGAGAGATGAAACAACATGCATTGGGAGATTGAGAGAAAATAGAGATATCTAAATTAATGAGTAATGGGAATTAAGACAATAAAGAAGATAGGTCTTATAATTTCTAATAATTTTAAAAATCTCTCTGGCCTAATAATCCCAAACAAACGTAGAAGTACTGGTCAACATACATTCGGGAGTACTAGTATGTACTACTCCGTAGTAGTAGTAGTAGAAGTATAATAGTGGAGTACGGTAGTAGTAGTACTCCCCTCTGATTCATATTAACTGTCACGGATTGGATGTACTCGTATCTAGAACTAAAACATGTCTAGATGCATCCATTTTCGCGACAAATAAATATAGCCATTTTTAGAGTAGTACTAGTTTGGTTGAAAGAAATCATATTTTTTCCGTATTAGGGATGGTGGTTTTTTTCTAGTAGTAGTACTAGTACATAGTAGGTAGTAGTAATGTATATGTTTATACTGTACTAACTCAACATACATTTGGGCAATAGACAAAAGTTCATCTTGCGGTTCTGCTGCTATAGTGCTACTAGCAGTTTTTCAGGTGCCCATTCACCCTCTATCTTTCAGCAGTACTCCGCCCTTAAGCAGTATAAATGGAATTAGTCAAAGAAAGTCGCTACCACTATAAAATTATAATATGCCATGGCTGTTGATTGACAAGACGATTCATTGAGGTGGGGTGGGCCGTTGGCGTGCTATGATGCATACTCCTACTATCACTCTGTAGTTAAAATAAAAGAAACAACTGCGATTCCTTGCGTTAATTCTTGCCTCTTCCCCTTGCATGCCTGTAGTATATACATGCATTAACTTCTGCGAGTAGTAGTACAAGTAGGAGTAGTGTCAAGCAAGGATATACCGAAATGCAAAGATGTAATCGTAGGTCACATGGTGTACCATTCTGAGTCTTCGTCTTCTTCTTCTTCTTCTTTGGTCTGCTTGCCCTTGTCCTTGCCCTTCTTCCTTAGTTCTTTTTTTGGTTGAACATTTCGAGAGTTTGTTGACCCCTCTCGAAGTTCACTATCCCCTGTATACCTCGTAGGTCACGTAGGCATCGAGGCTTGCATACTTGATCTGCTCTTTGGTCAGGGGCATGTTCCCCCACTGCTTGTGGTCCACATCCTTCTTCTTCTTCATGACTTTGTAACGGATGTCTATGAGGGCCACCATGTAGTCAGCCAAAGAATCCTTCTCATTCATGGAGCCGGCATGCTTCCACCTCTCCTGGATGTCCACAAAGTTCTTCACTGGTACTAGAGAACGCCTAAGCCTGATACGGTCGTTTCTGATGTCGACGCCTGCAAAGGAAATGTTAGGGTTGGCGAGGAACTCTTCTAGCTTGGAGCATGGCTGGTCAGCCTGCGAGATCTGGTAGACCAGGCAATCCATGCCCACACATAGCTAGACGACAACATCCTTCCGCGTTGATGATTGCTTGTTGGTGTACTCGACGTCGAGGCCAACAATCTTGTCATCCGTTTCCTCCAGGAGCTTTTGGATTTTCTTGATGTAATCGTTCACCACCAACGCTCTGTTGGTATACGCCACCTGTAGTGTGGTGTTGCCAGGGTCCACAAAGTAGTACATCTTGTCCAACAGCGCTGCCATGGACTGTGATTGGCGCCTTCTTTTGTTTTGCAGAGGTCTGGTCGGGTGATAGAAAAGGAATGGGACAGAGAAGAAAGGAACCGCTAGGAAGATCGGGAGATGCATGCATGAGTGGTTTGGGAGACAAAAGGGCATGCAGTTTCCCCCCGGCCCCACCAGTAGTGCTACACTTACGAAATACTTTTACGGGCTAGACTTACGGACACCAGTTGTTTCAGCCCGATTGGTGAGCATGCAGCGGTTGTTCCGTTTTTCTCTCCGGCAGAGTGAGGATTGATTGCCACCTAATCCCGTAAGATCTTTCTGTAACAAATCCTGCCGTAAGTCTAGCATTATTGCGGCCCTACCCACATACTTCTATAGAATAGAATTTATTTACGGATCAGTTTACGGACGCGGATTATTTATGACTATAGGTTGATTTCTAGATTATACAAAACGTACAAGAACCAAACACACATGATACTTTATGAACATGGCTCGTAAGTATAAATATTTTTTGAGTTTCACCTACTACTATAATTTTATATAAAAAATGATACGTCATACTTATATTATCTGATTCTCACATGCAAGGCACTTGCAACTCACTAGTTATTTCTTATCTTATCTTATCTTACCACTATATCTATACTATTATAATGGTGCAGTTTTGAATTGGATCCTTAGCATCAATCCTGACCATTGGGCTGTTAGATCCAATGGTTCAGAGCACCTGGATTTGTGTTGAATAGTACCTAGAGAAAACTCCACCATTTTCTAGAACCATCATATCACCACCCCCAAAATTTCATAGCATAGTAGGTTGTATTCTCTCTACTACTACAATGGAGCAGTTTTGAATTGGATCCATAGCACCAATCCTGACCGTTGGGCTGTTAGATCCAATGGTTCAGAGCAGCTGGATTCATGTTGAATAGTACCTAGGGCAAACTCCAACATGTTCTAGAACCATCATGTCACGACCCCCAAAATTTCATAGCACAGTAGGATGTATTCTCAATATGGGTAGATAGTTATTACTAATAGACTTAATGTATGCATTTTTTTCTAACAAGAATATTGGTTAATAACAATTAACGTTTGTTAAATCACATTTCATACAGTATATACGTGTGTGGCATGTCCCTTTCGATCAACATGTGAGACTCAGATAATAGACTGCTGACATATACCTCTATAATTTTAATAGGTAAAGCATAAAAAATATAAATTTGACCAACATCTATAATGTATGGGTGTATATTTGGTTTTTGTACTTTGTATATCATTTAGAAATCAACGATTATTAGCTATCTAAAACTTGAAAATTCTGGTAATATGGTCTAGAGAAACGAGGTAGAAGATTCTATAATGATGGAGAAGTATGTTTTGAGTTTTGTGCACACCATTGATTGTGATGAAGACTATCAATAAAATCTTCTAGATGCTAGAATGGAAAAGAAGATCCAATGGCTAGAAATGTTGGGATTCACGAGTCTTGATCCAACAGTCAATATTCAAAGTTATTCGTACACATTTCCAGCGTTGGATCAAGACTCTTGAATCCCAACATTGCCAACAGTTGGATCTTCTTTTCCATTTTAGCATCTAAAAAATACTACTCCCTCTGTCCATAAGTAACCTACTTATGTTTGTCTAGATTAGAATGTATCTATACACTAAAATGCGTCCAAATACATTCGAATCTAGACAAAACCAACTCAGTTATTTCTGGACGAAGGGAGTACTTTTGATGGTCTTTAGCATAATGTATGCATATTTCTACTCCAAGTTACTTACCACTCAGACCAGCCTTAGAGCATCCCTAGCATGGAAAAAAATAGTACGCTATTTCACACTATGTAGCATGATATAGAGTATTTGGAGAGTCCACAATATTTTTTATAGATTTTGCTCGCTATGGCACTATTTTTTAAATAGCATGCTATATCACGCTAAACTATCATAGCGTTAGCGCTATTTCAAGTATAAGACGCTATTTTTTTGTTAGCAGGTGTGGAGTAAGATAACATATGATGAATGTGTCGAGTAAGCAAACATACAATGAAAATTTGATTGCTAAACTTAAGTGATCATGTCAAGCCACCGCCTCCTCGTGAAGCACCTGGCACTGTACCTAGATTCAGCCCTGCCAGTTATCCTCCAACTTGGATAGCACCGGAATCGATTATGCATGTACAAGTATTACTCCAGGCAATTCATTACATGCTGAAATATTTATATTCATGATATACCTGTTATATATTTTAATTTTTACAAAAAGGTGTTTTGTAAAGTAGCGCGTTATTAGCACACTATAACTTTCTCGTCTGGAGAAAAGCCACACTAAATTAAATAGCACACTAGTATTTTTTTCCTTGATCTCTAGTGGCTTGCCTAAATTTGGTCGTCTCTTAGAGCATCTCTAGTGGCTTGTCTAAATTTGGTAGTCTACATCTTCACTTTATAGATAATGGTGTACAAAGATTCCTTTTTACACAACTTTAGTTTTCTAGTGGATAGTCTAAATTTGATAGTCTATATGTCCATCTGCACACAAATAGTAAATATACATAGCAAATTAGTACAACAAATGCTCTGATTTGGCACGGGAGAGAGCTCAGTTTTCCAAATATGGACAACGAGTAGCCTGATTAGAGGATGTCTAAATTTTAGACCACCAGATACACAAGCCACCGGAGGCATTTTTGGGTCCATGGTGGTCTATATTTGGATTAGACTACCGGATATACTAGCCACTAGATATGCTCTTAGGATGGTCATAGTGGGAAACTCTTCATGTTACTATGTACCTTCATGTGTGTACGTAATTGAGCCGAAGGTAGAGACCTTATTTTTGCAGAAATGACTCCGGAAATACTCCGTACCTAGAAAGGGTAGGACATTACAGTAAACTATTTTTTCTAGTCATTGGACTATAGCTACTCCTAGGATAGGATGGGATATTATTATTCTATATCTTTTGAACTATATAGCCAAATTCAAAATCCTAGAGCGGCAAATTCTCCCGCCTCACCTCCACCGAACTATTTCGAGTGGTCACACACACGCCCCAAGTTGGAGCCGTACGAAATTCCTTTTCTATCCCTAACAATGGCCTATCTACTAATGTTGGGGCATGGGTATGGTTTGTAACCCCTCCCCCTCGGGCGGCCGGGGGTTCCCACAGGTCTGAAGCTGGGTAGTCCACCTTCCACCGACACCATTTCCCCCATAGCACTCCAAAAATCTCTAACCCCTTTCTCACCTCCGGCTCCTGCTCCACCGCACCGGCCCATCCCCGCAGCTCTTCAACGGCCTACATGCCACCCAACCCCTCTTACCTCTAGCACCTGCACCACCGCACCATAATCATCTCTGCCGCACTTTGCCCGCCTACATGCCACCCAACCCCCTATCTCCCCTCTAGCTCCTTCACCACCACACCGGAACATCACCGCCGCACTTCATCGGCCCACACGCCACCCAAACTCCCTATCCCACCTTCGGCTCCGGCACCACCACACTTCGTCGGCCTACACGCCATACCTCGATACCATATACTCCTGACCAGTCTATGGGATCAGCCGACGTCCACCTTATCGAACCTAGTTTGTTGACACCCTCTTCCATACAACCGTGTTAGTTTGGCCGACTCCCTAGTCCATAGCACCTGACCTGCTTCACCTACGTCGGTGTGCACTACATTAGATCTGCTTCATGGACTCAATAGTCCACTACACCTGATCTGCTTCACCGACGCTCTTGTGCAGCGCCTCGAATCCGTAATTGGTCGTAACAGATCTGCTTCACCGATGACACCGTGCACTACACCGGATCTCCTTCACCAGCCATCTTGTCTAGCAAGCCAGACCCATCAACAACCTCCACACACCTGCTTCACAGACGCCACCGAGATCTGTATGCTTTAGCCCAACTCACCACTACCGGGCACCCTCGACGTCCTTGACGTCACCCACAAAGATGTCATGTATGTGTAAACGACGATGTGGCCTAGGTAAACCAGATTTGCTTGTTCGTTCGTTTCAATATAGCTCGTAGGAGCCTGCGACAGTGAACTACATTTCTATATTGGTGGTAAATTCCTACCTCAATACTAGCTTAATTGAGATCCCACTCTCCCTTGATAAATTCGGTGTAGTCTATGTTAAATCCAAGCATTAAACTACTCCTTTTGTTTCGAGGTATAAGGTGTCCTTGTTATGCGTGTTTTTCTTTGACCAACAATTACTCTTAATATACATAAACAATTTTTGTAGTATAAAACAGACATCATTAGAGCTCATTGGTATTATGCACTTCATTGGCAAATGTTAATTCACTAAACATCTCAAGTTGCCTACCTGTTCAACAGGTACACACGTTATGTCATCATAATGTGCACTTGCTTTGTCTGTTGCTACAATACTGACTGCATGTAATTTTGGAGTTCATTGGTAGTTTTAAGCCACTGAACATGTAGGTTAACATTCCCTCCTCTAGAAGTTCAGAATTTATGCTATTTTAATTTCAATCTTGTTGTTCTAAGCAACCATAGTAACTGCCTTCACTTATGTAATTCATCACAAATTTGATGTTATTGAACTTGTTGGTTTTGCATTCCCTCTGCAAGTTATGCCATTATCATTTGTTTCAATTAAGCTCCAACAGTAGTTACCGCTTATTGTGTACTACTCCCTCCGTTTCAAAATATAAGATGTTTTAGCTTTGTGATAGGAGTGTATCTAGACACCATTTAGTGTGTAGGTTTACTCCAAACCTACATGAACCTACACACTAAAACTGGTCTATATGATGACTTATACTTTTTGAAACAGAGGGAGTACATCCATTCCGTAAAAGAAGGCCTATACTTTTTTAAAGTCAAACAATGATGAATTTTACGAAGATCATAGAAAAATATATTAAGGGTTAATTTGTGGCATTTGTGTCTACGAAAATATATGCCCCGATGTATCGAATGGCGTTGGTTTGGCATGGTAGATGTTCCTAGTATGTTCTACAAATTTAGTCCAATTTTGCGTCAATTGACTTGCAAAAAATTTATATGCCTTATTTACTTTGGATTGAATGTAGTATTACATGGCATGTTTTAAGGCACTTAACATGGTTATCTGCATGCCCTGCTCTATAAGTTCAAGTTTCTCAGTTATAATTTCTGCAGTAGCAGTAATTACCTTCTATTATGTAGTTCATGGCATTTTAAGTCACTTCAGAAATGGGTTAGCATTCCCTGCTCTATAAGTTCACGAGATATACCATTGTAATGTCTATCTCGTTCGTCCAAATGTTAGTACAGTAACTACCTGCTTTGTAGATGGTGACACATTTTATGGCACTTCTCATATTTGTTTGCAATCCTACTTCACAAGTTAAATCATTGTGATTTCTCTCTTGTTCGTGCTAAGGAGTGACTGTAATTGCATTCTATTTTGTCGCCATGGGAATCTTTATATCATTTAAATGTTTGTTTATATTCCACCATTTCCTGCTCTACGTGTTCACAAGTGATTATACTATAATGTCTATCTAGTTCTTTTTAAACAGCAACAGCCACTATCTGATATTATTTCCTCTCATAGGGAACACGAAGAATCGTAGAGTGAATCGCCCCTACAATCTTGTAAGTACTTGTTGCTTTGTATTTATGAATGCAAACCTGTTTTATGTGAATGAGTGGCATGAACCTATATGCAGAGGAGCAACAATAAAGTAGATGGATCGTCTATCCAAGTACTGGATGCGGTGGATGTCTTCAAAGAACGAACTGACAACAGGATGTGCTCCAATGGGACTGCTCAAAAAGAAATAGTAAGTCTCTTGTTTTTACTGAGATGTGCTTAGTGTCAGATGCTTGTTTGTACAAGGTACCACATGATTCAGCTAATGATTTGAACAAGGTTAACCATAAACAAGACTGGACAAAAACTAAATGTAAGTCCCTCGATTTATAATTCAATGTGCTCACTTGATTTTGGTGATGATCTATTCTTTATATATTTGACTTGTGTTCATCTATCTATCTATCTATCTATCTATCTATCTATCTATCTATCTATCTATCTATCTATATGTTCACTTGACGATGATTACGTGGTGGTGATTTAAGTGTATTCACTCTTATGCTATATTTTTCTGCTATGTAACAAAGACCAATTGTAAATCTCTCGATTTATAATTCATTTTTCTAGCACAATCATCGTGATGATCTATTTGTTATATTTGACTCATCATCATATCTATTTATCGACATATGCGTCAACTCGACTATGATTATGTGGTGGTAATTTAAGTATATCCACTTTTATGCTAATTTATAGTCTATTATTGTATTTTTCTGCTGTAATTAAGAGTTTGTACGCACTCTAGAGGTAGTCACATTGTCTAGTATCGACACCACATGAGTTGGCCAATGGTTAGAACAAGATGACCTTTAACAGTAATACACAAAGACCAAACGTAAATCCCTTGATTTATAATTCAATTTGCTCACTCAATCATGGTGGAGATCTCGTTTTGCTATACTTGACTGATGATATTCTATATATATATATGTTAACTAGCCAATTATTAGGTGGTGGTGATTGAAGTATATCCACTTTGATGCTAATCTATATTCTATTATAATATTAGAGCTCGCCTCCATGATTGAGCTTATATGCACTCTGGAAGTAGTAACATAGTCTAGTTTTATATGTATGAGACTAGTATAAATTACTTGGTCTTGGTGGGGAGTAACTTGGACTAGTAAAAATGCATACAATACTAGTCAAAGTTACTCTACCAACACTAAAGGGTGTCTAGATACATTTGTTTCACAAAAGCCATAACATCTTATATTTTGAAACAGAGGGAGTTCTATCTTGACTACTCATAGTGAGATTTTCATAGCTATTATCATCTAATATTATCCCCAGTTACTATATATATGTACTATAACCATGTTAATATGATCTGGAAGTCTATCATGCACCTGTTGTTTGATTGCTTAATTCATTACCTCAATAGCTACTCTACATGATGCACATATAGAGTCTATTGCCATTTGATTATTTAGTTTGCTCATGATGAAAGCAATGTAATGATTTTTTTAACTTAAATGGTCAGATAACCTCCCTGTCAAGGCGGAAGCTCTGGTTTGAGCCCCATCAGTCCCAAACTAGGGATGGCAATTTCTGTGAGAAATATAATGTTTGATTAATAATAAACAAGGGATTTTCATCTATACATGATCAGAGTATCTTGCGAGTTTAATATTAGCCACCATATGGTTCAATTGGTTATGGTTCCTGTGAATTTTTTAGTTGACTTGTGATTGCATCAATGCTATATTCTGACATGGTTCCCAGACATACATTGTTTAAATACTTCATTGACCTTGCAAGGTGCACAATGTATCATTTGCTTGTTTGTCTACTGGATTTTCTTGCCTGGTTATATGTACAATAATACTATCAGCAGTTGGAAATACAATAGCTGTAGGCATTACAAAGAAGGTTTGTGCTACTTTTTGGATGCATCCAACTATTGCTTTGGTAGCAAATGACCCATCTGTTTTTTTCTCTTCTTTTTTTATTTACCGGCCCAACAATCAAAATATTTGAATGATCTGGCTACTGAAAAGGAATGGTTGATATCTTGTTTGTCTGAAATGATTCTGGTAGTCTATTTAAAACACTTGATCTATTGCTTGTTTTTCCATGGTACTATCATAGTTCCTGGATGATTAAAGCAATACCAACTGTGGTTGGAGGTCACTTTTTTGGCTAGTTCATACTATAGACCATTTTTAAATGCTATTCTTATATTTTAGGTTAATGCTTTGTTGTCCCGACTAGTTCTAAGCAGCTGAAGGAATCTCATGCACCTCTTTTTGTTATATTTCTATATTTCCGTTATGCAGTGATATGATTAGTTTATGAGGGAAAGAGCCAAGTTGCTTGATTCCCTACATTCATCGCCACACTAGTTTAGTTAGTCTACATGAGACACACATGTTGATGGCTTGATTTGTTATATTAGGACAATGCCAATTTTGAAATTCTTTGACAACAAACATGGTGTTTTTTCGCCTGCTTTGCTGCTCTAACTTAATATGTCTTAGTTTCAGCATGCAAATAACATGTAGTGTTTGTTCCAGAGTGGCTATGATACTGGCACATGTATGCATCGGTCCAAGACATCGACAGTTCCTGTTATTCCAGAAAGAGATGTACGAGGCACATCATTGATTGTTCCTGGCCAATGATGAATTAGAATTATTTTACATATAAGATGGCCGCCAGTTAGATGGTACGCTGTGCTGACTTGTTTTTTTTGTTTCAGGCTGCACATGAAGCTATGGGGGCAGAAGGGAGGAATTCTACGTTAAGTGTTGAGGTCATTTCACAAAGCAGCAGTGAGAGTGATTATTGCTTGCATCGGCCCACAGTTTCAGTTTTTCCAGCAGAAAGAGGTGTTATAGCTGCACTCCAAACAATTGATTTAATTGAACAAGAAACAGAGCAAATAGATGGAATAATCACGATTACACGTGAACAAATACAAGAACTGAAAGATCGACAAGATTTGACAGACCGTCTACTTGATAATCTCTTCTATAGCTATCATGGTATGCTAGTTGTTACTTGTATGGGGATGTAAGCTCCGTAGTAGAAACCCTGTTCCAACACATGTCTAGCGATGTCTCTGTAATGCTTCATCTTGTTTTCGTTGAAATTCTTGTCTGTAATAAATTTCAAAAAATATCCGTTGATGTAATAAGGTGATCCTAGCGCGGCCATTAGTGGGCCGAAATATTAATGGACTGTTTAAAACTAGAATTGCGCCATAGTTATAGAATATGCAAATATTCTAGCCAGCTGATGGGCCAAATAAATAGTAAAAGGTCGTAAGTGGTAGGTCAGAATATTGATGGGCCTCATAAGCGGCCAAGGCCCTGAAAACATACAGGGTTGAACAACAACAGGCCCGAATAGTAAAAGGCTCGAACTGTAATGGGCCCTAATATTGATATACCCAAACAGTAAAGAGCTGAAACAGTAAAATGCCTGAACAGTAAAAAGCCCAAGCAGTAGAGTGCCAACAGAGCAAAACAGATAGAAGAGTAAAAAGGCCTGAATAGTAAATGGCCGGAACAGTAGAAGGCCATATGAGCAAAAGGCCTAAACAGTGAACGGCCGGAATACTAGAAGGCTAGAACAGTAAATGATCCTAACACTGGCGACGTAGAAATGAAAAGGCCATAACAGTAAATGGGTTGAACAGGAGCGGACCCCACGAGCTGTAGGAACAGTAATGGGCCGCCTGCAGGCCTTAATAGTGCCTAACATTCTGGCACATGCCCCTAATGAGCCGCATATTATTCTAGCAAAGTGGACCTTCTTTAGGCCAAAACAGTAACTAGCCTAAAATAGTACGGGCCCTAGATGGATTCATTAATGGGCCACGTCAAATAGTACACAACGTGAGAGTAAAGGGTAGTAATCTTATTGGGTTGTCCTCGTGGGCTGGCCCACTTAACAATTAACAGGCCTTGTCTGGGCCAGGCTTCTACCACGGTTTCTGTGATTGTTAACGGCGGTAACCGGCCGTTAACGGCAGGTGCCACATGGCATTTAGCATGACGTCAGCAGTCAACGCGGCTGGCAAACATATCTATGACGAAACAAGTTTTCGTGGCTGAAGGGTGCACTCCGCCATGGTCAGGAAAAAAACCGTGGTAGATTCTTTTGTGATGGGGCTTTTACCACGAAGGGCATCCGTTGTAGAAGACTTTTTAGCCACGAAAAATGGGCCTTCAACCACGAAATATTGTAGTGTTTGGATAATGAACAAAATATTAAACCCTAAGGAATAAATGTTGCCATTAATAAAATAGGTTCTCCACTAGTTTAATATTTATAAAGAAACATGAAAAATATAAGAATCACTTAGTCTCAAAGCTCACTTTAATATTTCACAAACTTTCTGAATGAATAGATAGTTTAGGAATCAAATTTGAGAGGAAATTAAATAAGAAAAGTGAAAATAGAAACTAGAATTGAAAAAGGAAAAAGGAAAGAAGCAGTTAGCAGATGTGGCCCATGACCCATATTTTATCTCGCTTAACTATCGCCGCGAGCGCACGCAGCAACCTTTCGCATGCTCCACCATAGCCCAGAAGCGGCCTAGGCCCAGATACCGTTTCGTCTGATCTATCATTGTCGTCCACCCCCGGCACCCCCGAAGCTGGTGCGTGTCGCCGTCCACCACATCGAAGTGCACCAAGATGCTCACCACCATCGCCCATGACGAGATAAGGATGCCACGACGACACCCATGCCCATCCTTATCCTCACTTCCTCTCTCTCGCTCTGTCTGTCTATTCCACCCAGCAAGCAAACCCTAGCTCCAGCAGGTCATTAGTAGAGATCGCCCTAGAGACTGTGGAGTGGCCGGGGAGGAGGGCCTTGATGTCTTCTTCAAGCCTATATCCATGGATGATCAAGGGAAGCTCGGAGGAGGCTGAATTTGATCATTCCCTTTCGTCGGTCTCCGTCAAAATTCTTGTCAGAGAACTTGCCTCCAACCGTGTCGGTCCTCGTCGACCACCGCAATGACATCTAGGTGAGTGTATGCACCTTCCCATGCCCTCCAATATCTTCCTCTCGCTGTGTATCGTCGTCCCGCCGTGCACCGCCGCCGTCCGGTGACCAAAAGTGGGCGTCACCACCACTACTAGGTCCCTCGTGTCGTCCTTTGATGGCTCTGAAATATAGCCATTATGTCCACATTTAAACTGGATATTTTTCATATTCTTGATGAAATATCTCTCTAAACCCTGCCACTAATGCCAAATATTCAAAGGGGTATACAATCCTTTCTTTTTATATTTTTCCTGCACAGATAATGTCGTTTGAAGATGGGAATCACTACATTAAAAGTCAAAGATACGAGATTTCCAACAACCAGAAGAAACCCGTGATGCGGAGGAAGACACTTTAACGACCAACTATATGACCGGAGCAAAATTTCGGCCGTATAGTTCGGGTCGTATAGTTGGCACCTCCACCGTTACCTCAAATGGAACAACTTTCATGAAGGGACCCCTATATAAAGAATCCTCGGGCGACGACAAAACATAGATAAGAACCGCCTCGCCCAAAAGTCTCTGCCACAGATCACTAGCCGCTTCCAGATCTCAAAACCCTTCTCCATCTCCATAGCCATATTCCACCACTTGTAATAGTAGATCTCTTCTTTGCTTGGCGACATTATAAGACTATTGCTATAAATCTTACGATTTTCATTACAATGTTTGTGATTGTTGATCTCATCTCACCGTGTGAGTAATTCTCCTTAGGCTAAGGGCTTTGGCCTAGCCATGTAGCGTTTGTGCATGTTATTTATCATAGACGAGATCATGTATTAGTTTGTATGACATGATGATTATTGTATCCTCTCTTGCCTCAATCCAAGGACTTGTCAGGTACCCAAGACCCCGAGTGTTGAGCCAGGTATGGGGAGTATGAGTAATGATTGATCTGCAGGTTGGGAACCCTAGTGACAGAAGGGGTATTATGTCTATATGTGAGGGATTTATCTGGGGTTAACAGTGACATCGCTATGCATATCATTAGTTCTCTTTCTTATATGGATGATACTAGTAGGTTATTGTTGTAAGCGGTTACGGAGGCAATAGCAATTATGGATGCACTGCCCACATGTATTTTATCTTGCTCTAACAATTACATGCATACTTTATTTCTATCTTTTATTCCCATCAGATGTTTTGCATAGCTACAGGTGAAACCGAACACCCTAGGCCCTCTCTCTCCATCATCGACAACAACAAAAAGACGCAAACTATTGGTCCGGTAAAAACACAAAAAGAATTCTAAAACTCCTGAAGGTCCGTTAAAGTAACTTCCGTACGCATTCTCTTCTCGAGGATTCGATAACCTAGGTCTACTAGGGAAAAAGAAGCTATACTTCATCCATAATCCGGATCGAAGGTATCAACCCTTTTTCTGGCGCCGTTGCCGGGGAAGCAATAGCTACCCTGGTGAGGTTTTTAGGAACCTTGCTATTTTTAGTTCTTGTTTTTAATTTTCTTAGTTTGCTTTTGGTCTTTATTTGATAAACCAAAAACTAGTTAGCCTTTAAATTCTTGCTTTTACTATTATAATTCTTTGTTTAAGAAAACCCAAAAACATAGGAAATATGGCTGAAAAGAAGCTTGGGGAGTTTGGTACTCCCAACAATGATTATTTGCGTACTCCTATTACTCAGCCAGCAATTGCTGCTGATGACTATGAAATTAAGCCCCATTATTTAAGTTTGGTTCAATAGAATCAATTTGGAGGCTCTGCTATTGAAGATGCATGTACGCACTTGAATACTTTTACTGAAATATGTGATATGATGCGTATAAAAGACGTTGACCCCGATGCGGTCAAATTGCGTCTATTTCCGTTCTCTCTTAGAGGAAGAGCAAAAGAATGGTTGCTGTCTTTGCCTAGAAATACTATTACATCATGGGTGGGATGTACTTCTTTATTTATGACTAAATTTTTCCCACCAGCAAAGACTATGCAAATCAGATCTAATATTACTAGTTTTAGACAGGAAGAGCGTGAGACACTAGCGCTTGCATGGGACAGGATGAAAGAATGCATGAGAAACTATCCTAGTCATAGAATAGAAGACTGGTTAATTATCCATCTATTTTATAATGCTCTTAACCTTGTGTCTAAGTCTATGATTGATACTGTAGCAGGAGGAATGTTTATGGGTAAACATATTACCGAAGCAAAGCAGCTGCTAGACAATATGCAAGACAACCATGCCCAATGGCTTGTGGATAGATTGAACACGAAGAAGGTGAACTCTATCTCACCACAAGAAACTGAAGAACTCAATGCTAAGTTGGATGAGCTCATACTAGCCGTAAAAGGTAAGGAAACCCAGGTAAGAGCTATCCCTGAAACAAATATTGAAGAAATAGACTCCGTAGCTCGTAATGATTATAATCCTGCTTGGAAGAAGAATTATAATACTATTTTTCGGAAACATTATTCTAGTCCTGCAGGTAAGTCTAATAATAATATGGGAACTAGTAATGGTAGTCTCCAAGAAACACATACGTTTTTTATAGACTCACAAAATGAAAAAAACAATATTCTTGTTAAAATAACGGAGAACCATGATGCTATGCTTGGTAAATTATCTAACTAAGCTGTTAGTTTGAGAAATGATTTGCAGGCCCTCCAAGAAAGAACGAGGATCGTTGAGGCACAGCTAGGTAAGATAACCGAGAGCCAAACTCTCATCCTAGCCAAATTTTTAAGTAAAGCTGAGCCCAATCCCATTGAAGACCTCAAAATGATGAGAATCCAAAGGGAGGAGCCTAAAGGACTTGATTATAGTAATGCTCCTTCACCAAGCTACACCATTGAAGATATCGTAAAAAGGATCAACGTTAAGATTCTAGTAAGTGAAGGTACTAGGGAAGCTATGAACTAACACTTTGTTAATCAGGTAGCAATAAAGTTACATGAGCTTGAGGAAGAATAAGCAAATTTCTAAAAAATTACCTGTGAAGCTTGATGACATATTTGAGCCTACTATTAAGATTAAAATTGGAACCAATGAGATAGCTGCACTTTGTGATCTAGGTGCAAGCATCTCAGCAATTCCGAAGAGTCTTTTCAACAAGGTAAATCTTGGCTCCTTTGAAATCATTAAGTTAAAATTGCATCTAGCAGATTCTACCTACAAACAAGCTGTAGGAATTAAGGAGAATACTTTAGTATACATTAAAGGCTGTCCCGCTCTCATTGATTTTGTTATTGTTGACATGCCTGAAGATGCTACTGCTCCTATTATACTAGGACGTCCTTTCTTAAGAACTATTAAGGATTTGATTAATCTACATGAAGGGAACGTGAAGCTTCAATTGCCTTAACGGGAACCTTTTGTTACTCATTTTCCTAGGAAGAAGAAAGCCAAGCATGATGAAAAGGAGGCCATCATTTTGAAGGCCAATTACTTTGGAGTGGGTGTTCCACTCATCTGGCCTAAGTGAGTGTAACACCACAAAACTTATAATCAAGGTTATCAAGTTCTAATCACCTAATTTAGGGTTAACAAAAACTTTTATTAATAAAATTAACATGAATGCATGTTAGTTTTGCATTAATGTGTGATTGATTGAAAATGCCATGCTTGATTGTTCCAAATGATGTGAAATGGTTTAAAGGTGAATACTACATCATCTAGACCAATTACAAACAAAATCAAAAGAAAAACAAATCAATTATGAATAAATAAAGCAAATGGTCATTTTGACCAAAATCAACCACTAGGTCACCTTGTGTGTTCCTAGAAGAGAAATTTTCACAAAAAAAATTCTACTTCTTTTCACCCCTTGCTAGACCAACTAAAAGTGTATCAAGCCCACTTTACAAACTTACAAAAACATCTTTCAAATCAATTTAATGGACACTTGAAAATTGAATCTAGTTCATATGTTAAGATCCCACTTTTTCGAAAACCTATCAAATCAATTCCCCTTGACCTCTCCAAGCAAACATAGACTCTCAAGCTTAACTTAAGGTCAGTAAAAAAATTTGAATCCAAATTTCCAAAGCAAGTTTCATGCGGCCATTTCCACAAACATCTTGTTTAAACTAATTTAACCACCTGCCTAACTTCACTGTTTCCATAGTAATTAGTCGACCATTTGGTCTCCACTTCACTTCGTTGTCTCCCCTAAGCATAGGCAGCACCCAGACCAAGTCCCCCCATAGCGTTTACACAGTGGAGCGCCGCCCTATTTTGGTCATCGCCGGCTGACCACGGCCAGCTCACATCAGACACTATCTTTTGACATTTTTGCAAATTCAAACATTTTTCAAAAATCAACCATAATAGATTTTGAGTTGATTCCAACTCTGAAAAATCACATTTGACAATATCTATCTGAATATGTAAAAATATCTAGGTTTGCATGCAACAACATTGGACTAGTACCAAAAGAATGATATTAGGGCATTTCTAGTCACTTTAAATTTATTAAATGATAATCTTAAACTTTATAAAATATGACCAACACTTTAAATCACATTCCCATGTATTAGAATATATGGTGATGACATGTGTCAACATGATCCCATATTTTAATTGGAGAATATTAAATCTTAATTAATTTCAATGAGTAGAAATTACTTTTCTCAAATAAACTAAATAAAACTAGTTCTCTAATTCATGTGATGATTGTGATGATGCTAGATCATCAAGTGTGATACTTAGTGTGCTAAATAGAATTAGTTAAGTATTGTTTGGTGACTGTGTATCCCGTATTTATTTATAGACGATAGTACCGACCTAAGCTACGAGGAGGAGGATTTCTACCCAGAAGAAGAGGAGGAAAACTTCAACCACTGCTCTACTCAAGGCAAGCTACCACTTGCAAGTTGTCCTAACTATGCAAGCTAGAATTATACAAGTTAACCATGCAAGCTTTAACCTAAGCAAGATGCATTACGCATGCTTTGGTTATATACCTTTGATTATACCAATCCCAAGTTTTACTTGCGAGCTTTACTATTTACTTTACCCAAGTTCTTTACTCTCTAGTTAATGCCTTGTGAGGTTTTGGAAAGATAGTATAGATAGCATAAAGAGTATAAAACTAGGCCTATACTAGATGTCATTCCATGGCATGAGATTGAAGATTAGCACCCCCTCATTAGTGAACACTCTTAACTTAGTGGCTAGTGCTAAAGCATAAAACTTGATCACTTTAGATGGGAAGACTTGGTGAAACTGATTATGAAAACCTTGGAATGATGCTTCATTCTATTGAAATGTTTTGACATGTGTTGAGAAACACAAATGGATTTGATGATGAAAATGTTGAGGCATGAGCCTTAGCCCTTTATAAAAACTGATGGTTGGGTTCGGATGCGATACCATTCCAATTTTACCGTACAACCACAATACCTGAATTGGGTAAGGCTTAGCCGGAAGTTTATATGCATTTGTATGGGTTCCCTCGTGGAAGAGGTTTCAGCTAAGGCTACCTCGTGAGTGTGAATTGTCCACCTATGCAGTGCCCAGGATGGCAGATAGCCACGACTAGGAGGCCAAGCTCATAGGGGAGGTGCCTATACTAGAGTGTGTAATTGAAAGGTTATGATTGATTATCCGCATACTAAGTATGATGATTTAGGGTTATCCCCGAGGGATGTATCGAATTTTGTGGTGAAAGTGTACCACCTCTGTAGAGTGTCAAACTATTCGAATAGCCGCGTCCGCGGTCATGGACAGTTGGAGTGGCCATACTGTTCCGTCGTCAGATGTTTTCAAAATGAATTGTGAAGTGAACTATGATTTTGACTTGACCACAATAGGGTTTTGAATATGAAAACTAGGTTCCCACTTAAAGTGATTTAGAACATTTACTTTGTTTTCTTTACTTCTAAACTCAGTTTAGATAAATCTGGCTTTTCACAAATAAACTTAGAGCTTAGGATTTCCTACTAGAACTACCTTACTTGTTAGTGTAGTTTGCGAGTACATAAAGAGTACTCATGGATTTGTCCCTGGTTATTCCTATGGCCAGACTATGAGGAGGACTATCAGGAAGATGGACATCAGGACGTCTACGATAACTAGGATCATCTCCCATCGTCAGCATTGACTGTGACCCTAAAGATGGAGCCCACTACTACGCTTATTATTCCGCTGCTTGTTTGTATTAAGAGTGGATCATGAGATCCTTTATTTGTAAGACCTTATTATGGTTTGTAATGGATGATGTACTATGATATCCAATCTATTATGTCTCACAAAAATGGTAATCCTGGGATTGTGATGTATGGCATACCAGGCATGTGGGATTAAAAATCCGGGTGTTGACAGGTTGGTATCAGAGCCATCCTAACCATATGAGACCCTAGTTAGAATGGACATCCGAACAAAAACTTAGTTTCAAAACAAAAGAAGTGAGTATTTCTAAAAACCTATTCCCACTCTTATCCTTGATTCTTTAAAAAAAATCATGTTCCTCAAAAATTATTACATTCCTTTATAAAACTTGACACACTTGATCATCTCACTAACTTACTCATCCTAAATTATTATAGATGGAAGTTCAATATTGCAAGTTCTACCAGTTGGGCAACGGAGGCCAGCTGATCTTCGAGAGGGATCTTGATGCTCTATCAGAGTGTCTTGAGCGCCCACATCCAGAATTCTTTGGGGCTCAACTCAAGGATCACCTAGGAGGAGATCTACAATGGCCGATACTTGCAGATCTCAGAGGTATGATGTAAGCACCCCTTTCTGAGAAGATCCAATTCACCGTGTGAGAGAACAACTAGCTAGATGGATTAGCCTGGTCTATGCATGAATATCTTGCCCGTCTGTGTGGGTGAAACATCAACTTGATGCAGGGAACCCGCTTTGCTCACTTCGCAAGGCGTGATTCTATGGGAATGCCATTGGAGATGCCAAGTCACCCGGAGTTGAATCGCTAGGTGGAAAATCTTGACTTCCTGCTATATGATAGGCAGAAGGAATTAGACAATGCTCAAGCCTATGCCAACCACAACCTTGCCATTGCCTCCAAGAAGGACCAGACTCTCACCATGCTCATCAAAGATCAGCAACCACTTTGTCGTCAGCGCGAGAAGAAGGATCGCACCATCGATCGTCTTCGCAAGAAGGTGGCCGCTCTCGAGAAGACCATCCATGAGCAAGAAGTCCAGCTTGAAGCAAAGGAAGAGGAAGAAGGTGAAGACATCTAGGGTGATCTTCACCCGTACCTCAGTAATGACAATGACTACCTGGAGGATGATGCCATGAATTTCTACACGGATGATGATGATTCTGACTTCCTTGATGATGAGTAGATGCACTTGATCACTACCGTAGGAATGAGTTGTATCAGTCCCACTGTATCTTAGTTCATAGAATGGTTCTTAAAACCATATGTTTTCTATTTGTGTGTGGTGTGTGTTTGTATTGTGTGCTTGAATGAATGAATGAATGAATGAGAAGAAGTTAATTTGCAATACCTGAGTCAAACTCAAAGTTTAAAGCTTTTGAAACAAAACCATGAACCTTAGAACTTTCCCTCTTACCTCATTATTTATCTCAATCTTCAGATGACTCGTGGAAACCCCGAAGGAAGCAGCTCATCGCAGGACCCGATGTTGCAGATTCTGTAGATCCTAGTTTCCGACCGTGAAGCTAGTAGGGCCGAATGCCAAGCCAACCTAGCCACTCTTCAACAGATACCTCAGATGGCCCACAATAATCAAGGCCATGGAAATCAGGATCATCATGGATCCAAGCTTAAGAACTTTCAGAATACCAATCCCCCTATCTTTAACAATCTGAAAGTCGTAGGAGTTGAAGCCAATGAGAAGGTACTATTGGCCACCCATTATCTGGCAGGAGATGCAAGAGCATGGTGGAATAACACCCGTACTATGAATGACGGTCATATGATGACTTGGGAAGCATTCAAGATAAAGTTCAGTCGCACCCATGTGCCGCAAGGTTTAATCACCAGAATGAGAGGTGAGTTTAGGGAACTAAAGCAAGGAAGGATGACGGTAGTTGAGTACCGTGACAAATTTCTGTCCCTCGCTAGGTATGCCCCTGATGAGATCAACACTGAAGCCAAGAAGAAGGAAAGGTTCCTGAATGGATTGCATGATGAGATGCAGACTGTGTTAGTCAACATCCATTTTGAAGATCTAGAAGAGCTAGTAGACTCTGCCATCCATATGGAAGGGAAGATCAACCAAGCCAATGACAACCGCAAGCGTAGGATGATGCACCAGACTGGGTCCCACAATACCCAGAAGTATCGCCCCAACCCATCTGTAGGATATGCACCAAGAAACAACAGACCCCCGATGTCTTGCCCAAGCAACCCCAATCGAAACGGAGGAAAGTTGAAGTCTGTAGGAAACCACGACAACAACCTCATCAATTCCAACAACTTCAACCATGCACTGCCCAAGTACAACAACAACAATACTGCCCCAGGGACTGGAATCAATGT
The DNA here is from genome assembly GCA_916181665.1 of Avena sativa. NCBI lineage: Eukaryota > Viridiplantae > Streptophyta > Magnoliopsida > Poales > Poaceae > Avena > Avena sativa. Next base: position 453,604,932 of record OV702288.1, on the reverse strand, counting down.
CGTGCCTGTTGCAGCCAAAGACAAGTCCCAGATTACTTGCTTTGAATGTGGAGTCAAGGGTCACTACTCCAACGAGTGTCCCAAGAAGCTTCCAGGCACCACCAATGTGAATGCCCCAGCCCAGCAGCAACGCCGGTTTGCCCAAAGAATTCGCTCAACCGCAACGGTCGTCTATTCCACATGAATGCTGAAGAAACCCAGGAAGCGCCCGATGTCGTGTTGGGTATGTTTTCTGTTAACTCAGTACTTGCAAGAGTGTTGTTTGATTCTGGAGCATCGCACTCGTTTGTTACAGAAGAATTTGCATGCACTAGTAAGATTCAACCAACAAAATTGAAGCATGTTATGATAGTTCAAATACCTGGTTCAACCACCAAAGCTAGAAAAATTTGCAAGGTTGTACCTATCAGAATCCATGGAATAGATTTTTATTCCAATCTAATAGTACTTGGAACCAAAGGTTTGGAAGTAGTACAAGGAATGGATTGGATGTCGAAACATAAAGGATTAATCGACTGTGCCAACAAAGCCATAACCATGACCAGTAGCTCTGCAGTATTAGTAGAGCATGTATCAGAAACCTTGCCTGTCAGTTCAAATGCAACAAGAGTCTAGCCCAACCAACCCTAGACCAAGTCAGATTAGTCTGTGAATACCTCGACGTATTCCCAGATGAATTGCCCGATATACCCCCAGATCGGGATATCGAGTTCATCATTGAACTAATTCCTGGAACTAGACCCATAGCTTAGAGACCTTATAGTATGAACCCATCTGAATTAGTGGAGCTGAAGAAGCAACTTGATGTTATGCTGGAGAAAGGTTTGATTCAACCAAGCGCATCGCCATGGAGATCACCTTTTTTGTTTGTGGATAAGAAAGATGGAGGTAACCGTTTGTGTACGGATTACCGGAAGCCGAATGATGTCACCATCAAGAACAAGTACCCACTGCCCAAGATAGAGGATCTGTTTGATCAGTTGACTAGTGCCAGAGTATTTTCGAAGATTGATCTTAGAACTGGTTATCACCAACTCAAGATTCATGCAACGGATATTCCAAAGACTGCCTTGACCACCAGATATGGATTGTATGAGTATATGGTCATGTCTTTTGGATTAACCAATGCCCCCGCTTATTTCATGAATCTCATGAATAAGATTTTTATGAACTTTCTGGATAAGTTTATCATTGTTTTTATCGATGATATTCTAATCTTTTCCAAGTCAGAAGAAGACCATGAGCTAAACCTGAGAACCATCCTTGAAACCCTTAGAGAACATCATTTGTATGCTAAGTTTAGCAAATGTGAGTTCTGGCTGAAAGAAGTAGGATTCCTCGGACATATTGTGTCGGCGGGAGGAGTCGCTGTCGATCCTACCAAGATCAAAGATGTTGAAGAATGGAAAGCCCGAACCACTCAAACCCAAGTCCATGCATTTCTCGGATTAGCGGGATACTACCGCAAGTTCGTTGAAGGATTTTCGAGCATTGCAAGACCAATGGCCCAACTATTGAAGAAAGACAAGAAGTTTGAATGGACCGACAAATGTGAAGAAAGTTTTCAAGAGCTCAAGAAGAGATTGATTCCAGCCCCAATTCTGATTATGCCAGATATCAAGAAGCCTTTTGATGTGTATTGTGATTCATCCAAGATTGGTCGTGGATGTGTGTTGATGCAAGAAGGCAAAGTCATAGCATATCTGTCTCGACAACTGAAGCAACATGAGCAAAACTACCCTACCCATGATCTTGAACTAGCAGCCATAGTTTTAGCCTTGAAGACATGGCGTCATTACCTAAAGGGTAACCGCTGTGTGATTTATTCAGATCACAAGAGTGGATCAGTGATCAATTTCTAGGTTTCGTCGTAAACCTAATTGGTTACTTCCAATTACGTAAATCAATAGTTCAAGTGAAGTATATTTTCACTCAGAAGGAGCTGAATATGAGGCAAAGGAGATGGATAGAGTTAATCAAGGATTATGACCTTGACATTCACTATCACCCCAACAAAGCCAATGTGGTAGCGGATGCTCTTAGAAGATTGCCGTGTAGGTTAAACACCATGATCAAAGAAGCCCAGCCTAGTTTGCATGAAGAGTTGGAGCAATTTAGAATGGAGCTAGTTAGCCAAGGATTTTTAGCTAGCATTGAACTTCAACCCACTTTGATCAGTCAAATCAAGGAGGTGCAGAAATGAAATGCAAGTATCGATGGAATCAAACGTTGTATTGGTACAGGGATGGTACCCGGATTGACCGAAGATGAAGAAGGAGTTTTTTGGTACAAAGGACGTATCTATGTGCCAGCAGATTCGGAGTTGAAGCAAGTTATCATGCAGGAAGCTCATGATACTCTTTATTCTATCCACCTCGGAGGAACGAAGATGTATCAGGATTTGAAGGAGCAATTTTGGTGGCACAAGATGAAGAGAGAAATCAGAAGCTACATAGCCAAGTGTGATATCTGTCAGCGAGTGAAAGCAGAACATCAGAGACCCGCAGGACTATTGAAACCATTGCAGATTCCATTCCGTCGGAATGGACTTTATCACAGGTTTGCCTACTTCTAGTAGGGGAAATGACTCTATTTGGGTCATAGTTGATAGACTATCCAAGGTAGCCCATTTTATACCTGTCAAGACAACCTACCAGAGGTCGAAGCTAGTAGAGTTGTACATTGCGAGAATTGTCAGTTTGCATGGAACCCACAAGACCATAGTGTCGGATCGAGGAACCCAATTTACCTCAAGATTTTGGCAGAAAGTCTAAGAAGGATTAGGAACCAAGTTGAATTTCAGCATAGCTTATCACCCGCAAACCGATGGACAAACTGAAAGAGTCAACCAGATCTTAGAAGATATGTTGAGATCTTGTGTGAATATGGATCAAAATGGGAAGATTATCTGCCTTTCGCAGAATTCTCATACAACAAAATTTATCAAGCCAGTTTGCAAATGGCCCCATTTGAATTTCTGTATGGAAGGAAGTGTCGTACCCCTGTGACTTGGTCGCAAGGAGAGAGTCAGATCTTCGGACCCAACATCCTACAAGAAGCCGAAGAGAAGGTTCACAAAGTTCGGGAGCACCTCAAGACCGCCCAATCCAGACAGAAGAGTTATGCCGACAAGAGACATAGAGACTTGACCTTCAATGTCGGAGATTTCGTGTATCTCAAAGTGTCACCCTTGAAGGGAATGCAGCGTTTTCAACTGAAAGGAAAGTTAGCCCCCAGATATATTGGACCCTTCAAGATTCTGAATCGCCGAGGAGAAGTATCTTATCAACTAGAACTGCCAGAGGAGATGTTAGCCATCCATAATGTGTTCCATATCTTGTTACATCGCAAATGCTTGGAAGTTCCGGAGAAGACTGAAGTTTTCAAGAACATCGATCACCAAGGAATTGATATCAACATGGATCTGACGTATCGAGAAGTGCCCATACATATTTTGGAAGAAGCCTCCAGAACCACCAGGACCTGGAGTATCAAGTTTCTCAAGATCCAATGGAGCAACCATACCGAAGAAGAAGCTACTTGGGAGCGAGAAGATTACATTAGGACTGAGTTTCCAGATCTCTTTAGTTCCTAGTTTTTCTTAAATCTCCGGACGAGATTTTGTTTAAGGAGGGAAGGTTTGCAACAACCCAAAACTTATAATCAAGATTATCAAGTTCTAATCACCTAATTTAGGGTTAACAAAAACTTTTATTAATAAAATGAACATGAATGCATATTAGTTTTGCATTAATGTGTGATTGATTGAAAATGCCATGCTTGATTGTTCCAAATGATGTGAAATGGTTTAAAGGTGAATACTACATCATCTAGACCAACTACAAACAAAATCAAAAGAAAAAGAAAACAAGTATGAATAAATAAAGCAAATGGTCATTTTGACCAAAATCAACCACTAGGTCACCTTGTATGTTCCTAGAAGAGAAATTTAAATAGAAACAATTCTACTTCTTTTCACCCCTTACTAGACCAAGTAAAAGTATATCAAGGACCACTTTACAAACTTACAAAAACATCTTTCAAATCAATTTAATGGTCTGTTGAAAATTGAATCTAGTTCATATGTTAAGATCCCACTTTTTCAAAAACCTATCAAATCAATTCCCCTTGACCTCTCCAAGCAAACATAGACTCTCAACCTTAACTTAAGATCACTCAAAACATTTGAATCAAAATTTCCAAAGCAAGTTTCATGCGGCCATTTCCATAAACACCTTGCTTACACTAATTTAACCACCTGCCTAACTTCACTGTTTCCACAGTAATTAGTCGACCATTTGGTCTCCACTTTACTCCGTTGTGTCCCCTGAGCATAGCCAGCACCCAGACCAAGTCCCCCCTTTGTCGTTTGCACAGTGGAGCGCCACTCGATTTTGGTCATTGCCGGCCGACCACGACTAGCTCACAGCAGACACTGCCGCAGCCAACCATGATGTCTAGGAAGCACGCCCCACTCCACCGCCACCCCATGTCCAAGCCTCGACCCAAGCCGATCCCTGGACCACCCTAGCTACGCCGCGCCCTGCCTCTATGTGCCATGTCCAGAGTGCGCTAGCTCGCCGCGCCCGACCAGCTCACAGAGACCGCGCCTTGCCTTCGCCGCGCACGCTCACGCCCGCCATGATCACCGCAAACCCGCAGACAACCTCGTTCGCTGCCGTGTGACCCACAGCTGCCGCACGCCACCGAAAACACCTCTGCGTCTGCGTGGAGCACCGCATGCTCCCGACCGAACCACACCACCCCACGCCTCACCATTAAGTCCATGAGAACCGCCAGGTAACCACGCACGGCCCACTAGCCTCTGCCACGCTGATAGCCGCCTGTAGCATCATCACCGATGAGCTCGCGCCTGCACCGTTCGGTGCCCTCGCCGCAGTATAAAAGGAGGCCAACCCTGCCTCATTTCTCCACACCATTCCACTCACCACCTCTCACTGATCCTCCCCCACTTCTTCCTAGGGCAAGGCGAGCTCTCTCTCACCGGAATTTGGTCAGAGCTCGTCGCTACTAGAGGAGAAGGGCGCTAGTGATTTCGACCACCCTAAGCCCTACCATGACCGCGCCTCGACTCACTGTCTTCTACCACGTCGATCACCCCTGTTGCCGACCCTAGCTAGAGCCCAGGTGAGCCTAGCCATACCCCCACCGCCACGTTAGGGTTGATTCCTCGCCGCAGTAGTTCGTCATCGACGGCAACTCACCGTCGTTGGATTAGAATTAGATCGCATGACCCAGATGCGTAGATACCACTTCACGTAGTTAGTCCTACTGACTGGTGGACCCCATCTGTCAGCAGCCCGCTGCGCCGCGTATTGTATCTGGGCCGGCCGTTTAACTTTTCGCGCTAGCCTAGAAATTCAAATCTGGATTTTCCCATTTTAGTTTAAACTAGTTTCTATCCACAGATTCAAAAATCAATTCAGAGAGTTTCACCGAACCAGATTGTATGATTAAAATTTTGCCTGTTTATCTATCCAAGCCTGTTGGATTTAAATCATCTGGAGTTAGAGATAATCTTTAGTAAAAATAACAAGACAGAGACTTGTGCAACTTCAAACATTTTTCAAAAATCAACCATAATAGCTTTTGATTTGATTCCAACTCTCAAAAATCACATTTGACTATATCTATCGGAATATCTAAAAATATCTAGGTTTGCATGCAGTGACATTGGACTAGTACCAAAAGAATGCTATTAGGGAATTTCTAGTCACTTTAAATTTATTAAATGATAATCTTAAACTTTATAAAATATGACCAACACTTTAAATCACATTCCCATGTGTTAGAATATGTGGTGATGACATGTGTCAACATGATCCCATTTTTTAATTGGAGAATATTAAATCTTAATTAATTTCAATGAGTATAAATTACTTTTCTCTAATAAACTAAATAAAACTAGTTCTCTAATTCATGTGATGATTGTGATGATTCTAGATCATCAAGTGTGAGCCTTAGTGTGCTAAATAGAATTAATTAAGTATTTTTTGGTGATTTTGTATCCCGTATTTATTTGTAGACGATAGTACCGACCCAAGCTACGAGGAGGAGGAGTTCTACCAAGAAGAAGAGGAGGAAAACTTCAACCACTCCTCTACTCAAGGCAGGCTACCACTTGCAAGTTGTCCTAACTATACAAGATAGAATTATACAAGTTAACCATGCAACTTTAACCTAAGCAAGATGCATTAGGCATGCTTTGGTTATATACCTTTGATTATACCAATCCCAAATTTTACTTGCAATCTTTACTCTTTACTTTACCCAAGTTCTTTACTCTCTAGTTAATGCCTTGTGAGGTTTTGGATAGATAGCATAAAGAGTATAAAACTAGGCCTATACTAGATGTCATTCTATGGCATGAGATTGAAGATTAGCACCCCTCATTAGTGAACACTCTTAACTTAGTGGCTAGTGCTAAAGCATTAAACTTGATCACTTTAGATGGGAATACTTGGTGAAAATGAATATGTAAACCTTGGAATGATGCTTCATTCTATTGAAATGTTTTGACATGTGTTCAGAAACACAAATGGATTTGATGATGAAAATGTTGAGGCATGAGCCTTAGCCCTTTATAAAAACTGATGGTTGGGTTCGGATGCGATACCATTCAAATTTTACCATACAACCACAATACCTAAATTGGGTAAGGCTTAGCTGGAAGTTTATATGCATTAGTATGGGTTCCCTCACGGAAGAGGTTTGAGCTGAGGCTACCTCGTGAGTGTGAATTTATCCACCTATGCAGTGCCTAGGATGATAGATGGCCATGGATGTGAGGCCAAGCTCATAGGGGAGGTGCCTATACTAGAGTGTGTAATTGAAAGGTTATGATTGGTTATCTCTGACAGATGTATCGAATCTTGTGGTGAAAGTGTACCACCTCCGCAGAGTGTGAAGCTATTCGAATAGCCGCGTCCGCGGTCATGGACAGTTGGAGTGGTCATACTGTTCCATCGTCAGATGTTTTCAAAATGACTTGTGAACTGAACTATTATTTTGACTTGACCACAATAGGGTTGTGAATATGAAAACTAGGTTCCCACTTAAAGTGATTTAGAACATTTACTTAGTTTTCTTTACCAATCAAACTCAGTTTAGATAAACCTGGCTTTTTGCAAATAAACTTAGAGCTTAGGATTTACTAGTAGAACTACCTTACTTGTTAGTTATAGTTTGCGAGTACTTAAAGGGTACTCATGGCTTTGTCCCTGGCTATTCCCGTGGCCAGACTATGAGGAGGACTATCAGGAAGATGGACAATAGGACGTCTACGACAACTAGGATCATCTCCCATCGTTAGCATTTCCTGTGACCCTTAAGATGGAGCCCACTACTACGCTTATTATTTTGCTGCTTGTTTGTATTAAGACTGGATCATGAGATCCTTTATTTGTAAGACCTTATTATTGTTTGTAACGGATGATATACTATGATATCCAATCTGTTATGTCTCGCAAAAATGGTAATCCTAGAATTGCGATGTATGGCATAACAAGCATCTAGGATTAAAAATCCGGGTGTTGACAGTGAGAAACATTAAGGTCAAGCAACTGACCATAAAAAAGTGATTCATGGGAGGCAACCCATGTGAAATAAGGGTTTGAGTAAAGTTTTTAAGTTTTAGTTTAAATTTATGCTTACTAAACAATGCTAGAAAACTCCAATTGAGGGGAAGAAGTTCGGTAGTACTAAAAATCCTACTTTATTCATGCTGTTCTTGGTCACCAATATTTACTGTCAACTTTCTATCAAAAACACGGTATATCACAAAGTTACAGAAAAAGAAGTAATTTTCGAAGAAGAATTTTTTTTGATGCACACAGAGAGTTTTTTGTTGCTGAAAAGATGATTGTGTGCTGTAAGACTTGATATGACAAAATTTTATGTCAATCAGTTAAACTCCCTCTAGTACTTTCCATGTTCGAATCTTGCGCTTCCCAAGTTCCTCGCCATATAAAACTATTAATAAGGCGCAGTATCAGTCACTTTTCTCCCTTTCCAATTTCATTCTTTTGGATTTGGCGTAGGTACAGCCAGGTCAAGTGGACCATCGTACAATGTATTTTTACTACTCAGCCTATGAAAACGAATATTTCAACCCCACTTCAGAGAAAAACATTCCCATAATCTTGTTTCAAAATATCCCTTAATTAGCCTTTCGTGGTGAGCAGAGTATATATTTTTTTAGGGTACCAACTACATTTTTTTGAGGATGGGGTACCAACTACATTGAATTTTCACTAAGGACCTAACGAAAAGATTTCACATTCGACCCAACACTGGCCCAAAACCTTGCAAATTTAGCCTGTTGACCCCCAACATATTGAGTATATTAAATTTTCAGTGAGAAGCTTATTAGAGAATAGTACTACATTCTACACAACTGCGGCCCAAAACCTCGCTAATTTATCCTTTCGGGTTCAGGTCAGCCATGGGTCGCCAATCCTCAACACATTGTTATTTGGTTTTTTAAGCATGAACCGCACGGAAGATGTTTCGATAAGGAGCCCACGATAAGAAGCCCATTGGTTCAAAAGATTGGACCCAAGTTATTTTCTGTATCTTCCAAAATTGTCTTAATTTAGCATTTTCATGCCATTCTGATAAACTATAGGACAAGCTTCTCCTACCCATGTTATATTTATACAGAGCATTTAGCATTTTTTATGGCAAGTCGTCAGGGTCGCTGCCTTTTCATTTTAAGTGATTTCAACATTTCTAAATCTAATCATTTCCAGGAGTGGCATAGATGGTTCTAGCATAGTGGAAGCGCATGTGGTTCCCATTTGTTGAAGTCTTGAGTTTGATTTCTAGGTTTACCAATATAAATATAAATATATAATCTATGTCGTTCTTTTAATTTTTTTCCAGCATAAATACGTTTCTTACACAGAGAAGGCTGACATCTGGACCCAGCAACGTTGCGAAGGTCAAAACAGTGCAGTCCATCATACACACATTATATTTGCAAAGATGCTAACATGTTGGAACCAGCAGAGACCTTATACAGATGTTGCATCGAGCAATTAATGTTTCATTTACAGAGAGGCTGATATGTGGGACCCAACAACGTGACCTTATATAGATGTTGCATTGAGCAACGTTGCCAGTTCGAAACAGAGAGGCACGAGCGAGAAAAAAGTTTAGCATGCACACGTTTCTTGTAATAAGAGGCTGAAATGGGGGACCCGGTAGCGTGAACAAATGGCAGATTCGTCGAGCAATGCTATCTAGTTCGGAATAGGGTAGCGCTATAGAAGAAAAAAATTCCACCATACCCACGATTCTTCTAATGTGAGGCTGACATAAGGGATCCACCAGCCTGAATAAACGGCTGATGCAGCGAGCAACGCTATCGAGTTCGAACACGAAGGCGTGACCGAGGGAAAAATTCCATCATACATATGTTTCTTCTAATGAGTGGATGACATGTGTGGCCCGGGAGGTTGATTAAACGGTAGATGCATCGAGTAGCGCTATCAACTTCGGAATAGGGTAGCGCGAGCGAAGGAAAAAATTCCATCATACACACGTTTCTTCTAATAAGTGGATGACATGTTGGTCCCAGCAACCTGATTAAACGATAGATCCATCGAGTAACGCTATCAACTACGGAAATGGGTACCGCGAGTGAAGTAAAAATTTCCATCATACACACGATTCTTCTAATGAGAGGCTGACATGTGGGACCCAGAAGCCTGACTAAACGGCAGACACATCGAGCAGCGTTATCGAGTTCAAATCAGGGAGGCGTGACCGAAAAGTATGGTCTGCTAGAGACACTGACGTCTGGGGCCCACACGTCTCAAAAGACTTGGGCGAGTCAACATCGCGCGAGGAGCCAAAAACCTTGCTTCTGACACGCACCATCCGAGCTTCCTCCTTGTTTTCAATGGTTCTGTCGTACTAGAGGGCCGCGAAACCGAGAAAAAAATTCCATCGGCCACGGTCGAGCCGAGAATTTCATCGCGAAAGACGTGCCTTCTACGACAACCGTCAGGCTAAGTCCTTGCCGAAGGAAACTTTTATTGTAGTGAGAGGCTGAGATGGGGTACCCAGCAGCGTGACCAAATGGCAGATTCGTTGAGCACCGCTATCTAGTTCGGAACATGGTAGCGCTAGAGAAGAAAAATTTCATCATATCCACAATTCTTCTATTGTGAGTCTTACATAAGGGACCCACCATCCTGGATAAACGGTTGATGTAGCGAGAGATGCTATCAAGTTCGGAACATGAAGGCGCGACCGAGGGCAAAAAATCCATCATACACACATTTCTTCTAATGAGAGGATGACATGTGGGGACCAGCAGTGTGATTAAACAGTAGATGCATCGAGTAGTGCTATCAAGTTCAGAATAGGGTAGTGCGAGCGAAGGAAAATATTCCATCATACACATGTTTCTTCTAATGAGAGGATCACATGTGGGTCCCTGATTAAATGGTAGATGCATCGGGCAATGCTATCAAGTTCCGGACAGGGTAGCGCGAGCGAAGGACAAAATTCCATCATACAAACGATTCTTCTAATGAAAGGCTGACATGTGGGAACCAGTAGCCTAACTAAATGGCAGATGTATCGAGCAACATTATCGAGTTTAAATCAGGGAGGCACGATCGAAAAGTATGGTCTGCTAGAGACACTGATGTCTAGAACCCACACTCCTCAAAATACTTCAGTGAGTCAACATCGCGTGAGGAACCGAAGATCTTGCTTCTGCCACACGCTGGCCGAGTTTCCTCCATGTTTTTAACGGTTTCATCGTAGTAGAGGGTCATGAAACCGAGAGAAAAGTTTTCCATCAGCCACGATCGAGCCGAGAAATTCATCGTGGAAGACGCGCCTTCTACGACGACCGATGGACCAAGTCGTTGTGGATGGACACTTTTCTTGTAGTGAATGTTCAACAAAGAAAAAAGAAGAATGTCAAGGGAAAGCACAAGCAGACCAAAGAAGAAGAAGACTTGAGACTCAGAATGGTACACCATGTGACCTTGCATGATACCAGTACTAGAAGTTAATGCATGTATATACTATGGGAGTATCATGCAAAGGGCAGAGTTCTTTTATTTTCACTACAGAGTGCTAGGAGTGTAGGTTTAGGCATCATAGCACGCCACCACTCCCCCAATGAATTGTCTTGTCAATCAACAACTATGTAAGATTAATTTTATAGTGGTATAGACTTTCTTTAAGTAATTCCATTTATACTGCTGAAGGACAGAGGGTGAATATGCGCACCTGAAAAACTAATAGTAGGAGACTCATACAAACTGACAGTAGCAGTAGAACCGCAAGATGAACTTTTGTTGATTGCTCGAATGTATGTTGAGTATAAACATACATAGTACCTGCTATGTACTAGTACTACTACTAGCAAAAAACCATCATCCCTACTAAGGAAAGGATATGATTTCTTCCAACACAACAACAACTACTACTACTCCACTTTACTACTAATTAACTACATACTCCATACAACTTACTATAGTAGTACTACTCAGGAGAGTACATCCACCGAACTATCATCATAACTTAAGACTTCATGAAAAATACTCCATGAATAGTACAATACTACTACTCCAAAATCGACCTGTCCTGGTATGCAAATGATCTCTCTCCAATTAAGCCAATTAACAGTACCTTACATCCCTACTAAAACTCGACGCAAATGAACAAACACAACTACTTTGACGTAGCAGGACCGGCCAGGTAATGTGGCAGCGCCGCCAAGTAAGACATAATCTCCTCAAATGCGACGTCTCCTAGCTTAGCGGAGCTCGACGCATCGAGAACCACCATCACGGTGTCGGTCCTCCTCCTGCCGTCCGCCCACGAGAGCAGTGGCGGGCATTCTGCCCACAATCTCACCCTATACATCGACAAGTCACACATGTAACACAACAACCTTAAAAGACTATAGCTTGTATGCAACATGCCAATCCCTGGATTATTTCATTGGCTTACATAGAACATAGATGAAAAACAAAGTAAATATCCGTGCATCATAAAGTAATGGAATGATTCAGAGTATTCAATTATTACAATATGCATAGTTCAAAGCTAGCTAGAATAATTCTATAGAAAACAAAGGCATAAATATATAACAAGCTCCATCTTCAATTGCGCCAGCGGTGATCAAATGTTAAGTGGAGTACTACAACCTAGTCGATCACTCAGAATTGGAATATCCTGCAACATAAAATGTAGGAGCCCTGAAGGGTCAATACTTGGAATGTATGGTAAGTAGAGCTAAGTAAGGAGATAATACACCTAGCAACTATATGCTTATTTGGCTAGGTGGAAGCTTTGCTATTTTGCGAGCAACACATAAACTCTTTTGTCCTACTTTCCATAAACAGTTTTTTTAAAGATACCAATTAAGTTAACCCATCAATATTAAGTAATTTAAGAAGTTGGTATGAACATGAATGTATGACATAACCTCGATATTCAAGAACTCAATTTGTCCATAACCGGGGACATGGCTAAGTACTTAGATTAGACACACCCTGCAAGGGTTTGTACACTTTACCCATGTGACTTGTACAACCTAGCTCGTACCATGACACTCATATTGTGTTATGATTGGGAGAAATCCAAGACGAGACAATTCAGGAAGTATCTCCCCAATACCGACACACACCGTACCAACCTACCAAGTCCAGCCAACCATCCATTTCATTATTAGCACATGGTTATACGCGTGAGCTACCAAATAAATAAGTTAATCATATTATCCAGATACATGGGTGCCTTTCCGCATCGATACCACCAAAAAATGCCAATCCTGTTTGAAATATGCCCTAGAGACAAATAGTAATAAGGACTATTATCATATTTCATAAAGTTTATGATTAAGTTTTATATGATGCTATAACTATATTGAGTGGAAACATCAATATACGTGTGATATATAAACAACCAGGGGTTCCTAGTGAAACTCTAGTCACTAGTTCATTGGTCACCAGATGATCAAGTTTCCTGATCATGTGGCATTTATGCTAGTTGGAAATTGAGTCAACTCATTCTGAGAATGAGATGAAGAACCAATACCCAACCTAAACATCGTGACCCGATCATGTCACGAAGTTCAAGTTACGATGATTAGAAATGGATCCTCGTAGACTATTCCTTAGACCGTGAGGCTATATCAATCACTGTCTCCCGAGAGTGCTTAGATAGCATCAAGCCTCACTTGGTAATACAGTGATTATAAAGGTGTCTTCAGGTACTCGGAGGAACCGTAGAGGCAATATATGTCAAGAGCGGGATTTTTCTGTCCACGTGACGGAATGATACTTAAGGGCCCACTCAGGAGGAGTTATATCCACTAGCTGCGCAGCGTGTGATTTAATCACCGGGATATCACTTGTCGGAACAAGTCAAGTAGCATTGTTAAGTAACGAGATCGAACATGACATGGTGATATCATTGATCAGATCTCGAGCAATGCAAGTATCGAGGGACAAAGGGAATAAGACATGACCATCCTAGTTCAAACAACGAAAGATCTTCGTGGAACGCACAGGGGTCACATGGCCATGCAGGTCCCCCTGTCGATCATAGTTCCAGGAGTGTCCCGACCATGTCTGGAGTGTTCCCGAACCGTAGGGTATCACGCTTAAGGGTTTGATGATGCTTAGAGAGTGTTTATAGAATCGGAAGAATCGTCGAAAAATAGTAGACAGAAAACCGGAAGGGTTTCGGTAAGTCCGAGAAGGATGTCCGGAGTGGAGGTGGAAGGTGTTCCGTATCCACGGAGATTGAATATTATGAGAATGAATGTTAAATATTGATTTAATCATTTATTCATAATCTATTATATATTAAAAATATATGACGGGCTCACCAGAAAATAGAGAAATACTCTAGAAAATGTCACAAAAATCAGTAACATCCAATCGTTTATTTTGTAGACCATAGTTTTATGACCATTAGATTAGACTAGATTTGAATAAAAATTACCCACCACTGCCATTATAATTCACCAGAACGTTTCATCTCTACGGTTTCCATTAAATTAGGTCATGTTGCGCCGCCATACCCGAAAAGATGAGTTAGGTGTTGGTTAGGTGTGCCGCCGGCAGCTAGCCACGCGCGGCCTGCCTGCGATCTGCAAACGTGTTCTTCTTTTCTACACGGGATAGCGGCCACATCGCGAAGTCAATCATGGAATCCAAAAGGAAATAGTAGGATACCCTAGCGCCAACGAGCCAGCTTCAATTCGGCGGCATCTATGGAGGCAGGCGCGAACGAGACAGCTTCAATTCAGGCGGCATCGATGGAGGCAGGAAATTCGAAGAAGAGGCTCGGCGGCTCCAGTTTAGGTGACCTAAGGCAGCGACAACATGAGGCAGATTGCCGATTCCTGAGATCTGGGTAATTATAGTTGATCCATCTCTATACAGGCACTTTTTTCCATTGCTATTTAATTAAGAGCGGACATGCAATAACTTGGTATTGTTGCCCCGATATCGAGATCCCCATGCCACTCCGTATTCTGCGGTGCATTCTAAGGTAGTACCTCAACAATATGAGTTGATTTAATTTTTTTGCATGTTTAGTATAGCAGCTAAATCAGCTCGTCCTTTACTTTTAGGTGCAACTTCATCAAAGCGATGCAAGGGTCATATACTCAAGTATGAGTAATTTTCTAACGGCTACCGATCCATGCCAATTTTCTACCGGCTATCGACCCATGTCGAGTCATAGACAATTAATATTCATGGTCTCGAGATGCCAGCCGTGTGCGGGATCTAGCCACCGGAGCATACTCGCTGAATCCCGCGGCCATGAACATCGATGGCAGATCGATGCCTGTAGCGGACGTTAACGGCAGATGGTCACGACTCACGTCAATGCTCCTGACAGAGAGCATGCATGCCGAAGCGACGTGCTCCAAACATTGGTTCTCAACTGTTTCTTTCCTCCGATTGCTTTTGCTTCATATATGTTGAATTTTAGATTACAGTTTTTGAATTACACCTCTCTGCTTTCACACAAATAGGTTAACTTCTTTTAGGACTAGAGGAATAGTTTCAGATTATTTTATGGGCTAAATAAAGAGGGTGCTATTTGGTGAGTTCAGTTACTGAGTATGGCTATTGAAAATGTTTACTACTATGGTGACAGAATCCTTATAGATGCTAAAACAAAAGTTCCTACCTGCAAGGGTTCCAAGTCGTAGCATGACTAGGATAAATATGGGAACAACTACTTCTTAAGAAATGGTGGTTAAAAACATGATTTGCCAACTGTTGGATAAGCTATATGGACAAAAACATTCTCTTATTCAGTAAAATAAGCGTAGGTACTCAGAAGAAGTATGGCTTCAGTATAACTTTTTCTCATACATTATTGCATGTACTCTGAGTCATCCTCTGTATATACTTAGGTTGGAAAAGGGTAAGTTCTTCGTATGGTCAATATGCATTTTCACGTATAAGGGTTAATAATTATAGGTTTTCGTCAGCACTATCAGTTTTACCACTGTTAATTTAGTTTTGCCACTATTCAGTTTGAAGTTTTTTGATTAATGATCCAGAGGGTGACATGATATTTGTCAGGTTGATAAGTATATTAGTTTATTATCATCCATTTCTTTGTCATTCAGATTAATATTTACATAGACTCATCTTCTTTAAGCTAAAAATGAGACAGCCTAGAAGCTACATTTGAGTAGTTCACTTATTGTTTTATTGGATATGATATTCAATAGAAGAAATGGAGCACGTCAAGTTAATAAAAGCGAGACGAGCCTAAGCGAGCATAGTGAACTTAGACATCTCAGACTTCTTGATTTTGTACTTTTAGATGATTTCATCGGCCTTTCATTACTTAATTTACATTGGAAAATATTGTGACCAAACAAATACTTCTGCAGAAAACCAGAGTTAAACAGAAAACATATGACTAAACAGACATGAAGCAGTCAATTGACAATGGCACACGTGCAGATGGTGATCTTACTTATTCTTCCATTCATCACGTCCTAACTCTTTGAATAGCAAAAGTTTTTCCGTAAGGGTTCAGTGCATATATATACATCAGTCCTATACCCTTCCCTCCCATATGGATAGTATTTTCATATCATTTACCGTTTACTGCTAAATGCGATGGACCGATGGCTGTCATATATTTTTATTGGATGATTTCATAAATAAAATTTGACCAATACTTTTATTAAATTATTCTAAGCTACAGGTAAAATATCTGCTCTTGGTTTCTTATGAAGTATGCTCCCAACTTACTGGATCTCAGAATTTCGTTCTTTTCATATTAGTGCCTCAAGAAATGCTAGAGAACCTATAGGGAGCCAGGATTTTATGAAGCTTAAAACTGAAGATATTCAGCAGTCCTATTAGTTTCTTAGCGGTATATATATCCATCGCATGTGTTCCTTCTGAGTATTTCACCGGGTGTAGGTCATGTGCAGAGATGCCAACATTGCATGTTGCGCACTGCTAGAGAGGCAATGAAGTGGTGTTTAAGCACCTATAAGACGCATAGTTCTTCGAGTTTACCTACATAGGGCCTCCATTACAAACTGGGCTACCATTCTATTCTTTTGCATAAAACAAATATCATGGACTATAATCTAGCACAATTCATGTAGCATCTCTGTCTCCTTAAAAGAGAGCTTCTATTGACACCAGAAGTTAACTCCTCCAACAAATATGAGCTGAGCCTTTTATAAGAGGCTGGCCTATATTTATTAAGGACGTGTGCTAGATTAATCAAAGAACATTATATAGGCTAGTCCTCTACGTAATGTTTTAATATAAATTGATTGTCCTCTTCTAGTTTTTTTTGGAACAGATTATAGCTACAGTATTAATCCGCCTTGGCAAAAATACAATGGTTTCTAATATTAAAACACGCCAATGGAAAGCTACATGTATATTATTACTGGTCAAGTACAGTCCTACTACCTTATATCCAGTTTTAATGACTGTGACAAAAAATCATATTAGAAACATATGTATAAAACTAAATTTTCTAGATTGGCTATACCTTTTTGAAAATTAGTTCCATTAAGATCATTAATACAGGAACCCACACATCTAGCATGTTAGGTATATCTGTAGGCGCTTTTCCTAAGGTAGTGATTCTATGTTACATACGCTTCTAATGACTATGCAACAACATAACAAGTCTAAACAATTAATCTATTTGTTACACAAATATATATATAATATTAAAAAAATCGTTTTAATGAATACAATTAAACTTTACAGATTGTCGGCTTCACTTTTTCGTTGTTCAAGATGGTTCCATTAAAATCATTGAGAAATGAGCCCGCACTTAAAGTTTATAGTAGGTCCATTTTGCGGCTTCCCCCATTCTGCAGCATTGCCCTAAAATAATCGACGTAGAACAAATTTGAGTACCCTTCTGCTGCACCTTGCATTGTGTTCAACCTCATACACCGAGATAGGTATTTTATCTTAGGTTTACCGCAAGTAGAAAATAGGCAAGACTTTTGTATTAGATGGAACACCGGGAGAACCATTATTTTTCCATTGCAGTATAGGAGGAAAGAATAATGAAATTCACATTGTTTTCTTGATTTCCACATAATTACCTAGAGGTAACATGTAGTATAATATGGCTTCTATATTTTTGCATACACATGTAAGTGTTTTTTTTGCATAATCCAACTCTATTTATAAATGTCTAGATGTGGTAGATTTTATAAAACGTGTGTAGCTTGGACAAAAGATTGCATGTTTACTGCTATACTACATCTGTCATTTGCGATTAAGTTTTAAATTCTCCCATGTCTACACTCTCGCTTTGACATTGTTGTTGATCCAGACATGTATGTATCATGTAATGTAGTATTATAAAAATATCTAAATGCATCTAAAAATCCGAAAGTATGATAATTTTCTACACATCAAAGAAAAACTTCCAAAATGCAAAAAAGGATCCGAGATGTTATTTTTGTTGGTTTAGGAGGTAAAACATAATTATACAAAATACATAATTGGTTTAGAGGTCAATAATGGTGGATGATGCAGAGGTTGTGTGGTTTTGGGTGAATTTTATACTTCATACGTGACATTAACGTGATAATTTGTATTCATCCTCAAACATTTAGAATGAGCCTTATTTAGAATGAGCCTTATCGACTTAATATAGTGTATTCTACAGATAAGAACATGTTATGATAGTTACAATGTTGGGTTGTAAGTTTTCAAACCAAAATAATTATAGTCCTCTCAAACAATGAGTACTATTATTTTTCTTTAACTATAATCATAACCTCAAAGGATCACCTTGCTTTGTCATATAACCTTTTAACCGTTCAACATTTTCTTAAGGCGGATCTATCTATAAGTCCATAATTATATTATTGATAATATATTTTTATTTACACGTTCCATGTACATATTTCATAATTATGTGTCCTACCAATAACCTATTAATAATCCAGAATTTAGTGCAATAAATTTACTGTATATGACATTATAGTATCTTACCTTTGATCCTCAAAACATAATATCATACCTTTTGTTTGAGATACATTTTTTCCCCAAACTCGATGGTTTTTTATCGAGTGTTGCAGCATCTACAAATGCTTGCCAAAAAGTTCTATTGGTCCATGTTCTTCCACCAAATTAGAAAATTGAGGTTCGTCTACTACATTTTATATAATTAATGTTTATGATATGTGAAAGTTCTATATTGGTGTGCATTCTTATATCCATGGTAGAATCAAGGAATTACGGTTATTCAACTGAGTTTTGTTGGCTTGATTTTGAAATTTCCGTGACATTGAGACATGTACATACAATAATAATTGTCTGATTATTTTGATAGCGAATTTATAAACTATAGCTATTCTATATTGTGCAAAATTGATCTACACTTATTTATGTTCAAAAATTAAAGAAAAAATAGTTTGAACGAATCAATAATTTTATATGCATAAATTATATGTAGAAAATGATGTATTGATTTAATCAACACTTTGTCAAACTATTAGGTCAAAACAAGCACGCCACCAAGGATGTGTGTGTGCATGTATCTAACACCGTTATGACTCCTAAAAGTTATTTCATTTTGTCCAACTACAGAAATATAAAATTATACTATATTTAAAAATAAACATCTATAACATACTTAAAAAAAACAATACTTCAATAATATACAACAAAGACTTTGCCCGCGTGTGCCGCATGGCACTTTTCTAGTTATTTAATAAAAGAGAAAATCAATTTAAAGGTCAAAAGGCTTAATGGGCCAATTCCGGAGGGAAGAGGACCCATTAGGAAAAGGCAAGAGGGAGAAGGGCCAAAGAGGGTGGTCGGAGCCCTAGTGGGCCAGCCCCGCCGCGTGGGGCCCATGGGGGTGGCTGGCAGCGCCACCCCTCCCCCTCTCCTCTCCTTTAGTCCCACCCCGGGACTTTGAGGGAGGTAGTACCTCCCCTTGCCCTAAATATAGTGGGGGTATTTGGCCACATAAATACACACAATATTCAATAAAAGGTTTCCTCTCTTTAGGGAGACCTCCAATTGATATTATCTCTCTTTCTCTCTCGTGACCGTGGTCCCAAGTTCGGACTGCCCGAACGAGAGACATCTTCACCGCGGAGCACCATCGCGCTGCGGGATTTGGATCCAGGAGCTCTACTTCCGCAACTGCTGCTGGATCAGGGAAGCGGGAGTTATCATTAGGCACCGGATGTGTGTAACTCCCCGCGAGGTGTCACACTTGAGGCATTGCAGTCGTTGCAGCCACAGGAGCGCAAGGACTTCATCTCGACCTTGAGCTCGGCTTCGTCTCGTCTACATCAACCATGCTCTCCTGATCATTGACAATGCTTTTCGGTCTTCAAGAGTAAGTTCGCGAAAAGCCCCTCCCGTTACTGCATTACTAATAGATAGGTCGTGGCAACATCAAGGGTTCAGGGGCGTAGGGTAAAAATTTATTGTTTTCATACACGGAACCCCTACATTGGTATTAGAGCTAGGTCTATGAATAGTAATGCTAGTACGGGTAGAACACACGAGATGTAGCGTGTGGGCGTTGATCTTTTAGTTGTTACCCTCCCACATGCACTTGTGTATACCGCAGTAATGCTTGATGAAGCGGCCCCCAACCGACTTTACGCATTCATTCGCGAGACTGGTCCACGCTTGACATATGGCTTGTACCGTATAAAGTGTCTTTGGGGGTGTTTGTCTCTCTCGCATTAGTTGGTATGCCATTTGCAATAGAGGGCCCCGAAAGGGGTGTAGTATAGACAACTACTTGATCAGTGTTGTGCTGAAAGTTCGTAGGTAAAAATGGTTCTTGTGCGAAAGCCCATTAAGCCACATAAAATATGCAAAGATAAAGTAGAGGCGTCTAACTTTGTTTTGCAAGGGGCGTTGCTTTGTGACATGGTTGTAGGAAAGGTAAAGTGATCACCTTATATTAAGTAGTAGTAGATAGTCACGGAGGTGACGGACTACCACGCCGGAAAGACACCGGTACCCGGGTGTCTACGGCACCAAAACCCTGGTGCCAGAATCCGGTGATGACGGATGGAGATCATGACGTGAAGGACCATATCACATCGCATTTAAATTCAATGTTATTGTTTGTATATCATATTGTGTGCTAGTATTAGATACTCGACGGTAGCCTAATAAGATGATCCCTGTTAAAATTACCAATGATTGTGTTCCCCCTTGGTGTGCACCACCAAGAAAGTTCTTCGGTATGAGGCAGGCTGTGATGATCGGGTGTCAGACATATCTACATTCGCATACAGTGGGTGTAAGCCATGTTGCACAACGAATACACTAAGGTTGAGTTGGCGAGCCTAGCACGTTACAGAGACGTGGCCTCGGAACACGGATGGTCGAAAGATCGAGCACGAGTTGCATGAATGATGTGACCGACGTTTAGCGTCCACGCTTGAACCCACATTGATGGCCGTGATGATCGGGGGAGATGTGGGGAAAAGGGGTTGTGTTATCACTAGGAACCCTTCAGGGGATAGGTGTTTCTGAGTGGAGTTATTATTAACTCATTTAATTATAAACTTAGTCTAAATTCCTTTTGCAATTATAAATGTAGAAAAGGTTCTCCCTGATGCCACCTGTCCTGTTGATGATTGATTCGTTAGAAGGAGAGAATCTCAGGCTAGATGGATCAAACTTCTCTATGTGGGTTGTGCATCTCCGCGTTCTCCTTAGCGAGAATAACATGGTCGACTATATACTCAACGAGATGGATTTGGATCAGCACATTGACCTACAGACCCCAGAACAGCGGGAAGACCTCTATTACCGTCGTGAGATGTCCACCTTCATATCAGTTATAATGTGCTACGGGATTGTGGATGAGTTGTGGCCAGTCGTGGGTAATCTTGACCCTCATGCGACTATGGTACAACTTAGGACACATTTCGTGGAGCAAGCACGCATATGGGAGCATGAGATGATGGGAGACTTCCTCTCCATTAAGATGGAGGAGAACTCATCGCTTGACGACCACTTGGAGCGCATGCATGATCCATACATCAGACTTGCATACTTCCTGGATAGCTGGATGACGGGCTCTTTTGCAAATGGCGTTGTGCTGCGGTCGCTGCCACCAAGCTACCAAGCACAAGTCAGGACTTGCATTATGGAGGCGACACAGAATCACAGGAATTCAACAGGTTCATATTGATACGTTGCTAACGTATCCATAATTTTTGATGCTCCATGCTTGGTTTTATCTACTTTCTTGTGTTTTGTCCACACTTGGGAGTACTTTCTATACACTTTCTTGGACTAACCTATTAATAAGAGCCACCGTGCCAGCTGCCTGTTTTCTACTGTTTTTGGTTCCAGCAAAGTCAAAAAATGAATATTCTCGGAATTGGACGTGACAAAAGCCAACGTCATTTTTTCATCGAGGGACACCCGGAGCCAGAATACGAGACGGAGAGGGGGCAGGAGACGCCACACCACCTGGCCACGCGGCCCAGCCTGGCCCGCGCCAGGGTGGTCTGGCCGCCCTAGGCACCCCCTCGGCCTCCCCTTTCGCCTATAAGATGCCTCCGATACAGAAAGCCTAAGTACCCAATCAAAATTTCACGAAAGAGTCTGTAGCCGCCGTCATCTCCATCCCTAGAATGGGAGGGATCTGAAGCTCTTCCCGGCACCCTGTCGGAGAGGGGAATTCACCCTGGAGGCCTTCTTCATCACCCTACAAGCCTCCGGTGTGATGCGTGAGTAGTTCATCCCTGGACTACGGGTCCATGTAGTACCTACCTAGCTGGTTATCCTCCTTTGTGCTATCATGTTTAGATCTTGTGAGCTCCGTTCAAGATCAAGATCATCTATTTGTAATTCTACATGTTGTGTTTGCGGGGATCCGATGGATATTGAGATGCTATTTCAGATAGATTATTGATTATATCATGTATTTGTTATTTGTGATCTTGCATGCTTTCTGTTGTTAGTAGCTATCTTGGCCAAGTAGATGCTAGCAACTCCAAGAGTTAGTATTTATGCTTGACAGTGGGTTCATGCCTCTAGTAATCTAGGGAAGTGACAGAAATCTCTAAGGTACTAGATGTGCTGTTGCTACTAGGGAGAGAAAAACAATCATTTTTTTATAAAACAATCGTATTGTTTACTTTACATGCAATGCGTAATGCAATTATCCGTTGCTTGCAACTTAATACTAGAGGGGGTTCAGATGATAACCTGAAGGTGGATTATTAGTCATAGATGTAGTTGGATTATGGTCTATGTATAATGTTGTAATGCCCAATCAAGTCTCAGAGGAGTCAAGATGAGTAGTGTATGCATATTGCTTTCTCGATGTTTGTCAATTGCCCCACTATAATTTGTTCACCCAACATGTCATATATCTTAAGGAGAGCCACCACTAGTGAACTATGGACCCCGGTCCTTTCTTTTACTATCAATCTACAATCAATTGTTTACTATTTTCTGTTTACTTTCTGCAAACTATTACTTTCTTCCACTCGATACATCTAATCCTTTGTTTTCAGCAAAACCGGTGAGATTGACAACCTCATCGAAAGTTTCAAAGAAGGTTGGTCTAGAATCTTTGATCTACATGCAAAAACTGAACCTAAAATGACTCAAAGCTTGTTCCTTAGTTGTTTTTACCTTGGAATCGCTCTTTGTTATAGATATGCTTTGGATGCTGTAGTGGGAGGAGATTTCCTCCAATGCAATGAGGATGATCCTATTAATTCCATAAAGAAGTTGGTCTTTACTTAAAACTTGCCTAGCAAATCTGATTCTTCCTTCATAAACATATTTGCTAGATTGAATACTCTTGAGACCAGCACTGCTAGTTTGAAAGATTGCTATAATACACTTAGAGAGCATCATAACTATGTTCCAATAAATTCAGAACCCTCAAAATGGCTTCCTGATGACCCACAAGTATAGGGGGTGTATCGCAGTATTTTTGATAAGTAAGAGTGTCGAACCCAACGAGGAGCAGAAGGTGCTGGCTAGTGGTACGGATCAGGAATTCTCTGCAAATACTTAGCAAACGGATTTTTACGGGTTTTCAATAAAGCAAGTAAACAAAGTACGAGTAAACAAAAGAGAGTAGGAATAAATGTAGCAAGTGGCCCAATCCTTTATGCAGCAAAGGACAAGCCGGTTGTATTTCTATAGATGACCAAACATTCTCGAGGACACATGGGAAGACTGTCAAGTGCTTTCGCTTCATATAGTCGATTAATGTTCTCTAGCTTGCTAAGTGTTGTGTGGGTGAACCTGTGCTAATATACCGCCCCATCCAAGACTAATACATACTTGTGATCAAACCCCTTGCAAACATCCGTAAGTACAAGAAAGTAATTAAGGTAGAAACCTAACCACAACTTTAAACTCTAAGACCCTTACGTCCCTTGTGCAATGGTTTCCTAACAGGGGTTCAGGTTTCTGTCACTCCGGCAACCCCTACGATTAGTAGACAAATACACAATGCATTCCCCTAGGCCCTTATAGGTGAAGTGTCATGTAGTCGACGTTCACATGACACCACTAGAAGAAGTACACCACAACTTAAATAACAATCTATTGAATCTTTCTCAATGCAACTCCACTACTAACAACAAGACTTCTCCCATGTCCTCAAGAACAAAACGAACTACTCAAAAAACATCATATGGATCATGATCAGAGATGGAATAATGATGTATAACAATCTGAACATAAACAATAATTCAATGGTTCACTCAATAGCATCAACTACAAAGAGTAATCAACACCGGGAAAGTTTCCCCTATGGACTATGCAAGATTCAACGCAACTGTTACAGCAATATGGAGATGGTGATGAGGGTGCTGCTGATGATGATGGTGGTGATGATGATGATCCCGATGAAGTCCAGCTTGATGGTGGTGTTGATGGCCACGATCTCTCCTCTCTGGGAAGGAATTCCCCCGGCAGAAATCTGTCTGCCGTAGAGATCTTTCTCTCTCAGTGTTTTCCGCCCCGCAGAGGCGGCAGAATCTTTCTGTGGTCCCTCCCTGAGTCTTAGGGTTTTGTGGGGATGATATACGCCAGAGGGGAGAGGCTGGAGTGGGCTAGGGCGGCCACACCACTCCCAGGCGCGGCCTAGGCCTGCCCGCGCCATGGGGTGGTGTGGACCCCTGTGGCCCACCTCCACTCCATCTTCTGGCATCCTGAGTCTTCTGGAAAAATAGGATTTTCCGTATATTTTTTCGGATTTTCTGATCTTCGCGAATTTTGCCTCCAAACAGCACCTTTTCCATCAGAATCCTGACTGCAGCGGTCCATGCTCCAAAAGTCATCAACCATGCAAAAATAGATGAAATAACATAAGTATCACCTCTCAGTATGAAATATATCAATCAATAATAGTGAATTAAGACATAGAATAGTGATGCAAAATGGACATATCAACTCCCCCCAAGCTTAGACTTCGCTTTTCCCCAAGCAAAACTGAGCTCAATAAACATGACCTCAGGTTTATGGAGTGAAGAGTCGATAAAATAATACTGACAAGAAGCATCACATTCATCTAATACATAGATCATAATAGAAGACAACTCACTATTATATAACTCAACTTGTAATGAGTAAGGGAAACACAATAAAGATACATAAAGTGAATCAGAATTGGTAATGGCAAACTTAGCTCTTGGTCGAAGAATAGTTGATAATTTGCTGAAGTTCACAAATAGCTGGCTTTTCAATGATAGCTTTCAAAGTAGTAAACATCAAGATAAGAGCAAATGTGCAAAACAAGGAACATAAGAAACATGATTGCATAAATCATCGTATGAATGAATGAAACACATCAACTCAAAATACTTGCTGAGATAGAAGGGAAGTAGGTTTACTGACTCAACTACAAAGTAAAAGAAAGGGCCCTTCAAAGAGGGAAGCAGGGATTGCAAGTCTCATAAAGAGCTCCCAAAAATTATGATACTTACTAGCTTTCAGCTCTCATTGCCCCGATCATAGGCATCTTTAGGTGATTAAGGTGAAAGTGAGGTCCAATCTGAGTTATATGCTTGACAGACTATAAACTGAAAACCCCAAGTCCCTTGAGTACGAGGGCCGCTCCTCATGCTACTCAACTTTAGTTACCGGTAAGTTCTTGTCATCGTAAGTATGTGCTTATCATTGGGAACCGCCAACGGGGTACCCCTTGCCCGATGATACGGAAGAATCCCCATATCAAAATGACAGACAAGCAGACAATCAGTATCTCAGCAATCTTCTTATTTACCATGGGAAAATGGTGATTTTTTCTCTCTTTCCTCTTTTCATAGTATCTCTCTTTTTTTCTTTTCTTTTTCTCAATAGCTATCTCTCTCTCTCTTTTTTTTATAAGAAGAATGCTTTATAGATATCATTATGGTTATGCTGCAGGTTTCCACCATGTCCGCATGGATTAGACCAGCGGCCCAGGCGTTTCTCTAACACACATACATAACTCCATGGACTTACAAGCTCCCCTTTTATTTCACACCGACGACATCCGCAAACAAAAGAGCAAGGTATCAACTAGGTTTATATATTTACAAGTGTTGAAAGCGTTCCCCGTGACAGCATGGTTCTGCTAATCCCCAGCCTATAATTTGCAAGCATATAACTTTCATGGAGAGTTCACAATGGTTCAGGTTTATTAAATGCAAGAAAGTAAAGTGTGCCATCAAGTTCATGAGAGCTTTAATCACTAAATTTTCACATAACAAGTTTAATTTGGGAGGTAGACAAAACAAGAATTTACTTGGAATAGCAATAATGCTACTAGGTAGGTATGGTGGACTCAAATGGCAAAGGTTTTGGTTTAAAGGAAGTGGATGCACGAGAAGGATTCCTATCAGTACAGGCTTTTGGCTAGCAAGGCTGGGTAACAAGTATAAGAGTTGAAGGAAACAACCAAACATACAAATGATAAAAAAAACATGCAATCTTCCTTGGAAGCACAAAATATCTTAACTAGAGAATACTAGACTTATGAGCAAATCAAGAAAGAAAGATGATGAAATTATTTTTCTCTAGAGTACTTCTATCTTTTTCTTTTCAACTCTCAAAATGGTGTTGCTACTGACCGAGCCAGGTTTGCCAAAGCCAACTAAATTAACTCAATGATCCCAAAGTGATACCAATACTAACAACAAGATCAATCATATAACCACGAATTGAAAACTAAAATAAGCTATGCAAAAGAGTGAATGATAGAACTTCTCATTAATATTCCATAACGGAAACTCACACCAAGGGATACATATCTAACGAGAGAGGGGACACTTCCATAATGCAAACCATGCTACAAAATAACTCCTTTATTCATGATATGACTCTACTAAAAAGGTAAAAAGATAGAAGATAGTGATGTGATACCGCGGCACTCCCCCAAGCTTGGAACAAACCAAGGGGATGCCAAACCTGATGACGAATTACTCCTTTGGTGGTGGTGGTATCCTTTCATCTTCATCCGTCTTCGAGGGTAAGGGCTTCCCATCAACAAAGGACATCGTGGTTTCCAACATCCTGAAACTTGCAGCAGCACTTATGCGTTTAAATCTAGCCTCATACTCACTGTTTTGATTTTGCACGTCATAGAACTGTGCTTGCAGTTTGTTGGTTGTTTGGCGGAGTCAGAGGACTTCGTCTTTGAGTTCAGCAGTCTCCTTCTGGTGCTCGGTGATTAGTTCGGAACAAATCTTATGGATGATATCCACTTCGCGCTCTGCCATCTTCCTGTACCTAAAGACTTCATGCTCCAGTGCTTCCATCCTGTCCTCCAGACTTCCTTCACCTTTAGGGCCTTGAACCTCTTTAATCCGGACCTCCCCACCTTCGAGCAACAACTCCTTGGGATGAATCTTCAATTCTCTCCTGTATGGGTTGATGATATCTTCTAAGGAATCTCCCTTGGATGATCCAGGGGAAAACATCATGGCTCCAAATCTAGGATTCTACCTGGCAGAAACAGATCGAAACAAAAACATGACGAAAACACGATATACGAACCTCGGGGGATCTGGAGGGTTATATATTACGAAGTTTCATATCAAAAGGAAGGTACTGGGAGAAAATGAGTCGGAGGCGGAGTCCTGGGTGGCCTCACCACCTGGTGGCGTGGCCAGGGGTGGGCCCGTGCCATGGGGTGGTGTGGGCCACCCTGGCTCCGTTTCCGTCCCTTTTTTCGCTTCGCAGCTTTCCTTATTGACTGAAAACTGCAAAAATATAGTTGGATAGTATTTCCGCGGAACTTTTCTTACCAGAACTGTTACCTAGTTGGAAACAGACTCTGCAGGTCTCTGAATTTGGTATTTAGTGGATCCTTCCGGAGTCATCACTTGAATCATCAATATCTTCATCTTCATATACTTATTATTTGAGTCATAAAACCCTTCTCTTCCTTATTACACCATTATATCCACTACCTGGAAATTTCTTTCACACAAAACTTCACACATTTCTCATTAGCAACATTAGTATAAGTGAAGTGATAAAACCTTTTTGGTCCAACTTCAACTGAAAACCAACAAAACATAAGCTACTGTAGCAACTCCTTCCGAAAGCCCAAAAAGAATTCAAAAAGGAAATCGAATAAAGAAGCAAATGCAAGATTGGCAAAATCTGTCAAAACAGACCAGCAGGTAGAGATCAATATTTTCTAAAATCTTATGTTGCTCAAATCAAAAATTGCAAAAGTAACGAAAGTTAAATAACAACCTGGGGCAGACGCACAAAAAATTACAGCTCAATCCGACATACAGAGATCTCTCACGAATATTTACGGTGAAGCACAAAAATGTGTTTCGGGACAGCAACTTCCCCAAATCTTACTTCTCTCATTAGAGGTTGATCTTGACACAAAAACCAAACAAAACGGATAAGGAGCATTCATTACCAAAGTAATAACTTCCAAGCCTCAAAGAAACAAAAACAAACTGAAAGCAAAAACAAATTGAGTTGTCTCCCATAAAGCTCTTTCTTTATAGCCATTAGGATGGGCACGATAATTTTGAAGAAGCTCTCATAGGGATATGAATTGAAGTAAAAGAGAGCATTAAGAAGCAAAAACACACACACATTTAAGTCTAACCCACTTCCTATGCAAGGGGATTTTGTAAACAAACAAGTTATTGAAACCAGAGGCAACTTGCATAAGAAGGCAAAAGAAGTGCAACATAAAAACATTCAGCATAAAACGAGGGAACTTGATATTATTGAGATACATAAGAACACTTTTCCCTCTCTCATAATAACTTTCAGTATCATGCATAAACTTAACAATATAGCTATCACAAGGACTATCATAGCAATGATCACTTATTCTAACAGAAAACACAGGAATATTAGCTCTCATAACACTACTATGTGAAACAATATTAGAGGTATCCTTACAAAGGATAGGGTGTCCCTCTTCCTCATACTTAGTGACAAAGTCTTTCACATTTGCTATTATAGGTTCATCAACCATTTGTTTATCAGGTTCAACAACTTTATTTGTACTTTCATTAACATACTAGCTATCATATAATGTTCCTTTACCTTAACTGGGAAAGGCATTTTCTCAATATAAGGTCTAGGTGAAACATGATTAGAAGTATAAACTTCAGTATTTCTTGCAGGAACACTATTAGCAACATCTTTATAAGGTTCATGATACTTATTCCACTTCTTTTTGGGCACTTCAATGTACAAAGCAAAAGCCTTAAAATAAGAAGCAATAGCTTGAGAGTCTAGACCATAAGCATTTTTAATATTTTGAAAGTCATCAGTTCCCATAAAAGATTCTATGCATTCATCATCATAATTTATACTTGACTCTCTACCTTTGTCATTCTCCCAAGCTTCAGCATTGTCTTGAATACGATCTAGAAGGTCCCATTTAGCTTCTTCTTCCATACGAGTGAATGATCCAGCACAAGAAGCATCCAATAAATCCTTATCATGTAGAGGGAGCCTTGCATAAAAGTTATTGATAATAATATTGTTGGGGAGCTCATGAATGGGACATTTGAGCATTAGTAACTTCAATCTCCCCAAAGCTTGAGCTATACTCTCTCCATCAAGGGGCCAAAATTTGTATATTTGATTCCGATCTTTATGAATCTCACTCGGAGGATAAAACTTTGAATAAAAGAGAGGCATTATTTCCTCCCATTCCAGAGCTTGACCATTCTAGATATACCAAGAAAGCCCCGAAGTTCTTTGACATTGGTTGGCCTCCTTCACATCAACAATTTGCATTTTTTATTCATTGGTAGAAACGCCTTGTTGACTGATGACATGCCCCAGATAAGCAATGCTACGCTGAGCGAAGGAGCACTTAGACCTTTTGATACGCCACTGATACAGTTGCAGCAACTTCAAGACTTCTGTGAAATGTGCCAATGAGCCTCATAAGAATTGATTGTGCCCAACAAACGCAGAGTGCGAGGTGCCTCAGTACCAGCAGCTTATACCAGTCCTCAGCTCTTCCTTTCAGTGATAATGAGAATACCTTCTTCTTAACTTGATCTGTAGTAATACCTACACACTTGAACAACCCGCATAATTTGTGTATAAAGAGCAAATGATCACCGGGATGGACAGTTCCATCCCCAACATAGTAGTTATGCATGACACGATCAATAATTCTTGTAGGTATTTTGAAAACATCATTCTCAGCAGGTGGTGGCTTATATACTACCTTAGAAGTGGTAGTAGTATTACCAAATAATAAACTCAGCGAATTATCCATAACAAAAATAAAGCAACTAGCAGAAGTAAACAATACTCACAGTAGAAGTTTCCTTTACCAGTTCCACTCTCCAATAGCGCTTCACTCCCCGGCAACGACGCTAGAAAATAGTCTTGATGACCCACAAGTATAGGGGGTGTATCGCAGTATTTTCGATAAGTAAGAGTGTCGAACCCAATGAGGAGCAGAAGGTGCTGGCCAGTGGTATGGATCAGGAATTCTCTGCAAATACTTAGCAAATGGATTTTTAGGGGTTTTCCATAAAGCAAGTAAACAAAGTACGAGTAAACAAAAGACAGTAGGAATAAATGCAGCAAGTGGCCCAATCCTTTATGCAGCAAAGGACAAGCCGGTTGTATTTCTATAGATTAACAAATGTTCTCGAGGACACATGGGAAGACTATCAAGTGCTTTCGGTTCATATAGTCGATTAATCTTCTCTAGCTTGCTAAGTGTTGTGTGGGTGAACCTGTGCTAATGTACCGCCCCCTCCAATACTAATACATACTTGTGATTAAACCCCTTGCAAACATCCGTAAGTACAAGAAAGTAAGTAAGGTAGAAACCTAACCATAGCTTTAAACTCTAAGACCCTTACGTCCCTTGTGCAATGGTTTCCTAACGGGGGTTCAGGTTTCTGTCACTCCGGAAACCCCTACGATTAGTAGCCAAATACACAATGCATTCCCCTAGGCCCTTATAGGTGAAGTGTCATGTAGTCGACGTTCACATGACACCACTAGAAGAAGTACACCACAACTTAAATAACAATCTATTGAATCTTTCTCAACGCAACTCCACTACTAAAAACAAGACTTCTCCCATGTCCTCAAGAACAAAATGAACTACTCACAAAACATCATATGGATCATGATCAGAGAGGGAATAATGATGTATAACAATCTGAACATAAACAATAATTCAATGGTTCACTCAATAGCATCAACTACAAAGAGTAATCATCACCGGGAAAGTTTCCCCTATGAACTATGCAAGATTCAATGCAATTGTTATAGCAATATGGAGATGGTGATGAGGGTGCTGATGATGATGATGGTGATGATGATGATCCCGATGAAGTCCAGCTTGATGGTGGTGTTGATGGCGACGATCTCCCCTCTCCGGGAAGGAATTCCCCCGGCAGAAATCTGTCTGCCGGAGAGATCTTTGTCTCTCGGTGTTTTCCGCCCCGCAGAGGCGGCGGAATCTTTCTGTGGTCCCTCCCCGAGTCTTAGGGTTTCGTGGGGATGATATACGCTAGAGGGGAGAGGCTGGAGTGGGCCAGGGCGGCCACACCACTCCCAGGCGTGGCCTAGGCCTGCCCGCGCCATGGGGTGGTGTGGGCCCCCTATGGCCCACCTCCACTCCATCTTTTGGCATCTTGAGTCTTCTGGAAAAATAGGATTTTCCATATATTTTCACGGATTTTCTGATCTTCACGAATTTTGCCTCCAAACAGCACCTTTTCCATCAGAATCCTGAATACAGCGGTCCATGCTCCAAAAGTCATCAACCATGCAAAAATAGATGAAATAACATAAGTATCACCTCTAAATACGAAATTTATAAATGAATAATAGTAAATTAAGACATAGAATAGTGATGCAAAATGGACGTATCACTTCCCACAATAAAGATTGCTATAAATAATGAAAATTTTCATGCTCGTTGTGATATCATGTCTGAATTTTGTCTTATACCCAAAGATATCTATGAATCTTTGAATCTTTGGGGGTTTCTGAAGGAGGAGAAGAAATTTTTCTTGCTAATAATGCCACAATATTACCCATTGGAATAGCTGAAAGAGTGTTTACAAAGATCCTAGGGAAAATGGTTTCTACTGATTGTCTTCTTATTGAATGTGTAGAAAAAGGACAAATCACACTTGGAAGATCCCTATTGAAACTCCTTGGAGCAATAATAGATGTGGAAAATGGCACCATGCACTTTGCTTCTCCACCAAGAAATCATATGTTCCCCAAGGTTATGAATAAAAGTAAGAGAGGTAAGGGTAAGAAATTTGGTATTAATGCTTCTTCATTTGAGAACACTTGATCCTTTTTCTTGCTTCTTATGCCTAACTTAAAGGCGTTAAATAAAAGTACTTATTGGGAGATAACCCAAAAGTTTTAGATGAGTCTTGGAAGTTATTACTTCTATAATAACCGCTCCTTATCCTTTTTATTTGCTTTTTGTGCCAAGAGTAACCTCTAATGAGAGAGAAGTAGTGATTGGGAAAGTTGCTGTCCTGAAACAGATTTCTCTGCTTCACTGTAAAAATTCGTGTAAAATCTCTATATGTTCTTTTGAGGCGTGAATTTTTGTGCTTCTGCCCCAAATTGTTATCTAACTTTCGTTAGTTCAACACTTTTCGATTTGAGAAATAGAAGGTCTTCGAAACAATCCGTCTTTACCTGCTGGTCTGTTTTGACAGATTTCGGCCATTATTTGCATTTGCTTCTTGTTGGTTCCTTTTTGAGTTCTTTTGGGGAATTGTGCTTTTTGAGGGAAGTGCTATAGTACCTTGTGTTTTAATGGAAGTTTTATTGGTGTTGGAACTGAACCTAAAGACTTATTGTCTTGAGTGCACTAATGTTGCTAATAAAGATTGTGTGAAGTTTTGTATGAGGAAAAATTACAGGTGTATAGAAGGAATGAGTAATGAGATGGAGGATGGACTAAAGCTCAAGCTTGGGGATGCCACGCATGTCACCCCAAGAAATATCCAAGAAGTACAAGCGTCAAAGCTTGGGGATGCCCAAGGCATCCCCTTCTTCATCAATAAAAATTCCAGGTTTCTTCCAAACTCTTCATTTTTATTGTTTCATGCACAGTTGTGTAGTTCTTGGAGCATCTTCTTTTTTGTTTTCGTTTTGATTTTTCGGTTTCTTTGTTTTCTTAGTTTGCTGAATAAATTGGTTGAACTCCCTCTTTCATGCATTGGTTTTCAAATAGTTTGGTTTGGGTTGGAAAAGAGTAGGAAAGTTCATGCTTAAGTGGTAAAGAGAGCTTGTTTTTTACTGTGGCCTATGCTTTGTCATGCCATGCTTGACATTGTTTTGGCTTTATGCTTAGTATTCTTTGCTGTAGCATGACTTGTTATAAACAATTGAGATTTCTTAATGTGCCTTTGAAGAATCATGCGTTGTTTTAGCATATTAAAGCATAGTATTATGGTATTCTCCTTTGATGCTTTATTTGGGATGACTTGGCACATGCTCACACCATGTTATGACTATCCCGAGTCACCATAGCCTTTATGATCCTTTAGTTTTCAACTTGTAGTATCACTTTATGCTTTGATTAATGATGTTTTGTCGCTCTGCATGATTATGGCCATTATTTCTCTCTTAGTTGGTCGCTAACCAAGTATGAGTTCCACTCATGCATCCAACTCCAAAAACCAAGTTTATTCCAAAGAGTCCACCATACCTACCTATTAGCATGTGCTATTCCAAGTATATTCATGTTTTTATCTACGTTCCGAATTAAACTTGTTATGAGAAAACTAGTGATTGAAGCTCTCACGAACTTGATGGCACACTTTACTTTTCTTGCCCTTAATAAACTTGAACCATTGTGTCGTCTATGTTGTATATGCTTGCACCTATATGTTGGGGATTAGCAGAACCATGCTGTCATGGGGAACGCTTTCAACATTTTACTTGTACTTTGTACCTAGTTGATATCATGCTCTTTTGTCTATGGATGTCGTCGGTGTGAAATGAAAGGGGAGCTTATAAGTCCATGGAGTTATGTATGTGTGTTAGAGAAACGCCTGGGCCGCTGGTCTAATCCATGCTGTCATGGTGGAAACCTGCAGCGTAACCATAATGAGATGTCTATGAAGCATTCTTCTTATAAAAAAATGTCAGATATTGAGAAAAAAAGAAAAAAGAGATATGAGAAAAGAGGAAAGAGAGAAAAAATCACCATTTTCCCATGGTAAATAAGAAGATTGCTGAGATGCTCGTTGTCTGCTTGCCTTGTCATTTTGATATGGGGACTCTGCCGTATCATCGGGCAAGGGGTACCCCGTTGGCGGTTCTCTATGATACACATGTACTTACTATGACAAGAACTTACCGGTAACTAAACTTGAGTAGCATGAGGAGCGACCCTCGTATTCAAGGGACATGAGATTTCCAACTTATACTTCGTCAAGCATATACACCATAGTTTGTTCATTTTAACCTTAATCACTTCAAGATTCTTATGATAGGGGAAATGAGAGCTGAAAGCTAAAAAGTACCATAATTTTTGGAAGCTCTTTATGAGACTTGAATCCCTACTTCCTTCTATGAAGGCCTTTCTTTTACTTTTATGTTGAGTCTCCACCTTCTATCTTTATGCACCTACTTTGAGAGCATAGTGGCCATTCTTAGTTCTATGTGCATTGTCCCAAGACTTGTTGATTGATGCATAACTTTGATATTGCTTGTTTTAAACTATTTGTATCTAGTTACTCTTATGAACTTTGAAGGTGTACTATGCATTTATGTTTGCTACTCTATGAGGGACAAGCTGGATGCCACTATGCTATGTTTTCTTTATGTGAAACAAACAAACGTCTTGAAAAGCATTGTTATTCATGAATCTTTTGTTTGTGCCATTTCATGTTGCAACGTAGTTGCTTTACCTTATTGTTAGAACTTTGTCATTCATGTTATGATTGAAGTACTATGATCCCAGCTATCATTGTTTTACAAATACTTTGATCAAGTTTATGATGATGCATGTCACCTCAAAAATTATTCTTTCTTTTTATCACTTACCTACTCGAGGACGAGCAGGAGTTAAGCTTGGGGATGTTGATACGTTGCTAACGTATCCATAATTTTTGATGTTCCATGCTTGGTTTTATCTACTTTCTTGTGTTTTGTCTGCACTTTGGAGTACTTTCTATACACTTTCTTGGACTAACCTATTAACAAGAGCCACAGTGCCAGCTGCATTTTTTCTATTGTTTTTGGTTCCAGGAAAGTCAGAAAATGAATATTCTCGGAATTGGACGGGACAAAAGCCAAAGTCAGTTTTTCACCGAGGGACACCCGAAGCCAGAATACGAGACGGAGAGGGGCCAGGGGGGCGCCACACCACCTGGCCGTGCAGCCTAGTCTGGCCCTCACCAGGGGGTGGTATGGCCGCCCTAGGCACCCCCTCGGCCTCCCCTTTCGCCTATAAGATGCCTTCGATACAGAAACCCTAAGTACCCGATCAAAATTCCACGAAAGAGTCTGTAGCCGCCGTCATCTCCATCGATCGAGAGGGATCTGAAGCTCTTCCCGGCACCTTGTTGGAGAGGGAAATTCACCCTGGAGGCCTTCTTCATCACCATGCAAGCCTCCGGTGTGATGCGTGAGTAGTTCATCCTTGGACTACGGGTCCATGTAGTAGCTAGATGGCTGGTTCTCCTCCTTTGTTCTATCATGTTTAGATCTTGTGAGCTCCGTTCATGATCAAGATCATCTATTTGTAATTCTACATGTTGTGTTTGCGGGGATCCGATGGATATTGAGATGCTATTTCAGATTGATTATTGATTCTATCATGTCTTTGTTATTTGTGACCTTGCATGCTTTCCGTTGTTAGTAGCTATCTTGGCCAAGTAGATTCTAGCAACTCCAAGAGTTAGTATTTATGCTCGATAGTGGGTTGATGCCTCTAGTAATCTGGGGAAGTGACAGAAATATCTAAGGTACTAGATGTGTTGTTGCTACTAGGGAGAAAACAACAGTCCTTTGTTCATAGAACAATCGTATTGTTTACTTTACACGAAATGCGTAATGCAATTATCTGTTGCTTGCAACTTAATACTGGAGGGGGTTCGAATGTTAACCTGAAGGAGGATTATTAGTCATAGATGCAGTTGGATTACGGTCTATGTATAATGTTGTAATGCCCAATCAAGTCTCCAAGGAGTCAAGATGAGTAGTATATGCATATTGCTTTCTCGATGTTTGTCAATTGCCCCGCTGTAATTTGTTCACCCAAAATATGGACCCCGGTCCTTTCTTTTACTATCAATCTACAATCAACTGTTTACTGTTTTCTGTTTACTTTCTGCAAACTATTACTTTCTTCCACTCGATACGTTTAATCCTTTGTTTTAAGCAAAAGCGGTGAGATTGACAACCTCATCGCAAGTTGGGGGCAAAGTTCTGTGGTTGTGTTGTGCAGGTCTCCACGTTGCTGCTCGCACCGGTAGTGCGCCCTGCCGAAGTCCAGCTAGCAACACCTTTGAGGTGTTTCCTTGCTCCTACTGGTTCGATTAAACCTTGGTTTCATAACTGAGGGAAAACTTGTAGCTGTGCTCATCATACCTTCCTTTTGGGGTTCCCCAACAGGCTCGATATATTTTCGGCTTAGCACATATCACATCTCAGGAATGTGATGGTTGAACCCATGTCGCTGAGGTCATCAATGACAAAGGTGTATATTTATATACAATTTTATAAATGTTATAATCTTGCAAACACATTTGCAGTGTTAAGTATATTTGATACTTGTTCTGTTTTGCTGAAAACACATCCTTCTGTATAGAGGTGCTTACTAGAGAGGAGGTGTCGTTGCGTGTTGATCGCGAGCATGATGATGATGGCCAACGACACTCTCCCTCGACATTTATCACTTAGTTTATGTTAGGATGATTATTGTAATCAAAAAGATTGTGAACTTCTTTAGTGTGTCTCACACTTTGTGAGACGGTTATTCGTATGAGCTTGTAACAAACAGTTGTTCCACTTTTATGAATTATCTCTATTCGTTTTCATATCTTGTTTGATTATATGTGAATTATCCTTGTTATGAAACTAATTGATAATACATGAACATTTGTAAAATATTGAAATGCTTTAAAAATACCCAACTTAATGATATGTTCATTAATGAATGAAACCATTGTTTAAATTCAAAGTTATATGATAATATGTGAAAGACATTCGATTTCTTATCACATATAAATCAAGCCTAAGTCCGGCAAAATAACTTGAACACCGTGTATTGCTTGAATATGAAGTGTTTTAATGAATTGTTAAAAGTAAATACGTATTCGATGTATTGTGTTTTAACAAAATGGTGATTATCATTATATGATTGTTTAAATGTGTAAAGAAGTTTACCAAAGCAAACATGAGTATGAAACTATTTGATATGATCAAAGTGTTTCATCAACAAAGGGTATAAATATAAATGAGAATCCAATTACTATGATTTGATCAAAAGTAATGAAAGTCAAGTTTATAAGATTGGAATAAAATAAATTGTGAAATGCAATGCGTTTGTATTGTCAAAACACAAAGCATCACAATATGATATTTGATATCAAAATGGGTGAATAGAAGGCACCAAATAAATCGTTGTAGTGTAGATGTAGAGACCATTAGGTAGACATAGTTAGCACTCAATTAGAACATATAGTTAACCATGTGAATTCATGAAACCGGCTCCATATCTGGTATGGATCGTCGTGGAAGTTTTGGGGTTATTCAATATAAACAAAACAGTAGCAAATAAGTCCTTATAGAGTATTCATTGGAAACTTTGAATACGAAATCCATAGCTGAAACCAAAAGAGAAGCAAAACTTGTATTGCTTGGATTTTGTTGCATTCTTGAGAAAGTTCACTTTTAGTGATATTTCTAGATTATGGAGCAAATGGAAGATTGTGAAAAACACGATGAGGATTCAAAACCCTGCATGAGAGTGTTGAAAAGCGCAATGAAAAATGTTCCTGAACGATACTTGATACGTGCATTTTGCATCACTATTCTATATGATAATTCACTGTTATTCATTGATATATTTCATATTAAGAGATGATACTTACGTTCTTTCATCTATTTTTGCATGGTTGATGACTTTTGGAGCATGGACCGCTGCAGTCAGGATTCTGATGGAAAAGTTGCTGTTTGGAGGCAAAATTCGCGAAGATCAGAAAATCCGGGAAAATACATGGAAAATCCTATTTTTCCAGAAGACGAAGGAAGCCAGAAGGAGGAATGGAGATGGGCCACATGGGGCCCACACCACCCCCTGGCGCAGGCCAGCCTAGGCCGCACCACCAGGTGGTGTGGCCGCCCCGGTCCACCCCTGGCTCTCCCCTCTAGCATATATAATCCTCCCGAAACCCTAATACTCGGGTAGCGACCACAGAAAGATTCTGCCGCCTCTATAGGCCGGAAAACACCGAGAGAGAAAGATCTCTCCGGCAGACAGAATTCTGTTGGGGGAATTCCTTCCCGGAGAGGGGAGATCGTCGCCATCAACACCACCATCAAGTTGGACTTCATCAGGATCATCATAATCACCACCATCAGCACCACCTCCATATTGCTGTAACAATTGGGTTGAATCTTGCATAGTTCTTAGGGGAAACTTTCCCGGTGTTGATTACTCTTTGTAGTTGATGCAATCGAGTGAACCGTTGAATTATTGTTTATGTTCAGATTGTTATACATCATTATTCCATATTTGATCATGATCCATATGATGTCTTGTGCGTAGTTTGTTTTGTTCTTGAGGACATGGGAGAAGTCATGTTGTTAGTAGTAGAATTGTGTTGAGAAAGATTCAATAGTTTGATATTTAAGTTGTGGTGTACTACTTCTAGTGGTGTCATGTGAACATCGACTACATGACACTTCACCTATATGGGCCTCGGGGAATGCATTGTGTATTTGGCTACTAATCATAGGGGTTGCCGGAGTGACAGAAACCCGACCCCCTGTTAGGAAACCATTGCACAAGGGACGTCGGGGTCTTAGAGTTTAATGTTGTGGTTAGGTTTCTACCTTAATTACTTTCTTGTACCTACAGATGTTTGCAAGGGGTATAATCACAAGTATGTATTAGTCCTAGGAAGGTCGGTACATTAGCACAGGTTCACCCACACAACACTTAGCGAACTAAAGAAGATTAATCAACTATATGAAGCGAAAGCACTTGACAGTCTTCCCGTGTGTCCTCGAGAACGTTTGGTCATGTTAAGTAATACAATCGGCTTGTCCTTTGCTGCATAAAGGATTGGGCCACTTGCTGCATTTATTCTTATTGTATTTTATTTACTCGTACTTTATTTACTTGTATTATCAAAAACCCCTAAAAATACGTTTGCTAAGTATTTGCAGAATTCCTGATCCATACCACTATCTAGCACCTTCTGCTCCTCGTTGGGTTCGACACTCTTACTTATCAAAAATACTGCGATACACCCCCTATACTTGTGGGTCATCAAGACTCTTCACAAAGGAAACAATCAATGATAATGATCATTGTGTTTTCCCCACTGGTGTTTTCACTACATGAAGTAGGATTCAAAATGTAACCCATATCTTGTATGGACACATTTGTGAATAATTTTTCTTGATTACCGGAATATGACATACCTACGAACTACTAAGGAAATAATGGTAAACTAAAATTATGAGAAATCCTAGAAGCAAAATTCCCTTGAGATTAGAAAGCAATTCGTTGCTGAATCTCACAAGTAAAAGGGGTTACTTGGAATTTT
Source organism: Avena sativa (assembly GCA_916181665.1). Classification (NCBI taxonomy): domain Eukaryota; kingdom Viridiplantae; phylum Streptophyta; class Magnoliopsida; order Poales; family Poaceae; genus Avena; species Avena sativa. The sequence goes on along the minus strand of OV702288.1, from coordinate 453,565,169 downwards.
CCCAAGTGACTGCAAAGCCATAGGGGAAAAGGGGGTGAATGACAAAAGCACAATTTGTCAAGTATTGGACGAATTCAAATGAATTTGATTCAAGTCTGCTGAATGTCTAGTGGATTTAAAACTAGTAAAAGTACTAGTATCTCATAGTAAATCTCTAAGTTTGATATTTGATCAAAGGGTTTTTTGAAGTTGTTCAAAATAGTGAGTGGATATGCAATTTGCATGGAATTGAGTGGGAGCTATGAAAGTCTTCCTAAAACAATATGTGAATGACATATTTTTGAGTGGGAGCAATGTAAGTCTGAAATTCAAATATGTAGGAACATAGTTTGAGTAAGAGTAGTGACCCATACCCAAATATGTTAGGAACATATTTTGAGTGGGAGCTTGTAGGAGTGATTCTTAATTGTGTTAAGAATAAAAGCGCAAGTACGAATAAATAATGATTTATAAGGGGTAGAAGAAGTTAATTAAGTAACATGTCCTTAATAACTCGAGTTAGGAATAGTATTAAGTTTAACATCAATGGTAGAAAGAAAGAAAAAGGATGATCATCATCCACTATATTTAGACATAGGTTCTATCTTAGAAAACCATGATAATAACTTAACATAATATATGATCCAATAAGGAACATTTGAAAAGTGATTAAGTTCGAATCACAGAATGTTGAGCTAAGTTTGTCTGCAGTGTCTAATAGAGAACTGTAGACATGTTTTCCAAATCCATGAAAGATGACATATGTTGGAAACTCCTGTAATACCGACTAAAGTCAAGTAGGAGGCGAGGTGAACATAACATCGAAAGTTGCACATAGTGCACTCGTGTTTCGATGATTACATTTGTAATAGATAAGGGTACCATCTAAAGTGTTGTATAATGTTATGGTAGGGCTAGTTCGCTTTTAATGTAGAATGATGTGTCCTAGGGTACAGTGCCCATGATAAAGCCCTCGAGGTTGATCTAAAGTCACTGTAGGCTCCCGAAATCAGGCCTTGTTCTGCTGCCATAGCGATGATGCATACACAAAGATCTTATCATGTGATGATAAAGTATTAATGTCAATCAAGATGACATTAGTAAGTTGCAAAGGATTTGGGACTATAAAAGTACAGACCCAAGACTCAACCTCTTCCATGAGCCAGCATGTTCAGGGTACCGGATATGGTGCCAATGATTAAGAACAAATGCAGGTAATTTATTTGTACTCTAGTGCAAGTGGGAGACTGTTGTAAATATGCCCCAGAGACAAATAGTAATAAGGACTATTATCATATTTCATAATGTTTATGATTAAGTTTTATATCATGCTATAACTGTATTGAGTGGAAACATCAATACACATGTGATATATAAACAACCAGGGGTTCCTAGTGAAACTCTAGTCACTGGTTCATTGGTCAACAGAGGATCAAGCTTCCTGATCATGTGGCATTTATGCTAGTTGGAAATTGAGTCAACTCATTCTGAGAATGAGATGAAGAACCAATACCCAACCTAAAAATCGTGACCCGATCATGTCACGAAGTTCAAGTTACGATGATTAGAAATGGATCCTCGTAGACTATTCCTTAGACCGTGAGGCTATATCAATCACTGTCTCCCGAGAGAAGTTATATCCAATAGCTACACATCGTGTGATTTGATCACCGGGATATCACTTGTCGGAACTAGTCAAGTAGCATTGTTCAGTAACAATATCGAACGTGACATGATGATGACATTGATCATATCTCGGGCAATGCAAGTTTAAGAGACAAAGGGAATAAGACACGACCGTCCCGGTTCAAACGACGAAAGATCTTCGTGGAACGCACAGGGGTCACATGGCCATCTAGGTCCCTCTATCGATCATTGGTCCAGGAGTGTCCTGACCATGTATGGAGTGTTCACGAACCGTAGGGTATCACGCTTAAGGGTTTATGATGCTTAGAGAGTGTTTATAGTATCAGAAGAATCACCGAAGAATAGTAGAGAGAAAACCGGAAGGGTTTCGGTAAGTCCGGAGGATGTCTGGAGTGGAGGTGGAAGGTGTTCCATAGCCACGGAGATTGAATAATATGTGAATGAATGTTAAATATTGATTTAATCATTTATTCATAATTATTTAATAAAAGAGAAAATCAATTTAAAGGTTAAAAGGCTTAATGGGACAATTGCGGAGGGAAGAGGGCCCATAAGGGAAAGGCAAGAGGGAAAAGGGGCAAAGGGGGTGGCTAGCGCCCTAGTGGGCCAGCCCCAATGTGGTGCCCATGGGGGTGGCCGGCGGCGCCACCTGTAACACCCCGTCTACTCCTGGGCCCGGGGGGTGTCACTCCTGGCAGCTTAATAGGAGATCTAGACTGGCCCCATAGACCAACACTAGTCTTTTCTGCGCACTTTGTCCTCACTCATGCGCACCCGGTGACCCACTTCCTGGTCGGTCACCCATCCTAGAATTTCTCTAGGCCAAGCATGCTTAACCTTAGAGTTCTTTTCGAATGAGCTTCCGGAAAAGAAGTTGCAACTTGTTGATATGGGTATCCTATCAATCCTATTAAGCCATGTGCCTAGATCTCACACCACCCCTCCCCCTCTCCTCTCCTTTAGTCCCACCCCAGGTCTTTGAGGGAGGTAGTACCTCTCCTTCCCCCATATATAGTCACTACAAGAAATCTGGTGACTAGTGACCTTTTCTTAACGACCATGTTTTTTTGGTCATTGATCTATGACCATTCCGCACTAATTGGTTGTAGAGAATCTGGGAGGGTCCAAACCTTGAAAAATAATGACCAATTTAGTCAAGAAGGTCATAATTTGCTAACATGGAATGGTCATAGATGAACAACCTAGTTTAGAGAATGATAGGTGCAAGGAGAACCGTTGGATCAAAGCTTAATTGAGGGAATATATTGAGATCTAGGACTCGGTTGGCACAGATCGATGACGTGGAGTCCTAGCTCTCCACTCCCCCAAGCGCTAACAGCCACGCGCCCGCCACGATGGACAAGGATATCCTCGCTAGAGTCCTCCAAACCCTAATCCCTATTCTCCTTTCTCCCTTGCAGACATAGATGCACACGATCCACTCTAGTACTCTGCCCATCGCATTCCCGCGCCGCCACCCCTAAACCTAATCTGCTCGACCCTTCCCCTTGTCGTCCCCATCGAATCCCCGTGTTGCCGCTCATGGAAGGGGTGGCATCCCCACGCCTATGCTCGTGCAAGGGGTCAGACTCCCACGCCACCACTCATGCAGGAGGAGATGCCGCTGCATCCTCCCTGACTCGTTCTCCTCCGCCGCCAGATCCTATGCCGAAGTGCCGGATCTTCTCCTCCTCGACAGAACCACCCTCGGATCGGCTCAGCATACCACTGACCTCGGGCACCGCACCCCTCGAGCTCTCCAGCCACGCCTCTGAGCCCATCTACCATGACGCTTCAGTGGAGAAGACCTTGTCAAGGCGGGAGTACAAGGTCACCCAGACGATGGGCAACATGGTGGATTTGTTGCTCGTCTTGATTAACCCCATCCTCCGCGTCGCCAACAAGGTCGAGTCAGGTAACTAACGCATCCCATACATTTGTAAGAGATCCCACCCTTCTTTCCCAATCTAGTCAAAATTACTCGCTGGAGAGAGTAATTCCACGTCCCATCTCTTCTTCCTGCAAATTACAAGCTGTGTAGGCTTAAATCTGAGGCAAAGGAGAGATATTTGACTGACTTGCCGAGAAATTTTGTCTGGCCCTCGTGCAGGAGAACGACCCAATGCTCAAGGGGAGGGTGCATCGCAGGAGCCTAGCCGGAGCCGAGTCCGTCGACAACCCTGTCTTCCGCCTCCAGCATCAAGGGAGTGGCTCCACAACATTGAGTAGGCTCGTTGTTGCTACAGATCTGCGGTCCCTGCCGTCCGTGCTATGGTGAAAAAGACCAACAACATGTGAGTGTCTAATTTCCTCTCGTTGTCTGATTAGATTAATTAGAGGCATATGTTAAGATTTTTTAGTGGATCCCTGCTGTAGGACAGGCGACGTTTATCTTGTATGTCAATCAAATCAGCTAAGCACTACTGAAATCTGCATGCCATCATTCACTTCTCTTCTCACGTACCTAGTTGTTTGCCTTGACCAGATGCTTGGGCTAAGTATTTTATGTCAACCATCCGTGAGCACATGGTAGCTAATTTGTTAATTGGTTTGAGCACCGAAATAGATCAACTTACAAGTTTGCAAAGTCTTACGATTGCATTCAGTCACTTTGCTTGTTTGTTTTGGTATCCATTCAACATGTTAAATGTTTATGCAGTACATAGATTATGTGAAGTAGAATGCATGTGTTGTACCCGATTATCTGTAGTACATAGTTTGATGCATTGTGATAGATATATTTACCTGACGGATATGTACATGTAGGTCTCCTCTAGCTATATTTTGGTTATTAAACAGCAAGACCTGTAATGTCAGTACTCTTTCAACAGTAATGCTATCAGCGTGTCACCAAGGAATGACCTTACCTTTTCTCAATATGTCTTTCTTTGTTGTTACTAAATTTCTCAATGCAACCTATGTGTTTACTGATGATTACCTTCCTATGCACTATATCTATCCGTACTTGTTCTTGCATCATAGATACATACTTGTCCGTTTGTCCTTATTTGGTATCAACAAAGTCTGAGTAGTGAGATGTGCACCGCTCTGGATTAGTAAGTGTTCGGTTTAACCTCTATCTGATTCTTCATGAGCTTATGCTGATTGTTCCTATTTTCCGAGGATAATAACAGCACAGGCTGGCCTTGAAGCTTTTAACTCGCCATTATTTTGGGAATCTCTGAATTTTTCATTTACTCGTAGCTTTAGTTGAGACAGTTAACTTGAATTTTGTTGTATATCCTGATGCATGAAGCATGGTTGAACAAATAGCAAACATTAGTGGACATCAGTGATGCCGATAGCTTATGCAATGTGTTCTTTGATGTTTGATGATGCTACTCTTTACTTCAAGCTAAATGATTCTTCATTGCAACCGAATCTATTTGATGAAGTGAAACTATGAGTTGTAGAATAAAAGCACGCAACTTGTTTTCTTTCTTCAGCTGAATATCTTTTAGCTTGATGATCTATTATAAGTATAATTAACGGAATCAAGACATCTTTAGACCAGTAACTCATACTTCCACTAGTGGAAAACATGCCTCCAGTCCCGGCACGTAAGGGGCTTTAGTCCCGGTCCTGGTAACCGGGACTGGAGGGGCGGGACTAAAGGCCCACCCATTAGTCCCGGCCCTCTTACCAGCCGGGACTAATGGGCATCCACGTGGCTGTCTCTGCGGGCGCTGGGTGCCCCCCATTAGTCCCGGTTCGTATTACGAACCGGGACAAATGGTTCTCTGCCACGGCAGCCTTTTAGGCACTTTCTCTACCGTGGCAGAGAGTTTAATTTGTATTCTTTTTTTCATTTCAAAATAGTTTTCTACGCTACCACCTACCGTACATGTTCGTGCATACATAAGATAACTTCTCTTAAGATCGAGCATACAAATATATACATGATAGTTACACATGGAGATCACAATTATCGGGACTAGAACCCGTCTATTCAATTACACGGTCGGGGATCATCGGCGCCTATTCACACTAAATTCTCCGGCGTCATCTATCATCTCGTTCATCAAGAATCCTGCCAGTTCTTCAGCAATTGCTACTACGCGTTGCTGTGCTAGGAGCTGATCCTGCATTTTCTCGAACTATATAAGAAAAGGAGATCAATATAAATATCAATCATGATAACAAAAAGTGACGGTAATAAAAATAATCATTCAGCTCACTAGTAAACATGTGAATGAACTCGCAAACATAGAATCCACATAGATTCGTCTTCGGTGGCTGCCTCGCACATTTTACGAGAATAGAATTCAATCAAAATAATAATCATGCATCATAATTGTATTGAAACTAGAAGTAAAGAGATGCGCCTACTACTTACCGAGACCGGCTTAAACGTCAGCTTCTCTGTAAATTCACCCGTAACCGCACTCTTGAACTGGTTCCAAACCCTACCCTGTAAAGAAAATGAATGAGTTATTTATTACGTGATATCTCAGGAAATCAACGAAAGAGACCGCTGTAGCGCAAAAATTACCTCTGGAGCATGTCCTGCATGTCACTAAACTATTCCAGGGGTCTCTTTAATGGGTCCATGACTTCAACTCTTCCCTTATCAAGTTGAATGTCCATGAGAATCCAGTGGAAACTGTACACGTTTATATATACATCAGTAACTCATCAATTACACTTAACATCGAGTAAGCAAAAGAGAATGTGTACAATAGAATAAGACACTCACGCGAAATTGTAAGGAAACAGTATGTGGTCACAGAAATTTTTCTCCGTTAGAAACCTTAGAAGGTTTTCCTGTGTTTCCTCGGGTTTTTCCTTTAGCGTCTGACAATGTAGTTTATCTGGGTCAATGAACCCAACACTGAAGATTGACCTTCTTTTACATTCCATGATCTTCATTTTGCATAATAATAGAGTACAAAAGGATATAATTAGGATAATTACATGCAATGAACTGAAAAAATGAAAAAATGAACAGCTTATATATAGACACTGAATTCAACAACTTACAGACAATAGCAACTCATGAGACTTTTGTCGATGGCGTCGAAAGTGTATAACTGGAAGAGTTCTGGAAACTCAACATGGACCTCTTCTTCTCGGAAGTAGTAGTCATGTGGGTCTTTCGCCACGATCATTATTCTCTCCTCCTTTACGGCTTTCAAGTACCATTTATGTAAACTCCGCATTTGTGTTGGCAGTTATTGGAACTGCTCAAAGCTGACCATAGGCTTCCCTGGGACATATGTATGGACTACCTGAGCCTTGGGTAACTTGTCGTCCTGGGAACCTAGCAATTCCTCAACAGTCACATTCATAGTGGCTGCAAGCTTCTTAGCTTCTTCCATGTCCTGTTGGGGAGTGTCATAGGATACCACCTTGAGGGGTGGGGTCGATTTTTTGGCCTGTTCCCCAAGCTGGGGGACGTCCTTTCTTTTCCCGGTTGCACTTTGACTCTATGATTTGCTCCCGCTTGCACTTCTACTTGATTTTCTCTTCTTCACTTCCTTCTGAAGTGTGCGTCGATAGTCATCTGGCTTATGGTGCAAGTCATATTGCGATTTTGTGTTCAGAAAAGAAAGTGCATACGCTTTTTGCTTCTCGGTGTATACCACGGTGGGCTTGGGTTTCTTCTTTTGAAGATGCGCAACACATTCGACCTTTACGATCATGTCGGTTTCCTCGTCAGTACGATCGTAAGGTCTGATAGAAAGATTCTTATGAGGTACTCTTGGGAGGGACGACATTTGTCATTTTGGGCTCCTGCGTCGTTTAGTACTAATTGGAGGCTGCGGCGGAGATCGAGATGGACTCGGGCTGTGGTAGTCGTAGTCATGGGGTGGGCTTCTTGGAGGTGATGGAGGTGAAGGTGACATGCGACCACTCGGAGGCGGTGTTGGCTTTGGCGTCCAGCCTGGAAGCTTGATGTTGTTCTTGTCCCATAGAATGATACCACCCAGTACTTCTCTGAGTGTCCTCTCACCTTCAGGTCAAGGGATGTCAAGCTCCATTGAGTCCTACCCCATTGCGATTTCATCCACACCAACTTTAGCATAGCCAGCTAGAATCTCACGGCCATGCCAGCGTGCGCCAGGTGGACAAGGTAAAGCACATCCGACCGCCACCTTGATGGATAGGTTCTTCACCTTCTGATGGAGCTCAAAAGATGCCTGCTCCTTGATTCCATCCACGGGCTAGCCGGGACCGCCATCTACCATACGTGCATCGTCAGAAGGGACCTCCGATTAAGCCATGCTGCTTTTCCGCTGAGATGGGACAGCGGTAATATTGAGTACAGGATCTTGCAGGTGCGCTGCTCCTCGAAGTTCGTCAATCTGTTGCTGATGCATTCGAAGTGTTCCTATCAACTCGGTGAACTTGTCTCCCTCCTCCTCTTGCCGTCGCCTCTTTGCTCTCTCTCGGCTCCTATAAGTATCTCTGTCTTTGGGAAACCCCATCTCCCACGTATAACTAGGGCCAAGGACTCGTACACGTCCTCCGTGTTCGTCATTCCCGAGGACCTTTGTCAGCAAGTCTTTCTCTCTATCGGGACGGAACTTTGTTGTCCCCACTTTAATCTCCTTCACCACTTTCTGCCATGTATCCCGGGGTATCCTAATCCCGTCACTGCAAATAAGGTCCCCTGTACTTTCGTCATACTCACTCCCATGCCCAAGGAACCAATTCCTTGCCCTCAGATCCCATTCTTCGTGTATTGGTTCTGGAGTGATCCCTTTAGCAAGCAGCTCATTCTCTTTAGCATCCCATTTTGGCATGGCATCCGTGTAGCCCCCTAGCCCCAGGTGCTAGTGATATTTCTTCATTGTGACATTTTTCTTGTTTTTTTCCGACATTTCCATAGCAGGTTGTGACTCCTTGTACTTCACAAATGCATCCCAGTTAGCCTGCTGCTTCGTTAGATAGCATTCAAATTTAGGAGCCTTCTTCGTCTTCTAATACTTTTGCCATAATGCTTTCTTCCAGTTCATGAATAGTTCAGCCATCTTCGTAAGAGTCCGCTGCTTGTCATGAGGTCATTCCAAAGATCCTCTTTGCACCTGTTGGAGACATACTCACCCTCTTTCGCCTCTTTGGTCTTATTCCACTCTCGAACGGTGGTCGGGATGCGATCCCTAACCATAACTCCGCATTGTTGTTTAAATACAGTTTTAGCCTTTTCGGGTTCCACCGGTTCACCCCGTGGTGATACCCGCGTAATTGTATAACGCGTAGATGCGTCCAACTTTTTGGTCGGGCCTCGTTTGGAATATTTTTTGCTCGATGTGGAGGCCTAAGAGAAGAAACATTCGTCAATTTATATATATAAAACCTAGTTAATGCATCTACTGATCACCAGACTTCATATATATACCTCGTCATTGGCTTCTCCACCACCGGAGCCGTCGGCTTCTCCACCACCGGATTCGTCGGCTTCTCCTTGATCATTTCGGTCGACCTCCTCTCCCTCACCGGAGGGGTTCAGATAAATCGACGGAGATTCGGGTGGATCAACATGGGGGGTGTCGTTGATCATATCCTCGAGAATTTCTTCCTGTGCTAGGTCTCTCTGGATTGGATCCATAGTTTTCTACAAAATGCACACAATAACATTAGCAAAATTCTAGTGATGCCCTAGCCCTAACCCTAAGTCCGGGCGACCCGCAAGCACCTCCGAGTCATCGACGCATCATCGACAACCGATAGTGCCGTTGGCCTCTCACCATCATACTATATATACTCCATATATACTATACACATATATACTATACTCCATATATACTATACACATATATAATATACTCCATATATATACAATATACTATATCTATTATATTACAATATTCTATATCTAAAAGATACAAGAAATAAAAAACATATATATATACTATATATATTCTATTACTATACACAAACATATATATATACTATATATATCTATATACTAGTAATAATTATTAACATATAAAAAAGATACACGAAAGAAAAAAAACATATATACAATATACTATATATCCATAATATACTATAAAATATACTATATACAATATACTATATCTATAATATACTATAAAAAACATATATACAATATACTATATCTATAATATACTATAAAAAACATATAATATATATACAATATACAATATACTATATATACAATATACTATAAAAAAGATACATGAAATTAAAAAAAAGTGGCCGGGGCCGGCGGGGACAGAGCTGGAGAGGCAGCGCGCGGTTGGGGGCGCCGCCCGGGCTCGTCGGGGCCGGGGATGGAGGAGGCGCGGCGCGCGGCGAGGGGAGGGAGGAGGCACGGCGCGCAGCGGAGCGGACGTCCGTGGCGTCTGGAGAGGCGGTGGCGCGGCGGGGCGGCTGTGCAGACGGCTGGAGAGGCGGCGAGAGGCAGTCCAAATTTTGGCAGCCTGCCGGCGTCATCGTCCTCCTCGTGCGCGTCTGCAGAGTGTGGAGATGGAGATTAGGGGAGCGAAGCGGCGCGTATTTAAATGGATGAACCTTTAGTCCCGGTTCGTGGCTCGCACCGGGACTAAAGGACCTTTAGTCCTGGGGCGAGCCACAGACCGGGACTAAAGATATGACCTTTAGTCCCGGGCCGTGGCTTGCCCCGGGACTAAAGGATTTTCGGCACTGCCCACGGGGTGCGCTCCAACAACACCCTTTAGTTCCTGGCCATGCCACAAGCCGGGACTAAAGGTCCCTTTTTTAAAAAATTGACTACAACCTCTGTTTCCCGCCTTATTGCATACTATGTTATTAAATAAACTGCTATATATCAATATTATTAAATCTGATAAAAGTTTACAATATTTTAGGGTTTAGGGTTTAGGGTTTCGGGTTTAGGGTTAGGGGTTAGGGTTTAGGGTTTCGGGTTTAGGGTTTAGAGTTTTGGGTTTAAGGTTTAGGGTTTAGGGTTAGGGTTTCGGGTTTAGGGTTTAGAGTTTTGGGTTTAGGGGTTAGGGGTAGGGTCCCTTTTTCAAAAAAAATCACCCTGGGGCGCGCCTGTTAAAAAAGATCCCGTTTTCAAATTTAGGGTTTAGGGTTTAGGCTTGGTCGTTGCCATAGCACATCTAGATTCATATCTTCCGCCTCTCTCCATTCTATCCCATGGCTTTCACCATAACTCTAACCCCAGGGAGGCGGAGATGGAGTCTTTCACGGGCTAGCAGGAAAATATTTTCCGAGGCGGAACTTCCGAAGATGCCATAGGGCGTGTGCACCAAGGGCATCTTAGAGAAGTTCCGCAACGAGAGATTTCCCAACCCTTTCCTCCATCCATGGGGATGAAACTCTCCATCCATGTTGGCTTGGTTGTTGCCATAGCACATCTACACTCATATCTGCCGCCTCTCTCCACTCTATCCCATGGCTTCCACCATACCTCTAACCCCAGGGAGGCGGAGATGGAGTCTTTCACGGGCTAGCAGGAAAATATTTTCCGAGGCGGAACTTCCGAAGATGCCATAGGGCGTGTGCACCAAGGGCATCTTCGAGAAGTTCCTCCACGGGAGATTTCCCAACCCTTTCCTCCATCCATGGGGATAAAACTCTCCATCCATGTTGGCTTGTTGAGTTGCTTGCCATGGCGTATCGATGCTCCTTTTATAGGCACGGCGCCGCTTCTACTTTGTCTTCTTCCTCCGACAGGGCGTCATGCGCTACATGCTTTATCTCATCGAGCAGCGCGTCCACCCACGCGTCCTTATCCTACCGACAGCTTTAGTCCCGGTTTGAGCCCCCACCCACTACTAAAGGTTACCCACGCGTCCTTATCCCACCGACAGTTTTGTTAGATGACACAAAAACCACCTTTAGTCCCGGTTGCACCCACCAGGCGGTACTAAAGGTTAGCCACCCCCAGATAAGGCCCTCCCAGATAAGCCTCCCCCAGATAAGGCCCCCCATCTTTTGTCCCGGTTTGAGACCCCACCCGGGATGAAAGTTTCCCGCGCCACTGTGTTCCCGCGCTTTCCACCGGTTCCCACCTCTGTCTTCCCGCCATTTTTTCAGTATATATATGTACGCTTGGCCTCCATTTACATATCACATCTAGACTCATCATTCTCTTCCCATGGCTTCCATCCTATCTCTAACCACCCGGGAGGCGGAGGCGCTTTGCGCCTCGAACTACCCCTGCCCACCGGGCTACCGCGTCCCCACCGGCTGGATGCTGAGCACCGGACGCGTGCCGGTCCCTCCTGTCCCTCTAGGTGTGGAGCGTCGGATGGCCATCACGAACCACTACTACCTCGAGCTCACGCCAAAGCAGCGGAGGAATCCCAACTGGCATCCTGACTATTTCCCGACTTGGGAAGCCTTCTTCATAAATAGGCGTGAGAGGGCGCTTGCCAGGCACGAGGAGGACGGCCCACCTCCTTCGAACTTCAACGAGTCTGGCCGTCGGCTGTGGTGGCACGGCCGGACTCTCTAGAGTGTCATGGCCTACAACACGACCAACAATAACCCCCACCTGCGGTACCCTCAAATCCAGCCCACGCGTGCCCAACCTTCAAGGTTCGACTACGGCGACCCCGACGACAACAGAGACGACTGCGCCGGCGACTACGACGACTACAGTGCGTGTATTACAGGGCTAGGCAGGAGCATGACTGAATCACTCCAACCATTAGGCATGTTTCTTAATTTTCAGTTGTGTTATGTATCCTTAGTGTTTGTGGGTTCCTTCTCTTGTGATGGTTCCTTCTCTTTATGTGATCACCTACCACGGCTCAGAACGTCTAGTTTGATTGAGCAAGATGTATTACATGAAAGGGGACCTTTATGTCTCAAATAAAAGGTTTAATACATTACATAGATTTATGTCTCAAATAAAAGGTTTAATTACATAGATTTATGTCTCAAATAAAAGGTTTAATACATTATTACACATCACCAACATCTAGTGTTGTGGTTTTATTCTGCACCGTAGCCATGGAGAATCTTCATCATTTAACAGGATGCTTGGGTCAGTTTTCACTTTGAAGGGCAAAATTTCATGAAACTTATTGTAATCTTCTGACATGTCTGTCTTGTCATCCACTCCCACGATGTTTCTTTTTCCTGAAAGAACTATGTGGCGCTTTGGCTCATCGTATTCTGTACTCTTTTGCTTATCTATCCTTTTTCTCGGTTTGGTAGACATGTCCTTCACATAGAAAACCTGAGCCACATCATTGGCTAGGACGAATGGTTCATCCATGTACGCAAGATTGTTGAGATCCACTGTTGTCATGCCGTACTTTTCGTCTACATGTACCCTGCCTCTTGTCAGCTTGACCCATTTGCACCGAAACAATGGGATCTTAAAAGTAGGTCCATAGTCAAGTTCCCATATCTCCTCTATGTACCCATAATATGTGTCAATCTGCCCATTGTCATCTGTTGCATCAAAGTGGACACCACTGTTTTGGTTGGTGCTCTTTTTATCTTGGGCGATTGTGTAAAATGTATTCCCATTTATCTCGTACCCTTGGAAAGTACATATAGTCAAAGAGGGTAACCTGGCCAACGAGTACAACTCATCTCCAACAGTGGTGTTATTTATGAGATGTGTCAGCAACCACTTGCCAAAATTCTTCTCGTGTTCCCCTTTAATCAAGGTTTTAGGCTTCCCCAGGTTTACGGAGCATAGAATATTCTTGTGTTTCTCGATATACGGAGCCACCACGGTGGAATTGTGTAGAACTGTGTAGTGTGCTTGAGTGAAAGAATGCCCGTCCCTACATACCATTGATTTCCTTCCTAGTGTGCCTTTTCCAGTCATCCTCCCCTCATACCGAGATTCAGGAACACCAATCGGCTTAAGGTCAGGAAGAAAGTCAACACAAAACTCAATGACCTCCTCTGTTCCATAGCCCTTGGAGATGCTTCCTTCTGGCCTAGCACGGTTATGAACATATTTCTTTAAGACTCCCATGAACCTCTCGAAGGGGAACATATTGCGTAGAAACACAGGACCGAGAATTCTAATCTCTTCGACTAGGTGAACTAGGAGGTGCGTCATAATATTGAAGAAGGATAGCGGGAACAACAACTCGAAGCTGACCAAACATTGGACCACATCAATCTGTAACCCTAATAGACTTTCTCGATCGATTACCTTCTGAGAAATTGCATTGAGGAATGCACATACCTTCACAATGGCTAGTCGAACATTTTCTGGTAGAATTCCCCTCAATGCAACCGGAAGGAATTGCGTTAGAAGCACATGGCAGTCATGAGACTTTAGGTATTGAAATTTTTTCTCTTTCATATTTACTATTCCCTTTATATTCGACGAGAAGCCAGACGGGACCTTGCTACTGAAAAGGACTTCAAAAAAGATTTCCTTCTCTTCTTTGGTAAGAGCATAGCTGGCAAGCCCTTGAAACTGCCCTGGATTCTTGCCATCTCGTCCTTTATGATGTTTCTGGTCCTCCCGTGTTGCCAGGGTATCTTTTGACTTCCCATACAAGCCCAGGAAGCCTAGAATATTCACGCAAAGATTCTTCGTCAGGTGCATCACGTCGATTGCAGAGCGGACCTCATGCACTTTCCAATAGGGTAGCTCCCAAAATATAGATTTCTTCTTCCACATGGGTGCGTGTCTGGTAATGGGGTCTTTCGGAACAGGTTGTCCTCCAGGACCCTTTCCAAAGGTTAAATCCAAATCCTTGACCATACCAAATACATCATCACCACTACGGGGGACAGGCTTCGTCCGGGTTTCTGCCTTGCCATTGAAATGCTTGCCTTTCTTCTTTAAGGGATGACTGGGCGGAAGAAAACGACGATTGTACGGGTACACATTCTTTCTACATTTATCCAGATATATACTTTTAGTCTCATCTAAACAGTGCTTGCACGCATTGTATCCTTTGTTCGTCTGTCCTGAAATGTTACTAAGAGCAGGCCAATCATTGATGGTTACGAACAACAACGCTTGTAGGTCAAATTCCTGTTGTTTGTGCTCATCCCACACACGTACACCTGGTTTGGCCCACAACTGTAGAAGTTCATCAACTAATGGCCTTAGGTACACATCAATGTCATTTCCGGGTTGCTTCGGGCCTTGAATGAGCACTGGCATCATAATGAACTTCCGCTTCATGCACAACCAAGGAGGAAGGTTGTAGATGCATAGAGTCACGGGCCAGGGCTGTGACTGTAGTTCTGCTCCCCAAAAGGATTCATGCCATCGGTACTTAGACCAAACCATAAGTTCCTTGCGTCACCAGCAAAGTCTGGGAAGTCTCTCTCGATTTTTCTCCACTGCCGACCATCAGCAGGGTGCCTCAACATCCCGTCTTTCTTACGGTCTTCCATGTGCCATCGCAACAACTTGGCATGCTCTTTATTTCTGAACAAACGTTTCAACCGTGGTATTATAGGAGCATACCACATCACCTTGGCAGGAACCCTCTTCCTGGGTTTCTCGCCCTCAACATCACCAGGGTCATCTTTTCTGATCTTATACCGCAATGCAGTGCATACCGGGAATTTATCCATATTCTCGTACTTCTCACCACGGCAGAGGATGCAGTCATTAGGGCATGCATGTATCTTCTGCACGTCTAATCATAGAGGGCAGACAAGTTTCTTTGCTTCGTACGTACTGGAGGGCAATTGGTTATTTCTTGGAAGCAGCTTCTTCATTATTACCAGTAACTTTTCAAATCCCGAGTCAGTCATACCGGTCTCTGCCTTCCACTTCAACAATTCCAGTGTGCTACCCAGCTTCTTCTGGCCATCTTCACAAGTTGGATAGAGCAAGGTGTTGTGGTCCTGTAACATCTGCTCGAACTGCAACCTCTCCTTTTTTGTGTTGTAGTCTCGCCTTGCATCACTAATGACCCGACCAAAATCATCAACATGCTCATCTGGTTCCCGTTCTTCACCCCCTTCCTTTTCATTATCTTCAACTGCAGTATCATCGTATTCAGGGAACATAGATCGGTAATTGTCATCATCGTTCTCTTCTTCATCGCTGTCTTCCATCATAACCCACTTTCTCCGTGCTTGGTCCAAACATTATAGCCGGACATGAAACCGGACCGAAGCAGGTGGCTCTGAATGACTCTTGAGGAAGTGTGAGCCTGCTCATTCCGACATTCAATACATGGACAACACATAAAACCATCCCGCCGCTTGTTCGCCTCGGCTACAAGGCGAAAAGAATGCACGCCTTCTCTGTAAGCGTCAGAGCGTCGATCACCGTACATCCATGGGTGGCTCATCTGCATCATACAACCATGCATATATATCAAACGCAATCACGATGCTTAAATTAGTATCGCGCAGTCAAAACGAGAAAATAGTTGCTAACCTTTTAGGACACTTCAAAACAAAGAGGAGAAACCTTAAGTGTCGCTCTGACACCTCATATCATATCTTGTCTTGTGTAAACTCAAGTGGCATCGCTCTAATAGGCATTTCACCGAACACCTCTAGTGCATATGAAGAAAAAAAGTTAGCACAAAGTTATACCCACCTCTCACATAGGAAAAAAACAGGAGAGAGTGGAGGGCTGGGTGCATATATATAGGGCCAGGTCATTAGTCCCGGTTTGAGATACAAACCGGGACTAAAGGTTCTGCCAGGAGCACGCGCGCCACCCCAGACCCATTTGTCCCGGTTTGTATCTCAAACCGGGACTAATGGTTCCTTACGGACCGGGACATAGTGCCTTGGCCTCCTCGGGCCGTCTGGTTCGGACCATTAGTCCCGGCCCCAGCCACGGCCGGGACTAATGGCCCGAACCAAAGGCCCATTTTCTACTAGTGTTCCTAAAACAGAGATAGATATATATGGAGCTCTATAGTGACCATCCCCTGTTCGGCGTCATGTGGCAGCATAAGCGCACGCGTGTCACGGCCATGCCCCCTCCATCTTCGCTGCCACGGCGGAGGAGGAGGCGGCGGCTTATTTGTTTTTAGACTCCACCATATAGTTCATTGATTGATTTCTTGTGTAGAAAGGACATTCTAGTTGGGGACCTGTAAGAATGGATATGCAAACTTGTTTTCTAGTTTGGACATATACTGTAATGTATACAAATGTGTTGATGAGAATGTTGTACTACCATCATCCTTTTTGAAAAGAAATTCATTTAAAAGATTTCGTTGTGTCTTTAGACCATTTGCGAGCTTGCACGTTACACATGCATACATGCTTATGTTTCTTTACCAAGGTTCATAATCACGGCTAATTGAGGCTTCTCCTTATACTATCAACACTAGTTGATCACTAGACCCAGTCTTAGTTTAAGTAGTAACCCAACTGATTGTATCAACTGTTTACATGTTCTAGTTTCAATACAAGGCATATATTTCACTTAATTTCTTGTCAGGTCCATGTATGCTAGACTCACTTGTTCTTTTGCTATTACTAGATAATCAACAGTGTTAAGAAACCTATAGGAGCAAACAGCGGCTGGACGGCAATCAGAGGAGCCACTGAAGAATGGAACCAGAGGTCGATGACTCCTCGCGCCGCTGAGCGGTGCTCTGCTTGCTCTGTGCGATACTTGTTGTAGTTTGTGCTTCTATGTGCGTTTTTTGCTAGGGCTTGCGCTTAGCTTTTGTTGCCTTATTGTGATGGTTGGTAACCCAGATGATGGGGTCTTATAATAATAATTTTTCTTCTTCATCTAGTGGTCTTGTGTAATCACGTTACTCTTGTGAGCTTGGCTAATTTTCTTGCTTAAACTATTATTTATTCTCAAAAATTTGAAACTGTCCAAACCTGATTGGTGGACAGTGGTAAAAGGACTGTCAAGTGTGGCCTGTAACATTTTAGGCTCTAAAAAGGCTAAGGCCCAAATAGTAATGTTAGAAAAAATAGACTATAAAGGGCAAGGCCCAAACATAAAAATAAACCATAAAAGGCCAATGCCTAAATAGAAATAGACTGAAAATAGTCGAGCATGCCATGTAAAAAGGCCATAATTATTGGGCTTGGCCCATATAAAACACTTAACTAGACCGGACTAAATCTGATCAACGACCTTTTCAATTGGTCACCGATTTGCCACGTAGGATCAGCCACGTAGCATCTGATGTGGATAACCCAGATAGTCTCTGACCAAAACATTTGGTCGTAGAATCTACGACCATCCATATTGGTCATAAACATCTATGACCAAATCAAAAAAAAGGTCGTGGAGCTTAACTAGTGACGCTCAGCTTTTGACCAATTGTATTTGGTCACAGAAAGGTCATTGATTAAAAACTATGACCTTTCAGTGACCAATATAGAGGGTCATGTATCACCAGATTTCTTGTAGTGAGTGGGGGTATTTGGCCAGATAAATACACACAATATTCAATAAAAGGTTTCCTCTCTTTTGGGAAGACCTCCAATTGATATTCTCTCTCCCTCGTGATCATGGTCCTAAGTTCGGAATGCGCGAACGAGAGACATCTTCACCGCGGAGCACCGTCGCGCTGCGGGATTCAAATCCAGGAGCTCTACTTCCGCAACTGCTGCTGGATTGGGGAAGCGGGAGTCATTGTCAGGCACCGGACGTGTGTAACAACCCGCGAGGTGTCACACTTGAGGCACTCAAGTCGTTGGAGCCATAGGAGCGCATGGACTTCATCTCGACCTTGAGGTTAGCTTCGGCTCATCTACATCAACCACGCTCTCCTGAGCATTGACAATGCTTTTTGATCTTCAAGGGTAAGTTCGTGAAAAGCCCCTCTCGTTATTGCATTACTAATAGATATGTCCTAGCAACATGTAACATCCTAGCATTAGGATCCAACGAAGGGTAGAAATAGGAATATAAGTTTTTGCATGCATGCATCTGTAAAATCTGGATAAACTTTTCGCCAAACAAAACACTAAAGGGATCAGAGTTTCTTTCACTAACTGGAGGTAGGAATAGCTCTTGTTAGTGATTGCTATGAATTCTGACATGATCTTTAGGCAGTATTAAGAAATTAGGGGAGTTATTTGGAATTTAAATTTGAAATTTCAAATCAATTTGAAATTATTTAAATATTAGAAGTTATTAATATTGAAAGGTTTTCCAAAAAGAAAACATATTAACATTGTTTGATTTTGAAAGGGAATAGTAATCAACAACAAGATTTAATGACAAGGAAAAAGAATTAAATAAGAAATGATGCCTATATTTCTTATAATGAGGTCACAAATGATGACAAATACATCAAAAGTATAAGATTACACAGAACAGAAATATGACTTTATTAAACTTGTAATAACATCTTTACAAGATCCTTTACAAAATAATTACAAAGAAGGTTACAAGTAGAACCTATACTAACTATCTATCCTACACTAATCTTGTAAGTCTAGATCTTGTTCCTACAAATAAGAAAAACAACTAGAAAGGAAAATTAGGGATTAGTAAGGTAATTTTACTCTCAGTGTTGAATAGTGAAGTGCACTATTCATGATACATCATTGAGTACACAGAAGGGTAAGTTTCACCAACAGTGAAGTATTTGTTCTTCTCAGTTAATAGCAAAAGTTACAGTAAAATCCAAGTGGATAACAGTAAGTTTCACCAGACTGATAATTAGTAAACAGGTAAGAGTAACAACCATGTTACTTAACCTGATCCACATGTACAGCACACACACACACAACTTAGTCGACTGACTGCATGAGGTGTGTTGTCAAACTACCAGTAGAAGTATAAGGTACCACACAGAGCACCAGTTGAAGGGGAAATACAGAAGTCTAGCTCTTCTTCTCAATCACACACACACAACAATAGAACTTGCTGAAACCATAGCCCATTTATCCACCAAATTAACCACATCAACCATCAAATCTTTACGTGATGGTAACATAAGGAGGGGGTGGAGCAGGTGGAAAGAGAGATCAAGCAGCAAGTTACAGGAGCAACACCAGGTGGTTCAGAGTAATATCAAGTAGCAAGCTACATCACAACATCATCAATCAACAAGCAATCTGGTGAGTTCAAATCACATCACCACATGATCAGATCATCATAGAATCATATGAGCATATAATTTTTACTTAAACTTCTCAGAAAAACACCCAAGTGGGGTGTACATCCATCCCAGAAGCATTTATAAAGAAATCCAATGACAAATCCTTACCAAAAAATCCAAGTCTTAGCTTTTGCATCATAGATCTTGGATATCTACTCAATTTTCCACACTTATAAATAAGCGACAGTCTTAGATCTAGATTCAGGTCACATCTCCTATGGAGTAGCACCTCTGTAATCTTAGGATCTTAAGGATCAATATTTGACAGTGGGGAGATCAATAATTGTCTTAAAAGGATACAATAATCAATAGCTGATACCAGTCATCAAAGCATTTCTTAGAGACAGCTAGAAACAACTTAGTATTTCCTAGTCATGCCTCAGACCAACATCATAGGCTAATAGACTATAGCAGATTAGGATAATAAAGCAAGAAGAAGCTTCTCAGTCACTTAACTAGCCAAACTTGAAGACAGGAAGATTTAGGCAGTAGAAGTATAGGCATTTGTGTACCATTCTAAAGAAGGTGTCACAAATGTCACATCTAAAACCTAGCCAAGGATTTACTGATATTTGATCAGTTAGCTTACAGAAAGATAATTAATCATTTTCCTGGAATAAATATTCAGGAATCATAATCATGTTGCATTTCTATAATCAGGGAAGCATAGGACTATCATTCTCACTCCAAGGTAAGAGATCAACATAAATCATTGTATAAAGATCAACTACACATTACTAATAAAACCATTGTCAGAACTAGGCTCATGAAACCACAGTGAAATTCACATCACTAGCATAAGGGGGTAAACAACCAGGACAGTATAACCACTATAATCAGTCCTAACAGAATCATCATGCTCAGGCCAGAGGGATGAACCCTAAACGATCATGAAATCAATTAGGGATTTACCACTAAAGGCACATAGAGGGTATTGTGCAAGGTAGAGTGGAGCACAGGGAGCACCCCGAAGGGGCGCTACAACCTGCACCAACCACGTGATTAGATCCACCGGAGAAGGGTGGCGAACATAGTGAAGAACCGGCGTACCATCGCCGATGCTCCAAAGCGACAAACCCTAACCCTAGCCTCGGGCAGGGGGCAGCACGGCCAGGAGAATGCATCAACCACGGATCTTCTTGGACAAGATGAAGCAGCGTCAACGACTGAGCCACCCTGCACCATGGCGGTGACAACAGTGGCCGGATTCCGGCGGAAATCATGCGCGGCGGTGGCGGCAGACGGAGGAGATGGTTGTGTGCGCGAGAGAGTGAGAGAGGGGAGAAGAGTGAGCGTGCGAGGTGGGTACTAGGCCTGTGGGCATCCCAGTAGCACTCTAGTGAGTGTAACCAGGCCAGGTGGGTCGGGCCAGCCTAGTAAGCCAGGCCCGTATCTTAATAGGATTATTTAGAAAGAGTATAATTACCAATATACCCCTGAGATAAAAAATGGCTCTAGATAAATAAATAAAAATCTTCAAAATACAAATAATATATCTATAAATTCACAAAAATATTTTCTATTGAATAAAAATAATCAATAGAATTTTTGGCAATTAAAATTTAAGGTTATTAATAATAGGATGCTAATTAATTTTGAATTTTTACAAAAATATGGGAAACACCTCAAATTGAATAAAATTCACTTTTAAGATCCTAAATGAATATACTATTGTAGAAAAATACTAATTTGTATTTGCAAAGTAAATTTAGTATGATGAAAAATAAATCCTATTTCCTTAAAGGAATTTTAGAACATATTTAAATGAAATAAATTTATAGAATGATATTTATCTTTTATCAATTAAAGAAAATAGTAAGCTTTTTCTAAAAGGGTAAAACATGCAAGGAAGCAAATAATAAATCATTGCATGACATTACTATGCATTGCATATTGCTTCTTTAAATATTGTCCTTATCGGGCAATAATGGTTCTTTGTAGAAACCGGAGCTCAAAGTCAGGTGGAAGCTTCCGACTTCACAACCTAGCAGTCACAAGGCAAGTTCATAACTTGCTCATGTCCTTTGAAGAGTCTTTATAAAAGATATTGCAAATTGTGTGTTATCATCTATGATTTGGAAACAGAAAATGATATCTTCTCTAATAAATAAGATGTAGTTTCATCCTAAGTGATGATAAAGATGAGAAATGGAACTTAGGGTTCCTATTGCATAAGTCACATAGGCTTAACAACCCACGAAATGAGTGATTCTAGCACCGTATAATACGCTTAACCTTGAGATTTGGAATGGGACAGAGAAGTCACCTGTATCTTCTTCCTTTCATATGGAGGCAAGATGACCTTATGGTGACATTGGGATTCCTGGTATGGATCCAACATATGGGTGGGCACCCTTAGGCCCCACGATTTTGGGGTCTAGATTATTTATGGGTGGCTGCCGGAGGTATAGTCGGGCCTTTTATGGAGCGTACCAGGGGCATCACCACTTCATAGAGTCTTCGAGAACTCACCAGGGTTATAGCTTGCCCAAGTTGGAGGCTTAATAGAGGTGTAGTCAGCCCCAAAGGATCGTGCAAACATATGGGGTCGCAGAGAGGGTAGTGATTGGCTTGGATCACCTACTGGGCCCCACATCATGGAATTATGGATGGGAAAGTACACATGGTTGTGCAACAAGGAGTTAGTATCTGATGGATAAAGCAACGCACCTCTACAGAGTGTATGAATTGTGACATGTTACTCCCTCTTCCGGGAAGTAGCTACGAATGCGGCAAGAAAGGAACTCCATGATGTTTTGGTCAACCTGTGAAGGCTGATGGGTATAGTTTTTGATAATAAAATCAATCTTTGAAGAAATGTTTACGAAAAATGCATAGTACCAAGGATGTATTGTCCGAGGTGGTAGGTAGAGCATCAAACTTCCCACATTGCATATAATGAACTTGCTGGGTAACGCTATTACTCACTCTTTCCTTTGAACCCCTGCTTAGACACTGAGAATCTAGAAGACACTTCGATGTACGTAGCTGATGGACAAGAGGACGTCTGCTACGAAGAACCCGACCTGTCCAGAGGAGTTGAAGGGGTGGACTACGAGATACGCTATGGAGTGGAGGGCAACGAGTCCGAGTAGTTGCCTTAGTTATTAGTAAACCAATTGAGCCGAGCAGCAAGAACTATATAGAATAAGTTGTTGAGATCAATTCAGAGTATGAGTTTTAGTTTTTAATATCTTCCGCTGAAACTACTTAAGTTTGGTTTGTACTTTCATAATATTTTAAGTGTGAGAACTCTTGGTTTGTAATAATGAAGTGTATATGTTTGTAATATGGACCCGCATTGTTTCTGTTGTACCACTCTAAGGGGTGTGATATTTATGGAATGGTGTTCTATGAGTTTCATATCAACGACTATAGTGTACTACACATGCAATGGTATGTTGGGTCACCGCACAACATCAGGGGTTCAGGGGCAATTTATTGTTTTCATACGCGGAACCCTACAAATCCCATCACACCTAGGAGATACATTAATTAAGTTGTTTTAGTTTTCTCAAAACAACACTTGCAACAATAGCTATCATATGATGTAGCCTAGCCCTCGTCTAACACAGTATAGCTAAGCACATCTAGACATATGGTGGTTCAACTACAATAAATTACTACCAAGGTATATAGGCATAGCATAGCAATAGTACTTTCCTACACATGCATCTATAAAATAGACTACACATGCATAGGCAATAGTAGGACAAAATCATGAACAAAATAGCATCTACTTTCCTTGCTTGCTGTCGTTGAAGGTACAATCCTCACAGGAATAGCCGTTGCACTCTTCGCAATCAAACAATTTCATACAACATAAACAGCCACACAAACATAAACAAATGCATAAATGCAAGCATGACAATTTAATATGTTCTAATGATTATATTTAGCTCTCTAATCAATATGAGATTATATGATGCATACAGAAGTGTTTTAATGCAATTGGGAATTTGTCATTAATAATTGATTGCCTTTATGGGGGTTTTAGCAGATCTGTTGTAACTTCTAATCTCTTTGTAGAATTAGATTCTGATCTGAAGTGTAATATATAGAGGTATTAATACGAACCTGTAGAAATTGGATTCACCCTAATCAGAATTGTAGATCTTTTCCTATGATTTATTTAGTATTGAATTGAGTTTAAATGAATTAAATAGTTCGCATTGTCTAACAATTAAACGAAAACTAGATCTGCAATCTACATGAGATTGTGATTTCAGGGACATATTATTCATATTTTTTGGAGCTATAAATAATTTACTATGATTTTTGAAGATCTACAAGACCATTAATACTAATTAATTACTTACCAGCAAACTATACATCAAAAACTAGATCTATCCATATATTATTAAACTACATTAAAGTAACTTCAATTCGATATATTAATCATAATTTTTGGGCTAAGTATGAATTTCCTATGAATTTTAGAAGATAGAACTATTTTCTGCAATTTTTAAATATTAAATCTATTATTTTATTGCGTCGGCGCTGAGTCAGCACTGAGTGGGAAAAGTGGCTAGCCACGTGGCGTGGTCTAAGTGTACA
Source organism: Avena sativa (assembly GCA_916181665.1). Lineage (NCBI taxonomy): Eukaryota > Viridiplantae > Streptophyta > Magnoliopsida > Poales > Poaceae > Avena > Avena sativa. Next base: position 453,541,038 of record OV702288.1, on the reverse strand, counting down.
TTACCGGTTCTTCCGGGATCTAATTTGGAGTGCAGATCTTTGATCGGACGTCTAGGAACGAAAGGTTCCAAGACTCACCGGTGGGGCGATGGCAGACCGTGGCGGTGGTCGCATTCCAGTTATCCTCGGTGAGAGCGAGCTTGACAACGGAGATCATCACCTCCTCATGGTCACATTCATCCTTGCATCTATGAGCTTATCCTCCTCGAACTCTGGTGGCACTTAGCTGCTCCCCTATGGTGGCAACGAGCTCCGGTGAGCAATCGATAATGCCTTGGCATGAAACAGAACGGGAAAAGCACATGGGGTGCATTACCTAGTCGAGGCGACTTCCATGGAGCGAAAAGAATAGAGGAAGGGGGCTCGTAACTCCCGAGGGAAGAACTAACCGAGGCGATGACAATGGCGACGACGGCAGCGAGCTCGACTAGGGTTTTTGAGCGAAAAACGAGGGGGGAGTGGCGGCGGTGCAGGGGGTTTATATACGTGGAGTTCCTTGGGCGAGGGGCTCTGATTCGGTTTGGATAGGGACCGAGACGGTTAGGATCTGCGGCGGTGCGATAGTGTCCATGTCAGCCACGACGGGATGGTAGTCAGGCCCCGGTGGTCAGCGGGCGGACGCACGCGCGGGATGGCTGTTGTGCTGCGATGGGCCAACCTAGTGGCCTTGGCTGATGCGCGCTATGTAGAGAGAGCTGCGGGCGGCAGGTAGCAGGGTTAGGCTATTTGGGCCGGGCCAGGTTGTTCGGCCAATAGGTTTAGTTATTTTTTGTTCTTTTTTCTTTTTCCATTTTCTGTTTATTTAGTTTTGTCATAACTTCCTAATTTGAATTCCAAATGGGGTGAGACTTTTTTTTAAATTTTTCTAACATCATGTAGATCATCATAGGCTCATTTTGCCAGAAATTTTCCTAGTATAAAATAGTGGATTTAGAATCCCTACTATAATTGCATATAGGAACAAAATGGAATTTGCTATTTTTAATAGAATTTCATTAATGAAATTGTGGAAATGATGTGCATGATACTTATGAATGATGTATGCAATGAATATGCCCCATATCTAAGGATTGGGATGTTACAAGACTACCCCCTTAAGATGAATCTCGTCCTGAAGATTCGAAATGGCTAGCAAATAGGTGTGGGTGGTTTTCTCTGAGGTCATCTTCTCTCTCCCAAGTTGATTCTTCTTCGGTGTGGTGATTCCATTGTACCTTATAGAACTTGATGGTATTAGTATGAGTAAACCTTTCTATTGTCTCCAAAATCTTGATAGGCCTCTCCTCGTACGCTAAATCACTCTCCGGCTGAACCTCATAAATCATTGTGTCCTTTAGTGGAGTATCCACCATTTCTGGATGACATTTCTTCAATTGGGACACATGGAACACATCATGTACAATATACAAAATTTCTAGCAAGTCCAACTGATACGCAACCTCTCCTTTATGAGCCAAAATTTGGTATGGCCCGATAAATCGAGGTGCTAACTTTCCTTTGATCCCAAACCTCTTGATTCCCCGCAATGGTGAAACTCGAAGGTAAGCTCTATCACGAATCTTGTACGTCACATCCTTGCGTGGGGCATCCGCGTAGCTTTTATGTCTCGATTGTTCTACTTTTAGTTTGTCATGAATCACTCTAACCTTCTCTTCAGCATCCTTAATCAGATCAGGCCCAAAAAACAGACGTTCTCCAACACTATCCTATAATAGTGGCGTTCTACACTTCCTTCCATATAGTACCTCAAACAACGAAGTATTTAAACTAGTTTGGTAGCTATTGTTGTATGAGAATTCTGCATAAGGTAAATTATCATCTCATCTTGAACCATGGTCTAGAGTGTAGGCTCTCAACATATCCTCCAGATTTGGTTCACTCTTTCAGTTTGTCCATCAATTTGTGGGTGAAAAGTTGGTGCGAAAAATGCAATGTGAACTGTGTACCTCTATCTGACACAATACCCTCGAAAACTGCATATAAACGCACAATCTTGTTCATGTAGTTCTTGGCTACCTTAGTACTTGTGTAAGTGGTTTTCACAGGTATGAAATGGGTAACCTTTGTCAAATGATCCACTACTACCCAGATAGAGTCAAATCCATCTCTAGTCCTTGGTAATCCCGTGATAAAGTCCATCCCTACTTTGTCCCACTTCTAGTCTGGTATAGGAAATGGTTGTAGCAATCCTGTTAGCTTTTGATGTTCATCCTTGAGCCTGCTACACACATCACATAGGGTAATATACTCGGAAATCTCTTGCTTCATGCTAGTCCATCAAAATCTCTCCTTCAAATACATATACATCTTTGTGTTTCCTGGGTGAATGGAATATGGCGAGTTATGAGCCTCTTTGGAGATCAACTTCTTTATCTTGGGGTTATCCAGAACAAATATGTGATTCTCGTACCATAGGGTTCCTTGATCATCCCCGCAAAATTCCTTTGCGCATTCCTCCTTTATCTTCTCCTTTATCACCTCTATCTCTTTGTCTCCTTCTTGAGCCTTCCTAATCATGTCCATGAGTGTAGGTTCCACTTCCATTGTAGCTAAATAGCCTTCTGAAACTACTTCTAACCTGAGCTCCTTGAATTTCCTACACAAATCCTTGGGTAGTTCACCCATAGTTAGACCATTTGCATAAACTTTCCTGCTTAGTGCATTAGCTACAATGTTGTCTTTTCCTGGGTGATATTGCAGTTTTAGATCATAGTCCTTGATAAGTTCCAACCATCTCCTTTGCCTCATGTTTATCTCCTTCTGGGTGAATATATATTTCAAATTCTTATGATCCATGTATATATCAGAATGCTTCCCCATCAGATAGTGTCTCCACACCTTGAGTGCATGCATGACCGAGGCTAGCTCCAAGCCATGCGTGGGATAGTTTCTCTCATGGTGTTTGAGTTGGCATGAAGCATATGATACTCCCTTCCCATCTGACATTAGCACACTCCCAAGTCCTTGACGTGACGGGTCACAACACACTTGGAAATCCTTCTAAATATCTGGAAAACACAGAATGGGTGTATACACTAAATGTTGCTTCAACTCCTAGAAACCAGACTCACACTCATCAGTACACATGAACTACTTCTCCTTCTTTAGCAGCTCGGTCATTGGGTTCGCAATCTTGGAGAAATTCTCTATGAACCTTCTACAGTATCCAGCAAGTCCCAAGAAACTCTAGATGTCCCCCACATTCTTGGGCAATTCCCAGCTTGTTACTGACAACACCTTGCTAGGATCCACTGCAATTCCTTCAGCTGGAACTATGTGTCTAAGAAATCCCACTATATTCAACAAAAACTCACACTTGCTAAATTTGGCATATAGCTTGTGCTACCTTAGCTTCTCCATGATCAAGCGCAGATGCTTCTCGTGCTCTTTGTTATCTTTTGAATAGATCAGTATGTCATCAATGAACACCACTATGAACTTGTCCAAATACTCCATGAACACCTTGTTCATCATGGTCATGAAATAATCCAGAGCGTTGGTTAGTCCAAATGACATAACAATGTACTCATATAACCCATACCTAGTAGTGAATGTGGTATTCAGTATGTCTTGCTCTCGTATCTTCAATTGGAAATAGCCCGATTGAAGATCAATCTTAGAAAACACCTTTGCACCCTTCAATTGATCGAATAAGTCATTTATATTGGGACGATGGTACTTGTTCTTGATGGTTACCTCATTGAGTGATCGGTAATCCACCACTAATCTCTTGTTCCTATCCTTCTTGTCCACAAACAAAATAGGCATGCCCCAAGATGACGAGCTAGGTTGTATGAAACCCTTGTCCAACTATTCCCTAAGCTGTTTCTTTAGTTCCTTCAGTTCATCCACATCCATATTGTACGGTCTCTTGGCTATTGGTCCAGTTCCTGGCATCAAGTCAATGAGAAACTCCATATCATGATCATGTGGAATTCCTGGTAGCTCCTCAAGAAACACACACTACAAGAAAAGTTGGCTTTTACAACGGACGATTTTCGTGGTTGAAGGCCTATTTTTCGTGGCAAAAAAGTCTTCTACGACAGATGCCCTTCATGGTAAAAGCCCCGTCACAAAAGAATCTACCACGATTTTGTTTCTGACTGTGGCGGATCGCACCCTTCAGCCACAAAAACTTGTTCCGTCGTAGATCTGTTCGCCACCCGCATTGACTACAAATGTCATGCAAAATTGCCACATGGCACCCGTCGTTAACGGCCGGTTACCGCCTTTAACGGTCATAGAAACCGTGGCAGAAGCCTGGCCCATACAAGGCCTACTAATTGTTAAGGTGGTCATGTCAACACCCGGATTTTTAATCCCAGATGCCCGTTATGCCATAGCTCGCAATCCCAGGATTACCATTTTTGCGAGACATAACGGATTGGATATCACATTACATCATCCATTCCAAACCATACATAAGGTTTTACACAAATAAGGATCTCATGATCCAGTCTTGATACAACAAGCAACGGAAATAAAAGATAAGCGTAGCGGTGGGGTCCATCTTCAGGGGCACAGGCAATGCTGACGAAGGCAGATAGTCCTAGTTATCATAGCCGTCCTGCTGACCATCATCTTGATAATCTCCTTCATAGTCTGGGCATCATAATAGCCAGGGACAAAAGCCATGAGTACTCTTTAAGTACTCGTAAACTACTATTAATAGGTACTATAGTTCTAAGTTAAAGTGCTAAATCTAAGTTAACTATCAAGTTAAGTTTGAAACCTAAGCTGACTTCAGAAGCAAAGAAAGATAAAGTAAAGTTCTAGAATCACTTAAGTGGGAAGCTATTATCATCAACACAACCCTGCTGTGGTCAAGCCAAAGTTCATCATTCATTTCAAGTTATTTAGAAAACATCTGACAACGAAACAGTATGGCCATTCCAACTGTCCATAACCGCGGACGCGATATTCGAATAGTTTGACACTCTGCAGAGGTGGTACACTCTCACCACAAGATTCGATACATCTGTCAGGGATAACCCTGAATCATCATACTTAGTATGCAGATAATCAAACATAACCTTCCCTTTACACACCCTAGTATAAGCACCTCTCCTATGAACATGGCCTCCCAACCATGACCATCAGTCATCTTGGGCACTGCATAGGTGGACAACATTGAGAGGTAGCCTCAGCACAAACCTCTCCCATGAGGGAACTAATACTAATGCATATAAATTTCCAGCTAAGCCTTACCCAATTCAGGTAGTGTGGTTGTACGGTAAATTTGGAATGGCATCGCATCCGAATCCAACCATCAGTTTTATAAAAGGGTTAAGGCTCATGCCTCATCATTTTCATCATCATAAACCATTTGTGTTTCTCAACACATGTCAAAACATCTCAATAGAATGACTCATCATTCCAAGGTTTTCACGATTCATTTTCACCAAGTGTTCCCATCTAAAGTGACTGAAGTTTTTGATCTACTCTAAAATACTAAGTTAAGAGTGTTCACTAAAGGGGAAAAGTTGGGTTCAATCTCATGCCATAGAATGACATCTAAAGGGTTCTAAGTAGGTCAAGTTTTATACTTTTTATGCTACCTTCAAAACAAGTAAGGAACTTTGTATAACCTAAGAGGGGTAAAACTTGTAACTAAGACTTGGGGTACTAATAGTCCAAGGGGTGTGATCAAAGCATGCTTAAGGCATCTTTGCTAAACCATCTAGTTTGATTCTAGTTTGCTAAGTACTACACTTGCAGGTACTAACTTGCAAGGGTTAATCCTGGATAGTGCTAGCTTGCTAAGGGTAGCTTGCACTGTTAATGGTGGCTTGCCATGGTTGGTGCAGTGGTTGAAGTTTTCTTCTTCTTCTTGGTAGAACTCCTCCTCCTCGAAAGCTTGGTCGGTACTAGCGTCTATAAATACGTAGGGAGTGCACAATCACCAAACAATACTTAACTAGGCTAAGTTGCATTCTAAAACACACAATTGATGATCTAATATCATCACAAGCATCACAAGTTTAATTTCAATAGTTTCATCCTTTTTATTTTAGAAAAGTAATTTCTACTCATTGAAATATTAACTAAAATTTAATATTCACCACCAAAATATGGGATCATGTGGACACATGTCCTCACCACATATTCTAACATGTGGGAATGAGATTTAAGGGTTGGATCAATATTACTTTGGTTTAAGTTCATTATTTAATGATTTAAAGTGACTATAAATGCCTATAAAGCATTATTTTGGTACTAGTCCAAAGTCACCGCATATCAACCTTAATATTATTACATGGTTAGATAGATATGATGAAATGTGATTTTTGAGAGTTGTAATCAACTCAAAAGCTAACTTGGTTGATTTTATAAAAATGTTGCAAGTTGCAAAAGCTTCTGTCTTCTTATTTTTATTAGGAGAGATCTATAACTCTAATTGAATTAAATCCAACGGGCTTGGATAGAGCATTTCAATACCTTTCAGAAAAAATTAGTTTCATGCAATTTGGATTTATAAAACTCTCTGAATTGATTTTCAAACTAGAGGACAAAAACTAGATTTAACTATAAAGAAAAATCCAGATTTGAATCGATGGGCTAGCGCGGGAAAGGACTTGGGCCGTCCTAGTGGCGCTCCGCGGCGCGGGGCTCAGCTGACGGGGGGTCCCGCGTGTCAGCGGCACATAAAACGCGAAGCGGTACGCGCGTTGTGGGCCGGATAGGAATCTACGGCTGAGGGTCGTCGTCAACGACGAACAGGTCGCCGGCGAGCTCAAACCCTAGCGGCTCGGTGGGGGTCTACTGGGGGCATACCAGGGATCCAGCAGGGTCGGCGAGGCGGGCAAAAAATGTGGAAGACGACAGCGAGGTGAGGCGCGGTTGCGGCGGAGCTTGGGGTGGTTGCAATCAACGGCGCCCTTCTCCTCCTGCCGCGGCTGCTGCGGCTCCAATTCCGGCGAGCTGCTGCTCCACTTGCTCCGGCTAGAGGTGGGTGAGGTTCAGAGGGGTGAGGGGAGTGGAATGGTGTGGAGAGAAGAGGCTGGGGAGGGCTCCTTTTATAGGCCCGACGGTGAGACCGAGCGGGATGGGTAGGCGACTCCGGCGACAAGGCTACAGCGGAGTAGAGGCATGGCTGGGGGTGGCGATTGATGTGCGGTTCACTAGCGGTGCTCTAGAACTTAAATGCGATCGTAGGGGCGGTGGCACGCGGTCTAGGCGAGGTGGCGCTCTAAGAAGCAGAGGCGGCGGTATCCACGGCGAGCGGTGGCTGTGAGGCGTTGGGCGGCCAGCGGGTGTGTCTGGGGTGTTCTCCAGGTCGAGGTGGAGCAGCGGGCACGGGCTGGTGCCAAGGGATGCTCTGTGTGAGCAGGGACAGGGCATGCTCTGGGGGCGGCGTCGGCATGCTCGACAAGCTCCGGGCGCGGCGGTTCCTGGCCGTTCTGCTCTATGTATCTGGCCTGGGGCTGGTTAGGCGGTGGAGGTGGACCACTAGCAAGCTGCTACACATGAGGAGAGCGGCTAGAGAGGGCTGCTGCTGCGAGTGCACTGTCGGCCGGCGAGGTGGTGCTCGGCATGGCATGGCAGTGCAGCTAGGGGGTAGGGAAGATGCTGGTTAGGCTCTGGTTAGAACAAGAGGGGACAAGGGGATTAAATGGGGGATCAATTGGGGGCAAAACCCTGTAGTAAACAATGAGCTAGGATTAGAGGTGATATTATGCATGCCAAGTGTTTGATGAAATGGCCGCATGAAAGAAAGTTTTGAATTTTGGTTTCAAAATTTTTGAGTGATCTCCACTAGTGATAGGTAGTCTCTGGTTGAAAGGGTTTTGAAAATGGAGCTCAAATAGATGGTTTTTGAAATAGGGGTGATCTATGCATATGCATTAGATTCAATTTTAAACTGTCATTTAAAATAGTTAACAAAATGTTTTTAGCAGATCAAAAGGTGGGCCTTGGTACCTCATTATGTGCACTAGCAAGGGGTGCAAAGATCAAGAATTATTTCTGTTAAGAATTGAGTACTAGGAATAGCCAAAGTAGGCATGAGAGTTAAATTTGCCAAAATGACCATTCCTCCTTTTTAATTCTTTTTGATTTGATTTTCTTTAGGAAAAGTTTGGGAATGATGTAGATGATGTTTAAATCACCTAAGAAACATTTTACAAGCATTGTCTCAATCAATCATGGCAATTCAAACAACTCCTATTTTAAAATGCATACATATATGAATGCTTTCATATTAAATTTGGAAAAGTTTTTGTTAACCCCATTTTTGGATGATTTGATCTTGATAAGCTTGGATTAAAGTTTTGGGATGTTACAAACCTTACCCCCTTAAACAAAATCTCATCCCGAGATTTACAAAGAAAACTAGGAGCTAAAGAGATCTGGGAACTCTGTCCTAATGTAATCTTCGCGTTCCCAAGTAGCTTCCTCCTTGGTATGGTTGCTCCACTGAATCTTGAGAGACTTGATACTCCTGGTCCTGGTGGTTCTGTAGGCTTCTTCTAAGATACGGATGGGTACTTCCCGATAGGTCAGGTCCTTGTTGATTTCCACAGCTCTGTGATCGATGTTCTTGAAAACTTTAGTCTTCTCAGGCACTTCCAAGCATTTGCGAAGTAACGAGATATGGAACACATTGTGGATGGCTGACATCTCTTCAGGCAGTTCCAGTTGGTACGATACTTCTCCTCGGCGGTTCAGAATCTTGAAAGGTCCGATATATCAGGGAGCAAACTTTCCCTTCAGACTAAAGCGTTGAGTTCCCTTCAATGGTGAAACCTTGAGATATACGAAATTTCCGACATTGAAAGTCAGGTCTCTCCTTCTCTTGTCAACATAGCTCTTCTGTCTGGATTGGGCGGTCTTGAGGTGCTCACGGACTTTGTGAACTTTCTCTTTTGCTTCTCGGAGAATGTTGGGTCCAAAGATCTGAATCTCTCCTACTTGCGACCAATTCAAAGGGGTACGACACTTTCTTCCGTATAGGAATTCAAATGGTGCCATATGCAAACTAGCCTGATAACTGTTGTTATATGAGAATTCTGCGAAAGGCAGGCAGTCTTCCCATTTTGATCCGTATTCCAACACACAAGCTCTAAGCATATCCTCTAGGATCTCCTTGACTCTCTCAGTTTGTCCATCTGTTTGCGGGTGATAAGCGGTACTGAAGTTCAACTTGGTTCCTAAACCTTCCTGAACTTTCTGCCAAAATCTTGAAGTAAACTAGGTTCCTCGATCTGATACGATGGTCTTGGGGGTTCCATGCAGACTAACAATCCTAGCAATGTATAGCTCTGCTAGCTTTGCACTCTGGTAGGTTGTCTTGACAGGTATGAAGTGGACTACCTTAGACAATCTATCAACGATGACCCAGATTGAGTCATTTCCCCTACTAGAAGTAGGCAAACCGGTGATAAAGTCCATTCCGACGAAATCCCATTTCCATTTCGGAATCTGCAATGGTTGCAACAATCGTGCAGGTCTCTGATGCTCTGCTTTGACTCTTTGACAGATGTCACGTTTGGCGATGTAGCTTCCGATCTCTCTCTTGATCTTGTGCCACCAAAATTGCTCTTTCAAATCCTGATACATCTTCGTTCCTCTAGGGTGGATAGAATAAAGAGTATCATGAGCTTCCTTCATGATAACTTCCTTCAGCTCCGAATCTGCTGGCACACAGATACGTCCTTTGTACCACAGTACACCTTCTTCGTCTTCAGTGAATCCAGGTACCTTTCCTGTACCAATACGACATTTGATTCCGTCGATACTTTCATTTCCCTTCTGGGCTTCCTTGATTTGGCTAATCAAAGTGGGTTGAAGTTCAATGCTAGCTAGGAATCCTTTGCTAACTAACTCAGTCCTAAACTGCGCCAACTCCTCATACAAACTTGGTTGCTTCTCTTTGATCATGGTGTTAAGCCTGCACGGCAATCTGCTAAGAGCATCCGCTACCACATTGGCTTTGCCGGGGTGATAGTGAATGTCAAGGTCATAATCCTTGATTAACTCTATCCATCTTCTTTGCCTCATATTCAGCTCCTTCTGAGTGAAGATATACTTCAAGCTCTTATGACCTGAGTAAATCTCACAGCGATTACCCATCAAATAATGACGCCATGTCTTCAATGCCAAAACTACGGCTGCTAGCTCAAGACCATGGGTCGGATAGTTCTGCTCATGTTTCTTCAATTGTCGAGACAGATACGCGATGACTTTGCCTTCTTGCATCAATACACATCCAAGACCAATCTTGGATGCATCACAATATACATCAAACGGCTTCTTGATGTCTGGCATGATCAAAATTGGGGCTGATATCAATCTCTTCTTCAGCTCCTAAAAACTGGCTTCACATTTGTCTGTCCATTCAAACTTCTTGTCCTTCTTCAACAATTGGGTCATTGGTCGGGCTATTCTCGAGAATCCTTCTACAAACTTGCGGTAATATCCCGCTAATCCGAGAAATGAATGAACTTGGGTTTGATTGGTTGGGGCTTCCCATTCCTCGACATCTTTGATCTTGATGGGATAAACAAAGACTCCTCCGGCAGACACAATATGTCCTAGGAATCCTACTTCTTTCAGCCAAAACTCACACTTGCTGAACTTGGCATACAACTGATGCTCTCTCAGGGTTTCTAGGATGATTCTCAGATGTTGCTCATGCCCTTATTCTGACTTGGAGTAGATAAGGATGTCGTCAATAAACACAACTACAAACTTATCTAGGAAATTCATAAATATCTTATTCATGAGATTCATGAAATAAGCAGGGGCATTGGTTAATCCAAAAGACATAACCGTATACTCGTATAAACCATAGCGAGTAGTAAAGGCGGTCTTCGGAATATCCGTTGCACGAATCTTAAGTTGGTGATAACCAGTCCTAAGATCAATCTTTGAGAATACCTGAGCTCCGGTCAACTGATCAAATAGATCCTCTATCTTTGGCAAGGGGTACTTGTTCTTGATGGTGACGTCATTCAACTTTTTGTAATTTGTACACAGACGATTGCCTCCATCTTTCTTGTCGACGAATAACACTGGTGATCTCCATGGCGATGCGCTTGGCTGAATCAAGCCTGTTGCTAACATGGTATCCAACTGCTTCTTCAGTTCCACTAACTCTGAGGGGTTCATGGTATAGGGTCTCTGGGCTATAGGTCCGGTTCCGGGGATTAGTTCAATAATGAACTTAATATTCCTATCCGGGGGCATACCTGGCAATTCATCTGGGTATACGTCGGGGTATTCACAGACTACTCTGACTTGGTCAATGGTGGGTAGGGCTACAGTCTTGTTGCACTTGAATTGACGGGGTAAGGTTTCAGAGATATGCTCTACTGTTACTCCAGAACTACTAGTCATGGTGATGGCTTTCTTAGCACAGTCTATCAGTCCTTTATGCCTTGACATCCAGTCCATACCTAGTACTACTTCCAATCCTTTGGTTCCAAGTACAATTAGGTTGGCATAAAAATCTATCCCATGTATTCTGATAGGTACAGCTTTGCAAATTTTTCTAGCTTTTGTAGTTGAACCGGGGATTTGAACTATCATGACATGCTTCAGGTTGGTTGGGTGAATCTTACTAGTCCATACAAATTCTTCGGTGACAAATGAATGCGATTCTCCAGAATCAAACAATACTCTTGCTAAAACGGAGTAAACAGAAAACATACCCAACACTACATCTGGCGCTTCCTGGGCTTCTTCTGCGTTCATGTGGAAGAGACGACCGTTGCGGTTGTGCGGGTTCCCTGGGGCAAATCTCCTTCCTGGTTGAACACGACGCTGCTACTGAGCTGGGGCATTTACCGGGGCATTGGCGGTAGTCTTCTTGGGACACTCATTGGAGTAGTGACCCTTCACTCCACACTCGAAACAAGTGATCTGGGACTTGTCCTTGACTGCGACAGGCACAGCATTGCTACCAGTTCTGGGTGCAGCGTTGTTGTTGTTGTTGCTCTTGGGAGGGGCATGGTTGAAATTGTTGGTATTGCCGGAGTTGTGATTGTTTCCTCCGGACTTCACATTACCTCTGCTACGGTTGGGGTAGCTTGGGCGAGAATTTGGGGGTCAATTGTTCCTTGGTGCATATCCTGGTGAGGGTTTGGGACGGTACTTCTGGTGACTACTGGATCCAGACTGCTGCATCATACGGCGCTTGCGGTTGTCGTTTGCCTGGTTAATCTTCCCTTCCATCTGAATGGCAGAGTCGACTAGCTCTTCGAGATCATCAAAACGGATGTTGACGAGGACAGTCTGCATCTCATCATGCAGTCCGTTTAAGAATCTCTCCTTCTTCTTGGCCTCCGTGTTGATCTCATTCGGTGCGTATCTGGCAAGTGACAAGAATCTGTCACGGTACTCCACCACAGTCATTCTTCCTTGCTTCAATTCGCGGAATTCATCTCTCATCCTGTTGACAAGACCTTGTGGCACGTGGGTGCGGCTGAACTTGACCTTGAATGCTTCCCAGGTCATCACCTGGCCATGGTTCATATTGTGGATGCTATTCCACCAAGCTCCTGCATCTCCCGCCAGATAGTGGGTGGTGAAGAGAACTTTCTCATTCTCATCAACTCTGGCAACCTCTAACTTGTTTTCCATGGTCTGTAACTAGTCATCAGCATCTAATGGGTTTTCAGATTGGTTAAAGATTGGGGGATTTGTGTTCTGAAAGTTTTTGAGTTTGGATCCTTGGTGATCCTGATTTCCATGTCCTTGGTTGTTGAGAGCCATTTGGGCGATCTGCTGCAATGTTGCTAAGTTGGCTTGACGCTCGGCCCTGCTTGCTTCACGGTCCGTGATGAGATTCTGCAAGATCTGCAGCATTGGGTCTTGCGACGAGCTGCTCCCTCCTTGGTTCCCACGAGTCATCTGAAGATTGAGATAGATATAGGGGTATGAGGGAAATTCTAAGGTTCATGGTTTTGGGTTTTCAAAGATAAAACATTGAGTTAGACTCAGGTTTTTCAACTAACTTCATTTTCATTCATGCAAGCAAGCACACGATAGAACACACACCACAACAATCAAAGGGGAAAACAGATGGTTTGAAGAACCATTCTGCAAGCTACGTTACAATGAGATGATACATCTCATGCTACAACAGTGGTCTAGTGCCTCTACTCATCGTCGATGAAGTCGGAGTCTTCATCATCAGTGTAGAAGTCCACAACATCCTCCTCCAGAAAGTCATCATCGTTGCTGAGGTAAGAATCCATATCTCCCTGGATGTCTTCACCCTCATATTCTTCTTCTTTTGCTGCAAGCTGAGCTTCCTGCTCCTTGACGTTCTTCTCGAGGTCGGCCACCTTCTTACAAAGACGGGCGATGGTGCGATCTTTCTTTGCACGCTGGCGACAAAGAGACTCGCGATCTTGGACGAGCAGTGCAAAAGTCGGGGCCTTCTGGTCAGCAATGGCACGGTTCTGGTTGGCTAACTCCCTGGCATTGTCCAGTTCCTGCTGTCTGTCATGAAGCAAGAAGTCAAGGTTCTCCACTTGACGCCTCAACTCTGGGTGTCTTGGCATCTCCATCGGCATTCCCATGAAGTCACGTCTTGCATAGTGGGCAAAACGGGTTCCTTGGATCTTGTTGAGGCTGAGGGCACATAGACATGCGAGAGCTTCGTGCATTGCCCTGGCTAATCCATCTAGCCAGTTGTTCTCTCTTACGGAGAACTGAATTCTCCCGGAAGTTGGTGCTTCGATGCTTCCCCGAAGATCCGCGGTGACTAGCCACTGTAGGTCTCCTCCTGGGGGTCCTGGAAGTTGAGCTCCAAGAAACTCCGGATGTGGGCGTCCCAGTAACTCCGACAGTGAATCTAGATCCCTCTCGAAGATTAGCTGACCTCTGTTTCCCAACTGGTAAAACTTGCTGAACTGAGTCTCCATCTACAAGAATTAAGGATGAGGGAGTTAATGAAGTGATCAAGTGTGTCAAATTTTAAGTAGTAATGTAAGGATTTTGAGGAACATGACTTTTTGAGAAAGAATGAGTTCGCAAGGGTAAGAGAGGGAATAGTTTTTCATAAATACTCAATTTGGTTTTGAAGCTAAGTTTTTGGTTTGGACGTCCATTCTAACTAGGGTCTCCTATGGTCAGGATGGCTCTGATACCAACTTGTCAACACCCAGATTTTTAATCCCAGATGCCCGTTATGCCATACCTCGCAATCCCAGGATTACCATTTTTGCGAGACATAACGGATTGGATATCACAGTACATCATCCATTACAAACCATACATAAGGTTTTACACAAATAAGGATCTCATGATCCAGTCTTGATACACCAAGCAGCGGAAATAAAAGATAAGCGTAGCGGTGGGGTCCATCTTCAGGGGCACAAGCAATGCTGATGAAGGCAGATAGTCCTAGTTATCATAGCCGTCCTGCTGACCATCATCTTGATAATCTCCTTCATAGTCTGGCCATGATAATTGCCAGGGAAAAAAGCCATTAGTACTCTTTAAGTACTCGCAAACTACTATTAACAGGTACTATAGTTCTAAGTTAAGTGCTAAATCTAAGTTAACTATCAAGTTAAGTTTGAAACCTAAGCTGAGTTCAGAAGCAAAGAAAGATAAATTAAAGTTCTAGAATCACTTAAGTGGGAAGCTATTATCATCAACACAACCCTGTTGTGGTCAAGTCAAAGTTCATCATTCATTTCAAGTTATTTAGAAAACATCTGACACAAAAACAGTATGGCCATTCCAACTGTCCATAACCGCGGACGCGGCTATTCGAATAGTTTGACACTCTGCAGAGGTGGTACACTTTCACCACAATATTCGATACATCTGTCAGGGATAACCTTGAATCATCATACTTAGTATGCAGATAATCAAACATAACCTTCCCTTTACACACCCTAGTATAAGCACCTTTCATATGAGCATGGCCTCCCAACCATGACCATCAGTCATCTTGGGCACTGCATAGGTGGACAACATTGAGAGGTAGCCTCAGCTCAAACCTCTCCCGTGAGGGAACTAATACTAATGCATATAAATTTCCAGCTAATCCTTACCCAATTCAGGTAGTGTGGTTGTACGGTAAATTTGGAATAGTATCGCATCCGAATCCAACCATCAATTTTATAAAAGGGTTAAGGCTCATGCCTCATCATTTTCATCATCATAAACCAGTTGTGTTTCTCAACACATGTCAAAACATCTCAATAGAATGACTCATCATTCCAAGGTTTTCACAATTCATTTTCACGAAGTGTTCCCATCTAAAGTGACTCAAGTTTTTGATCTACTCTAAAATACTAAGTTAAGAGTGTTCACTAAAGGGGAAAAGTTGGGTTCAATCTCATGCCATAGAAAGACATCTAAAGGGTTCTAAATAGGTCAAGTTTTATAATTTTTATGCTACCTTCAAAACAAGTAAGGAACTTTGTATAACCTAAGAGGGGTAAAACTTGTAACTAAGACTTGGGGTACTAATAGTCCAAGGGGTGTGATCAAAGCATGCTTAAGGCATCTTTGCTAAACCATCTAGTTTGATTCTAGTTTGCTAAGTACTACACTTGCAGGTACTAACTTGCAAGGGTTAATCTTGGATAGTTCTAGCTTGCTAAGGGTAGCTTGCACCGTTAATGGTGGCTTGCCTTGGTTGGTGCAGTGGTTGAAGTTTTCTTCTTCTTCTTGGTAGAACTCCTCCTCCTCGAAAGCTTGGTCGGTACTAGCGTTTATAAATACATAGGGAGTACACAATCACCAAACAATACTTAACTAGGCTAAGTAGCATTCTAAAACACACAATTGATGATCTAATATCATCACAAGCATCACATGATTAATTTCAATAGTTTCATCCTTTTTATTTTAGAAAAGTAATTTCTACTCATTGAAATATTAACTAAAATTTTATATTCACCACCAAAACATGGGATCATGTAGACACATGTCCTCACCACATATTCTAACATGTGGGAATGAGATTTAAGGGTGGGATTAATATTACTTTGGTTTAAGTTCATTATTTAATGATTTAAAGTGACTATAAATGCCTATATAGCATTATTTTGGTACTAGTCCAAAATCACTGCATATCAACCTTAATATTATTACATGGTTAGATAGATATGATGAAATGTGATTTTTGAGAGTTGTAATCAACTCAAAAGCTAACTTGGTTGATTTTATAAAAATGTTGCAAGTTGCAAAAGCTTCTGTCTTCTTATTTTTATTAGGAGAGATCTATAACTCTAATTGAATTAAATCCAACAGGCTTGGATAGAGCATTTCAATACCTTTCAGACAAAATTAGTTTCATGCAATTTGGATTTATAGAACTCTCTGAATTGATTTTCAAACTAGGGGACATAAACTCGATTTAACTAAAAAGAAAAATCCAGATTTGAATCGATGGGCTAGCACGGGAAAGGACTTGGGCCAGCCCAGTGGCGCTCCGTGGCGCGGGGCTCAGCTGACAACGGCGCCCTTCTCCTCCTGCCGCGACTGCTCTGGCTCCAATTCCGGCGAGCTGCTACTCCACTTGCTCCGGCTAGAGGTGGGTGAGGTTCAGAGGGGTGAGCGGAGTGGAATGGCGTGGAGAGAAGAGGCTGGGGAGGGCTCCTTTTATAGGCCCGACGGTGAGACCGAGCGGGATGGGCAGGTGACTTCGGCGACAAGGCTACGGCGGAGTAGAGGCATGGCTGGGGGTGGTGATCGATGTGTGGTTCCCTAGTGGTGCTCTAGAACTTAAATGCGATCGTAGGGGAGGTGGCACGTGGTCTGGGCGAGGTGGCGCTCTGAGAGGCAGAGGCGGCGGTGTCCATGGCGAGAGGTGGCTCTGAGGCGTTGGGTGGCCAGCGGGAGTGTCTGGGGTGTTCTCGAGGTCGAGGTGGAGCGACGGGCACGGGCTGGTGCCAAGGGATGGTCTGTGCGAGCAGGGACAGGCCGTGCTCTGGGGGCAGCGTCGGCATGCTCGACAAGCTCCGGGCGCGGCGGTTCCTGGCCGTTCTGCTCTCTGTCTCTGGCCTGGGGCTGGTTGGGCGGTGGAGGTGGACCACTGGCAAGCTGCTAGACATGAGGAAAGGGGCTGGAGAGGGCTGCTGCTGCGAGTGCACTGTCAGCCGGTGAGGTGCTGCTCGGCATGGCATGGCAGTGCAGCTAGGGGATAGGGAAGATGCTGGTTAGGCTCTGGTTAGAACAAGAGGGGACAAGGGGATTAAATGGGGATCAATTGGGGGCAAAACCCTGTAGTAAACAGTGAGCTAGGATTAGAGGTGATATTATGCATGCCAAGTGTTTGATGAAATGGCCGCATGAAAGAAAGTTTTGAATTTTGGTTTCAAAATTTTTGAGTGATCTCCACTAGTGATAGGTAGTCTCTGGTTGCAAGGGTTTTGAAAATGGAGCTCAAATAGATGGCTTTTGAAATAGGGTGATCTATGCATATGCATTAGATTCAATTTTAAACTGTCATTTAAAATAGTTAACAAAATGTTTTTAGCAGATCAAAAGGTGGGCCTTGGTACCTCATTATGTGTACTAGCAAAGGGTGCAAAGATCAAGAATTGTTTCTGTTAAGAATTGAGTACTAGGAATAGCCAAAGTAGGCATGAAAGTTGAATTTGCCAAAATGACCATTCCTTCTTTTTAATTCTTTTTGATTTGATTTTCTTCAGGAAAAGTTTGGGAATGATGTAGATGATGTTTAAATCACCTAAGAAACATTTTACAAGCATTGGCTCAATCAATCATGGCAATTCAAACAACTCCTATTTTAAAATGCATACATATATGAATGCTTTCATATTAAATTTGGAAAAGTTTTTGTTAACCCCATTTTTGGATGATTTGATCTTGATAAGCTTGGATTAAAGTTTTGGGATGTTACAGGTCGGCCCATGAGGAGAGCCTAATAAGATTACGACCCTTTACTCTCATGATGCGTACTGTTTGAAGTGGCCCATTAATGAATCCATCTAGGGGCCGTATGATTTCAGGCCCGCTACAGTTTCGGCCTAAAGAAGGCCCACTTTGGTAGAATAATATACGTCCCATTAGGGGCATACGCCAGAAGGTCAGGCACTGTTACTGTTCCTACGGCCCGTGGGGTCCGCTGCTGTTCTACCCATTTACTGTTATGGCCTTTTATATTTCTGGGTTGCCAGTGTTAGGATCCTTCTACTGTTCCGGCCGTTCATTGTTTAGGCCTTTTGCTCTTTTGGCCTTTTACTGTTCAGGCCATTTACTGTTCAGGACTTTTACTCTTCTGTCTGTTTATTGTGCGGGCCCTCTACTACGCGGGCTTTTTACTGTTTAGGCCTTTTATTATTTTAGCTCTTTACTGTTCAGGTATATCAATATTCGGGCCCATTACAATTCGGGCCCTTTACTGTTCTCGCCTGTTGCTGTTCAGCCCTGTATGTTTTCAAGGCCTTGGCCACTTATGAGGCCCACCAATATTCTGAACCTGCCACTTACGGCCTTTTAGTGTTTATTTGGCCCATCTGCTAGCCAACATATTTGCGTATTCTATAACTATGGCAAAATTCTGGTTTTAAACAGTCCGTTAATATTTCAGCCCGCTAATGGCCGCGCTAGGATCACCCTATTACATCAACAGATATTTTTTGAAATTTATTACATACCATACTTTCACACAAAAACAAGATGAAGCATTACAGAGACATCGTGAGACATGTGTTGGAATAGGGTTTCTACTACGGAGCTTACATTCCCATACAAGTAACAACTGGCATACCATGATAGTTGTAGAAGAGATTATCAAGTAGACGAACCGTGAAATCTTGTTGATCTTTCAGTTATTGTATCCGTTCACATGTAATCGTGATTATTCCATCAATTTGCTTTGTTTCTTGTTCAATTAAATCAATTGTTTGGAGTGCAGATGTAACACCTCTTTCTGCTGGAAAAACCAAAACTATGGGCCGATGCAAGCAATAATCACTGTCACTGCTGCTTTCTGAAATAACCTCAATCCTTAACGTAGGATTCCTCCCTTCTGCCCCCATAGCTTCATGTGCAATCTGAAACAAAGAAAACAAGTCAGCATAGTGTACCAGCTAACTGGTGGTCATCTTATATGTAAAATAATTCAAATTCATCATTGTCCAGGAACAATTAATGATGTGCCTCATACATATCTTTATGGAATAACATGATCTGTCGATGTCACGGACCGATGCGTACATGTGCCAGTATCATAGCCACTCTGAAAGAAACACTACAGGTTATTTGCATGCTGAAACTAAGACATATTAAGTTAGAGCAGCAGAGGAGGCGAAAAAACACCATGTTTGTTGTCAAAGAATTTCAAAATTGGCATTGTCCTAATATAACAAATCAAGCCATCAACATGTGTGTCTCATGCAGACTAACTGAACTAGTATGGTAATGAATGTAGGGAATCAAGCAACTCGACTCTTTCCCTCATTAACTAATCATATCACTACATAACGGAAACATAGAAATATAACAAAAAGAGTTGCATGAGATTCCTTCAGCTGCTTAGAACTGGTCGGGACAACAAAGCATTAACCTAAAATACAGGAATAACGTTTAAAAATGGTCTATAGAATGAACTAGCCAAAAAAGTGAGCTCCAACCACAGGTGGCATTGCTTTAATCATCAGGCAACTATGATAGTACCTTGGAAAAACAAGCAATAAACCAAGTGTCTTAAATAGACTACCAGAATCATTTCAGATAAACAAGATATCAACCATTCCTTTTCAGTAGCTAGATCATTCAAATATTTTGATTGTCAGGCCAGTAAATAAAAAATAAGAGGTCATTTGCTGCCAAAACAATAGTTGGATGCATCCAAAAAGAAGCACAAACCTTCTTTGTAATGCCTACAGCTATTGTATTTCCAACTGCTGACATTATCATTGTACATATAACTAGGAAAGAAAATCTAGTAGACAAACAAGCAAATGATACATTGTGCACCTTGCAAGGTCAATGAAGTATTTAAACAATGTATGTCTAGGAACCACGTCAGAATATAGCATTGATGCAATCACAAGTCAACTAAAAATTCACAGGAACCATAACCAATTGAACCATATGGTGGCTAATATTAAACTCGCAAGATCATCTGATGATGTATAGATGAAAATCCCTTTTGTATGAGAATTCTGCGAAAGGCAGGCAATCTTCCCATTTTTATCCATATTCTAACACACAAGCTCTCAACATATCCTCTTTCAGTTTGTCCATTGGTTTGTGGGTGATAAGCGGTGCTGAAATTCAACTTGGTTCCTAATCCTTCTTGGACTTTCTGCCAAAATCTCGAGGTAAATTGGGTTCCTCGATCTGATACTATGGTCTTGGGGTTCCATGCAAACTGACAATTCTAGCAATGTATAACTCAGCTAGCTTCGAACTCTGGTAGGTAGTCTTGACAGGTATAAAATGAGCTACCTTGGATAGTCTATCAACGATGACCTAGGTTGAGTCATTTCCCCTACTAGAAGTAGGCAAACCGGTGATAAAGTCCATTCCAACAGAATCCCATTTCCATTCCGGAATCTGCAATGGTTACAACAGTCCTGCAGGTCTCTGATGTTCCACTTTGACTCTTTGACAGATATCACACTTGGCGATGTAGCTTCCGATTTCTCTCTTCATCTTGTGCCACCAAAATTGCTCTTTCAAATATTGATACATCTTCGTTCCTTCGAGGTGGATAGAATAAAGAGTATCATGAGCTTCTTGCATTATAACTTGCTTCAGCTCCGAATCTGCTGGCACACATATATGGCCTTTGTACCACATAACTCCTTCTTCGTCTTTGGTGAATCCAGGTACCTTTCCTATACCAATACGACATTTGATTCCGTCAATACCTTCATTTCCCTTCTAGGCTTCCTTGATTTGGCTAATCAAAGTGGGTTGAAGTTCAATGCTAGCTAAAATACTTTGCTAACAAGCTCAGTTCTAAACTACTCCAACTCCTCATACAAACTTGGTCGCTTCTCCTTGATCATGGTGTTTAGTCTACACGGTAATCTGCTAAGAGCATTCACTACCACATTGGCTTTGTCGGGGTGATAGTGAATGTCAAGGTCATAATCCTCGATTAACTCTATCCATCTCCTTTGTCTCATATTCAGCTCCTTCTGAGTGAAAATATACTTCAAGCTTTTTTTATCTGAGTAAATCTCACAGCGATTACCCATAAGATAATGATGCCATGTCTTCAGTGCCAAAACTACGGCCGCTAACTCAAGATCATGGGTCCGATAGTTCTGCTCATGCTGCTTCAGTTGTCGAGACAGATAAGCGATGACTTTGCCTTCTTGCATCAATACACATCCGAGACCAATCTTGGATGCATCACAATACACATCAAACGGCTTCTTGATATCTGGCATGATCAATATTGGGGCTGAAATCAATCTCTTCTTCAGCTCTTGGAAACTTGCTTCACATTTGTCGGTCCATTCAAACTTCTTGTCCTTCTTCAACAATTGGGTCATGGGTCTGGCGATGGTTGAAACTCCTTCTACGAACTTGCGGTAATATCCCGCTAATCTGAGAAATGCACGGACCTGGGTTTCAGTGGTTGGGGCTTCCCATTCTTCGACATCTTTGATCTTGGCGGGATCAACAGCGACTCCTCCGGCAGACATAATATGTCATAGGAATCCTAATTCTTTCAGCCAAAACTCACATTTGCTGAATTTGGCATACAACCAATGCTCTCTAAGGGTTTCAAGGATGATTCTCAGATGTTGCTCATGCTCTTCTTCTGACTTGGAGTAGATAAGGATATCGTCAATAAACACAACGACAAACTTATCCAGAAAATTCATAAAGATCTTATTCATGAGATTGATGAAATAAGCAGGGGCATTGGTTAATCCAAAAGACATGACTGTATACTCGTATAATCCATAACGAGTAGTAAAGACGGTCTTCAGAATATCCGTTGCACGAACCTTAAGTTGGTGATAACCAGTCCTAAGATCGATCTTAGAGAAGACATTTGCTCTAGTTAACTAATCAAATAGATCCTCTATCTTTGGCAAAGGGAACTTGTTTTTGATGGTGACGTCATTCAGCTTCCTGTAATCTGTGCACAAACGGTTTCCTCCATCTTTCTTGTCGACGAATAACACTGGTGATCTCCATGGCGATGCGCTTGGTTGAATCAAGACAGTTGCCAACATAGCATCCAGCTTCTTCTTTAATTCCACTAACTCTGAGGGGTTCATACTATAGGGTCTCTGGGCTATGGGTCCGGTTCCGGGGATTAGTTCAATAATGAACTCAATATCCCTATCTGGGGGCATACCGGGCAATTCATCTGGGAATAAGTCGGGGTATTCACAGACTACTCTGACTTGGTCTAGGGTGGGTAGGGCTAGACTCTTGTTACACTTAAATTGACGTGGCAAGGTTTCAGATATACGCTCTACTGAGACTCCAGAGCTACTGGTCATGGTGATGGCTTTCTTGGCACAGTCTATCAGTCCTTTATGCTTTGACATCCAATCCATTCCTAGTACTACTTCCAAACCTTTGGTTCCAAGTACTATTAGATTGGCATAGAAATCTATCCCATGTATTCTGATATGCACAACTTTGCAAAATTTTCTAGCTTTTGTAGTTGAACCAGGGATTTGAACTATCATGACATGCTTCAAGTTGGTTGGGTGAATCTTACGAGTGCATGCAAATTCTTCAGTGACAAATGAGTGCGATGCTCCAGAATCAAACAACACTCTTGCTAAAACTGAGTTGACAAAAAACCTACCCAACACTACATCTGGCGCTTCTTGGGCTTCTTCGGCGTTCATGTGGAAGAGACAACCGTTGCGGTTTGATACGTCCATTTTGCATCACTATTCTATGTCTTAATTCACTATTATTCATTGGTATATTTCATATTGAGAGGTGATACTTATGTTATTTCATCTATTTTTCCATAGTTGATGACTTTTGGAGCATGGACCGTTGCAGTCAGGATTCTGATGGAAAAGGTGCTGTTTGGAGGCAAAATTCGAGAAGATCAGAAAATCCGGGAAAATATACGGAAAATCCTATTTTTCCAGAAGACGAAGGAAGCCAGAAGGGGTCCTGGAGATGGGCCACAGGGGGCCCACACCACTCCCTGGCGCGGGCCAGCCCAGGCCATGCCACCAGGTGGTGTGGCCGCCCTGGTCCACCCTTGGCACTCCCCTCTAGCGTATATATTCCTCCCGAAACCCTAAGACTCGGAGAGCGACCACAGAAAGATTCCGTCGCCTATGCGGGGCAGAAAACACCGAGAGAGAAAGATCACTCCGGCAGACAGATTTCTGCCGGGGGAATTCCTTCCCGGAAAGGGGAGATCATCGCCATCAACACCACCATCAAGCTGGACTTTATCGGGATCATCATCATCATCACCACCATCATCACCATCAGCACCCTCATCACCATCTCCATATTGCTGTAACAATTGAGTTGAATCTTGCATAGTTCATAGGGGAAACTTTCCCGGTGTTGATTACTATTTGTAGTTGATGCTATTGAGTGAACCATTGAATTATTGTTTATGTTCAGATTGTTATACATCATTATTCCATCTCTGGTCGTGATCCATATGATGTCTTGTGAGTAGTTTGTTTTGTTCTTGAGGACATGGGAGAAGTCTTATTGTTAGTAGTGGAGTTATGTTGAGAAAGATTCAATATATTGTTATTTAAGTTGTGGTGTACTTCTTCTAGTGGTGTCATGTGAACATAGACTACATGACACTTCACCTATAAGGGACTAGGGGAATGCATTGTGTATTTGGCTACTAATCGTAGGGGTTGCCGGAGTGACAGAAACCTGAACCCACGTTAGGAAACCATTGCACAAGGGACGTAAGGGTCTTAGAGTTTAAAGTTGTGGTTAGGTTTCTACCTTAATTACTTTCTTGTACTTATGGATGTTTGCAAGGGGTATAATCACAATTATGTATTAGTCTTGGATGGGGCGGTACATTAGCATAGGTTCACCCACACAACAGTTAGCAAGCTAAAGAAGATTAATCAGCTATATGAAGCGAAAGCACTTGACAGTCTTCCCATGTGTCCTCGAGAACGTTTGGTCATCTTAAGTAATACAACCGGCTTGTCCTTTGCTGCATAATAGACTGGGCCACTTGCTGCATTTATTCCTACTGTCTTTTATTTACTCGTACTTTGTTTACTTGCTTTATCGAAAACCCCTAAAAATCCATTTGCTAAGTATTTGTAGAGAATTCCTGATCCATACCACTAGCCAGCACCTTATGATCCTCGTTAGGTTCGACACTCTTACTTATCGAAAATACTGCGATACACCCCCTATACTTGTGGGTCATCAAGACTATTTTCTGGCGACGTTGCCGGGGAGTGAAGCGCTATTGGAGAGTGGAACTGGTAAATGAAACTTCTACTGTGAGTATTGTTTACTTCTGCTAGTTGCTTTATTTTTGTTATGGATAATTCGCTGAGTTTCTTATTTGGTAATGCTACTACCACTAAGGTAGTAGATAAGCCACCACCTGCTGAGAATGATGTTTTCAAAATACCTACAAGAATAATTGATCGTGTTATGGATAACTACTATGTTGGGGATGGAACTGTCCATCCCACTGATCATTTACTCTTTATACACGAATTATGCGGGTTGTTCAAGTGTGCAGGTATTACTACAAATCAAGTTAAGAAGAAGTTATTCTCATTATCACTGAAAGGAAGAGCTGAGGAATGGTATAAGCTGTTGAAGAATGCTCAAGCTCTGGAATGGGAGGAAATAGTGCCTCTCTTTTACTCAAAGTTTTATCCTCCTAGTGAGATTCATAAAGATCGGAATCAAATATACAACTTTTGGCCTCTTGATGGAGAGAGTAATGCTCAAGCTTGGGGGAGATTGAAGTTAGTAATGCTCAAATGTCCTATTCATGAGCTCCCCAACAATATTATTATCAACAACTTTTATGCAAGGCTCCCTCTACATGACAAAGATTTATTGGATGCCTCTTATGCTGGATCATTCACTCGCGTGAAAGAATAAGCTAAATGGGATCTTCTGGACCGTATTCAAGACAATGCTGAAGCTTGGGAGAATGACAAAGGTAGAAAGTCAGGTATAAATTATGATTATGAATGCATTGTATCTTTTATGAGAACTGATGACTTTCAAAATATTAAAAATGCTTATGGTCTAGAATCTCAAGCTATTGCTTCTTATTTTAAGGCTTTTGCTTCCTACATTGAAGTGCCTAAAAAGAAGTGGAATAAGTATCATGAACCTTATAAAGATGTTGCTAAGAGTGTTCCTGCGAGAAATACTGAAGTTTATACTGCTAATCATGTCTTACCCAAACCTTACATTGAGAAAATGCCTTTCCCAGTTAAGGTAAAGGAACATTCTATGATAGCTAGTATGGTTAATGAAAGTACAAGTAAAGCTGTTGAGCCTGATAAACAAATGGTTGATGAACCTATAATAGCAAATGCGAAAGACTTTGTCACTAAGTATGAAAAAGAGGGACACAGTATCCTTTGTAAGGATACCTCTAATATTGTTTCACATAGTTGTGTTATGAGAGCTAGTATTCCGATGTTTTCTGTTAGAATAAGTGATCATTGCTATGATGGTCCTTGTGATAGATATATTGTTAATTTTATGCATGATACTGAAAGTTACTATGAAAGATGGAAAAGTGTTCTTATGTATCTCAATAATATCAAGTTTCCACGTTTGATGCAGAATTTTTTTATGTTGCACTTCTTTTGCCTTCTTATGCAAGTTGCCTTTGGTTTCAATAACTTGTTTGCTTACAAAATCCCCTTGCATAGGAAGTGGGTTAGACTTAAATGTGTGTGTGTTTTTGCTTCTTAATGCTCTCTTTCACTTCAATCCATATCCCTATGAGAGCTTCTTCAAAATTATCATGCCCATCTTAATGGCTATAAAGAAAGAGCTTTATGGGAGACAACCCAATTTGTTTTTGCTTTTAGTTTGTTTTTGTTTCTTTGAGTCTTGGAAGTTATTACTTCGGTAATAACCGCTCCTTATCTGTTTTGTTTGGTTTTTGTGTCAAGATCAACCTCTAATGAGAGAGAAGTAATATTTGGGGAAGTTGCTGTCCCGAAACAGATTTTTGTGCTTCACCGTAAAAATTCGTGAGAGATCTATCTATGTCGTATTGAGCTTTAAGTTTTTTTTATTCTGCCCCAGGTTGTTATTTAACTTTTGTTAGTTTTGAACTTTTTTATTTGAGCAACAGAAGATTTTCAAAAAAATTGATCTTTACCTGCTAGTCTGTTTTGACAGATTTTGTCGCTCTTGCATTTCCTTCTTTATTCGATTTCCTTTTTGAATTCTTTTTGGGTTTTCGGAAGGAGTTGCTACAGTAGGTTATGTTTTGATGGTTTTCAGTTGAAGTTGGACTCAAAAGGTTTTATCACTTCACTTATACTAATGTTGCTAATGAGAAATGTGTGAAAGAAATTTCAGGAAGTGGAGATAATGGTGTAATAAGGAAGAGAAAGGTTTTATGACTCAAGTAATAAGTGTATGAAGATGAAGATATTGATGTTATTCAAGTGATGACTCCGGAAGAATCTACTAGATACCAAATTCAGAGACCTGCAGAGTCCGTTTCCAACTAGGTAACAGTTCTGGTAAGAAAAGTTCCGCGAAAATACTATCCAACTATATTTTTGCAGTTTTCATTCAATAAGGAAAGCTACGAAGTGAAAAAGGGACGGAAACGGAGCCAGGGTGGCTCACACCACCCTGTGGCGTGGGCCCACCCCTGGCCGTGCCACCAGGTGGTGAGTCCACCCCGGACTCCGCCTCCGACCCGTTTTCTCCTAGTACCTTCCTTTTGATATGAAACTTCATATTATATAACCCCCCCGGATCTTCCGAGGTTCGTATATTGTGTTCTCGTCGTGTTTTTGTTTCAGTCTGTTTTGTTCAGATGTCGTTCAGGGGTTCATATTCAAAGGATTACAAGTTGCGATGCTGTCGCGAGCTCCATCACAATCTTGAGCGCGAACACATGGATCGGAACAATAGGGAGGAAGTAAAAGACATGACAGCACGCATGAAGGGGTTGATACCTCCAACTCTAGATCTCAGTTCTTGCCCTGCAGCAGTAGAAGCCCTACGAGTCACTGATGAGTTTTGCGACAAGTACCGAGTCTTGAGAAGGAAGGTGAATATGCTTCAAGAGGAGAATAACAGGCTTCGCAAGATGCTGGAAGATTTCCTCATGCCAACTGAGAGGATACCACCACCAAAGGAGTAATTCGTCATCAGGTTTGGCATCCCCTTGGTTTTTTCCAAGCTTGGGGGAGTGTCGCGGTATCATATCACTATCTTTTATCTTTTTACCTTATTAGTAGAGTCATATCATGAATAGAGAAGTTATTATGTAGTATGGTTGGCATTATGGAAGTGTCCCCTCTCTCGTTAGATATGTATCCCTTGGTGTGAGTTTCCATTATGGAATATTAATGAGAAGTTCTATCATTCACTCTTTTGCATAGCTTATATTAGTTTTCAATTCATGGTATATGATTGATCTTGTTGTTAGTATTGGTATAACTTTGGGATCATTGAGTTAATTTAGTTGGTTTGGGAAAACCTGGCTCGGTCAGTAGCAACACTATCTTTGAGAGTTGAAAGAAAAGATAGAAGTACTCTAGAGAAAAATAATTTCATCATCTTTCTTTCTTGATTTGCTCATAAGTCTAGTATTCTCTAGTTAAGATCTTTTGTGCTTCCAAGGAAGATTGCATGTTTGTCTTTATCACTTGTTTGTTTGTTTGTTTCCTTCAACCCTTATACTTGCTACCCCGCCTTGCTAGCCAAAAACCTGTACTGAGAGGTACTCTTCTCGTGCATCCACTTCCTTAAACCAAAACCTTTGCCATTTGAGTCCACCATACCTACCTAGTAGCATTATTGCTATTCCAAGAAAACTCTTGTTTTATCTACCTCCCAAATTAAAATTGTTATGTGAAAATTAGTGATTAAAGCTCTCACAAACTTGACGACACACTTTACTTTATTACACTTAATAAACTTGAACCATTGTGCTCATCTATGTTGCGTATATGCTTGCGCTTTGTAAGTTGTGAATTAGCAGAACCATGCTATCATGGGGAACACTTTCAACATTGCGCTGGTACTTTGTACCAAGTTGATATCATGTTCTTTTGTCTATGGATGTCATCGGTGTGAAATGAAAGGGGAACTTGTAAGTCCATGGAGTTATGCATATGTGTTAGAGAAACGCTTGGGCTGCTGGTCTAATCCATGCTGACATGGTGGAAACCTGCAGCGTAACCATAACGAGTATCTATGAAGCATTCTTCTTATAAAAAAAGAGAGTCTGATATTGAGAAAAAAGAGAAAAAGAAGAAAAAAAGAGATATTATGAAAAGAGGAAAGAGAGAAAAAAACACCATATTCCCATGGTAAATAAGAAGATTGTTGGGATGCTTGTTGTCTGCTTGCCTTGTCATTTTGATATGGGGATTCTTCCGTATCATCAGGCAAGGGGTACCTCGTTGGCGGTTCTCAATGATACACATATGCTTACGATGACAAGAACTTACCGGTGACTAAACTTGAGTAGCATGAGGAGAGGCCCTCGTATTCAAGGGACATGAGATTCTCAACTTACAACTTGTCAATGCATATCCTCAGTTTTGATCACTTTAACCTTAATCACCTAAAGATGCCTATGATAGGGGCAATGAGAGCTGAAAGCTAGTAAGTATCATAATTTTTGGGAGCTCTTTATGAGACTTGCAATCCCTGCATCCCTCTGCGAAAGGCCCTTTCTTTTACTTTGTAGTTGAGTCAGTAAACCTATTCCCTTCTATCTCAGCAAGTATTTTGAGTTGTAGTGTTTCATTCATTCATATGATGATTTATTCAATCATGTTTCTTATGTTCCTTGTTTTGCACATTGCTCTTATCTTGATGTTTACTACTTTGAAAGCTATCATTGAAAAACCAGTTATTTGTGAACTCTAGCAGTTTATCAACTATTCTTCGACCAAGAGCTAAGTTTGCCATTACCAATTATGATTCACTTTACGTATCTTTATTGTGTTTCCTTTACTCATTGCAAGTTGAGTTATAAATAGTGAGTTGTCTTCTATTATGATCTATGTATTTGATGAATGTGATGCTTCTCGTCCGTATTCTTTTATCGACTCTTCACTCCATAAACCCGAGGCCATGTTTATTGAGCTCAGTTTCGCTTGGGGACAAGCAAAGTCTAAGCTTGGGGGGAGTTGATACGTCCATTTTGCATCACTATTCTATGTCTTAATTCACTATTATTCATTGATATATTTCATATTGAGAGGTGATACTTATGTTATTTCATCTATTTTTGCATGGTTGATGACTTTTGGAGCATGGACCGCTGCAGTCAGGATTATGATGGAAAAGGTGCTGTTTGGAGACAAAATTCGCGAATATCAGAAAATCCGGGAAAATATACGGAAAATCCTATTTTCCAGAAGACGAAGTAAGCTAGAAGGGGGGCTGGAGATGGGCCACAGGGGGCCCACACCACCCCTTGGCGTGGGCTAGCCCAGTCCGTGCCACCAGGTGGTGTGGCCGCCCTGGTCCACTCCTAGCACTCCCCTCTAGCGTATATATTCCTCCCAAAACCCTAATACTTGGAGAGCGACCATAAAAAGATTCCGCCGCCTCTGCGGGGCGGAAAACACCGAGAGAGAAAGATCTCTCCGGCAGACAGATTTCTGCTAGGGGAATTCCTTCCCGGAAAGGGGAGATCATCGCCATCAACACCACCGTCAAGCTGGACTTCATCGAGATCATCATCATCATCATCACCACCATCATCACCATCAACACCCTCATCACCATCTCCACATTGCTGTAACAATTGAGTTGAATCTTGCATAGTTCATAGGGGAAACTTTCTCGGTGTTGATTACTCTTTGTAGTTGATGCTATTGAGTGAACCATTGAATTATTGTTTATGTTCAGATTGTTATACATCATTATTACATCTCTGATCATGATCCATATGATGTCTTGTGAGTAGTTCGTTTTGTTCTTGAGGACATGGGAGAAGTCTTGTTGTTAGTAGTGGAGTTATGTTGAGAAAGATTCAATAGATTGTTATTTAAGTTGTGGTGTACTTCTTATAGTGGTGTCATGTGAACGTAGACTACATGACAATTCACCTATAAGGGCCTAGGGGAATGCGTTGTGTATTTGGCTACTAATCGTAGGGGTTACCGGAGTGACAGAAAACTGAACCCCTGTTAGGAAACCATTGCACAAGGGACGTAAGGGTCTTAGAGTTTAAAGTTGTGGTTAGGTTTCTACCTTAATTACTTTCTTGTACTTACGGATGTTTGCAAGGGGTATAATCACAAGTATGTATTAGTCTTGGATGGGGCAGTACATTAGCACAGATTCACCCACACAACACTTAGCAAGCTAAAGAAGATTAATCAGCTATATGAAGCGAATGTGGGGCCCTGGATTAATCATCCGAGAATCCCTGTTATGCATACAACCATGATCCCATGATCAGTTAGTCGTGGCACATAACTGACAAGTATCATTACAACATCCGAAAATTAAACCAAATTACAAGACTTACATAAATGCCGTTATGGCTACATCAATAATCTTCAGCTGAACGTCATGAAGCGCAGAGCCCGAGCCATGCCTTAACCCACAGGCAACTGACTGGGAGAACGTCCTAGCTCGCGTAGTCGTCCACGCCACCTTCTTCTTGATATCTAGCCAAGTTAATAGCCCAGGACAATGCCAGTGAGTACATTGAATGTACTCACAAACCACTGTAACTTAATAGTAATGGCAAGAGGATATGCATTTTGGCTGTGGTAGTAGGAGGGCTCCAAGAGGGGTTCTTTTCTAAATAGTTTCTCTTGTAGATATATCATCTACATATCTTTTTTTAAAACTTTTGAAAAAAATTGGAAAACCGTTTTGAAAAGTTTTGGAAAACAATAGGATTGGGTCACCCATTTGTTCCTGTTTTCCGGTCGTCCCACGACCAAACTCCTGCCATACCTCTCTGACAATCCCATGGTCAAAGCAGGTATCCTTCCCGACCATCCCATGGTCAAAAATTTTCGAAAGCCATTTGTTTTCAGAAATCCTTTTTGAAAACAAAACCAGCACCGCTCTACAGAAGTTTGTCCAACCCGTCCTTAACCGCGGACACGGCTATTCGAATAGATTTACACTGTGCAGAGGTTGTACACTTTACCCACACCATCCGGGTACCCTACCCTGATCTTCACCGATCGTGGGTCGAGTAACCAATCAAGACTCTCCGGATGCCCACTCCAGTATAAGTGCCTACCCTATGAGTGTTAATCCCCTCAAGGTGTAGCAAGAATTTGCAACCTTGGGATTGGAGAATCCAAGTTGATTTTGGAGGAACACCCTAGATTAAGGATCTAGGGTGATGTTAATTTCATACCCTTAAAACCAGGTCGGTTCTTGGAGCTCAGAGATCCCCTTGGGGAATGGGATATATGGATGGATAGACCAAGTTATGTAGATTGCAAAGTTGTATAGGTTTGAGCTTGGTCCTGCTTGAGCTCACCAAGACAGGCTTTCAAACTTTGAATAAAATAAGCCTGCCAAAGTAGATTATCAACTAGCCGTCAAAACCTTGTGGGTTTAAACAGCTCAATGATCCAATTGGTACAAGTGAAGTAGGTACTGATATATCTATATGAGTAGAACACAACCATGCAAAGAGTTGGTCCATAGAAGGTTGGATGGTGGTGTGAGCTTATACCAAAGTAGGCATGTTGACTAGATTTGCAGGAAAAATTATTTTCTTGCCTGCAAAACCATCAAGAACAAGTGGGTTGGAGGATGATCTAACCAAGGGAAAGAGTGGTCTTGGTAGTACTTAGTATGGTTAACAATATGGTTCAAGTGCATTACCAAAAATGCACAAGGGTTGAGAAAGGGAGACATTCAAAAAGGTGATGTTGGAAACATATTTCCAGACTTAGCCAAATTTGGCAGACTTAGGGTTTTTTACTAGAATGTGGTGGGGATGATTTTAATGGGTTGCCAAGTACCGAAGAATCATCAAGTGGATGATATTTAAGTGTATATTGAGTAGAAAGGATCCATGCTTGAGGTTGGTCTCCATTGACTTGAAAGCTTCTAGAAGTAGATCACTTCAGAGATGATCTGATTAAGGTTTTTAGATGACTACTGAGTAGCTAGGGATCAGATCTAGATTGTATTCTTGCTTAGGGTGGGATGCTTTGGAGACATCTTAATCCTAGTGATGAGCTCCTAGATTAGCTCATACTATCTCCTAAGCAGACAATTCAGACAGCAGATCAATGCAACAAATCAACTATTACTGGGGTTACCACCAAGCTTAGCTTGAGGTAAGGATGGGTATTTTGAA
This sequence comes from Avena sativa, assembly GCA_916181665.1. NCBI lineage: Eukaryota > Viridiplantae > Streptophyta > Magnoliopsida > Poales > Poaceae > Avena > Avena sativa. The sequence goes on along the minus strand of OV702288.1, from coordinate 453,508,628 downwards.
ATAGGTTGGAGTTTGAACAAGTTAAGGTCCTTGGTATCTCTACCAAGAGTAGAATTCAAAAGTTTTACAAAAAGGTTTTGTTAAAGCTAGAGGTAAGAGAATTAGAAGGTTTTGTCTTGAATATATAAGGAGATAGTATTCTAAAGCTCTCCATAGTTTGATCAATAGAAACTACTAAAATAGTTTGTTTGCATAGGCTTCTTGGCTCATGTTTTGAAATGCCAGAACATTTGAGAATATGTAGAATGAGCCAGGATAGTTTTGTTAGATAGATTTTGTCAACTGATGGTGAGGTAAGGAGTATATCATCTAATACACATTCATATGCACAAGCACAGTCAAGCAACAGGCAAACACTTCAGCACTCAACAAGGAAAAAGTTTTTGTTCCCCTTGATTTTTGCCTTGTGGACAACTAATCAGGGTGGCTGAAATTGGGATGTTACAGATCTTTCCCCCTTAAAAGAATCTCGTCCTGAGATTCAGGAGAGTAGGGTTAGGGGATTTTGAGTCAAGGTTAGCGCTACTGGTTTCAAGCGTGCTATCTTACGGACTCCATCTTTGAAAGTGGTTACCCTGTCGATGAAGCTGCTTCAGTCTTTCGGGATGCAGGGAGAGTTGAGCAGAGTCTGGTCCTGATTGCGAGGGGATGACCTTCTTTTCCTTCCGGGATCTACATCTCGAGGCCTTAGACTGGGCAGACTATCCCGATGCTGAACTTCCCCGGTTTCTCATCGGAGGATAGAATTTATGATCTGGTGTACCTTTATCTAGGGATCCATGGTTCTTCCCTAGGGCTTAGCGTACCCTATTTAACGATGTTGGGATCCAAGCTTCTGGGTTTGCTCCTGGCGAGGGTTTACTCTATTTGCGTGGGAAAGACGTAGTCTTTCCCCCTTAGGATTTGACTAGGTTAGCTCGGAGATAGTGCATTCCTTCCTTCTTGACTTCATTGGTGGCAGTTATGAAGATTGCCGTCCATCTTTTACCTATAGTCGAGATCTTCAGAAGGCGTTCGTGAAGCTATGGCCTACGGGGCTTATATACTACTATTATTTATACTTAGCCTGGTGGAGTCATTGGAGTCTCACGTCCTCTAAGCATTAAGGGCCTAGGGATTAGCGGTTCGGCGTTCCTTTAGGTGAGTCTTCAGCTAGAGTAGCAGAGGGACTTTGCAGAATCTTCAGTTAGTTTCTCATCGGATAACTCATGGTTGTTGCTTGGCGGGAAATCTTTAGATCCGGGGACATTTTCTGACGTATCTTCTGGTAGACAGTCTTCTGAGGATTGAGTGGGAAAGACGTAGTCTTTCCACTTTAGAGCTTCACTAAGGTACTTCGAGAGGGGCGCGGATCTTCTGTCTTGGAGTGCTGACTTGATGTTAGCGGAAGGCTGTATCTTCCCGGAGTCTTGGGCTGGGATCTTCGAGGGATGCCTTATTTTACCAACCTTGGAGGGGGTGGTTTCCTAACGAAGCCTTTAGGGTGGTTTGTGGTTTGCGGCTCAACTTGTTAGCCTTCAATAAGGGTAGGAAAACTAATCTTCAGAGGTAGCGTCTTCACGTGAATTCCTTGCGTTGGTTCAACTCGAGGACATAGTGGACTCGTTATCTTCATGCATCTTTGTCTTCAGGTTTCTGGATTATGTGGTCCTTCTGGTGAGGAACTTCTCATTGGGTTGGGTAGGGTCGACTAGAATAGCTGGTCTCCAGAGGTGGTTGGAAGGTCTATTATACCAGGAAACATCGTAGTTAGGTCTTCACATCTTGTCTTGGTAAACATTTCTGGTGTTTTCCTGTGGATATTGGGGATCCTTCGGGGTTGACTTCCATCTTCAACGGGATTTCTTACTATAGTAGACTGATGCTAAGGGAGTGTGGTGCCATTGATGAGTCTTGTATGGTGAGTTTGACGGGGTATGCCGTCCTGCTGAGGTGAAATCTTTGAGTTGGTTCTGACTTGACGACGTTGAACTCCTAGTTCTTGGGATGCTTTTCCTCTCATATACTCTCGAGGTTAGTCTGGTTCTCCTTACCGGCACCTAACACAGGGGTTTCCTGAGTTACTAGGTGGGTTATCGCTCCTCGAGTCACAATTTTTAAGGAGGTCGACGCAAACCAGAACATACAAACCAGGCGAACAGAGCGAGGGGATCGCAATGTCCTCGGCAAACAACACTAATCAAGCAACACAAGATGCACTTAGGCGAGCAAACATGGTCAACGCTAGGGACCAAGGAGTTAACTACTCACGATGTAGGGGAATCCTATTATTAGGACTATTGACCCTAGGTATCGTCTTTCTTCAGGTCGGAATCTCTATCTTGCAGATGAATTCTTCGTCGTATCTTGGAGGCTTCTTGATAGTGCAGCACCCGATGTCTTCTAATTGTGAGGATTCTGCTGGTAGAGCGATCTTGTAGTCTCCTGGTATTTCCTTGTAGTTGCATGTCTTCATCTTGTTCTCACTGTCTTCTCCAGGTTCTAGATCCTAGTTATTTAAGAAAATCCGTGGAGTTGAAGTTTGGATGAGAGTGAGAGGAAACCATTTTCTAAAGCATTTACTTAGAGTAAGAGAAGAAGTAGAAATTAGTTTTCTAAAGCCGGGGATTTCAAAATAAGCTTCTTGTCTAGCGACCATGCTAACTAAGGTTCTCCTACAGTCAGGATGGCTCTGATACCAAGTCTGTGGGCCCCCGGATTAATCATCTGAGAATCCCTGTTATGCATACAACCACGATCCCATGATCAGTTAGTCGTGGCACATATCCGACAAGTATCATTACAACATCCAAAAATTAAATCGAATTACAAGACTTACATAAATGCCGTTATGTCTACATCAATAATCTTCAGCTGAACGTCATGAAGCGCAGAGCCCGAGCCATGCCTTAACCCACAGGCAACTGACTGGGAGAACGTCCTAGCTCGCGTAGTCGTCCACGCCACCTTCTTCTTGATATCTAGCCAAGTTAATAGCCCAGGACAATGCCAGTGAGTACATTGAATGTACTCGCAAACCACCGTAACTTAATAGTAATGGCAAGAGGATATGCATTTTGGCTGTGGTAGTAGGAGGGCTCCAAGAGGGGTTCTTTTCTAAATAGTTTCTCTTGTAGATATAGCATCTACATATCTTTGTTGAAAACTTTTGCAAAACATTTTGGAAAACCGTTTTGAAAAGCTTTGGAAAACAATAGGATTGGGTCACCCATTTGTTCCTGTTTTGGGGTCGTCCCACGACCAAACTCCTTCCATACCTCTCTGACCATCCCATGGTCAAAGCAGGTATCCTTCCCGACCATCCCATGGTCAAAACTTTTCGAAAGCCATTTCTTTTTAGAAATCCTTTTTGAAAACAAAACCAGCACCGCTCTACAGAAGTTTGTCCAACCCGTCCTTAACCGCGGACACGGCTATTCGAATAGATTTACACTCTGCAGAGGTTGTACACTTTACCCACACCATCCGGGTACCCTACCCTGATCTTCACCGATCGTGGGTCGAGTAACCGATCAAGACTCTCCGGATAATCCCCTCAAAACCGGGACGTCGGGCGAGGACCAACCGGAGCGCTTAGTCCACATCCCACGTGCGCACTTTCAATGAGGGGCTCATAGTAACGCGTGGAGGCCTCCCGACCCTTTGTTCCTTCTCCTGGTCGATGTCTTACATGGACCTATATCGGAGAAGGCCCACCCTCCAGGGATCCCCGAACCCCTGTAGTTGTTGCGAGGCAGCTTATACCAGAATAGACAACCATCAAATCCAGCCCTGTCCCATTCCAGAGTAATGTGGTTGCATAGGTTTAAGTTGTTATAGCTAGACTGCAAAGAACCAGGTGCGTTTTTGTAAACCTTCTTCCTCCGGTCTTCCTCCAACATTTTGCAAAACAAAACCTTTTTATTTCTCAACATCTCTTGGGGAGGTCCCATCTCACCAAGGTTTTATTAGAAAACATTTGGTAAAAACCTTTTTGCAGGGTCTTCCCATCCTCTAGCTTTTGCTTCGGCTAAATCAGGGTCTCCAATGGGGTATGGTGGATATGCACCATCTATTCTACTAGGGACAGGTAGGTGTCACCAAGGGGGCTGTACTCACTAGTACAAAGCTATAATGGTTCGGAGGAGCCAAACCACTACCATATATAAATATAAATACTTCAACATATAGTAAAACAATGCAGTTTTAGTAAACAATAGATAAAACATGCATAAGTAAAATAGTAGGACAAGGCTGATGAGCAAGAAGGTGGCTTTCCTGAGATCAACGATATGGCATAATTTGTCCCTGGACTTCTTCTTTAGATAACCCAGAATACCATAGATATCCATAATAATTACCCCTTCTTCTGCTCTCCGAGATAATCGCAACTATCGTCGTCAGGGAGCACACACGCAGTACAAACAAGGTCATAATAAACACCAGGCATACAACCAACAATACAATACATCAAATAGTTGAATAATACAAGTTTACAATTCATTAGGTCTTAGGAGGCAGGGATTTGGTAAGATTGGTCTTGTCTTGTAGGGTGGAAGAAAATCCCTTAGGATTTATAGTCTAAATACTACCAAAGAGATGGATTTTTGGACAAGACCATATTCTGTATGGTACCATTGTAACAACATGATACCAGCAGATAGGTATTGATAAAATGAAACTAACAAAAGTAGTTTCACTATTTTATCAATTACTAAAAATTTATAGTGATTTTTATAGTGAATACTACTCTAGTTTTAGGAAATAATTCACCTAAAAGGTTCTGGAGCTCCACAAATTATTTCCTTGGCTGGTTAGGTAGGTATTGAAGTACTTATTCACCGAGAGTTGGAACCAAGTCAATATAATTACCAGAATGCCCTCAGGAAATTCCCAAAGGAAGTTGTGTAGACAAGTTGTCTTTTTCACCAGATTAAATCTATTGTAGATTTTGATTTGATTCCATAGACACAGGGTAGGTATTTGGAGTACCTTTCTGTAGAAATTGGAATCAGCCTTTTTGGAGCTGTATAGATACTGTACTGAATTTAGAGGTGAATAAATCATGCACAGGATAGTTTAATTCACAGAAAAACATTCAAGGCTCAATAAATCATGAGCTCCTGGATTTAGTTAGGTATTGGTGTACCACATCACTAGGATTTGGAATTGGTCCAATTGGGCCTATTGGTTGGTGTAGGGAATTTTCTAAAGTCATAAATGAATTGTTTTTGTTATTTTTACTCAAGATAATCTTCTGTTCACCTTGGCATGAGACTAAGGTCCAGTGGTAGGTACAAGTAGTACCTTCCAGAGGCAATTGGGTTTACTCAATTTGGAGTTGTACAATTCCCTAAGGAATATAAGGAGTGTTTTAGACACTTTTGGGAAATTGATTTAATATATTTAATCCAAACACATTCTGAGCTAACCAGGGGTACTGGGTGTTAGGGAAATCATCCCTCTACCTAGTAGAAATTAGATCTGGGCATAATTCAGTATTTTCGTTTTTATTGTGAATTAAATCAACTGACTAGAAAACAGGTTAAGAAATCTAGAGACAAAAAGAAAACAAAGCAGAGGGCACTGGGTCGGTTTTAGGCCGAACTGGGCCGCACAGTGGAGAACCGGCCCACCCAGGGCGAGCTGGGCGCGGGAAGAGGCTTTGAAAGGTCTGGCCAGTGGGGCCTGCCCGTCAGCGGCCTGGGAGGCCAAAGGGGTATGGGGGACGCCCGAGCCGTCCGATTGAGTTAGGATCGATGGCTCAGGTCCGTCTTCTTCCTCTGGCGGCGGGTGGACAGAGGGGAAACCCTAGCTGGTGGTCGGGCGGCACGGGGGACCTCACCTAGGGTGCGTAGGCCGGCAAGGAGGGCGACGAGGCGACGCGGAGCACCATGGCGAGGCCAACGAGGGGCGAAACGACGGGTTCGACGCCACGATGGAGCCCGCACAAGGACGCACGAAGGGGGCTCGCCGCAGCACGCTGGAGAGGCCTCGGGGCTGCATGCATGTCCATGGTGGGGAGCAAGAGAGGACCAGGAGAGGTCTTGAAGCCACGAGGGAGCCCTTGGTGGTGCGGAGAGGGCTCGGAGACGTCGAACTCGAGGGTGAAACTCCGCTCGGGTGCGTCGCTGGTGACGTTGCTCCGAGGTTCCTGCAGTGAAGGGGAGGCACCGGGAGATGGGTCAGCTAGGGAGTAGATCTGATCAAGAAATTGGGATCGTAGGAGGCAGGGGTCGAGCTTAAACTTCACCTCTCTAAAGAGGCCGAGAGGGGCTCTCTTCCTTCTCCACGGCGAGGAAAGTATAGGAGAGAGATCTGGAGCTCTCTAGGGAGGTCAGTGGAGTGAGAGGGGGAGAAATGAGGGAGCAGGAGTGGGTGGAGGGCCTCTGGTCAATTTAAAGGCAAAAGGTAGGTTCATGGCAGGTCCATGGCCTTGCCATTGGGCATCTGGGTGGTGGAGAGACATAGCGGTCGTCCAGGGGACAGAGAGAGGGAGGGGTGCTACTGTGGCAAGAGTTTTTGGCACTAGGTGGTTGTCCCACTTTAAATCTCTACTTCCAAACACCAGAGGACAAGGGGATGATGGTGCTACAGTAGTATTGCTATAGGGCTGCTCGACCAGGAGGAGATAAGTGCGTTGTGCAGGCTTGGTGGAGAAGATTTGATATGGTTTGATGGAGTAATAGATCAAGGTTTTGCTCATAACTCAGATTTGGCAAAGTTGATGGCTATGAAGGAAATTCTTTGAATTGATTTTGGCAAGATGAGTGAATGGTACTGGTATATGGTTTAGGTCAGGGTACATATCCAGGAATTATTTGGGATTTTTCTAAAGATTTAAAGTCCACTTAAATCCATTTATTTCAAAAACTGCAGAAGTAGTTTCTAGAAGATCATTTGATAAATTTAAATTGGGCAAGTGGATTTTTTGATGTGGGATGGTCCCAAATAGGAATACACACTTCGGGGAATTTTCCCAAGATTTATTGAGGCTTAAAAGTATTTAAAACAATTATTATTCCATTTCTGTCATTTAAGAAAATAGGAAAAAAGAAATTATATATTTTTGAAGTGGGAAGATGGGGTCGGATATTTAGGACTCAATTGAGACAAGAGTTGGGGAAGTGTTTTGGCAAAAACCAAACTTTCCTTTAGGGAAGGAGTTTTGGAGATTTTGACTATTAAAGAGATTTATTAGATTTGGAGTCATAATAATTATGAAGAATTATTGATAAATCTTGATGATCAAGGTAGATGATGTAGGCAAGGTATAGCAAGCATTTGCAACCTTGGGTTTGGAGAATCCAAGTTGATTTTTGTGGAATACCCTAGATTAAGGATCTAGGGTGATGTTAATTTCAAACCCTTAAAACCAGGTCGGTTCTTGGAGCTCAGAGATCCCCTTGGGGCATGGGATATATGGATGGATAGACCAAGTTGTGTAGATTGCAAAGGTGTAGAGGTTTGAGCTTGTTCCTGCTGGAGCTCACCAAGACATGATTTCAAACTTTGAATAAAATAAGCCTGCCAAAGTAGATTATCAACTAGCAGATCGAGGCAACTCATCTTACAAACAAATCAACCATTACTGGGGTTACCACCAAGCTTAGCTTGATGTAAGGATGGGTATTTTGAAATAGGTTGGAGTTTGAACAAGGTAAGGTCCTTGCTATCTCTACCAAGAGTAGAATTCAAAAGTTTTACAAAAAGGTTTTGTTAAAGCTAGAGGTAAGAGTATTAGAAGGTTCTGTCTTGAAAACATAAGGAGATAGTATTCTAGAGCTCTCCATAGTTTGATCAATAGAAACTACTAAAATAGTCGGTTTGCAAAGGCTTCTTGGCTCAGGTTTTGAAATGCCAGAACATTTGAGAATATATAGAATGAGCCAGGATAGTTTTGTTAGATAGATTTTGTCAACTGATGGTGAGGTAAGGAGTATATCATCTAATACACATTCATATGCACAAGCACAGTCAAGCAACATGCAAACACTTCAGCACTCAACAAGGAAAAAGTTTTTGTTCCCCTGATTTTTGCCTTGTGGACAGCTAATCAGGGTGGCTAAAATTGGGATGTTACAGCGAAAGCACTTGACAGTCTTCCCATGTGTCCTCGAGAACGTTTGGTCATCTTAAGTAATACAACCGGCTTGTCCTTTGCTGCATAAATGATTGGGCCACTTACTGCATTTATTCCTACTATCTTTTATTTACTCCTACTTTGTTTACTTGCTTTATCGAAAACCCCTAAAAATCCGTTTGCTAAGTATTTCCAGGGAATTCCTGATCCATACCACTAGCCAGCACCTTCTGCTCCTCGTTGGGTTCGACACGCTTACTTATCGAAAATACTACGATGCACCCCCTATACTTGTGGGTCATCACGGTTGTGAGGGTTCCCTAGGGCAAATCTTCTTCCTGGTTAAACACGACGTTGTTGTTGCGCTAGGACATTCACATTGGCAGTGGCAGCAATCTTCTTCGGGCACTCATTGGAATAGTGACCCATCACTCCACACTTGAAACAAGTGATCTGAGACTTGTCTTTTGCTGCCATAGGCACAACATTGCTTCTAGTTCTCGGTGCAGTGTTGTTGTTGTTGTTGTTGTTGTTGTTGTGCTTGGGAGGTGCACAACTGAAATTGCTGGAGTTGCTGGGGTGATTGTTGTTTCCTCCGGACTTCACATTTCCTCCGCTATGGTTGGGGTAGCTTGGGAGGTGCACAACTGAAATTGCTGGAGTTGCTAAGTATTCTCCGGACCATTCCGGATCTCCTCGTGATGTCCCGGATTCAATCCGAGACCCCCAACAACATTCGGTCTCCAACGCATATTCCATATCTACTTAAAACAGCTTCGAACCTTAAGTGTGTCACCCTACGGTTCGTGAATATGCAAACATGATGAAGACACCTCTCCGATCAATAACCATCAGCGGGATCTAGAGATCCATAACGGCTCCCACATACTCAACGATCACTTCGTGATCGATATAACCATTTAACATACGAAACCAATTCCCTTTGTCACGCGATATTCTACTTACCGAGGTTTGATCGTCGGTATCTCCATACCTAGTTCTACCTCGTTACTGATAAGTACTCTTTACTCATTCCATGTTATGTCATCCCTTGTGACCTAATCACATGCTTGCAAGCTATCTAGATGACATTCCACCGAGAGGGCCCAGAGTATATCTATCTGTCATATGGATGGACAAATCCCAATCTTGGTCTATGCGCTTCAACACATACTTTCAGAATACCCAATGACACCTTTATAACCGCCTAGTTACGAAGCGGCGTTTGATGTCATCAAAGTACCCATCCGGTGATGGTGATTAACATAACCTCATGGTCGAAGGATTAGGTTACTATGTATTTGAAAGCTTACAGCAATACGAACTTATTGACTTGATCTTATGCTACGCTTACTATGGGTGTGTGTCGATCACATCATTCTCCTAATGATATAACCTTGTTATTAATCACATCCAATGTCCATGATCAGGAAACCATGATCATCAATTAATCAACAAGCTAGTTCAACAAGAGGCTTACTAGGGACTCTTTTATGTTTACAAAACACACATGTATTAGAGTTTCCTTATAATACAATTATAGCATGGGATGTAAACATTTATCATAAACATAAAGATATATATAATAATAACCACTTTATTATTGCCTCTTGGGCATATCTCCAACAGTTTCCCACTTGCACTAGAGTCAATAATCTAGTTAAAAACTTGTGCATTCAACACCTATGGCTTTCTGGTGTTGTATAGACACTATAGCTAGTGGTAAACATAATCTTTGGATCTGACACTTCCAGGTCCGTGTGTATTTGCATGTCCTTGCGTCTCTACGCATTACTCATTCTCCAATGAGATGGCATTGTATAAATTTGGTCCTTCGGTGAGACCTTTAGTTCCTCGGGATTAAATCATGTTGATACAATTGTCATACAATGTATCTTCATAGTATTATCCCGCTATGAACCACACCTAGTTTGATAACAAACTACTTGACGCAAATGCCCTCATTTGCTGCTGCAATAGCAGTCATATACTTAGCCTTTTGTTGTAGTATCTGTCACAATGTTTTAATTTTGGTACTCAACCAAATCCGTTATGGAACTTCCTTTCCATTACATTGTGCCACTCATAGCTTAAATTGAGATAATCTTAATTTGTGACAAAACTAGTATCAATGTAGCATTTACAATGAACTATTTGTGACCACTATATATTCTTAGTTCTTCCAAAGATCATAGGAATATCTCTACTATTTGTCCAATGATCATCTTATGAGTCATTCTGGTATATGCTCATAACATTTAGAGCATAGGACATATTTGGATGTGTACATCTCAAAGAATGATTGATCAAAATATTCTTGTGATTTCACCAAGTGTCAAAACACTTGAATCTCGTGTCAACACACTTGAGTCTTGATTCAGTCCTTTCCGTGCATCAAGAACCTTTCTTGTTGTTTCCATATTGAACTCATTCAACATCTTATCTATGTACATTTGGCAAAACCATATTAGCGCCTCAATCTGTCCATATAGACATTGATGCCTAATTCTTGGGTTATGCCTAAGTCTTTCATCGAAATGAAATTCTTAACCTGTGTCAATAAAATATACATCATTTCTAATCAATGATATGTCTTTCACATAATGTATTAGAAATATGTCTTAGCGCTCCCACTTAATTTCTTGCAAAATGCAAACATCTTCATCGTCTCTGATGAAATTAAACCTTTTAACGGTTTCATCACGGTGAAGATTCCAACTACGCGATGCTCTCTTCAACCATTGAAGTTTTGCATACTCTTTTAGCATCCTTTGAATTAACAAAACCCTTCGGATCATGTCATGGACACATCCTAGGTAACCATTCTATTAGAAGAACTTGTTTTGTTTGTTCAACTACCATATACCAAAATATATGTAGTGGTTGCTACATTAATCCGTCCAGACTAAATATCGCTATGAAAGATCAAATCTTATCATAGTCAATTCCTTGAACATTGTCGTAAACTCTTTCCGACATGTCGACTATTTCATAGGTGTGAAACATCCATGTCTATTTCTTTATAGATCCATATACGACTGTAAGGTCTTGCACCTTTCCAGAGGGTCTTTCAAATTCAAAGCTTGATTTCTCGTGTATGGAATTATCATGGATTTTATGGCTTCAAGCCACTTAACAAAGTTAGGGCCCATCATTGCTTCTTTGCATGTAGTCGGTTCATCATTGTTAAACAACAATGATTTAACTCTCAAATCTTGGCATTTGATTACTTACCCGACCTACTTGGTTCAATAGGAACTTAGATCTCCGTGACCACAACCTTTGAGGCACGTGAGCCATGAGCATTGTTGCTGCCTCCGGGACACTTACCGACGCTGCACAACTCAGCACATATTAGCCAAGGTTCAACAACCTTGTCAAAGTTCTATTGTCCTCCCACTTAACTTTTCACCAAAAATTCCTTCTCAAGAAACTCGACATTCTAAGTGACAAAAACTTTTGTCTTCGGTGTTATGGAGGAATACCCAATAGTTATTCGAAATAACCTACAAAGACATGCTCATCCGACTTTGGTTGTAAACATTTTACTTATGCCTAGCATACCAAAAATTTAAGAAAGGACAACCTGGGATTTATCCCAAACCATCACTTATATGGTGTCATTTCAATGGATCACGATGGAGCTCTTTTCAGTGTAAAAACGGTAGTCACTAAATATTTAATCTTTAAAATATAATGGCAGTTTTATAAATGACACCTTCGATCTTACCATGTCACACAAGGTTTCATTACATATCTCGAACACTCCATACTCCTATGGTGTTTTGGGAAATGCAAATCCATGGAACGATTCCTCAAATCTTAGGTGTTTTGCTAAACTTGTAACTCAAACATCTTTCCTTATGATCCATTCATAAACTTTTTATTTTCTTGTTACAATGATTTTTCACTTCATCTTGAAAGTCTTTGAACATTTTCAAATGTTCCATACTTCTTCCTTATTGAGTAAGTATATACATATACTCACTCAAATCTTCGGAGAAAGCATATGAAGTTGAAATCCATCGCCCACGACTACACATAATGGACTATATACATCAATATGTACAAATTCCAATCAGTTAGTCGTTCGTTCCTCTTTTGGCCTACGAACGGAGTTTTAATTATCTCCAAGAAAGTATCACAAGCATCATTTGATCAAAATCAAAGACTCCAAAAATCCATCAACATGGAGTTTCTTCATGTATCCCTTTCAATATAATTTAAACGGTGATGCCACTTTGCAAGTGATCTTTCAATCAATTGTCTTGCGACATTTTAGCATTAGTTTTATGGTCGTTATTTCTCCAACCAGACTTGTATATCATCCATCTATTATGGAATACGGTAATTATTTGAACAACCTTTTGTCGTCATAATACCTGATCAAAATAACAATTATTGAAACAAATCTTGAAGGCAAGCTTTGATGTTTAACGAGCAACACAACAACCCTTTGTTTGTTTTCGATGAACATCATCACATATTCACTTGCTAGTTACTTAGGCCATTGCAGTTCATGAATTGTGTTGTTATGTATGACACTTCATACCAACCAATTCGGTATCCAATACTGCAGAACCACATTGTTTAACAACCAAGGAATACAGCCATAACATGTATCTTCTATATACCTAAATTGGATATCTCCAATCTTTTATTTTCTGCCAAATATTTTATAGATTCTCTTTCAACAATTCCTTTTCTTTTAAAAGAATCTATCAACATCAATAGTGGTGTCATTCACATGACATATAGTACAAAGTGTGTATAGTCAAATACTAATACCTTTGGACTTGCACTTTGAAGTGGATCACCTTCATCAAATGTTTGGCATTCTTTCAAAATTCCATTCTTTAGTAATCTTTTAGTGTAGTAAACATTTTACTTACATCTTATATTCATCCTTATCATGACAACTTTCATGATCAAGCTGCTATAGCTTATAAAGGTGAATTGCGAGTATAATGTTTCTTTTCCAAAACTTTTTGGAGGATTAGGACGACTGGCGTCTTCAACCTTCATAAATTCTCATCAAATATGAGGACATATACTCTATCATGTTGTAACCAATACATTGTTTTAGATATCGCAATACCTTTCACATATGATGGTTTCTGAAACATTGCTTTCAGCTCTTAGATAAACTTGATATTAAAAACAATCTTTTGAGTATCAAGAATCATGGAGGCAAACATGATACATTAGATACTAACATTGGAATTGTTACTCTTGATTTAATATTGTTTATTAAACTTCACAGAGTAAACGGAGTTTGCTGAAAATTTGCAATATGACTTTTAAACTTTAGATTGACACTTAAAACAATACGATACCAGTTCGTAAAGCAAATATCCAGAATTTCTATAGTTCCACTATCTCAACTATAACTAAGCGTAAGGTGGTGAACGGATGCCAATGACTACAACAAACTATGCAAATTCACTTTGATTGTGTTTATGATAAATTGAGTTCGACTAATCCAAATTACAAATGAACTCCCACTCAAAACAACATCCCTCATGTTGTCTTAGTGATTACACGAACCAAATCCACTACACCAAGTCTGATCATCACGAGAGAAGATGTAGTTTCATTGGCGAACAATGTTCATGTTCATCATATCAATCATATGACTCATGCTCTACCTTTCGGTATTCCATGTTCCGAGACCATGTCTGTACATGCTAGGCTTGTTAAGATTAACCTTAGTTTCCGCATGTGCAAATCTCGCTTGCACCCATTGTATGCACACGTAGAATATATCACATCTGATCATCACGAGATGCTTCGAAACGATGAGTCTTAGCAATGGTGCCAACTAAGGACGAACACTTTATTACTTGAAATTTTAGTGAGAGGGATCATCTTATAATGCTACCGTCGCGTTCTAAGCAATACAAGATGCATAAAGGATTAACATCACAGGCAATTCATAATTAGTGTGATATGATATGGCCCTTTCTTCTTATGCCTTTGATCTCCATCTCCAAAGCACGGACATGATCTCCATCATCACCAGCACTGCGTCAAGGTCCATGGCGCCGCTTCATGGTTGTCCATCATCACTAGCAACTATTACAACTACTTGGAATAAAGCTATTACAAGATGAATAGACACACAAGTCTTAACAAAATTAAAGACAACCATTAGGCTCCTGCCGGTTGCCATATTACAACAAGGATCATTGCATACATCAAATATAATCACAATCACATGATGGCCATATCACATCACAAAACCCCTGCAAAAACAAGTTAGACGCCTCTAATTTTCTTTGCAAGTTTTACGTGGTTTGGGGCTTTTGAATAAGAACGGATCTTACCTACGAAACTGAACCACAACGTTGATACAAGTGCTATCAAGTGCAAAGTGTAGATTGGATCTTTACTATGATGGGAGAGACAGACACCCGCAAAGCCACTTGTGCAATACGAGTTGCACGTCAACTGTGGAGCAAGTCTCATGTGCGATGACATGTAAGGTTAGCCCGGGCCGCTTCATCCCACCATACCGCAAGATGCAAAATACACAAAGAAAAAGACGGCACGAGCACGAACGCCCACAAAAACATTGTGTTCTACTCGTGCAACAGATCTACGCATAGACACGGCTCTAATACCACTGATGGGTTCGTAGCATGGAAAACAAAAACTTTCTACCGCTAGAACGAACAAAACCCAGATCTAATCTAGATAAAAGCCAAGATCTAATCTATTAGATATGTGCAACGAGATAGATCGGTACTAACCCTCGTAGAACCAAAAGCGTTACGAGATTGGATCTCGTGGTTGATGTAGTCGATCACTTGCCGATCTCAAGATTGTGTGGACGATCCTTCCGGCGCCGCGTTCCGGCAGCGCTTCCGCAGTCGGTCACACGTGCAGAGTCGAAGCAGACCTTCCTCTCCCCGCTCCAGCGAGCAGCGGAGGTAGTAGATCTTCTCCACGGAATCCCAGCAATACGACAGCGTGGTGGTGGTGGTGGAGTATAGAATTCTGCAGGGCTTCGCCTATGCCTGTGCAGAACGAAGGTAGAGGAGAGAGGCGGCGGCTAGAGCTTGTTGTGTGAGAGAGCTAGGAGGGGGCGCCCCTCCCTTCTATTTAAAGGAGGGAGGCGCGCCTGGGGAGGGGGAGTCCTAGTAGGACTCCCCTCCTCCTTGGCCGGCGGGTTGGGAAGGGGGAGGAGTCCTCCTCCCCCACGAATCCGTGTCTCGCCCCACAAGGTTTACTTTGACCCTTTCTTGGTTTTCAAGTAAACACCAAGAACTCTTCTAGAACCTTCCAGAACATTCCGAAACCTTCTAGAATCTCCATACAAACACTCTGGAACATTTCCTAACTTAGAAAATGATCCCCAATATATGAATCTTATTCTCCGGACCATTCCGGATCTCCTCGTGATGTCCCGGATTCAATCCGAGACCCCGAACAACATTCGGTCTCCAACGCATATTCCATATCTACTTAAAACAACTTCGAACCTTAAGTGTGTCACCCTACGGTTCGTGAATATACAGACATGATGAAGACACCTCTCCGATCAATAACCATCAGCGAGATCTGGAGATCCATAAAGGCTCCCACATACTCAATGATTACTTCGTGATCGATAGAACCATTTAACATACGAAACCAATTCCCTTTGTCACGCGATATTCTACTTATCCGAGGTTTGATCGTCGGTATCTCCATACCTAGTTCTACCTCGTTACTGATAAGTACTTTTTACTCGTTCCATGTTATGTCATCCCTTGTGACCTAATCACATGCTTGCAATCTATCTAGATGACATTCCACGGAGAGGGCCCAGAGTATATCTATCTGTCATATGGATGGACAAATCCCAATCTTGGTCTATGCGCTTCAACACATACTTTCAGAATACCCAATGACACCTTTATAACCGCCCAGTTACGAAGCGGCGTTTGATGTCATCAAAGTACCCATCCGGTGATGGTGATTAACATAACCTCATGGTCGAAGGATTAGGTTACTATGTATTTGAAATCTTACAGCAATACGAACTTAATGACTTGATCTTATGCTACGCTTACTATGGGTGTGTGTCCAACCTTGTTATTAATCACATCCAATGTCCATGATCAGGAAACCATGATCATCAATTAATCAACAAGATAGTTCAACAAGAGGCTCACTAGGGACTCTTTTATGTTTACAAAACACACATGTATTAGAGTTTCCTTATAATACAATTATAGCATGGGATGTAAACATTTATCATAAACATAAAGATATATATAATAATAACCACTTTATTATTGCCTCTTGGGCATATCTCCAACAACAATGGGGGTCGATTGTTCCTCGGTGCATATCCTGCAGAAGGGTTGGGACGGTACTTCTGGTGACTGTTGAATCCAGCTTGGTGCATCATATGATGTTTGCGGTTGTCATTTGCTTGATTAATCTTCCCTTCCATCTGAATGGCAGAGTCGACTAGCTCTTCGAGATCCTGGAAACGGATGTTGACGAGGACAGTCTACATCTCATCATGCAGTCCGTTCAGGAATCTCTCCTTCTTCTTGGCCTCCGTGTTGATCTCATCAGGTGAATACCTTGCTAAGGACAAGAATCGGTCATGGTACTCCACTATAGTCATTCTGCCTTGCTTCAACTCTCTGAATTAATCCCTCATTCTGGTGACTAGACCTTGCGACACATGGGTGCGGATGAACTTGATTTTGAAGGCTTCCCATGTCATCACTTGACCATAGTTCTGTTGGGTCCGCAGCATAGAAAACAAAAAATTTCCTACGGTGTGAACTACATGCCAAGATCTATCTACTAGGTACAAAGCAACGGGTGGACATACATCCAACGAGAACTTACCCTCGTAGACAACGAGCTTTGTTAACGAGTAGGAACTCGGGGTTGATGTTGTCGTACACTTGCCGATCTCAAGATCGTGAGGAAGTCCGAGCGCCGTAACTCAGCAGCGCATCCGCACTCGCACACATGTTCAAGCCACAGGACAACCTCCACCTCCTCGCTCCAGCGATCCAGCGGAAGCAGCAACTCCTTCTAGACGAAATGCCACCGGGAACATGTATCTCGCTAATCCGAGACCATGGGGAAATAATTCTAGAGGGGGAGTGAGATCCTTCACAAGGAGGTGTGAGGATGAAGGAGGGAATGGGTGGCCTTTTATAGGAGGAGGGGGGGTGCCCCCTCTCTCCATGGCCGGCGCATGGGGGTGGGGGTGACCCCTCACCTCCCCCATTCATGTGGTGGTAACCCCTCCACATTAAAATGCCTCTTCACATTCCCTTTTAAAGTCTCCACTTTAAATGCATTAAATTTCTCCAAATTTAATGCTCTCTCATTTAATAAAACTCTTTTTATTAAATTTATTCAGAATTTTTTTAATTACTTTAATTAACAAACGTTCACATATAGCCCCTTGCAATATTTCAATATCACATGCAGAACCACCTTCTGCAATTTCACCCGAAACAATTTTCGGTTTCTATTGAAACAATTCCTGCGCTTTGCAATTCTTTCGTCTGAAACATATGTGCTCCAAAATGGTGTCCGATAACTCTTAAGTGTGCCACCCTACGGTTCGCGAATAATGCAGACATGATCGAGACCCTTCTCCAGTCAATAATCAGCAGCGGGACCTGGAGATCCGTACTGACTCCTACACATTCAACGATGACTCCTGTGATCGTGAGAACCTTTAACGCTTGTAACTAAATCCCTTTGTCTCTCGATATATTACATGTCCGAGATTCGACCATTGGTATATCCATACCTAGTTTGATCTCGTTACCGACATGCACTCTTTTCTCGTTCCCGTGATATAACATTCTAGTGATCACATCACTTGCTTGCAAGCTATCCTAATGTGATATCACCGAGAGGGCCTAGAGTATATCTATCCGTCATCTGGATTGAAAAATTCCAATCTTGATCCATGAGCCTCAACATAACACCTTCGTAGTACTGAACCCATCTTTATAGTCACCCTGTTACGGTGTGACGTTTGATGTTATCAAGATACTCTTCCGGTGTTAGCAATTAACATGATCTCATGGTCTAAGGATAAATATTACTTCGTATGATGTTATAGCAATATAAACATAATGACTTGATCGTAATGCTATACTTCGGATGAATGTTCATCACATCATTCCACCAATGGTGTGACCTTGTTATTAACAACATCCAATGTCCATGATCAGGAAACCTTGATCATCCTGTTGATCAATAAGCTAGTCTATAAGAGAGGCATGACTATGAACCCTTTTTGTTTATTAAACACACATGTATTGATGTTTCCGAATCAATACATTTCTAGCATGTAAAATAAACATCTATCATGTATAAGGAATATATAATGACGACTTTATTATTGCCTCTTAGGGCATATTTCCTTCAGTCTCCCACTTGCACTAGAGACAATAATCTAGTTCACATAGTGATAAATCTAACACCCATGGAGTTCTGGTGTTGATCATGTTTTGCCCTAGGGAGAACTTTAGTCAAAAGATCTGCTACATTTAGGTCCGTGTGTACTTTACAAATCTTTATATCTCCATCCTTGACATGCTCGCGGATGGAGTGAAACTGGCGCTTAATATGTTTGGAATTCTTGTGAGACCTTGGTTCCTTTGCGTTGGCTATGGATCCATTGTTGTCACAATAGATCACCATCGGGTCCAACACACTGGGAACCACACCCAGTTCCGTAATGAACTCTTTCATCCAAACTGCCTCCTGCACCGCTTCTGAAGCAACAACATATTCCGCCTCCGTTGTTGATCCATCCACCACAGGTTGTTTGGAACTCCTCCAACTAACTGCTGCTCCGTTCAAGAGAAATATGTATCCGGATTGAGACTTAGAGTCATCCGGATCGGTGTCAAATCTAGCATCAACATAACACTTAGCGACTAGCTCTTCTTCACCTCCGTATATGAGAAACATATCCTTAGTTCTTCTCAAGTACTTGAGGATGTTCTTTACCACTATCCAGTGTTCCGAACCTGGATCAGATTGGTACCTACTAGTCAAACTAATAGCATGTGCCACATCCGGTCTTGTACATAGCATGGCATACATAATAGAGCCTATGGCCGAGGCATAGGGGACCTTATCCATCATCTCTCTTTCTTCCGCCGTAGCCAGACTTTGAGTCTTACTCAATGTCTTGCCTTGCAACATAGGTAAGAACCCCTTCTTACTTTCGTCCATATTAAACTTATTTAATATCTTATCAAGGTATGTACTCTGCGATAGCCCAATTAGGCGCCTTGATCTATCTCTATAGATTTTAATGCCTAATATATATGACGCTTCACCAAGGTCTTTCATCGAAAATTTGCTGTTTAGATAACTTTTAACATTGTTTAAAAGATCTATATCATTTCCAATCAATAATATGTCATCCACATATAATATCAGAAATGCCACATTGCTCCCACTCACTTTCTTGTAAATACAAGCCTCTCCATAAGTTTGGACAAATCCAAACTCTTTGATCACCTCATCAAAGCGGAGATTCCAACTTCGTGATGCTTGCTTTAGTCCATAGATGGATCGCTGAAGTTTGCACACCTTATTAGCATCCTTAGGATCGACAAAACCCTTAGGTTTTATCATATACAACTCTTCTTCAATCTTACCATTGAGGAACGCAGTTTTGACATCCATCTGTCATATTTCATAATCGAAATATGCAGCAATTGCTAACATAATCCTAACCGATTTAAGCATCGCTACGGGAGAGAATGTCTCATCGTAGTCAACTCCTTGAATTTTTTGAAACCCCTTTGCGACAAGTCGAGCCTTATAGATGGTCACATTACCATCAGCATCAGTTTTCCTTTTGAAAATCCATTTATTCTCAACGGCCTTTCGGTCGTGAGGTAAGTCCACCAAGTTCCAAACTTTGTTCTCGTACATGGATTCCATCTCGGATTTCATGGCTTCTAGCCATTTGTTGGAATCCGGGCTCATCATCGCTTCTTCATACGTCGCCGGGTCATCCATTTCATCAACCATGAAATTCACAACAGGATTGTCGTACAGTTCAGGAGCTGCACATGTCTTGCTTGACCTGCGAGGTTCGGTAGTGTCCTGTTTCGGATTTTCATGATCATTCTCATTATCTCTCTCTTCATCAGGTGAAGTCAACTCCGAAACAACTTCCGGTGCTACGCCACTCGTCATTCCATGAAGAGAAGGTTCAATAACCTCTTCGAGTTCTACCTTCTGACTACTCACACCTTTCGCGAGAAACTCCTTCTCAAGAAAGGATCCATTCTTGGCAACAAAAACCTTTCCTTCGGATCTGTGATACAAGTTATACCCAATTGTTTCCTTAGGGTATCCTATGAAGATGCATTTTTCCGCTTTGGGTTCGAGTTTATCCGGTTGAAGTTTCTTCACATAAACATCGCATCCCCAAACCTTAAGAAATGACAGCATAGGTTTGTTACCAAACCATAATTCATACGGTGTCGTTTCAACGGATTTAGATGGTGCCCGAATTAAAGTGAATGCAGTTGTTTCCAGTGCATAACCCCAAAATGACAGAGGTAAGTCAGTCAGAGACATCATAGATCGAACCATATCCAATAAGGTACGATTACGATGTTCTGACACACCATTACATTGTGGTGTTCCGGCAGGCGTGAGTTGTGAAACTATTCCACACTCTTTCATGTGTGTGCTAAACTCGTAACTTAGATACTCTCCTCCACGGTCAGACTGTAGAAACTTGATCTTTTTATTACGATGATTTTCCACTTCATTCTAAAATTCCTTGAACTTTTCAAAAGTTTCAGACTTGTGTTTCATCAAATAGATATACCCATATCTACTCAAATCATCCGTGAAAGTAACAAAATAATGATATCCACCTCGCGCCGACACACTCATTGGTCCACACACATCAGTATGTATGATCTCCAACAGATTTGTCGCCCGTTCCATTGAACCAGAAAACGGCGTTCTAGTCATCTTGCCCATAAGGCATGGCTCACATGTATCAAATGATTCAAAATCAAGTGATTCCAAAAGTCCATCAGAATGGAGTTTCTTCATGCGTTTAACGCCAATATGACCTAGACGGCAGTGCCACATATATGTAGACATATCATCATCAAGTTTATTCTTTTAGCATTAACATTATGAATGTGCGTAATATTACTATCGAGATCCAATAGAAACAAACCATTCAACATAGGTGCATGACCATAAAAGATAACATTCTTATAAATCGAACAACCATTGTTCTCCGATTTAAAGGAATGACCACTTTGCATCAAACACGATCCAGATACAATGTTCATGCTCAGTGCAGGCACCAAATAACAATTATTTAGGTTTATAACTAATCCCGATGGCAAATGGAGAGGTAGCGTCCCGACGGCGATCACATCAACTCTTGATCCATTGTCGACCCGCATCCTCACCTCATCCCTTGCTAGCTGTCGCTTGTTCTGTAGCCCCTGAACCGAGTTACATATATTAGCAACCGATTCGGTATCAAATACCCAGGTGCTACTACGAGTACTAGTCAAGTACACATCAATAACATGTATATCACATATACCTTTGTTTTCCTTGCTGGACTTCTTGTCCGCCAAATACTTGGGGCAGTTGCGCTTCCAATGGCCAGTCCCCTTGCAATAGTAGCACTCGGTGTCAGACTTAGGGCCAGCCCGGGGTTTCTTTTCAGGCGTGGCAACAGACTTGCCACCCTTCTTTCCCTTCTGTTTTCCTTTCTTGTCCTTCTTGAAACCGGTGGTCCTATTGATCATGAACACTTGATGTTATTTCCTAATCTCCACTTCTGCAGTCTTAAGCATTGACAGAAGCTCGGGAAGAGAATTCTTCATGCCCTGCATATTATAGTTCATCACGAAGCTCTTGTAGCTAGGTGGCAGAGATTGGAGAACACGATGTATGCCTAAGTCAATGGGAATCGTTATTCCCAAGGACACAAGCTTATCGGCGTACCCAGACATTTTGAGTACGTGCTCACTAACGGAGCTGTTTTCCTCCATCATGCAGCTAAAGAACTTTTCTGTAGCATTATAACTCTCTATGGCAGCATGGGTATCGAAAATCATTTTCAATTCTCCCATGGTATCAAAGGCATTGCCATTTTCGAAACGCTTTCGAAGTTCTAGCTCTAGCCCATACAGTATGCCGCAATGAACTAAGTTATGATCCTCCTGACGAGTCACATAGACATTCTTTTCCTCGTCAAGGGCATCAGGAGCTGGTGGGGGGCCTAGCGGCGCATCTAGCACATATTCCTTTTGTGCAGCAGTGAGGAGAATCCTCAAATTCATAGCCCAGTTGGTGAAGTTGCTACCATTCGCAGCAAGTTTCTCTTTCTCCATGAACACATTGAAATTAAAAGCAGGTGGTGCCATCTACAACAGAATTTGTAAAGTTTATTTAGACTAAGTTTATGATAGATTGAGTTCAACTAATCCAAATTACTAATGAACTCCCACTCAAAAACGACATCCCTCGTGTCCTTTTGGTGATTACATGAACCAAATCCACTATACCAAGTCCGATCATCACGTGAGTTGATATAGCTTCAAAGGCGAGCATCTATATGGGCATCATATCAACCATATGACTCATGCTTAACCTTTCGTCCGTGTTCCGAGGCCATGTCTGTACATGCTAGGCTCGCCAGGTAAGAACCTTAGTATTCGCGTGTGTAAAACTGTCTTACACCCGTTCCTATGAAAGAATAGATTCGAGTACACCCGATCATCACGTGATGTCTCGAAACACGATCCATAGAACGGTACATACTCAAGGAAGAACACATTTTTATCTTGATATCTAAAAGAGGGATCATCTTATAATGCTATCAAACGCGCCAAACTAGCAGTATAAGATGCTAACATCTAATGTGTAAAGTGAGATGATATGGTCCATGCATTTGATCTCTATCACTTGCATCGTGGTATGATCTCTATCATTCCTTTGTGTGTAAGGCCAAGGTCTATGGAACTTACACGTTGAGTGTGTTGTAAGAGTATCCACCATACATCTACTTACAACAATACCATATCAATACGCTAGCCCAACAACGATCTAAACTAGACGCCTCTAATTTATCAATTGCAAGTTTTACGTGGCTTAGGGATTTCGGAGATAGAACCGTTCTTACCTACGAACATGAACCACCACGAGGATAACTAAGTTATTAGCAACTCGTTGTAAATCAGATATTGACTATAGTAGGAGAGACAGACACCCGGCAGCCACTTATGCAAAACAAGTTGCATGTCAGTCGTGGAACCGGTCTCATGTACGATGACATGTAAGGTTGGTCCGGGCCGCTTCATCCCACTATGCCACCAATATCCAAAATATATAGAAGATGCAATAACATGATCATCATCGCCCACATATCAACCATATGTGTACTACCCGTGGTAAGCACCTACGCATAGATCAGGCTCTGATACCACTGTTGGGTCCGCAGCATAGAAAAAAAAATTTTCCTACGTGTGAACTACGCGCCAAGATCTATCTACTAGGTACAAAGCAACGGGTGGACATACATCCAACGAGAACTTACCCTCGTAGACAACGAACTTTGTTAACGAGTAGGAACTCGGGGTTGATGTAGTCGTACACTTGCCGATCTCAAGATCGTGAGGAAGTCCGAGCGCCGCAACTCAGCAGCGCATCCGCACTCGCACACACGTTCAAGCCACAGGACAACCTCCACCTCCTCGCTCCAGCGATCCAGCGGAAGCAGCAACTCCTTCTAGACGAAATGCCACCAGGAACATGTATCTCGCTAATCCGAGACCATGGGGAAATAATTCTAGAGGGGGAGTGAGATCCTTCACAAGGAGGTGTGAGGATGAAGGAGGGAATGGGTGGCCTTTTATAGGAGGAGGGGGGGGTGCCCCCTCTCTCCATGGCCGGCGCATGGGGGTGGGGGTGACCCCTCACCTCCCCCATTCATGTGGTGGTAACCCCTCCACATTAAAATGCCTCTTCACATTCCCTTTTAAAGTCTCCACTTTAAATGCATTAAATTTCTCCAAATTTAATGCTCTCTCATTTAATAAAACTCTTTTTATTAAATTTATTTAGAATTTTTTTAATTACTTTAATTAACAAACATTCACATATAGCCCCTTGCAATATTTCAATATCACATGCAGAACCACCTTCTGCAATTTCACCCGAAACAATTTCCGGTGTCTATTGAAACAATTCCTGCGCTTTGCAATTCTTTCGTATGAAACATATGTGCTCCAAAATGGTGTCCGGTAACTCTTAAGTGTGCCACCCTACGGTTCGCGAATAATGCAGACATGATCGAGACCCTTCTCCGATCAATAATCAGTAGCGGGACCTGGAGATCCGTACTGACTCCTACACATTCAACGATGACTCCTGTGATCGTGAGAACCTTTAACGCTTGGAACTAAATCCCTTTGTCTCTCGATATATTACATGTCCGAGATTCGATCATTGGTATCTCTATACCTAGTTTGATCTCGTTACCGACATGCACTCTTTTCTCGTTCCCGTGATATAACATTCTAGTGATCACATCACTTGCTTGCAAGCTATCCTAATGTGATATCACCGAGAGGGCCCAGAGTATATCTATCCATCATCTGGATTGAAAAATTCCACTCTTGATCCATGAGCCTCAACATAACACCTTCGTAGTACTGAACCCATCTTTATAGTTACCCTGTTACGGTGTGACGTTTGATGTTATCAAGATACTCTTCTGGTGTTAGCAATTAACATGATCTCATGGTCTAAGGATAAAGATTACTTCGTATGATGTTATAGCAATATAAACATAATGACTTGATTGTAATGCTATACTTCGGATGAATGTTCATCACATCATTCCACCAATGGTGTGACCTTGTTATCAACAACATCCAATGTCCATGATCAGGAAACCTTGATCATCATGTTAATCAACAAGCTAGTCTATAAGAGAGGCATGACTAGGAACCCTTTTTGTTTATTAAACACACATGTATTGATGTTTCCGAATCAATACATTTCTAGCATGTAAAATAAACATTTATCATGTATAAGGAATATATAATAACAACTTTATTATTGCCTCTCAGGGCATATTTCCTTCAGGTTCATTATGCGGATTGGGGGATTTGTATTCTGGAACCAGTCATTAGCATCCAGTGGGTTCTCCGAAGTACTAAAGATTAGGGGATTTGTATTCTGGAAGTTTTTGAGTTTGGATCCATGATGATCCTGATTTCCATGGTTCTAATTGTTGTGAGCCATCTGGGCGATCTGTTGTAGTGTTTCTAGATTAGCTTGGCGCTCTGCCCTGCTTGCTTCCTAGTCTGCAATGAGAGTCTATAGAATCTGCAGCATTGGGTCTTGCGATGAGCTGCTCCCTCCTTGGTTTCCATGAGTCATATGAAGATTGAGATTGATAAAGGGGTAATAGGGAAAGTTCTAAGGTGCATGGTTTTGATTTCAAAGCTAAAACTTTGAGTTTGACTCAGGTTTTGCAACTAACTTCTTTTCATTCATTCAAGCAAAGCACACGATACAAACACACACACCACAACATCAAAGGAGAACATATGGTTTTAAGAACCATTCTGTAAGCTACGATACAATGGGACCGATACTTATCATTCTACGATAGTGCTCTAGTGCATCTACTCATCATCGATGAAGTTGGAGTCGTCATCATCGGTGTAGAAGTCCACGGCATCCTCCTCCAGAAAGTCATCATCATTGCTGAGATAGGAGTCAATATCCACTTTTCATATGATTTCTTGGACTAACCTATTAACAAGAGCCACAGTGCCAGCTGCCTATTTTCTGCTGTTTTTGGATCCAGGAAAGTCAGAAAATGAATATTTTCGGAATTGGACGGGACAAAAGCCAAAGTGCCTATTTTTCCGGAAGTGTTCAAGTGCCAGAATACGAGACGAAAGCCAAAGAGGCCAGCCCTTGCACCCCCTCAGCCTCTCCTTCCTCCTATATATTACCCTCGGGACGAAAACCCTAAGTACCCGATGAAAAATCCACGAAAGAGTCTGTAGCCGCCGTCATCTCCATCCCAAGATCGGAAGAGATCTGAAGCTCTTCCCGGCACCCTGCCGGAGAGGGTAATTCACCCTGGAGGCCTTCTTCATCATCATGAAGCCTCCGGTGTGATGCGTGAGTAGTTCATCCTTGGACTACGGATCCATGTAGTAGCTAGATGGCTGGTTTCTCCTCCTTTGTGCTTTCATGTTTAGATCTTGTGAGCTCCGTTCATGATCAAGATCATCTATTTGTAATCCATACATGTTGTGTTTGCAGGGATGCGATGGATATTGAGATGCTATTTCAGATTGATTATTGATTCTATCATGTCTTTGTTATTTGAGATCTTGCATGCTTTCCGTTGTTAGTAGCTATCTTGGCCACGTAGATGCTAGCAACTCCAAGAGTTAGTACTTATGCTCGATAGTGGGTTCATGCCTCTTGTAATCTGGGGAAGTGACAGAAATCTCTAAGGTACTAGATGTGATGTTGCTACTAGGGAGAAAACAACAATCTCTTGTTCATATAACAATCGTATTGTTTACTTTACACACAGTTTGTAAAGCAATAATCTGTTGCTTGCAACTTAATACTGGAGGGGGTTCGGATGATAACCTGAAGGTGGATTATTAGTCATAGATGCAGTTGGATGGCGGTCTATGTATTATGTTGTAATGCCCAATCAAGTCTCAGAGGAGTCAAGATGATTAGTATATGCATGTATTGCTTTCTCGGTGTTTGTCAATTGCCCCGCTGTAATTGGTTCACCCAGCATGTTATCTATCTTAAGGAGAGCCACCTCTAGTGAACTATGGATCCCGGTCCTTTTCTTTGCATACAATCTACAATCTTTTACTGTTTTGTGTTTAATTTCTATGAACTTTTACTTCTTTCCATTCGATACGTTTAATCCTTTGTTTTCCGCAAAACATGGTGAGATTGACAACCTCATCGGAAGCTGGGGATAAAGTTCTGTGGTTGTGTTGTGCATGTCTCCATGTTGCTACTAGCACCGGTAGTGCGCCCTGCCAAAGCTCAGCTAGTAACACCTTTGGGTTGTTTCCTTGCTCCTACTGGTTCGATTAAACCTTGGTTTCATAACTGAGGGAAACTTGCTGCTGTGCTCATCATACCTTCCTCTTGGGGTTCCCAACGAGCTGTACATCAACACCGCCATCAAGCATTTTTCTGGGCGTCGTGCATTGAGCCATCACTTCACCTTCCTCTTCTTCTTGTTTTACGGCCAGCTGAGCTTCTTGCTCCCTGATGGTCTTCTCGAGGTCGTCCACCTTCTTGTGAACACGGTCGATGGTGCGATCCTTCTTGGCGCGTTGACAGCGCAGAGACTGACGATCCTTGACGAGTAGTGAGAAAGTCTGGGCCTTCTGGGCAACAATGGCGAGGTTGTTGTTGGCGAGCTCTCTAGCATTGTCCAACTCCTTCTGTCTGTCGTATAGTAGGAAGTCGAGGTTCACCACTTGACGCTTCAGTATTGAGTGACTTGGCATCTCGAGCGGCATTCCCATGGAATCACTCCTTGCATAGTGAACAAAGCGGGTTCCTTGGATTAGGTTGACACTCAGGGCATACAGACGTGCGAGAGCTTCATGCATTGCCCTGGCTAATCCATCTAGCCAGTTCTTCTCTCCCACGGAGAACTGAATCCTCCCAGATATTGATGCTTCTATCTTGCCTCGAAGATCAGCAGTTACTAGCCATTGTAAATCTCTTCCTGGTGGACCAGGGAGTTGAGCTCCAAGTAATTCCGGATGAGGACGCTCCAAGAACTCAGTCAGTGCATCAAGATCCCTCTCGAAGATCAGTTGCCCTCCATTGCCCAACTGATAGAACTTGTTGTATTGGGCTGTAGGGGTTCGTAGCATGGAAAACAAAAATTTTCTATCGCATACAAACAAACAAGCCAAGATCTATCTACTAGATTGTAGCAACGAGTCGATGGAATAACTCACCCTCGAAGATTCCAAAGTGTTTAACGAGAGCAGATTCTCGTGGGTGATGTAGTCGTACTCTTTCCGATCTCAAGATCGCGTAG
Organism: Avena sativa; assembly: GCA_916181665.1. Classification (NCBI taxonomy): domain Eukaryota; kingdom Viridiplantae; phylum Streptophyta; class Magnoliopsida; order Poales; family Poaceae; genus Avena; species Avena sativa. Next base: position 453,480,453 of record OV702288.1, on the reverse strand, counting down.
ACGATCCTTCCGGCGCCACGTTCCGGCAGCGCTCCCGTAGTCGGTCACACGTTCGGTACTCGACGAAGACCTTCCTCTCCCTTGTTCCAGCAGGCAGCGGAGGTTGTAGTACTCTCCTCGTGATTCCGGCAGCACAACGGCGTGGTACCGGAGGTAGAGGGGAGATCCCGCAGGGCTTCGCCTTAAGCCGGTGCGAGTATGGTGGAGCTTATGAGAGAGGCTATTAGTGGTCTAGTAATTAGACACACCAATTAGAGGGCTCTAAACCAATTAGAAGGCTCTAAACCAAAATAGCTCTAAACCGGGGTTTAGATCTAGGGTTTAGTTTAGAGGGGTAGGAACTAGTGTGTCTAGAGAGGGGAGCCCTGCCCCTCCCTTTATAGGTGGGAGGGCCGGCGGCCAAGGGGAGGAGTTCCTCCCCAACTCGGCCTTGGGAGGTGCGCCGGCCAAGGGGAGGAACCCTCCTCCAACTCGGCCTCCACCTCTCCTCCTCTTTCTCCTCTTTCCGAAAACTGGCAGTTTGACCGAAAACTGGCAGTTTGACTTTTCCAATTAGGATTTGAATTAACCCTTTATTTCGGACAGCGAGAACACTTAGTACATGATGCAATCATTCCAACATGCAATGACACATTCATGTACCCTTCCCCCTCCGGAGTGCCGGACATTCCGGGACCTTCTAGAATGTTCCCGATGAAAACACCGGAACCATTCCCGAACTCCGAAACGGGACTTTCCTTATATGAATCTTATTCTCCGGACCATTCCGGATCACCTCGTGATATCCCGGATCCCATCCGAGACTCCGAACAACATTCGGTCTCTTTCTCATAATACCATAACTACTCAAACAACGTCGAATCCTTAAGTGTGTCTCCCTACGGTTCGTGAATTATGCGGACATGATCGAGACACTTCTCCGAACAATAACCAATAGAGGAATCTGGAAATTCATATGGCTCCCACATATTTCTACGATTACTTTGCGATCGAATGAACCACTTACATACGATACCAATTTCCCTTTGTCTCACGATATGTTACTTATCCGAGGTTATGATCGTCGGTATCTCTGCATACCTAGTTCAACCTCGTTACTGATAAGTACTCTTTTCTCGTTCCCGTGATATGTGATCCCTTGTGACCAAGTCACATGCTTGCAAGCTAATTGGATGACATTTCACCGAGAGGGCCCAGAGAATATCTATCCGTCATGTGGATGGACAAATCCCACTCTTGATCCATGTGTTTCAACCAATACTTTCCGAACACTCAATGCCACCTTTATAGCCACCCTGTTACGGTGTGGTGTTTGATGATATCAAAGCATCCATCTGGTAAAGGTGATATGCATGATCTCATGGTCGAAGGAATTAGGTTACTATGTATCAGAAAGCATATAGCAATTGAACTATTGAAATGACTTGATCTTTATGCTACGCTTGTCTATAGGAGTATGTCCACCATATCATTCTCCTAACGATATGATCTTGTTGTTGATAACATCTCAATGTTCATGACAAAGAAACCACATCATCAATCAACCAACAAGCTAGTGAAGTATAGAGGCTATACTAGGGACTTCAAATTAAGTTTACAAATCACACAAGTATTAATGGTTTCCTTGTTAATACTATTATAGCATGAATGCAAACATTTATCATAAACACAAAGATATATAATAATAACTATATTTATTATTGCCTCTAGGGCATATCTCCAACAGTCTCCCACTTGCACTAGAGTCATCTAATCTAGATTACATGGTAATATACCGAACACCCATGGCAGTTTGGTGTTGGTCATGTTTTGCCCTCGGGAGAGGTTTAGTCAACGGATCCGCCACATTCAGATCTGTGTGTACTTTGCAAATCTTTATATCCCCATCCTGGATATGTTCTCGAATAGCGTGAAAACGCAGCTTGATATGCTTCAGCTTCTTGTGTGACCTTGGTTCTTGCGCATTGGCTATGGCGCCCATGTTATCACAGTAGATAGACATTGGGTCCAGCGCACTAGGAACCACACCCAGCTCTGTAATGAACTCTTTCATCCATATCGCTTCTTGTGAAGCCTCCGAAGCAGCCATGTATTCCGATTCAGTTGAAGATCTCGCCACAACGCTTTGCTTTGCACTCCTCCAGCTAACTGCTGCACCATTCAAAATAAATACGTATCCAGATTGTGATTTAGAATCATCCGGATCGGTGTTCCAACTAGCATCGGTGTAACCATTAACAACGAGCTGTTCATCACCTCCATAAGAAAGAACCATATCCTTAGTTCTTCTCAAGTACTTAAGGATGTTTTTGACCGCTGTCCAATGATCCACTCCTGGATCACTTTGATATCTGCTAGTTAGACTAACAGCATATGCGATGTCGGGTCTAGTACATAGCATGGCATACATTAGAGATCCTATGGCTGAGGCATAGGGAGTCTTACTCATCCTTTCTCTATCTTCTGCCGATGTCGGACTTTGAGTTTTACTCAAGGTCGTATTGGGCAACATGGGCAAGAACCCTTTCTTGCTTTCTTCCATTCCAAACTTCTTTAGAACTTTGTCCAAATATGTACTTTGTGACAATGATATTTGGCGTTTCGATCTATCTCTATAAATCGTTATGCCTAATATGTAAGCTGCTTCGCCAAGATCCTTCATTGAAAAACTATTATTCAAATATTCTTTGACACTATTAAGAAGGTCTACATCATTCCCAATCAATAATATGTCATCCACATATAGTATTAAGAACGCTACAGAGCTCCCACTCACTTTCTTGTAAATACAAGCTTCTCCATAAGTTTGTATAAAACCAAAACTTTTGATTACCTTATCAAAACGTTGATTCCAACTTCGGGATGCTTGCTTCAATCCATAGATGGACCGTTGAAGTTTGCATACCTTGTTAGCATCTTTAGGATCGACAAAACCTTTGGGTTGCATCATATACAATTCTTCATCAATGTCTCCATTGAGGAATGCTGTTTTGACATCCATCTGCCATATCTCATAATCATAATATGCAGCGATTGCTAACATAATCCTCACAGACTTTAGCTTCGCTACTGGTGAGAAAGTCTCATCGTAGTCAACTCCTTGAATTTGTCGAAACCCTTTTGCGACAAGTCGAGCTTTATAGACAGTAACATTACCATCAGCATCTGTTTTCTTCTTGAAAATCCATTTGTTCTCGACAGCCTTCCGGCCATCCGGTAAGTCCACCAAAGTCCATACTTGGTTTTCGTACATGGATCCAATCTCGGATTTCATGGCTTCTTGCCATTTATTGGAATCTGGGCTCATCATCGCTTCCTCATATGTCTCGGGATCATCGGTGTTGTCCACCAACATGACATTCATAACGGAATCATACCAATCTGGAGTGGTACGAGTTCTCGTTGACCTCCGAGGCTCTGTAGCAACCTCAACCGAAGTTTCATGATCACTATCATTAGCTTCCTCCCTCATTGGTGCAGGCACCACAGGAACTTCTTCCGGTGCTGCGCTACTCGCAATTTCGAGAGAAGGTTCGACAACCTCGTCGAGTTCTACTTTCCTTCCAGTCACTTCTTTCGAGAGAAATTCCTTCTCTAGAAAGGATCCATTCTTGGCAACAAAGATTTTGCCTTCGGATCTATGATAGAAGGTATACCCAATAGTTTCCTTCGGGTATCCTATGAAGACGCATTTTTCCGCTTTGGGTTCAAGCTTGTCCGGCTGTAACTTCTTTACATAGGCTTCGCACCCCCAAATTTTAAGGAACGACAATTTAGGTTTCTTCCCAAACCATAATTCATACGGTGTCGTTTCAACGGATTTAGATGGTGCCCTATTTAAAGTGAATGCGGCTGTTTCTAATGCATAACCCCAAAATGATAGCGGTAAATTTGTAAGTGACATCATAGAACGAACCATATCTAAGAGAGTTCGATTACGACGTTCAGACACACCATTACGCTGTGGTGTTCCCGGCGGTGTCAACTGCGAAAGTATTCCACATTTCTTCAAATGCTCGCCAAACTCGTAACTTAGATATTCACCTCCACGATCAGAACGTAGAAATTTAATCTTCTTGTTACGTTGATTCTCTACCTCACTTTGAAACTCCTTAAACTTCTCGAAAGTTTCGGACTTATGTTTCATGAAATAGATATACCCATATCTACTCAAGTCATCCGTGAAGGTAAGAACATAACGATAACCACCGCGCGATGCTACACTCATTGGACCACACACATCGGTATGTATGATTTCCAATAAGTCCGTAGCTCGCTCCATCATACCAGAAAATGGAGTCTTAGTCATTTTACCCATCAGACATGCTTCGCATCTTTCAAGTGATTCAAAATCAAGTGATTCAAGAAGTCCATCGGAATGGAGTTTCTTCATACGCTTCACTCCAATGTGACCAAGACGACAGTGCCACATATAGGTTAAGTTATCGCTTGATTTCAAACGTTTAGCTTCAATGTTATTAATATGTGTATTTCCACTATCGAGATTCAATATGAATAGACCATCTATCAAAGGTGCATGTGCATAAAACATATTACTCATATAAATCGAACAACCATTATTCTCGGATTTAAACAAGTAACCGTCTCGCAATAAACAAGATCCCGATATAATGTTCATGCTCAACGCAGGCACCAAATAACAATTATTTAAGTATAAAACTAATCCCGATGGTAGATGAAGAGGTAGCGTGCCGACCGCGATCACATCAACCTTTGATCCGTTTCCTACGCGCATCGTCACCTCGTTCTTCGCTAGCTTTCGTTTATTCTGCAGCTCCTGTTTCGAGTTACAAATATGAGCAACCGAACCAGTATCAAATACCCAGGCACTACTACGAATACTAGTGAAATACACATCAATAACATGTATATCAGATATACCTTTCTTCTTGATGTTGCCGTTCTTCAAATCCGCCAAGTACTTTGGGCAATTCCGCTTCCAGTGACCTTCTCCCTTGCAGTAAAAGCACTCAGTATCAGGCTTGGGTCCAGCCTTGGTCCTCTTCGTCAGCATGGTAGCTTTCTTACCACCCTTCTTGAAGTGTCCCTTCTGCTTAGACTTGCCTTTCTTGAATTTGGTGGTCTTATTGACCATCAACACTTGGTGCTCTTTCTTGATCTCCACTTCTGCAGATTTTAACATAGCAAATAGTTCTGGCAACTCTTTGTTCATGTTCTGCATGTTGTAGTTCATCACAAAGTTCTTGTAACTTGGTGGTAGTGATTGGAGGATGCGGTAAACTCCCAAAGTATTAGGAATCACTATACCCAAGCTTTGAAGTTTATTCGCGTGCCCAGACATTTTAAGCACATGCTCACTGACGGAGCTACCCTCTTCCATCTTGCAGTTAAAGAACTTTTCAGAAGCTTCATAACTTTCAATTGCCGCATGAGTCTCAAAAATTAATTTGAGATCCTCGACAATATCATATGGGTCTGACTCTTCAAACCTTTTCTGAAGCTCCGATTCTAAACCATACAAGATAGCACACTGAACTATGGAGTACTGATTCTTCCGAGCGAGGTAAACATTCTTTACTTCATCGGAAGCATCAGCTGCAGGTGGGTCACCTAGCGGTGCATCCAGCACATAGGTCAAATTACCAGCTGTGAGGACAATCCTCAAATTGCGGAACCAATCCGCGAAGTTGCTTCCATTGTTTTTCAACTTTTCTTTCTCTAGGAACGCATTAAAATTGATGGTAGGGGCTGCCATTGATCTACAACATATTTGCAATAGTTTAGACTAAGTTTATGACAAATTGAGTTCAAATTAATTAATGAAATTAAACTAGGTGAACTCCCACTCAAAACAACATCCCTCACATTGTTTTAGTGATCACACGAACCAAATCCACTACATCAACACCGATCATCACGAGAGCTGATATAGTTTTAATGGCGAACAATCATCATGTTCATCATATCTACTATATGATTCATGCTTTGCCTTTCGGCGATCCGTGTTCCTGAGGCCATGTCTGTACATGCTAGGCTCGTCAAGATCAAACCTTAGCTACCGCATAAGCAAATCTGGCTTGCTTACGTTGTATTCACCCGTGGAATCAAAGACACCCGATCATCACGTGGTGCTTCGAAGCAACAAGCTTTAGCAACGGTGCTAACTAAGGGCGAACACTTTAGAACTTGAAATTTATGTGCATGAGGGATCATCTTATAATGCTACCGTCGTCTACTAAGCAATACAAGATGCATAAAGGATTAACATCACATGCAATTCATAATATGTGATATGATATGGCCTTTCTTCTTTGTGCTTCCGATCTCCATCTTCAAGCACGAACATGATCTCCATCATCACCGGCATAGCATCAAGATCAATGACGCTTCTTCATGGTTGTCGTCCACCAGCTTCAACTATTACAACTATTTTGAATAGACACGCAGGTCTTAACAGAAATTAAAGACAACCATATGGCTCCTGCCGGTTGCCAACTTACAATAAGGAACATTGCATACATCAAATATAATCACAATCATGGCCATATCACATCACTGCACACCCCTGCAAAACAAAGTTAGACGCTTCTACTTTCTTTGCATATTTTACGTGGTTTGGGGCTTTCCATAAGTGTCGTTCTAACTTACGAACAATAACCACAACATTGATACTAGCATTGTTGATCACCCGTTGTAAATTGGATCTTTACTATGCTAGGAGAAACAGGCACCCGCAAAGCCACTTATGCAAAACGAGTTGCATGTCAAGCGTGGAGCAAGTCTCATGAACGATGTCATGTAAGGTTAGCCCGGGCCGCTTCATCCCAACATACCGCAAGATGCAAAGTACACAAAAAGCAATCTACAATAAAAGCATCAACGCCCACAATGACCATTGTGTTCTACTCGTGCAACAGATCTACATATAGACACGGCTCTGATACCACTGTAGGGGTTCGTAGCATGGAAAACAAAAATTTTCTATCGCATACAAACAAACAAGCCAAGATCTATCTACTAGATTGTAGCAACGAGTCGATGGAATAACTCACCCTCGAAGATTCCAAAGTGTTTAACGAGAGCAGATTCTCGTGGGTGATGTAGTCGTACTCTTTCCGATCTCAAGATCGCGTAGACGATCCTTCCGGCGCCACGTTCCGGCAGCGCTCCCGTAGTTGGTCACACGTTCGGTACTCGACGAAGACCTTCCTCTCCCTTGTTCCAGCAGGCAGCGGAGGTTGTAGTACTCTCCTCGTGATTCCGGCAGCACAACGGCGTGGTACCGGAGGTAGAGGGGAGATCCCGCAGGGCTTCGCCTTAAGCCGGTGCGAGTATGGTGGAGCTTATGAGAGAGGCTATTAGTGGTCTAGTAATTAGACACACCAATTAGAGGGCTCTAAACCAATTAGAAGGCTCTAAACCAAAATAGCTCTAAACCGGGGTTTAGATCTAGGGTTTAGTTTAGAGGGGTAGGAACTAGTGTGTCTAGAGAGGGGAGCCCTGCCCCTCCCTTTATAGGTGGGAGGGCCGGCGGCCAAGGGGAGGAGTTCCTCCCCAACTCGGCCTTGGGAGGTGCGCCGGCCAAGGGGAGGAACCCTCCTCCAACTCGGCCTCCACCTCTCCTCCTCTTTCTCCTCTTTCCGAAAACTGGCAGTTTGACCGAAAACTGGCAGTTTGACTTTTCCAATTAGGATTTGAATTAACCCTTTATTTCGGACAGCGAGAACACTTAGTACATGATGCAATCATTCCAACATGCAATGACACATTCATGTACCCTTCCCCCTCCGGAGTGCCGGACATTCCGGGACCTTCTAGAATGTTCCCGATGAAAACACCGGAACCATTCCCGAACTCCGAAACGGGACTTTCCTTATATGAATCTTATTCTCCGGACCATTCCGGATCACCTCGTGATATCCCGGATCCCATCCGAGACTCCGAACAACATTCGGTCTCTTTCTCATAATACCATAACTACTCAAACAACGTCGAATCCTTAAGTGTGTCTCCCTACGGTTCGTGAATTATGCGGACATGATCGAGACACTTCTCCGAACAATAACCAATAGAGGAATCTGGAAATTCATATGGCTCCCACATATTTCTACGATTACTTTGCGATCGAATGAACCACTTACATACGATACCAATTTCCCTTTGTCTCACGATATGTTACTTATCCGAGGTTATGATCGTCGGTATCTCTGCATACCTAGTTCAACCTCGTTACTGATAAGTACTCTTTTCTCGTTCCCGTGATATGTGATCCCTTGTGACCAAGTCACATGCTTGCAAGCTAATTGGATGACATTTCACCGAGAGGGCCCAGAGAATATCTATCCGTCATGTGGATGGACAAATCCCACTCTTGATCCATGTGTTTCAACCAATACTTTCCGAACACTCAATGCCACCTTTATAGCCACCCTGTTACGGTGTGGTGTTTGATGATATCAAAGCATCCATCTGGTAAAGGTGATATGCATGATCTCATGGTCGAAGGAATTAGGTTACTATGTATCAGAAAGCATATAGCAATTGAACTATTGAAATGACTTGATCTTTATGCTACGCTTGTCTATAGGAGTATGTCCACCATATCATTCTCCTAACGATATGATCTTGTTGTTGATAACATCTCAATGTTCATGACAAAGAAACCACATCATCAATCAACCAACAAGCTAGTGAAGTATAGAGGCTATACTAGGGACTTCAAATTAAGTTTACAAATCACACAAGTATTAATGGTTTCCTTGTTAATACTATTATAGCATGAATGCAAACATTTATCATAAACACAAAGATATATAATAATAACTATATTTATTATTGCCTCTAGGGCATATCTCCAACATGGGCTTCCATCTATAAGAATTTAGGATGAGGAAGTTAGTGAAGTGATCAAGTGTGTCAAAGTTTTATGTAGTAATGTAAGAATTTGGAGGAACATGAATTTTTTTGAGAGAAAGAATTAACAATGGTAAGAGAGGAAATAATTTTCACAAATACTCACTTTGGTTTTTGAAACTAAGTTTTTGGTTTCGAACGTCCATTCTAACTAGGGTCTCCTATGGTCAGGATGGCTCTGATACCAACTTGTCAACACCCAGATTTTTAATCCTAGATGCTTGTTATGCCATACATCGCAATCCCAGGATTACCATTTTTGCGAGACAGAACAGATTGGATATAACAGTACATCATCCATTACAAACCATAAATAAGGTCTTACACAAATAAAGGATCTCATGATCCAGTCTTAGTACAATCAAGTAGCGGAATATATAGCGTAGCGGTGGGGTCCATCTTCAGAGTCACAGGCAATGCTGACGATAGGAGATAGTCCTAGTTATCATAGCCGTCCTGCGGTCCTTCATATTGGTAATCTCCTTCATAGTCTGGCCATAGGAATAGCCAGGGACAAAAACCATGAGTACTCTTTAAGTACTCGCAAACTATCACTAACAAGTAAGATAGTTCTAGTAGGAAGGCTAACTCTAAGTTTATTTGTAAAGTTAAGTTTGAAATCTAAGCTAAGTTCAGAAACAAAGAAAGATAAAAGAAGTTTAAAAACACCTAAGTGGGAACTTAGTTGTCATAGTCACAACTCTGTTGTGGTCAAGTCATGTCACAATTCATTTCATAATTTATTTTGAAAACATCTGACAACGGAACAGTATGGCCACTCCAACTGTCCATAACTGCGAACGTGGCTATTCGAATAGTTTGACACTCTAGAGAGGTGGTACACTTTCACCACAAGATTTGATACATCCGTCAGGGATAACCCTGAATCATCATACTTAGTATGCAGATAATCAAACATAACCTTTCCTTTACACACCCTAGTATAAGCACCTCTCCTATGAGCATGGACTCCCAACCATGACCATTTGTCATCTTGGGAACTACATAGGTGGACATCATTGAGAGGTAGCCTCAGCTCAGAGACCTCTTGTGAGGGAACTAATACTAATGCATATAAATTTCCGGCTAAGCCTTACCCAATTCAGGTATTGTGGTTGTATGGTAAAATTGGAATGGTATTCGAACCCAACCATCAGTTTTGTAAAAGGGCTAAGGCTCATGCCTCAACATTTTCATCATCATCATAAACCATTTGTGTTTCTCAACACATGTCAAAGCATCTCAATAGAATGACTCATCATTCCAAGGTTTTCACAAATCATTTTCACCAAGTATTCCCATCTAAAGTGAATCAAGTTTTGGTTTGGTCTAACTACAAAGTCAAGAGTGTTCACTTATGTGGGATGCTAATCTCAATCTCATGCCATAGAATGGCATCTAAGTCTAACTAGATAGGTCAAGTTTTATACTCTTTATGCTACCTTTAAACAAGTAAAGGACTTTGGTAAAGTAAAGAAGATAACGCTTGTAAATAAAACTTGGAGTAGGTATAGGTCAAAGGGTATAACCAAAGCCTGCCTAATGACTTTGCTTAGGTTATCTAGTTTACAAGGGTTAGGTTGCATTGTTAATGATGGCTTGCTATGTACAATACTTGCAAGTGTTAGCTTGCTAATAATAGACTGCCTTGGTTGGTGAAGTGGTTGAAGTTTTCTTCCTCCTCCTCTTGGTAGAACTCCTCCTCCTCGTAGACTTGATCGGTACTATTGTCTATAAATACATACGGAATACGCAATCACCAAACAATAATTAACTAGTCCACTTAGCACACTAAGGCACACATTTTATGATCTATTATCATCACAAGCATCATAAGGTTTAATGAACTAGCTTCATTTATTTTATTTGAGAAAAGTAATTTCTACTCATTGAAATTAACTAAGATTTAATATTCTCCAATTAAAATATGGGATCATGTGGACACATGTCATCACCACATATTCTAACATATGGGAAGGTGATTTAAAGGTTGGATCATATTTTAATAAGTTTAAGGTCAATAATTGATTATTTAAAGTGACTAGAAATGCCTATATATAGCATTATTTTGGTACTAGTCCAAAGTCACTACATGTAAACCTTAATATTATTACATACTCAGATAGGTATGGTTAAATGTGATTTTTGAGAGTTGGAATCAACTCAAAAAATATTTTTGGTTCATTTTAGAAAAATGTTTGAATTTGCAAAAGCTTCTGTCTTGTTATTTTTACTAGGAGAGCTCTCTAACTCTAAATGATTTAAACCCAACGGTCTTGGATAGAGATTTTCAGTAGCTTTCCAACAAAATTGGAATCACCCAATTTGGATTTGTAAAACTGTCTGAATTTATTTTGGAACTAAGGGACCGAATTAAGTTTATTTCTAAAAAGAAAAACCTATATTTGAATTACTGGGTCAGCGCGGGAAACTAAACGGGCCGGCCCATGTACACTCCACGGCGCTGAGGCCTGCTGACAGGGGGGTCCCGCCTGTCAGTGACTCATAAAACGCGAAGCGGTACGGGGCCATAAGAACCACATGATTAGAACAAGATCTAACGGTCCACGGTCGTCGTCGACGACGGACTCGTCTCCAGCGAGACTGAACCCTAGCGGTCGGTGGGGGTCTACTAGGGACGTACCAGGGCTCCAACTAGTGCGGTGAGGCGGGCAAACGAATTGGTGGATGACGGCGGACTCAGACCAAGTTGCGGCAGGGGCTGAGGTGGACGAAATCGACGAGGACTTCTCATCCTCTGTAGTGGCTACCTCCGGTGGAATTCCGGCGATGGGTTGCTCGAGCGGCTTTGGCGAGAGAGGGGAAACAAACAATGGAGAGAGGGGAGTGGAATGGTGTGGCGATTCAGGCTGGGGGTGGCCTCCTTATATAGGCTCGGTGGTGAGGCAGTGAGGTATGGGCGCGGATCTTCGGTGACGACGGCACAGGGAGCTACCGGCGTGGGCAAGGTAGGCAGATGGTGGGCGGTCTGTTGGCAGTCCTCTACGGTGTAATGGTGTGGCTAGGGGCGGTGGCTATTGGTCGGGGGCTTCCCGCGCTCTGGGAGACAGAGGCGGTGCTCGACGGTGCTCGTGGCGACTGTGGGTTACACGGCGGTGCACGGCCCTGTCTGGCAGGGTGAGGGGTTCAAGGCGGAGCGGCGTGCATGGTCTGGTGTCGAGGCGCGGTCTGTGGTGTGCTGGCGGCGAGGGCGCACTGGTGTGCTCTGGCTGCACGCCAGAGAGAGTAGTGCGGCACGGTTCTGGGGTGGTCCAAAGGCTAGCTTTGGCCATGGGGTGGACAGTGAGTCGCGGTAGGGTTGGGCGGAGCTAAGGGGCAAGCTGGTTTGGCGCGGGGTGGTCTGCTGCGAGCGGCGCATGCTCGGCCGGCGGTGACCAAAAACGGGCGGCGCGCAACTGCTGCTCCAGGCTAAGGGGTAGGTCGGTGAGGGTTTGGTTAGAGATGTGGGAGTTAGGGGAACCAAATGGAGGCAAAAAACTGGACAATGCATTGATCACTAAATAGTATTAGTTAGGCAGAAAAATATTGCCTGCCACCCGTTCGATCAAATGGCCGCATGAAACTTTTATTTGAATTTTTGAAAGATTTTTGGTGGAGTGGTTCATATTATGCTTAAGCATCTAGGTTTTCTTGGGATTTTGAAATGGAGTTCATTTGAGTGGTTTTTGAAAAAGTGGTATGTAGACATATGAACTAGATTCAATTTTCAAATGTCATTTAAATTTAGAGTTTGAATGTTTTTGGGAGATCACAAAGGGGGACTTGGCACATCACTACTTGTACTAGCAAGGGGTGCAAATATCCACAATTGTTTCTATTTGAATTTGAGTGCTAGGAATAGCCAAAGTGGGCTAGGTGAATAAAATGGCAAAAGTAACCATTTGCCTTATTTAATTATTTTTGATCTATTTTTCTTTGGGATTTGCTTGGGGATGATCTAGATGATGTGTAATTCACCTTAGAGTCATTTTACAATCAATATATCACTCAATGATGGCATATCAAAACAACTCCTAATTTAAATGCACACACATATGAATGCTTAAAGATTTTTAAAATCGAAAAAGTTTTTGTTAACCCTAAATTGGGTAGTTTTGATATTGATCACTTGGATTAAAGTTTTGGAATGTTACAGAATGGTATGCACAAAACTCAAGACCAATGTTTCTCTAGACCAAGTTTTGGAATGTTATAGAATGTTTCTCTAGACCATGTTACCAGAATTTTCATGTTTTAGATAGCTAATAATCGTTGACTTCTAAATGATATAAAAGTACAAGAACCAAATATACACCCATACTTTATAGATGCTGATCAAATTTATATTTTTTATGCTTTACGTATTAAAATTTTATATACTGGTGATATGCTGGACGTCGAGGTACTATTCAACATGAATCCAGCTCCGATGAACCATTGGATCTAATAGCCCAACGGTCAGGATTGGTGCTATAGATCCAATTCAAAACTTATCCATTGTAGTAGTAGTAGAGAGAATACAGCCTACTGTGCTATGAAATTTTGGGGGTGGTGACATAATGGTTCTCGAAAATGGTGGAGTTTGTTCTAGGTACTATTCAACACGAATCCATGTGCTCTAAACCATTGGATCTAACAGCCCAACGGTAAGTATTGGTGCTAAGGATCCAATTCAAAATTGCTCCATTATAATGGTAAAGATATAGTGGTAAGATAAGATAAGAAATAACTAGTGAGTTGCAAGTGCCTTGCACGTAAGAATAACATAATATAAGTATGACATATCTTTTTTATATAAAATTATAGTAGTAGGTGAAACTCAAAAAATATTTATACTTTCGATCTTCGTTCATAATGTATCCCGTGTGTTTTGTTCTTGTACTTTTTGTATAATCTAGAAATCAACCTATAGCCGTAAATAATTTGTAACATCCCAATTTCAGCAACCCTGATTAGTTGTCCAGAATGCAAAAATCAGAGGGAACAAAAACTTTTTCTTGTATTAATGCTGAAGTGTTTGATTGTTGTTTGACTATGTTTATGCTGATGATGGTGTATTAGACGATATACTCCTATCTCAACACCAGTTGACAAAAGCTACTTCCCAAAACTGTCTTGGCTTAATTTCCATATTCTCAAATGTTCTGGCATTTCAAAACCTGAGCCAAGAAGCCTTTGCAAACCAACTATTTTAGTAGCTTCTATTTCCCTAAACTATGGAGAGCAACCTATTATAGTCTCCATATGTTTTATAGACAGAACCTTCAACCATTCTTATCTCTAGGTTTCCCAAAACCTCCTTTTAAAGCTTTTGAATTCTACTCTTGCTAGAGATACCAAGGACTCTTACCTTACTCAAACTCAACCTTTTAAAATTGCCCATCCATACCTCAAGCTAAGATTGATGGTAACCCTAGTAGTAGTTGATTTTTTTGTAAGATGAGTTACCTTGATCTGCTGTTTGACTTGATTTCTTAGAATAAGTATGAGCTACCCTAGGAGCTCATCCACTAGGATCAAGATACTTTAAAAATCACCAAACCCTAAGCAAGAATACAATCTGGATCTAATCTCTAGATACTAGGTGATCATCTAGAACCCTTAACCAGATCAGCTCTGAAGTGATCTAATTCTAGAAGCATCCAAGTCAATGAAGACCAGTATCAAGCAAGGATCCTTCCTACTCAATCTACACTTCAACATCATCCACTTGATGATGCTTTGGTACCTTGCATCCCATCAAAATCATCACCACCCACATTCTAGTCTGGAATCTGTTCCAACATCACCTTTTTGAATGCCTCCTTTTCTCAACCCTTGTGCATTTCTGAAAATGCATTTGAACCATATTGATAATCATACTAAGGACTACCAAGTCCCACTCTTTCAATTAGTTAGATCATCCTCCAAACCACTTGGTCTTGATGGTTTTGCAGGCAAGAAATTAACTATTCCTGCAAATCTAGTTAACATGCCTACTTTGACAGAAGCTCACACCATCATTCAACCTTCTATGGACCAACTATTTGCATGGTTGTGTGCTACTCATATAGGTCTATAAATATCTAGTTCACTTGTTCCAAGTGGATCTTTGTGCTTCTTAAACCCACAAGGTTTTGAAGGCTAGTTGATAATCTGCTTTGGCAGGCTTATTTTATTCAAAGTTTGAAATCAATTCTTGGTGAACTCAAGCAAGATCAAGCTCAAACCTCTATACCATGTTGATGTACATCACTTGGTATATCCATCCATCTATCCCATGCCCCAAGGATAGATCTGAGCTCCAAAATCCAACAAGGTTTTGGTGGTATGAAAATAACATCACCCTAGATCCTCAATTCCTTGTTTTCCCATCCCGGCAGGGTGGAGATCGATGGACATGGCTCTGGGGGCAATTTCCCGTCCCGGGAGGGTGCCGGAACAGAGACTTTCTGTCCCCCAAATCTCCCCTTCAGTGGTGGCGGCGCTGTGGAAATTTTCATGGATGGAGGCTGAATTCTTTAGGGTTTCTGCATTGGGAGGCTTCTTATAGGAGAAGGGGCGATGTCAGAGGGTGGACCAGGGGCCCACACCACCTGGTGGCGCGGCTAGGGGGACCCGCACCACCACATGGTGTGGTCAGCCCCTGGCCCCTCTCCATCTCGTCTTCTGGCTCCGTGAGTCTTCTGGTGAAATATCGACTTTGGCTTTTGTCCAGTCCAATTCCGAGAATATTCATTTTCTGGCTTTTCTGGAACCAAAAACAGAAGAAAACAGGCAACTAGCATTGTGGCATCTTGTTAATAGGTTAGTTCTAGAAAATGTGTAGATGTACTCCAAAGTGCGGACAAAACATAAGAAAGTAGATATAAAACAAGCATGGAACATCAAAAATTATAGATACGTTTATGACGTATCAAGCATCCCCAAGCTTAACTCCTGCTCGTCCTCGAGTAGGTAAGTGATAAAAAGAATAATTTTGAGGTGACATGCACCCTCACAATCAAGATCTAACCATTTGCAAGCATTGAAAGCTGGGATCAAAGTACTCTAAACATGAGCATGAAATATGAAGTTCTAACAATAAGACATAGCAACTATGATGTAACATGAAAAGGTACAAACAAAATATTAATGAATAACAATGCTTTGAAAAACTTTTGTTTGTTTCACATATAGAAAACATAATGAGAATGGTATTCAGCTTGTCCCTGATAGTGTAGCAAAACACAAATGCATATGACACCTTCAAAGTTCATAAGGGTGACTAGATACAAATAGTTTAAGAACAAGCAATATCAAAGTTATGAATCAATCAACAAGTTTTGGGACAATGCACACTAAACTAAGAATGACCACTATTCTCTCTTAATAGGTGCATAAAGATAGAAGATAGAGACTCAACATAAAAGTAAAAGAAAGGCCTTTCATAGAAAGGAAGCAGGGATTCAAGTTTCATAAAGAGCTTCCGAAAATTATGATACTTATTAGCTTTCAGCTCTCATTGCCACTATCATAGGCATCTTCAAGTGATTAAGGTTAAAGTGACACAACTAAGAGGATATGCTTGACAAGTTATAAGTTGAAATCTCATGCCCCTTTCTTAAGAGTACCGAACCTCATGCTACTCAACTTCAGTCACAATTAAGCTCTTGTCATTGTAAGTACATATGTATCATAGAGAACCGCCAACGGGGTACCACTTGCCCCATGACATAGGGGCTATCCCATATCAAAATGACAAGGCAACATACAATGAGCATCTAAGTGATCTTTTTATTTGCTATTTGCATAGGTTTTTATTGAGGATGCTTCATAGAAGGCTCATTATGGTTATGCTGCAAGTTTCCGCCATGATTAGGCATGGCTTAGGCTAGCGGCCCAGGCGTTTCTCTAACACACATACAAACTCCATGATCTTACAAGTTCCCCTTTTATTTCACACCGCTAGGATCCATAAGCAAAAGAATCGTGATATCAATGGAATAATAAGTGCAATGTTGAAAGCGTTCCCCATGATACATGGTTATGCTAACTTCAACTTATAAATCACAAGAATATACACAACAAAGATGGACACAATGGTCCAAGATTATTAAGTGAAAGAAAGTAAAGTGTGTCATCAAGTTTGTGAGAGCTTTAATCACTAATTTTCACATAACAAGTTTAATTCGAAAGGTAGATGAAAATATGAATATACTTGGAATAGAAAATGCTAATAGGTAGGTATGGTGGACTCTTTGGAATAACTTGGTTTTATTTGGAGTTGGATGCATGAGTGGAACTCGTACTTGGCATGGAGGCTAGCAAAAGACTAGGAGTGACCAACTAAGAGAGCAATAATGGCCATAATCATGCAAAGCGACAAAACATTATTAATTAAGGCATAAAGTGATATTACAAGTCGAAAACTAAATGATCATAGAGGATATGGTGACTTGGTTTAGTCTTAACATGGTGTGAGCATGTGCCAAATCAACCCAAATAAAGCTTCAAAGGAGAATACCACAATATTGTGCTTTTGTATGCTAAAACAACGCATGATTATTTCAAGGCACATTAAGCAATCTCATTTGTTGGGAACAAGTCATGCTACAAAAATAATCACTAAGCATAAAGCCAAAACAATATCAAGCATGACATGACAAATCCTAGGCCATAGTCAAAAACAAACTCCTTTTATACCACTTAAGCATGAAATTTTGCTACTCTTTTCCAATCCAAACCAACTTATTTGAAAGAACTCACAAAGATAATAATACATAAAGATCGGTGAGCTTGTCTCACAAATCCAAAACGGAAGAACTAAAAAGTTCTAAGCTGAAAGCACAAGAAAACTAAGGCTAAACCTAGTCCTAACAAAAGAAAACACTCATAGAACAAAGAGTGAAAACTAGAGTGTTCTAGGCAATGAATAACGGGGTGTGTATCTCTACAAACGAAGTGTGTTGGGATCCAACCAACTTATTCAAGAAAACTAAGCAAACAAAGCAAATGAAAGCTAAAAACAAAAACAAAGACGCTCCAAGAACAACACAACTGTGCATGAAACAATAAAAATGAAGTGTTTGGAAGAAACCTGAGATTTTAATTGATGAAGAAGGGGATGCCTTGGGCATCCCCAAGCTTTGACGCTTGTACCTTTTGAATATTTCTTGGGGTGACACGGGGTGGCATACCCAATCTTGAGCTTTTGTCCATTCTTCATCTCATTACATCATTCTTTC
The DNA here is from genome assembly GCA_916181665.1 of Avena sativa. Classification (NCBI taxonomy): domain Eukaryota; kingdom Viridiplantae; phylum Streptophyta; class Magnoliopsida; order Poales; family Poaceae; genus Avena; species Avena sativa. Next base: position 453,462,352 of record OV702288.1, on the reverse strand, counting down.
CCTACAACTGAAAAATTCCTTCATGCAAAACTTCACACAATCTTCATTAGCAATATTAGTGTACTCAAAAGATAATAAACCTTTTGGGTTTAGTTATAAAACAAGTAAAACTTCCATTAAAACACGAGCTACTGTATCACTTCCTTTAAAAAGTTCAAATGATCAAAGAGAACTCAAAACAGAAAGAGATTAAGAGGCAAATGCAAATAATGGCAGAAATGTGTCAAAACAGACCAGCAGGTAAAAAACCAATTTTTTCGAAGACCTTCTATTGATGAAATAGAAAAGTGTTGAACTAATGAAAGTTGGATAACAACCTGGGGCAGAATTACAAAAAAGTACAGCTCAAACCGACATACAGATATTTTTCACGAATTCTTATAGCGAAGCACACAAATCTGTTTTGGGACAACAACTTTACCAAGTCTTACTTCTCTCTCATTAGAGGTTACTCTTGGCACAAAAACCACACTAAAATGATAAGGATAGGTTATTACTGAAGCAATAACTTCCAAGACTCAACTAAACTATTGGTTTATCTCCCAATAAGTACTTTTCTTTAACGCCTTTAAGTTAGGCATGATAGTTTGCGAAGATGCTAACATAAGAAATATGAATTGAAGTAAAAGAGAGCATCAAGAAGCAAATTCAAAGAAAATTTAAGTCTAACCCACTTCCTAGGCAGAGGAATCTTGTAAAGAAACAAGTCATGAAAGCACACAACAACAAGCATAGGAAAGCAAAACAAGTGCAACTTCGAGACTTTCAACATAAAGAGGGGAAACTTAATATTATTAAGATTAATAAAACCATGTTTCCCTCTCTCATAATAACTTTCAGTAGCATTATGAATAAAATTAAAAATATAACTATCACATAAAACATTCTTATCATGATCCACATGCATATAATAATTATTACTCTCCCTATAAGCATAGTCATTCTTATTAATCATAGTGGGAGCAAATTCAACAAAATAGCTATCATTATTATTCTCATCACCATAATCATCAAATATAGGAGGAATATTGTAATCATAATTAATTTTCTCCTCGATAGTAGGTGGACTGAAAATATCATATTCATCATTGTAACCATCACATATTGGAGGTATAGTATCATCTAAGTAAATTTTCTCCTCCGTGCTTGGGGGACTAAAAATATCATGCTCATCAAAACCAGCTTCCCCAAGCTTAGACTTTTCCATAGCATTAGCAATAATGGTGTTCAAAGAAATCATACTAATAACATTGCTATTAGCATGCAAATAAATTTCCATTGGTTTTTTAATTTTCTCTTCAAACACTTCATGTCCTCACTCGAGATAAATACTATAAAACTCTCAATTTTTGTTGTTGTTTTCCATTAAGCCTAACTAGTGAAAACAAGAAACAAAAAGAAAAAATTGCATAATCTAAAGGAAGTATCTTTGAGCACTCACACCGGAGGATGTGAGTACCTTTTTCCTTACCTCCCTAGCAATGGCGCTAGAAAATAGCTTGGGCCTCCAAATGCAGAGGTTTGTAGAACAACAGCAAGTTTCCAAATGCAGAGGTTTGTAGAACAGCAACAAGTTTCCCTTAAGTGGATTATCCAAGGTTTATCAAACTCAGGGAGGAAGTGGTCAAAGGTATCCGTCTCAAGTAACCATGCAATCAATATACAAGAAGTCTATTATGTCCCCAACACACCCAATACACTTGTCAGGTGTATAGGTGCACTAGTTCGGTGAAGAGATATTGAAATACAATTGGTATATATAATTATAAGTGGTAACGGTGCCAGAAAACAGCTTTGATGGCGTGTGGTTGACATGGGAAGAGACTAAAGGCAATTTGAAATAAGGATGTAAGCAAGCAAACAAATAACAGATCTAGTTGCAAACGGTGTTTCAATGCTTAGAAACAAGGCCTAGGGATCATACTATCACTATGAACACTCTCATATAAATATCTTCTCTTTATGATACTACTCTGAACTACTCTTTGTTGGACACTCTAATCCATGGTAGGGCTATAACAGCACTCCAAAAAGTTTGCTTTCCCCATCTAGGTAACCCCACACTATCACCTTGAGAGCTAGATGGTTCCAACAAACACCACAATTTCATAGAGACATCCAACTCCAAATATAACTCATAAAAAGTATTTGTAATCTTAGCCAAAGTGCCACACGGTGTGCACACTGTCAACTTCACACACGTGGGGATAAGCAGAGATTTATTAAAGCACTTGAGTAGCTAAATAGATCTATTGATTACAAAGCTCATGATCTCATAAGATCACGCATAGAGAGATATGAACACATAGCTACCGGTAGAACCCTTAGACTCGAGGAAGAACTACTCCCTCATCATCATGGGAATCAGTAACGACGATCGAGATGGTGGTGGAGATCGATGGACATGGCTTTGGGGGAAATTCCCCGTCCCGACAGGGTGCTGGAACAGAGACTTTTTGTCCCCCGAATCTCCCCTTCCGTGGCGGCGACGTTGTGGAACGTTTCATGGTTAGAGGCTGGATTCTTTAGGGTTTCTGCATCGGGAGGCTTCTTATAGGGGAAGGGGCGATGTCAGAGGGTAGACCAGGGGCCCACACGACCTGGTGGCACAGCCAGGGGGACCCGCGCCACCACATGGTGTGGCCAGCCACTGGCCTCTCTCCATCTCGTCTTCTGGTGAAATAGCGACTTTGGCTTTTGTCCGGTCGAATTCCGAGAATATTCATTTCCTGGCTTTTCTGGAACCAAAAATAGAAGAAAACAGGCAACTGGCACTATGGCACCTTGTTAATAGGTTAGTTCCAAAAAATGTGCAAAAGTACTCGAAAGTGTGGACAAAACATAAGAAACTAGATATAAAACAAGCATGGAACCTCAAAAATTATTGATATGTTTATGACATATCAACCATCTCCGTCCTCATATGTCATCCATGGCCACCTTCCGGTTGCCGCCCGCTGTACCGGAGCGTAAAGACCCCGACATCGCTGAACGAGAGGATAATTCCCTGTCCATTTGGGCCTTCTCCCTACGGAGAACAAAGTGGCAGCTGGCATGCGCCTTACTCGACGCTGGGTACGGTCGCTGCAAGTACCGTATGTATGGCCTCCATGATAATCTGGACGGGACGTTGAAGGTCAAGTTCATCAACTTCAGGGACGCCTGTCTCCACTACGGCCAGGACTTCCACTGTGGCTGCGAGATGGTGGTGTTCACCGGTGCCAACATTTTCACCAACTACAAGGACCGGTTCCCCAACAACAGCAAATTCATCCATAGTGCCTACTGAGTTGCTGATTGCTCCAGAGGTACCGCCGCCATATCCACAGGTGTCGCTCATGGCTCAAGAGGCACTGCTGTCTTATCCGGAGGTGCCACCGCGTTATCCGGAGGTGCCACTGATGGCTCAGGAGGTGTCGCCGATGACTCAGGAGGTGCCTCCGCGTTATCCAGAGGCGTTGATGAATCATGAGCCGGCTGTGTCGCTGGAGCTGGCATTGGTGCCGATGTCATGAGCTGCCGCTAGTGACGCGGACTAGTGCTAGGAGGCGCCGGACCTGCACTAGTTCAACAACGAGTCCTTTATATGTTTGGTTTAGAGGATGTAATTTAGGGATGAGGATATCCCCAACCAGCTGGTTAGGGGTAGCCTTTTTTGTTTGGTAAAGTGGGATAAAAAGTGGTTAGGGATAGCCAGTCAAAATCTATTGGCCCAACTATTTTTTTCATTTTCCTCTTTCACCTTGTCTTCTGCATCCGCCTCACCACTTCCCTAGCAGCATCCAGACCACCGGCAGCTCACCACCCTTTTGCCCCTGTCGACCCCATGTCAACCTGCCTGCCTGCGCCCCTTCTGCCTACCCACTCTGCCCATCGGCCTACGCCCGCCTGCGTATTTGAACACCTGCTCTGCCTGACGGCCTACGCTATGGCCGCCCTCGTGTCGAGCCCATAGGAAAGAAAAGATGGTTATTTTCTCTCGAGAGGAAGGGCGAACGAACAAGAAAACGCTTCGAAGGAGCTATCCAAACGTGGTTGAGCTCATCCAAATCTTTTCATGGGATATGATCAACCACCATTTTGAGCCAAAAGTGGTTATCCATATCCCCTCCACCCTCTAAACCAAACACTAGATAACCAAAAAAAGTGGATATCCCGTGTTATCCACTGGATAGCCATTGAACCAAACAACCCCTTAATGGTTGAACGAAGTTTCTTTTGGTACTATCGTTAAAAAAAGTTTCTTTTGTTACTACTCACTATACCCTGTAGTACAAGTAGTACTGCGAATGACGATCTATTGAATATCCTCCCCCCCGATGTTTGTGAAGGAAGTGAAAATTTTGAAACTCGGAATGTTTGAATTGCTACTCTATTGTACACCCTCAAATTACTTGACTTGAATTTGTCTAGATTTGCATGTATATAAACATGTTCTAGTGCTAGATGAATTCGAATCTGATAAATGCAAGTCAATTAATTTGGGTCGTTCAGATTGAAATCCAAGAATGTTCATACTCATTGACAAGTAAGCTTAAAATCGTCTAAATTTCACCACTTATAGTTTAGACCTAAAAGGGGGGAAAATTACATCGAGGTCCACAGATTTAGCACAAAGGACCCTAAAATTAAGCAAGAAAAACAGTCGGGTCTGGCTCCTTCTGACGAGATTAGATGATCGAGTCATACTCTTCAGACTACTTCATATTCGATTGTTTTCAAAATATGGCCAAATTTGCCGGCATGCAAATTCTTGGATATGGGATCATGAGCATAAAGTATGATGTAGATATGGCCTTGACCTTGGTGGTTCATCTTGAAATTGAAGAATGTGTGGGACCCCCGGATTTATCATCCGAGAAATCCCTGTTATGCATATTTCCACGTTCCCATGATTAGTGAGCCGTGGAATATAACCGACAGGTATCATTACAATCATCCGAAACATAACGAAAGTACAAGACTTACATAACTGCCATTATGGCTACATCAATCTTAGCAGCGGAACATCGCCAAGCGCGGGGCCCAATCGTGCCTCAACCTACAGGCAGCTGACTAGGAAGATGGCCTAGCTTGCTGGACGTCACCTTAATCTCCTGAAAATCTGGCCAAGTAAATAGCCAGGGACATAGCCGTGAGTACTTTGAATGTACTTGCAAACCACCCAGATTAGTGAACAAAGGAAATGCAATTATGGCTGTGGTGAGATAGCTCTATCTGGGGTTGCTTTTGAAAAGCCTAGACTAACTTTGAAGTTATGGCATCTCCATATCTTTGTTGAAAAAGGGTTTTGAAAACATGCTTCGGTTTTATAAATCCAGACATCTCCATGTCTTTGTTGAAAAAGGGTTCTTGAAAAACAGTTTTGTAGTAAGACCCTTTTTAAACCTCTTCGACCCCTCGGGTCAAAACAAAGTCTTCGAACTCGGGTTCCCCCGGAACCTTCGTCCTCAAAGTACTTGCTTCCCAAACAAGCACAGTTTGGGTACTCCTAGCCAACACCTTTACAACCGTCCTTGACCGTGGACATGGCTATTCGAATAGGTTATACTCTTGAGAGTTTGCACACTTTACCCACAAGAATCAATACATCCGCCGGGATCCAACCACGGCCCACTACCACGGTAGATGGGGGTCTGGATAATCAAACCTAACTTTTCTCTTGTCTACACTAGCAAAGGCATGCTTTTACTCTTAGGTTTGTTCTCTCCGGCAACAAGTATGTGGCTCCCAGCCATAGTCCTTCCTTCCGTACACGTGCATTCCCAAGCCGCAACTTTGCGTATACCTTAAATATGGAGACACCAATTCCTTTCGTACTACCTAAGTCATACCGTCCGTGGGAGACCAAATTGTTGCACCGGCCTCCTGCCAGGTCAGGCTCACTCTTGCCAAAGCAAGTGACAGGCTTCAGATCCGTGATCTGGGACGCCTGCCCGGTCTTCCAGGGATTTCTCCCTATAAGCATGGTAGAAGTTGCCTCGGCTAAAGCGGACAAACTACGAGTTAAGCCCCAGCAACCTGGGGTAATGTGGTTGCGCGGATAAAAATTGTTCCAGTAAAGGCATAGAACATCCCATCACATCTTATTGTTTCTTCTAATCACCATTTCTTTTGTTAAAACTTCCACTGGGCACGATGCCTCTTCCCAGGGTTTTACAAATCCGTTTTGAACCATTTGTAGTGGGGAAAAACCCAAAACAGTTTATTTTCTTAAAACTGGGGTTTTCCAATGGGTGAGATGCTAATCATCATACTCCCGATCTAAAGGGATAAAATGTTAGGTACATCGGGGTGGTGCCTCGAAGGACACAAAATCATAACTTGGAGGAGCCAAGTTATTATCACAGTATTTGCAAGACAAGACATGTAGGTAAATATGCAATTTATAAAGAGGATATAAAACAGGTGAAAAGAGTAGGACATATATATCAGAGTTCGGGAAATGGAAGCTTGCCTGTGATCAGCAATAAGTCCCTGGACTTCTTCGGATGACCAAGAATACCTAATAATATAATAATAACAAAACCTGTTCTTCCTTTCGTCAGACACTCACACTATCGTCGTCATCGGGTACACATGCAAGCAGACAATACCACAATAAAAACAAGGAAAACAACATAAAATCATATAGCAAACAAGCATGAGAAATACTACTGGACCTGGGAGGTTTTGGAGAAGTGGGATTCAAAGGGTGGAATTACAAGATTGCCACTAGGGTGTTTTCTCTTGGAAGATAGTTGTCCAAGCTAGATACAAAGAGCTTGGCTTAGGGATCTGTGGTCAGTAGAATACCACTGTGTAAAAATGATATCCGATTCTAGGTCTTGTCAAGACAAAACCAACACAAGTGGTTTTACTGGATTATCAATTTTCTAGAATTAGATATGCCTTTTAGAGTGGATTAAACTCTAGTTTAAGGAAATAATTCACCAGAAAGCTTATGGAGCTCCGAAAATTATTTCCTTGGATTGTTCGGTAGTACTTAATGTACTGAACCACCGAGAGTTGGAATTGAGTCAAAAGAATTACCAGAATGCCCTCAGAAAATTCTCAAAGGCAGTTCTGTATAGTTCTTCTTATTTTTATCAGATTAATTCTACAAATTCTATTGAGTTGGTTCCAAGGGAAGGTGTTTGGTATTCGGAATAACTTTCTATAGGAATTGGATTCACCCTTTTTGGAGTTGCCAAACTCCAGGAGTGATTTATTTAGTGAAAATACCCTTTCACAGGAGTATCTAATTCACTAAAATACAACCAGAGCTCAATAAATTTTGAGCTGCTAGGATTTGGTAGAAATGGGTTTTGGTGTGTAGTGGGAGGTGGAATCTGGCCAAAACCACATTTGATTAGACCTGGGGAAATTATCTAAGACAGAAAGTTGCTAGATTTGTTATTTTTGCTAAAGGCAGAATACTGTTCCACTTGACATGGGACCTGTGTTGGATGATAGATATTTCAAATACCTTCTAGTAGGTATTTGGTTCAACTCAAATGGAGATGTGAAACCCTCTATGGAAATTAATTAGTGTTCTAGATACATTTGAGTAGAATAATTACTAATAATTAAAGAAAATTAATTTGGCCATGGGGTTACCTCTACATGTTTGAGAAAACATCAAAGAACCACAAGAAATTTGGATCTAGGAACTTGGATTAGGTTTACCATTTTATTTGGATTTAAACCTAGCAGAAACTTTTCTAGAATAAAAGGATTAGCTAAAGCAAAAAGAAAAGGAGTGCAGCAGGCCAGATCTGGGAGTTACTGGGCTGCAGGGGAGGATTCGGCCCACGGCAGGGCAGTGCGACGCGCGAGAGGAGGGGGTTTTGAAACTGAAGGGCGGGGCCCGTCGGTCAGTGACATCGGGGCGGGAAGGGGTATCAAACGCTATCGGCCGTTGGATCAAGTCGCGATGGACGACTCTCCGTCGTTGTCTACGCGACAGAGGGTTGGCCGAGGAAGAGAATCCTAGGCGGAGCAGGGAGGACCGGGGAGGATACCTGGGGGCACGGGGGAGGTCGAGGAGGCAGCAGGGTGACACGGTGGTCGACGACGAGCCGAACGAGGGGCGACACGAGGGGATCTGGTGCCGAGAGGTAGCTGGCGCGTCGGAGGCCGAGGGTGACCTCGCCGGAGTTCAACGCCGATGACGGAGGAGGTAGTCCTAGGCAAAAAGAAGAGCACCATTAGATGCAGGAGTGAAAGGGGAGCTCGGGGGCTGACATGCAGAGGGAATGGAGTGGAGGAGAGGATGCCTTGCTCGGTTTTCTTGAGGAGGCCGAGGCTCTCCTTCTTCTTCTTTCTAGGGCAGCAGAGAGTAGGGGAGGGGGTGTGGTGCTCGAGGGAGGCAAGTGGGAGTGACAGGGGGCGAATGACGGCAGGGAACTGGCTGGGAAAGGGCTGCTGGCCTTTATACCATGGAAGAGGACTAGATGGGGTAAATTACACTTTAGGACAAGGGGGTGAGCAATGCTGGCCAGGGATTGGGCCAGGGGGAGGTGGAGAGGGGTATGATGGTAATTGGGTCGTGCTGGACCAGAGAGAGAGGTGGTGGCATCAGTGCTAATTAATCTAAGTTGATGCTTGTAAGAAGTGGGGTTATTTCTCCTCTTACTACTAGTACAAGGATAGAATGGGAAAGGCTGAGGTAGAGCTACAGTGCTAGTCGACCAGGGGTGTGTCTTGATGTTGGTGATAAGCTTCGATCAAGATTTGATGGAAAAATGAAAGTGCTTAGGGTGGTGATTTTCTAAATTGACAAATTTGATCTAATAGATGGTTGTGAAGGAAATACAAAATCTTGCATTGGACCACAGGAGAAAATGGTACTGGGAGGTAGATGGTGTCAAGGTAGACTCCTAGGATTTAATTGGGATTTTTCAGAAGAGTTTTAGTCCACTAAAATCCAAATACTCAAAAAGGACAGAAGTGGTTTTTAGAAGGTCAAATGATAAATTTCCATTGGGCATGGATGGATTTTGGTGTGGGAGGGTCCCAAATGTGAATACACACTTAGGAGAATTTTCCCAAGATGTATTGAGAATTAAAAGTAATTAAAACAATTATTATTCCAATTAAGCTATTTAAGAAAATGGGCAAAAATAAATAGTAAAGCATCTCAAGAATATTTATTTTTGATCTGGAAAGATAGGATATGATTTGTGGGACTCACATGAGCCAAAAGTTAGGGAGGTGGTTTGGTAAAAACCAAACTTTCTTTTATGGAGGGAGTTTTGGAGATTTTGACTATTTAAGAAATTAAATAGCTTTTGGGCCATAAAACTTATGGATAAACTTTGATAAATCTTGGTGACCATGATGGTGGGAGTAGACAAGGTGTAGCAAGCATTTGCAACCTTGTGGTATGGAAATCCAACTTGAAAAGGATGGAAAAACAAGGAGTTGATCATCTAGGGTGGTATTATTTTTATACCACCAAAACATGCTTGCATTTTGGAGCTGAGAGCTCACCTTGGTGCAAGGGATAGATGGGTGAGTAGACCCAGTCATATAGATGAACATGGCAGGAGGAGTTTGAGTTAACACAATTTGAGGTGATCTAGGAGTGATGGCAAACTGTGTTGAAATTAAAGTTGCCATGCAGAAAGTGTCATGGAGCTTTCTAAACCATGTGGGTTTAATAAACACAGAGCTCCACTTGGGACAAGTGAAGTAGGTTCTGATAGACATCAATGAGAATAACACAACCATGCAGATAGTTGGTCCATAGAGGTTTGGGTGGTGGTGTGAGCTTCTAGCAAAGTAGGCATGATGACTAGTTTTGCAGGAAATGTTATTTTCTTGTCTGCAAAACCATCAGGGATAAGTGGGTTGGAGGAGGATCTAACAAGAGGCCAATGTGGGCCTTGGTATTCCTTAGGATGTTTAACAAGATGCTTCAAGTTCATTTCCAAAAATGCACATGGTTTGAGAAAAGGAGGCATTCAAAAAGGTGATGCTGAAACTCTTTCCAGACTTAGCCAAGTGTGGCAGTTTTGAGGAATTTGACTAGAGTATGTGGGGGAATGTTCTAGGAGGAGTTGCAAGGTGTCAGAGCTTTAACAGGTGGGTGATATTGAAGTGTAGAATCATTAGAATAGATCCATGCTTGATATTGGTCATCAAGGACTTGGAGACATCTGGAATGGAAATCTTCTGAAAGGATCTGGTTGAGGGTTTTGGATAACCACCTAGTGGTTACGGATCACATCTAGGTTTTATTATTGCTTAGGGATTGATGATTTGAAAACATCTATGTACTAGTGATGAGCTCCTAGAGTGGCTCATACTACTTCCTAAGCAAACAAGTCAAACAGCAGATCAAAGCAACCCATCAGACAACAGATCAAGGCAACTCATCTTATACACTAAGCATAACCACTAAGGAGGTTATCATCAAGCCTAGCTTGGGGTAGGCTTGGGTCATTTTGAAGAGGTTAAGTTTTGAATAAGATGAGGGTTCTTGGTATCTCTACCAAGAGTAGAATTCAAATGCTTTGAACAAGAGTTTTGGGAAAACTAGAGGTAAGATTAGATGAGTGTTCTATCTTCAAAACATAAGGAGATTGTATTATATATCTCTCCGTAGTTTTGGTAATAGAGGCTACCAAAATAGTTTTGGTTTCATAGGCATCTTGGCTCCTGTTTTGAAATGCCAGAACGTTTGAGAAAATGTAAGGTAAGCCAAGATAGTTTTGGTAAATAGCTTTTGTCAACTGAGGTTGAGGTAAGGAGTATCCTAAGATACACATCATAAGCACAAGTGCAAGCAACCAACAAGCAAGCACTACACCAAGCACCAGAATTTTTTTGTTCCCCCTGATTTTTGCATTCTGGACAACAAATCAGGGTTGCTGAAATTGGGATGTTACAGACCTTTCCCCCTTAAAAGAATATCGTCACGAGATTCCAGAGAGTAAGGTTAGGGGATTTGTCTCGGAGTGAGTTCTAGGTGGTTCTTGCAGGATAACTTGTCGGCCTTGTCTTCGAACAGAAATACCTTGACAGCGAGGTTGAACTTTAGTCTTCTTGAGACTCGAGGGTCGAGCTGGCTTCCACCCTGGTTGCGGGGAGGGGATCTTCCTTCAGCAGGGGTCTATAGCGCTTCTCTTAAGTGGGTTATTGCATCCAAGTCTGTGACCAAGTCTGTAATGTCTGGGATACGTTTGTGCTCTGAGATCTGTGTCTTCGGGTCTCACGGTCGGGCAACGAGGTTATCTATTTTGCGGGAAAGACTTAGGATTTGACATGGGTAGGTCGAAGAGTCACAACTAGGGGACTTTATTAAGAGGGTGACAAAAGAGGGTTCTTAAGGTGGCGGACATCGACTTAAGAGAGGGTAGCATCACAGGTGGCGTTCCACGTGGAGGGGATAGGGCTAGCTAAATGAAGGTGACACCTATCGACTCTCGGGGAGTCCTGGAGTGGGTGAAAGGGCTTCTCTCTTGGTCTTTACTTCCACTGGGGCGCTGTCATCTAGGAAGGCGCGGGACATCTTTAGCCTTGAGCTGCGGGGCAGCGAGCGGTAGGGTGACCATCTTTTTTGAGGGAGGGCACCTTGGATGACTTCGAGCTTCTCTGCCGAGGAAGTCTTGCCGGGCTTACCCTCGGGGCATTCCCTGCTGAAGTGACTAGGTAGTCCACACGTGAAGCAGAGGTTCTTCTTCCGTCGAAGCCGAGTTGACGATGTTTCTAGGCTAACATCGGGAGGGTGACAGGCCTTGCCAATGAGGGGATATATTGGGCATTTGATAGGGACATGGTCTTGGCTTTCACAAAGGAAACAAGTGATAAGTCGAGTTGGGCAAACTTTTTGGGAGTGGGGTTCTCCGCAGTTGGGGCAGTGGCCGGAGAATCGGTTGGCTTGGTGCCCTTCGTCTCCACAGCGGCTACATGCCTTCTTCGAGCTTCCGGTCTTCATGGCCATCCTGGGGGAGGTCTTGTTGGTGGCAGACGATTTGGGTTGGGTCTGATGCAATGACTTGGGTAAAACACGCAGAAAGGAACAATTCAAGCAAGCATAGCAATCAAGGAAGTCATTACATACCAATCAGATATTACACCCAAAGGTGCTAATAGTACTTAGGCATTACAAAACGCGCTTGGGGGACGATAATTGACTCTTCCCTATTGCTAAACGGGCGAGTATTGCAACGCGGGGGACTACTTGAAGAGTGCATCTGCGGGGTCTTGGATAGCTTCGGGGTCTCGAACTACTGCAGATCCTCTGGGGTTTGCAGGATATTCAGTTCTTCTTTGGTGAAGGTGAGAGTGGTGTCTTCCCATGGTGCAGGGATGGAAGATGACTCGGTCGGCACGGTTGGCTGGATGATAGGGTAGTACTCATTGAGGAAGGCGAGTTCGTCATCAGTCCCGGGGTTCTCGTATTCAGGGGTTGGGGTACTTCAATGATCAACTTCCTTGCCAAGCGGGCAGTGGTGGCTTGGAGACTTCTTTCGCGCTTGCGGAGGAGGTTCATATCCATCTTTAGGAGCAGATTCTCGCGTATGGCCTTGTCGAGATCTTCCTGGGAGCGTTCGAGTATGTATTCCATATTCTCCGGCTGATTCCCAATGCAGTAGGCGAGGAAAGATTTAGTGGGGAGTCCATCTTTATCTCTCTTTCTGAACAAGTGGTAGGGAGTATCCTTCAACTCATCTTCATGGATCTTGCAAAGGCGCGCCATGATCTCCTGTATGGCTCGCACCACTCCATCTACCTAGTTGCTATCGAGGAAGGTGAAGATTGTGGGCAAAGTGTCCACATCGGGGGAAGTAATAACAGCCTTGATGACCCATTACATCACATTGGTGTTACTGCGAGGAAGTTCTGTTCCTTCAACAGTTGGCACGGGGCTCTTGACTATCTTCAGTAGGTTGTGAAGTTGCTCCTCAAAGGGCCAGAAACTGTCTCCGACAATGATGCGCTCTAAGCAGAAGGAGGCTATCTACAACAAATTTGTGAGGTGGGGTTGGGTTAGTGACAGTGTGCAGGATTTTAAGCTTAGGAAGTCATTTTAATTCAAGTGGTTTTCAAACTCAGAGGAGGAGAAGATATAAGCACTTTTGCAAATAGTCATCTTTTCTCCCTTGCCTTTTTGGAAAATAAGTTTGTCGTTTCCTGCCTAACGTCCATGCCAACTAAGGTCTCCTACAGTCAGGATGGCTCTGATACCAGGTCTGTGGGACCCCCGGATTTATCATCCGAGAAATCCCTGTTATGCATATTTCCACGTTCCCATGATCAGTGAGCCGTGGAACATAACCGACAGGTATCATTACAATCATCTGAAACATAACGAAAGTACAAGACTTACATAACTTCCATTATGGCTACATCAACTTAGCAGCGGAACATCGCCAAGCGTGGGGCCCAATCCTGCCTCAACCTACAGGCAGCTGACTGGGAAGACAACCTAACTCGCTAGACGTCACCTTAATCTCCTGAAAATCTGGCCAAGTAAATAGCCAAGGACACAGCCGTGAGTACTTTGAATGTACTCGCAAACCACCTAGATAAGTGAACAAAGGAAATGCAATTATGGTTGTGGCGAGATAGCTCTATCTAGGGTTGCTTTTGAAAAGCCTAAACTAACTTTGAAGTTATGGCATCTCCATATCTTTGTTGAAAAAGGGTTTTGAAAACATGCTTCGGTTTTATAAATCCAGACATCTCCATGTCTTTGTTGAAAAAGAGTTCTTGAAAAGCAGTTTTGTAGTAAGACCCTTTTTAAACCTCTTCGACCCCTCGGGTCAAAACAAAGCCTTCGAACTTGGGTTCCCCCGGAACCTTCGTCCTCAAAGTACTTGCTTCCCAAACAAGCACAGTTTGGGTACTCCTAGCCAACACCTTTACAACTGTCCTTGACCATGGACACGGCTATTCGAATAGGTTATACTCTGCAGAGTTTGCACACTTTACCCACAAGAATCAATACTTCCGCCGGGATACAACCACGGCCCACTACCACGGTAGATGGGGGTCCGGATAATCAAACCTAACTTTTTGCTTGTCTACACTAGCAAAGCCATGCTTTTCCTCTTGGGTTTGTTCTCCCCGACAATGAGTATGTGGCTCCCAGCCATAGTCCTTCCTTCCGTACACGCGCATACCCAAGCCGCAACTTGGCGTATACCTTAAATCTAGAGACTCCACTTCCTTCCGTACTACCTAAGTCATACCATCCGCGGGAGACCCAATTGTTGCACCGGCCTCCTGTCAGGTTAGGCTCACTCTTGCCAAAGCAAGCGACAGGCTCCAGATCCGTGATCTAGGATGCCTGCCCGGTCTTCCAGGGATTTCTCCCTATAAGCATGGCAGAAGTTGCCTCGGCTAAAGCGGACAAACTACGAGTTAAGCCCCAGCAACCTGGGGTAATGTGGTTGCACGGATAAAACTTGTTCTAGTAAAGGCGTAGAACATCCCATCACATCTTCTTGTTTCTTCTCATCACCATTTCTTTTGTTAAAACTTCCACTGGGAATGATGCCTCTTCCCAGGATTTTACAAATCCGTTTTGAAACATTTGTAGTGGGGAAAAACCCAAAACAGTTTATTTTCTTAAAACCGGGGTTTTCCAATGGGGTGAGATGCTAATCATCATACTCCAGATCTAAAGGGATAAAATGTTAGGTACATCGGGGTGGTGCCTCGAAGGACACGAAATCATAACTTGGAGGAGCCAAGTTATTATCGCAGTATTTGCAAGACAAGACATGCAGGTAAATATGCAATTTATAAAGAGGATATAAAACAGGTGAAAAGAGTAGGACATATATATCAGAGTTTGGGAAATGGTGGCTTGCCTATGATCAGCAATAAGTCCCTGGACTTCTTCGGATGACCAAGAATACCCAATAATATAATAATAAGAAAACCCGTTCTTCTTGTCGTTAGACACTCACACTATCGTCGTCATCGGGTACACATGCAAGCAGACAATACCACAATCAAAACAAGGCAAACAACATCAAATCATACAGCAAACAAGAATGAGAAATACTACTAGACCTGGGAGGTTTTGGAGAAGTGGGATTCAAAGGGTGGAATTACAAGATTGCCACTAGGGTGTTTTCTCTTGGAAGATAGTTGTCCAGGCTAGATACAAAGAGCTTGGCTTAGGGATCTGCGGTCAGTAGAATACCAATGTGTAAAAATGATATCCTCTGCTAGGTCTTGTCAAGACAAAACCAACACAAGTGGTTTTACTGGATTATCAATTTTCTAGAATTAGATATGCCTTTTAGAGTGGATTAAACTCTAGTTTAAGGAAATAATTCACCAGAAAGGTTCTGGAGCTCGAAAAATTATTTTCTTGGATGGTTAGGTAGTACTTAATGTACTGAACATCCTAGAGTTGGAATTGAGTCAAAAGAATTACCAGAATGCCCTCAGGAAATTCCCAAAGGAAGTTCTGTATAGTTCTTCTACTTTTTATCAGATTAATTCTACAGATGCTATTGAGTTGGTTCTAAGGGAAGGTGTTTGGTATTCAGAATACATTTCTGTAGGAATTGGATTCACCCTTTTTGGAGTTGCCAAACTCCAGGAGTGATTTATTTAGTGAAAATACCCTTCATAAGAGTATCTAATTCACTAAAATACAACCAAAGCTCAATAAACTTTATGCTGCTTGGATTTGGTAGATATGGGTTCTGGTGTGTACTGGGAGGTGGAATCAGGCAAAAACCACATTTGATTAGACCTGGGGTAATTATCTAAGATAGAAAGTGGTTAGATTTGTTATTTTTGCTAAAGGCAGAATATTGTTCCACTTAACATGGGACCTATGTTGGATGATATGTATTTCAAATACCTTCCAGTAGGTCTTTGGTTCAACCCAAATGGAGATGTGAAACCCTCTATGGAAATTAATTAGTGTTCTAGATACATTTTAGTAGAATAATTACTAATAATTAAAGGAAATTAATTTGGCCATGGGGTTGCCTCTACATGTTTGAGAAAACATCAGAGAACCACTAGAAATTTGGATCTAGGCACTTGGATTAGGTTTACCATTTTATTTGTATTTAAACCTAGCAGAAACTTTTTTGGAATAAAAGGATTAGCTAAAGGAAAAAGAAAAGGAGCACAGCAGGCCGGATCTGGGAGTTACTGGGCTGCAGGGGAGGATTCAGCCCACGGCGGGGCAGTGCGACGCGCGGGAGGAGGGGGTTTCGAAACTGATGGGCGGGGCCCGTCGATCAGTGACAGCAGGGCGGGAAGGGGTATCGAACGCTGTCGGCCGTTGGATCAAGTCGCGATGGACGGCTCTCCGTCATCGTCTACGCAACAGAGGGTGGCTGGCAACAGGAACCCTAGGTGGAGCGGGGAGGATACCTGGGGGCTCGGGGGAGGTCGAGGAGGCGGCAGGGTGATGCGGTGGTCGACGACGAGCCGAACAAGGGGCGGCACGAGGGGATCTGGTGCCGGGAGGTAGCTGGCGCGTCGGAGGCCAAGGGCGACCTCGTCGGAGTTTAACACCGACGATGGAGGAGGTAGTCCTAGGAAAAAAGAAGAGCACCATTAGCTGCAGGAGAGCAGGGGGAGCTCGGGGGCTGGCATGCAGAGGGAATGGAGTGGAGGAGAGGATACCTTGCTCGGTTTTCTTGAGGAGGCCGAGGCTCTCCTTCTTCTTCTTTCTCGGGCAGCACAGACCAGGGGAGGGGTGTGGTGCTCGGGGGAGGCCAAGTGGGAGTGAGAGGGGGCGAATGAGGGCAGGGAACTAGCTAGGGAAGGGCTGCTGGCCTTTATACCATGGAGGAGGACTAGATGGGGTAAATTACCCTTTAGGACAAGGGGGTGAGCAATGCTGGACAGGGATTGGTCTAGGGGGAGGTGGAGAGGGGTATGATGGTAATTGGGTCGTGCTGGACCAGAGAGAGATGTGGTGGCATCAGTGCTAATTAATCTAAGTTGATCCTTGTAAGCAGTGGGGTTATTTCTCCTCTTACTACTAGTACAAGGGTAGAATGGGAAAGGCTGATGTAGAGCTATAGTGCTAGTCGACCAGGGGTGTGTCTTGATGTTTATGATAAGCTTTGATCAAGATTTCATGGGAAAATGAAAGTGCTTAGAGTGGTGATTTTCTAAATTGACAAATTTGATCTAATAGATGGTTATGAAGGAAATACAAAATCTTGCATTGGACCAGAGGAGAAAATGGTACTGGGAGGTAGATGGGGTCAAGGTAGGCTCCTAGGATTTAATTGGGATTTTTCAGAGGAGTTTTAGTCCACTAAAATCCAAATACTCAAAAAGGACAGAAGTGGATTTTAGAAGTTCAAATGATAAATTCCATTGGGCATGGATGGATTTTGGTGTGGGAGGGTCCCAAATGTGAATACACAGTTAGGAGAATTTTCCCAAGATTTATTGAGAATTAAAAGTAATTAAAACAATTATTATTCCAATTTAGCCATTTAAGAAAATGGGCAAAAAGAAATAATAAAGCTTCTCAAGAATATTTATTTTTGATCTGGAAGGATAGGATATGATTTCTGGGACTCACATGAGCCAAAAGTTGGGGAGGTGGTTTGGTAAAAACCAAACTTTCTTTTATGGAGGGAGTTTTGGAGATTTTGACTATTTAAGAAATTAAATAGCTTTTGGGCCATAAAACTTATGGATAAACTTTGATAAATCTTGGTGACCAAGATGGTGGGAGTAGACAAGGTGTATCAAGCATTTTCATCCTTGTGGAATGGAAATCCAACTTGAAAAGGATGGAAAAACGAGTTGATCATCTAGGGTGGTATTATTTTTATACCACCAAAACATGCTTGCATTTTGGAGCAGAGAGCTCACCTTGGTGCAAGGGATATATGGGTGAGTAGACCAAGTCATATAGATGAATATGGCAGGAGGATTTTGAGTTAAAATCATTTGAGGTGATCTAGGAGTGATGGCAAACTTTGTTGAAATTAAAGTTGCCATGCAGAAAGTGTCATGGAGCCTTCTAAACCATGTGGGTTTAATAAACACAAAGCTCCACTTGGGAAAAGTGAAGTATGTCCTGATAGACATCAATGAGGATGACACAACCATGCAGATAGTTGGTCCATAGAGGTTTGGGTGGTGGTGTGAGCTTCTAGCAAAGTAGGCATGATGACTAGTTTTGCAGGAAATGTTATTTTCTTGTCTGCAAAACCATCAGGGATAAGTAGGTTGGAGGAGGATCTAACCAGAGGCCAATGTGGGCCTTGGTATTCCTTAGGATGTTTAACAATATGGTTCAAGTGCATTTCCAAAAATGCACATGGTTTGAGAAAAGGAGGCATTCAAAAAGGTGATGCTGAAACTGTTTCCAGACTTAGCCAAGTTTGGCAGTTTTGAGGAATTTGACTCGAGTATGTGGGGGAATGTTCTAGGAGGAGTTGCAAGCTGTCAGAGCTTTAACATGTGGGTGATATTGAAGTGTAGATTGAGTAGAAGAGATCGATGCTTGATATTGGTCATCAAGGACTTGGAGACATCTGGAATGGAAATCTTCAGAAAGGATCTGGTTGAGGGTTTTGGATAACCACCTAGTGGTTAGGGATCACATCTAGGTTTTATTCTTTCTTAGGGATTGATGATTTGAAAACATCTAGGTCCTAGTGATGAGATCCTAGAGTGGCTCATACTACATCCTAAGCAAACAAGTCAAACTATAGATCAAAGCAACTCATCAGACAACAGATCAAGGCAACTCATCTTATACACTAAGCATAACCACTAAGGAGGTTTCCATCATGCCTAGCTTGAGGTAGGGTTGGCGCATTTTGAAGAATTTAAGTTTTGAATAAGATGAGGGTTCTTGGTGTCTCTACCAAGAGTAGAATTCAAATGCTTTGAATAAGAGTTTTGGGAAAACTAGAGGTAAGATTAGTTGAGTGTTCTATCTTGAAAACATAAGGAGATTGTATTATATATCTCTCCATAGTTTTGTCAATAGAAGCTACCAAAATAGTTTTGGTTTCATAGGCATTTTGGCTCCTGTTTTGAAATGCCAGAACGTTTGAGAAAATCTAAGGTAAGCCAAGATAGTTTTGGTAAATATCTTATGTCAACTGAGGTTGAGGTAAGGAGTATCCTAAGATACACATCATAAGCACAAGTGCAAGCAAACAACAAGAAAGCACCAGAATTTTTTTTGTTCCCCCTGATTTTTGCATTCTGGACAACAAATCAGGGTTGCTAAAATTGGGATGCTATAGAATGGTTCATACTCGTTGACAACTAAGCTTAAATTCGTTTAAATTTCACCACTTACTTTTAGGTTAGATCCTTATATGGTCGATCAGAGTACATTTTACATCAGGAACCTCAAAAAAGCAAAAAATACATCGAGGTCCATACATTTAGCATAAAGGACCCTAAAAGGAAAAAATTCTGGTTCGACTCCTTCTCGAGACTTCAGCTAATCTAAGCCAAACTCTTAATACTACTTGCTCTTCGATTGTTTCCAAAACATGGCCAAATCTATTGCTATGCACATTCTCTAACATGGGATCATGAGCATAAAGCATGATGTTGATATGGCCTTGACAACCATGGTCTTTGGGCTTGAAATCCAAGAATGTTCATACTCGTTGACAAGTAAGCTTAAAATAATCCTATAAATTTCATCACTTACACTTTTAGACCTAAAAGGGGGTAAATTACATCGAGGTCCATACATTTAGCACAAAGGACCCTAAAATCAAGGAAGAAAAATAGTCGGGTTCGGCTCCTTCTCACGAGAGTAGCTAATCAAGCTATACTCTTCATACTACTTCCTGTTCGATTTTTTTCAAAATATGGACAAATCTGTCGCCATGCAAATTCTTTGATATGGGATCATCAGCATAAAGTATGATGTAGATATATGGCCTTGACCTTGTGGTCGTTCGGCTTGAAATCTAAGAATGTTCATACTCGTTGACAACTAAGCTTAAATTCATTAAAATTTCACCACTTACTTTTAGGATAGCATTTTACACGGCCGATAGGATTATATTTTACATCAAGGACCTAAAAAGGGGGGAAATTACATCGATGTCCATACATTTAGCACAAAGGACCCTAAAAGGAAAACCTTTTGTTGCATTGGTTCGGCTTCTTCTCGAGAGATTATTAGCTGATCTGAGCCAAACTCTTCATAGTACTTCCTCTTTGATTGTTTTCAAAATAATATGGACAAATTAGTTGCCATGCAAATTCTCTGACATGGGGTCATCAACATAACGTATGATGTTGATATGGCATTGACCTTGGTCGTTCGTCTTGAAATCCAAGAATTTTTCGTACTCCTCGACAACTATGCTTAAATTCATTTCAATTTCACCACTTACTTTTAGGTTAGAATTTTACACGGGCGGTGGGAGTACATTTTACATCAAGTACCTAAAAAAGGGAAAATTACATTGATGTCCATACATTTAGCACAAATGACCCTAAAATTGAGCAAAAAAAAATAGTCGGGTTTGGCTCCTTCTCAAGACATCAGCTGATCTGAGCCAAACTCTTCATACTACTTCCTCTTCGATTGTTTTTAAAATATATGGCCCAATCTATTGGCATGCAAATTCTCTCATATGGGGCCATCAACATAAAGTATGATGTTGATATGGCCTTGACCTTGGTCGTTTGGATTGAAATCCAAGAATGGTCATACCCGTTGAGAAGTAAGCTTAAATTCGTTTAAATTTCACCACTTACACTTATTGGTTAGAATTTCATGTGGATGGTGGGACTACATTTTAGATTAAGGACCTAAAAAAAGGGAAAACTACATCGAGGTCCATACATTTAGCACAAAGGACCCTAAAACCAAACAAGTAATTGAAAACAGTTGGGTACGACTCCTCAAGAGAGCAGCTGATCGAGCCATACTCTTCATACTGCTTCCTCTTTCCCAATTTTGGACACATATTAGGTTTGGTCAAAGTCAATCTTTATAAAGTTCGACCAACTATATGTAAAAACATACTGACTTTTCTAATGACAAATGCATATATTATGAAAATATAGTTCATGATGATTCTAATAACATTGAGTTGATGTCGTACATTTAGTCAAAGTTTATTAAATTTGACTCTGACGAGAAGTAATACGTGCCCTAATTTGGGAAGGAGGGAGTACTACTTGCTTCATGGAAGAAGAAAAAAAGGAGCGCTCCTCACTTTCGAACCAGCTTGTTATGGGTGTGCTTGGTGCTTCCTCTTCATAGGGTACGGAGGTGGAGTAGTGCTTAGTAGGTAGGCTCGTCAGATCATAATGGTGAGCATCCAATGCGATGTGAAGTTTTTGTTTTTTTTGCTGGCCATATCAACCAATCCCTTGTCCAACAAGTAGTGCTCGTACTTGTACTAGTAGTACTGCGAATGGCGATCTTTTGAATATCCTCCCCCCCCCGGATATTTGTGAAGGAAGTGAAAATTTCGAAACCGGGAAAGTTTGAATTGCTAATCTATTGTACTCCCTCCGTTTCACAATATAAGATGTTTTAGCTTTGTGAAAGGAGTGTATCTAGATCCCTTTTAATGTGTAGAGTCACTCGAAATTTAGATGAACCTACACACCAAAAGAAGTATAGATACACTCTGTCAACACCCGGATTTTTAATCCCAGATGCCCGTTATGCCATACCTCGCAATCCCAGGATTACCATTTTTGTGAGACATAACGGATTTGATATCACAGTACATCATCCATTACAAACCATACATAAAGTCTTACACAAATAAGGATCTCATGATCCATGTCTTAAATACAACAAACAGCGGAAATAAAAGATAGCGTAGCGGTGGGGTCCATCTTCAGGGGCACAGGCAATGCTGACGAAGGAAGATAGTCCTAGTTATCATAGCCATCCTGCTGACCATCATCTTGATAATCTCCTTCATAGTCTGGGTATGATAATAGCCAGGGACAAAAACCATGAGTACTCTTTAAGTACTCACAAACTACTACTAACAAGGAGTATAATTCTATGTTAACATGCTGAATTTAAAATAACTATCAAGTTAAGTTGGGAACCTAAGATGAGTTCTGGAGCAAAGAAAGATAAAATAAAACTCTAGCATCACTTAAGTTGGGAAGCTATTATCATTAACACAACCCTGTTGTGGTCAAGTCAAGTTCATCATCCTTTTCAAGTTATTTAGAAAACATCTGACAACGAAACAGTATGGCCATTCCAACTGTCCATAACCGCGGACGTGGCTATTCGAATAGTTTGACACTCTGCAGAGGTGGTACACTTTCACCACAAGATTCGATACATCTGTCAGGGATAACCCTGAATCATCATACTTAGTATGCAGATAATCAAACATAACCTTCCCTTTACACACCCTAGTACAAGCACCTCTCCTATGAGCATGGCCTCGCAACCATGACCATCAGTCATCTTGGGCATTACATAGGTGGACAACATTGAGAGGTAGCCTCAGCTCAAACCTCTCCCATGAGGGAACTAATACTAATGCATATAAATTTCCAGCTAAGCCTTACCCAATTCAGGTAATGTGGTTGTACGGTAAATTTGGAATGCTATCGCATCCGAATCCAACCATCAGTTTTATAAAAGGGTTAAGGCTCATGACTCATCATTTTCAGCATCATAAACCAGTTGTGTTTCTCAACACATGTCAAAACATCTCATTAGAATGACTCATCATTCCAAGGTTTTCATAACTCATTTTCACTAATTATTCCCATCTAAAGTGACTCAAGTTTTGATCTATTTTACAACACTAAGTTAAGAGTGTTCACTAAGGTGGAAAGATGGGATCAATCTCATGCCATAGAATGACATCTAAAAGTTTCTAAGTAGGTCAAGTTTTATACTCTTTATGCTACCTTCAATTTTAAGTAAAGAACTTTGTATAACCTAAGGTGCGGTTTGCCCATGAGACTTGGGTACCAATAGCTAAAGTGGTGTGACCAAAGCATGCTTAGGGCATCTTTGCTAAATAATCTAGTTTTATTCTAGCTTGCTAACCATAGCTTGCTAAGGTAGGTTTGCAAGGGTTAGCTTGCCACTAATAGCTTGCCTTGGTTGGTGCAGTGGTTGAAGTTGTCTTCTTCTTCTTCTTCCTGGTAGAACTCCTCCTCCTCGAGAGCTTGGACGGTACTATCGTCTAGAAATACATAGGGAGTGCACAATCACCAAACAATACTTAACTAGGCTAAGTAGTATTCTAACACACACAAATGATGATCTATTATCATCACAAACATTACAAGTTTTAATTCAATAGTTTTAACCTTTTTATTTTAGAAAAGTAATTTCTACTCATTGAAATGTTAACTAAAATTTAATATTCACCACCAAAATATGGGATCATGTGGACACATCTCCTCACCACATATTCTAACATGTGGGAATGAGATTTAAAGGTTGGATCAATATTACTTTAGTTTAAGTTTATCATTTAATGATTTAAAGTGACTAGAAATGCCTATATAGCATTTTTTTGGTACTAGTCCAAATTCACTGCATGTAAACCTTAATATTATTACACATTTGGATAGATATGATGAAATGTGATTTTTGAGAGTTGGAATCAACTCAAAAGCTAACTTGGTTGTTTTTATAAAAATGTTGCAAGTTGCAAAAGCTTCTGTCTTCTTATTTTTATTAGGAGAGATCTATAACTCTAATTGAATTAAATCCAACTGTCTTGGATAGAGCATTTTAATACCTTTCAAGCAAAATTAGTTCCATGCAATTTGGATTTGTCAAACTCACAGAATTGAATTTTGAAACACTGGATAGAAACTATATTCTAACTAAAAAGAAAAATCCAGATTTGAATCTACGGGCTCGCGTGGGAAAAGAACTGGGCCGGCCCAGTGGCGCTCCGCGGCGTGGTCTCAACTGACAGGGGGGTCCCACTTGTCAGCGACACTTAAAACGTGAAACGGTACGCGCGCTTGTGGGTCGTGCGATTAGACGCAAGATCAATGGCTGAGGGTCGTCGTCGACGACGAACAGGTCACCGGCGAGCTCGAACCCTAGCGCTCGGTGGGGGTCTACTGGGGGCGTACCAGGGCTCCAGCAGGGTCGGCGAGGCGGGCAAACGAAGTGGAAGACGACGGCGAGGCGAGGCGCGGTCGCGGCGGAGCTTGGGGTGGTCGAAATCAACGACACCCTTCTCCTCCCGAGGCGGCGGCTCCGGCTCCAATTCCGGCGAGCTGCTGCTCCACTTGCTCCAGCGAGAGGTGGGTGAGGTTCAGAGAGGTGAGGGGAGTGGAATGGTGTGGAGAAGAATGGCTAGGAAGGGCTCCTTTTATAGGCCCGACGGTGAGACCGAGCGGGATGGGCGGTCGATGGTGGCGACAAGGCTACGGCGAGCTAGCGGCATGGCTGGGGATTGCGATTGGTGGACGGTTCCCTGGCAGTGCTCTAGGAATTCAATGCGGCCGTAGGGGCGGTGGCACGCAGTCAGGGCGAGGTGGCGCTCTGCGCGGCCGAAGCGGCTGTGTCCACGGCGAGCGGTGGCTATGGGGCTTTGGGCGGCGAACGGGGATGTCTGGGGTGTTCTCCAGGTCGAGGCGGAGCGGCGGGTGCGGGCTGTGGTCGAGCGGCGGCTTGTGCACGTGGGGACAGAGCGTGCTCTGCGGGCGGCATTGGCATGGTTCGGTGGCACTAGGCGCGTGTTCTCCTCTGTGATCTACGGCTGCTCTTGGCTCGGGCAAGGGACAGAGAGGGGCGATGCGGTGCTGGCTACCTCCTAGACATGGAGAGAGAGGGGGAGATGGTCTGCTGCAGCGGGGAAAGGTTTGGCCGGCGAGTCATGGCTCGGCATGGCATGGCCTGGGGGTTAGGGACAAGGGACAGAGGTGCTAAAGGCATGGTTAGACCAAGAGGGGACATAGAGGTTAAATGGAGATCAAATGGGGGCAGAACCCTGTGCAGAATAGTGAGCTAGGATTAGAGGTGGGATTAAGCATGCCAAGTGTTTGATGAAATGGCCGTAAGAGAAAAAGTTTTGAATTTTGAGTTCAAAAATTTTGGGTGGTCTCCACTAGTTCTAGGTAGTCTCTGGTTGCAAGGGTTTTGAAAATGGAGCTGAAATAGATGGTTTTTGAAATAGGGGTGATCTATGCATATGCATTAGATTCAATTTTAAACTGTCATTTAAAATAGTTTAGAGAATGTTTTTAGCATATCAAAAGGTGGGCCTTGGTACCTCATTATGTGTACTAGCAAGGGGTGCAAAGATCAAGAATTGTTTCTGTTAAGTTTTGAGTACTAGGAATAGCCAAAGTAGGCATGGGAGTTAAATTTGCCAAAATGACCATTCCTCCTTTTTAATTCTTTTTGAGTTGATTTCTTTTAGGAAAAGTTTGGGAATGATGTAGATGATGTTTAAATCACCTAAGAAACATTTTACATCAATTAATCATGGCAATTCAAACAACTCCTATTTTAAATGCACACAAATATGAATGCTTTCATTTTAAATATGGAAAGTTTTTGTTAACCCTATTTTTGGATGATTTGATATTTGATAAACTTGGATTGAAGTTTTGGGATGTTACACACTCCTTTCACAAAGCTAAAACATCATATATTTTGAAATAGAGGGAGTACTGTAGTAGTAATACTTTTTGCCGCCAATGACGAAAATGGTTCCCACGGACGCAGCTGAAGAACATGCCAGACCCGGACACGGAGCCGCCGACACAAGGCAGGTTGTCGGTCGACGTGCGTGCGCAGCGCCACTTTGTGGACAAGGGAGAGATCAGCCGACCGGGGTGTGGCGTGGTGAGGCCGGTCATAGTGGGGAGTAACTTAGTACTAACATGCATATGTTACTAGTCTAAGTTACTATCTCCATAGTGGAAAATAATATAGGTGTGGTATCATGCAAAGCCTCGTTTATTCCAAGGTAGACTCATTTTGTCTTGAAATGTGTGATGTTAACATAGCTAGTTACCACAAGGCTCTCTTTTATCATTTAATTGCATGCCATGTCATCTAAATGTTTACTGCTGGCAATACATGTAGGAATAAATTACTACGTAGTAGTACCCAAGTTCCTCCCACTATGACTAGCCTGATGAGGGAGTGAAGGAGAGAGAAAACACATTTTATTTTGCGTGCATACATATCCTGGTCCTGAAATTTACTCTACTCATTGTACCATGTACCTTGTGTCAGGAACCCATCCCATCTTTGCTCTGACATCGCATCGCCTTCTTATCCTCCTCTTCACAGCTCTCTCGCCGCCTCCTCTGTGCTCATATAGTCTCTTCTCTCTATGCAAATTCTTGAATATGGGATCATCAGCATCAAGTATGATGTAGATATGGCCTTGACCTTGGTCGTTCGTCTTGAAATACAAGAATGGTTCATACTCGTTGACAACTAAGCTTAAATTCGTTTAAATTTCACCACTTACTTTTAGGTTAGAACTTTACACAGTCAATCGGAGTACATTTTACATCAGGGACCTCAAAAAAAGCAAAAATTACGTCGAGGTCCATACATTTAGCATAAAGGACCCTAAAAAGGTAAAATTTCTGGTTCGGCTCCTTCTCGAGAGATCAGCTGATCTGAATAAAACTCTTGATACTTCTTCCTCTTAGATTGTTTTGAAAACATGGCCAGATCTGTTGCCATGCAGATTCTCTGACATGGGATCATTAGCATAAAGTATGATGTTGATATGGCCTTGACGATGATATGTTGCAAACGTATCTATAATTTTTGATGGTCCATGCTTTTTTTATATCTACTCTCTTATGTTTTGTCCACACTTTGGAGTATTTTATACACTTTATGGAACTAACCTATTAACAAGATGCCACATTGCCAGTTGCTTGTTTTCTTTTGTTCTTTGTTCCAAAAAAGTCAGAAAATGAATATTCTCGGAATTGGACCGGACAAAAGCCAAAGTTAATATTTTACCGGAAGACACATGGAGTCCAAAGGAGAGACGAAGGGGGCCACAGGGCGGCCACACCACCCCTTGGCGCGGGAAGCCCTAGGCCGCGCCAGGGTATGGTGTGGCCCCCCTGGCCGCCCACCGACCTTGCCTCTTTGCCTACAAGATGTCTCCCGATGCAAAAACCCTAAAGAGACCAGCCTCCAGCCACAAAAAGTTCCGCAGCGCCGCCGCCACCGAAGGGGAGATTCGGGGGGACAGAAAGTCTCTGTTCCGGCACCCTGCCGGGACGGGGAAGTGCCCCCGGAGCCATCTCGATCGATCTCCACCACCATCTCCATCGCTGTTGCTGATTCCCATGATGATGATGGAGTAGTTCTTCCTCGAGGCTAAGGGTTCTACTGGTAGCTATGTGTTCATCTCTCTCTCTCTCTATGCATGATCATATTGTGATCATAAGCTTTGTAATCAAGTAGATCTACCTTCCTACTCAAGTGCTTTAATAGATCTCTGCGCTCCCCATGTGTGTGAAAGTGACAGCGTGCACAACATGGTGGCACTTAGGCTAGAGATTACAATTACTTATTATGAGTTATATTTCGAGTTGGATGTTTCTATGAAATTGTGGTATTTGTTGGAACCATCTAGAGCTCATGGTGACAGTTTGGGGTTACCTAGATGGGGAAAGCAAACTTTGAGGTGTGCTGTTATAGCCCTATCATGGATTAGAGTGTCCAATCGGACAGTAGTTCAGAGTAGTATCATGTTTTCTTTTGCTTGGTTTGCTGCAATAAGTTGGTTGGATCCCAACACACTTCTTTTGGAGAGAGACACACCACGTTGTTCATTGCCTAGAACACTCTAGTTTTCACTCTTATTGGTCTGCGAGTGTTCTCTTTTGCTAGCACTATGTTTAGCCTTAGTTTTCTTGTGCTTTTAGCTTAGAACTTTTTAGTTCTTCTTTTTGGATTTGTGAGACAAGATCACTGATCTTTATTTATTATTATCTTTGCGAGTTCTTTCAAATAAGTTGGTTTGGATTGGAAAAGAGTAGGAAAGTTCATACATATAAGTGGTGTAAAAGGAGCATGTTTTTGACTGTGGCTTAGGCTTTGTCATGTCATGCTTGATATTGTTTTGGCTTTATGGTTAGTAATTTTTGTTGTAGCATGACATGTTATAAACAATTGAGATTGCTTAGTGTGCCTTGGAAGAATCATGCGTTGTTTTAGCATATTAAAGCATAGTATTGTGGTATTCTCCTTTGATGCTTTATTTGGGTTGACTTGGCGCATGCTCACACCATGTTAAGACTATGCCATGTCACCATAGCCTTTATGATCCTTTAGTTTTCCACTTGTAATATCACTTTATGCTTTAATTAATGATTTTGTCGCTTTGCATGATTATGGCCATTTTTGCTCTCTTAGTTGGTCGCTCCCAGTCTTTTGCTAGCCTCCATAACCAAGTATGAGTTCCACTCATGCATCCAACTCCAAATAAAACCATGTTATTCCAAAGAGTCCACCATACCTACCTACTTGTATTTGCTATTCCAGGTATATTCATGTTTTTATCTACCTTCCGAATTAAACTTGTTATGAGAAAACTAGTGATTAAAGCTCTCACAAACTTGATGGCACACTTTACTTTTCTTGCCCTTAATAAACTTGAACCATTGTGTCGTCTATGTTGTATATGCTTGCACTTATATGTTGGGGATTAGCAGAATCATGCTGTCATGGCGAACGCTTTCAACATTGCACTTGTACTTTGTACCTAGTTGATATCATGCTCTTTTGTCTATGGATGTCATCAGTGTGAAATGAAAGGGAGCTTGTAAGTCCATGGAGTTATGTATGTGTGTTAGAGAAACGCCTGGGCCGCTAGTCTAATCCATGCCGTCATGGTGGAAACCTGCAGTGTAACCATAATGAGTTGTCCATGAAGCATTCTTCTTATAAAAAAAGAGTCTGATATTGAGAAAAAAGGAGAAAAAAAGAGATATGAGAAAAGAGGAAAGAGAGAAAAAAGCACCATTTTCCCATGGTAAATAAGAAGATTGCTGAGATGCTCGTTGTCTGCTTACCTTGTCATTTTTATATGGGGATTCTTCCGTATCATCGGGCAAGGGGTATCCTGATGGCGGTTCTCTATGATACACATGTACTTACTATGATAAGAACTTATCGGTAACTAAACTTGAATAGCATGAGGAGCGGCCCTCATATTCAAGGGACATGAGATTTCTAACTTATACTTTGTCAAGCATATACTATATAGTTTGTTCACTTTAACCTTAATCACTTCAAGATGCTTATGATAAGGGCAATGAGAGCTGAAAGCTAATAAGTATGATAATTTTTGGAATCTCTTTATGAAACTTGAATCCCTACTTCCTTCTATGAAGGCCCTTCTTTTACTTTTATGTTGAGTCTCCACCTTTTATCTTTATGCACCTATTGAGAGAGCTTAGTGGCCATTCTTAGTTTAATGTGCATTGTCCCAAGACTTGTTGATTGATGCATAACTTTGATATTGCTTGTTCTTAAACAATTTGTATCTAGTCACCCTTATGAACTTTGAAGGTGTCCTATGCATTTATGTTTTACTACTCCATTAGGGACAAGTTAAATGCCACTATGCTATGTTTTCTATATGTGAAACAAACAAACGTCTTTCAATGCATTGTTATTCATGATCTTTTGTTTGTACCTTTTCTTGCTACAACATAGTTGCTAGATCTTATTGTTAGAACTATATCTTTCATGTCTATGTTAGAGTACTTTGATCCCAGCTTTCAATGCTTGCAAATGGTTTGATCTTTATTGTGATGGTGCATGTCACCTCAAAAATTATTCTTTCTTTTTATCACTTACCTACTCGAGGACGAGCAGGAGTTAAGCTTGGGGATGTTGATACGTTGCAAACGTATCTATAATTTTTGATGTTCCATGCTTGTTTTATATCTACTTTCTTATGTTTTGTCCACACTTTGGAGTATTTTTATACACTTTCTGGAACTAACCTATTAACAAGATGCCATAGTGCCAGTTGCCTATTTTCTTCTGTTTTTGGTTCCAGTGAAGTCAGAAAATGAATATTCTCGGAATTGGATAGGCCAAAAGCCAAAGTTAATATTTTACCGGAAGACACATGGAGTCCGAAGGAGAGACGGATGGGGCGCACAGGGCGGCCACACCACCCCTTGGCGCGGGCATCCCTAGGCCACGCCATGGCATGGTGTGGGCCCCCTGGCCGCCCATCGACCTTGCCTCTTCTCCTATAAGATGCCTCCCGATGCAAAAACCCTAAAGAGACTAGCCTCCAGCCACAAAAAGTTCCATAGCGCCGTTGCCAAAAAAGGGGAAATTTGGGGGACAGAAAGGCTCTGTTCCGGCACCCTGCCAGGACGGGGAAGTGCCCCCAGAGCCATCTCCATCGATCTCCACCACCATCTCTTTCGCCGTTGCTGATTCCCATGATGATGAGGGAGTAGTTCCTCCTCGAGGCTAAGGGTTCTACCGATAGCTATGTGTTTATCTCTCTCTATGCATGATCATATTGTGATCATGAGCTTTGTAATCTGGTAGATTGATACATTGCAAATGTATCTATAATTTTTGATGTTCCATGCTTGGTTTTATCCACTTTCTTGTGTTTTGTTCCAACTTTGGAGTACTTTTCATATGATTTCTTGGACTAACCTATTAACAAGAGCCACAGTGCCAGCTGCCTGTTTTCTGCTGTTTTTTGTTCCAGGAAAGTCAGAAAATGAATATTCTCGGAATTGGACGGGACAAAAGCCAAAGTGCCTATTTTTCTATAAGTCATCAGATGCCAGAATACGAGAAGGAGATGAGCCAGGGGGCCAACACACCACCTGGCGACGCGGCCTAGCTTGGCCCGCGCCAGGGGGTGGTCTGGCCGCCTCCGGCACCCCCTCGGCCTCTCCTTCCGCCTATAAGATGCCCTCAGGATGAAAACCCTAAGGGCCCGATCAAAAATCCTCGAAAGAGTCTGTAGCCGCCGTCATCTCCATCCCTAGATCGGGAGGGATCTGAAGCTCTTCCTGGCACCCTGCCAGAGAGGGGAATTCACCCTGGAGGCTTTCTTCATCACCATGCACGCCTCCGGTGTGATGTGTGAGTAGTTCATCCTTGGACTATGGATCCATGTAGTAGCTAGATGACTGGTTCTCCTCCTTTGTGCTTTCATGTCTAGATCGTGTGAGCTTCGTTCATGATCAAGATCATCTATTTGTAATTCTGCATGTTGTGTTTGTAGGGATCCGATGGATATTGAGATGCTATTTCAGATTGATTATTGATTCTATCATGTCTTTGTTATTTGTGATCTTGCATGCTTTCTGTTGTTAGTAGCTATCTTGGCCAAGTAGATGCTAGCAACTCCAAGAGTTAGTATTTATGCTCGATAGTGGGTTCATGCCTCTGGTAATCTGGGGAAGTGACAGAAATCTCTAAGGTACTAGATGTGCTATTGCTACTAGGGAGAAAACAACAATTCGTTGTTCATAGAACAATCGTATTGTTTACTTTACACGCAGTTCGTAAAGCAATAATCTATTGCTTGCAACTTAATACTGGAGGGGGTTCGGATGATAACCTGAAGGTGGATTATTAGTCATAGATGCAGTTGGATGGCGGTCTATGTATAATGTTGTAATGCCCAATCGAATCTCAAAGGAGTCAAGATGATTACTATATGCATGTATTGCTTTCTCGATGTTTGTCAATTGCCCCACTGTAATTTGTTCACCCAAAATGTCATCTATCTTAAGTAGAATCACCACTAGTGAACTATGGACCCCGGTCCTTGTCTTTTACATTCAATCTACAAACTGTTTACTTCTTTGTGTTTACTTTCTGCAAACTTTTACTTCATTCCATTCGATACGTTTAATCCTTTGTTTTCTGCAAAACGCGGTGAGATTGACAACCTCATCGCAAGTTGGGGACAAAGTTCTGTGGTTATGTTGTGTAGGTCTCCACGTTGCTACTAGGACCGGTAGTAAGCCTTGCCAAGGCTCAGCTAGCAACACCTTTGGGGTGTTTCCTTGCTCCTACTAGTTCGATTAAACCTTGTTTTCATAACTGAGGGAAACTTGCTGCTGTGCTCATCATACCTTCCTCTTGGGGTTCCCAACGAGCTCTACATCAATACTGCACCAGCACTTTTCTGGCGCCGACACTGAGCCATCAAGCATTTTTCTGGCGCCGTTGCCGGGGAGTCAAGGACATCTTCACAAGGGGATTCCCTCATAACCAATCTCTTTACTATGTTATTTTTGTTTTTCTTAGTTTCTTTTTGCTTTGTTTGCTTGTTTCTTTATCAAAAACACAAAAAATTAGTTTTACTAATTTGCTTTCTTTATCAAAAACACAAAAAAATTAAGTCTCCTTTAGTTGTCACCTCTTCCTTAGCTCACCATGTTGATCCCCAAATTCACCCTGAAAGACCTTTCAATTGGTAGTGGTTCTATAATTGGGAAAGATACTATTGAAGAATTCCTTAATCATGTTAGCAAACATGAAGATACTGAGGATAGATCCCTTGCAGAAATTGCTCGAAACTATGAGATTGCTGCAGCTTCTTTAATTCATATGTTAGAAGCTAGGTTTGTTAACCTCAATCCCTTAATGCAAGTAATGTTTCTTAAGCTTAAAGAAATTGAGGACCCTAAAAAGAGGGATTTTATTCTAGAAACTTTGGTTAAGGAGTTCTATGATGTTGCCAAGGAAGCTAGGAAAGTCTTTGAATGTTTCAATATGCTAGGCTCATGTGTAGATGTTGTTGGTACACAAGAAAACATGAACAAAACCGAACCTAATGGGGAGGAACCTAAGATACCAATACCCTTTAAACTAGTAGCAATACATGATGCCATAGAAAAGAATCTTGATTGGATTGTTCCTGCAAACCCTTTTGATGAGAATAGTGAACATAAGAGCATTGAGAGAGGATCCTCTAGAATTTATTTGGATGATATACCTTGCCTTGTTGAAAATATTTCTGGTATTAATCTTAATGCTTCTTCATTTGAGAACACTTGATTCTTTCTTGCTTGTTATGCCTAACTTAAAGGAGTTAAAGAAAAGTACTTATTGGGAGATAACTCAAAAGTTTTAGATGAGTATTGGAAGTTATTACCTCTGTAATAACCTCTCCTTATCCTTTTTATTTGCTTTTTGTGCCAAGAGTAACCTCTAATGAGAGAGAAGTAATAATTGGGAAAGTTGTTGTCCTGAAACAGATTTCTGTGCTTCACCGTAAAACTTAGTGTAAAATATCTGAACGTATTTTTGAGGCTTGAATTTTTGTGCTTCTGCTCCAGGTTGTTATCTAACTTTTTTTAGTTCAACACTTTATGATTTGAGAAACAGAAGGTCTTCGAAAATATTCGTCTTTACTTGCTGGTCTGTTTTGACAGATTTCTGCAATTTTCTACATTTGCTTCTTGTTGGTTCCTTTTTGAGTTCTTTTGGGGAATTGAGCTTTTTGAGGGAAGTGCTACAGAATATAGTGTTCTAATGGAAGTTTATTTGGTGTTACAACTGAACCTTCAGACATATTTATCTTGAGTGCACTAATGTTGCTAATAAAGATTGTGTGAAGTTTTGTATGAAGGAAAAAATTTCAGGTGTATGGAAGGAATGAGTAATGAGTTGAAGGATGGACTAAAGCTCAAGCTTGGGGATTCCATGCGTGTCACCCCAATAAATATCCAAGAAGTACAAGAGTAAAAGCTTGGGGATGCCCAAGGCATCCCCTTCTTTATCAATAAAAATCCCAGGTTTCTTCCAAACGCTTCATTTTTATTGTTTCATGCATAGTTGTGTTGTTCTTGGAGCGTCTTCTTTTTCGTTTTTGTTTTGGTTTTTCATTTGCTTTTGTTTGCTTAGTTTTCTGAATAAATTGGTTGGACCCGCTCTTTCATACATTGGTTTGCAAATAATTTGGTTTGGTTTGGAAAAGAGTAGGAAAGTTCATACTTATGTGGTAAAAAGAGCTTGTTTTTGACTGTGGCCTATGCTTTGTCATGCCATGCTTGATATTGTTGTGCCTTTATGTTTAGTATTCAATGTTGTAGCATGACGTGTTATAAACAATTGAGATTGCTTAATGTGCCTTGGATGAATCATGCGTTGTTTTAGCATATTAAAGCATAGTATAGTGGTATTCTCCTTTGATGCTTTATTTGGGTTGACTTGGCGCATGCTCACACCATGTTATGACTATCTCAAGTCACCATAAGCCTTTATGATCCTTTAGTTTTCAACTTGTAGTATCACTTTATGCTTTGATCAATGATGTTTTGTCGCTCTGCATGATTATGGCCATTATTGCTCTCTTAGTTTGTCGCTCCCCGTCTTTTGATAGCCTCCACAACCAAGTATGAGTTCCACTCATGCATCCAACTCCCTAAACCAAGTTATTCCAAAGATTCCACCATACCTACCTACTAGATTATGCTATTCCAAGTATATTCATGCTTTTGTTTACCTTCCAAATTAAACTTGTTATGCGAAAACTAGTGATTAAAGCTCTCACGAACTTGATGGAACACTTTACTTTTTTGCATATAATAAACTTGAACCATTGGGTCCTTCTTTGTTGCGTATATGCTTGCGCTTTATAATTTGAAATTAGCAGAACCATGTTTCATGGGGAACGCTTTCAACATTGCACTTGTACTTTGTACCCCGTTGATATCATGTTCTTTTGCTTACGGATCCCGACGGTGTGAAATAAAAGTGGAACTTGTAAGATCATGGAGTTTGTCTGTGTGTTAGAGAAATGCCTGGGCCGCTAGCCTAAGCCATGCCTAATCATGGTGGAAACTTGCAGCATCACCATAATGAGCACTCTATGAAGCATCCTCAATAAAAACCTATGCAACTAGCAAATAAAAAGATCGGTGAGATGCTCATTGTCTGCTTGCCTTGTCATTTTGATTATGGGAAACCTCCCGTATCATGTGTAAGGGGTACGCCGTTGGCGGTTCTTAATGATACACATATACTTACGATGACGAGACCTTACTCGTGACTAAAGTTGAGTAGCATGAGGTTCAGTCCTCGTAATTAAGGGGCATGAGATTTCGGTTTATAACTTGCCAAACATATCCTCTTAGTTGTGTCACTTTAACCATAATCACCTTCAAGATGCTTATGATAGGGGCAATGAGAGCTAAAATCTATAAGTACCATAATTTTTGGAAGCTCTTTATGAGACTTGAATCCCTACTTCCTTTTATAAAGGCCTTTTTTCCACCATTATATTGAGTCTCCACCTTCTACCTTTATGCACCTACTTTGAGAGCATAGTGGCCATTCTTAGTTCTATGTGCATTGTCCCAGGACTAGTTGATTGATGCATAACTTGATATTGCTTGTTTTAAACTATTTGTATCTAGTCACTCTTATGAACTTTGAAGGTGTCCTATGCATTTATATTTGCTACTCTATGAGGGACAAGCTGAATGCTATTATGCTATGTTTTCTTTATGTGAAACAAACAAACGTCTTGCAAAGCATTGTTATTCATGAATCTTTTGTTTGTACCTTTTCATGTTGCATCATAGTTTCTTTGCTTATTGCTAGAACTTTGTCTTTCATGTTATGATTGAAGTACTATGATCCCATCTTTGAATATCTTGCAAATACTTTGATCAAGTCTTGGATGGTGCATGTAACCTCAAAAATTATTCTTTCTTTTTATCACTTACCTACTCGAGGATGAGCAGAAGTTAAGCTTGGGGATGTTGATACATTCCAAATGTATCTATAATTTTTGATGTTCCATGCTTGGTTTTATCCACTTTCTTGTGTTTTGTTCCAACTTTGGAGTACTTTTCATATGATTTCTTGGACTACCCTATTAACAAGAGCCACAGTGCCAGCTGCCTGTTTTCTGCTTTTTTTGGTTCCAGTAAAGTCAGAAAATGAATATTATCGGAATTGGACGGGACAAGAGCCAAAGTACCTATTTTCCGGAAGTCATCAGATGCCAGAATACGAGACGGAGAGGGTCTAGGGGGCCACCACACCACCTGCCACGCGGCCCAGCCTGGCCCACGCCAGGGGGTGGTCTGGCCGCCTCCGGCACCCCCTCGGCCTCTCCTTCCGCCTATAAGATGCCCTCGAGATGAAAACCCTAAGGGCCCGATCAAAATTCCACGAAAGAGTCTGTAGCCGCCGTCATATCCATCCCTATATTGGGAGGGATCTGAAGCTCTTCCCGGCACCCTGCCGGAGAGGGGAATTCACCCTAGAGGCCTTCTTCATCACCATGCAAGCCTCCGGTGTGATGCGTGAGTAGTTCATCCTTGGACTATGGATCCATGTAGTAGCTAGATGGTTGGTGCTTCTCCTTTGTGCTACCATATTTAGATCTTGTGAGCTTAGTTCATGATCAAGATCATCTATTAGTAATCATACATGTTGTGTTTGCGGGGATCCGATGGATACTGAGATGCTATTTTAAATTGATTATTGATTCTATCATGTCTTTGTTATTTGTGATCTTGCATGCTTTCCGTTGTTAGTAGCTATCTTGGACGAGTAGATGCTAGCAACTCCAAGAGGGAGTATTTATGCTCGATAGCGGGTTCATGCCTCTAGGAATCTAGGGAAGTGATAGAAATCTCTAAGGTACTAGATGTGTTGTTGCTACTAGGGAGAAAACAACAATCCTTTGTTCATAGAACAATCGTATTGTTTACTTTATAGACTTTGCTTAATGCAATTATCTGTTGCTTGCAACTTAATACTGGAGGGGGTTCGTATGATAACCTGAAGGTGGATTATTAGTCATAGATGCAGTTGGATTACGGTCTATGTATAATGTTGTAATGCCCAATCAAATCTCATAAGAGTCAAGATGATCAGTATATTCATGTATGCTTTCTCGATGTTTCTCAATTGCCCCACTGTAATTTGTTCACCCAAAATGTCATCTATCTTAAGTAGAATCACCACTAGTGAACTATGGACCCCGGTCCATTCTTTTACGATCTATCTACAATATATTTACTGTTTTCTGTTTACTTTCTACAAATCAATTACTATCTTCCACACAATACATTTTATCCTTTGTTTTCAGCAAAACCGGTGAGATTGACAACCTCACTGTAAGTTGGGGACAAAGTTCTGGGGCTGTGTTGTGCAGGATTCCAAGTTGGAAACAACACCTTGGAGGTGTTTCCTTGCTCCTATTGGTTCGATAACCTTGGTTTCATAACTGAGGAAAAACTTACTGTTGTACTCATCATACCTTCCTCTTAGGGTTCCCCAACGAGCTCGAATATATTTTGAGCCATCAAGGTCTTTTTCTGGTGCCGTTCTAGGGAGTCAAGGACATCTTCACAACGGGAGTCCCTCATAACTATTCTATTTACTTTGTTTTATTTGTTTTGCTTATTTTTTCTACTTTGTTTGCTTGTTTCTTTATCAAAAAACACAAAAAAAAAGTTGTACTAGTTTGCTTCCTTTATCAAAAACATAAAAAAAATTATAATTGTTACCTCGTTCTTAGGTCACAATGTTGATCCCTAAGTTCACCCTAAAAGACCTTGCAATAAGTAGTGGCTCTTTAATTGGAAAAGATAATATTGAAGAATTCTTTAATCATGTTAGTAAGCATGAGGATAGATCCCTAGCAGACCTTGCTCCAAAATATGAAATTGCTGCAGCCTCTCTAGTTCACATGTTGGAAGCTAGGTTTGTTAAGCTTAACACCATAATGCAAGTAATGTTTCTTAAACTTAAAGAAATTGAGGACCCTGAAAAGAGATATTTTATTCTGGAAACCTTGCTTAAAGAATTCTATGATGTTGATAAGGAAGCTATAAAAGTCTTTGATCGTTTTACTATATTAGGCTCATGTGTAGATGTTATTGGTACACGAGAAAAGATGTACAAAACCAAACCTAATGGGGAGGAAATTAAGATACCAATACCTTTTAAACTTGTAGGAATGCATGAAGCCTTAGAAATGAATATTGATTGGATTGTTCCTGAAAACCCGTTTGATGAAAATAGTGAACCCAAGAGTATTGAGAGAGGATCCTCTAGAACTTATTTGGATGAGATACCTTGCCTTGTTGAAGATATTTCTAGTATCAATCTTAATGCTTCTTCATTTGAGAATAGTTGATTCTTTTCTTGCTTCTTATGCCTAGGTCAAATGCGTTAAAGAAAAGCACTTATTAAGAGATAACCCAAAAGTTTTAGTTGATTTTTGGCAGTTATTGCTTCAGTAATAACCTTTCCTTATCATTTTTTTGTGGTTTTTGTGCCAAGAGTAACCTCTAATGAGAAAGAAGTAATGCTTGGAAAAGTTGCTGTCCCGAAACAGATTTTTGTGCTTCGCTGTAAAAATTCGTGAAAATTCTCTGTACGTCGGTTTGAGCTGTAATTGTTTGTGCTTCTGCCCCGGGTTGTTACCCAACTTTCTCTAGTTCAACACTTTTCGATTTGACCAACAGAAGGTCTTCGAAAAATTGGTGTTTACCTGCTGGTCTGTTTTGACAGATTTCTGCCATTATTTGCATTTGCCTCTTAATCTCTTTCTCTTTGAGTTCTCTTTGATCGTTTGAAATTTTTAAAGGAAGTGATACAGTAGCTTGTGTTGTAATGGAAGTTTTACTTGTGTTGAAACTGAACCAAAAGACTTATTATCTTGAGTAAACTAATGTTGCTAATGAAGATTGTGTGAAGTTTTGTATGAAGGAATTTTTAAAGTGTAGGGAAGAGTAATGTGATGAGATGAAGAATGGACAAAAGCTCAAGCTTGGGGATGCCACCTCGTGTCACCCCAAGAAATATCCAAGAAGTAAAAGCGTCAAAGCTTGGGTATTCCCAAGGGATCCCCTTCCTCATCAATAAAAATCTATGGTTTCTTCCAAACACTTTATTTTTAATGTTTCATGCACAGTTGTGTTGTTCTTGTAGCATCTTCATTTTTGTTTTTGGTTTTGGTTTGCTTAGTTTTCTTAGTTTTCTTGAATAAATTGGTTCGACCCCCTCATTCATACATTATTTTTCAAATAAATTGGTTTGGATTGGAAAAGAGTAGGAAAAGTTCATGATTAAGTGGTAGAAAGGAGCTTGTTTTTGCCCGTGGCCTATGCTTTGTCATGTCATGTTTGATATTGCTTTGGCTTTATGCTTACTGATTTTTGCTGTAGCATGATATGTTATAAACAACTGAGATTGCTTAATGTGCCTTGAAATAATCATGCGTAGTTTTAGCATATTAAAGCATAGTATTGTGGTATTCTCCTTTGATGCTTTATTTGGGTTGACTTGGAGCATGCTCACACCATTTTATGACTATACCAAGTCACCATAGCCTCTATGATACTTTAGTTTTTGACTTGTAATATCACTTTATGCTTTCATTAATGATGTTTTGTCGCTTTGCATGATTAGGGCCATTATTGCTGGCTCAGTTGGTCCCTCCCAGTCTTTTGCTAGCCTCCATAACCAAGTATGAGTTCCTCTCATGCATCCAACTCCAAATAAAACCAAGTTATTCCAAAGAGTCCACCATACCTACCTATTAGCATTTTCTATTCCAAGTATATTCATGTTTTTATCTACCTTCTGAATTAAAATTGTTATGTGAAAATTAGTGACTAAAGCTCTCACGAACTTGATGGCACACTTTACTTTTCTTGCCCTAATAAACTTGAACCATTGTGTCATCTATGTTGTATTTGCTTGCACTTACACATTGGGGATTAGCAGAACCATGCTGTCATGGGGAACGCTTTCAACGTTGCACTTGTACATAATACCCAGTTGATATCATGCTCTTTTGTTTATGGATGTCGTTGGTGTGAAATGAAATGGGAGCTTGTAAGTCCATGGAGTCATGTATGTGTGTTAGAGAAATTCCTGGGTGGCTGGTCTAATCCATACCTAATCATGGTGGAAACCTACAGCGTAACCATAATGAGCAATCTATGAAGCATTCTTCTTATAAAAGGAGATAGAGATTGAGAAAAAAAGAAAAAAAAGAGATGAGAAAAGAGGAAAGAGAGAAAAAAGCACCATTTTCCCATGATAAATAAGAAGATGCTGAGATGCTTATTGTCTACTTTCCTTGTCATTTTGATATGGGGATTCTTCCGTATCATCGGGTAAGGGGTACCCCGTTGGCAGTTCTCTATGATACACATGTACTTACTACGACAAGAACTTACCGGTAGCTAAACTTGAGTAGCATGAGGAGCGACCCTCGTATTCAAGGGACATGAGATTGCCAACTTATACTTTGTCAAGCATATACTCCATAGTTTGTTCACTTTAACCTTAATCACTTCAAGATGCTTATGATAGGGGCAATGA
This sequence comes from Avena sativa, assembly GCA_916181665.1. Lineage (NCBI taxonomy): Eukaryota > Viridiplantae > Streptophyta > Magnoliopsida > Poales > Poaceae > Avena > Avena sativa. The sequence continues at coordinate 453,422,112 of OV702288.1, read as the reverse complement.
GAGCTAAAAGCTAATAAGTATCATAATTTTTCGAAGCTCTTTACAAGACTTGAATCCCTCCTTCCTTCTTTGAAGGCCTTTATTTTACTTTTATGTTGAGTCTCCATCTTCTATCTTTATGCACCTATTGAGAGAGCACAGTGGCCATTCTTAGTTTAATGTGCATTATCCCAAAACTTGTTGATTGATTCATAACTTTGATATTGCTTGTTCTTAAACTACTTGTATCTAGTCACCCTTATGAACTTTGAAGGTGTCCTATGGATTTATGTTTTGCTACACTATGAGGGAAAAGTTGAATACCATTCTTATTATGTTTTCTATATGTGAAACAAACAAACGTCTCGCAAAGCATTGTTTTTCATGAATCTTTTGTTTGTACGTTTTCATGTTACAACATAGTTGCTATGTCTTATTGTTAAACTATATCTTTCATGCTATGTTGAAGTATTATGATCCCAGCTATCAATGTTTTATAAATTCCTTGATCAAGATTGTGATGGTGCATGTCACCTCAAAAATTATTCTTTCTTTTTATCACTTACCTACTCGAGGACGAGCAGGAGTTAAGCTTGGGGATGTTGATACGTTATAAACATATCTATAATTTTTGATGTTCCATGCTTGTTTTATATCTACTTTCTTATGTTTTGTCCACACTTTGGAGTATCTTTACACATTTTCTGGAACTAACCTATTAACAAGATGCCATAGTGTCAGTTGCCTATTTTCTGCTGTTTTTGGTTTTAGAAAAGCTAGTAAGGAAATATTCTCGGAATTGTTCCGAACAAAAGAAGTTAATATTTCACCAGAAGGAGCACGGAGTCCAGAGGGGAGACAAAGAGGGGAGCCAGGCCGGCCACACCAGGTGGTGGCGTGGCCAGCCCTAGCCGCGCCACCAGCTGGTGTGGGCCCCCTGGCACTCCACCGACCTTGCCCCTTAGCCTATATATTGCCTCCGGGACGAAAACCCTAAGTACCCGATCAAAATTCCACGAAAGAGTCTGTAGCCGTCGTCATATCCATCCCTAGATCGGGAGGGATCTGAAGCTCTTCCTTCCACCCTTGACGGAGGGGAGAGATCACTCTAGAGGCCTTCTTCATCACCATGCCTTCCTCCGGTGTGATGCGTGAGTAGTTCATCCCTAGACTACGGGTCCATGTAGTAGCTAGATGATTGATTGTTCTCCTTTGTGCTACCATGTTTAGATCTTGTGAGCTCCGTTCATGATTAATACCATCTATTTGTAATCATACATGTTGTGTTTGCAGGAATCCGATGGATATTGAGATGCTATTTCAGATTGATTATTGATTCTATCATTTCTTTGTTATTTGTGATCTTGCATGCTCTCCGTTGTTAGTAGCGATCTTGCTCGAGTAGATTCTTGCAACTCCAAGAGGGAGTATTTATGCTCGATAGTGGGTTCATGCCTTTAGGAATCTAGGGAAGTGACAAAAATCTCTAAGGTACTAGATGTGCTGTTGCTACTAGGGAGAAAACATCAATCCTTTGTTCATAGAACAATCATATTGTTTACTTTACACACTTTGCTTAAGGCAATTATCTGTTGCTTGCAACTTAATATTGGAGGGGGTTCGGATGATAACCTGAAGGTGGATTATTAGTCATAGATGCAGTTGGATTACGATCTATGTATAATGTTGTAATGCCCAATCAAATATCATAGGAGTCAAGATGATTAGTATATGCATGTATGCTTTCTCGATGTTTGTCAATTTCCCCGATGTAATTTGTTCACCCAACATGTCATCTATCTTAAGGAGAATAACCAATAGTGAACTATGGACCCCGGTCCATTATTTTACCATCAATCTACAATCTATTTACTATTTTCTATTTACTTTGTGCAAAGCAATTACTATATTCCACACAATATGCTTAATCCTTTGTTTTTGGCAAAATCGGTGAGATTGACAACCTCACTGTAAGTTGGGGGCAAAGTTTTGTGGCTATGTTGTGCAGGATTCCAAGTTGGAAACAACACCTTGGAGGTGTTTCCTTGGTCCTACTGGTTCGATAACCTTGGTTTCATAACTGAGGGAAAACTTGCTACTATGCTCTGATACATCCATTTTGCATCACTATTCTATATCATAATTTACTATTATTCATTGATATATTTCATATTAAGATATGATACTTATGTTATTTCATCTGTTTTTGCATGGTTGATGACTTTTGGAGGATGGACCGCTGAAGTCAGGATTCTGATGGAAAAGGCACTATTTGGAGGCGCAATTCGCGAAGATCAGAAAATCCCAGAAAATATAAGGAAAATCCTATTTTTCCAGAAGACGAAGGATGCCAGAAGGGGAAGTGGAGATGGGCCATAGGGGGCCCACACCACCCCCTGGTGCGGGCCACCCCTGGCCGCGCCACCAGGTGGTGTGGCCACCCTAGCCCACCTCGGTCTCTCCCCTTTGGTGTATATTATTACCACGAAATCCTAAGCCTTTGGGAGCGACCACTTAAAGATTCCGCCGCATCTGCGGGGCAGAAAACTACAGAGAGAGAAAGAGCTCTCTAGCAGGCAGAAATCTACAAGGGAAATTCCTTCCCGGAGAGGGGAGATCGTCGCCATCAACACCACCATCAAGCTGGACCTCATCGGGATCATCATCATCTCCATCATCATCTCCATCAGCACCATCATCACCACTCCATACTGCTGTAACAATTGGGTTGAATAATGCATAGTTCTTAGGGGAAATTTTCCTGGTGTTGATTACTTGTTGTAGTTGATGCTTTTGAGTGGAACCATTGAATTATTATTTATGTTCAGATTGTTACATACCATTATTTCATCTCTGGTCTTGATCCATATGATGTCTTGTGAGTAGTTCGCTTAGTTCTTGAGGACATTGGAGAAGTCATGTTGTTAGTAGTGGAATTGTGTTGAGAAAGATTCAATAGTTTGTTACTTAAGTTGTGGTGTTATTCTTCTAGTGGTGTCATGTGAACATCGACTACATGACACTTCACCTTTATAGGCCTAGGGGAATTTCATTGTGCATTTGGCTACTAATCGTAGGGGTTGCCGGAGTGACAGAAACCTGAACCCTGATTAGGAAACCTTTGCACAAGGGATGTCAGGATTTTAGAGTTTAAAGTTGTGGTTAGGTTTCTATCTTAATTACTTTCTTGTACTTGTATATGCTTGCAAGGGGTATAATCACAAGTATGTATTAGTCCTAGTAAGGTCGGTACATTAGCACAGGTTCACCCAAACGACACTTACCAAACTAAAGAAGATTAATCAAGTATAAGAAGCGAAAGCACTCGACGATATTCCTGTGTGTCATCGAGAACATTTGGTCATCTTAAGTAATACAACTGGCTGTTCCTTTGCTAAATAAAGGATTGGGCCACTTGCTGCATTTATTATTATTGCCTTTTATTTACTCATATTTTATTTATCTGGATTATCAAAAATCCCTAAAAATCCATTTGCTAAGTATTTACAAAGAATTCCTGCTCCAAGCCACTCGTCAACACCTTCTGCTCCTTGTTGGGTTCGACACTCTTACTTATCGAAAATACTGCGATACACCCCCTATACTTGTGGGTCATCAAGACTATTTTCTAGCGCCGTTGTCGGGGAGTGAAGCGCTGTTGAAGAGTGGAACTGGTAAAGGAAACTTCTACTGTGAGTATTGTTTATTTTTGTTAGTTACTTTATTTCATTATGGATAATTCACTTAGTTTCTTATTTCGGAATGCTACTATCACTTCTAAGGTAGTAGATGAACCACCACCTGCTGAGAATGATACTTTTAAAATACATGCAAGAATTGTTGATCGTGTTATGGATAACTACTATTTTGGAGATGGAATTGTCCATCCTGGTGATCATTTTCTCTTTATATACGAATTATGCGGGTTGTTCAAGTGTGCAGGTATTACAACCGATCAATTCAAGAAGAAGTTATTCTCATTATCACTAAAAGGAAGAGCTGAGGTATGGTATAAGCTGCTGAAGAATGGTCAATCTCTTGAATGGGAGGAAGTAGTACCTCTCTTTTATTCAAAATTTTACCCTCCTAGTGAGATTCACAAAGATCGGAATCAAATATACAACTTTTGGCCTCTTGATGGAGAGAGTACAACTCAAGCATGGGGGAGATTGAAGTTACTAATGCTCAAATGTACTATTCATGAGCTCCCTAACAACATTATTATCAATAACTTTTATGCAAGACTTTCTCTACATGATAAGGATCTATTGAATGCTTCTTGTGCTGGATCATTTACACGCATGAAAGAAGAAGCTAAATGGGATCTTCTAGACCGTATTCAAGACAATGTTGAAGCATGGGTCATACATTGCAAATGTATCTATCATTTTTGATGTTCCATGCTTGGTTTTATCCACTTTCTTGTGTTTTGTCCACACTTTGGAGTACTTTTCATATGATTTCTTGGACTAACCTATTAACAAGAGCCACAGTGCCATCTGCCTTTTTTCTGCTGTTTTTGGTTCTAGGAAAGTCAGAAAATGAATATTCTCAGAATTGGACGGGACAAAAGCCAAAGTGCCTATTTCACCCGAAGACTCCAGGAGCCAGAATACGAGACAGAGAAGAGCCAGGGGGTGGCCACACCACCTGGTGGCGTGGGCCAGGCCAGGCCGCGCCAGGGGGTGGTGTGGGCCCCCAGGCACCCCCTCGGTCTCCCTCTTCGCCTATAAGAAGCCTTCTGACCTAAAAACTCTGGGGGGTTCGACGTTTTTCGAGAAGGAGTTCCGCTCCGCCGCCACCACCAGATTCCACGAAACAGCACTGAAACTCCATTCTGGCACCCTGCCGGGACGGGGAATTGGAGGAGATCTTCGCCATCATCATCACCATCGCTTCTCCATCGAACATCCATGTTTCCCCCGTCTATGAGTGAGTCATCCCCCGCTATAGGCTATGGGGATGGTAGGGATTGGATGAGATCGTTCACGTAATGGCATCAGATTGTTAGGGCAAGGTGCCTAGTATCTTTTATTAGTGCTTTATGACTTTGTTGCGACTTGTTGTGCTTAATGCTTGTCACTAGGGCCCGAGTGCCATGATTTCAGATCTGAACATGTTATTGATTCATTATGATAGTATTGTTTTTGGTCTTATCTACAAGTTGTATACACACGTTGTTGTCCGGAACCGATGGCCCCGAAGTGACAGAAATCGGGATAACCAGAGGGAATGGCTTTGATGTGAGGAACTCATGTGTTCACAGAGTGTTAATGCTTTGCTCCGGTGCTCTATTAAAAGGAGCACCTTAATTGCCAGTAGATCCCTTGAGGCCCCGCTGCAAACGGGTTGGCAGGACAAAAGATGTTGTGCAAGTTCTCATTGCGAGCACGTATGACTATATATGGAACACATGCCTAGGATTGTCTAGTACTTGGATGCTTTATCTTATTTATCTGCAATTCCCCTATGTTCTGATTGCTATGTGAATTGTCTTGTCCATGCAACGCCCGTCCACCCATCCCTATGCCTACCGCACTTGAATCCTATTGTTACTGCTATTGTTACTACTATGTTATTTTACTACTGCTGCTACTTTACTATTCCTACTACAAAACTGTTGCTACTAATAAACTGCTGTGAGCAAGATTGTTTCCAGGTGCAGCTGAATTAACAACTCAGTTGTTAAGGCTTATAAATATTCTTTGGCTCCCCTTGTGTCGAATCAATAAATTGGGTTTCTCTTCCCTCGAAAATACTGCGATACACACCCTATACTTGTGGGTCATCAAGACTATTTTCTGGCGCCGTTGTCGGGGAGCATAGCTTTATTTATCAAGTCCACTTGGAATCACTATTTTTCAAGCTAAGTTTATTTTCTCCTTGTTTGCTTGTTTCTTTATCAAAAATACAAAAAAAGTAGTTCCTACTCTTATTGTTATTTTCGTTGGTCTGTTATTGTCTTGCCTTATCATGCTTGTTGTTAATGGTTGGTTTCTTTGAAACTGAAGCTTATTGGGAAGGTGGGTTCACGGAAGATCAAAAATATAATTATAAGGAACATCGCTTGTCACAAAAAGGGAAACACTTATGGGAACAAATTGATAGATTGTATACCATTGCTAGAAACATGTGCTCTACTTATAATGTTACTTATTGCTGTGATGAATCTTGTTGCAGAAAGAGGTATAAACACCTCCCTTTTCAATGTGAGTATAATGATAATGATACCATATCTTCTTATGCTAAAGTAATTTATGACTTTTATGATGCGAGACAAATTGAAGAATTTATTGCTTGGAAGGATGCTTTTGAACTTGCTAGTTTGCTTGAAAATATTGATGATTCGCCTTACAAATATGAGGTTTATGGTATACTTAAATTTTGCTTTGATAAGTACAAGGATGAAAATGGCTATATTCTTGAATATATTAATAGATGCTTTCCACAAATGAAGAGACTAATGCCTTGCAGGATCCTATGGAAGAAGAAATTGATGAACCTGAAATCTCATTAGATGAAAAAGAGGAGGAGAGTGATGAACAAAAGGAGGAAGAATGGATTAGCTACCCATGCCTACCTTCTAATGAGAGTACCTCTTTATCCCTTAAATTATTTGATTGTCCCCATGCTTACTAAAGGAGGATGAATGTTATGTTCTTGAGGATTCTTTTGAAGATGTTTATAATAAAGCTCTAGTGCTTGTAGATCATGAAAAGCATGCTTTATGTGATAGTTATATTGTTGAGTTTATTCATGAGGCTACTGAAATTATTATGAGAGAGGAAAATATGGTTGTAGAAGCTTTCATGGTATTGAAACACCTCTCTATGTGCTGAAAGTTTTGAAGTTACTCTTGTTTTATCTTCCTATTCCTATCACTTTGTTCCTTGCAAATTTATTTGCATACACGATTCCTATGCATAGGAAGTGGGTTAGACTTAAATGTGTTTTGAATTTTATTCTTGATGCTCTCTTTTACTTCAACACATAATTCTTATGTGAGCATCCTCTCAAACTATTATGCCTGAAGATGATAATATGTCTATTATTCTTGGGAGACCTTTTCTTAAATACCGCAGGAGCTGTTATTAATTGTAATCAAGGGAAGGTGACCTTCAATGTTAATGACAAGGAACATACTATCCATTTCCCCAAGAAGATTGATAGGACTTATGGTTTTGAATTAAATTGAACACGTTGAGGGCATTCAAGTTGGAGAAATATATTGTCCCGTACCAAGAGAAAAATTTGAAACTATTATTGTTGGGACCATTGCTATCAAGGTTGAGGTAACATAATCATTAGTTGAATACAAAGTTTTGTCTCATATGAAATTGTTTTGGTAACAAGACCTGATCAACCTTGTTAACAAAAGTATTTCATTGAACAAAACAATGTTTTCACCATGATTATCCCCGCTTAATTCTATTTTATCCATTTTAGTTTTTTGCTTTTGCCTAGATTAAAGGCATTAAAGAAAATTACTTATTGGGAGATAACCCAAAAGTTTTAGATGAGTCTTGGAAGTTATTACTTCAGTAATAACCTCTCCTTATCCTTTTTATTTGCTTTTTGTGCCAAGAGTAATCTCTAATGAGAGAGAAGTAATGATTGGGAAAGTTGTTGTCCCGAAACAGATTTCTGTGCTTCACCGTAAAAATTCGTATAAAACCTATGTATGTCCTTTTGAGGGGTGAATATTTGTGCTTTTGCCCAAGGTTGTTATCTAACTTTCATTAGTTCAACACGTTTCGATTTGAGCAACATAAGGTCTTCGAAAAAATCCGTCTTTACCTGCTGGTCTGTTTTGGCGGATTTCTGCCATTTTCTACATTTGCTTCTTGTTGGTTCCTTTTTTAGTTATTTTGGGGAATTGAGATTTTTGAGGGAAGTGCTAGAGTATCTAGTGTTTTTGAGGGAATCCTATTGTTACTGCTATTGTTACTACTGTCTTTACTTTACTACTGCTGCTACTTTACTATTCCTACCACAAAACTGTTGCTACTGATAAACTGCTGTGAGCAAGATTGTTTCCAGGTGCACCTGAATTGACAACTCAGTTGTTAAGGTTATAAATATTATTTGGCTCCTCTTGTGTCGAATCAATAAATTGGGTTTAACTTCCCTCGAAAATACTGCGATACACTCCCTATAGTTGTGGGTCATCAATGGGAAAATGATAAAGGAAGAAAGTCAGGTATAAATTATGATTATGAATGCATTGAATCTTTTATGGGAACTAATGACTTTCATAATATTAGTAATGCTTACGGTCTTGATTCTCAAGTTATTGCAAATTGTCTTAAAGCTTGTGCCTCATACATTGAGATTCCAAAAGAAGAATGGAACAAGTATCATGCACCTTATAAAGATATTGTTGCTTGTGTTCCTACTAGAAGTACTGAATTTTGCTGTATTGATCACATCGTGGGGTCCCCGGATTAATCATCCGAGACTCCCTGTTATGCATACAACCACGATCCCATGATCAGTTAATCGTGGCACATAACAGACAAGTATCAAAGTAAACATCCAAATACATGTCATACCTTAGTTGCCATTATTGCTACATCGTTCAACATCAGCGGAACATCATTAAGCATAGAGCCTGAGCCATGCCTTAACCTACAGGCAACTAACTGGGAGAACATCCTAGCTCGCTTAGCCGTCAACTTCATCCTCTTCTTGATATATGACCAAGTTAATAGCCAGGGACAATGCGAGTGAGTACTTTGAATGTACTCACAAACCACCTCAAGAAAATAATAATAACAAGAAGATATGCAATAAAGCTGTGGTAGTAGGAGGGCTTCAAGAGAGGTTCTTTTCTCAAATAGTTTCTCTCGTAGATATAGAATCTACATATCTTTGTTGAAAACTTTTGTAAACCATTTTGGAAACTTTTTGAAAAGTTTTGTAAACACTAGGATTGGGGTACCCATTTGTTCCCGTCTTCAGGTCGTCCCACGACCAAACTCCTTTCTCCTCCTTCCGACCATCCCATGGTCAAAACCTTTCTCCTTTACGACCATCCCATGGTCAAAACATTTCCAAAGCCATTTCTTTTTTGAAATCCTTTTTGAATACAAAACCAACACCGCTCTATAGCAACCTTCCCAACCATCCATGACCGTGGACACGGCTATTCTAATAGATTTACACTCTGCAGAGGTTGCACACTTTCCCCACACCATCCGAGTACACTACCCTGATCTACACCGATCGTGGGTCGAGTAACCGATCAAGACTCTCCGGATGCCCACTCCAATATAAGTGCCTACCCTATGAGTGTTGTTCCCCTCAACAGCGGGACTTCGAGTACCGAGGACCAACCGGAGCGCATTTTACACTTCACATAGTGGGCGCTTTCAATGAGGGGCTCATAGTAACGCGTGGAGGCTCACAGACCCTTCGTTCCTTCTCTAGGTCGATGTCCCACATGGACCCTTACGTGATAAGGCCCACCCTCCAGGGATTTTTATCCCATGTAGTTGTTGCGAGGCAGCTTATACCAGAATAAACAAACATCAAATCTAGCCCTGTCCCATTCCATAGTAATGTGGTTGCACAGGGTTAATTGTTCTAGCAAAAATGCAAATAACCGGGTGCATTTTCGTAAACTTTTTCCTCCATCTTTCCTTCAGCATTTTGTGAAATAAAACCTTTTTCTTTATCAACATCTCTTGGGAGGTCCCACCTCACCAAGGTTTTATCATAAAACTTTTAGTAAAACTTTCAGGGGTCTTCCCATCCTCTAGTTTTGCTTCGGCTAAAACAGGGTCTCCAAAGGGGTATGGTATAATACACCATCTATCATACTAGGGTTAAATAGGTGTCATCAAGAGGGTTGTACTTAATAGTACAAAAGCATAATGGTTTGGAGAAGCCAAGCCACTACCAAGATATACATCATCATATAATAAAACAATGCAGTTTCATAAATAGTAGATAAAACATGCATAAGTAAAACAATAGGACAATGATAATTAGCAAGAAGGTGGCTTGCCTGAGATCAAAAATATGGTATAATTGTCCCAGGACTTATTGTTAGAATACCATAATAATAACCATAGAAACCATCTTCTTCTGATCTCCGAGATAATCGCAACTATCATCATCAGGGTGCACACATGGAAACAAACAAAGGCAATATCAACACTAGGCATACAACCATCAATACATACAGCAAGCAAACATACCACACATTACTCAAAATCAGTAGGTTTTGGATAGATTGGGCGGGTTGTAACTGGAATTACTTTAATTGCCCTTATGGTCTTTGTTTTATGATGTATTTTTCCAAATACCACGTGTTAAGGGGATTTAGAACTAGGCTTGGGTCTGTATGATATCAATATGCAAATATGATACCATTAGGTAGATTTTGACAAAACAAAACCAACAAAAGTGGTTTCAAGATTTTATCACTTTTCTTTAATTTCTTGTGAATTTTCTAGTGATAAAGGCTCTAGTTTTAGGAAATAATTCACCAGAAATGTCCTGTATGTCCAAAAATTATTTCCTTGGGTGGTTAGGTAGGGATTGATGTAATTGTTCACTGAGAGTTGGAATCAAGTCAAAATAATTACCATAATGCCTTCAGGAAATTCCCAAATGCAGTTCTGGAGCTGTTTTGTCTTTTTAACCAGATTAATTCTATAGAAGCTTTGGATATAATTCCAAGGGGAAATGATAGGTACATTGAGTTCCTTTATGTAAGAGTTGGAATCACCCAATTTGGATATCATGAACTACTGGACTGGTTTAATTAGTTAAATGAGTCTACACAGAATAGTTTAATTCATTACAATTGAACCAGAGCTCAATAAAATTTGATATGCTGAGGTTTGACAGATGTTGATATGTAGTTCTACTGGGATTTGTAGTTGGGCCAATACCTCTGTTGGTTTTACCTAGAGAATTTACCTAAGGCAGAAACTGATAGTTTTTCTTAATTTTACTATAGACAAAATGATGTTCACCTTGGCATGAGGCCTATGTTAATTGATTTATATAGCAATTACCTTCCAGGAGAACTTTGATTCATCCCAAATGGATATGTACAACTCGCTGAGGAATTTATTTAGTGCAAAAGACAACTTTTAGTGGCTGAATTGCCAATAAATAATAAAAATTATTTTTGGCAAAAGACCAGTTCTGCATGTTGCACAAAACACACATGAACATGGTAAAAATTCTATTTGGACAAGATACCCCATTTTCCATTTTAATCTCTATTTAAACTAACCAGGTATATTAAAAGATCTGAAAAAGGAATTATAAAAGAAAAGGAGAAAGAGAACTGGGCCACGCTCTAGGCGGAAACGGGCGGCACAGGGGGAAATCAGCCCACCCGGGGCAAGCTGTGTGCGGGAAGGAGTGCGGGCTCGCATTCAAACCCGGCCACGCGGAGCCCACTAGTCAGGGAGACATGGTGGCGAAGAGGTACCGGCCATCTGGGGTCGTCTGATTAGGGATGCATTGACGGCTAGCTGCCGTCTTCCTTCTCACGACGGGGAGCCAGGGAAGAAACCCTAGGAGGGGTCCGGGAGGCGCGGGGGGAGGCTTACCGGCGGCTCTCCGGTGACCGGGGAACAGCGGAGGAGTAGCGGCAGTCTACGACGGTCCCGACAATGGGCGGCAGTGGTGGGTTTGACGCCGGGATGATGCTCGCGCGGGAGCCACGTCGACGCCGACCTTCTGTTCATGCCAGAGCTTCTTCTGGGGTTGTTGCATGTCAGAAACAAGGGGATGAGAAGATGCGGAAGAGCAAGTGGGGTCTAGTAGGGTGACATGTAGAGGAGGGGGAACACGGGAGAGGGGGCGTAGCTCGATTTCATGGACGAGGCTGAAGCTCTCCTCTCTTCCTCTCTCGAGTTGCACAGGCAGGGGGGAGAGAGAGGAACTATGGGGAGGTGAGTGGGGAGCAGAGGGAGTGAATGAACAAGGAAGGGAGTGTTGGGGTGGCCTATAGCCTTTTTAACTCGAGGTGGATCAGTCCATGGTGGATTTGGTCCAAGGAGGGGATGGGGAGGGAGCTAGCCTTCCATTGAGCAGCAGGGGTGGTGGAGAGGTCGGTTGAGAGGACAAGGGTGGTACAGAGGTGGCTGTAGGGCCTTGTACTGAGAGGATGGGACCTCTCTCTATCCTTCGGCCCAAAAAAAGAAATGGAGAGGAGGAGGGCTAGGGCTAGCCATGGAGGCTGATAGGTGGGGTAAGGGAGTGCTGAAGGGTCTTGGGTTCGAGCAGAGAGAGAGACAGGGGAAGGTTGCTACCCAGCTTTTGATGTAAGGAGGGACACACCAATAAATGTCATAGCTTTTCCTCCTTTTAAGGGGTAAACGGCATGGGGGAGGCTGACGCTACAGTATTTCGACCAGAGGGTGATGGTGGTTGCTGTGGAGAAACATTGGAGAGGCTTTGGTGAGGGTTTGAAAAGGGATTTGAAAGATAGCTTGAAGGATTTCAAATGTTGGCCAAACTTTGGATCATGAAGCAAGTTTCAAAACTTGACCTTGGCAGGTTTAGGTAATGATTCTAGTAGGTAGGTGAGGTCAAGATACACCTCCAGGAATTTATTGAGATTTTTTCAGATGATTTTTAGGGACTTTTGATTAATCATCCAAAAAGTGCAGAACTGGTTTATAGAAGCTCATTTGATAAATTTACATTGTACATAGTTGGTTTTTGATGTGAGATGATTCTAAATATGAATCCATACTTTGTGTAATTTTCCCATGATTTATTGGGGATTAGAAGTATTTAAAACTATTATTTTTCCATTTCTGCCATTTAAGAAAATAGGCAAAAAGAATTATTGAAACTCTTAAAAAATATTTATTTTTGAAGGGGATGATATGGTATGATATATAGGGCTTAGTTGTTCTTAAGGTTAGGGAAGTGTTTTGGCAAAAACCAAACTTTCCATTATAGATTAGGTTTTGGAGTTTTTGTCCATTAATGGAATTAAATAGTTTTCGAGCCATAATAATTATGGATAATATTTGATAAATTTTGATGCTCAAGGTAGATGATGTAGACAAGAAGTAGCAAACATTTGCAACCTTGGTAATTGGAAATCCAACTTGAATTAGATGGAAAACAAGGAGTTGTGGATCTAGGGGGATGTTATTTTCATACCATCAAAACATGGGTGTATCTTGGAGCTCAGAGCTCCCATAGGAACACGGGCTATATGGATGGACAGACCAAGTTATGTCGATCGTATGGTACAAAATTTTGGGCTTGATCATGTTTGATTTCTCCAAGGATTGTTTCCAAACTTTGAATAAAATAAGTCTGCCAGAGCAGATTATCAACTGGCCTTCAAAACCTTGTGGGTTTAAGCAGCACAAAGATCCAATTGGAACAAGTGAAGTAACTAATGATAGACCTATATGATTAGAACACAATCATGCAAATATTTGGTCCATAGAATGTTGGATGATGGTGTGAGCTTCTGTCAAAGTAGGCATGTTGACTAGATTTGCAGGAAAAGTTATTTTCTTGCCTGCAAAACCATCAAGAACAATTGGGTTGTAGGATGATCTAACCAAGGTCAAGAGTGATCCTTGGTAGTCCTTTGAATTTTTAACAATATGATTCAAATGCATTTTTAAATATGCACAAGGGTTGAGAAAAGGAGGCACTCAAAAAGGTGATGTTGAAATAGATTCCAGACTTGGTCAAATTTGGCAGTTCTGAGGGTTTTGACTAGAGTATGGGAGGGGATGTTTTTGATGGGTTGCAAAGTACCCAAGCATCATCAAGTGGATGATGTTGAGGTGTATATTTATTAGGAACGATCCTTTCTTGATTTTTGTCTTGATTTACTTGGAAGTTTCTAAAAGGGTTCACTTAAGAAGGGGTCTGGTTAGGGGTTTTAGATGATCACCTAGTAGCTAGAGATCAGATCCAGCTTTGTATTCTTGCTTAGGGTGTGGTGATTTGGAAACCTCTTGATCCTAGTGATGGTCTCCTAGAGTAGCTCATACTATCTACTAAGCAGACAATTTAAGCAGCAGCTCAAGGCAATTCCTCAGACGGCAGATCAAGGCAACTCATCTTATAAACTAAGCAAAACTACTATTAGGGTTACCATCAAGCCTAGCTCAAGGTAAGGATGGGTATTTCGAAAATGTTGTGGTTTGAATAAGATGAGAGTCCTTGGTATCTCTACCAGGAGTAGAATTCAAAAGATTTAAGAGGAGGTTTTTGGGAAACCTAGAGATAAGAATGGTTGAAGGTTCTGTCTATAAAACATAAGGAGATAATAGTATATAGCTCTCCATAGTTTGATCAATAGAGGCTAGTAAAATAGTTTGGATTGCAAGGGCATCTTGGCTCAGGTTTTGAAATGTCAGAACATTTGAGAATATGAAACATAAGCCAAGATAGTTTTGTTAGATAGCTTTTGTCAACTGATGGTGAGGTAAGGAGTATAATATGGTATACACTCACATGCAAAAGCACAAACAAACAACAAGCAAACACTACACCAATGAACAAGAAAAAGTTTTTGTTCCCCCTGATTTTTGCATTCTAGACCACTAATCAGGGTTGCAGAAATTGGGATGTTACAAACATCTTACCTAAACCTTATATCGAGAAAATGCCTTGACCAAATAAGGTAAAGGAGCATCCTATGATAAATAGTGTAATTAATAAAAGTACAAAGAGAGCTGTAAAACCTGATGAACAAATTAACATTGAACCTGCGGTAGCAATTGTGAAAGACCTTGTCACTAAAAGTGTAGAAGATGTAACATTGTCTTTTGTGAGGATGCTTCTAATATTATCTCACATCCTAATAGAACTAAAAAAGCTAGTGTCCCTGTGCTTTCTGTTAGAATTGGTGATCATTACTATTATGGTTTATGTGATATTTGTGGGGCCCAAGGATTAATCCTCCGAGAATCCCAGTTATGCATACAACCACGATCCCATGATCAGTTAGTCGTTGTACATAACCGACAAGTATCATTACAACATCCGAGAATATACCGAATTACAAGACTTACATAAATGTCGTTAGGGCTACATCAATAATCATCAGCGGAACTTCATGAAGCATAGAGCCCGAGCCATGCCTTAACCTACAGGCAACTGACTGGGAGAACGTCCTAGCTCGCAAAGTCGTCCACTTCTCCTTCTTCTTGATATTTGGCCAAGTTAATAGCCAGGGAAATTGCCTGTGAGTACTTTGAATGTACTCGCAAACCACCTTAAGATAATAATAATAACAAGAAGGTATGCAATATGGCTGTGGTAGTAGGAGGGCTCCAAGAGGGGTTCTTTTCTCAAATAGTTTCTCTTGTAGATATAGCATCTACATATCTTTGTTGAAACTTTTGTAAACATTTTGGAAACCTTTTAGAAAAGTTTTGGAAAACATTAGGACTGGGTCACCCATTTGTTCCCATTTTCAGGGCATCCCAAGACCAAACTCCTTCCATACCTCTCTGACCATCCCATGGTCAAAGTAGGTATCCTTTTCCGACCATCCCATGGTCAAAACATTTCAAAGTCATTTCTTTTCCGAAAATCCTTTTTGGAAAACAAAACTAGCACCGCTCTATAGAAGTTTGTCCAACCCGCCCTTAACCGCGGACACGGCTATTCGAATAGATTTACAATCTGCAGAGGTTGTACACTTTACCCACATCATCCGGGTACACTACCCTGATCTTCACCGATCGTGGGTCGAGTAACCGATCAACACTCTCCGGATTCCCACTCCAATATAAGTGCCTACCCTGTGAGTGTTAATCCCCTCAAAACCGGGACGTCGGGCGAGGACCAACCGGAGCGCTTATTGCACTTCCCACGTGCACGCTTTCAATGAGGGGCTCATAGTAACGCGTGGAGGCCTGCCGACCCTTCATTCCTTCTCCAGGTCGATGTCCCACATGGACTTATATCGGAGAAGGCCCACCCTCAGGGATCCCCGATACCCTGTAGTTGTTGCGAGGCAGCTTATACTAGAATAGACAAACATCAAATCCAGCCATGTCCCATTCCAGAGTAGTGTGGTTGCACAGGGTTAAGTTGTTATAGCTAAACTGCAAAGAACCAGGTGCGTTTTCGTAAACCTTTTTCCTCCGGTTTTCCTCTAGCATTTTGTAAAACAAAACCTTTTTCTTTATCAGCAACTATTGGGGAGGTCCCACCTCACCAAGGTTTTATCAAAAAACATTTGGTAAAAACCTTTTTGCGGGGTCTTCCCATCCTCTACTTTTTCTTCGGCCAAATCGGGGTCACCAAAGGGGTATGGTGTAATACACCATCTATTCTACTAGGGTCAAATAGGTAACACCAAGGGGGTTGTACTTGTAGTACAAGGAGTAATGGTTCGGAGGAGCCAAACCACTACCAAGTATACATCAACATATAGTAAAACATTGCAGTTTTTAATAAGTAGTAGATAAAACATGCATAAGTAAAATAGTAGACAAGGCTTATGAGCAAGAAGTTGGCTTGCCTGATGATCAGCAATATGGCATAATTGTCCCTGGACTTCTTCTTTAGATAACCCCGAATACCAGTACCAATAATAAATACCACTTCTTCTGCTCTCTGAGTTCATCACAACTATCTTCGTCCCGACAACACATGCAAGCAAACCAAACCACGATCAACACAAGGCATGCAAGCACCTATACAGAAAACAATGAACAATACAAGATTAAGATTCAGATGGTTTTGAGAGGATTGGAAAAAAGGAGATTGAGATGGCTGGAGAAGGGGATGAAAATCCCTGAGGATTTATAGTCTAGAAACTACCTAAGGGAGGGGTTTTTGGAGCAAGACCATATTCTATATGATACCATTGTGTACAGATGATACCAACAGATAGGTAGTGATAAAATGAAACCAACAAAAGTAGTTTCATCAAATTATCAACTTCCATGGATTTATAATGAATATTCTAGTGGGAAAAACTCTAGTTTTAGGAAATAATTCACTAGAAAGGTTCTGGAGCTCCAAAAATTATTTCCTTGGATCCTTAGGTAGGCCTTAATTCACTTGTTCACTGAGAGATGGAATCAAGTCAAGATAATTACCAGAATGCCCTCAGGAAATTCCCAAAGGAAGTTCTATAGGAAATTTGTCTTTTTCACCGGATTAAATCTACAGCAGCTATTGGTATGAAACTAGGGACATCTGGTAGATACTTCTAATACCTTGCTGTAGAAATTGGTATCAACATTTTTGGATTAGCAGAACTACTGTAGTGAATTTAGGGGTGAATAAACCATGCACAGAATAGTTTAGTTCACAAGAATTCAACTGGGGCTTAGAAATTTAGTGGATCCTGGGTTTTGATAGATATTGATGTCCACTTATCTAGGAGTTGGAATTAGCCTAATGGGTTCTGTAGACAAGCCTAGGGAATTCTCTAAAGTCAGATTGCCTCTGTTTTTGTCATTTTTTCTACAGAAACTTCTAGGCTCCACTTGGTACGGGACCATGCCTTGCTAACAGGTATTTCATATACCAAACAATTGAAGTTGGATTTACTCCATTTGGTGGGGTCGAACTCCCTTGAAGATTTATTGAATGAAAAAGGTACTATCTTGGAGATAAAGCTACAGAAAATATACATATGTTATTTGGCTAAACTTTTGGTACTGCATGTTAGAGTTAGGAAATTTAGATCTAGGCAATTGTAGTTGTTTTCCATTTTCAAAATGATTTAATCTGACAGTCAATTTTCTGGATTTAATGAAATACTAAAACAAAAAGGAGAGGGGCATTGCTGGGCCGGAATTCTGGTCGAACTGGGCCGTCCGGGGCAGAATGCGTCCCACCACGGGCGCCTCCCTGCGCGGGACAGGGTTCAAACAGCCTGGCAGGCGGGCCCCGCCCGTCAGCTGCGTGGGGCGGCGAAAGGGTACCAAGGCGTTTGGGCCATTGGATTAAAGGGCGGATCGATGGTGCCGAGTCATCGTTCTCCTTTCTCCAGGGCGGCGGGGAGTTAACCCTAGGGGGCTCGGGCGGCGTGTGGGGAGCTCACCAGGGGGTTCCTCAGGCGACGGTGATGACCCACAAGTATAAGGGGTGTATCGCAGTATTTTCAAGGTAAGTGAAACCGAATTTATTGATTCGACACAAGGGAGCCAAAGAATATTTATAATCCTTAACAACTGAGTTGTCAATTCAGCTGCACCTGGAAACAATTTTGCTCACAGTAGTTTATTAGTCGCAACAGTTTTGTAGTAGGAATAGTAAAGTAACAGCAGTAGTAAAGCAAAGATAGTAGTAACAAAAGCAGTAAATAGTGGAATTCGAGTGCGGTAGGCATAGGGATGGATGGACGGGCATTGCATGGACAAGACAATTCACATAGCAATCAGAACAAAGGGCAATTGCAGATAAATTAGATAAAGCATCCAAGTACTAGACAATCCTAGGCATGTGTTCCATAAATAGTCATACGTGCTCGCAATGAGAACTTGCACAACATCTTTGTCCTGCCAGCCCATTTGCAGCGGGGCCTCTAGGGAACTACTGGCAATTAAGGTGCTCCTTTTAATAGAGCACTGGAGCAAAGCATTAACACTCCATGAACACATGTGATCCTCACATCAAAGCCTTTCCCTTCCGGTTATCCTGATTTCTGTCACTTCGGGGCCATAGGTTTCGGACAATAACGTGTGTATACAACTTGTAGATAAGACCAAAAACAATACTATCATAATGAATCAATAATAAGTTCAGATCTGAAATCATGGCACTCAGGCCCTAGTGACAAGCATGAAGCACCACAAGTCGCAACAAAGTCATAAAGCACTAATAAAAGATACTAGGCACCATGCCCTAACAATCTGATGCCATTACATGAACAATCTCATCCAATCCCTACCATCCCCATAGCCTACAGCGGGGGATTACTCACTCATAGATGGAGGAGACATGGATGGTCGATGGAGATGATGGTGGAGATCGATGGAGATGGCTCCGGGGGCACTTCCTCGTCCTGGCAGAGTGCCGGAACAGAGACTTTCTGTCCCCTGAATCTCCCCTTCGGTGTTGGCGGTGCTGCGGAACTTCTTCTGGAAAAACGTCGAACCCCCGGGAGTTTTTAGGTCAGAAGGCTTCTTATAGGCGAAGAGGGAGACCGAGGGGGTGCCTGGGGCCACCACACCATGCCCTGGCACGGCCAGGCCCAGCCCGCTCCTGGGAGGGGTGTGGCCAGCCCCTGGCCCTCCTCCGTCTCGTATTCTGGCTCCTGGAGTCTTCTGGAAAAATAGGCACTTTGGCTTTTGTCCCGTCCAATTCCGAGAATATTCATTTTCTGAATTTCCTAGAACCAAAAATAGCAGAAAACAGGCAGCTGGCATTGTGGCTCTTGTTAATAGGTTAGTCCAAGAAATCATATGAAAAGTACTCCAAAGTTTGGAAAAAACACAAGAAAGTGGATAAAACCAAGCATCGAGCATCAAAAATTATAGATACATTTGCAATGGTGAAGACGAACAGAGATTTTACACGAATTTTTATGGTGAAGCACATAAATCTCTTTTGGGACAGCAACTTTCTCAACCATTACTTCTCTCTCATTAGAGGTTACTCTTGGCACAAAAAGCAAATAAAAAGGATAAGGAGCGGTTATTACTTAAGTAATAACTTCCAAGACTCATCTAAAACTTTTGGGTTATCTCCCAATAAGTACTTTTCTTTAACGCCTTTAAGTTAGGCATAAGCAAAAACTAAAATGGATAGAATAAAAGTAAGCGGAGATAATCATGGTGAAAACATTGTTTTGTTCAATGAAATCCTTTTGTTAACAAGGTTGATCAGGTCTTGTTACCAAAACAATTTCATATGAGACAAAAATTTGTATTCCACTAATGATTATGGTACCTCAACCTTGATAGCAATGGTCCCAATCATAATAGTTTTAATTTTTTTCTCTTGGTATGGGACAATATATTTCTCCAACTTGAATGCCCTCAACATGTTCAATTGAATTCAAAACCATAAGTCCTATAAATCTTCTTGGGGAAATAGATAGTATGTTCCTTGTCATTGACATTGAAGGTCACCTTCCCTTGATTACAATTAATAACAGCTCCTGTAGTATTTAAAAAAGGTCTCCCAAGAATAATAGACATATTGTCATCTTCAGGCATAAAAGTTTGAGAGGATGCTCTCATAAGAAATATGAAGTGAAGTAAAAGAGAGCATCAAGAAGCAAATCCAAAACACATTTAAGTCTAACCCTCTTCCTATGCATAGGAATCATGTACGCAAATAAATTCGCAAAGAACAAAGTGACAAGCATAGGAAGATAAAACAAGAGTAACTTCAAAACTTTCAGCACATAGAGAGGTGTTTCAATACCATGAAAACTTCTACAACCATATTTTTCTCTCTCATAATAATTTTCAGTAGCCTCATGAATAAACTCAACAATATAGCTATCACATAAAGCATGCTTTTCATGATCTACAAGCACTAGAGCTTTATTATAAACATTTTCAAAAGAATCCTCTGGAACATAACATTCATCCTCCTTTAGTAAGCATGGAGGACAATCAAATAATGTAAGGGATAAAGAGTTACTCTCATTAGAAGGTAGGCATGGGTAGCTAATCCATTCTTCCTCCTTTTGTTCATCACTCTCCTCCTCTTTTTCATCTAGATTTCAGGTTCATCAATTTCTTCTTCCATATGATCCTGCAAGGCATTAGTCTCTTCCATTTGTGGAGAGCATCTATTGAAATATTCAAGAATATTGCCATTTTCATCCTTGTAATTATCAAAGCAAAATTTAAGTATACCATAAACCTCATACTTATAAAGTGAATCATCAATATTTTCAAGCAAACTAGCAAGTTCAAAAGCACCCTTCCAAGCAATAAATTCTTCAATTTGTTCCGCATCATAAAAGTCATAAATTCCTTTAGCATAGGAAGATATGATATCATTATCATTATACTCACATTGAAAAGGGAGGTGTTTATACCTCTTTCTTCAACGAGATTCATCACAGCAATAAGTAACATTATAAGTAGAGCACACATTTCTAGCAATGGTATGCAATCTATCAATTTGTTCCCATAAGTGTTTCCCTTTTTGTGACAAGCGGTGTTCCTTATAATAATATTTTTGATCTTCCGTGAACCCACCTTGCTAATAAGCTTCAGTTTCAAAGAAACCAACCATTGACAACAAGCATGATAAGGCAAGACAATAACGGACCAACGAAAATAACTACTAGAGTAGGAACTATTTTTTTGTATTTTCAATAAAGGAAGAAGCAGACAAGGCAGAAATAAACTTAGCTTGAACAATAGTGAATCCAAGTGAACTTGATAAATAAAGCTATGCTCCCCGGCAACGGCGCCAGAAAATAGTCTTGATGACCCACAAGTATAGGGGGTGTATCGCAGTATTTTCGAGGGAAGTGAAACCCAATTTATTGATTCAACACAAGGGGAGCCAAAGAATATTTATAAGCCTTAACAACTGAGTTGTCAATTCAGCTGCACCTGGAAACAATCTTGCTCACATCAGTTTATTAGTAGCAACAGTTTTGTAGTAGGAATAGTAAAGTAACAGCAGTAGTAAAGCAAAGACAGTAGTAACAAAAGCAGTAAACAGTGGGATTCGAGTGCGGTAGACATAGGGATGGATGGACGGGCGTTGCATGGACAAGACAATTCACATAGCAATCAGAACAAAGGGCAATTGCGGATAAATAAGATAAAGCATCCAAGTACTAGACAATCCTAGGCATGTGTTCCATAAATAGTCATACGTGCTCGCAATGAGAACTTGCACAACATCTTTTGTCCTACCAGCCCGTTTGCAGCAGGGCCTCTAGGGAACTACTGGCAATTAAGGTGCTCCTTTTAATAGAGCACCGGAGCAAAGCATTAACACTCCGTGAACACATGTGATCCTCACATCAAAGCCTTTCCCTTCCGGTTATCCTGATTTCTGTCACTTCAGGGCCATAGGTTCCGGACAATAACGTGTGTATACAACTTGTAGATAAGACCAAAAACAATACTATCATAATGAATCAATAATAAGTTCAGATCTGAAATCATGTCACTCGGGCCCTAGAGACAAGCATTAAGCACAACAAGTCACAACAAAGTCGTAAAGCACTAATAAAAGATACTAGGCACCGTGCCCTAACAATCTGATGCCATTACATGAACGATCTCATCCAATCCCTACCATCCCCATAGCCTACAGTGGGGGATTACTCACTCATAGATGGAGGAAACATGGATGGTCGATGGAGATGATGGTGGAGATCGATGGAGATGGCTCCCGGGGCACTTCCCCATCCCAGCAGGGTGCCGGAACAGAGACTTTCTGTCCCCCTGAATCTCCCCTTCGGTGGTGGTGGCGTTGCGGAACTTCTTCTAGAAAAACATTGAACCCCCGGAGCTTTTCTGTCAGAAGGCATCTTATAGGCGAAGAGGGAGACTGAGGGGGTGCCTGGGGCCACCACACCATGCCCTGGTGCGGCCAGGCACAACCCGCGCCTGGGGGGTGTGGCCAGCCCCTGCTCCTCCTCCGTCTCGTATTCTGGCTCCTGGAGTCTTCTGGAAAAATAGGCACTTTGGCTTTTGTCCCATCCAATTCCGAGAATATTCATTTTCTGACTTTCCTTGAACCAAAAACAGCAGAAAATAGGCAGCTGGCACTATGGCTCTTGTTAATAGGTTTGTCCAAGAAATCATATGAAAAGTACTCCAAAGTGTGGACAAAACATAAGAAAGTGGATAAAACAAAGCATGGAGCATCAAAAATTATAGATACATTTGCAATGTATCAGACGGGGAGGGAGGTCACGAGGAGACGGACCCCTTCTTGACGACCTCGGCGAGGGGTGCCAGCAAGGGGTTTGGCGCCGGGAAGAGACCCGCCTCGCGGGTGCCGGTGACGCACCCGAGCAGCTCGTCAGAGCACCTCCTCCACGTCTGCATGTTGAAGAAGGGGGTGCTGGAGGAGAGGGTATGGCTTCCCAAGGCCACGGCGAGTGTTGGCGTGGCCACAGTGCCCCGGGTTGCCAACCCGATGGAGAGACTTTACCACAGGCATGCGGCGGTGGCGGGTGGTCCGGCGAACCTGCATTGAAATAGAGGGAAGGGAGATGTAGGTTATATCTAGGGACGGGGACAGAAGGAAGCAAGTGAGGTGGGGTGGTCCAGGTCGACCTCATTCTTGTGGGCAAGATGGACATCGAGAGGGTTTCTCCTTCTCTCTTCGAGTAGCAGAGCAGGAGAGAGCTCTCGGGGCTCTAAGGGGAGGTAAGTGGAGAGGAAGAGGGGCAAATGAGCCAGTGTGTGGTGTTGGGGTGGCCTGCTGGCTTATAAACCAAGGAAGAGGGTGTAGAATGGACTAGGTCCATGAGAGCAAGAGGGAGGGGGTGGTGATCATCTATTGGGCATCAAGGGAGGTGGAGAGGAGCACTGGGTCGTGCAGGGGACAAAGAGGGCCAGCTGGGTCTGCTGCAAAAGGAGTACTAGTGTCGAAGCACTAAAGGACAAGCATGCTATAGTAATTTCTACAGTGATCACGACCAGAGATGAGTGCTGGGTGTTAGGGTGCATTACCTTGAAAGATTGGTGGTGTTTTGGTCTTGATTTAAATCAATACTATCTAGGTTTGCTAAATTGAGAAATAGGTGCTTGTGAAGGAAGTTTGATAAATTGTGTAAGACAAGGTAGGGAGATGGTACTGGTAGAGGGATGAGGTCAAGGTAGAGGTCCAGGAATGATTTGGGATTTTTCTGAAGATTTTTAGTTCACTTAAAATCATTTATTCAAAAAGTACAAAAGTAGTTTCTAGGAGATCATTTGATATTCTTACATTAGAAAAGGTGAGATTTTGGTGGGAAATGGTCCTAGATACCATATTACATCTTGGGGAATCTTGTTGGGATTTATTGAGGTAGGAAAGTATTTTTAAAGGATTATTTCTTGTTTCTGCCATTTAAGAAAAAGGGCAAAAAGAAATAATAAATCTCTTCAAAAATATTTATTTTTGAAGTGGGAGGATGGGGTATGATATGTGGGACTTAATGGAGCCAAAAGTTGAGGAAGTGTTTTGGCAAAAACCAAACTTTCCTTTATGAGAGGAGTTTTGAGGATTTGACTATGTAGGGAGATTAAATAGATTTGGAGCCAAAATAATTATGGATAAAATTGGATAAATCTTGATGATCAATTTAGATGATGTAGACAAGGTGTATCAATCATTTGCAACCTTGGTATTGGAGAATCCAAGTTTATTTTGGTGGGATACCCTAGATTAAGGATCTAGGGTGATGTTAATTTCATACCATCAAAACATGGTTGTATCTTGGAGTTCAGATCTCCCCTTGGGGCATGGGGTAGATAGATGGATAGACCAAGTGATGTACATCAACATGGTACAGAGGTTTGAGCTTGCTCCTGCTTGAGATCACCAAGACAAGCTTTCAAACTTTGAATAAAATAAGCCTGCCAAAGCAGATTATCATCTAGCCTTCAAAACCTTGTGGGTTTAAACAGCTCAAGGATCCAATTGGATCAAGTGAATTAGTTAATGATAGACCTATATGAGTAGAAGACAACCATGCAAATATTTGGTCCATAGAAGGTTGGATGGTGGTGTGAGCTTATACCAAAGTAGGCATGTTGACTAGATTTGCAGGAAAAGTTATCTTCTTGCATGCAAAACCATCAAGAACAAGTGGGTAGGAGGATGATCTCACCAAGGGCAAGAGTGAGCCTTGGTAGTACTTACTATGGTTAAAAATATGGTTCAAGTGCATTACCAAAAATGCAAAAGGGTTTAGAAGGGGAAACATCCAAAAAGGTGATGTGGGAAATAGATTTCCAGACAGCCAAATTTGGCAGATTTAGGATTTTTGACTAAGATAAGAGGGAGGATGTTCTTGATTGATTTCAAGGTACCAAAGCAGCCTCAAGTGGATGAAGGTGAGGTTTAGATGGAGTAGAAAGGATCCTTGCTTGGTATGGGTCTTCATTTACTTGGAAGCTTCTAGAAGGGATCACTTCAGAGTTGATCTAGTTAAGGGTTTTAGATGATCACCTAGTTGCTAGAGATCCGATTCATCTTGTATTCTTTCAAAGGGTGTGGTGATTTGGAGACCTCTTGATCCTACTGATGAGCTCCTAGAGCAGCTCACACTACTTCTAAGCAATCAAGTCAAACAGCGGATCAAGGCAATTCATCTTACAAACAAATCAACTACTGATGGGGTTACCACCAAGCTTAGCTTGAGGTAAGGATGGGTATTTTGAAATGGGTTGGAGTTTTAACAAGGTAAGGTCCTTGGTATCTCTACCAAGAGTAGAATTCAAAAGTTTACAAAAAGGTTTTGTTAAATCTAGAGGTAAGAGTATTAGACGGTTTTGTCTTAAGAACATAAGGAGATTATGTTATATAACTGTCCATAGTTTGATCAATAGAAGTTCCAAAAGTAGTTTTGGTTGCAAAAGCATCTTGGCTCATGTTTTGGAATGCCAGAACATTTGAGGATATGGAAATTAAGCCAAGACTTTTTTGGGAAGTAGCTTTTGTCAACTGGTGTTAAGGTAAGGAATATACCAACTATTACACATTCATATGTATAAGCATATCCAAACAACAAGCAAATACTTCAGCACTCAACAAGAAAAAGTTTTTGTTCCCCCTGATTTTTGCATTCTGGACAACTAATCAGGGTTGCTGAAATTGGTATGTTACAATATTGGTGCAAGTTCAAGTTCTATTCCTTACGAGCTTTACAAAGAAATTATGCATGAAATTAGTCCATGTGAACTATAAGAAATTGATGTGGTCATTCACCTTGCAAATAGAGATACCATCTCTCTAATTGGTATTGTAAGAGATGTGGAAGTTCTTTGTGGTAAGATTAAATATCCTACTGATTTTCTAGTACTTGGTTTAGCTGCTAGTAAAACCTAACCTATCATTTTTGGTAGACCCTTCTTGAACACGTGTGGAGCCATTATACACTGTAAAAGGGAGAAATTTTTAACTAAATTTGATGGGGAATCTTATGAGTTTAATTTTTCGAAATTTACTAAAGTTCCTTGTGAAAATGAAACTCCTAATGAGGATTTTAGAGTTGAACAACTTGCTTCTATTTCTCTTGCTCCTAACAATGCTTTGTAGCAATTTATGGAAGGCCACGAAAGTGAAATCTTCATGGAAGAAAGAAATGAGATTGACGAGATTCTCCATCGTCAACCTAAGATGCTTAAGCATAACTTACCTGTGGAAGATTTGGGTACCACATTGCCAACTAAAAAGGATCCGGTTTTCGATATAAAACCTTTACCTGATGATCTTAAATATGCTTACATTGATGATAATAAAATATATCCTGTTATTATTAGTTCTAAACTTTCAGGGAAGGAAGAGGAAAGATTATTGGAGGTATTGAAGAAACACCGAGGAGCTATGGGCTATACTCTTGATGATTTAAAGGGGATTTCTCCTACTATATGTCAGCACGCTATCAATATAGAACCCGATGCAAAACCAGTGGTAGAACATCAACGTTGTTTAAATCCTAAGATGAAGGAAGTGGTAAGAAACGAGGTATTAAAACTCCTTGATGCTGGTATTATTTATCCTATTGCTGATAGTGAATGGGTTAGTCATGTTCGTTGTGTTCCTAAGAAAGGGGGAATTACCGTTGTGCCTACATGATAACGATGAGCTTATTCCCCAAAGAATAGTAGTAGGTTATAGGATGTGCATTGATTTCAGAAAGGTTAACAAAGTTACTAAGAAAAATCATTACCCACTTCCTTTTATTGATCAAATGTAAGAAATGTTGTCTAAAAAGACCCATTTTTTTTCTTGATGGATACTCTGGGTTTTCTCAAATTGTTGTTAAACAACAAGATCAAGAAAAAACTACTTTTACGTGCCCTTATGGAACCTATGCTTATAGGCGTATGACTTTTGGTTTGTGTAATGCTCCTGCTACTTTTCAAAGATGCATGGCTGCTATCTTTCATGGTTTTTGTGAGGAAATTGTGGAAGTATTCATGGACGATTTTTCCGTCTATGGAACTTCTTTTGATAATTGTCTAAACAACCTTGATAAAGTTTTGCAGAGATGTGAAGAAACCAATCTTGTTCTTAATTGGGAGAAATGCCACTTCATGGTTAATGAAGGGATTGTCCTTAGACATAAAATTTCTGAAATAGGCATTGAAGTTGACAGAGCTAAAGTTGAAGCAATTGAGAAAATGCCCTGTCCAAGAGACATTAAAGGTATTCGTAGTATCCTTGGTCATGCTGGTTTCTATAGAAGGTTTATTAAAGATTTCTCTAAGATATAAAAAACCCTCACTAATCTTCTCCAAAAAGATGTACCCTTTGTTTTTGTTGATGATTGTAAGGAAGCTTTTGAAACTCTAAAGAAGGCTTTAACTACTGCTCCTATTGTCCAACCACCTAATTGGAACTTACCCTTTTAAATCATGTGTGATGCTAGTGATTTTGCTGTAGGTGCTGTTCTTGGGCAACGAATAGATATAAAGTTAAACGTTATCCATTATGCTAGTAAGACTCTTGACGCTGCTCAAAAGAATTATGCTACTACTGAAAAATAATTCTTAGTTGTTGTCTTTGCTTGTGATAAGTTTAGACCTTATATTGTTGATTCAAAAGTTACCATTCATATTGATCATGCTGCTATTAAGTACCTTATGACGAAGAAAGATGCTAAGTTTAGGCTTATTAGATGGGTGCTGATTTTACAAGAGCCTGATCTACATATCGTAGATAGGAAAGGAGCTAAAAATCCTGTTGCTGATAATTTATCTCGATTGAAAAACATCTCTTTTGATCCTATGCCTATTAATAATAGTTTCCCAAATGAACAGTTGGCTGCAGTAGGGGTAAGATCGCGAGGGAGCCCTTGGTATGCTGATTATGCTAACTTTATTGTCTCCAAGTATTTGCCTACAACTTTTACAGCCCAGCAAAGAAGGAAGTTCTTTTATGATTTAAGGCATTATTTTTGGGATGACCCACATTTATATAAAGTGGGGTGGATGGCATTATGCGAAGATGTGTTCCAGAACATGAACAAAATGAGATATTGTGGAAATGTCATGGTAGCGCCTATGGAGGACATCATGCGGGAGATAGAACCGCACAAAAGGTGCTACAATCAGGTTTTTACTGGCCTACCCTTTTTAAGGATGCAAGAAAATTTGTCTTATAATGTGATGAGTGTCAACGAGTTTGTAATATTTCTAGATGCAATGAGATGCCTATGAATTACTCTCTTGTTATTGAACCATTTGATTGTTGGGGATTCGACTTTATGGGTCCTTTTCCCCCTTCGAAAGGTTATACTCATATTCTTGCTGCTGTTGAATATGTTACTAAGTGGGTAGAAGCCATACCTACGAAAAGTGTTGATGGTGAGACCTCTTTAAAGATGCTTAGGATATTATCTTTCCTAGGTTTGGAGTGCCTAGGTATCTTATGACAGATGGAGGCTCTCATTTTATTCATGGTGGCTTTAGAAAGACCCTTGCTAAATATGATGTTAATCATAGAATTGCTTCAGCTTATCATCCCCAAACTAGTGGGCAAGTAGAACTATCAAATAGAGAAAGTAAATCCATCTTGCAAAAGACTGTTAATAGATCCAGAAAAAATTGGGCTAAAAAGTTGAATCATGCTTTATGGGCTTATATGACTGCTTATAAAAATCCTATCGGAATGTCTCCTTACAAAATGGTTTATGGGAAATCTTGCCACCTGGCTTTAGAAATTAAAACACAAAGCCTACTGGGCAGTGAAAGAACTTAATAGAGACTTCAAACTTGCTGTTGAGAAAAGATTATTTGACTTAAGTTCGTTGGATGAATGGAGGAGTGAAGCATATGAAAATGCTAGACTCTTTAAGGAAAAAGTTAAAAGATGGCATGATAGGAGAATTCTTAAGAGAGAGTTCGATGTTGGTGAGAAAGTTCTATTGTATAGGTCTCGTCTCAGATTTTTTGCAGGGAAACTACTCTCAAAATGGGAAGGACCTTTTGTTATTGAAGAAGTGTATCGTTCAGGTGCAATAAAAATTTCTTGTTTAAAAGATAATACTACACAAGTGGTGAATGGTTAGAGACTCAAGAACTATGTTTCTGGAGATTCTTACAATGAGGATATTGATGCTATTCAAATGGTAACTCCAGAAAATTTATCAAAGACCAAATTCAGAGACCTACAGAGTCCGTTTTCGAATAGGTAACAATTCGGGTAAGAAAAGTTCCACGAAAATCTATCAAGTTAAATTTTTGCAGTTTTTATCTAACAAGGAAAGCAACAAAGCGAAAGAGAGATAGAAACGAAGCCAGGGTGGCTCACACCACCCCGTGGCGCAGGACCACCTAGCCACACCACCAGGGGTGTGGCCACCCCAGAGCCCGTCTCTGACCCGTTTTCTCCCAGTACTTTCATTTTTGTTGTCGAACTTCGTAATATATAATCCCCCGGATCCCCAGAGTTTCGTATATAATGTTCTCATCATGTTTGGTTCGATATGTTCTATTCAGATGTCGCTCCAGGATTCGTCTTCAAAGGGGTACGAGCTACGACGTCCTTGCGAGCTCCATCGCAATCTTGAGCAGGAGACTCTCGTGGGACGGGTGAAACAAGAAAGGATCACAACTAGGTACGAAGACATGGATCAGAAGATTGGGGAGGAAGAAAAGGACATGTCAGCAGGCATGAAAGGGCTGATACCTCCACCTCTAGACTTCAGTTCCTGCCTTGCAGCAGTGGAAGTTCTAAGAGTAACTGATGAGTTTTGGGACAAGTACCGAGTCCTGAGGACGAAGGTGGATATGCTTCAAGAGGAGAATAACCAGCTTCGCAAGATGCTGGAAAATTTCCTCGCGCCGATTGAGGGAACACCACCACCACCGAAGGAGTAATTCGTCATAAGGTTTTGGCATCCCCTTGGTTTGTTTGAAGCTTGGGGGAGTGCCGCGGTATCATGTCACTATCTTCTATCTTTTTACCCTTTTAGTAGAGTCATATCATGAATAGAGAAGTTATCATGTAGGATGGTATGCATTATGGAAGTGTCTCCCCTCTAGTTAGATATATCCCTTGGTATGAGTTGCCGTTATGGAATATTAATGAGAAGTTCGATCATTTACTCTTTTGCATATCTTATATTAGTTTTCAATTTATATTATATGATTGATCTTGTTGTTAGTATTGGTATCACTTTGGGAACATTAAGTAAATTTAGTTGGTTTTGGCAAACTTTGCTCAGTCAGTGGCAACACTATTTTGAGAATTGAATGAAAAAGATAAAAGTACTCTCAAGAAATATAATTTCATCATCTTTCTTTCTTGATTTGCTCCTAAGCTTAGTATTTGCTAGTTAAGATATTTTGTGCTTCCAAGGAAGATTGCATGTTTGTTTTTATCACTTGTATGTTTGTTTGTTTCCTTCAACTCTTTTGCTTGCTACCCGGCCTTGCTAGCCAAAAACCTGTACTAAGAGGGGATGCTTCTCGTGCATCCAATCCTTAAACCAAAACTTATGCCATTTGTGTCCACCATACCTACCTATTAGCATTATTGCTATTCCAAGTAAATTCATGTTTTTAGCTACCTTCCGAATTAAACTTGTTATGTGAAAATTAGTGATTAAAGCTCTCACGAACTTGATGGCACACTTTACTTTTATTGCACTTAATAATCTTGAACCATTGTGCCCATCTATGTTGCGTATATGCTTGCGCTTTGTAAGTTGTGAATTAGCAGAACCATGCTGTCATGGGGAACGCTTTCAACATTGCACTTTATTTAGTTGATATCATGCTATTTTGTTTATGGATGTCATCGGTGTGAAATGAAAGGGGAGCTTGTAAGTCCATGGAGTTATGTATGTGTGCTAGAGAAACACCTGGGCAGTTGGTCTAATCCATGCCTAATCATGGTGGAAACCTGCAGCGTAACCATAATGAGCAATCTATGAAGCATTCTTCTTATAAAAAAGAGATAGATATTGAGAAAAAAGAAAAAAAGATGAGAAAAGAGGAAAGAGAGAAAAAAGCAACATTTTCCCATGGTAAATAAGAAGATTGCTGAGATGCTTTGTCAACACCCGGATTTTTAATCCCAGATACCTGTTATGTCATACATCGCAATCCCAGGATTACCATTTTTGCGAGACATAACAGATTGGATATCGCAGTACATCATCCATTACTAACCATAAATAAGGTTTCACACAAATAAGGATCTCCTGATCGAGTCTTCATACAACAAGCAGCAGAATAAATAATAAGCGTAGCGCTGGGGTCCATCTTCAGGGGCACAGGCAATGCTGACGAAGGCAGATAGTCCTAGTTATCATAGCCATCCTATTGGCCATCATCTTGGTAGTCTCCTTCATAGTCTGGCCATGAGAATAGCCAGGGACAAAAGCCATGAGTACTCTTTAAGTAGTCGCAAACTACTAACAAGTAGTATAGTTCTAGTGTAAATTCTAACTCTAAGTTTATTTGGACAGTTAAATTTGAAACCTAAGCTGAGTTCAGAAAAAAGAAAGATAAAATAAAGTTCTAGAATCACTTAAGTTGGGAAGCTAGTGTCATAGTCACAACCCTGTTGTGGTCAGGTCAAGATTCATCATTCGTTTCATAAGTCATTTTGAAAACATCTGACAATGAAACAGTATGGCCACTCCAACTGTCCATAACCGCGGACGCGGCTATTCGAATAGTTTGACACTCTGTAGAGGTGGTACACTTTCACCACCAGATTCGATACATCTGTCAGGGATAACCCTGAATCATCATGCTTAGTATGCAGATAATCAAACATAACCTTTCCTTTACACACTCTAGTATAAGCAACTCTCCTATGAGCATGGCCTCCCAACCATGACCATCTGTCATCTTGGGCACTGCATAGGTCGACAGCATTGAAGGTAGCCTCAGCTCAAACCTCTCCCACGAGGGAACTAATACTAATGCATATAAACTTCCGGCTAAGCCTTACCCAATTCAGGTATTATGGTTGTACGGTAAAATTGGAATGGTATCGCATCTGAATCCAACCTTCAGTTTTTGTAAAAGGGTTAAGGCTCATGCCTCAACATTTTCATCATCATAAACCATTTGTGTTTCTCAACACATGTCAAAACATCTCAATAGAATGACTCATCATTCCAAGGTTTTCATAATTCATTTTCACCAAGTGTTCCCATCAAAAGTGACTCCAGTTTTGATCTAGCTCTAAGCTACTAAGTTAATGGTGTTCACTAAGGTGGGATGCTAAGATCAATCTCATGCCATAGAATGACATCTAAAGTTATCTATATAGGTCAAGTTTTATACTTTTTATGCTACCTTCAAAACAAGTAAAGGACTTCGGTAAAGTAAAGAAAGTAAAAGCTTGAAAGTAAACTTGGAATAGGTACTAGTCAAAGTGGTATAACCAAAGCATGCCTAATGCATCTTGCTTAAGTTATCTAGCTTAATTCTAGCTTGCTAACTATATTTGCCTTGGTTGGTGCAGTGGTTGAAGTTTTATTCCTCCTCTTGATAGCACTCCTCCTCCTCAAAAGCTTGGTCGGTACTATCATCTAAAAATACATACGGAGTACACAATCACCAAACAATACTTAACTAGTCTACTTATCACTCTAAGGCACACATTTGATGATCTATTATCATCACAAACATCACAAATTTTTATTAACTAGTTTCATTCTTTTTATTTGAGAAAAGAAATTTCTACTCATTGAAAATAACTAAGATTTAATATTCACCACTTAAAACATGGGATCATGTGGACACATGTCCTCACCACATATTCTAACATGTGGGAATGTGATTTAAGGGTTGGATCTCATTTAATTAAATTTAAGTTTATTATTTAATGATTTAAAGTGACTAGAAATGCCTATATAGCATTATTTTAGTACTAGTCCAAAGTCACTGCAGGTAAACCTTAATATTATTGCATATTTAGATAGGTATGGTTAAATGTGATTTTTGAGAGTTGGAATCAACTCAAAAGTTATCATGGTTCATTTTATAAAAATGTTTGAATGTGCAAAAGTTTCTAGGTAGTTATTTTTACTAGGAGAGATTTCTAACTCTAAATGAATTAAATCCAACGGGCTTGGATAGATCTTTTCAGTAGCTTTCTAAAAAAATTTGAATCACTCAATTTGGTTCAGTAAATCTTCCTGAATTGATTTTTGAACTAAGGGACAAAAGTGAGTTCAAACTAAAATAGAAAAAACTATATTTGAATTCATGGGCTAGCGTGGGAAAACTAACGGGTCGGCCCAGTGGCGCTCCGCGGTGCGAATGAAAACTGAAAGGGGATCCCGCAGGTCAGCGGCACATCAAACGCGAAGCGGTACGGGGCTACGTGGACCGTGCGATTAAAAAGAAGATAAACGACTAAGGATCGTCGTCCCCGGCGAATAGGTCGCCGGCAAGAGCTAACCCTAGCGGCTTGGTGGGGGTGCAATGGGGGAATACCAGGGCTCCAGCTAGCATGGCGATGTGGGCGATCAAACGTGTTGTCAACGGCGAACTCAGGCGTGGTCGCGGTGGCTCTTGGGTGGACGAAATCGACGGCGCCTCTCCTCCTCTGCCGCGACAAGCTCCGGCTAAATTCCGGCAAACGGCAGCCCGCCTTGCTCCGGGGATGGGGTGGAAGGCTTAGTGGGGAGAGGGGAGTGAGATGGTGTGAGTAGTTTGTGCTGGGGTGGCCTCCTTTTATAGTTCGACGAGGGGACCGAACGACACGACGGTGAGCTCGTCGGTGACGTTGATACAGGCAGCTAGAGGCATGGGCAGCGTAGGCGGATGGTGGCTTGCCTCCTGGCGGTCATCTACAGCTTAAAGGCAACGCTAGGGGCGGTGGCGTTTGGTCGGAAGCATCCCGCGCTCTGGGAGATAGAGGCGGTGCTCGACACGGCGCACGGCGACTATGGGTCGCGTGGCGGTGCACGACCGTGTCTAGCGGGGTGCTGGGGTCAAGGAGGAGCAGCGTGCATGGTATTGGGTCGAGGGGCGGTCGGTGGCGTGCTGGCGGTGAGGGCGCTCTAGCGCGCTCTGGCTACGCGCAGAGAGAATGGGCAGCAAGGCTGTAGAGTGGTCCAGTGGCTAGCAGTGGCCATGGGGTGGACGTGGGCGGTGGTAGGGTGGCGCCTAGCTTCCTGGAGCGGCGGAGAGGGGCTGGCGGTCTGCTGTTCCGTTGGCAATGTTGGCCGGCGAGATGGCGTCGGGGCGGCGTTGCATTGGCTCCAGGGGCTAGAACTAGGGTGGGTTTTGGTCTGGTTGTGCTCAGGGGAGACAAGAGTGATCAATGCAAACGAAATGGCTCGACAAGAATTGATCAAAACAGTATAAGTTAGGCCAATTTGATTATGTCTGCAAGGTGTTCGACACAATGGCCGCATGAGAAAAGTTTTTGAATTTCGGGCTAAAATTTGGTGGAGTGGTTGATCACATGCTTGAGCTTCTAGGTGTGCTTGGGTTTTGAAAATGGAAGTCATTTGAGTGGTTTTTGAATAAGTATGATCTTGGTACCTACACTAGATTCAATTTGCAAATGCCATTTAAAATTAGTGTTTTCAAGTTTTTGGTGGATCACAAAGTGGGCCTTGGTACATCACTACATGTACTAGCAAGGGGTGCAAATATCCACATTTGTTTCTATTAAGAATTGAGTTCTAGGAATAGCCAAAGTAGGCATGGTAGTTAAAATGGCACAAATAACCATTTGGTTATTTTATTGATTTTGATTTGTTTTTCTTTGGGATTTGTTTTGTAATGATCTAGATGATTTTTATGTCACCTAATAATCATTTTATAATCAATGGATCACTTAATCATGGCAATTCAAAACAACTCCTATTTAAATGCACACACATATGAATGCTTTAATATTTCTAAAATGGAAAAGTTTTTGTTGACTCTAAATATGATGATTTGGATCTTGATCACTTGGATTAGAGTTTTGGGATGTTACAAACATTCCCCCCCTTAAAAAAAATCTCGTCCCGAGATTTACGAAAGAAAACTAGGAACTAAAGAGATCTGGAAACTATGTCCTAATGTAATCTTCTTGCTCCCAAGTGGCTTCCTCTTCGGTATGGTTGCGCCATTGAATCTTGAGAAATTTGATACTTCTGGTCCTGGTGGTTCTGTAAGCTTACTCCAAGATATGGATGGTCAATTCACGATATGTCAGGTCATTGTTGATCTCAACGGCTCGATGATGGATGTTCTTGAAAACTTCAGTCTTCTCCGGCACTTCTAGGCATTTGCGAAGTAACAAGATATGGAACACATTGTGGATGGCTGACATCTCCTCTGGCATTTCCAATTGATACGATACTTCTCCTCGATGATTCAGAATCTTGAAGGGCCCGATTTATCTGGGGGCTAACTTTCCTTTCAGACTAAAGCGTTGTGTTCCCTTCAATGGAGAAACCTTCAGATATACGAAATCTCCAACATTGAAAGTCAGGTCTCTCCTTCTCTTGTTAGCATAACTCTTCTGTCTAGACTGGGCGGTCTTGAGGTGCTCACGGACTTTGTGAACCTTCTCTCCGGCTTCTTGGAGAATGTTGGGTCCAAAGATCTGACTGTCTCCTACTTGAGACCAATTCAAAGGGGTACGGCACTTTCTTCCGTATAGGAACTCAAATGGTGCAATTTGCAAACTAGCTTGATAACTGTTGTTATATGAGAATTCTGCAAAAGGTAGGCAGTCTTCCCATTTTGATTTGTACTCTAACACACAAGCTCTCAACATATCCTCTAGGATCTGGTTAAGTCGTTCAGTCTGTCCATCAGTTTGTGGGTGATAAGCAGTGCTGAAGTTCAACTTGGTGCCTAATCCTTCCTGGACTTTCTGCCAAAATCTCGAGGTAAACTGGGTTCCTCGATCTGATACTATGGTCTTGGGGTTTCCATGTGGGAATGTTCGTTTGCGGTACCAAACTTGGTGGGTGAGCGCACCGCGGTACCCGAGTTGCCATCAATCGTGTGGAGGGGCCATAGTAGATTCGCCAATTGTCCAGAAGGGCCAAATGGGGGTGAGTACAAATCTAACGGCCAAACAGTCGTTTGAACCAGACGAAAAGCGGTTGAACTCAAATACCCCCGTTAGGTCAACTCTTCTTGGCCTGCCATGTCAGTATTCCCTGTTATCTTTTGCGGTCATGGACTAGCTTACCCCTGCATGGACCAGATCCCTGAGTGGACTAGATATGTTTATTTGCTCTGCTCTGGTCTTCTCCCCTGCTCCCCTCCCCATAACATTTGCTCAGCTTCGGCTGCTCGTCTCAGATCGGAACTTGCACTTTCTCTAATTTGTGTCCCCGCCATGTCCGGTCAACCTCCCACGCCTCTAATCGAAGCTCGCAGCTGTCGCCGTTGCATCGTCTGCCGTATTGGAGCTTCGCGTCCCCGGACTAATATCTCGCCTCTGGCTAGCCCTTCTCGCACGATGGAGCGTGTCCCGTCGGGCGATCCAGGCCAGCGACCGGCCTCGGGAAGTTGCATGCTACCGTGCACCCCAAGCATGGTAGCCCTGGCACAGCAGTTCAACGACCACACTCTCATGGCCACGGTGTTGGGCGTCCGTCCCGCCGTGTCGCCGGTAGAGTTGCCGTCGGCTTTCAGGTCTCGTTTTGGGATCAGACGAAATAAGGTCAACATTGAGGTATGCGTGCTGCCATTCGATTTTTTCGTCCGGTTCGAGCACAGCTCATACACCAAGCGCGTTCTGCATTCTTCCCGTTCTTTTGATTGCTGCGGGGAGAAAATGAGCTTCATGCATTGGCATCGCGCCTGTGGGTGGGACGATCGCTTGGGGCAGCTTCGTTTCTTCTCCAAACTCGGCTTTGACGGCCTCCCATTGGATGCTTGGGAGCCGGAGGCCCTCAAGCAGGTCGTCAGTAGCCTTGGCGGCGAGCTGGTGGAAATCGTGCCACCGAGCGACAGATGGGTCATCGAGGTAAAGGAATGGCTGAAATATCCTGACGCTGTTCCTAAGATGTACGAGGTGCAGATTCCAAGCAGGGCAGGGCGACAGCTTTGCTGGAAGCACCCGGTCATCATCCACCTGGAGGAGGTTCTGGACTCGGTACATGGCATTCAGGGCCCCGAAGAGGCTACCAGAAAGCGCCCTCGTCGTCTACAGTGTTGGCCTGGAAGGATCGATGGCACAGGACCGCCACCGTTTCACGATGCGGCACACAGTTTCGGTGGGGGGATGATGGCTCAATGCGCAGCACCTAGAAAAGTGCTTGGTGCGTGGTGTTGATGTAGAGCTCGTTGGGAACCCCAAGAGGAAGGTATGATGAGCACAGCAGCAAGTTTCCCTCAGTTATGAAACCAAGGTTTAATCGAACCAGTAGGAGCAAGGAAACACCTCAAAGGTGTTACTAGCTGAGCTTTGGCAGGGCGCACTATCGGTGCTAGTATCAACGTGGAGACCTTCACAACACAACCACAGAACTTTGCCCCCAACTTGCGATGAGGTTGTCAATCTCACCGTGTTTTGCGGAAAACAAAGGATTAAATGTATCGAATGGAAAGAAGTAAAAGTTTGCAGAAAGTAAACACAAACAGTAAACAGTTGTAGATTGTATGTAAAGTAAAAGGACCGAGATCCATAGTTCACTAGAGGTGGCTCTCCTTAGATAGATAACATGCTGGGTGAACAAATTACAGCGGGGCAATTGACAAACACCGAGAAAGCAATACAGGCATATACTAATCATCTTGACTCCTTTGAGACTTGATTGGGCATTACAACATAATACATAGACCGCTATCCAACTGCATCTATGACTAATAATCCACCTTCAGGTTATCATCCGAACCCCCTCCAGTATTAAGTTGCAAGCAACAGATTATTGCTTTACGAACTGCGTGTAAAGTAAACAATACAATTGTTCTATGAACAAAGGATTGTTGTTTTCTCCCTAGTAGCAACAGCACATCTAGTACCTTAGAGATTTCTGTCACTTCCCCAGATTACCAGAGGCATGAACCCACTATCGAGCATAAATACTAACTCTTGGAGTTGCTAGCATCTACTTGGCCAAGATAGCTACTAACAACGGAAAGCATGCAAGATCTCAAATAACAAAGACATGATAGAATCAATAATCAATCTGAAATAGCATCTCAATATCCATCGGATCCCCGCAAACACTACATGTATGAATTACAAATAGATGATCTTGACCATGAACGGAGCTCACAAGATCTAAACATGAAAGCATAAAGGAGGAGAAACCAGCCATCTAGCTACTACATGGATCCGTAGTCCAAGGATGAACTACTCACGCATCACACCGGAGGCTTGCATGGTGATGAAGAAGGCCTCCAGGGTGAATTCCCCTCTCCGGCAGGGTTCCGGGAAGATCTTCAGATCCCCCCTGATCTAGGGACAGAGACGACGGTGGCTACAGACTCTTTCGTGTATTTTTGATCGGGTACCTAGGGTTTTCGTCCTGAGGGCAACTTATAGGCGGAAGGAGAGGCCGAGGGGGTGCTGGTGTCGGCCAGACCACCCCCTGGCACGGGCCAAGCCAGGCCGCGTGGCCAGGTGGTGTGGCCGGCCCCTGGCCCCTCTCCGTCTCGTATTCTGGCACTTGATCCCTTCCGGAAAAATAGGCACTTTGGCTTTTGTCCGTCCAGTTCCGAGAATATTCATTTTCTGACTTTCCTGGAACCAAAAACAGCAGAAAACAGGCAGCTGGCACTGTGTCTCTTGTTAATAGGTTAGTCCAAGAAATCATAATAAAAGTACTCCAAAGTTGGAACAAAACACAAGAAAGTGGATAAAACTAAGCATG
This sequence comes from Avena sativa, assembly GCA_916181665.1. Taxonomy (NCBI): domain Eukaryota; kingdom Viridiplantae; phylum Streptophyta; class Magnoliopsida; order Poales; family Poaceae; genus Avena; species Avena sativa. The sequence continues at coordinate 453,383,261 of OV702288.1, read as the reverse complement.
GAACATCAAAAATTATAGATACATTTGCAATGTATCAACATCCCCAAGCTTAACTCCTGCTCGTCCTCGAGTAGGTAAGTGATAAAAAGAAAATAATTTTGAGGTGACATGCACCATCAAAGACTTGATCAAAGTATTCGCAAAACATCAAAGCTGGGATCATAGTACTTCAATCATAACATGAAAGACAAAGTTCTAGCAATAAGCAAAGAGACTAAGATGCAACATGAAAAGGCACAAACAAAAGATTCATGAATAACATGCTTTGCAAGACGTTTGTTTGTTTCACATAAAGAAAACCTAGCATAAAAGTATTCAGCTTGTCCCTCAATAGAGTAGCAAATATAAATGCATAGGACACCTTCAAAGTTCATAAGAGTGACTAGATACAATAGTTTCAAACAAGCAATAACAAGTTATGCATCAATCAAATAGTCTTGGAACAATGCACATAGAACTAAGAATGGCCACTATGCTCTCAAAGTAGTGCATAAAGATAGAAGGTGGAGACTCAATATAATGGTGGAAGAAAGGCCTTTTGTAAAAAGGAAGTAGGGATTCAAGTCTCATAAAGAGCTTCCAAAAATTATGATACTTAAAGCTTTCAGCTCTCATTGCCCCTATCATAAGCATCTTGAAGGTGATTAAGGTTAAAGTGACACAACTAAGTGGATATGCTTGACAAGTTATAAACCGAAATCTCATGCCCCTTACTTACGAAGACCGATCCTCATGCTACTCAACTTTAGTCACGAGTAAGCTCTTGTCATTGTAAGTATATGTGTATCATTAAGAACCGCCAACGGGGTACCCCTTGCACATGATACGGGAGCTTTCCCATAACCAAAATGACAAGGCAAGCAAACAATGAGCATCTCAGCGATCTTTTTATTTGCTATTTGCATAGGTTTTTATTGAGGATGCTTCATAGAGTGCTCATTATGGTGATGCTGCAAGTTTCCACCATGATTAGGCATGGCTTAGGCTAGCGGCCCAGGCGTTTCTCTAACACATATACAAACTAAATGATCTTACAAGTTCCACTTTTATTTCACACCGACGGGATCCGTAAGCAAAAGAACATAATATCAACGGGGTACAAAGTACAAGTGCAATGTTGAAAGCGTTCCCCATGAAACATGGTTTTGCTAATTTCAACTTATAAAGCGCAAGCATATACACAACAAAGAAGGACCCAATGGTTCAAGTTTATTAGAGGCAATAAAGTAAAGTGCCATCAAGTTCGTGAGAGCTTTAATCACTAGTTTTCTCATAACAAGTGGAAGGTAAACAAAAGCATGAATATACTTGAAATAGCATAAGCTAGTAGGTAGGTATGGTGGACTCTTTGGAATAACTTGGTTTAGGGAGTTGGATGCATGAGTGGAACTCATACTTGGTTGTGGAGGCTAGCAAAAGACTGGGAGCGACAAACTAAGAGAGCAATAATGGCCATAATCATGCAGAGCGACAAAACATCATTGATCAAAGCATAAAGTGATACTACAAGTTGAAAACTAAAGGATCATAAAGGCTATGGTGACTTGAGATAGTCATAACATGGTGTGAGCATGCGCCAAGTCAGCCCAAATAAAGCATCAAAGGAGAATACCACTATACTATGCTTTAATATGCTAAAACAACGCATGATTCATCCAAGGCACATTAAGCAATCTCAATTGTTTATAGCAAGTCATGCTACAGCAAATAATATTAAGCATAAAGCCAAAACAATATCAAGCATGGCATGACAAAGCATAGGCCACAGTCGAAAACGAGCTCTTTTTACCACATAAGTATGAACTTTCCTACTCTTTTCCAAACCAAACCAAACTATTTGCAAACCAAAGTGCGAAAGAGGGGGTCCAACCAACTTATTCAGAAAACTAAACAAACCAAGAAAACTAAAAACCAAAACAAAAACTAAAAATAAGACGCTCCAAGAGAAACACAACTGTGCACGAAACAATAAAAATGAAGCGTTTGGAAGAAACGTGGAATTTTTATTGATGAAGAAGGGGATGCCTTGGGCATCCCCAAGCTTTGATGCTTGTACTTCTTGGATATTTCTTGGGGACACGTGTGGCATCCCCAATCTTGAGCTTTAGTCCATCCTTCATCTCATTACTCATTCTTTCCATACACCTGAAAATTTTCCTTCATACAAAACTTCACACAATCTTATTAGCAACATTAGTGCACTTCAGATAAATAAGTCTCAAGGTTCAGTTCTAACACCAAATAAACTTCCATTAGAACACTAGCTACTATAGCACTTCCGTCAGAAAGCTCAATTCCCCAAAGGAATTCAAGAAGGAACTAACAAGAAGCAAATGCAGAAAATGGCAGAAATCTGTCAAAACAGACCAGCAGGTAAAGACGAATTTTTTCGAAGACCTTCTGTTGCTCAAATCAAAAAGTGTTGAACTAACAAAAGTTAGATAACAACCTGCGGCAGAAGCACAAAAAATTACAGCTCATTCCGACGTACAGAGCTCGCTCAGAAATGTTTACGGTGAAGCACAGAAATCTGTTTCTGGACAGCAACTTTCCCAATCATTACTTCACTCTCATTAGAGGTTACTCTTGGCACAAAAAGCAAATAAAAAGGATAAGGAGAGGTTATTACAGAGGTAATAACTTCCAAGACTCAACTAAAACTCTTGGGTTATCTTCCAACAAGTACTTTTCTTTAACGCCTTTAAGTTAGGCATAAGAACCAAAGAAAGAATCAAGTGTTCTCAAATGAACAAGCATTAAGACCGAATTTTGTTTTCATAGGAGAAGCAAAAGAAATATTTTCTCTCTTTTTAGGGAAGTGTTCTATACCTTTCTTGAGTAGGATTTGATATTTAATGGTGCCTTCTTTCATATCAATGATGGCACCAACAGTTCTAAGAAAAGGTCTTCCCAAAGTAATAGGACAAGAAGCATTGTATTCAACATCCAAAACATAGAAATCAACGGGGACATAGGAATCATTAACCATAATAAGAACATCATTAAGACTCCCCATGAGTTTCCTTTTAGCATTAGCATCAAGTGGGACATTTAAATAACAATCTTCAAGAGGAGGCAAATCAAGCATGTCATAAATCCTTCTAGGCATAATAGAAACACTACTATCAAGATCACACAAAGCTTTGAAATCAAAGTCATTCACTTTCATTTTAATGATCGGTTCCCAACCATCTTCTTGTTTTATAGGAATAGAAGCTTTATGTTTCATCTTTTCTTCTTTAATCTTTATGAGGGCATCAGTAATGTGTTTTGTAAAAGCCATGTTCATAGCACTAGCATTAGGACTTTTAGCAAGCCTTTGTAGGAACTTAATAACTTTAGAGATGTTGCAACCATCAAGATCAAAATCAACTTTATCATCTAAAGTAGTAGAACTATTACTAGCCTCAACACTAGTGGTGGTAATAGTAGAAACACTAATGTTTCTAGCAATTTCATCTTCTCTTTCCCACTTAGCATGTAATTCAGCTAATAGTCTAACATTTTCATCAATTCTTACTTGTATGGCATTAGTAGCTGCAAAGGGATTCTCATTAGTTTCAGGTATAGCAGCCATTTTATTCAATGTAGATTGAGCTTCAGCCAAAGATGCTATATTTCTTTCGGCATTAGAGAGTTTTTCCTCAATAGTTTTATTGAAAGTAGTTTGTTTACTAATAAACTCTTTAAGCATAACTTCAAGTTCAGAGGGAGCACTCTTATTATTGTTGTAAGAATTTCCATAAGCATTACCATTGTTGGGAGGATATGGCTTATAATTGTTGTTACCAAAATTGTTCCTATAAGCATTATTACCATAAGCATTGTTGCCAAAATTATTATTTCTTATGAAGTTCACATCAACTTGCTCTTCTTGAGCAACCAAAGAGGCTAAATGAACATTATTTGGATCAATATGGGCTTTCCCATTAACAAGCATACACATAATAATATCAATCTTATCACTCAAGGAGGAGGTTTCCTCAACAGAATTTACCTTCTTACCTGGTGGACCTCTCTTAGTATGCCATTCAGAATAAATAACCATCATATTATCCAATAGTTTTGTTTCAGCACCCAAAGTGATGGTCATAAATGTACCTCCAGCAGCTGATCCAATAGGTTCCTTGAAGAATAGTTCAATCCTGCATAAAAAGTTTGGATGATCATCCAAGCAGTCAGTCCATGAGTGGGACAATTCTTAACCAAAGATTTCATTTTTTCCCAAGCTTGAGCAACATGCTCATTATCAAGTTGTTTAAACTTCATTATTTCACTTCTCATGGATATAATCTTAGCAGGAGGATAGTATTTTCCAATAAAAGCATCTTTGAACTTAGTCCAAGAATCAATACTATTCCTAGTTAAGGAATTCAACCATTCTTTAGCTTTTCCTCTCAAAGAGAAAGGAAACAATTTCAGCTTAATAATATCACCATCTATATCCCTATGCTTTTGCATCTCACAAAGTTCAACAAAGTTATTTAGATGGGAAGCAGCATCTTCATTACCAATACCAGAAAATTGCTCTCTCATAACAAGATTGAGTAAAGCAGGTTTTATCTCAATGAAAGTATTTTCAACCATAGGTGGAGCAATAGGAGTGCTCATAAAATCATTGTTGTTGGTGCTAGTGAAGTCACAAAACTTAGTGTTTTCAAGAGTAGTCATTTTTTTGGGTTTTCAAATAAGAAAGCAAACAAGTAAAACTAATTTTTTTGTGTTTTTTGAAGAACAAAACAAGCAAACAAAGCAAAAAGAAAACCAAGAAAAACAAAAACAACAAAGTAAAGAGATTGGTTATGAGGACTCCCCTTGTGAAGATGTCCTTAACTCCCCGGCAACGGCGCCAGAAAATCTTTAATGGCGTGTAGTTGACATGGGAGTTTCATCTTCTTCGCTCCCCAACAACGGTGCCATAAAATCGCTTGATGGCTCAATGCACGGCGCCCAGAAAAGTGCTTGGTGCGCGATGTTGATGTAGAGCTCGTTGGGAACCCCAAGAGGAAGGTATGATGAGCACAGCAGCAAGTTTCCCTCAGTTATGAAACCAAGGTTTAATCGAACCAGTAGGAGCAAGGAAACACCTCAAAGGTGTTACTAGCTGAGCTTTGGCAGGGCGCACTACCGGTGCTAGTAGCAACGTGGATACCTGCACAACACAACCACAGAACTTTGTCCCCAACTTGCGATGAGGTTGTCAATCTCACCGTGTTTTGCGGAAAACAAAGGATTAAATGTATCGAATGGAAAGAAGTAAAAGTTTGCAGAAAGTAAACACAAAGCAGTAAACAGTTGTAGATTGTATGTAAAGTAAAAGGACCGGGATCCATAGTTCACTTGAGGTGGCTCTCCTTAGGTAGATAACATGTTGGGTGAACAAATTACAGCGGGGCAATTGACAAACACCGAGAAAGCAATACAGGAACATACTAATCATCTTGACTCCTTTGAGACTTGATTGGGCATTACAACATAATACATAGACCGCCATCCAACTGCATCTATGACTAATAATCCACCTTCAGGATATCGTCCGAACCCCCTCCAGTATTAAGTTGCAAGCAACAGATTATTGCTTTACGAACTGCGTGTAAAGTAAACAATACAATTGTTCTATGAACAAAGGATCGTTGTTTTCTCCCTAGTAGCAACAGCACATCTAGTACCTTAGAGATTTCTGTCACTTCCCCAGATTACCAGAGGCATGAACCCACTATCGAGCATAAATACTAACTCTTGGAGTTGCTAGCATCTACTTGGCCAAGATAGCTACTAACAACGGAAAGCATGCAAGATCTCAAATAACAAAGACATGATAGAATCAATAATCAATCTGAAATAGCATCTCAATATCCATCGGATCCCTGCAAACACAACATGTATGAATTACAAATAGATGATCTTGATCATGAACGGAGCTCACAAGATCTAAACATGAAAGCACAAAGGAGGAGAAACCAGCCATCTAGCTACTACATGGATCCGTAGTCCAAGGATGAACTACTCACGCATCACACTGGAGGCTTCCATGGTAATCAAGAAGGCCTTCAGGGTGAATTCCCCTCTCTGGCAGGGTGGCTGGAAGAGCTTTAGATCCCCCCGATCTAGGGACAGAGACGACAGCGGCTACAGACTCTTTCGTGGATTTTTGATCGGGTACCTAGGGTTTTCGTCCTGAGGGCAACTTATAGGCGGAAGGAGAGGCCTAGGGGGTGCTAGGGTCAGCCAGACCACTCCCTGGCGCGGGCCAAGCCTGGCCGCGTGGCCAGGTGGTGTGGCCGGCCCCTGGCCCCTCTTCGTCTCATATTCTAGCACTTGATCCCTTCCGGAAAAATAGGCACTTTAGCTTTTGTCCCGTCCAGTTCCGAGAATATTCATTTTCTGACTTTCCTGGAACCAAAAACAGCAGAAAACAGGCAGCTGGCAGTGTGTCTCTTGTTAATAGGTTAGTCCAAGAAATCATAATAAAAGTACTCCAAAGTTGGAACAAAACACAAGAAAGTGGATAAAACTAAGCATGGAACATCAAAAATTATAGATACATTTGCAATGTATCAACATCCCAAGCTTAACTCCTGCTCGTCCTCGAGTAGGTAAGTGATAAAAAGAAAATATTTTTTGAGGTGACATGCACCATCAAAGACTTGATCAAAGTATTCGCAAAACATCAAAGCTGGGATCATAGTACTTCAATCATAACATGAAAGACAAAGTTCTAGCAATAAGCAAAGAGACTAAGATGCAACATGAAAAGGCACAAACAAAAGATTCATGAATAACATGCTTTGCAAGACGTTTGTTTGTTTCACATAAAGAAAACCTAGCATAAAAGTATTCAGCTTGTCCCTCAATAGAGTAGCAAATATAAATGCATAGGACACCTTCAAAGTTCATAAGAGTGACTAGATACAATAGTTTCAAACAAGCAATAACAAGTTATGCATCAATCAAATAGTCTTGGAACAATGCACATAGAACTAAGAATGGCCACTATGCACTCAAAGTAGTGCATAAAGATAGAAGGTGGAGACTCAATATAATGGTGGAAGAAAGGCCTTTTGTAAAAAGGAAGTAGGGATTCAAGTCTCATAAAGAGCTTCCAAAAATTATGATACTTAAAGCTTTCAGCTCTCATTGCCCCTATCATAAGCATCTTGAAGGTGATTAAGGTTAAAGTGACACAACTAAGTGGATATGCTTGACAAGTTATAAACCGAAATCTCATGCCCCTTACTTACGAAGACCGATCCTCATGCTACTCAACTTTAGTCACGAGTAAGATCTTGTCATTGTAAGTATATGTGTATCATTAAGAACCGCCAACGGGGTACCCCTTGCACATGATACGGGAGCTTTCCCATAACCAAAATGACAAGGCAAGCAAACAATGAGCATCTCAGCGATCTTTTTATTTGCTATTTGCATAGGTTTTTATTGAGGATGCTTCATAGAGTGCTCATTATGGTGATGCTGCAAGTTTCCACCATGATTAGGCATGGCTTAGGCTAGCGGCCCAGGCGTTTCTCTAACACATATACAAACTCCATGATCTTACAAGTTCCACTTTTATTTCACACCGACGGGATCCGTAAGCAAAAGAACATAATATCAACGGGGTACAAAGTACAAGTGCAATGTTGAAAGCGTTCCCCATGAAACATGGTTCTGCTAATTTAAACTTATAAAGCGCAAGCATATACGCAACAAAGAAGGACCCAATGGTTCAAGTTTATTAGAGGCAATAAAGTAAAGTGCCATCAAGTTCGTGAGAGCTTTAATCACTAGTTTTCTCATAACAAGTGGAAGGTAAACAAAAGCATGAATATACTTGAAATAGCATAAGCTAGTAGGTAGGTATGGTGGACTCTTTGGAATAACTTGGTTTAGTGAGTTGGATGCATGAGTGGAACTCATACTTGGTTGTGGAGGCTAGCAAAAGACTGGGAGCGACAAACTAAGAGAGCAATAATGGCCATAATCATGCAGAGCGACAAAACATCATTGATCAAAGCATAAAGTGATACTACAAGTTGAAAACTAAAGGATCATAAAGGCTATGGTGACTTGAGATAGTCATAACATGGTGTGAGCATGCGCCAAGTCAGCCCAAATAAAGCATCAAAGGAGAATACCACTATACTATGCTTTAATATGCTAAAACAACGCATGATTCATCCAAGGCACATTAAGCAATCTCAATTGTTTATAGCAAGTCATGCTACAGCAAATAATATTAAGCATAAAGCCAAAACAATATCAAGCATGGCATGACAAAGCATAGGCCACAGTCGAAAACGAGCTCTTTTTACCACATAAGTATGAACTTTCCTACTCTTTTCCAAACCAAACCAAACTATTTGCAAACCAAAGTGCGAAAGAGGGGGTCCAACCAACTTATTCAGAAAACTAAACAAACCAAGAAAACTAAAAACCAAAACAAAAACTAAAAATAAGACGCTCCAAGAGAAACACAACTGTGCACGAAACAATAAAAATGAAGCGTTTGGAAGAAACGTGGAATTTTTATTGATGAAGAAGGGGATGCCTTGGGCATCCCCAAGCTTTGATGCTTGTACTTATTGGATATTTCTTGGAGACACGTGTGGCATCCCCAATCTTGAGCTTTAGTCCATCCTTCATCTCATTACTCATTCTTTCCATACACCTGAAAATTTTCCTTCATACAAAACTTCACACAATCTTATTAGCAACATTAGTGCACTTCAGATAAATAAGTCTCAAGGTTCAGTTCTAACACCAAATAAACTTCCATTAGAACACTAGCTACTATAGCACTTCCCTCAGAAAGCTCAATTTCCCAAAGGAACTCAAGAAGGAACTAACAAGAAGCAAATGCAGAAAATGGCAGAAATCTGTCAAAACAGACCAGCAGGTAAAGGCAAATTTTTTCGAAGACCTTCTGTTGCTCAAATCAAAAAGTGTTGAACTAACGAAAGTTAGATAACAACCTGTGGCAGAAGCACAAAAAATTACAGCTCATTCCGACGTACAGAGCTCGCTCAGATATGTTTACGGTGAAGCACAGAAATCTGTTTCGGGACAGCAACTTTCCCAATCATTACTTCACTCTCATTAGAGGTTACTCTTGGCACAAAAAGCAAATAAAAAGAATAAGGAGAGGTTATTACAGAGGTAATAACTTCCAAGACTCAACTAAAACTCTTGGGTTATCTTCCAACAAGTACTTTTCTTTAACGCCTTTAAGTTAGGCATAAGAACCAAAGAAAGAATCAAGTGTTCTCAAATGAAGAAGCATTAAGACCGAATTTTGTTTTCATAGGAGAAGCAAAAGAAATATTTTCTCTCTTTTTAGGGAAGTGTTCTATACCTTTCTTGAGTAGGATTTGATATTTAATGGTGCCTTCTTTCATATCAATGATGGCACCAACAGTTCTAAGAAAAGGTCTTCCCAAAGTAATAGGACAAGAAGCATTGTATTCAACATACAAAACATAGAAATCAACGGGGACATAGGAATCATTAACCATAGTAAGAACATCATTAAGACTCCCCATGAGTTTCCTTTTAGCATTAGCATCAAGTGGGACATTTAAATAACAATCTTCAAGAGGAGGCAAATCAAGCATATCATAAATCCTTCTAGGCATAATAGAAACACTACTATCAAGATCACACAAAGCTTTGAAATCAAAGTCATTCACTTTCATATTAATGATGGGTTCCCAACCATCTTCTTGTTTTATAGGAATAGAAGCTTTATGTTTCATCTTTTCTTCTTTAATCTTTATGAGGGCATCAGTAATGTGTTTTGTAAAAGCCATGTTCATAGCACTAGCATTAGGACTTTTAGCAAGCCTTTGTAGGAACTTAATAACTTTAGAGATGTTGCAACCATCAAGATCAAAATCAACTTTATCATCTAAAGTAGTAGAACTATTACTAGCCTCAACACTAGTGGTGGTAATAGTAGAAACACTAATGTTTCTAGCAATTTCATCTTCTCTTTCCCACTTAGCATGTAATTCAGCTAATAGTCTAACATTTTCATCAATTCTTACTTGTATGGCATTAGTAGCTGCAAAGGGATTCTCATTAGTTTCAGGTATAGCAGCCATTTTATTCAATGTAGATTGAGCTTCAGCCAAAGATGCTATATTTCTTTCGGCATTAGAGAGTTTTTCCTCAATAGTTTTATTGAAAGTAGTTTGTTTACTAATAAACTCTTTAAGCATAACTTCAAGTTCAGAGGGAGCACTCTTATTATTGTTGTAAGAATTTCCATAAGCATTACCATTGTTGGGAGGATATGGCTTATAATTGTTGTTACCAAAATTGTTCCTATAAGCATTATTACCATAAGCATTGTTGCCAAAATTATTATTTCTTATGAAGTTCACATCAACTTGCTCTTCTTGAGCAACCGAAGAGGCTAAATGAACATTATTTGGATCAATATGGGCTTTCCCATTAACAAGCATACACATAATAATATCAATCTTATCACTCAAGGAGGAGGTTTCCTCAACAGAATTTACCTTCTTACCTTGTGGACCTCTCTTAGTATGCCATTCAGAATAAATAACCATCATATTATCCAATAGTTTTGTTTCAGCACCCAAAGTGATGGTCATAAATGTACCTCCAGCAGCTGATCCAATAGGTTCCTTGAAGAATAGTTCAATCCTGCATAAAAAGTTTGGATGATCATCCAAGCAGTCAGTCCATGAGTGGGACAATTCTTAACCAAAGATTTCATTCTTTCCCAAGCTTGAGCAACATGCTCATTATCAAGTTGTTTAAACTTCATTATTTCACTTCTCATGGATATAATCTTAGCAGGAGGATAGTATTTTCCAATAAAAGCATCTTTGAACTTAGTCCAAGAATCAATACTATTCCTAGTTAAGGAATTCAACCATTCTTTAGCTTTTCCTCTCAAAGAGAAAAGAAACAATTTCAGCTTAATAATATCACCATCTATATCCCTATGCTTTTGCATCTCACAAAGTTCAACAAAGTTATTTAGATGGGAAGCAGCATCTTCATTACCAATACCAGAAAATTGCTCTCTCATAACAAGATTGAGTAAAGCAGGTTTTATCTCAATGAAAGTATTTTCAACCATAGGTGGAGCAATAGGAGTGCTCATAAAATCATTGTTGTTGGTGCAAGTGAAGTCACAAAACTTAGTGTTTTCAAGAGTAGTCATTTTTTGGGTTTTCAAATAAGAAAGCAAACAAGTAAAACTAATTTTTTTGTGTTTTTTGAAGAACAAAACAAGCAAACAAAGCAAAAAGAAAACCAAGAAAAACAAAAACAACAAAGTAAAGAGATTGGTTATGAGGACTCCCCTTGTGAAGATGTCCTTAACTCCCCAGCAACGGCGCCAGAAAATCTTTAATGGCGTGTAGTTGACGTGGGAGTTTCATCTTCTTCGCTCCTCGCCAACGGCGCCATAAAATCGCTTGATGGCTCAATGCACGGTGCCCATAAAAGTTCTTGGTGCGCGATGTTGATGTAGAGCTCGTTGGGAACCCCAAGAGGAAGGTATGATGAGCACAGCAGCAAGTTTCCCTCAATTATGAAACCAAGGTTTAATCGAACCAGTAGGAGCAAGGAAACACCTCAAAGGTGTTACTAGCTGAGCTATGGCAGGGCGCACTACCGGTGCTAGTAGCAACGTGGATACCTGCACAACACAACCGCAGAACTTTGTCCCCAACTTGCGATGAGGTTGTCAATCTCACCGTGTTTTGCGGAAAACAAAGGATTAAATGTATCGAATGGAAAGAAGTAAAAGTTTGCAGAAAGTAAACACAAAGCAGTAAACAGTTGTAGATTGTATGTAAAGTAAAAGGACCGGGATCCATAGTTCACTTGAGGTGGCTCTCCTTAGGTAGATAACTTGCTGGGTGAACAAATTACAGCGGGGCAATTGACAAACACCGAGAAAGCAATACAGGAACATACTAATCATCTTGACTCCTTTGAGACTTGATTGGGAATTACAACATAATACATAGACCGCCATCCAACTGCATCTATGACTAATAATCCACCTTCAGGATATCATCCGAAACCCCTCCAGTATTAAGTTGCAAGCAACAGATTATTGCTTTACGAACTGCGTGTAAAGTAAACAATACAATTGTTCTATGAACAAAGGATCGTTGTTTTCTCCCTAGTAGCAACAGCACATCTAGTACCTTAGAGATTTCTGTCACTTCCCCAGATTACCAGAGGCATGAACCCACTATCGAGCATAAATACTAACTCTTGGAGTTGCTAGCATCTACTTGGCCAAGATAGCTACTAACAACGGAAAGCATGCAAGATCTCAAATAACAAAGACATGATAGAATAAATAATCAATCTGAAATAGCATCTCAATATCCATCGGATCCCTGCAAATACAACATGTATGAATTACAAATAGATGATCTTGATCATGAACGGAGCTCACAAGATCTAAACATGAAAGCACAAAGGAGGAGAAACCAGCCATCTAGCTACTACATGGATCCGTAGTCCAAGGATGAACTACTCACGCATCACACTGGAGGCTTGCATGGTAATCAAGAAGGCCTTCAGGGTGAATTCCCCTCTCTGGCAGGGTGGCTGGAAGAGCTTTAGATCCCCCTGATCTAGGGACAGAGACGACATCGGCTATAGACTCTTTCGTGGATTTTTGATCGGGTACCTAGGGTTTTCGTCCCGAGGGCAACTTATAGGCGGAAGGAGAGGCCGAGGGGGTGCTAGGGTCAGCCAGACCACTCCCTGGCGCGGGCCAAGCCTGGCCGCGTGGCCAGGTGGTGTGGCCGGCCCCTGGCCCCTCTCCGTCTCATATTCTAGCACTTGATCCCTTCCGGAAAAATAGGCACTTTGGCTTTTGTCCCGTCCAATTCCGAGAATATTCATTTTCTAACTTTCCTGGAACCAAAAACAGCAGAAACAGGCAGCTGGCACTGTGGCTCTTGTTAATAGGTTAGTCCAAGAAATCATAATAGAAGTACTCCAAAGTTAGAACAAAACACAAGAAAGTGGATAAAACTAAGCATGGAACATCAAAAATTATAGCTACATTTGCAATGTATCAGGGGACCGGGCTTGGATGAGCTGGTGGTTCTGATTTCCCTCGAGAGAAGACAAAGCTCTAGTGAATTGCCGTGGTATGTGTGGCTAATAAATTTGTAGTATGGAGAGGGTAGCTAGAAGTTAGCATCGACTAAAAATGTGTAATAGTTTGAATCGATGTAGTACGTGTGTGTAATAGTTTGAAGTAGTATGTGTGTGTAATAGTTTGAATCGATATAGTATGTGTGGGTAATGAATTTGATGTAGTGTGTGTGTAATAGTTTGAATCGATGTAGTTGAACACCGTGCTTTATAATTTCTATGAATAACTAAGGACAACCTCATGAAAAGAGGGTGGTCTGGCAATGAGCAATGTCAATTCTGTGGATGCCAGGAAAATATAGTCCATCTCCTCTTCAAGTACAAGGTAGCTACATTTGTAAGACGTTAAACTGCAGGACCATTTTGCAGGCAACACAAGACAAAGGAAAAAATGGTTTACAGCACAGACAGCAGACGCAAAATCTGTAGTCTGGGATAAAAAAGATGTTAGTTAACTGGATTGAACCACAACTAGTAATTGAAGAAAATAGGTACTTGATAGTATTTGCTTAGAACAGTAGTACTTCCATACAAAAGGGTCTTATACCTACACAAAAGTAGGCTAAACTTCCTACTAGTTTATAGAACAATTCGTCAGCATTTCATCTACAAAAGCCATTCTTCAGTCTGAACTTAACTATTCTACACTGAAGAAACTACAGATCTCCACCAGAAAAGTTGGCTGGCCAATTGCCTTGAGAGGACATAAGTTCTTTGATCATTTAACCCAAACTGGTCTATTGCCTTCCCGCCAAACTACAAGAAATCTGCATCGTTCATGCATGAGCGATTTGCGTGCGCCAGTCCCGGTTTAGTTGGACCATCCGCACCGCCGCAACAATTTCTTCGAAACTGAAATTCGACATCTCCTTCTCGGGATCGTAGGTCCGTGTGAACTCGAACCTGAATTCCGAGGCTGAGCTGATGCCCGCCGCTGGCTCTGGCTGTCGAACAATCCAGCATGCTGAGTGTAGACGCTTGGTCGCCGCCACGGTACAGCCTTCGATGGTGCGTAGGACGGAGCGTCTTTACCGCAGACGGCGTGCTCCCAGCCTACCCCACTGAGGTAAGGTAGTCCGCGCTGAAGCGTGGACACGAGAGTTTCTAGACCTTGGCGCTGCCCTGTTCGAGGGTGTGTACCCTCGGCGGCGGCATGCTCTCATGAACGATTTGATACGTACCTTGTTCCCACTGCCTAAAGCATGCTGTAATGTCGCCGTGCAGTTTCTCCACGTCGCTCTCTTGGCCCTGCTTGCCGCATCTGGCGCCAATGATGGTGCAGTCACCGCCGCGGCCGATTTGGCACATTCAGGGAAATCATCCGCTTGGCAGGGCAATGGGAGACCGGCCTTGAAGTAGAGCTTCATGGCCTGCCTTAGAGGGGCTAAATACCCCAGTTTCGGCAGCTGTCGTCGCGGCGGCGGCTTAGGCGGGGCCATGTTACCCTAGTTGGTGCGGTGTGGAGGAGCTACGCAAGGTGAACTGTGGTTAGTCGGAGAAGGGAGTGAAAGACTGACAGTAGGTTTGGACTACGGGCACGCGTGAAAATAACCATTTCACATTTCCTTAGAGGGTAATAATTCCTCACTCGTTGTATTAACAGCTCAATCTTTATTTCCCTTCTCAGCATAAGAGTACGAACATATTAAAAAGATCGGTCGTGGCTATCCACCTCATCGGGCAATGTACCAGGACAGGTAGGAGACAATACCGGGCTTCATTTTAGAAATGTTGACGACTGTGCCCTTATGTTTATACGATATTATTTATATGCCACCATGTACCGTCGAGTGTAGCAACACCATCAAAAACAGGGGATAACGACGTGGCGTGTTTTATTTTTTTAAAGGGCATCATAAACAAGGGATGCCGACGTGACATCTTTTCTGACTGGCGGGCCCACCCCCTCCACCTTCGATGGTGCGCATCCCAGGTTCGAGGGGTGGTGCCGCCCACCAACACATTATTATGCAATTTTCCATGTGGGACCTGAATTCCAGTGCTGAGCTGATGCCCATGTCGAACACAGAGAATTCTGAAAGAAGATACTAAAAATAAATACTTTGAATTATGTAAGTACTAAATTTAAATACATTACAATTTTGTCTGAAAGGTAATACGCATACTGCTCATCGAAATTATATAAATACAGTACAAATTTCTACTTCGAAAAATAGACCTGAAAATGCTAGCAAATAACCTAGGATGATTATATGATTCATTCTCCCCTATATATTTCGTCATCGGCGGCTCCCGCGTGCTGCAACACATGTTCAGAGAACTCTCTGCGTCTGTAGTGTGCTGCCAGTATCTCGTCCAGAGGGTAAGGCCTTGGTGTATGTTCTAGACTTAAGCCATACATTACAATTGTTGGTTCCTCTTCCCAGGCTTGAACCTCATGATTGTACAGTCTAATATAATTCCTGTAGTATATGCAACCGGGTTTGACTGTGGGGTGTAACCTGGTGTCAATGGAGATAGACCGATTGTAACCAACAGAGAGGGCATGACTTCCAATGTCGCTGACGGCCTCGAGAGAGCGGTTCTCCATATCCACCCGGTACAACACCGGTTGCCCTTTGGTGAAATCCCCGTTCAACACAAGAAGCAGATCACCATCTGACTCCACAAGGTAAAAATTGTAGGTTCCGCGTACCTGTTCAAAGACTGGGGACAAAATTATTTTGGCCATCGTGAGAGTGCTCGCGTGCTGCTCTAACTAGATGTTGGCCGACAAGATGTCTCCGTTCTCAAGTAATGCATATACTTCCCCTCGGAATGCCGTCATGCAGACCAGAAGCATATCAGGAGGTGGCAAATACAATCCTTCTCCAAATGATCCATTGATTTGCCCCATTGGGGTGCTCTCATCGGCCCATGCAATATGATCTGGATAATTAGTGCAAACGAACACCATCGTCGGGGACTTCGTCACGACGACAGATTGCAGAACATCAGATGGTATGTGTGCTTGAAACTCAGTGTTAGACTTATGAGTGATTGGGTTCAGAAGCCGAATTTGGTATGGCTCCACCCTCTGAGCAAGCACGATGACGCCGCGAGAAACACCGACGAGGTAGAATCTTTTGGAAGAAGAGGGCATCAGTTAGCACTAAGATGTTTACAATGGAAAATACCAATCAATATCGGATGTGAATGTGAACCTGCGATGGACGTCCATTAGATTTGTCCTGAAGCAACGACCAGTGGCGAGGTTGAGGAAGGTGAAGTCGCCAACGTCTGGAAGTGTGTTATCTATCATGATCCAGCTGTTGAGATGGAATTCGGGCAGCTTTAAAGTGTGGCGCCAATCGGTGCAGACTTCCCAACAAGCAGCATAGGTGTCAACGTACTCCTCTTTCTCCAGCATATAGTCGGCGATCTTGCGAAGTGGGTCGGCCGGGAGATCGGCCCAGTTCCTCTTCATCCGGCTACTGGCGATGGCTTACGTGCGGGAATGTTTTGATCGAGGAACAAAGAAGAACTACCACTGTGATGAGAAGAAGAAGAGGATAACGGACGAGGGAGAAGAAGCGGAACTGCCACTACGAGGAGACGATGAGACGGGGGAGAAGAAACGGAACTGCCAATTAAAGTTTGGATCAACGGGCTTTTTCGGAACTAGCACGTGAACCAGCCATGCACTGCATGCAAGTTTTGATCAAACAGACTGACATGTGGGATCTGCTAAAAAACTCTATGAAGTGCTCCCCGTGCTTAGTGCACTGACAGGTGGCATGTTTTCTGACAGGCGGGCCCGCCTCCTCCACCTACGACGGCGCGCATCCCAGGTTCGAGGGCTGGTGCCACCCACCAACACATTATTGTGCAATTTTCCATGCTTTGTCACAACCAGCTCCGCTCCGCTCCTCTCCTCTGCTCCTGCCGTCGCCACTCCGCTCAGTCGTGCACCGCTCTCATCGTCCCCTTGGGACGTCGTCCTCCTGCCCTCCCCTCCCTACCATCCCCTCACGTCCCCTCCCCTCCCCTTCCTGCCATGTCTCCTTGCTGCCGCCCACCGCCCAGGCGCGTCTAGAAATGAAAACCGAGAGTCGGACGTTGGGTTAGGGGCCCAACGACGCTGGTGATCCGGATCCCACTCGGAGATGGATCCTGCGAGGCTTCAGAGCACGGATATGGATCCTGTGCGGCTGGAGAGCACGAAATCTCCTTCAAGTCTGGAGTGCACAGAGGACAACGAAACGGGAGGAGAGGAAGCGGGGTGCAGAGCATGGAGGTATGGAGCCCGGAGAAGGTGTCGTGCGTCCACATTGAAGGGTAAGAACAGTGATTCCTTATTTGCATACCCCAATTAGCATTTCTAGTCCCGTGGTGATGGTAAGGATATGTGTTGGTAACCGCAGGACGTCTATACAGCTTGTCCTTGAGCATGATGCTTTGTCAAGCGAGCATGAAGGCACTGAAACGTGTGGTGGTGTGGATGATGATGAGAAAGCATATCCAGACGTGGCTACTGACCCTGATAGGATGGATAGTAGGGAATATTTGGTTGATTCGAACTTTGAGCCTGACTATGAGACTGATGAGGAAGAGGAATGTGAAGATCTGGAAATGGGATGTAGATTTGACGATGAAGACGTGGATAGGCCAGTGATACACTTTGACAGGGACAATCCTACAATTGATGAGGGGACTATCTTTGATCATGTGGAGGACTGCAGATATGCAGTTGCAACCTATGCAATCAGAGTTGGGTTCGAATTTATCATTGAAAAGAGCGACCAAAAGAGATTTAGGGTGCATTGTAGGGAAAGTAATGTGTGTAAATGGAAATTACATGCATCTCCAATGCGGGGTGGACACCCATTTCAGGTTGCAATAGCTACATTTAGTTTTAGTCTTTCTCATATTTATTCTGCTGATAACTAGCTCTGAATTATTTGGATTCTTATCGAATGCAGATCAAAGTAAACACGAAGAAACACAACTGCCCTAATACTTCTTTAAGTGGTAAAATTATACCGGCGACTACCAAGTGGATTGTTGCTACTGTACTTGACTGGGTGAGGCAGGATCGTAACATTGGACCTGCTGAACTCATACCAAAGATTAGCAAAAAGTTTAACATTCTGATTCCTTATCACAGAGTCTTTGATGGGAAGGAGATGGCTCTAGACTTCATTCAAGGCAAGTGGAATGCCAGTTTTCATATGTTGTATAGTTTCAAAGCTCAGGTAGAGAAAACATCACCTGGTAGTGTTGTTGACATCGATTACGAGGTTGTTAAAGGGAGAGAAAAGGTCTCGAGGGGGGTTAGGTATAAGAAGGCAGATAAGATATGCTTCAGGAGATGTTTTGTCTGCCTGAAGGCATGCTGGAAGGGGTTCCTAGACGGCTGCAGGCCATACATGGCAATAGGCGCAACTTTTTTAACAGGGAAGTTCAGGGGACATGTTGCTTCTGCTTGTGCTTTGGACGCTGTCATCGGATTGATGACAAGTACGCCATGAGGGGGTCCTCGAGGTGTGCGGAAGAGAGGGGTGTGAGACATACGGTGTTCCGGGACGATGAGCACACAAGTTTACCCAGGTTCGAATCCGCCGGCTTTGGACGGATCATACTCCTGCTAGCAATCCAGTAATACGGCAGAGCCGGAATATGTGTTACAAGGGTTTCGTCTGTGCGAGTTGAGGGTCTAAAGTATTGGGTGCCCTAAAGGCTCTCCCTAGGACGGCTTATATAGATATCCGGCCTATGGTTTATAGGAGAGATCTATCCGGCTACGTCTAAGAGTCGGTTACAGAGTACATCTTGAACTACAAGTAACATTATGGGCCTAAGTCGGTAAGTCTTCTGGGCCTTCCCGTAGCCGTATTGGACTCCGTCTTTCCTCCCTGACTGGGCCGCCCGTGAAGCAAAGCTCTAACCCGAAGTGGACCACCCTGCTCACTGAGGAACTGTGAGGATACCCGGAAAGTATATCCCCAACAGCAGCCCCCGGAGGCCTCCAAGATCCAGAGTCGGATTTATCATCGTCTAGCTTGATCTTCGGCTTGCAGAATCTTGAAGGGTTCCTGAAACTTCACAACAAAAGATACGATACGGGTCTTAAAAAATAAGTCGGACCTTTCAGTTGGTTACTCGGATTTTCCAGCCTGTTTTTAAACTAAGCCGGAACTTGGTCTCTAACGCCACCTGACACAAGCATGGTCAAGTCACGTCATCTGACAGGCGTTCCGTCAGCACGACCGTTGGTGGGTCCGCGGTCCGCGGAACCGAGGCGCCGTTTCAATGCGTGCGTGGAGATCGAGGCGACGCAATCATCGCGCGGGTCCTTCCCAGTTCTTTCCATGACGTGTGGCGGTTGCACTGTAGAGTTTGCACGAATCTTGGCGCAGGTAGGTGGATATAAGGGGTTCACATTTCTTCTTTTCCTTTCCACCAGTCCTTTGTCGTTTCCTTCCTTCCCAATCCTCCTGCGCGCACAGAGCCTCCTCGTCCTTCCCCCACAGAAACTCCCAGCGCCGCCCCTTTAAGGTCACTTTCTCACCGGAGAAAAATGGCTTCATCATCTTCTTCCTCTGGCTTGGTGGCAGCTGCGGCAGCAGCGGAGAAGGAAAGCTACAGGGGAATCTGGATCCCCTGCGCCCTCGACGAAGCAGGCCTCGAGAACATGGAGAAGGAGGGGCTGCTCGTCGCTGGCGACTGGCGGAGCGGCTCTGGCGAAACCGTCCCCAACCCACATGAGGGCGAGAGAGTCCACTTCGGCACTCATCTGGACCGAGGTATGTCTTTTCCTCCCTCGGAGTTCTTCTCCGAGGTGATAGATCACTATGGAGTTCAACTCCACAATCTTCCTCCCAATTCTCTCCTAGAAATGAGCGCATATGCTGCGCTTTGCGAGGGCTTTCTCGGCATTAGGCCGAGTTTGCTTCTCTTCCGGTTTTACTTTCATGTCCGGAGGAATTCCATCACTGCCGGTGTTCCTTACATCACCGGCACCATTAGTTTTTCTCTTAGACGAGACCGGGCATATCCCAAAATTTCTACCAGTGACTCGGTCAAACAATGGCCAGCCACTTTTTTCTACCATAGGTATATTCCGGCTCCCGACAAAGTTACAACTTTGCCGGCTTTTGTTGATGGAGCAGTCACAGCCCAACCTTCCTGGGACGATGCTGCTCTGGCTCTCAGAGATTATATGGTCCTCGCTAAGAGGCGGATCGAATATCTGATCAAGCACAATGGTCTGAAGGGATCCGACTTGGTCCAGTGCTGGGTCTCACGCCGGATCTAGCCACTTCAGTACCACGGGGATAGACTGATGCACTCCATCATGTCTTCTCTAACCGACTCCCTCCGCATCATCCCCAAGGCCTACACCACTCAAGGCTACATAAGCCAAATCAAGTGGCTGATCAAGGAGCGGATCGAAAGGCAGATTCTAGAGGTTTCTCTAGACATGCACACGGCGGAAAACCCCATGGTGCCGGTAAGTTTTTATCATCACATCTTTTATGTGTTTGTCTTTGAGCTATATAGCAATACTGATATATTTTCTTATTTTCAGCTTGCTGACATCCCCAAGTTGGAACTTGCTCCGCTCGAAGGATACCCTCCAGAGTTCTCTCATGAGGTGGAAGTAGTTCCACTGCCGGATCTTGCGCTCAAGAAGCACAAAGCTCCGACAGTAGCGGTTGGCACAAAGGAGGTGCCTGTCGTGAAGAGGTATCCTTTCTGTCACAACTTTTCTGTCTTTGTGCTTTACTTAAACTTCTTTCCAAGATGTAACATTTCCGACTTTGTTACCTTCTCAGAGCAAAATCGATCATCAAGGGCAAGGGGAAAGGGATTTCTTCGAAGCCCTTACGCCAAACGAAGCTTCCCATAGCTTCGCCTGCCATAGCTCCTCTGAATCCGGCTCCTCAACCTTCTGGAACTCCGGTTATCTCGTCGGATGCTGCAGAAGATCCGGCTCCTGAAACGGAGCCTGCGATCCTTTGGTCGCAAACTGACGCCACTATGGGTGCGTCCGGTCAAGATAAGGGTGAACCCTCTTCGGGTAATGATCCCTCGGCTGAAGTCTTCGCCGAAAACCTCCTCAACAATCCAGGTCTTGCAAAGTTTGGCCTGACCCGGAAATCTGCAGAGGAGATCCAGCGGCTAGCCAGGCAAATCCTGGACAAAAGCCATCTATCCCCCGAAGAGGAGGCGCAAGAAGCAGAGGACGTCAAGTTCTCTGACCTTCTCGCTCAAGTCCGCCTTCGCGACGAGAGGATCAGGACTGGCGAGCTTCCAACAGCCCCAGTGATCCCTCTTACTCTTGCCGAGAAGTTGGCAGCTGAAGTGAACGCGGGTTGAGACAAACTCACCCGCGAGCAATATGTAAGTCGGAATTCCAACTCTTGTTTTTACATTATGTTATATCATATCCTCTAGCCCCCAAGCATGAAGTAGGATATAGAATCCGAGTTTATGCTTTCATTAGGATGCCAAAGAACGAACTAGTGTAGCTCCCAAGGCTCGTGCTGATATTTAGCAAAAAAATTAGCCCGAGTCTTAAGTAGCTTTCTGACTTTGGGTATTCTGACTTACAGAAAGTATGTTCCTATAACCAGGAATTATTGTCCAATGTCTGTGATAAGCGGAGAGAGATTAAAGCTCTCTGGCTTAAAAATGCTGAGCTCAAGGTAGCCAAGGATGAAGCCGAAGGTAAACATTTCGAGATTCAAACCTTGTCTTTTTCTTTTTCTATGTCGAATTTTGCTGAACTGTTGTTCTTTTTGTCTTACAGCGTTGGTGAAACAATCCATCGCTATGATTGAAGAGGCCGAGAACCTCAAAACCCTGGTGGTGGAAAACAAGGGACTTCGCCAAGAGCTGGATAAGCTCAAGGCGGATCATGAAACGAGCATAGCTCAAGTCCTGGAATCCTCCTCCATGGCCACTGAAGAGCGCGATCGCAAGATTGCCGCTCAAGATAAAGTAATCTCAGACCTCAAGAATGAGCTTGGCAGAGAGAAGGACATATCCCAGGCGCTCCAGGCTAAACTCCAGAGTCTCCGGGAGGAGAAGACCAAGATTGACAACGTCATTTTTGGTACGTTCCACCTCTCTCACTTATCTTTTCTTCGAATTTTATCAATGTCGGTTTTTTCTTAACTTTATTTTGATGTATAGGTCCTCTGAAGTTGACGGACTCTTCCTCGTCCGAGCCTCGCACCCATTGGCTTACCCAAGTCGGTGATCTTCTTCATGACTACCGCCAGTCCCTTGAGGACATTGGCGAGTCTCTCAGGATTCCGGACATGCCAAGCATGTCGGATTTTGAGGTGCGGGACAGGGCCAAGGAGATGTCGCAGCTTGTTCGGGACTGGAACATGTCCTACGCGCGGACTGCTGCGCAGAACGCTCTCTCCATGGTCATGAGCCACCATGGAAACATGGAAATATGGCAAGTGACTAAAGGGTACTGCAAGGTAGACGAAGATGGCCAGGAGCAGGACCTTCAAGCCATCATGCACTCCTGCGCCGGATACGGGTGCCACATAGCTGATCTGACCAGCTACGAGATCCCCTTCTTCACCCGCGTGGATACTCCGCCTCCTCCTGCAGAAGAAGCCGAAGAAGTTTCCAACGATGAACGCACCAACTCGGATGCGGATATCTCGGAACGATATCAACGCAGAGTGACCAGCAAGCCAGTAGATCCTTCATCTCCTCCTGCATCATAGACCAGAAATTCATGTATTATTCCGGAAAAACTGATGCGATTATAAATATAAGTACTATTTATCTTTTGCAAGTGCTAAGCTTTTGATCTATTCAGCACTTTTGACTTTTGAAATATTTGCGTGCCTAAAATGTTTACACAAGCACTTATATTTTTCGTCCCGACTTATCGTTTATCTGGCTTTCCGCCTCGTCCCTTTCGTGAGCCGGCTAAACCTTCAGCTAGAAACTTTGCCGAGCAACGGAGCTCAATTGCTAAACCAGTTTAAAATCGGAAACAAAGCCGGCTTCCAGTACCAACAATTCACTACTCGGAAAATGCCCGCATCCGGCAATCAGATAAATAACCAAAGTAAAGACTAGAAATTTTTTTAGAGTTATACCCGAAGGTAGCAGTTTTTAGAATCGGAAATCTAGACCAGAACAAACATGAGCATAAAGTACTTTCAAGCATTCTGGGATTTTCAACTATGACATGATCATTCGGAAATAATATGGTCTAAGAACTTCTTAGAAAAACCTTGAGGCAACCAAAACTTTTATATCTCATAGAACATGTACATATGTATGATTACAAAGAAGGATAAACTAAGAATAAAAGGGACGTAGCTGAGCAATATTCCATGGTCTGTCTAACTCATCCGGATTTGTACTGCCTCCAGCTCTCTTTCTCTTCTTAGTAGCAGGTCTTTCTTTGACTGGCCTCATGTCAGTTAAGTAGTACGATCCATTATGCAATACTCGACTAACTAAAAAGGGCCCTTCCCATACTGGGGAAAGTTTGTGCTTTCTTTGTTGCACAAGCCGGAGAACCAAATCACCTTTATTGAAAGATCTATTTCGGACTCTCTGGCTATGCTACTTGCGTAACTTTTGCTGATAGGCTATAGATCTCATTTCAGCAATGACGCGAACTTCTTCGACTAAGTCGAGATCATTTTGTCGAGAAATCTCGGCATCCTCTTCGATATACGCGGCCACTCTAGGAGAAGTATGAATTAAATCACTAGGAAGAACTGCTTCTGCGCCATAGACCAAGAAGAAAGGTGTGTATCCTGTTGACCTATTTGGAGTTGTTCATAGACTCCAAATTACAGAAGGTAATTCTTCTGCCCAAGCCCCTACAGCACGTCGTAGTGGTGCTTCGAGTCTTGGTTTCAAGCCTTGTAGAATTAAACCATTTGCTCTTTCGACTTGTCCGTTAGCCTATGGATGTGCGACTGACGCAATGTCAAGCCGGATATTTTGCTCATCGCAGAATTCAGCCAGCTCTCCTATAGAAAAGTTACTCCTGTTGTCCGTGATAATGCTATGCGGATAACCATACCGGAATATAACATTCTCGACAAATCTTTTGGCTATTGCTCCATCACAACTAGTGACAGGTTTAGCCTCGATCCACTTGGTGAATTTATCCACCATCACTAAGAGGTGGGTAAATCCACTTGAGCTCGTTTAAAGGGTCCTATCATATCAAGCCCCCAGACCGCAAAAGGCCATGTTATAGGTATTGTTCGCAGCTGATCAGCCGGAACATGAGCTTGCTTGGCGTACTTTTGGCAGCCTTTGCATGTCTTGACTAACCGTTCGGCATCTGCCTGAGTTCTAAGCCAGAAAAATCCATGTCGAAAAGCTTTTGCCACTAAAGATTTGGCTGCAGCGTGGTGACCACACTCGCCTTCGTGGATTTACCTTAAGATTTCCACTCCTTCTTCTGGAGATACACAGCGCTGAAAAACCCCAGAAACACTCCGTTTATGGAGCTCACCCTTAACAATAGTATAGGCTTTTGCTCGTCGGATAATCTGCCGGCTCAGCACCTCGTCTTCGGGTAATTTGCCATCTACCAAATAATCGAGGTAGGGTTGAGTCCAGCTGGGAATTACAGCCATAACTGCTATTAAAGGTGAGTCGGATTTGGTCATATATTCCTCATCTATTCCCTTTATGAAGGGAACCTTGAGGTGCTCTAAAAATGCGCCATCCGGGACCTCTTTCCACGCAGAGCCTATTCGACATAGTGCATCTGCTTCCTCATTTTCTGCTCGAGGGATGTGTTGAACTTCAAACCCTTCGAAAAATTTAGATAGATCATCCACGACGGCTTTATATGCTACCATGTGCTTATTTGCATTACAAATATCCGAGACTTGCTGAGAAACAAGATCCGAATCTCCGTAACACATCAAACGTCGGATGCCAATATCCTTGGCAATCCGGATTCCATGCAGCAGTGCTTCATACTCGGCAATATTGTTTGTCGCTGTGAAGTGGATCTGCAACACGTATAATAGTTTATCTCCTTGGGGTGATTTGAGTACCACGCCAGCCCCCGAGCCCCCTCGAGCCTTAGACCCATCGAAAAAGAGGGTCCAGTATTCTGACTCAGGGAGGACCATGTTCTCCTTCGTCTCTGTCCAATCAGCGACAAAGTCAGCAAGGATCTGGGATTTGATTGCTGTCCGAGGTTTAGACTCAATATCGAAAGCTGAGAGCTCTATGCCCCATTTGGTGACACGTCCTGTGGCGTCGCTATTGTTGATTATGTCTCTCATGGGAGCTTTTCTCACCATGGTAATTGGGTGCTCCGAAAAATAGTGTCATAACTTACGAGATGCTAGGAAAACACCGTAAGCCAACTTTTGATAGTGCGGATATCGCTGTTTTGATTCTGTCAAGACCTCGCTGACGAAGTACGTCGGACGCTGCACCAAGTGTTCCTGATTTTCCTCTGGTCTCTCCACCACCATGACGATACTAACGACCTTATTTGTCACAGCAATATAAAGCAACATCGGTTCCTGAGGTTCCGGCGCTGCAAGGATAGGAGCAGATGAGAGTACTTTCTTCAGGTCTTGTAGTGCAGCTTCAGCTTCGTCAGTCTAAACAAAATCCTTGGTTTTCTTCAGGAGTTTGTATAATGGTGCGGCTCTTTCACCAAGCCGGCTTACAAATCGACTGACCACAGCAATGCAACCAGTTAATCTTTGTATGTCCTTCAGGCGAGTTGGCCTGGAAATATTGATATAGCCTTGATTTTGTCGCGGTTCACCTCTATGCCTCTTTGAGACATGATGAAACCTAACAATTTTCCGGCTGGTATTCCAAAGAAGCATTTCTTTGGGTTAAGCATGATGTTGTATTTTCATAGATTGGCGAACATTTCCTCCAAGTCGGAAATGAGTGTTTCCTTCTTTTTGGACATCACCGCGATATCATCCACGTATGCATGTACATTGCGTCCGAGTTGGTCGTGGAGGCAACGCTGCATCATGCGTTGGTACGTAGCTCCTGCGTTCTTCAGCCCAAAGGGCATCGTAACAAAACAGAAGGTTCCGAAGGGGGTTATGAATGAAGTTTTGACTTTGTCAGATTCCTTCATCCGGATTTGGTGATAACCGGAATATGCGTCGAGAAAACAGAGCAGTTCCGAGCCTGCCGTAGAATCGATAACTTGATCAATTCTAGGCAGAGCGAACGGATCTTTTGGACAAGCCTTGTTCAAGGCAGTATAATCAACACACATCCTTAAATCAATGGTGTCCTTTTTATGGACCATTACAGGATTGGCCGACCACTCAGTGTGGATGACCTCTTCTATGAATCCGGCTAACTCGAGCCGTGCTAGTTCCTTAGCTATTGCCTTACGCTTTTCATCGCCAAACCGTCGTAAGGACTGTTTAACGGGTTTAGTGTTCGGGTTTACATTTAGAGAGTGCTCGGCAAGTTCCCTAGGTACTCTGGTCATGTCAGATGGCTGCCATACGAAGATATCTTGATTTGCTTGGAGGAACTTGACGAGCGCGCTTTCCTATGCGCTATCTAGGCCTACGCCTATCTGGGTCACCTTGGAGGGGTCATCATCCTTCAACGACGCTTTCTTCGTCTCTTCTGATGCCTTGAACTCCGGATTTTGCTTGGTAACCTCCTTCTTCGTTGTGGGCATCTCGGACGGATCTATGCTCTTCTTGATCTCCTGGTACTCCTAGGCGTGCAGCACGGCTTCGGCAAAGGCGGCATTTCCATCCTCGAACTCTTGCGCTTTCTTCGGGTCTCCCCTGATGGTGATCACACCGTTGGGACCTGGAATTTTCATCATATTGTAAATGTAACACGGACGAGCCATAAAAGCCCAGTAAGCCGGACGTCCGAATATAGCGTGGTATGCGCTCTTGAACGGGACCACTTCGAAGGAAAGTGCCTCCGTCCGATAATTCTTTGGAGTTCCAAAGGTAACATCCAAAGTGTTCTCTCCCAGGAATTAGCTTGTCTTCCTGGGACAACTCCATGAAAAATCACAGAGCTATGGTTTAGCTGGGTCTCTGAGATTTTCATCCGGCGTAGCGTTTTGACAGAGAATATTGCTGCTACTACCACCGTCCATGAGGGTCTTGGAGAAACCATAACTGTCAATAAGTGGGTTGACGATTAAGGCGTATTTTCCTCGCCTGTGTAACTTAGACGGATGATCATCACGGTCAAACGTGATTGCCACTTCCGACCAGTCTAGATACTGGGGAACAGCCGGAACTGTTGCATTGAGCTCGTGTAGAACTTCTTTCTTGACCTTTGCTGGTTGAGATCTGTGGAAGGTGACATAAGTGTCCTTCGTGGTGGGAAAAGTCTTCTTTCCTTCCGACCTGGGATTTGAAGCATCAGCTTCCTCCATGTAGAAATCTTCCTTGGTCTCTTTGTCTTTTTTGGGATTTTTCTTTCCCTTCTTCCGCTTAGCTTTGTAGCCCGCGGTGTCATCTCTTTTGATGTCGTCATTGAAACGACATTCAGCGTTGGTGTGGGACAAGCCCCCATTGGCGTCTAGGTGATGCACACATGGGTTATTGGCAATGTCGGCCCAACAGTAGGTTTTGCCTGGTTGTTGTTCTCCTCTACCTTGGACCCTTGATGTCCCACGGCCACGCCCGCGGCCTTCGCCACGTCCTCCTGACCCGGACACAGTAGTGACTACCGCTGTTTTCGCGTTGGGTTTTTCTTCCGAGGTGTTTTTACGCTTCTAAGCTTGTTGCTTTGGTTGTTTTGCCGACTGAGGCACAACTAGGGCATTGAGTAGTCCTTCTTCATCGTCGTCAGCATCTGCATACTTGCTCGCTATTTCTATCATCTCTCCCAAATCGGTAACCTTGTCACACTTCAAGCGATGTCGTAGTAAACCAATAGGGAGACTTGCGATGAAGGCTTCAATCACAGTTTGATCATTTACTCCTTCGCAGGAGTTCTTGGTGTCGATCCAACGTCTGAGGTAATCCCGGCAAGTTTCTCCGGCTTTCTGGGTGCAATGCTGTAGGTCTCCAACCGTACAGGGCCTCCGATATGTGCCTTCGAAATTCCGAAAGAACGCGCTTTGTAAATCATACCAGTTATGGATGGTGTTTGCCGGAAGTTCATTGAGCCATGATCGTGCCGTCTTCCGCAACATAAGTGGGAGATATCGGGTTGCGACCAGGCTGTTTCTGCCTCTGGCAATGCAGCAAGCTTGGAATAAATCCTGTAACCAGGTGTCTGGCTGAGCAATGCCATCGTAGGCTTGGATATGTCTTCAGATAGCAAATCCTTACGGGAATTTTGTAGCTCTGATGCGTGCACTGAAGCATTTTGGGCCTACGTACACGTCATTGTTTTCATAGCGCCAAGCCTCTATGTTGGAGTTGATCCTGTGTCTTGCATCATTCGGGGATAGAGATCGTCCCGAATGCCGGCTGTGGCTGCGGTACCGTGGAGCCGGACTTTGGCTTCTACCACCACCTCCTCCGCCATGTCGTCCTCCTTGCCCTCCATGGGAGCCATTGTGATGACTGCGTGGTGGAGAGGGTGGAGCAGCTTGACTATGACGAGCCCCCTGCTGGCTTGTACCATCATAGTTTCCGTCGTTTCTTCGTCCGTCGTTCCCACCATGGTGAGGCTCAGCCGGACGGTTCTCATGTCTAGGAGGTGGCATTCTCTGACGATCCTCCTCCCGACGTTTCTCTTTATCTTCTCCTCTTCGATCCTTAGATTCTCGTCGGGGAGGGTTCGTCGGATTCAGGGTAGCGATGGCGTCTTTCTCGGCCGCTGGGGCGACGTTGCTCCAGTTACGTGAAGTTTTGTGATGCTGTCCTGAAGATCCGGTTCTTGAATAGTTGTCTTCCTTGCGTTCGGGGTCATGATACTGCGCCCGTACGTAATGGGATCTTACGCCAGCCCATGCCGGATCTGTGCGACATTGGTCAGCATCTGAGACCAGTTTTTGACTTCCGGATAGGGTGACTTTTTGCTGCTCCAGTCCCATGTTGAGTAGCTTGATACCCAAACAGATCTCCTCTGGTCCTGGATTAGCCAATAGAATTTCTCGGGCTGCCACGGTATTTTGTACTGGTGTTGGGTATACCCAATCTCCGTTGCTATATTTCCGTGGCTTCCCCATCTCATCTCCAAAAAGGACGGCACAGACACGTGGGAATTGGTTGTCATCTATGTGACGCTTCCATGTCTGCTGATGCAGACAAGACATGTACTCCTTGTTCGACATGCGTTTCTTCTCCACCTCGATGTTTTTGGCGTCATTGAGGAGTTGTTGACGACGCGCTTCTAGGGCTTGCGCCCTTTCATCCAGCTCATCTGCAGTAAGTTCTGCAGCTGTAGGGATAGGTGTGGTTAATGCGGCATCGATGAGTTTATGCGCACCTTCAGTGATCACGTGTCCATCAACCGATGCTTCTTTTTTCAGCTCGTCTGGGATAAGTGCTCCATCCGAGTCTTCTTCGTATTCCTCGGCAATCACCTCCTCTGCTAGAGGGTCTTTTGCCGGGATCTTGTTTTTCTTGTTCTTCTTCTTTGCCTTCTTGGCAGCGCCGGTAGCAAAGACGGCTTTGGTTCCGTTTCCCGGAGTCATGCTATGATCGGTACTTTCGGACATCTGGACCTCGGGGTTATCTCCGACGTCCATGTCATCCTGCGGTTTGGGTGAGTATTCCCCGGATCCTTCATCCATGGCTTCTCCTTCTTCTGCAGCTTTGGAGTTATACTCCTCTTCATATTCCGCGGAGAACTTTCGGAAATCTGCTGACGTCATCGACTCATCCGAGGATGCGGGTACGTCGGCGTTTGTTCCGATTGCCTCCAGCACCGAGTCAGTGTTTTCTCCAGCATCGGCAGAGCCGGATCTGGATCCTACGTATCCGACGAAGTGCGACGCGTGCTTCCTGAGGTACCTGCGGCTTTCGCGATCAGCCATATCGAAACTTGTCATGGTCTCGAGGATTGCATCTGCGCTTTCACCTTGCAGTATCATACGTCGTAGTGTGTACCTTAGGAAAGGCCTGTATGTTCCGGCATCATCAGAGCCGGAATCAATGTCGTTGATATGCTCCTCCTGGATTTCGAATTCCACGGGTGGGTCAATCTGGGATTCGGCTCCTCCGGGGAGATCTACTCCAGATTCGATGTTGACTGCTAGGTCTTCTTCAGGTTCGGGTTTCTCCACTATCTCCGCAACTGGTGTGGGCTGGGTGGGATTAGGGTTTTCTGAGATCCGGAACTCTGTCGCCTCTATGGACAAAGGGGACCCAGAAAATTCTTCTGCCTCTATCATCACCGCTGGGGTGGGTTGGGCAGGTTCAGCAAAACCGATGTAAACATCGATCTCGCTAAAAGACATGATTGTGTAGGCAGTCACGGCCTCCTTTGCCGGAATCCAAGTCTCGTCGAGAACGATGAGAGGGACGTCACTGGCGTAGAGGATGCGACCGATGGTGATAGTCTCGCCGATTCCGATTCTTGCAGATTCCCCTCGAAACGCAGATCCAAGCTCACTTGCCCCACGGTGGGCGCCAACTGTCGTTGGATTGATGACAAGTACGCCATGAGGGGGTCCTCGAGGCGTGCGGAAGAGAGTTGTGTGAGACGTATGGTGTTCTGGGATGGTGAGCACACAAGTTTACCCAGGTTCGAATCCGCCGGCTTTGGACGGATCCTACTCCTGCTAGCAATCCAGTAATACGGCAGAGCCAGAATATGGGCTACAAGGGTTTCGCCTGTGCGAGTTGAGGGTCTAAAGTATTGGGTGCCCTAAAGGATCTCCTTAGGATGGCTTATATAGATATCCGGCCTAGGGTTTATAGGAGAGATCTATCCGGCTACGTCTAAGAGTCGGTTACAGAGTACATCTTGAACTACAAGTAACAATATGGGCCTAGGTCGGTAAGTCTTCTGGGACTTCGCGTAGCCATATTGGACTCCGTATTTCCTCCCTGACTGGGCCGCCCGTGAAGCAAAGCTCTAACCCGAAGTGGGCCACCCTGGTCAGTGAGGAACTGTGAGGATACCCGGAAAGTATATCCCCAACAGACGCGCATAATTGGCTTCTACCCGTAGCTTATGCTGTTCTTGAGAGTGAATCAAATAAAAGCTGGAAATGGTTCATGCAGAGACTACGGGAAGTAATTGGTCACCCTGAAGACTTGGTGATACACACCGGTGCATCCGAGGGTCTTGAGAATGCTGTGTTTCCTGGGTTTGAGCATAGGGAATGCATGCGGCACCTCGCTACTAACTTCACGAAGAAGTTCAAAGGAAAGATCTTTGAAGAGGACTTGTGGCGATCAGCATACACATACATCCCAAGCACGCATGCTACTTACTTGCAGAACATGTATGTAGTGCCAAAGGTGAAAAAATACCTTGAGGAACATCACACCAAGCTATGGTCCAGAAGCAAGTTTGGTGAGTTAAGCAAGGTGGATTTTGTATGCAATAATTTGGCAGAGAGTTTCAATGATAAGACTTCGGGCATGAAGACACTTGGAATTGTTATTTTGTTGGATGCAATAAGACAATGCATAATGGTGAAGATAGATTTAAGGCAAAGAATTTGTGGAAGAAAAATTTTAGGCCATAAAATATTTCCAAAGGTGGTTATGTTACTGAATCAAGAACCAGGGCAATGAGAACGATAAAGATGAGGGTGGTCAGAAGTTCCAGAACATTTGCTGAGGTTTATGCAGAATACAAGCATGGAAGTGAACGGAGGTACACTGTAGACATTCGAAACAAGACTTGTTCATGCAGGCAGTGGCAGATTACTGGTCTGCCATGTCACCATGCAATTTACTCATCTTAAAGCTTAGAGGTAACGGAGCTAAAATAGAGAACTATGTCGACAACTATTTCTCCGTGGACAAGTTTGCTGCAACTTATGCAGAAAATGTACCACCTATGGCCGATGAAAATTATTGGGAGATTGTCGATCCAGGGTTCAAACTTCAACCACTAGTTCTTAGGAGGCCACCTGGGAGGCCTAGAAAGCTAAGGATCAAAGCCTCCACCGATAAAGGTCCAAGGCTAGGAGCTAGGAAAAGGAAATGCGGATGTTGTGGCGGATTCGGCCATATCAAGAGGTTGTGCAAAAACCCAGTTACACATGCTATTGTCCCTGTTCACACCCCGGTGGCAGAAAATGAGGCTTCTCAGCCAGAACTGGCGGAAGAGCAGCGGGAAGACGGTGATGAGCACTTGGAGCAAAACGTACGTAAGCAGCCAATTTATGAAGAAGTGGAGGTGCCGGCGAGAAAAGGGTGTGAAAAGAAACAAAAGGGTAAGCGGAACGGGGGGGAAAGGGCAAATAATGGAGGTGTATTAGAATATGAAGAAGTTGTAGGGGTGATTGAGGATGTTCTTGAGGAGAAATAATAAATCCCTGCCAATTTCATCTTTATACGATTCTCCAGATGAAAGGTAAGCTTGAAATTCTTTTATTTGCCATTTTATCATTTTTTTATCCTCGTCAACTGATGCTTAATACAGCGTGGGCTAGCAGACTAATAAGAGGAGCAGAAAGATGCGGGCACAGTAACGTCGTATGTTGAATTATATCATTGAAACTAAACTAGCCGTGTCGTCTTTATTTATATCTGGCGCATGCAACGTGTCTGTGATGGGGTCATGTGGACCATATTACATTTTTTAAAAATATTATTACATTAATTTTGTACGTGCATTTGGACGCGGCTACTAGTTCCCATCTCTCTTGCATTCCCATCTCCTCTAGCGCACTCTAGAATTATGGTTGTGCCATCAAGTAGCAGAGTCAGCGTATTGTTCCATCAGGTGTGAACGCAATGACTTTATTTGTTCAGAATTTGACGACTTTTGATTAGTTTGAAAGACAGAGAAACCTAAAACATGTATCTAGAAATGTTTTGGGTATAGACACATTTATTTAATATCTAAAAAAACTAAGTCAATTATATCTGGACAGGAGTAGTACACTATTACAACACGCTCGATCCCTTCTCCTCAGGCGCACTCCAAATTACGGCTGTGCCATCAAGTCCTGGGAGTAGAGTCAGCATATTGTCCCATCAGATATGCCAGGGAATGGGCGAACTTTATTTTCAGGATCGGACGAGTTTCGATCAACTAGTTTCAAAGACAAAGACAACTAAAACATGGCCAACATATATAGATTATGACGATAATCGACCATGACTCAGGTGACCCAGATCCAAAGAGCGCATTAAGACACCGTACATAGATTTGATTTATGCTTAAGTGGCCCTAATCGACTATGACGCTCCCGCAGTCTCCATCATTGACGACGTTGTCCGCGTCGCCGCCAGCCTCCTCCATATCGGAATCGATGCCGATGTTCCCGGCAGCGTTCCTCCTCATCATGGATTCTTCACGGCGCGCTGCATCGATAACGGTGGAGGTTGTACACCCAGGCACTGCCCAGAAGCACTGCCTCCCTTCGGGGTTGTGCAGATCCGGGTGGATCTCCCGTCGGTGGGTTCCGCACAGCTCAATCAACGTAGCCCGTTCCTTCTTGAACAACTTTCGCCAGTACATGCTCATACGCGAGTACCGCACCATTGCCCTCTTCTGCTCTGACAGCTGTCGGCGGCGCTCCTCGATCTGCCTCGCCAACCCGTTGTCGCGCAAGAGCGGCGCAACAGGAACCCCGACATAGCTGAGCTCGAAGCCGGCCGGAAGCCTCGCTAAAGGCGGAGCGAGTATGTCATAGTGGGCGAACATTTGAGCCTCATGCAAGCTAAGTTTGGGCCTCTCCCTCTCCATGGCGATGAAGGAAGACGGTCTGATTTTCGGCCCTGATGTTAAGGGAATAAGGGCAAGGACGTAGGCCCAGCATAATTGCCACGACCAATCAGTTCGCAGAACAGACTTCTTGCAGATCGCCCTCGCGAAGGACATCACTATCTTCCACGCACCCCGATCCAATGGCGCCTAACAATCGGGGATGGGGTCTTCTAGAAGCCCAAAGCGGTTGCTGGTTAGTTCTGTGTCCCGATTGTTTGTGGACAACGACGGTAGTTGAAAATAATACACATTTCAATGACACTGGTGGATCCATGTGTGGTCTCTAAAGAGAACAAACATCCAATGACTCTGGTTGTTGTTAGTAAAAAGAGCACACATGCAATGACACTGGTGGATCCATATGTGGTATGTGAAAAGAACACACATGCAATGACTCCAGTTGTTGGTAGTGAAAAGAACACACATGCAATGACACTGTTGGATCCACGTGTGGTCTCTAAAGAGAACTCACATTTCAATGACACTGGTGGATCCATATGTGGTATGTGAAAAGAAAAGTCATGAAATGACTCAGTCGTTGTTAGTAAAAAGAACACACATGCAATGACACTGGTGGATCCATAGGTGGATTATGAAAAGAGCACACATGCAATGACACCGGAGGATCCATGTGTGGTCTCTGAAGAGAGCACACATTTCAATGACTCTGGTTGTTGTTAGTAAAAAGAACACACATGCAATGACACTGGTGGATCCATAGGTGGATTGTGAAAAGAGCACACATGCAATGACCCTAGTTGTTGTTAGTGAAAAGAACACACATGCAATGACACTGGTTGTTACTAAAAAGAACACACCTGCAATGACACTGGTGGATCCATATGTGGATTGTGAAAAGAGCACACATGCAATGACTCCAGTTGTTGTTAGTGAAAAGAACATACATGCAATCACAGTGGTGGATCCTTGTGTGGTCTCTGTAGAGAACACACATTTCAATGACACTGGTGGATCCATATGTGGTATGTGAAAAGAACACACATGCAATGACTCTGGTTGTTGTTAGTGAAAAGAACACACATGCAATGACACTGGTGGATCCATAGGTGGTATGTGAAAATAACACACATTTCAATGACTCTTGTTGTTGTTACTAAAAATAACACACATGCAATGACACTGGTGGATCCATGTGTGGATTGTGAAGAGAACACACATGCAATGACACCGGTGGACCCATGCGTAGTATGTGACAAGAACAGCCATGAAACGACTCTGGTTGTTGTTAGTAAAAAGAACACCAATGCAATGACTCCAATTGTTGTTAGTGAAAAGAACACACATGCAATGACTCCAATTGTTGTTAGTGAAAAGAACATACATGCAATCACACCGGTGGATCCATGTGTGGTCTCTGAAGAGAGCACATATTTCAATGACTCTGGTTGTTGTTAGTAAAAAGAACACACATGCAATGACACTGGTGGATCCATAGGTGGATTGTGAAAAGAGCACACATGCAATTACTCCAGTTGTTGTTAGTGAAAAGAACACACATGCAATGACACTGGTTGTTGTTACTAAAAAGAACAAACATGCAATGACACTGGTGGATCCATAGGTGGATTGTGAAAAGAGCACACATGCAATGACTCCAGTTGTTGTTAGTGAAAAGAACATACATGCAATTACACTGGTTGTTCTTACTAAAAAGAACACACATGCAATGACACTGGTGGATCCATATGTGGATTGTGAAAAGAGCACACATGCAATGACTCCAGTTGTTGTTAGTGAAAAGAACATACATGCAATGACACTGGTGGATCCATGTGTGGTCTTTGAAGAGAACACGCGTGCAATGACACTGGTTGTTGTTACTAAAAAGAACACACATGCAATGACACTGGTGGATCCATGTGTGGATTTTGAAGAGAACACACACGCAATGACACTGGTGGATCCATATGAGGTATGTGAGAAGAACAACCATGAAATGACTCTGGTTGTTGTTGGTAAAAAGAACACACATGCAATGACACTGGTGGATCCATGTGTAGTCTCTAAAGAGAACACACATGCAATGACACTGGTTGTTGTTACTAAAAAGAACACACATGGAATGACACTAGTGGATCCATGTGTGGATTGTGAAGAGAACACACATGCAATGACACTGGTGGATCGATAAGTGGTATGTGAGAAGAACAGCCATGAAATAACTCTGGTTGTTGTTAGTAAAAAGAACACACATGCAATGACTCCAGTTGTTGTTAGTGAAAAGAACATACATGCAATGACACTAGTAGATCCATGTGTGGTCTCTGTAGAGAACACACATTTCAATGACACTGGTGGATCCATATGTGGTATGTGAAAAGAACACACATGCAATGACTCTGGTTGTTCTTAGTGGAATGAACACACATGCAATGACACTGGTGGATCCATATGTGGATTGTGAAAAGAGCACACATGCAATGACTCCAGTTGTTGTTAGTGAAAAGAACATACATGCAATGACACTGGTGGATCCATGTGTGGTCTTTGAAGAGAACACGCGTGCAATGACACTGGTTGTTGTTACTAAAAAGAACACACATGCAATGACACTGGTGGATCCATGTGTGGATTTTGAAGAGAACACACACGCAATGACACTGGTGGATCCATATGAGGTATGTGAGAAGAACAACCATGAAATGACTCTGGTTGTTGTTGGTAAAAAGAACACACATGCAATGACACTGGTGGATCCATGTGTAGTCTCTAAAGAGAACACACATGCAATGACACTGGTTGTTGTTACTAAAAAGAACACACATGGAATGACACTAGTGGATCCATGTGTGGATTGTGAAGAGAACACACATGCAATGACACTGGTGGATCGATAAGTGGTATGTGAGAAGAACAGCCATGAAATAACTCTGGTTGTTGTTAGTAAAAAGAACACACATGCAATGACTCCAGTTGTTGTTAGTGAAAAGAACATACATGCAATGACACTAGTAGATCCATGTGTGGTCTCTATAGAGAACACACATTTCAATGACACTGGTGGATCCATATGTGGTATGTGAAAAGAACACACATGCAATGACTCTGGTTGTTCTTAGTGGAATGAACACACATGCAATGACACTGGTGGATCCATAGGTGGTATGTGAGAAGAACACACATTTCAATGACTCCGGTTGTTGTTAGTGAAAAGAATACACATGAAATGACACTGATGGATCCATGTGTGATCTCCGAAGAGAGCACACATTTCAATGACACTGGTGGATCCATATGTGGTATGTGAAAAGAACACACATGCAATGACTCTAGTTGTTGTTAGTGAAAAGAACATACATTCAATCACACTGGTGGATCCATGTGTGGTCTCTGAAAAGAGCACACATTTCAATGACTCTGGTTGTTGTTAGTAAAAAGAACACACATGCAATGACACTGGTGGATCCATAGGTGGATTGTGAAAAGAGAACACATGCAATGACTCCAGGTATTGTTACTGAAAAGAACACACATGCAATGACACTGGTTGTTGTTAGTAAAAAGAACACACATGGAATGACACTGGTGGATCCATAGGTGGATTGTGAAAAGAGCACACATGCAATAACTCCAGTTGTTGTTAGTGAAAAGAACATACATGCAATGACACTGGTTGTTACTAAAAAGAACACACATGCAATGACATTGGTCGATCCATATGTGGATTGTGAAAAGAGGACACATGCAATGACTCCAGTTGTTGTTAGTGAAAAGAACATACATGCAATGACACTGGTGGATCCATGTGTGGTGTTTGAAGAGAACACACATGCAATGACACTGGTCGTTGTTACTAAAAAGAACACACATGCAATGACACTGGTGGATCCATGTGTGGATTGTGAGGAGAACACACATGCAATGACACTGGTGGATCCATATGAGGTATGTGAGAAGAACAGCCATGAAATGACTCTGGTTGTTGGTAAAAAGAACACACATGCAATGACACTGGTGGATCCATGTGTAGTCTCTAAAGAGAACACACATGCAATGACACTGGTTGTTGTTACTAAAAAGAACACACATGGAATGACACTGGTGGATCCATGTGTGGATTGTGAAGAGAACACACGTGCAATGACACTGGTGGATCCATAGGTGGTATGTGAGAAGAACAGCCATGAAATAACTCTGGTTGTTGTTAATAAAAGAACACACATGCAATAACTCCAGTTGTTGTTAGTGAAAATAACATACATGCAATGACACTAGTGGATCCATGTGTGGTCTCTGAAGAGAGCACACATTTCAATGACACTGGTGGATCCATATGTGGTATGTGAAAAGAACACACATGCAATGACTCCAGTTGTTGTTAGTGAAAAGAACATACATGCAATGACACCAGTGGATCCATGTGTGGTCTCTGAAGAGAGCACACATTTCAATGACTCTGGTTGTTGTTAGTAAAAATAACACACATGCAATGACACTGGTGTATCCCTGTGTGGTCTGTGAAGAGAACACACATGCAATGACACTGGTTGTTACTAAAAAGAACACACATGCAATGACACTGGTGGATCCATGTGTGGATTGTGATGACAGCACACATGCAATGACACTGGTGGATCCATAGGTGGTATGTGAGAAGAACAACCCTGAAATGACTCTAGTTGTTGTTAGTAAAAAGAACACACATGCAATGACACTAGTGGATCCACATGTGGATTGTGAAAAGTGCACACATGCAATGACTCCAGTTGTTGTTAGTGAAAATAACACACATGCAATGACACTGGTTGTTGTTACTAAAAAGAACACACATGCAATGACACTGGTGGATCCATAGGTGGATTATGAAAAGAGCACACATGCAATGACTCCAGTTGTTGTTAGTGAAAAGAACATACATGCAATGACACTGGTTGTTGTTACTAAAAAGAACACACATGCAATGACACTGGTGGATCCATATGTGGATTGTGAAAAGAGCACACATGCAATGACTCTAGTTGTTGTTAGTGAAAAGAACATACATTCAATCACACTGGTGGATCCATGTGTGGTCTCTAAAAAGAGCACACATTTCAATGACTCTGGTTGTTGTTAGTAAAAAGAACACACATGCAATGACACTGGTGGATCCATAGGTGGATTGTGAAAAGAGCACACATGCAATGACTCCAGGTATCGTTAGTGAAAAGAACACACATGCAATGACACTGGTTGTTGTTAGTAAAAAGAACACACATGGAATGACACTGGTGGATCCATAGGTGGATTGTGAAAAGAGCACACATGCAATAACTCCAGTTGTTGTTAGTGTAAAGAACATACATGCAATGACACTGGTTGTTACTAAAAAGAACACACATGCAATGACATTGGTCGATCCATATGTGGATTGTGAAAAGAGCACACATGCAATGACTCCAGTTGTTGTTAGTGAAAAGAACATACATGCAATGACACTGGTGGATCCATGTGTGGTGTTTGAAGAGAACACACATGCAATGACACTGGTCGTTGTTACTAAAAAGAACACACATGCAATGACACTGGTGGATCCATGTGTGGATTGTGAGGAGAACACACATGCAATGACACTGGTGGATCCATATGAGGTATGTGAGAAGAACAGCCATGAAATGACTCTGGTTGTTGGTAAAAAGAACACACATGCAATGACACTGGTGGATCCATGTGTAGTCTGTAAAGAGAACACACATGCAATGACACTGGTTGTTGTTACTAAAAAGAACACACATGGAATGACACTGGTGGATCCATGTGTGGATTGTGAAGAGAAAACACGTGCAATGACACTGGTGGATCCATAGGTGGTATGTGAGAAGAACAGCCATGAAATAACTCTGGTTGTTGTTAATAAAAGAACACACATGCAATAACTCCAGTTGTTGTTAGTGAAAAGAACATACATGCAATGACACTTGTGGATCCATGTGTGGTCTCTGAAGAGAGCACACATTTCAATGACACTGGTGGATCCATATGTGGTATGTGAAAAGAACACACATGCAATGACTCCAGTTGTTGTTAGTGAAAAGAACATACATGCAATCACACCGGTGGATCCATGTGTGGTCTCTGAAGAGAGCACATATTTCAATGACTCTGGTTGTTGTTAGTAAAAAGAACACACATGCAATGACACTGGTGGATCCATAGGTGGATTGTGAAAAGAGCACACATGCAATTACTCCAGTTGTTGTTAGTGAAAAGAACACACATGCAATGACACTGGTTGTTGTTACTAAAAAGAACAAACATGCAATGACACTGGTGGATCCATAGGTGGATTGTGAAAAGAGCACACATGCAATGACTCCAGTTGTTGTTAGTGAAAAGAACATACATGCAATGACACTGGTTGTTCTTACTAAAAAGAACACACATGCAATGACACTGGTGGATCCATATGTGGATTGTGAAAAGAGCACACATGCAATGACTCCAGTTGTTGTTAGTGAAAAGAACATACATGCAATGACACTAGTGGATCCATGTGTGGTCTTTGAAGAGAACACGCATGCAATGACACTTGTTGTTGTTACTAAAAAGAACACACATGCAATGACACTGGTGGATCCATGTGTGGATTTTGAAGAGAACACACACGCAATGACACTGGTGGATCCATATGAGGTATGTGAGAAGAACAACCATGAAATGACTCTGGTTGTTGTTGGTAAAAAGAACACACATGCAATGACACTGGTGGATCCATGTGTAGTCTCTAAAGAGAACACACATGCAATGACACTGGTTGTTGTTACTAAAAGGAACACACATGGAATGACACTAGTGGATCCATGTGTGGATTGTGAAGAGAACACACATGCAATGACACTGGTGGATCCATAAGTGGTATGTGAGAAGAACATCCATGAAATAACTCACTTTGTTGTTAGTAAAAAGAACACACATGCAATGACTCCAGTTGTTGTTAGTGAAAAGAACATACATGCAATGACACTAGTAGATCCATGTGTGGTCTCTGTAGAGAACACACATTTCAATGACACTGGTGGATCCATATGTGGTATGTGAAAAGAACACACATGCAATGACTCTGGTTGTTCTTAGTGGAATGAACACACATGCAATGACACTGGTGGATCCATAGGTGGTATGTGAGAAGAACACACATTTCAATGACTCCGGTTGTTGTTACTGAAAAGAATACACATGAAATGACACTGGTGGATCCATGTGTGATCTCTGAAGAGAGCACACATTTCAATGACACTGGTGGATCCATATGTGGTATGTGAAAAGAACACACATGCAATGACTCTAGTTGTTGTTAGTGAAAAGAACATACATTCAATCACACTGGTGGATCCATGTGTGGTCTCTGAAAAGAGCACACATTTCAATGACTCTGGTTGTTGTTAGTAAAAAGAACACACATGCAATGACACTGGTGGATCCATAGGTGGATTGTGAAAAGAGCACACATGCAATGACTCCAGGTATTGTTAGTGAAAAGAACATACATGCAATGACACTGGTTGTTACTAAAAAGAACACACATGCAATGACATTGGTCGATCCATATGTGCATTGTGAAAAGAGCACACATGCAATGACTCCAGTTGTTGTTAGTGAAAAGAACATACATGCAATGACACTGGTGGATCCATGTGTGGTGTTTGAAGAGAACACACATGCAATGACACTGGTCGTTGTTACTAAAAAGAACACACATGCAATGACACTGGTGGATCCATGTGTGGATTGTG
Source organism: Avena sativa (assembly GCA_916181665.1). Lineage (NCBI taxonomy): Eukaryota > Viridiplantae > Streptophyta > Magnoliopsida > Poales > Poaceae > Avena > Avena sativa. The sequence continues at coordinate 453,341,586 of OV702288.1, read as the reverse complement.
AGGAGAACACACATGCAATGACACTGGTGGATCCATATGAGGTATGTGAGAAGAACAGCCATGAAATGACTCTGGTTGTTGGTAAAAAGAACACACATGCAATGACACTGGTGGATCCATGTGTAGTCTCTAAAGAGAACACACATGCAATGACACTGGTTGTTGTTACTAAAAAGAACACACATGGAATGACACTGGTGGATCCATGTGTGGATTGTGAAGAGAACACACGTGCAATGACACTGGTGGATCCATAGGTGGTATGTGAGAAGAACAGCCATGAAATAACTCTGGTTGTTGTTAATAAAAGAACACACATGCAATAACTCCAGTTGTTGTTAGTGAAAAGAACATACATGCAATGACACTAGTGGATCCATGTGTGGTCTCTGAAGAGAGCACACATTTCAATGACACTGGTGGATCCATATGTGGTATGTGAAAAGAACACACATGCAATGACTCCAGTTGTTGTTTGTGAAAAGAACATACATGCAATGACACCAGTGGATCCATGTGTGGTCTCTGAAGAGAGCACACATTTCAATGACTCTGGTTGTTGTTAGTAAAAATAACAAACATGCAATGACACTGGTGTATCCCTGTGTGGTCTCTGAAGAGAACACACATGCAATGACACTGGTTGTTGTTACTAAAAAGAACACACATGCAATGACACTGGTGGATCCATGTGTGGATTGTGATGACAGCACACATGCAATGACACTGGTGGATCCATAGGTGGTATGTGAGAAGAACAACCATGAAATGACTCTAGTTGTTGTTAGTAAAAAGAACACACATGCAATGACACTAGTGGATCCACATGTGGATTGTGAAAAGTGCACACATGCAATGACTCCAGTTGTTGTTAGTGAAAATAACACACATGCAATGACACTGGTTGTTGTTACTAAAAAGAACACACATGCAATGACACTGGTGGATCCATAGGTGGATTATGAAAAGAGCACACATGCAATGACTCCAGTTGTTGTTAGTGAAAAGAACATACATGCAATGACACTGGTTGTTGTTACTAAAAAGAACACACATGCAATGACACTGGTGGATCCATATGTGGATTGTGAAAAGAGCACACATGCAATGACTCTAGTTGTTGTTAGTGAAAAGAACATACATTCAATCACACTGGTGGATCCATGTGTGGTCTCTGAAAAGAGCACACATTTCAATGACTCTGGTTGTTGTTAGTAAAAAGAACACACATGCAATGACACTGGTGGATCCATAGGTGGATTGTGAAAAGAGCACACATGCAATGACTCCAGTTGTTGTTAGTGAAAAGAACATACATGCAATGACACTGGTTGTTCTTACTAAAAAGAACACACATGCAATGACACTGGTGGATCCATATGTGGATTGTGAAAAGAGCACACATGCAATGACTCCAGTTGTTGTTAGTGAAAAGAACATACATGCAATGACACTAGTGGATCCATGTGTGGTCTTTGAAGAGAACACGCATGCAATGACACTGGTTGTTGTTACTAAAAAGAACACACATGCAATGACACTGGTGGATCCATGTGTGGATTTTGAAGAGAACACACACGCAATGACACTGGTGGATCCATATGAGGTATGTGAGAAAAACAACCATGAAATGACTCTGGTTGTTGTTGGTAAAAAGAACACACATGCAATGACACTGGTGGATCCATGTGTAGTCTCTAAAGAGAACACACATGCAATGACATTGGTTGTTGTTACTAAAAAGAACACACATGGAATGACACTAGTGGATCCATGTGTGGATTGTGAAGAGAACACACATGCAATGACACTGGTGGATCCATAAGTGGTATGTGAGAAGAACAGCCATGAAATAACTCTGGTTGTTGTTAGTAAAAAGAACACACATGCAATGACTCCAGTTGTTGTTAGTGAAAAGAACATACATGCAATGACACTAGTAGATCCATGTGTGGTCTCTGTAGAGAAAACACATTTCAATGACACTGGTGGATCCATATGTGGTATGTGAAAAGAACACACATGCAATGACTCTGGTTGTTCTTAGTGGAATGAACACACATGCAATGACACTGGTGGATCCATAGGTGGTATGTGAGAAGAACACACATTTCAATGACTCCGGTTGTTGTTAGTGAAAAGAATACACATGAAATGACACTGGTGGATCCATGTGTGATCTCTGAAGAGAGCACACATTTCAATGACACTGGTGGATCCATATGTGGTATGTGAAAAGAACACACATGCAATGACTCTAGTTGTTGTTAGTGAAAAGAACATACATTCAATCACACTGGTGGATCCATGTGTGGTCTCTGAAAAGAGCACACATTTCAATGACTCTGGTTGTTGTTAGTAAAAAGAACACACATGCAATGACACTGGTGGATCCATAGGTGGATTGTGAAAAGAGCACACATGCAATGACTCCAGGTATTGTTAGTGAAAAGAACACACATGCAATGACACTGGTTGTTGTTAGTAAAAAGAACACACATGGAATGACACTGGTGGATCCATAGGTGGATTGTGAAAAGAGCACACATGCAATAACTCCAGTTGTTGTTAGTGAAAAGAACATACATGCAATGACACTGGTTGTTACTAAAAATAACACACATGCAATGACATTGGTTGATCCATATGTGGATTGTGAAAAGAGCACACATGCAATGACTCCAGTTGTTGTTAGTGAAAAGAACATACATGCAATGACCCTGGTGGATCCATGTGTGGTGTTTGAAGAGAACACACATGCAATGACACTGGTCGCTGTTACTAAAAAGAACACACATGCAATGACACTGGTGGATCCATGTGTGGATTGTGAAGAGAACACACATGCAATGACACTGGTGGATCCATATGAGGTATGTGAGAAGAACAGCCATGAAATGACTCTGGTTGTTGGTAAAAAGAACACACATGCAATGACACTGGTGGATCCATGTGTAGTCTCTAAAGAGAACACACATGCAATGACACTGGTTGTTGTTACTAAAAAGAACACACATGGAATGACACTGGTGGATCCATGTGTGGATTGTGAAGAGAACACATGTGCAATGACACTGGTTGATCCATAGGTGGTATGTGAGAAGAACAACCATGAAATAACTCTGGTTGTTGTTAATAAAAGAACACACATGCAATAACTCCAGTTGTTGTTAGTGAAAAGAACATACATGCAATGACACTAGTGGATCCATGTGTGGTCTCTGAAGAGAGCACACATTTCAATGACACTGGTGGATCCATATGTGGTATGTGAAAAGAACACACATGCAATGACTCCAGTTGTTGTTAGTGAAAAGAACATACATGCAATGACACCAGTGGATCCATGTGTGGTCTCTGAAGAGAGCACACATTTCAATGACTCTGGTTGTTGTTAGTAAAAATAACACACATGCAATGACACTGGTGTATCCCTGTGTGGTCTCTGAAGAGAACACACATGCAATGACACTGGTTGTTGTTACTAAAAAGAACACACATGCAATGACACTGGTGGATCCATGTGTGGATTGTGATGACAGCACACATGCAATGACACTGGTGGATCCATAGGTGGTATGTGAGAAGAACAACCATGAAATGACTCTAGTTGTTGTTAGTAAAAAGAACACACATGCAATGACACTAGTGGATCCACATGTGGATTGTGAAAAGTGCACACATGCAATGACTCCAGTTGTTGTAAGTGAAAATAACACACATGCAATGACACTGGTTGTTGTTACTAAAAAGAACACACATGCAATGACACTGGTGGATCCATAGGTGGATTATGAAAAGAGCACACATGCAATGACTCCAGTTGTTGTTAGTGAAAAGAACATACATTCAATGACACTGGTTGTTGTTACTAAAAAGAACACACATGCAATGACACTGGTGGATCCATATGTGGATTGTGAAAAGAGCACACATGCAATGACTCTAGTTGTTGTTAGTGAAAAGAACATACATTCAATCACACTGGTGGATCCATGTGTGGTCTCTGAAAAAAGAGCACACATTTCAATGACTCTGGTTGTTGTTAGTAAAAAGAACACACATGCAATGACACTGGTGGATCCATAGGTGGATTGTGAAAAGAGCACACATGCAATGACTCCAGGTATTGTTAGTGAAAAGAACACACATGCAATGACATTGGTTGTTGTTAGTAAAAAGAACACACATGGAATGACACTGGTGGATCCATAGGTGGATTGTGAAAAGAGCACACATGCAATAACTCCAGTTGTTGTTAGTGAAAATAACATACATGCAATGACACTGGTTGTTACTAAAAAGAACACACATGCAATGACATTGGTCGATCCATATGTGGATTGTGAAAAGAGCACACATGCAATGACTCCAGTTGTTGTTAGTGAAAAGAACATACATGCAATGACACTGGTGGATCCATGTGTGGTGTTTGAAGAGAACACACATGCAATGACACTGGTCGTTGTTACTAAAAAGAACACACATGCAATGACACTGGTGGATCCATGTGTGGATTGTGAGGAGAACACACATGCAATGACACTGGTGGATCCATATGAGGTATGTGAGAAGAACAGCCATGAAATGACTCTGGTTGTTGGTAAAAAGAACACACATGCAATGACACAGGTGGATCCATGTGTAGTCGGTAAAGAGAACACACATGCAATGAAACTGGTTGTTGTTACTAAAAAGAACACACATGGAATGACACTGGTGGATCCATGTGTGGATTGTGAAGAGAACACAGGTGCAATGACACTGGTGGATCCATAGGTGGTATGTGAGAAGAACGGCCATGAAATAACTCTTGCTGTTGTTAATAAAAGAACACACATGCAATAACTCCAGTTGTTGTTAGTGAAAAGAACATACATGCAATGACACTTGTGGATCCATGTGTGGTCTCTGAAGAGAGCACACATTTCAATCACACTGGTGGATCCATATGTGGTATGTGAAAAGAACACACATGCAATGACTCCAGTTGTTGTTAGTGAAAAGAACATACATGCAATGACACCAGTGGATCCATGTGTGGTCTCTGAAGAGAGCACACATTTCAATGACTCTGGTTGTTGTTAGTAAAAATAACACACATGCAATGACACTGGTTGTTGTTACTAAAAAGAACACACATGCAATGACACTGGTGGATCCATGTGTGGATTGTGATGACAGCACACATGCAATGACACTGGTGGATCCATAGGTGGTATGTGAGAAGAACAACCATGAAATGACTCTAGTTGTTGTTAGTAAAAAGAACACACATGCAATGACACTAGTGGATCCACATGTGGATTGTGAAAAGTGCACACATGCAATGACTCCAGTTGTTGTTAGTGAAAATAACACACATGCAATGACACTGGTTGTTGTTACTAAAAAGAACACACATGCAATGACACTGGTGGATCCATAGGTGGATTATGAAAAGAGCACACATGCAATGACTCCAGTTGTTGTTAGTGAAAAGAACATACATGCAATGACACTGGTTGTTGTTACTAAAAAGAACACACATGCAATGACACTGGTGGATCCATATGTGGATTGTGAAAAGAGCACACATGCAATGACTCCAGTTGTTGTTAGTGAAAAGAACATACATGTAATGACACTGGTGGATCCATGTGTGGTCTCTGAAGAGAACACACATGCAATGACACTGGTTGTTATTACTAAAAAGAACACACATGCAATGACACTGGTGGATCCATGTGTGGATGGTGATGAGAACACACATGCAATGACACTAGTGTATCCATATGAGGTATGTCAGAAGAACATCCATGAAATGACTCTGGTTGTTGTTGGTAAAAAGAACACAAATGCAATGACACTGGTGGATCCATGGCTGGTCTCTGAACAGAACACACATGCAACGACACTGGTTGTTGTTACTAAAAAGAACACACATGCAATGACACTGGTGGATCCATGTGTGGATTGTGAAGAGAACACACATGCAATGACACTGGTGGATCCATAGGTGGTATGTGAGAAGAACAGCCATGAAATGACTCTGGTTATTGTTAGTAAAAAGAACACACATGTAATGACTCCAATTGTTGTTAGTGAAAAGAATATACATGCAATGACACTAGTGGATCCATGTGCGGTCTCTGTAGAGAACACACATTTCAATGACACTGGTGGATCCATATGTGGGATTTGAAAAGAACACACATGCAATGACTCTGGTTGTTGTTAGTGAAATGAACACACATGCAATGACACTGGTGGATCCATAGGTGGTATGTGAGAAGAACACACATTTCAATGACTCTGGTTGTTGTTAGTGAAAAGAACACACATGCAATGACACTGGTGGATCCATGTGTGGTCTCTGAAGAGAACACACATGCAATGACACTGGTGGTTGTTCTAAAAAGAACACACATGCAATGACACTGGTGGATCCATGTGTGGATTGTGAAGAGAGCACACATGCAATGACACTGGTGGATCCATAGGTGGTATGTGAGAAGAACATCCATGAAATGACTCTGGTTGTTGTTAGTAAAAAAGAACACACATGCAATGACACTGGTGGATCCATATGTGGATTGCGAAAAGAGCACACATGCAATGACTCCAGTTGTTGTTAGTGAAAAGAACACATATGCAATGACACTGGTTGTTGTTACTAAAAAGAACACACTTGCAATGACACTGGTGGATCCATAGGTGGTATGTGAGAAGAATAGCCATGAAATGACACTGGTTATTGTTAGTAAAAAGAACACACATGCAATGACTCTAGTTGTTGTTAGTGAAAAGAACATACATGCAATGACACTAGTGGATCCATGTGTGGTCTCTGTAGAGCACGCACATTTCAATGACACTGGTGGATCCATATGTGGTATGTGAAAATAACACACATGCAATGACTCTGGTTGTTGTTAGTGAAATGAACACACTTGCAATGACACTGGTGGATCCATAGGTGGTATGTGAGAAGAACACACATTTTCAATGACTCCGGTTGTTGTTAGTGATAAGAATACACATGGAATGACACTGGTGGATCCATGTGTAATCTCTGAAGAGAGCACACATTTCAATGACACTGGTGGATCCATATGTGGTATGTGAAAAGAACACACATGCAATGACTCCATTTGTTGTTAGTGAAAAGAACATATATGCAATCACACCGGTGGATCCATGTGTGGTCTCTGAAGGGAGCACACATTTCAATGATTCTGGTTGTTGTTAGTAAAAACAGCACACATGCAATGACACTGGTGGACCATAGGTGGTATGTGAGAAGAACAACCATGAAATGACTCTAGTTGTTGGTAGTAAAAAGAACACACATGCAATCTCTGAATGACACTGGTGGATTGTGAAGAGAGCACACATTTCAATGACTCCGGTTGTTGTTAGTGAAAAGAACACACATGCAATGACACTGCTGGATCCATGTGTGATCTCTGAAGAGAGCACACATTTCAATGACACTGGTGGATCCATATGTGGTATGTGAAAAGAACACACATGCAATGACTCAAGTTGCTAATAGTGAAAAGAACATACATGCAATGACACCGGTTGATCCCAGTGTGGTCTCTGAAGAGAGCACACATTTCAATGACTCTGGTTGTTGTTAGTATAAACAACACACATGCAATGACACTGGTGGATCCCTGTGTGGTATCTGAAGAGAACACACATGCAATGACACTGGTTGTTGTTACTAAAAAGAACACACATGCAATGATACTGGTGGATCCATGTGTGGATTGTGATGAGAGCACACATGCAATGACACTGGTGGATCCATAGGTGGTATGTGAGAAGAACAACCATGAAATGACTCTGGTTGTTTTTAGTAAAAAGAACACACATGCAATGACACTGGTGGATCCATATGTGGATTGTGAAAAGTGCACACATGCAATGACTCCAGTTGTTGTTAGTGAAAAGAACACACATGCAATGACACTGGTTGTTACTAAAAAGAAAACACATGCAATGACACTGGTGGATACATAGGTGGATTATGAAAAGAGCACACGTGCAATGACTCCAGTTGTTGTTAGTGAAAAGACATACATGCAATGACATTGGTTGTTGTTACTAAAAAGAACACACATGCAATGACACTAGTGGATCCATATGTGGATTGTGAAAAGAGCACACATGCAATGACTCTAGTTGTTGTTAGTGAAAAGAACATACATGCAATGACAATGGTGGATCCATGTGTGGTCTCTGAAGAGAACACACATGCAATGACATTGGTTGTTGTTACTAAAAAGAACACACATGCAATGACACTAGTGGATCCATGTGTGGATTGTGAAGAGAACACACATGCAATGACACTAGTGGATCCATGTGAGGTCTATGTAGAGAACACACATTTCAATGACACTGGTGGATCCATATGTGGTATGTGAAAAGAATACACATGCAATGACTCTGGTTGTTGTTTGTGAAATGAACACACTTGCAATGACACTGGTGGATCCATAGGTGGTATGTGAGAAGAACACACATTTCAATGACTCCGGTTGTTGTTAGTGAAAAGAACACACATGCAATGACACAAGTGGATCCATGTGTGACCTCTGAAGAGAGCACACATTTCAATGACACTGGTGGATCCATATGTGGTATGTGAAAAGAACACACATGCAATGACTCCAGTTGTTGTTAGTGAAAAGAACATATATGCAATGACACCGGTGGATCCATGTGTGGTCTCTGAAGAGAGCACACATTTCAATGACTTTGGTTGTTGTTAGGAAAAACAACACACATGCAATGACACTGGTGGATCCATAGGTGGTATGTGAGAAGAACAACCATGAAATGACTCTGGTTGTTGTTAGTAAAAAGAACACACATGCAATGACACTAGTGGATCCATATGTGGATTGTGAAAAGTGCACACATGCAATGACTCCAGTTGTTGTTAGTGAAAAGAACACACATGCAATGACACTGGTTGTTGTTACTAAAAAGAACACACATGCAATGACACTTGGATCCATAGGTGGATTATGAAAAGAGCACACATGCAATGACTCCAGTTGTTGTTAGTGAAAAGAACATACATGCAATGACACTGGTTGTTGTTACTAAAAAGAACACACATGCAATGACACTGGTGGATCCATGTGTGGATTGTGAAGAGAACACACATGCAATGACACTAGTGGATCCATATGAGGTATGTCAGAAGAACAGCCATGAAATGAATCTGGTTGTTGTTGGTAAAAAGAACACAAATGCAATGACACTGGTGGATCCATGTGTGGTCTCTGAAGAGAACACACATGCAATGACACTGGTTGTTGTTACTAAAAAGAACACACATGCAATGACACTGGTGGATCCATGTGTGGATTGTGAAGAGAACACACATGCAATGACACTAGTGGATCCATATGAAGTATGTCAGAAGAACAACCATGAAATGACTCTAGTTGTTGTTGGTAAAAAGAACACAAATGCAATGACACGGGTGGATCCATGTGTGGTCTCTGAAGAGAACACACATGCAATGACACTGGTTGTTGTTACTAAAAAGAACACACATGCAATGACACTGGTGGATCCATGTGTGGATTGTGAAGAGAACACACATGCAATGACACTAGTGGATCCATAGGTGGTATGTGAGAAGAACATCCATGAAATGACTCTGGTTGTTGTTAGTAAAAAGAACACACATGCAATGACTCCAATTGTTGTTAGTGAAAAGAACATACATGCAATGACACTGGTGGATCCATGTGCGGTCTCTATAGAGAACACACATTTCAATGACACTGGTGGATCCATATGTGGTATGTGAAAAGAACACACATGCAATGACTCTGGTTGTTGTTAGTGAAATGAACACACATGCAATGACACTGGTGGATCCATAGGTGGTATGTGAGAAGAACACACATTTCAATGTCTCCGGTTGTTGTTAGTGAAAAGAACACACATGCAATGACACTGATGGATCCATGTGTGATCTCTGAAGAGAGCACACATTTCAATGACACTGGTGGATCCATATGTGGTATGTGAAAAGAACACACATGCAATGACTCAAGTTGTTAGTAGTGAAAAGAACATACATGAAGTGACACCGGTTGATCCCTGTGTGGTCTCTAAAGAGAGCACACATTTCAATGACTCTGGTTGTTGTTAGTAAAAACAACACACATGCAATGACACTGGTGGATCCCTGTGTGGTCTCTGAAGAGAACACACATGCAATGACACTGGTTGTTGTTACTAAAAAGAACACACATGCAATGATACTGGTGGATCCATGTGTGGATTGTGATGAGAGCACACATGCAATGACACTGGTGGATCCATAGGTGGTATGTGAGAAGAACAACCATGAAATGACTCTGGTTGTTTTTAGTAAAAAGAACACACATGCAATGACACTGGTGGATCCATATGTGGATTGTGAAAAGTGCACACATGCAATGACTCCAGTTGTTGTTAGTGAAAAGAATACACATGCAATGACACTGGTTGTTGTTACTAAAAAGAACACACATGTAATGACACTGGTGGATACATAGGTGGATTATGAAAAGAGCACACGTGCAATGACTCCAGTTGTTGTTAGTGAAAAGAACATACATGCAATGACACTGGTTGTTGTTACTAAAAGAACACACATGCAATGACACTAGTGAATCCATATGTGGATTGTGAAAAGAGCACACATGCAATGACTCCAGTTGTTGTTAGTGAAAAGAACATACATGCAATGACACTGGTGGATCCATGTGTGGTCTCTGAAGACAACACACATGCAATGACACTTGTTGTTGTTACTAAAAAGAACACACATGCAATGACACTAGTGGATCCATGTGTCGATTGTGAAGAGAACACACATGCAATGACACTGGTGGATCCATAGGTGGTATGTGAGAAGAACAGCCATGAAATGACTCTGGTTGTTGTTAGTAAAAAGAACACACATGGAATGACACTGGTGGATCCATGTGTGGTCTCTGAAGAGAACACACATGCAATGACACTGGTTGTTGTTACTAAAAAGAACACACATGCAATGACACTGGTGGATCCATGTGTGGATTGTGAAGAGAACACACATGCAATGACACTGGTGGATCTATAGGTGGTATGTGAGAAGAACAACCATGAAATGACTCTGGTTGTTGTTAGTAAAAAGAACACACATGGAATGACTCCAATTGTTGTTAGTGAAAAGAACATACATGTAATGGCACTAGTGGATCCATGTGCCGTCTCTGTAGGGAACACACATTTCAATGACACTAGTGGATCCATATGTGGTATGTGAAAAGAAAACACATGCAATGACTCTGGTTGTTGTTAGTGAAATGAACACACATGCAATGACACTGGTGGATCCTTAGGTGGTATGTGAGAAGAACACACATTTCAATGACTTTGGTTGTTGTTAGTGAAAAGAACACACATGCAATGACACTGGTGGATCCATGTGTGGTCTCTGAAGAGCACACACATGCAATGCCACTAGTTGTTGTTACTAAAAAGAACACACATGCAATGACACTGGTGGATCCATGTGTGGATTGTGAAGAGAGCACACATGCAATGACACTGGTGGATCCATAGGTGGTATGTGAGAAGAACAACCATGAAATGACTCTGGTTGTTGTTAGTAAAAAGAACACACATGCAATGACACTGGTGTATCCATATGTGGATTGCGAAAAGAGCACACATGCAATGACTCTAGTTGTTGTTAGTGAAAAGAACACACATGCAATGACACTGGTAGTTGTTACTAAAAAGAACATACATGCAATGACACTGGTGGATCCATCTGTGGATTGTGAAGAGAACGCACATGCAATGATACTAGTGGATCCATAGGTGGTATTTGAGAAGAATAGCCATGAAATGACACTTGTTGTTGTTAGTAAAAAGAACACAGATGCAATGACTCCAGTTGTTGTTAGTGAAAAGAACATACATGCAATGACACTAGTGGATCCATGCGTTGTCTCTGTAGAGAACACACATTTCAATGACACTGGTAGATCCATATGTGGTATGTGAAAAGAACACACATGCAATGACTCTCGTTGTTGTTAGTGAAATGAAAAAACATGCAATGACACTGGTGGATCCATAGGTGGTATGTGAGAAGAACACACATTTCAATGTCTCCGGTTGTTGTTAGTGAAAAGAACACACATGCAATGACACTGGTGGATCCATTTGTGATCTCTGAAGAGAGCACACATTTCAATGACACTGGTGGATCCATATGTGGTATGTGAAAAGAACACACATGCAATGACTCAAGTTGTTAGTAGTGAAAAGAACATACATGAAGTGACACCGGTTGATCCCTGTGTGGTCTCTAAAGAGAGCACACATTTCAATGACTCTGGTTGTTGTTAGTAAAAACAACACACATGCAATGACACTGGTGGATCCCTGTGTGGTCTCTGAAGAGAACACACATGCAATGACACTGGTTGTTGTTACTAAAAAGAACACACATGCAATGATACTGGTGGATCCATGTGTGGATTGTGATGAGAGCACACATGCAATGACACTGGTGGATCCATAGGTGCTATGTGAGAAGAACAACCATGAAATGACTCTGGTTGTTTTTAGTAAAAAGAACACACATGCAATGACACTGGTGGATCCATATGTGGATTGTGAAAAGTGCACACATGCAATGACTCCAGTTGTTGTTAGTGAAAAGAATACACATGCAATGACACTGGTTGTTGTTACTAAAAAGAACACACATGTAATGACACTGGTGGATACATAGGTGGATTATGAAAAGAGCACACGTGCAATGACTCCAGTTGTTGTTAGTGAAAAGAACATACATGCAATGACACTGGTTGTTGTTACTAAAAGAACACACATGCAATGACACTAGTGGATCCATATGTGGATTGTGAAAAGAGCACACATGCAATGACTCCAGTTGTTGTTAGTGAAAAGAACATACATGCAATGACACTAGTGGATCCATGTGTGGTCTCTGAAGACAACACACATGCAATGACACTTGTTGTTGTTACTAAAAAGAACACACATGCAATGACACTAGTGGATCCATGTGTCGATTGTGAAGAGAACACACATGCAATGACACTGGTGGATCCATAGGTGGTATGTGAGAAGAACAGCCATGAAATGACTCTGGTTGTTGTTAGTAAAAAGAACACACATGGAATGACACTGGTGGATCCATGTGTGGTCTCTGAAGAGAACACACATGCAATGACACTGGTTGTTGTTACTAAAAAGAACACACATGCAATGACACTGGTGGATCCATGTGTGGATTGTGAAGAGAACACACATGCAATGACACTGGTGGATCTATAGGTGGTATGTGAGAAGAACAACCATGAAATGACTCTGGTTGTTGTTAGTAAAAAGAACACACATGGAATGACTCCAATTGTTGTTAGTGAAAAGAACATACATGTAATGGCACTAGTGGATCCATGTGCCGTCTCTGTAGGGAACACACATTTCAATGACACTAGTGGATCCATATGTGGTATGTGAAAAGAAAACACATGCAATGACTCTGGTTGTTGTTAGTGAAATGAACACACATGCAATGACACTGGTGGATCCATAGGTGGTATGTGAGAAGAACACACATTTCAATGACTCTGGTTGTTGTTAGTGAAAAGAACACACATGCAATGACACTGGTGGATCCATGTGTGGTCTCTGAAGAGCACACACATGCAATGCCACTAGTTGTTGTTACTAAAAAGAACACACATGCAATGACACTGGTGGATCCATGTGTGGATTGTGAAGAGAGCACACATGCAATGACACTGGTGGATCCATAGGTGGTATGTGAGAAGAACAACCATGAAATGACTCTGGTTGTTGTTAGTAAAAAGAACACACATGCAATGACACTGGTGTATCCATTGGATTGCGAAAAGAGCACACATGCAATGACTCTAGTTGTTGTTAGTGAAAAGAACACACATGCAATGACACTGGTAGTTGTTACTAAAAAGAACACACATGCAATGACACTGGTGGATCCATCTGTGGATTGTGAAGAGAACGCACATGCAATGATACTAGTGGATCCATAGGTGGTATTTGAGAAGAATAGCCATGAAATGACACTTGTTGTTGTTAGTAAAAAGAACACAGATGCAATGACTCCAGTTGTTGTTAGTGAAAAGAACATACATGCAATGACACTAGTGGATCCATGCGTTGTCTCTGTAGAGAACACACATTTCAATGACACTGGTAGATCCATATGTGGTATGTGAAAAGAACACACATGCAATGACTCTCGTTGTTGTTAGTGAAATGAAAAAACATGCAATGACACTGGTGGATCCATAGGTGGTATGTGAGAAGAACACACATTTCAATGACTCCGGTTGTTGTTAGTGAAAAGAATACACATGGAATGACACTGGTGGATCCATGTGTGATCTCTGAAGAGAGCTCACATTTCAATGACACTAGTGGATCCAGATGTGCTATGTGAAATGAACACACATGCAATGACTCAAGTTGTTGTTAGTGAAAAGAACATACATGCAATGACACCGGTTGATCCCTGTGTGGTCTCAGCACACATTTCAATGACTCTGGTTGTTGTTAGTAAAAACAACACACATGCAATGACAGTGGTGGATCCCTGTGTGGTCTCTGAAGAGAACACACATGCAATGACACTGGTTGTTGTTACTAAAAAGAACACACATGCAATGACACTGGTGGATCCATGTGTGGATTGTGATGAGAGCACAGATGCAATGACACTGGTGGATCCATAGGTGGTATGTGAGAAGAACAACCATGAAATGACTCTGGTTGTTGTTAGTAAAAGAACACACATGCAATGACACTGGTGGATCCGTAGGTGGATTATGAAAAGAGCACACATGCAATGACTCCATTTGTTGTTAGTGAAAAGAACATACATGCAATGACACTGGTTGTTGTTACTAAAAAGAACACACATGCAATGACACTAGTGGATCCATATGTGGATTGTGAAAAGAGCACACATGCAATGACTCCAGTTGTTGTTAGTGAAAAGAACATACATGCAATGACACTGGTGGATCCATGTGTGGTCTCTGAAGAGAACACACATGCAATGACACTGGTTGTTGTTACTAAAAAGAACACACATGCAATGACACTAGTGGATCCATGTGTGGATTGTGAAGAGAACACACATGCAATGACACTAGTGGATCCATATGAGGTATGTCAGGAGAACAGCCATGAAATGAATCTGGTTGTTGTTGGTAAAAAGAACACAAATGCAATGACACTGGTGGATCCATGTGTGGTCTCTGAAGAGAACACACATGCAATGACACTGGTTGTTGTTACTAAAAAGAACACACATGCAATGACACTGGTGGATCCATGTGTGGATTGTGAAGAGAACACACATGCAATGACACTGGTGGATCTATAGGTGGTATGTGAGAAGACCAGCCATGAAATGACTCTGGTTGTTGTTAGTAAAAAGAACACACATGGAATGACTCCAATTGTTGTTAGTGAAAAGAACATACATGCAATGGCACTAGTGGATCCATGTGCCGTCTCTGTAGGGAACACACATTTCAATGACACTGGTGGATCCATATGTGGTATGTGAAAAGAACACACGTGCAATGACTCTGGTTGTTGTTAGTGAAATGAACACACATGCAATGACACTGGTGGATCCATAGGTGGTATGTGAGAAGAACACACATTTCAATGACTCTGGTTGTTGTTAGTGAAAAGAACACACATGCAATGACACTGGTGGATCCATGTGTGGTCTCTGAAGAGAACACACATGCAATGACACTGGTTGTTGTTACTAAAAAGAACACACATGCAACGACACTGGTGGATCCATGTGTGGATTTTGAAGAGAGCACACATGCAATGACACTGGTGGATCCATAGGTGGTATATGAGAAGAACAGCCATGAAATGACTCTGGTTGTTGTTTGTAAAAAGAACACACATGCAATGACACTGGTGTATCCATATGTGGATTGCGAAAAGAGCACACATGCAATGACTCCAGTTGTTGTTAGTGAAAAGAACACACATGCAATGACACTGGTAGTTGTTACTAAAAAGAACACACATGCAATGACACTATTGGATCCATGTGTGGATTGTGAAGAGAACGCACATACAATGACACTGGTGGATCCATAGGTGGTATGTGAGAAGAAAAACCATGAAATGACACTGGTTGTTGTTAGTAAAGGGAACACACATGCAATGACTCCAGTTGTTGTTAGTGAAAAGAACATACATGCAATGACACTAGTGAATCCATGTGTGGTCTCTGGAGAGAACACACATTTCAATGACACTGGTGGATCCATATGTGCTTATGTGAAAAGAACACACATGCAATGACTCTGGTTGTTGTTAGTGAAATGAACACACGTGCAATGACACTGGTGGATCCATAGGTGGTATGTGAGAAGAACACACATTTCAATGACTCCGGTTGTTGTTAGTGAAAAGAATACACATGGAATGACACTGGTGGATCCATGTGTGATCTCTGAAGAGAGCACACATTTCAATGACACTGGTGGATCCATATGTGGTATGTGAAAAGAACACACATGCAATGACTCAAGTTGTTGTTAGTGAAAAGAACATACAAGCAATGACACCGGTTGATCCCTGTGTGGTCTCTGAAGAGAGCACACATTTCAATGACTCTGGTTGTTGTTAGTAAAAAGAACACACATGCAATGACACTGGTGGATCCATAGGTGGATTGTGAAAAGAGCACACATGCAATGACTCCAGTTGTTGTTAGTGAAAAGAAAATACATGCAATGACACTGGTTGTTGTTACTAAAAAGAACACACATGCAACGACACTCGTGGATCCATATGTGTATTGTGAAAAGAGCACACATGCAATGACTCCAGTTGTTGTTAGTGAAAAGAACATACATGCAATGACACTGGTGGATCCATGTGTGGTCTCTGAAGAGAACACACATTCAATGACACTGGTTGTTGTTACTAAAAAGAACACACATGCAATGACAGTAGTGGATCCATGTGTGGATTGTGAAGAGAACACACATGCAATGACACTAGTGGATCCATATGAGGTATGTCAGGAGAACAGCCATGAAATGAATCTGGTTGTTGTTGGTAAAAAGAACACAAATGCAATGACACTGGTGGATCCATGTGTGGTCTCTGAAGAGAGCACACATTTCAATGACACTGGTGGATCCATATGTGGTATGTGAAAAGAACACACATGCAATGACTCAAGTTGTTAATAGTGAAAAGAACATACATGAAGTGACACCGCTTGATCCCTGTGTGGTCTCTAAAGAGAGCACACATTTCAATGACTCTGGTTGTTGTTAGTAAAAACAACACACATGCAATGACACTGGTGGATCCCTGTGTGGTCTCTGAAGAGAACACACATGCAATGACACTGGTTGTTGTTACTAAAAAGAACACACATGCAATGATACTGGTGGATCCATGTGTGGATTGTGATGAGAGCACACATGCAAGGACACTGGTGGATCCATAGGTTGTATGTGAGAAGAACAACCATGAAATGACTCTGGTTGTTTTAGTAAAAAGAACACACATGCAATGACACTGGTGGATCCATATGTGGATTGTGAAAAGTGCACACATGCAATGACTCCAGTTGTTGTTAGTGAAAAGAATACACATGCAATGACACTGGTTGTTATTACTAAAAAGAACACACGTGCAATGACACTGGTGGATACATAGGTGGATTATGAAAAGAGCACACGTGCAATGACTCCAGTTGTTGTTAGTGAAAAGAACATACATGCAATGACACTGGTTGTTGTTACTAAAAGAACACACATGCAATGACACTAGTGGATCCATATGTGGATTGTGAAAAGAGCACACATGCAATGACTCCAGTTGTTGTTAGTGAAAAGAACATACAAGCAATGACACTGGTGGATCCGTGTGTGGTCTCTGAAGAGAACACACATGCAATGACACTGGTTGTTGTTACTAAAAAGAACACACATGCAATGACACTAGTGGATCCATGTGTGGATTGTGAAGAGAACACACATGCAATGACACTGGTGGATCCATAGGTGGTATGTGAGAAGAACAGCCATGAAATGACTCTGGTTGTTGTTAGTAAAAAGAACACACATGGAATGACACTAGTGGATCCATGTGTGGTCTCTGAAGAGAACACACATGCAATGACATTGGTTGTTGTTACTAAAAAGAACACACATGCAATGACACTGGTGGATCCATGTGTGGATTGTGAAGAGAACACACATGCAATGACACTGGTGGATCTATAGGTGGTATGTGAGAAGAACAACCATGAAATGACTCTTGTTGTTGTTAGTAAAAAGAACACACATGGAATGACTCCAATTGTTGTTAGTGAAAAGAACATACATGTAATGGCACTAGTGGATCCATGTGCCGTCTCTGTAGGGAACACACATTTCAATGACACTAGTGGATCCATATGTGGTATGTGAAAAGAAAACACATGCAATGACTCTGGTTGTTGTTAGTGAAATGAACACACATGCAATGACACTGGTGGATCCATAGGTGGTATGTGAGAAGAACACACATTTCAATGACTCTGGTTGTTGTTAGTGAAAAGAACACACATGCAATGACACTGGTGGATCCATGTGTGGTCTCTGAAGAGAACACACATGCAATGCCACTAGTTGTTGTTACTAGAAAGAACACACATGCAATGACACTGGTGGATCCATGTGTGGATTGTGAAGAGAGCACACATGCAATGACACTGGTGGATCCATAGGTGGTATGTGAGAAAAACAGCCATGAAATGACTCTGGTTGTTGTTAGTAAAAAGAACACACATGCAATGAAACTGGTGTATCCATATGTGGATTGCGAAAAGAGCACACATGCAATGACTCCAGTTGTTGTTAGTGAAAAGAACACACATGCAATGACACTGGTAGTTGTTACTAAAAAGAACACACATGCAATGATACTGGTGGATCCATGTGTGGATTGTGATGAGAGCACACATGCAATGACACTGGTGGATCCATAGGTGGTATGTCAGAAGAACAACCATGAAATGACTCTGGTTGTTTTTAGTAAAAAGAACACACATCCAATGACACTGGTGGATCCATATGTGGATTGTGAAAAGTGCACACATGCAATGACTCCAGTTGTTGTTAGTGAAAAGAATACACATGCAATGACAGTGGTTGTTGTTACTAAAAAGAACACACATGCAATGACACTGGTGGATACATAGGTGGATTATGAAAAGAGCACACGTGCAATGACTCCAGTTGTTGTTAGTGAAAAGAACATACATGCAATGACACTAGTTGTTGTTACTAAAAGAACACACATGCAATGACACTAGTGGATCCATATGTGGATTGTGAAAAGAGCACACATGCAATGACTCCAGTTGTTGTTAGTGAAAAGAACATACAACCAATGACACTGGTGGATCCATGTGTGGTCTCTGAAGAGAACACACATGCAATGACACTGGTTGTTGTTACTAAAAAGAACACACATGCAATGACACTAGTGGATCCATGTGTGGATTGTGAAGAGAACACACATGCAATGACACTGGTGGATCCATAAGTGGTATGTGAGAAGAACAGCCATGAAATGACTCTTGTTGTTGTTAGTAAAAAGAACACACATGGAATGATACTGGTGGATCCATGTGTGGTCTCTGAAGAGAACACACATGCAATGACATTGGTTGTTGTTACTAAAAAGAACACACATGCAATGACACTGGTGGATCCATGTGTGGATTGTGAAGAGAACACACATGCAATGAGACTGGTGGATCTATAGGTGGTATGTGAGAAGAACAACCATGAAATGACTCTGGTTGTTGTTAGTAAAAAGAACACACATGGAATGACTCCAATCGTTGTTAGTGAAAAGAACATACATGTAATGGCACTAGTGGATCCATGTGCCGTCTCTATAGGGAACACACATTTCAATGACACTAGTGGATCCATATGTGGTATGTGAAAAGAAAACACATGCAATGACTCTGGTTGTTGTTAGTGAAATGAACACACATGCAATGACACTGGTGGATCCATAGGTGGTATGTGAGAAGAACACACATTTCAATGACTCCGGTTGTTGTTAGTGAAAAGAATACACATGCAATGACACTGGTTGTTGTTACTAAAAAGAACACACATGCAATGACACTGGTGGATACATAGGTGGATTGTGAAAAGAGCACACGTGCAATGCCACTAGTTGTTGTTACTAAAAAGAACACACATGCAATGACACTGGTGGATCCATGTGTGGATTGTGAAGAGAGCACACATGCAATGACACTGGTGGATCCATAGGTGGTATGTGAGAAGAACAGCCATGAAATGACTCTGGTTGTTGTTAGTAAAAAGAACACACATGCAATGAAACTGGTGTATCCATATGTGGATTGCGAAAAGAGCACACATGCAATAACTCCAGTTGTTGTTAGTGAAAAGAACACACATGCAATGACACTGGTAGTTGTTACTAAAAAGAACACACATGCAATGACACTGGTGGATCCATCTGTGGATTGTGAAGAGAACGCACATGCAATGATACTAGTGGATCCATAGGTGGTATGTGAGAAGAACAGCCATGAAATGACACTTGTTGTTGTTAGTAAAAAGAACACAGATGCAATGACTCCAGTTGTTGTTAGTGAAAAGAACATACATGCAATGACACTAGTGGATCCATGCGTTGTCTCTGTAGAGAACACACATTTCAATGACACTGGTAGATCCATATGTGGTATGTGAAAAGAACACACATGCAATGACTCTCGTTGTTGTTAGTGAAATGAAAAAACATGCAATGACACTGGTGGATCCATAGGTGGAATGTGAGAAGAACACACATTTCAATGACTCCGGTTGTTGTTAGTGAAAAGAATACACATGCAATGACACTGGTTGTTGTTACTAAAAAGAACACACATGCAATGACACTGGTGGATACATAGGTGGATTGTGAAAAGAGCACACGTGCAATGACTCCAGTTGTTGTTAGTGAAAAGAACATACATGCAATGACACTGGTTGTTGTTACTAAAAGAACACACATGCAATGACACTAGTGGATCCATATGTGGATTGTGAAAAGAGCACACATGCAATGACTCCAGTTGTTGTTAGTGAAAAGAACATACAAGCAATGACACTGGTGGATCCATGTGTGGTATCTGAAGAGAACACACATGCAATGACACTTGTTGTTGTTACTAAAAAGAACACACATGCAATGACACTAGTGGATCCATGTGTGGATTGTGAAGAGAACACACATGAAATGACACTGGTGGATCCATAGGTGGTATGTGAGAAGAACAGCCATGAAATGACTCTGGTTGTTGTTAGTAAAAAGAACACACATGGAATGACACTGGTGGATCCATGTGTGGTCTCTGAAGAGAACACACATGCAATGACACTGGTTGTTGTTACTAAAAAGAACACACATGCAATGACACTGGTGGATCCATGTGTGGATTGTGAAGAGAACACACATGCAATGACACTGGTGGATCTATAGGTGGTATGTGAGAAGAACAACCATGAAATGACTCTGGTTGTTGTTAGTAAAAAGAACACACATGGAATGACTCCAATGGTTGTTAGTGAAAAGAACATACATGTAATGGCACTAGTGGATCCATGTGCCGTCTCTGTAGGGAACACACATTTCAATGACACTAGTGGATCCATATGTGGTATGTGAAAAGAAAACACATGCAATTACTCTGGTTGTTGTTAGTGAAATGAACACACATGCAATGACACTGGTGGATCCATAGGTGGTATGTGAGAAGAACACACATTTCAATGACTCTGGTTGTTGTTAGTGAAAAGAACACACATGCAATGACACTGGTGGATCCATGTGTGGTCTCTGAAGAGAACACACATGCAATGCCACTAGTTGTTGTTACTAAAAAGAACACACATGCAATGACACTGGTGGATCCATGTGTGGATTGTGAAGAGAGCACACATGCAATGACACTGGTGGATCCATAGGTGGTATGTGAGAAGAACAGCCATGAAATGACTCTGGTTGTTGTTAGTAAAAAGAACACACATGCAATGACACTGGTGTATCCATATGTGGATTGCGAAAAGAGCACACATGCAATGACTCCAGTTGTTGTTAGTGAAAAGAACACATATGCAATGACACTGGTAATTGTTACTAAAAAGAACACACATGCAATGACACTGGTGGATCCATCTGTGGATTGTGAAGAGAACGCACATGCAATGATACTAGTGGATCCATAGGTGGTATGTGAGAAGAACAGCCATGAAATGACACTTGTTGTTGTTAGTAAAAAGAACACAGATGCAATGACTCGAGTTGTTGTTAGTGAAAAGAACATACATGCAATGACACTAGTGGATCCATGCGTTGTCTCTGTAGAGAACACACATTTCAATGACACTGGTAGATCCATATGTGGTATGTCAAAAGAACACACATGCAATGACTCTCGTTGTTGTTAGTGAAATGAAAAAACATGCAATGACACTGGTGGATCCATAGGTGGAATGTGAGAAGAACACACATTTCAATGACTCCGGTTGTTGTTAGTGAAAAGAACACACATGCAATGACACTGGTGGATCCATGTGTGATCTCTGAAGAGAGCACACATTTCAATGACACTGGTGGATCCATATGTGGTATGTGAAAAGAACACACATGCAATGACTCAAGTTGTTGTTAGTGAAAAGAACACACATGCAATGACTCCAGTTGTTGTTAGTGAAAATAACATCCATGCAATGACACCGGTGGATCCATGTGTCGTCTCTGAAGAGAGCACACATTTCAATGACTCTGGTTGTTGTTACTAAAAAGAACACACATGCAATGACACTGGTGGATACATAGGTGGATTGTGAAAAGAGCACACGTGCAATGCCACTAGTTGTTGTTACTAAAAAGAACACACATGCAATGACACTGGTGGATCCATGTGTGGATTGTGAAGAGAGCACACATGCAATGACACTGGTGGATCCATAGGTGGTATGTGAGAAGAACAGCCATGAAATGACTCTGGTTGTTGTTAGTAAAAAGAACACACATGCAATGAAACTGGTGTATCCATATGTGGATTGCGAAAAGAGCACACATGCAATAACTCCAGTTGTTAGTGAAAAGAACACACATGCAATGACACTGGTAGTTGTTACTAAAAAGAACACACATGCAATGACACTGGTGGATCCATCTGTGGATTGTGAAGAGAACGCACATGCAATGATACTAGTGGATCCATAGGTGGTATGTGAGAAGAACAGCCATGAAATGACACTTGTTGTTGTTAGTAAAAAGAACACAGATGCAATGACTCGAGTTGTTGTTAGTGAAAAGAACATACATGCAATGACACTAGTGGATCCATGCGTTGTCTCTGTAGAGAACACACATTTCAATGACACTGGTAGATCCATATGTGGTATGTGAAAAGAACACACATGCAATGACTCTCGTTGTTGTTAGTGAAATGAAAAAACATGCAATGACACTGGTGGATCCATAGGTGGAATGTGAGAAGAACACACATTTCAATGACTCCGGTTGTTGTTAGTGAAAAGAATACACATGCAATGACACTGGTTGTTGTTACTAAAAAGAACACACATGCAATGACACTGGTGGATACATAGGTGGATTGTGAAAAGAGCACACGTGCAATGACTCCAGTTGTTGTTAGTGAAAAGAACATACATACAATGACACTGGTTGTTGTTACTAAAAGAACACACATGCAATGACACTAGTGGATCCATATGTGGATTGTGAAAAGAGCACACATGCAATGACTCCAGTTGTTGTTAGTGAAAAGAACATACAAGCAATGACACTGGTGGATCCATGTGTGGTCTCTGAAGAGAACACACATGCAATGACACTTGTTGTTGTTACTAAAAAGAACACACATGCAATGACACTAGTGGATCCATGTGTGGATTGTGAAGAGAACACACATGAAATGACACTGGTGGATCCATAGGTGGAATGTGAGAAGAACAGCCATGAAATGACTCTGGTTGTTGTTAGTAAAAAGAACACACATGGAATGACACTGGTGGATCCATGTGTGGTCTCTGAAGAGAACACACATGCAATGACACTGGTTGTTGTTACTAAAAAGAACACACATGCAATGACACTGGTGGATCCATGTGTGGATTGTGAAGAGAACACACATGCAATGACACTGGTGGATCTATAGGTGGTATGTGAGAAGAACAACCATGAAATGACTCTGGTTGTTGTTAGTAAAAAGAACACACATGGAATGACTCCAATTGTTGTTAGTGAAAAGAACATACATGTAATGGCACTAGTGGATCCATGTGCCGTCTCTGTAGGGAACACACATTTCAATGACACTAGTGGATCCATATGTGGTATGTGAAAAGAAAACACATGCAATTACTCTGGTTGTTGTTAGTGAAATGAACACACATGCAATGACACTGGTGGATCCATAGGTGGTATGTGAGAAGAACACACATTTCAATGACTCTGGTTGTTGTTAGTGAAAAGAACACACATGCAATGACACTGGTGGATCCATGTGTGGTCTCTGAAGAGAACACACATGCAATGCCACTAGTTGTTGTTACTAAAAAGAACACACATGCAATGACACTGGTGGATCCATGTGTGGATTGTGAAGAGAGCACACATGCAATGACACTGGTGGATCCATAGGTGGTATGTGAGAAGAACAGCCATGAAATGACTCTGGTTGTTGTTAGTAAAAAGAACACACATGCAATGACACTGGTGTATCCATATGTGGATTGCGAAAAGAGCACACATGCAATGACTCCAGTTGTTGTTAGTGAAAAGAACACATATGCAATGACACTGGTAATTGTTACTAAAAAGAACACACATGCAATGACACTGGTGGATCCATCTGTGGATTGTGAAGAGAACGCACATGCAATGATACTAGTGGATCCATAGGTGGTATGTGAGAAGAACAGCCATGAAATGACACTTGTTGTTGTTAGTAAAAAGAACACAGATGCAATGACTCGAGTTGTTGTTAGTGAAAAGAACATACATGCAATGACACTAGTGGATCCATGCGTTGTCTCTGTAGAGAACACACATTTCAATGACACTGGTAGATCCATATGTGGTATGTCAAAAGAACACACATGCAATGACTCTCGTTGTTGTTAGTGAAATGAAAAAACATGCAATGACACTGGTGGATCCATAGGTGGAATGTGAGAAGAACACACATTTCAATGACTCCGGTTGTTGTTAGTGAAAAGAACACACATGCAATGACACTGGTGGATCCATGTGTGATCTCTGAAGAGAGCACACATTTCAATGACACTGGTGGATCCATATGTGGTATGTGAAAAGAACACACATGCAATGACTCAAGTTGTTGTTAGTGAAAAGAACACACATGCAATGACTCCAGTTGTTGTTAGTGAAAATAACATCCATGCAATGACACCGGTGGATCCATGTGTCGTCTCTGAAGAGAGCACACATTTCAATGACTCTGGTTGTTGTTAGTAAAAAGAACACACATGCAATGACACTGGTGGATCCATGTGTGGTCTCTGAAGAGAACACACATGCAATGAAACTGGTTGTTGTTACTAAAAAGAACACACATGCAATGACATTGGTGGATCCATGTGTGGATTGTGACGATAGCACACATGCAATGACACTGGTGGATCCATAGGTGGTATGTGAGAGGAACAGCCATGAAATGACTCTGGTTGTTGTTAGTAAAAAGAACACACATGCAATGACACTGGTGGATCCATATGTGGATTGCGAAAAGAGCACACATGCAATGACTCCGGTTGTTGTTAGTGAAAAGAACACACATGCAATGACACTGGTTATTGTTACTAAAAAGAACACACATGCAATGACACTGGTGGATCCATGTGTGGATTGTGAAGAGAACGCACATACAATGACACTGGTGGATCCATAGGTGGTATGTGAGAAGAACAACCATGAAATGACACTTGTTGTTAGTAAAAAGAACACACATGCAATGACTCCAGTTGTTGTTAGTGAAAAGAACATACATGCAGTGACACTAGTGGATCCATGTGTGGTCTCTGTAGAGAACACACATTTCAATGACACTGGTGGATCCATATGTGCTTATGTGAAAAGAACACACATGCAATGACTCTGGCTGTTGTTAGTGAAATGAACACACGTTCAATGACACTGGTGGATCCATAGGTGGTATGTGAGAAGAACACACATTTCAATGACTCCGGTTGTTGTTAGTGAAAAGAATACACATGGAATGACACTGGTGGATCCATGTGTGATCTCTGAAGAGAGCACACATTTCAATGACACTGGTGGATGCATATGTGGTATGTGAAATGAACACACATGCAATGAGTCAAGTTGTTGTTAGTGAAAAGAACATACATGCAATGACACCAGTTGATCCCTGTGTGGTCTCTGAAGAGAGCACACATTCAATGACTCTGGTTGTTGTTAGTAAAAACAACACACATGCAATGACACTGGTGGATCCCTGTGTCGTCTCTGAAGAGAACACACATGGAATGACACTGGTTGTTGTTACTAAAAAGAACACACATGCAATGACACTGGTGGATCCATGTGTGGATTGTGATGAGAGCACAGATGCAATGACACTGGTGGATCCATAGGTGGTATATTAGAAGAACAACCATGAAATGACTCTGGTTGTTGTTAGTAAAAAGAACACACATGCAATGACACTGGTGGATCCATAGGTGGATTATGAAAAGAGCACACATGCAATGACTCCAGTTGTTGTTAGTGAAAAGAACATACATGCAATGACACTGGTTGTTGTTACTAAAAAGAACACACATGCAATGACACTAGTGGATCCATATGTGGATTGTGAAAAGAGCACACATGCAATGACTCCAGTTGTTGTTAGTGAAAAGAACATACATGTAATGACACTGGTGGATCCATGTGTGGTCTCTGAAGAGAACACACATGCAATGACACTGGTTGTTGTTACTAAAAAGAACACACATGCAATGACACTAGTGGATCCATGTGTGGATTGTGAAGAGAACACACATGCAATGACACTAGTGGATCCATATGAGGTATGTCAGGAGAACAGCCATGAAATGAATCTGGTTGTTGTTGGTAAAAAGAACACAAATGCAATGACACTGGTGGATCCATATGTGGTCTCTGAAGAGAACACACATGCAATGACACTGGTTGTTAATAAAAAGAACACACATGCAATGACACTGGTGGATCCATGTGTGGATTGTGAAGAGAACACACATGCAATGACACTGGTGGATCTATAGGTGGTATGTGAGAAGACCAGCCATGAAATGACTCTAGTTGTTGTTAGTAAAAAGAACACACATGGAATGACTCCAATTGTTGTTAGTGAAAAGAACATACATGCAATGGCACTAGTGGATCCATGTGCCGTCTCTGTAGGGAACACACATTTCAATGACACTGGTGGATCCATATGTGGTATGTGAAAAGAACACACGTGCAATGACTCTGGTTGTTGTTAGTGAAATGAACACACATGCAATGACACTGGTGGATCCATAGGTGGTATGTGAGAAGAACACACATTTCAATGACTCTGGTTGTTGTTAGTGAAAAGAACACACATGCAATGACACTGGTGGATCCATGTGTGGTCTCTGAAGAGAACACACATGCAATGACACTGGTTGTTGTTACTAAAAAGAACACACATGCAATGACACTGGTGGATCCATGTGTGGATTGTGAAGAGAGCACACATGCAATGACACTGGTGGATCCATAGGTGGTATGTGAGAAGAACAGCCATGAAATGACTCTGGTTGTTGTTAGTAAAAAGAACACACATGCAATGACACTGGTGTATCCATATGTGGATTGCAAAAAGAGCACACATGCAATGACTCCAGTTGTTGTTAGTGAAAAGAACACACATGCAATGACACTGGTAGTTGTTACTAAAAAGAACACACATGCAATGACACTGGTGGATCCATGTGTGGATTGTGAAGAGAACGCACATACAATGACACTGGTGGATCCATAGGTGGTATGTGAGAAGAACAACCATGAAATAACACTGGTTGTTGTTAGTAAAGGGAACACACATGCAATGACTCCAGTTGTTGCTAGGGAAAAGAACATACATGCAATGACACTAGTGAATCCATGTGTGGTCTCTGGAGAGAACACACATTTCAATGACACTGGTGGATCCATATGTGCTTATGTGAAAAGAACACACATGCAATGACTCTGGTTGTTGTTAGTGAAATGAACACACGTGCAATGACACTGGTGGATCCATAGGTGGTATGTGAGAAGAACACACATTTCAATGACTCCGGTTGTTGTTAGTGCAAAGAATACACATGGAATGACACTGGTGGATCCATATCTGATCTCTGAAGAGAGCACACATTTCAATGACACTGGTGGATCCATATGTGGTATGTGAAAAGAACACACATGCAATGACTCAAGTTGTTGTTAGTGAAAAGAACATACATGCAATGACACCGGTTGATCCCTGTGTGGTCTCTGAAGAGAGCACACATTTCAATGACTCTGGTTGTTGTTATTAAAAACAACACACATGCAATGACACTGGTGGATCTCTGTGTGGTCTCTAAAGAGAACACACATGCAATGACACTAGTTGTTGTTACTAAAAAGAACACACATGCAATGACACTGGTGGATCCATAGGTGGATTATGAAAAGAGCACACATGCAATGACTCCAGTTGTTGTTAGTGAAAAGAACATACATGCAATGACACTGGTTGTTGTTACTAAAAAGAACACACATGCAATGACACTAGTGGATCCCTGTGTGGTCTCTGAAGAGAACACACATGCAATGACACTGGTTGTTGTTACTAAAAAGAACACATGCAATGACACTGGTGGATCCATAGGTGGATTATGAAAAGAGCACACATGCAATGACTCCAGTTGTTGTTAGTGAAAAGAACATACATGCAATGACACTGGTTGTTGTTACTAAAAAGAACACACATGCAATGACACTCGTGGATCCATATGTGGATTGTGAAAAGAGCACACATGCAATGACTCCAGTTGTTGTTAGTGAAAAGAACATACATGCAATGACACTGGTGGATCCATGTGTGGTCTCTGAAGAGAACACACATGCAATGACACTGGTTGTTGTTACTTAAAAGAACACACATGCAATGACACTAGTGGATCCATGTGTGGATTGTGAAGAGAACACACATGCAATGACACTAGTGGATCCATATGAGGTATGTCAGGAGAACAGCCATGAAATGAATCTGGTTGTTGTTGGTAAAAAGAACACAAATGCAATGACACTGGTGGATCCATGTGTGGTCTCTGAAGAGAACACACATTCAATGACACTGGTTGTTGTTGCTCTAAAGAACACACATGCAATGACACTGGTGGATCCATGTGTGGATTGTGAAGAGAACACACATGCAATGACACTGGTGGATCTATAGGTGGTAGGTGAGAAGAGCAGCCATGAAATGACTCTGGTTGTTGTTAGTAAAAAGAACACACATGGAATGACTCCATTTGTTGTTAGTGAAAAGAACATACATGCAATGGCACTAGTGGATCCATGTGCCGTCTCTGTAGGGAACACACATTTCAATGACACTGTTGGATCCATATGTGGTATGTGAAAAGGACAGACATGCAATGACTCTGGTTGTTGTTAGTGAAATGAACACACATGCAATGACACTGGTCGATCCATAGGTGGTATGTGAGAAGAACACACATTTCAATGACTCTGGTGGTTGTTAGTGAAAAGAACACACATGCAATGACACTGGTGGATCCATGTGTGGTCTCTAAAGAGAACACACATGCAATGACACTGGTTGTTGTTACTAAAAAGAACACACATGCAATGACACTGGTGGATTCATGTGTGGATTGTGAAAAGAGCACACATGCAATGACACTGGTGGGTCCATAGGTGGTATGTGAGAAGAACAGCCATGAAATGACTCTGGTTGTTGTTAGTAAAAAGAACACACATGCAATGACACTGGTGTATCCATATGTGGATTGCGAAAAGAGCACACATGCAATGACTCCAGTTGTTGTTAGTGAAAAGAACACACATGCAATGACACTGGTAGTTGTTACTAAAAAGAACACACATGCAATGACACTGGTGGATCCATGTGTGGATTGTGAAGAGAACGCACATACAATGAGACTGGTGGATCCATAGGTGGTATGTGAGAAGAACAGCCATGAAATGACACTTGTTGTTGTTAGTAAAAAGAACACACATGCAATGACTCTAGTTGTTGTTAGTGAAAAGAACACACATGCAATGACACTGGTGGATCCATAGGTGGTATGTGAGAAGAACACATATTTCAATGACTCCGGTTGTTGTTAGTGAAAAGAACACACATGCAATGACACTGGTGGATCCATGTGTGATCTCTGAAGAGAGCACACATTTCAATGACACTGGTGGATCCATATGTGGTATGTGAAAAGAACACACATGCAATGACTCAAGTTGTTGTTAGTGAAAAGAACATACATGCAATGACACCGGTTGATCCCTGTGTGGTCTTTGAAGATAGCACACATTTCAATGACTCTGGTTGTTATTAGTAAAAACAACACACATGCAATGACACTGGTGGATCCCTGTGTTGTCTCTGAAGAGAACACACATGCAATGACACAGGTTGTTGTTACTAAAAAGAACACACGTGCAATGACACTGGTGGATCCATGTGTGGATTGTGACGAGAGCACAAATGCAATGACACTGGTGGATCCATAGGTGGTATGTGAGAAGAACAACCATGAAATGACTCTAGTTGTTGTTAGTAAAAAGAACACGCATGCAATGACACTGGTGGATCCATATGTGGATTGTGAAAAGTGCACACATGCAATGACTCCAGTTGTTTTTAGTGAAAAGAACACACATGCAATGACACTGGTTGTTGTTACTAAAAAGAACACACATGCAATCACACTGGTGGATCCATAGGTGGATTATGAAAAGAGCACACATGCAATGACTCCAGTTGTTGTTAGTGAAAAGAACATACATGCAATGACACTGGTTGTTGTTACTAAAAAGAACACACATGCAATGACACTGGTGGATCCATATGTGGATTGTGAAAATAGCACACATGCAATGACTCTAGTTGTTGTTAGTGAAAAGAACATACATGCAATGACACTGGTGGATCCATGTGTGGTCTCTGGAGAGAACACACATTTCAATGACACTAGTGGATCCATATGTGCTTATGTGAAAAGAACACACATGCAATGACTCTGGTTGTTGTTAGTGAAATGAACACACGTGCAATGACACTGGTGGATCCATACGTGGTATGTGAGAAGAACACACATTTCAATGACTCCGGTTGTTGTTAGTGAAAAGAATACACATGGAATGACACTGGTGGATCCATGTGTGGTCTCTGAAGAGAGCACACATTTCAATGACACTGGTGGATCCATATGTGGTATGTGAAAAGAACACACATGCAATGACTCAAGTTGTTGTTAGTGAAAAGAACATACATGCAATGACACCGGTTGATCCCTGTGTGGTCTCTAAAGAGAGCACACATTTCAATGACTCTGGTTGTTGTTATTAAAAACAACACACATGCAATGACACTAGTGGATCCCTGTGTGGTCTCTGAAGAGAACACACATGCAATGACACTGGTTGTTGTTACTAAAAAGAACACATGCAATGACACTGGTGGATCCATAGGTGGATTATGAAAAGAGCACACATGCAATGACTCCAGTTGTTGTTAGTGAAAAGAACATACATGCAATGACACTGGTTGTTGTTACTAAAAAGAACACACATGCAATGACACTCGTGGATCCATATGTGGATTGTGAAAAGAGCACACATGCAATGACTCCAGTTGTTGTTAGTGAAAAGAACATACATGCAATGACACTGGTGGATCCATGTGTGGTCTCTGAAGAGAACACACATGCAATGACACTGGTTGTTGTTACTAAAAAGAACACACATGCAATGACACTAGTGGATCCATGTGTGGATTGTGAAGATAACACACATGCAATGACACTAGTGGATCCATATGAGGTATGTCAGGAGAACAGCCATGAAATGAATCTGGTTGTTGTTGGTAAAAAGAACACAAATGCAATGACACTGGTGGATCCATGTGTGGTCTCTGAAGAGAACACACATTCAATGACACTGGTGGTTGTTACTCAAAAGAACACACATGCAATGACACTGGTGGATCCATGTGTGGATTGTGAAGAGAACACACATGCAATGACACTGGTGGATCTATAGGTGGTATGTGAGAAGAACAGCCATGAAATGACTCAGGTTGTTGTTTGTAAAAAGAACAAACATGGAATGACTCCATTTGTTGTTAGTGAAAAGAACATACATGCAATGGCACTAGTGGATCCATGTGCCGTCTCTGTAGGGAACACACATTTCAATGACACTGGTGGATCCATATGTGGTATGTGAAAAGAACACACATGCAATGACTCAAGTTGTTTTTAGTGAAAAGAACATACATGCAATGACACCGGTTGATCCCTGTGTGGTCTCTGAAGAGAGCACACATTTCAATGACTCTGGTTGTTGTTATTAAAAACAACACACATGCAATGACACTGGTGGATCTCTGTGTGGTCTCTAAAGAGAACACACATGCAATGACACTAGTTGTTGTTACTAAAAAGAACACACATGCAATGACACTGGTGGATCCATAGGTGGATTATGAAAAGAGCACACATGCAATGACTCCAGCTGTTGTTAGTGAAAAGAACATACATGCAATGACACTGGTTGTTGTTACTAAAAAGAACACACATGCAATGACACTCGTGGATCCATATGTGGATTGTGAAAAGAGCACACATGCAATGACTCCAGTTGTTGTTAGTGAAAAGAACATACATGCAATGACACTGGTGGATCCATGTGTGGTCTCTGAAGAGAACACACATGCAATGACACTGGTTGTTGTTACTAAAAAGAACACACATGCAATGACACTAGTGGATCCATGTGTGGATTGTGAAGAGAACACACATGCAATGACACTAGTGGATCCATATGAGGTATGTCAGGAGAACAGCCATGAAATGAATCTGGTTGTTGTTGGTAAAAAGAACACAAATGCAATGACACTGGTGGATCCATGTGTGGTCTCTGAAGAGAACACACATTCAATGACACTGGTTGTTGTTGCTCTAAAGAACACACATGCAATGACACTGGTGGATCCATGTGTGGATTGTGAAGAGAACACACATGCAATGACACTGGTGGATCTATAGGTGGTAGGTGAGAAGAGCAGCCATGAAATGACTCTGGTTGTTGTTAGTAAAAAGAACACACATGGAATGACTCCATTTGTTGTTAGTGAAAAGAACATACATGCAATGGCACTAGTGGATCCATGTGCCGTCTCTGTAGGGAACACACATTTCAATGACACTGTTGGATCCATATGTGGTATGTGAAAAGGACACACATGCAATGACTCTGGTTGTTGTTAGTGAAATGAACACACATGCAATGACACTGGTCGATCCATAGGTGGTATGTGAGAAGAACACACATTTCAATGACTCTGGTGGTTGTTAGTGAAAAGAACACACATGCAATGACACTGGTGGATCCATGTGTGGTCTCTAAAGAGAACACACATGCAATGACACTGGTTGTTGTTACTAAAAAGAACACACATGCAATGACACTGGTGGATTCATGTGTGGATTGTGAAAAGAGCACACATGCAATGACACTGGTGGGTCCATAGGTGGTATGTGAGAAGAACAGCCATGAAATGACTCTGGTTGTTGTTAGTAAAAAGAACACACATGCAATGACACTGGTGTATCCATATGTGGATTGCGAAAAGAGCACACATGCAATGACTCCAGTTGTTGTTAGTGAAAAGAACACACATGCAATGACACTGGTAGTTGTTACTAAAAAGAACACACATGCAATGACACTGGTGGATCCATGTGTGGATTGTGAAGAGAACGCACATACAATGAGACTGGTGGATCCATAGGTGGTATGTGAGAAGAACAGCCATGAAATGACACTGGTTGTTGTTAGTAAAAAGAACACACATGCAATGACTCTAGTTGTTGTTAGTGAAAAGAACACACATGCAATGACACTGGTGGATCCATAGGTGGTATGTGAGAAGAACACATATTTCAATGACTCTGGTTGTTGTTAGTGAAAAGAACACACATGCAATGACACTGGTGGATCCATGTGTGATCTCTGAAGAGAGCACACATTTCAATGACACTGGTGGATCCATATGTGGTATGTGAAAAGAACACACATGCAATGACTCAAGTTGTTGTTAGTGAAAAGAACATACATGCAATGACACCGGTTGATCCCCGTGTGGTCTTTGAAGATAGCACACATTTCAATGACTCTGGTTGTTATTAGTAAAAACAACACACATGCAATGACACTGGTGGATCCCTGTGTTGTCTCTGAAGAGAACACACATGCAATGACACTGGTTGTTGTTACTAAAAGAACACACGTGCAATGACACTGGTGGATCCATGTGTGGATTGTGACGAGAGCACAAATGCAATGACACTGGTGGATCCATAGGTGGTATGTGAGAAGAACAACCATGAAATGACTCTAGTTGTTGTTAGTAAAAAGAACACGCATGCAATGACACTGGTGGATCCATATGTGGATTGTGAAAAGTGCACACATGCAATGACTCCAGTTGTTTTTAGTGAAAAGAACACACATGCAATGACACTGGTTGTTGTTACTAAAAAGAACACACATGCAATCACACTGGTGGATCCATAGGTGGATTATGAAAAGAGCACACATGCAATGACTCCAGTTGTTGTTAGTG
Source organism: Avena sativa (assembly GCA_916181665.1). Taxonomy (NCBI): domain Eukaryota; kingdom Viridiplantae; phylum Streptophyta; class Magnoliopsida; order Poales; family Poaceae; genus Avena; species Avena sativa. Next base: position 453,306,506 of record OV702288.1, on the reverse strand, counting down.
AAAAGAACATACATGCAATGACACTGGTTGTTGTTACTAAAAAGAACACACATGCAATGACACTGGTGGATCCATATGTGGATTGTGAAAAGAGCACACATGCAATGACTCTAGTTGTTGTTAGTGAAAAGAACATACATGCAATGACACTGGTGGATCCATGTGTGGTCTCTGGAGAGAACACACATTTCAATGACACTAGTGGATCCATATGTGCTTATGTGAAAAGAACACACATGCAATGACTCTGGTTGTTGTTAGTGAAATGAACACACGTGCAATGACACTGGTGGATCCATACGTGGTATGTGAGAAGAACACACATTTCAATGACTCCGGTTGTTGTTAGTGAAAAGAATACACATGGAATGACACTGGTGGATCCATGTGTGGTCTCTGAAGAGAGCACACATTTCAATGACACTGGTGGATCCATATGTGGTATGTGAAAAGAACACACATGCAATGACTCAAATTGTTGTTAGTGAAAAGAACATACATGCAATGACACCGGTTGATCCCTGTGTGGTCTCTAAAGAGAGCACACATTTCAATGACTCTGGTTGTTGTTATTAAAAACAACACACATGCAATGACACTAGTGGATCCCTGTGTGGTCTCTGAAGAGAACACACATGCAATGACACTGGTTGTTGTTACTAAAAAGAACACATGCAATGACACTGGTGGATCCATAGGTGGATTATGAAAAAGAGCACACATGCAATGACTCCAGTTGTTGTTAGTGAAAAGAACATACATGCAATGACACTGGTTGTTGTTACTACAAAGAACACACATGCAATGACACTCGTGGATCCATATGTGGATTGTGAAAAGAGCACACATGCAATGACTCCAGTTGTTGTTAGTGAAAAGAACATACATGCAATGACACTGGTGGATCCATGTGTGGTCTCTGAAGAGAACACACATTCAATGACACTGGTGGTTGTTACTCAAAAGAACACACATGCAATGACACTGGTGGATCCATGTGTGGATTGTGAAGAGAACACACATGCAATGACACTGGTGGATCTATAGGTGGTATGTGAGAAGAACAGCCATGAAATGACTCTGGTTGTTGTTTGTAAAAAGAACACACATGGAATGACTCCATTTGTTGTTAGTTAAAAGAACATACATGCAATGGCACTAGTGGATCCATGTGCCGTCTCTGTAGGGAACACACATTTCAATGACACTGGTGGATCCATATGTGGTATGTGAAAAGAACACACATGCAATGACTCTGGTTGTTGTTAGTGAAATGAACACACATGCAATGACACTGGTGGATCCATAGGTGGTATGTGAGAAGAACACACATTTCAATGACTCTGGTTGTTGTTAGTGAAAAGAACACACATGCAATGACACTGGTGGATCCATGTGTGGTCTCTGAAGAGAACACACATGCAATGACACTGGTTGTTGTTACTAAAAAGAACACTCATGCAATGACACTGGTGGATCCATGTGTGGATTGTGAAAAGAGCACACATGCAATGACACTGGTGGGTCCATAGGTGGTATGTGAGAAGAACAGCCATGAAATGACTCTGGTTGTTGTTAGTAAAAAGAACACACATGCAATGACACTGGTGTATCCATATGTGGATTGCGAAAAGAGCACACATGAAATGACTCCAGTTGTTGTTAGTGAAAATAACACACATGCAATGACACTGGTTGTTGTTACTAAGAAGAACACACATGCAATGACACTGGTGGATCCATAGGTGGATTATGAAAAGAGCACACATGCAATGACTCTAGTTGTTGTTAGTGAAAAGAACATACATGCAATGACACTGGTGGCTCCATGTGTGGTCTCTGAAGAGAACACACATGCAATGACACTGGTTGTTGTTACTAAAAAGAACACACATGCAATGACACTGGTGGATCCATAGGTGGTACGTGAGAAGAACAACCATGAAATGACACTGGTTGTTGTTAGTAAAAAGAACACACATGCAATGACTCCAGTTGTTGTTAGTGAAAAGAACACACATGCAATGACACTGGTAGTTGTTACTAAAAAGAACACACATACAATGACACTGGTGGATCCATGTGTGGATTGTGAAGCGAACGCACATACAATGACACTAGTGGATCCATAGGTGGTATGTGAGAAGAACAGCCATGAAATGACACTGGTTGTTGTTAGTAAAAAGAACACACATGCAATGACTCCAGTTGTTGTTAGTGAAAAGAACATACATGCAATGACACTAGTGGATCCATGTGTGGTCTTTGGAGAGAACACACATTTCAATGACACTGGTGGATCCATATGTGCTTATGTGAAGAGAACACACATGCAATGACTCTGGTTGTTGTTAGTGAAATGAACACACGTGCAATGACACTGGTGGATCCATAGGTGGTATGTGAGAAGAACACACATTTCAATGACTCCGGTTGTTGTTAGTGAAAATAATACACATGGAATGACACTGGTGGATCCATGTGTGATCTCTGAAGAGAGCACACATTTCAATGACACTGGTGGATCCATATGTGGTATGTGAAAAGAACACACATGCAATGACTCAAGTTGATCCCTGTGTGGTCTCTAAAGAGAGCACACATTTCAATGACTCTGGTTGTTGTTATTAAAAACAACACACATGCAATGACACTGGTGGATCCCTGTGTGATCTCTGAAGAGAACACACATGCAATGACACTGGTTGTTGTTACTAAAAAGAACACACATGCAATGACACTGGTGGATCCATGTGTGGATTGTGATGAGAGCACAGATGCAATGACACTGGTGGATCCATAGGTTGTATGTGAGAAGAACAACCATGAAATGACTCTGGTTGTTGTTAGTAAAAAGAACACACATGCAATGACACTGGTGGATCCATATGTGGATTGTGAAAAGTGCACACATGAAATGACTCTAGTTGTTGTTAGTGAAAATAACACACATGCAATGACACTGGTTGTTGTTACTAAGAAGAACACACATGCAATGACACTGGTGGATCCATAGGTGGATTATGAAAAGAGCACACATGCAATGACTCTAGTTGTTGTTAGTGAAAAGAACATACATGCAATGACACTGGTGGCTCCATGTGTGGTCTCTGAAGAGAACACACATGCAATGACACTGGTTGTTGTTACTAAAAAGAACACACATGAAATGACACTGGTGGATCCATGTGTGGATTGTGAAGAGAACACACATGCAATGACACTAGTGGATCCATATGAGGTATGTCAGAAGAAAAACCATGAAATGACTCTGGTTGTAGTTGGTAAAAAGAACACAAATGCAATGACACTGGTGGATCCATGTGTGGTCTCTGAAGAGAACACACATGCAATGACACTGGTTGTTGTTACTAAAAAGAACACACATGCAATGACACTGGTGGATCCATGTGTGGATTGTGATGAGAGCACAGATGCAATGACACTGGTGGATCCATAGGTTGTATGTGAGAAGAACAACCATGAAATGACACTGGTAGTTGTTACTAAAAAGAACACACATGCAATGACACTGGTGGATCCATGTGTGGATTGTGAAGCGAACGCACATACAATGACACTAGTGGATCCATATGTGGTATGTGAGAAGAACAGCCATGAAATGACACTGGTTGTTGTTAGTAAAAAGAACACACATGCAATGACTCCAGTTGTTGTTAGTGAAAAGAACATACATGCAATGACACTAGTGGATCCATGTGTGGTCTTTGGAGAGAACACACATTTCAATGACACTGGTGGATCCATATGTGCTTATGTGAAGAGAACACACATGCAATGACTCTGGTTGTTGTTAGTGAAATGAACACACGTGCAATGACACTGGTGGATCCATAGGTGGTATGTGAGAAGAACACACATTTCAATGACTCCGGTTGTTGTTAGTGAAAAGAACACACATGGAATGACACTGGTGGATCCATGTGTGATCTCTGAAGAGAGCACACATTTCAATGACACTGGTGGATCCATATGTGGTATGTGAAAAGAACACACATGCAATGACTCAAGTTGATCCCTGTGTGGTCTCTGAAGAGAGCACACATTTCAATGACTCTGGTTGTTGTTATTAAAAACAACACACATGCAATCACACTGGTGGATCCCTGTGTGGTCTCTGAAGAGAACACACATGCAATGACACTGGTTGTTGTTACTAAAAAGAACACACATGCAATGACACTGGTGGATCCATGTGTGGATTGTGATGAGAGCACAGATGCAATGACACTGGTGGATCCATAGGTTGTATGTGAGAAGAACAACCATGAAATGACTCTGGTTGTTGTTAGTAAAAAGAACACACATGCAATGACACTGGTGGATCCATATGTGGATTGTGAAAAGTGCACACATGAAATGACTCTAGTTGTTGTTAGTGAAAATAACACACATGCAATGACACTGGTTGTTGTTACTAAGAAGAACACACATGCAATGACACTGGTGGATCCATAGGTGGATTATGAAAAGAGCACACATGCAATGACTCTAGTTGTTGTTAGTGAAAAGAACATACATGCAATGACACTGGTGGCTCCATGTGTGGTCTCTGAAGAGAACACACATGCAATGACACTGGTTGTTGTTACTAAAAAGAACACACATGCAATGACACTGGTGGATCCATGTGTGGATTGTGAAGAGAACACACATGCAATGACACTAGTGGATCCATATGAGGTATGTCAGAAGAAAAACCATGAAATGACTCTGGTTGTAGTTGGTAAAAAGAACACAAATGCAATGACACTGGTGGATCCATGTGTGGTCTCTGAAGAGAACACACATGCAATGACACTGGTTGTTGTTACTAAAAAGAACACACATGCAATGACACTGGTGGATCCATATGTGGGTTGTGAAGAGAACACACATGCAATGACACTGGTGGATCCATAGGTGGTATGTGAGAAGAACAGCCATGAAATGACTCTGGTTGTTGTTAGTAAAAAGAACACACATGCAATGACTCCAATTGTTGTTAGTGAAAAGAACATACATGCAATGGCACTAGTGGATCCATGTGCGGTCTCTGTAGAGAACACACATTTCTATGACACTAGTGGATCCATATGTGGTATGTGAAAAGAACACACATGCAATGACTCTGGTTGTTGTTAGTGAAATGAACACACATGCAATGACACTGGTGGATCCATAGGTGGTATGTGAGAAGAACACACATTTCAATGACTCCGGTTGTTGTTAGTGAAAAGAACACACATGCAATGACACTGGTGGATCCATGTGTGATCTCTGAAGAGAGCACACATTTCAATGACACTGGTGGATCCATATGTGGTATGTGAAAAGAACACACATGCAATGACTCAAGTTGTTGTTAGTGAAAAGAACATACATGCAATGACACCGGTTGATCCCTGTGTGGTCTTTGAAGATAGCACACATTTCAATGACTCTGGTTGTTATTAGTAAAAACAACACACATGCAATGACACTGGTGGATCCCTGTGTTGTCTCTGAAGAGAACACACATGCAATGACACTGGTTGTTGTTACTAAAAAGAACACACGTGCAATGACACTGGTGGATCCATGTGTGGATTGTGACGAGAGCACAAATGCAATGACACTGGTGGATCCATAGGTGGTATGTGAGAAGAACAACCATGAAATGACTCTAGTTGTTGTTAGTAAAAAGAACACGCATGCAATGACACTGGTGGATCCATATGTGGATTGTGAAAAGTGCACACATGCAATGACTCCAGTTGTTTTTAGTGAAAAGAACACACATGCAATGACACTGGTTGTTGTTACTAAAAAGAACACACATGCAATCACACTGGTGGATCCATAGGTGGATTATGAAAAGAGCACACATGCAATGACTCTAGTTGTTGTTAGTGAAAAGAACATACATGCAATGACACTGGTTGTTGTTACTAAAAAGAACACACATGCAATGACACTGGTGGATCCATATGTGGATTGTGAAAAGAGCACACATGCAATGACTCTAGTTGTTGTTAGTGAAAAGAACATACATGCAATGACACTGGTGGATCCATGTGTGGTCTCTGGAGAGAACACACATTTCAATGACACTAGTGGATCCATATGTGCTTATGTGAAAAGAACACACATGCAATGACTCTGGTTGTTGTTAGTGAAATGAACACACGTGCAATGACACTGGTGGATCCATAGGTGGTATGTGAGAAGAACACACATTTCAATGACTCCGGTTGTTGTTAGTGAAAAGAATACACATGGAATGACACTGGTGGATCCATGTGTGGTCTCTGAAGAGAGAACACATTTCAATGACACTGGTGGATCCATATGTGGTATGTGAAAAGAACACACATGCAATGACTCAAGTTGTTGTTAGTGAAAAGAACATACATGCAATGACACCGGTTGATCCCTGTGTGGTCTCTAAAGAGAGCACACATTTCAATGACTCTGGTTGTTGTTATTAAAAACAACACACATGCAATGACACTAGTGGATCCCTGTGTGGTCTCTGAAGAGAACACACATGCAATGACACTGGTTGTTGTTACTAAAAAGAACACATGCAATGACACTGGTGGATCCATAGGTGGATTATGAAAAGAGCACACATGCAATGACTCCAGTTGTTGTTAGTGAAAAGAACATACATGCAATGACACTGGTTGTTGTTACTAAAAAGAACACACATGCAATGACACTCGTGGATCCATATGTGGATTGTGAAAAGAGCACACATGCAATGACTCCAGTTGTTCTTAGTGAAAAGAACATACATGCAATGACACTGGTGGATCCATGTGTGGTCTCTGAAGAGAACACACATGCAATGACACTGGTTGTTGTTACTAAAAAGAACACACATGCAATGACACTAGTGGATCCATGTGTGGATTGTGAAGAGAACACACATGCAATGACACTAGTGGATCCATATGAGGTATGTCAGGAGAACAGCCATGAAATGAATCTGGTTGTTGTTGGTAAAAAGAACACAAATGCAATGACACTGGTGGATCCATGTGTGGTCTCTGAAGAGAACACACATTCAATGACACTGGTGGTTGTTACTCAAAAGAACACACATGCAATGACACTGGTGGATCCATGTGTGGATTGTGAAGAGAACACACATGCAATGACACTGGTGGATCTATAGGTGGTATGTGAGAAGAACAGCCATGAAATGACTCTGGTTGTTGTTTGTAAAAAGAACACACATGGAATGACTCCATTTGTTGTTAGTGAAAAGAACATACATGCAATGGCACTAGTGGATCCATGTGCCGTCTCTGTAGGGAACACACATTTCAATGACACTGGTGGATCCATATGTGGTATGTGAAAAGAACACACATGCAATGACTCTGGTTGTTGTTAGTGAAATGAACACACATGCAATGACACTGGTGGATCCATAGGTGGTATGTGAGAAGAACACACATTTCAATGACTCTGGTTGTTGTTAGTGAAAAGAACACACATGCAATGACACTGGTGGATCCATGTGTGGTCTCTGAAGAGAACACACATGCAATGACACTGGTTGTTGTTACTAAAAAGAACACACATGCAATGACACTGGTGGATCCATGTGTGGATTGTGAAAAGAGCACACATGCAATGACACTGGTGGGTCCATAGGTGGTATGTGAGAAGAACAGCCATGAAATGACTCTGGTTGTTGTTAGTAAAAAGAACACACATGCAATGACACTGGTGTATCCATATGTGGATTGCGAAAAGAGCACACATGCAATGACTCCAGTTGTTGTTAGTGAAAAGAACATACATGCAATGACACTGGTTGTTGTTACTAAAAAGAACACACATGCAATGACACTGGTGGATCCATATGTGGATTGTGAAAAGAGCACACATGCAATGACTCTAGTTGTTGTTAGTGAAAAGAACATACATTCAATCACACTGGTGGATCCATGTGTGGTCTCTGAAAAAAGAGCACACATTTCAATGACTCTGGTTGTTGTTAGTAAAAAGAACACACATGCAATGACACTGGTGGATCCATATGTGGTATGTGAAAAGAACACACATGCAATGACTATGGTTGTTGTTAGTGAAATGAACACACATGCAATGACACTGGTGGATCCATAGGTGGTATTTGAGAAGAACACACATTTCAATGACTCTGGTTGTTGTTAGTGAAAAGAACACACATACAATGACACTGGTGGATCCACGTGTGGTATCTGAAGAGAACACACATGCAATGACACTGGTTGTTGTTACTAAAAAGAACACACATGCAATGACACTGGTGGATCCATGTGTGGATTGTGAAAAGAGCACACATGCAATGACACTGGTGGGTCCATAGGTGGTATGTGAGAAGAACAGCCATGAAATGACTCTGGTTGTTGTTAGTAAAAAGAACACACATGCAATGACACTGGTGTATCCATATGTGGATTGCGAAAAGAGCACACATGCAATGACTCCAGTTGTTGCTAGTGAAAAGAACACACATGCAATGACACTGGTAGTTGTTACTAAAAAGAACACACATGCAATGACACTGGTGGATCCATGTGTGGATTGTGAAGAGAACGCACATACAATGACACTAGTGGATCCATAGGTGGTATGTGAGAAGAACAACCATGAAATGACACTGGTTGTTGTTAGTAAAAAGAACACACATGCAATGACTCCATTTGTTGTTAGTGAAAAGAACACACATGCAATGACACTGGTAGTTGTTACTAAAAAGAACACACATGCAATGACACTGGTGGATCCATGTGTGGATTGTGAATCGAACGCACACACAATGACACTAGTGGATCCATAGGTGGTATGTGCGAAGAACAGCCATGAAATGACACTGGTTGTTGTTAGTAAAAAGAACACACATGCAATGACTCCAGTTGTTGTTAGTGAAAAGAACATACATGCAATGACACTAGTGGATCCATGTGTGGTCTTTGGAGAGAACACACATTTCAATGACACTGGTGGATCCATATGTGCTTATGTGAAGAGAACACACATGCAATGACTCTGGTTGTTGTTAGTGAAATGAACACACGTGCAATGACACTGGTGGATCCATAGGTGGTATGTGAGAAGAACACACATTTCAATGACTCCGGTTGTTGTTAGTGAAAAGAATACACATGGAATGACACTGGTGGATCCATGTGTGATCTCTGAAGAGAGCACACATTTCAATGACACTGGTGGATCCATATGTGGTATGTGAAAAGAACACACATGCAATGACTCAAGTTGATCCCTGTGTGGTCTCTGAAGAGAGCACACATTTCAATGACTCTGGTTGTTGTTATTAAAAACAACACACATGCAATGACACTGGTGGATCCCTGTGTGGTCTCTGAAGAGAACACACATGCAATGACACTGGTTGTTGTTACTAAAAAGAACACACATGCAATGACACTGGTGGATCCATGTGTGGATTGTGATGAGAGCACAGATGCAATGACACTGGTGGATCCATAGGTTGTATGTGAGAAGAACAACCATGAAATGACTCTGGTTGTTGTTAGTAAAAAGAACACACATGCAATGACACTGGTGGATCCATATGTGGATTGTGAAAAGTGCACACATGAAATGACTCTAGTTGTTGTTAGTGAAAATAACACACATGCAATGACACTGGTTGTTGTTACTAAGAAGAACACACATGCAATGACACTGGTGGATCCATAGGTGGATTATGAAAAGAGCACACATGCAATGACTCTAGTTGTTGTTAGTGAAAAGAACATACATGCAATGACACTGGTGGCTCCATGTGTGGTCTCTGAAGAGAACACACATGCAATGACACTGGTTGTTGTTACTAAAAAGAACACACATGCAATGACACTGGTGGATCCATGTGTGGATTGTGAAGAGAACACACATGCAATGACACTAGTGGATCCATATGAGGTATGTCAGAAGAAAAACCATGAAATGACTCTGGTTGTTGTTGGTAAAAAGAACACAAATGCAATGACACTGGTGGATCCATGTGTGGTCTCTGAAGAGAACACACATGCAATGACACTGGTTGTTGTTACTAAAAAGAACACACATGCAATGACACTGGTGGATCCATATGTGGGTTGTGAAGAGAACACACATGCAATGACACTGGTGGATCCATAGGTGGTATGTGAGAAGAACAGCCATGAAATGACTCTGGTTGTTGTTAGTAAAAAGAACACACATGCAATGACTCCAATTGTTGTTAGTGAAAAGAACATACATGCAATGGCACTAGTGGATCCATGTGCGGTCTCTGTAGAGAACACACATTTCTATGACACTAGTGGATCCATATGTGGTATGTGAAAAGAACACACATGCAATGACTCTGGTTGTTGTTAGTGAAATGAACACACATGCAATGACACTGGTGGATCCATAGGTGGTATGTGAGAAGAACACACATTTCAATGACTCCGGTTGTTGTTAGTGAAAAGAACACACATGCAATGACACTGGTGGATCCATGTGTGATCTCTGAAGAGAGCACACATTTCAATGACACTGGTGGATCCATATGTGGTATGTGAAAAGAACACACATGCAATGACTCAAGTTGTTGTTAGTGAAAAGAACATACATGCAATGACACCGGTTGATCCCTGTGTGGTCTTTGAAGATAGCACACATTTCAATGACTCTGGTTGTTATTAGTAAAAACAACACACATGCAATGACACTGGTGGATCCCTGTGTTGTCTCTGAAGAGAACACACATGCAATGACACTGGTTGTTGTTACTAAAAAGAACACACGTGCAATGACACTGGTGGATCCATGTGTGGATTGTGACGAGAGCACAAATGCAATGACACTGGTGGATCCATAGGTGGTATGTGAGAAGAACAACCATGAAATTACTCTAGTTGTTGTTAGTAAAAAGAACACGCATGCAATGACACTGGTGGATCCATATGTGGATTGTGAAAAGTGCACACATGCAATGACTCCAGTTGTTTTTAGTGAAAAGAACACACATGCAATGACACTGGTTGTTGTTACTAAAAAGAACACACATGCAATCACACTGGTGGATCCATAGGTGGATTATGAAAAGAGCACACATGCAATGACTCCAGTTGTTGTTAGTGAAAAGAACATACATGCAATGACACTGGTTGTTGTTACTAAAAAGAACACACATGCAATGACACTGGTGGATCCATATGTGGATTGTGAAAAGAGCACACATGCAATGACTCTAGTTGTTGTTAGTGAAAAGAACATACATGCAATGACACTGGTGGATCCATGTGTGGTCTCTAGAGAGAACACACATTTCAATGACACTGGTTGTTGTTACTAAAAAGAACACACATGCAATGGCACTGGTGGATCCATGTGTAGATTGTGAAGAGAACACACATGCAATGACACTAGTGGATCCATATGAGGTATGTCAGAAGAACAGCCATGAAATGACTCTGGTTGTTGTTGGTAAAAAGAACAAAAATGCAATGACACTGGTGGATCCATGTGTGGTCTCTGAAGATAACACACATGCAATGACACTGGTTGTTGTTACTAAAAAGAACACACATACAATGACACTGGTGGATCCATGTGTGGATTGTGAAGAGAACACACATGCTATGACACTGGTGGATCCATAGGTGGTATGTGAGAAGAACAACCATGAAATGACTCTGGTTGTTGTTAGTAAAAAGAACACACATGCAATGACTCCAATTGTTGTTAGTGAAAAGAACATACATGCAATGGCACTAGTGGATCCATGTGTGGTCTCTGTAGAGAACACACATTTCAATGATACTGGTGGATCCATATGTGGTATGTGAAAAGAACACACATGCAATGACTCTGGTTATTGTTAGTGAAATGAACACACATGCAATGACACTGGTGGATCCATAGGTGGTATGTGAGAAGAACACACATTTCAATGACTCCGGTTGTTGTTAGTGAAAAGAACACACATGCAATGACACTGGTGGATCCATGTGTGGTCTCTGAAGAGAACACACATGCAATGACACTGGTTGTTGTTACTAAAAAGAACAAACATGCAATGACACTGGTGGATCCATGTGTGGATTGTGAAGAGAGCACACATGCAATGACACTGGTGGATCCATAGGTGGTATGTGAGAAGAACGGCCATGAAATGACTCTGGTTGTTGTTAGTAAAAAGAACACACATGCAATGACACTGTTTGACCCATATGTGGATTGTGAAAAGTGCACACATGAAATGAATCTAGTTTTGTTAGTGAAAAGAACACACATGCAATGACACTAGTTGTTGTTACTAAGAAGAACACACATGCAATGACACTGGTGGATCCATAGGTGGATTATGAAAAGAGCACACATGCAATGACTCCAGTTGTTGTTAGTGAAAAGAACATACATGCAATGACACTGGTTGTTGTTACTAAAAAGAACACACATGCAATAACACTGGTGGATCCATATGTGGATTGTGAAAAGAGCACACATGCAACGACTCCAGTTGTTGTTAGGGAAAAGAACATACATGCAATGACACTGGTGGATCCATGTGTGGTCTCTGAAGAGAACACACATGCAATGACACTGGTTGTTGTTACTAAAAAGAACACACATGCAATGACACTGGTGGATCCATGTGTGGATTGTGAAGAGAACACACATGCAATGACACTAGTGGATCCATATGAGGTATGTCAGAAGAAAAACCATGAAATGACTCTGGTTGTTGTTGGTAAAAAGAACACATATGCAATGACACTGGTGGATCCATGTGTGGTCTCTGAAGAGAACACACATGCAATGACACTGGTTGTTGTTACTAAAAAGAACACACATGCAATGACACTGGTGGATCCATGTGTGGATTGTGAAGAGAACACACATGCAATGACACCGGTGGATCCATAGGTGGTATGTGAGAAGAACAGCCATGAAATGACTCTGGTTGTTGTTAGTAAAAAGAACACACATGCAATGACTCCAATTGTTGTTAGTGAAAAGAACATACATGCAATGACACTGGTGGATCCATAGGTGGTATGTGAGAAGAACACACATTTCAATGACTCCGGTTGTTGTTAGTGAAAAGAACACACATGCAATGACACTGGTGGATCCATGTGTGATCTCTGAAATGAGCACACATTTCAATGACACTGGTGGATCCATATGTGGTATGTGAAAAGAACACACATGCAATGACTCAAGTTGTTGTTAGTGAAAAGAACATACATGCAATGACACCGGTTGATCCCTGTGTGGACTCTGAAGAGAGCACACATTTCAATGACTCTGGTTGTTGTTAGTAAAAACAACACACATGCAATGACACTGGTGGATCCCTGTGTGGTCTCTGAAGACAACACACATCCAATGACACTGGTTGTTACTAAAAAGAACACACGTGCAATGACACTGGTGGATCCATGTGTGGATTGTGATGAGATCACACATGCAATGACACTGGTGGATCCATAGGTGGTATGTGAGAAGAACAACCATGAATTGACTCTGGTTGTTGTTAGTAAAAAGAACACACATGCAATGACACTGGTGGATCCATATGTGGATTGTGAAAAGTGCACACGTGCAATGACTCTAGTTGTTCTTAGTGAAAAGAACACACATGCAATGACACTTGTTGTTGTTACTAAAAAGAACACACATGCAATGACACTGGTGGATCCATAGGTGGATTATGAAAAGAGCACACATGCAATGACTCCAGTTGTTGTTAGTGAAAAGAACATACATGCAATGACACTGGTTGTTGTTACTAAAAAGAACACACATGCAATGACACTGGTGGATCCATATGTGGATTGTGAAAAGAGCACACATGTAATGACTCTAGTTGTTGTTAGTGAAAAGAACATACATGCAATGACACTGGTGGATCCATGTGTGGTCTCTGAAGAGAAGACACATGCAATGACACTGGTTGTTGTTACTAAAAAGAACACACATGCAATGGCACTGGTGGATCCATGTGTGGATTGTGAAGAGAACACACATGCAATGACACTAGTGGATCCATATGAGGTATGTCAGAAGAACAACCATGAAATGACTCTGGTTGTTGTTGGTAAAAAGAACACAAATGCAATGACACTGGTGGATCCATGTGTGTTCTCTAAAGAGAACACACATGCAATGACACTGGTTGTTGTTACTAAAAAGAACACACATGCAATGACTCTGGTGGATCCATGTGTGGATTGTGAAGAGAACACACAGGCAATGATACTGGTGGATCCATAGGTGGTATGTGAGAAGAACAGCCATGAAATGACTCTAGTTGTTGTTACTCAAAAGAACACACATGCAATGACTCCAATTGTTGTTAGTGAAAAGAACATACATGCAATGTCACTAGTGGATCCATGTGCGGTCTCTGTAGAGAACACACATTTCAATGACACTGGTGGATCCATATGTGGTATGTGAAAAGAACACACATGCAATGACTCTGGTTGTTGTTAGTGAAATGAACACACATGCAATGACACTGGTGGATCCATAGGTGGTATGTGAGAAGAACACACATTTCAATGACTCCGGTTGTTGTTAGTGAAAAGAACACACATGCAATGACACTGGTGGATCCATGTGTGGTCTCTGAAGAGAACACACATGCAATTACACTGGTTGTTACTAAAAAGAACACACATGCAATGACACTGGTGGATCCATGTGTGGATTGTGAAGAGAGCACACATGCAATGACACTGGTGGATCCATAGGTGGTATGTGAGAAGAACAGCCATGAATTGACTCTGGTTGGTGTTAGTAAAAAGAACACACATGCAATGACACTGGTGGATCCATATGTGGATTGCGAAAAGAGCACACATGCAATGACTCCAGTTGTTGTTAGTGAAAAGAACACCAATGCAATGACACTGGTTGTTGTTACTAAAAAGAACACACATGCAATGAGACTGGTGGATCCATGTGTGGATTGTGAAGAGTACGCACATGCAATGATACTGGTGGATCCATAGGTGGTATGTGAGAAGAACAGCCATGAAATGACACTGGTTGTTGTTAGTAAAAAGAACACACATGCAATGACTCCAGTTGTTGTTAGTGAAAAGAACATACATGCAATGACACTAGTGGATCCATGTGTGGTCTCTGTAGAGAACACACATTTCAATGAAACTGGTGGATCCATATGTGGTATGTGAAAAGAACACACATGCAAAGACTCTGGTTGTTGTTAGTGAAATGAACACACATGCAATGACACTGGTGGATCCATAGGTGGTATGTGAGAAGAACACACATTTCAATGACTCCGGTTGTTGTTAGTGAAAAGAACACACATGCAATGACACTGGTGGATCCCTGTGTGGTCTCTAAAGAGAACACACATCCAATGACACTGGTTGTTACTAAAAAGAACACACGTGCAATGACACTGGTGGATCCATGTGTGGATTGTGATGAGATCACACATGCAATGACACTGGTGGATCCATAGGTGGTATGTGAGAAGAACAACCATGAATTGACTCTGGTTGTTGTTAGTAAAAAGAACACACATGCAATGACACTGGTGGATCCATATGTGGATTGTGAAAAGTGCACACATGCAATGACTCCAGTTGTTGTTAGTGAAAAGAACACACATGCAATGACACTTGTTGTTGTTACTAAAAAGAACACACATGCAATGACACTGGTGGATCCATAGGTGGATTATGAAAAGAGCACACATGCAATGACTCCAGTTGTTGTTAGTGAAAAAGAACATACATGCAATGACACTGGTTGTTGTTACTAAAAAGAACACACTTGCAATGACACTGGTGGATCCATATGTGGATTGTGAAAAGAGCACACATGCAATGACTCTAGTTGTTGTTAGTGAAAAGAACATACATGCAATGACACGGGTGGATCCATGTGTGGTCTCTGAAGAGAAGACACATGCAATGACACTGGTTGTTGTTACTAAAAAGAACACACATGCAATGGCACTGGTGGATCCATGTGTGGATTGTGAAGAGAACACACATGCAATGACACTAGTGGATCCATATGAGGTATGTCAGAAGAACAGCCATGAAATGACTCTGGTTGTTGTTGGTAAAAAGAACACAAATGCAATGACACTGGTGGATCCATGTGTGGTCTCTAAAGAGAACACACATGCAATGACACTGGTTGTTGTTACTAAAAAGAACACACATGCAATGACACTGGTGGATCCATGTGTGGATTGTGAAAAGAACACACATGCAATGACACTGGTGGATCCATAGGTGGTATGTGAGAAGAACAGCCATGAAATGACTCTGGTTGTTGTTAGTAAAAAGAACACACATGCAATGACTCCAATTGTTGTTAGTGAAAAGAACATATATGCAATGGCACTAGTGGATCCATGTGCGGTCTCTGTAGAGAACACACATTTCTATGACACTGGTGGATCCATATGTGGTATGTGAAAAGAACACACATGCAATGACTCTTGTTGTTGTTAGTGAAATGAACACACATGCAATGACACTGGTGGATCCATAGGTGGTATGTGAGAAGAACACACATTTCAATGACTCCGGTTGTTGTTAGTGAAAAGAACACACATGCAATGACACTAGTGGATCCATGTGTGATCTCTGAAAAGAGCACACATTTCAATGACACTGGTGGATCCATATGTGGTATGTGAAAAGAACACACATGCAATGACTCAAGTTGTTGTTAGTGAAAAGAACATACATGCAATGACACCGGTTGATCCCGGTGTGGTCTCTGAAGAGAGCACACATTTCAATGACTCTGGTTGTTGTTAGTAAAAACAACACACATGCAATGACACTGGTGGATCCCTGTGTGGTCTCTGAAGAGAACACACATCCAATGACACTGGTTGTTACTAAAAAGAACACACGTGCAATGACACAGGTGGATCCATGTGTGGATTGTGATGAGATCACATATGCAATGACACTGGTGGATCCATAGGTGGTAGGTGAGAAGAACAACCATGAAATGACTCTGGTTGTTGTTAGTAAAAATAACACACATGCAATGACACTGGTGGATCCATATGTGGATTGTGAAAAGTGCACACGTGCAATGACTCCAGTTGTTGTTAGTGAAAAGAACACACATGCAATGACACTTGTTGTTGCTACTAAAAAGAACACACATGCAATGACACTGGTGGATCCATAGGTGGATTATGAAAAGAGCACACATGCAATGACTCCAGTTGTTGTTAGTGAAAAGAACATACATGCAATGACACTGATTATTGTTACTAAAAAGAACACACATGCAATGACACTGGTGGATCCATATGTGGATTGTGAAAAGAGCACACATGCAATGACTCTAGTTGTTGTTAGTGAAAAGAACATACATGCAATGACACTGGTGGATCCATGTGTGGTCTCTGAAGAGAAGACACATGCAATGACACTGGTTGTTGTTACTAAAAAGAACACACATGCAATGGCACTGGTGGATCCATGTGTGGATTTTGAAGAGAACACACATGCAATGACACTAGTGGATCCATATGAGGTATGTCAGAAGAACATCCATGAAATGACTTTTCTTGTTGTTGGTAAAAAGAACACAAATGCAATGACACTGGTGGATCCATGTGTGGTCTCTGAAGAGAACACACATGCAATAACACTGGTTGTGTTACTAAAAAGAACACACATGCAATGACACTGGTGGATCCATGTGTGGATTGTGAAGAGAACACACAAGCAATGACACTGGTGGATCCATAGGTGGTATGTGAGAAGAACAGCCATGAAATGACTCTAGTTGTTGTTAGTCAAAATTACACACATGCAATGACTCCAATTGTTGTTAGTTAAAAGAACATACATGCAATGGCACTAGTGGATCCATGTGCGGTCTCTGTAGAGAACATACATTTCAATGACACTGGTGGATCCATATGTGGTATGTGAAAAGAACACACATGCAATGACTCTGGTTGTTGTTAGTGAAATGAACACACATGCAATGACACTGGTGGATCCATAGGTGGTATGTGAGAAGAACACACATTTCAATGACTCCGGTTGTTGTTAGTGAAAAGAACACACATGCAATGACACTGGTGGATCGATGTGTCGTCTCTGAAGAGAACACACATGCAATGACACTGGTTGTTACTAAAAAGAACACACATGCAATGACACTGGTGGATCCATGTGTGGATTGTGAAGAGAGCACACATGCAATGACACTGGTGGATCCATAGGTGGTATGTGAGAAGAACAGCCATGAAATGAATCTGGTTCGTGTTAGTAAAAAGAACACACATGCAATGACACTGGTGGATCCATATGTGGATTGCGAAAAGAGCACACATGCAATGACTCCAGTTGTTGTTAGTGAAAAGAACACAAATGCAATGACACTGGTTGTTGTTACTAAAAAGAACACACATGCAATGAGACTGGTGGATCCATGTGTGGATTGTGAAGAGAACGTAGATGCAATGATACTGGTGGATCCATAGGTGGTATGTGAGAAGAACAGCCATGAAATGACACTGGTTGTTGTTAGTAAAAAGAACACACATGCAATGACTCCAGTTGTTGTTAGTGAAAAGAACATACATGCAATGACACTAGTGGATCCATGTGTGGTCTCTGTAGAGAACACACATTTCAATGAAACTGGTGGATCCATATGTGGTATGTGAAAAGAACACACATGCAATGACTCTGGTTGTTGTTAGTGAAATGAGCACACATGCAATGACACTGGTGGATCCATAGGTGGTGTGTGAGAAGAACACACATTTCAATGACTCCGGTTGTTGTTAGTGAAAAGAACACACATGCAATGATACTGGTGGATCCATGTGTGATCTCTAAAGAGAGCACACATTTCAATGACACTGGTGGATCCATATGTGGTATGTGAAAAGAACACACATGCAATGACTTCAGTTGTTGTTAGTGAAAAGAACATCCATGCAATGACACCGGTGGATCCATGTGTGGTCTCTGAAGAGAGCACACATTTCAATGACTCTTGTTGTTGTTAGTAAAAAGAACACACATGCAATGACACTGGTGGATCCATGTGTGGTATCTGAAGAGAACACACATGCAATGACACTGGTTGTTGTTACTAAAAAGAACACATATGCAATGACACTGGTGGATCCATGTGTGGATTGTGAAGAGAGCACACATTTCAATGACACTGGTGGATCCATATTCGGTATGTGAAAAGAACACACATGCAATGACTCTGGTTGTTGTTAGTGAAAACAACACACATGCAATGACACAGGTGGATCCATAGGTGGTATGTGAAAATAAGACACATTTCAATGGCTATGGTTGTTGTTACTAAAAATAACACATATGCAATGACACCGGTGGATCCATGGGTGGATTGTGAAAAGAGCACACATGCAATGACAACCGGTGGATCCATATGTGGTATGTGAAAAGAACAGACATGCAATGACTCTAGTTGTTGTTAGTGAAAAGAACACACATGCAATGACACTGGTGGATCCATGTGTGGTCTCTGAAGAGAACACACATGCAGTGACACCGGTTGTTGTTACTAAAAAGAACACACATGCAATGACACTGTTGGATACATAGGTGGTATGTGAGAAGAACAACCATGAAATGACTCTGGTTCTTGTTAGTAAAAAGAAAACACATGCAATGACTCCAGTTGTTGTTAGTGAAAAGAACACACATGCAACGACTCCGGTTGTTGTTAGTGAAAAGAACATACATGCAATGACACCGGTGGATCCATGTGTGGTCTCTGAAGAGAGCACACCTTTCAATGACTCTGGTTGTTACTAAGAAGAACACACATGCAATGAAACTGGTGGATCCATAGGTGGATTGTGAAAAGAGCACACATGCAATGACTCCAGTTGTTGTTAGTGAAAAGAACACACATGCAATGACACATGTTGTTGTTACTAAAAAAACACACGATTTGTGAGAAGATCACACATGCAATGACTCCAGTTGTTGTTGGTGAAAAGAACATACATGCAATGACACTGGTTGCTATTACTAAAAAGAACACACATGCAATGACACTGGTGGATCCATATGTGGATTGTGAAAGGAGCACACATGCAATGACTCCACTTGTTGTGATTGAAAAGAACATACATGCAATGACACTGGTGGATCCATGTGTGGTCTCTAAAGAGAACACACATGCAATGACACTGTTTGTTGTTACTAAAAAATACACACATGAAATGACACTGGTGGATCCATGTGTGGATTGTGAAGAGAACACACATGCAATGACACTAGTGGATCCATATGTGGTATGTGAGAAGAACAACCATGAAATGACTCTGGTTGTTGTTGGTAAAAAGAAATCACATGCAATGACACTGGTGGATCCATGTGTGGTCTCTGAAGAGAACACACATGCAATGACACTGGTTGTTGTTACTAAAAACAACACACATGCAATGACACTGGTGGATCCATGTGTGGATTGTGAACAGAGCACACATGCAATGACACTAGTGGATCCATAGGTGGTATGTGAGAAGAATAGCCATGAAATGACTCTTGTTGTTGTTAGTAAAAAGAACACACATCAAATGACACTGGTGGATCCATATGTGGATTGTGAAAAGAGCACACATGCAATGACTCCAGTTGTTGTTAGTGAAAAGAACACACTTGCAATTACACTAGTTGTTGTTACTAAAAAGAACACACATGCAATGACACTGGTGGATCCATACGTGGATTGTGAAAAGCTCACATGCAATGACTCCAGTTGTTGTTAGTGAAAAGAACACACATGCAATGACACTGGTTGTTGTTACTAAAAAGAACACACATGCAATGACACTGGTGGATCCATATGTGGATTGTGAAAAGAGCACACATGCAATGACTCCAGTTGTTTTTAGTGAAAAGAACACACATGCACTGACACTGGTGGATCCATAGGTGGTATGTGAAAATAACACACATTTCAATCACTCTAGTTGTTAATAGAAATAACACACATGCAATGACACTGGTGGATCCATGTGTGGATTGTGAAGAGAACACACATGCAATGACACTGGTGGATCCATATGTGGCATGTGAGAAGAACAACCATGAAATGACTCTGGTTGTTGTTATTGTAAAGAACACACATGCAATGACACTGGTGGATCCATATGTGGTCTCTGTGGAGAGCACACATTTCAATGACACTGGTGGATCCATATGTGGTATGTGAAAAGAACACACATGCAATGACTCTGGTTGTTGTTAGTGAAAAGAACACACATGCAATGACACAGGTGGATCCATAGGTGGTATGTGAAAATAAGACACATTTCAATGACTATGGTTGTTGTTACTAAAAATAACACACATGCAATAACACCGGTGGATCCATGGGTGGATTGTGAAAAGATCACACATGCAATGACAACCGGTGGATCCATATGTGGTATGGGAAAAGAACAGACATGCAATGACTCTAGTTGTTGTTATTGAAAAGAACACATATGCAATGACACTAGTGGATCCATGTGTGGTCTCTGAAGAGAACACACATGCAATGACACCGGTTGTTGTTACTAAAAAGAACACACATGCAATGACACTGGTGGATCCATAGGTGGTATGTGAGAAGAACAGCCATGAAATGACTCTGGTTCTTGTTAGTAAAAAGAAAACACATGCAATGACTCCAGTTGTTGTTAGTGAAAAGAACACACATGCAATAACTCCGGTTTTTGTTAGTGAAAAGAACATACATGCAATGACACCGGTGGATCCATGTGTGGTCTCTGAAGAGAGCACACATTTCAATGACTGGTTGTTGTTCGTAAAAAGAACACACATACAATGAAACTGGTGGATCCATAGGTGGATTGTGAAAAGAGCACACATGCAATGACTCCAGTTGTTGTTAGTGAAAAGAGCACACATTCAATGACACATGTTGTTGTTACTAAAAAAACACACGATTTGTGAGAAGATCACACATGCAATGACTCCAGTTGTTGTTAGTGAAAAGAACATACATGCATTGACACTGGTTGTTATTACTAAAAAGAACACACATGCAATGACACTGGTGGATCCATATGTGGATTGTGAAAAGAGCACATATGCAATGACTCCTGTTGTTGTGAGTGAAAAGAACATACATGCAATGACACTGGTGGATCCATGTGTGGTCTCTAAAGAGAACACACATGCAATGACACTGGTTGTTGTTACTAAAAATTACACACATGAAATGACACTGGTGGATCCATGTGTGGATTGTGAAGAGAACACACATGAAATGACACTAGTGGATTCATATGTGGTATGTGAGAAGAACAACCATGAATTGAATCTGGTTGTTGTTGGTAAAAAGAACACACATGCAATGACATTAGTGGATCCATGTGTGGTCTCTGAAGAGAACACACATGCAATGACACTGGTTGTTGTTACTAAAAAGAACACACATGCAATGACACTGGTGGATCCATGTGTGGATTGTGAAGAGAGCACACATGCAATGACACTAGTGGATCCATAGGTGGTATCTGATAAGAACAGCCATGAAATGACTCTTGTTGTTGTTAGTAAAAAGAACACACATGAAATGACACTGGTGGATCCATATGTGGATTGTGAAAAGAGCACACATGCAATGACTCCAGTTGTTGTTAGTGAAAAGAACACACATGCAATTACACTGGTGGATCCATGTGTGGTCTCTGAAGAGAACACACATGCAATGATACCAGTTGTTGTGACTAAAAAGTACACACATGCAATGACACTGGTGGATCCATGTGTGGATTGTGAAGAGAACACACATGCAATGACAATGGTGGATCCATATGTGGTATGTGAGAAGAACAACCATGAAATGACTCTGGTTGTTGTTGGTAAAAAGAACACACATGCAATGACACTGGTGGATCCATGTGTGGTCTCTGAAGAGAACACACACGCAATGACACTGGTTGTTGTTACTAAAAATAACACATATGCAATGACACTGGTGGATCCATGTGTGGATTGTGAAGAGAACACACATGGAATGACACTGGTGGATCCATAGGTGGTATGTGAGAAGAACAGCCATGAAATGACTCTGGATGTTGTTAGTAAAAAGAACACACATGCAATGAAACGGATGTATCCATAGGTGGTATCTGAAAATAACACACATTTCAATGACTCTGGTTGTTACTAACAATAACACACATGCAATGACACTGGTGGATCCATGGGTGGATTGTGAAAAGATCTCACATGCAATGACACCGGTGGATCCATATGTGGTCTCTGTAGAGAACACACATGCAATGACTCCAGTTGTTGTTAGTGAAAAGAACACACATGCAATGACACTGGTGGATCCATGTGTGGTCTCTGAAGAGAACACAGATGCAATGATAACGGTTGTTGTGACTAAAAAGAACACACATGCAATGACACTGGTGGATCCATAGGTGGTATGTGAGAAGAACAACCATGAAATGACTCTGGTACTTGTTAGTAAAAAGAACACAATGACTCTAGTTGTTGTTAGTGAAAAGAACAACCATGCAATGACTCCAGTTGTTGTTAGTGAAAAGAACATACATGCAATGACACCGGTGGATCCATGTGTGGTATCTGAAGAGAGCACACATTTCAATGACTCTGGTTGTTGTTAGTAAAAAGAACACAATGCAGTGACACTGGTGGATCCATAGGTGGATTGTGAAAAGAGCACACATGAAATGACTCCGGTTGATGTTAGTGAAAAGAACATACATGCAATGACACTGGTGGATCCATGTGTGGTCTCTAAGGAGAACACACATGCAACGACACTAGTTGTTGTTACTAAAAATTACACACATGCAATGACACTGGTGGATCCATGTGTGGATTGTGAAGAGAACTTACATGTAATGACACTGGTGGATCCATATGTGGTATGTGAGAAGAACAACCATGAAATGACTCTGGTTGTTGTTGGTAAAAAGAACACACATGCAATGACACTGGTGGATCCATGTGCGGTCTCTGAAGAAAACACACATGCAATGACACTGGTTGTTGTTACTAAAAACAACACACATGCAATGACACTGGTGGATCCATGTGTGGATTGTGAATAGAACACACATGCAATGACACTGGTGGATCCATAGGTGGTATGTGAGAAGAACAGCCATGAAATTACTCTAGTTATTGTTAGTAAAAAGAATACACATGCAATGACACTGGTGGATCCATAGATGGTATGTGAAAGTAACACACATTTCAATGACTCTGGTTGTTGTTACTAAAAATGACACACATGCAATGACACTGGTGGATCCATGGCTGGATTGTGAAAAGATCAGACATGCAATGACACCGGTGGATCCATATGTGGTATGTGAAAAGAACACACATGCAATGACTCCAGTTGTTGTTAGTGAAAAGAACACACATGCAATGACACTGGTGGATCCATGTGTGGTCTCTGAAGAGAACACACATGCAATGACACCGGTTGTTGTGACTAAAAAGAACACACATGCAATGAAACTGGTGGATCCATAGGTGGTATGTGAGAAGAATAACCATGAAATGATTCTGGTTGTTGTTAGTAAAAAGAACACACATGCAATGACTCCAGTTGTTGTTAGGAAAAGAACACACATGCAATGACTCTGGTTGTTGTCAGTGAAATGAGCACACATGCAATGACACTGGTGGATCCATAGGTGGTGTGTGAGAAGAACACACATTTCAATGGCTCCGGTTGTTGTTAGTGAAAAGAACACACATGCAATGACACTGGTGGA
Organism: Avena sativa; assembly: GCA_916181665.1. Taxonomy (NCBI): domain Eukaryota; kingdom Viridiplantae; phylum Streptophyta; class Magnoliopsida; order Poales; family Poaceae; genus Avena; species Avena sativa. The sequence continues at coordinate 453,281,713 of OV702288.1, read as the reverse complement.
TCCATGTGTGATCTCTAAAGAGAGCACACATTTCAATGACACTGGTGGATCCATATGTGGTATGTGAAAAGAACACACATGCAATGACTTCAGTTGTTGTTAGTGAAAAGAACATCCATGCAATGACACCGGTGGATCCATGTGTGGTCTCTGAAGAGAGAACACATTTCAATGACTCTTGTTGTTGTTAGTAAAAAGAACACACATGCAATGACACTGGTGGATCCATGTGTGGTCTCTGAAGAGAACACACATGCAATGACATTGGTTGTTGTTACTAAAAAGAACACACATGCAATGACACTGGTGGATCCATGTGTGGATTGTGAAGAGAGCACACATTTCAATGACACTGGTGGATCCATATTCGGTATGTGAAAAGAACACACATGCAATGACTCTGGTTGTTGTTAGTGAAAAGAACACACATGCAATGACACAGGTGGATCCATAGGTGGTATGTGAAAATAAGACACATTTCAATGACTATGGTTGCTGTTACTAAAAATAACACACATGCAATGACACCGGTGGATCCATGGGTGGATTGTGAAAAGAGCACACATGCAATGACAACCGGTGGATCCATATGTGGTATGTGAAAAGAACAGACATGCAATGACTCTAGTTGTTTTTAGTGAAAAGAACACACATGCAATGACACTGGTGGATCCATGTGTGGTCTCTGAAGAGAACACACATGCAGTGACACCGGTTGTTGTTACTAAAAAGAACACACATGCAATGACATTGTTGGATACATAGGTGGTATGTGAGAAGAACAACCATGAAATGACTCTGGTTCTTGTTAGTAAAAAGAAAACACATGCAATGACTCCAGTTGTTGTTAGTGAAAAGAACACACATGCAACGACTCCGGTTGTTGTTAGTGAAAAGAACATACATGCAATGACACCGGTGGATCCATGTGTGGTCTCTGAAGAGAGCACACCTTTCAATGACTCTGGTTGTTACTAACAAGAACACACATGCAATGAAACTGGTGGATCTATAGGTGGATTGTGAAAAGAGCACACATGCAATGACTCCAGTTGTTGTTAGTGAAAAGAACACACATGCAATGACACTGGTGGATCCCTGTGTGGTCTCTAAAGAGAACACACATCCAATGACACTGGTTGTTACTAAAAAGAACACACGTGCAATGACACTGGTGGATCCATGTGTGGTTTGTGATGAGATCACACATGCAATGACACTGGTGGATCCATATGTGGTATGTGAGAAGAACAACCATGAAATGAATCTGGTTGTTGTTGGTAAAAAGAACACACATGCAATGACACTGGTGGATCCATGTGTGGTCTCTGAAGAGAACACACACGCAATGACACTGGTTGTTGTTACTAAAAATAACACATATGCAATGACACTGGTGGATCCATGTGTGGATTGTGAAGAGAACACACATGGAATGACACTGGTGGATCCATAGGTGGTATGTGAGAAGAACAGCCATGAAATGACTCTGGATGTTGTTAGTAAAAAGAACACACATGCAATGAAACGGATGTATCCATAGGTGGTATCTGAAAATAACACACATTTCAATGACTCTGGTTGTTACTAACAATAACACACATGCAATGACACTGGTGGATCCATGGGTGGATTGTGAAAAGATCTCACATGCAATGACACCGGTGGATCCATATGTGGTCTCTGTAGAGAACACACATGCAATGACTCCAGTTGTTGTTAGTGAAAAGAACACACATGCAATGACACTGGTGGATCCATGTGTGGTCTCTGAAGAGAACATAGATGCAATGATAACGGTTGTTGTGACTAAAAAGAACACACATGCAATGACACTGGTGGATCCATAGGTGGTATGTGAGAAGAACAACCATGAAATGACTCTGGTACTTGTTAGTAAAAAGAACACAATGACTCTAGTTGTTGTTAGTGAAAAGAACAACCATGCAATGACTCCAGTTGTTGTTAGTGAAAAGAACATACATGCAATGACACCGGTGGATCCATGTGTGGTATCTGAAGAGAGCACACATTTCAATGACTCTGGTTGTTGTTAGTAAAAAGAACACAATGCAGTGACACTGGTGGATCCATAGGTGGATTGTGAAAAGAGCACACATGAAATGACTCCGGTTGATGTTAGTGAAAAGAACATACATGCAATGACACTGGTGGATCCATGTGTGGTCTCTAAAGAGAACACACATGCAACGACACTAGTTGTTGTTACTAAAAATTACACACATGCAATGACACTGGTGGATCCATGTGTGGATTGTGAAGAGAACTTACATGTAATGACACTGGTGGATCCATATGTGGTATGTGAGAAGAACAACCATGAAATGACTCTGGTTGTTGTTGGTAAAAAGAACACACATGCAATGACACTGGTGGATCCATGTGCGGTCTCTGAAGAAAACACACATGCAATGACACTGGTTGTTGTTACTAAAAACAACACACATGCAATGACACTGGTGGATCCATGTGTGGATTGTGAATAGAACACACATGCAATGACACTGGTGGATCCATAGGTGGTATGTGAGAAGAACAGCCATGAAATGACTCTAGTTATTGTTAGTAAAAAGAATACACATGCAATGACACTGGTGGATCCATAGATGGTATGTGAAAGTAACACACATTTCAATGACTCTGGTTGTTGTTACTAAAAATGACACACATGCAATGACACTGGTGGATCCATGGGTGGATTGTGAAAAGATCAGACATGCAATGACACCGGTGGATCCATATGTGGTATGTGAAAAGAACACACATGCAATGACTCCAGTTGTTGTTAGTGAAAAGAACACACATGCAATGACACTGGTGGATCCATGTGTGGTCTCTGAAGAGAACACACATGCAATGACACCGGTTGTTGTGACTAAAAAGAACACACATGCAATGAAACTGGTGGATCCATAGGTGGTATGTGAGAAGAATAACCATGAAATGATTCTGGTTGTTGTTAGTAAAAAGAACACACATGCAATGACTCCAGTTGTTGTTAGGAAAAGAACACACATGCAATGACTCTGGTTGTTGTCAGTGAAATGAGCACACATGCAATGACACTGGTGGATCCATAGGTGGTGTGTGAGAAGAACACACATTTCAATGGCTCCGGTTGTTGTTAGTGAAAAGAACACACATGCAATGACACTGGTGGATCCATGTGTGATCTCTAAAGAGAGCACACATTTCAATGACACTGGTGGATCCATATGTGGTATGTGAAAAGAACACACATGCAATGACTTCAGTTGTTGTTAGTGAAAAGAACATCCATGCAATGACACCGGTGGATCCATGTGTGGTCTCTGAAGAGAGAACACATTTCAATGACTCTTGTTGTTGTTAGTAAAAAGAACACACATGCAATGACACTGGTGGATCCATGTGTGGTCTCTGAAGAGAACACACATGCAATGACATTGGTTGTTGTTACTAAAAAGAACACACATGCAATGACACTGGTGGATCCATGTGTGGATTGTGAAGAGAGCACACATTTCAATGACACTGGTGGATCCATATTCGGTATGTGAAAAGAACACACATGCAATGACTCTGGTTGTTGTTAGTGAAAAGAACACACATGCAATGACACAGGTGGATCCATAGGTGGTATGTGAAAATAAGACACATTTCAATGACTATGGTTGCTGTTACTAAAAATAACACACATGCAATGACACCGGTGGATCCATGGGTGGATTGTGAAAAGAGCACACATGCAATGACAACCGGTGGATCCATATGTGGTATGTGAAAAGAACAGACATGCAATGACTCTAGTTGTTGTTAGTGAAAAGAACACACATGCAATGACACTGGTGGATCCATGTGTGGTCTCTGAAGAGAACACACATGCAGTGACACCGGTTGTTGTTACTAAAAAGAACACACATGCAATGACATTGTTGGATACATAGGTGGTATGTGAGAAGAACAACCATGAAATGACTCTGGTTCTTGTTAGTAAAAAGAAAACACATGCAATGACTCCAGTTGTTGTTAGTGAAAAGAACACACATGCAACGACTCCGGTTGTTGTTAGTGAAAAGAACATACATGCAATGACACCGGTGGATCCATGTGTGGTCTCTGAAGAGAGCACACCTTTCAATGACTCTGGTTGTTACTAACAAGAACACACATGCAATGAAACTGGTGGATCTATAGGTGGATTGTGAAAAGAGCACACATGCAATGACTCCAGTTGTTGTTAGTGAAAAGAACACACATGCAATGACACTGGTGGATCCCTGTGTGGTCTCTAAAGAGAACACACATCCAATGACACTGGTTGTTACTAAAAAGAACACACGTGCAATGACACTGGTGGATCCATGTGTGGATTGTGATGAGATCACACATGCAATGACACTGGTGGATCCATATGTGGTATGTGAGAAGAACAACCATGAAATGAATCTGGTTGTTGTTGGTAAAAAGAACACACATGCAATGACACTGGTGGATCCATGTGCGGTCTCTGAAGAAAACACACATGCAATGACACTGGTTGTTGTTACTAAAAACAACACACATGCAATGACACTGGTGGATCCATGTGTGGATTGTGAATAGAACACACATGCAATGACACTGGTGGATCCATAGGTGGTATGTGAGAAGAACAGCCATGAAATGACTCTAGTTATTGTTAGTAAAAAGAATACACCTGCAATGACACTGGTGGATCCATAGATGGTATGTGAAAGTAACACACATTTCAATGACTCTGGTTGTTGTTACTAAAAATGACACACATGCAATGACACTGGTGGATCCATGGGTGGATTGTGAAAAGATCAGACATGCAATGACACCGGTGGATCCATATGTGGTATGTGAAAAGAACACACATGCAATGACTCCAGTTGTTGTTAGTGAAAAGAACACACATGCAATGACACTGGTGGATCCATGTGTGGTCTCTGAAGAGAACACACATGCAATGACACCGGTTGTTGTGACTAAAAAGAACACACATGCAATGACACTGGTGGATCCATAGGTGGTATGTGAGAAGAATAACCATGAAATGATTCTGGTTGCTGTTAGTAAAAAGAACACACATGCAATGACTCCAGTTGTTGTTAGTGAAAAGAACACACATGCAATGACACTGGTGGATCCATGTGTGGTCTCTGAAGAGAACACAGATGCAATGATAACGGTTGTTGTCACTAAAAAGAACACACATGCAATGACACTGGTGGATCCATAGGTGGTATGTGAGAAGAACAGCCATGAAATGACTCTGGTACTTGTTAGTAAAAAGAACACAATGACTCTAGTTGTTGTTAGTGAAAAGAATAACCATGCAATGACTCCAGTTGTTGTTAGTGAAAAGAACATACATGCAATGACACCGGTGGATCCATGTGTGGTATCTGAAGAGAGCACACATTTCAATGACTCTGGTTGTTGTTAGTAAAAAGAACACACATGCAGTGACACTGGTGGATCCATAGGTGGATTGTGAAAAGAGCACACATGAAATGACTCCGGTTGATGTTAGTGAAAAGAACATACATGCAATGACACTGGTGGATCCATGTGTGGTCTCTAAAGAGAACACACATGCAACGACACTAGTTGTTGTTACTAAAAATTACACACATGCAATGACACTGGTGGATCCATGTGTGGATTGTGAAGAGAACTTACATGTAATGACACTGGTGGATCCATATGTGGTATGTGAGAAGAACAACCATGAAATGACTCTGGTTGTTGTTGGTAAAAAGAACACACATGCAATGACACTGGTGGATCCATGTGCGGTCTCTGAAGAAAACACACATGCAATGACACTGGTTGTTGTTACTAAAAACAACACACATGCAATGACACTGGTGGATCCATGTGTGGATTGTGAATAGAACACACATGCAATGACACTGGTGGATCCATAGGTGGTATGTGAGAAGAACAGCCATGAAATGACTCTAGTTATTGTTAGTGAAAAGAATACACATGCAATGACACTGGTGGATCCATAGATGGTATGTGAAAGTAACACACATTTCAATGACTCTAGTTGTTGTTACTAAAAATGACACACATGCAATGACACTGGTGGATCCATGGGTGGATTGTGAAAAGATCAGACATGCAATGACACCGGTGGATCCATATGTGGTATGTGAAAAGAACACACATGCAATGAATCCAGTTGTTGTTAGTGAAAAGAACACACATGCAATGACACTGGTGGATCCATGTGTGGTCTCTGAAGAGAACACACATGCAATGACACCGGTTGTTGTGACTAAAAATAACACACATGCAATGACACTGGTGGATCCATAGGTGGTATGTGAGAAGAATAACCATGAAATGATTCTGGTTGTTGTTAGTAAAAAGAACACACATGCAATGACTCCAGTTGTTGTTAGGAAAAGAACACACATGCAATGACTCTAGTTGTTGTCAGTGAAATGAGCACACATGCAATGACACTGGTGGATCCATAGGTGGTGTGTGAGAAGAACACACATTTCAATGGCTCTGGTTGTTGTTAGTGAAAAGAACACACATGCAATGACACTGGTGGATCCATGTGTGATCTCTAAAGAGAGCACACATTTCAATGACACTGGTGGATCCATATGTGGTATGTGAAAAGAACACACATGCAATGACTTCAGTTGTTGTTAGTGAAAAGAACATCCATGCAATGACACCGGTGGATCCATGTGTGGTCTCTGAAGAGAGCACACATTTCAATGACTCTTGTTGTTGTTAGTAAAAAGAACACACATGCAATGACACTGGTGGATCCATGTGTGGTCTCTGAAGAGAACACACATGCAATGACACTGGTTGTTGTTACTAAAAAGAACACACATGCAATGACACTGGTGGATCCATGTGTGGATTGTGAAGAGAGCACACATTTCAATGACACTGGTGGATCCATATTCGGTATGTGAAAAGAACACACATGCAATGACTCTGGTTGTTGTTAGTGAAAAGAACACACATGCAATGACACAGGTGGATCCATAGGTGGTATGTGAAAATAAGACACATTTCAATGACTATGGTTGTTGTTACTAAAAATAACACACATGTAATGACACCGGTGGATCCATGGGTGGATTGTGAAAAGAGCACACATGCAATGACAACCGGTGGATCCATATGTGGTATGTGAAAAGAACAGACATGCAATGACTCTAGTTGTTGTTAGTGAAAAGAACACACATGCAATGACACTGGTGGATCCATGTGTGGTCTCTGAAGAGAACACACATGCAGTGACACCGGTTGTTGTTACTAAAAAGAACACACATGCAATGACATTGTTGGATACATAGGTGGTATGTGAGAAGAACAACCATGAAATGACTCTGGTTCTTGTTAGTAAAAAGAAAACACATGCAATGACTCCAGTTGTTGTTAGTGAAAAGAACACACATGCAACGACTCTGGTTGTTGTTAGTGAAAAGAACATACATGCAATGACACCGGTGGATCCATGTATGGTCTCTGAAGAGAGCACACCTTTCAATGACTCTGGTTGTTACTAAGAAGAACACACATGCAATGAAACTGGTGGATCTATAGGTGGATTGTGAAAAGAGCACACATGCAATGACTCCAGTTGTTGTTAGTGAAAAGAACACACATGCAATGACACTGGTGGATCCCTGTGTGGTCTCTAAAGAGAACACACATCCAATGACACTGGTTGTTACTAAAAAGAACACACGTGCAATGACACTGGTGGATCCATATGTGGATTGTGATGAGATCACACATGCAATGACACTTGTGGATCCATATGTGGTATGTGAGAAGAACAACCATGAAATGACTCTGGTTGTTGTTGGTAAAAAGAACACACATGCAATGACACTGGTGGATCCATGTGCGGTCTCTGAAGAAAACACACATGCAATGACACTGGTTGTTGTTACTAAAAACAACACACATGCAATGACACTGGTGGATCCATGTGTGGATTGTGAATAGAACACACATGCAATGACATTGGTGGATCCATAGGTGGTATGTGAGAAGAACAGCCATGAAATGACTCTAGTTATTGTTAGTAAAAAGAATACACATGCAATGACACTGGTGGATCCATAGATGGTATGTCAAAGTAACACACATTTCAATGACTCTGGTTGTTGTTACTAAAAATGACACACATGCAATGAAACTGGTGGATCCATGGGTGGATTGTGAAAAGATCAGACATGCAATGACACCGGTGGATCCATATGTGGTATGTGAAAAGAACACACATGCAATGACTCCAGTTGTTGTTAGTGAAAAGAACACACGTGCAATGACACTGGTGGATCCATGTGTGGTCTCTGAAGAGAACACACATGCAATGACACCGGTTGTTGTGACTAAAAAGAACACACATGCAATGACACTGGTGGATCCATAGGTGGTATGTGAGAAGAATAACCATGAAATGATTCTGGTTGTTGTTAGTAAAAAGAACACACATGTAATGACTCCAGTTGTTGTTAGTGAAAAGAACACACATGCAATGACACTGGTGGATCCATGTGTGGTCTCTGAAGAGAACACAGATGCAATGATAACGGTTGTTGTCACTAAAAAGAACACACATGCAATGACACTGGTGGATCCATAGGTGGTATGTGAGAAGAACAGCCATGAAATGACTCTGGTACTTGTTAGTAAAAAGAACACAATGACTCTAGTTGTTGTTAGTGAAAAGAACAACCATGCAATGACTCTAGTTGTTGTTAGTGAAAAGAACATACATGCAATGACACCGGTGGATCCATGTGTGGTATCTGAAGAGAGCACACATTTCAATGACTCTGGTTGTTGTTAGTAAAAAGAACACACATGCAGTGACACTGGTGGATCCATAGGTGGATTGTGAAAAGAGCACACATGAAATGACTCCGGTTGATGTTAGTGAAAAGAACATACATGCAATGACACTGGTGGATCCATGTGTGGTCTCTAAAGAGAACACACATGCAACGACACTAGTTGTTGTTACTAAAAATTACACACATGCAATGACACTGGTGGATCCATGTGTGGATTGTGAATAGAACACACATGCAATGACACTGGTGGATCCATAGGTGGTATGTGAGAAGAACAGCCATGAAATGACTCTAGTTATTGTTAGTAAAAAGAATACACATGCAATGACACTGGTGGATCCATAGATGGTATGTGAAAGTAACACACATTTCAATGACTCTGGTTGTTGTTACTAAAAATGACACACATGCAATGACACTGGTGGATCCATGGGTGGATTGTGAAAAGATCAGACATGCAATGACACCGGTGGATCCATATGTGGTATGTGAAAAGAACACACATGCAATGACTCCAGTTGTTGTTAGTGAAAAGAACACACATGCAATGACACTGGTGGATCCATAGATGGTATGTGAAAGTAACACACATTTCAATGACTCTGGTTGTTGTTACTAAAAATGACACACATGCAATGACACTGGTGGATCCATGGGTGGATTGTGAAAAGATCAGACATGCAATGACACCGGTGGATCCATATGTGGTATGTGAAAAGAACACACATGCAATGACTCCAGTTGTTGTTAGTGAAAAGAACACACATGCAATGACACTGGTGGATCCATGTGCGGTCTCTGAAGAGAACACACATGCAATGACACCGGTTGTTGTGACTAAAAAGAACACACATGCAATGACACTGGTGGATCCATAGGTGGTATGTGAGAAGAATAACCATGAAATGATTCTGGTTGTTGTTAGTAAAAAGAACACACATGCAATGACTCCAGTTGTTGTTAGGAAAAGAACACACATGCAATGACTCTGGTTGTTGTCAGTGAAATGAGCACACATGCAATGACACTGGTGGATCCATAGGTGGTGTGTGAGAAGAACACACATTTCAATGGCTCCGGTTGTTGTTAGTGAAAAGAACACGCATGCAATGACACTGGTGGATCCATGTGTGATCTCTAAAGAGAGCACACATTTCAATGACACTGGTGGATCCATATGTGGTATGTGAAAAGAACACACATGCAATGACTTCAGTTGTTGTTAGTGAAAAGAGCATCCATGCAATGACACCGGTGGATCCATGTGTGGTCTCTAAAGAGAGCACACATTTCAATGACTCTTGTTGTTGTTAGTAAAAAGAACACACATGCAATGACACTGGTGGATCCATGTGTGGTCTCTGAAGAGAACACACATGCAATGACACTGGTTGTTGTTACTAAAAAGAACACACATGCAATGACACTGGTGGATCCATGTGTGGATTGTGAAGAGAGCACACATTTCAATGACACTGGTGGATCCATATTCGGTATGTGAAAAGAACACACATGCAATGACTCTGGTTGTTGTTAGTGAAAAGAACACACATGCAATGACACAGGTGGATCCATAGGTGGTATGTGAAAATAAGACACATTTCAATGACTATGGTTGTTGTTACTAAAAATAACACACATGCAATGACACCGGTGGATCCATGGGTGGATTGTGAAAAGAGCACACATGCAATGACAACCGGTGGATCCATATGTGGTATGTGAAAAGAACAGACATGCAATGACTCTAGTTGTTGTTAGTGAAAAGAACACACATGCAATGACACTGGTGGATCCATGTGTGGTCTCTGAAGAGAACACACATGCAGTGACACCGGTTGTTGTTACTAAAAAGAACACACATGCAATGACATTGTTGGATACATAGGTGGTATGTGAGAAGAACAACCATGAAATGACTCTGGTTCTTGTTAGTAAAAAGAAAACACATGCAATGACTCCAGTTGTTGTTAGTGAAAAGAACACACATGCAACGACTCCGGTTGTTGTTAGTGAAAAGAACATACATGCAATGACACCGGTGGATCCATGTGTGGTCTCTGAAGAGAGCACACCTTTCAATGACTCTGGTTGTTACTAAGAAGAACACACATGCAATGAAACTGGTGGATCTATAGGTGGATTGTGAAAAGAGCACACATGCAATGACTCCAGTTGTTGTTAGTGAAAAGAACACACATGCAATGACACAGGTTGTTGTTACTAAAAAAACACACGATTTGTGAGAAGATCACACATGCAATGACTCCAGTTGTTGTTAGTGAAAAGAACATACATGCAATGACACTGGTTGTTATTACTAAAAAGAACACACATGCAATGACACTTGTGGCTCCATATGTGGAATGTGAAAGGAGCACACATGCAATGACTCCACTTGTTGTGATTGAAAAGAACATACATGCAATGACACTGGTGGATCCATGTGTGGTCTCTAAAGAGAACACACATGCAATGACACTGGTTGTTGTTACTAAAAAATACACACATGAAATGACACTGGTGGATCCATGTGTGGATTGTGAAGAGAACACACATGCAATGACACTAGTGGATCCATATGTGGTATTTGAGAAGAACAACCATGAAATGACTCTGGTTGTTGTTGGAAAAAAGAACACAAATGCAATGACACTGGTGGATCCATGTGTGGTCTCTGAAGAGAACACACATGCAATGACACTGGTTGTTGTTACTAAAAACAACACACATGCAATGACACTGGTGGATACATGTGTGGATTGTGAACAGAGCACACATGCAATGACACTGGTGGATCCATAGGTGGTATGTGAGAAGAACAGCCATGAAATGACTCTTGTTGTTGTTAGTAAAAAGAACACACATCAAATGACACTGGTGGATCCATATGTGGATTGTGAAAAGAGCACACATGCAATGACTCCAGTTGTTGTTAGTGAAAAGAACACACATGCAATTACACTAGTTGTTGTTACTAAAAAGAACACACATGCAATGACACTGGTGGATCCATACGTGGATTGTGAAAAGCTCACTTGCAATGACTCCAGTTGTTGTTAGTGAAAAGAACACACATGCAATGACACTGGTTGTTGTTACTAAAAAGAACACACATGCAATGACACTGGTGGATCCATATGTGGATTGTGAAAAGAGCACACATGCAATGACTCTAGTTGTTTTTAGTGAAAAGAACACACATGCAATGACACTGGTGGATCCATAGGTGGTATGTGAAAATAACACACATTTCAATGACTCTGGTTGTTAATAGAAATAACACACATGCAATGACACTGGTGGATCCATGTGTGGATTGTGAAGAGAACACACATGCAATGATACTGGTGGATCCATATGTGGCATGTGAGAAGAACAACCATGAAATGACTCTGGTTGTTGTTATTGTAAAGAACACACATGCAATGACACTGGTGGATCCATGTGTGGTCTCTCTGGAGAGCACACATTTCAATGACACTGGTGGATCCATATGTGGTATGTGAAAAGAACACACATGCAATGACTCTGGTTGTTGTTAGTGAAAAGAACACACATGCAATGACACAGGTGGATCCATAGGTGGTATGTGAAAATAAGACACATTTCAATGACTATGGTTGTTGTTACTAAAAATAACACACATGCAATAACACCGGTGGATCCATGGGTGGATTGTGAAAAGATCACACATGCAATGACAACCGGTGGATCCATATGTGGTATGTGAAAAGAACAGACATGCAATGACTCTAGTTGTTGTTATTGAAAAGAACTCATATGCAATGACACTAGTGGATCCATGTGTGGTCTCTGAAGAGAACACACATGCAATGACACCGGTTGTTGTTACTAAAAAGAACACACATGCAATGACACTGGTGGATCCATAGGTGGTATGTGAGAAGAACAGCCATGAAATGACTCTGGTTCTTGTTAGTAAAAAGAAAACACATGCAATGACTCCAGTTGTTGTTAGTGAAAAGAACACACATGCAATAACTCCGGTTGTTGTTAGTGAAAAGAACATACATGCAATGACACCGGTGGATCCATGTGTGGTCTCTGAAGAGAGCACACATTTCAATGACTGGTTGTTGTTAGTAAAAAGAACACGCATGCAATGAAACTGGTGGATCCATAGGTGGATTGTGAAAAGAGCACACATGCAATGACTCCAGTTGTTGTTAGTGAAAAGAGCACACATGCAATGACAGATGTTGTTGTTACTAAAAAAACACACGATTTGTGAGAAGATCACACATGCAATGACTCCAGTTGTTGTTAGTGAAAAGAACATACATGCAATGACACTGGTTGTTATTACTAAAAAGAACACACATGCAATGACACTGGTGGATCCATATGTGGATTGTGAAAAGAGCACACATGCAATGACTCCTGTTGTTGTGAGTGAAAAGAACATACATGCAATGACACTGGTGGATCCATGTGTGGTCTCTAAAGAGAACACACATGCAATGACACTGGTTGTTGTTACTAAAAATTACACACATGAAATGACACTGGTGGATCCATGTGTGGATTGTGAAGAGAACACACATGCAATGACACTAGTGGATCCATATGTGGTATGTGAGAAGAACAACCATGAATTGAATCTGGTTGTTGTTGGTAAAAAGAACACACATGCAATGACACTAGTGGATCCATGTGTGGTCTCTGAAGAGAACACACATGCAATGACACTGGTTGTTGTTACTAAAAAGAACACACATGCAATGACACTGGTGGATCCATGTGTGGATTGTGAAGAGAGCACACATGCAATGACACTAGTGGATCCATAGGTGGTATCTGATAAGAACAGCCATGAAATGACTCTTGTTGTTGTTAGTAAAAAGAACACACATGAAATGACACTGGTGGATCCATATGTGGATTGTGAAAAGAGCACACATGCAATGACTCCAGTTGTTGTTAGTGAAAAGAACACACATGCAATTACACTGGTGGATCCATGTGTGGTCTCTGAAGAGAACACACATGCAATGATACCGGTTGTTGTGACTAAAAAGTACACACATGCAATGACACTGGTGGATCCATGTGTGGATTGTGAAGAGAACACACATGCAATGACAATGGTGGATCCATATGTGGCATGTGAGAAGAACAACCATGAAATGACTCTGGTTGTTGTTATTGTAAAGAACACACATGCAATGACACTGGTGGATCCATGTGTGGTCTCTCTGGAGAGCACACATTTCAATGACACTGGTGGATCCATATGTGGTATGTGAAAAGAACACACATGCAATGACTCTGGTTGTTGTTAGTGAAAAGAACACACATGCAATGACACAGGTGGATCCATAGGTGGTATGTGAAAATAAGACACATTTCAATGACTATGGTTGTTGTTACTAAAAATAACACACATGCAATAACACCGGTGGATCCATGGGTGGATTGTGAAAAGATCACACATGCAATGACAACCGGTGGATCCATATGTGGTATGTGAAAAGAACAGACATGCAATGACTCTAGTTGTTGTTATTGAAAAGAACTCATATGCAATGACACTAGTGGATCCATGTGTGGTCTCTGAAGAGAACACACATGCAATGACACCGGTTGTTGTTACTAAAAAGAACACACATGCAATGACACTGGTGGATCCATAGGTGGTATGTGAGAAGAACAGCCATGAAATGACTCTGGTTCTTGTTAGTAAAAATAAAACACATGCAATGACTCCAGTTGTTGTTAGTGAAAAGAACACACATGCAATAACTCCGGTTGTTGTTAGTGAAAAGAACATACATGCAATGACACCGGTGGATCCATGTGTGGTCTCTGAAGAGAGCACACATTTCAATGACTGGTTGTTGTTAGTAAAAAGAACACGCATGCAATGAAACTGGTGGATCCATAGATGGATTGTGAAAAGAGCACACATGCAATGACTCCAGTTGTTGTTAGTGAAAAGAGCACACATGCAATGACAGATGTTGTTGTTACTAAAAAAACACACGATTTGTGAGAAGATCACACATGCAATGACTCCAGTTGTTGTTAGTGAAAAGAACATACATGCAATGACACTGGTTGTTATTACTAAAAAGAACACACATGCAATGACACTGGTGGATCCATATGTGGATTGTGAAAAGAGCACACATGCAATGACTCCTGTTGTTGTGAGTGAAAAGAACATACATGCAATGACACTGGTGGATCCATGTGTGGTCTCTAAAGAGAACACACATGCAATGACACTGGTTGTTGTTACTAAAAATTACACACATGAAATGACACTGGTGGATCCATGTGTGGATTGTGAAGAGAACACACATGCAATGACACTAGTGGATCCATATGTGGTATGTGAGAAGAACAACCATGAATTGAATCTGGTTGTTGTTGGTAAAAAGAACACACATGCAATGACACTAGTGGATCCATGTGTGGTCTCTGAAGAGAACACACATGCAATGACACTGGTTGTTGTTACTAAAAAGAACACACATGCAATGACACTGGTGGATCCATGTGTGGATTGTGAAGAGAGCACACATGCAATGACACTAGTGGATCCATAGGTGGTATCTGATAAGAACAGCCATGAAATGACTCTTGTTGTTGTTAGTAAAAAGAACACACATGAAATGACACTGGTGGATCCATATGTGGATTGTGAAAAGAGCACACATGCAATGACTCCAGTTGTTGTTAGTGAAAAGAACACACATGCAATTACACTGGTGGATCCATGTGTGGTCTCTGAAGAGAACACACATGCAATGATACCGGTTGTTGTGACTAAAAAGTACACACATGCAATGACACTGGTGGATCCATGTGTGGATTGTGAAGAGAACACACATGCAATGACAATGGTGGATCCATATGTGGTATGTGAGAAGAACAACCATGAAATGACTCTGGTTGTTGTTGGTAAAAAGAACACACATGCAATGACACTGGTGGATCCATGTCTGGTCTTTGAAGAGAACACACATGCAATGACACTGGTTGTTGTTACTAAAAATAACACATATGCAATGACACTGGTGGATCCATGTGTGGATTGTGAAGAGAACACACATGGAATGACACTGGTGGATCCATAGGTGGTATGTGAGAAGAACAGCCATGAAATGACTCTGGATGTTGTTAGTAAAAAGAACACACATGCAATGAAACTGATGGATCCATAGGTGGTATGTGAAAATAACACACATTTCAATGACTCTGGTTGTTGTTACTAAAAATAACACACATGCAATGACACTGGTGGATCCATGGGTGGATTGTGAAAAGATCTCACATGCAATGACACCGGTGGATCCATATGTGGTCTCTGTAGAGAACACACATGCAATGACTCCAGTTGTTGTTAGTGAAAAGAACACACATGCAATGACACTGGTGGATCCATGTGTGGTTTCTGAAGAGAACATAGATGCAATGATAACGGTTGTTGTGACTAAAAAGAACACACATACAATGACACTGGTGGATCCATAGGTGGTATGTGAGAAGAACAGCCATGAAATGACTCTGGTACTTGTTAGTAAAAAGAACACAATGACTCTAGTTGTTGTTAGTGAAAAGAACAACCATGCAATGACTCCAGTTGTTGTTAGTGAAAAGAACATACATGCAATGACACCGGTGGATCCATGTTTGGTATCTGAAGAGAGCACACATTTCAATGACTCTGGTTGTTGTTAGTAAAAAGAACACACATGCAGTGACACTGGTGGATCCATAGGTGGATTGTGAAAAGAGCACACATGCAATGACTCCGGTTGATGTTAGTGAAAAGAACATACATGCAATGACACTGGTGGATCCATGTGTGGTCTCTAAAGAGAACACACATGCAATGACACTAGTTGTTGTTACTAAAAATTACACACATGCAATGACACTGGTGGATCCATGTGTGGATTGTGAAGAGAACTTACATGCAATGACACTGGTGGATCCATATGTGGTATGTGAGAAGAACAACCATGAAATGACTCTGGTTGTTGTTGGTAAAAAGAACACACATGCAATGACACTGGTGGATCCATGTGTGGTCTCTGAAGAAAACACACATGCAATGACACTGGTTGTTGTTACTAAAAACAACACACATGCAATGACACTGCTGGATCCATGTGTGGATTGTGAATAGAACACACATGCAATGACACTGGTGGATCCATAGGTGGTATGTGAGAAGAACAGCCATGAAATGACTCTGGTTATTGTTATTAAAAAGAATACACATGCAATGACACTGGTGGATCCATAGGTGGTATGTGAAAGTAACACACATTTCAATGACTCTGGTTGTTGTTACTAAAAATAACACACATGCAATGACACTGGTGGATCCATGGGTGGATTGTGAAAAGATCAGACATGCAATGACACCGGTGGATCCATATGTGGTATGTGAAAAGAACACACATGCAATGACTCCAGTTGTTGTTAGTGAAAAGAACACACATGCAATGACACTGGTGGATCCATGTGTGGTCTCTGAAGAGAACACACATGTAATGACACCGGTTGTTGTGACTAAAAAGAAAACACATGCAATGACACTGGTGGATCCATGGGTGGTATGTGAGAAGAATAACCATGAAATGATTCTGGTTGTTGTTAGTAAAAAGAACACACATGCAATGACTCCAGTTGTTGTTAGTGAAAAGAACATACATGCAATGACTCTGGTTGTTGTTAGTGAAATGAGCACACATGCAATGACACTGGTGGATCCATAGGTGGATTGTGAAAAGAGCACACATGCAATGACTCCGGTTGTTGTTAGTGAAAAGAACATACATGCAATGACACCGGTGGATCCATGTGTGGTCTCTAAAGAGATCACACATTTCAATGACTCTGGTTGTTGTTAGTAAAAAGAACACACATGCAATGACACTGGTGGATCCATATGTGGATTGTGAAAAGAGCACACATGCAATGACTCCAGTTGTTGTTAGTGAAAAGAACACACATGCAATGACACTGGTTGTTGTTACTAAAAAGAACACACATGCAATGAAACTGGTGGATCCATATGTGGATTGAGAAAATCTCACATGCAATGACTCCAGTTGTTATTAGTGAAAAGAACACACATGCAATGACACTGCTGTTGTTACTAAAAAGAACACACATGCAATGACATTGGTGGATCCATATGTGGATTGTGAAAAGAGTAGACATGCAATGACTCCAGTTGTTGTTAGTGAAAAGAACACACATGCAATGACACTGGTGGATCCATAGATGGTATGTGAAAATAACACACATTTCAATGACTCTGGTTGTGGTTACTCTAAATAACACACATCCAATGACACTGGTGGATCCATGTGTGGATTGTGAAGAGAACACACATGCAATGACACTGGTGGATCCATATGTGGTATGTGAGAAGAACAGCCATGAAATGACTCTGATTGTTGTTAGTGAAAAGAACACACATGCAATGACACTGGTGGATCCATGTGTGGTCTCTGTAGAGAACACACATTTCAATGACACTGGTGGATCCATATGTGGTATGTGAAAAGAACACACATGCAATGACTCTGGTTGTTGTTAGTGAAAAGAACACACATGCAATGACACAGGTGGATCCATAGGTGGTATGTGAAAATAAGACACATTTCAATGACTCTGGTTGTTGTTACTAAAAATAACACACATGCAATGATACCGGTGGATCGATGGGTGGATTGTGAAAAGAGCACACATGGAATGACACCGGTGTATCCATATCACTACTAGGAAATTGGCCTTTAGTGGCGCACCTGGAATCATCATCCGTGGCGCACTAGCAGTGCGCCACGGGCCTTGCGCTACGGCTATCTCTCAGTCGTGGCGCACTGCCTAGTGCGCCACGGTTGTGTAGGGACAGGCGTAGCGCACCTGCTAGTGCGCCACAGATGTTTGGGCAGGTGCGCTACCCCTGGGATCTTCTGTGGCGCACTACCAAGTGCGCCACTAAACTTCCATAGTGCGCTTTAGGTGTAGTGCGCCACAGAAGGTAGACCATGTGCGCCACAGATGTATTTTTTGTTTTTTTAATTTCCGAGCCAGATTATATGCAATACAGATTATATACAATATTACAGCAGATATACACACATAGATACAAGATATACAATTATATATATAAATACTCAATATGAAAAACAAGATTGAAACAAATACATATAGATAAGTCTCATACATGAATACATAGTCTAAGTTAATTACATTATTTCGATCATGTTACAAAGTAGTAGTTGGTGACATGCGAATACATGTGTCGATCGAACAAGTTAGAGCTCGGAAGCTCGGCTAGACATCTAAACTAGCTAGCTAGACACAAACGTGGGATAAATAACCAAAGAAGATAAGCATGATCACCGCCGCGACGAAGGTGTAGGTCTTCATCCGGTTCCTTGTCCTAACTCCCGCTAGATAGCGCGTGTATCTAGATTCCGCCTCCTCCATAGTGTTGTACCCTTTGTAGCTATTGCCGCTGAAATGGTGCACCTGTCTCCGGCAGTCTTCCCAATCATCGTAGACTCCGGGAACCCGTCCCTTGTACATGACGTACCACGTCATCTATAAGTTGACAATAATAATTAACCGACTATTGAAAAAAAAAATATAATTAAAGTCGCATATGAAGATACACTTATAGAAAGTACTCCTAAATCAAAAAGACCAAACTCAAAAAGCATGCCTCATATATAACTAGGTTGTTCGACACAGGAATATGCTACGATGGAACTGTCCGCCAAGTAGGATGCACAACACCTGGACCTATGCATAGCACAAGGCGGACAATCCCATCGCAGCACATTCACATATAGTGTGCCACGACATTTCAATCATCGGCATTATTCTCGAAAAAGACCAAAGTAACTCAAAAAGCATGCCTCATATATATACATAGGTCGTTCGACACAGGAATATGCTACGACGGAACGGTACACCAAGTAGGATGCACAACACCTGGACTTGTGCATATCACAAGGCGTAGAATCCCATCGTAGCACATTCACATATATAGTGTGCCACGGCATTTCAATCATCGGCATTATTCTCGAAAAAGACCAAAGTAACTCAAAAAGCATGCCTCATATATATACATAGGTCGTTCGACATAGGAATATGCTACGATGGAACCGTACGCCAAGTAGGATGCACAACACCTGGACTTGTGCATAGCACAAGGCGTACAATCCCATCGTAGCACATTCACATATATAGTGTGCCACGACATTTCAATCATCGGCATTATTCTCGAAAAAGACCAAAGTAGCTCGAAAAGAATGCCTCATATATAACTAGCTAGGTCGTTGGACACAGGAATATGCTATGACGGAACAGTTAGCCAAGTAGGATGCACAATTCCTGGACTTGTGCATATCACAAGGCTAACTATCCCGTCATAGCACATTCACATATATATTGTGCCACGACATTTCAATCATCGGCATATTCTCGAAAAAGACAAAAATAACTCGAAAAGAATGCCTCATATATATACATAGGTCGTTGGACACAGGAATATGCTACGATGGAACGGTGAGCTAAGTAGGATGCACAAGACCTGGACTTGTGCATATCACAAGGCTCACAGTCCCATCGTAGCACATTCACATATATAGTGTGCCACGACTTTCAATCATCGGCATTATTCTCGAAAAAAGAGTAAGGAAAAAAAGAAGGACCAAATTGAGCAAAGGACCAAAGAGTAAGCAAAAAAACCAAGCATTGATTGATATATAATAATAATAAGCAAAATAAGTTCACTTGTCGTCCACACACACACACAAAGGTCATCTATAGTTTGTAACTACAACTAGGCCAACATCAAGCCTTCTGGCTCGGCTTAGGGAACGGGAGGACGCCCTGTCTCGTCATGAACTTCCTATAGTCACCCTGCATCTCTAGGCGATCTTCTATGTCACGGTTATTCGGGATATTTCCTCCGTAGAAGATCCCCCCGAAGTCATGACATCACGAAAGATGATTACCCCAAACTGCTGCTGGATGCGATACATCTCTTGTCTAATATCCGAATCATTGATCTTGGCCTTTGCTTCGGCCCACTGTTTGAGATGATCTGGCAGCGTAGAATTCTGCTGGTCAAGTAGGAACGCCCTCATGTGATGGAGTGCGTAGTAGGCTTCCTTCTTACTGTTTTCCGGCTGCTTCACGCAGGGGAACTCTGTTATGTGGTTGAAGACGTGCCTGCCGAACTTGACCTTCTTACGCACGAAGCTGGTGCCTTCCGTCGAGGCAAAGCCAGTGAGAGCATCATCCAGAACTTCCTTGATCTTGTCGTAGTTTTTATTCTTTTCTAGACTCCCCGAGTCGAAATACGTGGCGTGGGAATGCTTCGGCGATAAGGAGATGAGCATGCAGTGTTCATCTCTGCGCAAAAAATTCAAATGGAATGTGTTGGAAAACGAATGATGATGATCTAATAAAGCCAATCGACGGTGGCGAGTGAATAACGACTTACTCGGGAAAGTAAGGCACGAGAATGTATTCCTTTGTCTTGTTCGCCACGAGGATTCTTTTTAGGTACGAGGCCACGATACGTCGTTCGGCGGGGGAACCCAAGCAGCCGTCACACATGTAGTAGGGGTCCACTATAGCGATGCCCGGTGTCTTCTCTCTAATGATCTGCGTGGCCAGGCTGAGAGAAAACAGACGGACCATGGTATAGTGCAGCGGGCATAGGTGGAACATATTGAAGATGTCCTCGAACCGCAGGAAGAACAGATCCGCGGGGGCAGTGTCGACGAAGCCCAAGCCTGGTGGCACCTTAACCACGAATACCGGGTGCGAGGGATCTTTCTCCGATAGAAGGCGTCTCTCTATCGTCAGCACGCTGTCATGCACACTCTGCAGTTCCAAACTGGCGAGCTTCCGCAAATTCTTAGGTAGCATGGGCTCACCAGCCACATGAATCCTCCACATAATACCCTCGGGTCTTGGTGGCCCGTCCCGAAACCTGATCGGATTCGCAGTTGTTGACGCCACCGGCTGGCTCGAGCTGCTAGATTTTCTTTTCCTGCCCTTTTTTCCTTTTGGAGAGCGGGCAGGCACCGCAATCTGAGCACTGGCCGCCCTATGTAGTGTGCCAGGGCTTAGAATAAAGGGACGCTTGGTTGTATCAGCTGGCTCTGTAAAGGCGCAAGCTGGAGGTGTCTCCTGAGAACCAAACAGACGCTTGGTGATAGTG
The DNA here is from genome assembly GCA_916181665.1 of Avena sativa. Classification (NCBI taxonomy): domain Eukaryota; kingdom Viridiplantae; phylum Streptophyta; class Magnoliopsida; order Poales; family Poaceae; genus Avena; species Avena sativa. The sequence goes on along the minus strand of OV702288.1, from coordinate 453,259,621 downwards.
GCTTTCTCTGTGGGGCCACCAGCTAGGTCTTCTTCGTTGCCAAACTGAGTGCTGAAGAAGTGATCATTCCAGTCTTCGTCGTCCTCGGCCGGATCCTACGCCATGTGCATATCATCCACATGATCATCCAACCCACCGCGTGGAGGTGACGGCGAGGGCGGTAAGGGGGCCTTGCCACCGCTTGTCGCTGGCACGACAGGCGGTGCTGTTGTCTGTGGCGTGATGGCCCCCGCCGTCCCCAAACGGATCATGCTCTTTGGCCATAGCAAGAATAAGCCGAAGCAACTTCTGAGGACAGACGGCTCTTCTTCATCCGCTCCTGGGGGTTGAATGGGAGGTTCCAGGTCGTCGCAGCCCCTTAGCACCCGACTAATTTTAACCCTGTGCACGCTATCTGGCATCGGCTTTGAGTGGAACGTGCGCTGCAAGGGTTGAACGATGGTACCCTTGGCAACATCCCTCAGCTCGTTGTTCACGTAGCATAAGAGAGTGCACATGCGTCCTCGGCGGTGGACCAAAATGATCCACCCAATTCTTACCCCCGAGGCCGGCCAGACGGCCAGCCGACGACGGCTTCTTCGTAACCGGCTCTATTTTCTTGGCCCGGTTCATCGCCCTGTTAAAAGGGTTATCCCACCGGGTGGCCGCCGTCGACCCCTGGGATGAGGAACCCTGGGATCCATGACTAGCAACATTTTCCTCCTCCTGCAGAAGAAGTAACAGTGAATCATTTAGATCATCGATTAGATTGCAATCGTGTTGATCCGCGGTAATTAGATTATACTTACCACAATTTCCTCGAAGTTTCGAACCCTGATGAAGTTTCGAACCTGCCCGGGTTCGAATTTAGCAAAGGGGTTTTCTATCCCCTTGGATCTATACTCTTCGTCCTCCTTATTCCATTTGGCCTCCGCGGTTCTGTATCCACCAGATCCGAGATGGTGATGACCTATATTCATCGCCTGCAGCGCCTTTCCCCGATTACTATTGGCCAGGGCTCTTTCGGATTCACACCTCTCCTTGAACTCCCAGAACTGATCTTCGGTGATCTGCGGGTCAATCTTCTGGATCTCCTCGAGACTTTTGCCTTCTTTATAGATCTTCTTCTTTATCCGGGTTCTCCAGCTGGCCAGGGCGGTGCTCATCTTTGTGAGGGCGGATTTGTTTACTTCGTTCCCATGATAATTTGTGTTCTGATACTTAGCGGGGAACTTGTATCTTGCGTGCAGCTTCTTGAAGAGGAGTGTGCGCAAGTGGCCATTATCTTTATGCCGGAGATTCTCGGTGTTGATCGAGATGGTTGTCCGGGTGATCGCCGCCACTTGCCCACCGTACCCTTTGACGACAAGGGCGGGCTCCAAAGGAACCCCTGATGGGCTCACTTCGGTAATTTCCTCCCTGACCGTGCCGACCGTGTTCGGGCGCCGGTCCTTCGGCTTCTTCTTCTTCTTCTTAGGAGGGTTGCTACCACTCCCTGTGCCCTCGCCGCCATCAGTGGTTTCATCGTCCGCCGTTCCTTCGGCTTCTTCCTCCGCGTGTTCCATCTCATCATCCTCGCTCTCCTGGGGATGGTATTCTTCATCGTCTTCTAGACGCTGGGCCGCCTCCCAGAATGTCAATTGTTTATTCGGAGGTCTGAGTTCTCCTTCAGCGCTGATGCGCTTAGAACATCCAGCCTCGTCGTTGTCACACATCTTTGCACTAATAAAAAACAAATAATTGGTTAAATGCACGGAAAAATCCGGCATGACCTTTGCTAATTTTCTTAAACTAGGAGTGCCCGATTTCTGCCGAAACGGAAGTTAATCAACATTCCGGCAAAAATCGGGACTCATTTCATACAAGAACCTGCATACACGACATAATAAAGTGCCTCATACAAGCACAATCACAATTTCAAGTGCTACAATTATATCACCACATATTATATCACCTGTCATTGATGATAGCAAGCAAATACATGCAGATTATAGCACCTGTCATTATATGACAGCAAGCAAATACAAGTTTATATGACAACAAGTAACTTATATGACAACAAATAACTTATATGACATCAAATATGACAGCAAATATGGTCAGATTATATGACAGCAAGTTTTCACCATGTATTTTCAAACCAGGAGCATTTTAAACCAGGAGCATTTTAGATCAGCACTAGCAAATATGGTCAGATTATCAGGAGAAGGAGTAGCTGGTCATATACAAGTATCAAGAGAAGGAGGCATCATCAACAAGTATCAGAGCTCATTGAGCTTGCCAAAGCCTTAACAAAACCACAAGCCAGTCTACCAAATTAACCGCCAGTTCACCACAAGATGGTGACATAAGGAGGGGGTGGTGCAGGAGGATAGCAAGGGCATGTTCCAGGGCACAGGAGACCAGGAGGTGCAGGCCAAGATCAAGCCAGCAAGAACCAGTCCACAAAATCAAGCCAGAAAGAACCAGTCCACAAGCTCAATCCACAAGCAACACCATCACAACAGCAGCAAACAACCTGTGTGGTGAGTTATACAAAACCATCACATGCTAATTCTCAGATGAGCATGCGTTGTTTTATACATGATCCTCTCAGATTCACCCGACTGGGGTGTATCCATCATAGAAGGATTTGAATTCAAGACAACCAGTTAACCTTTGCAAACAATACCAAGATCTCAGCCTATGCATCATTGATCTTGGAGAATAAAACATGCTTATACATTCACTTATTCATCAGCGTTAACTTGATGTTTCTGGCCACATCCAAAGGATGGCAGCACCTCAGAAATTAGTTCATATTAAAGCTCTATAATACACATCATGGTTTAGCAAATCATTTTCTTAAAGGCTATGAGAATCATTGTTCTAAACTGAGTACCAAACCACACTTGAGAGGGACACCTTAGATAAAAACATTAGTTTCTATCTAGTATTGCCTCAGACCAGCATCACATGCATAATGAAATTATTGAGTATCATAGGCCAATATAGCCAGCAGGAGTTTTCAACTCATTTTATTCAAAATAGGTAGAATAAAGCCAATACTAGAATAAACCCTGTGTACTATTCCAAGGAAGGTGTCACAAGGATTTGTCCTAACCAAGCAGATCCTACCCAGTGATTACATAATCCAGGTCAGTTAAAAATAATATTCAATCATCTTCCTAATATATTAATTAGGAATCATTCTCTTACATAGAACAAATATCACCAGAGACATCAATGGTAATTCCCAGATAGCCAAATACATGTTCCAGTACTGAAATTAGTTAACCATCACCACTACTCAGATACTAGGCTAGATTAGAGTCACAACATCCCCATTTGTGCAATGAAAGTAACCAGGTTTAGATAAAATTTATCTTATAGAACTATTAGCAATTCCCAAGCCCGTCAGTAGGCAATGGATCAGCAAAGAATAACCACCAGAAATATTTCTAAATACCTCATTATCCTCAATTATCAACACAGAGGAGTGAAACCTTAATGGAATAGGTAAACCCTAATTAGGAATTTCTCTCTAGGAGCAGACAGTGGCTATCAAGAGAAGTAAAGGGAGAGTACGAAGGGGAAGATCCAGTGCATTAGATCTCACTAGAGCCAGACACTATACCCATTTCATTATGCAGCAGAGATCAATTAAATGAATCTAATCATCTTCCTAGCCACCAATCTAGAAATCATTTCATCTCTACAATCATTCTACCTAGCTTATAATCAGCTAAGGATAACCACCTTAGTATGTCTTTGACTCAAGATAAAACCTCAGCCTTTGCACCATTTGCTAGCCAAGTAAGTGAGCAAGATATGTTTTTGATCAATTTATGAGAGTAGGGTTGCTGTAGTAATACACATTTGATAGACAACAATTAAATGCATCCAGAATCTATTTGTAAGTCACACAAGTACATCACAGCCAATAGAAAATCCTTAATAAAACATATACACCATGCTGGACCATAGCCCATGTATTTGGGTGATCAAGTGATTTGCAAGAAACATCCCCTACACATAAATAGAAGTAAATCATAGAAAGTTGGCATCCCTATAATTATCTGGACTAGTACATGCCTATAATTATCTGGACTTGTTAATGATGCCTCCTTCTCCTGATACTTGCAAATACTATTTCTAATGGTAACAGAACCTGGGAGTTGTGAACCATGAACCCTAGTCTCTGTTAATGGTAACAGAGATGAACCATGAACCCTAACTTCCTTCTAGTTCATACTCCTAGTCTCTGGTAATGGTAACAGAGATGAACCAGAACCATGAACCATGAACCCTAACTGCTGGAGACAGGGGGAGAGAGAGGGACAGAGGGAGAGAGAGGGACAGAGGGAGAGAGAGGGAGAGACAGGGGAGGGGCGACTCCGGCGTGTCCGAGGCCACCATACAGAGGGAGAGAGAGGGACAGAGGGAGAGAGAGGGAGAGACAGGGGAGGGGCGACTCTGGCGTGTCCGAGGCCACCATAAAGAGGGAGAGAGGGACGGAGGGAGAGAGAGGGAGAGAGGGAGAGACAGGGGAGGGGCGACGCTCACCTCTGACGGGCGGACGGCGGTGGCCTCCACCTCCTCGAGCGGCGCGAGATCCTCCTCCTCCACAAGCGGCGCGAGATCCTCCTCCTCCACAAGCGGCGCGAGATCCTCCTCCTCCTCGAGAGCGCAGCGCGGCGGTGGCGGATCGACAGCACAGGGCGGCGGTGACGGATCGAGAGCGCAGTGTGGCGGTGGCGGTGTCTGTGAGATGCGGGGATGAGAGAGGCGGGTCGACGTGGCACGCGCGGTTGACTAGTCCAACCCACATAGGCGTAGCGCACCCTGGCCAAGTGCGCTACGGATAACCGTAGCGCACTTGGCCAGGGTGCGCTACGCCTATGTGGGTTGGACTACCAGATAAGAGGGCGGCCACCCCACTAGTTAACACTAGTACTCTCTTATCCCACTGGTTTTGCCCCTTAGCTCTATTCTAAACTATGAGCACCCAGGTTCGAATCTTGGTGCTCCACTTTTTTTATTTTTATTTTAAAAATACTTTTAAATGTTCCAAAAAGTGCCCATAAGTGGTGATATATGCCATACAAGTTTTGTTTTGCTTTTTAAATACTTTTAAATATTCCAAAAATGCCCAAAAGTGGTGATATATGTCATAAAAGTGGTCATTCAAAGTATAACTAAATTTCATAATAATTTGTCCATTAATATTACAATCTTTTTCGACCACGCGTTTTACAATATTTTTTGAGCTAGCGTTTTACAATCTTTTTTCCCTTCTTTGTCGCGGTTAAATAATTTAGCCCCGGCACTTTAATGTTTCTTCTTTCGAACGGGCTACCTTTTTTGGGTAGGGTTGTCCTTTTTCTTCTTGTGATGTATGTTGCTGCATCGTAGTCGTCGTCATCTTCAATCTTTGGATCGCCGTACTGGTCAAAGTCTTGCTCGTTGGCGACTCCATCCATTCCAATGATGTTTCTTTTTCCTCTCCTCACGACAACACGGCTAGGCTTTGTCGGGTCGGTAATGAAAAAACATTGGTCCACTTTGGTAGCCAGTACCCATGGTTCATTTTTCGCGGCCACGTTTGCACCGGCGGCCTTGGATTTGGCTGCTTCGGGTATAACCATGGTTGTGAAATACCGGTCTTCTCTTTCGACGCTCTTTGCCCATCTGACACGGAACATCGGCACCTTTTCTCCACAATAGTCGAGCTCCCAGATCTCCTCGATTCTTCTGTAGAATATTTCCTTCACGTTGTCATCGGTGTAGAATTCCGACGTTACGCCTGAGTTCTAATAATCACACTTGTTGTCCTTTTCCTCCGTGTAGAATGTGTAGCCGTTGATATCATACGCCTGATAGGTCACCAGGTTTTGCATCGGTCCCTGCGACAAGGTGAATATGATCTTTTCCGTGTCAGAAGAATGCGAGCGCGGGGGATTATCAAGGAGCGTCTGCCTAAACCAACACGTGAAATCTAAGTTGTGCTCTTTGATTATTTCTCCCTGTGTCCTCTGTATGCCCCGGTCACTGTACTTCTTCTCGATTAACCTTTTGTGCTTTTGTACCCAAGGATCGACCAGTTCTAAATGCTGTAGCGCGACGAGGTTTGCTCGATCAAAGTCTGCGCGTCGAAAATCGAAGTCTGCATGCAGTATGCGACGACCCTCTCGGTGACCAGATCCGTCGAGCTTGCCAAGGTGTCTGTTGACGGGAAGACCGACAGGGTTCTCGATGTCTAGATAATTCGTGCAGAAAGAGATGCACTCTTCGGCCAGAAAGCCCTTGGCTATGCTTCCATCTGGACGGGACCTGTTGCGAACGTATCCTTTGATGTGTCCGTTCATCCTTTCGAACGCCATCATGCTGCGGAGGAACATCGGCCCGAGTTGTACGATGTCCTCCACGACATGGACCAGCAGATGCACCATAATGTCGAAGAATGCGGGTGGGAAGTAGACCTCAAGCTCACATAGTATCACCACGATCTCCTCCTGTAGCCTTCCGAGCTGATTCAAGCCAATCGACTTCCTAGAGATGACGTCGAAAAACTTGCATAGGCCAAATAACGTTTCACGGACGTGCTCGTCCATTATCCCTCTAAGTGCGACCGGAAGTACCTGCGTCATTAGCACGGCACAGTCATGAGACTTCATGCCACTGAACCTCTGCTTCGCCTCCTCTAGGTATCTGCTTATCTTGCCCGCGTAGCCGTAAGGAAATTTGACTCCTAGAAGGCACTTGAAAAACTGTTTGATCTCATCCTGGCTTAGAGTGAAGCAAGAAGGAGGGCAGTAATATTCGTTCTTCCTGAACTTTTTACCCTTCCGACGACCTTGTGTCGTCTCCGACTCATGATCATCGTCATCTTCCTGATCATTAGGAGTAGTGCGTCCTCCGTGAAGCTCCTTCCGGATACCCAAGCATATCAGGTCGTGCCTTGCTTTCGGACCATCTTTCGTCCTATCTGGCATGTTGATTATGGTGGCGACTTCTTCCACTTCTTCGCTGCTCCTACGCTCTGGGATTCCTCGGGTCTCTGATTTGCCATCGAACAGGTCTCCACATTTTCTCCATGGATCATTCTTGCCGAGCCACCTCCTGTGCGCCATGAACACGGTTTTCGATGACCCTGGATCTTTCTATAGTTGGAGATAGCTTGTGTTATCCATGCACCTAACGCATGCGCAGAATCCTTGGATAACCTGCCCCAAGATATACCCGCAACCTGGATAGTCTTGCACCGTAGTGACCAACGCGGCTCTCATAGTGAAATAATCTTGTGCGACGGCGTCGTAAGTATTGGCTCCAGATTCCCATAACGTGGCTAGCTCCTCTTTCAACAGCCCGAGATACAGATTGATGTCGGTACCAGGTTGTTTAGGCCCTTGAATTAGCATACTCATTTGTATGTACTTCTTCTTCATGCACAACCATGGAGGGAGGTTGTACATCCATACAAACACGGGCCAAGTGCTATGCGTGCTGCTCTGGCTACCGAACGGATTGAGTCCATCGGTGCTCGCACCAAGCCTGATGTTCCTCGAATCTCCACCGAATTCTGGGAATTCGAGGTCCAATGCTTTCCACTGGCTAGCATCGGAAGGGTGCGTCAGCAGCTCATCCTTTTCGGGGTCATCATCATCTCCTGGCTTCTTCCTTTCCGCATGCCATCGCATGAGCTTCGCTTCCTTAGGGTCCGCGAAATAGCGCTGCAGACGAGGAGTGATAGGAAAGTACCATACCACTTTTCGAGGTGCTTTCTTCCCTTTCTTGTATCGACTCACGCCGCACACCGGACATGTGGTTTTCTCCGTGTCCTCGCCCCGATAAATGATGCAATCGTTGATGCATACGTGATATCTAACGTGCGGTAGATCGAGAGGACAGACGATTTTCTTGGCATCCTCGATACTAGTTGGACATGTGTTCCCCTCCGGGAGACGATCGTGCCAGAATGCCATCATATCGTCGAATCTTGCGTCGCTCAATTTGTGCTTTGCCTTCATCTCCATAGCCTTGAGCGTTACATTCAACCGGGTATCATCTGGCCTGCATCCTTCATACAATGGAGTAACCGCGTCTTTCTCAAGTTGCGCAAGCTTGGCTTTCTCTCAAGCGGCAGCCCTGGCGTTACTCGTCTGCTTGAGAAGCAGCTCTTGCACATAAGGGTCCCGTACCCAGCCTGACGTTGTTCCATCGTCGTCTGCTCCTCCGGCATCTAGATCATCATCATCCCGGTCTGCGTCCGCACCTTCACCATCTCCAGGAGACTCTTCATCATCTCGCCCGTTCTCGCCGTGATGATGATCATCGTCATGTTGGCCACCTTCTTCACCGTCTCCATCATCTACGTCATCGCTTATCCAACGAGTGTATCCATCCATGAAACCATGGCGGAGCAGGTGCGCCTGCAGATTCCCGGAATCTGGGTCGATCACCCAGTTGAGTTTGCATCTTCTGCATGGACATCTTATATCTGTCTTGTTATTTCGTATCATGTCAGCCGTCGCATATTTCAAAAATCTAGCCACAATGCCTTCGCTCATTATGCGGACCATTTTTGCCTGCACGATGTACACGGTACAATTTTGAAGTCTATTAGAACCACATAATGAATGCATACATGCAATGGTCGATAGAAAATTTCGGCATAACCTATCCTAAAATTACGACCTTTGAGAAATGCCAAAGTCTTGCCAAAATGGAAATGAATCAACATTTTGGCAAAAGAAATGGCAACTTGTTCACATACAAACACAAGAGATAGAGAGAGAGACCGATCCATACACACATGAACATATCATTATCCTCTCCATACACACATGCATGAGCATCATCGATACTCTCCATATACACACACATATGACCATCGATCCTTTCCACATACACACATCATGAGCATCGATCATCTACATACATATGAGCACAGCATCATCCATATACACATGAACACATCCTTACATGGACAACTTACCGATCGCGAGAAAGATGGAAAGGAGAGGTGCGCGCGTCGACCGGAGAAGGATAGATGAGAGACCGAAGACCTCCTCTATTACTTATGTAACATCCAAAGCAAGTTTTACATGCTAAAAATGGTGAATGTGTGGAGAAATTGAGGTGGGAAGGAGAAGATCCGGACTAGATCTAAGGAGGAAGAAGAAGGGGAAAGTGAAGTGTGGGGTGGTGGATGTGGTCACACATGTGCACATAAAGTGCTGTCCTAAAGAAATCGACACATCCGTGGCGCACACGGCCCTAGTGCGCCACAGGGAGTACAAACATCTGTGGCGCACTGTGCCATGTGCGCCCCGGATGCTCCTACTCCCTGTGGCGCACTAGGCCGTGTGCGCCACAGAAGTTTGTGGCCGTTTCAGAGCAGAGGGGGGCATGCGCTTAGGCGTAGCGCACCAGCCCCATGTGCGCCACAGATGACCCTAACAACCGTGGCGCACATGACTATAGTGCGCTACAGATGTTTGGCGTGCGGCCAACAGGGCCCTGGCCCACACACATCTGTGGCGCACTATAGTCATGTGCGCCACAGTTGTTCTAGTTATTAGTAGGGCACTGCCCACAGGTGAGCCACGCCTATTTTAGCCGTGGGGCACTTCAACCATGTGAGCCACGGATGTGCTGATTACCTATAGCCGTTTTCCTAGTAGTGTATGTGGTATGTGAAAAGAACAGACATGCAATGACTCCAGTTGTTGTTAGTGAAAAGAACACTCATGCAATTACACTGGTGGATCCATGTGTGGTCTCTGAAGGGAACACACATTCAATGACACCGGTTGTTGTTACTAAAACGAACACACATGCAATGACACTGGTGGATCCATAGGTGGTATGTGAGAAGAACAACCATGAAATGACTGTGGTTCTTGTTAGTAAAAAGAACACACATGCAATGACTCCACTTATTATTAGTGAAAGGAACACACATGCAATGACTCCAGTTGTTGTTAGTGAAAACAACATACACGCAATGACACCGGTGGATCCATGTGTGGTCTCTGAAGAGAGCACACATTTCAATGACTCTGGTTGTTGTTAGTAAAAAGAACACACATGCAATGACACTGGTGGATCCATATGTGGATTGTGAAAAGAGCACACATGCAATGACTCTAGTTGTTGTTAGTGAAAATAACACACATGCAATGACACTCGTTGTTGTTATTAAAAAGAACACACATGCAATGACACTAGTGGATCCATGTGTGGATTGTGAAGAGAACACACATGCAATGACACTGGTGGATCCAAAGGTGGTATGTGAGAAGAACAACCATGAAATGACTCTGGTTGTTGTTAGTAAAAAGAACGCACATGTAATGACACTGATGGATCCATAGGTGGTATGTGAAAATAACACACATTTCAATGACTCTGGTTGTTGTTACTAAAAATAACACACATGCAATGACACTGGTGGATCCATGGGTGGATTGTGAAAAGATCACACATGCAATGACACCGGTGGATCCATATGTGGTATGTGAAAAGAACACACATGCAATGACTCCAGTTGTTGTTAGTGAAAAGAACATACATGCAATGACACTGGTGGATCCATGTGTGGTCTCTGAAGAGAACACACATGCAATGATCCCGGTTGTTGTGACTAAAAAGAACACACATGCAATGACACTGGTGGATCCATATGTGGTATGTGAGAAGAACAACCATGAAATGACTCTGGTTGTTGTTGGTAAAAAGAACAGACATGCAATGACACTGGTGGATCGATGTGTGGTCTCTGAAGAGAATACACATGCAATGACATTGGTTGTTGTTACTAAAAATAACAAATATGCAATGACACTGGTGGATCCATGTGTGGATTGTGAAGAGAACACAGATGCAATGACACTGGTGGATCCATAGGTGGTATGTGAAAGGAACAGCCATGAAATGACTCTGGATGTTGTTAGTGAAAAGAACACACATGCAATGAAACTGATGGATCCATAGGTGGTATGTGAAAATAACACACATTTCAATGACTCTGGTTGTTGTTACTAAAAATAACACACATGCAATGACACTGGTGGATCCATGGGTGGATTGTGAAAAGATCACACATGCAATGACACCGGTGGATCCATATGTGGTCTCTGTAGAGAACACACATGCAATGACTCCAGTTATTGTTAGTGAAAAGATCACACATGCAATGACACCGGTGGATCCATATGTGGTCTCTGTAGAGAACACACATGCAATGACTCCAGTTATTGTTAGTGAAAAGAACACACATGCAATGACACTGGTGGATCCATGTGTGGTCTCTAAAGAGAACACAGATGCAATGATACCGGTTGTTGTGACTAAAAAGAACACACATGCAATGACACTGGTGGATCCATAGGTGGTATGTGAGAAGAACAGCCATGAAATGACTCTGGTTGTTGTTAGTAAAAAGAACACAATGACTCTAGTTGTTGTTAGTGAAAAGAACACACATGCAATGACTCCAGTTGTTCTTAGTGAAAAAAACATACATGCAATGACACCGGTGGATCCATGTGTGGTCTCTGAAGAGAGCACACATTTCAATGACTCTGGTTGTTATTAGTAAAAAGAACACACATGCAATGACACTAGTGGATCCATAGGTGGATTGTGAAAAGAGCACACATGCAATGACTCCGGTTGATGTTAGTGAAAAGAACATACATGCAATGACACTGGTGGATCCATGTGTAAAGAGAACACACATGCAATGACACTAGTTGTTGTTACTAAAAATTACACACATGCAATGACACTGGTGGATCCATGTGTGGATTGTGAAGAGAACTTACATGTAATGACACTGGTGGATCCATATGTGGTATGTGAAAAGAACACACATGCAATGACTCCAGTTGTTGTTAGTGAAAAGAACATACATGCAATGACACTGGTGGATCCATGTGTGGTCTCTGAAGAGAACACACATGCAATGATCCCGGTTGTTGTGACTAAAAAGAACACACATGCAATGACACTGGTGGATCCATATGTGGTATGTGAGAAGAACAACCATGAAATGACTCTGGTTGTTGTTGGTAAAAAGAACAGACATGCAATGACACTGGTGGATCGATGTGTGGTCTCTGAAGAGAATACACATGCAATGACATTGGTTGTTGTTACTAAAAATAACAAATATGCAATGACACTGGTGGATCCATGTGTGGATTGTGAAGAGAACACAGATGCAATGACACTGGTGGATCCATAGGTGGTATGTGAAAGGAACAGCCATGAAATGACTCTGGATGTTGTTAGTGAAAAGAACACACATGCAATGAAACTGATGGATCCATAGGTGGTATGTGAAAATAACACACATTTCAATGACTCTGGTTGTTGTTACTAAAAATAACACACATGCAATGACACTGGTGGATCCATGGGTGGATTGTGAAAAGATCACACATGCAATGACACCGGTGGATCCATATGTGGTCTCTGTAGAGAACACACATGCAATGACTCCAGTTATTGTTAGTGAAAAGATCACACATGCAATGACACCGGTGGATCCATATGTGGTCTCTGTAGAGAACACACATGCAATGACTCCAGTTATTGTTAGTGAAAAGAACACACATGCAATGACACTGGTGGATCCATGTGTGGTCTCTAAAGAGAACACAGATGCAATGATACCGGTTGTTGTGACTAAAAAGAACACACATGCAATGACACTGGTGGATCCATAGGTGGTATGTGAGAAGAACAGCCATGAAATGACTCTGGTTGTTGTTAGTAAAAAGAACACAATGACTCTAGTTGTTGTTAGTGAAAAGAACACACATGCAATGACTCCAGTTGTTCTTAGTGAAAAAAACATACATGCAATGACACCGGTGGATCCATGTGTGGTCTCTGAAGAGAGCACACATTTCAATGACTCTGGTTGTTATTAGTAAAAAGAACACACATGCAATGACACTAGTGGATCCATAGGTGGATTGTGAAAAGAGCACACATGCAATGACTCCGGTTGATGTTAGTGAAAAGAACATACATGCAATGACACTGGTGGATCCATGTGTAAAGAGAACACACATGCAATGACACTAGTTGTTGTTACTAAAAATTACACACATGCAATGACACTGGTGGATCCATGTGTGGATTGTGAAGAGAACTTACATGTAATGACACTGGTGGATCCATATGTGGTATGTGAGAAGAACAACCATGAAATGACTCTGGTTGTTGTTGGTAAAAAGAACACACATGCAACGACACTGGTTGTTGTTACTAAAAATAACACACATGCAATGACACTGGTGGATCCATGTGTGGATTGTGAATAGAACACACATGAAATGACACTGGTGGATTCGTAGGTGGTATGTGAGAAGAACAACCATGAAATGACTCTGGTTGTTGTTAGTAAAAAGAATACACATGCAATGACACTGGTGGATCCATAGGTGGTATGTGAAAATAACACACATTTCAATGACTCTGGTTGTTGTTACTAAAAATAACACACATGCAATGACACTGGTGGATCCATGGGTGTATTGTGAAAAGATCACCCATGCAATGACACCGGTGGATCCATATGTGGTATGTGAAAAGACACACATGCAATGACTCCAGTTGTTGTTAGTGAAAAGAACACACATGCAATGACACTGGTGGATCCATGTGTGGTCTCTGAAGAGAACACACATGCAATGACACCGGTTGTTGTGACTAAAAAGAACACACATGCAATGACACTGGTGGATCCATAGGTGGTATGTGAGAAGAACAACCATGAAATGACTCTGGTTGTTGTTAGTAAAAAGAACACACGGTGGATCCATGGGTGTATTGTGAAAAGATCACCCATGCAATGACACCGGTGGATCCATATGTGGTATGTGAAAAGACACACATGCAATGACTCCAGTTGTTGTTAGTGAAAAGAACACACATGCAATGACACTGGTGGATCCATGTGTGGTCTCTGAAGAGAACACACATGCAATGACACCGGTTGTTGTGACTAAAAAGAACACACATGCAATGACACTGGTGGATCCATAGGTGGTATGTGAGAAGAACAACCATGAAATGACTCTGGTTGTTGTTAGTAAAAAGAACACACATGCAATGACTCCAGTTGTTGCTAGTGAAAAGAACACAAATTCAATGACTCCATTTGTTGTTAGTGAAAAGAACATACATGCAATGACACCGGTGGATCCATGTGTGGTTTCTGAATAGAGAACACATTTCAATGACTCTGGTTGTTGTTAGTAAAAAGAACACACATGCAATGACACTGGTGGATCCATGTTGGTCTCTGAAGACAACACACATGCAATGACACTAGTTGTTGTTACTAAAAAGAACACACATGCAATGACACTGGTGGATCCATGTGTGGATTGTGAAGAGAGCACACATGAAATGACACTGGTGGATCCATAGGTGGTATGTGAGAAGAACAACCATGAAATGGCTCTTGTTGTTGTTAGTAAAAAGAACACACATGCAATGACAATGGTGGATCCATATGTGGATTGTGAAAAGAGCACACATGCAATGACTCCAGTTGTTGTTAGTGAAAAGAACACACATGCAATGATACTGGTTGTTGTTACTAAAAAGAACACACATGCAATGACACTGGTGGAGCCATATGTGGAATGAGAAAAGCTCACATGAAATGACTCCAGTTGTTGTTAGTGAAAAGAACACACATGCAATGTCACTGGTTGTTGTTACTAAAAAGAACACACATGCAATGACATTGGGGGATCCATATGTGGATTGTGAAAAGAGCACACATGCAATGACTCCAGTTGTTGTTAGTGAAAAGAACACACATGCAATGACACTGGTGGATCCATAGGTGGTATGTGAAAATAACACACATTTCAATGACTCTGGTTGTGGTTACTCTAAATAACACACATCCAATGACACTGGTGGATCCATGTGTGGATTGTGAAGAGAACACACATGCAATGACACTGGTGGATCCATATGTGGTATTTGAGAAGAACAACCATGAAATGACTCTGGTTGTTGTTAGTGAAAAGAACACACATGCAATGACACTGGTGGATCCATGTGTGGTCTCTGTAGAGAACACACATTTCAATGACACTGGTGGATCCAATTGTGCTATGTGAAAATAACACACATGCAATGACTCTGGTTGTTGTTAGTGAAAAGAACACACATGCAATGACACAGGTGGATCCATAGGTGGTATGTGAAAATAAGACACATTTCAATGACTCTGGTTGTTGTTACTAAAAATAACACACATGCAATGACACCGGTGGATCCATGGGTGGATTATGAAAAGAGCACACATGCAATGACACCGGTGGATCCATATGTGGTATGTGAAAAGAACAGACATGCAATGACTCCAGTTGTTGTTAGTGAAAAGAACACACATGCAATTACACTGGTGGATCCATGTGTGGTCTCTGGAGGGAACACACATGCAATGACACCGGTTGTTGTTACTAAAACGAACACACATGCAATGACACTGGTGGATCCATAGGTGGTATGTGAGAAGAACAACCATGAAATGACTCTGGTTCTTGTTAGTAAAAAGAACACACATGCAATGACTCCACTTGTTGTTAGTGAAAGGAACACACATGCAATGACTCCAGTTGTTGTTAGTGAAAAGAACATACATGCAATGACACCGGTGCATCCATGTGTGGTCTCTGAAGAGAGCACACATTTCAATGACTCCGGTTGTTGTTACTAAAAAGAACACACATGCAATGAAACTGGTGGATCCATAGGTGGAATGTGAAAAGAGCACACATGCCATGACTCCAGTTGTTGTTAGTGAAAAGAACACACATGCAATGACACATGTTGTTGTTACTAAAAAAACACAAGATTTGTGAAAAGATCACACATGCAATGACTCCAGTTGTTGTTAGTGAAAAGAACATACATGCAATGACACTGGTTGTTATTACTCAAAAGAACACACATGCAATGATACTGGTGGATCCATATGTGGATTGTGAAAAGAACACACATGCAATGACTCCAGTTGTTGTTAGTGAAAAGAGCACACATGCAATGACACTGGTGGATCCATGTGTGGTCTCTAAAGAGAACACACATGCAATGATACCAAATGTTGTGACTAAAAAGTACACACATGCAATGACACTGGTGGATCCATGTGTGGATTGTGAAGAGAACGCACATGCAATGACACTGGTGGATCCATATGTGGTATGTGAGAAGAACAACCATGAAATGACTTTGGTTGTTGTTGGTAAAAAGAACACACATGCAATGACACTGGTGGATCCATGTTTGGTCTCCGAAGAGAACACACATGCAATGACACTGGTTGTTGTTACTAAAAATAACACATATGCAATGACACTAGTGGATCCATGTGTGGATTGTGAAGAGAACACACATGCAATGACACTGGTGGACCCATAGGTGGTATGTGAGAAGAAAAGCCATGAAATGACTCTGGTTGTTGTTAGTAAAAAAGAACACACATGCAATGACACTGATGGATCCATAGGTGGTATGTGAAAATAACACACATTTCAATGACTCTGGTTGTTGTTACTAAAAATAACACACATGCAATGACACTGGTGGATCCATGGGTGGATTGTGAAAAGATCACACATGCAATGACACCGGTGGATCCATATGTGGTCTCTGTAGAGAACACACATGCAATGACTCCAGTTGTTGTTAGTGAAAAGAACACACATGCAATGACTCTGGTGGATTCATGTGTGGTCTCTGAAGAGAACACACATGCAATGATACCGGTTGTTGTGACTAAAAAGAACACACATGCAATGACACTGGTGGATCCATAGGTGGAATGTGAGAAGAACAACCATGAAATGACTCTAGTTGTTGTTAGTAAAAAGAACACACATGCAATGACTCTAGTTGTTGTTAGTGAAAAGAACACACATGCAATGACTCCAGTTGTTGTTAGTGAAAAGAACATACATGCAATGACACCAGTGGAACCATGTGTGGTCTCTGAAGAGAGCACACATTTCAATGACTCAGGTTGTTGTTAGTAAAAATAACACACATGCAATGACACTGGTGGATCCATAGGTGGTATGTGAAAATAACACACATTTCAATGACTCTGGTTGTTGTTACTAAAAACAACACACATGCAATGACACTGGTGGATCCATGTGTGGTCTCTGGAGGGAACACACATGCAATGACACCGGTTGTTGTTACTAAAACGAACACACATGCAATGACACTGGTGGATCCATAGGTGGTATGTGAGAAGAACAACCATGAAATGACTCTGGTTCTTGTTAGTAAAAAGAACACACATGCAATGACTCCACTTGTTGTTAGTGAAAGGAACACACATGCAATGACTCCAGTTGTTGTTAGTGAAAAGAACATACATGCAATGACACCGGTGCATCCATGTGTGGTCTCTGAAGAGAGCACACATTTCAATGACTCCGGTTGTTGTTACTAAAAAGAACACACATGCAATGAAACTGGTGGATCCATAGGTGGAATGTGAAAAGAGCACACATGCCATGACTCCAGTTGTTGTTAGTGAAAAGAACACACATGCAATGACACATGTTGTTGTTACTAAAAAAACACAAGATTTGTGAAAAGATCACACATGCAATGACTCCAGTTGTTGTTAGTGAAAAGAATATACATGCAATGACACTGGTTGTTATTACTCAAAAGAACACACATGCAATGATACTGGTGGATCCATATGTGGATTGTGAAAAGAACACACATGCAATGACTCCAGTTGTTGTTTGTGAAAAGAGCACACATGCAATGACACTGGTGGATCCATGTGTGGTCTCTAAAGAGAACACACATGCAATGATACCAAATGTTGTGACTAAAAAGTACACACATGCAATGACACTGGTGGATCCATGTGTGGATTGTGAAGAGAACGCACATGCAATGACACTGGTGGATCCATATGTGGTATGTGAGAAGAACAACCATGAAATGACTTTGGTTGTTGTTGGTAAAAAGAACACACATGCAATGACACTGGTGGATCCATGTTTGGTCTCCGAAGAGAACACACATGCAATGACACTGGTTGTTGTTACTAAAAATAACACATATGCAATGACACTAGTGGATCCATGTGTGGATTGTGAAGAGAACACACATGCAATGACACTGGTGGACCCATAGGTGGTATGTGAGAAGAAAAGCCATGAAATGACTCTGGTTGTTGTTAGTAAAAAAGAACACACATGCAATGACACTGATGGATCCATAGGTGGTATGTGAAAATAACACACATTTCAATGACTCTGGTTGTTGTTACTAAAAATAACACACATGCAATGACACTGGTGGATCCATGGGTGGATTGTGAAAAGATCACACATGCAATGACACCGGTGGATCCATATGTGGTCTCTGTAGAGAACACACATGCAATGACTCCAGTTGTTGTTAGTGAAAAGAACACACATGCAATGACTCTGGTGGATTCATGTGTGGTCTCTGAAGAGAACACACATGCAATGATACCGGTTGTTGTGACTAAAAAGAACACACATGCAATGACACTGGTGGATCCATAGGTGGAATGTGAGAAGAACAACCATGAAATGACTCTAGTTGTTGTTAGTAAAAAGAACACACATGCAATGACTCTAGTTGTTGTTAGTGAAAAGAACACACATGCAATGACTCCAGTTGTTGTTAGTGAAAAGAACATACATGCAATGACACCAGTGGAACCATGTGTGGTCTCTGAAGAGAGCACACATTTCAATGACTCAGGTTGTTGTTAGTAAAAATAACACACATGCAATGACACTGGTGGATCCATATGTGGTATGTGAAAATAACACACATTTCAATGACTCTGGTTGTTGTTACTAAAAACAACACACATGCAATGACACTGGTGGATCCATATGTGGAATGAGAAAAGCTCACATGAAATGACTCCAGTTGTTAGTGAAAAGAACACACATGCAATGACACTGGTTGTTGTTACTAAAAAGAACATACATGCAATGACATTGGTGGATCCATATGTGGATTGTTAAAAGAGCACACATGCAATGACTCCAGTTGTTGTTACTGAAAAGAACACACATGCAATGACACTGGTGGATCCATAGGTGGTATGTGAAAATAACACACATTTCAATGACTCTGGTTGTTGTTACTAGAAATAACACACATCCAATGACACTGGTGGATCCATGTGTGGATTGTGAAGAGAACACACATGCAATGATACTGGTGGATCCATATGTGGTATGTGAGAAAAACTGCCATGAAATGACTCTGGTTGTTGTTAGTGAAAAGAACACATATGCAATGACACTGGTGGATCCATGTGTGGTCTCTATAGAGAACACACATTTCAATGACACTGGTGGATCCATATGTGGTATGTGAAAAGAACACACATGCAATGACACTGGTGGATCCATGTGTGGTCTCTGAAGAGAACACACATGTCATGACACCGGTTATTGTGACTAAAAAGAACACACATGCAATGACACTGGTGGATCCATAGGTGGTATGTGAGAAGAACAGCCATGAAATGACTCTGGTTGTTGTTAGTAAAAAGAACACACATGCAATGACACTGGTGGATCCATAGGTGGTATGTGAAAATAACACACATTTCAATGACTCTAGTTGTTGTTAATAAAAATAACACACATGCAATGACACTGGTGGATCCATGGGTGGATTGTGAAAAGATCACACATGCAATGACACCGGTGGATCCATATATGGTATGTGAAAAGAACACACATGCAATGACTCCAGTTGTTGTTAGTGAAATGAACACACATGCAATGACACTGGTTGTTATTACTAAAAAGAACACACATGCAATGACACTGGTGGATCCATATGTGGATTGTGAAAAGAGCACACATGCAATGACTCCAGTTGTTGTTAGTGAAAAGAACATACATGCAATGACACTGGTGGATCCATGTGTGGTCTCTGAAGAGAGCACACATTTCAATGATTCTGGTTGTTGTTAGTAAAAAGAACACACATGCAATGACACTGGTGGATCCATGTGTGGTCTCTGAAGAGAACACACATGCAATGACACTGGTTGTTGTTACTAAAAAGAATACACATGCAATGACACTGGTGGATCCATGTGTGGATTGTGAAGAGAGCACACATGCAATGACACTGGTGGATCCATAGGTGGTATGTGAGAAGAACAGCCATGAAATGACTCGGGTTGTTGTTAGTAAAAAGAACACACATGCAATGACACTGGTGGATCCATATGTGGATTGCGAAAAGAGCACACATGCAATGACTCCAGTTGTTGTTTGTGAAAGGAACACACATGCAATGACTCTAGTTGTTGTTAGTGAAAAGAACATACATGCAATGACACCGGTGCATCCATGTGTGGTCTCTGAAGAGAGCACACATTTCAATGACTCCGGTTGTTGTTACTAAAAAGAACACACATGCAATGAAACTGGTGGATCCATAGGTGGATTGTGAAAAGAGCACACATGCGATGACTCCAGTTGTTGTTAGTGAAAAGAACACACATGCAATGACACATGTTGTTGTTACTAAAAACACACGATTTGTGAAAAGATCACACATGCAATGACTCCAGTTGTTGTTAGTGAAAAGAACATACATGCAATGACACTGGTTGTTATTACTAAAAAGAACACACATGCAATGACATTGGTGGATCGATATGTGGATTGTGAAAAGAGCACACTTGCAATGACTCCAGTTGTTGTTAGTGAAAAGAACATACACGCAATGACACTGGTGGATCCATGTGTGGTTTCTAAAGAGAACTCACATGCAATGATACCAAATATTGTGACTAAAAAGTACACACATGCAATGACACTGGTGGATCCATGTGTGGATTGTGAAGAGAACGCACATGCAATAACACTGGTGGATCCATATGTGGTATGTGAGAAGAACAACCATGAAATGACTTTGGTTGTTGTTGGTAAAAAGAACACACATGCAATGACACTGGTGGATCCATGTTTGGTCTCCGAAGAGAACACACATGTAATGACACTGGTTGTTGTTACTAAAAATAACACATATGCAATGACACTGGTGGATCCATGTGTGGATTGTGAAGAGAACACACATGCAATTACACTGGTGGATCCATATGTGGTATGTGAGAAGAACAGCCATGAAATGACTCTGGTTGTTGTTAGTAAAAAGAACACACATGCAATGACACTGATGGATCCATAGGTGGTATGTGAAAATAACACACATTTCAATGACTCTGGTTGTTATTACTAAAAATAACACACATGCAATGACACTGGTGGATCCATGGGTGGATTGTTAAAAGATCACACATGCAATGACACCGGTGGATCCATATATGGTATGTGAAAAGAACACACATGCAATGACACTGGTGGATCCATGTGTGGTCTCTGGAGAGAACACACATGCAATGACACCGGTTATTGTGACTAAAAAGAACACACATGCAATGACACTGGTGGATCCATAGGTGGTATGTGAGAAGAACAGCCATGAAATGACTCTGGTTGTTGTTAGTAAAAAGAACACACATGCAATGACACTGGTGGATCCATAGGTGGTATGTGAAAATAACACACATTTCAATGACTCTAGTTGTTGTTAATAAAAATAACACACATGCAATGACACTGGTGGATCCATGTGTGGTCTCTGAAGAGAACACACATGCAATGACACTGGTTGTTGTTACTAAAAAGAACACACATGCAATGACACTGGTGGATCCATGTGTGGATTGTGAAGAGAGCACACATGCAATGACACTGGTGGATCCATAGGTGGTATGTGAGAAGAACAGCCATGAAATGACTCGGGTTGTTGTTAGTAAAAAGAACACACATGCAATGACACTGGTGGATCCATATGTGGATTGCGAAAAGAGCACACATGCAATGACTCCAGTTGTTGTTAGTGAAAGGAACACACATGCAATGACTCTAGTTGTTGTTAGTGAAAAGAACATACATGCAATGACACCGGTGCATCCATGTGTGGTCTCTAAAGAGAGCACACATTTCAATGACTCCGGTTGTTGTTACTAAAAAGAACACACATGCAATGAAACTGGTGGATCCATAGGTGGATTGTGAAAAGAGCACACATGCCATGACTCCAGTTGTTGTTAGTGAAAAGAACACACATGAAATGACACATGTTGTTGTTACTAAAAAAACACACCATTTGTGAAAAGATCACACATGCAATGACTCCAGTTGTTGTTAGTGAAAAGAACATACAAGCAATGACACTGGTTGTTATTACTAAAAAGAACACACATGCAATGACATTTGTGGATCCTTATGTGGATTGTGAAAAGAGCACACATGCAATGACTCCAGTTGTTGTTAGTGAAAAGAACATACACGCAATGACACTGGTGGATCCATGTGTGGTCTCTAAAGAGAACTCACATGCAATGATACCAAATGTTGTGACTAAAAAGTACACACATGCAATGACACTGGTGGATCCATGTGTGGATTGTGAAGAGAACGCACATGCAATAACACTGGTGGATCCATATGTGGTATGTGAGAAGAACAACCATGAAATGACTTTGGTTGTTGTTGGTAAAAAGAACACACATGCAATGACACTGGTGGATCCATGTTTGGTCTCCGAAGAGAACACACATGTAATGACACTGGTTGTTGTTACTAAAAATAACACATATGCAATGACACTGGTGGATCCATGTGTGGATTGTGAAGAGAACACACATGCAATGACACTGGTGGATCCATATGTGGTATGTGAGAAGAACAGCCATGAAATGACTCTGGTTGTTGTTAGTAAAAAGAACACACATGCAATGACACTGATGGATCCATAGGTGGTATGTGAAAATAACACACATTTCAATGACTCTGGTTGTTATTACTAAAAATAACACACATGCAATGACACTGGTGGATCCATGGGTGGATTGTGAAAAGATCACACATGCAATGACACCGGTGGATCCATATATGGTATGTGAAAAGAACACACATGCAATGACACTGGTGGATCCATGTGTGGTCTCTGGAGAGAACACACATGCAATGACACCGGTTATTGTGACTAAAAAGAACACACATGCAATGACACTGGTGGATCCATAGGTGGTATGTGAGAAGAACAGCCATGAAATGACTCTGGTTGTTGTTACTAAAAAGAACACACATGCAATGACACTGGTGGATCCATAGGTGGTATGTGAAAATAACACACATTTCAATGAATCTAGTTGTTGTTAATAAAAATAACACACATGCAATGACACTGGTGGATCCATGGGTGGATTGTGAAAAGATCACACATGCAATGACACCGGTGGATCCATATATGGTATGTGAAAAGAACACACATGCAATGACTCCAGTTGTTGTTAGTGAAATGAACACACATGCAATGACACTGGTTGTTATTACTAAAAAGAACACACATGCAATGACACTGGTGGATCCATATGTGGATTGTGAAAAGAGCACACATGCAATGACTCCAGTTGTTGTTAGTGAAAAGAACATACATGCAATGACACTGGTGGATCCATGTGTGGTCTCTGAAGAGAACACACATGCAATGACACTGGTTGTTGTGACTAAAAAATACACACATGAAATGACACTGGTGGATCCATGTGTGGATTGTGAAGAGAACACACATGCAATGACACTAGTGGATCCATATGTGGTATGTGAGAAGAACAACCATGAAATGACTCTGGTTGTTGTAGGTAAAAAGAACACACATGCAATGACACTGGTGGATCCATGTGTGGTCTCTGAAGAGAGCACACATTTCAATGACCATTGTTGTTGTTAGTAAAAAGAACACACATGCAATGACACTGGTGGATCCATGTGTGGTCTCTGAAGAGAACACACATGCAATGACACTGGTTGTTGTTACTAAAAAGAACACACATGCAATGACACTGGTGGATCCATGTGTGGATTGTGAAGAGAGCACACATGCAATGACACTGGTGGATCCATAGGTGG
This sequence comes from Avena sativa, assembly GCA_916181665.1. Taxonomy (NCBI): domain Eukaryota; kingdom Viridiplantae; phylum Streptophyta; class Magnoliopsida; order Poales; family Poaceae; genus Avena; species Avena sativa. The sequence continues at coordinate 453,235,595 of OV702288.1, read as the reverse complement.
TATGTGAGAAGAACAGCCATGAAATGACTCTGGTTGTTGTTAGTAAAAAGAACACACATGCAATGACACTGGTGGATCCATATGTGGATTGCGAAAAGAGCACACATGCAATGACTCCAGTTGTTGTTAGTGAAAGGAACACACATGCAATGACTCCAGTTGTTGTTAGTGAAAAGAACATACATGCAATGACACCGGTGCATCCATGTGTGGTCTCTGAAGAGAGCACACATTTCAATGACTCCGGTTGTTGTTACTAAAAAGAACACACATGAAATGAAACTAGTGGATCCATAGGTGGATTGTGAAAAGAGCACACATGCCATGACTCCAGTTGTTGTTAGTGAAAAGAACACACATGCAATGACACATGTTGTTTCTAAAAAAACACAGGATTTGTGAAAAGATCACACATGCAATGACTCCAGTTGTTGTTAGTGAAAAGAACATACATGCAATGACACTGGTTGTTATTACTAAAAAGAACACACATGCAATGACACTGGCGGATCCATATGTGGATTGTGAAAAGAGCACACATGCAATGACTCTAGTTGTTGTTAGTGAAAAGAACATACATGCAATGACACTGGTGGATCCATGTGTGGTCTCTAAAGAGAACACACATGCAATGATACCAAATGTTGTGACTAAAAAGTACACACATGCAATGACACTGGTGGATCCATGTGTGGATTGTGAAGAGAACGCACATGCAATGACACTGGTGGATCCATATGTGGTATGTGAGAAGAACACCCATGAAATGACTTTGGTTGTTTTTGGTAAAAAGAACACACATGCAATGACACTGGTGGATCCATGTTTGGTCTCCGAAGAGAACACAGATGCAATGACACTGGTTGTTGTTACTAAAAATAACACATATGCAATGACACTGGTGGATCCATGTGTGGATTGTGAAGAGAACACACATGCAATGACAGTGGTGGATCCATAGGTGGTATGTGAGAAGAACAGCCATGAAATGACTCTGGTTGTTGTTAGTAAAAAGAACACACATGCAATGACACTGATGGATCCATAGGTGGTATGTGAAAATAACACACATTTCAATGACTCTGGTTGTTATTAGTAAAAATGACACACATGCAATGACACTGGTGGATCCATGGGTGGATTGTGAAAAGATCACACAGGCAATGATACCGGTTGTTGTGACTAAAAAGAACACACATGCAATGACACTGGTGGATCCATAGGTGGAATGTGAGAAGAACAGCCATGAAATGACTCTGGTTGTTGTTAGTAAAAAGAACACACATGCAATGACTCCAGTTGTTGTTAGTGAAAAGAACACACATGCAATGACTCCAGTTGTTGTTAGTGAAAAGAACATACATGCAATGACACCGGTGGATACATGTGTGGTCTCTGAAGAGAGCACACATTTCAATGACTCTGGTTGTTGTTAGTAAAAAGAACACACATGCAATGACACTGCTGGATCCATGTGTGGATTGTGAAGAGAACACACATGCAATGACACTGGTGGATCCATATGTGGTATGTGAGAATAACAACCATGAAATGACTCTGGTTGTTGTTGGTAAAAAGAACACACATGCAATGACACTGGTGGATCCATGTGTGGTCTCTGAAGAAAACACACATGCAATGACACTGGTTGTTGTTACTAAAAATAACACACATGCAATGACACTGGTTGTTGTTACTAAAAATAACACACATGCAATGACACTGGTGGATCCATGTGTGGATTGTGAATAGAACACACATGCAATGATACTGGTGGATCCATAGGTGGTATGTGAGATGAACATCCATGAAATGACTCTGGTTGTTGTTAGTAAAAGAACACACATGCTATGACACTGGTGGATCCATAGGTGGAATGTGAAAATAACACACATTTCAATGACTCTAGTTGTTGTTACTAAAAATAACACACATGCAATGACACTGGTGGATCCATGGGTGGATTGTGAAAAGATCACACATGCAATGACACCGGCGGATCCATATGTGGTATGTGAAAAGAACACACATGCAATGACTCCAGTTGTTGTTAGATAAAAGAACATACATACAATGACACCGGTGGATCCATGTGTTGTCTCTAAAGAGAGCACACATTTCAATGACTCTGGTTGTTAGTAAAAAGAACACACATGCAATGGCACTGGTGGATCCATAGGTGGATTGTGAAAAGAGCACACATGCAATGACTCCAGTTGTTGTTAGTGAAAAGAACACACATGCAATGACACTGGTTGTTGTTACTAAAAAACACACATGCAATGACACTGGTGGATCCATATGTGGATTGTGATTAGAGCACACATGCAATGACTCCAGTTGTTGTTAGTGAAAAGAACATACATGCAATGACACTGGTTGTTGTTACTAAAAAGAACACACATGCAATGCCACTGGTTGATCCATATGTGGATTGTGAAAAGAGCACACATGCAATGACTCCAGTTGTTGTTAGTGAAAAGAACATACATTCAATGACACTAGTAGATCCATATGTGGTCTCTGTAGAGAACACACATTTCAATGACACTGGTGGATCCATACGTGGTATGTGAAAAGAACACACATGCAATGACTCTAGTTGTTGTTAGTGAAAAGAACACACATGAAATGATACTAATGGATCCATAGGTGGTATGTGAAAAGAACATACATTTCAATGACTCTGGTTGTTGTTACTAAAAAGAACACACATGCAATGACACTGGTGGATCCATGGGTGGATTGTGAATAGAGCACACATGCAATGACACCGGTGGAACCATATGTGGTATGTGAAAAGAACACACATGCAATGACTCTAGTTGTTGTTAGTGAAAAGAACACACATGCAATGACACTGGTGGATCCGTAGGAGGTATTTGAAAAGAACACACATTTCAATGACTCTGGTTGTTGTTACTAAAAAGAACACACATGCAATGACACTGGTGGATCCATGTGTGGTCTCTGTAGAGAACACACATTTCAATGACTCTGGTTGTTGTTAGTAAAAAGAAGACACATGCAATGACACTGGTGGATCCATGTGTGGTATCTTAAGAGAACACACATGCAATGACACTAGTTGTTGTTACTAAAAAGAACACACATGCAATGACACTGGTGGATCCATGTGTGAATTGTGAAGAGCACACACATGCAATGACACTGGTTGATCCATATGTGGTATGTGAGAAGAACAGCCATGAAATGACTCTGGTTGTATTTAGTAAAAAGAACACACATGCAATGACACTGATGGATCCATAGGTGGTATGTGAAAATAACACACATTTTAATGACCCTAGTTGTTGTTACTAAACATAACACACATGCAATGACACTGGTGGATCCATGGGTGGATTGTGAATAGAGCACACATGCAATGACACCAGTGGAACCATATGTGGTATGTGAAAAGAACACGCATGCAATGACTCTAGTTGTTGTTAGTGAAAAGAACACACATGCAATGACACTGGTGGATCCCTGTGTGGTCTCTGAAGAGAACACACATGCAATGACACCTATTGTTGTTACTAAAAAGAACACACATGCAATAACACAGGTGGATCCATAGGTGGTATGTGAGAAGAACAGTCATGAAATGACTCTGGTTGTTGTTAGTAAAAAGAACACATATGCAATGACTCCAATTGTTGTTAGTGAAAAGAACACACATTCAATGACTCCAGTTGTTGTTAGTGAAAAGAACATACATGCAATGACACCGGTGGATCCATGTGTGGTCTCTGAAGAGAGCATACATTTCAATGACTCTGGTTGTTGTTAGTAAAAAGAACACATATGCAATGACACTGGTGAATCCATAGGTGAATTGTGAAAACAGCACACATGCAATGTCTTCAGTTGTTGTTAGTGAAAAGAACACACATGCAATGACACTTGTTGTTGTTACTAAAAAGAACACACATGCAATGACACTGGTGGATCGATATGTGGATTGTGAAAAGAGCACACATGCAATGACTCCAGTTGTTGTTAGTGAAAAGAACATACATGCAATGACACTAGTTGTTGTTACTAAAAAGAACACACATGCAATGACACTGGTGGATCCATATGTGGATTGGGAAAAGAGCACACATGCAATGACTCCAGTTGTTGTTAGTGAAAAGAACATACATGCAATGACACTACTGGATCCGTGTGTGGTCTCTGTAGAGAACACACATTTCAATGACACTGGTGGATCCATATGTGGTATGTGAAAATAACACACATGCATAGTTGTTGTTAGTGAAAAGAACACACATGCAATGACATTGGTGGATCCGTAGGTGGTATGTGAAAAGAACACACATTTCAATGCCTCTGGTTGTTGTTACTAAAAAGAACACACATGCAATGACGGGGGTGGCTCCATGGGTGGATTGTGAAAAGAACACACATGCAATGACACTGGTGGATCCATAGGTGGTATGTGAAAACAACACACATTTCAATGACTCTAGTTGTTGTTACTAAAAAGAACACACATGCAATGACACCGGTGGATCCATGTGTGGTCTCTATTGAGAACACACATTTCAATGACTCTGGTTGTTGTTAGTAAAAAGAACACAAATGCAATGACACTGGTGGATCCATTTGTGGTCTCTGAAGAGAACACACATGCAATGACACTGGTTGTTGTTACTAAAAAGAACACACATGCAATGACACTGGTGGATCCATGTGTGGATTGTGAAGAGAACAGACATGCAATGACACTGGTTGATCCATATGTGGTATGTGAGAAGAACAACCATGAAATGACTCTAGTTGTTGTTAGTAAAAACAACACACATGCAATGACACTGGTGGATCCATAGGTGGTATGTGAAAATAACACACATTTTAATGACTCTCGTTGTTGTTACTAAAAATAACACACATGCAGTGACACTAGTGGATCCATGGGTGGATTCTTAAAAGAGCACACATGCAATGACACTGGTGGATCCATATGTGGTATGTGAAAAGAACACACATGCAATGACTCCAGTTGTTGTTAGTGAAAAGAACACACATGCAATGACACTGGTTGTTGTTACTAAAAATAACACACATGCAATGCCACTGGTTGATCCATATGTGGATTGTGAAAAGAGCACACATGCAATGACTCCAGTTGTCGTTAGTGAAAAGAACATACATTCAGTGACACTAGTGGATCCATATGTGGTCTCTATAGAGAACACACATTTCAATGACACTGGTGGATCCATATGTGGTATGTGAAAAGAACACACATGCAATGACTCTAGTTGTTGTTAGTGAAAAGAACACACATGAAATGATACTCATGGATCCATAGGTGGTATGTGAAAAGAACACACATTTCAATGACTCTGGTTGTTGTTACTAAAAATAACACACATGCAATGACACTGGTGGATCCATGGGTGGATTGTGAATAGAGCACACATGCAATGACACCGGTGGAACCATATGTGGTATGTGAAAAGAACACACATGCAATGACTCTAGTTGTTGTTAGTGAAAAGAACACACATGCAATGACACTGGTGGATCCGTAGGAGGTATTTGAAAAGAACACACATTTCAATGACTCTGGTTGTTGTTACTAAAAAGAACACACATGCAATGACACTGGTGGATCCATGTGTGGTCTCTGTAGAGAACACACATTTCAATGACTCTGGTTGTTGTTAGTAAAAAGAAGACACATGCAATGACACTGGTGGATCCATGTGTGGTATCTTAAGAGAACACACATGCAATGACACTAGTTGTTGTTACTAAAAAGAACACACATGCAATGACACTGGTGGATCCATGTGTGAATTGTGAAGAGCACACACATGCAATGACACTGGTTGATCCATATGTGGTATGTGAGAAGAACAGCCATGAAATGACTCTGGTTGTATTTAGTAAAAAGAACACACATGCAATGACACTGATGGATCCATAGGTGGTATGTGAAAATAACACACATTTTAATGACCCTGGTTGTTGTTACTAAACATAACACACATGCAATGACACTGGTGGATCCATGGGTGGATTGTGAATAGAGCACACATGCAATGACACTTGTGGAACCATATGTGGTATGTGAAAAGAACACGCATGCAATGACTCTAGTTGTTGTTAGTGAAAAGAACACACATGCAATGACACTGGTGGATCCCTGTGTGGTCTCTGAAGAGAACACACATGCAATGACACCTATTGTTGTTACTAAAAAGAACACACATGCAATAACACAGGTGGATCCATAGGTGGTATGTGAGAAGAACAGTCATGAAATGACTCTGGTTGTTGTTAGTAAAAAGAACACATATGCAATGACTCCAATTGTTGTTAGTGAAAAGAACACACATTCAATGACTCCAGTTGTTGTTAGTGAAAAGAACATACATGCAATGACACCGGTGGATCCATGTGTGGTCTCTGAAGAGAGCATACATTTCAATGACTCTGGTTGTTGTTAGTAAAAAGAACACATATGCAATGACACTGGTGAATCCATAGGTGAATTGTGAAAACAGCACACATGCAATGTCTTCAGTTGTTGTTAGTGAAAAGAACACACATGCAATGACACTTGTTGTTGTTACTAAAAAGAACACACATGCAATGACACTGGTGGATCGATATGTGGATTGTGAAAAGAGCACACATGCAATGACTCCAGTTGTTGTTAGTGAAAAGAACATACATGCAATGACACTAGTTGTTGTTACTAAAAAGAACACACATGCAATGACACTGGTGGATCCATATGTGGATTGGGAAAAGAGCACACATGCAATGACTCCAGTTGTTGTTAGTGAAAAGAACATACATGCAATGACACTACTGGATCCGTGTGTGGTCTCTGTAGAGAACACACATTTCAATGACACTGGTGGATCCATATGTGGTATGTGAAAATAACACACATGCATAGTTGTTGTTAGTGAAAAGAACACACATGCAATGACATTGGTGGATCCGTAGGTGGTATGTGAAAAGAACACACATTTCAATGCCTCCGGTTGTTGTTACTAAAAAGAACACACATGCAATGACGGGGGTGGCTCCATGGGTGGATTGTGAAAAGAACACACATGCAATGACACTGGTGGATCCATAGGTGGTATGTGAAAAGAACACACATTTCAATGACTCTAGTTGTTGTTACGAAAAAGAACACACATGCAATGACACCGGTGGATCCATGTGTGGTCTCTATTGATAACACACATTTCAATGACCCTGGTTGTTGTTAGTGAAAAGAACACAAATGCAATGACACTGGTGGATCCATGTGTGGTCTCTGAAGAGAACACACATGCAATGACACTGGTGGATCCATGTGTGGATTGTGAAGAGAATAGACATGCAACGACACTGGTTGATCCATATGTGGTATGTGAGAAGAACAGCCATGAAATGACTCTAGTTGTTGTTAGTAAAAACAACACACATGCAATGACACTTGTGGATCCATAGGTGGTATGTGAAAATAACACACATTTTAATGACTCTGGTTGTTGTTACTAAAAATAACACACATGCAGTGACACTGGTGGATCCATGGGTGGATTGTTAAAAGAGCACACATGCAATGACACTGGTGGATCCATATGTGGTATGTGAAAAGAACACACATGCAATGACTCCAGTTGTTGTTAGTGAAAAGAACACACAAGCCATGACACTGGTGATCCATGTGTGGTCTCTGAAGAGAACACACATGCAATGACACCGGTTGTTGTTACTAAAAAGAACACACATGCAATGACACTGGTGGATCCATAGGTGGTATGTGAGAAGAACAGCCATGAAATGACTCTGGTTGTTGTTAGTAAAAAGAACACACATGCAATGACTCCAGTTGTTGTTAGTGAAAAGAACACACATCCAATGACTCCAGTTGTTGTTAGTGAAAAGAACATACATGCAATGACACCGGTGGATCCATGTGTGGTCTCTGAAGAGAGCACACATTTCAATGACTCTGGTTGTTGTTAGTAAAAAGAACACACATGCAATGACACTGGTGGATCCATAGGTGGATTGTGAAAAGACCACACATGCAATGGGTTTAGTTGTTGTTAGTGAAAAGAACACACATGCAATGACACTTGTTGTTGTTACTAAAAAGAACACACGTCCAATGACACTTGTTGTGGTTACTAAAAAGAACACACATGCAATGACACTGGTGGATCCATTTGTGGATTTTGAAAAGAGCACACATGGAATGACTCCAGTTGTTGTTAGTGAAAAGAACATACATGCAATGACACTGGTTGTTGTTACTAAAAAGAACACACATGCAATGACACTGGTGGATCCATATGTGGATTGGGAAAAGAGCACACATGCAATGACTCTAGTTATTGTTAGTGAAAAGAACATACATGCAATGACACTGGTGGATTCGTGTGTGGTCTCTGTAGAGAACACACATTTCAATGACACTGGTGGATCCGTATGTGGTATGTGAAAATAACACACATGCATAGTTGTTGTTAGTGAAAAGAACACACATGCAATGACACTGGTGGATCCATAGGTGGTATGTGAAAAGAACACACATTTCAATGACTCTGGTTGTTACTAAAAAGAACACACATGCAATGACACCGGTGGATCCATGGGTGGATTGTGAAAAGAACACACATGCAATGACACTGGTGGATCCATAAGTGGTATGTGAAAATAACACACATTTCAATGACTCTGGTTGTTGTTACTAAAAAGAACACACATGCAATGACACCGGTGGATCCATGTGTGGTCTCTATAGAGAACACACATTTCAATAACTCTCGTTGTTGTTAGTAAAAAGAACACAAATGCAATGACACTGGTGGATCCATTTGTGGTCTCTAAAGAGAACACACATGCAATGACATTGGTTGTTGTTACTAAAAAGAACACACCTGCAATGACACTGGTGGGTCCATGTGTGGATTGTGAAGAGAACAAACATGCAATGACACTGGTTGATCCATATGTGGTATGTGAGAAGAACAACCATGAAATGACTCTGGTTATTGTTAGAAAAAAACACACACGCAATGACATTGGTGGATCCATAGGTGGATTGTGAAAAGAGCACACATGCAATGACTCTAGTTGTTGTTAATGAAAATAACACACATGCAGTGACACTGGTTGTTATTACCAAGAAGAACACACATGCAATGACACTAGTGGATCCATATGTGGATTGTGAAAAGAGCACGCATGCAATGACTCCAGTTGTTGTTAGTGAAAAGAACATACCTGCAATGACACTAGTTGTTGTTACTAAAAAGAACACACATGCAATGACACTAGTGGATCCATATGTGGATTGTGAAAAGAGCACACATGGAATGACTCTAGTTGTTGTTAGTGAAAAGAACATACATGCAATGACACTGGTGAATCCATGTGTGGTCTTTGAAGAGAACACACATGCAATGACACTGGTTGTTGATACTAAAAAGAACACAGATGCAAGGACACTGGTGGATCAATGTGTGGATTGTGAAGAGAACACACATGCAATGACACTGGTGGATCCATATGTGGTATGTGAGAAGAACAGCCATGAAATGACTCTGGTTGTTGTTGGTAAAAAGAACACACATGCAATGACACTGGTGGATCCGTGTGTGGTATCTGTAGAGAACACACATTTCAATGACACTGGTGGATCCATATGTGGTATGTGAAAATAACACACATGCATAGTTGTTGTTAGTGAAAAGAACACACATGCAATCACACTGGTGGATCCATAGGTGGTATGTGAAAAGAACACACATTTCAATGACTCTGGTTATTGTTACTAAAAATAACACACATGCAATGACATTGGTGGATCCATGGGTGGATTCTGAAAAGAACACACATGCAATGACACTGGTGATCCATAGATGGTATGTGAAAAGAACACACATTTCAATGACTCTGGTTGTTATTACTAAAAAGAACACACATGCAATGACACCGGTGGATCCATGTGTGGTCTCTATAGAGAACACACATTTCAATGACTATGGTTGTTGTCAGTAAAAAGGACACAAATGCAATGACACTGGTGGATCCATGTGTGGTCTCTAAAGAGAACACACATGCAATGAAACTGGTTGTTGTTACTAAAAAGAACACACATGCAATGACACTGGTGGGTCCATGTGTGGATTGTGAAGAGAACACACATGCAATGACATTGGTTGATCCATATGTGGTCTGTGAGAAGAACAACCATGAAATGACTCTGGTTATTATTAGTAAAAAAAAACACACGCAATGACACTGGTGGATCCATAGGTGGATTGTGAAAAGAGCACACATGCAATGACTCCCGTTGTTGTTAATGAAAATAACACACATGCAATGACACTGGTTGTTGTTACTAAAAAGAACACACATGCAATGACACTAGTGGATCCATATGTGGATTGTGAAAAGAGCACACATGCAATGACTCTAGTTGTTGTTAGTGAAAAGAACATACATGCAATGACACTGGTTGTTGTTACTAAAAAGAACACAAATGCAATGACACTAGTGGATCCATATGTGGATTGTGAAAAGAGCACACATGCAATGACTCCAGTTGTTGTTAGTGAAAAGAACATACATGCAATGACACTAGTTGTTGTTACTAAAAAGAACACACATGCAATGACACTAGTGGATCCATATGTGGATTGTGAAAAGAGAACACATGCAATGACTCTAGTTGTTGTTAGTGAAAAGAACATACATGCAATGACACTGGTGAATCCATGTGTGGTCTTTGAAGAGAACACACATGCAATGACACTTGTTGTTGTTACTAAAAAGAACACACATGCAAGGACACTGGTGGATCAATGTGTGGATTGTGAAGAGAACACACATGCAATGACACTAGTGGATCCATATGTGGTATGCGAGAAGAACAACCATGAAATGACTTTGGTTGTTGTTGGTAAAAAGAACACACATGCAATGACACTGGTGGATCCATGTGTGGTCTCTGAAGAGAACAGACATGCAATGACACTAGTTGTTGTTACTAAAAAGAACACACATGCAATGACACTGGTGGATCCATGTGTGGATTGTGGAGAGAACACACATGCAATGACACTGGTGGATCCAGAGGTGGTATGTGAGAAGAACAACCATGAAATGACTCTAGTTTTGTTAGTAAAAAGAACACACATGGACTGACTCCAGTTGTTGTTAGTTAAAAGAACATACATGCAATGATACTGGTGGATCCATGTGTGGTCTCTATAGAGAACACACATTTCAATGACACTAGTGGATCCATATGTGGTATGTGAAAAGAACACACATGCAATGACACTGGTGGATCTATAGGTGGATTGTGAAAAGAGCACACATGAAATGACTCCAATTGTTGTTAGTGAAAAGAACTCACCTGCAATGACACTGGTTGTTGTTACTAAAAAGAACACACATGCAATGACACTCGTGGATCCATATGTGTATTGTGAAAAGAGCACACATGCAATGACTCCAGTTGTTGTTAGTGAAAAGAACATACATGCAATGACACTGGTTGATCCATGTGTGGTCTCTGTAGATAACACACTTTTCAATGACAGTGGTGGATCCATATGTGGTATGTGAAAAGAACACACATGGAATGACTCTGGTTGTTTTTAGTGAAATGAACACATATTTAATGACACTGGTGGATCCATAGGTGGTATGTGAGAAGAACAAACATTTCAATGACTCTGGTTGTTGTTAGGGAAAAGAACACACATGCAATGACACTGGTGGATCCATGTGTGGTCTCTGAAGAGAGCACACATTTCAATGACACTGGTGGATCCATATGTGGTATGTGAAAAGAACACACATGCAATGACTCCCGTTGTTGTTTGTGAAAAGAACATACATGCAATGACACCAGTGGATCCATGTGTGGTCTCTGAAGAGAGCACACATTTCAATGACTCTGGTTGTTGTTAGTAAAAAGAACACACATGAAATGACACTAGTGGATCCATGTGTGGTCTCTAAAGAGAACACACATGCAATGACACTGGTTGTTGTTACTAAAAAGAACACACATGCAATGACACTGGTGGATCCATTTGTGGATTTCGAAGAGAGCACACATGCAATGACACTGTTGGATCCATACGTGGTATGTGAGAAGAACAGCCATGAAATGACTCTGGTTGTTGATAGTAAAAAGTACACACATGCAATGACACTGGTGGATCCATAGGTGGATTGTGAAAAGAGCACACATGCAATGACTCTAGTTGTTGTTAGTGAAAAGAACACACATGCATTGACACTGGTTGTTGTTACTAAAAAGAACACACGTGCAATGACATTGGTGGATCCATATGTGGATGAAAAGAGCACACATGCAATGACTCCAGTTGTTGTTAGTGAAAAGGACATACATGCAATGACATTGGTGGATCCATGTGTGGTCTATGTAGAGAACACACATTTCAATGACACTGGTGGATCCATATGTGGTATGTGAAAAGAACACACATGCAATGATTGTGGTTGTTGTTAGTGAAAAGAATACACATGCAATGACACTGGTGGATCCATAGGTGGTATCTGAAAATAACACACATTTCAATGACTCTGGTTATTGTTATTAAAAATAACACACATGCAATGACACTGGTGGATCCATGGGTGGATTGTGAAAAGATTACACATGCAATGACACCGGTGGATCCATATGTGGTATGTCAAAAGAACACACATGCAATGAGCCCAGTTGTTGTTAGTGAAAAGAACACACATGCAATGACACTGGTGGATCCATGTGTGGTCTTTGAAGAGAACACACATGGAATGACAATGGTGGATCCATATGTGGTATGTGAAAAGAACACACATGCAATGACTCTGGTTGTTGTTAGTGAAAAGAACACACATGCAATGACACTGGTGGATCCATAGGTGGTATGTGAAATGAACACACATTTCAATGACTCTGGTTGTTGTTACTAAAAAGAACACACAAGCAATGACACTGGTGGATCCATGGGTGGATTCTTAAAAGAGCACACATGCAATGACACCGGTGGATCCATATGTGGTATGTGAAAAGAACACACATGCAATGACTCCAGTTTTTGTTAGTGAAAAGAACACACATGTAATAACACTGGTGGATCCATAGGTGGATTATGAAAAGAGAACACATGCAATGACACTAGTGGATCCATATGTGGTATGTGAAAAGAACACACATGCAATGACTCTAGTTGTTGTTAGTGAAAAGAACACACATGCAATGACACTGGTCGATCCATGTGTGGTCTCTGAAGAGAACACACATTTCAATGACACTGGTGGATCCATATGTGGTATGTGAAAAGAACACACATGCTGACTCCAGTTGTTGTTAGTGGAAAGAACACACATGCAATGACACCGGTGGATCAATGTGTGGTCTCTGAAGAGAGCACACATTTCAATGACTCTGGTTGTTGTTAGTAAAAAGAACACACAAGCAATGACACTGGTGGATTCATGTGTGGTCTCTGAAGAGAACACAGATGCAATGACACTCGTTGTTGTTACTAAAAAGAGCACACATGCAATGACACTGGTGGATCCATGTGTGGATTGTGAAGAGAACACACATGCAATGACACTAGTGGATCCATAGGTGGTATGTGAGAAGAATAGCCATGAAATGACTCTGGTTGTTGCTAGTAAAAAGAACACACATGCAATGAAACTGGTGGATCCATAGGTGGATTGTGAAAAGAGCACACATGCAATGACTCCAGTTGTTGTTAGTGAAAAGAACATACATGCAATGACACTAGTGGATCCATGTGTGGTCTCTGAAGAGAACACACATTTCAATGACTCTGGTGGATCCATATGTGGTATGTGAAAAGAACACACATGCAATGACTCTAGTTTTTGTTAGTGAAAAGAACACACATGCAATGAAACTGGTGGATCCATAGATTGTATGTGAAAAGAACACACATTTCAATGACTGGTTGTTCTTAGCAAAAAGAACACACATGCAATGACACTGGTGGATCCATAGGTGGATTGTGAAAAGAGCACACATGCAATGACTCCAGTTGTTGTTAGTCAAAAGAACACACCTGCAATGACACTGGTGGATCCATAGGTGGATTGTGAAAAGAGCACACATGCAATGACACTGGTGGATCCATATGTGGTATGTGAAAAGAACACACATGCAATGACTCTAGTTGTTGTTAGTGAAACGAACACACATGCAATGACACTGGTGGATCTATAGGTAGATTGTGAAAAGAGCACAAATGCAATGACATTTGAATGGTACTGGTGGATCCATATACGGATTGTGAAAAGATATTTTCCCTCTCTCTTTGTCACAAATCTCACAAAAGCCCAAACGTGTGTAGATCCCAAACATGTGCTCACTCTGGGTGCTATGCCCTGATTGGCTGACACAGATGTCACGCGGATCGTCTCCACCAACCTTTGATCCCATGTGATCCAACGGGCAGGATAACCCCTCCCTTCTCCACTTTTTTTATGCATGTTCAATCCGTGCCACCTCTCTATTCGTGCCACCAATACTTTACCCCCATAAACAAGTGAAAATCCATCTATCTAACTAAAATAAATAAAATAAATGATCATATTTCGAAGAAGCCATCGTCTTCGTCTTCTGGTTCGTCCTTGTCTTTGTCAACGCCATGGTCCCTGCCATCGCTGCCGTCGGCGCCTTCCTCTGACGACTCGACACCGCCCACTTCCTCGAATAAGCGCGCTATCTCCTCGTCGGAGTCCTCCTCCTCCTCCTCTTCATAGGCCCATGGGCCCATGTCACTCTCCTCCGCTTCTGCCTCCAACTGATCGATGAACGCCTCCTCGTTGGCCGAGTCGGACTCGTCCAAATAGCTATCTCCTCTCTTCTTCCTGGTCTTCTTCTCGTTCCTCTTCTTGTCCGTACTCGCCAGTGCAACACGCGCCCCCGTCCTGGCTGCTACTTTTCGCTCGTCCGACGCTGCAGGTACCCCCACGCTCCTCCTACGCGCCGGTACGAGCTTCGACGTCGCGGTGTCCTCGAGTGCCAATGTCGATGGATCCTGGCGCGGTCGGACATGACGTGCTGCCTCAGCAGGCGACTCGCGAGCGCGAAGAGCCGGGGACGCTGGACGGTCAGTGGACGGCTTGGACCTGGCATTGCCACGGCGAGGGGGCATCGTGCTCGAGGTAGTTGCTCCGAATGGTCGATGGTGGGTACATAGAGTGGGGTGCCGATTTGATCAAGGACAAGCAGCGGTTTCGTGCGTCGTGTCCACGCATGCATTTGTCGATTATCAAAAAAGAAGAAGAAAGAAGTAATATCTCGCGTACTAAACATAATTTGATCATAAAAAAAGTGGCACAACATATTCTAGACTCGTAAATATCCCGTGCGTGCCTATCACATGGTGTTTGACGGAGTTGGACGTGCCCATGTGATCGTGCAACACTTGCGTGCATCATTGACCCATCAACACGTGACACACGCACGCGGGATGTGCGTGCCGATTCCCGTGACGACCACCCGGCTTGCACTCCCCTTATTACATACTGGATTTTGGGCGGCGCCGAAGACCATTGAAGTGTCCATCGCAATAAAGACAAGTCCCATAGATTCCCTACCCCTACCTCCCTGGCTTCTTTGAGAAGGTAGACCGTACACGATGGTCTTGTATAATAGTACTAGTACTACTAGACCACGGCATGTACTCTTACTCTTCTCCCACACTAATAATCACTATTTCCTTCCTACTGCCGCCGCCACACTCACCCTGCAAGCCATGGCTCCACTGAGGAGGGGGAGAGGCTGGTCGACGATCCTCGCAGAGAAAAGGGAGAGAAATCGCCGCGAGGCACTTCTTGCTCTACCAGCCGCTCAAGCCCACCCTCTCATCGAGGCCCAATCTCCCCCGACAATGGCACCGAATGTTCTAGCAGGCGAGGACTCCTCCCGGTACGGTCTCCTTATTCTACTTCTTCTCCATCTCCCTCTCCATCATGATCTTAATCAGCTTCTTCTTGTTTTTCTTCTTCTTCTGGCTCTTCCTCTTCTACGTATTACAGGTCAGCCGTGGAGCCCGAATCCACCACGACGGAGGCGTTGCAGGACCCGTTCGGCCCCGTACCATGTCTCAGCGAGGTAGCAAATCTCCACGCTGTTATTTCTCCGAGTTATGATGTGGATTTCTTAGATGCTGTCCGCCCCACATTGGTTTTTCTTCTTATTTTGCGAGTTGTATTAGTTTTCATGAATATGACTGGATCTCTTGGTCTTTCCTTAATACCGTTGTTCATAGATTCACTATGGATTTTTTGTGATTAGGATTACTTTATTATGGTCATGAATAGATCTCCAGGTCCTTTTTTTAACACTGCGGTCAATAGATTCAACGGGGATTTTTTTGATCTGTATTAGTATTCACCTGGGACCTGGAGTGTAATTGTAGAATTCCTATTTCAATTAACATGAACGATGCAGTGATCAAAGGCCGAGTACCGTGAGAAGGTGGTCGCGATCAGTTCCAAGATTGCCAACCAACATGAGCTTACATGCTCCCTCACCCAAGCTAATGAGAGCCTATGCAAGCAATTATCTGTGCAGAAGGAGATCTCGCTAGATTTTGCACGGGATGTCGTTAGGATGTAGAAAGTGCTCGACCGTAACTTGATCAGGCAAGAACAAACCATCAAGATAATCAACGAGCTCACGGAGGAGAAGAAGAATCTCGTGGAAAGGTGCATTCTCCTGCAGGACGAAGTTAGCGAGGCACTCAGAGAACGCGTCGAGGAAACCAAACTACCATCCGAGCCTACCATAACAGGAACCGTTGGCTAGATGTAGTCAAGGAGATGAAGGCGGACATGAGCAGAGGGATCACTGTACTCGAGGGTGTTCGGAAAGAGAACGAGGAGCTAAGGGCATGTCTGGAGGCGTATCGGAGCAATGCCCAAGTCTGATTCCCGTTAGCAGGGACACGAATACCAGTTCGTCCTCTTCTCCTTTTGTAATGTTTAGGGTTCAGGGAGCAATGCCCATGTCTGCTTCCCATTATACAGTGCAATAAGAATCCTAGGGCAACTCCTTATCTATCTGGACATGTGTTGGTGTTCATGTTCATGAATGGACACCATGTTCTCTTTCCATTATGTATCTGGACATGGGTTTCTGCATTATGAGTTTGCCACTCTCCCACTACTATTTGGTGATATTAGGAAAAACCCACAGCACACTAAACTTCTGACAAATCTTATTTGTCTTCGAAATTGAAATATGACAGTGCCACTAGTCGATTCATAAAATGTTGATTAGTACTAGATTGCTTCTTCCTTGAAATTATGACAGTGCCACTAGTCGATTCAGTTAATTATGGAAACTAACCAGCTTGTCCTGGTGAACTGAACAAACCATACTATGTATTTTTGTTGCAGGGAAAGAGGCGAAAGATCGACCAGGACCTGGCGACCTGGGTAATTGACAAGATAGCAATCCAAAGGGAGAAGCGGAATTCCTAGAAACTGGCCTTTGACCAACTGCGCGCTGAAGTCGCGGTCCTTTTTGACAAGTGCCAGAAACTAAAGGAGTTAAACACCGACTGGGCGAAGCTACACAATAAAGGTCGCGCCTCAGCTAGGAAGCAGACAGAGATCATGAAAGGGATCTTGAAGGAAAATTGTATGGCTACAGACAAAATTCTCCAATCCGTGACGGAGCGCTGGAACCTACAGCTGAAGCACGACATAGTACTGAAGGAGCTGGCCAATCTTAGGGAGGAAAACAGGCAGCTCCGGGCCAGGCTCGCTTGAACACAACATATGTCTATTTAGTACTGAACTGCCTGGTTTATCCTCTACAGTGGTGATTTTGTAAGCATGAACTTAACTCTATGCACGATATGTGTGTTCGTCTGAAATTAGTTTGCTCGAGGATTGAGTTTGGCTTAGTTCAGAAAGCGCAACTGCAAGTCTTACAATTAACTAGTTTCAGGCATTGGTACAACATAAATTATTCATCTCGAATTTCCTTTATCCTCTATAGTCTGTCCTTGTTCACCCTCGCGCGCCTTCTTCAGTTCCTTCAACAGATCCGCAATGTAGTACTCTAGCTTCTTCTTGTCTTCCCTGAGCTGATCCCTCTCCTTTTCTACATTATGAATCAGCAACCTGTGACTATCATGAAGATTCTTTGCAGTTCCAACAACCAAGCTCCCATCAATTCCGTCAGTTAGCTCCAACTGCAAATTCTCGATTTCTTGTTCCAGCTCCTTATTTCATACCGACAGCTTGTAATTTTTTTCAGCTGCATCACTTACATCAGTAAATCTCCCCGACCTTTCCAACTCATACATCTCCCATAACTATGCCAAACATTTCTTAAGTGCATCTGACCACTCAAGATCCACCCACTCTACTGCTTTACACACCGGGCCAACCTAAAAATTAAACACACACACTATAGTGTTATGAACATGCACGATACATTTTACTTCATGTCACAGTTGCACATAATATAAACAAACCTGATTTGTACAGCCCAAAAACCTTCTCCCAGTGTTACTGCCTTTGAATGCAACATATCTCCTCAGTTTTAGCCCATGGTCACATGGCACTTCTCCATCAAGATCTAGGCCCTCCCATTCAGAGTCGTAGATCATCCTTGGTACCTATAGGTAAACGCAAAGCTGATATCGAACACGATTGCATGCACATATAGATCTTAGATCGAGAGATTTACCATTACCTAACCCTAGCCCGAGAAAATAGAGGAACTCACATCATGGAAGGAATACTCGATGTCTGAGAGAAGGTTGTCGCTGCTCGACTGGTCGTCCTCGCCGTTCGAGGACAACATGGCGAATGTTTCGTCGCAGGCGATGGCAACGGCGACGGCGTCGGCGTCGGCGTCAGAGAGAGAGAGAGAGAGAGAGAGAGAGAGAGAGAGAGAGAGAGAGAGAGAGAGAGAGAGAGAGAGAAGCCCTTCTACCGCTGCAACGATGACTAAATCGGCATGTTACAATAGTTTAATGGATACCATGCCCTTTCCCTGGATTACTGTCTCCTGCCAGATATGGATTCTCTTCACACATTCTCATTTCAAATATTAAACCTGCACTCCCTCCATCCCAATTTCATTGCCTAACGAAAACATACCAGTATATTACATCATCCAAAGAAACAACTTCTTCAGTCATGGTTTCACAAAACATTACATTATAATCTCCCAACAAACATAACCACAACATGGTTTCACAAAACATCACATTACAATCTCTCAACAAACGTAATCACAGAAACAAGTATATTACATCAACTCAAGAAACAAAATCATGTCGACTACAAGGTACTTACACATCACTTGTCCTGTCATGGTTTCGCAAAACATTACATTACAGTCTCTCAACAAACAAAATAACAGAAACAAGTACAGTACATCATCTCAAGAAACGTAATCATGTCAACGACAATGTATTTATGCATCACTAGTCTAGTCATGGTTTCACAAAACATTACATTACAATGTCCCAACAAACATAATAACAGAAACAAGTACGGTACGTCATCTCAAGAAACATAATCATGTCAACTACAATGTACTTATGTCTTATTACAACAACGATGGTTTCAGTGAGTGACATGTCCGAAAATCTCAACAGCTCACACAACATTATATCGCAATCTCTGAACAAACATAATCATAGAAGCACGCTCTAAATGCAACAGCAGACGATATTACTAATACAGGAAGGGGAACCCCGCGGTCCATATGACAAGCCCAGGGTAGAAGCTCTCATCATATCTCATCAACGTCGACCACCTCATTCTGTTCAGCCACTACAGGGGCATCCACATCCACTATAACCTGTTCAACAACATTAGAAATGGTACCAAGGAAGAACACCTTCCTGGTTCACTTCTTTCGTCGCATAATCTGCATAAGATATTCAGTATCCAAAACATCTATGAATTGCTGCTTCTTATGATGCCACCACCGGATTTTTGCCATCTCTTAGGGCCAATACTGATTTCCTTACCGATCATCTCTCTCATTTCATCAAGAGTTATGTTTTTGGAATCGACAGTGATCTCCACAGTACATGACAAAACTGGCTTATTAACTCCCTCATCATGTTTTGCCATGTATGATCCACCTCTATGCGTATACTGAACTTATCTAGATCAGCATCTATTGGTCCGTATTCTCTAGGAGCAGAAGCTCTGGAGGCAAGATCTCCAGCATCTGCATACATATCATCAATCATCGCTTCAACTTTCACCTTACGATCAGTTGCACAACACTCCCAAACCATCTGAAGCTCATGGGAGTGCTCAATTTGCTGATAGGTATCATTCATGTTGCGCCACACCTATTTTGTCCTCTGTCTAGAACCCCAGGGAATTCTAGCGGCAAGCATACCTACCAGCTGCGAAACAGACACAACCTCTTTGCAATTCACAAGCAGATGCACATCTTGCCCAAACACAACCCTCTCGCAACCAAAATCAAGCTTTGCAGTGTACTGCTGAACATGAACCGTGAACTCATATGGGTCCCTTGTATCAAAGCTGTGCCTAATTTGATTAAAAAGGGGAACATTTCAGTTCATTCGATTCTATTATGCCATAACTAATCTACTTGCAAGATAATGCACAGATAAGAAAAATTCACCTCTCGCCCTTCTCCCGGGTTTTTTTCTTTGAGATTTGAGTGTTGCATCCGCCCACCAGAGCCAAACAATCCGCCGTCGGCCTTGCTTTTCTCTTCAACCTGCTGCTCGTAGGTACCTTGCGAGAAGAATCCTTGCTGGCCTCCTCGCTAACTAGGGCTGAAGACCTCGCCGCTGCTAAGCATTGAGCCCCAGACTTGGGCCCCGACGGACCCGTTTCTATCGGCGACGTAGCTACAACCTTCGCCTTGCAAGACATGTTGGGCCGTCGCTGCCGGATTCAGTGTCGGGGGAGGGAGAAAAAAGGTCCGCCGCCGCCGGCAGATTTAGGGTCGGGGAAGGGAAGAAAAGGGACCGCCGCCGCCGCAACAAGATTCACTGTCGAGAGTTAGGAAAGTACAGTAATGGATTTTCCCCTACGACACGTGCAGGGTGGCTAAGAGGAGTGACCGGCGAAGGAGGGGCACAACAAGAACTAGTGTAACGGAATATCCTGACTTAACGGGCGCGATTTGAAAATATTGGGTTTGGCCATCATTCACTTGAAAGACCCCTCTCAGCAATTGGCGCCCCAACTTTTCGAATCGTGGTGATAAAAATCAACTTGGGTACCGCATTGCCTGGCCACCCCAACTTTCGGGCCGCAAAATGATATTCTCGTTCCATGTAGACTAACAATCCTAGCAATATACAGCTCTGCTAGCTTGGAACTCTGGTAGGTTGTCTTGACAGGTATAAAGTGAGCTACCTTAGATAGTCTGTCAACAATGACCCATATTGAGTCATTTCCCCTACTAGAAGTAGGCAAACCAGTGATAAAGTCCATTCCGATGGAATCCCATTTCCATTCTGGAATCTGCAATGGTTGCAACAGTCCTGCGGGTCTTTGATGCTCTGCTTTGACTCTTTGACTGATGTCACACTTGGCGATGTAGCTTCCGATTTCTCTCTTCATCTTGTGCCACCAAAATTTCTCATTCAAATCTTGATACATCTTCGTTCCTCCGGGGTGGATAGAATAAAGAGTATCATGAGCTTCCTGCATGACAACCTGCTTCAGTTCCGAATCTGCTGGCACACAGATACGTCCTTTGTACCACATAACTCATTCTTCGTCTTTAGTGAATCCAGGTACCTTTCCTGTACCAATACGACGTTTGATTCCGTCGATACTGCCATTTCCCTTCTAGGCTTCCTTGATTTGGCTAATCAAAGTGGGTTGAAGCTCAATGCTAGCTAAGAATACTTTGCTAACAAGCTCAGCTCTAAACTGCTCCAACTCTTCATACAAACTTGGTTGCTTCTCCTTGATCATGGTGTTTAGCCTACACGGCAATCTGATAAGAGCATCCGCTACCACATTGGCTTGTCGGGGTGATAGTGAATGTCAAGGTCATAATCCTTGATTAACCCTATCCGTCTCCTTTGCCTCATATTCAGCTCCTTCTGAGTGAAAATATACTTCAAGCTTTTGTGATCGGAGTAAATCTCACAGCGATTGCCCATCAGATAATGACGCCATGTCTTCAATGCCAAAACTACGGCTGCTAATTCAAGATCATGGGTCGGATAGTTCTGCTCATGCTGCTTCAGTTGTCGAGACAGATAGGCTATAACTTTTCCTTCTTGCATTAATACACATCCGAGACCAATCTTGGATGCATCACAATATACATCAAACGGCTTCTTGATGTCCGGCATGATCAGTATTGGGGCTGATATCAATCTCTTCTTTAGTTCCTGGAAAACGGCTTCACACTTGTCAGTCCATTCAAACTTCTTATCCTTCTTCAGCAATTGGGTCATGGGTTTGGCGATGCTCGAAAATCCTTCGACGAACTTGCGGTAATATCCCGCTAATCCGAGAAATGCACGGAGTTGGGTTTGGGTGGTTGGGGCTTTCCATGCTTCGACATCTATGATCTTGGTGGGATCAACAGAGACTCCTCCGGCAGACACAATATGTCCTAGAAATCCTACTTCTTTCAGCCAAAACTCACACATGCTGAACTTGGCATATAACCGATGCTCTCTTAGGGTTTCTAGGATAATTCTCAGATGTTGCTCATGCTCTTCTTCTGACTTGGAGTAGATAAGGATATCGTCGATAAACACAACGACAAATTTATCTAGGAAATTCATAAAGATCTTATTCATGAGATTCATGAAATAAGCAGGGGCATTGGTTAATCCAAAATACATAATAGTATACTCGTATAAACCATAGCGAGTAGTAAAGGCGGTCTTCGGAATATCCGTTGCACGAATCTTAAGTTGGTGATAACCAATCCTAAGATCAATCTTCGAAAATACCTAGGCACCAGTCAACTGATCAAATAGATCATCTATCTTTGGCAGGGGGTACTTGTTTTTGATGGTGACGTCATTCAACTTTCTGTAATCTGTGCACAGACGGTTGCCTCCATCTTTCTTTTCGACGAGTAACACTGGTGATCTCCATGGTGAAGTGCTTGGTTGAATCAAGTCTGTTGCTAACATGGCATCCAACTGCTTCTTCAATTCCACTAACTCTGAGGGGTTCATGCTATAGGGTCTTTGGGCAATGGGTCCGGTCCCCGGGATTAGTTCGATAATGAACTCAATATCCCTATCCGGGGGCATACCTGGCAATTCATCTGGAAATACATCAGGGTATTCATAGACTACTCGGACTTGGTCTATGGTGGGTAAGGCTAGACTCTTGTTGCACTTGAATTGACGAGGTAAGGTTTCAGATATATGCTCTACTGTGACTCCAGAGCTACTGGTCATGGTGATGGCTTTCTTAGCACAGTCTATCAGTCCTTTGTGCCTTGACATCCAGTCCATACCTAGTACTACTTCCAATCCTTTCATTCCGAGTATGATTAGGTTGGCATAAAAATCTATCCCATGTATTCTGATAGGCACAACTTTGCAAATTTTTCTAGCTTTTGTAGTTGATCCGGGGATTTGAACTATCATGACATGCTTCAAGTTGGTTGGGTGAATCTTACTAGTCCATGCAAATTCTTCGGTGACAAATGAATGCGATGCTCCCAAATCAAGCAATACCCTTGCTAAAACTGAGTTGACAGAAAACATACCCAGCACTACATCTTGCGCTTCTTGGGCTTCCTCGGCGTTCATGTCGAAGAGACGGCCATTGCGGTTGTGAGGGTTCCCTGGGGCAAACCTTCTCCCTTGTTGAACACGGCGCTGCTGTTGTGCTAGGGCATTCACATTGGCAGTGGCGGCAGTCTTCTTTGGACACTCATTGGAATAGTGGCCCTTCACTCCACACTCGAAACAAGTTATCTAGGACTTGTCTTTTGCTGCGATAGCCACAGCATTGCTGCCAATTCTGGGTGCAGTGTTGTTGTTGTTGTTGTTGTTATTGTTGTTGTTCTTGGGAGCAGCACGGTTGAAATTGTTGGTGTTTCTGGAGTGATTGTTGTTTCCTCCGGACTTCACATTGCCTCCGCTACGGTTGGGGTAGCTTGGGCGAGACATTGGGGGTCGGGTGTTCCTTGGTGCATATCCTCGTGAAGGGTTGGGACGGTACTTCTGGTGACTGCTGGATCCAGATTGCTGCATCATACGACGTTTGCGGTTGTCGTTTGCTTGATTAATCTTCCCTTCCATCTGAATGGCAGAGTCGACTAGCTCTTCGAGATCCTCGGAGCGGATGTTGACGAGGACAGTCTGCATCTCATCATGCAGTCCGTTCAGGAATCTTTCCTTCTTCTTGGCCTCTATGTTGATCTCATCAGGGGCGTACCTTGCAAGCGACAGGAATCTGTCACGGTACTCCACCACAGTCATTCCGCCTTGCTTCAACTCTTAGAATTCATCCCTAATTCTGATGACTAGACCCTGCGGCACGTGGGTGCGACTGAACTTGATCTTGAAGGCTTCACATGTCATCACTTGACCATGGTTCATCAGGCGGATACAGTTCCACCAGGCTCTTGTGTCTCCTACCAAGTAGCGGGTGGCAAAGAGAACTTTCTCATTGTCATCAACTCTGGATACTTCCAAATTCTTCTCCATCATCTGCAACCAGTCATCAACATCTAATGGGTTTTCTGAAGTGCTAAAGATTGGGGGATTGGTATTCTGGAAGTTCTTCAGCTTGGATCCTTGATGATCCTGATTTCCATGCCCTTGGTTGTTGAGAGCCATCTGGGCGATCTGTTGCAGTGTTGCTAGATTAGCTTGGCGCTCTGCCCTGCTTGCTTCTCTGTCTGCGATGAGATTCTACAGGATCTACAACATTGGGTCTTGCAACGAGCTGCTCCCTCCTTGATTTCCACGAGTCATCTGAAGATTGAGGTAGATAAAGGGGTAAGAGGGAAAGGTCTAAGGTTCATGGTTTTGGTTTCAAAGCTAAAACTTTGAGTTTGACTCAGGTTTTGCAACTAACTTCATTTCATTCACTCAAACAAGCACACGATACAAACACACACACACCACAACAAGGAAAACAGATGGTTTTAAGAACCATTCTGCAAGCTACGATACAGTGGGACCGATACATCTCATGCTACGATAGTGCTCTAGTGCATCTACTCATCGTCGATGAAGTCGGAGTCCTCATCATCAGTGTAGAAGTCCATGGCATCCTCCTCCAGAAAGTCATCATCATTGCTGAGGTAAGAATCCATGTCTCCCTAGATGTCTTCACCCTCCTCTTCTTCCTCCTTTGCTGCAAGCTACGCTTCTTGCTACTTGACGGTCTTCTCGAGGTCGGCCACCTTCTTGCGAAGACGGGCGATGGTGCGATCCTTCTTTTCGCGCTAGAGGCAAAGATACTGAAGGTCCTTGACTAGCAGTGAGAAAGTCTGGTCCTTCTGGTCAGCAATGGCACGGTTGTGGTTGGCAAACTACCTAGCATTATCCAATTCCTTCTGGCGATCGTACAACAGGAAGTCAAGGTTCTCCACTTGACGCTTCAACTCCGGGTGACTGGGCATCTCCATCGGCATTCCCATGAAGTCACGTCTTGCATAGTGAGCAAAACGGTTTCCTTGGATTTGGTTGACACTGAAGGCACATAGACATGCGAGAGCTTCATGCATTGCCCTGGCTAATCCATCTAGCCAGTTGTTCTCTCTCACGGAGAACTGGATTCTCCCGGACGTTGGTGCTTCTATGCTTCCTCGAAAATCAGCGGTGACTAGCCACTGTAAATCTCCTCCTGGGGTCCTAGAAGTTGAGCTCCAAGAAACTCCGGATGAAGGCGTCCCAATAACTCGGACAATGAGTCTAGATCCCTCTCGAAGATAAGCTGGCCTCCGTTGCCCAACTGGTAGAACTTGCTGAACTGATTTTCCATCTACAAGAATTAAGGATGAGGAAGTTAGTGAGGTGATCAAGTGTGTCAAATTTTATGTAGTAATGTAAGAATTTGAGGAACATGAATTTTTGAGAAAGAATGAATTCCCAAGGGTAAGATAGGAAATAGTTTTTCATAAATACTCACTTTGGTTTTGAAATTAAGTTTTTGTTCGGACGTCCATTCTAACTAGGGTCTCCTATGGTCAGGATGGCTCTGATACCAACTTGTCAACACCCGGATTTTTAATCCTAGATGCCTGTTATGTCATACATCGCAATCCCCGGATTACCATTTTTGCGAGACATAACTAATTGGATATCATAGTACATCATCCATTACAAACCATAAATAAGGTTTTACACAAATAAGGATCTCATGATCCAGTCTTCATACAACAAGCAGCGGAATAAATAATAAGCGTAGCGGTGGGGTCCATCTTCAGGGGCATAGGCAATGCTGACAAAGGCAGATAGTCCTAGTTATCGTAGCCGTCCTGTTGGTCGTCATCTTGGTAGTCTCCTTCATAGTGTATCCACGAGAATAGCCAGGGACAAAATCCATGAGTACTCTTTAAGTACTCGCAAACAACTACTAACAAGTAGTATAGTTCTAGTGTAAATGCTAACTCTAAGTTTATTTGTACAGTTAAGTTTGAAACCTAAGCTGAGTTCAGAAACAAAGAAAGATAAAATAAAGTTCTAGAATCACTTAGGTTGGGAAGCTAGTGTCATAGTCACAACCCTGTTGTGGTCAAGTCAAGATTCATCATTCATTTCATAAGTCATTTTGAAAACATCTGACAATGAAACAGTATGGCCACTCCAACTGTCCATAACCGTGGACGCGGCTATTCGAATAGTTTGACACTCTGTAGAGGTGGTACACTTTCACCACCAGATTCGATACATCTGTCAAGGATAACCCTGAATCATCATACTTAGTATGCAGATAATCAAACATAACCTTTCCTTTACACACTCTAGTATAAGTAACTCTCCTATGAGCATGGCCTCCCAACCATGACCATCTGTCATCTTGGGCACTAATAGGTGGACAACATTGAGAGGTAGCCTCAACTCAAACCTCTCCCACGAGGGAACTAATACTAATGCATATAAACTTCCGGCTAAGCCTTACCCAATTTAGGTATTGTGTTTGTACGGTAAAATTGGAATGGTATCGCATCTGAATCCAACCATCAGTTTTTGTAAAAGGGTTAAGGCTCATGCCTCAACATTTTCATCATCATAAACCATTTGTGTTTCTCAACACATGTCAAAATATCTCAATAGAATGACTCATCATTCCAAGGTTTTCATAATTCATTTTCACCAAGTGTTCCCATCTAAAGTGACTCTAGTTTTGATCTAGCTCTAAGCTACTAAGTTAATGGTGTTCACTAAGGTGGGATGCTAAGATCAATCTCATGCCATAGAATGACATCTAAAGTTATCTAGATAGGTCAAGTTTTATACCTTTTATGCTACCTTCAAAAAAAGTAAAGGACTTTGGTAAAGTAAAGAAAGTAAAAGCTTGAAAGTAAACTTGCAATAGGTACTAGTCAAAGTGGTATAACCAAAGCATGCCTAATGCATCTTGCTTAAGTTATATAGCTTAATTCTAGCTTGCTAGCAGTAGCTTGCCTTGGTTGGTGCAGTGGTTGAAGTTTTCTTCCTCCTCTTGATAGCACTCCTCCTCCTGAAAAGCTTGGTCGGTACTACCGTCTATAAATACATACGGAGTACACAATCACCAAACAATACTTAACTAGTCTACTTATCACTCTAAGGCACACATTTGATGATCTATTATCATCACAAGCATCACAACCGGCGAGGCGGTGGCACCTACCTCACCGCTGGTGACTGAGTGGAGGCAGGCGATTTTCAGATGCTCAGGTACGGGGGATCTGGCTCCACGTAGATCAGGTGCGATCGAGGTAGTTGGCGCGCATATCACGTTTCTTGATGAAACAGGGCAGCGTCTCACGTCCCCGATCCAGTTTATCCCGCCTGTCACGTATGGGGATCGTGTGCGGTGTGGTATATGGCACGTTCTGGTCGGCCCGCGGAGAGATGTGCGGAGGCACCGACACGACCGTGCCGGCGCACCGCCCTATGCGCGGGCGTGTCAGACGATCGTGGTTGGCGGTTGTGCGCGGCGCCGTCCTTCTGGAGGTGGACCACTTGTATGCGAGGGCCACCCAGTAGAGGATATTGCTCAAGGGGGTGTGGCTGCAACGGTGAATCAGAGTCCGAGAGGGGAATCCAGATCGTCGAGCGGTTCGGGGATTTCTCTCAACCCTAGGTTGGAGGGGGTGGGCAGAGTGGTGTTCATTCAGTCGCCGCCTTCGTCGTCTCCCACGATCCTCCAACCCGCAAACCCTACTGTGTGGAGAGCCACCAGATCTGGTGATTTTAGGTCGTTTGCGCAGGTTGTGGTAGATGCGCTGCCGATGATGGATCACTGTTTCCAGGGTTCGAGGAGGTCTCCTTTGCACCGTCAAAATCGACCTGTTCCCTATGCGAACAGATCGAGATTTGACGACGATGCAGGTCGTCAGTTAGGGGATAGGCGTCTTCCGGATGCTCGTCGCCGTGATTGAGGGTGGATAAGAGAACAGGAGAGGCGCAGGGAAGAAGAACACCGGTGGGAGGAGGACCGCCTGGAAGATGAACGGAGGCAGGTGGAAGACGAGGCAAGAGCAAAGAATCGGCGCCATGATGAAGCTGCTAGTGTTGCGAGGGCTGAGGCTCAACGGCCTGAGGATCTGGCAAGGGAGAGGGCTTTGGTGGAGGCTCGCCATAGGGAGGATGAACAAGCCAGGAACCGAAGCAGATTGAGTCATCGGCCAGAGATGCACAGGGATTCTCATTCCACGGCGTGAGATTCATCATTCAGGGGGAGAACAGGTAATACGACAGACATCTCCTCTCATCGTCCTGCTCTAGTGTTTGCACGAACTATTGAGCAACCGCCGGTGGTCAGAAATCCTGCGCCAGCATCTGCCACTATCAGTAGATCGGCTGGACCAGAGGTAATTCCCCCTGTTCGTGCTAATCCCTCCATGAGTATTCCTAGTTCGATTCCTGTGAGCGCACCATCTATTGCTACCAATTTCTCTGCTGCTCTATCACTGGTTGGTCAATCTAGGGATGTGGCCACGACACTGGTGGGGTCCTCTGCACCTGCACCGGTTGTTGCTGTGCCTGCGAATCAACAGAGGGTAGTGGAGGTCAGCAATTTCCCACTGACGAACACAGAGAATGTGGAAGTGTAGGAATGTGAAAGCTGTGGGAAGAATCACAACATTTTGGTCTGTCAAGAAAGAAAGCCATGGGAGTATGTACCTTTATTTTTTGGGAGTACTGACTTTGATCAGGGATTCTATTCAATTCCAGTAACTGAATCATCCATCCAGTCTCTTGATAATTTGAATTTGGCTCATATCACTGTTGTCAGAGGGGATGTTACTGGGAGAGACCTGGAGAGGGAATTTCAGGCTTGGGCAGATTCAGTTGGCTCTGGCTGGAGATTTACTACAAGGTCAATTAATGATGTGGAATTTTTGATGAGATTTCCCTCAGCGAAATCCATTGATGATTTCCACTTTGGAAAGGTATTCATGAAAACAATTCCTGATGTTGTGATTGAGTTGTCAAAATGGAATGGTGACCTGGATCCTTTGGAGTGGATGGAGGAGGCCTGGTTCTGAATAGTGGGTATTCCTATGAAATACAGGGAGAGATCAACTGTTTTCTATGTTGCTTCTTTGATAGGCAAACCCCTGGGATTGGACAGAAATAGTCTCAGGAATCTGGCATATGTTAGGGTTAGAGTTGCATGTCTGGATGTCACCTTAGTTCCTAATACAAGGAGAGGGGAGATGAAAGGTGGTTTGTATGAATTTAAATATACCAGGGAGATCTTTGCTCCTAGAGAAGTGCCAGCTATACCTACTTCTGTTAATGTAGGTGGGGGAGATGCTCAACCTGCTGTTAATGCTCCTGAAGAAAGTAGCAGACCTGTGCTCACATTGACTAATGTTGATAGGGTTGAATCTAGTCTGGGGGCAAATGCTGCTGCAACTGGTGCATCTGGTGAGGGGGTCAGACCAACAGGGACCTCCCACAATGTGCTGATTGGGAGGAAGGGAAGGGTCCTAGAGAAGAGGATAGAGAATCTACAGATACAGGGGACATGTCTTTTGGTGCTAGGGTGGCTCAAGTCTGGCCAAGTGGTAATCCTGTAAGGGGTAATGTGATTAGTGATAATACTGGGGCAAATGTTGTTAGTCAGAATCAACAGGTGGAGGGGGGTGCTGGTAGAAATATGCAACAGAGAGCTGTGATTGAACCAATTCAGGACCAGGAAATGGGAGAAGTGCACCTAGAAGTTGCTCAAGCTTTGGATCCCAAAGAAATAGGGGCAGTGGTTAATCCTGATGATCCTATTGGGGGAGGTCAGTCTTTCCAGGACTTTGTGCAGGATCTGCTGCAAAATAAGAGTAGTGATAAGTATTATGAGCACAAGAAAATGTATGGCCATCTGTTGGAACAAATTGAGGAAGAATAGGGGGTGCTGAGGAAGATGATGAAGCAGTATAGATGGATCTGATGAGCATGATACTTCTTCTGCTGAAAGTGGTGCTGATGTGGAGAATAATTCTCCTACTATTCAGGCATTGAATGCTGGGGTAGGGGTGGAGCAGGTGGAGTTATAGGTGGGGGCGTCACAGCCTGAAAACTTGACTCAGGAAAGTCAGAGTTCTTAGCAGGAGTCTCAGGGGAAGGATGTTGAAAAAACTGAAACAAATGTGGAGGATCCTTTGATAAGAAGGAGTGAAAGGCTAGCTACTCAGGGTGGGGATTTTAATATGAATGAGAATTCCATGACTCAAGCTACGCAGAGAGATCTGTCAGGTACTAACTTGTCCTTTTTTAATTCCTTTGTTATGTTGGATGATGAAGATATTTTTAGTAGAGCTTTAGAAATGGGGGTAGAACATTCTTCTTTGAGTTTTGAATTTACTAATTCTCTTAAAGACTTAGAGATAGCTAGACATAAGCTAGCTGATAAGGAAAAGGGGAAGGGTGATGAGGTTGTTGATCAGGTGGGACAGGTAGAATATCTTGAGTGGAGAGATGGTGAGGAAGAGGATGTTGAGTTTACTCCTGTGATCTCTAGGAAGAATAAAAAAAGAGAAAGTCAGGTGGAATTTGAAGATTGAGCAAGGTAAGTTAAAGGAAGCTGTTGTGAAGGTTAACAACTATCACCCTATGAGTGGTGTTGTAACTGGAACAAGGGAGAGGAAAAAAGTATCATGATAGGTGCCATTATAAATTGCAGGGGTGTGGGCAAGAAAGGTATGAGTTCCTATCTGAACAATTTGATGCAGAGGGAAAGGCTAGATTTTGTTGGTTTACAGGAGACAATGAAGAAAGATTATTCTGATGGATTTGTTAGGAAAATTGATCCTATGAATCAATTTTCTTAGAGTTGGCTGCCTTCTATGGGGAAATCTGGTGGTATCCTGGGGGGCCTACGTTCCTCCAGGTTTGACAAGTGTGATTCTTCAGTGAGGAAGTTCCATGTTAAGTTGAAAGTTTATGACCTGGATAAACAGGCCCATTGGCACTTGGTGGTGGTGTATGGGGCTGCACAAAATGAACATAAGGAGGAATTTTTGATTGAATTGGCTGATGTTTGTAGGCATCAGAGTATTCCTTTACTAGTTGCAGGGGATTTTAACATCATGAGATTTATCTCTGATAAAAATAAGGTCCATGTCCTAAGTACGTGGAGTCATATGTTTAATTCTATAATAAATACTTATGGTATGAGGGAATTGAAAATGTCAGGTGGACAGTTCACCTGGACCAACAATCAAGTTGTTCCTACTTTGGAGAAGCTAGACAGGATTCTTGTTTGTCAAAAGTGGGAAAGCATGTTTCCTTTGTCAACAGTTCATAAGTTGTCTAGAGAGATATCTGACCATAGTCCTTTGCTGCTGGATACGATGGAAGGGCAAGCAGGTGGAAAGAATGAATTTAGATTCGAGAAAAGTTGGTTGGGAAATGCTGAGTTTATGGATAGGGTAAAAAAGGGTGGAGTAAACCTGTCAGAAGCAAAAATAGTTTGGATAGGTTCTAGAAAAAACTGAAGAATGTCAGGAATGATCTGAAAGGGTGGGGGGTGCATATCAGAGGCCATGAGAAAAAACATAGGAAACAACTGGATGAAGAGCTGAAGGAGTTAGAAGAGACCGAGGAACTCATTCTACTTAATAAAGAGCAACAGATAAGAAAAGTTCAAATTCAGAAGGAACTTTTAGAAGTATATGAGAAGGAAGAGTAGTATTGGCAACAGAGATCAAGAGATAACTGGCTCCTGAAGGGGGATAGTAATACTGAATATTTTCACAGAGTGGCAGATGGGGTCAGAAGGAAAATATGATCTTTTCTATGCAGGATGGGGAAAGGCAGATTTAGGGGACCTATGATCTCTTGAAACATGCCACTGATTATTATAAGAAGTTGTTTGGCCCTGCTGATGGTTTTGCTATTAGGCTGGCAGACAACAACTGGACTGCTGAGGAAAAGCTTAATGAAGCAGATAGAGAGAATATGGGGATGCCTTTTTCAGAGGAGGAGATTAAAGATGTAATTGAACAGATGGAAAAAAATAAGGTTGCTGACCCTGATGGTTTGCCTATAGAATTCTATCAATTCTGCTGGCAAATTATCAAACATGACATTATGGAGGTTTTTGATGATTTTCACTCTCAAAAAATTGATCTGGCAAGAATCAACTATGGGATCATCACTTTGCTGCCTAAGAGTGAGGAGGATGACATTATACAGAAGTTCAGACCTATTTGTTTGCTACAGGTTATTTTCAAAAAATTTACAAAAGCTTTGACAGTCAGAGTTGAACCTGCGATGCAGAAATTGATTGAAACTTGTCAGACAGCTTTCCTTAAAGGAAGATATATAGTAGATGGGGTTACCCTGCTACATGAAATTTTGAAAGAGGCTACTTTTCAGAAGCAACAAGGGGTGGTTCTGAAGTTGGATTTTGAAAAAGCATATGATAAGGTTAACTGGGACTTCTTGTTTCATTGTTGTAAGGAGAGAGGGTTTAATGATGATTGGCTGATTTGGTTGAAAAGTGCTGTTACTCAGGGGACTCTCTGTGTAAAATCAATGATGAAATTGGACCTTATTTCGGGAGCTACAAAGGTGTGAGACAGGGTGATCCTTTTTCTCCTTTCCTGTTTAATATGGTAGGGGATTGTCTGGCCAAGATGGTACTAAATGCACAGGTAGGAGATTTGTTCACTGGGCTTGCTGATAATATTTTTGTAAAAGGTATAGCCATTCTGTAGTATGCTGATGATACCATTTTATTCATCAAGGATGATGTGGAGGGTGCCAGGAACTTGAAATTGTTGTAATACCTGTTTGAAGCAATGTCTGGGCTCAAGATCAATTTTGAGAAAAGTGAGGTGATGATGGTCCTGGAAGATGATACAAAGCAGGAGATGTATGCTACTTTGTTTAACTGTCATACAGGGGAATGGCCTATCAAATATCTGGGTCTTCCTATGGGTAGTAGGAAATGCTCTGTATCTGATATGAGATTCATAGGAGAGAAACTGGGTAAAAAGATGGATGGATGGATGGGAGGTACACTCTCTGTGGGGGGTAGATATATCAAAATTACTTCCTGCATTTCTAGTGTAGCTGTATATCCCATGTCTATGATCCTTTTGCATAATACAAATGTGGAGGAAGTGGAAAAGCATACCAGATCTTTCTTCTGGTCTGGTAAAGCAGGAAAAAAGAAATACCAGCTTGTTAAGTGGAAATATGTGTGCAGACCTAAGAAAAAAGGGGGCCTGGGGATAAAGAATATTAGAATTTTCAATATCAGTTTGTTGTGCAAGTGGTGGTGGAGGTTGGAATCTGAACATGGTCCATGGCAAATGTTTGTGAGGAAGAAATACCTTGTTAGTGGAGGAATCTTCTCCATCAAGCATAAACAAAGGGATTCTGCTTGCTGGGCTGATCTACTGAAAGTCAAAGAAATTTACATGTCTGGAAGAAGATTGGTGGTGGGGAATGGGGTGCGAACAGACTTCTGGGGGGATGCATGGTGCCTGGATATACCTCTGAAAAGGAAATTTCCTGAGCTGTTTGAGATATGTAGGCAGCAAAGTGTGACTGTTGCTGAGATGGCTGGAAGAAACTGGCACTGTTCTTTTAGGAGATGGTTGGACAGGGATAAGCAGGTGCAGTACAGAAGTATGCAGGAGATGTTAATTGGCTTTTCGTTGACGGGTGGGGAAGATAAACCAAGATGGTTGTGGACAAAGTCAGGGGTGTTTACGGTTAAATCGATGTATAATCATCTGGCAAATGGTGGTGTGGATAGGAGTTTTAAACACCCGTGGAAAGCAAAAATTCCTTTGAAGATTAAAATTTGGCTATGGCTTATCTGGCATAATGCAATTCCTTCCAAAGATAATATGAAAAAAAGGAAGTGGGAGGGTGACACAACTTGTAGATTTTGCGACTAGGATGAATCTATTGGGCATCTTTTCTTCTACTGTCCTGCGGCCAAGTATGTTTGGAGTGTGGTTACAAAATATGTGGGTGCTGATACCAGACCCCGGGATCCTTTTCTCAATATTTTTGGTGGATAGTCAGGTTTTTTACTGTGAGTCTTAATATTCAGATAGCAGCCATTGCTACTATCTGTTGGGGTATATGGAAGCTTAGAAACAGAGCTTGTTTTGAACACAAACTAATCAAGTCCCCTGTGGATCTAGTGATGTATGGTTGTGTATTTTTGAAACATTGGGCAGGTCTGCATGATGCTGAGGAAGGGGAGATGCTGCGTGAAGGAGCTGAGATTTTGAAGAGGAATGCACTGGGTGACGCTGAAGGCATGGATAGGGCGAGGGTGCCTCTGCTGGGGCTGCCATCAGCCGCAAACGCCCCAGGTCGCTAGCGGATGAGCAGGAAGAATATTGAGGGAAAAGAAAAGAGGAGTCTTTTGCCAGTTACAGACAAGACGCTTGTGGTATCAGTTTGGAGTTCTCTTTTGGCATGTGTTTGCCTTTTGCTTTGGTCTTGGTGTCTGTGGTGCTTATCGGGGTAGTTTAAAGACACTAGCCTCATCTGTAGCGGTGATCTTGCGTCTCTCTCTGTCTTCATCTTCTATTTTGGGATAGCTAGTCCTAGAAAAACATCTCTGGTGGGTTTGACGGAATTTAGCTCCCAGGAGCGTGAACCTGAGATCGTGGATGTTGGTGTGTGATGTTTGTTCCGTTATCGGTTGATAGTGGAACC
Source organism: Avena sativa (assembly GCA_916181665.1). NCBI lineage: Eukaryota > Viridiplantae > Streptophyta > Magnoliopsida > Poales > Poaceae > Avena > Avena sativa. Next base: position 453,200,247 of record OV702288.1, on the reverse strand, counting down.
CGACCCCTATGTGATGGGGGTTGTATGGAAACAAAATCATAAGCATCACAATGTTTTATTAACTAGTTTCATTCTTTTTATTTGATAAAAGTAATTTATTATGTTTAAAAAAATCACAAGCATCACAAAGTTTATTATTTAATGATTTAAAGTGACTAGAAATGCCTATATAGCATTATTTTGGTACTAGTCCAAAGTCACTGTAGGCAAACCTTAATATTATTGCATATTTAGATAGGTATGGTTAAATGTGATTTTTGAGAGTTGGAATCAACTCAAAAGCTATCATGGTTGATTTTATAAAAATGTTTGAATGTGCAAAAGATGTCTTATTATTTTTACTAGGAGAGATTTCTAACTCTAAATGAATTAAATCCAATGGGCTTGGATAGATCTTTTCAGTATCTTTCTAACAAAATTTGAATCACTCAATTTGGTTCAGTAAATCTTCCTAAATTGATTTTTGAACTAAGGGACAAAAGTGAGTTCAAACTAAAATAGAAAAAACTATATTTGAATTCATGGGCTAGCATGGGAAACTAACGGGCCGGCCCAGTGGCGCTCCGCGGTGCGAATGACAACTGACAGGGGGGTCCCGCAGGTCAGCGGCACATCAAACGCGAAGCGGTACGAGGCAACATGGACCGTGCGATTAAAATGAAGATCTACGGCTAAGGATCGTCGTCCCCGGCGAACAGGTCGCCGGCGAGAGATAACCCTAGCGGCTCGGTGGGGGTGCAATGGGGACATACCAGGGCTCCAGCTAGCGTGCCGATGGGGGCGATCGAACATGCTGTCAATGCCGGACTCAGGCGTGGTCGCAGTGGCTCCTGGGGTGGACGAAATCGACGACGCCTCTCCTCCTCTGCTGCGGCAAGCTCCGGCTAAATTCCGGCGAACGGCGGCCCACCTTGCTCCGGGGATGGGGTGGAAGGCTCAGTGGGGAGAGGGGAGTGATATGGTGTGAGTAGTTTGTGCGGGGGTGGCCTCCTTTTATAGGTTGACGAGGGGACCGAACGGCACGACGGTGAGCTCGTCGGTGACGTTGATACAGGCGGCTAGAGGCATGGGTGGCGTAGGTGGACAGTGGCCTGTGGAGCGTCCTGGCGGTCATCTACGGCTTAAAGGCAATGCAAGGGGAGGTGGCGTTTGGTCGGGAGCATCCCGCGCTCTGGGAGACAGAGGTGGTGCTCAACGCGGCGCATGACGACTGTGGGTCGCACGGCGGCGCACGGCCGTGTCTAGTGGGGTGCTGGGGTCTAGGCGGAGCGGCTTGCACGGTATTGGGTCGAGGGGCGGTCGGTGGCGTGCTGGCAGTGAGGGCGCTCTGGCACGCTCTGGCTGCACGGAGAGAGAATGGGCGGCGAGGGTGGGGAGTGGTCTAGTGGCTGGAAGTGGCCGTGGGGTGGACCGTGGGCGGTGGTTGGGTGGTGCCTAGCTTCATAGAGCGGCGGAAAGGGGCTGGCGGTCTGCTATTGCGTTGGCAACGTTGGCCGGCGAGCATGGCGTCGGGGCGGCGTTGTACTGGTGCCAGGGGCTAGAACTAGGGTGGGTTTTGGTCTGGTTGTGCTCAGGGGAGACAAGAGTGATCAATGCAAACAAAATGGCTCGACAAGAATTGATCAAAATAGTATAAGTTAGGCCAATTTGATTCTGTCTGCAAGGTGTTCGACACAATGGCCGCATGAGAAAAGGTTTTGAATTTTGGGCTGAAATTTGGTGGAGTGGTTGATCACATGCTTTAGCTTCTAGGTGTGCTTGGGTTTTGAAAATGGAAGTCATTTGAGTGGTTTTTGAATAAGTGTGATCTTGGTACCTACACTAGATTCAATTTTCAAATGCCATTTAAAATTAGTGTTTGCAAGTTTTTGGTAGATCACAAAGTGGGCCTTGGTACATCACTACATGTACTAGCAAGGGGTCCAAAGATCCACATTTATTTCTGTTAAGAATTGAGTTCTAGGAATAGCCAAAGTAGGCATGGTAGTTAAAATGGCACAAATGACCATTTGGTTATTTTATTCATTTTTATTTGTTTTTCTTTGGGATTTGTTTGGGAATGATCTAGATGATGTTTATTTCACCTAAGAATCATTTTACAATCAATGGATCACTTAATCATGGCAATTCAAAACAACTCCTATTTAAATGCACCCACATATGAATGCTTTAATATTTCTAAAATGGAAAAGTTTTTGTTGACTCTAAATTTGATGATTTGTATCTTGATCACTTGGATTAAAGTTTTGGTATGTTACATGCTTATTGTATGCTTGCCTTGTCATTTTGATATGGGGATTCTTCTGTATCATCGGGCAAGGGGTACCCCGTTGGCAGTTCTCTATGATACACATATACTTACTATGACAAGAACTTACCAGTAACTAAACTTGAGTAGCATGAGGAGAGGCCCTCATATTCAAGGGACATGAGAGTTTCAACTTATAACTTTTCAATCATATCCTCTTATTTCATCACTTTAACCTTAATCACCTAAAGATGCTTATGATAGGGGCAATGAGAGATGAATGCTAATAAGTACCATAATTTTTGGAAACTCTTTCTGAAACTTGAAATCCCTGCTTCCCTCTGTGAATGGCCTTTCTTTTAGTTTTTAGTTGAGTCAGTAAACCTATTCCCTTCTATCTCATCAAGCATTTTGGGTTGTTGTGTTTCATTCATTCATATGATGATTTATTCAATCATGTTTCTTATGTTCCTTGTTTTTACATTGCTGTTATCTTAGTGAATATTACTTTGAAAGCTATCATTGAAAACCCTATCATGTTTGAACTCCTGCAAATTGTTAACTATTCTTTGACCAAGAGCAAAGTTTGCCATTACCAAGTATGATTTACTTTGTGTATCTTTATTTGTATTTCGTTTACCCATTGCAATTTAAGTTGTATAATAGTGAGTTGTCTTCTATTATGATTTATGTATTGATGAATGTGATGCTTCTTGTCTGTATTCTTTTATCGACTCTTCACTCCATAAACCTGAGGTCATGTTTATTTAGCTCAGTTCTCGCTTGGGGACAAGCAAAGTCTAAGCTTGGGGGGAGTTGATACGCCCATTTTGCATCACTATTCTATATCATAATTTACTATTATTCATTGATATATTTCATATTAAGAGATGATACTTATGTTATTTCATAATTTTTTGCATGGTTGATGACTTTTGGAGGATGGATCGCTGAAGTCAGGATTCTGATGGAAAAGGCACTGTTTGGAGGAGAAATTCGCGAAGATCCGAAAATCCCAGAAAATATTCGGAAAATCCTATTTTTCTAGAAGATGAAGGATGCCAGAAGGGGGAGTGGAGATGGGCCACATGGGCCCACACCACCCCTGACACGGGCCACCCCTGGCCGCGCCACCAGGTGGTGTGGCCACCCTGGCCCACCTCTGGCTCTCCCTTTGGCGTATATTATCCCCACGAAACCCTAAGCCTCGGGGAGTGACCACAAAAATATTCTGTCGCCTGCAGGGCGGAAAACTGCAGAGAGAGAAAGAGCTCTCTGGTAGGGAGAAATCTACCGGGGAAATTCCTTCCCAGAGAGGGGAGATCGTCGCCATCAACACCACCATCAAGATGGACATCATCGGGATCATCATCATCATCTCCATCATCATCTCCACCAGCACCATCATCACCACTCCATACCGCTGTAACAATTGGGTTGAATCATGCATAGTTCTTAGGGGAAACTTTCCCGATGTTGATTACTTGTTGTAATTGATGCTTTTGAGTGGAACCACTGAATTATCATTTATGTTAATATTGTTACATACCATTATTTCATGTCTGATCTTGATCCATATGATGTCTTGTGAGTAGTTCGTTTAGTTCTTCAGGACATGGGAGAAGTCATGTTGTTAGTAGTGGAATTGTGTTGAGAAAGATTCAATAGTTTGTTACTTAAGTTGTGGTGTTATTCTTATAGTGGTGTCATGTGAACGTCGACTACATGACACTTCACCTTTATGGTCCTAGGGGAATGCATTGTGTATTTGGCTACTAATCGTAGGGGTGCCGGAGTGACAGAAACCTGAACCCTTGTTAGGAAACCTCTACACAAGGGATGTCAGGATCTTAGAGTTTAAAGTTGTGGTTAGGTTTCTATCTTAATTACTTTATTGTACTTTCAGATGCTTGCAAGGGGTATAATCACAAGTACGTATTAGTCCTAGGAAGGTCGTTACATTAGCACAGGTTCACCCACACAACACTTACCAAACTAAAGAAGATTAATCAACTATATGAAGCGAAAGCACATGACAATGTTCTCGTGTGTCCTCGAGAACATTTGGTTATCTTAAGTAATACAACTGGCTTGTCCTTTGCTAAAGAAAGGACTGGGCCACTTGCTACATTTATTATTATTGCTTTTTATTTACTCGAACTTTATTTATCTACATTATCAAAACCCCTAAAAATCTGTTTGCTAAGTATTTACAGAGAATTCATGCTCCAAGCCACTCGTCAACACCTTCTTCTCCTTGTTGGGTTCGACACTCTTACTTATCGAAAATAGTGTGATACACCCCCTATACTTGTGGGTCATCATGCTCATCATACCTTCCTCTTGGGGTTCCCCAACGAGCTCGAATATATTTTGAGCCATCATCTTTCTCGAGAGATCAGCTGATCTGAGCCAAACTCTACACACTACTTCCTATTCCATTGTTTTCAAAATAGGGTAATTTGTCACCATGCAAATTCTCTCATATGGGATCATCAACATAAATTATGATGTTGATATGGCTTTGACCTTGGTCGTTCTGCTTGAAATCCAATAATGGTCATATTCTTTGACAAGTAAGCTTAAAATTGTCGAAATTTCACCACTTACACTTTTAGGTTAGAATTTTACACGGGTGTCAAAGAACATTTGACATCAAGGACCTAAAAAAGTGAAAATTACACTGAGGTCCATGCATTTAGCACAATGGACCCTTAAATTAAGGAAGGAATACAGTCGGGTTTGACTCCTTCTCTAGAGAGCAGCTGATCGAGCCACACTCTTCACACTACTTCATATTCGATTGTTTTCAAAATATGGCCAAATTTGTCGGCATGCAAATTCTTGGATATGGGATCATATGCATAAAGTATGGTGTAGATATGTCTTGACCGTGGCTGTTTGTCTTGAAAATCCAAGAATATGGTTCATACTCGTTGACAACTAAGCTTAAATTTGTTTAGATTTCACCACTTACTTTTAGTTTAGAATTTTACATGGTTGGTGGGAGTACATTTTACATCAACGACCTAAAAAGGGAAAATTACATGGAGGTCCATAGATTTAGCACAAAGGACCCTACAAAGGAAAACTTTTTGTTTCGTCTCCTTATCGAGAGACCAGTTGATCTGAGCCAAACTCTTCGTACTACTTCCTCTTTGATTATTTTCAAAATATGGCCAAATCTGTTGCCATGCAGATTCTCTGATATGGGATGATTAGCATAAAGTATGATGTTTATATGGCCTTGATCTTGGTCGTTCGACTGAAATCCAAGAATGTTCATACTCATTGACAAGATGCTTAAAATCGTCTAAATTTTGCCACTTATACTTTTAGGTTAGAATTTTACACGATGTGTGGAAGTACATTTTACATCAAGTACCCAAAAAAGGGAAAATTACATTGATGTCCATACATTTAGCACCCCCCCTAAAAATAAGCAAGGAAAACAGTCGTGGATGGCTCCTTCTCGAGAGAGCAGCTGATCAAGCCATACTCTTCGTACTACTTCATCTTCGATTGTTTTCAAAATATGTCCAAATCTATCGGCATGCTAATTCTTGGACATGGCATCATCACCATAAAGTATGATGTTCATATGGCCTTGACCTTGGTCGTTCGTCTTGAAATCCAAGAATTTTCATACTTGTTGACAATTAAGCTTAAATTTGTTCAAATTTCACAACTTACACTTTTTGGTTAGAATTTTACACAGATGGTGGGGGTACATTTACACCAAGGACCTAAAAAAGTTAAATTACACTAAGGTCCATGCATTTAGCATAAAGGACCATAAAATTTAGCAAAGAAAACAGTCGAGTTCGGCTCTTCGAGAGAGCAGGTTATCGGGTCCTACTCTTCATACTACTTCCTCTTTGATTTACAAGAAAGATTTATTGTGGAGGGAACTGGGAGCAGAGTAGTACTATTCTAAAGGGAACTGGAGCAGAGGAACATGCATCCATTTTCATTTTATTCAACCTCGCCTATACGCTCTATCCCCACTTCTACGCCAAGCATCGTCGTTCTTCTCCTCCACAATGCCGCTTTCCGATCCTGTTCACCGCATAGTATAAGAGTGTTTGTTCTTCTCCCTGTCCCTCCTGCCGCCATCGATCTTCCCTATTTTCCGGAAAACCAAATCAAGCCACTGTCCCAACTTCCATCAGCTCCCTTGCGATGGCAGGACCGAGCAAGGACAGTGATGATTCTGAGCTGTTCCAGCATGTTTTTACCGAAGGCCCGCTTGAAGAACTCATAACCAGATGCGACGTCATCACCACCGCGAGCCTCGCCGATTCGTCCAAACATCTTCTTGAACCGGCCAAATATAGTGCAACTTTACATGCTTCTCAGCTGTTTGGCATCCCCTGTGTTCTTCATTCTCACCTAACTAAGAAACCATGGGAATGCAACGAGTACTTCGAGGGAAAGGGCACGACATGCAAGATGACGCCGCTGGACAAGTTCTCCTCCAACGATGTGTTCCTGAATTGTATGGGTAAGCAGTGGGTAGGTGCCAATGGAGATTGGATCTCCATTGTTGGGTCCAAATGCAAGTGGGAGCTTGTCAATGTGTACACTCATCAACACGTTCCTCTCCCATAAGTCAATGAGTTTGTACCCACCAATGATCCATTTACATTCATGCATAATGATCGCCCTATTCTCCTCCGGAAGATTTCTATTTGCCGAGCTCCCATAGTTGCGGCTGATTATTTAGATTTCTCTGTTATCGCTATCTTTGACTACTCAATTGCTAACCTTGATGGAGATGAGCATGCATGGACAATTCTTGAGAACCAGTTCCAGTGCTATTTCAGATACAGCGATGCACTTATCCACAAGGGTCTGGTGTTTGTAGCCACTAAGAGTGGTAGTGTTTATGTTAAGAATCATTTGTATTTTGGTAAGTTTGATCCATTCCTGTTCTAAACACTAGCTTAAGTTTTAATGGATGTAAACTAGTGTTGGCCGATTTGACCGTTATTTCTTTTTGTAGGTCCTATTCTGCTCTCGTCACCACCTGTCGCGCATCTCGAGGAGGGTAACCTTGATGCCATAGATGATGACGAGCACGAACCTGGTTTATAGTTCTTAGCAATATCTGCAGATGAATCTCGCCTTCTTCTTATCCATACCATTGGTGTTACTGATGAAGAGTTTTATGGCGGTACATATTATGGTCATGGCAATCCTGTTGCTGATCATAGTGTTGATCGCTGCGGTCGCACTTGTGGCACCTATGCTACTGGGTTTGGCTGCAAGGTGTACTCAAAGGACACTACTTACTTGTATCCACCTAAGCCATGGATAGAGGTTGCTAACCTGGGAGCATATTCCCTTTTCCTTGGATTGAACTATCCGATTAATATTGCAGTAGGCGGTGCAGATGTTGCCCCAGGATATCTGACGAGAAGAAACTATGTCTATACCTCTGACCATGCAATTGGACTTAGATATACGTTGTTTCCTGAAATTGCTGCTTCAGTCTAAATACCAAAGAAGCAGTTGTTGGTTTCTCAACCAATGTTGCATGGAAATCTCCGGAGACTCCATTATGCTTCATCCCGAGCATCGTCAATGCCCACGATTGGAACCAAACTATCGTAAGTAATCGTAATACTATGTAATAGGATAGATCAGTTTAGATCAAGTGCAGTAGATGGTCTTGCTTTTCTTTTGTAACTTGGCCTTGTCATAAACTCATAATCTAGACAAGGCTATGGGAATTTTGAGTTGCCTATGGAGGTCACACACAGGCATTAATGCGAGGAGGCATGCACACAAAAGAATACTTGATCGTCAATTTTGTTTCTTCCAATGACGAGTGTTTAGAGAAAAGGGAAAACTGAATCTATCACTTTGAAATGCTACTGAATATATCCAAGTGACGCTAAATGTGAACTGTGAATCTATCGAAATTTTTCTTTCTTATTATGTACTGCTACATGATAACTAACAAGTATAGGGGATCGTGTGTAGCCTTTTTGATAAGTAAGAGTGTCGAACCCAACGAGGAGCTAAAGGTAGGATAAATATTCTCTCAAGTTCTATCAACCACTGATACAACTCTACGCACACTAAACGTTTGGGTTGTCTAGGAAATAAAACTAGAGCAACAATACGAGTAATAGAGATAGCTTTGCATGATAATAAATAAAAAGAAAGTAAAGCTAGTTGCTGCAGCAATAAAATACACTAAACTAACAGAACCATGCGTGTGGAATAGTGGTGATAATTGTGGTGGCTTTGTCCAAGTTTAAATAGCGAATAGATCAGGTTCATTGTCTTTGATGCAGTTTTCTATGTGGGAGAGGCTAAATATACATGCGATTCACTACTTGGAATTACATGTACTATATGATTGGATTGGTAGCAAACATTCGTAAGTACTAATCAATGCATTAAAGTTTCTCCAACCATAGCCTTCATTTTAATGGTCCTCTTACTCCCATACGTGCAACGTTCCGGTTCGCGTCCTCGGGTTTCTGTCACTCCGGCAGAACTCCCCCTTCCTTTTACACATACTACAAACCCTATGATGTTTAATCCATGCGCGCACAAATATAATGGACACCAAAGGACTGTACCATATCAACATACAACTCTAATGAACCAAAGACGTTCAACCATTCAATCTAAGAACAAATAAACTACGCAAACCTGACATAGATCATAGGATTATAACTTATAGCATCAAACACCATGTTTACATAGGACGGTATAGAGGTGTGTGGGAGGATGAACCACTGCATACTAGGAGGATTAGGTGATGGACATGGCGGTGAAGATGGTGAAGATGGTGAAGAGGGAGGCGGCGGTGCGGGGGACTCCTTCCCCGCCGCCGGTATCATGGGGGAGCACCGCCCCTTAGCCCCCTTCCTTCATGGCTTCTTGGGAGCCCTCCCCCATGGAGATGGGATCCATGGGGGAGGGATCCATGGGGGAGGCAAAAACATGGCTTTGGTGGCTGCAAATTCGTGCGTGGAGATGCCCTGGGCAAATTAGGTCTCCTCCCTTTATATAGCTTCTTGAATTCCCGTCACCCCATCTTGGGCTGCAGTAAATTAGGCCTAAAAGGCCTGTTCAGACTCGGAATCATCTAAATTTTCTGTCCAGAATGTTTGCCAAGAAATTTCCAACAACTTTGTAGTTGAAGAGTTTTCCGTTTGACCCCGTCTTCGACCTGAAACGTGACCATCGTCAAAAAGAGTTCTGAGACAGATTTCTGGAAAAATCCCAATTTGACTCCAACAAGGTTTCCACTTGTATTCTTGGTAATTCCTACACATCAAAGTGTAAAACAAGAACATTGTGCACTTTTGCAACTACTAGTAGGTAAGTCCAAATAAATCATAAACTTTATACAAAAAGGAGTGTCAAAAGCATATTATTAGCATAAAACCATCAAAAATTATAGATACGTTATGGACGTTATGGACATATCAACATCCCCAAGATTAGTTCCTGCTCGCCCTCGAGTAGGTAAACAATCAAACAATATAATTTTGAAGGTCACATGCAGACAACACACTCTTTATCATCATTATTGTAAAAGTATTGATAGCTGGGATTAAGGTACTTTAAACATGAATCATGAAAGATAGAGTTCTAACAATAAGACATAGCAACTATGTTGTAACATGAAAAGGCACAAACAAAAGATTCATGAATAACAATGCTTTGCAATACGAAGTTTGTTTCACATAAAGAAATCATAATGAGAATGGTATTCAGCTTGTCCCTCACAGAGTAGCAAAACATAAATGCATAGGACACCTTCAAAGTTCATAAGGGTGACTAGATACAAATAGTCTTGGGACAATAAACATAGAACTAAGAATGACAACTATGCTCTCTTAATTGGTGCATAAAGATAGAAGGTGGAGACTCAATATAAAAGTGGAAGAAAGGCCTTCATAGAAGGAAGCAGGGATTCAAGTCTCATAAAGAACTTCCAAAAATTATGGTACTTATTAGCTTTCATCTCTCATTGCCCCTATCGTAAGCATCTTCAAGTGATTAAGGTTAAAGTGAACAAACTATGGAGTATATGTTGGAAATATCATGTCCCTTGAATATGAGGGTCGCTCCTCATGCTACTCAAGTTTAGTTACCGGTAAGTTCTTGTGATATTAAGTACATGTGTATCATACAGAACCACTAACGGGGTACCCCTTGCCCGATGATACGGAAGAATCCCCATATCAAAATGACAAGGCAAGAAGACAACAAGCATCTCAGCAATCTTCTTATTTACCATGGGAAAATGGTGCTTTTTTCTCTCTTTCCTCTTTTCTCATCTCTTTTTTTTTCTTTCTTCTCAATCTCTATCTCTTTTTTATAAGAAGAATGCTTCATAGATTGCTCGTTATGGTTACGCTGCAGGTTTCCACCATGATTAGGCATGGATTAGACCGGCGGCCCAGGTGTTTCTCTAACACACACACATATCTCCATGGACTTAAAAGCTCCCGTTTCATTTCACACCAACGACAACCACAGACAAAAGAGCGTGATATCAACTAGGTACAATGTACAAGTGCAATGTTGAAAGCGTTCCCCATGACAGCATGGTTCTGCTAATCCCCAACATATAAGTGCAAGCATATACAACATAGATGACTAAAATGGTTCAAGTTTATTAGGGGCAAGAAAAGTAAAGTGTGCCATCAAGTTCGTGAGAGCTTTAATCACTAGTTTTCTCATAACAGGTTTAATTCGGAAGGTATATAAAAGCATGAATATACTTGGAATAGCAAATGCTAATAGGTAGGTATGGTGGACTCTTTGAGATAAATTGGTTTTATTTGGAGTTGGATGCATGAGTGGAACTCATACTTGGTTATGGAGGCTAGCAAAAGACTACGAGCGACCAACTAAAAGAGCAATAATGGCCATAATGATGCAAAGCAACAAAACATCATTAATTAAAGCATAAAGTGATATTACAAGTCGAAAACTAAAGGATCATCAATGATATGGTGACTTGGGATAGTCATAACATGGTATGCGCATGCTCCAAGTCAAACCAAAGAAAGCATCAAAGGAGAATACCACAATACTATGCTTTAATATGCTAAAACAACGCATGATTCTTTCAAGGCACATTAAGCAATCTCAATTGTTTATAACATGTCATGCTACAACAAAAATCACTAAGCATAAAGCCAAAACAATATCAAGCATGACATGAAAAAGCATAGGCCACCGTCAGAAACGAGCTCCTTTTACCACTTAAGCAAGAACTTTTCCTACTCTTTTCCAATCCAAACCACACTTATTTGAAAACTAATGTATGAAAGAGGGGGTCCAACCAATTTATTCAAGCAAAATAAGCAAACTAAGAAAACTAAGCAAACAAAAACCAAAAACGAAAACAAAGACGCTCCAAGAATAACACAACTATGCACGAAATAATAAAAATGAAGTGTTTGGAAGAACCTGAGATTTTTATTGATGAAGAAGGGGATGCCTTGGGCATCCCCAAGCTTTGACGCTTGTACTTCTTGGGAATTTCTTGGGGTGACACGGGGTGGCATCCCCAATCTTGAGCTTTAGTCCATTCTTCATCTCATTACATCATTCTTTCCTTAACACCTGAAAATTTTCCTTCATACAAAACTTCACATAATCTTCATTAGCAACATCAGTGTACTCAAGATAATAAGTGTTTGGGTTCAGTTTCAACACCAATAAAACTTCCACTAAAACACAAGCTATTGTAGCACTTCCCTTAAAAATCTCAATTCCCCAAAGAAAACCCAAAAAGGAATCAAAAAGAAGCAAATGCAAATATTGGCAGAAATCTGTCAAAACAGACAAGCAGATAGAATTTTTTTCGAAGACCTTATGTTGCTCAAATCGAAAAGTGTTGAGCTAACGAAAGTTGAATAACAACCTGGGGCAGAAGCACAAAAAATTACATCTCAAACGAACATACAGAGATTTTACACGAATTTTTAGAGCGAAGCACAAAAATCTGTTTCGGCACAGCAACTTTCCCAAGTTTTACTTGTCTCTCATTAGAGGTTACTCTTGGCACAAAAAACAAATATAAAGGATAAGGAGAGGTTATTACTGAAGCAATAACTTCCAAGACTCAACTAAAATTTTTGGGTTATCTCCGAATAATTACTTTTCTTACACGCCTTTAAGTTAGGCATAGGAGCAAGATTCAATTATTTTCGAATGAATAAGCATTAAGATCAATACCAGAAATATCTTTCTTTTTCAAGGCTTCATGCATTCGTACAAGTTTTTAACTAAAAAGCTTCCATAGAAAGATTTATTTTGGTTTCATAGGCATGAACACAAGTGTTCAAGGTCGACCCCCACTTAACCATTACTCATCTTTCCAATCACTTTCCTCTTTGAAAACGTTTTTAGGTAACAGGTACAACTAATTTTTTTGTAATTCGCATTGCCTATCCATACTAAGATAGAGAACCACTTAAATCTGAAAATAAAACCTACTTAGAGATAAAGAAAACAAGTGCACACAAGAATATTAACCCACATGCTATTGCTCCCTGGCAACGATGCCAGAAAAGGTCTTCATAACCCACAAGTATAGGGTATCGTGTGTAGCCTTTTCGATAAGTAAGAGTGTCAAACCCAACAAGGAGATAAAATATTCTCTCAGATTCTATCAACCACTGATACAACTCTACGCACACTAAATGTTTGCATTATCTAGGAAATAAAACTAGAGCAATAATACGAATAATAGAGATAGCTTTGCATGATAATAAATGACAAGTAAAGCTAGTTGCTGCAACAATAAAATACACTAAACTAACAGAACCATGAGTGTGGAATAGTGGTGGTAATTGTGGTGGCTTTGTCCAAGTTTAAATAGCGAATAGATCAGGACTCCTTCCCCGCCGCCGGTATCATGGGGGAGCACCGCCCCTCAGCCCCCTTCCTTCATGGCTTCTTGGGAGCCCTCCCCCATGGAGATGGGATGCATGGCGGAGGAAAAAACATGGATTTTGTGGCTACAAATTCGTGCGTGGAGATGCCCTGGGCGAATTAGGTTTCCCCCCTTTATATAGCTTCTCGGATTCCCGTCACCCCATCTTGGGCTGCAGTAAATCGGGCCTAAAAGACCCGTCCGAACTCAAAATCAGCTAAATTTTATGACCATAATGTTTGCCACAAAATTTCCAACAACTGTGTAGTTGAAGGGTTTTCCGTTTGACCCCATTTTCGACCCGAAACGTAACCATCTTCAAAAGAAGTTCTGAGACAGATTTCTGGAAAAATCTCAATTTGACTCCAACAAGGTTTCCACTTGTATTCTTGGTAATTCCTACACATCAAAGTGTAAAACAAGAACATTGTGCACTTTTGCAACTATTAGTAGGTTAGTCCAAATAAATTATAAACTTTATACAAAAAGGAGTGTCAAAAACATATTATTAGCATAAAACCATCAAAAATTATAGATACGTTATGGACGTATCACTACATCTTTTAAATGCTACTGAACCTATCAAAAGTTTTGTTCGGTAATTGTTCAGATCAACCGGTCGAGTGCAGAATATGGTCTCACTTTCCTTTAGAATCAGTCCTTGCTACATCTATTGAATTTCAATGTCCGCATTGCTGAATCTGTCAATTCTTTTGGTCACTGTCTATGTACTGCCACAATCTATCAAGTGCTGCTGAATATGAACCGGGAATCTATCTGATATTTTTACGGTCTATTCTATACTGTGAATCTTCCAAATGCTACTGACTCTATGAATTGTTATGTCATTACTATTAGTACAATATTTTGTAGAACAAACTATGATGTACTGGTACTGGGTTAGATGAAGTGCATCAGATTGTCTTGCTTTTCTTTTAAAACTTAGCATTGTTACAATTATCTGGATGAGTCTTGGGAATTTTGGATTGCTATGGGCGGTCACATAGGAATTGACATAAGGAGGAGGTACTCACACAGAAGCAGACTTGATCGTTAGTTTTGCTTGCTCCAATGATTGAGTCTATTCAGAGAACAGGCCAAACTAATCGTGGGCCAAGTTTTTTTTAGCTGGAACAAGAACTGATTCTCTCTGTACTGCTATTGAATTTCAAGCAGGAAAACTACTGAATCTCTCAAATGTTATGTCGTTGCAATTACTAAAGCATTTGTGCATCTAGTACTGATCTACTAGTATTGTATTTCATTGTCTATATTGCTGCATTGGTGACTTTTGAAATGCTCTTGAATTGGTCAAGTGCTCCCAAATATTAACTTCGAATCTATTGATAATTTTTCTACCTTATTTTGTAGTGCTGAATTTTGATATGAATGTATGCCAAAAAGAATTATCGCTTTTCCCCCGCCCTCGCCGAGGTCTTTGTTTCGAATCTAGTAGAGCACATCACAATGCAATTTTTATTAACCAGGAGAAGAAATTTAGTACTCCCTTCGATCCAAATTAATGTTCTCACATTTTTCTAGATTCTGACATATCTAGTCATGTTTTAGTGCTAGACACGTCCGAATCTAGCCAAATCCGAGAACATTAATTTGGATCGGAGGGATTGGAGTAGCTCATTCGACCCCTCTTTAGACCAGAACATTTTAATTCAGTCTTTTCGGGGTCAGGTACTGCTGACCATAGGCCAACAGAAATTTTAGAAAGGAGCCCATGGAGCATAGCTAAGAACATATTAGTTTGGCCTTTTACGGGTCAGCGTACTGCTGAGCACATGCCAGTGAAATTTGAGAATGAAGGCCATGGAGCATAGCCTATGGAATATAACCCACGTACAGGAATAGCCAAACTCTTTTCAATTCGGCCTTTTGGGCATTGCCCCCCACCTCTCATAATAAAAAAACTGCGCCTACCCATGTTTTTATGAACATACTCCATTATATGGCATTTCTTAAATTGAGATGCCAGGAGCGCTACCCTATTATATTTTAAAAGAGATAAACATAGACACACAAAATATTTTAAGAAGACTAATACATAAGTTATAGTACTAATAAAAGTTTAATGATATTTTTCTATAAATATATTTGTTGTATTTGGCACTCAGTTTACACTTATTTGATTTGAAGGTATTTTGTTCGAATCGCCTATGTGTGTGTGTATCTTGGGTTTACATTTTTTTTCTTCTAGCAATATCGCATTATGGAGAGGCTGACATCACGGACCCACCAGCATGCAACGTCCCTAGAGTTTGTTTTGAGGGTGGGTTCGAAACAAAAGTTTAAATACTTGTACAGAGAGGCTTGCATTAGGGACCCACCAGACAGAACATACAAGGCTGCATCGAGGACCCTTAAGC
The DNA here is from genome assembly GCA_916181665.1 of Avena sativa. Taxonomy (NCBI): domain Eukaryota; kingdom Viridiplantae; phylum Streptophyta; class Magnoliopsida; order Poales; family Poaceae; genus Avena; species Avena sativa. The sequence goes on along the minus strand of OV702288.1, from coordinate 453,184,700 downwards.
TAGAACATGCCAGAGAGATTGACATAAGGGCCCCAACAGTAAGACCATACACGGCTGGCACGGTGAAAATAGCGGACGCGGCCAAAAAAAAAGTCCATCATACACACGTTGCACTTACAGAAAAGCTGACATGTCGGACCCAACAGTCCCAAGCATAGCCCATGAAATTAGCCTATCAGCCCTAAGCATATCCCAATACCTTTTAATTCGGCCTTTTCGTGGTCTTGTGGTCACCGACCGTAGCCCATTCAATTTAGGGGTGAGCCCATGGAATATAAGCCATGACGAATAGGGCATCCGCCCCGAGTTAGCCGAGAATCTTTTTAATTTGGCCTTTATGAGCAATTTTGTACTCTAAGGCTGACATCTGGGACTCAAAAAAACAGTCCAATATACACATGTTTCTTTAAAATAGAGGTTGTTAGCTAGGACCTAGCATAGACACGTTTCCTGCACAGAGGTGGTCGACATCTAGGACCCAGCAAGTTGCTAAGGTCGAAACAGTGGACATGGCGAAAAAAAAGTACATCATACGCACGTTTCATTTATAGAGAGGCTGATATGTGGGACCCATCAGCGCTACCTTATACAGATGCTGCATCGAGCAACGTAGCCAGTTCGAAACTGGGAGGCGCGAGCGACAAAAAAGTTCAGCATGTACATGTTTCTTTTAATGAGAGGCTGAAATGGGGGACCCAGCAGCGTGATCAAACGGCAGATTCGTCGAGGAACGCTATCTAGTTCGGAACATGGTAGCGCTAGAGAAGAAAAAATTTCCATCATACCCATGATTCTTCTAATGTGAGGCTGACATAAGGGACCCACCAGCCTGAATAAATGGCTGATGCAGCGAGCAAAGCTATCAAGTTCGGAACACGAAGGCGCGACAGAGGGTAAAAAATCCATCATACACACATTTCGTCTAATGAGAGGATGACATGTGGGGCCCAGCAGCGTGATTAAATGGTAGATGCATCAAGCAGCGCTAGCAAGTTTGGAATAGGGTAGCGCGAGTGAAGGAAAAAATCCATCATATACACGTTTCTTCTAATGAGAGGATGACATGTGGGGCTCAAGAGGTTGGTTAAATGGTAGATGCATCATGCAGCGCTATCAACTTGGAACGGGGTAGTGCCAGCGAAGGAAAAAATTCCATCATACACGCGTTTCTTCTAATGAGAGGATGACATGTGGGGCCCAGCATCGTGATTAAACGGTAGATACATCGAACATCGTTATCAAGTTCGGAACAAGATAGCGCGAGCGAAGGAAAAAAATCTGTCATACACACGTTTCTTCTAATGAGAGGATGACATGTGGGGCTCAGGAGGTTGGTTAAACGGTAGATGCGTCGAGCAGCACTATCAACTCGGAACGGGGTAGCACCATCAAAGGAAAAAATTCCATCATACACACGTTTCTTCTAATGAGAGAATGACATATGGGTCCCAGGAGGTTGATTAGACGGTAGATGCATCGAGCGCTATCAACTTCGGAACAGGGTAGCACGAGTGAAGGAAAAAATTCCATCATACACACAATCCTTCTAATGAGAGGCTGACATGTGGGACCTAGCAGCCTGACTAAACGGCAGACGCCTCGAGCAACGTTATCGAGTTCAAATCAGGGAGGGGCGACCGAAAAGTATGGTCCACTAGAGACACTGACGTCCAGGACCCACACGCCTCAAAAGACTTCGGCGAGTCAACATCGCGTGAGGAAACGAAAATCTTGCTTCTGCCACACGGTGGTCGAGATTCCTCCACATTTTGAGCAGATCCATCCTAGTAGAGGGTCGTGAAACCAGAAAAAAAGTTTTTCATCGGCCACGGTCGAGCCGAGAATTTCATCGCGGAAGACGCACCTTCTACGACGACCCTCGGGCCAATTCGTTGTAGAAGGAAACTTTTCTTGTAGTGACATCAGGGTACTCTTGCAATATGGGTACCGTGTCCATGCTAACCCCTTAAGGGAATTTAACTTTCTTATTCCCAATCGTTCTGACGACTTAAATCTAATCCTCTTTCCCTGTGGGGTTTTGACTGAAACATCTCGCTATGCACAATCTATGTGTCCCTCATACATAGATATCCAATCCATGCCTAGTATTACATCTAAGCCCTGTGACTCCAATATGACCTAGTGTGCAATAAAATTGTGTACCCCAATCCTTATGGTCAAGTTGCGGCATCTCGCACTAGCTATCATTTCTCCTCCATGCAAGCTTACTCTAATGGACCCTCTAAGAGACTCAGTAGGTAACTTATTATCATCCACAAATGCCCTTGATATGAATAAATGCGATGCACAAGTATCAAAAAGAATAAGTGCAGGGTGGGAGTTGAATGGAAACTTACCAACCACGAGGTCCAGCTCATCAGGGATTTCCTCCATATTCACGTGATTCACCGCAGCCTTCTGGTTGACACCTGGCTTAGATCCTGCACCCTTCTTCTCTAGGCATTTGTCAGCATAGTGTACTTTCTGGTTGCACTTGAAGCATAGAACTTCAATGAGGTCCTTCTTCACATACTGGCGATCATGGTTGTGGTTGTGACCATTGTGTCCTCCAGAATGGTGAGATTTTCATCCCATGTGTCTGTGGTTGCTGCTCCTACGGTTGTCATGACAATGTCTACTTCCTCCATGATTGTAGTGATCATTACTTCCACGGTGACTGTGGCCATTTTCACCATGCCTTGAATACCCAGAGTGGTCATCATTGGAAGTGCGAACCTTGTGGTGTGAACCAGATTGGTGGTTGTTGTGCTCCCTTTTGCGAATATCCACTTGCTTGTGCTTCCCTTCCAAAATTCTGGCCTTGTCCATCAGCTCCTGGAAAGTGGGGCAGTAGACCACAAACAGTTGCAGCGAGAGCTCATCACTAAGGCTTGTGTCCACATCCTCGGGTGCAGAGCATGACAGATTGTTGAACTCCTCTATGTAATCTGCCACCATGCGGTTTGTTTTGCGTAAGTTGCAAAACTCCTTCCTCTTTAGGGTAAGGACACCTGAAGAGACATGGTTGGTCTTGAACCCTTCCTTGAACATGGCCCAAGTAAAAGTGTCTAGTGGGTGGGTGATCTGAAATGTGTCCCACCAAGAAGCAGTTGGTCCCTCTAGTAAGTTAGTAGCAAACCTCACCTTTTCAGCATCAGTGCAACCAATGGTCACCAAGTCCTTGTTCATAGAACGCAGCTAGTCGAGAGCAACCATGGGCTCAGGTGTAGTGGAAAACTTGGCTGGCCTCCGCCTTAGGAACTTGGTGAGGGCATCACCCTGGGGTTGGTTGGTCCCATTGTTGTTGTTCTGAGTGTTCTAGCTCGCTATGAAGTTGGTCATCACTTGAGTCAACTATGCCTATGCTGCAATAAGCTGAGCAATCTCATCGGGTTGGCAATGGGGAGGCATCTATTGGGGTAGCATAGATGAGTTATAGATAGACATACTAGAAGAAGTATTATTACCCATAACTATATGAAGCAAACAGTAGGCACACAAGCAAACAATCATCAAAAACAATGCTCAAGCCAAAATAGTTTTGTTTTATGTTTGAGAAGCTTTCTTTTTGTTGCATACTATCCACATAATAGTTTACCATTGTCTATAATTCGTTTGGGGTGTGATCCTACAATCTTTGAAGTAAAGGATAGAGTCTCTCCTGAAACTACTATTGTATTCACGATTTTTCTAGGCTCCTTAATCGCGTGGGAATATTTATCTAATTTTTGTACTAGTTGATTGGCAAGTTACGAACTAGATACTAAAAATTGAGAATAATCCGAGTTATGAATTAAATATGAAACATTGCACATTAAAAGGTGTCTGGTAGAAAACCGCAACCAGAATTAACACGAATTTGATATATAAATATATGCATTTATTAATTCATTATCATATCTCACGAAAACTCCTGGAACTTTATGGTATCAAAATAAGGAATCTAAAGGTAATCACTCAACTATTACACAAGCTTTTACATGATCGATTGCTAAGTCTAATGAAATCCTAACGAAGTCTACTTGGTGCATAAATCCATCTTCTTGAAGCAGCGTAGAAACTTTAGAGCCCTGGTGCACTTGTGCTTCTTCTTCTTCCTGCAAGAGGTTGGAGTGTATTCCTTTTCCAAATCCTCATCTCTTGTAGCTTCAAATTCCCTCTCCATGGGTTTTTATTCTACCGCTTTGGCTCCAGCTTCATCACCTCCTTCATCATCATTGCCTCCAACATCATTGTCATCATCACTGTCATCATCATTGGTGGGAGGTTGGTTGAGTTGGGCTTGGAGAGAAGTGATAATGGCGTTCTTGGTCTTAATGATGTCTTCCTTTACCCTAATGATGGCTCTAGCTTGGTAGTAGTTCTCCATCATTTGTTGTAGTGATTCCTCCATTTGGACAACTTGTATCCCCAAATCCTCCATTTGCTTTGGGAAGGATCCCATCTCATTCCTATCTCTAAGGGTAACCACGGGGTCTCCCATCCTGTTGCAGTTTCCAAACTCAAGGAATACAGAGTGCTCGTTTAGCTTCTGTTGGTGAATGTTGCACATACGAGGCAATGCCTCATGCATGCAAATATCCACTCCACCTTCCCATGAGTGGTAATATCCTCCATAGCACAAATCCTCGGAATCTGCAATTGACGGGTCCCTAGTGATGATGGTGTGGATATCCCAATGGCCATATACATCTGGAGGGTTCATCCTCCTCCCTTTGGACATATGCATGGGCAAACATAGTGTGAGTGCAAGCCTTCCCAATTGCTTCCCAAAAATCCTTTCAGACTTCTCCCCAGCATAGGCCACATGAGTGAACTCTCCCATCTATCATATAAAAAAGGAAAGAGTAAGAATAGCGTTGATAAGAAATAGTAGATAGAAAAGTATGAGGAAGAACAGAAAGTGTTTAATAATTTCTAATCCAATTCTAGGTCACGATCCTACAGTCAAAACATGACTCAGATACCATCTGCAACACTATCGCCTGAAAAGACTATAGCTTTTATGCAACATGCCAATATCTAGATCGGTTCATTGGATTACATAGAACATAGATGAATAACAAAGTAAATATCCGTGCATCATAAAGTAACGAAATGACCCATAGTATTCAATTATTACAATATGCATAGCTCAAAGCTAGACCAAATATTTCAATAGAAAACGGAAGCACAAATATATAATAGGCTTCATCTTCAATTGCACCACAGGTGAACAAATGTTGAGTGGAGTACCACAACCTAATCAATCACTCAGAATAGGAATATCCTGCAACATAAAACGTAGCAGCCCTTAAGGGTCAATACTTGGAATGTATGGAAAGTAGAGCTAAGTAAGGAGACAATACACCTAGCAACTACATGCTTATTTGGCTAGGTGGAAGCTTGACTATTTTGTGAGCAACACATAAACTCTTTTGTCCTACTTTCCATAAACAGTTTTTTTAAGATACCAATTAAGTTAACCCATCAATATTAAGTAATTTAGGCAGATGGGATGAGCGAGAATGTATGACATAACCTCGATATTCAGGAACTCAATTGGTCCATAACCGGGCACACGGCTAAGTACTATGATTAGACACACCCTGCAGGAGTTTGAATAATTTACCCATGTGACCTAGACAACCCAGCTCGTACCATGACACTCATATTATGTTATGATAGGGAGAAATCCAAGACAAGACAATTCAGGAAGTATCTCCCCAAACCCAACAAGCACCGTACCAACCTACCAAAATTCAACATCTCTGGCTATGTGGCTTCGGGTCACCACAACCTACTAAGTCCAGCCAACCGTCCATTTTATTATTGGCACATGGCTATACACATAAGCTGCCAAATAAAAAAGTCAATCATATTCTCTAGATACCTGGGTGCCTTTCCACATTGATACCACCAAAAATGCCAATCCAATCACACCCAGGAGATTCATTAATTAAGTTGTTTTAGTTTTCTCAAATCAACACTTCCAACAACAGCTATCATATGATGTAGGCTAGCCCTCATCTAACACAACATAGTTAAGCACATCTAGAGATACAGTGGTTCAACTACAAGGAATTCCTACCAAGGTATATAGGACATAGAATAGCGATAGTACTTTCCTACACATGCGTCTATAAAATATACTACACATGCATACGAAATAGTAGGACAAAATCATGAACAAAATAGCATCTACTTGCCTTGGTTCCAGTCCTCGAAGGTACAATCCTTATAGGAACAGGCGTTGCACTCTTCGTAATCTATCAATCAAACAATTGCATACAACTTAAACAACCATACAATCATAAACAAATGCACAAATGCATGCATGACAATTAAATATGTTACAATAATTGTATTTAGCTCTCCAATCAATATTAGATTACATGATGCATGCAGAAGTGTTTTAATACAATAGGGCATTTGCTATTAATAATTGATTGCCTTTATTGGGGTTTTAGAAGATCTGTTGTAACTTATGTTCTCTTTCCCGAATTAGATTGGGATCTGAAGTGTAATAGATAGAGGGTATTAATACGCACCAGTAGAAATTGGATTCACCCGAATTGTAGTTCTAGATCTTTTCCTATGATTTAATTAGTATTTAATAGAGTTTAAATCAATGAAATAGTTCGCATTGTCTAACAGTTAAACTAAAAACTGATCTGTAATCTACACGAGATTGTGATTCCAGAGACATATTATTCATATTTTCCGGAGCTATTAATATTTTACTATGAATTTTAAGATCTACGATGCAATTAATACTAATTAATTAATTACCAGCAAACTATACTGTGAAAGCTAGATCTAACCAGATATTATTAAACTACATTAAAGTAGCTTCAATTTGATATATTATTCATAAGTTTTTGGCTAAGTATGAATTTCCTATGAATTTTAGAAGATAGATCTATTTTCTACAATTTTGAAATATTAAATCTATTATTTTATTGCGTTAGCGCCGAGTCAGCGCTGACTGGGATAAGTGGCTGGCCACATGGCACGATCTAAGTGGACGGTATCGGTTTGGCCGGGGAAAAAATATGGAGTGTCGATCTTCGATCGGATGGTCAGGAACGAAAGGTTCTAGAACTGACTAGTGGGGCGACGGCGGACAGTGGCGGCGATGCAAGTGGCGGTGGTCGACGGTGTTCCAGCAGTCCTTAGTGCCCGCGAGCTTGACGAAAGTGATTGTCACCTCCTCGTGGTCATGTTAGTCCTTGCATCGATGAGCTTCTCCTCCTCGAACTCTAGTGGCGCTCCGCTGCTCCCCCGTGGCAGCAACAAGCTTCGGCGAGCAATCGACGATGCCTTGGTGCGAAATGGAAGGGCAAAAGCACATGGGGTGAGCTAACTGGTCGAGGCGACTTTCGTGGAGCAAAAATAATAGAGGAAGAGGGCTTGGAAGTCCTGACGGAAGAACCTACCAAGGTGGTGACAATGGCGACAGCAGCGTTGAGCTCGGCTAGGGTTTTCGAGGAAAAAACGAGGGGGGGAGTGGCGGCGGTGCACGGGGTTTATATAGGTAGAGTTCCTTACGTGAGGGGCTCCGATTTAGCTTGAATAGGGCCTAGGGCAGTTAGGATCTCCGGCGGCACGGAGGGGTCTGCATCGGCCACGACGAGATGACAGGTGGGCCCCGCTTGTCAGTGGGCGGACACACACGCAGGATGGCGAGTGTGTTGCGATGGGATGGCTCAGTGCCCGCGGCTAATGCGCGCTATGCAATGAGAGCAGCGGGCGGCGGGTAGCAGGGTTAGCCTAGGTAGGCCGGGCCAGGTCCATCGGCCGGTAGGTTTAGTTTTATTGTTCTTTTTTTCTTTTTCCATTTTTTGTTTATTTCTTTTTGTCATAACTTGCTCATTTGAACTCCTAATGGGGTGAGACTTGTCTCCAAATTTTTCTAAAATCATGTAGATCATCATAGGTTCATTTGGCAGAAATTTTCCTAGTTTAAAATAGTGTATTTAGAATCCCTACTATAATTCCGTATAGGAAAAAAATGGATTTTGCTATTTGTAATTGAATTTCATTAATGAAATTGTGGGAAAAGATGTGCATGATGCTTATGAATGGTGTATGCAATGAATATGCCCATATCTAAGGTTTAGGAAGTTACAGCACATCGTGGCCCTAATGTAGACCGTAGACACGAGGGAGACTATGTCTAGCATGCCAATCGTTAGGATGAATATGGCGCCATCCTGCTCACCGACAAGGATGAGCCGGCGGGACGCCTCGCCCAGCAGCGGCATCAGCTCCGGGAATGCTTTGTTGGTGGCATACTGGATCTTGTGCACTTCGATCAAGTGGACCGCTACGAGGTGGGCAACAAGTGCTAGGGGTGGGGCGACAAAGTATCAGCCGGTCTCCATGCAAGTGCCAGGGGCATACCGACACGTTATTTTGTGCTCGTGGAGTTCGTAGTAGGGCAGCCAGCTCCTGCAACCTTTGTGGCCACACTCGACCCTAGGCGCTAATAGGACGACATACATTGCGGGATCGTGGGTGAATCCGCCGCTATGGTGCTTGCCCTTCAAATAGGAGGTGATCTTGCAAACACAGTGGTGGCAAACTAGATGAATATCCACGCACTAGAGAAATGGAAGTTCGAAAAATAAAATAATTTCACGGATGAAACGACAAAAGAAAAATAAATAGATTGTGAGGGAGAAAGGGAGTGACCTTGTAGATCCATTGGGGCTTGAGGGGTTGGGAGCAGGAGGAACAGTTCAGCACTGTGGCTTCCATCTTCAAAGTGACCGTACCAAGCATTGCAATTTGGGTTGGGGGAATGTGGACTCTCTAATTCGGCCTTGAGTCGTGCCCTTATTTTATACCGCCATTGATAATCAATGAAGCTCTACCTGATTGCTTTTTCCTTTCTTGACTAGGGTCCTTTTTGTATATTTTGAGGCCTTATCTTCATATTCCTGGTTTAGCTGGAAAAGATTATTTAGCAACCTCTTTGTATTTGTGCACCATCCTTTTATTAGTAAGTTGCATGTACCTTGCAAATGAGAGTCACATAATAATAAAGTGTGACATATCATCACTATATAAAATTATGGTCTATAATTGGTAAAGCTCAAAAAAAGTATGAAAGAGCCACATCTATAAAGTAACAGTGTATATTTGGTTCTTGTACTTTATATCATGTAGAAATAAACGTTTATTAGCTACCTAATACTTGAAAATTTTGGGACCATGGTCTAGAGAAATGACGGAGAAGATTCTAGAATGATCGAGAAGTGTGTTTTGAGGTTTACACATAGTCATTCTGCAAACACTATCAATAGAATCTTCTAGATGCTAGAATGTAAAATAAGATTCAATGGTTAGCAATATTGGGATTTTCGAGTCTTGATCCAACGTTAAATATTCGAAGTTATCCGTATACTATATTGCGGTAAGATTTAATGTAGCTCCATGGCCAAAAACTAAAAGTCCATGTGATATTCTATGTGAGATTATTCAAGAAAAAGTCAATTATGAGGATTGGGAGGTAAATTTGTGAATCATTCTACATTTTATCTCATAGAAAAAACTTGGATCACATGATGGGGGCTTGATTTCTCTCTACGGATACGCGACATATATAGTAGTACCGTCATATTAGTACTCTCTCAACTATAATCATACGCGAAAGCAGTACGCGTACCTAATGGGTGCTGCGAAGCTTTCTAAGAGGGAATGGGTAGAGAAATGAGGGAAGAGCAGGGATTTATTATGGTTTTCCTTCAAGTTCTCATTGGTGGTAGAGATGACATAATATGGTGATTGTAAGGACAAATGATGAATTTTGTGTGCATAGACATTGCAAGAAGTTGAAATTTTCAAAACGGATGGTGGTTTTCGATATATTCAAATCTTGGGTACCTTAGATGATTTCTGGAACCTATCACGCACTCGTCGTACAAATTTGATATATATAATTTTGGTAGATCGACATAAAGTAGTTTCAATGGGAGAAATTAGCTACTAGACATATTAGAAATTCATCCTACTTGAAAATAGCCCATAAACATGGTCCACTATGTGCGAATAATGGGATATTAGAATTCTGGGCCTTATACTTCGTGTACTAACTTAACAAATAAACATTTTTTATCACTTACAAAATTGAAAACTATTTTTTATTCGTGAAAGTTGGAAACTACGATTGTAAACACCTTTTCCCATACCAACATGATCTCATTTACCAAATATGGGCACACTATTCATATATTGTGTCAAGACCCAGATTTTTAATCCCAGATGCCTGTTATGCCATACATCGTAATCTCTGGATTACCATTTTTGCGAGGCATAAAAGATTGAATATCACAGTACATCATCCATTACAAACCATAATAAGGTCTTACACAAATAAAGGATCTCATGATCTAGTCTTAGTACAATCAAGTAGTGGAATAAATAGCGTAGCGGTGGGGTCCATCTTCAGTGTCACAGGCAATCCTAACGATGGAAGATGATCCTAGTTGTCGTAGTCGTCCTGCTGTCCTACTTCAGGGTAGTCCTCATAGTCTGGCCATTGGAATAGCCAGGGTAGTACTCTTTAAGTACTCGCAAACTACCACTAACAAGTAAGATAGTTCTAGTAGGAATGCTAAGTTCTAAGTCTATTTGTAAAGTTAAGTTTGAAACCTAAGATGAGTTTAGAAACAAAGAAAGATAAAATAAAGTTTGAAAACGCCTAAGTGGGAACTTAGTTGTCATAGTCACAACTCTGTTGTGGTCAAGTCATGTCACAATTCATTTCATAAGTCATTTTGAAAACATCTGACAACGGAATAGTATGGCCACTCCAACTGTCCATAATCGCGGACGTGGCTATTCGGATACTTTGACACTCTGTAGAGGTGGTACACTTTCACCACAAAATTCGATACATCTGTCAGGGATAACCCTGAATCATCATACTTAGTATGCAGATAATCAAACATAACCTTTCCTTTACACACCCTAGTATAAGCACCTCTCCTATGAGTATGGCCTCCCAGCCATGACCATCTGTCATCTTGGGCACTTCATAGGTGGACAACATTGAGAGGTAGCCTCAGCTCAAACCTCTCCTGCGAGGGAACTAATACTAATGCATATAAACTTTCGGCTAAGCCTTACCCAATTCAGGTATTGTGGTTATATGGTAAAATTGGAATGGTATCACATCCAAGCCCAACCATCAGTTTTTGTAAAAGGGTTAAGGCTCATGCCTTAACATTTTCATCATCATCATAAACCATTTGTGTTTCTCAACACATGTCAAAACATCTAAATAGAATGACTCGTCATTCCAAGGTTTTCACAAGTCAATTTCACCAAGTATTCCCATCGAAAGTGGTCAAGTTTTGGTTGAGCTCTAAACTACTAAGTTAAGAGTGTTCACTAATGTGGGATGCAAATCTCAATCTCATGCCATAGAATGACATCTAAATCTAACTAGATTGGTCAAGTTTTATACTCTTTATGCTACCTTTAAACAAGTAAAGGACTTTGGTAAAGTAAGGAAGGTAAAGCTTGTAAATAAAACTTGGAGTAGGTATAAGTAAAAATGGTATAACCAAGGCATGCCTAATGCATTTGCTTAGGTTATCTAGCTTAATTCTAACTTGCTAACAATAGCTTGCAAGAGTTATCTTGCATTGTTAATGATGGCTTGCCTTGGTTGGTGTAGTGGTTGAAATCTCTTCCTCCTCCTCTTGGTAGAACTCCTCCTCCTCGAAAGCTTGGTCGGTACTATCGTCTATAAATACATACGGGATACACAGTCACCAAACAATACTTAACTAGTCTACTTAGCACACTAAGGCACACATTTGATGATCTAGTATCATCACAAACATCACAAGGTTTAATGAACTAGCTTCATTGTTTTTATTTGAGAAAAGCAATTTCTACTCATTGAAATTAACTAAGATTTAATATTCTCCAATTAAAATATGGGATCATGTGGACACATGTCATCACCACATATTCTAACATATGGGAATGTGATTTAAGGGTGGGATCACATTTTAGTAAGTTTAAGTTTAATAATCAATGATTTAAAGTGACTAGAAATGCCTATATAGCATTATTTTGGTACAGATAGGTATGGTTAAACGTGATTTTTGAGAGTTGGAATCAACTCAAAAGCTATTATGGTTGATTTTATAAAAAAATTTGAATGTGCAAAAGCTTCTGTTTTGTTATTTCTACTAAGAGAGATCTATAACTCTAAATGATTTAAATCGAACGGTCTTTGATAGAGATTTTCATTAGCTTTCCAACAAAATTGGAATCACTCAATTTGGATTTGTAAAACTCTCTGAGTTGATTTTTAAACTAAGAGACATATTCTAGTTTAAGTCTAAAAAGAAAAATCCTAATTTGAATTAACTGGATCGTGCGGGAAACTAATTGGGCCGGCCCAGATTCACTCCACGGAGCTGAGGGCTGCTGACAGGGGGTCCGCCTGTCAGTGGCTCATTACACACGAAGTGGTACGGGGCGAGCTGGACCGCAGGATTAGAACTAGATCAACGGCTCACGGTCGTCGTCGACGATGGACTCATTGCTAGCAAGACTGAATCCTAGCGGATCGGTGGGGGTGCAGTGGGGATGTACCGGGGCTCCAGCTAGTGCGGCGAGGCAGGCAAACAAATTCGACGACAACGACGAGCTCAGCCGAAGTCGCGGCAGAGGTTGGGGTGGACGAAATCAACGACAATGTCTCCTCCTCTACTGCGGCGGTCTCTGGCTCAATCCCGGCGAGAGGCTGCTCGAGCTGCTCCGGCGAGAGGCGGGGAAGGACTGGTGGAGAGAGGGGAGTCGAATGGTGTGGAGATTGAGGCTAGGGAAGGCCTACTTATATAGGCTCAAGGAGGGGACCGAAGGGGCGATGCCGAGCTCGTCGGTGACGACGATACATTGAGCTACCGGCATGGGCGAGATAGGTGGACGGTGGCTTATCTCCTGGCGGTCCTCTACGGCTTTATGGCGCAGCTAGGGGCGGTGGCAATCGGTCGGGAGCATCACGCGCTCTGGGAGACAGGGGCAGTGATCGACGGGGTTCCTGGCGACTGTGGGTCGTGCGGCGGTGCACGGCCGTGTCTAGCGGGGTGAGGTGGTCAAGGCAGAGCAGCATGCACGGTTTGTAGTCAAGGCGTAGTATGTGGCATGCTGGCGGTGAGGGCACTCTGGCGTGCTCTGGCGCGGCGTAGAGACTTAGTGCAGCGCGGCTCTAGGGTGGTCCAGGGGCTAGCAGGGGCCGTGGGGTGGACCGTGGCGGCGGTGAAGTGGCACCTTGCTTCCTGGAGTGGCGGAGAGGGGCTGGTGGTCTGCTGCGGCTTGGGCACGATCCGCCGGCGATCATGGCCTCGGTGTGGCATTGCACAGGCGCCAGGGGCTAGGGGATGGGCTGGTTTTGGTCTGGTTGGGTCTGGGGAGACCAAGATGATTAATGTGACTCAAATGGCTCGAGATTTTTTGATCCAAAACAGTATTAGTTAGGCCAGTTTTATTCTGCTCACCAGGTGCTCGACACAATGGCCGCATGAAGGAAACTTTTGAATTTTTGAAAGATTTTTGGTGGAGTGATTTGTCAAATGCTTAAGCATTTGTGGTTGCTTGGGATTTTGAAATGGCGTTCATTTGGATTGTTTTTGAAAAAGTGTGATCCAGACATATGAACTAGATTCCATTTTCAATTATCATTTAAAATTAGCGTTTGAATGTTTTTGGGATATCACAAAGTGGGCCTTGGCACATCACTACTTGTACTAGCAAGGGGTGTAAAGATCCACAATTGTTTCTGTTGGAATTTGAGTGCTAGGAATACCCAAAGTGGGCTAGCTGATTAAAATGGCAAAAGTGACCATTTCCTTTATTTAATTCTTTTTGATTTCTTTTTCTTTGGTTTTTCCTTGGGAATGATCTAGATGATGTGACATTCATCATGGAACCATTTTACAACCATTAGAACAAACAATAATGGCCTTTCAAAGAACTCCTATTTTAAATGCACACACATATGAATGCTTAAAGATTTTAAATGGAAAAAGTTTTTGTTAACCCTAAATTGAGTAGAGTTGATCTTGATTAACCTTGATTAAAGTTTTGGGATGTTACATACTGCAATTTAGATATAGCCATGACCCTGGTCATTTTATTTGGAAGCTAAGCATCTATACAACATGGTAGGCCATATTGTTAAGCAAGATTTTCGAAAGTAATCAAAAATCATATTTATCTCAACTAGTATGATCAAGAGAATGCCAATCACAATTTTTACATTATTTTGATCTTTCTTTATTTTCTTGAAAAAAATCAAAACTCGTTCAAATTGGTCAACCGTTGTGAAATTCTTTGAAAGAACTTGTTGGTAATTTACCGAATATGGGCATATTATCACATAAGCATGGTCATTTGTTTTAAAACCCAAGCATGTTCGTACATGGTATGCCATATTGCGAAGAAATACTCTCAAACTTTATCCAAACTAAGGCTTGCCATTTTGCATGGCAAGTGGAATTCGCGCAAGAGGAAGTCATGCACAAGTACTATAGTTTTTTTGTTATTTCTTTATTTTGTTTATTCTTTTCAAAACTCATCGTAATTTATCGTCCAACATGTAAATTCTTTGTAAGTTGAATCTTTCAAACCTGCTAGTGATTTTCGATATACTATTGAATAACTTGGGTCCCTTAAAACAAATTCGCGGATCTAGCTCAACATATCTGGATAGTCCAACAGGGCAAATTTTCATTTAATAGTTTTTATTTTTATGTATAATATATATTCTATATATAAATCTCAGGGTTGTCCATTCATCGCCCGAGCCACCATTTGGATCCGCCACTTTGTAGGAGAAGCTTAGGAGCGAGCAGCCTATCATGCGATCATAGTTCAAGTTTGACATAATTTTGGTAAATCAAGAGAGGGAGTTAAAGTGGCAAAATTAGCTAGCTCGCAAATTTATTTAACTTGAGAAATGCCCATAAAATTGTGTGCACTACGTGTGAAAAATGGGATTGTCATATGGGCATTATTCCGCGTGTGCTTGCTTACAAAAATAGTTACTTGAAAAATTGTAAATTAATTTTCTAATCATAAAAGTTGGAAAATTACAATTGTAAAAAACATTGTTTACCATGACAAGATGCACCCATATAACGAATAAGGGGACCTTATCATAAAGTACGATGTAAATATGGCCATGACCTATGCTGTTTGTTTTTAAACCAAGGTATGTTCCTACATGGTAGGCCATATTGCGAAGGATTTTTTCCAGAAGTTACCAAAAATCATGTTTATCATTCCTCGTGGCAACCAACGTATGTTCCTACTACATGGTAGGACATATTTATCCTAGGAACTTTGTGAGTATGTGAGGTGGGTGATTTACACATAAAGTAGTAATTTGTAAGTACTGTAAATATTTAGAGGTAACTGTGTATTGTACAAGCAGGCTGCTGACTATACTATTGGAATTGCTCTAAGGACTAGTCAGCAGGCTATAAGTAAAATAGTATGGCATGTACACTGTGTAGATTTTTGTGGAGGCGAGTCAACGGAACCAAGTTCTAGTTGAGTCTACTACAACCATTTAGTAACATAACATTACACATACCAAGACTATATGAGCTACAACTTAATTAATTAGGCCTTGCATGACACTAGAGATATGTTATTACCCACTACTATGAAGGTAGTAACATGAAGTAGTAACATGTGAAAGTTACTAGGCTAAGTTATTTAGCACTATGACTAGCCTAATATGAAAGAGAAGGAAAACATCCAGCCAGAGCTCATTTTTGGGTGGAAGCATGAGGCAAACAAAAGGAAAACTGGGGTGGACCACCACGGGCCCCAACTTTCTTTGCACTGTTGCGCCTGCATGGTTGTACTGCATTATGCAGAAGCCTATATGGGGAGGAAGAGGTGACTAATGCGATGCTTCCCACCTGAACAAGTTCCATTAAAGGCTTAGAGACACCGATGCATGAGTGGAGCATAGCAGGCAATAATGCATTGAAGAGGATAGAGGAAGGATGATTCTCCTTCATCTAGGAGCCTTTGCTCTGATGAAAGGAAATGATGAGAGAAAATTTGGGTGGAGGAGCCTTTTTCTAAACAAGGGAAAGATTTGCGGTGGAAGGAGCCTTTGCTCGCCTTGCCAGCAGTATGTGATTGACTAGGCGCCAAAAGCTAAGTACTAATAATACAAACAGGATTAATACTTGAGTACTAGTAGTTGCTATGTTCTATAGTTCCATCAAGGAGCAATAGTGGCTAATATAAGTACAGTACTTTGTCAGGGTCCTTCTTGCTTGCTCGAAGGCCTCCTGATCACATAATACAAGTTTGATGATATTCATATCAATTTCCAATGAAGTAGGATACCGCTGAACACATTGATACGAAATCCATGTGCGTGTTCCTTGAACTAGAAGATAGACATTTTGTGTTCTAAGAGCGCCGCATCCCTAAAAAAATTTCGCCAGCTCGTACCAGTAGTTATTGCCACACACCCATCACGCCAATCATGAATACATGATAACCTTTGTAAAACTTGTTGGTCACACACACATTTCATTCTTCATGCAAATGATTCTTTGAAACATTCTGACCGTAATCATGTGAGAAGTACTAAAACGAGAAGAAAACAACTATCAGAATTTTATGACTTGTTGACTAGTGAAATAGTAAAAAAGATGTCTGCTTGATTCGTATGATAGAGAAAATAAATGTATGATTGCAATGTCATGCCACTACAAGAAAAGTTTCCTTCCGCAACGACTTGGCCTGATGGTCGTCGTAGAAGGCGCATCTTCGGCGACGAAATTCTTGGCTCGACCGTGGCCGATGGAAAACTTTTTTTTCCTATTTCGCGGCCCTCTACTATGACGAAACCGCTAAAAACATGGAGGAAGCTTGTCTAGCGCATGGCAGAAGCAAGATTTTCGTTTCCTCGCGCGATGTTGACTCGCCAAAGTCTTTTGAGGCATGTGGGTCCCGGACGTCAGTGTGTCTAGCGGACCATACTTTTCGGTTGTGCCTCCCTGATTTGAACTCGATAACATTGCTTGATGTGTCTTCCGTTTAGTCAGGCTGCTAGGTCCCACATGTTAGCCTCTCATTAGAACAATCGTATGTATGATGGAATTTATTTCATCCGCTCGAGCTACCCTGTTCCGAAGTTAATAGCACTGCTCGATGCATCTACCATTTGATCAACCTCATAGGACCCACATGTCATCCTCTTATTAGAAGAAATGTGTGTATGATGGAATTTTTTCCTTCGTTGGTTCTACCCTAGTCGGAAGTTGATTACGTTGCTCGACGCATCTACCGTTTAAACAACCTCCTGAGCCCCACATATCATCCTCTCATTAGAAGAAACATGTGTATGATGGAATTTTTTCCTTCGCTTGCACTACCCTGTTTCAAAATTGATAGCATTGTTTGATGCATCTACCGTCTAAACATGCTGCTGGGCCCCACATGTCATCCTCTCATTAGAAGAAACATGTGTATATGGATTTTTTTATCCTCTGTCGCATCTTCGTGTTCCGAACTTGATAACATTGCTCGCTGCATCAGCCGTTTATTCAGGATGGTGGGTCCCTTATGTCAGCCTCACATTAGAAGAATCGTGGGAATGATTGAATTTTTTTCTTCTCTAGTGCTACCCTGTTCCGAACTAGATAGTGTTGCTCGAAGAATCTGCTGTTAGCTCACGCTGCTGGGTCCCCCATTTCAGCCTCTCATTACAAGAAATGTGTGCATGTTAAACTTTTTTCTCTCGCGCGCCTCCCTGTTTCGAATTGACAATGTTGCTCGATGCAGCATCTGTATAAGGTCATGCTGACTCGTGTATTAACGAGCTAGTTGGGGAACCCCAAGAGGAATGTATGATGAGCACAGCAGTAAGTTTTCCCACAGTTATGAAACCAAGGTTATCAATCCAGTAGGAGAAAGGAAACACCCCAAAGGTGAAGCTAGTTGAACTTTGGCAGGGCGCACTACCGGTGCCAGCAGCAACGTGGACACCTGCACAACACAACCAAAAAACTCTATCCCCAACTTGCGATGAGGTTGTCAATCTCACCGGTTTTGCTGAAAACAGAGGATTAAACGTATCGAATGGAAGGAAGTAATAGTTTGCGGAAAGTAAACACAAAGCATTAAACAGTTGAATGTAGATTGAAAGTAAAATAAAGGACCGGGGTCCATAGTTCACTAGAGGTGGCTCTCCTTAAGATAGATAACATGCTAGGTGAACAAATTACAGCGGGGCAATTGACAAACATCAAGAAAGCATACAAGCATATATTAATCATCTTGACTCCTTTGGGATTCGATTGGGCATTACAACATTATACATAGACCGTCATCCAACTGCATCTATGACTAATAATCCACCTTCAGGTTATCATCTGAACCCCCTGTCGTCGGATTGATGACAAGTACGCCATGAGGGGGTCCTCGAGGCGTGCGGAAGAGAGGGGTGTGAGATGTACGGTGTTCCGAGACGGTGAGCACACAAGTTTACCCAGGTTCGAATCCGCCGGCTTTGGACGGATCCTGCTCCTGCTAGCAATCCAGTAATACAGCAGAGCCGGAATATGGGTTACAAGGGTTTCGCCTGTGCGAGTTGAGATTGTAGACTATTGAGGTTATGCCCTAAAGGCTCTCCCTAGGACGGCTTATATAGATATCCGGCCTAGGGTTTACAGGAGAGATCTATCCGGCTACGTCTAAGAGTCGGTTACAGAGTACATCTTGAACTACAAGTAACATTATGGGCCTAAGTCGGTAAGTCTTCTGGGCCTTCCCGTAGCTGGATTGGACTCCGTCTTTCTCCCTAACTGGGCCGCCCATGAAGCAAAGTCCTAACCTGAAGTGGGCCAGCCTGGTCACTTAGGAACTGTGAGGATACCCGGAAAGTATATCCCCAACAGCAGCCCCCGGAGGCCTCCAAAATCCAAAGTCGGATTTATCATCGTCTAGCTTGATCTTCAGCTTGCAGAATCTTGAAGGGTTCCTGAAACTTCACAACAAAAGATACGATCCGGGTCTTAAAAAATAAGTCGGACCTTTCAGTTGGTTACTCGGATTTTCCAACTCGCTTTTAAACTAAGCCGGAACTTGGTCTCTAACGCCACCTGACACAAGCATGGTCAAATCACGTCATCTGACAGGCGTTCCGTCAGCCCGACCGTTGGTGGGTCCACGGTCCGTGGAACCGAGGAGCCATTTCAATGCGTGCATGGAGATCGAGGCGACGCAATCATCGTGCGGGTCCTTCCCAGTTCTTTCCACGACACGTGGTGGTTACACTGTAGCGTTTGCACAAATCTTGGCGCAGGTAGGTGGATATAAGGGGTTGAAATTTCTTCTTCTCCTTTCCACCAGTCCTTTGCCGTTTCCTTCCTTCCCAATCCTCCTGCGTGCACAGAGCCTCCTCGTCCTTCCCCCACAGAAACTCCCAGCACCGCCCCTTTCACGTCACTTTCTCACCGGAGAAAAATGACTTCATCATCTTCTTCCTCTGGCTTGGCGGCGGTGGCGGCTAAGGCGGAAGCTGTAGCAGAGAAGGAGAGCTATAGGGGAATCTGGATCCCCTGCGCCCTCGACGAAGCAGGCCTCAAGAACATGGAGAAGGAGGGGCTTCTCGTCGCCGGCGACTGGTGGAGCGGCTCCGGCGGCTCCGGCAAAACCGTGTGAGGGCGAATGAGTCCACTTCGGCACTCATATGGACCGAGGTCTGTCTTTTCCTCCCTTGGAGTTCTTCTCCGAGGTGATCGATCACTATGGAGTTCAAATCCATAATCTTCCTCCCAATTCTTTTCTAGAAATGAGCGCATATGCTGTGCTTTGCGAGGGCTTTCTCGGCATTAGGCCGAGTTTGCTTCTCTTCCGGTTTTACTTTCATGTCCGGAGGAATTCCATCACTGCCGGTGTTCCTTACATCACCGGCACCATTAGTTTTTCTCTTAGACGAGACCGGGCATATCCCAAAATTTCTGCCAGTGACTCGGTCAAACAATGGCCAGCCACTTTTTTCTACCATAGGGATATTCCGGCTCCCGGCAAAGCTACTTCTTTGCCGGTTTTGTCGACGGAGCCGCCACGGCCCAGCCTTCCTGGGACGAGGCTGCTCCGGCTCTCACAGATGATCTGATCCTCGTTAAGAGGTAGATCGAATATCTGATTAAGCATAATGGTCTGAAGGGATCCGATTTGGTCCAGTGTTGGGTCTCATGTCGGATCCAGCCACTTTAGTACCACGGGGATAGGCTGATGCACTCCATCACGTCTTCTCTAACCGACCTCCTCCGCATCAGCCCCAAAGCCTACACCACTCAAGGGTACATAAGCCAAATCAAGTGGCCGATCAAGGAGCGGATCGAAAGGCAGATTCCGGAGGTTTCTCTGGACATGCACACGGCAGAAAACCCCGTGGTGCCGGTAAGATTTCATCATCACATCTTTTATGTGTTTCTATCTTTGAGTTACATTGCAATGCTGATATGTTTTCTTGTTTTCAGCTTGCTGACATCCCCGAGTCGGAACTTGCTCCGCTCGAAGGATACCCTCCGGAGTTCTCTCAGGAGGTGGAAATAGTTCCACTGCCGGATCTTGCGCTCAAGAAGCGCAAAGCTCCGACAGTAGCGGTTGGCACAAAGGAGGTGCCTATCGTGAAGAGGTATCCTTTCCGTCACAACTTTTCTGTCTTTGTGCTTTACTCAAACTTCTTTCCGAGATGTAATGTTTCCGACTTTGTTACCTTCTCAGAGCAAAATCAATCATCAAGGGCAAGGGGAAAGGGATTTCTTCGAAGCCCTTACGCCAGACGAAGCTTACCATAGCTTCCCCTGTCGTGGCTCCTCCGACTCCAGCCCCTCAACCTTCTGCAACTCCGGTTATCTCGTCGGATGCTGCAGAAGATCCGGCTCCTCAAACAGAGCCTGCGATCCTTGGGTCGCAAACTGACGTCACTGTGGGTGCGTCAGGTCAAGATAAGGGTGAACCCTCTTCGTGTAATGATCCCTCGGCTGAAGTCTTCGCCGAAAACCTCCTCAGTAATCCGGGTCTTGCCAAGTTTGGCCTGACCCGGAAATCTACAGAGGAGATCCAGCAGCTAGCCAGGCAAGTCCTGGATAAAATCCATCTATCCCTCGAGGAGGAAGCGCAAGAAGCAGAGGACGTCAAGTTCTCTGACCTTCTCACTCAAGTCCGCCTTCACGACGAGAGGATTACGACTGGCGAGCTTCCAACAGCTCCAGTGATCCCTATTCTCTTGCCGAGAACGTGGCCGCTGAAGTGAACGCGGGTTTAGATAAACTCACCCGCGAGCAATATGTAAGTCAGAATTCCAAATCTTGTTTTTTCCATTATGTTATATCATATCCTCTAGCCCCCAAGCATGAAGTAGGATATAGAATCCGAGTTTATGCTTCCTTAGGATGCCAAAGAACGAACTAGTGTAGCCCCCAAGGCTCGTGCTGATATTTAGCAAAAATATTAGCCCGAGTCTTAAGTAGCTTTCTGACTTTGGGTATTCTGACTTACAGAAAGTATGTTCCTATAACCAGGAATTATTGACCAATGTTTGTGATAAGGGAGAGAGATCAAAGCTCTCCGGCTTAAAAATGCTGAGCTCAAAGTAGCCAAGGATGAAGCCGAAGGTAAACATTCCGAGATTCAAGCCTTTTCTTTGGGTTTTTCAATATCGAATTTTTCCTGAACTATTGTTCTTTTTTGACTTTCAGCGTTGGTGAAGCAATCCATCGCTATGATTGAAGAGGTCGAGAACCTCAAGACCCTGGTGGTGGAGAACAAGGGACTCCGCCAAGAGCTGGATAAGCTCAAGGCGGATCATGAAAGGAGCATAGCTCAAGTCCTGGAATCCTCCTCCATGGACACTAAAGAGCGCGATCGCAAGATTGTCGCTCAAGATAAAGTTATCTCGGACCTCAAGAATGAGCTTGGCAGAGAGAAGGACATGTCCCAGGCGCTCCGGGCTGAACTCCAGAGTCTCCGGGAGGAGAAGACCAAGGTTGACGATGTCATTTTTGATACGTTCCACCTCTTTGACTTATCTTTTTCTTCGACTCTTATCAATGTTGGTTTTTCCTTATCTTTATTTTGTGTATAGGTCCTCTGAACTTGACGGACTCTTCCTCGTCCGAGCCCCGCACCCACCGGCTTACCCAAGTCGGTGATCTTCTTCATGACTACCGCCAGTCCCTTGAGGACATTGGCGAGTCTCTCAGGATTCCGGACATGCCAAGCATGTCGGACTTCCAGGTGCGGGAGAAGGCCAAGGAGATGCCGCAGCTTGTTCCGGACTGGAATATCTCCTACGCGCGGACTGCTGCGCAGAACGCTCTCACCATGGTCATGAGCCACCATGGAAACATGGAGATATGGCAAGTGACCAGAGGGTACTGCAAGGTAGATGAAGACGGCCAGGAGCAGGACCTTCAAGCCATCATGCACTCCTGTGCCGGATATGGCTGCCACGTAGCTGATCTGACAAGCTATGAGGTGCCCTTCTTCACCCACGTGGAGACCCCGCCTCCTCCTTCAGAAGAAGCCGAAGAAGTTTCCGACAATGAGCGAACCACCTCGGATTCGGACATCTCGGAACGATATCAAGGCAGAGTAGCCAGCGAGCCGGCAGATCCTTCATCTCCTCCTGCATCATAGACCACAAACTTATGTATTATTCTGTGAAGAACATGATGTGCTTGTAAATATTAAGTACTATGACTTTTTGCTAGTGCTAAGTTTTTTTATCTATTCAGCACTTTTGTCCTTAGACTTTTTTGTGTGCCTGAAATGTTTTCATAAGCACTTGAAATTTTCCGTCTCTACTTATCGTTTATCTGGCTTTCCGCCTCATCCCTTTCGTGAGCCGACTAAACCTTCAGCCGGAAACTTTTCCGAGCAACGGAGCTCAATTGCTAAACCAGTTTAAACTCGGAAACAAAGCCGGCTTCCAGTACCAACAATTCACTAGGAAAATACCCGCATCCAGCAATCAGACAAATATCCAAAGTAAAGACTAGAATTTTAGAGTTATACCCGAAGGTAGCAATTTTAGAATCGGAAATCTAAACCAGAACGAACATGAGCATAAAGTACTTTCAAGCATTCTGGGATTTTCGATTATGACATGATCATTAGGAAATAAGATGGTACAAACTTCTCAGAAAAACATTGAGGCAACCAAAACTTTTATTTCTCACAGAACATGTACATATATATGATTACAAAGAAGGATAAACTAAGAATAAAAGGGACATAGCTAAGCAATATTCCACGGTCTGTCTAACTCATCCGGATTTGTACTGCCCCCAGCTCTCTTTCTCTTCTTAGTAGCAGGTCTTTCTTTGATTGGCCTCATGTCAGTTAAGTAGTACGATCCATTGTGCAATACTCGACTAACTAAAAAGGGCCCTTTCCATACTGGGGAAAGTTTGTGCTTTCTTTGTTGCACAAGCCGGAGAACCAAATCACCTTTATTGAAAGATCTATTTCGGACTCTCTGGCTATGATACTTGCGTAACTTCTGCTGATAGGTTGTAGATCTCATTTCAGGAACGACGCGAACTTCTTCGACTAAGTCGAGATCATTTTGTCGAGAAATCTCGGCATCCTCTTCGATATACGTGGCCACTCTAGGAGAAGTATGAATTAAATCACTAGGAAGATCTGCTTCTACGCCATAGACCAAGAAGAAAGGTGTGTATCCTGTTGACCTGTTTGGAGTTGTTCGTAAACTCCAAATTACAAAAGGTAATTCCTTTGCCCAAGCCCCTGCAGCACGTCTCAGTGGTGCTTCGAGTCTTGGTTTCAGGCCTTGTAGAATTAAACCATTTGCTCTTTCGACTTGTCCGTTAGCCTGTGGATGTGCGACTGACGCAATGTCAAGCCGGATATTTTGCTCCTCGCAGAATTCGGCCAGTTCTCCCATAGAAAAGTTACTCCCGTTGTCCGTGATAATGCTATGCGGATAACCATACTGGATTATAACATCCTCGACAAATCTTTTGGCTGTTGCTCCATCACAACTAGTGACAGGTTTAGCCTTGATCCACTTGGTGAATTTATCCACCATCACTAAGAGGTGGGTAAATGCAGTTGGAGCTCGTTTAAAGGGTCCTACCATATTAAGCCCCCAGACCGCAAAAGGCCATGTTATAGGTATTGTTCGCAGATGATCAGCCGGAACATGAGCTTGCTTGGCGTACTTTTGGTAGCCTTTGCATGTCTTGACTAATTGTTCGGCATCTGCCTGAGCTGTAAGCTAGAAAAATCCATGTCGAAAAGCTTTTGCCACTAAAGATTTGGCTGCAGCGTGGTGACCACACTCGCCTTCATGGATTTCTCTTAAGATTTCCACTCCTTCTTCCGGAGATACACAGCGCTGAAAAACCCTAGAAACACTCCATTTATGGAGCTCACCCTTAACAATAGTATAGGCTTTTGCTCGTCGGATAATCTGCCGGCTCAGCACCTCGTCTTTGGGTAATTTGCCATCTACCAAATAATCTAGGTAGGGTTGAGTCCAGCTAGGAATTACAGCCAGAACTGCTATTAAAGGTGAGTCGGATTTGGTCGGATATTCCTCATCTACTCCCTTTATCGAGGGAACTTTGAGGTGCTCTAAAAATGCGCCATCCGGGACCTCTTTCCGCGCAGAGCCTATTCGAGATAGTGCATCTGCTTCCTCATTTTCTGCTCGAGGGATGTGTTGAACTTCAAACCCTTCGAACGATTTGGACAGATCATCCACGACAGCTTTACATGCTGCCATGTGCTTATTTGCATTACAAATATCCGAGACTTGCTGAGCAACAAGATCCAAATCTCCATAACACATCAAACATCGGATGCCAATATCCTTGGCAATCCGGATTCCATGCAGCAATGCTTCATACTCGGCAATATTTGTTTGTCACTCTGAAGTGGATTTGCAACACGTATAATAGTTTATCTCCTTGGGGTGATTTGAGCACTACGCCAGCCCCCGAGCCCCCTCGAGCCTTAGACCAATCAAAAAAGAGGGTCCAGTATTCCGACTCAGGGAGGACCATGTTCTCCTTCGTCTCTATCCAATCAGCGACAAAGTCAGCAAGGATCTGGGATTTGATTGCTTTCCGAGGTTTATACTCAATATCGAAAGCTGAGAGCTCTATGCCCCATTTGGCGTCGCTGTTGTTGATTATGTCTCTCATGGGAGCTTTGCTCACCACGGTAATTGGATGCTCCTGAAAATAGTGTCGTAACTTACGAGATGCTAGGAAAACACCGTAAGCCAAGTTTTGATAGTGCGGATATCGCTGTTTTGATTCCGTCAAGACCTCGCTAACAAAGTAAGTCGGACACTGCACCAAATGTTCCTGATTTTCCTCTGGTCTCTCCACCACCATGACGATACTAACGACCTTATTTGTCGCAGCAATATAAAGCAACATCGGTTCCTGAGGTTCCAGCGCTGCGAGGATAGGAGCAGATGAGAGTACTTTCTTCAGGTCTTGCAGTGCAGCTTCAGCTTCGTCAGTCCAGACAAAATCTTTGGTCTTTTTCAGGAGTTTGTATAATGGTGCGGCTCTTTCACCAAGCCGGCTTACAAATCGACTGACCGCAGCAATGCAACCAGATAATCTTTGTACGTCCTTCAGGCGAGTTGGGCTGGAAATATTGAGTATAGCCTTGATTTTGTCGCGGTTCACCTTTATGCCTCTTTGAGACACGATGAAACCTAACAATTTTCCGGCTGGTATTCCAAAGAAGCATTTCTTCGGGTTAAGCATGATGTTGTATGTTCATAGATTGGAGAATGTTTCCTCCAAGTCGGAAATGAGTGTTTCCTTCTTTTTGGACATCACCGTGATATCATCCACGTATGCATGTACATTGCGTCCGAGTTGGTCGTGGAGGCAACGCTGCATAGTGCACTGGTACGTAGCTCGTGCGTTCTTCAGCCCAAAGGGCATCGTAACAAAACAGAAGGTTCCAAAGGGGGTTATGAATGAAGTTTTGACTTTGTCAGATTCCTTCATCCGGATTTGGTGATAACCGGAATATGCGTCGAGAAAACAGAGGAGTTCTGAGCCTGCTGTAGAATCGATAACTTGATCAATTCTAGGCAGAGCGAATGGATCTTTTGGACAAGCCTTGTTCAAGGCAGTATAATCAACACACATCCTTAAATCAGTGGTGTCCTTTTTAGGGACCATTACAGGATTGGCCGACCACTCAGTGTGGATGACCTCTTCTATGAATCTGGCTAACTCGAGCCGTGCTAGTTCCTTAGCTATTGCCTTACGCTTTTCATCGCCAAACCATCGTAAGGACTGTTTGACGGGTTTAGCATTCGGGTTTACATTTAGAGAGTGCTCGGCAAGTTCCCTAGGTACTCCGGTCATGTCAGATGGCTGCCATGCAAAGATATCTTGATTTGCTTGGAGGAACTTGACGAGCGCGCTTTCCTATGTGCTATGTAGGCCTACGCCTATCTGGGTCACCTTGGAGGGGTCATCATCCTTCAATGGCGCTTTCTTCGTCTCTTCTGATGCCTTGAACTCCAGATTTGGCTTGGTGACCTCCTTCTTCGTTGCGGGCATCTCAGACGGATATATGCTCTTCTTGATCTCCTCGTACTCCTTGGCGTGTAGCACGGCTTCGGCAAAGGCAGCATTTCCATCCTCGCATTCTCGCGCTTTCTTCGGGTCTCCCCTGATGGTGATCACGCTGTTGGGACCTGGAATTTCATCATATTGTAAATGTAACACGGACGAGCCATAAAAGCGCAGTAAGCTGGACGTCCGAATATAGCGTAGTATGCGCTCTTGAACGGGACCACTTCGAAGGAAAGTGCCTCTGTCCGATAACTCTTTGGTGTTCCAAAAGTAACATCCAAAGTGATCTCTCCTAGGGAATTAGCTTGTCTTCCTGGGACAACTCCGTGAAAGATCACAGAGCTATGGTTCAGCTATGTTTCGGAGATCTTCATCTGGCGTAGCATTTCGACATAGAGAATATTGATGCTGCTACCACCGTCCATGAGGGTCTTGGAGAAACCATAACCGTCAATAAGTGGATTGACGATTAAGGCGTATTTTCCTTGCCTGTGTAGCTTAGGCGGATGATCAGCGCGGTCAAACGTGATTGCCATCTCCGACCAATCCAGATACTGGGCGACATCCGGAACTGTTGCATTGAGCTCGTGGGGAACTGCTTTCTTGACCTTTGCTGGTTGAGATCCGAGGAAGGTGACATAAGTGTCCTTCTTGGTGGGAAAAGTTTTATTCCCTTCCGACTTGGGATTTGAAGCATCAGCTTCCTCTAGGTCGGAATCTTCCTTGGTCTCTTTGTCCTTTTCGGTATTTTTCTTTCCCTTCTTCCGCTTAGCTTTGTAGCCCGCGGTATCAACTCTCTTGATGTCGTCGTTAAAACGACACTCAGTGTTGGTGTGTGACGAGCCCCCATTGGCATCCAAATGATGCACACATGGGTTATTGGCAATGTCGGCCCAAGTGTAGGTTTTGCCTGGTTGTTGTTCTCCTCTACCTTAGACCCTTGATGTCCCACGACCACGCTCGCGGCCTCCGCCATGTCCTCCTCGTCCTCCAGACCCGGAAACAGTAGTTACTACCGCCGTTTCCATGTTGGGTTTTTCTTCCGAGGTATTTTTGCGCTTTTGAGCTTGTTGCTTTGGTCGTTTTTGCCGACTGAGGCACAACTAGGGCATTGAGTAGTCCTTCTGCATCATTGTCAGCATCTGCATACTTGCTCGCTGTTTCTATCATCTCTCCCAGATCGGTAACCTTGTGACACTTCAAGCGATGGCGCAGTAAACCAATGGGGAGACCTGCGATGAAGGCTTCAATCAAAGTTTCATCATTTACTCCTTTGCAGGAGTTCTTGGTGTCGATCCATCGTCTGAGGTAATCCCGGCAAGTTTCTCCGGCTTTCTGGGTGCAACGCTGTAGGTCTCCAACCGTATAGGGCCTCCGATATGTGCCTTCGAAATTCCTAAAGAATGCACTTTGCAAATCATACCAGTTATGGATGGTGTTCGCCGGAAGTTCATTGAGTCATGATCGTGCTGTCTTCCGCAACATAAATGGGAGATATCGGGTTGCGACCAGGCTATTTCCGCCTTTGGCAATGTAGCAAGCTTGGAAGAAATCCTGTAACCAGGTGTCTGGCCGAGCAATGCTGTCGTAGGCTTGGATATGTCTTGAGATGGCAAATCCTTCCGGGAACTTTGTAGCTCTGATGCGTGGACTGAAGCACTTTGGTCCTACGTACACGTCATTGTTTTCATAGCGCCGAGCCTCTATGTTGGAGTTGATCCTATGCCTTGCGTCGTTCGGGGATAGAGATCGTCCCGAATGCCGGCTGTGGCTGCGGTGCCGTGGAGCCTGACTTCGGCTTCTGCCACCACCTCCACCACCATGTCGTCCTCCTTGCCCTCCATGGGAGCCATTTTGATGACTGTGTGGTGGAGAGGGTGGAGCATCTTGACTACGACGAGCCCCCTGCCGGCTTGTACCGGCATGGTTTCCGTCGTTTCTTCGTCCGTCGTTCCCACCATGGTGAGGCTCAACCGGACGGTTCTCATGTCTAGGAGGTGGCATTCTCTGACGGTCCTCCTCCTGACGTTTCTCTTTATCTTCTCCCCTTCGATCTTTAGATTCTCGCCGGGGAGGGTTCGTCGGATTCAGGGAAGCGATGGCGTGTTTCTCGGCCGCTGGGGCAACATTGCTCCAGTTACGCAAAGTTTTGTGATGCTGTCCTGAAGATCCAGTTCTTGAATAGTTGTCTTCCCTGCGTTCGGGGTGATGGTACTGCGCCCGGACGTAATGGGATCTTACGCCAGCCCATGCCGGATCTGTGCGACATTGGTCAGAATCTGAGACCAGTTTTTGACTTCCGAACAGGGCGACCTTTTGCTGCTCTAGTCCCTTGTTGAGTAGCTTGATACCCAAACAGATCTCCTCTGGTCCTGGATTAGCTGATAGAATTTCTCGGGCTGCCACGGTATTTTGTACTGGTGTTGGGTATAGCTAATCTCCGTTGTTATCTTTCCGTGGCTTCACCATCTCATCTCCAAAAAGGACGGCACGGACACGTGGGAATTGGTTGTCATCTATGTTACGCTTCCGTGTCTTCTGATGCAGATGAAACATGTACTCCTTGTTCGACATGCGTTTCTTCTCCACCTCGATGTTTTTGGCTTCATCGAGGAGTTGTTGACGACGCGCTTCTAGGGCTTGCGCCCTTTCATCCAACTCATTTACAGTAAGTTCTGCAACTGTTGGGATAGGTATGGTTAATGCGGCATCGATGAGTTTGCGCGCACCTTCAGTGATCACGTGTCCATCCACCGATGCTTCTTTTTTCAGCTCGTCTGGGATAAGTGCTCCATCTGAGTCTTCCTCGTATTCGTCGGCAATCACCTCCTCTGTTAGAGGGTCTTTTGCCGGGGTCTTGTTTTTCTTGTTCTTCTTCTTTGCCTTCTTTGCAGCGCCAGGAGCAAAGACGGCTTTGGGTCCGTTTCCCGGAGTCAAGCTCTGATCGGTACTTTTGGACATCTGGACCTCGGGATTATCTCCTACGTCCATGTCATCCTACGTTTTGGGAGAGTGTTCCCCGAATCCATCATCCATGGCTTCTCCTTCTTCTGCAGCTTTGGAGTTATACTCCTCTTCATATTCCACGGAGAACTTTCGGAAATCTGCTGACGTCATTGACTCATCCGAGGATGCGGGTACGTCGGCGTTTGTTCCAATTGCATCCAGCACCGAGTCTGTGTTTTCTCTAGCATCGGCAGAGCCGGATCCGGATCCCACGTATCCGACGAAGTGCGACGCGTGCCTCCTGAGGTACCTGCGGCTTTCGCGATCAGCTATATCGAAACTTTTGATGGTTTCGAGGATTGCCTCTGCGCTTTCACCTTGCAGTATCATACATCGTAGTGTGTACCTTAGGAAACGCCTGTCTGTTCCGGCATCATCAGAGCCGGAATCAGTGTCGTTGATATGCTCCTCCTGGGTTTCGACTTCCACGGGTGGGTCGATCTGGGATTTGGCTCCTCCAGGGAGATCCACTCTAGATTCGACGTTGACTGCTAGGTCTTCTTCAGGTTCAGGTTTCTCCACTATCTCCGCAACTGGTGCGGGCTGGGTGGGATTAGGGTTTTCTGAGATTCGGAATTCTGCCGCCTCCACAGACAAAGGGGACCCAGAAAATTCTTCTGCCTCTATCATCACCGCTGGGGTGGGTTGGGCAGGTTCAGCGAAACCAATGTAAACATCGATCTCGCCAAAAGACATGATTGTGTAGGCAGTCACGACCTCCTTTGCCAGAGTCCAAGTCTCGTCGAGAACGATGAGAGGGACGTCGCTGGTGTAGAGGATGCGGCCGACGGTGATAGTCTTGCCGATTCCGATTCTTGCACATTCTGCTCGGAACGCATATCCGAAGCTCACTTGCCCCAAGGTGGGCGCCAACTGTCGTCGGATTGATGACAAGTACGCCATGAGGGGGTCCTCGAGGCGTGCGGAAGAGAGGGGTGTGAGACGTACGGTGTTCCGGGACGGTGAGCACACAAGTTTACCCAGTTTCGAATCCGCTGGCTTTGGACGGATCCTACTCCTGCTAGCAATCCAGTAATACGGCAGAGCCGGAATATGGGTTACAAGGGTTTCACCTGTGTGAGTAGAGATTGTAGACTATGAGGTTATGCCCTAAAGGCTCTCCCTAGGACGGCTTATATAGATATCCGGCCTAGGGTTACAGGAGAGATCTATCCGGCTACGTCTAAGACTCGGTTACAGAGTACATCTTGAACTACAAGTAACATTATGGGCCTAAGTCGGTAAGTCTTATGGGCCTTCCCGTAGCCGGATTGGACTCCGTCTTTCTCCCTGACTGGGCCGCCCGTGAAGCAAAGCTCTAACCTGAAGTGGGCCACCCTGGTCAGTGAGGAACTGTAAGGATACCCGGAAAGTATATCCCCAACACCCCCTCCAGTATTAAGTTGCAAGCAACGGATAATTGCATTATGAATTGCGTATAAAGTAAACAATATGATTGTTCTATAAACAAAGGATTGTTGTTTTCTCCCTAGTAGCAACAGAACATCTCGTACCTTAGAGATTTCTGTCACTTCCCCAAATTACTAGAGGCATGAACCCACTATCGAGCATAAATACTAACTATTGGAGTTGCTAGCATCTACTTGGCCAAGATAGCTACTAACAACGGAAAGCATGCAAGATCACAAATAAAAAAGACATGATAGAATCAATAATCAATCTGAAATAGCATCTCAATATCCATCGGATCCTCGCAAACACAACATGCAGAATTACAAATAGATGACCTTGATCATGAACGGAGCTCACAAGATCTAAACATGAAAGCACAAAGGAGGAGAACCAGCTATCTAGGTACTACACGGACCTGTAGTCCAGAGATGCACTACTCACGCATCACACCAGAGGCTTGCATGATGATGACGAAGGCCTCCAGGGTGAATTCCCCTCTCCGGCAGGGTGCTGGTAAGAGCTTCAGATCCCTCCCGATCTAGGGATGGAGATGATGGAGGTTACAGACTCTTTCGTGGATTTTTGATCGGGTACTTAGGGTTTCTGTATCAGGGGCAATATGTAGACGGAAGGAGAGGCCAAGGGGGTGCCTAGGGCGGCCAAACCACCCCTGGCCAAACCACCCCTGGTGTGGCTAGGCCCCAGCCCCTCTCCGTCTCATATTCTGACTCTAGGTGTCCCTCGGTGAAATACTGACTTTGTCTTTTGTCGCGTGCAATTCCGAGAATATTCATTTTCTGACTTCACTGGAACGAAAAACAGTAGAAAACAGGTAGCAGGCACTGTGGCTCTTGTTAATAGGTTAGTCCAAGAAATCATATGAAAAGTACTCCAAAGTGTGGACAAAACACAAGAAAGTAGATAAAACCAAGCATGGAACATCAAAAATTATAGATACATTTGCAATGTATCAGGTCACACTGCTGGGTCCCACATATCAGCCTCTCTGTAAATGAAACATGCATATGATGGACTTTTTTGGCCATGTCTACTGTTTTGAGCTTGGCAACTTGATGGGTCCCAGCTGACAGCCTCTATTTGAAAGAAATGTGTGTATGTTGGACTATTTTTCGGGCCCCATATGTCAGCGTTAGAGTAGAAAAAATTCTCATAAAGGCCGAATTAAAAACATCGTGGTCTAACTCAGGGCGGATGCCCTATTCATCATGGCTTATATTCCATGGGCTCACTCCTAAATTGAATGGGCTATGGTCGATGGCCACAAGACCACGAAAAGTCCTAATTAGAAGGTTTTGGGTTATGCTTGGGGCTTAGTCCTAATTAGAAGCTGACAGCCTCTATTTGAAAGAAACATGCAGCTGGCACTGTGGCTCTTGTTAATAGGTTAGTCCAAGAAATCATATGAAAAGTACTCCAAAGTGTGGAAAAAACACAAGAAAGTAGATAAAACCAAGCATGGAACATCAAAAAATTATAGATACATTTGCAATGTATCAACATCCCCAAGCTTAACTCCTGCTCGTCCTCAAGTAGGTAAGTGATAAAAAGAAAGAATAATTTTTGAGGTGACATGCACCATCATAAACTTGATCAAAGTATTTCTAAAACATTCAAACCTGGAATCATAGTACTTCAATCATAACATGAAAGACAAAGTTCTAGCAATAAGACAAAGAAACTATGTTGCTACATGAAAAGGCACAAACAAAAGATTCATGAATAACAATGCTTTGCAAGACGTTTGTTTGTTTCACATAAATAAAATATAGCATAGTAGTATTCAGCTTGTCCCTCATAGAGTAGCAAACATAAATGCATAGGACACCTTCAAAGTTCATAAGGGTGACTAGATACAAATAGTTTAAAACAAGCAATATCGAAGTTATGCATCAATCAACAAGTCTTGGGACAATGCACATAGAACTAAGAATGCCCACTATGCTCTCAAAGTAGGTGCATAAAGGTAGAAGGTGGAGACTCAATATATATATAAGTAGGGATTCAAGTTTCATAAAGAGCTTCCAAAAATTATGGTACTTAATATCTTTCAACTCTCATTTCCCCTATCATAAGCATCTTGAAGTGATTAAGGTTAAAGTGAACAAACTATGGTGTATATGCTTGACGAAGTATAAGTTGGAAATCTCATGTCCCTTGAATACGAGGGTCGCTCCTCATGCTACTCAAGTTTAGTCACCGGTAAGTTCTTGTCATCGGAAGTACATGTGTATCACAGAGAACCGCCAACGGGGTACCCCTTGCCCGATGATACGGAAGAATCCCCATATCAAAATGACAAGGCAAGCAGACAACGAGCATCTCAACAATCTTCTTAGTACCATGGGAATATGGTGCTTTTTTCTCTCTTTCCTCTTTTCATAATCTTTTTTTTTCTATTTCTCTTTTTTCTCAACATCTGACTCTTTTTTTTATAAGAAGAATGCTTCATAGACAGCTCATTATTGTTACGCTGCAGGTTTCCACCATGTCATCATGGATTAGACCAGCGGCCCAGGCGTTTCTCTAACACATATACATAACTCCATGGACTTACAAGCTCCCCTTTCATTTCACACCGACGACATCCATAGACAAAGGAGCATGATATCAACTAGGTACAAAGTACCAGTGCAATGTTGAAAGCGTTCCCCATGACAGCATGGTTCTGCTAATACGCAACAAATAAGTGCAAGCATATACAACATAGAGGACACAATGGTTCAAGTTTATTAAGGGCAAGAAAAGTAAAGTGTGCCATCAAGTTCGTGAGAGCTTTAATCACTAGTTTTCTCATAACAAGTTTAATTTGGAAGGTAGATAAAAACATGAATATACTTGGAATAGCATATGCTAATAGGTAGGTATGGTGGACTCTTTGGAATAACTTCATTTAAGGAGTTGGATGCATGAGTGAGACTCATACTTGGTTGCGGAGGCTAGCAAAAGACTGGGAGCGACAAACTAAGAGAGCAATAATGGCCATAATCATGCAGAGTGACAAAACATCATTAATAAAACCATAAAGTGATACTACAAGTTGAAAACTAAAGGCTTATGGTGAATTGGGATAGTCATAACATGGTGTGAGCATGCGCCAATTCAACCCAAATAAAGCATCAAAGGAGAAGACCACAGTACTATGCTTTAATATGCTAAAACAACGCATGATTCTTCAAAGGCACATTAAGCAATCTCAATTGTTTATAATAAGTCATGCTACAGCAAATAATACTAAGCATAAAGACAAAATAATATCAAGCATGGCATGACAAAGCATAGGCCATAGTCAAAAACAAGCTCCCTTTACCACTTAAGCATGAACTTTCCTACTCTATTCCAATCCAAACCAAACTATTTGAAAACCAATGATTTAAAGAGGGGGTCCAACCAATTTATTAAGAAAACTAAGCAAGCAAAGCAAACTAAAAACCAAATGAAGAAGAAAAAGAAGACGCTCCAAGAACAACACAACTGTGCATGAAACAATAAAAATGAAGCGTTTGGAAGAAACCTGGGATTTTTATTGATGAAGAAGGGGATGCCTTGTGCATACCCAAGCTTTGAAGCTTGTACTTCTTGGATATTTCTTGGGGTGACACGCGTGGCATCCCCAATCTTGAGCTTTAGTCCATTGTTCATCTCATTACTCATTCCTTCCATACACCTGAAATTTTTCCTTCATACAAAACTTCACACAATCTTTATTACCAACATTAGTGCACTCAAGATAATAAGTCTTTAGGTTCAGTTCCAACACCAATAGAACTTCCATTAAAACATAAGCTATTATAGCACTTCCCTCAAAAATCTCAATTCCCAAATAGAACTAAAAAAGGAACCAACATGAAGCAAATGCAGAAAATGGTAGAAAATCTGTCAAAACAGACCAGCAGGTAAAGACGAATTTTTTCGAAGACCTTCTATTGCTCAAATCAAAAAAGTGTTGAAATAACGAAAGTTAGATAACAACCTGGGGCCGAAGCACAAAAATTCACGCCTCAAAAGGACATACAGAGATTTTACACGAATTTTTACGGTGAAGCACAAAAATCTGTTTTGGGACAGCAACTTTCCCAATCATTAATTCTCGCTCAATAGAGGTTACTCTTGGCACAAAAAGCAAATAAAAAGAATAAGGATTGGTTATTACTGAAGTAATAACTTCCAAGACTCATCTAAAACTTTTGGGTTATCTCCCTATAAGTACTTTTCTTTAACACTAATAAGTTAGGCATAAGCAGCAAAAAAAGAATCAAGTGTTCCCGAATGAAGAAGCATTAAGAGCAAATTTTGTTTTCATAGGAGAGGCGAAAGAAATATTCTCTCTATTCTTAGGGATGTGTTATATACCTTTATTGAGTGGGAGTTGATATTTAATGGTGCCTTCTTTCATATCAATAATGGCACCAATAGTTCTAAGAAAAGGTCTTCCCAAAGTAATAGAACAAGAAGCATTGTATTCAACATCCAAAACATAGAAATCAACGGGGACATAGGCATTGTTAACCATAATAAGAACATCATTAATACTCCCCATGAGTTACTTTTTAGCATTATCATCAAGTGGGACAATCAAATAACAATCTTCAAGTGGTGGCAAATCAAGCATATCAGAAATCCTTCTAGGCATAATAGAAACACTACTATCAAGATCACATAAAGCTTTGAAATCAAAATCATTCACTTTCATATTAACGATGGGTTCCCAACCATGTTCTTGTTTTATAGGAATAGAAGCTTTATGTTTCATCTTTTCTTCTTTAATCTTTATGAGAGCATTAGTAATGTGTTTTGTAAAGGCCATATTCATAGCACTAGCATTAGGACTTTTAGCAACCTTTTGTAGGAACTTAATAAATTTAGAGATATTGCAACCATCAAGATCAAAATCATAATTATCATCTAAAGTAGTAGAGCTATTACTAACCTCAACACTAGTGGCAGTGATAGTAGAAACGCTAATGTTTCTAGCAATTTCATCTTCTCTTTCCCACTTAGCATGCAATTCAGCTAATAGTCTAACATTTTCATCAATTCTAACTTGTATGGCATTAGTAGCTGCAAAGGGGTTCTCAATAGTTTTAGGTTTAGCAGCCATTTTATTTAAAGAAGATTGAACTTCATCCAAAGATTTTATATTTCTTTCAGTATTAGAGAGCTTTTCCTCAATAGTTTTATTGAAAGCAGTTTGTTTACTAATAAAGTCTTTAAGCATAACTTCAAGTTCAGAGGGAGCACTCCCATTATTTTTGTAGGAATTTCCGTAAGCATTACCATTGTTGGGAGGATATGGCCTATAATTGTTGTTACCAAAATTATTCCTGTAGGTATTGTTGCTAAAATCGTTATTTCTTATAAAGTTCACATAACCTTGCTCTTCTTGAGCAACCAAAGAGGCTAAGGGAACATTATTTGGATCAATATGGGCTTTCCCATTAACAAGCATAGACATAATAATATCAATCTTATCACTCAAGGAGGAGGTTTTCTCAACAGAATTTACCTTCTTACCTTGTGGAGCTCTTTCACCATGACATTCAGAGTAGTTAACCATCATATTATCCAGAAGCTTTGTTGAAGCACCCAAAGTAATGGTCATAAAGGTACCTCAAGCCGCAGAATCCAATAGGTTCCTTGAAGAATAGTTCGATCCTACATAAACGATTTGGACGATCATCCAAGCAGTCAGTCCATGAGTGGGACAATTCTTTACCAAAGATTTCAATCTTTCCCAAGCTT
Organism: Avena sativa; assembly: GCA_916181665.1. Lineage (NCBI taxonomy): Eukaryota > Viridiplantae > Streptophyta > Magnoliopsida > Poales > Poaceae > Avena > Avena sativa. The sequence continues at coordinate 453,147,888 of OV702288.1, read as the reverse complement.
GAGCAACATGTTCATTATCAGATTGTTTAAACTTCATTATTTCACTTCTCATAGATATAATCTTAGCAGGATGATAGTATTTTCCAATAAAAGCATCTTTCCATTTAGTCCAAGAATCAATACTATTCATAGTTAAGGAGTTTAACCATTCTTTAGCTTTTCCTCTCAAAGAGAAAGGAAACAATTTAAGCTTAATAATATCTCCATCTATATCCTTACGCTTTTGCATCTCACAAAGTTCAACAAAGTTATTTAGATGGGCAGCAGCATCTTAATTACCAATACCAAAAAATTGTTCTCTCATAACAAGATTGAGTAAAGCAGGTTTTATCTCAAAGAAAGTAGCTTCAGGCACAGGTGGAGCAATAGGTGTGCTCATAAAATCATTGTTGTTGGTGCTAGTGAAGTCACACAACTTAGTGTTTTCAAGAGTAGTCATTTTTTTGGGGTTTCAAATAAGAAAGCAAACTTGTAAAACTAATTTTTTGTGTGTTTTTGATAACAAAACAAGCAAACAAAGAAAAAAGAAACTAAGCAAAACAAAAACAACAAAGTAAAGAGATTGCTTATGAGGGACTCCCCTTGTGAAGATGTCCTTGACTCCCCGACAACGGCGCCAGAAAAATGCTTGATGGCTCAATGCACGGCGCCCAGAAAAGTGTTGGTGCGTGGTTGATGTAGACCTCGTTGGGAACCCCAAGAGGAAGGTATGATGAGCACAACGGCAAGTTTCCCTTAGTCATTTTTTTGTGTTTTTAATAAAGAAAGCAAACTTGTAAAACTATTTTTTGTGTGTTTTTTATAAAGAAACAAGCAAACAAAACGAAAGTAAACTAAGCAAAATGAAAATAACAAAGTAAAGAGATTGGTTAGGAGGGACTCCCCTTGTGAAGATGTCCTTTACTCCCCGGCAATGGCTCCAGAAAAAGTACTTGCCGACTCGTGTATTAACGAGCTTGTTGGGGAACCCCAAGAGGAAGGTATGATGAGCACAGCAGTAAGTTCTCCCTCAGTTATGAAACCAAGGTCATCAATCTAGTAGGAGCAATGAAACAGCCCAAAGGTGAAGCTAGCTGAACTTTGGCAGGGCGCACTACTGGTGCCAGCAGCAACGTCGAGACTTGCACAACACAACCACAGAACTCTGTCCCCAACTTGCGATGAGGTTGTCAATCTCACCAATTTTGCTGAAAACAAAGGATTAAACGTATCGAATGGAAGGAACTAATAGTTTGCGGAAAAGTAAACACAAAGCAGTAAACAGTTGATTGTAGATTGAAAGTAAAATAAAGGACCAGGGTCCATAGTTCACTAGAGGTGGCTCTCCTTAAGATAGATAACATGCCGGGTGAACAAATTACAGTGGGGCAATTGAGAAACATCAAGAAAGCATACAAGCATATACTAATCATCTTGACTCCTTTGAGATTCGATTGGGCATTACAACATTATACATAGACCGTCATCCAACTGCATCTATGACTAATAATCCACCTTCAGGTTATCATTCGAACCCCCTCCAGTATTAAGTTCCAAGCGACGGATAATTGCATTACGAATTGTGTGTAAAGTAAACAATACGATTGTTCTATGAACAAATGATTGTTGTTTTCTCCCTAGTAGCAACAACACATCTAGTACCTTAGAGATTTCGGTCACTTCCCCAGATTACCAGAGGCATGAACCCACTATCGAGCATAAATACTAACTCTTGGAGTTGCTAGCATCTACTTGGCCAATATAGCTACTAACAACGGAAAGCATGCAATATCACAAATAACAAAGACATGATAAAATCAATAATAAATCTGAAATAGCATCTCAATATCCATCGGATCCCCGCAAACAAAACATGCAGAATTACAAATAGACGATCTTGATCATGAACGGAGCTCACAAGATCTAAACATGAAAGCACAAAGGAGGAGAACCAGCCATCTAGCTACTACATGGACCCATAGTCCAGAGATGAACTACTCACGCATCACACCGGAGGCTTGCATGATGATGAAGAATGCCTCTAGGGTGAATTCCCCTCTCCGGCAGGGTCCCGGGAAGAGCTTCAGATCCCTCCCGATCTAGAGATGGAGATGACAGCGGCTACAGACTCTTTTGTGGAATTTTGATCGGGTACTTAGGGTTTCTATATCGGAGGCATCTTATAGGAAGAAGGAGAGGCCGAGGGGGTGCCTGGGGCGGCCAGACCACCCCTGGCGCGGGCCAGGCCTAGCCGCGCGGCCAGGTGGTGTGGCTGGGCCCCAGCCCCTCTCTATCTCGTATTCTGGCTCAAGGTGTCCCTCGGTGAAATACTAACTTTGGCTTTTGTCCGTCCAATTCCGAGAATATTCATTTTCTGAATTTCTTGGAACCAAAAACAGCAGAAAATAGGCAGCTGGCACTGTGGTTCTTGTTAATAGGTTAGTCCAAGAAATCATATGAAAAGTACTCCAAAGTGTGGACAAAACACAATAAAGTAGATAAAACCAAGCATGGAACATCAAAAATTATAGATACATTTGCAATGTATCAGGTCACACTGCTGGGTCCCACATATCAGCCTCTGTAAATGAAACATGCCTATGATGGACTTTTTTTTGCCCATGTCAGCTGTTTTGACCTTGGCAACTTGATGGGTCCCAGCTGACAGCCTCTATTTGAAAGAAACGTGTGTATGTTGGACTATTTTTTCGGGTCCCAGATGTCAGCGTCAGAGTAGAAAAAATTCTCATAAAGGCCGAAATAAAAAGATCCTGGTCTAACTCAGGGCGGATGCCCTATTCATCATCGATTATATTCCATGGGCTCACTCCTAAATTGAATGGGCCATGGCCGGAGGCCACAAGACCAAGAAAAGGCCTAATGAGAAGGTTTTGGGTTATGCTTGGGGCTTAGGCTAATTTCATGGGCTATGCTTGGGCATGCTGGGTCCGACATGTCAGCTTCTCTTTAAGTGCAATGTCTGTATGATGGACTTTTTTTGACCGCGTCCGCTGTTTTCACCATGGCAGTCATGTACGGTCTTACTGCTAGGTCCCTTATGTTAGCCTCTATGGTATGTTGTGGCTTGTGGGTCCCCGATGCAGCCTTGTATATTCTGCCTGGTGGGTCCCTGATGCCAGCCTCTCTACACAAGTATTTAAACTTTTTTTTCAAACTCACCCTCAAAAATAAACTTGAGGGATGCTGCAGGCTGGTGGGTCTGTGATATCAGCCTCTCCGTAATGTGATATTGCTAGAATAAAAAAATGTAAACCCAAGACACACACACACAGGCAATTCGAACAAAAGACCTTCAAATCAAATAAACTTAAACTGAGTGTGTTCCCACTACAACAAAGATATTTATAAAAAAAATATCATAGGCTGAATTAAAAAGAGTTTGGCTATTCTACACAGGCTGCTCTACATGGGTTATACTCCATAGGCTATGCTCCATGGGCTTCTTTCTCAAATTTCACTAGGATGCGCTCAGAAGTCCCCTGACACCTATAAGGCCGAATTAATATGTTCTCGGCTATGCTCCATGGGCTCCTTTCTCAAATTTCACTGGGCTGTGATCAGCAGTCCCCTGACCCCAAAAATACCGAATTAAAATGTTCTGGGCTAAAGAGGGACCGAATGAGAAACTAGATTTGTTCTCCTGGTTAATAAAAATTGCATTGTGATGTGCTTGGCCGGATTCGAAACAAGGACCTCAAAGAACGAGGGGGAAAGCAATAATTATTTTTGGCAGATATTCATGTCAAAATTTAGTAGTACAGAATAAGATAGAAAAATTATCGATAGATTTGAAGATCATATTTAGCAGTACTTGACCAATTCAACAGCGTTTCAAAAGTGACCAATTCAGCAATATAGACACTGAAATACAGTAGCAGTACAAAGAGAACCAGTTCTTGTTTCAGCTCTAAAAACCTTGTCGCGCGATCAATTTGCCCTTTTCACTAGACACACTCGGCCATGGGAGCAAGCAAAACTGACGATCGAGTCTTCTTTGAGTACCTTCTTATCACATCAATGCCTGTGTGAACCCCGTATGCAACCCAAAATGCCCAAGTCTCATCTAGATTGTGACAAGGCCATGTTCCAAAAGAAAATCAAGACTATCTACTACCCTTGATTTAAACAAGTACCAGTACAACAATATATCCACAAAAATCTTTAGTAATAGCAACGACAGAACATTTGAGAGATTCAGTAGCTTTCCTGCTTGAAATTCAATAGCAGTACAGAGATAATAAATTCATGTTCCATCTCAAAAAACCTTGGCGCACGATATGTTTGCCGTGTTCTCCAAATAGGCTCGATAATTGGAACAAGAAAAACTGATAATCGAGTCTTCTTCTTTGTGAATACCACCTCATTTCGGCAATGCCTGTGTGACCCAAAATGCCCAAGACTCATCTAGATAATTGTGAAGGGAATATGCCCGAGAGGCAATAATAAAGTGGTTATTATCTTATTCCATGTTTATGATAAATGTTTATTTTGCATGCTATAATTGTATTAATTGGAAACATTAATACATGTGTATTTAATAAACAAAATACAAAGTTCCTAGTAATGCCGCTCATATAAACTAGCTCGTTGATTCACAAGATGATCAAGGTTTCCTGATCATGGACATTGGATGTTGTTAATAACAAGGTCACAACATTGGTGAAATGATGTGATGAACATTCATCCGAAGTATAGCATTACAATCAAAGTCATTATGTTTATATTGCTATAACATCATACGAAGTAATCTTAGTCCTTAGACCATGAGATCATGTTAATCACTAACACCGGAAGAGTATCTTGATAACATCAAACGTCACACCATAACAGGGTGACTATAAAGGTGGGTTCACGAACCGTAGGGTGACACACTTAAGGGATACTGACACCATTTGGAGCAAATATGTTTTAGATAAATATTTAAGAAAGCGCTAGAATTATTTCAATAGACACCAAAACTGTTTCAGGTGAAATTGCTGAAATTGGTTCTGCATGTAATATTGAAATATTGCAGGGGTTTTTATGTGAATGTTTGTTAATTAATGTAATTAACAAAAATTTGAATAAAATAAATAATATAGTTTTATTTAATGAGAGCTTGCATTAAATTTGGTGGAAATTTAATGCATGTGTGTGGAATTTTGAGTGGAGGCTTTTTATGGGAGTGGGCGCTCCACCCACGTGAATGTGGAAGAGGTGGGGGAACCACCATGGCTTCCATGCCATGGCCCTTGGGTGTCCCCCTCTTCCCTATAAAAGCCCCCCTCTCCTCCTCACAACATACACCTTCTCGTGAAGGATCTCTCTCCCCCTCTAGTTATTCCCCATGGTCTCGGATTAGTGAGATACATGTTCTCGGTGGCTTTATCTAGAAAAGGAGTTGTTGCTTCCGCTGCTTTGCTGGAGCGAGGGATGGAGGTTGTCGGGGTACCGGATGTGTGTGCGATCACAGATGCACCGCTGCTTTGTGGTGCTGGACTTGGTGGTGCTGGACTTGCTGGAGCTGGATCTGATGGACGTGCTGGAGCCAAACCTGCTGGACTTCATCACGATCTTGAGATCAGCAAGTGTACGACTACATCATCCACGAGTTCCATCTTATTAACAAAGCTCTGTTGTCTTCGAGGGTATGTTCTCTATGGATGTATATCCACCCGCTGCTTGTATCTAGTAGATAGATCTTGTTGTATAGTTCCCATCGTAGGAAATTTTTTGTTTTCTATGCTGCGAACCCAATAGTGGTATCAGAGCCTGATCTATGCGTAGGTGCTTTGCACGGGTAGTACACATATGTTTATATGTGGGCGATGATGATCATGTTATTTCATCTTCTATGTATTTTGGATATTGGTGGCATAGTGGGATGAAGTGGCCCGGACCAACCTTACATGTCATCACACATGAGACCGGTTCCACGACTGACATGCAACTAGTTTTGCATAAGTGGCTAGCGGGTGTCTGTCTCTCCTACTATATTCAATATCTGATTTACAATGAGTTGCTAATAACTTGGTTATCCTCGTTGTGGTTCCATGTTCGTAAAACTTGCAATGGATAAATTAGAGGCGTCTAGTTTAGATCGTTGCTAGGCTAGTGTCATGATATGGTAATGTTGTAAGTAGATGTATGATAGATACTCTTACAACACACATAATGTGTAAGTTCCATAGACCTTGGCCTTACACACAAAGGAATGATAGAGATCATACCATGATGCATATGATAGAGATCAAATGCATGTACCATATCATCCCACTTTACACATTAGATGTTTGCATCTTATATTTCTAGTTCGGCGCTTTTAGTAGCATTGTAAGATGATCCCTCATTTAAATATCAAGATAAAATGTGTTCTTGCTTAAGTATGCACCGTTCTATGGATCGTGTTTCGAGACATCACGTGATGATTGGGTGTACTCGACTCTACGCTTTCATACAACGGGTGTAAGACAGTTTTACAGACGTGAATACTAAGGTTCTTACTTGGCGAGCCTAGCATGTACAGACATGGCCTTGGAACACAGACCGAAAGGTTAAGCATGAGTCATATAGTTGATGTGATGCCCATATTGATGATCGCCTTTGAAGCTACACCGACTCAAGTGATGATCGGACTTGGTGTAGTGGATTTGGTTCATGTAATCACCAAAAAGGCACGAGGGATGTCGTTTTTGAGTGGGAGTTCATTTCTAATTTGGATTAGTCGAACTCAATTTGTCAAAATTTAAATCAAAGTGAATTTGCATAATTTGTTGTAGTCATTGGCATCTGTTCGCTACCTTATGCTCAGTTTTAATTCAGATAATAGAATTCTGGATATTTACTTTACGAACTGGTATCGTATTGTTTTGAATGTCAATTTAAAGTTCATAAGCCCTATTGCAAACTTTCAGCAAACTCTATTTACTCCATTTAGTTTAATAAGTAGTATTAAATCAAGAGTAAGAATTCCAATGTTAGTATCTAAAGTATCATGTTTGCCTCCATGATTATTGATATTCAAAAGTTGTTTTAATATCAAGATTATCTAGGAGCTAAAAATTGTTTTCGAAACCATCATGTGTAAAAGATATTGTGATATCTGAAACAATGTTTTTGGTTGCATATAAAGTATAATTTAGCAAAATACATGTTCTCATATTGTATGAGAATTTATGAAGGATGGAGATGCTAGGCATCCGGATCTCCCAAAAAGGTTTTGTGAACTAACATTATACTTGCGATTCTTCCTTATAGGCTATAGTAGCTTGATCATGAAAGTTGTCATGATAAGGATGAATAGAAGATGTAGGTAAAATGTTTACTACACTAATAGATTACTAAAGAATGGATTTTTGAAAGAACACCAAACATTTGATGATGGTGATCCACTTCAAAGTGCAAGTCCAAAGGTATTAGTATTTTACTATATACACTTTGTACTATGTGTCATGTGAATGACACCACTATTGATGTTGATAGATTCTTTTAAAAGAAAAGGAATTGTTGAAAGAGAATCTATAAAATATTTGGCAGAAAAGAAAAGGTTGGAGATGTCCAACTTAGGTATATAGAAGATATACATGTTATGGTTCTATTCCTTGCTTGTTAAACAATGTGGTTCTAATGTATTGGATACCGGTATTGGATACCGAATTTGTTGTGTGAAGTTTCATACAGAACAACACAATTCATGAACTGCAACGGCCTAAGTAACTAGCAAGATAATAAGTGATGATGTTCATCGAAAACAAATAAAGTGTTATTTTGTTTTCGTTGTCGTCAAACCTAGACTTCAAGATTTTGTTTTAATAATTTTTATTTTGTTCCGGTATTACGAGAACATTGGTTGTTCAAATAATTACCGTATTCCATAGAGGATGGATGAACTTTTACAAGTCTACTTGGATAAATCACATCCATAAACATTATTGCTAAAATGCTGTAAGACAAATGATTGGAAGATCACTTATGAAGTGACATCTCTGTTTGAATTATATTGGAAAGTAAACATGAAGAGACTCCATGTTGATGGATTTTTTGAGTCTTTTGATTTTGATCAATTGACGCTTGTGAAACTTTCCTCAAGATAATTGAAACTCCGTCCGCAGGCCAAAGAGGAACGGATGACTAACTTATTGGATATTATGCATGTTGATGTATATAGTCCATTATGTGTAGCCATATGCGATGGATCTTTTTGCTTCATATGCTTTCTCCAGAAATTTGAGTGAGTATATCTATATATTTACTTAATAAGGAAGAAGTATGAAACATTTGAAAATTGGTCAAAGACTTTTAAGATGAAATGAAAAATCATTCTAACAAGAAAATAAAAGAGTTGATGATTTGATCATAAAGGAAGATATTTGAGTTACAGGTTTAGCAAAACACCTAAGATTTCAGGAATTGTTCCATGAATTTGCATTTCCCGATAAACCACATGAGTATGGTATGTTCGAGAGATCAAATCAAACCTTGTTTGACATGGTAAGATCAAAGGTGTCATTTATAAAACTACCATTATTTTTTAAGGATTAAAGCTTTAGAGACTACCGCTTTTACACTAAAAAGAGCACCATCATGATCCGTTGAAATGACACCATATGAGTTATGGTTTGGGATAAAACCCGAATTGTCTTTTCTTAAATTTTGGTATGCTATGCATAAGTAAAATGTTTACAACCAAAGTCAGATAAGAACATCTTTGTAGGTTATCCCAAAGAATTTGTTAGGAATTCCTCCATAACACCGAGGACAAAAGAGTTTGTCGCTTACAACGTCAAGTTTCTTGAGAAGGAATTTTTCTTGAAAAGTTAAGTGGGAGGACAATAGAACTTTGATAAGGTTGTTGAACCTTAGCTACATGTGCTAAGTAGCGTAGCACCGAAAAGTGTCCCGGTGGTGGCCACAATGCTCATGGCTCCCGTGATTACAAAGGGTGTGATCTTGGAGATTAGAGTTCCTATTGAACCATGTGGGTCGGTAAGAATCAAATAGTAAGATTTGAAACATAAGTCATTATTGTTTTGACAATGATGAACCGACTACCTGCAGAGAAGCGATGATGGGCCCTGACTCCATAAACTGACTAGAAGTCATAGAATCCGTGATAGTATCCATACACGAGAAATCAAGTTTCTGAACTTGGAAGACCCCCCGGAAAGGCGTGAAGCCTGTCGGTCATGTTTGGATCTATAGAGAAATAGACATGGATGTTTAACATCTATGAGATAGTCGACATGTCGGAAAGAAGTTTACGGAAATGTTCAAGGAGTTGACTATGACAAGATTTGATCTTTCATAGCGATATTTAGTCTTGACGGATTAATGTAGCAACCACTACATGTAATTTGGTATATGGTAGTTGAATAAACAAAACAAGGTTCTTCTAATTGAATGGTTACCTAGGACGTGTACATGACACGGTCTGAAGGGTTTTGTTAATTCAAAGGGTGCTAAAAGGGCATGCAAACTTCAATAGTTGAAGTGAGCATAGCGGAGTTGGAATCTTCACCATGATGAAAATGTTAAAGGAGTTTAATTTCATCGGAGATGATGAAGATGCTTGCATTTGCAAGAAATTAAGTGGAAGCGCTGAGACAAATTTCCATTACAATATGCAGAGTGCATATTGTTGATTGGAAATGATGTGTCTTTTATTGACACAAGTTAAGAATTTCATTAAAATAGGATTTCGATGAAAGACTTGGGCAAAACCGGAATATTTGGCATCAATGTCTACATGGATAGATTGAGGCGCTAATATGGTTATGCCAGACATACATATATGAGATATTGAAAGAGTTCAATATGGAAACAACAAGAAAGGTTCTTACTTTATGGAAATGATTGTATCAAGATTCAAGTGTTTCAACACTTGGTGAGTAAAATCACATGAATATTTGATCGATTATACTGTGATATGTATATATCCAAATATGTCATATGCTCTAAATGTTATGAGCACATACCAGAATGATTCATAAGATGATCATTGGACGATAGTAAAGATATTCTTATGAGCTTTGGAAGAACTAAGAATATATCATGTATAAGTGACAAATAGTTAAAGGTAGTTCATTGTAAAGTGTTATACTGATACTAGTTTTGTCATAAGATACAAATTAAATTTATCTCAATTTATGCTATGGGTGGCACAATGTAATGGAAAGGATATTCCATGATGGATTTGGATGAGTTCCAAAGTTGAAACATTATGACGGATACTACAACAAAAGGCTAAATATATGACTGCTATAGTAGCAGCAAAGGAGGGCATTTGTGTTAAGTAGTTTGTTATCAAACTAGGTGTGGTTCAAAGTAGGCTAATACTATGAAGATATATTGTATGACAATAATATCAATATATTTTAATCCGAATGAACTAAAGGTCTCACCAAAGGACCAAATTTATACAATGCCATCTCATTTGAGAATGAGTGATGCGTAGAGACACAGACATGCAAATACACACGGACCTGAAGCTGTCAGATCTGGAGATTATGTTAACCACTAGCAATCGCGTATATGCAATACCAGAAAGCCATAGGTGTTCAATATGCAAAGTTTTTCAAACTAGATTATTGACTCTAGTGCAAGTGGGAGAGTGAAGGGAATATGCCCGAGAGGCAATAATAAAGTGGTTATTATCTTATTCCATGTTTATGATAAATGTTTATTTTGCATGCTATAATTGTATTAATTGGCAACGTTAATACATATGTGTTTAATAAACAAAATACAAAGTTCCTAATAATGCCTCTCATATAAACTAGCTCGTTGATTAACAAGATGATCAAGGTTCCTGATCATGGACATTGGATGTTGTTAATAACGAGGTCACAACATTTGTGGAATGATGTGATGAACATTCATCCGAAATATAGCATTACGATCAAAGTCATCGCCACCGCCGCCTGTGATTGTCACCTCCATGATACCACAACTCCACCGTGCCTCCTATGATGGCGAAAATGCAATCTGCTCCAGCGATGACGGCTTAATGTTCCTCACGTGGCTTCAGTGCCTCAACGGGCAGCGACGTCGGATGAACAACCATGCATGCCAGCAGTTCTAATTGATGTCATGTCCTTATCTGGCAAGCATGTAGGGATGAAAAGCCATGCATGGTTGCATGCCCACCTCGCTTCTGATTGATTCATGTTATGGTTGCAAAGGTGGCCAGCACTGGCCTTTCGTCCCCTTGGAGAATTGACCTGCTGGTGCTCTAGCATCAGCTCCGATGAGCAGCTACTAATGGTATGGGACATTCTCCGTCGTTGCTCATTGGTGACATCTCTCGCTGCCTCCTGTTTGGTGATTGACATCACCTTTGACGATCTAACAAAATATGATTGGTATTAGTATATGAGTGGCTTATCATCCGGTGATTAACTATGCCACCACTCCTTCCGTTTGGTAATATCTCATCCTGGTAGGATTTGTTCTCAGCAATTTAATTCCATTTGTATTTCTGCTAATCGGTAGCCAGTATATTTTTCCAGGTAACTCGGGTATTTAAATACTATGGTCCATGTGCGAAAATGTAGGTTTTATTTACAGGTTTAAATTCATGTGTAAACATAACTATTTTTATTAAGATTAACATATGTAATTTAGATGGTAGACATGATATGTCCACACTAATCTTACTTATACATCTCAAATAGGTAGCGGGGGAGTAGATATACCAATGGTAGTTTGAAACAAAGAAGAAAAACGGCTGCCGTGGTTAGATGTCGTCCTTTCAAAATCCTCGCACTAGCGTGGTAGGCATTGCAGAAAGGAAGTGACAATGCCCAAGGCTGTCGCATCAATCCTGTGCTAGCCATTACATAAAAAAAGTGAAGATCTCCAGTTGTAGGCGACATGACATCGGTACCAACCATTATCTTTGTTTTGGACGATTGAGCATTCCTACCTAGAATGTTTTTCTGCCAACTTATGCAATTAGTAATAGTTAAAGAGCAACAAAATAAAGTCATTTTATCAATAAAAGCACTACTACGAACTTGATCTTCGCTGCTTCAAAACAATAAATAAACTAACATGTCCTTTTTGCATTCGCTATTTGTTTCTGAAGCTCCTATACTAACGAGGTCCACGGTGGATAGTATTTCCAAGAATGGGATTGTAATGACATCGGTAGATAAAACAATGAACGGCTTATTTTATGTGTAAGAAACACACATGGTAGAAGATGTAATGTGGTTTAGGAAAATCACATGTTGACACTATAGTTTACAATTCTTCTAGATTTGTGACACAAAGAAGCTACAATGTGGTTTAGCTAATCAAAACAATAGCACCTATAAGGCTTTTAGTTAGCAAATTAGGTTATTTCTAAGAACAGATGAAAAATATTATGACTTAGATCTTATTGTTCGTATTTTCTAAAAGGAATAGCATAATGATATAGTTAGTTTATATGATGCAGAAGCAGTTATAAGGTGATCTCTCAATATTTCACATTTATGGTAATGTCATGTAGATGATCGGATGTAGTGCACTTTGTAAGACTCACATATAAATCGAGTGATGTTCTGTAATTTAATATATTTTTAATTATGACATGAAGTTCTTTCACTTCTTGATAGACATGCCCATTAGTGATTTTTGTTTCCCAATTTTTGTATGTACACATGTTTATCACAATATGACAGTGCATGGGACAAAACTATCTAAGGACAGTACACTGGATGGAGCTATTAAATATATGTACGTCATGTGACGGTGCATGGGAAGAGAATTATTTGCGGTATGCTCCAAGCTCATACTCTTGTTTTTCAGATTTCCATGTAGTTTCTATTTAGTACTCTTCTACCATTATATTCAGTTCAAGTGCTTTTGTGGCTTGGTTGTTACTTTGTATATAATGAATTCTGAGTACAACATTTCCTATGTAAGAGAAGATTACTAATTGTATGCTTCAAGCCTGCTCATTAATTCCAAGAGGCCGGAGGCCAGGAAAGACTATCTAACTGTCAGATAAAAATGAGTTGGGGCAAGGTACTCCGCCTTCCGACCCTCCCTCAGCTGATTCAAGTTACACACAAGCAAGGTGGACAAGCTGTCTCTGCTTCCCCTATCGTGATAAAAAGAACTTAAATTGAAAGAAAATCACACCTATCCACTTCTAATTGTTTTTACATTGCCAACTATATGAATGTCGAACAAATGTCACGTTGTAAGGCTAACATTGAGATTTGTCAAACCAAGACTTTCGTTTACACAACATATCTAACAAACAACATGATTGCTTATTCCACAATTTTTTTATGCATCAAGGAATTATTGAGTTTTCATCTGTTTTTCACCATTTTAACATATAGTTGGTACAATATAGAAGTACACTGAATGTACCCATTAAGTAATGGAGAAATAATTATCTATAGTATGGTTTGTGCTCAGACCCTAAATTTGAGATTTCCACACCCGGTTTAAATTTAAAGCTCTCCTACCATACTTCTCAGTTCAAGTGTATTTTGATTTGGTTGGAGGCATTGGAAGAGCTAAATTAACTATCATCTTCAATTCTTTTTTCTCCTTAGTTATAAGTTGGTATTTAATGGATTCCCCGCACAACATTTCTTGCATAAGATCAGATTACTATAGCTGATGAAAAATACAAAGACTTTTATATGTAAATTTACTATTACAAATTTTGAGCCTTTACGTTGATTAATCCCACAAAGTCAATGTCTGTGGTGCTAATTATTGGATCTAACCATGATGAATATTTGGGAAGATGATATTTGGTAGTTATGGAATGTTCAAGGAAGCCACTGAGATATTTTTTCTTATACTTATACTTTGTCCTTCCTAAAAATGCATATAAATTGTGTCATAATCTAATCTTCTTTAAATATTTACCGAGTCTACAAGAAAATATCAATATCAAAGGTACCAAAGCAGTTCTGCGACATGATTTTTCGTAGTGTGTTTTTTGATATAAATTAATATATTTTTGTGTCTCCCAAAATAGCTAGCCCGTGCAGGTGCACGGGTTAATGACTAGTTTTATTAACTGGAAACATTAATACATATGAGTTTAATAAACAAAATACAAAGTTCCTAGTAATTCCTCTCATATGAACTAGCTCGTTGATTAACAAGATGATCAAGGTTTCCTGATCATGGATATTGGATGTTGTTAATAACGAGGTCACAACATTGGTGGAATGATGTGTTGAACATTCATCCAAAGTATAGCATTACGATCAAAGTCATTATGTTTATATTGCTATAACATCATCCGAAATAATCTTAGTCCTTAGACCATGAGATCATGTTAATCACTAACACCGGAAGAGTATGTTGATAACATCAAACGTCACACCGTAACAGGGTGACTATAAAGGGGGGTTCAGTGCTACAAAGGTGTTATGTTGAGGCTCATGGATCAAGAGTTGGATTTGTCCATGCCGATGACGGATAGATATACTCTGGGCCCTCTCGGTGATATCACATTGAAATAGCTTGCAAGCAAGTGATGTGATCACTAGAATGTTATATCACGGCAACGAGAAAAGAGTGCATGTCGGTAACGAGATCAAACTAGGTATTTGGATACCGATGATCGAATCTCGGACATGTAATATATCACGAGACAAAGGGATTTAGTTATGACATTAAAGGTTCACACGATCACAAGAGTCATCGTTGAATATGTGGGAGTCAGTACGGATCTCCAGGTTCCTCTGCTGATTATTGATCGGAGAGGGGTCTCGATCATGTCTGCATTATTCACGAACCGTAGGGTGACACACTTAAGGGATATCAACACCATTTGAAGCAAATATGTTTCAGATAAAGATTTAAGAAAGCGCTAGAATTATTTCAATAGACACCGAAACTGTTTCGGGTGAAATTGCTGAAATTGGTTCTGCATGTGATATTGAAATGTTGCAAGGGGTTTTATGTGAATATTTGTTAATTAATGTAATTAAAAAAATTCTGAATAAAATAAATAGAATAGTTTTATTTCATGAGAGCTTGCATTAAATTTGGTGGAAATTTAATGCATGTGTGAGTGGAATTTTGAGTGGAGGCTTTTTATGGGAGTGGGACCTCCACCCACATGAACGTGGAGGAGGTGGGGGCACCACCATGGATGCCACACCATGGACCTTGGGTGCCCCCTCCCTATAAAAGGCCCCCTCTCCTCCTCACAACATACACCTCCTCGTGAAGGATCTCTCTTCCCCTCTAGTTATTCCCCATGGTCTCAGATTAGCGAGATACATGTTCCCGGTAGCTTTATCTGGAAAGGAGTTGGTGCTTCCGCTACTTTGCTGGAGCGAGGGACGGAGGTTGTCAGGTACCGGACGTGTGTGCGATCACGGAAGCGCTGCTGCTTTGCGGTGTTGGACTTGGTGGTGCTGGACTTGATGGAGCTGGATTTGATGGACGTGCTGGAGCCGGACCTAGTTGGACTTCATCACGATCTTGGGATCGGCAAGTTTATGACTACATCATCCACGAGTTCCATCTCGTTAACAAAGCTTTGTTGTCTTCGAGGGTAAGTTCTCTATGGATGTATATCCACCCGTTGCTTGTATATAGTAGATAGATCTTGGCGTATAGTTCTTGTCGTAGGAATTTTTTTGTTTTCTATGCTGCGAACCCAATAAATTGTGACAATACTAGGTTTCAAAAGAAAAGCAAGACAATCTGATGCACTTGATCTAAACAAGTAATAGTACATCACTATTAGTTCAACAAAATACTTTGCTAATAGCAACGATAAAACAAAGTCAAAGCAAGACCATCTCCTGCCCTTGGCCTAAACAAGTACTACCAGTATATAGTATGAAATACTCTGAAGTACAAGAACTAGTACTATACTAGTACTACCATGCATCCAAAATCCACCCTCCAACACACAGAGATTGATGCATATTGAGTAATGCAGGCCCTGGGTAATATGAGATGGTTCATGGATAAACAAAAAGGGATGCTTTTCACTCAGGATTATGCCCGACATCGCCTAGCTCCCAGGCATGGAGGAACTGTAGATTACACTAGTCCAAAACCCTAGATCTACTGTTGGGTAATAGGAAGTGATCAACACATTGTACAAGGGCGATGAGCACGCGTCCGGTTCACATTCAGCAACACATGATAGATTCAGCAGCAATTTAAAGTGACGGATTCAACGGTGGTAGAAAATGACCAATAGAATTGACAGATTCAGCAATGCCGACATTGAAATTCAATGGATATACAACAATGCAGCAAGGCCAAATTTCAAAAGGAAAGCATGATCATGCACTTTCTCCACTTCATCTGAATAAGTCCCAATACATAGGTATTACTACAAAATAGATTAGCAGTAGCTGAACTCCATACAAGATACATAGTAGAAGTGTAGAACTATAAGCTTACACTAAGCTCCACTACATGTCCCATCATACGTACTCGAAGAAAAGAGAATGCTTCAGTGTGTCAAAGTGCTAGCCGGGTTGTGCGCTTGATTTCCTGCCTGGGACGCATCTCTCATTTCATTATCGCCCGTCGGCCTCTAGGTCAGCAACATACATGTAAAATTCATACGACAAACCAGGAAATTCGGGATCCTTAATTTCGGCAATTCCAATTACGAAGGAAATCTGCCACCAACATAAACTAGCTAATTGGTACAACATAACATACACTCACAATAGGATCATCACAAGAGGATTAAGATGTGATATGTCACCTATGAATCTTGTTCGATGACAGGTTCAGTAGTATGCTAGTAAAGCCGCGGCTTGGACAGAAAAGACGTGAGCACTTCCTGTGTGGTGTTGGCCAGCGACGGTCTAATCGTTGTCTTGGATGACCTCGTTACTACAACCTAATTGAAACTAGCGAACAAGACCAACGACCAAAACATCACCTCGTACCGCGACGATTCGCACGCAACCGACCTAACCAGCCTGACGGACAGGAGCAAGTCCGTTTTATTCCTATCAATTTGGGAGACGAATAGCTTGCCCTCCTTCCCGATGCTGATGACCTCAGATCTGAGCGAGCCCGGTGCACAAACTGGCACAGATGGGTCCCATTTTTTGGGGCTGTATCTAGGCAATCTCATCGAGTGGGCAGATATGAGGTGCTCGACAAATATTTTCTTGATGCCGTTGAACTTGCATCCTAGCTCCGTGCAGACACACCGGCGGTAGTTGCGCGCGATCTTGCGGTCGTAGACGTCCTTGTAGGAGACCAAAGTCCAGCAGATGTCGTTGGGGAATCTACTACCTTTTCTGCCACCGACTTGGCGGTACAGCTCCTTGGAGCATGCGGACAGCCGGACGGTGCTAGTAGTGTCCAAGCGCTTAGCTATTTCGTTGAAGATGTCATCGCCGACCTTCGTACAGACGTTGTTCAGCCGGTTATGCCTCGAATCAACATCCATCACGTCCGGATGGATTGGGGGAAAGGATGGATCTATGTATGACTGTTGGGCTTATTTGGAGGAGAGGGGTGGCATCCTGCAAGGATCGATGCTGCCGGTGAGATGGCGAGAAAAATGTGTAAAGTGCGTGCTCGAGAAGATCCTAATGTGGCCTCTTGGAGTTGGGAATGGCTCTTTGAAGGAGGGGGTTTTGTGGTGCTACTTCAACTGTCTTCTGTCGGGCGTACTGCATCGAGCACGCCAACTAGAGTTATGGACTATGGAGTACTATAGGTACTCTAGACTGGCACGCTGTCATGGAGTGTTCTCTCATCACATCTCAGTTATTAGAACTAAGAGATGATTTATTTACTGCTTCCATTTGTATACTGCTCCCTCCAATTCGTATTCTAATAGCCTCAACTTTGTCTAGATTCACATCAGGTTGACAGAGTAGCTGTAATTTCACTTACGTTTTTTGGTACTTCATAGTACATACCAAAATACCAAGATACCGAACCTCAGATGAACTTTATAGAAAGGTAGCCCTTTACAAAGATTGGCAAACCTGCTAAAATTGCTGAAACTTCTAGAAAGGCAAGAACCCATGGCCTAAATTGCATCATACTTAGTGAAATAACGACAGGTTCCTAATTCATATTCAGCAGCATTTCGAAGTGACCGATTCAGCAATACAGACTCTGAAATTCAATAGCAGGATGGCGAGAATTAATTCTTGTTTCAGCACTAAAAACCTTTGTGTGGGATCAGTCGCTTTTCTCCAAACACACTCGGTCATCGAAGCAAGCAAAACTAACCATCAAGCCTGCTTTTCTATGCATACCTTCTACTCACATCAATGACTATGTCACCCACATATGCAAACCAAAATGCCTCAAGCTTCATCTATATTGTGACAAGGCCATGTTTCAAAAGAACAGTAAGACCATCTACTACCCTTGATCTAAAAAAAGTACCAGTATAGCAGTATTAGTTCTACAAAATACTTTAGTACTATAAAAAACGACAGAACATTTGACAGATTCACTACCATTTGAAAGATTTAGCAGCACTGAATAAAACAAAAAAATATCAATAGATTCCAATTCCATGGTAAGGAAATCGGTAATCGTTAACTGCTCGGCCGGCTTAGGAGTAGCGACTAATCGGAATTCGGACGATTAACTGATTTAATCGGTCGACTATTAATCGGTGCAATCTACGCAAATTAGCACCTAAAACACGTGTATATAAGAAAGAAATAGTATATGGGCCTCTATATGCTGGACCCTACTTATGTTGAGCTAAAAAGCCCATTAAAACATGTACGATTGGGGCGGGCTAGCGGCTGGATGAGCAATATGCGTTGAACATTTTCCAACTTTTTTGACCAAGTTTGGTAGTTAATCGGGAATACACCTAGTAATCGGTCTATCAGAGCTACTAGTCGGGTTAAGGGATTAACACGAACGATTAGTGGTAATCGACACGGTTAGGTCCCTAGTAGTGATTAATCGGCCCATTAATCGCTGATTCGGATGATTTTTTGAACAGTGTTCCAATTACATAATCAGTGGCACTTGACAGATCCAACAACATTTCAAAATAACCGATTTAGCAGTAGAGATAATGACCAAAAGAATTGACAGATTTAACAATGCAGACACTAAAATTCAATAGATGTAGCAAGACCATAATTCAAAAGGACAGAGAGAACATATTCTAGCCATGTTCCAAAAGAAGAGAAAGACCATCTACTAGTCTTGATCTAAACAAGTACAAATACATCACTATTAGTTCTAAAAAATACTTTAGTAATAGCAACAACAGAACATTTGACAGATTCACTAGCATTTGAAAGATTCAGCAGTACTGAATAAGACAATAAAATATCGACAGATTCTCAGCTCATAATAAGAGGTACTTGACAGATTTAGCACCATTTCAAAGTGACCAATTTAGCAGTACAAATAATGACCAAAGGAATTGACAGATTCAGCAATGTAGACATTGAAATTCGGTAGATGTAGCAAGGCCATGATTCAAAAGGAAAGAGAGACCATATTTTGCACTAGATCCGTCAGTCTGAACAAGTACCAGTACATAGGTATTACTCCTACTACAAAATAGATTAGCAGTAGCAGAACTCTATACAAAATACTCAGAACTACATTAAGCTAGGAACCACATGTCCCAATATGATAAGAAAAATCCCGTCGAGGAGTACATGTGTTCAAGTTAGGATCATCACAAGAAGATAAAGATGTGTTAGTCTCTAACAATCTTGTCGATACGAAGCTTGTATTCCCTGGTGAAATCTGATGGTCGATTCCGACAACGAGTGACCAGATTAGACCGATAAACCGACAAAGAGCAAGTGGCTTTAGAATTCGCATAGAATACCTTCTCACACAAGCCATTTGGATGTGCAGAGCTCAACTTCACCATGAACTGCGATGACAAGCGCGCCGCCGGCCTGACACACACGACGGATATCAAGATGACATCATTGTGCCCGTCAAATAGCACGCAGAACCCTGTGTCACCATACCCGGTTATCCCGATATCTACATTCTGCGAGCCTAGTGCCGGCATCGGCTTAGAGATGTACCTGCCTTTCCTAACATAGTGTAAAATGTGCAACATCATGGCGTGGGCTTCTCTGAGGTGGGAGTGGAGCACAAAAGGAACTGCGGCAAACTCGCAGCCAGGCACTACGCAATTCCATGGGACTGCATCAGTGAGCATTGAACATGAAGACATATTTGGCTGGACAGCCCATACCAATTGGGTATGTCACCAACATAAAGTAATTAATTAGTACGACATTACATATATTCATATTAGGATCATCACAAGAAGATTTATATGTGTTAACTCAGTCTTTGTTGATATTCTTGTAATCCAGGGGAATTCCGACAACGTCTTGAGAAGCTCGCAGGTAACACCGTGGTTTCGATAGGTATGACATGAGCCCTTTCAGCGCGACTTCAACCGACAAAGGCATGCTTGTATGCTCAGATGTCGCCGCCATTTCGACCGAATTGAGCTTATTCCATGACGACAGAGACCATAACACCACCTTGTACCGCGGCGATTCGCATGCCGCCGACCTGACATACCTGACAGATAGGACGATGTTCGTGGTGTACCCTCCAACTAGGGTGGCAAACTCCGTGCCATCTTTCCCGATGTCGATGATCTCTGGTACAGGCACCGGGTCAGTCGAGTACCAGTTCTTGTTGGAGTAGGTCACTTCGGGCAAATAGTACATCTTGTGGGCAAGTTTCAAGTGGTCAAAGATCTCATGCACAGTCAATGGTCAGGTGATTAATTCGCATCCTCGCTCCATGCAGGCTGCGCACGGGGCGTAGCAGCACTGGGTCTTGTGCTCATAGATGTCATTGTAGGAGACCAATGAACAACAGTGGCCGTTGGGGCACCTGCTACCTTTTCTGCCGGTGACCTGGCGGTATAGCTCCTTGGAGCATGCGACCAACCTAGTAGCACTGATAGTGTCCAGATGCATAGTGATTTCATTGAAGACGTCATCGCTGACCTTGCTCCAGCCATAGTGTCGTGGGTTGCACCTCCAATCCGCCATCCCGTCCAAACGGATTGGGGGCGAGGGTGGCCAGATGGCAAGTAAAATGTGTGAAGCGCACGCTAGAGATGCGGCCAGGTGGCTTTGGCGAGTGGGGATAAACTAAACGGAGATGGGGAGATGGGATGGCTATTTGAAATAGGATTTTTCTTTTCTTCTGATGTAAGAAGCGGCTGCATCGAGGACGCCAGCTAGCGTGAATGCGTGTAACACACCCATGTGCAATAAATTAAACATGTCACTTCCTAGCACAGTACAGTCTCATCACATCAGTTTGACCAGACATATTATTTACTATTTATAGCTTATATTTTCATACTACTATTAGGGCATCACCTATGTATGTGGCAGAATTTGTCTATAAGCCAGAAAGTTTTAAGAAAAAGCTTTCAATAGTTTTTGATAGATTGAATTCATGGTTAGCTTTAAAAGTTTGTTGGAAAATTTTAAGAGCAATCTATCTATCGTGCTTACTTGTAGTTAAAATTTGACATAGTCGGTGGGAGTATGGTTTACATCGAAGAGCTCAAAAAAGAGAAAATTACATGGAGGTCCATAAATTTAGAACAAAGGGCCCTAAATTAAGCAAGGAAAAGCACTTGGGTCCTTCTCGAGCGAGAAACGAAGCCATACCCTTCGTACTATTGTACTTGCTTCACACAAACACATAAAACGTTCCTCACACTTTCGAACCAGGCTGCTGGGAGTGTGCTTGGTGCTTCCTCTTTGCAGGGTGTAAAATGGAACGCCAATGCAGGTTGATGCACGTGGGCAACGCCATGTTGTGGACGAGGGAGAGGTCAGCGGGCCAGGGTGTGTGTGGATGGTGATGAGGTAGGGAAGGAGAGAGAAAACACATTTTTTTGCATGCATATATATAGTAAAGGTCCCAAAATTTTGAAAAAGAGGTTCAACTTCTTGCTAAGATTCTACATCTTGATAACTTAACGAAATTAGGTCAAACTTGAGATAGAAGTAAGCATGATAGGTAGCTCTTGGATTAATTGTCTTTTCGAAGGTAGATGGGTGCATCTTCTTTTAGTAAACGATATCGTCGGTGTGAGTTTCCAACTATCAGGAGAGAACATTCTTGTTTTTCCCATGTTTTGTGAATTTTAAAACATCCTAGCTAACTCTGCCGACTTGAATGAAACTCTGTGCCAAATTATCGATATTAGGTCAAATTTGAACTACAAGTAAATTGTAAATTGCTTTGGAAGTTTTACGAAAAAGCTTTTTAGTGGTTTTCGATTTACTCAATTCCTGGTTAGAACTTCAAAAGTTTGTTAGGAAATTTTAATAGGAATCTATCTATCGCTCTTACTAATAGTTAAAATTTGACATGGACGGTGGGAGAAAGTACGGTTTAGATCGAAGACCTCAAACAAAAAGAAAATTACATAGAGGTCCATAAATTTAGCATAAAGGGACCTAAAGTTAGGCAAGGAAAAGCAGTCGGGTCCTTCTCGAGTGAGAAACTTAGCCATATATCCTTCGTACTAGGTCACTTTCTTCACACACACACAAAAAAAATGCTCCTCACACTTTTCAACTAGAATGCTAGGTGTGCTTGGTGCTTCCTCTTTGCAGGATGTGAAATGGAAAGACAAGGCATGTCGATGCATGTGGGAAGCACCACGTTGTGGACGATGGAGAGATCATCCGGTCAGAGTGTGTGTGGATGGTGATGAGGCGGTGTGAAGGAGAGAGAAAACACAACTTGTTTTGCATGCATATATATATAGTAAAGGTCCTGAAATTTTGACAAGAGGTTCAACTTCTTGCTAAGACTCTACATATTGACAACTTAATGAAATTAGGTCAAACTTTAGCTACAAGTAAGCGTGATGGATATCTCTTGGAATAATTGTATTTTTTAAGGTAGATGGGTGCATCTTCTTATAGTGAACGATGTCATCGGTGTGAGTTTCCAACTATCAGGAAAGAACATTCTTGATTTTCCCATGTTTTGTGAATTTTAAAACTTCCTAGCTAACTTTGCTGACTTTGAATGAGACTATGTTCCAATTTATCGAAATTAGGTCAAATTTGAACTATAAGTAAATTGCTTTGGAAGTTTTACGAAAAAGCTTTTCGGTGGTTTTCCATGTACTAAATCCCTGGTTAGCTTCAAAAGTTTTTTGGAAAATTTTTAGAGGAAACTATCTATCATGCTTACTTGTAGTTAATATTTGACACGATCGATAGGAGTACGGTTTAGATCAAAGACCACAAAAATAGAAAATTACATGTATAGGTCCATAAATTTAGCACAAAGGGCCCTAAAGTTAAGCAAGGAAAAGCAAGCAGATCCTTCTCGAGCGAGGAACTGAGCCATGCCCTTCATACTAATGTACTCTCTTCACACAAAAAAATGCTCGTCACACTTTCGAACCAACATGGTGGGGGTGTGCTTGGTGCTTCCTCTTCGCAGGGTGTGAAATGGAACGACAAGGTAGGTCCACGCACGTGGGAAGCGCCACATTATGGGCGAGGGAGAGATCAGCCAGCCGGGGTGTGCATGGATGGTGATGAGGTAGTGAAGGAGAGATAAAACATAATATGTTTTGTGTGCATATATAGTAAAGGTCCTGAAATTTTGACAACACATTCAACTTCTTGCTAAGAAATTGCATCTTGACAACTTAAAAAAATAAAGTCAAACTTGAGCTACAAGTTAGCATGATAGATTGCTCTTGTATTAATTGTTTTTTCGAAGGTAGATGAGTGCATCTTCTTTTAGTAAACAATGTCGTCGGTGTGCATTTTCCAACTTTTAGGAAACAACATTCTCGATATTCCCATGTTTTGCAAATTTTAAAACTTCCTAGACAACTCTGCTGACTTCGATGAGACTCTGTGCCAATTTATCAAAATTAGGTCAAATTTGAACTACAAGTAAATTGTAGATTTCTTTGGAAGTTTTACGAAAAATCTTTTCGGTGGTTTTCGATGTACTGAATTTCTAGTTATAGCTTCAAAAGTTTTTTGGAAAATTTTAAGAGGAATCTATCTATCACGCTTACTAGTAGTTAAAATTTGACACGGTCAGTGGGAGCGAGTACGGTTTATATCAAAGACCTCAAAAAAGTGAAAATTACATAGAGGACCATAAATTTTGCACAAAGGGCCCTAAAGTTAAGCAAGGAAAAGCAGTCGGGTTCTTCTAAGCGAGCAACTTAGCCATACCATTCGTACTACTATACTTGCTTCACACGAAAAAATGCTCCTCACACTTTCAAACTAGCGTGCTGGGGGTGTGCTTGGTGCTTCCTCTTCGTAGGGTGTGAAATGGAACGACAAGGCAGGTTGACGCACGTGTGGGCAATGCCACGTTGTGGATGAGGGAGAGATCAGTTGGCCAGGGTGTGCGTGGATGGTGATGAGACAGGGAAGGATAGAGAAAACATAATTTGTATTGCATGCATAGATATAATAAAGGCCCTGAAATTTTGCAACATGTTCCACTTCTTGCTTAAAATATTCATCTTGACAACTTAACGAAATTAGGTCAAACTTGATCTACTAGTTACTGTGATAGATTGCTCTTCCATTAATTGTATTTTCGAAGGTAGATGACTGCATTCTTTTAGTAAACGATGTCGTTGGTGTGATTTTCCAACTATCAAGAATGAACATTCTCGATTTTCCCATGTTTTATGAATTTTAAAACTTCCTAGCTAACTTTGCTGACTTGAATGAGACTCTGTGCCAATTTTTTGAAATTTGGTTAAAATTGAACTAAAGTAAATTGTAGGTTGGTTTGGAAGTTTTACTAAAAATCTTTTTGGTGGTTTTCGATGTACTTAATTCTTGGTTAGCTTCAAAAGTTTTTTGGAAAATTTTAAGAGGAAACTATCTATCGTGCTTACTTGTAGTTAATATTTGACACGCTCGGTGGGAGCGAGTACGATTGACATCGAAGACCTCAAAAAGTACGAAGGGCTGGGTGCGCATGGTGCTTCCTATTCATAGGGTGTGAAATGGAACGACAAGGCAGGTCGACGCACGCCCACGTTGTGGATGAGGGAGAGATCAGCCGGCCGGGGTGTGCGTGGATGGTGATGAGGCAGTGAAGAAGAGAGAAAACATAATTTGTTTTGCATGCATGTATATAGTAAGGTCCTCAAAGTTGGATATCACATTCAACTTCTTTCTAAGAATCTACATCTTGACAACTTAATGAGAGGTCAAACTTGACCTACAAGTTAGCGTGATAAATTGGTCTTGGATTTATTGTCTTTTCGAAGGTAGATGGGTGCATCTTTTCGAAGGTGATAGCGGTGGTGATAGCGGCAATAGTGTAGAGCATCGGCCGAGCCCGGTGATGGCGATCGGCGATGGAGAGGACGACGGCGACATGTAAATCGTAGATTTCTATGAAAGTTTTACGAAAAAGCTTTTGGTGGTACCCATTGATACGTTGCTAACGTATCCATAATTTTTGATGTTCCATGCTTGATTTTTATCTACTTTCTTATGTTTTGTTCCAACTTTGGAGTATTTTCTATACACTTTTTTGGACTAACCTATTAACAAGAGCCACAGTGCCAGCTGCCTGTTTTCTGCTATTTTTGGTTCTAGGAAAGTCAGAAAATGAATATTCTCGGAATTGGACGGGACAAAAGCCAAATTCAGTTTTCACCGAGGGACACAAGGAGCCAGAATACGAGACGGAGAGGGGCCAGGGGGCCGCCACACCACCTGGCCGCGCGGCCCATCCTGGCTCGCGTCAGCGGGTGGTCTGGCCGCCTCCGGCACCCCCTCAGCCTCCCCTTTGGCCTATAAGATGCCTCCGATACAGAAACCCTAAGTATCCGATCAAAATTCCACAACAGAGTCTGTAGCCGCCGTCATCTCCATCCCTAGATCAGGAGGGATCTGAAGCTCTTCCCGGCACCCTGCCGGAGGGGAGAATTCACCCTGGAGTCCTTCTTCATCATCATGCAAGCCTCTAGTGTGATGCGTGAGTAGTTCATCCTTGGACTACGGGTCCGTGTAGTAGCTAGATGGCTGGTTCTCCTCCTTTGTGCTATCATGTTTAGATATTCTGAGCTCCGTTCATGATCAATATCATCTATTTGTAATCTTACATGCTGTGTTTGCGGGGATCCGATGGATATTGAGATGCTATTTCAGATTGATTATTGATTCTATCATGTCTTTTATATTTGTGATCTTGCATGCTTTCCGTTGTTAGTAGCTATCTTGGCCAAGTAGATGCTAGCAACTCCAAGAGTTAGTATTTATGCTCGATAGTGGGTTGATGCCTCTAGTAATCTAGGGAAGTGACAGAAATCTCTAAGGTACTAGATGTGCTATTGCTACTAGGGAGAAAACAACAATCCTTTGTTCATAGAACAATCTTATTGTTTACTTTATACGCAATGCATAATGCAATTATCTGTTCCTTGCAACTTAATATTGGAGGGGGTTCGGATGATAACCTGAAGGTGGATTATTAGTCATAGATGTAGTTGGATAACGGTCTATGTATAATGTTGTAATGCCCAATCAAATCTCAAAGGAGTCAAGATGAGTAGTATTTTGCATGATTGCTTTCTCGATGTTTTTCAATTGCCCCGCTGTAATTTGTTCACCCAACATGTCTTCTATCTTAAGGAGAGCCACCACTAGTGAACTATGGACCCTGGTCCTTTCTTTTATCATCAATATACAATCAACTATTTACTACTTTTTGTTTACTTTCTTCAAACTATTACTTCCTTCCACACAATATGTTTAATCCTTTGTTTTCAGAAAAACCGGTGAAATTGACAACCTCACTATAAGTTGGGGACAAAGTTCTATGGTTGTGTTGTGTAGGTCTCCACGTTGCTGCTGGCACTGGTAGTGCTCCCTGCCAAAGTTCAGCTAGCAACACCTTTGGGGTGTTTCCTTGCTCCTACTGTTCGATTAAACCTTGGTTTCGTAACTGAGGGAAAACTTGCTGCTGTGCTCATCATACCTTCCTCTTCGGGTTCCCCAACAAGCTCGAGATATCTTGGGCCATCAAATCTTTTTCTGGCGATGTTGCCGGGTGTCGTCGGATTGAGGACAAGTACGCCATGAGAGGGTCCTCGAGGCGTGCGGAAGAGAGGGGTGTGAGACGTACGGTGTTCCGAGAGGGTGAACACACAAGTTTACCCAGGTTTAAATCCGCCGGCTTTGGACGGATCCTACTCCTGCTAGCAATCTAGTAATACGGCAGAGCCGGAATATGGGTTACAAGGGTTTCGCCTGTGCGAGTTGAGATTGTAGACTATTGAGGTGTGCCCTAAAGGCTCTCCCTAGGACGGCTTATATAGATATCTGGCCTAGGGTTTATAGGAGAGATCTATCCGGCTACCACTAAGAGTCGGTTACAGAGTACATCTTGAACTACAAGTAACATTATGGGACTAAGTCGGTAAGTCTTCTGGGCCTTCCCGTAGCTGGATTGGACTCCCTCTTTCTCCCTGACTGGGTCGCCCGTGAAGCAAAGCTCTAACCCAAAGTGGGCCACCCTGGTCAGTGAGGAAATGTGAGGATACTCGGAAAGTATATCCCAACAGCAGCCCCCGGAGGCCTCCAAGATCCAAAGTCGGATTTACCATCGTCTAGCTTGATCTTCGGCTTGCAGAATCTTGAAGGGTTCCTGAAACTTCACAACAAAAAATACGATCCGGGTCTTAAAAATAAGTCGGACCTATCAATACGTTACTCGGATTATCCATCTTGATTTCAAACTAAGCCGGAACTTGGTTCCTAACGCCACCTGACACAAGTCATGGTCAAGTCACGTCATCTGATAGGCATTCCGTCAGCACGACCGTTGGTGGGTCCGCGGTTCACGGAACCGAGGCGCCGTTTCAATGCGTGCGTGGAGATCAAGGCGACGTAATCATCGCGTGGGTCCTTCCCAGTTCCTTCCGCGATGCGTGGAGGTTACACTGTAGCATTTGCACGAATCTTGGCACAGTTAGGTGGATATAAGGGGTTAAGATTTTCTCCTTCTCCTTCCACCAGTCCTTTGCCTTTTACTCTCCTCCCAATCTCCCTGCATGCACAGAGCTCCCCCGTTCCTCCCCCATAGAACTCCCAGCACCGCCCCTTTTAGGTCAACTGCTCGCCGGAGAAATGGCTTCATCTTCTTCCTCCGGCTTGGCGGCAGCGGCGGCAGCAATGACGGCGGAAGCGGTGGCGGAGAAAGAGAGCTATCGCGGGCTCTGGATTCCCTGCGTGCTCAACGAGGAGGGCCTCAAGAACGTGGAGAAGGAGGGGCTTCTTGTCGCAGGCGACTGGCGGAGCAGCTTCGAGGAAACTGTCCCAAACCCGCGCGACGGCGAGCGGGTCCACTTCGGCACCCACCTCGACAGAGGTTTGTCGTTTCCTCCCTCGGAGTTCTTCTCCGAGGTGATTGATCATTACGGAGTTCAACTCCATCATCTTCCTCCCAAATCTCTCTTAGAGATGAGCGTGTACGCTTCGCTGTGTGAGGGCTTTCTCGGCATTAGGCCGAGTTTGACTCTTTTCCGGTACTATTTTCATGTCCGGAGAAACTCCATTACCGCCGGTGTTCCTTACATCACCGGCACTATTAGTTTTTCGCTTAGACGCGAGCACGCGTATCCAAAAATTCTAGCTAGTGACTCGGTCAAACAATGGTCAGCCACGTTTTTCTATCATAGGGATATTCCGGCTCCCGGCAAAGCCACTGATTTGCCGGCTTTTGTTGATGGAGCTGCCACATCCCAACCTTCTTGTGACGAGGCTGCTCCGGCTCTCACCGACGATCTGATCCTCGCTAAGAGGCGGATCGAATACTTGATCAAACACAAGGGACTGAAGGGATCCGATTTGGTCCAATGCCGGGTCTCACGCCGGATGCAGCCCCTTCAGTACCATGGGGAACGACTGATGCACTCCATCACGTCATCCAAGAAAGACTCCCTCCGCATCAGCCCCAAATCCTACACCACTCAAGGCTACATAAGCCAGATCAAGTGGCTGATCCGGGAGCGGATCGAGAGGAGAATCCCGGAGGTTTCTCTGGATATGCATACGGTGGAAAACCCCGTAGTGCTGGTAAGCTTCCATCAGTACACTTTTATGTGTTTCATTCTTCGAGTTATACTACAATACTGATATGTTTTCTTATTTTTCAGCTTGTCGATCTCCCCGAGTCGGAACTTGCTCCGCTCGAAGGATATCCTCCTGAGTTTTCTCAGGAGACAGAGGTGGTCCCATTGCCGGACCTCGCGCTCAAGAAGCGCAAAGCTCCGATAGTTATTGTTGGCACAAAGGAGGTGCCTGTCGTGAAGAGGTAACTTTCAGTCACCACTTCCGCCTTTGTACTTTACTTAATTTTCTTTCCGAGATGTAATGTTTCTGACTTTACTACATTCTCAGAGCAAAACCGCTCATCAAGGGCAAGGGGAAGGGAATTTCTTCAAAGCCCTGCGATAGACGAAGCTTACCATAGCTTCCCCCGCCGTGGCTCCTTCGACTCCTTCCCCTCAACCTTCTGCAACGCTAGTGACCATTCCTTCCCTGGTCGTCGCAGAAGATCCGGCTTCTTCAATGGAGGCGGTGATCCTTGAATCGCACATTGACGTCACCATGGGTGAGTCAGATCTAGATAAGGGTGAACCCTCTTTGGGTAATGATCCCTCGGCAGAAACCTTCGCCGAAAACCTTATCAGGAATCCGGGACTTGCCAAGTTTGGCCTGTCTCGAAAATCTGCTGAAGAAATCCAGCGGCTCGCCAGGCAATGCCTAGAGAAAAGTACTTTATCTGCCGAAGAAGAAGCGCAAGAAGCAGAGGACGCCAAGTTCTCCGACCTTCTCGCCTAGGTGCGCCTTCGCGACGAGAGGATTAGGACTGGTGAGACCCCAACAACCCCAGTGATTCCGCTGACTCTCGCCGAAAAGGTGGCCGCTGAAGTGAACGCGGGTTTGGATAAACTCACCCGCGAACAATATGTAATTCGGAATTCCAACTCCTGTTTTTTCCATTATTTTATATCATATCCTCTAGCCCCCAAGCATGAAGTAGGATATATAATCTGGGTTTATGCTTCATTAGTATGCCAAAGAACGAACTAGTGTAGCCCCCAAGGCTCGTGCTGATATTAGCAAAAATATTAGCCCGGGTCTTAAGTAGCTTTCTGACTTTAGGTATTCGGACTTACACAAAGTATGTTCCTATAACTAGGATTTACTGAGAAATGTCTGCGATAAGCAGAGAGAGATCAAATCTCTCCGGATTAAAAATGCTGAACTTAAAGTTGCCAAGGATGAGGCCGAAGGTAAACATTCTGAGACTCAAACCTTGTCTTTGTTATTTTCAATGTCGAATTTTTCTGAACTGTTGTTCTTTTTGACTTACAGTGCTGGTGAAACAATCCTGTGCCATGATTGAAGAGGCCAAGAACCTCAAAACCCTGGTGGTGGAGAACAAGGAGCTTCGTCAAGAGCTGGATAAGCTCAAGGAGGATCATGAAAAGAGCATTGCTTAAATCCTTGAATCCTCCTCCATGGCCACTGATGAGCGTGATCGCAAGATCGCTGCTCAAGATAAAACAATCTCGGACCTCAAGAATGAGCTTAGCAGAGAGAGGGACCTTTCCCAGGCGCTCCGGACTGAACTCCAGAGTCTCCGAGAGGAGAAGACCAAAATTGATGACGTCATTTTCGGTACGTTCCATCTGTCTGACTTATCTTTTTCTTCGACTTTCTTCAATGTTGGATATTTCTTAACTTGTTTTGTATATAGGTCCTCTGAACTTGACGGACTCTTCTTCCACCGAGCCCCGCATCCACCGGCTTACCCAAGTCGGTGACCTGCTTCATGACTTCTGCCAATCCCTTGAGGACATCGGCGAAGCTCTCAAGATTCTGGACATGCACACCATGTCGGATTTTTAGGTGCGGGATAAGGCAAAGGAGATGTCGCAGGTCGTCTAGGATTGGAACATGTCCTACGCGCGATCAGCAGCGCAGAACGCTCTCACCATGGTCATGAGTCACCATGGAAACATGGAGATATGGCAAGTGACCCGAGGGTACTCTACAGTGGATGAAGATGGCCAGGAGCAGGACATCAAGGCCATTATGGACTCCTATGCCGGATATGGGTGTCATGCAGCTGACTTGACTAGCTACGATACTCCATTCTTCAACCGCGTGGACACTCCGCCTCCGCCTCCGCCTCCAGAAGAAACAACAGAAATTTCCGACGATGAAAGCACCACCTCGGATGCGGACATCTCGGAACGATATCAAGGCGACGTATCGAGCGAGCCGGCAGCTCCTGCATCTCCTCCTGCATCATAGATCAGAATTTTTTGTATTATTCCCGAAAAACATGATGCGTTTGTAAATATGCAGTATTTTAACTTTGCTAGTGCTAAGCTTTTGATCTATTCAGCACTTTTTTGGCTTTGAGTTTTTTGTTAGCCTGAAATGTTTACACAAGCACTAGTATTTTTTCATCTATACTTATCGTTTATCTGGCTTTCTGCCTCGTCCCTTTCGTGAGCCGGCTAAACCTTCCGCCAGAAACTTTGCCGAGCAACGGAGCTCAATTGCTAAAACAGTTTAAACTCGGAAACAAAGCCGGCTTCTAGTACCAACAATTCACTACTCGGAAAATGCCCACATCTAGCAATCAGACAAATAACCAAAGTAAAGACTAGAAATTTTAGAGTTATACCCGAAGGTAGCAATTTTAGAATCGGAAATCTAAACTAGAACGAACATGAGCATAAAGTACTTTCAAGCATTCTAGGATTTTCGACTATGACATGATTATTTGGAAATAAGATGGTAAAAACTTCAAAGAAAAACTTGAGGCAACCAAAACTTTTATTTCTCATAGAACATGTACATATGTATTATTACAAAGAAGGATAAACTAAGAATAAAAGGGATGTAGCTGAGCAATATTCCACGGTCTATTTAATTCATCCGGATTTGCACTGCCTCCAGCTCTCTTTCTCTTCTTTGTAGCAGGTCTTTCTTTGACTGGCCTCATGTCAGTTAAGTAGTACGATCCATTGTGCAATACTCGACTAACTGAAAAGGGCCCTTCCCATACTAGGGAAAGTTTGTGCTTTCTTTGTTGCACAAGCCGGAGAACCAAATCACCTTTATTGAAAGATCTATTTTGGACTCTCTGGCTATGATACTTGCGTAACTTCTGCTGATAGGCTGTAGATCTCATTTCAGCAACAACGCGAACTTCTTCGACTAAATCGAGATCATTTTGTCGAGAAATCTCGGCATCCTCTTTGATATACTCGGCCACTCTAGGAGAAGTATGAATCAAATCACTAGGAAGAACTGCTTCTGCGCCATAGACCAAGAAGAAAGGTGTGTATCCTGTTGACCTATTTGGAGTTGTTCGTAAACTCCAAATTACAGAGGGTAATTCCTCTGCCCAAGCCCCCGCAACACGTCGTAGTGGTGCTTCGAGTCTCGGTTTTAGGCCTTGTAGGATTAAACCATTTGCTCTTTCGACTTGTCTGTTAGCCTATGGATGTGCGACTGACGCAATGTCAAGCCGGATATTTTGCTCGTTGCAGAATTCAGCCAATTCTGCCATAGAAAAGTTACTCCCGTTGTCCGTGATAATGCTTTGCGAATAACCATACCGGATTATAGCATCCTCGACAAATCTTTTTCTTGTTGCTCCATCACAACTAGTGACAAGTTTAGCCTCAATCCATTTGGTGAATTTATCCACCATCACTAAGAGGTGAGTAAATCCACTTGGAGCTCGTTTAAATGGTCCTACCATATCAAGCCCCAGACCGCAAAGGGACATGTTATAGGTATTGTTCGCAGCTGATCAGCCGGAACATGAGCTTGCTTGGTGTACTTTTGGCAGCCTTTGCACGTCTTGACTAATTGTTCGGCATCTGCCAGAGCTGTAAGCCAGAAAAATCCGTGTCTAAAAGCTTTTGCCACTAAAGATTTGGCTGTAGCGTGGTGACCACACTCGCCTTCATGG
Source organism: Avena sativa (assembly GCA_916181665.1). Taxonomy (NCBI): domain Eukaryota; kingdom Viridiplantae; phylum Streptophyta; class Magnoliopsida; order Poales; family Poaceae; genus Avena; species Avena sativa. Next base: position 453,114,930 of record OV702288.1, on the reverse strand, counting down.
ATTTCTCTTAAGATTTCCACTCCTTCTTCCGGAGATACACAGCGCTGAAAAACCCAAGAAACACTCCGTTTATGGAGCTCACCTCTAACAATAGTATAGGCTTTTGCTTGTCTTTGGGTCAGCACCTCGTCTTCGGGTAATTTGCCATCTACCAAATAATCGAGGTAGGGTTGAGTCCAACTGGGAATTATAGCCAGAACTGCTATCAAAGGTGAGTCGGATTTGGTCGGATATTCCTCATCTACTCCCTTTATTGAAGGAACTTTGAGGTGCTCTAGAAAAGCGCCATCCGGGACCTCTTTCCACGCAGAACCTATCCGAGATAGTGCGTCTGCTTCCTCATTTTCTGCTCGAGGGATGTGTTGAACTTCAAACCCTTCGAACGATTTAGATAGATCATCCATGACAGCTTTATATGATGCCATGTGTTTATTTGCATTACAAATATCCGACACTTGCTGAGCAACAAGATCCGAATCTTCGTAACCCATCAAACGTCGAATGCCAATATCCTTAGCAATCTGGATTCCATGCAGCAGCATTTCATACTCGGCAATATTGTTTGTCGCTATGAAGTGGATCCGCAACACGTATAAAAGTTTATCTCCTTGGGGTGATTTAAGCACCACACCAGCCCCCGAGCCCCCTCGAGCCTTAGACCCATCCAAAAAGAGGGTCCAATACTCCGACTCAGGGAGGATCATGTTCTCCTTCGTCTCTGTCCAATCAGCGACAAAGTCAGCAAGGATCTAGGATTTGATTGTTGTCCGAGGTTTATACTCAGTATCGAAAGCCAAAAGCTCTATGCCCCATTTGGCGACACGTCCTGTGGCGTCACTTTTGTTGATTATATCTCTCATGGGAGCTGTGCCCACCATGGTAATTGGATGCTCCTGAAAGTAGTGTCGTAACTTACGAGATGCTAGAAAAACACCATAAGCCAACTTTTGATAGTGCAGATACCGCTGTTTTGATTCTGTCAGGACCTCGCTGACAAAGTAAGTCGGACGCTGCACCAGGTGTTCCTGATTTTCCTCTGGTCTCTCCACCACCATGAAGATACTAACGACCTTATTTGTCGCAGCAAGGTAGAGTAGCATCGGTTCCTTAGGTTCTGGCGCTACAGGGATAGGAGCAGATGAGAGTACTCTCTTCAGATCTTGTAGTGCAGCTTCAGCTTCGTCAGTCCAAACAAAATCCTTGGTCTTTTTCAGGAGTTTCTATAATGGTGCGGCTCTTTCACCAATCTGTCTTACAAATCGACTGACCGCAGCGATGCAACCAGTTAATCTTTGTACGTCCTTCAGGCGAGTTGGCCTGGAAATATTGAGTATAGCCTTGATTTTGTCTCGGTTCACCTCTATGACTCTTTGAGACACGATGAAACCTCACAATTTTCTGGCTGGTATTCCAAAGAAGCATTTCTTCGGGTTAAGCATGATGTTGTATTTTCGTAGATTGGCGAACGTCTCCTCCAAGTCAGAAATCAGTGTTTCCTTCTTTTTGGATATCACCGCGATATCATCCACGTATGCATGTACATTGCGTCCGAGTTGGTCGTGGAGGCAACGCTGCATCGTGCGCTGGTATGTAGTTCCTGCGTTCTTCAGCCCAAAGGGCATCGTAACAAAACAGAAGGTTCCGAAAGGGGTTATGAATGAAGTTTTGACTTTGTCAGATTCCTTCATCCGGATTTGGTGATAGCCGGAATATGCGTCGAGAAAACAGAGGAGTTCCGAGCCTGCCGTAGAATCGATAACTTGATCAATTCTAGGCAGAGCGAATGGATCTTTTGGACAAGCTTTGTTCAAGGAAGTATAATCAACACACATCCTTAAATCAGTGTTGTCCTTTTTAGGGACCATTACAGGATTGGCCGACCACTCAGTGTGGATGACCTCTTCTATGAATCCGGCTAACTCGAGCCGCACTAGTTCCTTAGCTATTGCCTTACGCTTTTCATCGCCAAACCTTCGTAAGGACTATTTGACGGGTTTAGTGTTCGGGTTTACATTTAGAGAGTGCTCGGCAAGTTCCCTAGGTACTCCGGTCATGTCAGATGGCTGCCATGCGAAGATATCTTGATTTGCTTGGAGGAACTTGACGAGAGCGCTTTCCTATGCGCTACCTAGGCCTACGCCTATCTGGGTCACCTTCGAGGGGTCATCATCCTTCAATGGCGGTTTTCTTCGTCTCTTCTGATGCCTTGAACTCCGGATTTGGCTTTGTCACCTCCTTCTTTGTTGCGGGCATCTCGGACGGATCTATGCTCTTCTTGATCTCCTGGTACTCCTGGGCGTGCAGCACGGCTTTGGCAAAGGCGGCATTTCCATCCTCACACTCTAGCGCTTTCTTCGGGTCTCCCCTGATGATGATCACGTCGTTGGGACCAGAAATTTTTAACATATTGTAAATGTAACACGGACTAGACATAAAATCCCAGTAAGCCGAACGTCCGAATATAGCGTGGTATGCGCTCTTGAACGGGACCATTTCGAAGGAAAGTGCCTCCGTCCGGTAATTCTTTTGGAGTTCCAAAGGTAACATCCAAAGTAATCTCTCCCAGGGAGTTAGCTTGTGTTCCTAGGACAACTCCGTGAAAGATCACAGAGCTATGGTTTAGCTGGGTCTCCGAGATCTTCATCCGGCGTAGCGTTTCGACATAGAGAATATTGATGTTGCTACCACCGTCCATGAGGGTCTTGGAGAAACCATAACCGTCAATAAGTGGATTGATGATTAAGGCGTATTTTCCTCGCCTGTGCAACTTAGGTCGGTGATCAGCGCGGTCAAATGTGATTTCCACTTCCGACCAGTCCAAATATTGAGGGACAGCCAGAACTGTTCCATTGAGCTCGTGGAGAACTGCTTTCTTGACCTTCGCTGGTTGAGATCTAAGGAAAGTGACGTAAGTGTCCTTCTTGGTGGGAAAAGTCTTCTTCCCTTCCGGCTTGGGATTTGAAGCATTAGCCTCCTCCATGTCGGAATCTTCCTTGGTCTCTTAGTCCTTTTCAGGATTTTTCTTTCCCTTCTTCCGCTTAGCTTTGTAGCCCGTGGTATCATCTCTTTTGATGTCGTCATTGAAACGACATTCAGCGTTGGTGTGGGACGAGCCCCCATTGGCGTCTAGGTGATGCACACATGGGTTATTGGCAATGTCGGCCCAAGAGTAGGTTTTGCCTGGTTGTTGTTCTCCTCTACCTTGGACCCTTGAAGTCCCACGGCCACGCCCTCGGCCTCCGCCACGTCCTCCTCGTCCTCTAGACCCGGAAACAGTAGTAACCACCGCTGTTTCCGCGTTGGGTTTTTCTTCCGAGGTATTTTTGCGCTTCTGAGCTTGTTGCTTTGGTTGTCTTGCCGACTGAGGCATACCTGGGACGTTGAGTATCCCTCTGCATCATCGTCAGCATCTGCATACTTGCTCGCTGTTTCTATCATCTCTCCCAAATCAGTGACCTTGTCACACTTCAAACGGTGACGTAGTAAACCAATTGGGAGCCCTGCGATGAAAGATTCAATCGCGGTTTGATCGTTTACTCCTTCACAGGAGTTCTTGGTGTCGATCCATCGTCCGAGGTAATCCCGACAAGTTTCTCCGGCTTTCTGGGTGCAACGCTGTAGGTCTCCGACCGAACAGGGCCTCTGATATGTGCCTTCGAAATTCCGAAAGAACGCACTTTGCATGTCATACCAGTTATGGATGGTGTTCTCCGGAAGTTCATTGAGCCATGATCGTGTCGTCTTCCGCAACATAAGTGGGAGATATCGGGTTGCGACCAGGCTGTTTCCGCCTTTGGCGATGCAGCAAGCTTGGAAAAAATCATGTAGCCAAGTATCTGGCCGAGGAATGCCGTCGTAGGCTTGGATGTGCCTTGAGATAGCAAATCCTTCCGGGAATCTTGTAGCTCTGATGCGTGGTCCAAAGCACTTCGAGCCCATGTAAATGTCATCATTTTCATAGCGTCGCGCCTCTATGTTGGAATTGATCCCGTGCCTTGCGTCGTTCGGGGATAGAGATCGCCCCAAATGCCGGCTGTGGCTGCAGTGCCTTGGGGCCAGACTTCGGCTTCTGCTGCCACCTCCTCCGCCATGTCGTCCTCCTTGCCCTCCTTGGGAGCCGTTGTGATGACTGCTTGGTGCAGAGGGTGGGGCAGCTATATTGTTTCCGGCTGATCACCGACCTCCGTCCGGAGCGTCATTATTCCAGTTCCGAGGAGGATCTTGACTACGACGAGCCCCCTACCGGCTTATCCTAGCATGGTTTCCGTCGTTCCTTCGTCCGTCGTTCCCACCACAGTGAGGATCAGCCGGACGGCTTGTATGTTTAGGAGGTGGCATTTTTTGACGATCCTCCTCCCGATGTTTCTCTTTATCTTCTCCCCTTCGATCGTTAGACTCTCGTCGGGGAGGGTTCCTAAGATTCAGTGCAGCAATGGCATCTTTCTTGGCCACTGGAGCGACGTTGCTCCAGTTACGGGTAGTTCTGTAATGTTGTCCTAACGATCCGGTTCTTGAATCATTGTCTTCCCGGCGTTCGGGGCGATGATACTGCTCCCGGACATAATGGGGTCTTACATCAGCCCATGTCGGATCTGTGCGACACTGGTCGGAATCCGAGACCAGTTTTTGACTTCCGGACAGGGTGACCTTTTGCTGCTCCAGTCCCTTGTTGAGTAGTTTGATACCCAAACGGATCTCCTCCGGTCCTGGATTAGCCGATAGAATTTCTCAGGCCGCCACAATATTCTGCACTGGGGTTGGGTATACCCAATCTCCTTTGCTATCTTTTCGTGGCTTCCCCATCTCATCCCCAAAAAGGACGGCACGAACATGTGGGAATTGGTTGTCATCGGTGTGACGCTTCCGTGTCTTCTGATGCAACCGAGATATATAGTCCTTAGTTTCCATGTGTTTCTTCTCCACCTCGATGTTTTTGGCTTCATCAACGAGTTGTTGACGACGCGCTTCTAGGGCTTGGGCCCTTTCGTCCAGCTCTTCAGCAGTAAGTTTTGCATCTGTAGGGATAGGTGTGGTTAATGCAGCATCGATGAGTTTATACGCACCTTCGGTGATCATGTGTCCATCCACCGATTCTTCTTTTTTCGGCTCTTCTGGGATAAGTGCTCCATCAGAGTCTTCCTCGTATTCCTCGGCAATCACCTCCTCTATCAGAGGGTCTTTTGTCGGGGTTTTGTTCTTCTTGTTCTTCTTTGCCTTCTTAGCAGCGCCGGTAGCAAAGACGGCTTTGGGTTCGTTTCCTGGAGTCAAGCTCTGATCGGTACTCTCGGACATCTGGACTTCGGGATTATCTCCGACGTCCATGTCATCCTGCGCTTTGGGAGAGTGTTCCCCGGATCCTTCATCCATGGCTTCTCCTTCTTCTGCAGCTTTGGAGTTATACTCCTCTTCATATTCCGCGGAGAACTTTCAGAAATCTGCTGACATCATAGATTCATCCGAGGATGCGGGAACGTTGGCGTTTGTTCCAATTGCCTCCAGCACAGAGTCGGTGTTTTCTCCAGCATCGGCAGAGCCGGATCCGGATCCCACATATCCGACAAAGTGCGACACGTGCTTCCTGAGGTACCTGCGGCCTTCGCGATCAGCCATGTCGAAACTCTTAATGGCCTCAAGGATTGCATCCGCGCTTTCGCCTTGCAGTATCATGCGTCTGAGTGTATACCTCAGGAAAGGCCTGTCTGTCCCGACGTCATCGAAGCCGGAATCAGTGTCGTTGTTATGCTCCTCCTGAATTTCGACTTCCACGGGTGGGTCGATCTGGGATCCGGCTTCTCCAGGGAGATCCACTCCAGATTCGACTTGGACCTCTAGGTCTTCTTCAGGCTCAGATTTCTCCACTATGTCCGCAACTGGTGCGGGCTGGGTGGGATTAGGGTTTTCTGAGATCCGGAACTCTGCTGCCTCCGTGGACAAAGGGGACCCAGAAGATTCGTCTGCCTCTATCATCACCACTAGGGTGGGCTGGGCAGGTTCAGCGAAACCGATGTAAACATCGATCTCGCCAAAAGACATGATTATGTAGGCATTCACGGCCTCCCTAGCCGGAATCTAAGTCTCGTCGAGGACGATGAGAGGGACATCCCTGGCGTAGAGGATGCGACCGACGGTGATAGTCTCGCCGATTCTGATTCTTGCAGATTCCGCTCGGAACTAGATCCAAAGCTCACCTGCCCCACGGTGGGCGCCAACTGTCGTCGGATTGAGGACAAGTACGCCATGAGGGGGTCCTCGAGGCCTGCGGAAGAGAGGGGTGTGAGACGTACGGTGTTCCGGAACGGTGAGCACACAAGTTTACCCAGGTTCGAATCTGCCGGCTTTGGACGGATCCTACTCCTCCTAGCATCCAGTAATACGGCAGAGCCGGAATATGGGTTACAAGGATTTCACCTGTGCGAGTTGAGATTGTAGACTATTGAGGTGTGCCCTAAAGGCTCTCCCTAGGATGGCTTATATATATATATCCGGCCTAGGGTTTACAGGAGAGATCTATCTGGCTACGACTAAGAGTCGGTTATAGTGTACATCTTGAACTACAAGTAACATTATGGGCCTATGTCGGTAAGTCTTCTGGGCCTTCCTGTAGCCGGATTGGACTCCGTCTTTCTCCCTAACTAGGCCGCCTGTGAAGCAAAGCTCTAACCCGAAGTGGGCCACCCTGGTCAGTGAGGAACTGTGAGGATACCCAGAAAGTATATCCCTAACACCGGGGAGTCAAGGACATCTTCATAAGGAGAGCCCCTCATAACCAATCTCTTTACTTTGTTGTTTTTGTTTTGCTTAGTTTACTTTTGCTTTGTTTGCTTGCTTCTTTATAAAAAACACACAAAAAAATTAGTTCCTACTATAGTTGGTATTTTCGTTGGTCTATTATTGTCTTGCTTTATCATGCTTACTATTAATGGTTGGTTTCTTTGAAACTGAATCTACTTGGCAAGGTGGGTTCATGGAAGAACAAAAATATTATTATAAGGAACACCGCTTGTCACAAAAAGGGAAACTCTTATGGAAACAAATTGATAAATTGAATACCATTGCTAGAAACGTGTGCTCTACTTATAATGTTACTTATTGCGTTGATAAATCTTGTTGCTGTAGGAGGTATAAACACCTCCCTTTTCAATGTGAGTATAATGATAATGTTACCATATCTTCTTATGTTAAAGGAAATTATGACTTTTATGATGTCGAACAAATTGAAGAATTTATTGCTTGGAAGGGTGCATTTGAACTTGCTAGTTTGCTTGAAAATACTAATGATGCACCTTATAAATATGAGGTTTATGATATACTTCAATTTTTCTTTGATAATTACAAGTAAGAAAATGTCTATATTCTTGAATATCTTAATAGATGCTCTCCACCAGCGGAAGAGACTAATGCCTTGCAGGAGCCTATGGAAGAAGAAATTGCTGAAACTGGAAGCTCATTGCATGATAAAGAGGAAGAGAGTGATGATCGAGAGGAGGAAGAATGGATCTACCCATTCCTACCTTCTAATGAGAGTAACTCTTTACCCCTTACAATATTTGATTGTCCCCCATGCTTACTAAAGGAGGATGAATCTTATGTTCCTGAGGATTCTTTTGGAAATGTTTATAATAAAGCTCTATTGCTTGTCGATCACGAAAATCATGCTTTATGTGATAGTTATATTGTTGAGTTTATTCATGAGGCTACTGAAAATTATTATGAGAGAGGAAAATATGGTTGTAGAAGTTCTCATGGTACCGAAACACCTCTCTATGTGCTGAAAGTTTTGCAGTTACTTTTGTTTTATCTTCCTATGCCTGTCACTTTGTTCTTTGTGCATTTATTTTCAAACAAGATTCCTATGCATAGGAAGTGGGTTAGACTTAAATGTGTTCTGAATTTGCTTCTTGATGCTCTCTTTTCTTCAATTCATATTTCTTATGAGAGCATCTTTCTCAAACTATCATGCCTAACTTAAAGGCGTTAAAGAAAAGTACTTATTGGGAGATAACCCAAAAGTTTTAGATGAGTCTTGGAAGTTATTACTTCAGTAATAACCGCCTCTTATCCTTTTTATTTACTTTTTGTGCCAAGAGTAACCTATAATGAGAGAGAAGTAATGATTGGGAAAGTTGTTGTCCCGAAACACATTTCCGTGCTTCACCATAAAAAATTGTGTAAAATATTTGTACGTCCTTTTGAGACGTCAATTCTTGTGCTTCTACCCCAGGTTGTTCTATAACTTTCGTTAGTTCAACCCTTTTTCATTTGAGCAACAGAAGGTCTTCGAAAAAATTCGGATTTACCTGCTGGTCTGTTTTGACATATTTCTACCATTATTTGCATTTGCTTCTTGTTGGTTCCTTTTTGAGTTTTTTTGGGGAATTGAGTTTTTTGAGGGAATTTCTACAGTAGCTTTTGTTTTGATGGAAGTTTTTTTGGTGTTTAAAATGAACCTAAAGACTTATTATCTTGAGTGCACTAATGTTTACTAATAAAGATTGTGTGAAGTTTTGTATGAAGAAAAATTTCAGGTGTATGGAAGGAATGATGTAATGAGATGAAGGATGGACTAAAGCTCAAGATTGGGGATGCCACGTGTGTCACCCCAACAAATATACAATAAGTACAAGCGTCAAAGCTTGGGGATGCCCAAGGCATCCCCTTCTTCATCAATAAAAATTCCAGGTTTCTTCCAAACACTTCATTTTTATTGTTTCATTCATAGTTGTGTTGTTCTTGGAGCGTCTTTGTTTTGATTTTGGTTTTGGTTTTTCGTTTTCTTGGTTTGCTTAGTTTGCTGAATAAATTGGTTGGACCCCCAATTTCATACATTGGTTTTTAAATAGTTTGGTTTGGATTGGAAAAAAGTAGGAAAGTTCATGCTTAAGTGGTAAAGAGAGCTTGTTTTTGACTGTGGCCTATGCTTTGTCATGCCATGCTTGATATTGTTTTGGCTTACTACTTAGTATTCTTTGTTGTAGCACGACTTGTTATAAACAATTGAGATTTCTTAATGTGCCTTTGAAGAATCATGGGTTGTTTTAGCATATTAAAGCATAATATTGTGGTATTCTCCTTTGATGCTTTATTTGGGTTGACTTGGTGCATGCTCACACCATTTTATGACTATCCCAAGTCACCATAGCCTTTACGATCCTTTAGTTTTGAACTTGTAGTATCACTTTATGCTTTGATTAATGATGTTTTATCGCTCTGCATGATTATGGCCATTGTTGCTCTCTTAGTTGGTCGCTCCCAGTCTTTTGCTAGCCTCCATCACCAAGTATGAGTTCCACTCATGCATCCAACTCATAAAACCAAGTTGTTCTAAAGAGTCCACCATACCTACCTATTAGCATATTCTATTCCAAGTATATTCATGTTTTTATCTACCTTCCGAATTAAACTTGTTATGAGAAAACTAGTGATTAAAGCTCTCACGAACTTGATGGCACACTTTACTTTTCTTGCCCTTAATAAACTTGAACCATTGTGTTGTATATGTTGTATATGCTTGCACTTATATGTTGGGGATTAGCAGAACCATGGTGTCACGGGGAACGCTTTTAACATTGCACTTGTACTTTGTACCTAGTTGATATCATGCTCTGTTGTCTATGGATGTCGTCGGTGTGAAATGAAAGGGGAGCTTGTAAGACCATGGAGTTATGTATGTGTGTTAGAGAAACTCCTAGGCCGCTGGTCTAATCCATGTTGTCATGGTGGAAACCTGCAGCGTAACCATAATGAGCTGTCTATGAAGCATTCTTCTTATAAAAAAAGAGTCCTATATTGAGAAAAAAGAGAAAAAAGAAAAAAAAGATTATGAAAGAGGAAAGAGAGAAAAAAGCACCATATTCCCATGGTAAATAAGAAGATTGTTGAGATGCTTGTTGTCTGCTTGCCTTGTCATTTTGATATGGGGATTCTACCGTATCATCGGGCAAGGGGTACCCTGTTGGCGGTTCTCTATGATACACATGTACTTACTATGACAAGTACTAACCGGTAACTAAACTTGAGTAGTGATACATTGCAAATGTATATATAATTTTTGATGTTCCATGCTTGGTTTTATCCACTTTCTTGTGTTTTGTTCCAACTTTGGAGTACTTTTCATATGATTTCTTGGACTAACCTATTAACAAGAGCCACAGTGCCAGCTGCCTGTTTTCTGCTGTTTTTGGTTCCAGGAAAGTCAGAAAATGAACATTCTCGGAATTGGACGGGACAAAAGCCAAAGTGCCTATTTTTTCAGAAGGGATCAAGTGCTAGAATACGAGACGGAGAAGGGCCAGGGAGCCAGCACACCACCTGGCCACGCGGCCAGGCCTGGCCCGCGCCAGGGGGTGGTGTGGATGCTCCCGGCACCTCCTCGGCCTCTCCTTTCGCCTATAAGTTGCCCTCGGGACGAAAACCCTAAGTACCCGATCAAAAATCCACGAAAGAGTCTGTAGCCGCCATCATCTCCATCCCTAGATCGGGGGGATCTGAAGCTCTTCCTGGCACCCTGCCGGAGAGGGGAATTCACCCTGGAGGCCTTCTTCATCACCATGCAAGCCTCCGGTGTGATGCGTGAGTAGTTCATCCTTGGACTACGGATCCATGTAGTAGCTAGATGGCTGGTTTCTCCTCCTTTGTGCTTTCATGTTTAGATCTTGTGAGCTCCGTTCATGATCAAGATCATCTATTTGTAATTCATACATGTTGTGTTTGCGGGGATCCGATGGATATTGAGATGCTATTTCAGATTGATTATTGATTCTATCATGTCTTTGTTATTTGAGATCTTGCATGCTTTCCGTTGTTAGTAGCTATCTTGGCCAAGTAGATGCTAGCAACTCCAAGAGTTAGTATTTATGCTTGATAGTGGGTTCATGCCTCTGGTAATCTGGGGAAGTGACAGAAATCTCTAAGGTACTAGATGTGTTGTTGCTACTAGGGAGAAAACAACGATCCTTTGTTCATAGAACAATTGTATTGTTTACTTTACACGCCGTTCGTAAAGCAATAATCTGTTGCTTGCAACTTAATACTGGAGGGGGTTCGGATGATAACCTGAAGGTGGATTATTAGTCATCGATGCAGTTGGATGGCGGTCTATGTATTATGTTGTAATGCCCAATCAAGTCTCAAAGGAGTCAAGATGATTAGTATATGCATGTATTGCTTTCTCAGTGTTTGTCAATTGCCCCGCTGTAATTTGTTCACCCAGCATGTTATCTATCTAAGGAGAGCCACCTCTAGTGAACTATGGATCCCGGTCCTTGTCTTTTATATTCAATCTACAATCTTTTACTGCTCTGTGTTTTCTTTCAGCAAACTTTTACTTCTTTCCATTCAATACGTTTAATCCTTTGTTTTCCGCAAAACACGGTGAGATTGACAACCTCATCGCAAGTTGGGGACAAAGTTTTGTGGTTGTGTTGTGCAGGTCTCCACGTTGCTACTAGCACCGATAGTGCGCCCTGCCAAAGCTCAGCTAGTAACACCTTTGGGGTGTTTCCTTGCTCCTACTGGTTCGATTAAACCTTGGTTCCATATCTGAGGGAAAACTTACTGCTGTGCTCATCGTACCTTCCTCTTGGGGTTCCCAACGAGCTCTACGTCGAAAGTCGAGCGCGTCAAATAGCATGAGGAGCGGCCCTTGTATTCAAGGGACATGAGATTTCCAACTTATACTTCGTCAAGCATATACACCATAGTTTGTTCACTTTAACCTTAATCACTTCAAGATGCTTATGATAGGGGCCATGAGAGCTGAAAGCTAACAAGTACCATAATTTTTGGAAGCTCTTTATGAAACTTGAATCCCAACTTCCTTCTATGAAGGCCTTTGTTTTAGTTCTATGTTGAGTCTCCACCTTCTATCTTTATGCACCTACTTTGAGAGCATAGTGGCCATTCTTAGTTCTATGTGCATTGTCCGAAGACTTGTTGATTGATGCATAGCTTTGATATTGCTTGTTTTAAACTATTTGTATCTAGTCACTCTTATGAACTTTCAAGGTGTCCTATGCATTTATGTTTGCTACTCTATGAGGAACAAGCTAAATGTCACTATGCTGTGTTTTCTTTATGTGAAACAAACAAACGTCTTGCAAAGCATTGTTATTCATGAATATTTTGTTTGTGCCTTTGCATGTTGCAACATAGTTGCTATGTCTTATTGTTAGAACTTTGTCTTTCATGCTATGTTGAAGTACTATGATCTCAACTATCAATGTTTTACAAATACTTTGATCAAGTTTATGATGGTTCATGTCACCTCAAAAATTATTCTTTCTTTTTATCACTTACCTACTCAAGGAAGAGCAGGAGTTAAGCTTGGGGATGTTGATACGTTGCTAACGTATCCATAATTTTTGATGTTCCATACTTGGTTTTTATCTACTTTCTTATGTTTTGTTCCAATTTTGGAGTACTTTCTATACACTTTCTTGGACTAACCTATTAACAAGAGCCACAGTGCCAGCTGCCTGTTTTCTGCTGTTTTTGGTTCCAGGAAAGTCAGAAAATGAATATTCTCGGAATTGGCCGGGACAAAAGCCAAAGGCAGTTTTTCACCAAGGGACACAAGGAGCCAGAATACGAGACGGAGAGGGGCCAGGGGGGCGCCACACCACCTGGCTGCGCGGCCCATCCTGGCCCGCGCCAAGGGGTGGTCTGGCCGCCTCCGGCACCCCCTCGGCCTCCCCTTTCGCCTATAAGATGCCTCTGATACAGAAACCCTAAGTACCCAATCAAAATTCTACGAAAGAGTCTATAGCCGTCGTCATCTCCATCCCTATATCGGGAGGGATCTGAAGCTCTTCCCGGCACCATGCCAGAGGGGAGAATTCACCCTGGAGGCCTTCTTCATCATCATGCAAGCCTCTAGTGTGATGCGTGAGTAGTTCATCCTTGGACTACGGGTCCGTGTAGTAGCTAGATGTCTGGTTCCCCTCCTTTGTGCTATCATGTTTAGATTTTGTGAGCTCCGTTCATGATCAAGATCATCTATTTATAATCTTACATGTTGTGTTTGCAGGGATCCGATGAATATTGAGATGCTATTTTAGATTGATTATCGATTCTATCATGTCTTTGTTATTTGTGATCTTGCATGCTTTTCTTTGTTAGTAGATATCTTGGCCCAGTAGATGCTAGCAACTCCAAGAGTTAGTATTTATGATCGATAGTGGGTTCATGCCTCTAGTAATATGGGGAAGTGACAGAAATCTCTAAGGTACTAGATGTGTTGTTGCTACTAGGGAGAAAACAACAATCCTTTGTTCATAGAACAATCATATATCTTACTTTACATGCAATGCGTAATGCAATTATCTGTTGCTTGCAACATAATACTGGAGGGGGTTCGGATGATAACCTGAAGGTGGATTATTAGTAATAGTTGTAGTTGGATTATGGTCTATGTATAATGTTGTAATGCCCAATCAAATCTCAAAGGAGTCAAGATGGGTAGTATTTGCATGATTGCTTTCTTGATGTTTGTCAATTGCCCCGCTGTAATTTGTTCACCCAACATGTCATGTATCTTAAGGAGAGCCACCACTACTGAACTATGGACCCCAGTCCTTTCTTTTATCATCAATCTACAATCAACTGTTTACTGCTTTTTGTTTACTTTATGCAAACTATTACTTTCTTCCACACAATACGTTTAATCCTTTGTTTTCAGCAAAACCGGTGAGATTGACAACCTCACTGAAAGTTGGGGACAAAGTTGTGTGGTTGTGTTGTGCAGGTCTCCATGTTGCTGCTGGCACCGGTAGTGCGCCCTGCCAAAGTTCAGCTAGCAACACCTTTGGGGTGTTTCCTTGCTCCTACTGGTTTGATTAAACCTTGGTTTCATAACTGAGGGAAAACTTGCTGTTGTGCTCATCATACCTTCCTCTTGGGGTTCCCCAACAAGCTCGAGATATCTTGGGCCATCACCCATCGGGGGTCAATTAGGAGTATATTGGAAACCACTGAGCTTTGACAACAGGTTTAACTTCTTGCTAAGATTTTGCATCTTGACAATTTAACAAAATTTGGTCAAACCTGAGCTACGCAAGTAAGAGAACAAGAGGGAGGCAGCGCGAGGCTTTCAAAAAAAAGAGGTAGCGTGAGAGCAGCATAGAAGAGGACTTGAAGGCCGTGCGATGTCAGAACAAAGCTATGATGGGCTGCTGACACGAGGTACAGGGTACACTCAAGTAGTAGTAAATGTATGGACCTACTACTAGTATATGCACGCAAAACAAGTTGCATTTTCTCTCTCCTTCGCTGGCTCTCACCATCCATCCTCCATCGATTTCTTATCTGCAGCTGCGGGTGCACAGTCCGTCTTGTCTCTTCCTCGTCCACATCATGGCACTACACACGTGTGCCTTGGTACGACACACCGATCTACTTCCAGCAACCATTTTTCTGTTCCGAAATTCAAAATAATCATCAACACCAGTACAAAAAGGCTCAAAGGTAACAATAATTACTGGTAGAATAAATTAAAGAACGAAGAATGCCCCCTCCCCCACAAATTTTCATTCAAAGTGGACATTCTTTCTTACAGTTCCCAAGTTTAAGTATTTTTCAAACGCCCAAGCAAAAGCTCCATGCACTTAAATGACTCTATGCCGATAAAACGAAATTAGGACAAACTTGAATACATGTGAGCGCGATAGACTATTAGTCTTGAAAATTTCCAAAATTCTTCTGAAGGAACCTAGATGGCGGAATATATCATGGGCCAACAATAGTTTTGGAAAATTCCAGCACTGATTAGTATTTGCGTAACGAAAAATTGCCTTGAGTGACCGATCAAGGTCATGGCCATATCCACATCATAGTTTAGGACCCACGAGTCTAGCGTGATGAGGAAGGGAGTACAAGGCACGAGTGTCTAAGGGCATCCGTAATGTAGGACCCACCCGACTTATATGGAAATTACCATAATGTATAAGGTCAACATTTGCCACAAGATAGGACCCACATAGCTTATCGTATTACTGCTTGCAAGAGAGAGGAGAGAGGGGAAATGATGTTCTATTCTCTATGGCAATCCACAAGCTTGAGGCAACTTTATGTTCTCCACAATGTATAAGGTGAACCTTAGTGAACGCCACATAGGCCTTAAGGTGTGTTATTTACGCATTATTGTGGATGCCCCAACGAAAAAAGCAAATAATGGGCCCACTTGGTAGTGTATGACCAAGCTATAAAACTCCTATGCAAAAGTTAGCATCTTCAGTTTAGTAGGTCACATGGACCATCTCGTTTAGACATTGTCTAAACGGTGGAGCTTACTCGCAGTATAGTAAGTAGTACTCCCTCAGTTTCAATATATATATAATATGTTTTAGGTTTGTGAAGGTTATGTATATAGTCATCTTTTAGTGTGTAGATTCGGAGTGGACCTCTATGAACCTAGACATTAAAATGTCATCTTGACAATTTAACGAAATTAGGTCAAACTTGAGCTACAAGTAAGCGTGATATATTGCTCTTGAATTAAATGTCATTTCATAGGTAGAGAGTACATCTTCTTGTGGTAAATAAAGTTGTTGGAGTGAGTATTCAACTATCAGGAAAAAACATTCTCAATTTTCCGAGTGGTGATGAGATTGTTCTTTCCCGCAAAGAAAACTCGAAGAATATTGGATCTTAATGCCACAAGCCAAGTTTGAGACATATATAGTAGGTCGGCATGTTTTACTTCCGATTCCCATGTTTTGTGAGTTCTTGATATTCCTCTAGCTAACTTCGTTCACTTGAATGACTTTATGTCGATGTATCGAAATTAGGTCAAATTTGACCTACAAGTAAATTGTAGGTTGCTTTGAAAGTTTGATGAATAATGTTTTGGAGGTACCCATCAGAAGGTCAATTAATATATCAGAAACCACTATAAGTTTTGATGAAAGGTACAACTTCTTGCTAAGATTTTGCATCTTGACAGTTTAATGAAATTACGTCAAACTTGATCTAGAAGTAAGCATGATAGATTTCTCTTGAATTAAATGTCATTTCAGAGGTAGATGAGTGCATCTCTTCTTGTAAAGCAGTGTCGTTGGTGTGAGTGTTCAACTACCAGGAAAGAACATTCTCAATTGATGACGAGATCATTTTTTCTGTAAAGAAAGTGCGAAAAATATTCGATCTGAATGCCACAAGACAAGTTTTCACACATATACAGTGGATCAACAGCATGTTGTACTTGCGATTCTGATGTTTTATGAGTTTTAAATATTCCTAGCTAACTCCACCCAATTGAATGACTTCATGTCGATGTATCGAAATAAGGTCAAATTAGAACAACAAGTAATAAATTGTAGGTTGCTTTAAAAGTTTTATGAAAAAATCTTTTGGAGGTACCCATCGAGCAGTCAATTAATATATTAGAAACCACAAAGAGCTTTGATGATTGGTTCAACCTCTAGCTAAGATATCTTCCTCAAAAAAAATTGCATCTTGAAAATTTTGAACCCCTTTTGAAAATGATCACATGAAATAGGAAAAGAGGGGAAATGATATTTATATTCTTTATGGGAAACCCACAAGGTTGAGGTGCACCTTATGCTTAAAGATAACTTTATTTTTCCACTATGTATAAGGTGAACCTTAAAGGAGGACATATAGTAGGCCTTATTAAGGTGTGCCTTTTTACACAATGCGGGAGTAGTATATTTCTTTGCTTAGACATATGGCACCTCTGTCCACGTGTTGTACATGTTGAGAGAATAAAATGTTTGTAGGGGAAGAGGGCAGTAGCAAAGAGAAATTGAAGGTGGTTCCATGTCAGAGCAAAGTTATGATGGGTTCTGGACACGAGGTACTCCTGCAGCCTTAGAGTGTACAGCTGCACATTGAAGGTGTTTTCTCTCTCCTTTGATATCCTCCATCTCTCCTCCCATTTCCCCTCGCGCACCAGCCCGGCTGATGTCTCCCTTGTCCACAGCGTGGCGCTGTGCACCTGTGCCTTGGTACAGCTGCGCATTGGTGTGGACTAGGGACGAGGAGTACATAGGAAGGAAACCACTTTGGTCCTTGGTGGCACAAGAATTCAAAGTTTTTTGGTTTTCAAAATTTTCACTTGCTTCCCAAACATCAGGAGGGAAGGTTATTCAAAAGATTGGCCATTCGCAGTACTGTACTTCTTATCTTATATTTATCTTTATCTTATCTTTATCTTGTCTTATCTCTTATAATACCATACCCCTGTATATTGTACGGAAAACTGACCGTTTGATCAAGACTGGCAAATCCAAACATTGCTAACCATTGGATCTTCTTTTCCATTCTTAGCATCTAGAAAGATTCTACTGATAGTGTTTAGCACCATGAACGCTAGTATGCACAAACGTCAAAACACACACTTAAGTCATTGCTCAATTTCAGGTTCCTTGTGCTAAATGCATGGACTTGGATGCAATTTTCATTTTTTATGAGATCCTTGATGTAACTTATACTTCCATCGACCGTGTTAACTCTCAAGAACCTCGCTCCTATGAGATCTACCATTTGATCGGCCATTCATAGTACTTATATTATCTTTATCTTGTCTTATCTCTTACAATACCATACCACTACATAGTGTATGGATTAACTTTGAACATTGACCGTTGGATCAAGACTAGCAAATCCAAACATTGCCAACCGTTGGATCTTCTTTTCCATTCTTAGCATCTAGAAAGATTCTACTGATAGTCTTTAGCACGATGAACGCTAGTATGCGCAGATCTCAAAACACACACTTCATTGCTCAGTTTTCAGGGTCCTTGTGCTAATAAATGCATGCACTTGGATGCAATTTTCATTTTTATGAGGTCCTTGATGTAACTTGTACTTCCATCGACCGTGTTAACTCCTAATCACCTCTCTCCTACGAGACCTACCAGTTGATAGGCCATTCACATAGTACTTTTTATCTTCTCTTTATCTTGTCTTATCTCTTACAATACAATATAATAAACCACTTCATAGTGTACGGATTAACTTTGAACATTGACCGTTGCATCAAGACTAGCAAATCCAAACATTGCCAACTGTTGGATCTTCTTTTCCATTCTTAGCATCTAGAAAGATTCTACTGATAGTTTTTAGCATGATGAAAGCTAGTATGTGTAAACCTCAAAACACACACTTCATTGCTCTCAGTTTCAGGATCCTTGTGCTAAATGCATAGACTTGGATGTAATTATCATTTTTATGAGGTCCTTGATGTAACTTGTACTTCCACCGACCATGTTAACTCTCAAGCACCTCGCTCCTATGAGACCTACCATTAGATCAGCCATTCGTAATACTTCTTATCTTATATTTATCTTCTGTTATCTCTTACAATACAATACCATCACTATACAGTGTACGAAACATTGAACTTTGAGCAAGACTAGCAAATCCAGCGATTACTAATAACCATTGGATCTTATTTTCCATTCTTAGCATCTAGAAAGATTCTACTGAAAGTCTTTAGCATGGTGAACGCTAGTATGCGCAAAACTCAAAACACACACTTCATTGCTCTGTTTCAGGGTCCTTGTGCTAAATGCATGAACTTGGATGCAATTTTATTTTTTACGAGGTCCTTGATGTAACTTGTACTTCCACCGACCGTGTTAACACTCAAGAACCTCGTTCCGATGACACCTACCATTAGATCGGCCAGTACTTCTTATCTTATGTTTATCTTGTCTTATATCTTACAATACCATACCACTTCATAGTGTACAGATGAACTTTGAACATTGGCCGTTGGATCAAGACTAGCAAATCCAAACATTGTTAATCATTAGATCTTCTTTTCCATTCTTAGCATCTAGAAAGATTCTATTGATAGTATTTAGCACGATGATGAACGCTGGTATGCGCAAACCTCAAAACACACACTTCATTTCTCAGTTTCAGGGTCCTTGTGCTAAATGATGCATGGACTTGGATGCAATAATTTTCATTTTTATGAGGTCCTTTCTATAACTTGTACTTCCACCGACCATGTTAACTCTCAAGCACCTCGCTCCTACGAGACCTAAAGTTTGATCACCCATTCACATTACTTCTTATCTTATCTTTATCTTGTCTTATCTCTCACAATACCATACCACTTCATAGTGTATGGAACATTGAACGTGTGATCAAGACTGGCAAATCCAAACATTACTAACCATTGGCTTCTTTTCCATTCTTAGCATCTAGAAAGATTCTACTGATAATCTTTAGCAAGATGAACGCTAGTATGCGCAAACCTCAAAACACACACTTAATTCATTGCTCAATTTCAGGGTCCTTGTGCTAAATGCATGGACTTGGATGCAATTTTCATTTTTTATGAGATCCTTGATGTAACTTGTACTTCCATCGACCGTGTTAACTCTCAAGCACCTCGCTCCTACGAGACCTATCATTTGATCAGCCATTCACAATACTTCTTATATTATCTTTATCTTGTCTTATCTCTTACAATAACATACCACTTCATAGTGTACGGATTAACTTTGAACATTGACCATTGGATGAAGATTAGCAAATCCAAACATTGCCAACCATTGGATCTTCTTTTCCATTCTTAGCATCTAGAAAGATTCTACTGATAGTCTTTAGCACGATGAATGCAAGTATGCGCAGACCTCAAAACACACACTTCATTGCTTAGTTTTCAGGGTCCTTGTGCTAATAAATGCATGGACTTGGATGCAATTTTCATTTTTATGAGGTCCTTGATGTAACTTATACTTCCACTGACCGTGTTAACTCTCAATCACCTCTCTCCTACGAGACCTACCATTTAATAGGCCATTCGCATAGTACTTCTTATCTTCTCTTTATCTTGTCTTATCTCTTACAATACAATATAAGAAACCACTGCATAGTGTACGGATTAACTTTGAACATTAACCGTTGGATCAAGACTAGCAAATCCAAACATTGCCAACTATTGGATCTTCTTTTCCATTCTTAGCATCTAGAAAGATTCTACTGATAGTTTTTAGCACGATGAACGCTAGTATGTTCAAACCTCAAAACACACACTTCATTCCTCTCAGTTTCAGGTTCCTTGTGCTAAATGCATGGACTTGGATGCAATTATAATTTTTATGAGGTCCTTGATTTAACTTGTACTTCCACCAATCGTGTTAACTCTAAAGCACCTCGCTCCTACGAGACCTACCATTAGATCGGCCATCTGTAATACTTCTTATATTATCTTTATCTTGTCTTGTCTCTTACAATACTATACCATCACTATATATTGTATGAAACATTGACCTTTTGATCAAGACTGGCAAATCCAAACATTGCTACAACCGTTGGATCTTCTTTTCCATTCTTAGCATCTATAAATATTATAATGAAAGTCTATAGCACGATGAATGCTAGTATGCGCAAACCTCAAAACATACACTTCATTGCTCAGTTTCAGGGTCCATGTGCTAAATGCATGGACTTGGATGCAAAAAAAATTTACGAGGTCCTTGATGTAACTTGTACTTCCACCGACCATGTTAACTCTCAAGCACCTCATTCCTATGACACCTACCATTAGATCGGCCATTCATAGTACTTCTTGTCTTATGTTTATATTGTCTTATATCTTACAATACCATACCACTTCATAGTGTACAGATGAACTTTGAACATTGGCCATTGGATCAATACTGACAAATCCAAACATTGCTAACCATTAGATCTTCTTTTTCATTCTTAGCATCTAAAAAGATTCCATTGATAGTCTTTAGCACAATGATGAACGCTGGTATGCACAAACCTCAAAACACACACTTCATTGCTAAGTTTCAGGGTCCTTGTGCTAAATGCATTGACTTGGATGAAATTTTCATTTTTATGAGGTCCACTTGTACTTGCTTCACAAAGGAAATCAGCGTGGTGCTCACTCATGTAGCCTTCTAGTGTGCTCCTCCTCCTCTATGCAAGAAAAATAAATTGTATACTACTCTCTCCTTTGCTGCATCACGTCCGTCTTCTAGCTGATATCTCCCTCATCCACAGTGTGGCGCAGCGCACGTGTGCCATGGTACTACGACGGCTCTGTTTCTATCTATTTTTTTCATAATTTTGCTCTGACTCCGAACCACGTTCAACACCTCTTTGTTGTATCCCTCTCGGGTTGCCTTCTCTAACCCCATAATCTCTTCTACAGTAGCTCTTTGTTGCCCCCTCCATTTCGATCCTTCTTTTTCCTAGTACTAGTATTTGCTTTATGGAAAACCACATTCTAGTTTTCGCAAAAAAAATCCTATCACTTGGAAAATTGAGATCATCTCTTTTCATAATACTTCTTGGAAACTCCCATAGGCAAAATATTGCTTACAATAATGCCAAGATGCACCAATCTACATAATATGGGGAAATTACCATAAACTATGATGTGGATCACAGGATATGGCATTAACATTGGTCGTCTGACTCGAAACCTATTCATACGCATTGTAGGACAATTTTGTGAACCTGGTTTTTGAAAAGTTGTCAAAACTCAAGTTTATCATTTTGCATGGCATATGATACATGCAAAAGGATACCATGCACCTGTCTTCCATAAATTTTTAAGAACAATCTGTTGTGCCACGTAGAGATAAACAAAACTTCTTCCCTACGCGATGATCCCAAGATCCAGCTCAGGTAGAAGGCCACGAGGATTACCACTAGACGCGCAGTTGCGGAATTGATGAAGCACGTCGCTTGATGCAGTGCAGTCCTCGCGATCCGTTCCGGTTCCACGATCCACGATCCGTTCTTTCTTCATGATCGTCGAAGTGCTGAACGTACAGCACCTCCGCCGGTATCCACACGTACGAGGAGGAGGCCGGCGATGGACTGCTAGGTCCGGTACGACGGCGACAGGACAGACTGGGGCTAGGGTTTCCAACACATGGAGTGTCCTAACCTTGTCCTCTAAGGACCTGCGCCCCAGCTTATATAGGGAGTGAAAGTGGGCTCCACTCGTGGCCCATTCACTAAAAGGCCTATATTAGCCACTGCAAGTCTCACTTGCTGACTAAGTCCATGTCTCTATTTGGTTCCAACCCAAATAGGTTTCCTGTTTGGGTCTAACCCAAACTTGCTCCCGCTCTTAAGTGTGTGACCCGACAGGCTCATGGTAACCCGAACACGATTCCGAGTCTCACTCGTGATCGATCAGTTGGTAGCGGCTCCTAGCAGAACGTGCCAACTCCCAAGTACCAATAAGTCATTATGACATACCTTCCAATGAGACTTTCGTCTGAGTCCCTTTTGCCTCACGATATACCTTGTCGGACTATAGGCGAATGATCGTCATCCCTTAAATAGTCCGACTCTCTTTCTTGATCCGAGATAAGTGATTCATCCGACTAACTCTTAGTCGGTTGCCTAGGTTAACACTTAACCGTGACGCGCATGGCCATGCTTTCTGAATCATATCTTCCGAGAGGGCCTAGAGAATATCTCTCCAGATGGAGGGGCAAAATCCCGTCTTGGTTATTCACATCACGCAGCTTGATTCTCAGTCGACCCAAACTCTACCTTTATAACTGCCCAGTGACGGAACAACGTTTGACAGAACCTAAGTCAGAGATCCTAAACTTGGATTGTACAATAACCTCAGGTCTAAGGATTACATTGATTGAGACATGCAAATGATGACTTGTTCGTTGCATCTCAATATGGGTCAGTCCGACTTGCTAAACTCTTTAGCCGAATCCATGTAAGTCGGAATAGCATCTCCATGCCCATGACAAGTGGAACATAGTCATCTGCCGACTTTCACATTGGTCTAAGTTGTGTGTCCGGCATAACCTCAACGACCAAGGACAATTAGTATGAACAACATGAATATGCAGTTCCACAATCGAATCACATATTCAATGATACATATCAGTAGTTCATACATGGACACTAACCTTATGAATACATACGAATAACATCATACATGATTGCCTCTAGGGCATATTCCCAACACAATCCACCTCAACCCCATGTTACAATTCCTTTACTTTCCTATGAATCAAACACTTTAAGAAAAATTCTTGTAGGGCCCAAATCTTGTAGGATTCAAATGGACATGATATTCTAATAATACTATGTTTTCCCTATTCCTTTGTTTTTCCTATACAATGAATCAAACAATTCCAATGTTGAGACTCCCACGGGCAACATTTCCTACTACGCCAAGATGCACCCATATACCAAATTAATCTAGGGACAGTATATTAACTATGATGTCGATATGGCCATGACCTTTTTTGGTCATCAGGGTTGAAACCTAATAATATTCATACATGGTGGGAATATATCACGGGGCTTGTTTCCAAAAGTTGTCAAATCCCATGGTTATCAATTTCTTGGTAGGCTGTACACGTGACGTGATAGGATGGCATGCGTAAATATTTGTTTTTCTATTTTCCTTTATTACATGTGATTGTTTTAAAACGAGTTCAAAATTTTCAAGATACAAATTCTTAGGAGGAGAATTGGTCAAAACTCTCGATTGTTTTTGATATATTAACTGCCTGATGGGTACCTCCAAAAGCTTTTTTAGAACTTTGATAGCAATCTGCCATTTCCTAGAACTTCTAGTTCAAATATGACCTAATTTTGTTAAAAGAGACATAAATTCATTTGAGTGGGCCAAGTAAGCTTTGAAAACTCATAAAACTTGGGAATCGTACATCAAACATTGCCCACTATATTTAGAAACTTGTCTTATGGCATTCAAAACCATGTTCTTTGTACTTTTTGTGCATAGTATATTCATGGTGCTAGAGGCCAACAATAATGGGATCTTCTATATGCTTGACATGACATAATAAAATGTACTGAAAGAGATCCAATGGTCAACAATGTCGGGTTTTGCCAATCTATATCCAACTTCCGATGTTCGATGTTATTCACACAGTATATAGTGGTATGAAAATTGTGAGGCAACATAGCAGTTTTTTGTTTTCAAAAGAAATGTCAAGCACATATTTATGTTTTTTTAATGGAGAGCAATACACATAAGAGGATGCCACATGATAGAATTTTGTTTATTACTTGTTTTATTTCAATGTCTTTAAAACTTTATCAAATTTGTTGGCATGCATATTCTTATCACGAAGTTAGTTGCATTTTTCAAATCTCGTGATGGATCTCGATATATTGACAACATTGGTACCAACAAACGACATCTGTAAAATTCAAGAGAAACCTATCATGCTTACTTGTAGTTCATATCTGGCATAATTTCATTAAATCAGCATAAATTCCTATAAGTGGGGGAAGTTACCTAGCTAGGAAGATTCAACAATTCTAAAACAAGGAAGTTACAAGAAAGCATGGTCCACTTTGTCTGAAATGTGGGGCGGTGGCACCTTTTTCAACTAGGTTTGGCCTAGAAGGAGCGAGATGCTTCGGTTAACAACTTAACATGGTTAGTGGAAGTGTACATGTTACATCAAGGACCTCAAAAAAGAGAAAATTTCACCTAACCCATGTTTTAGTATAATGGGGCTTGAAAAAGCATGGAAACATAGTCGGGATTGGCTCTCCTTCTCCACCCACTAGCTGAGGCATAATGTTCATACTAGAACAACAACAACTTGCTTAACAAAAAGGAAATCAGTGTGGTTCTCACGTTTTCCAGATCTTGCTAATGAAGTGCATCGAATGCGATGGGACGTGTATATATATGTATACATATCAAGTACAATATCCCTTCTCTAGTGTTGTGAGTGTTGATCATTGCAATAACCTTCCATGCGATGTTTGGGATGAAGCAAGTGAAAAAATCGAAACATGAAAAGTTTGATCCGCGACTACTTTTTGCCGCCACCCTAACCCAACACCCAAAGTGGTTCCTTCATATACACGCCAACGCAACATAGCTGGCTGATAGCTGTGAGGTTCGACACATTTTTGATGGTTTTTATTGATGGTTTTCTCCCGGATTTGATGGTTTTCTAGCTTTACCTAACGCTAATACTTCGGTAGCAAAGAAAACTTGGTTTTTAATGTGTGTTTCAAGTTCTGAACATCAACAGAAGGTTTTAACCAGAGAAACACAATATTTAGGCGAAAACAAGCAAGTCTCTCTTTGGAAGCAATCGAGGGAAGCACACAAAGGCTTTACCGAGAAACTATATGGCATGAACATTTTTCTGGCCATATAGTTCCCTCTGTATAGCTGTCGCCGTGTCCGTCTTGTCAAAAGGGAAAACTTCCGTGAAGAGGCCAAAGGTGAAATCATAACACATCAGCCGCCATCCCATCCAAAAAGGAGAGAGAAGATATCCTGAGAAGAAGGGGGAGGCATTCTTCATCTCTCTCTGAGATCTTCGACCTCCTAGCCATCACACCCCCATAGCCATTACTTGTACTTGAGAGAGAGAGATCTTCACCTTATAAGATTATGATTTGAGATTGTTTCTTCCTATCTTGAATTGTGTTGGATTACTTTTCCATTCTTATTGTGGATCTCCATGGTAATATCAAGAAGAACTCCCTTTATTCAATTATATCGATGATGCTTTCTTCTCTCATGTGTGAGTAAATTTCCTTGGGCGTGGGAGATGTAAGGTATTGGTGAGATGTGATGTGCCTTCATATATTTTCCATTAGTTGTGATTGATTTTAATTACTACATTATGTGTGCTTGACTATCTGTGGGATGCTTAATGCTTGTTGTCCAATTAAGGTCCCAGACAACATGATGCTTTGTTCTACACAGATAGGATCTTGTTCGCTAGCAGACCGACGACCCTCGAGTGACACGGGGATATCAATGAGGAACTAGTTGACTCGAGGATAACGAGGAACCACTTTGCTTATTGCATTAGTCTGATCCAAGGAGATAAATTGCTAAGCAACCTGAAGGATCTTAATCGTCTAGTGTCTGACCATGGTTTTGGTAACAGGCTAGTAGGATTATTGAAGTTGGGATGAAATCTACCAAGAGGAGTTCCAGCTAATTATGGGTTGCTTGCCTACACATATGCTTATAAGATTACAAGTGTTACACTTATCACTCGTTCACCTGGCACAATCACTATCACCATGAACTATATCTCCCCGCACCTTTTTCTTCATCTGTAGAGAACAACAAACAACCGAATCGTTCTTTACTTTTATGCTTTTTATTTTTGAAGTGTACGTTTTAGTTTTATTTAAATACATCCAATTTAATCCAAATCTCATTCTTATTTCACACCTGCAGTCAATTCACTCGAAGACATGTGCCAACTTTGAGTGTGATAGAGACTTCACCCATAAACACTTACCTTTAGGCTCCCTGTGAGATCGATATCTATATTTCGAAACTATCTACAAACGATATGTGCACTTGCAGACATCAAGCTATTTTCTGGTGCCGTTGCCGAGGAGCTAAGCGCTAACAATTTCTCTCTTGACATTTCAGGTGTTACTACTACAAAATGGTCTCCCTAGGAGACAAGTGTCTACACGCTCTAGTAGGACCTATTTACCAGATTATTTTGAGTGCGTGCCTATTCAGAGGCACGAAGAAATTATTGAAAACTTTTAAGATCAGACAATCTTGAAGTTGAAAACCTGAGTCATATTATGTAAATCATGTCTATTTACAGGACAACTGCCAAGAAACCTGAGAAAACTCTCATAGAATATAGTGCTCTAAACTCTGCTTTCCTTAAACAACCAATAGAATTTCCTAACCCTAGAGTTAGAGAATATTGATTTGATGGTGGAATTATTAAAATTTTGCAGTAAAAAGCTTTCAGTGGAAGCGAAGATGAAGACCCAGGGAGACATATTAGAGAGTTTGACGATTTGATGACAACACTTGGACCAAAAGGTTTTCCAAGAGATTTCTCTTGTCTAATTTTATTGTTGCTCTCTTAAAGATAAAGCTCTAGACTGGTTATATTCTCTCCCTCATCATTACATTAAATGTTGGGAAAATTGCATTGTCAAATTCATAAATAGGTTTAATCCTTTTAAAAAGGTAACTAAAACTAGGAAGAGCATAGGCAACTTTAGTCAGAACGTGGGAGAAAAATACCCACAAGCCTCGGATAGATTCTTTGGAATGATCAATAGAGTTCCTAATCACGGCTATTTTGAATCAACTATTTGCCATTTATTTTACCACGGTCTTAATCCTCAAAGGAAAGAGTTCCTTGATTTATCAACAAGAGGGTCAATAAATAGTTTAACTATTAAAGCATGTTTAGAATTGATGTCTACTAGGGCTAAGAATGATTCTTTATACAATTCTGATCTCGACACTAAATTTGAAAAAGGGATGCTTCGTATAAATCCTGATCGTATGCTTGAAGTACGCAAAACAATGAAACAAAAAGGTATACCTTCTGAACTTGTTAAGGAAAACAAAGTAGACTTATTACAAGTTTTTACTGAAGAAGATGAAACTAGAAAAGTTTTTCAGGAATTAAAACATCGACAAGCAAAATCTCACAATAACCTACTTAAACATTTTCAAAAACATAAAAAGATTTTGGCAAAACTAACGGAAAATTATGATGAGATTGGCCAAGAAATGAAATTATTTCACAAGTACCTTAGTATTATTGAAACTCAATGCAAACAAATAGCATCTGGTTATCAAATTTTTCTTTGAGATGATATAGATATTCCTATTTCTACTAATATTGTTACAAGAAGAGGTGCAGTTGTTATAGGAAAATTAGGACCACCCAAATATGAAGCTAAGAAAGAGAAAAAAGAAAAATCCTTGCTCAAAGCAAGCCAAGAAGATGATACACTGGTGGATCCTCAAGATGAAACTGCTCAAGAAACGCAAGATCAAACCAAGGAGGACCAAAATGATGCATATGATGACCATTATGACTCTGATGTAGAGACGGTTGATCCAAGAGAAGGAAATACAAGTAATCAAGATGAAGTTGTAGTAGTAGTGACATGGGTATACCCTGTAGTTACTCGAGTTTGGTATATACGGTCCAGATACGGTGGAAGCCAACGGCGTTGCCACGGCCCGATGAAGACTTCGAGTGGCCCACGGACTCTCGATGACTTGCGAGACAAGAAGAAGTTTAAAGATAGAAAGTTTAAAGGGAAAATCCTAATCTGTAACCGACTCGACCTACTACCCGAGACCTGGCCTATCTATATAAAGGCTAGGAGGGGGCGGCGAGGAGGACACATGCAACCCTAGTTTCCATAACCCTCGCCAGATTGCATCTGCGCGCCCCTAGTTTCCACAACGCTTGTTGCTGAGAAGCCCTGTGAGGCAATCCTCTGTCCCCCGGCACACCGCAAGATCTGCTGATGGGCTATCATTGGCTACTAAAGGAGGAGTATAGACGCCAATTTCAAACGATTGCGCAACTCGAAGCGCGTAAAAAGGCGGCAGACGAGTCAAGTCTTCGACGGGCTGGGCTCTCCTCCCATGGAGGATCCTCCTGCAAGGGCAACGAGTATGTGGCCAACAAGAGGCGATCTCGAATGGCCCACCACACTGAGTAGGAGCGCATAGAAGCTGCAAAAGTCCTCGACTTCAGCTCTATGAAAGTCGACACACGAGGAAACATGGTCATAAAGACGCCGCAAGCTGCGGTGACAGCTGCCACCATATACCTCCTCAACAACCAGCCGCCGGCTGGGGACCCCCGAGCCACCATGCACCGATCTAAGATCACGAGCTTGGGGTTAATCGAGGCTGCTCTTGACAAAGAGCCAACGCCGGAGCCGAAGAAAGGCAAGGCTCTGGCAAAACGCTATTCCTCAGCCTCGTCCAGCGACGACAATCACGACCTGTCTCGACACCGCCGCTCACGGCGACACGACCACGACTACGATGCGCGCGATGACCTCACGAGTGCAAAATCGATAAGTCAAGGGCACGGCGCGCCCGCTCGACTGACTCAGAGGACGAAGACGTGGAGCTTTGTGGCGCCAGATGCTTCAACAAGGCTATCATGCAGAAGCGAATGCCCAAGGGGTTCAAGCTCCCATCGGAGAACCCAAAATTTGATGGCCTGTAGGACCCGAAAATCTGGTTGGAAGTCCACATATCCTCCGTCAGGCTCCACGGCTGGAGTCAAAGCACGGCCATGCAATGCCTGCAGCTACAGCTGTAGGGCGCCACCCGAGCATGGCTCCACAACCTCCCGCGCGGATCCATTCGCAGCTGGGAAGAGCTGGTCTACAGCTTTATGTGCAACTTCAAGGGCACCTACAAAAGGCCCGCATCAATCGAAGAACTAAGATCCTGCCAGCAAAGTTCGGGCGAATCGCTACGCTCGTACATCCAGAGGTGGTCCATCATCAAGAACTCCGCAGAAAATATCTCGGAGGATCACGCAATTGACACATGCAATGGAGGTGTTCGTCGTATAGAGCTCAGGGAGGAGCTGGGCTGCTTAAAGCCTAAAACAATCAACCACCTGATGGAAATTGCGAATCGGTGGGCTGATGGAGAGGATTCAGTAAAAAACCGCACCTACTCTGACGACGACGACCTCGGGCGCAAACGCGACCATCGAGGTAAGCGGCGAATGCGTGTTTATGATGACCGCGATGACATCAATATGGTCGTAGCAGGCTATGCCGACAAACGCGATGACAACCGCAACAGCGGCTACCGCAGTGGTGGATACCGCGACTCCGGGAAAACCACGCAGGTATGACAATGTCGCACCCGTGAAGAGGCACCCACAACAACAATTGAAGACAAACCAGTCAGGAGCCAGTGCGGTTAAGTTCTTTGAGTCCATTGTACATCGCTTTGAAGTGCCACACAACATCATCACGGACAATGGACTGAACTTCACCTCTAAGGAGTTCTAGGGTTTTTGCGAAAACCTGGGAATCAACATAAGTTATGCCTCCGTAGCTCATCCATAGACCAACGGTCAAGTCGAAAAGGCCAATGGCCTCGTCTGCGGTGGAATCAAGAAGAGACTCCTCCAGCCACTCGAACAAGCCCCCAGATGTTGGCCAGACGAGCTACAATGTACTCTGGAGCTTACGCACAACTCCAAATAGTGCCACGGGATACACTTCGTTCTTCATGGTGCATGGTGCTGAAGCGGTACTACCCGCAGAAGTATGCTACAAAGCACCACGAGTGGTCGCTTACAGCGAGCAGGATTCAACTCTTGCACTCGAAGACTCCGTCGATCTCCTTGACGAGGCATGGGACATCACAGCAGAAAGATCGACGATCTACCAGCAGAACATGTGCAACTACCACAGTAGAAGGCTACGCCCCAGATCCTTCGTCGAAGGAGACCTGGTCCTGTGACTGAAGCAGCAAGGACACCTCAAGCTTGAGTCCCCTTGTGAAGGACCATACGTGATTACAAAAGTAATCCCAGGGGGCGCCTATCGCCTCAAAGATTTCGAGACAGGAGTCGCATACTCCAACCCCTGGAATGTCGCGCAGCTACCGCGCTTCTACCCTTAGTCGTCCTTTTTTTTTCTTACATTGCAAATAAGGCTATTCAGCCAGGCTATTCAGCCAGGCTACTCAGCCACACATTGTACCTCGTACTGATTCTGCGAATAAATAGAGCTAAGTGCCCCGAAACTCTTATTTTTCTAGCAATTATATCACTCGGGGGCTACGCCACCCTTTACACCCTGGTTCTACGAACAATACGCAGTATCTCGAGTAGCTGACACAACAACAATCGAACCCTTGATACACCAGCCCAGTTGCAATGCACCTGACAGGTTGGCAAGGCACTGAGATAAAATAAGTCAGGCTAACAAAAAGGAACTGCAGAGTACAAATACACTCGCAAAACATATGAGCTAGCAAGCTATTTACATATCAATATCAATCAATTATATACTTCATACATATACGAACTTTACAACACTAGTACATTTATGTGAAGGATACAAGTTAAACTATTGTTGCAACAGAAGAACGTTTGTCTGTTCCTCGAAGAAGTCGACAATTTCCTCCGTTGGGCGATCCACCGCCTGGTAATGAGGAACCATATTCCAGGTCGAACCTGTGGCGGAGTCGACGGAGCAGCAACAACAGCTGCAATATCCAAATCAGGCCTATGCAGTCGCGCCAGCGATAATGCAGCCTTGGCACTAGGCACTAACTGTTGCCGCACACACTCACGAACTGCACTCAAATCCTGAAACTTAGCCAGGAGGGCCAACAAGCTCGAAGGGATGGCGTCCAGTGGAAACATCATCTAGTAGATATTTCTCAGCCACGACTGCAATTTCTTCAGAAAGTGGAGCACTAGCAAGGCACGATCCTACAGGGTCGCAAGTGCGATTGCGCGATCATGATCCACCCAGAAGTACCCACTTGCCTGAAGTTGTTCCTTGGTTAGGTCATTCATGCGAATGGCGATCCTATCTTTTTCATCCTGTGGATGACGTGCGCTGACAACTATACCAAGCAAAAAGCAAAAGTATGAAGACAATAAACTACCGCGACGGACTACAAGAAAAGATAAGGGGGCAAAAAGCTAACACTTGAACTGGTCACCCAGCTGCGCCACCTCCTCCAGTAGATATTGCTCTCGGGCGGTGGCCTTCTCCGCCCTCGACTTCCATACATCTGCGTTACTGCGGAGGACGGGCAGTTCGCGTTCCAGCTGCTTAACGCGATCACGCAGTAGCGAAAGCAAGGACAGGTCATCCACCCTTGAGTGTGACTGCGCTAATGTATCACCAACGGATGGCGGATCCCGAGGCTCACTCGAAGGACCACTCGATGTACCCTATCACAAGCCAAGTAAGAGAAAATAAGGGACTAGGCAACACATGGACAAAAACTCAAGTGAAATCAAACATAGCAAAAGTATCAATAGATACACTCAGCCAGCGGCATGTTTTCAACAAAAGGAGTTGAGATATTAACTATTACAAATATAACTATTGAGGAGCAGCTTGCTTCTTCGACTTGGACTTCAGCTTCGGGGGCCTCATCGAGTCTGTGGCAGTATCAGACGCCACAGACATTTCGTCGTCGCCTGACGCCGCAGCCTTTGCCGTCTTCTTGGCTCGCTGTAGCTCCTCAGAATACTTGGCGACTGTGTTGATGAGTTGCGGCCTGTACTTGCCGCAAACAGTTACAAAGGGAGCAAAAACTAGCCGTTGACCACCTGTGCCAACGGGCATCGCCTTGGAGACCACGGCTGGATCCATCTCCACTCCATGGGCTTGCATCATGGCGAGTGCCATGGAGGCGCCAACCGCACAATGCGATTTCCTGAAGTCCGAGGGGATACCTCCAACGAGGGACTCCACCAGGTCATCCAAGTTCTCAATCAGCTCAGCCTTAGGCGCCAGCTCCTTGTGGACGTGACTGAGCACACCCTTAGCTTTGGTCAGCGTTCCCTGAATGGACGCACTATGGTCTTCGACTGCCGCGACAGAGCCTTCCAAGGCATCATCACGACGAAGCGCTTGGGCGTCGAAGCTCAAACCAGCAGCATCTACACAGAGCAAAGCGTCAACACAACAACAAGACATCGAAGGAAGAAGAATCAAGACCCGAGAAAAAAATACCTGAAAGAGACTTGGCAATCGAGAAGAGTTGTTCTTCGAACAACTTCTCCCTCGCAGCGATGGAGGTGCGCAAATCCTCTTTGCGTTTCCGTGATTCATCAAGCGTAGTGACTGCCTCATCGCGACTCTTCACCGCTGCGACAAGCATCTTTTCAAGAGAAGCAGCTTCGCGAAGAAGTTCGTTATGGTTTGCTGCAAAAATACAAGATGGATCGTTAGTCGAATGTATAAAAACATCACAAGGACAAAGAAGAAGAAGCAAAAAATACTAACTTTCAACCACGCGATGGCGATTGTCCAGCAATGCATGCTAGCGACCCATTGCAAGTACCTGCTCCACCAGATGAGCAACTTCCTTCACAATGAGCTGCCACAGAAGAAAAATAAAAGGATCAGCAGATAGCATGGACGACTAATTTGACTGCAAAAAGCAATATCACACATACGTTCTACTCTAGAGACTCCGAAGTCGATTGTCGCGTAGTTGTCCCGACA
This sequence comes from Avena sativa, assembly GCA_916181665.1. NCBI lineage: Eukaryota > Viridiplantae > Streptophyta > Magnoliopsida > Poales > Poaceae > Avena > Avena sativa. The sequence continues at coordinate 453,081,981 of OV702288.1, read as the reverse complement.
ACCATCTGGTGCTCCACAGCGTGTGGAGAACTCGATGAATTGTGCCTAGAGTGGCTTGCCAATGGAGGAGAAGAAGATCGCTCAGCCACTTCCTTGGCCTTGGAGTCCGCGACTCCAGATTCCTTCAGAAATTGGACGCCACCAGAAGACGACGACGCCGGTTGACTACGGAACAAAAACCTGCATCAGGAAATGCAACTCCAAAAGGAACCAAGATGAGAATTGAAGACTTACCAGTGAAATTTATCAAAATCAAAGGTTTGGTCCTCCGACTCCGACGACTCCTTCGGCAGCCACGTCTTCTTGCGAGCAGATGGCGCCATGGAGCTCACAGGAATAGTAGGAATCGGCAACTCCGCACCAAGAGAGAGAAAGAGAGAGAGAGATCTTCACCTTGCAAGATTAGAGTTTGAGATTGTTTTTCCTATCATGAATTGTGTTGGATTACTTTTCCATTCTTATTATGGATCTCCATGGTAATATCAAGAAGAACTCCCTTTATTTAATTATATCAATGATGCTTTCTTCTCTCATGTGTGAGTAAATTCCTTGGGCGTGGGAGATGCAAGGGATTGGTCAGATGTGTGATACATTGCAAATGTATCTATAATTTTTGATGTTCCATGCTTGGTTTTATCTACTTTCTTGTGTTTTGTCCACATTTTGGAGTACTTTTCATATGATTTCTTGGACTAACCTATTAACAAGAGCCACAGTGCCAACTGCCTTTTTTCTGCTATTTTTGGTTCCAGGAAAGTTAGAAAATGAATATTATCGGAATTGGACGGGACAAAAGCCAAAACTCCTATTTCACCAGAAGACTCCTGGAGCCAGAATATGAGATAGAGTGGGGCTGGGGCCCAGCCACACCACCTGGCCGCGCGGGCTGGGCCTGGCCGCGCCAGGGGGTGGTCTGGCCACCCCAGGCTGCCCCTCGGTCTCCCTCTTCGCCTATAAGTTGTCTTCTGACCTAAAAACTCAGGGGGTTCGACGTTTTTCCAGAAGGAGTTCCGCTCCGCCGCTACAACCAGATTCCACGAAACAGTACCAGAAAATCTGTTCTGGCACCCTGCCAGGACAGGGAATTGGAGGAGATCATCGCCATCATCGTCACCATCGCTTCTCCATCGACCATCCTTGTTTCCCCCATCTATGAGTGAGTAATACCCTGTTGTAGGCTATGGGGATGGTAGGGATTGGATGAGATCGTTCATGTAATGGAATCAGATTGTTAGGGCATGGTGCCTAGTATCTTTTATTAGTGCTTTATGACTTTGTTGCGACTTGTTGTGCTTAATGCTTGTCACTAGGGCCCGAGTGCCATGATTTCAGATCTGAACATGTTATTGATTCATTATGATAGTATTGTTTTTGGTCTTATCTACAAGTTGTATACACACGTTGTTGTCCGGAACCAATGGCCCCGAACTGACAGAAATTGGGATAACCGGAAGGAATGCCTTTGATGTGAGGATCACATGTGTTCACATAGTGTTAATGCTTTGCTCCGGTGCTCTATTAAAAGGAGCACCTTAATTGCCAGTAGTTCCCTTGAGGCCCCACTGCAAACGGGCTGGTAGGACAAAAGATGTTGTGCAAGTTCTCATTGCGAGCACGTATGACTATATATGGAACACATGCCTAGGATTATCTAGTACTTGGATGCATTATCTTATTTATCTGCAATTGCCCTATGTTCTGATTGCTATGTGAATTGTCTTGTCCATGCAATGCCCGTCCATCCATCCCTATGCCTACCGCACTCGAATCCTACTGTTTACTGCTATTGTTACTGATGTCTTTACTTTACTACTGTTGCTACTTTACTATTCCTACTACAAAACTGTTGCTACTGATAAACTACTGTGAGCAAGATTGTTTCCAGGTGCAGCTGAATTGACAACTCAGTTGTTAAGGCTTATAGATATTCTTTGGCTCCCCTTGTCTCGAATTAATAAATTGGGTTTCACTTCCCTCGAAAATACCGCGATACACCCCCTATACTTGTGGGTCATCAAGACTATTTTCTAGCGCCGTTGCTGGGGAGCATAGCTTTATTTATCAATTTCACTTGGATTCTGTATTGTTCGCTGCTATCCATCCATCATGGGTAAGTCTCATTATGGCAAGGGTCCTATTTTACCATCCACTTCAAGAAGAGGTATGGTTCTGAACACCTCTGCTGCTCTTGATTCACCATCTGATATAAGTAAGCTTGTCACACCACCACATACACATGCTACACACATTGCTACTACTGCTGAATCTGAAACTTCTGATGCTTATGATGGTGCTTATACTATGCTTGATAAGAGTGGTTCATTAGGTCCTTTCCTAGATGCTACGATTGCTAGAACTATAGCTGGAAATACTGAAACTCCTAATGAAGACACTACCACACCTGTTAGCTCACCTGCGTCTAGTGAGAGTTATGATATTGAAGATGGTTATGTTGAGATGACCGATGAATTTATTAAAGAATGTAAAAACACCCATGATAGGATTGGTGCTAAGAGTCTACTTGAGAGGCGTACTAATAGACCCAAATTGTCTCCTATTGCTAAGTTTGCTGCTTCTCCCATAAATATTATAGATAAAGATTATGATTTCTCTCTCGATCTATCTTACATAGCTATTGTCGAGAAAGAACCTTTTTGTGGGACTAAGAATGAAAGTGTGGTAGCACATATGAATGAACTTTCTACCATGAGTGGCTTGTTTTCTGATGATATTAAGATGCGTACTTACTTTGTTGCTAAGATTTTCCCCTTTTTACTGAAAGGAGAAGCTAAAACTTGGTTTAGTAATTTACCTCCTAGATCTATTGATAGCCTGATTGCTTGATTAGTACTTTCCTGTAGAAATATTTTCCTCCTAGTGCTAGACATGCTATTTTGCAGGAACTTTTTGATTTTAAACAGGGAGAAAAAGAGGTATTGCTTGAATCTTGGGCAAGGTTTTGTGCTTTGATTCATGCACAGGCTGGAAGTCCATTACCTAAGAATGAGCTTCTTGATATATTTTATAATGGACTAACCGAGGAATCTAGGACATACCTAGATAGTTGTGCTGATTGTGTTTTCAGGAATAGGAGTCGAAAGGAAGCTAAGGAATTAATGGCTAAAATAAGTAAGAACTATGAAGATTCGACTCCTCCTAAACAAGTTATACCTGAAGTAATTGTACCTGAACCTACTATTCCGATGCCTATTCCAACATCGAAGAAGCGGGGAGTTATTGAATTAAATGATGAAGTGATGAAGGAAGCTAAGAAATGTCTTACGGAGAAGGGAATTGAAGCTGCGGATGTCAAGAATTTACCTCCTATAGAAGAATTATGTAAGCCTATTCCCTACTCAACCACTATTGAGGTACACTCTCTCCAACACTTTGATGAAGGTGATATCCCTTACTCTAAACCTCCTGATCAGTGCTTAGAAGAATTCGATATCTTTATTGTTAAGCAGGATAATTTTAATAAAAGGGTGCAAAATCATCTAATGGAAAACACTAGAGCTATTGTTGAGTTGAAAGATATTGTGGAAAGAACCTCTAATGATTTTAAAATGATTGTTAAACACTTTCAAATGGTTCAAACTCAAATAGATCAATTCATTAAAGTGCAAAAAGACTTGTTAGTTAATGCTGCTAAAGAAAAACATGCTTATGAAATTAGAACTAGAAGTGGTACTGCTACCTAGGATCCTTTATATCCTGAGGGGCATCCCAAAAGAATTGAGCAGGATTCCCAACAAGCCGAAAATAGTGGCTCTACTCGTAAGAAAAGGAAAAAGAAACATAAAACTGTTGTAGAACCCTCTGAACCTGCTATAGATCCTAATAGTATATCTATCTTTGATGTTGAAACTGAAAGTGGTAATGAAGAAAATGAAGTTCCTAATGAAGAAAAAGTTGAAGAAGAACCTGAAAACCACACTAAGAACACTAAATACACTAAAGAAGATTTTATTGCTAAGAAACATGGTAGTGTAAGAGAACCTTGGGTCCAAAAACCTATGCCTTTCCCTGATAAGAAACACAAGTCAAAGGAAGATGAACACTATAATAAGTTTTGTGAGTGGATGAAACCTTTATTCTTGCAAATCCCTTTTACTGATGCTATTAAATTGCCTCCTTACTCAAAGTATATGAAGGACATTGTCTCGAATAAAAGGAAGATCCCTAATGAAGAAATCTCTACTTTGCTTGCTAATTATTCCTTCAGTGGTAAGGTTCCAAAGAAACTTGGAGACCCAGGGATTCCAACTATCCCTTGCTCTATTAAGAATAGTTATGTTATAACTTCTTTGTGTGATTTGGGAGCTGGAGTTAGTGTTATGCCTTTCTCTCTCTATAAGAGGCTTCAACTAGAAAAATTAATACCAACTGATATATCTTTGCAAATGGCTGATAAATCTACCAATATTCCTGTTGGTATATGTGAGGATGTACCCGTTCAAGTGGCTCATAATTTCTTGATATTAACTGATTTTGTTGTGCTTGAAATGCCTGAAGATGATAATATGTCTATTATTCTTGGGAGGCCTTTTCTTAATACTGCAGGAGCTGTTATTAATTGTAATCAAGGAAAGGTGACTTTCAATGTTAATGACAAGGAACATACTGTCTATTTCCCCAAGAAGATTGAAAGGACTTATGGTTTGAATTCAATTGAACATGTTGAGGGTATTCAAGTTGGAGAAATATATTGTCCCATACCAAGAGAAAAATTTGAAACTATTATGATTGGTACCATTGCTATCTAGGTTGAGGTAACATAATCATTAGTGGAATACAAAGTTTTGTCTCATATGAAATTATTTTGGTAACAAGACCTGATCAACCTTGTTAACGAAAGGATTTCATTGAACAAAACAATGTTTTCACCATGATTATCTCTGCTTACTTCTATTCTATCCATTTTAGTTTTCGCTTATTCCTAACTTAAAGGCGTTAAAGAAAAGTACTTATTGGGAGATAACCCAAAAGTTTTAGATGATAACCCAAAAGTTTTAGATGAGTCCTTATCCTTTTTATTTTCTTTTTGTCCCAAGAGTATCCTCTAATGAGAGAGAAGTGATGATTGGGAAAGTTGCTGTCCCGAAACAGATTTTTGTGCTTCACAGTAAAAATTCGTGTAAAATCTCTGAACTTATTTTTGAGGCGTGAATTTTTATGATTCTGCCCTAGGTTGTTATATAACTTTCGTTAGTCCAACACTTTTTAATTTGAACAACAGAAGGTCTTCGAAAAAATTCGTCTTTACCTGCTGGTCTGTTTTGACAGATTTCTGCCATTTTCTGCATTTGCTTCTTGTTGGTTCCTTTTTGAGTTCTTTTGGGGAATTGAGCTTTTTGAGGGAAGTTCTACAGTAGCTAGTGTTTTAATGGAAGTTTTATTGGTGTTGGAACTGAACCTTAAAGACATATTATCTTGAGTGCACTAATGTTGCTAATAAAGATTGTGTGAAGTTTTGTATGAAGGAAAGATTTCAGGTGTATGGAAGAAATGAGTAATGAGATGAAGGATGGACTAAAGCTCAAGCTTGGGGATTCCACTCGTGTCACCCCAAGAAATATCCAAGAAGTACAAGCATCAAAGCTTGGGGATGCCCAAGGCATTCCCTTCTTCATCAATAAAAATCCCAGGTTTCTTCCAAACGCTTCATTTTTATTGTTTCATGCACGGTTGTGTTGTTCTTGGAGCGTCTTCTTTTTCGTTTTTGTTTTGGTTTTTCGCTTTCTTTTGTTTGCTTAGTTTTCTGAATAAATTGGTTGGACCTCCTCTTTCATGCATTGGTTTTCAAATAGTTTGGTTTTGTTTGGAAAAGAGTAGGAAAGCTCATGCTTAAGTATTAAAAAGAGTTTGTTTTTGACTATGGCCTATGCTTTGTCATGCAATGCTTGATATTGTTTTCTCTTTATGCTTAGTATTCTTTGCTGTAGCATGACTTGTTATAAAAAATTGAGATTGCTTAATGTGCCTTGGAAAAATCATGCGTTGTTTTAGCATATTAAAGCATAGTATAGTGGTATTCTCCTTTGATGCTTTATTTGGGTTGACTTGGCGCATGCTCACACCATGTCATGACTATCCAAAGTCACTATAGCCTTTATGATCCTTTAGTTTTCAACTTGTAGTATCACTTTATGCTTTGATCAATGATGTTTTATCACTCTGCATGATTATGGCCATTATTGCTCTCTTAGTTTGTCGCTCCCAGTCTTTTGCTAGCCTCCACAACCAAGTATGAGTCCCACTCATGCATCCAACTCCCTAAACCAAGTTATTCCAAAGAGTCCACCATACCTTCCTAGTAGCATATGCTATTCCAAGTATAATCATGATTTTGTTTAGCTTCTAGCTTAAACTTGTTATGAGAAAACTAGTGATTAAAGCTCTCACGAACTTGATGACACACTTTACTTTTCTTGCCCTTAATAAACTTGAACCATTGTGTCGTCTATGTTGTATATGCTTGCACTTATTTGTTGGGAATTAGCAGAACCATGTTGTCATGGGGACCGCTTTCAACATTGCACTTGGTACTTTGGACCTAGTTGATATCATGCTCTTTTGTCTATGGATGTCGTCGGTGTGAAATGAAAGGGGAGCTTGTAAGTCCATGGAGTTATGTATATGTTTTAGAGAAATGCCTAGGACGTGATGGCTCTGTGTATGGCGCCCGAAAAATGCTGGAGTGGTGTTGATGTAGAGCTCGTTGGGAACCCCAAGAGGAAGGTATGATGAGCACAGCAGCAAGTTTTCCCTCAGTTATGAAACCAAGGTTTAATCGAACCAATAGGAGCAAGGAAACACCCCAAAGGTGTTACTAGCTGAGCTTTGGCAGGGCGCACTACCGGTGCTAGTAGCAACGTGGAGACCTGCACAACACAACCACAGAACTTTATCCCCAAATTGCGATGAGGTTGTCAATCTCATCGTGTTTTGCGGAAAACAAAGGATTAAACATATCGAATGGACAGAAGTAATAGTTTGCAGAAAGTAAACACAAAGTAGTAAACAGTTTGTAGATTGTATGTAAAGAAAAGGACCGGGATCCATAGTTCACTAGAGGTGGCTCTCCTTAGATAGATATCATGCTGGGTGAACAAATTACAGCGGGGCAATTGACAAACATCGAGAAAGAAATACATGCATATACTAATCATATTGACTCCTTTGAGACTTGATTGGGCATTACAACATAACACATAGACCGCCATCCAACTGCATCTATGACTAATAATCCACCTTCAGGTTATCATCCGAACCCCCTCCAGTATTAAGTTGCAAGCAACATATTATTGCTTTACGAACTGCGTGTAAAGTAAACAATACGATTGTTCTATGAACAAAGGATTGTTGTTTTCTCCCTAGTAGAAACATCACATCTAGTACCTTAGAGATTTCTGTCACTTCCCCAGATTACTAGAGGCATGAACCCACTATCGAGCATAAATACTAACTCTTGGAGTTGCTAGCATCTACTTGGCCAAGATAGCCATAACAACGGAAAGCATGCAAGATCACAAATAACAAAGACATGATAGAATCAATAATCAATCTGAAATAGCATCTCAATATCCATCGGATCCCCGCAAACACAACATGCAGAATTACAAATAGATGATCTTGATCATGAACGGAGCTCACAAGATCTAGACATGAAATCACAAAGGAGGAGAATCAGCCATCTAGCTACTACATGGATCCGTAGTCCAAGGATGAACTACTCGGGCATCACACCGGAGGCTTACATGGTGATGAAGAAGGCCTCCAGGGTGAATTCCCCTCTCCGGCAGGGTGCCGGGAAGAGCTTCAGATCCCTCCTGATCTAGGGATGGAGATGACGGTGGCTATAGACTCTTTCATGAATTTTTGATCGGTCCATTAGGGTTTTCGTCCTGAGGGCAATATATAGGCGGAAGGAGAGGCCGAGGGGGTGCCGGGAGCGGCCACACCACCCCTTGGCGCGGGCTAGGCCTAGCCGCACGGCCAGGTGGTGTGGTGGCCCCCTGGCCCCTCTCCGTCTTGTATTCTGGCACTTGATGACATCCGGGTAAATAGGCACTTTGGCTTTTGTCCCATCCAATTTCGAGAATATTCATTTTCTGACTTTCCTCGAACCAAAAACAGCAGAAAACAGGCAATTGGCACCGTGTCTCTTGTTAATAGGTTAGTCCAAGAAATCATATGAAAAGTACTCCAAAGTTGGAAGAAAACACAAGAAAGTGGATAAAACCAAGCATGGAACATAAAAAATTATAGATACATTTGCAATGTATCAACATCCCCAAGCTTAACTCCTGCTCGTCCTCGAGTAGGTAAGTGATAAAAAGAAATAATAATTTTTGAGGTGACATGCACCATCAAAGACTTGATCAAAGTATTTGTAAAACATTCAAAGTTGGGATCATAGTACTTCAATCATAACATGAAAGACAAAGTTCTAGCAATAAGCAAAGAAACTATGATGCAACATGAAAAATGCACAAACAAAAGATTCATGAATAACAATGCTTTGCAAGACGTTTATTTGTTTCACATAAAGAAAACGTAGCATAATAGTATTCAGCTTGTCCCTCAATAGAGTAGGAAATATAAATGCATGGGACACCTTCGAAGTTCATAAGAGTGACTAGATACAATAGTTTAAAACAAGGAATATCAAAGTATGCATCAATCAACTAGTCTTGGGACACTGCACATAGAACTAAGAATGGCCACTATGCTCTCAAAGTAAGTGCATAACGATAGAAGGTGGAGACTCAATATAATGGTAGAAGAAAGGCCTTTTGTAAAAGGAAGCAGGGGTTCAAATCTCATAAAGAGCTTCCAAAAATTATGGTAATTATAGCTTTCAGCTCTCATTGCCCCTATCATAAGCATCTTGAAGTGATTAAGGTTAAAGTGAATAAATTATGGTGTACATGCTTGACGAAGTATAAGTCAGAAATCTCATGTCCCTTTTATACGAGGGTTGCTCCTCATGCTAGTCAAGTTTAGTCACCGGTAAGTTCTTGTCATTGTAAGTACATGTGTATCATTGAGAACCGCCAACGGGGTACCCTTTGCCCTATGATACGGAAGAATCCCCGTATCAAAATGACAAGGCAAGCAGACAACGAGCATCTCAACATTCTTCTTATTTACCATGGGAATATGGTGCTTTTTTCTCTCTTTCCTCTTTTCATAGTATATCTTTTTTTCTCTTTTTTTTCTCAATAGGAATCTTTTTTTATAAGAAGAATGCTTCATAGATAGCTCATTATGGTTACGCTGCAGGTTTCCACCATGTCAGCATGGATTAGACAAGTGGCCCAGGCAATGTTGAAAGCGTTCCCCATGAAATCATGGTTCTGCTAATTTCCAACAAATAAGTGCAAGCACATATAACATAGAAGACACAATGGTTCAGGTTTATTAAGGCAAGTAAAGTAAAGTGTGCCATCAAGTTCGTGAGAGCTTTAATCACTAGTTTTCTCATAACAAGTTTAATTTGGAAGGTAAACAAAAGCATGAATATACTTGGAATAGCATATGCTAGTAGGTAGGTATGGTGGACTCTTTGGAATAACTTGGTTTAGGGAGTTGGATGCATGAGTGGAACTCATACTTTATTGTGGAGGCTAGCAAAAGACTGGGAGAGACAAACTAAGAGAGCAATAATGGCCACACTACTAGGAAAACGATTATAGGTAGATTTTAAATCTGTGGCGCATATATGAAAAATACTCCAATAAAATTAATTCTGTGGCGCATGTAGCAAATGCTCCACAGAATTCCTGCAATTATGTGGCGCATATAGATATATGCGCCACAGAAAGTGAGAATTCAGTGGCGCATATAACCATATGCGCCACAGAATTCCTGTGGGCCCATGTGGACCTAACCCCAGCACATGGGCAGGCCAAAATTCTGTGGCGCATATGGATATATGCGCCACAGAATGTCAAAATTCTGTGGCGCATATAGCATATGCATCACAGAATTCTCACTTTCTGTGGCGCATGTAGCTATATGCGTCACAGAATTTTGACATTAAATCACATATATTAATGTCGGTGGCATATAGCTACATGCCACAAAATATAGTAAACAGAATGTAGTACACCCTAACCGCCACTTATATTAAATCACACTTTCGTTAATCCTGTACTACTAATCTCACATCATTCACAAAACCCTTTTAAAAAAAATGGTAGGAGTATCATTTTAGCCGACACGTTGCTATTACAATAAATCGTACGAGTACTAAAAGCTGTTTGAAAAATCCTAATGCTAAATTCCTCATGGACTTATTCGAAGATTAAATAAAGCGGCGGTTGAATTATTATTATTTCTCGGACAATAACCACTCAACCGTCTAGAAACACGCACCAACTGCCCCGTTTTTCCTCCACGAGACGAGATTATCCCGTTATTATGCCCCCCTAGCCCGTGCTAAACCCGCTAGAATTCAGCATCAATTCCAGAAAATCTCACCCCCAAAGCTTGCTGGTGCCAATCCTTCTAGAACGTATCCAGCCAGCCGGCCCACCGGAATCCCCGCACGCTAGTCCCCCACCCGAGCATGCAGCGCGTAGGATTTCCTCACGGACTCCCCTTGATTTATCCCTTCAATTCACAGCCACCGCCCCCTCTGCTGCCTGAATCCGTTCTTGCTCTTCGCCGGAATCGGGATCCGCCTCCACCCTCCCCCCTAAAAAAACCAGCGCTTTCCAGCTAGCGTCGTCTCGCCATGGGCAACTGCTGCGGCGCGCCGTCGGCGCAGGAAGGCGGGGCCCGAAAGAAGGACCGGCGGAAGCAGAAGTAGAACCCCTACACGGTCGCATACAACCGCCCGACGCCGGCGCGGCCGGGGCTGGTGGTGCTGCGGGATCCCATGGGGCGGGACCTGGACGCGCGCCACGTGCTGGGCGGGGAGCTCGGCCGGGGCGATTTTGGGGTCACCTACCTCTGCACGGAGGCCGCCACGGGGGCCCGGATGGCCTGCAAGTCCATCTCCAAGTGCAAGCTCAGGACCCCTGTCGACATCGAGGACATGCGCCGGGAGGTGGAGATCATGCGCCACATGCCGCCGCACCCAAACATCGTCAGCCTTAGCGCAGCCTACGAGGACGACGACGCCGTGCACCTCGTCATGGAGGCGAGGGCGGCGAGCTCTTCGACAGGATCGTTGCCAGGGGACACTACACCGAGCGCGCCGCCACGACCGTCATGCGCACCATCATCGAGGTCGTCCGGGTAAATAACGCCGCTTGATTTGTTTTTCTTCTTGCCTGTTGCTAACACAAGTACGATTGCTAGCTAGTACTGGTGGTGGTTGTGCCCATCCCATAGATTGGTTCATCTAACAAGGCATGTTGGCTACTGCTCAAGCTGTGTCAATAGATGCTACCACTAGCTCTTCCACACATGGATTTATAGTGCCCATGAATTTGTGATGGGAGAATATTCTCGATTCGTAAGGAAGAGGCTCTCATGGTAGCTTTCAGCTTAGCTGAGTTTCAGAAGTTCAGATAAAGCTTCTGAAACCAAATTAACTGGTTCAGTTGATAAGGAACCTCTTTAGTCCCGGGTCTTCGTTTTGTTGGCTTTAAATGTTTAACTGACCTGGCAATTAATGAAATGGCTTTACGGAGCATCCCTATACACACTGCGAATATGGTAGTATTCCAATTTCTTACCATATATTTCGTGGGCTTTGGGATCCACATCGCCAATGCTGCACCATGTGTTTACATCTTAGCTTCTTGAGCCATTACAGGTCCTGTGGAATCTGACATGTATTTATTCTCTTTTGTTGTGACAGATGTGCCACAGGAATGGCATCATCCATCGGGACCTTAAACCAGAAAACTTCTTATATGCAAAGGAGAGTTCTCCTCTAAAGGCAATTGATTTTGGGCTATCTGTGTTCTTGAGGCCGGGTATGCTCTGCAGACAACTGGTGCTCAAGAACTTACCTTTGCAATAAAACGAATTTGTCTTAACTCTCCTTCTGTGAATCACCAGAATTTTGACCATGAAATCACTAGAATTTTGACACTAAATGACATATATTAATTCTCACGCTTACGGTGGCATGTAGTAATATCCTCCTCACCGGCATCGTGGTTACGGTGTACTACATTCTGTCCTAAGGTAAGCGGTGACAACATCGCGTGGTTGTAAGTTATGTGAGTGAGATGAACACTTATGAAATATACTTGTACACTTATTCTGTTCTAAGTGATGTGATTGATGAACACTTGTGAACATTCGTGCTTGTTGATGTATTATATGTGAACTGGAACATTTGTACTGCTGTGTGCAACTTTTCTATGAATTTCTGTTAATTTTTGTGTATTTCCTGTAATATACCTGTATTTGTACCAGATTCTGAAAATTTTGAAATTCTGAAAAAAAGGATTCTGTGGAGCATATGGCTATATGGGCCACAGAATGTACCATAGAATTCTATGGCGCATATAGCTATATGCGCCACAGAATCTGGGACAGAATTCTGTGGCGCATATAACTATATGCGCCACCGAATTTTGAGAATTTTGTGGCGCATATGCATATGCGCCACAGAAATATAACTTTAGTGGCGACAATTTAGTGGCAACCACTAGATGCGCCACAGAAATCGTTTTTGGTGCGCCACTGATAACGTTTTTCCTAGTAGTGCCATAATCATGCAGAGCGAGAAAACATCATTGATCAAAGCATAAAGTGTTACTACAAGTTGAAAACTAAAGGATCATAAAGGCTATGGTGACTTTGGATAGTCATAACATGATGTGAGCATGCGCCAAGTCAACCCAAGTAAAGCATCAAAGGAGAATACCACTATACTATGCTTTAATATGCTAAAACAACGCATGATTCATACAAGGCACATTAAGCAATCTCAATTGGTTATAACAAGTCATGCTACAACAAAGAATACTAAGCATAAAGCCAAAATAATATCAAGCATGGCATGACAAAGCATAGGCCACAGTCCAAAACAAGCTCTTTTTACCACATAAGCATGAACTTTCCTACTCTTTTCCAAACCAAACCAAACTATTTGCAAACCAATGTATGAAAGAGGGGGTCCAACCAATTTATTCATAAAACTAAGAAAACCAAGCAAACTAAAAACCAAAACGAAAACGAAAATGAAAGAAGACGCTCCAGGAAAAACACAACTGTGCATGAAACAAAAAAATGAAGCGTTTGAAAAAAACCTGGGATTTTTATTGATGAAGGAGGGGATGCCTTGGGCATCCCCAAGCTTTGATGCTTGTACTTCTTGGATATTTCTCGGGGAGACACACGTGACATCCCCAAGCTTGAGCTTTAGTCCATCCTTTATCTCATTACTCATTCCTTCCATACACCTGAAATTTTTCATCATACAAAATTTCACACAATCTTTATTAGCAACATTAGTGTACTCAAGATAAATAAGTCTTAAGGTTCAGTTCTAACACCAAATAAACTCCCATTAGAACACTAGATACTGTAGCACTTCCCTCAAAAAGCTCAATTCCCCAAAAGAACTCAAAAAGGAACAACCAAGAAGCAAATGCAGAAAATGGCAGAAATCTGTCAAAACAGACCAGCAGGTAAAGATGAATTTTTTCGAAGACCTTCTGTTTCTCAAATCAAAAAGTGCTGAACTATGTAAAGTTATATAACAACCTGGGGAAGAAGCACAAAAATTCACGCCTCAAAAATACATTCGGAGATTTTACACTAGTTTTTACGGTGAAGTACAGAAATCTTTTTCGGGACAGCAACTTTCCCAATCATTACTTCTCTCTCATTAGAGGTTACTCTTGGCACAAAAAAGCAAATAAAAAGGATAAGGAGAGGTTATTATATAGGTAATAACTTCCAAGACTCATCTAAAACTTTTGGGTTATCTCCCAATAAGTAGTTTTCTTTAACGCCTTTAAGTTAGGCATAAGAAGCAGAAAAAATCAAGTGTTCTCAAATGAAGAAGCATTAAGACCAAATTTTGTTTTCATAGGAGAATCAAAAGAAATCTTCTCTCTCTTCTTAGGGAAGTGTTATATACCTTTTTGAATGGTAGTTGATATTTAATGGTGCCTTCTTTCATATCAATAATGGCACCAACAGTTCTAAGAAAAGGTCTTCCCAAAGTAATAGGACAAGAAGCATTGCATTCAACATCCAAAACATAGAAATCAACGAGGACATAGGCATTGTTAACCATAATAAGAACATCATTAATACTCCCCATGATTTTCTTTTTAGCATTATCATCAAGTGGGACATTCAAATAACAACCTTCAAGTGGAGGCAAATCAAGCATATCATAAATCCTTCTAGGCATAATAGAAACACTACTATCAAGATCACATAAAGCTTTGAAATCAAAGTCATTCACTTTCATATTAATGATGGGTTCCCAACCATCTTCTTGCTTTATAGGAATAGAAGCTTTATGTTTCATCTTTTCTTCTTTAATCTTTATGAGAGCATTAGTAATGTGTTTTGTAAAGGCCATGTTCATAGCACTAGCATTAGGACTTTTAGCAAGCTTTTGTAGGAACTTAATAATTTCAGAGATACTACAACCATCAAGATCAAAATCATACTTATCATCTAAAGTAGTAGAACTATTACTAGCCTCAACACTAGTGGTGGTAATAGTAGAAACACTAATGTTTCTAGCAATTTCATCTTCTCTTTCCCACTTAGCATGTAATTCAGCTAATAGTCTAACATTTTCATCAATTCTCACTTGTATAGCATTAGTAGCTGCAAAGGGATTATCATTAGTTTCAGGTTTAGCAGCCATTTTATTCAAAGAAGATTGAGCTTCAGCCAAGGATGCTTTATTTCTTTCAGCATTAGAGAGTTTTTCCTCAATAGTTTTATTGAAAGAAGTTTGTTTACTAATAAACTCTTTAAGCATAACTTCAAGTTCAGAGGGAGCACTCCTATTGTTGTTGTAAGAATTTCCATAAGCATTACCATTGTTGGGGGATATGGCATATAATTGTTGTTACCAAAATTACTCCTATAAGCATTATTGCCAAAGTTGCTATTTCTTATGAAGTTCACATCAACTTGCTCTTCTTGAGAAACCAAAGAGGCTAAAGGAACATTATTTGGATCAATATGGGGTTTCCCATTAACAAGTATAGACATAATAATATCAATTTTATCACTCAAGGAGGAGGTTTCCTTAACAGAATTTACCTTCTTACCTTGTGGAGCTCTCTCAGTATGCCATTCAGAATAATTAACCATCATATTGTCCAGAAGTTTTGTTGCAGCACCCAAAGTGATGGTCATAAAGGTACCTCCAGCAGCAGAATCCAATAGGTTCCTTGAAGAATAGTTCAATCCTGCATTAAAAGTTTGGATGATCATCCAAGCAGTTAGTCCATGAGTGGGACAATTCTTTACCAAAGATTTCATTCTTTCCCAAGCTTGAGCAACATGCTCATTATCAAGTTGTTTAAACTTCATTAGGATAGTATTTTCCAATAAAAGAATCTTTGCACTTAGTCTAAGAATCAATACTATTCCTAGTTAAGGAATTCAACCATTCTTTAGCTTTTCCTCTCAAAGAGAAAGGAAACAATTTCAGCTTAATAATATCACCATCTATATCCCTATGCTTTTGCATCTCACAAATTTCAACAAAGTTATTTAGATGGGAAGCAGCATCTTCATTACCAATACAAGAAAATTGTTCTCTCATAACAAGATTGAGTAAAGCAGGTTTTATCTCAAATAAAGTATCTTCAGCCACAGGTGGAGCAATAGGTGTGCTCATAAAATCATCGTTGTTGGTGCTAGTGAAGTCACACAACTTAGTGTTTTCAAGAGTAGTCATTTTTTTGGGTTTTCAAACAAGAAAGCAAACTTGTAAAACTAATTTTTTGTGTTTTTTTGAATAGCAAAACAAGCAAACAAAGCAAAAAGAAACTAAGAAAAACAAAAATAACAAAGTAAAGAGATTGGTTATGAGGGACTTCCCTTGTGAAGATGTCCTCGACTCCCCGGCAATGGTGCCAGAAAAATGCTTGATGGCTCTGCGTATGGCGCTCGAAAAATGCTGGAGTGGTGTTGATGTAGAGCTCGTTGGGAACCCCAAGAGGAAGGTATGATGAGCACAGCAGCAAGTTTCCCTTAGTTATGAAACCAAGGTTTAATCGAACCAGTAGGAGCAAGGAAACACCCCAAAGGTGTTACTAGCTTAGCTTTGGCAGGGCGCACTACCGGTGCTAGTAGCAACGTGGAGACCTGCACAACACAATCATAGAACTTTGTCCCCAACTTGCAATGAGGTTGTCAATCTCACCGTGTTTTGCGGAAAACAAAGGATTAAACGTATCGAATGGAAAGAAGTAATAGTTTGCAGAAAGTAAACACAAAGTAGTAAACAGTTTGTAGATTGTATGTAAAGAAAAGGACCAGGATCAATAGTTCACTAGAGGTGGCTCTCCTTAGATAGATAACATGCTGGGTGAACAAATTACAGCGGGGCAATTGACAAACATCGAGAAAGCAATACATGCATATATTAATCATCTTGACTCCTTTGACACTTGATTGGGCATTACACAATAATACATAGACCGCCATCCAACTGCATCTATGACTAATAATCCACCTTTAGGTTATCATCCGAACCCCCTCCAGTATTAAGTTGCAAGCAACAGATTATTGCTTTACGAACTGCGTGTAAAGTAAACAATACGATTGTTCTATGAACAAAGGATTGTTGTTTTCTCCCTAGTAGCAACAGCACATCTAGTACCTTCGAGATTTCTGTCACTTCCCCAGATTACCAGAGGCATGAACCCACTATCGAGCATAAATACTAACTCTTGGAGTTGCTAGCATCTACTTGGCCAAGATAGCTACTAACAACGGAAAGCATGCAAGATCACAAATAACAAAGACATGATAGAATCAATAATCAATCTAAAATAGCATCTCAATATCCATCGGATCCCCGCAAACACAACATGCAGAATTACAAATAGATGATCTTGATCATGAACGGAGCTCACAAGATCTAGACATGAAAGCACAAAGGAGGAGAACCAGCCGTCTAGCTACTACATGGATCCGTAGTCCAAGGATGAACTACTCACACATCACACTTGAGGCTTGCATGGTGATGAAGAAGGCCTCCAGGGTGAATTCCCCTCTCCGGCAGGGTGCCGGGAAGAGCTTCAGATCCCTCCTGATCTAGGGATGGAGATAATGGTGGCTACAGAATCTTTCAAGGATTTTTGATCAGGCCCTTAGGGTTTTTGTCCCGAGGGAAATATATAGGCGGAAGGAGAGGCCGAGGGGGTGCTGGGAGCGGCCACACCACCCCTTGGCGCGGGCCAGGCCTGGCCGCGCGACCAGGTGGTGTGGTGGCCCCCTGGCCCTCTCTGTCTCATATTTTGGCACTTGATGACATCCGAAAAAATAGGCACTTTGGCTTTTGTCCGGTCCAATTCCGATAATATTCATTTTCTGACTTTCCTGGAACCAAAAACAGCAGAAAACAGGTAGCTGGGACTGTGGCTCTTGTTAATAGGTTAGTCCCAGAAATCATATGAAAAGTACTCCAAAGTTGGAACAAAACACAAGAAAGTGGATAAAACCAAGCATGGAACATCAAAAATTATAGATACATTTGCAATGTATCAAGCCGCTGGTCTAATCCATGCTGACATGGTGGAAACCTGCAGCGTAACCATAATGAGCTGTCTATGAAGCATTCTTCTTATAAAAAAAGAGACCTATATTGAGAAAAAAGAGAAAAAAGAAAAAAAAGATTATGAAAGAGGAAAGAGAGAAAAAAGCACCATATTCCCATGGTAAATAAGAAGATTGTTGAGATGCTTGTTGTCTGCTTGCCTTGTTATTTTGATATGGGGATTCCACCGTATCATCGGGCAAGGGGTACCCCGTTGGCGGTTCTCTATGATACACATGTACTTACGATGACAAAAACTTACCGGTGACTAAACTTGAGTAGCATGAGGAGCGACCCTCGTATTCAAGGGACATGATATTTCTAACTTATACTTCGTCAAGCATATACACCATAGTTTTTTACTTTAACCTTAATCACTTCAAGATGCTTATGATAGGGGCAATGAGAGCTGAAAGCTAACAAGTACCATAATTTTTTGGAAGCTCTTTATGAAAATTGAATCCCTACTTCCTTCTATGAAGGCCCTTCTTCCACTTATATATTGAGTCTCCACCTTCTATCTTTATGCACCTACTTTGAGAGCATAGTGGCCATTCTTAGTTCTATGTGTATTGTCCCAAGACTTGTTGATTGATGCATACCTTGATATTGTTTGTTTTAAACTATTTGTATCTAGTCACTCTTATGAACTTTGAAGGTGTCCTATGCATTTATGTTTGCTACTCTATGAGGGACAAGCTGAATCCACTAGCTATGTTTTCTTTATGTGAAACAAACAAACATCTTGCAAAGCATTGTTATTCATGAATCTTTTGTTTATACCTTTTCATGTTGCATCATAGATTCTTTGTCTTATTGCTAGAACTTTGTCTTTCACGTTATGATGGAAGTACTATGATCCCAGCTTTCAATGTTTTACAAATACTTTGATCAAGTTTATGATGGTGCATGTCACCTCAAAAATTATTCTTTCTTTTTTATCACTTACCTACTCGAGGACGAGCAGGAGTTAAGCTTGGGGATGTTGATACATTGCAAATGTATCTATAATTTTTGATGTTCCATGCTTGGTTTTATCTACTTTCTTGTGTTTTGTCCACACTTTGGAGTATTTTTCATATGATTTCTTGGACTAACCTATTAACAAGAGCCACAGTGCCAACTGCCTGTTTTCTGCTGTTTTAGGTTCTAGGAATGTCAGAAAATGAATATTCTCGGAATTGGACGGGACAAAAGCCAAAAATCCTATTTCACCAGAAGACTCCCGGAGCCAGAATATGAGACGGAGTGGGGCTGGGGCCCAGCCACACCACCTGGCCGCACGGGCTAGGCCTGGCAGCGCCAGGGGGTGGTCTGGCCGCCCAGACTGCCCCTCGGTCTCCCTCTTCGCCTATAAGTTGCCTTCTGACCTAAAAGCTCAGGGGGGTCGACGTTTTTCCAGAAGGAGTTCCGCTCCGCCGCCACCACCAGATTCCACGAAACAGTACCAGAAATTCCGTTTTGGCACCCTGCCGAGACGGGAAATTGGAGGAGATCATCGCCATCATCGTCAACATCGCTTCTCCATCGACCATCCATGTTTCCCCCATCTATGAGTGAGTAATCCCTCGATGTAGGCTATGGGGATGGTAGGGATTGGATGAGATCGTTCATGTAATGGCATCAAATTGTTAGGGCATGGTGCCTAGTATCTTTTATTAGTGCTTTATGACTTTGTTGCGACTTGTTGTGCTTAATGCTTGTCACTAGGGCCCGAGTGCATGATTTTAGATCTGGACATGTTATTGATTCATTATGATAGTATTGTTTTTGGTCTTATCTACAAGTTGTATGCACACGTTGTTGTCCGGAACCAATGGCCCCGAAGTGACAGAAATCGGGATAACCGGAGGGAATGGCTTTGATGTGAGGATCACATGTGTTCACGGAGTGTTAATGCTTTGCTCCGGTGCTCTATTAAAAGGAGCACCTTAATTGCCAGTAGTTCCCTTGAGGCCCCTCTACAAACGTGCTGGCAGGACAAAACATGTTGTGCATGTTCTCATTGCGAGCACGTATGACTATATATGGAACACATGCCTAGGATTATCTAGTACTTGGGTGCTTTATCTTATTTATCTGCAATTTCCCTATGTTCTAATTGCTATATGAATTGTCTTGTCCATGCAACGCCCGTCCATCCATCCCTATGCCTACCGTACTCGAATCCTACTATTTACTGCTATTGTTATTGCTGTCTTTACTTTACTACTACTGCTACTTTACTATTCCTACTACAAAACTATTGCTACTGATAAACTATTGTGAGCAAGATTGTTTCCAGGTGCAGCTGAATTGACAACTTAGTTGTTAAGGCTTATAGATATTCTTTGGCTCATTGGGTTTCACTTCCCTCGAAAATACTGCGATACACCCCCTATACTTGTGGGTCATCAATGTGATGTGCCTTCATATATTTTCCATTAGTTGTGATTAATTTTAATTACTATACTATGTGTGCTTGAGTATATGTGCGATGCCTAATGCTTGTTGTCCAATTAAGGGCCCAGACAACATGATGCATTATTCTACATATATAGGATCTTGTTCGCTAGCAGACCAGCGACCCTCGAGTGACACGGGGATATCAATGGTAAACTAGTTGACTTGAGGATAATGAGGAACCACTATGCTTATTGCATTAGTCCGATAGAAGGAGCTTAATCGTCTAGTGTCTGGCCATGGTTTTGGTAACAGGCTAGTAGGATTATTGAAGTTGGGATGAAATATACCAAGAGGAGTTCCGGCTAATTATGGGTTGCTCGCCTACACATATACTTATAAAATTACAATTGTTACACTTATCACTCGTCCACCTGGCACAGTCACTATCACCATGAACTGTATCTCCCCGCGCCTTTTCCGTCATCTACAGAAAACAACAAATAACCAAATCATTCTTTACTTTTATGCTTTTTATTTATGAAGTTTACATTTTAGTTTTATTTAAATACATCCAGTTTAATCAAAATGTCATTCTTATTTCACACTTGTAGTCAATTCACTCGAAGACATGTGACAACTTTGAGTGTGATAGAGAATTCACCCATAAAGACTTACCGTTGGGCTCCTTATGGGATCGATATCTATACTTCGAAACTAGCTACAAACAATCTATGTACTTGCAAACATCAGGCTATTTCTGGTATTGTTGCCGAGGAGGTGAGCGCTAAGTGTTTGTCTCTTGACATTTCAGGTGTTACTACTACAAAATGGTCTCCCTAGGAGACAAAGGGTCTACACGCTCTGGTAGGACCTATTTACCAGATTATTTTGAGCGTGTGCCTATTTAGAGGCGCGGTGAAATTATTGAAAAACTTTTAAGATAAGACAAGGTTGAAGTTGAAAACTTGAGTGATATTATGGATATTATGTGTATTTACAGGACAACTCCCAAGAAACCTGAGAAAAATCTCAGAGAATACAGTGCTCCAAACTCTGCTTTCCTTAAACAACCAATAGAATTTCCTAAGCCTAGAGTTAGAGAATATCGATTTGATGGTGGAATTATTAAAAATTTGCAGGAAAAAGCTTTTAGTGGAAGGGAAGATAAAGACCCAGGGATATATATTAGAGAGTTTGATGATTTTATGACAACACTTGAACCAAAATATTTGCCAAGAGATTTCTCTCGTCTAAAGTCTTTAGTTATTTCTATTTTAGTTTCGAGATTTTCTAACCAAGCTTTGCCGCCAATTTTCTATTATTTAATTCCCTCTCTCAAAAACAACAAACAGATTTCTCCATTTATCTTTATTTTCCCTCTTCTTTCTGTTATTTTCGCCTCGAGGTTCTCATGTATTTGCAGGAAGAGTGATTGACTTCGAGTTTCCAAGAAACTAATCAAAAAGGAAGAGAGAAGTGGAACCAAACATGAGAGGTATGCCTTATGACTCCCTAGTTTTGAAGTTTGAGAAACTCATGCTAGTTAGTAGTAAATGTTGAGATATTACATTGCTGGAGTGAGTCTTTGTATTGGAGTAAAATATTGTTTGCATGGGTATTTAGTTGGGTATGTTTTGTTCCAGCTCTTGTAGTTAACCAAGTCTTGCCTAAAAATTTGCTAAACAATTGTAATAAGAAAAAGTCTTACAATTTAGGGCTTGGGTGTTGTACTATTTAGTCTTGAAGGCTTATGTCTAGAGACAGTCAACACCACGGAATATAATGATTGACTTGATAGCTCTCTTTACAAGGATTTGTTCGATTGAATTAATGTTTAGCGGTTTTTGTGAGCATGCCAAAGTTTGACTTCTGAATCATAAGAATGATATAGCTTTATGCGTGTCAAACTTCATGGGATGCCAACAACTCCGCTAGCCTACGAACGATCTTCATGGAGGAAACTCCTAGATTTCGGCTATAAGTTCATTAAACATATGTAGCAACAATGCTATAATGGGTAAGATTCTTGGCACTCTCGGGTAGTTGTGTTCATGATGGAATCACTCCTCTGGCTGTTATGAGAAATCATTATACAAAAGGAACAAAAGCCTTGGTAATACCACGAGTGTCCATCACAGCCTGATAAACTAAATAAAATCTTTGGCATGCTCTCAGTTACTTAAGAACTGAAATTCTTGAAGGACAATGAATAGAAAAGTAGTGCTTGAAGAGTCCTGATTTATTGATGCGGGAGAATTGAGATACTCTAGTATATATGCTTTTCATGGTAACTCTCACGCTCTCAATTTTACATGATTATACTTTATTGTTCAAGGTAAGCCTATGAGTTGATTACATGACATGGAATAAAGTTTACTCATTTGAATCATCCATGTTAACAATAATCTCCATCCACAACACCGAAGAGCTGCCGGAGGAATAGACTTAGATCTAATCTCACACCACCATAGCCATATTCCACCACTTGTAATAGTATATCTCTTCTACGATTGGCGACATTATAAGACTATTTTCTATCAATCTTATAATTTCCACTATGATGTTTATGATCTTTGATCTCATCTCTATGTGTGAGTAATTCTCCTTGGGCTAAGGGCTTTGGCCTAGCCATTTAGCTTTTGTGCATGTTATTTATCATAGATGGGGTCATGTATTAGTTCGTATGACATGATGATTATTGTATCCTCTCTTGCCTCAATATAAGGACTTGTCAGGAACCCAAGACCCCGAGGATTGAGCCAGGTATAGGGAGTATGAGTAATGACTAATCTACAGGTTGGGAACCCCAGTGATACAAGGGGTAGTATGGCTATATGTGAGGGATTTACTTGGGACTAACGGTGATGTCACTATGCATATCATTAGTTCTCTTTCTTCTATGGATGAGACTAGTATGTTATTGCTATAAGCGGTTGTGGAGGAAATAGCAATTATGGATGCACTGCCCACATATAATTTATCTTGCTCTAACAATTACATGCATACTTTATCTTTATCTTTTATTCCCATCAGATGTTTTGCACAGTTACAGGTGAAACCGAACGCCCTATGCTCTCTCTATCCATCATCGACAACAACAAAAAGACGCAAACTCTTGGTCCGATAAAAACACAGAAGGAATTCTAAAACTCCCGAAGGTCCTTTAAAGTAACTTCACTATGCATCTGCTTCCCGAGGATTCGATAAACCTAGGTCTACTAGGGAAAAATAAGTTATACTACATCCATAATCTGGATCGAAGGTATCAACCCTTTTTCCAGCGTCGTTGCCATGGAAGCAATAGCTACCCTGGTGAGGTTAGTAGGAACCTTGCTAGTTTTAATACTTGTTTTTAATTTTGTTAGTTTGCTTTTAGTCTTTATTTGAAAAACCAAAAATATAGTTAGTCTTTGATTTCTTGCTTTTACTATTATTAGTCTCTATTTAAGAAAACCCAAAAACATAGGAAATATGGCTGAAAAGAAGCTTGGGGAGTTTGCTACTTCCAACAACGATTATTTGCTTACTCCTATTACTCAGCCAGCAATTGCTGCTAATGACTATGAAATTAAGCCCCATTATTTAATTTTGGTTCAATAGAATCAAGTTGGAGGCTCTAGTGTTAAGGATGCAGGTATCCACTAAAATACTTTCACTAAAATATGTGATATGATGGGCATAAAATATGTTGACCCCAATGCGGTCAAATTGCGTTTATTTCCTTTCTCTCTTAGAGGAAGAGCAAAATAATGGTTGCTAGCTTTGCCTAAAAATACTATTACATCATGGGTGGGATGTACTTCTTTATTTATGACTAAATTTTTCCCACCTACAAAGACTATGCAACTAAGATCTAATATTATTGGTTTTAGACAGGAAGAGCGTGAGCCACTAGCGCTTGCATGGGAGAGGATGAAAAATACTTAAGAAAATGTCCCAGCCATGGGATAGAAGATTGCTTAATCCTCCATTTATTTTATAATGCTCTTAATCTTGTGTCCAAGTCTATGCTTGATAGTGCAGCTAGAGGAACATTTATGGGTAAACATATTACCGAAGCGAAGCAGCTGCTAGACAATATGCAAGACAACCATGCCCAATGGCATGTGGAAAGATCAAACACGAAGAAGGTGAACTCTGTCTCACCACAAGAAAATGAAGAACTCAATGCTAAGCTGGATGATCTCATATTATCCATAAAAGGTAAGGAATCTAGGTAAGAGCTATCCTAGAAACTAATATAGAAGAAGTAGACTTCATAGATCGTAATGATTATAACCCTGGTTGGAAGAAGAATTATAATCCTAATTTTCAAAAACACTATGCTAGTCCTGCAGGTAACTCTAATAATAATATGGGATCTAGTAATGGTAGTCTCCAAGAAACACTTAAATCTTTCATACTCACAAAATGAGAAAAAACAATATCGTTGTTAAAATAACGGAGAACCATGATGCTATGCTTGGTAAATTATCTAACCAAGCTATACGTTTGAGGAATGATTTGCATGCCCTTAAAGAAAGAACGAGGATTGTTGAGGCACATCTAGGTAAGATAACCGAGAGTCAAACTCTCATTCTAGCTAAATTTGCAGGTAAAGCTGAGCCCAATCCTATTGAAGACCTCAACATGATGAGATTCCAAAGGGAGGAGCATGAAGAACTTGATTATAGTAACGCTCCCTCACCAAGTTACACCGTTGAAGATCCTGTAAAAAGGATCAACATCAAGATTCTGGTAAGTGAAGGAAATGATGAAGCCATGTATCAACACTTTGTTAATCAGGTAGCAATACAGCTACGTGAGCTTGAAGAAGAATATAAGAAAATTGCTAAAAAATTACCTCCTAAGCTTGATGATATATTTGAGCCTACTATTAAGATTAAAATTGGGACCAATGAGATAGCTGCACTTTGTGACCTAGGTGCAAGCGTTTCAAAAATTCCAAAGAGTCTTTTTAATAAGTTAAATATTGTCTCTTTTGAAATCATCGAGTTAAAATTACATCTTGCAGATTCTACCTACAAACAAGTTGTAGGAATTAAGGAGAATACTTTAGTATACATTAAAGGTTGTCTTTGTTGGAAATATGCCCTAGAGACAAATATTAATAAGGACTATTATCATATTTCATAAAGTTTATGATTAAGTTTTATATCATGCTATAACTTTATTGATAGGAAACGTCAATACATGTGTGATATATAAACAACCAAGGGTTCCTAGTGAAACTCTAGTCACTGGTTCATTGGTCAACAGATGATCAAGGTTTCCTAATCATGTGTCATTTATGCCAGGTGGAAATGGAGTCAACTCATTCTGAGAATGAGATGATGAACCAATACCTAACCTAAACATCATGACCTGATCATGTCACGAAGTTCAAGCTACAATGATTAGAATGGATCCTCGTAGACTATTCCTTAGACCGTGAGGCTATATCAATCACTGTCTCCCGATAGTGCTTAGATAGCATCAAACGTCACTTGGTAATACAGTGATCATAAAGGTGTGTTCAGATACTCGGAGGAACTGTAGAGGCAATATATGTCAAGAGTGGGATTTTTCTGTCCACGTGACGGAAATATACTCAAGGGACCACTCGGAGAAGTTATATCCAATAGATGTGCAACGTGTGATTTGATCACAGGGATATCACTTATCGGAACGAGTCAAGTAGCATCGTTTAGTAACAAGATTAAACACGACATGGTGATGTCATTGATAAGATCTTGGGCAATGCAAGTATCAAGAGACAAAGGGAATAAGACACGACTGTCCCAGTTCAAACAACGAAAGATCTTTGTGGAATGCACATGGGTCACATGGCCATCCAGGTCCCTCAATTGATCATTGGTCCGGGAGTGTCCTGACCATGTCTGGAGTATTCCCGAACCGTAGGGTATCACGCTTAAGGGCTTGATGATGCTTAGAGAGTGTTTATAGGATCGGTAGAATCACCGAAGAAGAGTAGAGATAAAATCGGAAGGGTTTTGGTAAGTCCGGAGGATGTCCGGAGTGGAGGTGGAAGGTGTTCCATAACCACAGAGGTTGAATAATATGTGAATGAATGTTAAATATTTATTTAATCATTTATTCATAATTATTTAATAAAGAGAAAGGGCCCATGAGGGAAAGGAAAAAGGAGAAAGGGGCCAAGGGGGTGCCTAATGACCCGCAAGTATAGGGGGTGTATCGCGGTATTTTCGATAAGTAAGAGTGTCGAACCCAACGAGGAGCAGAAGGTGCTGGCTAGTGGTATGGATCAAGAATTCTCTGCAAATACTTAGCAAACAAATTTTTAGTTTTTTTTGATAAAGCAAGTAAACAAAGTATGAGTAAATAAAAGACAATAGGAATAAATGCAGCAAGTGGCCCAATCCTTTATGCAGCAAAGGACAAGCCAGTTGTATTACTTAAGATGACCAAACGTTCTCGACACATGGGAAGACTGTCAAGTGCTTTCGCTTCATATAGTTGATTAATCTTATTTAGCTTGCTAATTGTTGTGTGGGTGAACCTGTGTTAATGTACCGACCTTCCTAGGACTAATACATACTTGTGATTATACCACTTGCAAACATCCGTAAGTCCAAGAAAGTAATTAAGGTAGAAACCTAACCACAACTTTAAACTCTAAGACCCTTACGCCCATTGTGCAATGGTTTCCTAACGGGGGTTCAGGTTTCTGTCACTCCGGCAACCCCTACGATTAGTAGCCAAATACACAATTCATTCCCCTAGGCCCATATAGGTGAAGTGTCATGTAGTCGATTTTCACATGACACCACTAGAAGAAGTACACCACAACTTAAATATTAAACTATTGAATATTTCTCAACATAACTCCACTACTAACAACATGACTTCTCCCATGTCCTCAAGAACAAAACGAACTACTCACAAGACATCATATGGATCATGATCAAAGATGGAATAATGATGTATAACAATATGAACATAAACAATAATTCAATGGTTTACTCAATAGCATCAACTACAAAGAGTAATCAACACCTGGAAAGTTTCCCCTATTAACTATGCAAGATTCAACGCAATTGTTACAGCAATATGGAGATGGTGATGACGGTGCTGATGGTGATGATTGTGGTGATGATGATGATGATGATCCCGATGAAGTCCACCTTGATGATGGTGTTGATGGCGACGATCTCCCCTCTCCGGGAAGGAATTCCCCCGGCAGAAATCTGTCTGCCGGAGAGATCTTTCTCTCTCGGTGTTTTCTGCCCCGCAGAGGCAGCGGAATCTTTCTGTGGTCGTTCCCCGAGTCTTAGGGTTTCGGGAGGATAATATACGCCATAGGGGAGAGCCAGGGGTGGACCAGGGCAGCCACACCACTTTGTGGCGCGACCCAGGGTAGCCCGCCACCCAAGGTAGCCCGCGACCCAGGGTGACCCCCTGTGGCCCATCTCCAGCCCCCCTTCTGGCTTCCTTCGTCTTCTGGAAAAATAGGATTTTCCGTATATTTTCCTGGATTTTCTGATCTTCGCTAATTTTTCCTCCAAACAGCACCTTTTCCATCAGAATCGTGACTTCAGCGGTCCATGCTCCAAAAGTCATCAACCATGCAAAAACAGATGAAATAACATAAGTATCACCTCTTAATATGAAATATATCAATGAATAACAGTGAATTATGAGATAGAATAGTGATGCAAAATGGACGTATCAACTCCCCTCAAGCTTAGACTTCACTTATCCCCAAGCGAAACTGAGCTCAATAAACATGACCTCAGGTTTATGGAGTGAAGAGTCGATAAAAGAATACGGACAAGAAGCATCACATTCATCAATACATAGATCATAGTAGAAGACAGCTCACTATTATATAACTCAACTTGCAATGAGTAAAGGAAACACAATAAAGATACATAAAGTAAATCATAACTGATAGTGGCAGACTTAGCTCTTGGTCGAAGAATAGTCGATAATTTGCTAGAGTTCACAACTAACTGATTTTCAATGAAAGCTTTCAAAGTAGTAAATACCCAAATAAGAGCAATGTGCAAAACAAGGAACATAAGAAACATGATTGAATAAATCATCATATGAATGAATGAAACACAACAACTCAAAAAATACTTGCTGAGATAGAAGGGAATAGGTTTACTGACTCAACTAAAAAGTAAAAGAAAGGCCCTTCGCAGAGGGAAGCAGTGATTTCAGGTTTCATAAAGAGCTCCCAAAAATTATGATACTTATTAGTTTTCAGCTCTCATTCCCCCTATCATAGGCATCTTTAGGTGATTAAGGTTAAAGTGATCAAATATGAGGATATGCATTGACAAGTTGTAAATTGAGAATCTCATGTCCCTTGAATACGAGGGCCGCTCCTCATGCTACTCAAGTTTAGTCACCGGTAAGTTCTTGTCATCGGAAGCATATGTGTATCATAGAGAACCGACAACGGGGTACCCCTTGCCCGATGATACGGAATAATCCCCATATCAAAATGACAAGGCAAGCAGACAACAAGCATCTCAGCAATCTTCTTATTTACCATGGGAATATGGTGCTTTTTTTCTCTCTTTCCTCTTTTCATAATCTCTTTTTTCTTTTTCTCTTTTTTCTCAATATCGGACTCTTTTTTATAAGAAGAATTCTTCATAGATGCTCATTATGGTTACGCTATAGGTTTCCACCATGTCAGCAAGGATTAGACCAGCAGCCCAGGCGTTTCTCTAACACATATACATAACTCCATGGACTTACAACCTTCCCTTTAATTTCACACCGACGACATCCATAGACAAAAGAACATGATATCAACTAGGTACAAAGTACCAGTGCAATGTTGAAAGCATTCCCCATGACAGCATGGTTCTACTAATTCACAACTTACAAAGCGCAAGCATATATGCAACATAGGTGAGCATAGTGGTTCAAGTTTATTATATGCAAGAAAGTAAAGTGTGCCATCAAGTTCGTGAGAGCTTTAATCACTACTTTTCACATAACAAGTTTAATTTGGGAGGTAGATAAAACAAGAATTTACTTGGAATAGTAGTAGTGCTAATAGGTAGGTATGGTGGACACAAATGGCATAGGTTTTGGTTTAAGGGTTGTGGATGCACGAGAAGTAATCCCTCTCAGTACAGGTCTTTGGCTAGCAAGGTTGGGTAGCAAGTATAAGAGTTGAAAGAAACAAACAAACATACAAGTGATAAAAATAATCATGCAATCTTCCTTGGAAGCACAAAAGATCTTAACTACAGAATACTAGACTGATGAGCAAATCAAGAAAGAAAGTTGATGAAATTATATTTCTTTAGAGTACTTTTATCTTTTCATTCAATTCTCAGAAATAGTGTTGCTACTGACCGAGCCAGGTTTGCCAAAACCAACTAAATTAACTCAATGATCCCAAAGTGATACCAATACTAACGACAAGATCAATCATACAACCACGAATTGAAAACTAATATAAGCTATGAAAAAGAGTGAATGATAGAACTTCTCATTAATATTCCATAACGGCAACTCACACCAAGGGATACATATCTAACGAGAGAGGGGACAATTCCATAATGCAAACCATCCTACATAAAAACTTCTCTATTTGTGATATGACTCTACTAATAAGGTAAAAAGATAGAAGATAGTGATGTGATACCGCGGCACTCCCCCAAGCTTGGAACAAACCAAGGGGATGCCAAACCTGATGACGAATTACTCCTTTGGTGGTGGTGGTAATATTTTCTTAGTTGACGTGAGGAAATCTTCGAGCATCTTGCGAAGCCTATTATTCTCCCATTGAAGTATGTCCACCTTCCTCCTCAAGTCTCGGTACTTATCACAGAACTCCTTAGTGACTCGTAGGGCTTTCGTTGATGCAAGGCAAGTTACTAAAGGTACCAGCCCCTGCTTGGGGTCTTGGAGATCTTCCTCTATAGGCTCCTTCCCTTTATCCTTGGCGGACACCATTGTGCTTCTAAGCTTCAAAGATTATGTCCTGGCAGAAACAGATCGAAACAAAAACACGATGAAAACACAATATACGAACCTCGGGGGATCCGGGGGGTTATATATTATGAAGTTTCACAACAAAAGGAAGGTACAGGGAGAAAACGAGTCGGAGACGAAGTCCGGGGTGGACTCACCACCTGGTGGCGTGGCCAGCGGTGGGCTTGCGCCATAGCATGGTGTGAGCCCCCTGTGGCCCGTTTCTGTCCCTCTTTCGCTTCGTAACTTTCCTTATTGGCTAAAAACTGTAAAAATATAGTTGGATTGTATTTTCGTGGAACTTTTCATACGAGAACTGTTACCTATTTGAAAACGGGCTCTGTAGGTCTCTGAATTTGGTATCTAGTATATTCTTCCGGAGTCACCACTTGAATATCATCTATATCTTCATCTTCATACACTTATTACTTGAGTCATAAAACCTTTCTCTTCCTTATTACACCATTATCTCCACTACCTGGAAATTTCTTTCACACAAAACTTCACACAGTTCTCATTAGTAACATTAGTATAAATGAAGTGATAAAACCTTTTGAGTCCAACTTCAACTGAAAACCATCAAAACATAAGCCTTATAGCAACTCCTTTCGAAAAACCAAAAATAATTCAAAAAGGAAATCGAATAAAGAAGCAAATGCAAGAGTGGCAAAATCTGTCAAAACAAACCAGCAGGTAAAGATCAATTTTTTCGAACATCTTCTGTTGCTCAAATCAAAAAGTACACAACTAACGAAAGTTAAATAACAACCTGGGTCAAAAGCACAAAAAATTACAGCTCAATCCGACATCCAGAGATCTCTCACGAATTTTTACGGTGAAGCACAAAAAATCTGTTTCGGTACAGCAACTTCCCCAAATCTTACTTCTCTCTCATTAGAGGTTGATCTTGACACAAAAACCAAACAAAAAGGATAAGGAGAGGTTATTACCAAAGTAATAACTTCCAAGACTCAAAAAAACAAAAACAAACTGAAAGCAAAAAATAAACTGGGTTATCTCCCAAAAAGCTCTTTCTTTATAGCCATTAAGATGGGCATGATAATTTCAAAGATGCTCACTCAGGAATATGACTTGAAGTGAAAGAGAGCATTAAGAATCAAAAATACACATGTTTAAGTCTAACCCACTTCCTATGCAAGGGAATTTTGTAAACAAACAAGTTGCTGAAACCAGAGGCTACTAGCATAGGAAGGCAAAATAAGTGCAACATAAAAACTTTCAGCATAAAACGGGGAAACTTGATATTATTGAGATAAATAAGAACACTTTTCCCTCTCTCATAGTAACTTTCAGTATCATGCATAAACTTAACAATATAAGTATCACAAGGACCACATCGTAGCAATGATCACTTATTCTAACAGAAAACACAGGAATACTATCTCTCATAACACTACTTTGTGAAATAATATTAGAGGTATCCTTACAAAGGATAGTGTGTCCCTCTTCTTCATATTTAGTAACAATGTCTTTCACATTTGCTATTATAGGTTCATCAACCATTTGTTTATCAGGTTCAACATCTTTGATTATACTTTCATTAACCATACTAGCTATCATAGAATGTTCCTTTATCTTAACTGGGAAAGGCATTTTCTCAATGTAAGGTTCGGGTAATACATGATTAGCAGTATAAACTTCAATATTTCTTGCAGGAACACTCTTAGTAATATCTTTATAAGGTTCATGATACTTATTCCACTTCTTTTTAGGCACTTCAATGTAGGAAGCAAAAGCCTTAAAATAAGAAGCAATAGCTTGAGAGTCTAGACCATAAGCATTTTTAATGTTTTGAAAGTCATGAGTTCCCATAAAAGATTCAATGCATTCATAATCATAATTTATACCTGACTTTCTACCTTTGTCATTCTCCCAAGCTTCAGCATTGTCTTGAATACGGTCCAGAAGATCCCATTTAGCTTCTTCTTCCATGCGAGTGAATGATCCAGCACAAGAAGCATCCAATAAATCGTTATCATGTAGAGGGAGCCTTGCATAAAAGTTATTGATAATAATATTGTTGGGGAGATCATGAATGGGACATTTGAGCATTAGTAACTTCAATCTCCCCCAAGCTTGAGTTGTACTCTCTCCGTGAAGAGGCCAAAAGATGTATATTTGATTCTGATCTTTATGAATCTCACTAGGAGGATAAAAATTTGAATAAAAGAGAGGCACTATTTCCTCCCATTCAAGAGCTTGACCATTCATCAGCAGCTTATACCATTCCTCAGCTCTTCCTTTCAGTGATAATGAGAATAACTTCTTCTTAACCTGATCTGTAGTAATACCTGCACACTTGAACAACCCGCATAATTCGTGTATAAAGAGCAAATGATCACCAGGATGGACAGTTCCATCCCCAACATAGTAGTTATCCATAACACGATCAATAATTCTTGTAGGTATTTTAAAAGCATCATTCTCAGCAGGTGGTGGTTCATCTACTACCTTAGCAGTGGTAGTAGAATTACCAAATAAGAAACTCAGCGAATTATCCATAACGAAAATAAAGCAACTAACAGAAGTAAACAATACTCACAGTAGAAGTTTCCTTTACTAGTTCCACTCTCCAATTGCGCTTCACTCCCCGGCAATGGCGCTAGAAAATAGTCTTGATGACCCACAAGTATAGGGGGTGTATCGTAGTATTTTCTATAAGTAAGAGTGTCGAACCCAACGAGGAGCAGAAGGTGCTGGCTAGTGGTATGGATCAGGAATCCTCTGCAAATACTTAGCAAATGGATTTTTAGGGGTTTTTGATAAAGCAAGTAAACAAAGTATGAGTAAATAAAAGACAGTAGGAATAAATGCAGCAAGTGGCCCAATCCTTTATGCAGCAATGGACAAGCCGGTTGTATTACTTAAGATGACCAAACATTCTCGAGGACACATGGGAAGACTGTCAAGTGCTTTCGCTTTATATAATTGATTAATCTTCTTTAGCTTGCTAAGTGTTGTGTGGGTGAACCTGTGCTAATGTACCGACCTTCATAGGACTAATACATACGTGTGATTATACCCCTTGCAAACATCCGTAAGTACAAGAAAGTAATTAAGGTAGAAACCGAACCACAACTTTAAACTCTAAGACCCTTACGTCCCTTGTGCAATGGTTTCCTAATGGGGGTTCAGGTTTCTGTCACTCCGGCAACCCCTACGATTAGTAGACAAATACACAATGCATTCCCCTAGGCCCATATAGGTGAAGTGTCATGTAGTCGACGTTCACATGACACCACTAGAAGAAGTACACCACAACTTAAATATCAAACTATTGAATCTTTCTCAACATAACTCCACTACTAACAACATGACTTCTCCCATGTCCTCAAGAACAAAACGAACTAATCACAAGACATCGTATGGATCATGATCAGAGATGGAATAATGATGTATAACAATCTGAACATAAACAATAATTCAATGGTACACTCAATAACATCAACTACAAAGAGTAAATAACACTGGGAAAGTTTCCCCTGTGAACTATGCAAGATTCAACGCAATTGTTACAGCAATATGGAGATGGTGATGAGGGTGCTGATGGTGATGATGGTGGTGATGATGATGATGATGATCCCGACGAAGTCCAGCTTGATGATGGTATTGATGGCAACGATCTCCCCTCTCCGGCAAGGAATTCCCCTGGCAAAAATCTGTCTGCCAGAGAGATCTTTCTCTCTCAGTGTTTTTCGCCCTGCAGAGGCGGAAGAATCTTTCTGTGGTCGCTCCCCGAGTCTTAGGGTTTTGGAAGGATAATATACGCCAGAGGGGAGAGCCATGGGTGGACCAGGGCGGCCACACCACCTGGTGGCATGGCCTAGGGTGGCCCGCTCCAGTGGGTGGTGTGGGCCCCCTATGGCCCATCTCCAGCCCCCTTCTGGCTTCCTTCATCTTCTAGAAAAAATAGGATTTTTCCGTATATTTTCCCGGATTTTCTGATCTTCGTGAATTTTGCCTCCAATAAGCACTTTTTCTATCAGAATCCTGACTACAGCGGTCCATGCTCCAAAAGTCATCAACCATGCAAAAACAGATGAAATAACATAAGTAGCACCTCTCAATATGAAATATATCAATGAATAACAGTGAATTATGACATAGAATAGTGATGCAAAATGGACGTATCAGTGGCCGGCGCCCTAGTGTTCTAGCCCCCATGTGGGGCCCATGGGGGTGGCCGGCGGCGCCTCCCCCTCCCCTCTCCTCCTCCTTTAGTTCCACCCCGGGACTTTGAGGGAGGTAGTACCTCCCCTCCCCCTATATATAGTAGGAGTATTTGGCCAGATAAATACACACAATATTCAATAAAGGCTTCCTCACTTTTGGGGAGACCTCCAATTGATATTATCTCTCTCCTGACCATGGTCCCAAGTTCGAACTGCACGAACAAGAGACATCTTCACCGCGGAGCACCGTCGTGCTGCGGGATTCGGATCCAGGAGCTCTACTTCCACAACTGCTGCTAGATCGGGGAAGCGGGAGTCATCGTTAGGCGCCGGACGTGTGTAACTACCCGCGAGGTGTCACACTTTAGGCACTCAAGTCGTTGGAGCCACAGGAGCGCAAGGACTTTATCACGACCTTGAGGTCAGCTTCGGCTCGTCTACATCAACCACGCTCTCCTGAGCGTTGACAATGCTTTTCGGTCTTCAAGGGTAAGTTCACGAAAAGCTCCTCCCGTTACTGTATTACTAATAGATAGGTCCTGGCAGCATCAGGGGTTTAGGGGCGTAGGGTAAAATTTCATTGTTTTCATACTCGAACCCCTACAGTGGTATTAGAGCTAGATCTATGTGTAGTAATGCTAGTACGGGTAGAACACACGAGATGTAGCGTGTGGGCATTGATCTTTTAGTTACCCTCCCACGTTTACTTGTGTATACCGTAGTAATGCTTGATGAAGCAACCCCCAACTGACTTTACACATTCATTCGCCAGACTGGTCCATGCTTGACATACGGCTTGTACCGTATAAAGTGGCTTTAGGGGGTGTCTGTCTCTCTTGCATTAGTTGGTATGCCATTTGCAACGGAAGGCCTCGAAAGGGGTATAGTATAGAAAACTACTTGATCAGCGTTGTGGTCAAAGTTCGTAGGTAAGAACGGTTCTTGTGCGAAAGCCCATTTAGCCACGTAAAACATGCAAAGATAAAGTAGAGGCATCTAACTTTGTTTTGCAGGGGGCGTTGCTTTGTGATATGGTTGTGGAAAAGGTAAAGTGATTACCTTATGTTACGAAGTAGTAGTAGATAGTCATGGAGGTGATGGACTACCACACCGGAATGACACTAGTACCCTAGTGTCTATGGTGCCGGTACCCTGGCGCTGGAATCCGGTGACGCCGGATGGAGATCACGACGTGAAGGACCATATCACATCGCATTTACATTCAATGTTATTTTTTGTATATCTTATTGTGTGCTAGTATTAGTTACTCGACAATAGCCTAATAAGATGATCCCTGTTAAAAATTACCAATGCTTGTGTTCTCCCTTACTATGCACCACCAAGAAAGTTCTTCGGTATGAGGCAGGCCGTGATGATCGGGTGTCAGACATATCTATGTTCGCATACAGTGGGTGTAAGCCATGTTGCACAGCGAATACACTAAGGTTGAATTGGCGAGCCTAGCATGTAGTAGACATGGCCTCGGAACGCGGATGGTCGAAAGATCGAGCACGAGTCGCATGAATGATGTGACCGACATTTAGCGTCCACCCTAGAACCCACATTGATGGCCATGACGATCGGGGGAGATGTGGGGAAAAGGGGTCATGTTATCACTAGAACCCTTTAGGGGATAGGTGGTTCATAGTGGAGTGATTAGTAACTCATTTAATTATAAACTTAGTCTAAATTCGTTTTGCAATTATAAATGTAGAAAATGGTTCTCCCCGAGATTACCTTCCCTATTGACAATTGGTTAAAAGGACAAAAGCTCAAGTGATATGGATCCAACGTCTCTGTATGGGTCATGCACCTTCATGATCTCCTTAGCAAGAACAAAGTGGATGACTACATGATCTCTGAGATGTACTTGGATCCGCCCAATCTTCATGAGACCTAGGAGCAGGGGATCTCCGCTGTCATCGTCGTGTGATGGCAACATTCATAACGATGCGCCTCGAGACGGAAGATGGGTTGTGGACGATTGTGGGAAGTCTTAATCCCCGAACGTTATGGCACATCTGAGATCACATTTTGTGGAACAAGTGCACGTATGGGAGTATGAGCTGATGGGGGAATTCCTCTCCATAAAGATGGAGGAGAACTCCTCACTGGAAGATCACTTGTTATGTATATATGATGCATACATGAGTCTTGCATACTTCCTGGACAACTAGTTCACAAGCTCTTTTGCAATAGGCATGTTGTTGCCATCGCTGCTACCAAGCACATGCCAGGATTTGCATTATGAGAGGCGACGCGGAAACATGGGATTTCCACGAGTTCATATCACATTTCAGAGATGTGATCGTTGAACCTATTGTCGCTGAGGTCATCAATGACAAAGGTATATATTTTATATAGAATTTTATAAATGTTATAATCTTGTAAACACACTTGCAATGTTAGGTATATTTGATACTTGTTCTGTTTTGCTAAAAACGGGTCCTTCTGCATGAGAGGTGCTTGCTGGAGAGGAGGTGACGTCGCGTGTTGATGGCGAGCATGATGATGATGGCCAACCACACTTGATGGCTCAAAATGTAGAGCTTGTTGGGAACCCCAAGAGGAAGGTATGATGAGCAGAGCAGCAAGTTTTCCCTCGGTTATGAAACCAAGGTTATTGAAGCAGTAGGAGCAAGGAAACAACTCCAAGGTGTTGCCAGCAACTTGGAATCCTACACAACACAACCACAGAACTTTCCCCCAACTTACAATGAGGTTGTCAATCTCACTGGTTTTGCTGAAAACAAATGATTAAACGTATAGTGTGGACGATAGTAATTGCTTGCAGAAAGTAAATGGTATACAGTAACAACAGATGATATATCAATGGTAAAAGAATGGACCGGGGTCCATAGTTCACTAGAGGTGATTCTCCTTAATATAAATAGCATGCTGGGTGAACAAATTACAGTGGGGTAATTGACAGATTTGAGAAAGCACACAATGCATATACTAGACATCTTGACTCCTGTGCGATCTGATTGGGCATTACAACATAATACATATACCGTAATCCAAGTGCACCTATGACTAATAATCCACCTTCCGGTTATCGTCCGAACCCCTTATAGTATTAAGTTGCAAGAAACAGATAATTGCATTAAGCAAAGTGTGTAAAGTAAACAATACGATTATCCCCTGGACAAAGGATTGATGTTTTCTCCCTAGTAGCAATAGCACATCTACAACCTTAGAGATTTCTATCACTTCCCAGATTACTAGAGGCATGAACCCACTATTGAGCATAAATACTCCCTCTTGGAGTTGCAAGCATCTACTTGCCCAAGATAGTTACAAACAACGGAGAGCATGCATGATCACAAATAACATAGACATGATAGAATCAATAATCAATCTGAAATAGCAGCTCAATATCCATTAGATCCCCACAAACAAAACATGTAAGATTACAGATAGATGATATTGATCATGATCGGAGCTCACAAGATCTAAACATGATAGCACAAAGGAGGAGAACCAACCATCTAGCTACAACATGGACCCGTAGTCCAAGCACTACAAGAAAAGTTGGCTTTTAAAACGGACGATTTTCGTGGTTGAAGGCCCGTTTTTCATGGCGAAAGAGTCTTGCGTGATGGATGGCCTTCGTGGTAAAAGCCCCGTCACAAATGAATTAACCACGGTTTTTTCACTCGTGGCGGATCGCACCGTTCAGCCATGAAAACATGTTCCGTCATAGACCTATTCGCCAGCCATGCTGATGGCTAACATCATGCAAACTGTCACGTGGCAGCCGCCGTTAGCGGCCGGTTACCGCTGTTAACGATCATAGAAACTGTGGAAGAAGCCAGGCCCAGCCAAGGCCTGCTAAATACTAACTAGGCCGACCCATCAGGGGAGCCCAACAAGAAGATGACTCGTTACTGTTTTGTCCTCCACTATTTGAAATGGGCCCAGAGATGCGGCCCGCGAACTTCCAGGCCCGATTATGTTTCAGCCTACAGAAGGCCCATGTTGGTCCAACACTATGATGCCACTTGAGGCCTGCACAAATCTGGTTCTACACTATTCAGGCATGTTACCAATTTAGCCTTTTACTGTTCAGTCATGTTAATGTTTCAGCCTTTTAGGAATTTCGACACGTTACTATTTAGGCTCGTTAGTGTTTGGGATTTTGCCTGTTAAGGCCGGCACTGTTTGGCCTGTTACTATCCTGGCCTGCCACCATACTGGCCTTTTGTTGTTGATACCTTTTACGGTTCCTACCTTTCACTGTTCTGGCCTTTTCACTGTTCTAGCCTTTTACTATTCTGGCCTTTTATGGTTCTGTCCTTTTACTGTTTTGGCCTTTTGCTGCTACATCCATTTACTATTCTGGCCTTTTACTGATCTGGCCTTTTACTGTTCTGGTCGCTTTGTGCCGTCCATGCACATGTTCTTTCAATGTTCGGCATGCTACTGCTCCGGCTTGTTACTATTTTGGACTTTTTTTTGCTAGCACCTACTTTTTGCAGAACATGTGAATATCAAGACATCAATTAATAAACACACAGAAATTAAAATTACTTATTACACAACAATAAAAGTTTGTTACAACAGGTAAGACAACAAGATCGTAATTCCTACAGATTACAACATGTCAGTACCATCAATAAGAGATTGGTACATGGTGATTCGCTTCACTATATGATCTTTCCTCTTCTTCAACATTTCAGCTATAGATCTAAGAGCAGCTACACCCTTTTGTTCTGCATGCAATACGACATATATATTTATCACATGCAAGAGTTCTTCTAGGTGGACAGTTAAGTAAGTTTGCTTCGGCAATGCAATGGGAGGATGAATGGGATGAGGGATCACAATTTTCAGTCCTACCTTCCAAGGACTACTGTTGGGTTTTAACTGCAGTCTGCTAAAATATGGTAAAACAGGTTAAAACAAACAAAAAGGGAAACAAGTAGTATTATATAAAGTAGAGATCATTTAATGTAAGTATGAACTTACAGTAGCACGTTCAGGCTGACAATAGCTCCTTCTCGAGCGGGTGCGACTCCTGGTCAATCTGCTAGAAGAATCTGAGCAGAGCAATTGGAACTCTGGTCCTTGTACTCCATTGTCATTTCTCTGCATGACATTTGAAACCAAGTTGGTTGGTTTGGAAGGATGAAAACTCTTGAAAAACACCAAAAACATAGCATTAAAAATTACCAAATGTATGTTTCAAACTAGATAGCTGGTTTGGAAGGATGAAAGCAGGTGAAAACACCAACATATAGCATTAAAATTGACCAGATATATCATCCAAACTAGATGGACATTTTCCGACTTAATCATTCGCACATATATTCACAATTGAACATAAATGCAAATGTCATGGCAAGTTCTTAGGTAGAATGACAACTAATTAACATGACAAGAAACTGGCCTAAGTAACACAAGGAAACCTCACCATTCAGCCTTGTTAGGCGTCAGATTGTCAGTGTTGGATCCTCTATGAGTTGTTTGCATGACCCGTGCGAGCGCTCAGAATGAATAGAATCTATGAGTTCGTGTTGGAGGATAAAACCGATAGCGTGAGAATAAAGAAAGGGAATAAAAGCAAGAAGCCAATGAGGTGGATAGGACCTACAAGATGAAGGGTGCAAATGAATGGCAATAGAATCTAGGATATTGGGCAATATCCTAAAGATTTCTTAGCTTACGAGTAACAAAAATATAGCAAACAGGCAAGAGAAATTACCGATGCACGGCGAGGATGGGTGGGACGGGCAAGTGGTCACCAGGGGCGGCGGCTCGGCATTTCGGGTCAGCAATGAATGATTCAGTGAAGCGGCCTTGATAGGGTAGACGATAGTGTTGGTGAAGCAGATCCAGTGCTGCGAGGGAGTCGGTGAAATAGTTTCGGTAAAGAGCACTAAAGTGGAAGAGCTCCGGTGTGGAAGAGAGGGCCGGCGGCGAAGCAGCTAGAGGAAGGTCGAGGTTGGAGGGGTGTGGGCGGGGAAGAGATGATGGGGGGATATAGGTGGGATGATGCACATTTACGACCTATACCCCTTTATTATTGCAGTACTCCCACGATCCTTGTTTCCGGAGTAGGGATAGAAGAGGAATTTTGCATTTGCAAAAAGCGGGGCGGGATATTTGAATAGATGTGCGCGGGATGTTTCGGTGCCATGTGGAAATTTTGAGGTTGAAGCTTCCGACGTACGCTACTCCGGCACGGCCGCTCTCACATGTTGGCCCGGTCTAGACCCACACGCCAGCGACAATATGCTTACCAACATATAAATGAGTTTCCACACATTTGCCGAAATTGATAAACAATATATTTTGAAGGCTTTCATACAATATTACCAAGGTCACGGCCATATCTCTATTATAGTTTATAATAGTGTGTCCATGTCTGGTAGATAGCTGCATCTTGGCATTTCAAAAGAAGATTCTAGATTTGATGGACAATGCCCAAATTTCATGAATTTCCAAACTTTCTAGGTAAATCAATGCAATAAAATGACTTTTTGACAATCTGAAGTAAATATGTCTAATTTCGAACTAGAAAGTGTGTGATATACCTTGCTCTTGAATTTTTAAAATAATTCAAAGATATCAAGTAGTCAAATATTGGAGAACCACCGAGAGTTTCGAAAAATTCAACTTTTTGATATGAATGGTAATGACACCTAATTTCAGCCATTTAAAAAAATACAAAGAAACAAAATATAAAAAGAAATGCATCCATTATTTTCTCTCTTCGTGTCTCACTATGTGCACTAGCTAGTTTCCATGGAAAAATATAATCTTGAAATTTGATAATTTCTGAGGAAAAATTGTATCACAATATATATGGAGTACCATGTAAGAATATGCATGGCTTTCAAACCAGATGACCAAGGTCATGGCCATATATTTTCTATAGTATATAATAACCTATCCATATTTGTTATGGTGTGTATTGGCATTTAAAATATTATTTACAAAGGAAGCTTCCGAATTGGAAGTTATTTCAATTTTCTAATGCACATCAATGGATTTAGTCATGAAGCTACTACAAAACATGGCTTTAAATCCCACTGCCCTGGTTTTCACTCAAAGTATATATAGCCTAGTGTTAATTAAGTTTAGGGTTCGGGGTTTTATTTTGGGTTGAGGGTTTATGGGTTCATGGTTTATGGTTTAGGATTTTAGGGTTTAGGCTTTTAAGGTTTAGTGGTTTAGGGTTTAGGGTTGTTCAAGGTTTTAGGGTTTATGATTGTTTAGGTTTTATGGTTTATGGAATTTTCAATATTAATATTCAAGATTTATATATATGGTTATATTCATGGAATATAATGCATTAACACAATTTAATAAAAGTATTTCAAAATTTGATCTATAAGTGTATTATACCTCCTTGGTAAGGGTTTAGGGTTCTAGGGTTAGGAAGTTAGAGTTCTAAGGTTAGGAGGTTATTAGGGTTTACGGTTAAGGGTTTATGATTTTCAATAATGTTCAAGCTTTATGCTTATATTCATGTAATAGAATGGTGTTACCACAATTTAACGAAAGTATCTCAAATTATGATCTATAAGTGCATGGCACCTACTAGTTTAGGGTTTATGGGTCGATGATTTAGGGTTTCACGGTTTAGGTTTTATGGGTTGTTTAGGGTTTAGGGATTAGAGATTTTTCAATAATTCTCAAAGATTTATACTTATATTCGTCGAATAGAATGGTGTTACCTGCTTTAATGAAAGTATCACAAATGTTGATCTATAAGTGCATGATACCTGCTTGGTTAGGGTATTACAGTTTAGGTTTTATCATTGTATAGGGTTTAGAGTTTAGCGAATTTAGAAAATGCTCAATCTTTATTATTATATTCGTAGAATAGAATGACATTACCTAATTTAATGAAAGTATCTCAATTTTTGATCTATAAAGTGCATTATACGTTCTTGGTTAGTGTTTATGGGTTGAGGGTTTGGGGTTTTAGGGTTTAGGTTTTAGGGGTTGTTTAGGGTTTAGGGTTTAGGGAATTTTTGGTAATGCTCATGATTTATGCTTATATTCGTCGAATAAAATGGTGTTAGCAAATTAAACGAAAGTATATCAAATTTTGATCTATAAGTGCATGCTACGTGCTTGGTAAAAGTTTAGGGTTTAGGGTTTTAGGGGTTTAGGGTTTTGGGTTTTGGGTTTTAGTAATTTTCGATAATGTTCAAATTGCTTTATGCTTATA
Source organism: Avena sativa (assembly GCA_916181665.1). Lineage (NCBI taxonomy): Eukaryota > Viridiplantae > Streptophyta > Magnoliopsida > Poales > Poaceae > Avena > Avena sativa. Next base: position 453,039,536 of record OV702288.1, on the reverse strand, counting down.
TTCGTTGAATAGAATGGCATTACATCAATTTATTGAAAGTATCTCAAATTTTGATGTATAAGTGCACAATACCTGCTTTGGTTAGGGTTTATGGGTCGAGGGTTTAGGGTTATAGGTTTTTACGGTTTAGCTTATGGGTTGTTTAGGGTTTAGGGTTTAGCGAATTTTCAATAATGCTCAGGATTTATGCTTATACTCGTAGAACAAAATGTGTGTTAGCTGATTTAATGAAAGTATCTCAAATTTTGATAAATGTGTGCATGACACATGGCTTTAGGGTTTAGGGTTTAATTTTTAGGAGTTGTTTATGGTTTTAGGGAAAATTTTTGATATTACTCTGGATTTATGCTTATATTCGTCAAATAGAATGGTGTTACCCAATTTAACAGAATTATCTTAAATTTTGATCTATAAGTGCATGCTACGTGCTTGGTGAGGGTTTAGGTTTAGGGTTATAGGGTTTAGGGGTTTAGGATTTGGGTTTTATAGGTTTTGGTTTTCGAGAATTTTCAATAATGTTCAAAATTTATTGTTATATTCATGGAATAGAATGGTGTTACCGCAATTTAATGAAATGTCGAATCTAAGATTTTGATCTATAAGTCCATGATACCTGCTTGGTTAGGGTTTTTATATGGGTCGAGGGTTTAGGGTTTTAGGTTTTACGGTTTAGGTTTTATGGACTGAATAGGGTTTAGGGGTTTTATCGAATTTTCAATAATACTCAAGCTTTATTCTTATATTCGTCGAATAGAATATATATGGCGTTACCTAACTCATTGAAAGTATCTCCAAATTTGATCTATAAGTGCATGATACCTGATCTGTTAGGGTTTATGGGTTGAGGGTTTGGGGTTTTAGGTTTAGGTTTTATTAGGGTTTGTTTAGGGTTTAGGGTATTTTTGATAATGCTCAAGATTTATGCTTATATTCATCGAATAGAATGGAGTTACCAGTTTAATTAAAATATATCAACTTTTGATCGATAAGTGGATGCTACGTGTTTGGTAAGGATTTTGGGTTTAGTGTTTAGATTTTAGGGTTTCGGGAAGTTTAAATAATGTTCAAGCTTTATGCTTATATTCGTGGAATAGAATGGTGTTACCACAATTTAATGAAAGTATCTCAAATTTTGATATATAAGTGCACGATACCTGCTTGATTAGGGTTTATGGGCCGAGAGTGTAGGGTTTTATAGTTTAGTTTTATATTTTTTTTCCAGTTTTGGGTTTAGAGAATTTTTGGTAATGCTCAGGATTTATGCTTATATTCGTCTAATAGAATGCCGTTACCTGATTTAACGAAACCATCTCAATTTTTGATCTATAGTTGCACGATACCTGCTTGGTCAGGGTTTAGGGGTTTAGATTTTATGGTTTAGGATTCCGTGAATTCTCAATAATATTTTCAAACTTTATGGTTATATATTCGTGGAACAGAATGGTGGTACCGCAATTTAATGAAAGTATCTCAAAAATTGATCTACAAGTCGATGATATCATGCTTAGTCATATTTCTCGTTAAATAAAATTGAAGGTACCCGGGTACTAAAACAAGGGAGAAACAAGAAGAGTTCCTTGATATTTAGGCGTTGTTTGGTTGGGCTCGAATTCTGGTTTTTGATTTTTGGCTTATAAATCAATGAACATGTTTTTGCTTTGTTTTTTTAGCTTTTACTTTGACATAGTGGAATGATAGTATAAGCCAGGTTGGATGATTTTTAACGATTTTATCTCGGTTTAGCAAAAAATGTTCGAATTTTGAACAACAAGCGATGGGAATCTCTTCCCGTAATTCTGGCTCACTGATATGTGGGTCACTTGCATAGTGGGTCCAAAAAGTCGGTGTAGGTTAGAGTGGGCGGGCGGGTAAATATTGAAGAAGGGCTAGGAAACATGGATGGGGTGATGCACTTGGGAGAACGAAAATTTACCACCTATATCCCTCCGTTATTGTTGTGCTCCCTCGGATTCTTGTTTCCGGAGCAGGGATAGAAGAGGAATTTTCCATTTTAGAAAGAGGTGAAGCATGTTTGAATGGATGCGCGGGATATTTAAATGGATGAGTGCGATGTTTGGGCGTCGTACCAAATTTTGAGGTTGGAGCTTCTAGCATACTCTACTCCGGTGTGGGGCCTCTATCAACACCCGGATTTTTAATCCCAGATGCTTGTTATGCCATACCTCGCAATCCCAGAATTACCATTTTTGTGAGATAGAACAGATTGATATCACAGTACATCATCCATTACAAACCATAATAAGGTCTTACAAATAAAGGATCTCATGATCTAGTCTTAATACAATCAACCAGCGGAATAATAAACGTAGTAGGGGCTCCATCTTCAGGGTCACAGGCAATGCTGACGATGGGAGATGATCCTAGTTGTAGTAGACCTCCTATTGTCCAGCATCCTGATAGTCCTCCTCATAGTCTGGCCATGGGAATAGCCAAGGACAAAGCCATGAGTACTCTTTAAGTACTCGCAAACTATCACTAACAAGTATGGTAGTTCTAGTAGGAATCTTAAGCTCTAGGTTTATTTGCAAAAAGACAGGTTTATCTAGAACTGAGTTTAGAAGTAAAGAACACTAAGTTAAGGTTCTAAATCACTTAAGTGGGAACTTAGTATTCATGCTCACAACCTTGTTGTGGTCAAGTCAAAGTCATTGTTCAATTCACAAGTCATTTTGAAAACATCTGACGACGGAACAGTATGGCCACTCCAACTGTCCATGACCGCGGACGTGGCTATTCGAATAGTATGACACTCTGCAGAGGTGGTACACTTTCACCATAAAATTCGATACATCCATTACGGATAACCCTGAATCATCATACTTAGTATGCGGACAATCAATCATAACCTTTCAATTACACACTCTAGTATAGGCACCTCTCCTATGAGCTTGGCCTCCCAGCCATGGCCATCTGCCATCCTGGGCACTGCATAGGTGGACATTCATCATGAGGTAGCCTCAGCTCAACCTTTTCCATGATGGAACCCATACTAAGGCATATAAACTTCCGGCTAAGCCCTACCCAATTCAGGTATTGTGGTTGTACGGTAAAATTGGAATGGTATCGCATCCAAACCCAACCATCAGTTTTTATAAAGGGGCAAGGCTCATGCCTCGACATTTTCATCATCAACCATTGTGTTTTTCAACACATGTCAAAACATTTCACTAGAATGAATCATCATTCCAAGGTTTTCATAATCATTTTCACCAAGTATTCCCATCTAAAGTGATCAACTTTTATGCTTAGCACTAGCCACTAAAGTTGAGGGTATTCACTAGTGAGGGGTGCTAATCTCCAATCTCATGCCATGGAATGACATCTAAGTATAACTAGTTAGGCCTAGTTTTATACTCTTTATGATATCTATTCTATTTTTCCAAGACTCACAAAGCACTAATTAAAGGTAAAGAACTTTAATAAAGTAAAAGAATAAAGCTTGCAATTAAAACTTGGGATGGGTATAATCAAAGTTGTATAACCCAAGCATGCCTAATGCGTCTTGCTTAAGTTATCAAGTTGCAAGTATTAGCTTGCATAGTTCTAGCTTGCTAGTAGTGTCGGGGGGATGATCCCCAGATACCCCAACCGGACAAGAAAAAGGACAGTCGGATAGTGTCCGGCTGGCCAGATGCAGCTGGACAAAGCAAGCCAGGCCGGCTATCGCATGGTAGCCGGATCGACAAGAAGCAGCCGGTTACGGCGACGTAGCCGGAACCAATCAAGGAGACAGGACGACGTGCGTATCAGTGCACGGCATGCCCTATATGATGACAAGACCGGCCACTACTCGTCCATACCGAAGACTTTGCGGGGATGATGCAGGAACAGTGGCCCGATGCTGACGACATCTCGGACGGCGTCCAGTGTGCCTACGATAGCCATACCGCTCGTAATCCGATGGGACATGTCGTACCGGATACTGTGGATGACCAGCCGGCTGGGACCCGCCTGTGGGGCCCGCCTGTCGGACTGGCCAGGGAGACCGTTGCCTCTCTGCCTATATAAGGAGAGGCAAGGCCTTAGTAATAAGGGTTGGCCTTAGTGCATTTAAGGCAGTAGCTAGAGAATATTGCTCAAGGAGCGCTTGTAGTTCGTATATCCCCATAGTCAGATCCGGCAGGAGTAGGAGTTTTACCTCACCACGAGGGCTCCGAACCTGGGTACTTCCTGCGTCTAGCTACGCTTGCTTGTATCCAATCCCGCGTGTGGACGCCGTCGATAGTTTCCTTGCTAGTCCCCGTACCTCTATCTAACCTTCTCAGGTACTGCCGTTTCCAATACAACGACAGTTGGCGCCCACCATGGGGCGAGATGGCTTCGACCGGAGTCACGTTACGCATGGAACTCCGCACTTCAGCCGGTGAGCGTGTGGCCTCCGGACCCCGCACCCGCCCTCATCCGGCCCACCTACAGCACGCCCATCAAGAACCTGCACGCGGCGTGAGCCGCGACAGAGGAACTGCCCAATCTGGAGGACGAGGAGCAAGCCCGCCAGCATGCTCGCGTGCAGGAGCTCCTCCGCATCGCGGACGAGCAGGCTGATGCCAACCGGCAGATGCAGGAGGACCCCAGCTACTCCAGGGGGAGCAAGCTTCCCGTCAACACCAGGGGCGCGCCGTGCGACACCCAGCAGGCATCCTCCCCTCAGCCGGCTAAGGCCTGCAGCAGGCGTCGCAGCTCTGGCAACAGGGGCCAGCCGCGCCAGGAGCAGACGGTGAACAGCAACCCGCCGCCTCCTCTCCACCAATCGGAGCAACTAGACCCGCCGGTTCCCGTCTCTCGGGCTAGGTGGGAGCGCCCAACCCGGATTGTCCGGATGCCCGTGACCGCATTGAGCTCCTCGCTCAAGCGCGCGTCACGGAGGAGGAAGATTCCATCGGTCCGGTTTGTTTCGGACCCCGCATCCAGAATGAGCCGTTTCCGGATAGTTCTCCCTACCTAGGGACACCCCCAAGTACGACAGCAGCATGAAGCCGAAAGATTGGTTGACCGACTATGGTACGACAGTCGGCATCTCCCATGGGAACAAGCGCACAGCCGTGCACTATGTCCCTCTTATGCTAACCGGGTCGGCAAGGACGTGGCTCAACAGCCTTGCGCCCAACAACATCAATGCCTGGGCAGACTTCGAGAAGGGGTTCATCCACAACTTCAATGGCACGTACAAGCGTCCGGGGCGCCCACGCGACCTAGCCTTGTGCGTCCAGGGTGACCGCGAGACTGACCGCGAGTACCTCGCCAAGTGGACGGAGCTGCGCAACACCTGTGAGGGCATCCTAGAGAGCCAGGCCATCAGCTTCTTCATCGAGGGTTGCCGAGAAGGCACCATGCTTCGCCACCGGCTACTGTGTGACGAGCCAAAAACCATGGCGGAGCTTATGACGGTTGCGGATCAGTACGCCACGCCGGATGCCGCCATGAAGAAGCCCCTCCGAGTAAATGCGGATGGGCGTCCGACTCCCATGGAGCCGGCTCGCGACTGTCTGAGCAATCCGGCTGGCGAAGCCGGATCCTCCAGGCGCCACGACAACGACAACCGGTTCCACGGGGACCGCCAAGCTGGACAACACAAGCCCCGCTTCCACGCGCGGCAGGTCAATGCTGTGGAGGGCGTGCCCGACGCGCCGGCTAACGATGCAAGGAGGCAGAAGCCACGGCTCACCTTCGACCAGATGTTTGACGGCCCGTGCAAGTGGCACAGCGGTCCCTTCAAACCGGCTACGCATACCACCCGGAATTGCAGCTGGACCCGCCAGCTAAAAGACCAGGGAGCCAGCCTCGTCTCCCCCCGCCTCCTCCTGGTGGACCACCGCCACCGGCTAGGGGATCCGGAAATGATGGTAATGGCGACAATGGCAGCAACAACAACAACGGCTACCCCCAGCCGCACGCCACCTACCACATCTTCGAGACAGAGTTGGACGATAAGCACAGCCACAGGCGACGCTCCAAGGAGGTCAACGCCATCATCTCTCCGGTCCCCCAATACCTGAACTGGTCGGAAACCCCCCATCACCTCGAGCCGTGCAGACTAGCCGGAGAAGCTGCCGACTCCTGGGGGCTACGCCATGGTGCTCGACCCCCTCATCGTCTCCAACGCGCGTACCTGCCGATTCTCGTGCGTCCTCATCGGCGGAGGCAGCAGCCTCAACCTCCTCTACCAGTCCTCGCTGGAGAAGCTGGGCATTCGCGAATGCGACCTACGCCCGACTACCACAATGTTCCACGACGTACTGCCGGGGCCAGCTTGCGCCTCGTTGGGTAAAATCTAGCTGGACATCATCTTCGGGACCAAGGAGAACTTCCGCCGCGAACCAATCTGGTTCGAGGTGGTAAACCTGACGAGCTCCTATCACGCTCTCCTCGGGCGCCCCGCCCTTGCCAAGTTCATGCCTGTCCCCCACTACGCGTACCTCAAGACAAAGATGCCGGGACCCAATGGTGTGATCACCGTCACCTGCTGCTTCAGGCGGTCGATGGAGTGCACCTCAGCCGGTTCCAAACTGGTAGAAGCCCTCATCATTGCCGAGGAGAAGCGCATGATCATGCGCAATGTGGCCATGGCCCATCAGGACATGCTGGCTAGCAGCAAACCGGCTGGAGAAGGAGCTTTCCAGCCGGCAAAGGAGACGAAGAGGATCCTGCTCAACCCCTTCGACCCGACTAAGTTCGTCACCATTGGTGCCGGCTTAGACAGCAAATAGGAAGGCGCACTCGTCGACTTCCTCCGTGAGAATCGGGACATCTTTGCATGGTCCCCCAAGGACATGCCGGGTGTGCCGAGGGAGTTTGCCGAGCACTCACTTCATGTGCGGCCGGATGCCAAGCCGGTCAAGCAACCTCTGCGCCGGTTCGCGGAGGAGAAGAGGAAGATAATCGGTGACGAGATCACCCGGCTCCTTGCAGCCGAGTTCATCATGGAAGTATACCACCCGGATTGGCTGGCAAACCCAGTCCTGGTGTTGAAGAAGAACAAGATCTGGCGCATGTGTATCGACTACACCAGCCTGAACAAGGCGTGCCCGAAAGACCCCTTCGCCTTGCCCCGTATCGATCAAGTCATCGATTCCACGGCTGGCTGTGATTTGTTGTCTTTTCTAGATTGCTATTCAGTTTACAATCAGATCCGGCTAAACTCGGCTGATAAGATTAAGACATCATTTATCACCCCCTACGGGGCTTTCTGCTACGTAACCATGCCTTTCGGTCTAAAGAATGCAGGCGCTACCTATCAGCGTTGCATGCAGAAGTGCTTGCATTCGTAGATAGGCCGAAACGTGCATGCTTATGTGGACGATGTGGTCATCAAGACCAAGGAGAAGCACGCCCTCGTCGAAGATCTGGGAGAGACATTCGGCGACCTCCGCCAGTACCAGATGAATCTAAACCCGGAGAAGTGCGTCTTCGGAGTGCCATCCGGCCAGCTCCTCGGTTTCCTCGTATCACAACGAGGCATCGAGGCAAATTCGGAGAAAATCGCGGCCATCGAGAGGATGCAGCCGCCAAGGAGCCTGCTTGGAGTCCAAAAGTTCACGGGATGCCTGGCCTCCCTCAGCCGTTTCGTCAGCCGGCTAGGGGAGAAGGCACTCCCGTTGTACCAGCTGATGAAGAAGATGGACAAATTCTCCTAGACTTCACAAGCCGACACCACATTTCATGACCTCAAGCGCATGCTATCCACAGCACCGGTTCTAGCCATGCCGTCTAGCAAGGAGCCGATGTTGCTCTATATAGCAGCCATCAGCCGGGTCGTCAGCGTCGTCCTGGTGGTGGAGCGCATCGAGGAAGGCAAGGCTCAGCCGGTTCAGAGGCCCGTCTACTACCTCAGCGAGGTTCTCTCCCTCTCCAAGCAGAACTACCCCCACTACCAGAAGATGTGCTCCGGCGTGTACCTGGCATGCAAGAAGCTCAAGCACTACTTCCAGGAGCATCTGATTAAGGTCGTGTGCACCGCACCCCTTTCGGAAATCATCGGCAACAAGGACGCCACCGGCCGAGTCGCCAAGTGGGCCATCGAGCTCACCACCTAATCCATCCAGTACGAGCCCCAGCTCACGATCAAGTCGCAGGCATTGGCGGACTTCCTCGTCGACTGGGCCAAGACCCAGTACCTCCCACCGGTTCCGGATTTGGCCTACTGGAAGTTGCACTTCAACGGGTCGAAAATGCTCGGGGGCTTGGGAGCCAACATCGTGCTCACCTCGCCCAAGGGAGACCGGCTGGAGTATGTGCTGCAGATCCACTTCAAGGCCTCCAACAACGTAGCCAAATACGAGGCACTGGCGCATGGACTCCGGCTGGCCAAGGAGATTGGTGTCAACCAGATTCTTTGCTTCGGTGATTTGGATCTGGTGGTGCAGCAGGTATCCAGAGAATGGGACGCCAGAGATGCAAACATGACCCTCTACCAGTTCCACATCCAGAAGCTCAGCGCCTCCTTCGATAGATGCGAATTCCATCACGTCCCCCGCGTCAACAACGAAGCAGCCGATTCGCTCGCCCGAATCGGATCCACCGGGCAGACGATCCCACCTGGGGTTTCCTTGGAGCACCTGCGCAAGCCCTCCATCAATCCGTCACCGGAATCGTACTCCATCGTCTGGGCAGGGAGCGCTCCGGCTGACGTCAGCAGAAGCGGAGCCGGCAAAACCGCCAAAGAAGAAGACCCACACCAACTCCGGCAATGTGGTACCCTTCGGTTCGCAAGACCCGGGGGCTACCGGCTCATCAAGCGGCTCGGGGGCTGCCATCCCGGGTACGTCACCCGGACGACCCCCCGACAACCATCAACCAGATAGCGTGAGCGTCCTCGTCATTCGGGAAGTGCCATCCTGGGCACAGCCCTTCATGAACTACATCACCAACGGAGAACTTCCGGACGACGAGGTGGAAGCCAGGCAAATCCGGCGCCGTGCGCACACGTACACCATCATCAATGGTGAACTGTACAAGCGCAGCGTATCCGGCATTTTCCAAAGGTGTGTCGATGGGGACACACTAAGTAGGTTTCGACCCATTAAAGGAGTCAATGGCACGCACACAAAGCAGGAGGAAATCGGTACCCCGCGAGGCTGGCGAAGTCGGCACAAGAAGTAGGCGGAGTAGAGGCAGCAGTTGCGGGCTCAGGTGCGGCTAAATCGAAATCAATATTCCCGTCTGGGGTTGGTGGAGTTGGTAGAAAGCACGGTTGGCGATAAGCTGGTACTAGCTGGCTACTCAAGGACATCCACAAGGGCGAGTGCGGGCACCATGCTTCGTCAAGGGCGATAATCGCCAAGGGGTTCCGCCATGGCTTCTATTGGCCCACCGCCCTCGAGGACGCTGAGCAGCTTGTCCGCGTGTGCAATGGGTGCCAGCGCTTCTGGCAGCTCAGGCACATGCCAACTTCGGTACTCAAGACCATACCGATTACCTGGTGGTCGGTCCCTTCAAGCGAGCATGCGCGGGCATGACCCACCTGCCGGTGGCGGTGGACAAATTCACGAATTGGATCGAGGACAAGCCTACCTGGAAGCTGGACGGGGCGACAGTCGTCACCTTCTTCACCGACATCATCAATCGGTTCGGCTACCCCAACAACATCATCACCGACAATGGCATGAACTTCGCCAAGGGGGCTTTCGCCCGATTCTGCAGCAACAAGGGCATCCGGCTGGACCTTGCCTCCGTCACGCACTTGTAGTCCAACGGGCAAGTTGAAAGAGCAAACGGCTTGGTGTTAGCCGGCATCAAGCCACGCCTCATTGAGCCATTGGAGCGGTCACCCGGATGCTGGATCGAGGAGCTTCTGGTTGTGCTATGGAGCCTCTGCACCACGCCAAATAGATCATCTGGCTACACTCCGTTCTTCCTGGTCTATGGATCGGAAGCCGTCCTCTCCGTGGACATCGAGTTCGACTCACCGTGCAATCTCCTATACGACGAAAAGGCCAACTAGGAGGCACGGGAGGATGGAGTGGACCTCCTGGAGGAGGCCCGCGAGCTGGCTTTGTCCAGGTCAGCCCTGTACCAGCAACGACTACGCCGCTACCATTTAGGACGGATCCGCCCAGTCGCATTCCGCGAGGGCGACCAGGTTCTTCGGCTGGTGCAAGACACGAAGGGCATGCACAAGCTATCGCCACCTTGGGAGGGCCCATTCATCATCAGTCGGGCTCTGCCCAACGACTTCTACTACCTCATCGACGCGCAGCAGACACGCAAGAACAAGATGGACAAATCAGACGAGGAAACTGAGCGTCCCTGGAACGCGGCCTTGCTGCACCCGTTCCACTTCAAGGCCTCCAACAACATACCCGAATACGAGGCACTGGCACATGGACTCCGGCTGGCCAAGGAGATCGGTGTCAACCGGATTCTTTGCTTCGGTGATTCGGATCTGGTGGTCCAGCAAGTATCCGGAGAATGGGACGCTAGAGATGCAAACATGACCCTCTACCGGTTCCACATCCAGAAGCTCAGCGCCTCCTTCGATAGATGCGAATTCCATCACGTCCCCCGTGTCAACAACGAAGCAGCCGATTCGCTCGCCCGAATCGGATCCACCAGGCAGGCGATCCCACCTGGGGTTTCCTTGGAGCACCTGCGCAAGCCCTCCATCAATCCGTCGCTAGAATCGTATTCCATCATCAGGGCAGGGAGAACTCCGGCTGACAGAGCAGCAGAAGCGGAGCCGGCAAAACCGCCAAAGAAGAAGACCCGCACCAACTCCATCAAGGCGGTACCCTCCGGTTCGCAAGACCCGGGGGCTACCGGCTCGTCAAGCGGCTCAGGGGCTGCCGTCCCGGGTATGTCACCCGGACGACCCCCCAACAACCATCAACCAGATAGCGTGAGCGTCCTCGTAATTTGGGAAGTGCCATCCTGGGCACAACCCTTCATGAACTACATCACCAACGGAGAACTTCCGGACGATGAGGTGGAAGCCAGGCAAATCCAGCGCCGCGCGCACGTACACCATCATCAACGGCAAACTGTACAAGCGCAGCGTATCCGGCATTTTCCAAAGGTGTGTCGATGGGGACATGGGCTGCCGGCTACTCAAGGACATCCACCAGGGCGAGTGCGGGCACCACGCTTCGTCAAGGGCGATAGTCGCCAAGGGGTTCCGCCATGGCTTCTATTGGCCCACCGTCCTCGAGGACGCTGAGCAGCTGGTCCACGCGTGCAATGGGTGCCAGTGCTTCGGGCAGCTCAGGCACATGCCAACTTCGGTACTCAAGACCATACCGATTACCTGGCCATTCGCGGTTTGGGGCCTCGACATGGTCGGTCCCTTCAAGCGAGCACGCACGAGCATGACCCACTTGCTGGTGGCGGTGGACAAATTCACGAATTGGATCGAGGCCAAGCCTATCCAGAAGCTGGACGGGGCGACAGTCGTCACCTTCTTTACCGACATCATCAATCGGTTCGGCTACCCCAACAGCATCATCACCGACAATGGCACGAACTTCGCCAAGGGGGCCTTCGCCCGATTCTGCAGCAACAAGGGCATCCGGCTGGACCTTGCCTCCGTCGTGCACCCGCAGTCCAACGGGCAAGTTGAAAGAGCAAACGGCTTGGTGTTAGCCGGCATCAAGCCACGCCTCATTTAGCCATTGGAGCGGTCACCCAGATGCTGGATTGAGGAGCTTCCGGCTGTGCTATGGAGCCTCTGCACCACGCCAAATAGATCGACTGGCTACACTCAGTTCTTCCTGGTCTACAGATCGGAAGCCGTCCTCTCCGTGGACATCGAGTTCGACTCACCGCGCAAGCTCCTATATGACGAAAAGGCCAACCAGGAGGTGTGGGAGGACGGAGTGGACCTCCTGGAGGATGCTTGCGAGCTGGCTTTGTCCAGGTCAGCCCTGTACCAGCAACAACTACGCCGCTACCATTCAGGCCGGGTCCACCCAGTCGCGTTCCGTGAGGGCGACCTGGTTGTCCGGCTGGTGCAAGACACGAAGGGCATGCACAAGCTATCGCCACCTTGGGAGGGCCCCTTCATCATCAGCCGGGCGCTGCCCAACGACTCCTACTACCTCATCGACGTGCAACAGCCACATAAGAACAAGATGGACAAATCAGACGAGGAAACCGAGCGTCCCTGGAGTGCGGCCTTGCTGCGCCTGTTTTACGCCTAGTCGCTAGACAGTGTATGTATCCCGCAAACCCTATGAATGAAAATGTGGACCCCTACGAGATGCTCGGGGGCTCCTTGCTAGAAATGTGTTCGCATCTATTTTCCGGTTATGGTTTTCCGGCTCCGCCAACCCCTACCCGGGGGCTTGCCGGCTGGCCCAGCCTGCTAAGTTAACGAACCAACTGAGTAGTGTGCGACAATGTCAGAGGCCCACTCTTCATCTCAGCTACGACCGCAACCCGGCTATCCGGCTAGCAAGAGCAAAAGCCCGAGGCATCCCACACGAAAAACAGGGAGGAGACGCGATAGACCGGGTGTTCCGGCTTTGCAACTAGCTTAAGGCAATCCGGCTGCTAAGCCGTTAGTACCGTGCGCGATGTATTGTCAGCTCCCTTCGATTCCGGCTGCAGACCGCAACCCGGCTGCCTGGCAAGGACGCAACGAAAACAGCAGAGCACACGGGAAAGCGACCAAGTGTCCAGAAAGATGCAAGCTAGTTTTCGAAAAAACAAATATATTTTCTGGCTACAATTTGACAGACTAACCTATTAAAATCTGATCATGTATGCGTATGTATATTCTTGTACGCCTTCCTTGAGTCGGAATTCAGGAAGAAAAGGAAAAGAAGATTCGAAGTCCTTGCCTTCATCAAGCGCTCCGAATCTCGGGGGCTACACCCACTGGGTGTGCTCGCGCCCCCAGTGGAATCTTGTGGTTCCCATCTGGCTAAAGGCGTTTAGCCGGCCATTTGGAGCCCAAGTGAGGGCAAGGGCAGGAGCAAGAGAAGGAAAGAAAGATTCGAAGCACCTGGCTACGCCAGCTAATCCGAATCCCGGGGGCTACACCCAGTGGGTGCGCTCGCGCGCCCCCACTGGAATGTTATTTCCCCTGGCTGAAGGTGTTCAGCCAGCGAAAACAACCGACTGAGAAGGAAGATTCGAAGCACCTGGCTATGCCAACTACTATGAATCTCGGGGGCTACACCCAGTGGGTGCGCTAGAGCACCCCCACTGGAGGTGCAGTGCTCCCGACTAAAAGTGTGTAGCCGGGCGAAGTTAGCCAGATAAAGTCAATCGGTGAAATATTGAAAGAAAATTCGAAGCACGCAAGTTGAAGGGAACTCAAGCCAGTTCAATATTAGCGAGCAAAGAAAAAAGGAGGCGAAGCTCCCATAAGTTTACCCAGCGTCAGAGACAGCCGGTACAGACGCACAAGTTTCAAGCAAAACTAAAGCAAGACAAATACACCCGGCATCCCGAGGCAATGGCTAGGCGGCAGGACCCTTGCCGTGAGGAGCATCTTCGCCAGCAGAAGCTTCAGGCAGAGGAGGAGGCGCGGTGCTTGATCCTGTTCCGACACCCGCAGGCGGCTACGTCGGGGCTTCCACATCAGGAGTACCGACGGACTTCGAGTCGGTGAGCACCTCGTCAGGGTCCACGTAGTCGAAAATCTTGATGGCGGAGCCTCGGAGCTCCGGATGGGCCTGGTGGATGGTGGCAAGGTTGGCGCCGGCGCAGAAGCCTCCGTCGATATTCTCGACGCGGGCGTCCTTATACCAGGAGAGCATGAGGGCCAGAGCCATCTATGCTCCGGCTCACGCCGCCAAGTCCCGCAGCCGGTCCACCGCAGCCGGCACCTCCCCCACCTTCGCAGCCAGCTATGCCATCGTCTCCGGAACCGGAGCATCCGGCCACAGGAAGGAGAAGACGTCCCGTGCCGCTTCACAAAGCTTGGAAGCTTCTTCGCCAAGATGGACGATGAGCTCCTAGGCCGTCGGCTGCGATCCCAGCCAGTTCTCCTGTAGCCGGTTGTAGGCCAGCAGGTGTATGCCGGGATAAAACACTATCAGAAAAGAGAGTCAGATCCGGCTACCGGATCCGGAAAGAAAGGAAGGCGGAAAAGAGGAACTCACCCTTAGCCGTGTGGCCAACTTGCATCAGCTCCTCCACAGATCCTTCTCCTTCGTCGCCAGCCATTTGATCTCCTTCTCTTGGTCCTTGTTTTGGGCCTCGAGAAGGTTGAAGGCTTCGGTCCGGCTAGCGAGCAAGGCGTCGCGCTCCTTGACGGTGGCCTCCAGACCGTCTACCTTCGCGTGCCAATCCTTGTTCTGCAGCCGCAAATTGGAGTTGGACTTCCTCAGCCGGTCGTTTGCTTTCTTCAAGCGATCGATCTCGCGCTAAGCACACAGGAGGATAGCTGCGACAAAACCGGCTATCAAAAAAAAGAAGGGCAAACTGGATGAAGCAAACTTACTCTGGGAGGTTCTGTTGGCAACAGCAAGCTTCTGCTCTAAGGACCGGTTCCTGCCGGCTGCGGCCTCCAGCAGTCGGATCTCCTTCACCGCCAGTTCGAGGGTGGCGGCAAGGTCCGTTAGCGAGGCAGCGGAGGAGGCGTCATCGTCCACAACGTTGATGGCCAGGACTCCTTCGCGGCAACCACCGCCATCCTCCACTCCTCTCCCGGCTCCTCGTCGGAGTTGTCATCGCCGACAACTACGAGTTCCTTGCCGGTCGCAGCCTCCCGCGCACCCACGGAAGAGCCACCCGGCTGGAACCCTCCGCGTCCGGCTGGGGACCCTTCGATCCGGCTGGGGCAGCCGGTTCAGCTCAAGGTGGAGGCAGAGGCGGTGCCTCGGAAGAAGGAGGGGCGGGGGCAGGCGCAGTCGGAGCACAGGGCGGCGACCCGGTCGGCGCTCGAGCCGTTCTTGTGGCTCCAAAGGAGACCAGCATGCTAAGAAGACAGAAGAGGAGAGGGAATAAAGAAAAGCAAACAAGCCAAAGGCAGAAAGGGAGAAAAAGAAGCAAGCAGAAGACAGTGAAAGAAAAGGGAGGAGGGACGTACCCCGGCACAACCGGAGGCGGCCCCTTCTTCTGGCTAAGCCGGCTCGGTGGTAGGGTGCTGGTCCAGCTCCTCTTGGGGGCCGGCTCCTCCACGGTAGGCCGGCTGGAGCGGGAATGGCCGGAGCCGCTCCCGCCTGCTTCGCCGTCCATCACAGGGTGCTGCGCCGGATCAGGGGCCGGTGCAGCCTCCTCCTCCTTGTCAACCTCCGGGTGGGGGTCGGCGGCCGACTCATCGTTCCAGCTGGGGAAGGCATCCCCATCCCCGTCTGACTCCTCGCCAGACCGCTGAGCACGCGGCTCGGGCAAGTCAGGCGTGAACTCCTCGAGAGGAGCCTCACCCTCCTCGCGAAGGATGCAAGGGAACATCTGCCGAATACAAGAGATTGGTCGGATAAAACAAGAAAGAAGGGCAAGAAATACGAAAGAAAAACTCCGGCTAGAGGGACCTACCGGGGGCACGCGGTTCTCCCGGCTGTAGGGCGCCAGGCTGAACTTCCAGCCCTCCGGTAGTCGCTCCTTGGTAATCGTCCACACCCACTCCTTCAGGTTGTGGTAGCGGGGATCGCGGCGCGACAGCCGCGTCCGGTCCAGCCGGCCGGAGTAGAAGCACATCTTGTGCGCTCGCTGATGCAACGACATCATCAGCCGGGACATCCAGCTGAGGGTGACGTCCAGGCCAGTCAGCCGGTAGTGGACGAGGGAGCGCATGCATTTCAGCATTGCATCCGGCTCCGCCTTCTCGCCATAGATCTTCAAGTCCCAATCCAGCCGGCTCCGCCTTCTCGCCATAGACATCCTGGAAGGCCGGAAGATTGATCCGGTCGATGTTGGTGACGTTCTTGACATAGAAGTATGACTATTGCCACAGTCGTGCAGAAGGAACTTCGGGTAGCCGGTCTGCGTGCGCGAGTAGATGGAGGCGCCTCCGCAGACGACTAGCGGCCCCTGCGTGAACTGCACCTACGGCCGGACTCGGAAGAGCCGGCAGAAGAGCCCGAGATCCGGCTGGATCCCGAGACAGCTCTCGCAGAACGCCACGAAGTGCGCCAGCGTTCCGATTGCGTTGGCACCGAGGTGGTGGAGGCGGAGGTCTAAGAACGCCAAGAAAGTGAGGAAGAAAGGATGCACCAGCAGCGCGAACCCGCGCGTCAGATGCGAGAGGAAGATGACCCGCTCCCCCTCCACGGGGTGTGGCGACACCTCTCCCGCCGGTGCTTGCCGTACCGCCACTTCCTCCTCCGGCAGGAGGACGCGGGTGGCGCGGTACTGGTCCTCGGTGACGGAGGAGCCGCACCAGGCCCCGCGGTCGGCTGCCATCTCCAGCTGGCAAGGAGGCGCGGCGATAGAGGACTGGTGGTGGCCCGTACCATTGATGACGACGAACGGGCGGCGCAGCCGGCTATAGCGACAGAAAGGAAGAGCATAGAGGGCAGGAGCGCGGAAGGGAAGGGGCAACTGGAAGCGAGGGAGTGAAGGAAGGGAACTGCCTCCCCCACGGCATCCCTTTAAAGGGCCGGAAGAGGAACCATCCACGATGCCACGTGCCAGCCATCCAGGCAACCCCACCCCAACCGCCGGCCAGATCCAGTGTGCTGACGCAGGATGCGCAGAAGATCCTGGAGCGAGAACCAAAGTGCCGGGCAGCAGCTTCCCGAGGCGATGTGCGACGGGACGTTACGCTGCCCGGCGCAGAGCAATGATGGCGCGTGCACGTGTGGTCGGCGCAGCACTGACGTCACGGGTAGCGCAACCGCCAGTCGTAGCCAGACACAAATTCAAAATCAAGAGGGAGTGCACGCACATTTCGCCTAAGGGCGGAATCCACACGCGCTCGGGGTCTAGTGTCGGGGGGATGATCCCCAGATACCCCAACCGGACAAGAAATAGGACAGTCGGATAGTGTCCGGCTGGCCAGATGCAGCCGGACAAAGCAAGTCAGGCCGGCTACCACACGGTAGCCGGATCGACAAGAAGCAGCCGGTTACGACGACGTAGCCGAAACCAATCAAGGAGACAGGAAGACGTGCGTATCAGTGCATGGCATGCCCTGTACGATGAGAAGACCGGCCACTACTCGGCCATACCGAAGACTTTGCAGGGATGACGCAGGAACAGTGGCCCGATGCTGACGACAGCTTGCACGGCGTCCACTGTGCCTACGACAGCCATACCGCTTGTAATCCGATGGGACATGTCGTACCGGATACTGTAGATGACCAGCCGGCTGGGACCCGCCTATGGGGCCCGCCAGTCGGACTGGCCAGGGAGACCGTTGCCTCTCTGCCTATATAAGGAGAGGCAAGGCCTCAGTAATAAGGGTTGGCCTAAGTGCATTTAAGACAGTAGCTAGAGAATACAACTCAAGGAGCGCTTGTAGTTCGTATATCCCCATAGTCAGATCCGGCAGGAGTAGGAGTTTTACCTCACCACGAGTGCTCCGAACCTGGGTACTTCCTGCGTCTAGCTACGCTTGCTTGTATCCAATCCCTCCTGCGGACGCCATCGATAGTTTCCCTGCTAGTCCCCACACCTCTATCTAACCTTCTCAGGTACTGCCGTTCCCAATACAATGACAAGTAGTGATGGCTTGTATAGTTAAGAAACTTGCAAGTGTTAGCTTTCCTTGAGTAGTGCAGTGGTTGAAGTTCTCTTCTTCTTCGTAGTAGTACTCCTCCTCCTCGTATCCCTGGTTGGTACTAGCGTCTATAAATGAATACGGGGTACACAATCACCAAACAATACTTAACTATTTCTATTTAACAAACTAAGGTTCACATTAGATGATCTAGCATCATCACATGAAATAAAGACCTAGTCTTATTTATTTTATTTTAGAAAATTAATTTCAACTCATTGAAAATACTTAAGGTTTAATATTCTCCAATTAAAATATGGGATCATGTTGATACATGTCATCACCACATATTATAATACATGGGAATGTGATTTAAAGTGTTGATCATATTTAATAAAGTTTAAGATTATCATTTAATAGGATTAAAGTGACTAGAAATGCCTATATAGCATTCTTTTGGTAATAGTCCAATTTCACTGCATGTAAACCTAAATATTTTTACATATTCAGATAGATCTTGTCAAATTTGATTTTTGAGAGTTGGAATCAACTCAAAAGCATTTATGGTTGATTTTTGAAAAATGTTTTAAGTTGGAAAAGTCTCTATCTTGTTATTTGTGGTATAGGTGATCTCTAACTCCAAATGATTTGAATCCAACAGTCTTGGATAGATAATTTAAATATCTTTCTAAGAAAATTGGAATCATGCAATTTGGTTTAGTGAATCTCTTTGAATTGATTTTTGAATCTACTGACAAAAACTGATTTTTAACTAAATTGGAAAATAGCTATTTGAATTCACAGGCCTGCGCGGGAAACTAACTGGGCCGGCCCAATCTACACAGCATGGCGCAGAGGCTACTGATAGAACGGCCCCACTATTCAGCGACTCAATCTACCCGAAATCGTATCATGCATTCTATGCCCTATGATTAGAACACGATCTAACGGCTGAGGTTCATCCTCGATGACGAACAGCTCCGGCGAGGTCTAAACCCTAACGCGTTGGTGGGGGTCATGTAAGACTCACCTGGGCTCCATCTAGGGTCGGTGATGGGGGCGAACGATGTGGTCGACGACGACGGTTCAAACAGTGGTCGCGGAAGCTCCTGGGGCGGCTCCAATCGATGGTGCCCTTCTCCTTCTGCAGCGGCAGGCTCTAGCCAAATTTCGGTGAAGAAGTGCTCGCCTTGCTCCGAGGAGAAATGTGAGAGGGTCTTTGAGGAGTGGGGAGTGTGTTAGGGTGGATAATGGAGGCGGAAGGGGCCTCTACTTATACACTGGTGAAGAGACATTGCGGCATGGGCTCGGGCTCATCGGTGACGATGATACAGGCGGCTAGCGGCGTGGCTGTGGGTAGGGGCGGTGCGGTGTTCCCTGGCGGTCATCATGGGCATAATGGCATGGCACTGGGGGCGTGGAACGGTCGGGCGCGCGTGATGCTCTACAAGGGAGCGGCAGTGTTCGTGATGGTGCACGGGTGCTACAGGTCGAGCAACGGCGAACAGGGGTGTCTGGGAGCTGGCTGTGATCATGGCGAGTGTGCGCGTGCGCGGAGAGAGCGAGGCGCGGTCTGTGCGAGCCGGTCGGGTGCGGCGCTCTAACGCGTTCTCGGCACGGCGCAAAGAGAGTGGGCGCGGCTGGTCCTAGGTGGTCCATGGCTTGGCTGCGGTCATGGACTGGACAGGGGTGGCGGTGGACGATGGCGTGCCTCCTGGACATCATGGATGGTTGAGGCGTGATACATTGCAAATGTATCTATAATTTTTGATCTTCCATGCTTGGTTTTATCCACTTTCTTGTGTTTTGTCCACACTTTGGAGTACTTTTCATATGATTTCTTGGACTAACCCAATAACAAGAGCCACAGTGCCAGCTGCCTGGTTTCTGCTGTTTTTGGTTCCAGGAAAGTCAAAAAATGAATATTCACGGAATTGGACAGGACAAAAGCCAAAGTGCCTATTTTTCCAAAAGACTCCAGGAGCCAGAATACGAGACGGAGGAGGGCCAGGGGCTGGCCACACCCCCCCGCCCAGGCGTGGGCTGGGCCTGGCCGCGCCAAGGCATGGTGTGGTGGCCCCAGGCACCCCCTCGGCCTCTCTCTTTTCCTATAAGGAGCCTTCTGACCTAAAAACTTTGGGGGTTTTGACGTTTTTCCAAAAGGAGTTCTGCTCCGCCGCCACCACCAGATTCCACGAAACAGCACCAGAAACTCCATTCTGGCACCCTGCCGGGACGGGGAATTGGAGGAGATCATCGCCATCATCATCACCATCGCTTCTCCATCGACCATCCATGTTTCCCCCATCTATGAGTGAGTAATCCCCCGTTGTAGGCTATGGAGATGGTAGGGATTGGATGAGATCGTTCATGTAATGGCATCAGATTGTTAGGGCATGGTGCTTAGTATCTTTTATTAGTGCTTTATGACTTTGTTGTGACTTGTTGTGCTTAATGCTTGTCACTAGGGCCCGAGTGGCATGATTTCAGATCTGAACATGTTATTGATTCATTATGATAGTATTGTTTATGGTCTTATCTGCAAGTTGTATACACACGTTGTTGTCTAGAACCAATGGCCCCGAAGTGACAGAAATCGGGATAACCAGAGGGAATGGCTTTGATGTGAGGATCACATGTGTTCACGGAGTGTTAATGCTTTGATCCGGTGCTCTATTAAAAGGAGCACCTTAATTGCCAGTAGTTCCCTTGAGGCCCCGCTGCAAAAGGGCTGGCAGGACAGAAGATGTTGTGCAAGTTCTCACTGCGAGCACGTATGACTATATATGGAATAGATGCCTAGGATTATCTAGTACTTGGATGCTTTATCTTATTTATCTGCAATTGCCCTGTGTTCTGATTTCTATGTGAATTTTCTTGTCCATGCAACGCCCGTCCATCCATCCCTACGCCTACCGCACTCGAATCCCACTGTTTACTGCTATTGTTACTGCTGTCTTTACTTTACTACTTCTGTTACTTTACTACTCCTATTACAAAACTATTGCTACTGATAAGCTGATGTGAGCAAGATTGTTTCCAGGTGCAGCTGAATTGACAACTCAGTTGTTAAGGCTTATAAATATTCTTTGGCTCCTCTTGTGTCGAATCAATAAATTGGGTTTCACTTCCCTTGAAAATACTGCGATACACCCCCTATACTTGTGGGTCATCACGACGTTGTTTGGAGCGAGCAGTTCTTGGTCGGCCAGCGATGACCATTTTCGGGCGGCGCTGCACTAGCGCAATAGCAGAGGGGGTGGCTATCTATGTATTGCTAGACACTAGGGGAGATAGGGGAGTGAAGAGGGAACCATTTGGTCGAGTGATCACTGCTCAAAACAGTGAAGTTAGGCCAGGTTTAAGTTGTGTCTGGAAGGTATTTGATTAAATGGCCGAAAGAAATTTAGTTTGAAAATTTTGAATGAAATTTGGTGAGTGTTTGGATCTTATGCTTGAGTGTCTATTGTTGATTGGAGAAGTCAAGTGGAATTGATTTGGGTGGTTTTTGCAAAATGGTGATCTTACCATATGAACTTGATTCAAATTTGAACTGTCCATTAAATAGATTTGAAAATAGTTTCTGTTGGTTTCTAAAGTGGGCTTGGGATCACTTTTACTTAGTCTAGAAAGGGATGAAAAGAAGTGGAATTGTTTCTATTAGAAATTCTTTTCTAGCAACACTCAAAGTTGCCTAGTGGTTAACTTTGGTCAAAACGATCATTTGCTTATTTAATTCATATTTGATTTCTTTTTCTTTTGATTTAGTTTTTAATTGGCCTAGATGATGTAGTATTCATTACTAAACCATTTCTTATCATTTGTAGCAATCAAACATGGAAATTTCACTCAATCCTATACTAATGCAATTCACACATGCATTCATATTCAAATTAGTAATAAAAGTTTTTGTTAACCCTAAAATTGGGTGATTAGAACTAGATAATCTTGATTAAAGTTTCTGGGGTGTTACAGCCTCTCAGACGTGCTATCATAGTCTAGGCCCACACGCTAGCGAGAGTTGCTTCCCAGCATTTAAATGATTTTCTAGGCATTTGCTAAAATTTTCGAACAATTTAAGGTTTTCGAGAAGATGACCATCGTCCAAAAAAAGGTGACCAAGGTCATGGAAATAGTTTACGATGACGTGTCCGTATTTGGTAGATCGGTGCATATTTGCAAATCAACCAATATGTCTACTTCCAAATTTGAAGTCTATTTTCGAATTTCCAAGTAACAACAATGTGTTTTGTTGTGAAGCAACTACAAACATGATGGCTCAAAATGCCACCACCCCCTTTTTCACACAATGTATAACACCCTTTCAAGCTTCCAGACTAAATTTGTGCAATAAAAAAATTGGGGCTGGATTTTTTTGGGGGGCTGGATGTTTGAATGGATGGGCGGGATGTTTGAATGGGTGGGCGGAATATTTGAATGGGTGGGAGGGATATTTCGGTGCTCTGCCGAAATTTGGAAGTTGAAGCTTCTAAGGTACGCTACTCCCACATGGGATGCTATCCCTATCAGATAGACCCACAGACCTATATGATTTCCAGCATTTAATGAGTTTATAGACATCTGCCGAAATTAATGAACATTAATTCAAGGCTTTCAAACAAGAGGAGCAAGGTCATAGCCATAGTTTTTGTACCTTTTTCATCTTTTGTACTACTCCGTACATTGAAGCATCTTCACCAACCAAGCTTACAAACCTGGCCATATTTGGTAGATCGGTGCATCTTGGCACTTCAAGCAATTGTTTACAAAGAAGATTCCAGATTTGATGGATAATGCCCTACTTTCATAAGTTTCCAAACTTCCTAGATGAAGATGCTGAAATTAAATAACTTTTTGGCGATTGAAAGTAAGTAAATTTACGAACTACAAAGTGTGTGTATAGCTTGGTCTTGACTTTTTAAAAATGGTTTAAAGGTACCGAATTAGTCAAATATTGGAGAACCGCCGAGAGTTTTGCAAGATTTCAATTTTTTGATAAGAATAGTAATGACACCAAATTTGGGCCAGTTTTTTTTAAATAAAGAAACAAAGTATAAAACGAAATACAACCATTCGTTTCTCCATTGGTGTCTCACTGTGTGCATTGGCTAGTTTCCATGACAATATATAAAATTTGCTAACTCTTGAAAAACTCATTTCACAATATGGCGTACCATGTTTGAACATTCACGGCTTTCAAAAACTAGATGACCAATGTCAAGGCCATATGTGTTACCATACTTTATGATAGTGTAACCATGTTTGGTAGATTGGTGCATATTGGTATTTCAACATTGTATAGAAAAAGAGCTTCCATATTTGGATTTATTTTAAAAACTCCAATTGATAATAATGGCTTTAATTTTGTCATATGATATATGGTGTACCATGTATGAATTTGCATGGCTTTTAAACCAGGTGACCAAGGTCATGGCCACACCTTTGTTACAGTTTATAACAACATGTTTGTATTTGGTAGATTGGTCAGTATTATTGGCATTTAAAATATTATTTACAAATAAAGCTTCTGAATTTGAAGTTATTTTCAATTTTTTATGCGACGACAATGGCTTTTGTCATGAAGAAACTACAAATAAGTATGGCTCAAAATCCCATTGCCCTAGTTTCCACACAAGATATATATAGCCTGGGGTTTAGGGTTCGTGTTTTTTGGGTTGAGGGTTTAGGGGTTTAGGATTTATGGTATATGATTTAGGATTTTAGGGTTTATGGATTAGGAGTTTAAGGTTGGTATTTAGGGTTTAGGGTTTGGGGTTTTTTAGGTTTTAGGCCTTATGAATTTTCAATAATAACATTCAAGCTTAAATATATATATATATGCTTATATATATTCGTGGAATAGACTCATGTTATCGCACTTTAATGAAAGTATCTTGCATTATGATCTATAAGTGCATCATACCTGCTTGGTAAGGGGTTGAGGGTTTAGGGTTTTTATGGTTTTGGGGGTTTAGGTGTTTAGGGTTTAGGTTTTTTGGGAATTTTCGATAATGTTCAAGCTGCTTTATATATGCTTATATTCATGGAATTGAATAGCATTATCACAATTTGAGGAATGTTTATCTGAATTTTTGATCTATAAGTGCATGTGATACCTCATTTAGCAATGTTGTTTAGGCGGGGTTGAGAGTTTAGGGTTTTAGGGTTTAGGGCATTTTCGATAATGTTCAAACTTTATTGTTCTATTCGTGTAATAGAATGGCGTTACCGCAATTTAATGAAAGCCTGAATCTCTGATTTTGATCTATAAGTCCACGATACTGCTTGGTTAGGGTTTATATGGGTCGAAGGTTTAGAGTTTTATGGTTTTACGATTTATGTTTTATGGACTGAATAGGGTTTAGGGGGTTTATCGAATTTTCAATAATACTCGAGCTTTATGCTTATATTCGTTGAATAGAATATGGAATTAGCTAACTCAATGAAAGTATCTCAAAATTTGATCTATAAGTGCATGATACCTTATTGGTTAGGATTTATGGGTTGAGGGTTTGGGGTTTTAGGTTTAGGTTTTATTAGGGGTTGTTTAGGGTATGTTTGATAATGCTCAAGATTTATTCTTATAATCATCGAATAGAATGGAGTTTCCAGTTTAATGAAAATATATCAAATTTTGATCGATAAGTGCATGCTACCTGCGGTGTTGAGGGTTTAGGGTTTTAGGGTTTAGGGCATTTCCAATAATGTTCAAACTTTATTGTTATATTCGTGGAATAGAATGGCGTTACCACAATTTAATGACGGACTGAATCTCAAATTTTGATCTATAAGTCCATGATACCTGCTTGGTTAGGGTTTATATCGGTCAAGGGTTTAGGGTTTTAGGGTTTTATGGTTTAGGTTTTATGGACTAAATAGAGTTTAGGGGGTTTATCGAATTTTCAATAATACTCAAGCTTTATGCTTATATTCGTCGAATAGAATATATATGGCGTTACCTAACTCATTGAAAGTATCTCCAAATTTGATCTATAAGTGCACGATACCTAATCTGTTAGGGTTTATGCGTTGAGGGTTTGGGGCTTTAGGTTTAGGTTTTATTAGGGGTTGTTTAGGGTTTAGGGTATTTTCGATAATGCTCAAGATTTATGCTTATATTCATTAAATAGAATGGAGTTACTAGTTTAATGAAAATATATCAACTTTTGATCAATAAGTGCATGCTACGTGTTTGGTAAGGATTTTAGGTTTAGTGTTTAGATTTTAGGGTTTTGGGAATTTTAAATAATGTTCAATCTTTCTGCTTATATTCGTGGAATAGAATGGCATGACCGCAATTTAATGAAGCTATCTCAAATTTTGATATATATAAGTGCAGATACCTACTTGATTAGGGTTTATGGGCCGAGGGTTTAGGGTTTTACAGTTTAGTTTTATGGGTTGTTTCCGGTTTTGGGTTCAAAGAATTTTTTGTAATGCTCAGGATTTATGCTTATATTCATCTAATAGAATGGCGTTACCTGATTTAACGGAACTATGTCAATTTTTGATCTATAGTTACACGATACCTGCTTGGTCACGGTTTAGTGGTTTAGATTTTATGGTTTAGGATTCCGTGAATTCTCTATAATTTTTTCAAACTTTATGGTTATATATTTCATGGAACAGAATGGTGTTACCGCAATTTAATGAAAGTATCTCAAAAATTGATCTACAAGTCGATGATATCATGCTTGGTCATATTTCTTGTTAAATAAAATTGAAGGTACCCGGGTACTAAAACAAGGGAGAAACAGGAAGAGTTCCTTGATATTTATGCGCTGTTTGGTTGGACTTGAATTCTGGCTTTTAATTTTTGACTTATAAAGCTACGAACGTGTTTTTGGCTTTGCTTTTTTAGCTTTTACTCTGACATAGTGGAATGATAGTATAAGCCAGGTTGGATGATTTTAACGATTTTATCTCAGTTTACCAAAAAATGTTCGAATTTTGAACAACAAGCGATGGGAATCTCTACTTCCCGTAATTCTGGCTCACTAACATGTGGGTCACTTGCATAGTGGGTCCAAAAAGTTGGTGTAGGTTGGAGTGGGCGGGCAGGTAAATATTGAAGAAGGAATGGGAAACGTGGATGGGGTGATGCACTTGGGAGAACGCAAATTTACCACCTCTATACCTCTGTTATTGATGTGCTCCCTCAGATTCTTGTTTCCGGAATAGGGATAGAAGAGGAATTTTTATTCTAGAAAGAGGTGAAGCATGTTTGAATGGATGCGCGGGATATTGTAATGGATGGGTGCGATGTTTGGGTGCCGTACCAAATTTTGAGGTCGAGGCTTCTAGCATACGCTACTCCGGCATGGGGCCTCTCAGAGACGCTGTCACCGTCTAGGCCCACAAGCCAGCGAGAGTTGCTTCCCAGCATTTAAACGTGTCCGTATTTGGTAGATCGGTGCATCTTTGCAAATCAACCAATATGTCTGCTTCCAAATTTGAAGTTTGTTTTCGAATTTCTATGTAACAACAATGTGTTTTGTTGTGAAGCAACTACAAAGATGATGGCTCAAAATTCCACCGCCCCCTTTTTTCACACAATGTATAACACCCTTTCAAGCTTCTAGGCTAAATGCAATAAAATAATTTTTGCGGCTGGATGTTTGAATGGATGGTGGGATGTTTGAATGGGTGGGCGGGATATTTCGGCGCTCTCCTGAAATTTTGAAGTTGAAACTTCTAAGGTATGCTACTCCCACTTGGGATGTTGTCCTCGTCAAATAAACCCACAGGCCTGTATGCTTTCCAGCATTTAATGAGTTTATAGACATCTGTTGAAATTAATGAACATTATTTCAAGGCTTTCAAACAAGAGTAGCAAGGTCACAGTCATAGTTTTTGTACCTTTTTCATCTTTTGTAATACTCTGTACATTGAAGTATCTTCGCGAACCAACCTTACAAACCTAGCTTATTTGGTAGATAAGTGCATCTTGGCATTTCAAGCAATTGTTTATAAAGGAGATTCCAGATTTGATGGATAATGCCCTACTTTCAGGAGGTTTCAAGCTTCCTAGCTGAAGATGCTGAAATTAAATAACTTTTTGACATAAAGCCATTCGTTCACAAAGTGCAATGCTATGTGCATTTGTTTCCATGGTAAAACATAAACTTGTATATTAAAAAGTTTTGGATCAATTTTGATCTATGGTGACTGGCAGGTGGACCACGTATATGGTGGTTCCCAAAGCAGGGTAGGTTAGAATTTCCAAAGTTATCCCTCCACACCCCTTCGTGTTCTGTAGTAACTTCTACCCTCCGCCGCCTAGGCCTCACCCCTTTCCCCACAAAATAGATGTGCTTACAGCCGCTCCTCATCACCAACGTGCGTGAAGCAGCTTTCCCTACCCGTCGGTCTTGTTGAGACGCACCGGTGGGCACGTCGATCCCACGATAGTCTTTCTATCTCTAGCTCGATCTGGTTGGCATTTTTATTGCCCTTTCAAATAATCCTACGTAGTTTAATTTGTCCTCAATCTTCATGGTCATAGTTTATTCTGCCCTAGATCTGTGTTCCTAAATACCTTCGGTGATTTTTGCTGTCAATATGTTTGCTGAAACGCATAGTTATATATAGTTTTTGTACTTCATCTATATGTTTCGTGCTTTTCTTTTAATAATAACCAACCTTATATGTCATCATTAAACAGATGGGAAGATTTTGGATAGAGATTGCTCCATTAGGTAGCGCTAAACGTATCCTTGATGTTCTACGATTTATGGGATTTGTTAGACCTCATTGTGACAACTCAAAAGTACATTGCCCCTGCCGGTTGTGTGCGAATCGTAGGGTGCTGCCTCAAAGTATAGTGGAAGACCACATTTTTACATTTGGTATGCTTAGCACATATGTTAGACGGGTATTTCATGGTGAACCATATGATCCTCCATATGAACCGAGGGAAGCACATCTTTATCATCAATATCAAGTAGGGGAAGCAGATGTTGATCAACTAGATCAATTGACAGAGGCAGCTCCTAAGCATCTAGATAAACTTGGAGAAGGGGAGGAGAGAAAAAGCGCAAGCTGCATGAAACAAGTTTCATTTCTGGTAGTACCGCTATGCCAGATGACAAGGTATATCCGTAGAACGACAAATGTTTAGGTTGTGTGTCTTTGATGTTTGTCTATAAACATATTTGTTAATATACTAATCGTAGAAGCAGACGATCGAAGAGGACTTTGATGGTAATGACGATGACCTGTTCATTGATGAGCCTATACCTGAGGCTGTGGATCGGGTACACTGCGTCGGGATGGATTTGATGCAGGGTTGCTGATCATTAGGGGTGTACTTTTGGTGCTATTCATGACCACTAGCCCAGCTACAAAACTCTTGGGGTGTAGAGCTATCCCATGATTGGTTCACTATTGTCGTAGTTCTGTAATATGGAGCTACCTTATTATGATTTCTAGGCCTTTGTTAGCAGAACTGTAATTGGAAACTATTCCATATATTAGTATATACGGAGTATATGTGTGTTTGTGTGTGTTTCTAGTCTGAAATTTGAGCTTATCATTTTATCGGTTCCTAAACTGTTTTTGAGTCCCTAGCACTGGTGCCCTATGCTGCAACTACCACCGTCTTGTCCACTGCTCCGTGAGACGAATCAGCAGAAGGATAATAAGCTGGGACCAATTTGATTCAAAGAGGGGCGATTTTCTCTGTCCTTGGAGAGAAAACCGGGAGAACTAGTACTGGTACCAAGGGAAGGAGGAGGTTTGCTCGGACAATTATCTCACCCACTTGATGTGGGACCTGCTTTAACTCACCCCTGATGTTGGTCCCGCTTGAAACATCTGTGGGCCACCACGTGATAGCTGGGATCAAAAATTCGGGATTCTCTCCCGGCAAAATGTTCCCGCCACTACCACTTAAAAATACTTATTGTGGAAAAAAAGTGTACTACCCAGCCCTTCTACTACTAGTACTACTACTCCCCTGCCCATGCCTTTCTACCAACGACAAGACAAGAAACCATCACTAGCTAGCTCACATCTAGCAACCAACTATTGGAACTGGTGCAACCTCTGATTGGGGAGTTCTTGTTGAAATAGGTGGGTGTATTTGCTCACCATGAAATCCGGCTTTGCTTAATTTGCTTCCGATTGGGACATTGGGGGTACTATTAGTACTAGGAGTAGTAGTAATCGGTATGCTTTGATTGTGGAGTTCTTGCTTATTGCTCACCTCGGAATCACCTAATCAGGATATTTTTCCTCTTCTCTACTCGATTGGGGCACTTGGGTGGGGTGGTGGGGATGGGGGGTGGGGTGGGGGTGGGGGGAGGTGGTACTGATTTCGTATGGATTCCGGATCAGGGCATTGTCACCGCTTTTCTGATTGGGGCATTTGGTCGGGTTCGATTTTGGTGTTCTTCACTTCTATAACCTTTAGTTACTACTCGTAATGTGCAATGCATTTTCCGTCAGATTCTGTATGGAGAACTATGGGTCAGTGGCACACGCGACCACTACGAACAGGGATGGTCCCGTCAGTTCCCTTAAACATTGCCTAAAAAAGGTAATGTAGCAGTATATTCAATGCGTTCTTCCATTCTTTCCAATGCTGAAAGTTGTTGGCTACAACCTGGATGTATCCTTGTGCTAAAAGTTGTCTCTGTCTGCATCCTATTTTTGTGGAAGCCTTTGTTCCACCATCTCTTCTACATTTATTTTAGCACGGTGGTACATACCTACGAACGTACGGTGCTCTAGGTGCGGTAAACAGGATGGTACCCCCACATGCCGCAGGATCCGGCGAGTACCACTACTCATCAAAAAACAAGCGCAATGCCACCGACCAGCTAGGAGGGCACAACTTAAAGAGAAAGGTATTTGTTCTTAATACCCTTATTACGATGGTGCTGACAGATTTAAGTATTACCCGCTTGGTGTGATGCATACTTATCAGATGTTCAGAAACATATGTGTGATTTTATTAATTCTGGCACTGGTTTATGTGAATCCGGATCTGGATCTGTCAGACTGTCTCATACAGTCAGTATATGACTACTATGTACTGTACTCCCTCCGTCCGAAGGGTTAGGCATATACTGTATTTTTTGAGAAGTCAAGCGACGGAAAGTTTGACCAAACTTTACATAGTATTGAACTATTGAGCTCTGTTGCTATTTATGCAGATTGAAGGTGCTGATGCGGAGGCTCGGGATGCTGTAGAGGCTAGTAGATTTCTGATGCCCGCACCAAAAGAGGACATCCTCTACACAATGAGGAAGCGCCAGCATAGTACCCAGGTGGGCAGTGACCTCTCTAAGAAGTGGGTATAATTTGGAAATCCACAATTTCACATGTTATGATTTTCCATGTTATTTTTATCAGCTAGTACTATATGTTTACGCTCATTAGAAGTTCACAAAAATAAAATTTGTTTGCTTTACAGCAAATGGTTTTGTCTTATATTATTAGATTTACTTACTCTTTACATGATTTAACTTTTCCACTTAATTTCAATTAGTACCACGCACCAACTGCTCAGCCCTTTCTGCTACCCTCCTCTTGTCAAGCTTGTGGATTGAAAGGGGGCCCCTGTATGCCATTCCAAAGGCAGAGGGATGAAAAATAGTGCATGACCACCCTTCTCAAAGGATACCCATGGTATCAGGTATGGATTCCAAGTGGTTTAGACCGACTTGATGTAAGATCTTGTATCGCATGAAGGCTGTCCATTGTGTCACATGCCCCATTATAAACAAGATGTTCGGAAAAGACAAGTTTCTAACTCTGTATAGCGAGGGCCCTAAAGGCATGCAACAACTATATGATGTGGATGTCTCCCAGAAGATGGCCACCACCTATTTGGGTGGCCGAGGTTGGTCCAAGTATGTCCGTGAGAATGGTCTGAAGCAGGGGGGACGAGGTAACATTCGGTTTTAGCAATCCTGGGCAGATACTTGCACGCCATCGTACACCTGTTGACCGAAGGACCAAGAACAGAGGTAGTACTAATTAATTTGATTCTATACTCATCACAACCTCTAATGATTTTCTTGCGACTAACAGTTCTACACCATTGTCTTTACTCATCATATGACCTTGCCACTTCTGCAGTCCGCTTCCTCTTATGTACCTCCTAGAAGGGTGTCAGCATCAAGATGCTGGCACCAGCACCAGCACTGGCCCCAGTTCCTAAAACAGCACCTGTTGACCTCAGTAGGAGAAATAATAGAGGTAGTAACTTAATTCGCTTGTATACTCTCATCTCTATCTAGGAGTTACTATTGTATAAGAAACAATTTTGCTTTTCCACATCTCATATGCCTCTCTGACCACTCCTGCAGTCCCCTTACCTAACCCTTAGAAGGTAACCAGCACCAAGCTGCCGGCACCCCCAACGGCACTGGCCCTAGTTCCTACTCCAGCACCAGTTGACCTAAGTAGAAAGAATGGAGGTAGTAACTTAATTTGCTTGTATACTCATCATATCCTATGATCACTGTCTTGTGAATAACTGTTGTATAAGAGACCATTTTGCTTATACACTTCTCATCTGCCTCTACCATCCCTGCAGTCAGCTTAGCTACCCCTCAGAAGGAATCTAGCATCAAGCTGCTAGAGCCGACACGGGTTCTGGGCCTTCTAGATCCTGCACCAGCCCCTCTACAATTAGTGGCACCATCTCCTGCACCAGCACCAGCCCTAGCACATGCACCGGCATAAGCACCTTCATCACCCCGGGCAGCACCTTGTCAGACCATATCCTACACATGTGTCATCACAAGGTCGCACCGGATTATGTTTGTGAGTATATGGCGGCAGATAAACTATTCTGAATGTCTTCTCAAGTTTCACATGATTCAATGCATAGCTCTTAGTAATTATGCGTATATCTCTTGCTTTGACTTAGAAATTGCCTAAGAGTGCCACAAAAAACTCTAGGCCAGACGAAAGGGCACAATAGTCTTCACGATGTAGAGCGAAGGATTTCTTATCGAGGGACGCTATGCCATTAACTCGACTGATGGGCGCTTGGCAGCTACTTCTAGGTGGATCAAGTTCCGGAAAGCAGCCAAACTTACTATTGGAAGAACGGTCAAGGTCGATGTATCTCGCTGCCCTGAATGTGGCATGCTGTTCATGAACTTCCTAGCTGTCTAGCTCTTTGACCGCATGCTATTGTAATTAATTATGTGGTTATCTTATCTCCACTGATCATATATGGGTGGTAAAACTATGATAACCTTTTTGCTGGATTGGAGCTATAACTAGTACGTACTGGTATGGTATATCTATATCTATATGACGATTCCCTATATGAGCAAATATTATGACAATGATTGTGTTCCAGTGATCGAGTGTGTTTGGACAAAAGGGCAAACTGATCGCGTGGCATGGTTTTTAGGGCTGAAACAAGAATTGTATCCCTCTGTAGTGATATTGAATTTCAGTGTTTGTATTGCTGAATCAGTCACTTTGAAATGCTTCTGAATTGGTCAAGTGCTGCTGAATATGAACTAGGAATCTGTCAATTTTTTATGTCTTATTATTCTGTACACCTTAATCTTTCAAATGGTATTGAATTTGTCAAAAGTTCTGGCATTGCTGTTGGCTGCTTGCTCTAGAGCTTTTGCCTTTGTGTCATCAAAACCGTTCGATGCATTTTGGAGAGAGATTAGAGGGTTAAGATATACAACGTGATTTCACCAACTGAAGTCATTGGATACCAGACCTGTTTTGGCGCATGTGGTGTGTGTTCATTAGATATTTTTACATGAATATCTATCAAAGGATTTATTACTTTTTTCCTCCCTCGAAGAGGTCTGTGTTTGAATCTGACGAGACACAGCCCAGTGAAATTTGAGATAGGAGCCCATTGACCATAGCCCAATTTTTTTTTAATTTGGACTTTTTGGCAGTGCCCCCCACCTCTAAAAAAACTCTGCCTACCCATGTTTTTAAGAAACTAATCCATTATATGGCTTTTTATAAATCGAGGTTCTAGTAGCACTGCTCTTTTATTTTAAGAGAGATAACATGGAAACACAATAATATTTTTTAGAAGACTGATACATAAGTTGTAGTACTTATACATATTTAATGATTCAATTTCTATTAGTATCTTTGGTATTGTGGCAAAACACTTAGTTTATGTCTATTTAATTTGATTTGAAGGTCTTTAGTTCGAATCCACTATGTGTACATATTTATATATATCTTGGGTTTACTTTTTTAGAAAGGGTTTACTTTTTAATATCGCATTACGGAGAGGATGACATCGTGGACCCACCAGCCCGCAGCATCCCTCGAGTTTAATGGTCGGGTTTGAAAAAAAAGTTAAATACTTGTACAGAGAGACTGACATCAGGGACCCACCGGCCAGAACATACTAGAGAGGGTGACATGGGGGCCTCAGTACCAAGACCATACACGGCTGCCACATCGAGCAATGTTGCCAAGGTCAAAACAGCGGACGCGGCCAGAAAAATTGTCCATCATACGTAGGTTTGATAAACAGAGAGACCGGCATGTGGGACCCAGTAGCGTGGCCTTATACATGTTATGCCTCGAGCGACGTTGCCAAGATCAAAACAGGGAGGCGCGAGCGAGAAAAAAGTCCAGCATGCACACCTTTCTTCTAATAAGAGGCTCACATGGGGGACTCAGCAGCCTGGAAAAGTGGCTGATGCATCGAGCAAAGCTATCAAGTTCGAAACACGGAGGCGCGACCGAGAGCAAAAATTCCATCATACACACGTTTCTTCTTATGAGTGTATGACATGTGAGGGTGGGGCCCTGCATCATGATTTAACGGTAGATGCAGCGAGCAACGCTATCAAGTTCGGAACATGAAGGCGCGACCGAGGGGAAAAATCTATCATACACACGTTTCTTCTAATGAGAGGATGACATGTGGGGTCCTAGAGTTTGATTAAACGGCTGATGGAGCGAGCAACGCTATCAAGTTCGGAATATGAAGGCGCGACTGAGGGTAAAAAATCCATCATACACACATTTCTTCTAATGAGAGGATGACATGTGGGGCTCGGGAGGTTGGTTAAATGGTAGATACGTCGAGCAGCGCTATCAACTTGGAACGGGGTGGCGCCAACGAAGAAAAAATTCCATCATAGACATGTTTATTCTAATGAGAGGATGACATGTGGGTCCCAGGAGGTTGATTAGACGGTAGATGCATCGAGCAGCGCTATCAACTTCGGAACAGGGTAGCGCGAGCGAAGGAAAAAAATTCCACCATACACACAATCCTTCTAATGAGGCTGACATGTGGGACCTAGCAGCCTGACTAAACGGCAGACGCCACGAGCAACATTATCGAGTTCAAATAAGGGAGGCGCGACCGAAAAGTATGGTCCGCTAGAGACACTGACGTCTGGGACCCACACGCCTCAAAAGACTTCGGCGAGTCAACATCGCGCGAGGAAACGAAAATCTTGCTTCTTCCACACGCTAGCCGAACTTCCTCCATGTTTTTAGCAGATCCATCATAGTAGAGGGCCGCGAAACTGGAAAAAAAAGTTTTCCATCAGCCACGGCCGAGCCGAGAATTTCGTCACGGAAGACACGCCTTCTACAACGACCATCGGGCCAATTCATTGCGGAAGGAAACTTTTCTTGTAGTGAAGGATGAACTACTCACGCATTACACCGGAGGCACGCATGGTGATAAGAAGGCCTCCAGGATGATCTCTCCCCTCCCGTCAGGGTTCCGGGAAGAGCTTCAGATCCCTCCCAATCTAGGGATGGAGATGACGGCGGCTACAAACTCTTTCGTGGATTTTTGATCGGGTACTTAGGGTTTTCGTCCTGGGAGGCTTTTATAGGCGAAGGGGCAAGGTCGGTGGAGTACCAGGGGGCCCACACCCCCTGGTGGCACGCCCCCTAGCTGCGTGGCCACCAGGTGTGGCCCCCCTGGTGCGCCACTTCATCTCCCCCTTGGACTCCATGTTTCTTCGGGTAAAATATTGACTTTGGCTTTTGTCCGGTCCAATTTCGAGAATATTTCCTTACTAGCTTTTCTGAAACCAAAAACAGTAGAAAACAGGCAACTGGCACTATGGCATCTTGTTAATAGGTTAGTTCCAGAAAATGTATAGAAATACCTCAAAGTGTGAACAAAACATAAGAAAGTAGATATAAAACAAGCATGGAACATCAAAAATTATAGATACATTTACGACGTATCAAGCATCCCCAAGCTTAACTCCTGCTCGTCCTCGAGTAGGTAAGTGATAAAAAGAATAATTTTTGAGGTGACATGCACCATCATAATCTTGATCAAGGTATTTGTAAAGCATTGATAGCTGGGATCATAGTACTCCAAACATGAACATGGGAGATAGAGTTCTAACAATAAGACATAGAAACTATGTTGCAACACGAAGAGGTACAAACAAAAGATTCATGAATAATAATGCATTAAAAGATGTTTGAATGGTATTCAACTTGTCCCTCATGGTATAGCAAAACATAAATGCATATGACACCTTCAAAGTTCATAAGGGTGACTAGATACAAATAATTTAAGAACAAGCAATATCACAGTTATGAATCAATCAACGAGTTTTGGGACAATGCACATTAAACTAAGAATGATCACTATGCTCTCTCAATAGGTGCATAAACATAGAAGATGGAGACTCAACATAAAAGTAAAAAAGAAAGGCCCTTCATAAGAGGGAAGCAGGGATTTCAAGTTTCATAAAGAGCTTCCAAAATTATGGTAGTTATTAGCTTTCAGATCTCATTGCCCCTATCATAAGCATCTTTAGGTGATTAAGGTTAAAGTGAACAAATATGAGGATATGCTTGCCAAGTTATAAGCCGATAATCCCATGCCCCTTACCTACAAAGCCCGGACCTCATGCTACTCAACTTTAGTAAAGAGTAAGTTCTTGTCATTGTAAATACATGTGTATCATGGAGAACCTCCAACAGGGTACCCCTTGCCCCATGATACAGGAGTTATCCCATATCAAAATGACAAGGCAACAGACATTGAGCATCTTAGCGATCTTTTTATTTGCTATTTGCTTAGGTTTTTATTGAGGATGCTTCATAGAATGCTCACTATGGTTATGCTGCAAGTTTCCACCATGATTAGGCATGGCATAACTAGCCACCCAGGCTTTTATCTAACACACATACAAACTCCATGATATTATAAGCTCCCTTTTTCTTTCACACCACCGGGATCCATAAACTAAAGAACATGATATCAACTGAATAATAAGTACAATGTCGAAAGCGTTCCCCATGACAGCATGGTTCTGCTAATTCTCAACTTATAAAGTGCAAGCATATACGCAACATAGATGGACACAATGGTTCAAGTTTATTAAGTACAAGAAAGTAGAGTGTGCCATCAAGTTCGTGAGAGCTTTAATCACTAGTTTTCAAATAACAAGTTTAATTTGGAAGGTAGATAAAGACATGAATATACTTGTAATAGTGTAAAACACCATGCATAGGAATTTATAGTGGACTCTTATGGAATAACTTGGTTTTCTTGGGGGTTGGATGCATGAGTGGAACTCATAGTTGGTACAAGTGGAGGCTAGCAAAAGACTGGGAGCAACCAACTAAGAGAGCACTAATGACCATAATCATGCAAAGCGATAAAACATTATTAATTAAAGCATAAAGAGATATCACAAGTCAATAAACTAAATGATCATAGATTCTAAGGTGACTTGTTCATAGTCTTAACATGGTGTAAGCATGTGCCAAGTCAACCCAAATAAATCATCAAAGGAGAATACCACAATATTATGCTTTTGTATGCTAAAACAACGCATGATTCTTTCAAGGCACATTATGCAATCTCAGTTGTTTGGAACAAGTCATGTTACATCAATAATTACTAAGCATAAAGTCAAAGCAATATCAAACATGACATGATAAAGTCTAGGCCATAGTCAAAACAAAACTCCTTTTGTACCACTTATAAGCATGAACTTCCCTATGCTTTTCCAATCACCAATCAAATTATTTGAAACATCATATGAATGCGGGGG
Source organism: Avena sativa (assembly GCA_916181665.1). Lineage (NCBI taxonomy): Eukaryota > Viridiplantae > Streptophyta > Magnoliopsida > Poales > Poaceae > Avena > Avena sativa. The sequence continues at coordinate 453,002,960 of OV702288.1, read as the reverse complement.
TCAAACGAATTTATTTAAGAAAACTAAACAAAAGAAACTAAAATAAAACAAAGACGCTCCAAGTACAACTCAATCATGCATGAACCAATAAAATTGAAGTGTTTTGGAAGAAAACCTGAGATTTTTATTGATGAAGAAGGGGATGCCTTGGGCATCCCCAAGCTTTGACGCTTGTACTTCTTGAATATTTCTTGGGGTGACACGGGTGGCATCCCCAATCTTGAGATTTTGTCCATACTTTATCTTATCATATTATTCTTCCCCTACACTTGAAAATTTCCTTCATACAAAACTTCACACAATCCTCATTAGCAACATTAGTGTATTCAAGATAATAGGTCCTTTGGTTTAGTTTCATTACAAGTAAAACTTCCATTAAAACACAAGCTACTGTAGCAATTCCTTCTAAAAGCTCAAGTGATCACAGAGAACTCAAAGAGAAAGAGATTAAGAGGCAAATGCAAATAATGGTAGAAATCTGTCAAAACAGACCAGCAGGTAAAAACCAATTTTTTCGAAGACCTTCTGTTTCTAAAATCAAAAAGTTCTGGACTAACGAAAGTTAGATAAAAACCTGGGGCATAAGCACAAAACATTACAGCTCAATCCGATGTTCAGAGATTTTTCACGAGTTTTTACAGTGAAGCACAAAAATCTGTTTTAGGACAGCAACTTTCCCAAGTATTACTTCTCTCTCATTAGAGGCTATTCTTGGCACAAAAACCACACAAAAAGGATAAGGAGAGAGGTAATAACTTCCAATACTCAACAAAATAAAAAATTACTGAATAGAAATTTGGGTTATCTCGCAATAAGTGCTTTTCTTTAATGCCTTTGAGCTAGGCATCAGAGGCAAGATTCAAGTATTTTCAAATGAAGAAGCATTGAGACCAAATTTTGTTTTAATAGAAGAGGCAAAAGGTATCTTCTTTCTCTTCCTAGGGAAGTATTCTATACCTTTCTTGAGTGGGAGTTGATATTTAATGGTGCCTTCCTTCATATCAATAATAGCACCAACAGTGCTAAGAAAAGGTCTTCCCAAGGTAATAGGACAAGAAGTATTGCATTCAATATCCAAAACATAAAAATCAACGGGGACATAGGTATTGTTAACCATAATAGGAACATCATTAATACTCCCCATGAGTTTCTTTTTAGCATTATCATCAAGTTGGACATCTAAATAACAATCTTCCAATGGTGGCAAATCAAGCATTTCATAAATCCTTCTAGGCATAATAGAGACACTAGTATCAAAATCACATAAAGCTTTGAGATCAAAATCATTCACTTTCATATTAATGATGGGTCCCCAACCATCTTCTAATTTCCTAGGAATAGAAGCTTTATGTTTCTACTTTTCTTCTTTAATTTTTATGAGAGCATCTGTAATGTGTTTTGTAAAGGCCATATTCATATCACTAGCATTAGGACTTCTAGCAAGCTTTTGTAGGAACTTAGTTACATCAGAAATATTGCAAGCATCGAGATCAATATCAAAATTTCCATCCAACGTAGTAGAGCTATTGTTTCCCATATTTTCAAGAATTTCAGCATTTTTATTTGGGAAAGTTCCATTGGTTTTAGGCATTGTTGCAAGGGGAATAGGGACTTCATGCAGTTTACTAGCATCAACATTGATGGTGGTAATAGTACAAATACTATTATTTCTAGTAATTTCATCTTCTCCTTCCCACTTAGCATGCAATTTAGCTAAAAGTCTAACATTTTCATCAATTCTAACTTGTATGACATTAGTAGCAGCAAAGTGGTTTTCTATAGTTTCAGGTTTAGCAGTCATTTATTAATCAAAGAGGATTGTGCTTCAGACAAAGATGATATTTTTTTAGCATTAGAAAGTGTTTCCTCAACAGTTTTATTGAAAGAAGTTTGTTTACTAATAAAATCCTTAAGCATGACTTCAAATTCAGAGGGTGCACTTCTATTGTTGTTGTAGGAATTTGCATAAGCATTACCATTATTGGGAGGATATGGCCTATAATTGTTACTACCAAAATTATTTCTATAGGCATTGTTGCTAAAATTATTATTCCTAATAAAGTTCACATCAACTTGCTCTTGAGCAACCAAAGAGGCTAAGGGAACATGATTTGGATCAACATGAGCTTTCCCATTAACAAGAATAGACATAATAACATCATTTTTTGTCATTCAAGGAGGTGGTTTCTTCAATATAATTTACCTTCTTATCTTTTGGAGCTCTATCAGTGTGCCATTCAGAATAGTTAATCATCATATTATCAAAAAGCTTTGTTGTAGCACCCAAAGCAATGGTCATAAATGTCATATCTCAAATTTTTAATCTAATATTTCTATGCCAAATCAAATCTTAAAAAAAAGTAAATTAGATAAAGAAATGTGCGTGTTGTTGTTTGTGCATGTGTGTCTTGGAGAAAAATAAAACAAAAGAAAAGATCTAGTGTACTTTAGAATTTAAACTCGCAACCTGCAGTTTAAAAACTATTGTTGCAACCAGTTGCCCCTAGTAGTGTTTTTAGTATAGTAGCAGCTGTGTTTCTTTTGCTTCTTTAGAACAAGAGGAAGGAAACCCTCGGGGCTGCGCTCAAGGCCCAATCAGACTCGACCGTCCGTGTCCTTCTTCGCCTCCTTAGCGTTCCAAGACTGTGCCCACACGTTCGCTTTCCTCCAACTAGACCAGTTTCCCTCTAGATCGAAGCCGCCGCCACTGCCGTCGGGTTGCCGTCGCCATTGGAGCACAGGTCGCCGCTGCTGGTCATCAGCCAGTCGATTCCCGCGGTGGGTTGCCATTATTCATCCCGGATGCTTTGGTTCTTCCGCTCAGCTCTCTATAGCCTGGTATGTAGATCCGTAGACTGAATTTGTGAGGTTAATTTTCTATGTTGTTGAGACATGGTCCATTCCCAATGTTTGCTTCCTAGAAATTTCAGGAGTAGTGTGTTTGGTAGAGTTGTAAAGGAGCTGGCTTTCCACCCTATCGATCTGCAGTGTTAATTAGTGTTTTTCTTTTTTGGCTGCACATCGAGAATTGAGGGTCAGATTGTTTACTCTACATAGTTAGATTATTTTAAGAAACTACTCTGGTCATTCCCAAATTAATGAGTGTACAACCAGTACGTGAGGAATTCAGCTAATGGTTCTGTACTTGGGCATGATGGAAACCATCGGCTGCTACATTCTGTAGTTTTTGTTTTGGCAGTTCTCTATCTCTCGAGGAATACACGCTAAAGAGATTAAAACTACTTGTTACTAATAGCTAATGATGCCTTGTTTTGGAAACGATCTGTGAGTTATATGCTTATGCTAGACCATATTTCTTGCATTATTGCTAGAACCAAGCCGAGCCAAAGGTTATGATTTGGGTCGGTTGCGCGTAGGATGGTATGATTAGCTTGTATGCTCTTGAAGTGATGAGATGTATTGAGTGTGTCTTGTGCTCTGTAACTGGTATTGGTCCTTCCGGTTCGAAGTCTTATAATTCACAGCTTATGCCCCGCGGTTGAGGCAAGTTCATGGCGGATAGCGAATTTTGCATATCTCTCTTCACTCAGTTTTATTTAATGCTTATGTTATGTTGATGATGAAAATGATAAATATGATGATGACGACATGTGCATATTGTGCATATTTTTTTACCCATGATGATAATGATGATATTGTGACCTACTTCGGTGGCCACAATGCAACCTTCATTAATGGGTTGCGACCCACTTTGGAGGCACCCTCCACGAGATGGAGCGAGTGGATGCCGACGGGTGTCCACTCGAGCGATACCGGTATTCGCAATGAGATGAGTTGAGCATATAGGCATGTAGGACATCATATTTTGTTCTAACAGATGAATGATGTTTAATGATGCCTCAGTGTTTTGATTTATGTAAGGTTACTATTTGTTTATGAACTTGTTGAGTCTTTGTACTCACCCTTGTTGCTTTCATGTTTTTAGGTAAACCTTGATGACGTCATGCATGGGAAGTTCTGGGAGTAGCCCCTTCACCATTATCACCTCACGTTTCACACAATCCTCACCAATATTTTGGAACTTTGTTATGAGTCGCTAGGAGTCATTCTTGTCATAAATTGTTTCGGAGTATGCGGAAGTCTATCACTTAGATGTTGTTTTTTTTTCCTGCTAGACATTATTACCCGTATTGTGTTTGGATGGTGGTTTTTTTATAGTTGTGGTATTGGAGACTTATATGGTAGATGAATGTGCGTTTATATTTTATTGAGTTTTATCCTTACACTCTTGTGCAAATATTATTGCCTGTCGTGGATGTCCCAAGTACAAAGGAGACTTTGCCGAATTTTTCCTAAAATGTCTCAGTTAGTTTGTATGTGTAATGTATGTGGTAACATCTCAAGTGCTTGGTTGGCTCGGGGTGTTACAGTTGGTATCTGAGCGGGCTTTAGGTCCGTGGTATGAAAATAAACTTACCAAATAACCCTTAAATTTGACACACTGGTGCACAGTATGATGGGTTGGGCCATGCATTGCATTTACGCCTATGTGTTATTATTTGGTATTCATGATAATTATGTTCTAAGTATATGAATACTTGGTTAATGATTGATAATGTCATGTATAGTTATGCTGCCGAGGAGAGGTCGAGCTCGTGGTCGTGCCCGTGGTCGAGACCACAATAACCATTCCGGTGAATCATATCCAGAAGTTGAACAAAGTCATCATGGGGAAGGTAGCGCAAGCCAAACCAGTAATGATGGTGGACCCAATGGCCAAGGGACGAATCTAAAAAACTGATTGGAATTAAAGGCTGGCGACTTCCATGGAACTGGGACACCAATAGATGCAGCATCTTGGCTAAGTACCATGGATAAGTATATGGCGGCTATGGAGTTACCATCACACAAGCGAGTTCTCTTTGTGGCCTTTAACCTTAAAGGCCTTGCTGATGATTGGTGGTCAGGAGTACGTGTCACTTATCCTGGTGAACCCACCTGGGCTGTTTTTGTGCAACAGTTCACTGACAAGTATTATCTAGAAACATTCAAGGAGGAAATGTCAGAAAAACTGAAGACCATTAAGCAAGGGAAGCTATCTATAGATGAGTATGAGGCTGAATTCAGCAAGATGGTACTATTTGTTGATCATGTGAAGCATGACGAGGCAGCAAAGGCGAGAGCATTCTTTAGAGGACTAAATTCTAGATATAGAGAGGTGATGAGTGCGAGACCTGCAAATGATTACTTCTCCATGGTTAAGCAGGCTAGAGGAATGGAGTTGGAAGTTTGACTCACTGCAGATGAGGAGGGTCGCATAGGAGGTTCTATTGCTATAGGTGGCGATCAGAAGGGAGGCCAACGTGGGGGTAGTGGGTCTACTACTCAGCGACCTCCTTTTAAAAGGTTGAAGGGAAATCACCGTCCGCAACAAACAACAAAGTTCAAACAATCTGGTTCTAAATATTCTTCGGTGCCCCGCTCTTCGACTCCATCCTTTCATCCTGTCCCTAGGCAGGGCATGATATGTTTCAAGTGTGGCGAGGGACATCGTGCTTCTGAGTGTGCTTGGACTAGGGTGTGTCACCATTGTGGTCGCCCTGGTTATATGGGGCGTGTATGTCGTGAGAATCCTGCTAGCATTCTCAAGTGGGAGAGGACACCTGCTAGATCTACTACCATGGCATATCGAGGATCTGTAAACATGTTATCAGCTCGTCCCGCTTCTACTCCGCAGTTTCCTCCATCTTGGGAACCCCCACCTGGTTATGTTTGGCAGGCTGTTCCAGTTTCTTTAGCACAGTTTCCTGCATCGTCTGCTCAGCTCTAGTTACCTGCACCCCCACAGCATAGTGTTGGACACCCCTCTGCTCTGCCACAACCTGGTGTCTATGCCATGCCGACTAGTACTTCTTTGGGACGACCAGATGTCGTTACAGGTACACTCCCAGTTGATTTTCTTGATGCACTAATTCTCTTTGATTCTGGAGCTACTTATTTGTTTGTCTCGCTAGAGTTTGCTAATAAGGCTAATTTTATCCCGTTAAGAGATTGGATAGTCAGTGGTTGTTAGTTCTCCTGGTGGTCTAATTCCTCTACCATAGTTTGTCCTAGTTGTGTGATATCTATAGATGATGAAGATTTTGTAGCTAATCTTATGGTTATTCCGCTGAAGCCCTTTGACGTTATTCTTGGCATGGATTGGCTACACCTCTACCGCGCCGTGATATCATGTTTTTGGAAGACCGTCTCACTTCAGGCCCCATCTGGAGAGGAGTTGATCTTTCAGGGAACTTCTCCTCCACACTCTCTATATGTCCTTGCTAGCTTGTTTCATGGGCAACGAATGGTCAAGACAGGGTTACTATGGGCTCTTGCTGAGACACCGAGTACTGCACAATTAATTGATGCTATTCCAGTGGTACGAGACTACCTAGATGTTTTCCCTAATGAGTTTCCGGGTATGCCACCAGTGCGGGACGTGGAGTTTCGTATTGATCTCAAACCTGGTACTCAACCTATCTCTATGTCTCCTTACCGATTGTCACGACCCTTCCAAGAAGAATTGAAGAAGCAGTTGGATGATTTATTATACAAGGATTTGATCCGACGGAGTGTCTCACCTTGGGCGGCGCCTGTAATGTTTACATCCAAGAGGGATGGTAGTTGGTGTAAGTGTGTAGATTGCCGTGGTCTCAATATAGTAACCATCAAGAACAAATATCCACTACGGCGCCTTGAGGATTTGTTTGATCAGCTAAATGGAGCTAAGGTGTTCTCCAAGATCGATCTTCAGTCTGGCTACAATCAAATTCACGTGAGAGAACAAGATATTGAAAAGACTGCGTCTGCCACCAAGTATGGCCATTATGAATATAAAGTTTTGTCTTTTGGACTAACCAATGCCCCTGCTATATTTATGGAGACAATGAATAGTATGCTACACAGGTTCCTTGATAACTTCATGGTAGTGTTCATTGATGATATCCTCGTATATTCCAAGACATAAGAAGAGCACGAGCGTCATTTGAGACTAGTGCTTGAGACTCTAAGGAAGAATAAATTCTATGCGAAGCTAAAGAAATGTGAGTTTTGGCTATCGGAAGTGGCTTTTCTAGGTCATGTTATTAACCAACATGGCATATTGGTTGATCCTAGTAATGTTTCCACGATCATGGATTGGCCGAGACCATCTAATGTCAAGTAGGTGAGGAGTTTCTTGGGCTTGGCAGGTTATTATAGGAAATTTGTGAAGGATTTTTCTATCATCGCCAAGCCAATGACCAAACTAACCCAAAATGGTGTGAAATTCTAGTGGACTAATGAATATGAGAATAGCTTCTCTACCCTCAAGAATAGTCTGGTGACTGCGCTAGTTCTCACTCTTCCGGAGCCAGGGAAGCGCTTCATTGTCTACTGTGATGCTTCTCTGGTTGGACTTGGGTGTGTTCTCATGCAAGACGGCAAAGTTATTGCTTATGCTTTGAGGCAATTGAAAAAGCACGAGCCGAACTATCCTACCAATGATCTAGAGCTTGCAGTTGTGGTTTTTGGACTCAAGATTTGGCGGCACTACCTCTATGGAGAATCTTGTGATATTTTCACTGATCACAAAAGTCTCAAATACCTCTTCACACAGAAGGAGTTGAACTTTAGGCAAAGACGGTGCCTTGAATTGATAAAGTACTATGACCTTACTATCAAGTACAACTCAGGAAAGGCAAATGTGGTCGCTGATGCTCTTAGCTGCAAGTCTGTACCACCCACTTTGGATTCTCTTGTTGCTGATTTTGAACGGATGGGCGTGTCATATTGTTTTGCGGGTGTAGCGCAATAGGAAACACAACTTATCCTTCAGTCAGGCATTCTAGATAGAGTGAGAGAGGCACAACAAAGTGATCGTCTGCTACAGCAAGTGTGAGAGCGCATTCTCCAAGGCAGAACTGAAGAGTTTACTATAGATGGGACCGGGTCAATTCGGTTTCATGGTCATTTGTGTGTGCCACAAAAATCTCAGGTGAAGGAGGACATTCTCCGGGAGGCACATCGTACCCCCTACACCGTTCATCCAGGGGAGACAAAGATGTATCATGACCTGAAACAAACTTATTGGTGGAAAATAATGAAAGTTGATGTGGCCAAGTATGTGTCCTCTTGTGGGGTTTGCCAACGAGTAAAGGCCGAGCTTAAGCGGCCAGCAGGACTGCTACAATCCTTAGAGGTTCCATAATGGCCATGGGATGACATTGCCATGGATTTTGTGGTTGGTCTACCTCGTACGCGAAGGGGGAAAGATGCAGTTTGGGTGGTCGTGGATCGACTTAACAAAGTTGCTCATTTTATTCCTATCCGCACCACTGACTCTGCTAGTGACTTGGCACCAATATATGTGAGGGAGATATTAAGATTGCATGGGGCTCCTAAAACCATTACTTTTAATAGGGATGCAAAGTTTGTATCCAAGTTCTGGGAGAGCTTGCAGAGTGCCTTGGGGACGCAACTGAGACTTAGTACAGCGTTTCATCCCCAAACCGATGGCCAGTCAGAGCGTATAATCCAAACACTAGAAGATATGTTGAGATTTTGTGTCTTGTCTTGGCAAGGGAGTTGGGAGGATCATTTGCCACTTGTCGAGTTTGCTTATAATAATAGTTATCAGGCTAGCATATGGATGGCCCTTTATGAGGCTCTATATGGAAGAAGGTGCAGATCTCCACTATGTTGGGATTCCATGGGCGAAAAGGCAATGCTTGGACCTGATTGGGTTCTACAAGCTACAGAGAGGGTAGCCGAGATTAGACAACATGTGTTGGCAGCACAAAGTAGGCAAAAGAGCTATGCTGATTCCAAGAGGTCGAATGTGGAATTTCAATTTGGGGAGGAGGTACTCCTAAGGGTGTCACCCACTAAAGGTGCTATAAGATTTAACATCAAAGGAAAGCTTAGTCCACGGTACATTGGACCTTTCTTGGTATTGGCACGAGTGGGAAAGCTAGCCTATCGACTTGGATTGCCTGAATCGATGAAAGGTGTTCATAATGTGTTTCATGTCTCTATGCCGCGGAAGCATTTTCGTGATCCAGAGCGTCAGATTACCATGGAACCATTTACAATTGAATAAGATTTAACCTTTGAGGTTCGCCCCGTGAAAATATTGGAAGCGTCTGAGAGAGTGATGCGAAATAGGACACTAAAGTATGTGAAGGTTCTTTGGTCACAACAAACTGAGCGTGAGGCGACATGAGAACTTGAGTCTCGCATGCGCGAAAGGTATCCAGAATTGTTCATAGCTGGTATGTGATGCATAAACAGATTTTTTTAACTGTTACGTTTAGTGCTGCGAGTAGAAGAACGAGAAACAATTCAGGTCGAATTCTGTCTAAAGGGGGTAAGAATGTCATATCCCAAATTTTTAATCTAATATTTCTATGCCAAATCAAATCTTAAAAAAAGTAAATTAGATAAAGAAATGTGCTTGTTGTTTGTGCATGTGTGTCTTGGAGAAAAATAAAACAAAAGAAAAGATCTAGTGTACTTTAGAAATTGAACTCGCAACCTGCAGTTTAAAAACTGTTGTTGCAACCAGTTGCCCCTAGTAGTGTTTTTACTACAGTATCAGCTGTGTTTCTTTTGTTTCTTTAGAACAAGAGGAAGGAAACCCTCGGGGCTGGGCTCAAGGCCCAATCAGACTTGACCGTCCGTGTCCTTCTTCGCCTGCTCTTAGTAGCGTTCCAAGACTGTGCCCACACGTTCGCTTTCCTCCAACCAGAATAGTTTCCCTCTAGATCGAAGCCGCCGCCGCTGCCGTCGCCATTGGAGCATAGGTCGCCGTTGCTGGTCATCAGCCAGTCGATTCCAGCGGTGGGTTGCCATTATTCATCCCGGGTGCTTTGGTTCTTCCGCTCAGCTCTCTATAGCCTGGCATGTAGATCCGTAGAGTGACTTTGTGAGGTTAATTTTCTATGTTGTTGAGACATGGTCCGTTCCCAACGTTTGCTTCCTAGAAATTTTAGGAGTAGTGTGTTTGGTAGAGTTGTAAAGGAGTTGGCTTTCCATCCTATCGATCTGCAGTGTTAATTAGCGTTTTTCTTTTTTGGCTACACATCGAGAATTAAGGGTCAGATTGTTTACTCTACGTAGTTAAATTATTTTAAGAAACTGCTCTGGTCCTTCCCAAATTAATTAGTGTACAACCAATACGTGAGGAATTCAGCTAATGGTTCTGTACTTGGACATGATGGAAACCATCGGCTGCTACATCCTGTAGTTTTTGTTTTGACAGTTCTCTATCTCTCGAGGAATACACGCTAAAGAGATTAAAACTACTTGTTACTAATAGCTAATGATGCCTTGTTTTGGAAACGATCTGTGAGTTATATGCTTGTGCTAGACCATATTTCTTGCATTATTGCTAGAACCAAGCCGAGCCACAATAATTTCATCGTATGAGGAATCACCAGTACCTACTAGTAAGTTAGGAATTAAGTAAATACATTAACTCTATGAGTGATTGTCCTGTAATTTTTGTTACTATTCTTATGGTACTGGCAGAGAGTAGCCCGTGGTTTTTTTTGTAAAGGTTATGATTTGGGTCGGTTACGCGTAGAAGCGATGGTATGATTAGGTTGTATGCTCCTGAAGTGATGAGATGTATTGAGTGTGTCTTGTGATTTGTAACAGGTGTTGGTCCTTCCGGTTCGGAGTCTTACAATTCACAGTTTGTGTCCCGCGGTTGAGGCAAGTGCATGACGGATAGCGAATTTTGCATATCTCTCTTCACTCAGTTTTATTTAATGTTTTGATGATGAAAATGATAAGTATGATGATGACGGCATGTGCATATTGTGATTTTTTTAACCCATGATGATATTGTGACCTACTTCGGTGGGCACAATGTGACCTTCATTGATGGGTTGCGACCCACTTTGGAGGCACCCTCTACGAGCTGGAGCGAGTGGATGTCGACGGGTGTCCACTCGAGCGATATCGGTATTCACAATGAGATGAGATGAGCATATAGGCATGTAGGACATCATATTATGTTCTAATAGATGAATGATGTTTACTGATATCTCAGTGTTTTGATTTATGTAAGTTTACTATTTGTTTATGAACTTGTTGAGTCTTTGTACTCACCCTTGTTGCTTTCATGTTTTTAGGTAAACCTTGATGACGTCATGCATGGGGAGTTCTGGGAGTAGCCCCTTCACCATTGTCACCTCACGTTTCACACAATCCTCACCAATATTTTAGAACTTTGTTATGGGTCGCTTCGAGTCATTCTTGTCATAAATTGTTTCGGAGTATGCGGAAGTCTATCACTTAGACGTTGTTAGCTTTTTTTCCTGCTAGACATTATTACCTATATTGTGTTCGGATGGTGGTTTTTTATAGTTGTGGTATTGGAGACTTATATGGTAGATGAATGTGCGTCTATATTTTATTGAGTTTTATCCTTATACTCTTGTGGAAATATTATTGTCTATCATGGATGTCCCAAGTACAAAGGAGACTCTGCCGATTTTTTCCTAAAAAGTCTTAGTTAGTTTGTATGCGTAATGTATGTGATAACATCTCATTTGCTTGGTTGGCTTGGGGTGTTACAATAAAGGTGTCTCCAGCAGCAGAATCCAGCGGATTTCTTGAAGAATAATTTAGTCCTGCATAAAAGGTTGGATAATCATCCAAGCAGTCAGTCCATGAGTGGGGCAATTCTTCACCAAAGATTTCATTCATTCCCAATCTTGAGCAACATGTTCATTATAAAATTGTTTAAATTTCATTATTTCACTTCTCATAAATATAATCTTAGCAGGAGGATAGTATTTTCCAATAAAAACATCTTTGCATTTAATCCAGGAATCAATACTTTTTCTAGGTAGGGATAGCAGCCATTCTATAGCTTTTCCTCTCAAAGAGAAAGGAAAAAAATTTAAGCTTAATAATATCTCCATCTATATCCCTATGTTTTTTCATCTCAGAAAGTTCAACCAAGTTATTAAGGTGAGTAGCAGCATCATCAGTACCAGCACCAGAGAATTGTTCTTTCATAACAAGATTGAGCAAAGCAGGTTTAATTTCAAAGAAAACAGCTTCAAGAACGGGTGGAGCAAGTGGTGTGCACATGAAATAATTATTGTTGGTTGATGGCTCAGTATTGATGTAGAGCTCGTTGGGAACCCCAAGAGGAAGGTATGATGAGCACAGCAGCAAGTTTCCCTCAGTTATGAAACCAAGGTTTAATCGAACCATTAGGAGCACGGAAACACCCCAAAGGTGTTTCTAGCTGAGCCTTGGCAGGGCGCACTACCGATGCTAGTAGCAACGTGGAGACCTGCACAACACAACCACAGAACTTTGTCCCCAACTTGCGATGAGGTTGTAAATCTCACCGTGTTTTGCTAAAAACAAAGGATTAAACGTATCGAATGGAAGGAAGTAAAAGTTTACAGAAAGTAAACACAAAGCAGTAAATAGATTGTAGATTGTATGTAAAGAAAAAGGACCGGGATCCATAGTTCACTAGAGGTGGCTCTCCTTAAGATAGATAACATGTTGGGTGAACAAATTACAGCGGGGCAATTGACAAACATCGAGAAAGCAATACATGCATATATTAATCATCTTGAATCCTTTGAGACTTGATTGGGCATTACAACATTATACATAGACCGCCATCCAACTGCATCTATGACTAATAATCCACCTTCAGGTTATCATCCGAACCCCCTCCAGTATTAAGTTGCAAGCAACAGATTATTGCTTTACGAACTGCGTGTAAAGTAAACAATATGATTTTTCTATGAACAAAGGATTGTTGTTTTCTCCCTAGTAGCAACATCACATCTAGTACCTTAGAGATTTCTGTCACTTCCCCAGATTACTAGAGGCATGAACCCACTATCGAGCATAAATACAAACTCTTGGAGTTGCTAGCATCTACTTGGCCAAGATAGCTACTAACAACGGAAAGCACGCAATATCACAAATAACAAAGACATGATAGAATCAATAATCAATCTGAAATAACATCTCAATATCCATCGGATCCCCGTAAACAGAAGATGCAGAATTACAAATAGATGAGCTTGATCATGAACGGAGCTCACAAGATCTAGACATGAAAGCACAAAGGAGGAGAACCAGCCATATATCTACTACATGGATCCGTAGTCCAAGGATGAACTACTCACGCATCACACCGGAGGCTTGCATGGTGATGAAGAAGGCCTCTAGGGTGAATTCCCCTCTCCGGCAGGGTGCAGGAAGAGCTTCACATCCCTCCTGATCTAGGGATGGAGATGACGGCGGCTATAGACAATTTCGTGGATTTTTGATTGGGTACTTAGGGTTTTCGTCCCGAGGGCATCTTCTGGCGGAAGGATAGGCCGAGGGGGTGCTTGGGCTAGCCACACCACCCCCTGGCGCGGGCCAAGCCTGGCCGCGCGGCCAGTTGGTGTGGCCGCCATCTGGCAATTCTCTGTCTCATATTCTGGCATCTGATGACTTCCGGAAAAATAGGCACTTTGGCTTTTGTCCAATCCAATTCCGAGAATATTCATTTTCTGACTTTCTTGGAACCAAAAACACCAGAAACAGGGAGCTGGCACTGTGGCTCTTGTTAATAGGTTAGTCCAAGAAATCATATGAAAAGTACTCCAAAGTGTGGACAAAACACAAGAAAGTGGATAAAACCAAGCATGGAACATCAAAAAATATAGATACATTTGCAATGTATCATTGGTGCTAGCGAAGTCACACAACTTAGTGTTTTCAGGAGTATTCATTTTTTAGATTAAAGCAAGCCAACAAAAATAGAAATTGAAATAGGAACTAATTTTTTTGTGTTTTTGATAGAAAGAAACAAGCAAACAAAGAAAAATAAACTAAGCAAAAGAAAAAACAAAGTAAAGAGATTGGTTGTGAGGGACTCCCCTTGTGAAGCTGTCCTTGACTCCTCGCAACAGCGCGAGAAAAAGTGCTTTATTGCTCAAACACCGGAGGCTTGCATGGTGATGAAGAAGGCCTCTAGGGTGAATTCCCCTCTCCGGTAGGGTGCGGGAAGAGCTTCAGATCCCTCCCGATCTAGGGATGGAGATGACGTCGACTATGGACTAATTCGTGGATTTTTGATCGGGTACTTAGGGTTTTCGTCCCGAGGGCATCTTATAGGCGGAAGGAGAGGCCGAGGGGGTGCTTGGGCTGGCCACACCACTCCCTGGCACGGGCCAAGCCTGGTCGCGCGGCCAGGTGGTGTGGCCGCCCTCTGGCCCTTCTCCGTCTCGTATTCTGGCATCTGATGACTTCCGGAAAAATAGGCACTTTGGCTTTTGTCCCGTCCAATTCCGAGAATATTCATTTTCTGACTTTCCTGGAACCAAAAACAGCAGAAAACATGCAGCTGGCACTATGGCTCTTGTTAATAGGTTAGTCCAAGAAATCATAGGAAAAGTACTCCAAAGTGTGGATAAAACACAAGAAAGTGGATAAAACCAAACATGGAACATCAAAAATTATAGATACATTTGCAATGTATCAACATCCCCAAGCTTAACTCCTGCTCGTCCTCGAGTAGGTAAGTGATAAAAAGAAAGAATAATTTTTGAGGTGACATGCACCATCAAAGACTTGATCAAAGTATTTGTAAAACATTCAAAGTTGGGATCATAGTACTACAATCATAACATGAAAGACAAAGTTCTAGCAATAACACAAAGAAACTATGATGCAACATGAAAAGGTACAAACAAAAGATTCATGAATAACAATGCTTTGCAAGACGTTTGTTTGTTTCACATAAAGAAAACATAGCATAATAGTATTCAGCTTGTCCCTCAATAGAGTAGCAAATATAAATGCATAGGACACCTTCAAAGTTCATAAGAGTGACTAGATACAAATAGTTCAAAACAAGCAATATCAAGTTATGCATCAATCAACTAGTCTTGGGACAATGCACATAGAACTAAGAATGGCCACTATGCTCTCAAAGTAGGTGCATAAAGGTAGAAGGTGGAGACTCAATATAACGGTGGAAGAAAGGCCTTTATAAAAGGAAGTAGGGATTCAAGTCTCATAAAGAGCTTCCAAAAATTATGGTACTTATAGCTTTCAGCTCTCATTGCCCCTATCATAAGCATCTTGAAGGTGATTAAGGTTAAAGTGACACAACTAAGAGGATATGCTTCACAAGTTATAAACCAAAATCTCATACCCCTTACTTATGAAGACCGAACCTCATGCTACTCAACTTTAGTCATGAGTAAGCTCTTGTCATTGTAAGTACATGTGTATCATAAAAAACCGCCAATGGGGTACCCCTTGCACATGATACAGGAGCTATCCCATAATCAAATGACAAGGCAAGTAGACAATGAGCATCTCAACGATCTTTTTATTTGCTATTTGCATAGGTTTTTATTGAAGATGCTTCATAGAGTGCTCATTATGGTGATGCTGCAAGTTTCCACCATGATTAGGCTTGGCTTAGGCTAGCGGCCCAGGCGTTTCTCTAACACATATACAAACTCCATGATCTTACAAGTTCCACTTTTATTTCACCGCCGGGATCCATAAGCAAAAGGACATGATATCAACGGGGTACAAAGTACAAGTGCAATGTTGAAAGCGTTATCCATGATACATGGTTCTGCTAATTTCAACTTATAAAGCGCAAGCATATACGCAACAAAGAAGGAACCAATGGTTCAAGTTTATTAGATGCAATAAAGTAAAGTGTGCCATCAAGTTTGTGAGAGCTTTAATCACTAGTTTTCTCATAACAAGTTTAATTTGGAAGGTAAACAAAAGCATGAATACACTTGGAATAGAATAAGCTAGTAGGTAGGTATGGTGGAATCTTTGGGATAACTTGGTTTAGGGAGTTGGATGCATGAGTGGAACTTATATTTGGTTGTTGAGGCTAGCAAAAGACTAGGAGCGACAAACTAAGAGAGCAATAATGGCCATAATCATGCAGAGCGACAAAACATCATTGATCAAAGCATAAAGTGATACTACAAGTTGAAAACTAAAAGATCATAAAGGATTATGGTGACTTGAGATAGTCATAACATGGTGTGAGCATGAGCCAAGTCAACCAAAATAAAGCATCAAAGGAGAATACCACTATACTATGCTTTAATATGCTAAAACAACGCATGATTCATCCAAGGCACATTAAGCAATCTCAAATGTTTATAACAAGCCATGATACAGCAAATAATACTAAGCATAAAGCCAAAACAATATCAAGCATGGCATGACAGAGCATAGGCCACAGTCAAAAACGAGCTCTTTTTACCACATAAGTATGAACTTTCCTACTCTTTTCCAAACCAAACCAAACTATTTGCAAACCAATGTATGAAAGAGGGGGCCCAACCAATTTATTCAGCAAACTAAGCAAACCAAAGCAAACAAAAAACCAAAATGAAAACGAAAAAGAAGACGCTCCAAGAACAACACAACTGTGCATGAAACAATAAAGATGAAGCGTTTGGAAGAAACCTGAGATTTTTATTGATGAAGAAGGGGATGCCTTGGGCATACCCAAGCTTTGATGCTTGAACTTCTTGCATATTTCTTGGGGTGACACGTGTGGCATCCCCAAGCTTGAGCTTTAGTCCATCCTTCATCTCATTACTCATTCCTTCCATACACCTGAAATTTTTCCTTCATGCAAAACTTCACACAATATTTATTAGCAACATTAGTGCACTCAAGATAAATAAGTCTTAAGGTTCAGTTCTAACACCAAATAAACTTCCATTAGAACACTAGCTACTGTATCACTTCCCTCAAAAAGCTCAATTCCCCAAAAGAACTCAAAAAGGAACCAACAAGAAGCAAATGCAGAAAATGGCAGAAATCTGTCAAAACAGACCAGCAGGTAAAGACGAATTTTTTCGAAGACCTTCTCTTGCTCAAATCAAAAAGTGTTGAACTAAGGAAAGTTATATAACAAGCTGGGGCAGAAGCAAAAAAATTCACGCCTCAAGAAGGCATTCAGAGATTGTACACGATTTTTTACGGTGAAGCACATAAATCTGTTTCGGGACAATAACTTTTCCAATCATTACTTCTCTCTCATTAGAGGTTACTCTTGGCACAAAAAGCAAATAAAAAGGATAAGGAACGGTTATTATTGAGGTAATAACTTCCAATACTCGTCTAAAACTTTTGGGTTATCTCCCAATAAGTACTTTTCTTTAACGCCTTTAAGTTAGGCATAAGAAGCAAGAAAAAGGATCAAGTATTCTCAAATGAAGAAGCATTAAAACCAAAAAAAAATTCATAGGAGAGGCAAAAGAAATATTCTCTCTCTTCTTAGGGAAGTGTTCTATACCTTTCTTGAGTGGGAGTTGATATTTAATGGTGCCTTCTTTCATATCAATAATGGCACCAACAGTTCAAAGAAAAGGTCTTCCCAAAGTAATAGGACAAGAAACATTGCATTCAACATCCAAAACATAGAAATCAACGGGGACGTAGGCATTGTTAACCATAATAAGAACATCATTAAGACTCCCCATGAGTTTCTTTTTAGCATTATCATCAAGTGGGACACTCAAATAACAATCTTCAAGTGGAGACAAATCAAGCATATCATAAATCCTTCTAGGCATAATAGAAACACTACTATCAAGATCACATAAAGCTTTAAAATCAAAGTCATTCACTTTCATATTAACGATGGGTTCCCAACCATCCTCTTGTTTTATAGGAATATAAGCTTTATGTTTCATCTTTTCTTCTTTAATTTTTATGAGAGCATCAGTAACGTGTTTTGTAAAGGCCATGTTCATAGAACTAGCATTAGGACTTTTAGCAAGCTTTTGTAGGAACTTAATAACTTCAGAGATATTGCAACCATCAGGATCAAAATCAAATTATCATCTAAAGCAATAAAACTATTACTAGCATCAACACTAGTGGTGGTAATAGTAGAAACACTAATGTTTCTAGCAATTTCATCCTCTCTTTCCCACTTAGCATGTAATTCAGCTGATAGTCTAACATTTTCATCAATTCTTACTTGTATAGCATTAGTAGCTGCAAAGGGATTATCATTAGTTTCCGGTTTAGGAGCCATTTTATTCAAAGAAGATTGAGCTTCAACCAAAGATGCTATATTTCTAACTTGTATGGCATTAGTAGCTGCAAAGGGGTTCTGAATAGTTTTAGCTTTAGCAGCCATTTTATTTAAAGAAGATTGAACTTCAGCCAAAGATGCTAAATTTCTTTCAGCATTAGAGAGTTTTTCCTCAATAGTTTTATTGAAAGCAGTTTGTTTACTAATAATGTCCTTAAGCATAACTTCAAGTTCAGAGGGTGCACTCCTATTATTGTTGTAAGAATTTCCATAAGCATTACCATTGTTGGGAGGATATGGCTTATAATTGTTGTTACCAAAATTACTCCTATAAGCATTATTGCCAAAATTATTATTTCTTATGAAGTTCACATCAACTTGCTCTTCTTGAGCAACCAAAGAGGCTAATGGAACATTATTTGGATCAATATGGGCTTTCCCGTTAACAAGCATAGACATAATAATATTAGTTTTATCACTCAAGGAGGAGGTTTCCTCAACAGAATTTACCTTCCTACCTTGTGGAGCTCTCTCAGTATGCCATTCAGAATAATTAACCATCATATTGTCCAGAAGTTTCGTTGCAACACCAAAGTAATGGTCATAAAGGTACCTCCAGCAGTGGAGTCCAATAGGTTCCTTGAAGAATAGTTCAATCCTGCATAAAAAGTTTGGATGATAATCCAAGAAGTCAGTCCATGAGTGGGACAATTCTTTACCAAAGATTTCATTCTTTCCCAAGCTTGAGCAACATGCTCATTATCAGATTGTTTAAACTTCATTATTTCACTTCTCATAGATATAATCTTAGTAGGAGGATAGTATTTTCCAATGAAAGCATCTTTGTACTTAGTCCAAGAATCAATACTATTCCTAGTTAAGGAATTCAACCATTCTTTAGCTTTTCCTCTCAAAGAGAAAGTAAACAATTTCATCTTAATAATATCACCATCTACATCCCTATGCTTTTGCATCTCACAGAGTTCAACAAAGTTATTTAGGTGGGCAGCAACATCTTCATTACCAATACCAGAAAATTGTTCTCTCATAACAAGATTGAGTAAAGCAGGTTTTATCTCAAAGAAAGTATCTTCAGGCAAAGGTGGAGCAATAGGTGTGCTCATAAAATCATTGTTGTTGGTGCTAGTGAAGTCACACAACTTAGTGTTTTCAAGAGTAGTCATTTTTTTGGGTTTTCAAATAAGAAAGCAAACTAGTAAAACTATTTTTTTTGTGTTTTTGATAACAAAAGAAGCAAGCAAAACAAAAAGAAACTAAGCAAAACAAAAATAACAAAGTAAAGAGATTGGTTATGAGGGACTCCCCTTGTGAATATGTCCTTGACTCCCTGGCAACGGCGCCAGAAAAATGCCTTATGGCTCAGTATTGATGTAGATCTCATTGGGAACCCCAAGAGGAAGGTATGATGAGGACAACAACAAGTTTCCCTCAGTTATAAAACCAAGGTTTAATCGAACCAGTAGGAGCAAGGAAACACCCCAAAGGTGTTGCTAGCTTAGCCGTGGTAGGGCGCACTACCGGTGCTAGTAGCAACGTGGAGACCTGCACAACACAACCACATAACTTTGTCCCCAACTTGCGATGAGGTTGTCAATCTCACCGTGTTTTGCTGAAAACAAAGGATTAAATGTATTGAATGGAAGGAAGTAAAATTTTGCAGAAAGTAAACACAAAGCAGTAAACATATTGTAGATTGTATGTAAAGAAAAAGGACCGGGATCCATAGTTCACTAGAGGTGGCTCTCCTTAAGATAGATAACATGATGGGTGAACAAATTACAGCGGGGCAATTGACAAACATCGAGAAAGCAATACATGCATATACTAATCATCTTGACTCCTTTGAGACTTGATTGGGCATTACAACATTATACATAGACCGCCATCCAACTACATCTATGACTAATAATCCACCTTCAGGTTATCATCCGAACCCCCTCTAGTATTAAGTTGCAAGCAACAGATTATTGCTTTACGAACTACGTGTAAAGTAAACAATACGATTGTTATATGAACAAAGGATTGTTGTTTTCTCCCTAGTAGCAACAGCACATCTAGTACCTTAGAGATTTCTATCACTTCCTCACATAACCAAAGGCATGAACCCAAAATCGAGCATAAATACTAACTCTTGGAGTTGCTAGCATCTACTTGGCCAAGATAGCTACTAACAATGGAAAGCATGCAAGATCACAAATAACAAAGACATGATAGAATCAATAATCAATCTGAAATAGCATCTCAATATCCATCGGATCCCCGCAAACACAACATGCAAAATTACAGATAGATAATCTTGATCATGAACGGAGCTCACAAGATCTAGACATGAAAGCACAAAGGAGGAGTACCAGCCATCTATCTACTACATGGATCCGTAGTCCAAGGATGAACTACTCACGCATCACACCGGAGGCTTGCATGGTGATGAAGAAGGCCTCTAGGGTGAATTCCCCTCTCCGGCAGGGTGCAGGAAGAGCTTCACATCCCTCCTGATCTAGGGATGGAGATGACGGCGGCTATAGACAATTTCGTGGATTTTTGATTGGGTACTTAGGGTTTTCGTCCCGAGGGCATCTTCTGGCGGAAGGATAGGCCGAGGGGGTGCTTGGGCTAGCCACACCACCCCCTGGCGCGGGCCAAGCCTGGCCGCGCGGCCAGTTGGTGTGGCCGCCATCTGGCAATTCTCTGTCTCATATTCTGGCATCTGATGACTTCCGGAAAAATAGGCACTTTGGCTTTTGTCCAATCCAATTCCGAGAATATTCATTTTCTGACTTTCTTGGAACCAAAAACACCAGAAACAGGGAGCTGGCACTGTGGCTCTTGTTAATAGGTTAGTCCAAGAAATCATATGAAAAGTACTCCAAAGTGTGGACAAAACACAAGAAAGTGGATAAAACCAAGCATGGAACATCAAAAAATATAGATACATTTGCAATGTATCATTGGTGCTAGCGAAGTCACACAACTTAGTGTTTTCAGGAGTATTCATTTTTTAGATTAAAGCAAGCCAACAAAAATAGAAATTGAAATAGGAACTAATTTTTTTGTGTTTTTGATAGAAAGAAACAAGCAAACAAAGAAAAATAAACTAAGCAAAAGAAAAAACAAAGTAAAGAGATTGGTTGTGAGGGACTCCCCTTGTGAAGCTGTCCTTGACTCCTCGCAACAGCGCGAGAAAAAGTGCTTTATTGCTCAAAATGTAGAGCTCGTTGGGAACCCCAAGAGGAAGGTATGATGAGCACAGCAGCAAGTTTTCCCTTAGTTATGAAACCAAGGTTATCGAACCAGTAGGAGCAAGGAAAAAACTCCAAGGTGTTGCCAGCAACTTGGAATCCTGCACAACACAACCACAGAACTTTGCCCCAACTTACAATGGGGTTGCCAGTCTCACTGGTTTTGCTAAAAACAAAGGATTAAACATATAGTGTGGAACATAGTAATTGCTTGCAGAAAGTAAATTGTATATAGTAACAGCAGATGATATATCAATGTTAAAAGAATGGATCAGGGTCCATAGTTCACTAGAGGTGATTCTCCTTAAGATAAATAGCATGTTGGGTGAACAAATTACAGTGGGGCAATTGACAGATTTGAGAAAGCATACAATGCATATACTATACATATTGACTCCTATGAGATCTGATTGGGCATTACAACATAATACATAGACTGTAATCCAACTACATCTATGACTAATAATCCACCTTCCTGTTATCGTCCGTACCCCTTCCAGTATTAAGTTGCAAGCAATAGATAATTGCATTAAGCAAAGTGTGTAAAGTAAATAATATGATTGTCCCATGGACAAAGGATTGATGTTTTCTCCCTAGTAGCAACAACACATCTACAACCTTAGAGATTTCTGTCACTTCCCTAGATTACTAGAGGCATGAACCCACTATCGAGCATAAATACTCCCTCTTGGAGTTGCAAGCATCTACTTGGCCAAGATAGTTACAAACAACGGAGAGCATGCAAGATCACAAATAACATAGACATGATAAAATCAATAATCAATCTGAAATAGCATCTCAATATACATTGGATCCCCACAAACACAACATGTAAGATTACAAATAGATGATCTTGATCATGAATGGAGCTCACAAGATCTAAACATGATAGCACAAAGGAGGAGAACCAACCATATAGCTACTACATGGACCCGTAGTCCAAGGATGAACTACTCACGCATCACACTAGAGGCAGGCATGGTGATGAGGAAGGCCTCCAGGATGATCTCTCCCCTCCGGCAGGGTGCTAGGAAAAGCTTCAGATCCCTCCCGATCTAGGGATGGAGATGATGGCGACTACATTCTCTTTAGTGGATTTTTGATCGGGTACTTAGGGTTTTCGTCCTGGGAGGATTTTATAGGCGAAGGGGCAAGGTAGGTGGAGCACCAGGGGCCCACACCCCCTGGTGGCGCCCCCTGGTGGCGCGGCCACCAGGTGTGGCCGCCCTGGTGCGCCACTTCATCTCCCCTTCGGACTGCGTGTTTCTTCGGGTAAAATATTGACTTTGGCTTTTGTCTGGTCCAATTCCGAGAATATTTCCTTACTAACTTTTCTAAAACCAAAAACAGCAGAAAATAGGCAACTGGCACTATGGCATCTTATTAATAGGTTAGTTCCAGAAAATGTATAGAAATAACTCAAAGTGTGAACAAAACATATGAAAGTAGATATAAAACAAGCATGGAACATCAAAAATTATAGATACGTTTACGACGTATCAACACTCTCTCTCAACATTTATCACTTAGTTTTTGTTTTGGATAGTTATTTTAATCAAAAGATCGTGAACTTCTTTAGTGTGTCTCACACTTTGTGAGACGCTTATTCATATGAGCTTGTAACAAACAGTTGTTCCAGTTTTATGAATGATCTCTATTCGTGTTAATATCTTGTTTGATTATGTGTGAATTATCCTGGTGTTGAAACTAATTGATAATACATGAACATTTGTAGAAATATTGAGATGCCTTAAAATTACCCAATTTTATGATATATTCATTACTGAATGAAAACCATTGTTTAAATTCCGAGTTATTTGATAATATCTAAAAGTCATTCGATTTCTTATCACATATGAATCATGCCTAAGTTCGTCAAAATAACTTGAACACCGTGTATTACTTTAATACAGTGTTTGATGAATTGTTAAAAGTAAATACATATTCGATGTATTGTAGTTTAACAAAATGGTAATTATCATTATATGATTATTTAAATGTGTAAAGATGTTTACCTAAGGAAACATGAATATGAAACTATTTGATATGATCAAATTGTTTCATCAACCAAGGGTATTAAAGATAAATGGGAATCAAATTACTATGATTTGATCAATAGTAATGAAATTTGACTTTATAAGAATGGGATAAAGAAAATTGTGGAATGCAATGCGTTTGAAATACAAAGCATCACAATATGATATTTGATATTAAAGTGGGTGAATAAATGGCACCAAATAAATCATTGTAGTGTATATGTAGAGACCATTAGTTAGAAATAGTTAGCACTCGATTATAATATATAGTGAACCATCTGGATTCGTGAGATCGGCTCCATATCTAATATGGATCATCGTAAAAGTTTTGGGGTTATTCGATATAACCAAAACAATAGTGAATAATTCCTTGTAGAGTATTCATTGGAAACTTTGAATACAAAATCCATAGCTGAAACCAAAAGAGAAGCAAAACTAGTATTGCCTGGATTTTGGTGCATTCTTGAGAAAGTTCACATTCCCTGATATTTCTCGATTATGGAGCAAATGGAAGATAGTGAAAAACACGATGAGGATTCAAATCCCTACATCAGAGTGTTGAGAAGCGCAACGGAAAGCGTTCCTAAACGATTCTCTTCACAAAGGAAAGAATCAATGATAGTGATCATTGTGTTTTCCCCACTGGTGTTTTCACTACATGAAGTAGGATTCAAAATATAACCCATATCTTGTATGGAGACGTTTGTGAATAATTTGTCATGATTACCAGAATATGACATACCTACGAACTACTAAGGAAATAATGGTAAACTAGAATTATGAGAAATCCCAAAGTAAAATTCACTTGAGATTAGAAAGCAATTCGTTGCTGAATAGCACAAGTAAAAGGGGTTACTTGGATTTTCCCAAATGACTGCAAAGCCATAGTGGAAAAAGGG
Organism: Avena sativa; assembly: GCA_916181665.1. Classification (NCBI taxonomy): domain Eukaryota; kingdom Viridiplantae; phylum Streptophyta; class Magnoliopsida; order Poales; family Poaceae; genus Avena; species Avena sativa. The sequence goes on along the minus strand of OV702288.1, from coordinate 452,978,710 downwards.
GTGAATCACAAAATCACAATTTGTCAAGTGTTGGACAAATTCAAATGAATTTGACTCAAGTGTGCTGAATGTCTATGGATTTAAAACTAGTAAAGTACTAGTATCTCATACTAAATATCCAAGTTTGATATTTGATCAAAGGATATTGAAGTTGTTCAAAATAGTGAGTGGATATGCAATTTGCATGAAATTGAGTGGGAGCTATGAAAGTCTTCCTAAAACAATATGTGAATGACATATTTTTGAGTGGGAGCAATGTAAGTTTCGAACTCAAATGTGTCGGGAACACATTTTGAGTGGGAGCAATATAAGTCTCAAATTCAAAAATGTAGGAACGTAGTTTGAGTAAGAGTAGTGACTCATACCCAAATATGTTAGGAACATATTTTGAATAGGAGCTTAAAGGAGTGATTCTTAAGTGTGTATACGACACATTGAGAATAAAAGCGCAAGTACCGATAAATAATGATTTATAGGGAGTAGAAGTTGATAATAAGAATATTACGATATTATGTAGTATTCCTTAAAGGACTCTGAAAAGGTTTTCAGAATAGAAGTTAATTAAGGAACTGGTCCTTAATAACTCAAGGTAGGAATAGTATTAAGTTTAACATCAATGGTTGAAAGAAAGAAAGGATGATCATCATCCACTATGTTGAGACATAGGTTCTATCTTAGAAAACCAAGATGATAACTTAACATAATATATGATCCAATAAGGAACGTTTGAAAAGTGATTAAGTTTGAATCATAGAACGTTGAGCTAAGTTTGTCTGCAGTATCTTAATAGAGAACTGTAGACATGTTTTTCCAAAATCCATAAAGGATGACATATCTTAAAGCATAAAGGGTTATGTTATAAGGGAATATGTTGGAAACTCATGTAATACCAACTAAACTCAAGTAGGAAGCGAGGTGAACAAAACATCAAAAGTTGCACAGGGTGCACTCGTGTTTCGATGATTATATTTATAATAATAGATAAGGGTACCATCTAAAGTGTTGTACAATGTTATGGCAATGCTAGTTCGCTTTTAACGTAGAATGATGTATCCCAAGGCATAGTGCCCATGAGAAAGCCCTCGAGGTTGATCTAAAGTCACTGTAGGCTCCTGGAATCTGGCCTTGTTCTGCTGCCATAGCGACGATGCATACACAAAGATGTTATCATGTGATGATAAAGTATTAATGTCAATCAAGGTGACATTAGTAAGTTGCAAAGGATTTGGGACTGTAAAGTACAGGCCCAAGACTCAACCTCTTCCATGAGCAAGCATGTTCAGGGTACCGGGTAATATGGTGCCAATGATTAAGAACAAATGCAGCTAGTTTATTTGTACTCTAGTGCAAGTGGGAGACTATTGGAAATATGCCCTAGAGACAAATAGTAATAAGGACTATTATCATATTTAATGAAGTTTATGATTAAGTTTTATATCATGCTATAACTATATTGATAGGAAACGTCAATATACGTGTGATATATAAACAACCAGGGGTTCCCAATGAAACTCTAGTCACTGGTTCATTGGTCAACAGATGATCAAGTTTTCCTGATCATGTGGCATTTATGCTAGTTGGAAATGGAGTCAACTCATTCTGAGAATGAGATGATGAACCAATACCTAACCTAAACATCGTGAGTCGATCATGTCATGAAGTTCAAGTTATGATGATTAGAATGGATCCTTGTAGACTATTCCTTAGACCGTGAGGCTATATCAATCACTATCTCCCGAGAGTGCTTAGATAGCATCAAACATCACTTGGTAATACAGTGATCATAAAGGTGTGTTCAAGTACTCGGAGGAACCGTAGAGGCAATATATGTCAAGAGAGGGACTTGTCCGTCCACGTGACGAAAACATACTCAAGGGCCCACTTGGAGAAGTTATAGCCAATAGTTGCGCAGCGTGTGATTCACAGGGATATCACTTGTCAGAACGAGTCAATTATCACTGTTCAGTAACAAGATTGAACACGACATGGTGATGTCATTGATCAGATCTTGGGCAATGCAAGTATCGAGATACAAAGGGAATAAGACACGACTATCCTGGTTCTAACAATGAAAGATCTTCGTGGAATGCACAGGGGTCACATGGCCATCCAGGTCCCTCTGTTGATCATTTGTCCGGGAGTGTCCCGACCATGTCTGGAGTATTCCCGAACCGTAGGGTATCACGCTTAAGGGCTTGATGATGCTTAGAGAGTGTTTATAGGATCGGTAAATCACCGAAGAAGAGTAGAGAGAAAACCGGAAGGGCTTCGGTAAGTCCAGAGGATGTCCGTAGTGGAGGTGGAAGGTGTTACGTAACCATGGAGGTTGAATAATATGTGAATGAATGTTAAATATTGATTTAATCATTTTTTCATAATTATTTAATCAAGAGAAAATCAATTTAAAGGCCAAAAGGCTTAATGGGCCAAATCCTGGAGGGAAAAGGGTCCATGAGGGAAAGGCAAAAGGAGAAAGGAGCCAAGGGGGTCGCTGGCGCCCTAGTGGGCCACCCCCTCCCCCACATGGGGACCATGGGGGTGGTCGGCGGCGCCTCCCCCTCCCCTCTCCTCCTCCTTTAGTCCCACCCCAGGACTTTGAGAGAGGCAGTACCTCCCCTCCCCTATAGATAGTAGGGGTATTTGGCCAGATAAATACACACATAATTCAATAAAGGTTTCCTCACTTTTGGGGAGACCTCCAATTGATATTATCTCTCTCTCCCGTGACCATGGTCCCAAGTTCGGACTGCACGATTGAGAGACATCTTCACCGCGGAGCACCGTCGTGCTGCGGGATTCGGATCCAGAAGCTCCACTTCCGCAACTGCTGCTGGATCGGGGAAGCGGGAGTCATCATCAGACACCGAACATGTGTAACTCCCCGCGAGGTGTCACACTTGAGGCACTCAAGTCGTTGGAGCCACATGAGCGCAATGGCTTCATCACGATCTTGAGGTCGGCTTTGACTCGTCTGCATCAACCACGCTCTCCTGAGTGCTGACAACGCTTTTCGGTCTTCAAGGGTAAGTTTGCGAAAAGCTCCTCCCGTTACTTTATTACTAATACATGGGTCCTGGCAGCATCAAGGGTTTAGGGGAGTAGGGTAAAAATTTATTGTTTTCATACACGAACCCCTACAGTCCTGCTCTTATTGAGTTTGTTATTATTGACAAGCCTGAAGATGCTACTGCTCCTATTATATTACGTCATCCTTCCTTAAGAACTATTAAGGCTTTTATTAATCTCCACGAAGGGAACGTGAAGCTTCAATTGCCTTCGCGGGATCCTTTTGTTATTAATTTCCCCAGGAAGAAGAAAGCCAACCGTGATGAAAAGGAGGCCATCACTTTGAAGGCCAACTATTTTGGAGTGGGTGTTCCACTCATCTGGCTTAACTGAGCAACATCAAGGTCAACCTATTGACCATAAAAGAGCGCTCCATTGGAGGAAACCCAGTGGAGTAAAGTTTTTTAGTTTTAGTTTAAGTTTATGTTTAATAAAGAGTGCTAGAAAACTCCAGTTGAGGAGAAGAAGTTCGGTAGTACTAAAAATCCTGTTATATACATGTTGTTGTTGGTCGACAATTTTAACTATCAAATTTCTGTCAAAACAAGGTATTTTGCTAAGTTTCAGAATAAGAAGTAATTCTCAAAGAAACAGAATTTTTTGATGGATACAGAGAGTTTAACGACCAACTATATGGCAGGAATAAAAATTTCGGCTAGATACTCTTGCCATCAACAATTTTTCTTTCAAAAGTACTGATGGTTTAACGACCAACTATACGGTGGGAATAAAAAAATTGGCCGTATAGCTTTGCTCGTAAAGATATCGATGATTTTGTACAAATTCATTTCCAACTATAGACGGTTTGATGACCAACTATACGTTGGGAACATATTGTTCCGGCCGTATAGCTCTAGCCGTATAGCTACGCTGCCAGGTGGAAACACTAAAATTTTGACAGCATGTGTAGCATCCCAATTGTCTAACAATTGTAATGCTACTTGGTCTAGTAATATATGGCTACTTCATATATATAATTGTTGCATCATAATTACCTCATGCTAATGTCATCATGCCACCTTGCATTTGAGCATCATATAAAACCCTTTTCCATTTGGTTCTTATCTCATCTGCATTATTAATTGTATTTGTCTCTTGATATTGTATTTGGTTCTTGATATATTGTTCGATGCCCAAGTTGAGTTGGGGGCATATCTTTTATTACACTCCACCACCTTTTCTTTCACCACCTTATAATTCCACCATCCAACTAAATATGAGCTTTGCACTTTATTTGAGTTTACCTCTAGCTCATGTGGGTTGGGATGGATCCAATTCTTTTCCACATGCTCTCATCTTAGCATCATGTTGTTTTCACATTATTGATATATGAGAGCCACATGGCCACCTTTGCATGCCTTGTGAGTGGAACCCTTTTCCCTAGCTTCCATATGGGTTATTATGGAGTTATGCTCATGTGGGGATATTTTTGGGAATAGTAAGCATCTAGTGGAATATACACACTAGTAATTCCCAATTATAATCAAATGTGATCATCTCCATCTACTCCACTTGGAGCTTTCTTCTAAAACCTTTTGCTTGGTTTATTCCACTTTTGGAAATGCATAAGAATAATGCCATGTTTATTATTTTGTTTCACAAGGTTAAAACATGGCATTAATTATTTTGCATGGGCCATGCAACCATCTCCATCTTTGTCCTCCTTTGCTTGTTTTTGGATTTTTGGGTGAACCATCTCATCTCTCATCTCTCTCTCCCTCCTTTTGGCTTGGTCTTATTTGATCTTGCCTAAACCATAAACCTACATCCCTCTCTCTTCTTGTCTTGATCTTGTTGAAGCTTGGCATGTGCTTGGCTTGATCTTGACAAAAGCAAACCCTAGCTACCATACCACTCCTCTCTCTTCACCCCCCCTCTCTAAACCACACCCCATCTAACCTAACCCTAGCCTCTCTCTCTCTAAGCTAAACCCTAAACCTACCTCCCCCCCTCTCGGCCTCTCTCTTCTCTCTTCCTAGCTGGCCCCACCTGGATCCTCACCCTGGCCATCTAGCTACCCCACCCAAACCAAGCCCTAACCCGAGTCATACCCCCTCTCACCAAACCCTAGCTCCAACCCTAGCTACACCCGAGCCACCCTCCTCTCTCTCTAGCTCTCTCTGCCATGAGGGCCCCAGCCCGAGCCCCACACCGATCCTACCTCCTTGGCCTCACCCTGCCCCACCTGGAAGCCCTGCCAGCTGCCTACCTGCCCCTGCCCCGACCCTAGCACGTGAGAAGGAGGAGGAGAGAAAGGTGGCACCGAGGCCACCTTTTCCATCTACCCCCGCTCCCCACACGGCACCTCCCCTCCCTCCTTTTCCCACCACCTCCCGGCTCTCCTCTGGCCTCTCCAGATCTGGCCGAGGCACCCTGGCCTTCCTCCTTTCCTCTCCACCACCGTCTACCCCCTCCAACGCCGACCACCGTCTGCTCCACCGGCGCTGCTTCGATCCAGACGACGAGCGCGACGTAGAGGTGATCGAGGAGGACGAGGAGGTCCTCTGCATCCGCTCCGTACACGTCGTCGAGGAGGAGGAGGACCAGAGCCACCAGGCCGACGCTGCTCCGACGCGAAACCCTAGCTCGGCTGGCCTCTGCTTCACCGACGATCCGCTGCTCCTCTGCCCGATCCAACACCACCGACCACCTCACGGTGAGCCACGCTACCTCCTAGACACCCTCGCCACCGTCGTCGTGTCCTGGCCGCGACGTACGTTCCGCCGAGCACCTTCTGTGCACCGGCGAGCGCGTGCGTCTGCTCGCTCAACGCCTCGCGGAACCTCATCTGGCCGCGCAGTAGTTCCCTGACACCAACCCCAGTTAGCCGCAGCGGTAACCGCCGCCGAGCGCGAGCCCCAGGTTGCGGGTTCGAGTCCCCCCGCGTGCGCGCTCCGCCTGTCGCGCATCGATCTGTCGACAGAGTTTCAGAGAAGAAGCACAGTGCGAGCCTGGTCGTTTTTCGCTTAACCCCCTGCATCTTTTCGGCTAAACCCGCAGTCCCCCGAGCCCCACCGTCAGCCTCTCTGCACGTTTTACAGAACACCCCCTAGCCTTTTTAAAACTCAACCCGCAGTACCCCTGGATCGCCCACGTGTCGCGTCACCGCTGGCTCGCCCGTGTGTGGCCCTGGAGATGCTGTGGCCCCACCTGTCATTCGCTGGGGCTAGAACAGCTCGTGGTGATAAAAGCTTTTCCGCGCGCTGTGCTGCTGAGTCAGCGCTGGACCCACTGGTCAGTGTCAGTGGCTAGGTTCGAGCGAGTGACAAAAGTTTTTCCTGTAATCTGTTTTAATTCAAATCTTTTCAAAATTAATTCAAATTCAAATTTAAATCTGTTTTTAAATATCTTTTAACATATAAATCCAAATAATACAAATAATATATGTTTTCAAATCAGAAAAATATGAGGAATTCAAATATGGCATTCAAAATATATTTTGGACACTTAAAATTTCAAGTTGATTTAAATTACAATAAAATGCCCTTTTTCCTTAATTAATTAATAACTTTTGTTTTATAACTCCAAATTTAACAAATAATATGTCTAAAATGATTAGCTCGACGAGACCTTTCTGTTTATGCATACCTTGTTCTGTTTTGCAGCATGCATCATATAAATATAATGTGTACAGCAACTTAAATGAGGTTAAAATGGGGCCAAAACTCAATAAAATGATTTATTCTTGTATTCCACACCTCACCCACGCCATGCTACTTTAATGCCATGCAAATTGTGCATCATTCATCATGGCATGATTGTTTGCTTGTCGCATTTTATTCATATGCTTGTGCACTTTATTTATGTTGGCCCTTGTTTGTTTGGTTCTTCTTGGAATAGACGCTGAGCAGGGGATATATCAAGACACCCAGGAGCACTACCCAGATCCATCCCTTGCTTCAACTGAGCTGCTAGGCAAGCACTACCACATGCTTGCATACATATAGTACCTATTGCCTCTATCTTATTCTTGCATCATTGAGTCGCGATTGCATTAAATTGAATCCCAAGTATTGCATAGCCTTTACTTTTAAACCCCACCGAAGCTTGTTCCTCCATCCCATGAGCCATTACTACAGGAGTTGTTTAAGCCATGCGAGTCGTAGAACAGCATGTGTAGGGTATGTGAGTGTCTGATGGATAACGAGGTACCTAAACAACTTAACCTGAGTAGTAATGGGATAACTAATGAAAGTGGCATCGGTGAGCCATATTTGTTATTTGGTTTTTCAGGCTCACTTGTGTCCCGTAGGACCCCGAGTACTTGATTCCTGTTCCTTGAATATTCGCGCTATCCACATCCGGGAGGCTTATGAACCCCCCTGAGCCAGAGCTTGATTCATTCTTATTTCTTGGGGCCACAAACTAGTTTGAGGTTTTATTTACTATCCTGTACTTATGACATGCTTTACTGCTTTATTTAAATTGTGCGAGGTACTGCACACTATACTGTTTAGGAAAGCGGAGTGTTTTCGCGGTATCGACAAGCCCAGTCACATTTTCGGGTTCCCAGTCGTTTATAGCCATTGGCGCAAACCTTGAGTCCGTCTCGGAGTCGGCCAACTTCGTCGCGGGTAGCTTAATGGGGTGGCCCCCTGAAATATTTCTGAATCCTGTGATCGCTTTGTCGTGACTGCCTTGTTGGGTTTTGATTTGGTTTTTCCGAGGTTGATCGAGTGTGTGTTGCTATTTGTGCACCCCTGCAGGGTAAAACTTTCTGAAAGCCGTGTCCGCGGTTATGGACGACTTGGAGCACAGTTTCTCGATCATAGACAAGCATAACTAAAGTACCGCTTTTAATTTGACTAAGTACCTGACTAGTAAATAGTGCAACACTCATGGAATGGATAATAAAACTGCCAACGGATGGGGGGTTGTTCGTCCGCTTCCTCGTCGGTAAGCGGGGAGGAGGATGGACCTGTTAAGATTACCGTTATAACTGTTGTTATTAATTCACGGACATCCGTCTATCTCTGGTTAGGCGTATGGTTAGCGAGTATCTATAGAACTGTTAGGGTTTATCTTTTGCTGCAATTGCGTCACCCTAGGTTGTGTCCCCTTTAGAGGCATAAAGACTTGCTGAGTACCCCTAGGGTCTCACACGATAAATTGTTTGATTCAGATGAACAGGTAAACTCGCAAGATGGATACTGGGTGGAGGAGACGGACGATGTGGGCAACGATCATTCGGTGTAGAGATTCCGGGAACGGGGATCCATGAGATCTGTGGGCGGGATGAGTTTATTTATGGGGCATCTTATGCCGATTTGCTTCTTATCCGTACTCGGATCTTGTTTTCCGCTTCCGCTTGATACTCTGATGTTTGATGTATGAGGAGATATCCTAAACTATTATATCTATCTAGGACATTTGGATCTTGCCGTATGGTGTTGCTATATTTCCTTTCTTTTTAGATGGAATGGCTCTGATGTACTGTTGTATGGTGGCTTGCATACATACTCATTTGTGTATGTAGTTGATCCCTTCGCCTGCCGATTACGCCGCCCGTTCTTGTCCCGATGTTTGGAAATGGTTAGGACGGCCGAAAGGTCTACCTATGAGTGGCATTTGGGCCCCACCGTACTATTTTAACCATTTCCGCTCATCCAGGCTTGTAACTAGGAGCGTAATTCACCGAGGTAGTTACAATTGGTATCAGAGCCATCCCGACCTTCAGGGTCTCAGCCAAATGGTCGTTGTCTGTCTAGCAAATATTTTTGGTAGTTATGTATACTAGGGAAAAACAAAACGCGAGAGTAGGACTGCTTCCACTTTTCTTCTTACCCACCCACCCACCCTTTTCTGGTAAGGAAGTGTAACGTTTTCAATCCTCTTCTTAAAATTCAAACTAGGATTCACGTGTTCTGGGTTTCCGTAGTACCATAGGTTGTGTGTGTGTGTGAGTGTGTGTGTAATTCCTTGTCTATCTGTTGCACCCAACATGTTATCTTTACCGGCCTTTTGGTTATCAACTGTTGGTACATTCCATATCGACAGGCTTTTGCAAACCGACGCGATCTATCTGATTTGTTGTATACCGACGCGATCTGTCTTACTCTTTGTTAACCGACGTTATCTTGTTTGGGGTGTTCGTTTCCGTAGTTGCTAATCTTTAGGTTCATCATGAGAAGGAAGGGGTTGGGATATGTGTTCTACTTATTCATGTGCGGAGTAATGATTTGAGTGCGGGATGGAGTCGCGACCATACCACTACTCTTATCATTCACTCTTGTATATTGAATTGGTAGAGTCATTAATCTTGATTCGTTAAGTGATTTTGCGCATCTATTGGTATTTTAATGCCGAAATTTGCGGAAAATTTTTCTTTGATATATCTGTGTACCGCACTCCTTTTCAGTCGTGTGCGATATGCTTAATATCTTCTAGGTGCTTTGAACTTCGTTGATATTTTAATATCATCTTAGTAAATTGTATCCTTTAATCTTGATTAATTCCATCTTGGTACTATTTTGGATTATTATTATTCTCCATCATAGTACTGACTTGTGTTTTATATCAATCACAGGATGGCACCACCACGCCATTCTGAGGAGGACATACAACCTGAACTGGGGGCTGCGTTGTCAAGCATCGCCAATGCCTTGGCAGTAATGCAGCAGAACCAGCAGCGTTTTGAAGAAAGTGTCAGGAGGAATGAGTTTGTTCCGCTACCTCCACCTCCCAAGCGAGGAGACATCAAAAGCTTCCTGAAGTTCAACCCACGCCAATTTGATGTTTCTGATCAACCACTTGATGCTGATGATTGGTTGCGTGAGATGTCAAGGCTGCTGATGACTGCTGATGTTCCTGAGCAAGAGTGGGTAAAGTGTGCTACTCACCTTCTGAAGGGAGATGCAGCTCTCTGGTGGGAGAATTACCTGAAGGCAAACTGCACTGGTTTTCAGCCTACTTGGGGACAGTTCACTGGAGCTTTCAAAGAGCAGTATCTGTCAGAAATTGTCATGGAGAGGATGAAGGAAGTGTTTCTCAACCTCAAGCAGGGCAATGATAATGTCAATACCTACATCAGGAACTTCATGAACCTTTCTCGTTATGGTGGCGATGAGATCTCTGATGACAAGAAGAAGCAAAAGAGGTTCAGGCAAGGGCTCAATGCATCGATTAAATATGCAATCACACATGCAAGGCCGGCTTCTTTTCTAGAACTTCAGCATACAACTCTGCAGGAAGAAGCAAGTAGGCAAGTGTTTGAGGAGTCAAAGAAACACAACCGTGATGCAGCAAGCTCTTCAGCTATGTCAACTCCTTCTAAGCGTCGTGTTTGGGTTCCTAACACCCCACCGTCGCTCCCGGCTTCACCAAGACCTTCAAGCGTCACGGCAAGGCCACCAAACTTCCTCACTGCTGCTCCCAGGGGCTACAACCACCACTACCCTGGAGCGCCTGGCGGAGTCCCTGGCTACGTTGCTCCACGTCCAGCTGGTGCTTGTTACACGTGTGGAAACACTGGGCATCAATACTGGAACTGTCCGTTGAAAAACAAAGCTCTTCCTCCACCACCTCCAAGATCTGCGGCAAGCTCTCCTATGGTACGTGCACCACCACCTCGGGCTCTCAACATCAACACCAAGCCCGGGTCTACTGTTGCTCGTGCCAACTGTGTCAACGCCGCTCAAGCTGAGCATGCACCTGGAGTTGTGATGGGTATGCTATCCGTTAATTCAGTCCCTGCACGAGTTTTGTTTGATTCTGGTGCATCGCATTCTTTTGTTTCTCACAAGTTTGCGGATGAGAATGGGTTAGCTATGGATCCTCTCCTTAAGCGGTTAATGGTCCTTTCTCCTGGAGCAACAATGGCAGCTTCTAAAATCAGCCATGGCAATCAAATTGAGATTGGTGGCTCTTCATTCTCGGCTTCCTTAATCATTCTGGGCAATTCTGACATTGATGTCATCTTGGGCATGGATTGGTTGACAGCAAATGCAGCTGTGATTGATTGTGCTGAACGCTCGGTTTCTCTGAAGATTCCTGAAGGCCATATAGTCTATTCTCCAAGTCTGACTCCTGCTATCCAGCTTTTCTCTTTGGCGGCTTTGAATGATGATGCTATGGAAGCTATTCAGAGTGTTCCGGTGGTATGTGAGTTCCCAGATGTCTTTCCTGAAGAGTTGCCAGGTATGCCTCCGGATCGTGAGGTTGAGTTTGTAATTGAGCTTGAACCTGGTACCGCTCCTATCTCCAAGCGGCCTTATAAAATGGGTCCTGCTGAGTTGGCTGAACTCAAACGTCAGCTTGATGAACAAGAGAAGTTGGGTTTCATTCAGCATAGTACTTCTTCTTGGGGTAGCCCAACAATCTTTGTGAAGAAGCGAGACAAGACTGATAGACTTTGTGTTGACTATCGGGCTCTCAATGCTAAAACCATCAAGAATAAATATCCCCTTCCGCGGATTAATGATCTCTTCGATCAGCTAGCTGGAGCTGTGGTATTCTCTAAGCTTGACTTGAGAAGTGGTTATCACCAAATCAAGATTCGCAAGGAAGATGTTCCTAAAACAGCTTTCACCACCCGCTATGGCCTGTATGAGTACACGGTCATGTCTTTCGGTCTCACCAACGCACCTGCCACCTTCTCGAGGCTCATGAACTCGGTTTTCATGGAGTATCTTGATAAGTTCGTTGTGGTCTATCTGGATGACATCCTAGTCTATTCTAAGTCACAAGAAGAGCATGAAGAACACCTTTGGTGTGTCCTAAACAAGCTTCGTGAGAACCTCCTGTATGCAAAGTTCTCCAAATGTGAGTTTTGGCTGCCTCAAGTAACCTATCTTGGTAATGTCATCTCTGCCAAGGGCATTGCAGTCAACCCGGAAACTGTAAGGACAATTGTTGAATGGCTTCCTCCTGTTAATGTCAAAGAAGTGCGGAGTTTCCTTGGTTTGGCTAGTTATTGTCGTCGCTTCATTCAGAACTTTTCGAAGATAGCGAAGCCTCTTACCGATCTCCTCAAGAAAGGCAAGAAATACATTTGGACTCCGGCATGTCAAGCAAGCTTTGAGACACTCAAAGAGAAGCTCACTTCCACACCAGTCTTGGTTCCTCCGGATACATCCAAGCCTTTCCAGATATTCTGTGATGCCTCTTTGCAAGGATTGGGTGCGGTCCTTATGCAAGAAAAACAAGTTGTTGCTTATGCCTCTCGACAGTTGAAGACGCATGAGATCAACTATCCTACACATGACCTCGAGCTCGCAGCAGTTGTCTTTGCTTTGAAAGTATGGAGGCACTACTTGCTTGGCAACCATTGTGAAATCTTTTCTGATCACAAGAGTTTGAAGTATATCTTCACTCAGCCTGATCTCAACCTTCGGCAGAGGAGATGGATTGAAGCAATCAATGACTTCGATTTGACCATCAACTACACTCCGGGCAAAGCTAATGTCATGGCTGATGCTCTCAGCCGCAAAGCTTATGTCAACAACCTCATGATGGAAGAACAACAGCCTCTCTTGTGCGAGGAATACCGTCAGCTCAACCTTGAAATTGTGGAACAAGGGTATCTCCTGAATCTTCTAGCAACTCCTCTCTTGGAAGAAAAGGTTCGCTCCTTTCAGCTTGGTGATCCGTACACAAGAAAGGTCATCTCCAACATCCAGCTTCCGAAGTATGAGTCCTTCCACGTTGATGATCAAGGCACGCTTTTCTTTGAACACCGGATGTTTGTTCCGAACTACCCGGGTTTGAGAGAGCAAGTTCTCAAGGAGGCGCACGATTTTGTCCTTTCTATCCACCCTGGCAGCACAAAGATGTACATGGACTTGAAAACACAATATTGGTGGCCGGGTTTGAAAAGATATTGTGCCAAGTATGTCTCGGAGTGTGATGTCTGCCGTATAGTGAAAGCTGTCCATCAGAAACCTTCCGGTCTTCTACAGCCATTGAAACCCCCGGAATGGAAATGGGAGAAAGTAGAGATGGACTTCATCACGGGTTTTCCTAGGTCGCAGAAGGGCAACAATGCAATCTTTGTTGTCATTGACAGGCTTTCTAAAGTGGCTCACTTCTTCCCCGTCAAGGAAACCATTTCTGCAATTCAGTTGGCTGAGCTCTATATCAACAGAATTGTCTCTCTGTATGGGGTTCCGCTTGAGATCAGTTCAGACCGTGGAAGCATCTTCACTTCCAAGTTCTGGGAGAGTTTCCAAAATGCTTTGGGAACAAAGTTGAACTTCAGCACAGCTTACCACCCCCAGTCGCAAGGACAAGTTGAAAGGATCAATCAGATTCTGGAGGATATGCTCCGTGCTTGCGTCATCTCGTTCGGCATGAAGTGGGAAGAATGTATTCCTTATGCTGAATTCTCTTACAACAATAGCTTCCAGAAAAGTCTAAAGATGGCACCATTTGAGGCTCTCTATGGTCGCAAATGCAGAACTCCGATTGGTTGGTTAGGTGCAGGAGAAAGAATATTGTTTGGCCCTGACATTGTAACTCAAGCGGAGGAGAAAGTGCACATCATTCTTGAAAATCTGAGGATTGCTCAAAGTCGCCAGAAGAGCAATTATGACAGGAAGCACACGGACATGGAGTATGTCCCTGGTGATCTCGTTTACCTTCGTGTCACTCCCATGAGAGTAACGCACCGTTTTGGTATCAAAGGAAAGCTGGCTCCTACATACATCGGTCCATTCAAAATTCGTGGAAGAAGAGGAGAAGTTGCTTATGCTCTCGAGCTCCCGGAAAAACTCAAGGTCCATGATGTTTTCCACATCTCTCAACTGAAGAAGTGCTTCAAGGATCCCGGCAGGACCGTGGACCACGAGCTTATCAATCTCCAAGAAGACCTGTCTTATCAAGAACACCCCATAAAAATCCTTGAAGTCGCAGAAAGAAGGACTCGCAACAAGTCCATCAAGTTCTGCAAGGTGCAGTGGTCGCACCATTCTGTTGATGAAGCCACTTGGGAACGTGAAGATGAGCTCCGTGCCAAGTATCCTACCCTCTTTGAGTCTTCTTCTTCTTCCTAGAATCTCGGGGCGAGATTCCTGTTTAGTGGGGGAGAGTTGTAGCATCCCAATTGTCTAACAATTGTAATGCTACTTGGTCTAGTAATATATGGCTACTTCATATATATAATTGTTGCATCATAATTACCTCATGCTCATGTCATCATGCCACCTTGCATTTGAGCATCATATAAAACCCTTTTCCATTTGGTTCTTATCTCATCTGCATTATTAATTGTATTTGTCTCTTGATATTGTATTTGGTTGTTGATATATTGTTCAATGCCCAAGTTGAGTTGGGGGCATATCTTTTATTCCACTCCACCACCTTTTCTTTCACCACCTTATAATTCCACCATCCAACTAAATATGAGCTTTGCACTTTATTTGAGTTTACCTCTAGCTCATGTGGGTTGGGATGGATCCAATTCTTTTCCACATGCTCTCATCTTAGCATCATGTTGTTTTCACATTATTGATATATGAGAGCCACATGGCCACCTTTGCATGCCTTGTGAGTGGAACCCTTTTCCCTAGCTTCCATATGGGTTATTATGGAGTTATGCTCATGTGGGGATATTTTTGGGAATAGTAAGCATCTAGTGGAATATACACACTAGTAATTCCCAATTATAATCAAATGTGATCATCTCCATCTACTCCACTTGGAGCTTTCTTCTAAAACCTTTTTCTTGGTTTATTCCACTTTTGGAAATGCATAAGAATAATGCCATGTTTATTATTTTGTTTCACAAGGTTAAAACATGGCATTAATTATTTTGCATGGGCCATGCAACCATCTCCATCTTTGTCCTCCTTTGCTTGTTTTTGGATTTTTGGGTGAATCATCTCATCTCTCATCTCTCTCTCCCTCCTTTTGGCTTGGTCTTATTTGATCTTGCCTAAACCATAAACCTACATCCCTCTCTCTTCTTGTCTTGATCTTGTTGAAGCTTGGCATGTGCTTGGCTTGATCTTGACAAAAGCAAACCCTAGCTACCATACCACTCCTCTCTCTTCACCCCCCTCTCTAAACCACACCCCATCTAACCTAACCCTAGCCTCTCTCTCTCTAAGCTAAACCCTAAACCTACCTCCCCCCTCTCGGCCTCTCTCTTCTCTCTTCCTAGCTGGCCCCACCTGGATCCTCACCCTGGCCATCTAGCTACCCCACCCAAACCAAGCCCTAACCCGAGTCATACCCCCTCTCACCAAACCCTAGCTCCAACCCTAGCTACACCCGAGCCACCCTCCTCTCTCTAGCTCTCTCTGCCATGAGGGCCCCAGCCCGAGCCCCACACCGATCCTACCTCCTTGGCCTCACCCTGCCCCACCTGGAAGCCCTGCCAGCTGCCTACCTGCCCCTGCCCCGACCCTAGCACGTGAGAAGGAGGAGGAGAGAAAGGTGGCACCGAGGCCACCTTTTCCATCTACCCCCGCTCCCCACACGGCACCTCCCCTCCCGGCTCTCCTCTGGCCTCTCCAGATCTGGCCGAGACGCCCTGGCCTTCCTCCTTTCCTCTCCACCACCGTCTACCCCCTCCAACGCCGACCACCGTCTGCTCCACCGGTGCTGCTTCGATCCAGACGACGAGCGCGACGTAGAGGTGATCGAGGAGGACGAGGAGGTCCTCTGCATCCGCTCCGTACACGCCGTCGAGGAGGAGGAGGACCAGAGCCACCAGGCCGACGCCGCTCCGATGCGAAACCCTAGCTCCGTCGGCCTCTGCTTCACCGACGATCCGCTGCTCCTCTGCCCGATCCAACACCGCCGACCACCTCACGGTGAGCCACGCTACCTCCTAGACACCCTCGCCACCGTCGTCGTGTCCTGGCCGCGACGTACGTTCCGCCGAGCACCCTTTGTGCACCGGCGAGCGTGTGCGTCTGCTCGCTCAATGCCTCGCGGAACCTCATCTGGCCGCGTAGTAGTTCCCTGACACCAACCCCAGTTAGCCGCAGCGGTAACCGCCGCCGAGCGCGAGCCCCAGGTCGCGGGTTCGAGTCCCCCCGCGTGCGCGCTCCGCCTGTCGCGCATCGATCTGTCGACAGAGTTTCAGAGAAGAAGCACAGTGTGAGCCTGGTCGTTTTTCGCTTAACCCCCTGCATCTTTTCGGCTAAACCCGCAGTCCCCCGAGCCCCACCGTCAGCCTCTCTGCACGTTTTACAGAACACCCCCTAGCCTTTTTAAAACTCAACCCGCAGTACCCCTGGATTGCCCACGTGTCGCGTCACCGCTGGCTCGCCCGCGTGTGGCCCTGGAGATGCTGTGGCCCCACATGTCATTCGCTGGGGCTAGAACAGCTCGCGGTGATAAAAGCTTTTCCGCGCGCTGTGCTGCTGAGTCAGCGCTGGACCCACTGGTCAGTGTCTGTGGCTAGGTTCGAGCGAGTGACAAAAGTTTTTCCTGTAATCTGTTTTAATTCAAATCTTTTCAAAATTAATTCAAATTCAAATTTAAATCTGTTTTTAAATATCTTTTAACATATAAATCCAAATAATACAAATAATATATGTTTTCAAATCAGAAAAATATGAGGAATTCAAATATGGCATTCAAAATATATTTTGGACACTTAAAATTTCAAGTTGATTTAAATTACAATAAAATGCCCTTTTTCCTTAATTAATTAATAACTTTTGTTTTATAACTCCAAATTTAACAAATAATATGTCTAAAATGATTAGCTCGACGAGACCTTTCTGTTTATGCATACCTTGTTCTGTTTTGCAGCATGCATCATATAAATATAATGTGTACAGCAACTTAAATGTGGTTAAAATGGGGCCAAAACTCAATAAAATGATTTATTCTTGTATTCCACACCTCACCCACGCCATGCTACTTTAATGCCATGCAAATTGTGCATCATTCATCATGGCATGATTGTTTGCTTGTCGCATTTTATTCATATGCTTGTGCACTTTATTTATGTTGGCCCTTGTTTGTTTGGTTCTTCTTCGAATAGACGCTGAGCAGGGGATATATCAAGACACCCAGGAGCACTACCCAGATCCATCCCTTGCTTCAACTGAGCTGCCAGGCAAGCACTACCACATGCTTGCATACATATAGTACCTATTGCCTCTATCTTATTCTTGCATCATTGAGTCGCGATTGCATTAAATTGAATCCCAAGTATTGCATAGCCTTTACTTTTAAACCCCACCGAAGCTTGTTCCTCCATCCCATGAGCCATTACTACAGGAGTTGTTTAAGCCATGCGAGTCGTAGAACAGCATGTGTAGGGTATGTGAGTGTCTGATGGATAACGAGGTACCTAAACAACTTAACCTGAGTAGTAATGGGATAACTAATGAAAGTGGCATCGGTGAGCCATATTTGTTATTTGGTTTTTCAGGCTCACTTGTGTCCCGTAGGACCCCGAGTACTTGATTCTTGTTCCTTGAATATTCGCGCTATCCACATCCGGGAGGCTTATGAACCCCCCTGAGCCAGAGCTTGATTCATTCTTATTTCTTGGGGCCACAAACTAGTTTGAGGTTTTATTTACTATCCTGTACTTATGCCATGCTTTACTGCTTTATTTAAATTGTGCGAGGTACTGCACACTGTACTGTTTAGGAAAGCGGAGTGTTTTCGCGGTATCGACAAGCCCAGTCACATTTTCGGGTTCCCAGTCGTTTACAGCCATTGGCGCAAACCTTGAGTCCATCTCGGAGTCGGCCAACTTCGTCGCGGGTAGCTTAATGGGGTGGCCCCCTGAAATATTTCTGAATCCTGTGATCGCTTTGTCGTGACTGCCTCGTTGGGTTTTGATTTGGTTTTTCCGAGGTTGATCGAGTGTGTGTTGCTATTTGTGCACCCCTGCAGGGTAAAACTTTCTGAAAGCCGTGTCCGCGGTTATGGACGACTTGGAGCACAGTTTCTCGATCATAGACAAGCATAACTAAAGTACCGCTTTTAATTTGACTAAGTACCTGACTAGTAAATAGTGCAACACTCATGGAATGGATAATAAAACTGCCAACGGATGGGGGGTTGTTCGTCTGCTTCCTCGTCGGTAAGCGGGGAGGAGGATGGTCCTGTTAAGATTACCATTATAACTATTGTTATTAATTCACGGACATCCGTCTATCTCTAGTTAGGCGGATGGTTAGCGAGTATCTATAGAACTGTTAGGATTTATCTTTTGCTGCAATTACGTCACCCCAGGTTGTGTCCCCTTTAGAGGCATAAAGACTTGCTGAGTACCCCTAGGGTCTCACACGATAAATTGTTTGATTCAGATGAACAGGTAAACTCGCAAGATGGATACTGGGTGGAGGAGACGGACGATGTGGGCAACGATCACTCGGTGTAGAGATTCCGAGAACGGGGATCCGTGAGATCTGTGGGCGGGATGAGTTTATTTATGGGGCATCTTATGCCGATTTGCTTCTTATCCGTACTCGGATCTTGTTTTCCGCTTCCGCTTGATACTCTGATGTTTGATGTATGAGGAGATATCCTAAACTATTATATCTATCTAGGACATTTGGATCCTGCCGTATGGCGTTGCTATATTTCCTTTCTTTTTAGATGGAATGGCTCTGATGTACTGTTGTATGGTGGCTTGCATACATACTCATTTGTGTATGTAGTTGATCCCTTCGTCTGCCGATTACGCCGCCCGTTCTTGTCCCGATGTTTGGAAATGGTTAGGACGGCCGAAAGGTCTACCTGTGAGTGGCATTTGGGCCCCACCGTACTATTTTAACCATTTCCGCTCATCCAGGCTTGTAACTAGGAGCGTAATTCACCGAGGTAGTTACAGCATGCCAACTATAGGGATGGAACACATTGTTCCAGTCATATAGTTTTACCCGTATAGTTGCGTACGACCACAAAAACGCCACGGGACATACCTCCAACCCCAAAACATCAATCCTTTTTCTTTCTTCAACCTCCAAACTCTCTCAAAACCTCAAGAGATCTTCATCTCTACTCAATTTTGTTCGATTTCCTTGCACACAAGTGATCTACGGTATGTTTCTCCTCCGATCTTCCAATTACCTTTTGCAAATTCATTTTCGATCTATTGTCATTATCAATCTTGGGTGAGACCTACTATGAACTAATTGCCATGATTCTCTTGCCTAGATTATTATTCCGAGGGGATGCTTTAGTGTGCTATAATGAGGAATATGTTATGCTTATTATTGTTGGATCAAAATGTTTTATTTTTGTCTTTCCTTGTTATTTTTTAGATGATGAACACAAGGATCCAAACTCGTGCTCGTGCCGCCGTTAGCGCTTCTTGGGCTGTCACTCAAGAACACATGGGATACGGTTCAGGAATGAGCTCCAACGTGATTGCTTCGATAGGGTCAAGAACCGAGAAGTGAAGGCAACCAAGTGAGATTGCCCCATTATATTGAACAAACTCGGTATTTCTGATGAATTCAATTTACTTTGTAATAGGGTAGGCCTGCAAAACTTTGTATTCAATGATGTGCCTACCTATCGCCAGTTAACCATTGAATTTTTAAGTTCTTCGCAAAGCACCGTTAAACTATGGCATGGAGAGGACCGGATTTGTTTCCGACTCATGAACAAATATTACACTTTATCACTAGATGAATCGTGCACATGCTTTAATTTTTGAAACAATAATGATAATGACTTGCGTGCGTCCTATACTTGATTAGACCCTTCCCCGGAACAATATTACAATAGAATGAGCTTCACTTCTAGAGTGATCAAGGGGAAGAATATTCAACATCCTGCAATTTGCTATTTGTTCTATGTTATTGCTAACACCTTGCAGACACGTAATGAGTTCACGAGACTCTATGAGGAGGACATCTTAGTCCTCACAAAGGCTGCTTTCAACAACTGCAATTTTTCACTCGACTTGGGCATAATCCTTGTGTGCTACTTGGAGCATCAATCCTCTCAAAGCCAAGGACCAATCACAGGTGGAGGCATCATCACCATGCCTGTCACTTCCCTATGCATCAACCTTGGTGAGTTGCAACATGTGCTAGGTGAGCGATGATACATTGAAAATGTATCTATAATTTTTGATGTTCCATGCTTGGTTTTATCTACTTTCTTGTGTTTTGTTCCAACTTTGGAGTACTTTTCATGTGATATCTTGGACTAACCTATTAACAAGATGCAACAGTGCCAGTTGCCTGTTTTCTGCTGTTTTTGGTTCCAGGAAAGTCAGAAAATCAATATTCTCGGAATTGGACGGGACAAAAGCCAAAGTCGATATTTTACCGGAAGACTCACGGAGCCAGAAGACGAGACGGAGAGGGGCTAGGGGCTGGCCACACCACCCGGTGGCGTGGGCCAGGCCACGCCACGCCACCAGGTGGTGTGGGCCCCTCTGGCACCCCCTCGGTCTCCCCTCTCGCCTATAAGAGCCTCCCGATGCCAAAACCCTGAATCGTCAATCAGAAATCCACGAAAAGTTCCATAGCGTTGCCGCCATCGAAGGGGAGATTCGGGGGACAGAAAGTCTCTGTTCTGGCACCCTGCTGGGATGGGGAAGTGCCCCCGGAGACATGTCCATCGATCTCCACCACCATCTCCATCGCCGTTGCTGATTCCCATGATGAGGAGGGAGTAGTTCTCTCTCGAGGCTAAGGGTTCTACCGGTAGCTATGTGTTCATCTCTCTCTATGCATTATCATATTGTGATCATCAGCTTTGTAATCAAGTAGATCTACCTTGCTACTCAAGTGCTTTAATAGATCTCTTCTCTCCCTATGTGTGTGAAAGTGATAGCGTGCACACCATGGTGGCACTTAGGCTAGAGATTACAAATACTTGTTATGAGTTATATTTGGATTTGGATGTCTCTATGAAATTGTGGTGTTTGTTGGAACCATATAGTGCTCAAGGTGACAGTGTGGGGTTATCTAGATGCGAAAAGCGAACTTTAAGGTGTGCTGTTATATCCCTACCATCGATTAGAGTGTCCAACCGGAGAGTAGTTAAGAGTAGTATCATGAAGATAATATATTTATATGAGAGTGTTCACTAGTGAAAGTGTGATCCCTAGGCCTTGTTTATAAGCATTGAAACACCATTTTCTACTAGATATGTTACATGTTTGCTTGCTTCCATCTTTATTTCAGTTTGCCTTTAGTCTTTTCCCACGTCAACCACATGCCATCAAGCTATTTTCTAGCACCGTTGTCTTATATCCATACCACTTGTATTTCACTATCTCTTCGCCGAACTAGTGCACCTATACACCTGACAAGTGTATTGGGTGTGTTGGGGACACAAGAGACTTCTTGTATCTTGATTGCAAGTTTGCTTGAGAGGGGATACCTTTGACCACTTCCTCCCTAAGTTTGATAAACCTTGGGTGATCCACTTAAGGGAAAACTTGCTGTTGTTCTACAAACCTCTACACTTGGAGGCCCAACAACTATCTACAAGAATAGAAGTGTGTAGACATCAAGCTATTTTCTAGCGCTGTTGCCGGGGAGGTAAGGTAAAAGGTATTCACACCAGAGGATTAAATAAGAAGAACCTCCCACGGCAAACAGCTATTTTCTGGCGCCATTGCCAGGGAGGTAAGGTAAAAGGTACTCACATCCTCCGATGTGAGTGCTCGAAGTTATTTCCTTTAGATTCTGCAATTTTGTCTTTTTGTTTCTTGTTTTCACTAGTTAGGCTTAATGGAAAACAACAACAAAAATTAGAGAGCTTTATAGTATTTATCGTGAGTTAGGACATGAAGTGTTTGAAGAGAAAATTAAAAAAACCTATGGAACTTTATTTGCATGCTAATAGAAATGTTGTTAGTATGAATTCTTTGGACACCATTATTGCTAATGCTATGGAAAAGTCTAAGCTTGGGTAAGCTAGTTTTTATGAAAATGATCTTTTTAGTTCCCCAGCTTTGGAAGATAGCTATTCTATTGCTTATGACGATACCAAACCTCCAATATATGATAATTACAATGATGAATATGATATTTTCAGTCCACCTACTATTGAGGAGAAAATGAATGATTACAATATGCCTCCTATATTTGATGATTATGGTGATGAGAATAATAATGATAGCTATTTTGTTGAATTTTCTCCCACCACAATTAATAAGAATGACTACGCTTATGTGGAGAGTAATAATTATTATATGCATGTGGCTCATGATAAGAATGTTTTATGTGATAGTTATATTGTTAATTTTATTCATGATGCTACTGAAAGTTATTATGAGAGAGGGAAACATGGTTTTATGTATCTCAACAATATTAAGGTTCCCCTCTTTATGTTGAAATTCTTGAAGTTGCACTTGTTTTTCTTTCCTATGCTTGTTGCTCTGTGCTTTCATGACTTGTTTCTTTACAAGATTATTTTTCATAGGAAGTGGGTTAGACTTAAATGTGCTTTGGATTTGCTTCTTGATGCTCTCTTTTACTTCAATTCATATTTCTTATGTGAGCATCTTCTCAAACTATCATGCCTAACTTAAAGGCGTTAAAGAAAAGTACTTATTGGGAGATAACCCAAAAGTTTTAGATGAGTCTTGGAAGTTATTAATTCTGTAATAACCGCTCTTTATCCTTTTTATTTGCTTTTTGTTCCAAGAGTAACCTCTAATGAGTGAGAAGTAATGATTGGGAAAGTTGCTGTCCCGAAACAGATTTCTGTGCTTCACCATAAACATTCGTGTAAAATCTCTGAAAGTCCTTTTGAGGCGTGAATTTTTGTGCTTCTGCCCCAGGTTGTTATCTAACTTTTGTTAGTTCAACACTTTTTGATTTGAGCAACAGAAGGTCTTCAAAAAAATTCATCTTTACCTGCTGGTCTGTTTTGACAGATTTCTGCCATTTTCTGCATTTGCTTCTTGTTGGTTCCTTTTTGAGTTCTTTTGG
Source organism: Avena sativa (assembly GCA_916181665.1). NCBI lineage: Eukaryota > Viridiplantae > Streptophyta > Magnoliopsida > Poales > Poaceae > Avena > Avena sativa. The sequence continues at coordinate 452,955,827 of OV702288.1, read as the reverse complement.
GGAATTGAGATTTTTGAGGGAAGTGATACAGTATCTAGTGTTTTAATGGAAGTTTTATTGTTGTTAGAAATGAACCTAAAGACTTATTATCTTGAGTGCAGTAATGTTGCTAATAAAGATTGTGTGAACTTTTGTATGAACAAAAAATTTCAGGTGTATGGAAGGAATGAGTAATGAGATGAAGGATGGACTAAAGCTCAAGCTTGGGGATGCCACATGTCTCACCCCAAGAAATATCCAAGAAGTACAAGCATCAAAGCTTGGGGATGCCCAAGGCATCCCCTTCTTCATCAATAAAAATCCCATGTTTCTTCCAAACACTTCATTTTTATTGTTTCATGCATAGATGTGTTGTTCTTGGAGCGTCTTTGTTTTTGTTTTTGGTTTTTGTTTGCTTTGTTTGCTTGAATAAATTGGTCGGACCCCCTCTTTCATATATTGGTTTTCAAATAGTTTGGTTTGGATTGGAAAAGAGTAGGAAAGTTCATGCTTGAGTGGTAAAGAGAGCTTGTTTTTGACTGTGGCCTATGCTTTGTCATGCTATGCTTGATATTGTTTTGGCTTTATGCTTAGTATTCTTTGCTGTAGCATGACATTTTATAAAAAAATAATATTGCTTAATGTGCCTTGGAAGAATCATTCTTTGTTTTAGCATATTAAAGCATAGTATTGTGGTATTCTCCTTTGATGCTTTATTTGGGTTGACTTGGCGCATGCTCACACCATGTTATGACTATCCGAAGTCACCATAAGCCTTTATGATCCTTTAGTTTTCAACTTGTAGTATCACTTTATGCTTTGATTAATGATGTTTTGTCGCTCTGCATGATTATGGCCATTATTGCTCTCTTAGTTGGTCGCTCCCAGTCTTTTGCTAGCCTCCATAACCAAGTGTGAGTTCCACTCATGCATCCAACTTCTAAAACCAAGTTATTCCAAAGAGTCCACCATACCTACCTACTAGCATATGCTATTCCAAGTATTATTCATGCTTTTGTTTACCTTCCAAATTAAACTTGTTATGAGAAAACTAGTGATTAAAGCTCTCACGAATTTGATGGCACACTTTCCTTTTCTTGCCTTTAATAAACTTGAACCATTGTGTCGTCTATGTTGTATATGCTTGCACTTATTTGTTGGGGATTAGCAGAACCATGCTGTCATGGGGAACGCTTTTAACATTGCATGGGTACTTTGTACCTAGTTGATATCATGCTCTTTTGTCTATGGATGTCGTCGGTGTGAAATGAAAGGGGAGCTTGTAAGTCCATGGAGTTATGTATATGTGTTAGAGAAACGCCTGGGACGCTTGTCTAATCCATGCTGACATGGTGGAAACCTGCAGCGTAACCATAATGAGCTGTCTATGAAGCATTCTTCTTATAAAGAAAAGAGTCCTATATTGAGAAAAAAGAGAAAAAGAAAAAAAGGAGATTATGAAAAGAGGAAAGATAGAAAAAAGCACCATATTCCCTTGGTAAATAAGAAGATTGCTGAGATGATTGTTGTCTGCTTGCCTTGTCATTTTGATATGGGGATTCTTCTGTATCATCGGGCAAGGGGTACCCCATTGGCGGTTCTCTATGATACACATGTACTTACGATGACAAGAACTCACCGGTGACTATACTTGAGTAGCATGAGGAGCAGCCCTTGTGTTCAAGCGACATGAGATTTCTAAGTTATACTTCGTCAAGCATGTACACCATAGTTTGTTCACTTTAACCTTAATCACCTTCAAGATGCTTATGATAGGGGCAATGAGAGTTGAAAGCAATAAGTACCATAATTTTTGGAAGCTCTTTATGAAACTTGAATCTCTGCTTCCTTCTATGAAGGCCTTTCTTCCATCATTATATTGAGTCTTCACCTTCTATCTTGATGCACCTACTTTGAAAGCATAGTGGCCATTCTTAGTTCTATGTGCATTGTCCCAAGACTAGTTGATTGATGCATAACTTGATATTGCTTGTTTTAAACTATTTGTATCTAGTCACTCTTATGAACTTTGAAGGTGTCCTATGCATTTACACTTGCTACTCTATGAGGGACAAGCTGAATACTATTATGCTATGTTTTCTTTATGTGAAACAAACAAATGTCTTGCAAAGCATTGTTATTCATGAATATTTTGTTTGTGCCTTTTCATGTTGCAACATAGTTTCTTTGTCTTATTGCTAGAACTTTGTCTTTCATGTTATGACTGAAGTACTTTGATCCCAGCTTTTCAATGTTTTACAAATATTTTGACGAAGTTTATGATGGTGCATGTCACCTCAAAAATTAATAATTCTTTTTATCACTTACCTACTTGAGGACGAGCAAGAGTTAAGCTTGGGGATGTTGATACATTGCAAATGTATCTATAATTTTTGATGTTCCATGCTTGGTTTTATATACTTTCTTGTGTTTTGTTCCAACTTTGGAGTACTTTTCATGTGATTTCTTGGACTAACCTATTAACAAGATGCCACGGTGCCAGCTGCCTGTTTTCTGCTGTTTTTGGTTCCAGGAAAGCCATAAAATCAATATTCTCGGAATTAGACAGGACAAAAGCCAAAGTCGATATTTTACCGGAAGACTCACGGAGCCAGAAGACGAGACGGAGAGGGGCCAGGGGCTGGCCACACCACCTGGTGGCACGGGCCAGGCCAGGCCGCGCCAGGGGATGGTGTGGGCCCCTCCGGCACCCCCTCAGTCTCTCCTCTCGCCTATAAGAGCCTCCCGATGCAAAAACCCTAAATCGTCAATCAGAAATCCACGAAAAGTTCCACAACGCCACCGCCACCGAAGGGGAGATTCGGGGGATAGAAAGTCTTTGTTCCGGCACCCTGCTGGGACAGGGAAGTGCCCCCGGAGCCATCTCCATCTATCTCCACCACCATCTGCATCGCCGTTGCTGATTCCCATGACGAGGAGGGAGTAGTTCTCTCTCGAGGCTAAGGGTTTTACCGGTAGCTATGTGTTCATCTCTCTCTATGCATTATCATATTGTGATCATGAGCTTTGTAATCAATTAGATCTACCTTGCTACTCAAGTGCTTTAATATATCTTTGCTCTCCCCATGTGTGTGAAAGTGACAGCGTGCACACCATGGTGACACTTAGGCTAGAGATTACAAATAATTGTTGTGAGTTATATTTGTAGTTGGATGTCTCTATGAAATTGTGGTGTTTGTTGGAACCATCCAGTGCTCAAGGTGATAGTGTGGGGTTATCTAGATGCGGAAAGCGAACTTTAAGGTGTGCTATTATAGCCCTACCATCGATTAGAGTGTCCAACCGGAGAGTAGTTAAGAGTAGTATCATGAAGATAATATATTTATATGAGAGTGTTCACTAGTGAAAGTATGATCCCTAGGCCTTGTTTCTAAGAATTGAAACACCATTTGCTACTAGATCTGTTACATGTTTGCTAGCTTCTATCTTTATTTCAGTTTGCCTTTAGTCTTTTCCCACATCAACCACATGCCATCAAACTATTTTCTAGCACCGTTGTCTTATATCCATAACACTTGTATTTCACTATCTCTTCGCCGAACTAGTGCACCTATACACCTGACAAGTGTATTGGGTGTGTTGGGGACACAAGAGACTTCTTGTATCTTGATTGCAGGGTTGCTTGAGAGGGGCTACGTTTGACCACTTCATCCCTGAGTTCGATAAACCTTGGGTGATCCACTTAAGGAAAAACTTGCTGTTGTTCTACAAACCTCTGCACTTGGAGGCCCAACAACTGTCTACGAGAATAGAAGTGCGTAGACATCAAGCGACGTGTTGGTTTCTCTACTTTAAAAGCTTGTGTAATGCTCACTAGGAGAGGTGGTGTTTATTACCTGCATATTGCTAGAGCTGGGCATATCTACCTTGCTCCTTTGCCTAATGGTCTTTTCTCTATCGAGGAAGGACGTTTGCTATATGACTTGGAGGTTGAGCAACACCAACCCGAGGAGGATATTCCGAACAAGGATGAGGACCAATAAGAGGAGCAAGAAGTTCCTTATCAAGAGGAGAAGCCATCAACCCTGTTTGCTACATACCAAGACTTCCAAGAACTTGGAGGGATTGTGGAGAGAATGCATAGCCTCTCTTTGAACCTTCGAGAATCAACTAGTAATTTGTCAACTCAATTTGCGAACTAGAGTTCCAACTTTTTCCCGCCACCACAATGATTTGAAGGGCTTTCAAAAGCCTAGGCTTGGGGAAGTTTCATCATTTATCTTTATTTGGCGTTCATTTGCTTTTATTTATTTTGAGGTTATGTTTTTAATTCGATTTTATGAGTACTCATGTTGGTTTCCCCAACACTTTATCTTTAGTTATTTCTATTTTACTTTCGATATTTTCTAGCTGAGCTTTGCCGCCAATTTTCTATTCTTGAATTCCCTCTCTTAAAAACAACAAAAAGATCTCTCCATTTATCTTTATTTTCCCTCTTCTTTCTTTTCTTTTCGCCTCGAGGTTCTCATGTATTTGCAGGAAGAGTGATTGACTTCAAGTTTCCAAGAAACTAATCAAAAAGGAAGAGAGAAGTGGAACCAAACATGAGAGGTATGCCTTATGACTCCCCACTTTTGAAGTTTGAGAAACCCATGCTAGTTAGTAGTAAATGTTGAGATATTATATTGGTGTAGTGAGTCTTTGTATTGTAGTAAAATTTTGTTCGCATGGGTATTTAGTTGGGTACGTTTTGTTAGAGCTCTTGTAGTTAACCAAGTCTTGCCTAAAAATTTACTAAAAAATTGTAATAAGAAAAAGTCTCACAATTTAAGGCTTGGGTGTTGTAGTGTTTAGTCTTAAAGGCTTATTTCTAGAGACACTCAACACCACGGAATATAATGATTGACTTGATAGCTCTCTTTAAAAGGATTTGTTCGATTGAATTAATGTTTCACGGTTTTTGTGCGCATGCCAACATTTGACTTGTGAATCATAAGAATGATATAGATTTATGCGTGTCAAACTTCATGGGATGCCAACAACTCCGCTAGACTACGAACGATCTTCATGGAGGAAACTCCTAGATTTTGGCTATGAGTTGATTAAACATATGTAGCAGCAATGCTATAATTGTTAAGATTCTTGGCACTCCCGGGTAGCTGTGTTCATGATGGAATCACTACTCTAGATGTTATGAGTAATCATTATACAAAAGGAACAAAAGCCTTGGTAATGCCACGAGTGTCCATCATAGCCCGATAAACTAAATGATTTTTTTGCCATGCTCTCAATTACTTAAGAACTGAAATTATTGAAGGACAATGAATAGAAAAGTAGTGCTTGAAGAGTCTTGATTTATTTATGTGGGAGAATTGAGATACTCTAGTATATATGCTTTTCATGAGAACTCTCACACTCTCAATTTTACATGATTATACTTTATTGTTCAAGGCAAGCCTATGTGTTGATTACATGACATGGACTAAAGTTTACTCATTTGAATCATCCATGTTAACAATAATTTTGCTGCACTATAAGGATGCATGAAACCCGTATGATATGCTTGCCATTACTCTACCTATGCTGGAGTTTTTAAGATTTATAAAGTGGAGGAAACATGAGACTACCAAACATGAGTAAGATCATCATCTCGTTATTTCAGTTTAAATGTTGAGTTCCTTTTTGGTTTTGGTTTTATTGCTCGAGGACAAGCAAGTTTAAGCTTGGGGAGGTTGACGGCTCTGAAATATAGCCATCCACGTCCACATTTAAACTGGATATTATTCATATTTTTTATGAAATATCTCTCTAAACTGTGCCACTAATGCCTAATGATCAAAGGGGTATTGCTATTGCGTAGATAATGATGTTTGATGATGGGAATCACTACATTAAAGTCAAAGATACGAGATTTCCAAACCGAAGAAACCAGGAGTCATGAAGCGGAGGCAGACGCTTTAACGACAAACTATACGACCAGAATAAAATTCCGGTCGTATAGTTCCGGTCATATAGTTCTCATCGACACCGCTAGGTCAAACGGAAAAACTTTCGTGAAGGGACACCTATATAAAGAGGCCTCGGGCGACGAGAAAAGGGTCGCTCCCGAGACCATCAGTCGTCTCCAGATCTCTATCCACAACACCGAAGAGCCGCCGGAGGAATAGACTTAGATCTAATCTCTCCACCACCATAGCCATATTCCACCACTTGTAATACTAGATCTCTTCTTCAATTGGCGACATTGTAATACCATTTTCTATCAATCTCATGATTTCCACTACAATGTTTATGATCTTTGATCTCATCTCTATGTGCGAGTAATTATCCTTGGGCTAAGGGCTTCAACATAGCCATGTAGCTTTTGTAGATGTTATTTATCATAGATGGGATCATGTATTAGTTTGTATGACATGATGATTATAGTATCCTCTCTTGCCTCAATCTAAGGACTTGTCAGGTACCCAAGACCCCAAGGATTGAGCCAGGTATAGGGAGTATGAGTAATGACTAATCTGCAGGTTGGGAACCCCAGTGACAGCAGGGGTAGTACAGCTATATGTGAGGGATTAATAGTGACGTCACTATGCATACCATTAGTTCTCTTTCTTCTATGGATGAGACTAGTAGGTTATTGCTATAAGCGGTTGCATAGGCAATAGCAATTATGGATGCACTACCCACATATAATTTATCTTGCTCTAATAATTACATGCATACTTTATCTTTATATTTTCTTCCCATCAGATGTTTTGCACAGCTATGGGTGAAACCGAATGCCCTAGGCCCTCTCTCTCCATCATCAACAACAACAAAAAGACGCAAACTCTTGGTCCGGTAAAAACACAAAAGGAATTCTAAAACTCCCGAAGGTACGTTAATATAACTTCACTATGCATCTGCTTCCCGAGGATTCGATAAACCAAGGTCTACTAGGAAAAAACAAGCTATACTACATCCGTAATCCAGATCGAAGGTATCAACCCTTTTTCTGGCGCCATTGCCAGGGAAGAAATAGCTACCCTGGATAGGTTAGTAGGAACCTTGCTAGTTTTATTTCTTGTTTTTAATTTTGTTAGTTTGCTTTCAGTCTTTATTTGAAAAACCAAAAAAATAGTTAGTTTTTAATTTGTTGCTTTTACTATTATAAGTCTTTGTCTAAGAAAACCCAAAAACATAGGAAATGTGGCTGAAAAGAAGCTTGCGGAGTTTGCTACTCCCAACAATGATTCTTTGCATACTCCTATTACTCAGCCAACAATTGTTGCTAATGACTATGAAATTAAGCCCCATGATTTAAGTTTGGTTCAACAGAATCAATTTGGAGGCTCTTCTATTGAGGACGCAGGTATGCACTTAAATATTTTCACTGAAATATGTGATATGATGCTCATAAAATATGTTGACACCGATGTGGTCAAATTGTGTTTATTTCCTTTCTATCTTAGAGGAAGACCAAAAGAATGGTTGCTAGCTTTGCCTAAAAATACTATTACATCATGGGTGGGATGTACTTCTTTATTTAGGACTAAATTTTTCCCACCTACAAAGAATATACAACTAAGATCTAATATTACTGGTTTTAGACAGCAAGAGCGTGAGCCACTAGCGGTTGCATGGGAGAGGATGAAAGAATGCTTAAGAAACTGTCCTAGCCATGGGATGGAAGATTGCTTAATCCTCCATTTATTTTATAATGCTCTTAATCCTGTGTCCAAGTCTATGCTTGATACTGCAGCTGGAGGAACATTTATGGGTAAACATATTACCGAAGCGAAGCAGCTGCTAGACAATATACAAGGCAACCATGCCCAATGGCATGTGGAAAGATCAAACACGAAGAAGTTGAACTCCGTCTCACCACAAGAAAACGAAGAACGCAATGCTAAGCTGGATGAGCTCATATTAGCCGTAAAAGGTAAGGAAACCTAGGTAAGAGCTATCCTGGAAACTAATATTGAAGAAGTAGACTTCATAGCTCGTAATGATTATAACCCTGCTTGGAAGAAGAATTATAATCCTAATTTTCAAAAACACTGTTCTAGTCCTGCAGGTAACTCTAAGAATAATATGGGATCTAGTAATGGTAGTCTCCAAGAAACACTTCAATCTTTCATAGACTCACAAAATGAGCAAAACAATATCGTTGTTAAAAAAACGGAGAACCATGATGCTATGCTTGGTAAATTATCTAACCAAGCTGTCAGTTTGAGGAATGATTTGCAGGCCCTTCAAGAAATAGTGAGGATTGTTGAGGCATGATACGTCCAAAACGTATCTACTTTTCCGAACACTTTTGCTATTGTTTTTCCTCTAAACTTGTGTGAATTGGATGCAACTAACACGGACTGATGCTGTTTTCAGCAGAATTACCTTGGTGTCTAGTTTTTGTGCAGAAAATCAACTACCAGGAAAAATCCCAGAAAATATGCCAAAAAATCCTATTTCGCCAGAAGACTCACGGAGCCAGAATACGAGAGGGAGTGGGGCTGGGGCCTGGCCACACCACCTGGCTGCGCGGGCTGGGCCTGGCCGCGCCCGGAGGTGGTCTGGCCACCCCAGACACCCTCTCGATCTCCCTCTTCGCCTATAAGTTTCCTTCTGACCTAAAAACTCAGGGGGGGTCGACATTTTTCCAGAAAGAGTTCTGCTCCGCCGCCACCACCAGATTATGCGATTTGGAACCAGAAACTCTGTTCTGGCACCCTGCTGGGACGGGGAATTGGAGGATATCATCGCCATCATCATCACCATTGCTTCTCCATCGACCATCCATGTTTCCCCCATCTATGAGTTAGTAATCCCCCGCTGTAGGCTATGGGGATGGTAGGGATTGGATGAGATCGTTCATGTAATGACATCAGATTTTTAGGGCATGGTGCCTAGTATCTTCTATTAGTGCTTTTTGACTTTGTTGCGACTTGTTATGCTTAATGCTTGTCATTAGGGCCTGAGTGCCATGATTTCAAATCTGAACATGTTATTGATTCATTCTGATAGTATTGTTTATGGTCTTACCTGCAAGTTGTATACACACGTTGTTGTCCGGAACCAAAGGCCCCGAAGTGACAAAAATCAGGATAACCAGAGGGAATGGCTTTGATGTGAGGATCACATGTGTTCACAAAGTGTTAATGCATTGCTCTGGTGCACTATTAAAAGGAGAACCTTAATTGCCAGTAGTTCCCTTGAGGCCCCGCTACAAACGGGCTGGCAGGACAAAAGATGTTGTGCAAGTTTTCATTGCGAGCACGTATGATTATGTATGGAACACATGCCTATGATTATTTAGTACTTGGATGCTTTATCTTATTTACCTGCAAATGCCCTATGTTTTGATTGACATATGAATTGTCTTGTCCATGCAACGCCCGTCCATCCATCCCTATGCCTACCACGCTTTAATCCTACTGTTTGCTGCAATTGTTACTACTGTCTTTACTTTTACTACTGTTGTTACTTTACCATTGCTACTACAAAACTGTTGCTACTGATAAACTGTTGTGAGCAAGATTGTTTCCAGGTGCAGCTGAATTGACAACTCAATTGTTAAGGCTTATAAATATTCTTTGGCTCCCCTTGTGTCGAATCAATAAATTGGGTTTCACTTCCCTCGAAAATACTGCGATACACCCCCTATACTTGTGGGTCATCAAGACTATTTTCTGGCACCGTTGGCAGGGAGAATAGCTTTATTTATCAAGTCCACTTGGAATCACTATTGTTTGCTGCCATCCAACCATCATGGGTAAGTCTCGTGATGGCAAGGTTCCTATTTTACCATCCACTACAAGAAGAGGTACGGTCCTGAACACCTTTGTTGCTCTTGATTCACCATATGTTATGAGTAAGTTCCTTACACCACCACATACACATGCTAGACACACTGCTACTACTGCTGAATCTGAATTTTCTGATACTTATGATGCTTCTTCTACTGTGCTTCATAAGAGTGGTTCATTAGGTCCTTTCCTAGATGCTACGATTGTTAGAACTATAGCTGCAAATACAGAAACTCCTAATGAAGACACTACTACACCTGTTAGTTCACCTGAGTCTAGAGAAAGCTATGATATTGAAGACGGTTATATTGAGATGACCGATGAATTTATTGAAGAATGTCAAAACACCCATGATAGGAGTGCTGCTAAGAGTCTCCTTGAGAGGCGTACTATTAAACCCAAATTGTCTCCTAATTCTAAGTTTGCTGCATCTCCCATAAACATTAAAGATAAAGATTATGATTTCTCTCTTGATCTATTCTACATAGCTATTGTTGAGAAAGAACCTTTTTGTGGGGAAAGTGCGGTAGCACATATGACTGAGCTTTCTACCATGAGTGGCTTGTTTTCTGATGATATTAAGATGATCACCTGCTTTGTTGGTAAGTTTTTCCCTTTTTCACTGAAAGGAGAAGCTAAAACTTGGTTTAGTAATTTACCCCCTGGATCTATGGATAGCCCTGATTGCTTGATTAGTACTTTCCTGCAAAAATATTTTCCTCCTAGTGCTAGACATGCTATTTTGCAGGAACTTTTTGATTTTAAACAGGGAGAAAAAGAGATATTGCCTGAATCATGGGCAAGGTTTTGTGCTTTGATTCATGCATAGGATGGATGTCCATTACCTAAGAATGAGCTTCTTGATATATTTTATAATGGACTAACTGAAGAATCTAGGACATACCTGAATAGTTGTGCTGATTGTGTTTTCAGGAATAGGACTCCCAAGGAAGCTGATGAATTAATGGCTAAAATAAGCAATAATTATGAAGATTGGACCCCTCCTGAACCAGCTATACCTGAAACAATTATACCTGAACCAGCTATACCGACGTCTATACCATCATCCAAGAAGAGGGGAGTTATTGAACTAAATGATGAAGTGATGAAGGAAGCTAAGAAATGTCTTAAGGAGAAGGGAATTAAAGCTGTAGATGTCAAGAATTTACCTCCTATAGAAGAATTATGTAAGCCAATTCCCCATTCATCCACTATTTGCTGGGTTCGCATCATAGAAAACAACAAACTCCTACGATGGGAACTATACGCTAAGATCTATCTACTAGATACAAGCAACGGGTGGATATACATCCATAGAGAACTTACCCTCAAAGACAACAAAGCTTTGTTAACGAGTTTGAACTCGTGGATGATGTAGTCGTACACTTGCCGATCTCAAGATCGTGATGAAGTCCAGCAGGTCCGGCTCTAGCACGTCCATCAGATCCAGCTCCAGCAAGTCCAGCACCACCAAGTCCAGCACCGCAAAGCAGCGGTCCATCCGTGATTGCACACACATCCGGTACCCCGACAACCTCCGTCCCTCGCTCCAGCAAAGCAGCGGAAGTAGCAACTCCTTTCCATATAAAGCCACCGGGAACATGTATCTCGCTAATCTGAGACCATGGGGAATAACCTAGAGGAGGAGAGAGATCCTTCACGAGGAGGTGTATCTTGTGAGGAGGAGAGGGGAGCCTTTTATAGGGAAGAGGGGAGGCACCCAAGGGCCATGGTGGTGCCCCCACCTCTTCCACATTCATGTGGGTGGAGCTCCCACTCCCATAAAAAGCCTCCACTCAAAATTCCACTCACACATGCATCTCATTAAATAATACTATTTATTTATTTTATTCAGAATTTTGTTAATTACAATAATTAATAAACATTCACATAAAACCTCCTGCAACTTTTCAATATCACATGCAGAACCAGTTTTAGCAACTTCACCCAAAACAATTCCCGTTTCCATCGAAATGATTTCAGCGCTTTCTTAAATCTTTATCTGAAACATATTTGCTCCAAATGGTGTCGATATCCCTTAAGTGTGTCACCGTACGGTTCACGAATAATGCAGACATGATCGAGACCCCTCTTCGATCAATAATCAGCAGCGGGACCTGGAGATCCGTACTGACTCCCACATATTCAACGATGACTCTTGTGATCATGTGAATCTTTAACGTCATAACTAAATCCCTTTGTCTCGCGATATATTACATGTCCGAGATTCGATCATTGGCATCCAAATACCTAGTTTGATCTCGTTACCGACATGCACTCTTTTCTCATTCCCGTGATATAACATTCTAGTGATCACATCACTTGCTTGCAAGCTATTTCAATGTGATATCACCGAGAGGGCCTAGAGTATATCTATTCATCATCGGGATGGACAAATCCCACTCTTGATCCATGAGCCTCAACATAACACCTTCGTAGCACTGAACCCACCTTTATAGTCACCCTGTTATGGTGTGACGTTTGATGTTATCAAGATACTCTTCTGGTGTTAGCAATTAACATGATCTCATGGTCTAAGGACTAAGATTACTTCGTAAGATGTTATAGCAATATAAACATAATGAATCTGACCCCAATGCTATACTTCGGATGAATGTTCATCACATCATTCCACCAAAGTTGTGACCTTGTTATTAACAACATCCAATGTCCATGATCAGGAAACGTTGATCATCTTGTTAATCAATGAGCTAGTTTATATGAGAGGCATTACTAGGAACTTTGTATTTTGTTTATTAAACACACATGTATTAACGTTTCCAATTAATACAATTATAGCATGCAAAATAAAAATTTATCATAAACATGGAATAAGATAATAACCACTTTATTATTGCCTCTCGGGCATATTCCCTTCAGTCTCCCACTTGCACTAGAGTCAATAATCTAGTTTGAAAAACTTTGCGTATTGAACACCTATGGATTTCTGGTGTTGCATATACGCGATTGCTAGTGGTTAACATAATCTCTGGATCTGACAGATTCTGTTCCATGTGTATTTGCATGTCTTTGTGTATCTACGCATCACTCATTCTCAAATAAGGTGGCATTGTATAAATTTGGTCCTTTTGTGAGACCTTTCGTTTGCTCGGGTCAAAAATATGTTGATATTACTGTCATAAAATATATGTTCATAGTATTAGCCCACTTTGAACCACACCTAGTTTGATAACAAACTACTTAACACAAATGCCCTCCTTTGCTGCTACTATAGCAGTCATATACTTAGCCTTTTGTTGTAGTATCCGTCACAATGTATCAACTTTGGAACTCATCGAAATCCATCATGGAACATCTTTTCCATTACATTGTGCCACCCATAGTCTAAATTGAGATAAATTTAATTTGTATCTTGTGACAAAACTAGTATCAATGTAACACTTTACAGTGAACTACCTTTAACTATTTGTCACTTATACATGATATATTCTTAGTTCTTCCAAAGCTCATAAGAATATATTTACTATCATCCAATGATCATCTTATGAATCAATCTGGTATGTGCTCATAACATTTAGAGCATAGGACATATCTAGATATATACATATCACGGTATAATCGACCAAAATCTTCATGTGATTTTACTCACCAAGTGTTGAAACACTTGAATCTTGATACAATCCTTTCCATGCAGCAAGAACCTTTCTTGTTGTTTCCATATTGAACCCTTTCAATATCTCATATATGTATGTCTGGCATAACCATATTAGCGCCTCAATCTATCCATATAGACATTGATGCCAAATATTCTGGTTTTTCCCAAGTCTTTCATCGAAATCCTATTTTAATGAAATTCTTAACTTGTGTCAATAAAAGATACATCATTTCCAATCAACAATATGTACTCTGCATAATGTATTGGAAATTTGTCTCAGCGCTCCCACTTAATTTCTTGCAAATGCAAGCATCTTCATCTTCTCCGATGAAATTAAACTCATTTAACATTTTCATCATGGTGAAGATTCCAACTCCAGTATGCCCACTTCAACTATTGAAGTTTGCATGCCCTTTTAGCACCCTTTGAATTAACAAAACCTTCGGACCATGTCATGTACACGTCCTAGGTAACCATTCTATTAGAATAACTTGTTTTGTTTATTCAACTACCATATACCAAATTATATGCAGTGGTTGCTACATTAATCCGTCAAGACTAAATATCGCTATGAAAGATCAAATCTTGTCATAGTCAACTCCTTGAACATTGCCGTAAACTTCTTTCCGACATGTCGACTATCTCATAGGTGTTAAACATCCATGTCTATTTCTTTATAGATCCAAACATGAGCGATAGGCTTCACGCCTTTCCGGAGGGTCTTCCAAGTTCAGAAACTTGATTTCTAGTGTATGGATACTATCACAGATTCTATGACTTCTAGTCATTTTATGGAGTCAGGGCCCATCATTGCTTCTTTGCATGTTGTCGGTTCATCATTGTTAAAACAATAGCGACTTCCGTTTCAAATCCTACTATTTGATTCTTACTGACCCACATGGTTCAATAGGAACTCTATTCTCCAAGATCACACCCTTTATGATCACGGGAGCCATGAGCATTGTGGCCCCCACCGGGACACTTTCCGGCGCTGCGCTACTTAGATCATATAGCTAAGGTTCAACAACCTTATCAAAGTTCTATTGTCCTCCCACTTAAATTTTCACGAAAAATTCCTTCTCAAGAAACTTGACATGCCAAGCGACAAACTCTTTTCTCCTCGGTGTTATGGAGGAATTCCCAACAAATTCTTTGGGATAACCTACAAAGACGTGCTTATCCGACTTTGGTTGTAAACATTTTACTTATGCATAAAATACCAAAATTTAAGAAAAGACAATTCAGGTTTTATCCCAAACCATAACTCATATGGTGTCATTTCAACGGATCACGATAGTGCTCTTTTCAGTGTAAAAGTGTTAGTCTCTAAAGCTTTAATCCTTAAAACATAATGGCAGTTTTATAAATGACACCTTTGATCTTACCATGTCAAACAAGGTTGATTTGATCTCTCAAACATACCATACTCCTATGGCTTATCGGGAAATACAAATTCATGGAACAATTCCTAAAAACTTAGGTGTTTTGCTAAACCTGTAACTCAAATATCTTCATTTATGATCAAATCATAAACTCTTTTATTTTTTGTAACATCCCAATTTCAGCAACCCTGATTTGTTGTCCAGAATGCAAAAATCAGGGGGAACAAAAACTTTTTCTTGTGCCTTGGTGCAGTGCTTGCTTGTTGTTTGTTTGCACTTGTGCTTATGAAAGTGTATCTTATGATATTCCTTACCTCACCCTCAGTTGACAAAACCTATTTACCCAAAACTATCCTGGCTCATTTCACATATTCTCAAATGTTCTGGCATTTCAAAACATGATCCATGATGCCGAAGTAACCAAAACTTTTTTGGTAGCTTCCATTGACAAAACTATGGAGAGATATATAATACAATCTCCTTACGTTTTCAAGATAGAACACTCAACTAATATTATCTCTAGTTTCCCCAAAACCCTCTTTTCAAAGCATTTGAATTCCACTCTTGGTAGAGATACCAAGGACTCTCACCTTATTCAAAATTAAAATTTATCAAAAGATCTTCTAGAAACTACTTCTGCCCTTTTTGAGTAAATGGATTTAAGTGGACTAAAACCCCACATAAAAATCTAAATTAAATCCTAGGAGTCTACCTTTATCTCATCTATCTACCAGTACCATTTCCTCCTGATACGTCCATTTTGCATCACTATTCTTTGTCTTAATTCACTATTATTCATTGATATATTTCGTATTGAGAGGTGATACTTATGTTATTTCATCTATCTTTGCATGGTTGATGACTTTTGGAGCATGGACCGCTGCAGTCAGGATTCTGATGGAAAAGGTGCTGTTTGGCGGCAAAATTCGCGAAGATCAGAAAAATCCGGGAAAATATACGGAAAATCCTACTTTTCCAGAAGACTAAGGATGCCAGAAGATGGAGTGGAGGTGGGCCACAGGGGGCCCACACCACCCCATGGCGCGGGCAGGCCTAGGCCGCGCCTGGAGGTGGTGTGGCCGCCCTGGCCCACTCCAACCTCTCCCCTCTGGCGTATATCATCCTTCCGAAACCCTAAGACTCGGGGAGCAACCACAGAAAGATTCTGCCGCCTCTGCAGGGCGGAAAACATCGAGAGAGAAAGATCTCTCCGGCAGACAGATTTCTGCCGGGGGAATTCCTTCCCGGAGAGGGGAGATCGTCGCCATCAACAGCACCATCAAGCTGGACTTCATCGGGATCATCATCATCATCATTACCATCATCATCACCATCAGCAGCCTCATCACCATCTCCATATTAATGTAACAATTGGTTGAATCTTACTATAGTTCATAGGGAAAACTTTCTCGATGCCATTGAATTATTGTTTATGTTCAGATTGTTATACATCATTATTCCATCTCTAATCATGATCCATATGATGTCTTGTGAGTAGTTCGTTTTGTTCTTGAGGACATGGGAGAAGTCTTGTTGTTAGTAGTGGAGTTGTGTTGAGAAAGATTCAATAGATTGTTATTTAAGTTATGGTGTACTTCTTCTAGTGGTGTCATGTGAACATCGACTACATGACACTTCACCTATATGGGCCTAGGGGAATGCATTGTGTATTTGGCTACTAATCGTAGGGTTTGCCGGAGTGACAGAAACCTGAACCCCCGTTAGGAAACCATTGCACAAGGGATGTAAGGACCTTAAAGTTTAAAGTTGTGGTTAGGTTTCTACCTTAATTACTTTCTTGTACTTACGGATGTTTGCAAGGGGTATAATCACAAGTATGTATTAGTCTTGGATGGGGCGGTACATTAGCACATGTTCACCCACACAGCACTTAGCAAGCTAAAGAAGATTAATCGACTATATGAAGCGAAAGCACTTGACAGTCTTCCCATGTGTCCTCGAGAACGTTTGGTCATCTATAGTAATACAACCGGCTTGTCCTTTGCTGCATAAAGGATTGGGACACTTGCTGCATTTATTCCTACTGTCTTTTATTTACTCGTACCTTGTTTACTTGCTTTATCGAAAACCCCTAAAATTCCGTTTGCTAAGTATTTGCAGAGAATTCCTTATCCATACCACTAGACAACACCTTCTGCTCCTTGTTGGGTTCGACACTCTTAATTATCGAAAATACTACGATACACCCCCTATACTTGTGGGTCATCAAGGCTATTTTCTAGCACCGTTGCCGGGGAGTGAAGCGCTATTGGAGAGTGGAACTGGTAAAGGAAACTTCTATTGTGAGTATTGTTTACTTCTGCTAGTTGCTTTATTTTCGTTATGGATAATTCGCTGAGTTTCTTATTTGGTAATGCTACTACCACTGCTAAGGTAGTAGATAAGCCACCACCTGCTGAGAATGGTGTTTTCAAAATACATACAAGAATTATTGATCGTGTTGTGGATAACTACTATGTTGGGGATGGAACTGTCCATCCCGGTGATCATTTATTCTTTATACATGAATTATGCGGGTTGCTCAAGTGTGCAGGTATTACTACAGATCAAGTTAAGAAGAAGTTATTCTCATTATCACTGAAAGGAAGAGCTGAGGAATGGTATAAGCTGCTGAAGAATGGTCAAGCTCTGGAATGGGAGGAAATAGTGCCTCTCTTTTATTCAAATTTTTATCCTCCTAGTGAGATTCATAAAGATTGGAATCAAATATACAACTTTTGGCCTATTGATGGAGAGACTACAGATCAAGCTTGGGGGAGATTGATGTTACTGATGCTCAAATGTCCCATTCATGAGCTCCCCAACAATATTATTATCAATAACTTTTATGCAAGGCTCCCCCTACATGATAAAGATTTATTGGATGCTTCTTGCGCTGGATCATTCACTCGCATGGAAGAAGAAGTTAAATGGGATCTTCTAGATCGTATTCAAGACAATGCTGAAGGTTGGGAGAATGACAAAGGTAGAAAGCCAGGTATAAATTATGATTATGAATGCATAGAATCTTTTATGGGAACTGATGACCTTCAAAATATTAAAAATGCTTATGGTCTAGACTCTCAAGCTATTGCTTCTTATTTTAAGGCTTTTGCTTCCTACATTGAAGTGCCTAAAAAGAAGTGGAATAAGTATCATGAACCTTATAAAGATATTGCTAAGAGTGTTCCTGCAAGAAATACTGAAGTTTATACTGCTAATCATGTCTTACCCAAACCTTACATTGAGAAAATGCCTTTCCCAGTTAAGGTAAAGGAACATTCTATGATAGCTAGTATGGTTAATGAAAGTACAAATAAAGCTGTTGAACCTGATAAACAAACGGCTGATGAACCTATAATAGCAAATGTGAAAGACTTTGTTACTAAATATGAAAAAGAGGGACACACTATCCTTTGTAAGGATACCTCTAATATTGTTTCACATAGTAGTGTTATGAAAGCTAGTATTCCTGTGTTTTCTGTTAGAATAAGTGATCAATGCTATGATGGTCCTTGTAATAGCTATATTGTTAAGTTTATGCATGATACTGAAAGTTACTATGAAAGAGGGAAAAGTGTTCTTATGGATCTCAATAATATCAAGTTTCCTCGTTTTAAAGTTTTTAGGTTGCGCTTCTTTTGCCTTCTTATGCAAGTTGCCTCTGGTTTCAACAACTTGTTTGTTTACAAAATCCTCTTGCATAGGAAGTGGGTTAGACTTAAATGTGTGTGTTTTTGCTTCTTAATGCTCTCTTTCACTTCAATTCATATCCCTATGAGAGCTTCTTCAAAATTATCATGCCCATCTTAATGGCTATAAAGAAAGAGCTTTATGGGAGACAACCCAATTTGTTTTTTGCTTTTAGTTTGTTTTTGTTTCTTTGAGTATTGGAAGTTATTACTTCGGTAATAACCGCTCCTTATCCGTTTTGTTTGGTTTTTGTGTCAAGATCAACCTCTAATGAGAGAGAAGTAAGATTTGGGGAAGTTGTTGTCCCGAAATAGATTTTTGTGCTTCACCGCAAAAATTCATGAGAGATTTGTGTATGTCGGATTGAGCTGTAATTTTTTGTGCTTTTGCCCCAGGTTGTTATTTAACTTTCCTTAGTTTTTCACTTTTTTATATGAGCAACAGAAGATTTTCGAAAAATCTGATCTTTAACTGCTGGTCTGTTTTGACAGATTTCGCCACTCTTGCATTTGCTTCTTTATTCGATTTCCTTTTTGAATTCTTTTTGGGTCTTCAAAAGGAGTTACTACAGTAGCTTATGTTTTGTTGGTTTTCAGTTGAAGTTGGACTCAAAAGGTTTTATCACTTCACTTATACTAATGTTGCTAATGAGAACTGTGTGAAGTTTTGTGTGAAAGAAATGTCAAGGAAATGGAGATAATGGTGTAATAAGGAAGAGAAAGGTTTTATTACTCAAGTAATAAGTATATGAAGATATTGATGTTATTCAAGTGATGACTCTGGAAGAATCTACTAGATACCAAATTCAGAGACCTGCAGAGTCCGTCTTCAAATAGGTAACAGTTCTGGTAAGAAAAGTTCCGCGAAAATACAATCCAATTATATTTTTGCAATTTTCAGTCAATAAGGGAAACTACGAAGCGAAAAAGGGACGGAAACGGAGCTAGGGTGGCTCACACCACCCTGTGGCGCGGGCCCACCCCTGGTCGCGCCACCAGGTGGTGAGTCCACCCTGGACTCCGCCTCCGACTCGTTTTCTCCCAGTACCTTCCTTTTGATATGAAACTTCGTAATATATAACCCCCCCGGATCCCCCGAGGTCCGTATATCGTGTTTTCGTCATGTTTTTGTTTCGATCTATTTCTTTCAGGACATACTCTTTGAAGGTTTAGAAGCACAATGGTGTCTGCCAAGGATAAAGAGAAGGAGCCCAATGAGGAAGACCTCCAAGACCCCGGGCAGGAGAAGGAGATCAAGAGTGAAGGTGAAGAGGAGGCAAAGCACACCGGCACTACCATTGCAAGCATTGGAGTGGTGGAAAACCCAGCCATTGGAGGGAAGCCTCCTCATCACCATTCAGATCCCTGGTCACTTCCTCCATGCACCAAGAATCCTTTCCACACTCTTATCCATGAGCATCAATACCAGAATGTGCCCAAGGGGAAATTACCCTCCAATTGGGATTTGCCTCATTCTAGCCATGTAGTAAAAGAAGACTTCAAGGAGGAAGAGTGGGGAAAGAATAGCAAGAGATGGAATTCTCAACACGACATGATCATGAGCCGCATTGAGCAAAACTCACAGCTGATTCGTAATCTCACCTTCGAGATTGAGTACTTGGGGAAACTGATCAAAGAGCTCATCAAGAGGATACCACCACCACCGAAGGAGTAATTTGTCATCAGGTTTGGCATCCCCTTGGTTTGTTCCAAGCCTGGGGGAGTGCCGCGGTATCATATCACTATCTTCTATCTTTTTACCTTTTTAGTAGAGTCATATCATGAATAAAGGAGTTATTATGTAGTATGGTTTGCATTATGGAAGTGTCCCCTATCTCGTTAGATATGTATCCCTTGGTGTGAGTTTCCTTTATGGAATATTAATGAGAAGTTCTATCATTCACTCTTTTGCATAGCTTATATTAGTTTTCAATTCGTGGTTATATGATTGATCTTGTTGTTAGTATTGGTATCACTTTGGGATCATTGAGTTAATTTAGTTGGTTTTGGAAAACCTGGCTCGGTCAGTAGCAACACCTTTTTGAGAGTTGAAAATAAAAATATAGAAGTACTCTAGAGAAAAAATAATTTCATCATCTTTCTTGATTTGCTCATAAGTCTAGTATTCTCTAGTTGAGATCTTTTGTGCTTCCAAGGAAGATTGCATGTTTGTCTTTATCACTTGTATGTTTGTTTGTTTCCTTAAACTCTTGTACTTGCTAGCCAAAAACCTGTACTGAGAGGGTATTCTTCTCATGCATCCACCTCCTTTAAACCAAAACCTTTGCCATTTGAGTCCACTATACCTACCTAGTAGCATTATTGCTATTCATAGTAAATTCTTGTTTTATCTACCTCCCAAATTAAACTTTTTATGTGAAAATTAGTGATTAAAGCTCTCACGAACTTGATGGCACACTTTACTTTCTTGCATTTAATAAACTTGAACCATTGTGCTCACCTATGTTGCGTATATGCTTGCGCTTTGTAAGTTGTGAATTAGCAGAACCATGCTGTCATGGGGAGCGCTTTCAACATTGCACTGGTACTTTGTACCAAGTTGATATCATGTTCTTTTGTCTATGGATGTCGTCGGTTTGAAATGAAAGGGGAGCTTGTAAGTCCATGGAGTTATGCGTATGTGTTAGAGAAACGCCTGGGCCGCTGGTCTAATCGATGCTGACATGGTGGAAACCTATAGGGTAACCATAACGAGTATCTATGAAGCATTCTTCTTATAAAAAAAAGAGATAGAGATTGAGAAAAAAGAAAAGAAAAAAAGAGATTATGAAAAGAGGAAAGAGAAAAAAGCACCATATTCCCATGGTAAATAAGAAGATTGCTGAGATACTTGTTGTCTGCTTGCCTAGGCATTTTGATATGGGGATTATTCCGTATCATTGGGCAAGGGGTACCCCGTTGGCGGTTCTCAATGATACACATATGTTTACAATGACAAGAACTTACCGGTGACTTAACTTGAGTAGCATGAGGAGCGGCCCTCGTATTCAAGGGACATGAGATTCTCAACTTACAACTTGTCAATGCATATCCTCATTTTTGATCACTTTAACCTTAATCACCTAAAGATTCCTATGATAGGGGCAATGAGAGCTGAAAGATAGTAATTATCATAATTTTTGGGAGCTCTTTATGAGACTTGCAATCCCTGCTGCCCTCTTTGAAGGGTCTTTCTTTTGCTTTGTAGTTGAGTCAGTAAACCTATTCCCTTCTATCTCACTAAGTATTTTGAGTTGATGTGTTTCATTCATTCAGATGATGATTTATTCAATCATGTCTCTTATGTTCCTTGTTTTGCACATTGCTCTTATCTTGATGTTTACTACTTTGAAAGCTTTCATTGAAAATAAGCTATTTGTGAAACCCAGCAAATTATCAACTATTCTTCGACCAAGAGCTAAGTTTGCCATTACCAATTTTGATTCACTTTATGTATCTTTATTGTGTTTCCTTTACTCATTGCAAGTTGAGTTATATAATAGTGAGTTGTCTTCTATTATGATCTGTGTATTTGATGAATGTGATGCTTCTTGTCCGTATTGTTTTATCGACTCTTCACTCCATAAACCCGAGGCCATGTTTATTGAGCTCAGTTCGCTTGGGGACAAGCGAAATCTATGTCTTAATTCACTATTATTCATTGATATATTTCGTATTGAGAGGTGATACTTATGTTATTTCATCTATTTTGCATGGTTGATGACTTTTGGAGCAAGGACCGCTGCAGTCAGGATTCTGATGGAAAAGGTGCTGTTTGGAGGCAAAATTCGCAAAGATCAGAAAATCCGGGAAAATATACGGAAAATCCTACTTTTCTAGAAGACTAAGTATGCCAGAAGATGGAGTGGAGGTGGGCCACAGGGGGCCCACACCACCCCATGGCGCGGGCAGGCCTAGGCCGCGCCTGGAGGTGGTGTGGCTGCCTTGGCCCACTCCAGCCTCTCCCCTCTGACGTATATCATCCTCCCGAAACCCTAAGACTCGAGGAGCGACCACAAAATGATTCCGCCGCCTCTGCGGGGCAGAAAACACCGAGAGAGAAAGATCTCTCCGGCAGACAGATTTCTGCCAGGGGAATTCCGTCCCGGAGAGGGGAGATCGTCGCCATCAACACCACCATCAAGCTGGACTTCATAGGAATAATCATCATCATCATTACCATCATCATCACCATCAGCACCCTCATCACCATCTCCATATTGCTGTAACAATTGGTTGAATCTTACTATAGTTCATAGGGGAAACTTTCCCGGTGTTGATTACTTCTTGTAGTTAATGCTATTGAGTGAACCGACGAATTATTGTTTATGTTCAGATTGTTATACATCATTATTCCATCTCTGATCATGATCCATATGATGTCTGGTGAGTAGTTCGTTTTTTTCTTGAGGACATTGGAGAAGTCTTGTTGTTAGTAGTGGAGTTGTGTTGAGAAAAATTCAATAGATTGTTATTTAAGTTGTGGTGTACTTCTTCTAGTGGTGTCATGTGAATGTCGACTACATGACACTTCACCTATATGGGCCTTGGGGAATGCATTGTGTATTTGGCTACTAATCGTAGGGGTTGCCGGAGTGACATAAACCTGAACCCCCGTTAGGAAACCATTGCACAAGGGACGTAAGGGTCTTAGAGTTTAAAGCTGTGGTTAGGTTTCTACCTTAATTACTTTCTTGTACTTACGGATGTTTGCAAGGGGTATAATCACAAGTATGTATTAGTCTTGGATGGGGCGGTACATTAGCACAGGTTCACCCACACAACACTTAGCAAGGTATAGAAGATTAATCGACTATATGAAGCAAAAGCACTTGACAGTCTTCCCATGTGTCCTCGAGAACATTTGGTCATCTTAAGAAATACAACCGGCTTGTCCTTTGTTGCATAAAGGATTGGGCCACTTGCTGCATTTATTCCTACTATCTTTTATTTACTCGTACTTTGTTTACTTGCTTTACCGAAAACCCCTAAAATTCCATTTGCTAAGTATTTGCAGAGAATTCCTGATCCATGCCACTAGCCAGCACCTTCTGCTCCTCGTTGGGTTCGACACACTTACGTATCGAAAATACTGCGATACACCCCCTATACTTGTGGGTCATCAACTCCCCTGGTCCAATGCAAGTATTTGGACTTCCTTCATAACCATCAATTGGATCAATTTTGTCAATTAAGCAAACCACTACTCAAAGCACTTTCAAATCTCATCCAAACTTGCTTAATACACCTCATCAGCACCAGACACACCCCTGGTCGACCATCACTGTAGCACCACCTCAGCCTTTCACATTTTGCCCTTGTACTAGTAGAGAGAGAGAGAGAGAAAGTCAAGCCAAATCTTACAAGGATCTTGTCCATTTAATCACCATAGCTCCCCTCTCTGCCCCTGCAAGACCAGATACCCATCTTACCCATCCCCACCGACCCCTGGACCAATCCCTAGCCAGCCTTCCCTCTCCACCGTGCCCAATTTGGTAATCTACATCATCTACACCCCTTCCTAGTATATATGTCCAGAGGCCTCCCCCAGCTCACCCCTGCCCCTCATTTGCTACCTCGCCCCTCCCACTCACATCCCCCAGAACTCCCTCCCCCTCCTCTGCCATGTGCTGCCCAGGAGAAGAAGAAGGAGAGCTCTCGGACTCCTCATCGAATCGAGCAACGCTCCTTCTCCCCTGCTCCATTCCCTCTGCACGTCAGCTCATGTGATCCCCTCCTCCTCCTCTACCTGACAGTACTCTCCTTTTGGCCAGGACCTACTCCTCCGTCATCGTCGTTGAGCTCCGACGAGGTTGCTCTCGGCCGCCCTCGCGAGAGCTGCTTCCAGTGGTGCTCCGCCACCGTGCCACCCACTGATATGCTTAGCATCGTCGACCACGTCGCCCTGTAGCCTCCTTGACCCTCCTCGAGCCCTCAGGTGAGCTCCCCGCCCCACGCCAGCCTCTTCTAGGGTTACCTCACGTCGCCGACGAGCCCAGGTGGATGACGACGGAGCTCACTTGAACGGACGGTCGGGATCCGCCGGTACCGTTTCGGCCTCCCCCTCTCGCTAACCTCTGGGCTCCGCTTGCCAGGTTCAAGCGCTGGCTCCCGCGTGCCGCGTTGCCTTGCCGTGGGCCGAATCTCCTCAGCGCGGCCCAGTAGCCCCAGATCCCAGCCCGTAAACCTTTTCTTTTATTCATTTCTGTCCAGATCCAGAATTTGCCCCCCAGTTTAAATCCTTTCGAAAATGGAAATAAAATCTAAATGCCAAGATCTAAATTTCTGGTTGTTCCCTGATGTTTTCTCAAACATGCAGAGACAACCCCAAGTTCAAAATAATTTACATTAGTTGCGAGTACTTATTCTGCTGCCAAGTATCCTTTGCACTAAACAATTTCCTCTGTGAGTTAGCCATACTCATTTGAGTTGAAACAAAGTCCTACTGAGAGGTATTTGACATCCCTATCATCCAGCACAGGTCCTATGCCAAGGTGAATAGAGGGATGCCTTTAACAAAAATAACAAAAATAGCAACTTCCTGCCTTGGATAAATTCCCTAGGTCAAACAAAATGTGGTCTTGCCTGATTCCAACTCCTAGGACCTCCTAGAAGCAGCATCCATCAAAGCATAGCATCTCAAAATTTATTGAGCTCTGGTTGAATTTTTGTGATTTAAATACTTCTGTAATGGGTATTTTCACTAAATAAATCACTCCAGGAGTTTGGCAACTCCAAAAAGGGTAAATCCAATTTCTACAGAAAGTTATTCCATATTCCTATCACATGCCCTTGGAATCAACTCAATAGCTTCTGTAGATTTCATCTGGTGAAAAAGAGAAAAACTATATAGAACTGCCTTTGGGAATTTCCTGAGGGCATTCTGGTAATTCATTTGGCACCATTCCAACTCTAGGTGGTTCAGTATAGTAAACACTACCTGACCACGCAAGGAAATAATTTTTGGAGCTCTAGATAATTTCTGGTGAATTATTTCCTCAAACTAGAGTTGTTACCACTATAAAAACCATAATTAAATCTACGAAATTGATATTCAAGTGAAATCACTTGTAGTGGTTTTGTCTTGTCAAGACCTATCTGAGGATACCATGGTTACCCTTTGGTAGACTACTGACCACAAAACCCTAATCCAAGTTCATGATATCTAGCCTTGACAACTATCTTCCAAGAGAAAACACTACAGTGGCAACCTAGTAAATTCACACCAATAAAACCTAACTTCTCCAAAACCTCCCAAGTTTAGTAGTGTTCAATATGTTTGCTTGCTGTATGGTTTGATGCTTGTTCTCCTTGTATTGATTGTGGTATTGTCTGCTTGCATGTATACCCGATGACGATGATAGTGTGAGGGCCTGACGACAAGAAGGAAGGGACTTCTTATTATTATATTATTGGGTATTCTTGGTTATCCAAAGAAGTCCAGGGACTTATTGTTGATCACAGGCAAGCCACCATTCCTGAACTCTGATATATGTTCTATTCTCTTTTACCTGTTTTATATCCTCTTTATAAATTGCATTATCTACCTGCATGTTTTGTTTTACAAATATTGCGATAGTAACTTGGCTCCGCCAAGTTATGACTTTGTGTCCTTCGAGGCACCACCCCCATGTACCTACCACTTTATCCCTTTAGACCGAGGGTATGATGGTTAGCATCCTACCTCGTTGGAAACCCCCGGTTTTGAGAAAATAAACTGTTTTGGGGATTTACCCCACTACAAAGGTTTTAAAACTGTTTTGTAAAACCCTTGGGAAGAGGCATCATTCCAAGCAGATGTTTTAACGAAAGAAATGGTGATGATGAGAAATGAGAAGGTGATGGGATGTTCTACGCCTTTAACGGAACAATTTTCATCCGTGCTGCCACATCACCCCAGGTGCTGGGGCGTAACTCGTAGTTTGTCCGCATTAGACGAGGCAACTTATACCATGCTTATAGGGAGAGATCCCTGGAATTCCGGGCAGGCGCCACCAAATCACGGATCTGAAGCATGTTGCTTGTTTCGGCAAGAGTGATCCTGAACTGGCAGGAGGCTGGTGCAACAATTAGGTCTCCCGCGGACGGTATGACTTGGAGTACGGAAGGAAGTGGAGTCACCAGATTTAAGGTATACGCCAAGTTGCGGCTTGGGTATGCGCGTGGACGGAAGGAAGGACTATGGCTGGGAGCCACATACTCGTTGCCGGGGAGAACAAACCCAAAAGGAAGAGCATGCCTTTGCTAGGGTCGACAAGCGAAAGGTTAGGTTTGATAATTCGGACCCCCATCTATAGTGGTAGTGGGCCATGGTTGTATCCCGGCGGATGTATTGATTCTTGTGGGGAAAGTGCACAAACTCTGCAGAGTATAACCTATTCGAATAGCCGTGTCCACGGTCAAGGACGGTTGTAAAGGTGTTGGCTACGAGTACCCAAACTATGCTTGTTTGGGAAACAAGGACAAAGAGGACGAAGGTTCCGGGGGAACCCAAGTTCAAAATGCTTGGTTTTGACCCAAGGTGGTCGAAGAGGTTTAAAAAGGGTTTTTACTCCAAAACTGCTTTCGAAACTCTTTTCAACAAAGATATGGAGATGTCTTGATTTATAAAACAGAAGCATGTTTTCAAAAATCTTTTTCAACAAAGATATAGAGATGCCATAACTTCAAAAGTTAGTTTAGGCTTTTCAAAAGCAACCCCAGATAGAGCTATCTCGCCATAGCCAGAATTGTATTCCCTTGCTTCACTTATCTTGGTGGTTTTGCGAGTACATTCAATGTACTCATGACTTTGTCCCTGGCTATCTACTTGGCCGGACTTTCAGTGGTTCGACATCGGAAGACTCAGGTGACGTCCAGCAAGCTAGGCCGTCTTCCCAGTCAGTTGCTTGTAGGTGGAGGCATGATTGGGCTCTGCGTATGATGATATTCCGCTGCTAAGGATGATGTAGCCAGTATGGCAATTATGTAAGTCTTGTAATTCGTTATGTTTCGGATGTTGTAATGATACCTGTCGGTTATGTTCCAGGGCTCACTGATCATGGGAACGTGGATGTATGCATAATAGGGATTTCTCGGATGAATAATCCAGGGAGCCCATAGACTTGGTATCAGAGCATCCTGACTATAGGAGACCTTAGTTAGCATGGACGTTAGACAGGAAAATGACAAACCTATTTTCTAAAAGACAAGGGAGAAAAGATGACTATTTGCAAAAGTGCTTATGTCTTTTCCCCCTATGATTTTGAAAACTACTTGCATTAATATGATTTCATAATCTCAAAATCATGCACACCTGTCACCAACTCAACCTGACCCTAAACCCTTCTTTAGATGGAACCTATTGATGAAGAGTGGCTGAAGATTGGATTTCCCCAAATCCTATGGGACTCGATGCAACTGTGTGGTTACCAGCAGAAACCTACCTACACCCTTCACAAGAGATTACGTGGGACAGATTGTCATACTAGCCAAGCCAGGAACCAATGGAAGCTCTATCTACTCCCCAGGACCTCGGATGCCTAGTCCCGTACTTGCTATTGACTTGGTAGACAGAGAAGCTTTGATGCGCATCCGTAGTTCCCTCCCAGAGATGAGACAGCCCACAACCTTCTACCTCCCCATGAAGGGAAATGTCGACTGCACTGGACGAACTCAAGACCCCAGTCTGGCGTACCCTGCTCTCTCCTTTCAGACCCGTTACAGCTACTCTAGCAATGAGGTGTTAACAACAGTTATTGACGAATACCGCCACTCCCAGATGGAGCTCTGTCGCCTGCAAGCCATTCTCACCCGCAAGGAAGCTCTGGAAACCCTGCAAAGGAATCAAGCACGAACGACTACAACTGAAGGAACCTCGAGGGAAGCCGCCCCTAGGAAAAGCAGGAAGTGCACCACCGCCAGCCAGTATGTCGTGGTGGTGTCACGGCAGATGCCATGGATAGGCTAAAGGTCGGGACAATATGCACTAGAGGAATCCAGGGAGGGATAGTGTGGTGATTCCACAAATAGATGCTTTGTATTCAATAGGTTTCCAAGGTTTACAAGTGCTCCTTGAGCAGTATTGGGGAGAGGAGGAAGAAGGAACTCTCTTACTCTCTCCACTAGCTAGCCCTCAGGAACCAACCAAAGATCAACTAAGTAAAAAACCCCACCCCCTCTACAGATGACCTAGCCCTCCTTATATAGGGGTGGCTAGGTCTCCAATTAGGGCATATGTGGAGGCATATTCCACGGAATATGCCTCTTCCCAAAATAGTAAACCGACCGGGTCACTTTTCCCCATCGTAAGCCATGCAGAGGCTACGTGAGCCTCTGCGGTGCTAGCGTCATCCGACACAGGCAGCGTCACCCTTGTCGGCCACGCCTCGGTGGTCCTAGCCTCTGTCCGCTTCGCTCATGCTCCAGCATACAGTGACCTCCTTTTGACCAGCGAGATACCTTCCTTCTCTTGCAAGCCTGATATAAGCTCGGATCATGCCTGGTTAATCCGGCCACACTGGTACCTGCATACAAGTTAGATAAATCATGCCGGCATACGACATACGTCAGCCAGGACTCAGTTAGGCGGACATCCTCTGGTCCGGGTTACTCCGTGATTCGGCCTGCCTTGAGGTGACTCAGCCAGCATTTGTTTTGACCTTGCCGTACCTCGGCTAACTCGGCCTTTATACCCCGGCGTTATCCTACCCGGGGGTATCCCCCCAACATTAGTCCCCGAAGCTAGTGCGGTCTTACCAACTCTAGCTGCTAAGGGCACAGCAGGTTCAACTTACCGAACCTTTTGCTTCGTTTTCCGAGTTATCTCATAGTTCGGATTCCACGGGCTAACTTTCCCTTGGCACATTCCAAGTTTTCACTCGCTGGCCGGGTCGCCCTTTGGTTATCTGGGTTATCCTTCCTTCTCTTGTACGCTTCCACACGTCCTACATGGAGGGTAATCATTATTTTGCCTCATTTTAAGGGCATGCGCCAGTTACTGCTGTAGTTAATGTTGCACACATCATGTCGTGTCAGTCTCCTCGTTAACTGTATCACCACGTCGCATCGTGGGATCCCCTGCGCCCTGTGGTCCTTCCTGTGGCTCGCCTCTGATTGGCTGACCCAGCAAATACACGGCCACACTGTGTGGCCTTGCCGCACCACACGATCCCACTACCCTAGCTGGGGCGTGGTTAAATAGGGGAGGGGTGCGCCCCTTAGTCTTTTTCCCCATCATGCACCCCTCTGCCTCTTCTTCTTCTTCTTCTTCTTCCCAGCGACAGCGCTGCCGCCGCCGCACCTGCTTAGCAGTGCCGCTGCCTCCCCGTGCCTTTCCGCACTAGCATCGCCGCCACTCCCGTGCATCTCCACCGCCACGGGTCCGCGCCAGTCCAAGGCACTGCCCCCTACCGCCGATAGGGCCAGTGAGGACAGCGATTTGGACATGAGAGAAGAGGATCTCACCGTCGCGGAGGCGGAGATGGAGGAAGGGGTGGAGAACGCCGAACGCGGCGCCTGATCTGGCTCATGGGTGTGCTAGGATGACCTATATTGATTATACCGCTCCCGGTGCATCCCAGAGGGCGTGGTTGCCCGTCTCGCCGCCGAGGAGCTCGGTCCCTCACCCAATCCGGGTGAGTTCGTAGTATTCCTCTCCCACTTCCAGCGTGGGTTCGGGCTCCCCATTAGCGATTTCTTCCATGATTTCCTCAACATCTATGAACTTCAACCGCACCACCTTCCGGTGAACGCCATCACTTCCCTTTCTTCCTTTGCCTCCACCATAGAGGGCTACGTCGGATTGTGGCCCACTAAGGAGCTCTGGATCCAGTTTTTTGGTCTACACCGGAATGTGATTCCGAATAAGGAGCTTGACCTGGAGGACAAACATCTTACGCAATTCGGCGCAGCTTCTATCTCTCCCCGGAAACAGTCCATCTTTCCCCGGGTCACGGGGCTTGATTCGTGCAAGGGCTGGGCCCGAACCTTCTTCTATGTCAGAAATGGCACGAACGAAGATCTGATTCGGCTGCGCCCCCACGTTCCGGGTCCTCCTAATCCGGATTTGTGGGACCAGATCTCCAGGAAACCCATCGTCTTGGTGAATCAAGTCAACAAACGGTTTCAGGAGCTGAAGGATGCGGGCCTGCGGAACGAGGATGCCATGATCACTTTTGTCCGCAGCCGAATCTCCCCTCTCCAGAAGCGCACACACAAACTACGCCACATGAGCTGGCGCCTTGACCCCAACCGGACCTCCTCATTTGAACTGAGCAACACCAAGATATTCCGTCGGATCAAGGCCCTCTTCATGACCATCAAAGACTTCTCCGCTGATTGGGAGTGGGGGATAGAGCATTTCTGCCGGGACAGGCCTCCTCCTATGGTAATTCTCGTGTTCCAATTTCTTTCCGAGTTAGATTCTATGTCGTAGTATGTTGTTTATCTAATCCTTTTGTATTTCTCTCTTAGCTGTTTCTTCAGCAAACTCTCGAAGATGGCGCCGAGCCTTCGCTCAAATGGGCGAAGGATCGAGATGCCCCGAATGAGGAGGAGCCGGATCAGGAAATGTTCCTGCCACTCCCCGACGCGACCAAGCGACCCACCGGTAAATCCTCTTCCTTAAGAGACTGGCCTGACAATGAAGATGATTCCCACATTGAGGTGATGGAAGCATTTGACGTTGTCCCCCTTTCTTATGCCTTTCCGGCATCAGCTAACCCGGGTGGGCAGATCCACGAAGATCCTCCTCTCGCCACGGGCGAGCCTATCCCGGTCGCGTCAAAGAAAAGGGGAGCTGCTTCTGCTTCTTCTTCTGGTCCTTCTAAGCCAACCAAGAGGCGAAAGAAGACCGCAGATAAAGCCGCCACCAAGCCAACGACTAAGGCCATAACTCAGAGGGATCAGAAGCCCAAGGAGCCATTGACCTCGGATGAGTAAGTTACTTACCTCTCTGTCCAATCTTTTCATTCACGCTTTTCTTCTGTTGTAACTTATTGTTCGTCGTTTGATTCGGTAGGGCTGCGGTGGAGGTTCCTCAGAGCGGATCTAGCATCACTTCGCCCCTCCAGCATAGCCCTTCTCCCTCTCGTGGCGATGATTTATGCCCGTTGAGCCCCATTCAGGAGGGTTCAGTGGCTGCTCCGGGTTCTAGCCCACCTCGTCCAGAGGAGGGCAACCTCGGAGCAGGGGGAAGTGGCTCTGCCGAGGCAACAGTTGCTCCCAGCTCCTCTTTGGCTCATCCGCAACCTGCCACCACCAAGGTACCTACAGCATCCCCGCCAAGACCAACACCAGCGCCAGCATCAGCGCCAGCACCAGCGCCAGCACCAGCGCCAGCACCAGCGCCAGCACCAGCGCCAGCACCAGCGCCAGCACCAACATTAGCAGCACAAGTGCCAGCAGCACCAACTCCTTCCGCCTCGTCTGA
The DNA here is from genome assembly GCA_916181665.1 of Avena sativa. NCBI lineage: Eukaryota > Viridiplantae > Streptophyta > Magnoliopsida > Poales > Poaceae > Avena > Avena sativa. The sequence continues at coordinate 452,924,004 of OV702288.1, read as the reverse complement.
GTCTTCCAAGACTCGGCGTGAAGACACAACTAGCACCAAGGCTAGCACCAAGGCTATGCGCAAGGGCAAATCCGCAGCACAAACTTCAACCTCTCAGTAGTAGCCTAAGGCCAAGAAAACCTCTGATGCCGCCAGGGCAGCATCTATCGAGGCTGGACATCGCACGCTTGCGTCCATGCTTCCGAAGAAAACTCCCCCGAAGAAGGATGTCTCTCCCGGGCCATCTAGCACGCAACTTGCATTGCACACCAGCCCTGCTGCTGCCCAAGTTGAGAGGAGGGAGGCCCATGCGAAGGGTTTAATTGCGCCCCATATGCTTAGCGGAGAGCGCTATCCTCCGGCCTTGATTGAGTTCATCAATAATTGGAACAAGGCAGAGTTCGTCCATAACGACAATCTCCCGGAGAAATTTGGGCCTGCCGAGTTTGCTGCACAGATGAACACAGCTGCCAAGGCTATCAACCTTGCCGGCCGGATGATGGAGGTACGCTACCTTGTTTTTTCTTTAACATGCGCTAGTGCTTAGTGATATAACCATTAGTCCCTGAGCCTCCGGGGGAGTAACTTGTTACTCGGCCGGATGCTCCTTAGAGAACTAGCGTAGCTCCTTAGTAACTTCGAATATGCACACACCTAGAGCCGGGTTAAGTTTCACTTGGCCCGGATCTTGTACACTTCGAATATGCACACGCCTAGAGCCGGGTTAAGTTCCACTTGGCCCAGATCTTGTACACTTCGAATATGCACACACCTAGAGCCGTGTTAAGTTCCACTTGGCCTGGATCTTGTGCACTTCGAATATGCACACACCTAGAGCCGGGTTAAGTTCCACTTGGCCCGGATCTTGTACACTTCGAATATGCACACACCTAGAACCGGGTTAAGTTCCACTTGGCCCGGATCTTGTACACTTTGAATATGCACCTGACTACGCTATCCTTCCTCTTTTTCAAGTGACTACCAATTGCCGGAGCGTTGAGTTTCAGCGCCTCCTGGACACACACAAGGGGCTGCGCTCAAAACATTCTACACATCTCGCTGAGTTTGAGAAAAGGGGTAAGTTTACTCCTTGTCTTTTTTCCCGTCTTTTTCGTCTTTTCCTGTCGAACTAATTTGTTATTCGGATTGGGCAGCTGAAGTGGAAGCTGAAAACACCATTATGCGGAAGAACTTGGATCTAATAAAAGGTAAGTCCATTTTTCTTAATCTTCTTCTGCGCCCTCTGACCTTTTCTTGTTGGCTTGGCAAATATTCATACCTCGGCTTTGCCGGGTCAACAAACTGTTTCAGCATCTCTTGAATATAGTGTGCCCGTGCCTGATATGATGCTGCATTTTCTTGAACAAGCAGGGTAGCATCAGGCCGAACTTTAGAAGAAGGATGATGAGATCGCCCACCTCTGGACCAAAGATGATGAAATTGCCAAGCTTATGGCAAAAATGAAAAAGCTCAAGGTGCTCCACAAATCTGAGATGGATAAAGCTAGCCAAGATTTTACTGAAGAGCGAGAATGTCTCAAGCTCCAAATTGCCAAAGATCAAGAACTGATGAAGGAGGCCAACATTAAGAATGAGTCGGCGAATGCTAAAATTGTGCAACTCCGGAAGAGGCGTGACAACTACACCAAGGAGCTGACCCAGATCCATAGCCATATTTCTCGTAAGTTCTTTTCCTTCAGCCGGCATGAATCTCTTCGGGTCAACCTTCTTCACCCATTTCACTTGTCTCGTTTTCAGACAAATTTCCAGAGGGTGATGCCATTGCAGCTACTGCCATTGCCAAGTTCCACCAGAAGAGGGGTACCCCAACTGTTCCTGGCGCTGAAAATATTCCTTATGACATGGAGGACCTGCTAGTCAGCTTATCTTCTCGCGTCGAGATTGTGAAGAACTATGGTTCGGGTCTCCTAGATGCAGCAGTCCGAATCTTCAATGCCCTATGGCCTGGTGAAGATACTCCGGAGGGCTCCACTGCTTTAATTAACAAGTTAATGGAAGGCGAGACCCAACTTGACCTCTGGAAGGAATCCGCTGGACGCGTCGGAGCTGAAACCATCCTCCACTACGTGCTCACGTGGTATGAGAAAATAAATCTGAATCTTCTCGAGCGCATGCGCACTAGATCAAGGTGGTCCAATGATCCGGATTGGATAGCTCGGCGCAAGGCTTGCGCCCATAGCCTCATTCAGTTTGCCCCATCCACCAATGGAACGAGGGATGAAGCTTTCTCGAAGCTGTCGACGACGAATATGCCGAAGATGGTTCGGGTGAAGAGGAAGAGGACGAAGCCTCGGACGTCGAAGAAGATGAAGATGATGCTGAAGCCGAGGCCGGAGTTCCACCTGCTAGTGCCGAGTTACCTCCTCCTGCTGCTCCTTGATAACAAACACTTTGAAGTTTATCAGATCCCCGGTATGCCGGGTGCAAATGTATTAAGCACACTGATCATATTTTGCTACTAAGTTGCTCGTGCCGGATTAACTTGGGCGTAGTCCCCGAGTTTCATTTTCTTGTTTCTCCAATTTCTTGGCTCAGCTCGTGTCTACCTTGGTTCGGTTTTGTGACTTACGAGTCTGAGTTTCAAAAATTGACTTAACAATACTTGGAAACTTTAGGACTAGCTCAAAATAATTCAGCATAGTAAAAACAAGGTAAACATAAAGTTAGTCCAAATAACAAATGTCGGCTCGATTACGTTCTTTTCCTTAATCGTTTTTCGTGTGCTACGCAATTCCAAACTTGTTCTCTTGCTTGCCATGAATCCAAATCTTGTTGGACAGCAGCAAGTCGAAGAGTTGAGTTTTTGGTTCTCACACACTACTAATCCGGCTTAGGCAGAAGCAACTTAAACCAGCCGACATAAAAGTTATAACAAGTACAGAAGACAACAGATATTATTAAGGCAGTCCCCGAGTTACTGCTCGAGGTGCCACGATTTCATTGATAAGCTCATTGCAGGCATACATACCGACGTATGAGAGACTCGGATACACACACTTCTTTGCTAGGTGTAGAACGGACGAAGTAGAGCTACATTCCATGGACGCTTAGATTCCTCGCCGGACCTGTCCGCCTTGTTCTTCTCCTGTGGTTTTGCATCGATGAGATAATACGAGTCATTGTGCAATGCTTTGCTCACAATGAATGGCCCTTCCCATGGGGGGATAACTTATGCATGCCAGCAGTACGTTGTACCAACCGGAGTACCAGATCACCTTCCGGGAAGACCCGGGGGTTAACTTTCCGGCTATGATAACGTCGGAGATTTTGCTGATATATGGCGGATCTGGACAATGCCAATTCTCTCGCTTCTTCCAGTAGATCAACATCATTTTGCCGGGCTTCTCGCACTTTGGCTTCTGTGTATTGGGTGACCCTAGGTGAATCATGCTCTATGTCAGCTGGTAATACAGCTTCTGCCCCATATACTAGAAAGAATGGCGTATAGCCTATTGATCGATTCGGAGTTGTTCTTAAACTCCACAGTATCGCTGGTAGTTCTTCTATCCAGCACCCCACTGATCTTTGCAACGGCTCAATGAGCCGGGGTTTTATCCCGGATAACACTAATCCGTTGGATCTCTCCACTTGCCCGTTCGATGCTGGGTGGGCTACTGAGGCAACGTCCAGCCGGATCTTCTTATCTCGACAGAATCGTGCAAATGCTCCTTCAGCAAAATTTATGCCATTATCTGTTATGATACTGTGAGGATAGCCGATATCTTTGAGGAATGTCACGGCTGTAGCTCCATCACATTTTCTTATTGGCTTCACTTCAATCCATTTTGTAAACTTGTCAACCATGACTAAGATGTGGGTCATGTTCCCTCTTGCTGGTTTAAACGGGCCAACCATATCCAAACACCATACATCAAATGGCCAGGTAATTGGTATGGTCTTGAGCTCCTACATTGGCATATGTGTCTTGGTTGCATACCTCTGACAACCATTGCATTTTCTCACAAAATCTTCTGCTTGTTCCAAGGCAATTGGCCAATAGAAGCCATGTTGGAAACCTTGGCTACCAACGCTCTGGATGAAGCGTGATGCCCACATTCCCCTTGATGTATATCCCGGAGGATGTCAAGCCCTTCTTCTAGGTCAACACATCGTTGGAGGACGTTTGTTACACTTCTCTTGTATAGTTTGGCATTGATAATTGTGTAAGCCTTTGCGCGTCTCTGAATTTGCCTGGAAAGCACCTCTTCACTGGGCAAAGTTCCATCCTTCAGAAATTGAAATATTGGCAGTGCCCAAGCTGGTATAGCTCGCACCAGAAACACATACTCCTCTATTTCCATTTGATCCACCGACATAACCTCGGCCGGGTTGGGCTGCACAGTCCCCGGGTTCTGCGTAGCAGTCCTCGGGTTTCCTGAACCGCTTCCCACATCAATGTCCATGGGTACAACTCCAGGCTCCGGATCTGCCGGGATAAAAATTGAGTCGGATTCCGGGGATGGCCTCATAGATGGTTTTCTGAGGTGCTCTAGTTCTACACCTGGCGGAATTGCTTGTCGGGTTGATCTGAGCTTCGACAATACGTGGGCAGCCTCATTTTCCACCAGAGGTATATGATGAAATTCGCATCCCTCGAAGTATCCCGATATTTTCTACACATGAAACCTGTACGATGTCATGTTTGCATCCAAAGCATCCCATTGCCCTGAGACTTGTTGAACCACTAGATCCGAGTCACCGAAGCACTGGATCCGACGTATTCCAACTTCTTTTGCCAATTGGAGCCCATGCACAAGTGCTTCATATTCTGCAACATTGTTCGATGCTGCGAAATGGATCTATAACACATACTTCAGTTGACCTCTCTTGGGAGAAGTAAGCACAACTCCGGCTCCTAACCTGGTTTTCGTTTTTGACCCGTCAATTGCATTCTCTAGTAGTTCGGATCAGGCAATGGTGGCTCGTGCTGCATCTCGGCCCAATCCACGAAAAAATCAGCTACTGCTTGAGACTTGATCGCATCTCTTCTATCAAATTGTGGAGCATAAGGGGATAGTTCAATTACCCATTTTGCGATCCGGCCGCTTGCATCCTTATTTCCCATTATCTCAGATATGGGGGCTTCACATATCACTTTAATGGGGTGTTCTTCAAAATAATGCTTTAGCTTCTTTGCTGCCATATATACACCATATGCCATTTTCTGATAGTGGGGATAGTTCTGCTTTGATGCTGATAATACCTCGCTCAGGTAATAGACTGGCCTTTGCACCAACTTACCCTCTTCCTCGCGCTCTACCACTATCACTGCACTTACAACTCGGTTGGTTGCGGCTACGTAGAGGAACATTGGCTCTTTTGATAGTGGAGAGGCTAATACTGGTGAAGTGGCTAACATTTTCTCCAGCTGGGTGAAGGCTTCATTGGCCTGCGGCGTCCATACGAATTTGTCGGATTTTTTCATTAGTTGATAGAGAGGCAATGCCTTTTCTCCCATCCGACATATAAACCGACTTAAGGATGCCAGACAGCCATCGAACTTCTGGAAATCGTTAAGACACTACGGCAATTCCATTCGCTCTATGGCTCAGATTTTAGTTCGGTTAACTTCGATACCTCGGCTGGAGACAAGAAATCCGAGTAATTTTCTAGCCAGGACACCGAAGGTACATTTCTTCGGGTTAAGCTTCATTCGAAACCTTCTTAGGTTTGTGAATGTTTGGCTGATAGCATCAAGGAGCATTTTGCTTTCCTTGGTTTTTATAACCACATCATCCACATATACTTGCACATTTCGGCCAATTTGGTCGTGTAGACATTTTTGCATACATCTTTGGTACGTTGCCCCTTGCATTACATAAACCAAAAGGCATGGTGCGATAGCAATAAGCCCCATACGGGGTGATAAACACAATCTTTATTTGATCATGCGGATTCAGAGGTATCTGGTGGAAACCAGAATATGCATCTATGAATGAAAACAGTTCACACTCAGCAGTAGAATCTATGAATTGATCTATCCTTGGCAGTGGGAATGGACATTTTGGGCACGCCTTATTCAGGTTCGTGTAATCGATGCACATACGCCAAACCACTGGCACATTCGGATCATCTTTCTTCTTCTCTACCAACACCGGATTAGACAGCCAATCTGGGTAAAGCACTTCCATGATAAACCCAGCTTCTAGGAGCCGAGCTATCTCATCTCCAATGACTTTTCTCCTATCTTTGGTGAAGCGGCGGAGAGGTTGCTTAACCGGCTTTGCTCCGGTTCTCACATTCAAAGAGTGCTCAGCCAACTCCCTCGGAACACCTTGCAAGTCCTGTCTGGACCAAGCAAAGATATCCCGATTCTCACGGAGGAAGTTGATGAGCTTGCTTTCCTATTTGTTATTTAACCCGACACCAATTGTTACGGTGTGCTCTCGGAACAAATTATCAACAAGCACTTTCTTTGTATCTTTCATTGCTTGAAATGAGACACTTCCATGCGGGTTACTCAGCGCCGGCATATACTGCTGAGCGGATTGAGCCAATGTCGCCACTTCCTGGATCTTTCTCTTTTCCTGTGCGATCACGAGTGACTCGGCCAGGTTAGACCCAGCTGACGCACACTCAATGGAACGTCGGTAATTACTCCATTTGGCCCGGGCAACTTCATCTTCAGGCAACTGATGTGACAACTTGCCATGAATTTGTTCAGGGCAGGCCTGCCGAGTAACGTGTGATACGCACTTTCTAAGTTCACAACCTCAAACTCCAAGTTCTCAGTTCGGCAGTTATCTCGTGTGCCGAATAACACGTCTACCCGGATTTTGATAATGGGTTCACAGGAAATGCCTGGCACAATACCATGGAATGTTGTTCTCGTAGCCTGGAGCATGTTCTCTGAGATACCCAACTTGCGCATTGTATCCACATACATGATATTGATGCTGCTGCCATTGTCAATCAGCACCTTAGAAAATCTCACATTGATATTTGGCCCAATGAACGTTGGGTCCAGTACCAACGCATACGAACCAAGGCTAGGCATGAGCTTGGGATGGTCCTTGATATTTCACGTGATTTCCTGATCCGACCAAGGCATATACCTCGTCACCGCAGGCATTACCGCATTCACTTCCATATGTCGGCGCTACAAACTCTTTCTATCTGTTTCATCTGTGGTAAACACACAGTAACTCTGGTGATGCTCTCTATATTCATTTCTCCCCTCATTTCCGGGGTACCTTTGATCTAGCTGATGTTGGTTTTCCACCTGATACACTGCATCCCTTCTCTCATGGTTTCCATACGTCTGCAGAGGTTGTGGCAACATTAACTGTTGTGTGTTTGCTCCAGAGAGCAATTGCTGCCGGGGTAACTCCTGCCGAGGTTGATCATTCCGAGGTGCCTGAGGATTCCCCGAACCACTTTGTTCTATCTTCCTCATCAACTCACATTGCCGGGTCGTGTGACCTACCGGGTTACTCGGATTTTGCGTGTGAAATTTACACGGCTGATCCAGCATTGCATCATATGTATACCTCAAACGGTCTTTCTTTTCTTGCCACTGTTTCTTTTGCTCTGGCGTCCAAGTTTTCTTGCCATCATTTCTTGGGGTCCATTGTTGCCCTCCAGTTTTCTGACGCTGATTACTCCCTGCTTCAGGTTGGTCTTGATTGACAGCTGCAACTTGTTGTGAACTGATTCTGTAATTCGGCCTGTCATCTCTTCTCTTACCCAGGTAATTATTCCGCCGGGATGACCCGGCTCCATCTCATTGGTAGTACTCCTCATTTGACTCGTTTGACCCAAGCCTGGGTTGAGTCGGATCACCCAAGGCTTATGAATCAGCAATCCGGATCGTTTCTGCCAGTGTAGTTGGCATATCCCTCTGCAACCTCTGCCATAGCATGCTTGCATATCTGAACCCTTGCGCAAACCAAGCTATAGCCTGTTACTCAATCACACCTTCACATGAGTTTCGCACTGTGCACCAACGGTTAAGAATTCCCGGTCTGTTTCATTTCGTATCTGCTTGCACATTGCTAGGGTATGTGGCCTATTAGGCCTCTGATACGTGCTTGAGAAGTTACTGACGAACATTTCCTCAAAATCAATCCAGCAGTTAATACTTCCGGGTGGCAAATTGTTTAACCATACCCTCGCTGGCCCTTCCAGCATCTGAGGTACATATCTCACTGCCCATCTCAAGTTGTCTGTAGCAATTTTCATGGCTGTCGCGTAGTTGATCAACCAATCCTCCGTCTTGGTGCTACCGTCATATGTATTCGTGCCTTTGGGTAACTGGAAGTTAGGTACCGGAGGCTCCTTCATGATCCTGGGCCCAAAACACGCTGGACCTGGAGGACCTTGAGACTCAATTTTCTTCGACCTATAAAGCCGATCAAGTTTTAACCTGGCATCATCAGGCATCAAGTTCCTGCTTCCCAACCTTGACCCTATAACGTGATAGTCCGGCCTTGGGTATCCTGCGTTCACCATTTCCGAATCACCATCATTGTACCTATCTTGCTCTTGTGGAGCGCCTCTCTGTTGCATACCTTGGCCGGCTCTACGCTCTTACCGTGGTATATTCCGTTGCTGTAGTTGCCCTACCCCCGCCGAGTTGCGCTGTCCGACATTGCCGTTCATAGCATTTCCCTGACCGGCATTGCCTTGGTCGCGGTTACCTCGGCCAGCTTCACCTCGGCTGACACTTTGTCGGTCCTCATTTCCCTGCACTTCTTTTCCTTTACCTGCCCTTGCCGGGTCATACGGGACTATTTGCTTGTTTCTCCTCGCCGAGGTTACCACTTCCTCTCTTCTTGGGCCACCATGAGGTGACGATGCAGCCCCAGCAGATTTCTCCGGGTTACCTATCGCTGAATGAACGACTTTGGAGGCCCTAGCCCTTTCCGGATTAGCCCTGAGAAACTCTTCATTTTGTCTGTTAGCGATCCGAACTAACTCATTGACCCTATCCTGCTGTCTTTGCCGGGCTTCACCCGTCAAACCCTCTAAGTCGGACGCAGCTGCATCTGCTGCTCTGAGGTTCTTTGCCGGGGTACTATACTTTGGTAGCCCCACGGATATAATGTTCTCTGATTCCTAAGCTCTAGTATCACCCTCTTTGTTCTATTCACTAATGAGGTTTCTCCCCTTCACTTTTACAGCATCTACCTTATTTGCCTTTGCGTACTCACGCAGTGTCATGTTCAATGACTGTTGAGCCGCTGCTATCTTTTTTGCACCCTCTAGTATTTTCTGCCTAGTCTCCTCTAACTCGGCCTGTGCCTGAGCCGGATCTACGGCAGGTGCTACGGGGCTTTCTAGGCTATCTATCGCCTGCTGCAGCACATTCTCTGGCCTCTCTAGTGGAGGACCTCTACTTTTCCTTGGTGCCTTGGGTGTTACCTCCGGATCTGGTGCCAGATCCTTGCTCGCGCCAGCGCCAGGCGTAGTCATCATCACCTCGGCGCGGTCAGGGGAGCGAGTAATGCGCACCCCGCGAGCCGCGCTAAGGGGTGGCTTGCCTCCCTCGATGACGTGCCGCGGGTGAACGCACGACACATCGACAGCGACATAGATCTTGTGCGCGCCGAGCTTGACGAAGAGGACGTTGCGCGGAAGAGGTCGCTTGCCGAAGCAGCCAGCATTATCGCTGACGAAGTCCAGCGCCCCAAAGCACTGAACGATCCCGGAGACGATGCGCTCGCCAGTGCCGATGAGGTTTCCTATCCGGATCTTCACTCCTTCTAGCGCCACATGCCCCACGGTGGGCACCAACTGTCGTGGTGGTGTCACGACACATGCCATGGATAGGATAAAGGTGGGGACAATATGCACTAGAGGAATCTAGGGAGGGATAGTGTGGTGATTCCACACACAGATGTTTTGTATTCAATAGGTTTCCAAGGTTTACAAGTGCTCCTTGAGAAGTATTGGGGAGAGGAGGAAGAAGGAACTCTCTTGCTCTCTCCACTAGCTAGCCCTCAGGAACCAACCAGAGATCAACTAAGTAAAAAATCCCACCCCCTCTACAGATGCCCTATCCCTCCTTATATAGGGGTGGCTAGGCATATTCCAGGGAATATGCCTCTTCCCAAAATAGTAAACCGACTGGGTCACTTTTCTCCATCGTAAGCCATGTAGAGGCTACGTGAGCCTGTACGGCGCCAGCGTTACCCGACACAGGTAGCATCACCCTTGTCAGCCACACCTCGGTGGTCCTAGCCTCTGTCCGCTTCGCTCACGCTCCAGCGTATAGTGACCTCCTTTTGACCAGCGAGATACCTTCCTTCTCTTGCAAGACTGATATAAGCTCGGATCATGCCTGGTTAATCCGGCCACACGAGTACCTGCATACAAGTTAGATAAATCCTGCCGGCATACGACATACATCGGCCGGGACTCAGTTAGGCGGAGATCCTCCGGTCCGGGTTACTCCGTAATTCAGCATGCCTTGAGGTGACTCGGCCAGGATCTATTTTGACCTTGCCGTACCTAGGCTAAATCGGCCTTTATACCCCGGCGTGACCCTAACCGGGGGTATCCCCCCAACACATTATCTCCACAGGTTCAAGCCCATCAAGGAGGCACATGAAACCTCCACTGATTTGCCAAAAGCCAGCCACAACTCCACAGATGCACTCTCCGAGAAATCATCCGTGTTGTGGTACTCGCCCATCTAGCAATACGGTAGAGTCATGTATCGCCCCTGAACGCGTTTTGTAATGCTTAAGTACTATTAGCACCCTTGGGTGCAGACTGGTTGTTTGTGTAATAACTTCCTTGAATTTCCATGCTTGCTTGTATTGTTTTCCCCTTTTTGCGTGTTTTACCCAAGGCGTTGCATGAGACCCAACCCGGAACGCGTACCACCAACCGGAAATCCCCCAGGATGGCCATGGAGACAGGAAGCCCGAAGAAGGCATGTAGCCGTTGCGGAGATGGAAGTCACCAAGCCAACAGATGCTCCGGCCACTGCCCAAACTGTGGAGAACCTCATTCGTCCAAAGTTTTCCCAACCTAACTTATCACTTGTTTCCTCTGCGAAGGCCAAGACCATGTCCCCAGCAAATGCCCAATATATCCCCTCATTGGCAAGGCCTGTCAACCTCCCGGTACCAGCAAAGGCAAGTCGTCAAAATAGTTACGCCGAAGTATAGGTACATGTTTCACGTGTGGACTACCCAGTCACTTCAGCAGAGAATGTCCCGAGGGTAAACCCGTCAAGACTTCCGCGAAAGAGAAGCCTAAAGGCACCCAGGGCTCTTATCTTCAGAAAAGATGGTCACCATACCGCTCGCTGCCCCTCAACTCAAGAATGAAGATACCTGTGCATCTATAGATGACACCACCCCGTGGAAGTAAAGGTCAAAAGAGAAGCTCCTTAACTCACCCTAGAACTCCCGAACATCCGCAAGTGCAACTTGTAATAAACGTAGCCCATATCCCCCTAGAACGACACCTATGATGGTACCATCTCTTAAGTCTATGTCCGCTACCTCGAGAACTATATTTTACCACACCTTATAAAGATGCCCCCGATTGGTAACCCTCGCTCTAGCCAAGTCCAATCCTAAGGGGGAAAGACTGCGTCTTTCCCACAAAATAGATTACCTCTCTGCCAGAAGAAAATCCCACCGTGGGACCCGAAGACGCAGATTTTAAGAAACAGACTTGGATACAATAACCCACCTAAGAGAAGCGCCCTAGACCCTTACAGAAGGGCGATCCCTCCCCGCAACCCAGGTTGAAGCCCGCTCGACCCCCGAGTTTCAAGAAGATTGAAGTTCAACCTCACTGTCAAGGTGTTTTGATTCGAAGACAAAGTCGGCAAGTTAGTACGCAAGAACCCCCTAGCACTACCTCCAAAGAAAATCCCCTAACCTTACTCTCCCGAATCTCGGGACAAGATTCTTTTAAGGGGGAAAGGTCTGTAACATCCCAATTTTAGCAACCCTGATTTGTTGTCCAGAATGCAAAAATCAGGAGGAACAAAAACTTTTTCTTGTGCCTTGGTGCAGTGCTTGCTTGTTGTTTGTTTGCAATTGTGCTTATGAAAGTGTATCTTATGATATTCCTTACCTCACCCTCAGTTGACAAAAGCTATTTACCCAAAACTATCCTGGTTCATTTTACATATTCTCAAATGTTCTGGCATTTCAAAACATGAGCCAAGATGCCGAAGTAACCAAAACTGTTTTGGTAGCTTTCGTTGACAAAACTATGGAGATATATATAATACAATCTCCTTATGTTTTCAAGACAGAACACTCAACTAATCTTATCTCTAGTTTCCCCAAAACCCTCTTTTCAAAGCATTTGAATTCCACTCTTGGTAGAGATATCAAGGACTCTCACCTTATTCAAAACTCAACCCCTTCAAAATGCCCCAACCCTACCTCAAGCTAATCTTGGTGGTAACCCTAGTAACAGTTGATTTGTTCATAAGATGAGTTGCCTTGATCTCCTGTCTGATGAGTTGTTTTGATCTGCTGATTGACTTGTTTGCTTAGGAAGTAGTATGAGTTACTCTAGGAGATCATCACTAGGATCAAGATGTTTCCAAATCATAAAATCCCTAAGCAAGAATACAAACCTAGATAGGATCCCTAGCCACTAGGTGATCATCCAAAACCCTTAACCAGATCAATTCTGAGGATTTCCATTCTAGATGTTTTCAAGTCCATGAAGACAAATATTAAGTATGGATCTCTTCTACTCAATATACACTTCAATATCATCCAATTTTAATACTCTGGTACCTTGCAACCCTCCAAGAACATTCCCTCCCATACTCTAGTCAAAATCCTCGAAACTGCCAGATTTGGCTAAGTCTGGGAACAGTTTCAACATCACCTTTTTGAATGCCTCCTTCTCTCTAACCATGTGCATTTTTGGAAATGCACCTGAACCATCTTGTTAACCATCCTAAGGACTACCAAGGACCACATTTTCCTCTGGTTATATCCTCCTCCAACCCACTTGTCCTTGTTGGTTTTGCAGACAAGAAAATAACATTTCCTGCAAAGCTAGTCATCATGCCTACTTTGCTAGAAGCTCACACCACCATACAAACCCCTACGGACCAACTCTATACATGGTTCTGTTCTACTCATTGAGGTATATCAAAACCTACTTCACTTGATCCAAGTGCATCTCTGTGCTGCTTAAACCCACTTGGTTTATAAGGCATCATGACTCTTTTTGCATGCCAGCCTTAATTTCAGCAAAGGTTGCCATCACTTCTAGATCACCTCAAATGCTTTTAATTCAAACTCATCCTGCTATGATCATCTACATTACTTGTTCCACCTATCCATCTATCCCTTGCACCAAGGTGAGCCCTGAGCTCCAAGATGCAAGCATGTTTTGGTGGTATAAAAATAACATCACCCTAGATCATCAACTCCTTGTTTTGCATCCTTTCTCAAGGTAGAATTCCATTCCCCTAGGTTGAAAATGCTTTCTACACCTTGTACACATCCTCTACTTTGACCCTAAAGATTTATCAATAATTATCCATAATTATTATGGCCCCAAAACTATTTAAATCCTTAAATAGTCAAAATCTCCAAAACTCCCTCCATAAAAAAAGTTTGGTTTTTGCCAAAGCACTTCTCTAATTTCTGGCTCAAGTGAGTTCCATATATCCTACTCTATCTTCCCATCTCAAAAATAAATATTTCTGATAAGATTTATTATTTCTCTTTCTCCATTTTCTAAAATGGCCGAATTGGAATAATACATGTTTTAAATACTTTTATACCTCAATAAATCTTGGGAAAATTCCCCTAGGTGTGTATTCACATTTGGGACCCTTCCTCATCAAAAACCACCCTTCTCCAATGCAAATTTATCAAAAGATCTTCTAGAATCTACTTCTGCCCTTTTTGAGTAAATGGATTTAAGTGGACTAAAACCCCACATAAAAATCTAAATTAAATCCTAGGAGTCTACCTTTATCTCATCTATCTACCAGTACAATTTCCTCCCCTGGTCCAATGCAAGTATTTGGACTTCCTTCATAACCATCAATTGGATCAATTTTGTCAATTACGCAAACCACTACTCAAAAAACTTTCAAATCTCATCCAAACTTGCTTAATACACCTCATCAACACCAGACACACCCATGGTCGACCAGCACTGTAGCACCACCTCAACCTTTTACATTTTGCCCTTGTACTAGTAGAGAGAGAGAAAGTCAAGCCAAATCTTACAAGGATCTGGTCCATTTAATCACCACAGCTCCCCTCTCTGCCCCTGTAAGACCAGATACCCATCTTACCCCTCCCCACCGACCCCTGGACCAATCCCTAGCCAGCCTTCCCTCTCCACCGTGCCCAATTTGGTAATCTACATCATCTACACCCCTCCCTAGTATATATTGACAGAGGCCTCCCCCAGCTCGCCCCTGCCCCTCATTTGCTACCTCTCCCCTCCCACTCACATCCCCCAGAACTCCCTCCCCCTCCTCTGCCCTGTGCTTCCCAGGAGAAGAAGAAGGAGAGCTCTCGGCCTCCTCACCGAATCGAGCAAGGCTCCTTCTCCCCTGCTCCATTCCCCCTGCATGTCAGCTCATGTGATCCCCTCCTCCTCCTCTACCTGACAGTACTCTTCTTTTAGCCCAGGACCTACTCCTCCGTCATCGGCTTGAGCACCGACGAGGTCGCTCTCGGCCGCCGCCGCGTCCTCCGCCGCCGTGCCGCCCACTGATCGGCTCAGCATCGTCGACCGTGTCGCCCTGCATCCTCCCCGACCCTCCTCGAGCCCTCAGGTGAGGTCCCCGCCCCGTGCCACCCTCTTCTAGAGTTAGCTCATGTTGTCGGCGAGCCTAGGTGGACGATGACGCTGCATCGTCCATCGCCACTTGAACGGATGGCCAGGATCCGCCAGTACCGTTTCAGCCTCCCCCTCTCGCTGATCGCCGGGGCCCGCTTGCCAGGTTCAAGCGCTGGCTCCCGCATGCCGCGTCGCCTCGCCGTGGGCCGAATCTCCTCAGCGCGGCCTAGTAGCCCCAGATCACAGCCCGTAAACCTTTTCTTTTCTTCATTTATGTCCAGATCCAGAATTTGCCCCCCCCCAGTTTAAATCCTTTTGAAAATGGAAATAAAATCTAAATGCCAAGATCTAAATTTCTGGTTGTTCCGTGATGTTTTCTCAAACATGCAGAGACAACCCCAAGTTCAAAATAATTTACATTAATTGCGAGTACTTATTCTGCTGCCAAGTATCCTTTGCACTAAACAATTTCCTCTGTGAGTTAGCCTTACTCATTTGAGTTGAAACAAAGTCCTACTGAGAAGTATTTGACAGACCTATCATCCGGCACAGGTCCTATGCTAAGGTAAATAAAGGGATGCCTTTAATTTTTTTTTTCAAAATTAGCAACTTTCTGCCTTTGATATATTCCCTAGGTCAAACCAAATATGGTCTTGACCTAATTCCAACTCCCGGGACCTCCTAGAAGCAGCATCCATCAAACCATAGAAGCTCAGAATTTATTGAGCTTTGGTTGGATTTTTGTGATTTAAATACTTCTGTAATGGGTATTTTCACTAAATAAATCACTCCAGGAGTTTGGCAACTCCAAAAAGGGTAAATACAATTTCTATGGAAAGGTATTCCATATGCCTATCACATGCCCTTGGAATCAACTCAATAGCTTCTATAGATTTGATGTGGTGAAAAAGAGAAAAACTATATAGAACTGCCTTTGGGAATTTCCTGAGGGCATTATGGTAATTCTTTTCACACCATTACAACTCTAGGTGGTTCAGTACATCAAACACTACCTGACCACCCAGGGAAATAATTTTTGGAGCTCCAGATAATTTCTGGTGAATTATTTCCACAAACTAGGGTTATTACCACTATAAAAACCATAATTAAATCTAGGAAATTGATATTCAAGTGAAACCACTTGTAGTTGTTTTGTCTTGTCAAGAACTATCTGAGGATACCATGGTTACCCTTTGGTAGCCTACTGACCATAAAACCCTAATCCAAGTTCATGATATCTAGCCTTGACAACTATCTTCCAAGAGAAAACACTAAAGTGGCAACCTAGTAAATTCACACCAATAAGACCCAACTTATCCAAAACCTCCCAAGTTTAGTAGTGTTCAGTATGTTTGCTTGTTGTATGGTTTGATGCCTGTTCTCCTTGTATTGATTATGGTATTGTATGCTTGCATGTATACCCGATGACGACGATAGTGTGAGGGCCTGACGACAAGAAGGAAGGGACTTCTTATTATTATATTATTAGGTATTCTTGGTTATCCAAAGAAGTCCAGGGACTTATTGCTGATCACAGGCAAGCCACCATTCCTGAACTCTAATATATGTCCTATTCTCTTTTACCTGTTTTATATCCTCTTTATAAATTGCATTATCTACCTGCATGTTTTGTTTTACAAATACTGCGATAGTAACTTGGCTCCTCCAAGTAATGACTTTGTGTCCTTCGAGGCACCACCCCCATGTACCTACCATTTTATCCCTTTAGATCGAGGGTATGATGGTTAGCATCCTACCTCGTTGGAAACCCCCGGTTTTGAGAAAATAAACTGTTTTGGGGATTTACCCCACTACAACGGTTTTAAAACTGTTTTGTAAAACCCTTGGGAAGAGGCATCGTTCCAAGCGAATGTTTTAACGAAAGAAATGGTGATGATGAGAAATGAGAAGGTGATGGGATGTTCTACGCCTTTACCAGAACAATTTTCATTCGCGCAGCCACATTACCCCAGGTGCTGGGGCTTAACTCGTAGTTTGTCCGCATTAGCAGAGGCAACTTCTACCATGCTTATAGGGAGAGATCCCTGTAATTCTGGGCAGGCACTACCAGATCACGGATCTGAAGCCTGTTGCTTGTTTCGGCAAGAGTGAGCCTGAACTGGCAGGAGGCCGGTGCAAAAATTGGGTCTCCCGCAGATGGTATGACTTGAAGTACGGAAGGAAGTGGAGTCACTAGATTTAAGGTATACGCCAAGTTGTGGCTTGGGTATGCACGTGTACGGAAGGCAGGACTATGGCTGGGAGCCACATACTCGTTGTCGGGGAGAACAAACCCAAAAGGAAGAGCATGCCTGTGCTAGGGTCGACAAGCGAAAGGTTAGGTTTGATTATCCGGACCCCCATCTACAGTGGTAGTGGGCCGTGGTTATATCCCGGCGGATGTATTGATTCTTGTGGGGAAATTGCGCAAACTCTACAGAGTATAACCTATTCGAATAGCCGTGTCCACAGTCAAGGACGGTTCTAAAGGTGTTGGCGAGGAGTACCCAAATTGTGCTT
Source organism: Avena sativa (assembly GCA_916181665.1). Classification (NCBI taxonomy): domain Eukaryota; kingdom Viridiplantae; phylum Streptophyta; class Magnoliopsida; order Poales; family Poaceae; genus Avena; species Avena sativa. Next base: position 452,906,746 of record OV702288.1, on the reverse strand, counting down.
GTTTGGGAAACAAGGACAAAGAGGACGAAGGTTCCGGGGGAACCCGAGTTCAAAATGCTTGGTTTTGACCCAAGGTGGTCAAAGAGGTTTAAAAAGGGTTTTTACTCCAAAACTGCTTTCGAAACTCTTTTTCAACAAAGATATGGCGATGTCTTGATTTATAAAACAGAAGCATGTTTTCAAAACTCTTTTTCAACAAAGATATGGAGATGCCATAACTTCAAAAGTTAGTTTAGGCTTTTCAAAAGTAACCCCAGATAGAGCTATCTCGCCACAGCCAGAATTGCATTCCCTTGTTTCACTTATCTTGGTGGTTTTGCGAGTACATTCAATGTACTCACGGCTTTGTCCCTGGCTATCTACTTGGCCAGACTTTCAGAGGTTCGACATCAAAAGACTCAGGTGACGTCCAGCAAGCTGGGCCGTCTTCACAGTCAGTTGCCTATAGTTTGTGGCATGATTGGGCTCTGCGTATGGTGATATTCCGCTGCTAAGGGTGATGTAGCCAGTATGGCAATTACGTAAGTCTTGTAATTCGTTATGTTTCGGATGTTGTAATGATACCTGTCGGTTATGTTCCATGGCTCACTGATCATGGGAACATGGATGTATGCATAACAGGGATTTCTCGGATGAATAATCCGGGGAGCCCACATTTTTCTTGTTACAATGATTTTTCACTTCATCTTGAAAGTCTTTGAACAATTTTCAAATGTTTCATACTTATTCCTTATTAAGTAAATATATAGATATATTCACTTAAATTTCTGGAGAAAGCATATGAAGCAAAAAGATCCATCTCATATGGGTACATATAATGGACTATATACATCAACATGCATAATATCCAATAAGTTAGTCATCCGTTCCTCTTTGGCCTATGGACGGAGTTTCAATTATCTCGAAGAAAGTTTCACAAGCGTCAATTGATCAAAATCAAAAGACTCCAAAAATCCATCAACATGGAGTTTCTTCATGTTTACTTTCCAATATAATTCAAACAGCGATGTCACTTCATAAGTGATCTTCCAACCATTTGTCTTACGACATTTTAGCAATAATGTTTATGGATGTGATTTCTCCAGCTAGACTTGTAGAAGTTCATCCATCCTTTATGGAATATGGTGATTATTTGAACAACCATTGTTCTCGTAATACCGAAACAAAATAACAATTATTAACAAATCTTGAAGGCTAGGTTTGACGACAACGAAAAACACAATAACACTTTATTTGTTTTCGATGAACATCATCGCTTATTCTTTTGCCAGTTACTTAGGCTGTTGCAGTTCATGAATTGTGTTGTTCTGTATGAGACTTCACACCAACCAATTCGGTATCCAATACCAGTATCCAATACCTCGAAACCACATTGTTTAACAAGCAAGGAATACAGCCATAACATGTATATCTTCTATATACCTAAGTTGGACATCTCCAACCTTTTCTTTTCTGCCAAATATTTTATAGATTCTCTTTCAACAATTCCTTTTCTTTTAAAAGAATCTATCAACATCAATAGTGGTGTCATTCACATGACACATAGTACAAAGTGTATATAGTCAACTACTAATACCTTTGGACTTGCACTTTGAAGTGGATCACCATCATCAAATGTTTGGTGTTCTTTCAAAAATCCATTCTTTAGTAATCTATTAGTGTAGTAAACATTTTACGTACATCTTCTATTCATCCTTATCATGACAACTTTCATGATCAAGCTACTATAGCCTATAAGGAAGAATCACGAGTATAATGTTGGTTCCCAAAACCTTTTTGGGAGATCCAAATGCCTAGCATCTCCATCCTTCACAAATTCTCATACAATATGAGAACATGTAATTTGCTAAATTATACTCTATCATAATGCAACCAAAAACATTGTTTCAGATATCACAATATCTTCCACACATGATGGTTTTTGAAACAATTTTTTAGCTCATAGATAATCTTGATATTAAAACAGCTTTTGAATATCAATAATCATAGAGGCAAGCATGATACTTTAGATACTAACATTGGAATTATTACTCTTGATTTAATATTACTTATTAAACTTCATGGAGTAAACAGAGTGTGCTGAAAGTTTGCAATAGGACTTCTAAACTTTAAATTGACATTCAAAACAATACGATACCAGTTCGTAAAGTCAATATCCAAAATTCTATAGTTCTATTATCTCAATTAAATCTAAGCATAAGGTAGTGAGCAGATGCCAATGACTACAACAAATTATGAAAATTCACTTTGATTTAGTTTATGACAAATTGAGTTCGACTAATCCAAATTAGAAATGCACTCCCACTCAAAAACGACATCCCTCGTGCCTTTTTGGTGATTACATGAACCAAATCCACTACACCAAGTCCGATCATCACGTGAGTCGGTGTAGCTTCAAAGGCGAGCATCTATATGGGCATCATATCAACTATATGACTCATGCTTAACCTTTCGGTCCGTGTTCCGAGGCCATGTATGTACATGCTAGGCTTGCCAAGTAAGAACCTTAGTATTCACGTGTGTAAAATTGTCTTACACCTGTTGTATGAAAGCACGGAGTCGAGTACACCCGATCATCACGTGATGTCTCGAAACACGATCCATAGAACGGTGCATACTCAAGCAAGAACACATTTTATCTTGATATCTAAATGAGGGATCATCTTACAATGCTACCAAAAGCGCCAAACTAGCAATATAAGATGCAAACGTCTAATGTGTAAAGTGAGATGATATGGTCCATGCATTTGATCTCTATCATTTGCATCGTGGTATGATCTCTATCATTCCTTTGTGTGTTAGGCCAAGGTCTATGGAACTTACACATTAAGTGTGTTTTAAGAGTATCTATCATACATCTACTTACAAAAAATACCATATAAACACACTAGCCTAGCAACGATCTAAACTAGACGCCTCTAATTTAAGAATTGCAAGTTTTACGTGGCTTAGGGTTTTCGGAGATAGAACCGGTCTTACCTACGAACATGAACCACAACGAGGATAACCTAGTTATTAGAAACTTGTTGTAAATTAGATATTGACTATAGTAGGAGAGATAGACACCCGCCAGCCACTTATGCAAAACTAGTTGCATGTCAGTTGTGGAACCGGTCTCATGTGCGATGACATGTAAGGTTGGTCCGGGCCGCTTCATCCCACTATGCCACCAATATCCAAAATACATGAAAGAAGCAATAACATGATCATCATCGCCCACATATAAACATATGTGTACTATCCGTGCAAAGCACCTACGCATAGATCAGTCTCTGATACCACTGTTGGGTTCGCAGCATAGAAAACAAAAAAATTCCTGCGATGGGAACTATACGCCAAGATCTATCTACTAGATACAAGCAACGCGTGGATATACATCCATAGAGAACTTACCCTCGAAGACAACAAGACTTTGTTAACGAGTTGGAACTCATGGATGATGTAGTCGTACACTTGCCGATCTCAAGATCGTGATGAAGTCCAGCAAGTCCGGCTCCAGCACGTCCATCAGATCTAGCTCCAGCAAGTCCAGCACCACCAAGTCTAGCACCGCAAAGTAGCTGTGCATCCGTGATCGCACACACGTCCGGTACCCCGACAACCTCCGTACCTCGCTCCAGCAAAGCAGTGGAAGCAGCAACTCCTTTCCAGATAAAGCCACCAGGAACATGTATCTCGCTAATCCGAGACCATGGGGAATAACTAGAGGGGGGAGAGATCCTTCACGAGGAGGTGTATCTTGTGAGGAGGAGAGGGGCCCTTTTATAGGGAAGAGGGGAGGCACCCAAGGGCCATGGCGTGGCAGCCATGGTGGTGCCCCCACCTCTTCCACATTCATGTGGGTGGAGCTCCCACTCCCATAAAAAGCCTCCACTCAAAATTCCACTCGCACATGCATTAATTTCCACCAAATTTAATGCAAGCTTTCATTACATAAAACTATTTTATTCAGAATTTTGTTAATTACTTTAATTAACAAACATTCACATAAAACCCCCTGCAACATTTCAATATCACATGCAGAACCAGTTTCAGCAATTTCACCCGAAACAATTCCGGTTTCCATTGAAATGATTCCAGCGCTTTCTTAAATCTTTATCTGAAACATATTTGCTCCTAATGGTGTCGGTATCCCTAAAATGTGTAACCCTACGGTTCACGAATAATGCAGACATGATTGAGACCCCTCTCCGATCAATAATCAATAGCGGGACCTGGAGATCCGTACTGAGTCCCACATATTCAACGATGACTCTTGTGATCGTGTGAACCTTTAACGTCATAACTAAATCCCTTTGTATTGCAATATATTACATGTCCGAGATTCGATCATTGGCATCCAAATACCTAGTTTGATCTCGTTACCGACATGCACTCTTTTCTCGTTCTCGTGATATAACATTCTAGTGATCACATCACTTGCGTACAAGCTATTTCAATGTGATATCACCGAGAGGGCCCAGAGTATATCTATCCATCATCGGGATGGAGAAATACCACTCTTAATCCATGAGCCTCAACATAACACCTTCGTAGCACTGAACCCACCTTTATAGTCACCATGTTACGGTGTGACGTTTGATGTTATCAAGATACTCTTCCGGTGTTAGCAATTAACATGATCTCATGGTCTAAGGACTAAGATTACTTCGTATGATGTTATAGCAGTATAAACATAATGACTCTGATCGTAATGCTATACTTCGGATGAATGTTCATCACATCATTCCACCAATGTTGTGACCTTGTTATTAACAACATCCAATGTTCATGATCAGGAAACCTTGATCATCTTGTTAATCAACAAGCTAGTTTATATGAGAGGCATTACTAGGAACTTTGTATTTCGTTTATTAAACACACATGTATTAATGTTTCCAATTAATACAATTATAGCATGCAAAATAAACATTTATCATAAACATGGAATAAGATAATAACCACTTTATTATTGCCTCTCGGGCATATTCCCTTCACTATTGTAGTACACTCTCTCCAACATTTGATGAAGGTGATGTCCCTTACTCTAAACCTCCTGATCAATGCTTAGAAAAATTCGATATTTTTATTGTTAAGCAAGATAATTTTAATAAAAGGGTGCAAAATCATCTAATGGAAAACTCTAGAGCTATTGTTGAGTTGAAGGCTATTATGGAAAGAACCTCTAATGATGTTAAAATGCTTGTTAAACATTTTCAAATGGTTCAAACTCAAATAGATCAACTTATTAAGGTACAAAAATACTTGCTAGTTAATGCTGCTAAAGAAAAACATGCTTATGAAATTAGAACTAGAAGTGGTGCTGCTACCCAGGATCCTCTATATCCTGAGGGGCATCCCAAAAGAATTGAGCAGGATTCTCAACAAGCTGAAAATAGTGGTACTACTCATAAGAAAAGAAAAAAGAAACATAAAACTATTGTAGAATCCTCTGAACCTACTAAAGATCATAATAGTATATCTGTGTCTGATGCTGAAACCGAAAGTGGTAATCAAGAAAATGATGTTCCTGATAAAGAAAAAGTTGAAGAAGAACCTGAAGGGCATACTAAGAATACTAAATACACTCAAGAAGATTTTGTTGCTAAGGAACATGGTAGTGGAAGAGAGCCTTGGGTCCAAAAACCTATGCCTTTCCCTGATAAGAAACACAAGTCAAAGGAAGATGAACACTATAATAAGTTTTGTGAGTGGATGAAACCTTTATTCCTACAAATTCCTTTCACTGATGCTATTAAATTGCCTCCTTACTCAAAGTATATGAAGGATATTGTCTCGAATAAAAGGAAGATACCTAATGAAGAGATTTCTACTTTGCTTGCTAATTATACCTTTAATGGTAAGGTTCCAAAGAAACTTGGAGACCCAGGGATTCCTACTATTCCTTGCTCTATTAAAAATAGTTATGTTAGAACTGCTTTGTGTGATTTGGGAGCAGGAGTTAGTGTCATGCCTTTTTCTCTCTATAAGAGACTTCAACTGGAAAATCTAATACCAACTGATATATTCTTTGCAAATGGCTGATAAATCTACCACTATTCTTGTTGGTACATGTGAGGATGTACCAGTTCAAGTAGCTCATAATTGCTTCATATTAACTGATTTTGTTGTTCTTGAAATGCCTGAAGATGATAATATGTCTATTATTCTTGGGAGACCTTTTCTTAATACTACAGGAGCTGTTATTAATTGTAATCAAGGAAAGGTGACCTTTAATGTTAATGACAAAGAGCATACTGTCTATTTCCCCAAGAAGATTTATATGACTTATGGTTTAAATTCAATTGAACATGTTGAGGGCATTCAAGTTGGAGAGATATATTGTCCCGTACCAAGAGAAAAATTTGAAACTATTATGATTGGGACCATAGCTATCAAGGTTGAGGTAACATAATCATTAGTGGAATACAAAGTTTTGTCTCATATAAAATTGTTTTGGTAACAAGACCTGATCAACCTTGTTAACAAAAGGATTTCATTGAGCAAAACAATGTTTTCACCATGTTTATCTCCGCTTACTTCTATTCTATCTATTTTAGTTTTTTCTTTCGTTTAGTTTTCTTTTCTATTATTAGTTGCTTGCATGTTAGAGTGTCTTAGAACTTCTGAATTTTTCGCCTTGTTTTGTCTTTGCATCATTCCAAAAACCTTTTTTTGTCAGAAAATAATTCACCTATACCTGAAAATTGCTAAAAAATAAAGTGTCTCGAAAAATTCCAGAAAATTCATATTAAATTTTTACGTGAAAAAGGGGCAGAGAAGTGCCTAGAAGGTACCAGGGGGCCCAAAAGGCAGGCACACCACCTGGTGGCGCGGCCAGCCCAGGGGCACGCCTGGCCATGGTGTGGGTGATGACCCACAAGAGTATGGGGTGTATCGTAGTATTTTCGATAAGTAAGAGTGTTGAACCCAACGAGGAGCAGAAGGTGCTGGCTAGTGGTATGGATCAGGAATTCTCTGCAAAATCCTTAGCAAACGGATTTTTAGGGGTTTTTGATAAAGCAAGTAAACAAAGTACGAGTAAATAAAAGACAGTAGGAATAAATGCAGCAGGTGGCCCAATCCTTTATGCAGCAAAGGACAAGCCGGTTGTATTACTTAAGATGACCAAACGTTCTCGAGGACACATGGGAAGACTGTCAACTACTTTCGCTTCATATAGTAGATTAATCTTCTCTAGCTTGCTAAGTGTTGTGTGGGTGAACCTGTGCTAATGTACCGCCCCATCCAAGACTAATACATACTTGTGATTATACCCCTTGCAAACATCCGTAAGTACAAGAAAGTAATTAAGGTAGAAACCTAACCACAACTTTAAACTCTAAGACCCTTACGTCCCTTGTGCAATGGTTTCCTAACGGGGGTTCAGGTTTCTGTCACTCCGGCAACCACTACGATTAGTAGGCAAATACACAATGCATTCCCCTAGGCCCTTATAGGTGAAGTGTCATGTAGTCGACGTTCACATGACACCACTAGAAGAAGTACACCACAACTTTAATAACAATCTATTGAATCTTTCTCAACGCAACTCCACTACTAACAACAAGACTTCTCCCATGTCCTCAAGAACAAAACGAACTACTCACAAGACATCATATGGATCATGATCAGAGATGGAATAATGGTGTATAACAATTTGAACATAAAAAATAATTCAATGGTTTACTCAATAGCATCAACTACAAAGAGTAATCAACACCGGGAAAGTTTCCCCTATGAACTATGCAAGATTCAACGCAATTGTTACAGCAATATGGAGATGGTGATGAGTGTGCTGATGGTGATGATGGTGGTGATGATGATGATCGCGATGAAGTCCAGCTTGATGGTGGTGTTGATGGCGATGATCTCCCCTCTCCGGGAAGGAATTCCCCCGGCAGAAATCTGTCTGCCGGAGAGATCTTTCTCTCTCAGTGTTTTCTGCCCCGCAGAGCCTGCGGAATCTTTCTGTGGTTGCTCTCCGAGTCTTAGGGGTTTGGGAGGAATATATACGCCAGAGGGGAGTGCCAGGGGTGGACCAGGGCGGCCATACCATCTGGTGGCGCGGCCTAGGCTGACCCGCGCCAGGGGGTGGTGTGGGCCCCCTGTGGCCCATCTCCAGCCCCCCTTCTGGCTTCCTTCATCTTCTGGAAAAATAGGATTTTTCGTATATTTTCCCGGATTTTCTGATCTTCACGAATTTTGCCTCCAAACAGCACATTTTCCATCAAAATCCTTACTGAAGCGGTCCATGCTCCAAAAGTCATCAACCATGCAAAAACAAATGAAATAACAAAAGTATCACCTCTCAATACGAAATATATCAATGAATAATAGTGAATTAAGACATAAAATAGTGATGCAAAATGGACGTATCAAGTCCCTCCAAGCTTAGACTTCGCTTGTCCCCAAGCGAAACTGAGCTCAATAAACATGGCCTCAGGTTTATGGAGTGAAGATTCGATAAAAGAATACGGACAAAAAGCATCACATTCATCAAATACATAGATCATAATAGAAGACAACTCACTATTATATAACTCAACTTGTAATAAGTAAAGGAAACACAATAAAGATACATAAAGTGAATCATAATTGGTAATGGCAAACTTAGCTCTTGGTCGAAGAATAGTTGATAATTTGCTAGAGTTCACAAATATCTGGTTTTTCAATAAAAGCTTTCAAAGTAGTAAACATCAAGATAATAGCAATGTGCAAAACAAGGAACATAAGACATGATTGCATAAATCATCATATGAATGAATGAAACACATCAACTCAAAATACTTGTTGAGGTAGAAGGGAGTAGGTTTACTGACTCAACTACAAAGTAAAAGAAACGGCCCTTCGCAGAGGGAAGCAGGGATTGCAAGTCTCATAAAGAGCTCCCAAAAATTATGATACTTACTAGCTTCCAGCTCTCATTGCCCCTATCATAGGCATCTTTTGGTGATTAAGGTTAAAGTGACACAACTAAGAGGATTTGCTTGACAAGTTATAAGTTTAAATCTCATGCCCCTTACTTACAAGTACCGAACCTCATGCTACTCAACTTCAGTCACAAGTAAGCTCTTGTCATTGAAAATACATGCGTATCATTGAGAACCGCTGATGGGGTACCCCTTGCACATGACACAGGAGCTATCCCATAATCAAAATGATAAGGCAAGCAGACAGTGAGCATCTCAGCGATCTTTTTATTTGCTATTTGCATAGGTTTTTATTGAGGATGCTTCATAGAATGCTCACTATAGTTATGCTGCAAGTTTCCACCATGATTAGGCATGGCTTAGGCTAGTGGCCCAGGTGTTTCTCTAACACACATATAAACTCCATGATCTTACAAGTTCCACTTTTCTTTCACACCGCCGGGATCCATAAGCGAAAGAACAAGATATCAACTAGGTACAAAGTACCAAATGAAGTGTTGAAAGCGTTCCCCATGATACATGGTTCTGCTAACTTCAACTCATAAAGCGCAAGCATATACGCAACAAAGAAGGACCCAATGGTTCAAGTTTATTAAATGCAAGAAAGTAAAGTGTGCCATCAAGTTCGTGAGAGCTTTAATCACTAATTTTCACATAACAAGTTTAATTTAGGAAGTAGATAAAACAGGAATTTACTTGGAATAGCAATAATGCTAATAGATAGGTATGGTGGATACAAATGGCAAAGGTTTCGGTTTAAAGGAGGTGGATGCACGAGAAGAATTCCCTCTCAGTACAGGTTTTTGGCTAGTAAGGCTGGGTAGCAAGTATAAGAGTTGAAGGAAACAAACATACGAATGATAAAGAGAAACATGCAATCTTCCTTGGAAGCACAAAAGATCTTAACTAGAGAATACGAGACTTATGAGCAAATCAAGAAAGAAAGATGATGAAATTATTTTTATCTAGAGTACTACTATCTTTTTTCATTCAACTCTCAAAAATAGTGTGCTACTGACCGAGCCAGGTTTGCCAAAACCAACTAAATTAACTCAATGATCCCAAAGTGCTACCAATACTAACAACAAGATCAATCATATAACCACGAACTGAAAACTAATATAAGCTATGCAAAAGAGTGAATGATAGAACTTCTCATTAATACTCCATAACGGAAACTCACACCAAGGGATACATATCTAACGAGAGAGGGGACACTTCCATAATGCAAACCATACTACATAATAATTCCTCTATTCATGATATGACTCTACTAAAAAGGTAAAAATATAGAAGATAGTGATGTAATACCGCGACACTCCCCCAAGCTTGGAACAAACCGAGGGGGGATGCCAAACCTGATGACGAATTACTCCTTTGGTGGTGGTGGTATCCTCTCATCTTCATCTGTCTTCCATGGTAAAGGCTTCCCACCAACAAAGGACATCGTGGTTTCCAACATCATAAAACTTGCAGAAACACTTATGCGTTTAAATCTAGCCTCATACTCACAGTTTTGATTTTGAACATCATAGAACTGTGCTTGCAGTTTGTTGGTTGTTTGGCGGAGTGAGAGGACTTCGTCTTTGAGTTCATCGATCTCCTTTTGGTGCTCGGTGATGAGTTCGGAACAAATCTTATGGATGATATCCACTTCGCGCTCCGCCATCTTCTTGTACCTAAAGACTTCTTGCTCCAGTGCTTCCATCCTGTCCTCCAGACTTCCTTCACCTTTAGGGCCTTGAACCTCTTTAATCCGAACCTCCCCACCTTCGAGTAATAACTCCTTGGGATGAATCTTCAATTCTCTCATGTAAGGGTTGATGATATCTTCCAAGGAATCTCCCTTAACTGATCCAGTGGAAGACATTGCGGCTACAAATCTAAGATTTTACCTAGCAGAAACAGATCGAAACAAAAACATGACGAAAACACGATATACGGACCTCGGGGGATCCGGGGGGTTATATATTACGAAGTTTCATATCAAAAGGAAGGTACTAGGAGAAAACGAGTCAGAGGCGGAGTCTGAGGTGGCCTCACCACCTGGTGGCGTGGCCAGGGGTAGGCCCACGCCACAGGGTGGTGTGGGCTACCCCGGCTCCGGTTCCGTCCCTTTTTCGCTTCGTAGCTTTCCTTATTGACTAAAAACTGCAAAAATATAGTTGTATTGTATTTTCGTGGAACTTTTCTTACCAGAACTATTACCTATTTGAAAATAGACTCTGCAGGTCTCTGAATTTGGTCCTCGATGAATTTCTCCGGAGTTATAACTTGAAAGGCATCAACATCTTCACTGTAAGAATCTCCAGAAATATAGTGTTTGAGTCGCTGTCCATTCACTACTTGTGTAGTATTATCTTTTAGAGAAGAAATTTTTATCACTCCTGAACGGTATACTTCTTCAATGATGAAAGGTCCTTCCCATTTTGTTAGTAGCTTACCTGCAAAAAATCTGAGACGAGACCTATACAATAGAACTTTCTCACCAACATGAAATTCTCTCTTAAGTATTCGCTTGTCATGCCATCTTTTAACTTTTTTCTTAAAGAGCCTAGCATTCTCATAGGCTTCACTCCTCCATTCATCTAAAGAACTTAAGTCAAATAATCTTTTCTCACCAGCGAGCTTACAATCTCTATTTAGTTCTTTCACTGCCCAGTAAGCTTTGTGTTCTAATTCTAAGGGTAGGTGGCAAGCTTTCCCATAAACCATTTTCTAAGGAGACATTCCCATAGGATTTTTGTAAGCAGTTCTATAAGCCCATAAAGCATCATTCAACTTCTTAGCCCAGTTTTTTCTAGACCTATTAACAGTCTTTTGCAAGATAGATTTAATTTCTCTATTTGATAACTCTACTTGCCCGCTAGTTTGGGGGTGATAAGCTGAAGCAATTCTATGATTAACATCATATTTAGCAAGGGTCTTCCTAAAACCACCATGAATGAAATGAGAACCCCCATCAGTCATGAGATACCTAGGCACCCCAAACCTAGGAAAGATAACATCCTTAAGCATTTTTAGAGAAGTCTCCCCGTCAACACTCTTTGTAGGAATGGCTTCTACCCACTTAGTAACATAATCAACGGCAACAAGAATATGAGTGCAACCTTTCGAAGGAGGGAAAGGACCCATAAAGTCGAATCCCCAACAATCAAAAGGTTTAATAATTAGAGAGTAGTTCATAGGCATTTCATTGCGTCTAGAAATATTACCAACACGCTGGCATTCATCACAAGATAAAACAAATTTCCTTGCATCTTTAAAAAGGGTAGGCCAGTAGAAACCTGATTGTAGCACCTTTTGTGCAATTCTTTCTCTTGCATGATGTCCTCCATAAGCACTACCATGACATTTATGCAATATCTCCTTTTGTTCATATTCTGGAACACATCTTCGCATAATACCATCCACTCCTTCTTTGTATAAGTGTGGGTCATCCCAAAAATAATGCCTCAGATCATAGAAGAACTTCCTTCTTTGCTGAGCTGTAAAAGTTGGAGGCAAATACTTGGAGACAATAAAGTTAGCATAATCAGCGTACCAAGGGCTACCTCGCGAGCTCACCCCTACTGCAGCTAACTGTTCATTTGGGAAACTATCATTAACATGCATAGGGTCAAAAGAAATGTTTTCCAAACGAGATAAAATATCAGCTATATGGTTTTCAGCACCCTTCCTATCTACTATATGTAGATCAAACTCTTGTAAAAGCAGCACCCATCTAATAAGCCTAGGCTTAGCATCCTTCTTCGTCATAAGATATTTAATAGCAGCATGATCAGTATGAATGGTGACTTTTGAGTCTACAATATAGGGCCTAAACTTATCACAAGCAAAAACAACAGCTAGAAATTCCTTTTCAGTAGTAGCATAATTCCTTTGAGCAGCGTCTAGAGTCTTACTAGCATAATGGATAACGTTTAACTTTTTATCAATATGTTGCCCAAGGACAGCACCTACAGCAAAATCACTAGCATCACACATTATTTCAAAGGGTAAACTCCAATCAGGTGGTTGAACAATAGGGGCTGTAGTTAAAGCCTTCTGAAGAGTTTCAAAAGCTTCCTTACAATCATCATAAAAAACGAAGGGTACATCTTTTTGAAGAAGATTAGTAAGGGGTTTTGATATCCTAGAAAAGTCTTTAATAAACCTTCTATAGAAACCAGCATGACCAAGGATACTACAAATACCTTTGATGTCTCTTGGGCATGGCATCTTCTCAATTGCCTCAACCTTAGCTCTATCAACTTCTATGCCTCTTTCAGAAACTTTATGCCCAAGAACAATCCCTTCATTAACCATGAAGTGGCATTTCTCCCAATTAAGAAAAATATTAGTTTCTTCACATCTCTGCAAAACTTTATCAAGGTTGTGCAGACAATTATCAAAAGAAGTTCCCTAGACAGAAAAGTCATCCATGAACACTTCTACAATTTCCTCACAAAAACCATGAAAGATAGCAGACATGCACCTTTGGAAAGTAGCGGGAGCATTACATAAACCAAAAGTCATACGACTATAAGCATAAGTTCCATAAGGGCAAGTAAAAGTAGTTTTTTCTTGATCTTGTTGTTTAACAGCAATTTGAGAGAAACCATAATAACCATCAAGAAAACAAAAATGGGTCTTTTTAGACAACCTTTCCAACATTTGATCAATAAAAGGAAGCGGGTAATGATCTTTCTTAGTAACTTTATTGACCTTTCTAAAATCAATGCACATCCTATAGCCTACTACTATTCTTTGAGTAATAAGCTCATCATTATCATTAGGAACATCGGTAATACCTCCCTTTTTAGGAACACAATGAACAGGACTAACCCATTCACTATCAGCAATAGGGTAAATAATACCAGCATCAAGGAGTTTCAATACCTCATTCCTTACCACTTCCTTCATCTTAGGATTTAAACGTCGTTGGTGTTCCACTGCTGGCTTCGCATTTGGTTCTATGTTGGTAGAATGCTGACATATAGTGGGTGAAATCCCTTTTAAATCATTCAGAGTATAGCCCATAGCTCCTCGGTGTTTCTTCAAAACCTCCAACAACCTGTCTTCTTCCTTTCCTGAAAGTTTAGAGCTAATAATAACAGGATATATCTTGTTATCATCAATATAAGCATATTTAAGATCATCAGGGAGAGGTTTTAGATCAAAGACCGGATCCTTTTTAGGTGGCAAAGTGGTACCCAAGTCTTCTACAGGCAAGTCATGCTTAAGCAACTTGGGTTGATGACGGAGGATCTCGTCGATCTCATTCCTTTCTTCCAGGAAGATCTCACTTTCGTGATCTTCCATAAATTTCCGCAAAGCATTGTTAGGAGCAAGAGAGATAGAAGCAAGTTGTTCAACTCTAAAATCCTCATTATGGGTTTCCTCTTCGCAAGGTTCTTTAGTAAATTTCAAAAAATTAAACTCATAAGATTCCCCATGAAACTTAGTCAAGATTTTCTCCCTCTTGCAATCAATAATAGCTCCACAAGTACTCAAGAAAGGTCTACCAAAAATGATAGGATAAGTTTTACTAGCAGCTGAACCAAGTACTAGAAAATCAGCAGGATACTTGATCTTACCACAAAGGACGTCCACGTCTCGTACGATACCAATTGGAGAGATGATCTCTCTATTGGCAAGGTGAATAACCACATCAATCTCTTCCAATTCGCAGGGACTAATTTCATGCCTAATTTCTCTTTAAAGCTCATAAGGAATAGCACTGGAACTTGCACCAATATCACATAAACCATAATAGCAATGATCACCAATTCTAACAGAAAGCACAGGAACACTAGCCTTTTTAGTTCTATTAGGATGTGAAACAATATTAGAAGCATCCTCACAAAACACTATGTGCCCATCTTCTACGCTTTTAGTGACAAGGTCTTTCACAATTGCTACAACAGGTTCAATGTTTATTTGTTCATCAGGTTTTACAGTTTGCTTTTCACTTTTAGTGATTACATTAGTTATCATAGGATGATCCTTTACCTTATCTGGGAAGGGAATCTTCTCGATATAAGGTTCAGGTAAAATATGATCAATATTGCAACACTCAATGCTCCCAACAGGAACACAGTCAACAATATCTTTATAAGGTGCATGGTACTTATTCTATCCCCTTTTTGGAATTTCAATATAAGAAGCAAAATCTCTAAAGTAATTCGTAATAACTTGCAAATCAAGACCATAAGCATTACTAATATTTTGAAAATCATCAGTTCCCATAAAAGATTCAATGCATTCATAATCATAATTTATACCTGATTTTCTACCTTTGTCATTATCCCATGCTTCAGTATTGTCTTGAATACGGTCCAGAAGGTCCCATTTAGCTTCTTCTTCCATGCGAGTGAATGGTCCAGCACAAGAAGCATCCAGTAAATCTTTATCATGTAGAGGGAGCCTTGCATAAAAGTTATTGATAATAATATTGTTGGGGAGCTCATGAATGGGACATTTGAGCATTAGTAACTTCAATCTCCCCCGAGATTGAGCTGTACTCTCTCCACCAAGAGGCCAAAAGTTGTATATTTGATTCCGATCTTTATGAATCTCACTAGGAGGATAAAAGTTTCAATAAAAGAGAGGCACTATTTCCTCCCATTCCAGAGCTTGACCATTCTTTAGCAGCTTATACCATTCCTCAGCTCTTCCTTTCAGTGACAATCAGAATAACTTCTTCTTAACTTGATCTGTAGTAATACCTGCACACTTGAACAACCCGCATAATTCGTGTATAAAGAGCAAATGATCACCGGGATGTACAGTTCCATCTCCAACATAGTAGTTATCCATAACACGATCAATAATTCTTGTAGGTATTTTAAAAACATCATTCTCAGCAGGTGGTGGCTTATCTACTACCTTAGCAGTGGTAGTAGAATTACCAAATAAGAAACTCAGCGAATTATCCATAACGAAAATAAAGCAATTAGCAGAAGTAAACAATACTCATAGTAGAAGTTTCCTTTACTAGTTCCACTCTCCAATAGCGCTTCACTCCCCGGCAACGGCGCCAGAAAATAGTCTTGATGACCCACAAGTATAGGGGGTGTATCGCTGTATTTTCGATAAGTAAGAGTGTCGAACCCAACGAGGAGCAGAAGGTGCTAGCTAGTGGTATGGATCAGGAATTCTCTGCAAATACTTAGCAAACATATTTTTAGGGGTTTTTGATGAAGCAAGTAAACAAAGTACGAGTAAATAAAAGATAGTAGGAATAAATGCAGCAAGTGGCCCAATCCTTTATGTAGCAAAGGACAAGTCAGTTGTATTACTTAAGATGACCAAACGTTCTCGAGGACACATGGGAAGACTGTCAAGTGCTTTCGCTTCATATAGTTGATTAATCTTCTCTAGCTTGCTAAGTGTTGTGTGGGTGAACCTGTGCTAATGTACCGCCCCATCCAAGACTAATACATACTTGTGATTATACCCCTTGCAAACATCCGTAAGTACAAGAAAGTAATTAAGTTATAAACCTAACCACAGCTTTAAACTCTAAGACCCTTACGTCCCTTGTGCAATGGTTTCCTAACGGGGGTTCAGGTTTCTGTCATTCCGGCAACCCCTACGATTAGTAGCCAAATACATAATGCATTCCCCTAGGCCCTTGTAGGTGAAGTGTCATGTAGTCGACGTTCACATGACACCACTAGAAGAAGTACACCACAACTTTAATAACAATCTATTGAATCTTTCTCAACGCAACTCCACTACTAACAACAAGACTTCTCCCATGTCCTCAAGAACAAAACGAACTACTCACAAGATATCATATGGATCATGATCAGAGATGGAATAATGGTGTATAACAATTTGAACATAAACAATAATTCAATGGTTTACTCAATAGCATCAACTACAAAGAGTAATCAACATCGGGAAAGTTTCCCCTATGAACTATGCAAGATTCAACGCAATTGTTATAGCAATATGGAGATGGTGATGAGGGTGCTGATGGTGATGATGGTGGTGATGATGATGAAGATGATCCCGATGAAGTCCATCTTGATGTTGGTGTTGATGGCGACGATCTCCCCTCTCCGAGAAGGAATTCCCCTGGCAGAAATCTGTCTGCCGGAGAGATCTTTCTCTCTCGGTGTTTTCCGCCCCGCAGAGGCGGTGGAATATTTCTGTGGTCGCTCTCCGAGTCTTAGGGTTTCGGGAGGAATATATACGCCAGAATGGAGTGCTAGGGGTGGACCAGGTCGGCCACACCACCTGGTGGCGTGGCCTAGGCTGGCCCGCGCCAGGGGGTGGTGTGGGCCCCCTGTGGCCCATCTCCAGCCCCCCTTCTGGCTTCCTTCGTCTTCTGGAAAAATAGGATTTTCCGTATATTTTCTCAGATTTTCTGATCTTCGCGAATTTTGCCTCCAAACAACACCTTTTCCAGCAAAATCCTGACTACAGCGGTCCATGCTCCAAAAGTCATCAACCATGCAAAAACAGATGAAATAACATAAGTATCACCTCTCAATACGAAATATATCAATGAATAATAGTGAATTAAGACATAGAATAGTGATGCAAAATGGACGTATCAGTGGGCCACCCCTGGCCCTCCACTCACTCTCTCACTTCCCACTTTCTTCTCTCTCCCGAGAAAACACCAGTTCATTGCTCGAAATCGTGTTCTTGCTGTTCTTGCCCTCGATTTTTCGATCTCCTTGCTCAGCCCATCTTTGCTGCTGAAATTTGGAGCAATTGTTCTCTAGTATGTGACTCCTCCGCTTGTCCAAGTAGATTTGTGTTTAGCGGTTTATATCTTGAGTATTTTGCTGCTGTAGGTGACAGGTTATGAGATCTTGTAAGATTGTTCAATGCTTAGAGATATAGTTTTGATGCTTGTTTAGGCCTCTACAAGTACCTATGAGTAGTGCCCTTCATTATATATTCACTTTGCAATCACTTGTTTAATAGATATTTAAATTTTAGAATATCAAAGATGAACAACCATACCTTTGGGGAAATATTTGAGAGGGATGCACCTAGGAGGTCAAGGCCCTCAAGATCAGCCTCTCAGTTTAGGCCATCATACAATGAAGATCTCATTGCACCTCGCACTGGTAATGAAGGAGATGATGGGGATGCTCACCCATCTAGTTTTCCTTGTTATACCTTCTTGCAAGTTGCAGGGATTCTTGTTGATTTCTTGCTACTGATTCATAGGGTTGGTTTGACCTCATACATGCAAGATGAGAGTGAGCAATACGCTATTATCACCAAAACTTTTGTTGAGAGTTTCGTTTTCACTAACACCCCCTATCAGTCAACTGTTTCTTTCAGAATTTCTAATTTGCCCTTTACCATGCCATTGGAAAGATTTTGCAGTATTATAGGTGTGGGCATGACGGGGACCGCGAAGAAGATTCAAGGGTGACCCGCTGATTTGTTGGAGCTCTATCGAGGTGTGACCAATGACGATGATCGCGTAGCTCAGCGCGGGAAGATAAGAAACATCCAACTCCCTGCTCTTAGATACTTTTCCTATTATCTTGCTACTAGCATTCTTGGTAGGGAGAATACGAGCAATATCTCCAATTATCATTTAGCCTTCCTCGCTGCTGCGCTTAACAATGATACTTGGTACAATCTTAGCTCTCTCATTGCTCGCCGCCTAGCAGCTAGGGGACCTATTTATGGGGGCATCATCGCTTCACGTATGGTCAATGCATTAGAGCCTTCGGTGGATCCCAATGATACTATATTGGCACCACAAACGCTTGACCTTGCTGCCATGAAAACACATCACTTCATCACTACTGATTCTGATATGGACAGTTTAGTATACAGGATGTTGTTTACTGACGGGGATGAAAGGGAGATCCCTTTGCCGCAACCTACTTTGTTCACTGTTCACAGGAGGCCGTGGTCGCGCTCCAAGGAGGAGGTGTACGAGCAGCTCCGCTTGCTAGGTTTCCACAGGCGGCACCAGGGGGATGTGCCCTCCTACGATTACTCTGCACACTATGGTGGGGCGTCCTCGAGCTTGCACCAGGATGAGGGTACCTCCTCACCGTACTACGGAGGCGCCCCATCTTGGCCAGCTTGGGATTGATACCCACTTAGGCCAAAAGCCTAAGCTTGGGGGGAGGTACACCGACATCACACGTTGGGCATTTTGGGCATGCTTAGTAGTTCTTTCTTTCTTATGATTAGCTCTAGCCTGCTAATAGTTTGTAGCATGTCGTATGAATGTTTGCTTGCATTACTCTATTCATAACTTGGTATGACACCATGGTATCCTCCTCTGAATGTTTCACTTGAATTGACTTTGCACATGCTCACGCATGCATATAACTGAAATAATCAGTTAAGCCTCGATGACTTATTTTGCCTTGAGGGTCTTGAATCACTTTCATGCCATGATTAGTCCTATTTTGTTGCAATCATTATTATGACAGCTTTTGCTCTCTCGTTTGTCGCTCCCTTACAATTCCTAGACTTCACTTACACTGAGTATGTTTTACTCGTGTTTCCAACTCCTTAAAACCAAATATTTCCAAAAGTGTCCACCATACCTACCTATTAGCAGCATTTGCTGTTCCGTGCATATTCAATGTGCCTTGTTTTCTTCCGAATAAAATGTTTGCTTGTTATGAGAAAGTTAGTTAGTAAAGCTCTCACGAACTTGATGGAACACTTTATTTCCTGCACTTAATAAACCTAAACCATTGTGACTGTCCATGAAAGTTATATGCTTGCAAATTATAGGTTGGGGATTAGCAGAACCATGCTGTCACTGGGAATGCTTTCAACACCTGTAAATATATACCTAGTTGAGATCATGCTCTTTTGTTTGCGGATGTCGTCGGTGTGAAATAAAAGGGGAGTCTGTAAGTCCATGGAGTTATGTATGTGTGTTAGAGAAACAACTGGGCCGCCGGTCTAATCCATGCCTAATCATGGTGGAAACCTGCAGCGTAACCATCATGAGTATCTATGAAGCATTCTTCTTATAAAAAAGGA
Source organism: Avena sativa (assembly GCA_916181665.1). NCBI lineage: Eukaryota > Viridiplantae > Streptophyta > Magnoliopsida > Poales > Poaceae > Avena > Avena sativa. The sequence goes on along the minus strand of OV702288.1, from coordinate 452,886,857 downwards.
GATAGCTATTGAGAAAAAAAAGAGAACAGATATGAGAAAAGAGGAAAGAGAGAAAAAAGAACCATTTTCCCATGGTAAATAAGAAGATTGCTAAGATACTCATTGTCTGCTTGCCTTGTCATTTTGATATGGAGATTCTTCCATATCATCGAGTAAGGGGTACCCCGTTGGCGGTTGTCTATGATACGCATGTATCTACGATGACAAGAACTTACCGGTAACTAAAGTTGAGTAGCATGAGGAGCAGCCCTCGTACTCAAGGGACAAGAGATTTCCGGTTTATAGTCTGTCAAGCATATAACTAAGATTGGACCTCACTTTCACCTTAACCATATTAAAGATAATTATGATAGGGGCAATGAGAGCTCAAAGCTAACGAGTACCATACTTTCAGCATTTGGAAGCCTTTCAAACTATTCAAAACCTTTTTCATTTCCTTGTTGAGTCACCACCTATTCTATGAGCACTTTCTTGAGAGCATAGTTGTCATTCTTAGTATAATATGCTTGTATCATTACTAGATTAATTGTGTTATGACTTTGATGCTTGTAACTTTCATATCTTTACTTCTAGTCTTCACCTGAACCTCAAAGGTGCCTTGGCACTCAGAATCAAAGGCAAGCGAGATACCACTCTATCATACCTTGTTATGAGCATTGTAATGTTGCTTATGTTTATGTTGCATGCTACTTATTATTTTTGAGTCGGAATCTCTTCATAGCTTGCAATGCCTATTAAGTAAACTTAGTTGCATACTCCTTATTATGAATTGTCTAAGTAGTTGATCACATGCTGAGAATATATACATCATATGAAGCAAACGTGTTCCTGAAAGTTTCTTTTATCGCACTCAGTTTTCAACTGAATTGCTTGAGGACAAGCAATAAGCTAAGCTTGGGGGAAGTTGATACGTCCAAAACATATCTACTTTCCTGAACACTTTTGCTATTGTTTTTCCTCTAAACTCGTGTGAATTGGATGCAACTAACATAGACTGATGTTGTTTTCAGCAGAATTACCTTGGTGTCTAGTTTTTGTGCAGAAAATCAACTATCAGGAAAAATCCCGGAAAATATGCCAAAAATCCTATTTCGCCAGAAGACTCACGGAGCCAGAATACGAGACGGAGTGGGGATGGGGCCTGGCCACACCACCTGGCCGCGCAGGCAGGGCCTGGCCACGCCAGGGGGTGGTCTGGCTGCCCCAGACACCCCCTCGGTCTCCCTCTTCAACTATAAGTTGCCTTCTGACCTAAAAACTCAAGGGGGTTCGACGTTTTTCCAGAAAGAGTTCCGCTCCGCCGCCACCATCAGATTCTGCGATTCAGAACCAGAAACACCGTTCTGGCACCCTGCCGAGACAGGGAATTGGAGGAGATCATCGCCATCATCATCACCATCGCTTCTTCATCGACCATCCATGTTTCCCCCATCTATGAGTGAGTAATCCCCCGATGTAGGTTATGGGGATGGTAGGGATTGGACGAGATCGTTCATGTAATGGCATCAGATTGTTAGGGCATGGTGCCTAGTATCTTCTATTAGTGCTTTTTGACTTTGTTGCGACTTGTTATGCTTAATGCTTGTCACTACGGCCCGAGTGCCATGATTTCAGATCTGAACATGTTATTGATTCATTATGATAGTATTGCTTATGGTCTTACCTGCAAGTTATATACACACGTTGTTGTCCAGAACCAAAGACCCCGAAGTGACAGAAATCGGGATAACCAGAGGGAATGGCTTTGATGTGAGGATCACATGTGTTCATGGAGTGTTAATGCTTTTCTCCGGTGCTCTATTAAAAGGAGAACCTTAATTGCTAGTAGTTCCCTTGAGGCCTCGCTGCAAACGGGCTGGCAGGACAAAACATGTTGTGCAAATTCTCATTGCGAGCATGTATGACTATATATGGAACACATGCCTATGATTATTTAGTACTTGGATGCTTTATCTTATTTATCTGCAAATGCCCTATGTTTTGATTACCGTATGAATTGTCTTATCCGTGCAATGCTCGTTCATCCATCCCTATGCCTACCGTGCTTTAATCCTACTGTTTGCTGCAATTGTTACTTCTGTCTTTACTTTTACTACTGTTGTTACTTTACTATTGCTACTACAAAACTGTTGATATTGATAAACTGTTGTGAGCAAGATTGTTTCCAGGTGCAGCTGAATTGACAACTCAGTTGTTAAGGCTTATAAATATTCTTTGGCTCCCCTTGTGTCGAATCAATAAATTGGGTTTCACTTCGCTCGAAAATACTGCGATACACCCCCTATACTTGTGGGTCATCAAGGCACAGCTAGGTAAGATAACCGAGAGTCAAACTCTCATTCTAGCTAAATTTGCAGGTAAAGCTGAGCCCAATCATGTTGAAGACCTCAAGATGATGAGAGTCCAACGGGATGAGCCTAAAGAACTTGATTATAGTAACGCTCCCTCACCAAGTTACACCATTGAAGATCTTGTAAAAAGGATCAACATCAAAATTCCGGTAAGTGAAGGAAATGATGATGCCATTTATCAACACTTTGTTGATTAGGTAGCAATAAAGGTACATGAGTTTGAAGAAGAATATAAGAAAATTGCTAAAAACTTACCTATGAAGCTTGATGATATATTTGAGCCTACTATTAAGATTAAAATTGGGATCAATGAGATAGATGCACTTTGTGATCTAGGTGCAAGCGTTTAGACAATTCCAAAGAGTCTTTTTAATAAGTTAAATCTTGGCTCTTTTGAAATCACCGAGTTAAAATTACATCTTGCAGATTCTACCTACAAACAAAATGTAGGAATTAAGGAGAATACTTTAGTATACATTAAAGGATGTCCTGCTCTTATTGATTTTGTTATTGTTGACATGCCTGAAGATGCTGCTGCTCCTATTATATTAGGCTGCACTTTCTTAAGAACTATTAAGGCTTTGATTAATCTCCATAAAGGGAACGTGAAGCTTCAATTTCCTTGGCGAGATCCTTTTTTTTATTCATTTCCCCAGAAAGAAGAAAGCCAAGCATGCCGAAAAGGAGGCCATCACTTTGAAGGCCAACTATTTTGGAGTGGGTGTTCCACTCATCTGGCCTAAGTGAGCAACATCAAGGTCAAGCTATTAACCATAAAAGAGCACTCCATGGGAGGCAACCCATGTGAAATAAAGGTTTGAGTAAAGTTTTTAAGTTTTAGTTTAAGTTTATGTTTAATAAAGAGTGCTAGAAAACTCCAGTTGAGGAGAATAAGTTCGGTAGTACTAAAAATCCTGATATATACATGTTGTTGGTCGACAATTTTAACTGTCAACTTTCTGTCAAAAACAAGGTATTTCACTAAGTTTCAGAATAAGAAGTAATTCTCAAAGAAACAGAAAAAAATTTGATGGGTACAGAGAGTTTAACGACCAACTATACGGTGGGAATAAAAATTCCGGTGGTATAGATACTTTTGCCATCGACAATTTTTCTTTCAAAAGTACTGATGGTTTAACGACAACCTATATGGTAGCAATAGAAATTCCGGCCGTATAGCTCTGGTCGTATAGATATCGATGCTTTCATACAAATTCTTTTCTAGGTACAAATGGTTTGATGACCAACAATATGGCGGGAACATATTGTTTCGGTCGTATAGCTCTGGCCATATAGCTGCGCCGCCAGGTGGAAACCCTAAAATTTTGACAACATGACAACTATACAGTGGGAACACATTGTTCTGTCCGTATAGTTCTGCCCGTATAGTTGCGTCTGACCTCAAAACCACCACGGGAGTTACCTCCAACCCGAAAACTACAATCCTTTTTCTTTCTTCTACCTCCAAACTATCTCAAAACCTCAAGATATCTTCATCTCTACTCAGTTTCATTCGACTTCCTCACACATAAGTGATCTATGATATGTTTCTCCTCCGATCTTCCAATTACTTTTTTCAAATTCATCTTCGATCTATTGTCATTATTAATCTAGGGTGAGACCTACTATGAACTAATTGCCATGATTTGCTTGCCTAGATTGTTATTTTGATGGGATTCTTTAGTGTGCTATGATGAGGAATATGTTATGCTTATTATTGTTGGATCAAAAAAATTTATTTTTTTCTTTCCTTGTTATTTTTAGATGATGAACACAAGGAGCCAAACTCGTGCTCGTGTTGCCGCTAGCGCTACTCGGGCTATCACTCAAGAACGCATGGGGTTACGGTTCAGGAATGAGCTCCAACGTGATCGCTTTGACAGGATCAAGAACCGAGAAGTGAAGGCAACCAAGTGGGCTTGCCCCATTATATTGAACCAACTCGGTATTTCTGATGACTTTAATTTACATTGCAATAGGGTAGGCCTGCAAAACTTGGTATTCAATGATGTGCCTACCTATCGCCGGTTAACCATTAAATTTTTCAGTTCTTTGGAAAGCACCGTTAAACTATTGCATGGAGAGGACCAGATTTCTTTCCGGCTCATGAACAAGAATTACACTTTATCACTAGATGAATGGTGTGCATGCTTTAATTTGCCAAACAATAATGGTAATGACTTACGTGCATCCTTTACTAGCTTAGACCCTTCCCCGGAACAATATTACAATAGAATGAGCTTCACTTCTAGAGTGAGCAAGGGGAAGAATATTCAACATCCTGCAATTCAGTATTTGTTTTATGTTATTGCTAACACCTTGCAGGCATTTAATGAGTTCACGAGACTCAATGAGGAGGACATCTTAGTACTTGCAAAGGATACTTTCAACAACAAAAACTTTTCACTCAACTTGGGCGCAATCCTTGTGCGCTACCTGGAGCACCAATCCTCTCAAAGCCAAGGACCAATCACAGGTGGAGGCGTCATCACCGTGATTGCTACTTCCCTAGGCATAAACCTAGGTGAGTTGCAACATGTGCTAGGTGAGCGACGTGTTGGTTTCTCTACTTTAAAACCTTGTGGATTGCTCACTAGGAGAGGTGGTGTTTATTACCTGCATATTGCTGGAACTAGGCGTATCTATCCCGCTCTTGTGCCTAATGGTCTTTTCTCTATCGAGGAAGGATGTTTGCTATATGACTTGAAGGTTGAGCAACACCAACCCAAGGACGAGATTCCATACAAGGATGAGGACCAAGAAGAGGAGCAAGAAGTTCCTTATCAAGAGGAGCAGCCATCAACCTGATTCGCTACATACCAGGACTTCCAAGAACTTGGAGGGACTGTGGAGAGGATGCATAGCCTCTCTTTGAACCTCCGAGAATCCACTAGTAATTTATCAAATCAATTTGCAAACTGGAGTTCCGACTTTTTACCGCCACCACAATTATTTGAAGGGCTTGCAACAGCCTAAGCTTGGGGAATTTTCCTCATTTATCTTTATTTGGCGTTCATTTGCTTTTATTTATTTCGAGGTTATGTTTTTAATTCGAGTTTATAAGCACTCGTGTTGGTTTCCCCAACACTTTAACTTTAGTTATTTCTAATTTACTTTTGAGATTTTCTAGCCGAGCTTTGCCGCCAATTTTCTATTGTTTAATTCCCTCTCTTAAAAACAACAAAAAGACTTCTCCATTTATCTTTATTTTCCCTCTTTTTCTTTTCTTTTCGCCTCGAGGTTCTCATGTATTTGCAGGAAGAGTGATTGACTTTATGACTCCCCACTTTTGAGAGAAGTGGAACCAAACTTGAGAGGTATGCCTTATGACTCCCCACTTTTGAAGTTTGAGAAACCCATGCTAGTTAGTAGTAAATGTTGAGATATTATATTGGTGGAGTGAGTCTTTGTATTGTAGTAAAATTTTGTTTACATGGGTATTTAGTTGGGTATGTTTTGTTACAGCTCTTATAGTTAACCAAGTCTTGCCTAAAAAATTTCTAAACAGTTGTAATAAGAAAAAGTCTCACAATTGAAGGCTTGGGTATTGTAGTATTTAGTATTGAAGGCTTATTTATAGAGACACTCAACACCACGGAATATAATGATTGACTTGAGGATTCATTCTATTGAATTAATGTTTAGCGGTTTTTGTGAGCATGCCAAAGTTTGACTTGTGAATCATAAGAATGATATAGCTTTATGCGTGTCAAACTTCATGGGATGCCAACAACTCTGCTAGCCTATGAACGATCTTCATGGAGGAAACTCCTAGATTTCGGCTATGAGTTAATTAAATATATGTAGAAGTAATGCTATAATGGGTAAGATTCTTGGCACTCCCGGGTAGTTGTGTTCATGATGGATTCACTCATCTAGTTGTTATGAGAAATCATTGTACAAAAGGAACAAAAAAGCCTTGGTAATGCGACGAGTGTCCATCAAAGCCCGATAAACTAAATAAAATCTTTGACATGCTCTCAATTACTTAAGAACTGAAATTCTTGAAGGACAATGAATAGAAAAGTAGTGCTTGAAGAGTCTTGATTTATTAATGTGGGAGAATTGAGATACTGTAGTATATATGATTTTCATGACAACTCTCACACTCTCAATTTTACATGATTATACTTTATTGTTCAAGGCAAGCCTATGAGTTGATTACATGACATGGAATAAAGTTTACTCATTTGAATCATCCATGTTAACAATAATTTTGCTGCGCTATGATGCATGAAATCCGTATGAAATGCTTGCCATTACTCTATCTATGCTGAAGTTTTTCAGATTTATAAAGTGGAGGAAACATGAGACTACCAAACATGAGTAAGATCATCATCTCGTTATTTTAGTTTAAATGCTGAGTTCCTTTTTGGTTTTGGTTTTCTTGCTCGAGGACGATCAAGTTTAAGCTTGGGGAGGTTGATGGCTCTAAAATATAGCCATCCACATCCACATTTAAACTGGATATCATTAATATTTTTGATGAAATAACTCTCTAAACCTTGCCACTAATGCCTAATGATCAAAGGGGTATGCAATCCTTTCTTTCTATTCTTCTCTGCATAGATAATGATGTTTGATGATGGGAATCACTACATTAAAGTAAAACATACGAGATTTCCAACAACCCGAAGAAACCAGGAGTCATGAAGTGGAGGTAGATGCTTTAACGACCAACTATACGACTGGAATAAAATTCCGGTCGTATATTTTCCATCAACACTACTAGGTCAAACAGAACAACATTTGTGAAGGTACCCCTATATAAAGAGGCCTCGAGCAACGAGAAACAGGCCACTTCCGAGACCATCAACGCCTCCAGATCTCCATCCACAACACCAAAGAGACACTGGAGGAATAAACTTAGATCTAATATCTCCACCACCATAGCCATATTCCACCACATGTAATTATAACATCCCAATTTCAGCAACCCTGATTAGTTGTCCAGAATGCAAAAATCAGGGGGAACAAAAACTTTTTCTTGTTTAGTGCTGAAGCGTTTGCTTGTTGTTTGAATATGCGTATGCATATGAATAGGTATTAGATGATGCTCCTTACCTCACCATCAGTTGACAAAAGCTATTTAACAAAACTATCCTGTCTCATTTTACATATTCTCAAATGTTCTGGCATTTCAAAACCTGAGCCAAGAAGCCTTTGCAAACCAACTATTTTAGTAGCTTCTATTGATCAAACTATGGAGAGCTATATAACATAATCTCCTTATGTTCTCAAGACAGAACCTTCTACTACTCTTAGCTCTAGATTTAACAAAACCTTTTATGAAGTATTTGAATTATACCCTTGGTAGATATACCAAGAGACCCTCATCTTATTCCAAACTACAACCTATTCAAATAACCTTCCTTACCTAAAGCTAAGCTTGATGGTAACCCTAGTAGTAGTTGATTTGTTTGTAAGATGAGTTGCCTTGATTTGCTGTTTGAATTGTATGCTTAGGAGATAGTATGAGCTACTCTAGGAGCTCATCACTAGGATCGAGAATTTTCCAAATTCACCACACCCTAAACAAGAATGCAAAGTAAGATCAAATCTCTAGCTACTAGAGATCATCTGAAACCCTTAACCAGATCAATTCTAAAGATATCCCTTCTAGAAGTTTCCAAGTCAATGAAGACCAATATCAAGCATGGATCCTTTCTACGCAATCTACACTTCAACATAATCCATTTGATGATGCTTGGGTACCTTGCAACCCATCAAAAACATCCCCTCTCATGTTCTAGTCAAAAACCCTAAATCTGCCAAATTTGGCTAAGTCTGGAAAACTATTTCCAACATCCCCTTTTTGAATGCCTCTCTTCCTCAATCCTTGCGCATTTTTGGAAATGCATCTGAACCATCTTGTTAACCATCCTAAGGACTACCAAGGCCCACTCTTGCCCTTAGTTAGAGCATCCTCCAACCCACTTGTTCTTGATGGTTTTGCAGGCAAGATAATAACATTTCCTACAAATCTAGTCAACATGCCTACTTTGGTAGAAGCTCACACAACCATCCAACCTTCTATGGACCAACTCTTGAATGGTTGTGTTCTACTCACATAGGTCTATAATTACCTACGTCACTTGTTCCAGTTGGATCCTTGAGCTGTTTAAACCCACAAGGTTTTGAAGGATAGTTGATAATCTGCTTTGGCAGGCTTATTTTATTCAAAGTTTGAAATCAATTCTTGGTGAACTCAAGCAGGATCAAGCTCAAACCTCTACACCATTGCAATCTACATGACTTGGTATATCCATCGGTATATCCCATGCCCCAAGGGGAGCTCTGAGCTCCAAGATCTAACATGGTTTTGATGGTATGAAGTTAACATCACCCTAGATCCTTAATCTAGGGTATTCCACCAAAAATCATCAGGGATTCTCCAATCCCAAGGTTGAAAATGATTGCTACACCTTGTATACATCATCTACCTTGATCATAAAGATTTATCAAATATTACCCATAATTATTTTGGCTCCAAATCTATTTAATCTCTTTAATAGTCAAAATCTCCAAAATTCCTCTCACAAATGAAAGTTTGGTTTTTTCCAAAACACTTACCCAACTTTTGGCTCAATTGATCCCTATATATCATAACCTATCTTACCACTTCAAAAATAAATATTTTTGAAGAGCTTTATTATTTCGTTTTGCCCTTTTTCTTAAATGGCAGAAACAAGAAATAATTGTCTAAAAATACTTTTCCTTCTCAATAAATCCCAATAAAATTCCCCAAGATGTAATATGGTATCTAGGACCATTTCTCACCAAAATATCACCTTGTCTAATGTAAGAATATCAAATGATCTCATAGAATCTACTTCTGTACTTTTTGAATAAATGATTTTAAGTGAACTAAAAATCTTCAAAAAAAATCCAAATAATTCCTAGACATCTATCTTGGCCCCCTCTATCTACCAGCCTATTTAGTTCATCTTGCCTAAGCCAAGTTTTGAGACTTTCATCGTGATCACCTACATTGCCAATCTTGTCTATTTCCAAGATGTTGATCAATATCAAGTCAAAACCTCTCAAGCCTTCCAGAGTAAGCCTCCCCTACCCCAGCATACCCTTCTGGTCGAGCTGCACTGTCGCTAAGCTACTGTAGCAGCCTCTTCCCTTTGTCCTTTAGTGCTTGGAGGAAGGAGAGATGCACCCATTGGTCACACTTTCTCCTTACTTCTTGTAGCAGCCATCTCACCTCACCCCTCCTCTGCTCTCAGCACTGACCAGAAAACCACCTCCCACGCCCACAGCAACCTCCCCTTCCACTACTATGCCCTGCTCGAGAGAGAGCAAGGGAGAAGCTTCGGCCCTCCCCCCGTCTACCGAGCAAGGGACTCCCCCTACTTCCTCTCTCCCTCTGCATGTTCACTCCCAGGATGCCCATGTCCCTCTGTATCTAACCCTCCTCACTGGTTTGCCTAGGATCCTCTCCACCTTCGCTGCCATCAAGCTCCGACGAGTTCTCCCTCGGGGATCCTCACGTGAGCCAGTTCCCGGCGCGGAGACCCCTCGTGCCGCCCCTTCCCAGGCACGTCGTTGAACGCCGCGTCGCCCCCACCCCTCCTCGCTGCCTATCGAGCCCCTGGTGAGCCTCCCTGACCTTGCCGTCGCCGCCCCCTAGTGTTCCCCTCTGTTTGCTCTAACTCAGCGAGGAAGACGAGCTCGCGGCCGCCATCTTGTTTCGATCCAACGGCCCAAACTCGTCTTTACCTCTTCGGCCACCGACACCCACTGATGGGCGAGCCCCACCTGCCAGGCCGTTGGAACCCTGTCCCACGCAGGGAGGTGCCCGCGGTGGGCCGCATTTTACCCCGGACGGCCTAGTTCGACCGGAATTCCGGCCCGGCAATGCCCCACTCCTTTTTCTTTTAGTATTTCATTTAATCCAGAAAATTGACTTTCAAATTAAATCATTTTGAAAATGGAAAACAACTACAATTACCTAGATATAAATTTCCTAGGGTTACTGAATGTTTACTCTAACATGCAGTACCAAAAGTTTGGCCAAATAACATATGTATATTTTTTGTAAATTTATCTCCTAGATAGTACCTTTTTCATTCAATAAATCTTCAAGGGAGTTCCACCCCACCAAATGGAGTAAATCCAACTGCAATTGTTTGGTATATGAAATACCTATTAGCAAGACTTGGTCCCATCCCAGGTGGAGCATGAAAGTCTCTGTAGAAAAAATAACAAAACAGAGACAATCTGACTTCAGAAAATTCCCTAGGCTTGTCTACATAACATATTAGGCTGATTCCAACTCCCAGAGAAGTGGACCATCAATCTCTATCAAAACCCAGGAGCCAGTAATTTTCTAAGACCCAGTTGAATTCTTGTGAATTAAACTATTATGTGCATGGTTTATTCACCTCTAACTTCACTACAGTAGTTCTGCTAATCCAAAAATGTTGATTCCAATTTCTAAAGGAAGGTATTGGAAGTACCTACCATGTGTCCTTGGAATCAAATAAAAATCTACTGTAGATTTAAGCTGGTGAAAAAGACAAGTTGTCTATAGAACTTCCCTAGGGAATTTCCTGAGGGCATTCTGGTAATTATCTTGACTTAATTCCAACTCCTAGTGAACAAGTACATCAAGCCCTACCTAACCATCCAAGGAAATAGGTTTTGGAGCTCCAGAACTCCTCTGGTGAATTATTTCCTAAAACGAGAGTCTTTTTCACTATAAAAGTCACTATAAATCTTTTGTAATTGATAAAATAGTGAAACCACTTTTGTAATTGATCAATACCTATCTGTTGGTATCATGTTTTTACAATGGTATCATACAGAATATGCTCTTGTTCCAAAATCCATCTCTTAGGTAGTTCTAAACTATAAATCCTAAGGGATTTTCTTCCAGTTTTCAAGGCAAGGCCATCTCAATCTCCTAATTCCAATCCTCTCAAAACCATCTGACTCTTAATATGGTATTATTAATTTGTTTGCTGTATTGTATTGGTGCTTTCAAGCCTTGTGTTGATTGTGCCCTTGTTTGTTTGCATGTGATGTCTGGACGACGATAGTTGCGATGAAATCCGAGAGCAGGAGAAGTGGTAATTATTATTGGTATTATTGGGTATTCTAAGAAGAAGTCTAGGGACACATTGCCATATTGCTGATCATCAGGCAAGCCACCTTCTTGCTCATAAGCCTTTCCCTACTATTTTACTTATGCATGTTTTATCTACTGTTTCTTAAAACTGTGTTGTTTTACTTCATGTTGATGATATATATATAGTAGTGATTCGGCTCCTCCGAACTACTACACTATTGTACTACTAAGTACAACCCCCTTGGTGATACCTACTTGACGCTAGTAGAATAGATGGTGTATTACACCATACCCCCTTTGGAGACCCCGATTTAGCCGAAGCAAAGCTAATGGATGGGAAGACCCCGGGAAAGTTTTACCAAATGTTTTCTGATAAAACCTTTGTGAGGTGGGACCTCCCAAGAGATGTTGAGAAAGAGAAAGGTTTTGTTTTATAAAATGCTGGAGGAAAACCGGAGGAAAAAGGTTTACAAAAACGCACCTGGTTCTTTGCAGTTTTGCTAGAACAATTAACCCGTGCAACCACATTACTCTGGTATGGGACAGGGCTGGATTGGATGTTTTGTCTATTCTGGTATAAGCTGCCTCGCAACAACTACAGGGGATCGGGGATCCCTGGAGGGTGGGCATTTTCCGATAGAGGTCCATGTGGAACATCGACCTGGAGAAGGAACAAAGGGTTGGCAGGCCTCCACGTGTTACTATGAGCCCCTCATTGAAAGCGCACACTCGGGAAGTGGAAAAAGCGCTCCGGTTGGTCCTCGCCCGACGTCCTGGTTTTGAGGGGATTAACAATCATAGGGTAGGCACTTTTATTGGGTGGGCACCCGGAGAGTCTTGATCGGTTACTCGACCCACGATCGGTGAAGATCAGGGTAGTGTACCCAAAAGGTGTGGGTAAAGTGCATAACCTCTGCAGAGTGTAAATCTATTCGAATAGCCGTGTCCGCGGTCATGGACGGTTGAGAAGGTTGCTGTAAAGTGGTGCTGGTTTTGCTTTCAAAAAGGATTTTTCGGAAAAAGAAATGGCTTTTGGAAATGTTTTGACCATGGGATGGTCGGAAAGGATCCCTGTTCTAACCATGGGATGGTCAGAATGGGATGGAAAGGAGTTTGGTCGAGGGACGAATAGGAGAAAGGAATAAATGGGTGACCCAGTCCTGATGTTTTCCAAAACTTATCAAAAAGATTTCCAAAATGTTTACCAAAGTTTTCAACAAAGATATGTAGATGCTATATCTACAAGAGAAACTATTTGAGAAAAGAACCTCTCTTGGATCCCTCCTAATACCACAGCCAAAATGCATATCCTCCTGTTATTATTAATATCTTAAGGTGGTTTACGAGTACATTCAATGTACTCACTGGCATTGTCCCTGGCTATTAACTTGGTTAGATTTCAAGAAGAAGAGGAGGTTGGCGACTATGCGAGCTAGAACGTTCTCCCAGTCAGTTGCCTGTAGGTTAAGGAATGGCTCGGGTTCTACACTTGATGAAGATCCGTTGATGTTTATTGATGTAGCCATAACGGCATTTATGTAAGTCTTGTAATTCTGTATATTCTCGAATGTTGTAATGATGCTTGTCGGTTATGTGCCACGACTAACTAATCATGGGATTGTGGTTGTATGCATAACAGGGATTCTCGGAGGATTAATCCGGGGACCGCACAGTAATAGTAGATCTCTTCTTTCATTGGTGACATTGTAAGACTATTTTCTATCAATCTGATGATTTCCACTACAATGTTTATGATCTTTGACCTCATCTCTTTTTTTGAGTAATTCTCCTTGGGCTAAGGGCTTCGACCTAGCCATGTAGGTCTTGTGCATGTTATTTATCATAGATGGGATCATGTATTAGTTTGTATGACATGATGATTATTGTATCCTCTCTTGCCTCAATCTAAGGACTTGTCAGGTACCCCAAGACCCGGAGGATTGAGCCAGGTATAGGGAGTATGAGTAATGACTATTCTACAGGTTGGGAACCCCAGTGAGAGAAGGGGTAGTATGGCTTTATGTGCGGGATCTACTTAGGATTAACGGTGACATCACTATGCATATCATTAGTTCTCTTTCTTATGTGGATGAGACTAGTAGGTTATTGCTATAAGAGGATACAGAGGCAATAGCAATTATGGATGCACTGCCCACATATAATTTATCTTGCTCTAACAATTACATGCATACTTTATTTTTATATTTTATTCCCATCAGATGTTTTGCACAGCTATAGGTGAAACTGAACGCCCTAGGCCCTCTCTCTCCATCATCGACAACAACAAAAGACGCAAAGTCTTGGTCTGGTAAAAACACAAAAGGAATTCAAAAACTCCCGAAGGTCCATTTAAGTAACTTCACTATGCTTCTTATTCCCAAGGATTCAATAAACCTATGTCTACTAGGGAAAAAGAGCTATACTACATCCATAATCTGGATCGAAGGTATCAACATGTGTGCGCGGGGGTGCTGAGAAGATACATACTTGATTAAATTGTGTAAAATTTGACCGAACAAATAGAGTAACTAATACACTTGATTACTTTGTGTAAAAATAGTATTGTTGGAGGTAGACTAATACTTTCCAATAATGCTAATTTTCTACCAACATTCTTTATATTTATTTAGAGTAAATCTTGGTCAAAGAAAAACACGCAAAATGAGGACGTGTTATTACTCGGGACGGAGGTAGAGTAATACTCCTACCTACTACTCCTACTTATAAAAATACTACAGTAGAACATGTAAATAAATAATGTTCCTGGTCAAACCTATGTGACGAGACTATACTGCGCCAGGAGGTGACATGGTTCATTTATTACAAGAAAAAAAACCTCTTTCAAAGAGCCATCCCATCTTCCTTATCTCCGTTTAGTTTATCCCCACTCGCCGATGTTGCCTGGCCGCATTTGGGATCCTCTCCACCGTGCGATTCACACATTTTCCTCGCCATCTTGCCTGGTGCATCTCTCCTTCTAGACCACCACCCCTCTCCTCCAAAAAAACCCCGAACAGTTCTATATAGATCTGCCCTCACCCCCAATCCTCCTTGACGAGATGGCGGATCGTCTATACAAAATTTGGAGAGGTTCGAGGGAGAGCCAGCGGTGCAACGGCTTTAGCAAGGTCGGCGACGATGTCATCAACAAAATTGTTGAGCGTCTGGACGCTAAAAGCTACGTCCGGCTAGCCGCATGCTTGATACACTTCAAATGTATCTATAATTTTTGATGTTCCATGCTTGGTTTTATCTACTTTCTTGTGTTTTGTCCACACTTTGGAGTACTTTTCATATGATTTCTTGGACTAACCTATTAACAAGAGCCACAGTGCCAGTTGCCTGTTTTCTGCTGTTTTTGGTTCCAGAAAGTCAGAAAATGAATATTCTCGGAATTGGACAGGACAAAAGCCGAAGTTGATATTTTACCAGAAGATTCACGGAGCCAGAAGGAGAGCCGGAGAAGGATCACAGGGTGGCCACACCCCCCCCTTGGCGCGGGCAACCCTATGCCACACCAGGGCATGGTGTGGGCCCCCTGGCTGGCCACCGACCTCTCCCCTTCGCCTATATATTCCTCCCGATGCGAAAACCCTAAATCGTCAAGCCTCCAACCACGAAAAGTTCCGCATTGCCGCCACCACCGAAGGGGAGATTCGGGGGATAGAAAGTCTCTGTTTCGGCACCCTGCCGGGACGGGGAAGTGCCCCGGAACAATCTCCATCGATCTCCACCGCCATCTGCATCACCATTGTTGATTCCCATGATGAGGAGGGAGTAGTTCTCTCTCGAGGCTAAGGGTTCTACCGGTAGCTATGTGTTCATCTCTCTCTATATGCATGATCTTATTGAGATCATGAGCTTGTAATCTATAGATCTACCTTGCTACTCAAGTGCTTTAATAGATCTCTGCTCTCCCCATGTGTGTGAAGTTGACACTATGCACACCATGGTGGCACTTAGGCTAGAGATTACAAATACTTGTTATGAGTTATATTTGGAGTTGGATGTCTTTATGAAATTGTGGTGTATGTTTGAACCATCTAGTGCTCAAGGTGACAGTGTGGGGTTTTCTAGATGGGGATGGCTTACTTTGAGGTGTGTTGTTATAGCCCTACCATGGATTAGGGTGTCCAACCGGAGAGTAGTTAAGAGTAGTATCATAAAAAGAAGATATTTATATATGAGAGTGTCCACTAGTGAAAGTATGATCCCTAGGCCTTGTTTCTTAGCATTGAAACGCCATTTGCAATTAGATCTGTTACATGTTTGCTTGTTGCCATCTTTATTTCAGTTTTCCTTGTCTTTTCCCACATCAACCACACGCCAGCAAGCTCTTTTCTGGCACCGTTACCACTTATAATTATCCATACTACTTGTATTTCACTCTCTCTTTGTTGAACTAGTGCACCTACACACCTGACAAGTGTATTGGGTGTGTTGGGGACACAAGATACTTCTTGTATCTTGATTGCAGGATTGGTTGAGAGGGGATACCTTTGACCACTTCCTCCCTGTGTTTGATAAACCTTGGGTGATCCACTTAAGGGAAAACTTGCTGTTGTTCTACAAACCTCTGCACTTGGAGGCCCAACAACTGTCTACAAGAATAGAAGTGTGTAGACATCAATGCTCCAAGGAGCTACACCGCCATGTCGCCGACGGAGAAGGTTACAGCTGCCCAAACCACAACTACTCAAAAGTGGTCTCCTTCAATGAACTCTATGCCCACATGATATCCTACATCCATGGCCCGTTTATCTGCATAGAGCCAGGAAATCCACCCACTATATCGAGGTGCCCACAGTCCTCTACAGCATGAAACAATGGGACCCATCTAAGCCGGTGCCTGCAGGGTGTTTGCGGAGAACAAATGTCATCGGCATCGGGAAGACGAGCACGCTTCTCATCGGCCAGATTGACGAGCACAGCACGGAGATTGTCCTATGTGTCAGCCGCATAAGGTCAGCAGTGTGGGAATTGGAGGAGTATGAGGTGAGGATTTTGTCATTGGTCTCTTTTGGTGGATTCTATCATCTCGAGTTTTATTCTGAGACAAAGATTGTGGAGCCGCCGGTCGAAGCGGTGCTGGATGCGCTCAACCATTTCATGTTGGTGGCGTGGACTTATTGTCAAGCTCCTCAATCATTGGTCGGAGTTCCTCGTGGAGTTCCAATATTGGATCGACGATGACATTATCCCATTGTGAGTTATCACATCTTAATATTATCATGATGATCCTAATATGAATATACTACTATATGTAATTTTCTAGTCCCTCTGTTCGAATATTATTTACTTTATTTATGTTAGTCGCAGATTCCCTTCGTAATTGGAGT
Source organism: Avena sativa (assembly GCA_916181665.1). Lineage (NCBI taxonomy): Eukaryota > Viridiplantae > Streptophyta > Magnoliopsida > Poales > Poaceae > Avena > Avena sativa. Next base: position 452,870,088 of record OV702288.1, on the reverse strand, counting down.
GGTGGAAATTGCTGGAAAGATCCGTGAATTTTACATCTATCTTGCTAACGATGGAAAAGCAAGGGCTACCCGGCCACAACTTGGACATGCTGAATCGTTGCCATACAGATATTGTGGTGATTCTGACCTCTCTCTTTTCTCTCATGCATGTTTGGAGTATATGATGGGACATGTAATCGTTCCTACCTAGCTTAAGGTACTACTACGAGTAGTTTTATACTTCTACCGAGTATTTTGTATGGACTTCTACAACTGCTAATATATTTTGTAATAATTCCTATGTACTAGGAATTGTTCAGATCGAGTGCAGAATATGGCCTGTAATGCTGAATCTTTCAAAAGCTACCAAATCTCTCAATCGTGCTAATGTTGCTATTATTAAAGTATTTTTCAGAACTAATACTATTGTACTGGTACTTGTTTTGATCAATGGCAGTAGATTGTTTTGCTTTTTTTAAACATGACCTTCTCAATCTAGATGAGGCCTGGGCTTCTTGGGTTGCATATATGTTGGTCACTCATGCATTGATGTGAGAACGAGGTATGCATACAAATGCAGACTTGATCGTCAGTTTTGCTTGCTCCAATGATGGAGTGTGTTCGGAGAAAAAGGGCAAACTCATACCATGCCAAGTTTTTGAGAGCTAAAACATGAACTAATTCTCTCTGTACTGTTATTGCATTTCAGTGTCTGTATTGCTGATTCGGTCCCTTTGAAATGCTACTCAATCTGTCTAGTGCTGCTGAATATGCATCTATGATATTTTCCTATCTTATTATGTATTGCTGAATCTTTCAAATTTGAACTACAAGTAAATCGTAGGTTTCTATGAAAGTTTTACGAAAAGCCTTTTGGTGGTACCCATCAGGGGTCAATTAGGAGTATATCGGAAACCACCAAGAGTTTTGACAACAGGTTTAACTTCTTGCTAAGATTTTGCATCTTGACAATTTAACGAAATTCGGTCAAACCTGAGCTACACAAGTAAGAGAACAAGAGGGACGCAGCGCGAGACTTTAAAAAAAAAAGAGGTAGCGCGAGAGCAACACAGAAGAGGACTTCAAGGTGGTGTGATGTCAGAGCAAAGCTATGATGGGTTGCTGACACAAGGTATAGGGTAGACTCCACTAGTAGTAAATATATGGACCTACTACTAGTATATGCATGCAAACAAGTTGTGTTTTCTCTCTCCTTTGCTGGCTCTCACCATCCATCATCCATCGGTTTCTTCTCTACAGCGCGGGTGCATAGTCTGGCTTGTCTCTTCCTTGTCCACGCTATGGCACTGCGCACGTGTGCCTTGGTACGGCACACCGATCTACTTCTAGCAACCATTTTTTCTGTTCCAAAGTTCAAAATAATCATCAACACCAGTACAAAAAGGCTCAAAGGTAACAATAATTACAAAAAGGTCCTCGGACCACCTTGCGATGACAACAAACCCTAGCACGATAACAGAAGCGCCTCACTCCTCCATGACCTCTAGTTCCAAAAAATAAATAAATAATGCCACCACCACAATTTTCAAACAAAGTGTACCATGCTTTCTTACAATTCCCAAGTTTTCGGATTTTTCAAGCTGACATAGAAAGGTTTTTCATTTTATTCATGTTCAATCTTCTTGCTTTTTGACGAGTTTGTTGCATCATAATGCTAGATGTTGTATAGTTTAATCGCTAGGTATTGTATATGTTGGTATAAGGCCAGTAGTAAATGACGTGTCACTTTGTTATACCTAAGACTTGGTTATACAATTGAACTTCCTCTCATGCACTTCTTGTAGATTATTAAATTATACCTAATTCGGCAAATCGACGGAAAGTCATTTGAGTGTGTTAAATTAAGTAGAAAATTAAGCCCGACAAATATAACATGTAATTTATCCAACCACTTTATGTACTAGTAAATAAATGGCACGTGTTATGAACTCTAATTTATCCATATTAACCATAATTCATTCTGAAAATTTTTTTTTACTTATTTACCATGCTAACATGCACCGACCTATACCAAAATATGGACACACCGTCATTACCGATATATAGAGTATGTCCATGACCATGGTCATTTTCCTTTAAACCCAAGAAATTTCACACAGAGTACATGGTATAGTAGGCCATACCGTGAAGTGAGTTTTTCAAGTATTATACTGGTAGAATAAATTAAAGAACAAAGAATGCCCCCCTCCCCCACAAATTTTCGTACAAAGTGGACAATTCTTTCTTATAGTTTCCCAAGTTTAAGGATTTTTCAAACTCCCAAGCCAAAGCTCCACACACCTAAATGACTCTATGCCGATAAAACGAAATTAGGTAAAACTTGAATACATGTGAGCACGATAGACTATTAGTCTTGAAAATTTCCAAAATTCTTCTGAAGGAACCCGGATGGCGAATATAGCATGGGCCAACAATAGTTTTGAAAAATGCCAGCACTGATTAGTATTTGCATAATAACAAATTGGCTTGAGTGACCAATCAAGGTCATGGCCATATCCACATTGTAGTTTAGGACCCACGAGTCTAGTGCGAAGGGGGAGTATAATGCACGAGTGTCTAAGGGCATTCGTAATGTAGCACCCACCCGGCTTATATGGAAACTACCATAATGTCTATGGTCAACATTTGCCACAAGATAGGACCCACATAGCTTATCATATTGCTCCTTGCAAGAGAGATGAGGGAGGGGAAATGATGTTTCTATTATCTATGGCAATCCACAAGCTTGAGGCAACTTTATGTTCTCCATAATGTATAAGGTGAACCTTAGCGGATGCCACATATGCCTTAAGGTGTGTTTTTTACACATTATTGCGGATGCCCTAATGAAAAAAGCAAATAATGGGCCCACTTGGTAGGGTATGACCAAGCTATAAAACTCCTATGCAAAAGTCAGCATCTTCAATTTAGTAGGTCCCATGGACCATCTCGTTTAGACACTGTCTAAATGATGGAGCTTACTCGCAGTACAGTAAGTAGTACTCCCTTAGTTTCTATAAAAGCTAAAAACTTGACCAAATACTCATTGCATATTATATGGAAATCATAGCCAATTCATCCTATGCCCTTAGGAACACGGGGATCTACTCACAAGTGGCAAACATGATATGGATCAGTGGCATATGGATTACAACACAATATGAAAATATAATCTCTCCACTAAATAAATACAAGATGCCAATCACAAACATGCAAATAGCACTTAAAACAATATTCGGGGTTCAATCAATCACAAACTATGAGGGGAACAAGATGGATCTTGGAGATGGTGATGGTGATGCTGATGGTGTTGGTGGAGATGTTGATGGAGAGGGCCCCCCTACGCCTAGGAGGAGTGGTAATGGTGATGGTGTTCATTCCCCCTTACCAGAGGCTCTGGTGCAGCAGGATCTGCCCTCTCCTAGAGTAGGAGAGGACTTTTGCCTCCACCGCCGCCTTTGTAAATCGTGGGAAAATTATGGCGTATGTTTTCTAGTGAGACAAAGGCGTCTATAAAAAGGAGGAGCCGAGACGACACTCGAGGCCCAAAAGAGCCAGTAGAGCACGCCTAGGGGGTGGGCGCGCCCTCTTGCCTCTTTTGGCATGTAGGGCTCCTCTCGTGTGCTTCTTTGGCCCAAGTTGATTCTCTAGGTGAAAAACTCATCAGGTATTTTTCCTTTTATTTTTAGATGTCTAGAAGGTCCGTGAAACAACAAAACATGAAAAATGAGGTTTTCTGCATCCCAGAAATTAAATACCAATGAAAGGGACTTTGTAGGAAAGTCCCGTAAATCATCTAAATATGCATAAATAATGATGGATCATGGTAAATATGATTCTAAACAGTGCATATAAGTCCTAAAAATGATGATGCAAAATGCATGTATCAACTCCCCCAAGCTTAAACCTTTGCTCGTCCTCGAGCAAATAAGCGAATAGATCATGAGCATGCATAAATGAGCTTAAGGTTCACAAGAAAATACGAGCATGGCATCATCAAATTATGCATATTCACTTGTCTAAAAGAAATATGAACTAACAACCATGCAAATGTGGACTACATAGATAGAAATTATCATATACCCCTTACTTTTGAACAAAAACTATCCATTGCATGTTGGACAATTGAACAAGTCTCAAATTTATCATACACTTTGCTATTTATAAATAGCTTTGCATGGATTTTTACCAGCTTTTAATTACCCTTTGGATATGCCTTTGCAACAAAGATAAGTTTCTCATAAAACAAACAGTGGAAAAGAGAATTGTTTAAACAACCAGATAACATGACTATTTTGACTTTTGTCAAGAACTTTCACCACTTTTTTCATGGCATCAGTTAACTGTATTTCTCTCTTAGTAACCAGTATAAACCTTATTCATGGGTCTTTCAATCATGTCATATGCTCTAAACAACCTTTGCCTTTCACTTTCCATGGCTAGCAGAATCCTCGGTGCCTACCTTTCAAACACTTTTCCATAGAGCATATGTATTGAAATACCCAGGAAAAACAATCAGTTTACTCGTTGATTACTAAGTAGAACAAGAGTATCTCATGTCCCCTTGTCATCCTCCTTGTTCCAACTATTTATTTTATAAGACTTCCTATCTCACCACAAATTCACAATGTACCCTTTTTAATAATTGTTGCTTCCCTTGCATGGACCTTTCCTTATTTGCAATTTCAGCTTATTGAGTAATTCTATGCTTGTCCAACATGCTCAAGTTAATTTAGTTCAAGGCAAGATGTAAGTGAAACTTCTACATATGGTGCGCTCATCTGCATGAGTGTTACCCATAAGTCACAAACAAGAGAATCATGGATGACACCATACTTTATATTTCATTCAAAACCACTCAACCAAGGATACATGATAATGGTCTAAGAGCTTTTCGAGCACTAGGGAAATCGTTACCTAATGGATGCAAGAAAAAAAACTCCCTAATTATCACGAACTAGATGCAAATATGATAACTAAAAAGCATAAAGTATGGTGGAACTCTCCCAAGCTTACAGTTTTGTCGTCGGGTCTTCTTCACTGGCGTCGTTCTCCTCATAATAGGCATCCCACTACTTGAGCTTCAAAGGATAGGGCCTCCCATTATAGAAAGACAACAGTGGATCATTGAACTTGGTGGAGGTAGCCTAGGCGATCTTCTTGAAGCGATCTTCATACTCATAGTTCTGGTTTTCCACATTCGACATGAGGGCTTGGAATCTATCCAGTTGTGTGAGGGTGTGCACATACTTCTCCTCCAGATCTTTGATCCTTGCTTCATAGACTTCAACCTTCTTCTCCATCTCAAGATTCATGAGCTGATGAGAATCAAGTCTACGCTCAATCATCGTGCCATACCTGAAGGCGGTGTCATCCAAGACTTGCAGCCTCTCCTCCATGGTGCCCTCGGTCTTGGGGGCCTTCACCTCCTCCATGAGCAGCACCCCCTCCTTGAAGGTCAAGGTCTTCATGGGAGCCACCACAAAGCTGAGGTACTGATTCACCACGCCTTTCTTCTTGGATTCATCTCCTCCAAGATTATATCCCGAGCTTGCCATGCCTAAAAGCTGAAAGAACGGGATGGAAAAACAAGTTTCGCTTGAGAAGACTCAATGCGAGATTAGATCGGTAGAGGGAGGTATATATTGATGGTTTTTAGGCCAAAGAACATGATGGAGACCCCGGTGCAGCAGGATATGCCCTCTCCCTGAGTAGGAGAGCACTTTTGCCTTTGTCGCCCCCTCTGTAAATCGTGGGAAATATGGTGTAGGTTTTCTGGCAATACGGAGGCGTCTGTAAAAAGGAGGAGCCGAGACGACACTCGAAGCCCAAAATAGCCTATAGGGCGTGCCTAGGGGGTGGGCGCACCCTCTGACCTCTTTTGGCCTTCGGGGCTCCTCTCGCGTGCTTATTTGTCCCAAGTTGATTCTCCAGGTGAAAAATAGTGCATATAAACATGAATAAGGAGGTTTTCTGTCGCCTAGAAATTAAGTACCAATGAAAGGGACTTTGTAGGAAAGTCCCATAAATCATCTAAATATGCATAAATATTGATGGATCATGGTAAACAGTGCATATAATTCCTAAAAATGATGATGAAAAATGCACGTATAAGATCGTAAACCTACCGTCCAATGGAAGCCATCAGATTGAGTCTTCTAGAAGCCCCACGCGGGGCCTTGTTGGTTCTGCATCCACATTGTTAGGCATTGTTGGATCAGGGAGAATGGACGATAAGATCGATCTTTATAAGAGCGATTCACGAGTAGGTTGTCTTGCGACCCGATTGGCACTCACAACCATGAGTGGGCCTACCTTCTTGACCTTATCCCCACAACCGTCTAGCCGAAGCTCAAATACCATTCCTTCCCTATAACTCATGTCAGTATACGCGTCGAGCTGTACCCAAAGTTACGGCGCCTCGCCATGGGGAGGACCAATCTCAGCTTCTACAAGGCTGATATGTTTGCCCACTACGACATACTCGCATCGTCGCATGAGGCTACTGGCCGGCTAAGAGCTCAGCTACGCTAGGGTACCTATCGTGCCGCCCTTGTGCGACAACACGTTGCCGAGGCAGATCGAGGAGTGCTACCACCAGCTCCCGGAGCGGAAGAGGGAAATGGCCCGATACTCATGCATGAGCGCGTACTGGACAAAGCGGTTCAAAAAGGAGCAGAAGGCATTGATTTTGTTGTGTGAAGGCCGGCGGAGATCCACCTAGATCTACGCAACCCTAAAGGGAGGCAGCACTTCTGGGTAGTGCTTGGGTGTACGACCTCCATCGTTATTGATGCGGCATGTCGTGAAGAACTCGTGAGGAGGAGGAATGATGCCGGGAACAACACCATCGACTCTGACGCGGAGGAGGCGGCGGTGACACAGAGGACATCGTGGATGACTAAGAGAGCGGGAGTAGCATAGTCGATTAGGATCACTAGAGCCTAAATTTTTATCTGTGTACAGTAGCTTAATGGCCTCTTTGGATAGAATGTCCAGGTTCAGGTGTGTTTAATCTATGTATGGTAGCTTAATCTATGTACGATCAGAGATTAAACATGATAGATCAGCGGAACCAAGGAGAGAATCAATGTCGCTAATGAAGCCTATGCGAGGATCAAGCGTCGTTGATGAAGACAAGGCGAAGCTGATGGGATGATACGCTGACACTACTCCCAGTACTTGATGGCACAGTCATAAGTTTGGCGTGCACCAGAGAAGAAGGAGATGCGTGTGTCGCGTGTTGCTCCAAATGGGAAACCAAGGGAGATGAGGCTCGCCTACTCGATGGCACGACCATAATTTTGGCTGTTAGAGGAAGGGGGAGGCTAGCGAATCGCGTGATGTTCGTGATAGAAAACAGTTGTCTACGTCATTGTACACGTAAAAAATCCATGATGTTAGTTTATGGATAATCGAGGCCATAGTTTTAAAATTAATGTAATATTTAACTATATGTAATCTGGACCACACGACACATCACGGACACATTGCACGCACCCGACACAAATAAAGTACGCATGAATAGTTTAGTTTCAATGAAAAATCAATAAACGACATTACTATGCCCGCTTCCTTATACTCCTCTTATTAGTCTTCAAGGATGTGTTGCATTAAACAAAAGTTGATGAGGATTGAAACAAAAATGATCAAAATGCCAAATAAAGCAAGTTTTAAGCTTACCTTTCATCTAGAGAGTCATACAAATATGAAATTGGTAGGGGTTTATTATTTCTTCCATAGTTAGCTGGAAGATACTCAAGAACATCCTCAATCACCCTAGCAACTTCTTCATATTCTAGCTCACCTCCATTATTTTCCTTTCCCTCCCCTTTCCGCTCCTACTTAGCTTTTTGTTTATGTTCACCCTCTATCCTCTTCGGCACCTCCACTTCCTCATCAACATGCTGCTCATCACTATTTTCCTCCACCTGATCATCATTGTTTTCCTGCACATGCTGCACTTCCTCTTCATCATCTCGTTGTTCCTCCAGTTCTGGCTCAGAAGCCTCATCTTCGTCCTCCAGGATATAAACAGGGACAAGGTCAGCATCTTCAAAATCACGTGGAACTGGGTTTTTGCACAGCCTCTTGATATGGCCCAATCCTATGCACCATTTGCATTTCCGTTTCCTTGCTCCTACACTTGAACCTTTTTTCAGTGGAGGCTTAGATCCTTAGATTTTAGGCCTCCCAAGTGGCCTCCTAAGAACTGGTGGTTCAAGTTTGAACTCTGGATTGCCTATCTCCCAATCCTGTTCATCAGCCATAGGTGGTACGTTTTCTGCATAAGTTGCAGCAAACTTGTCCATAGAGAAATATTTATGGATATAGTTTTCTATTTCAGCACGGCTACCTCTCAGCTTTAAGATGAAGTATAGTGCATGGTGTCATGGTAGGCCAGTAATTTGCCACTTCCTGCATGAACAAGTCTTGTTTCAAATGTCTACAGTATACGTTTGTTCAGTTCCATGCTTGTTTTCTGCATAAACCTCAGCGAATGTACTGGAACTTCTGACCATCCTGATCTTTATCATTCTCATTGCCCCGGTTCTTCCATCCAGTAACAAAATTACCTTTGGAACTATTTTATGGCCTACAAATTTTCTCGCACAAATTCTTTGCCTAGAATATATCTTCACCATTGTACATTGTCTTATTGCCTCTACCAATATAACAATTGCAAGTGACTTTGTGCTCCTAATCTTAGCATTGAAACTCTCTGTCAAATCTACTTTTCTTAACTCACCAAACTTGCTTCTGACCCATAGCTTGTTGTGATGTTCTTCGAGGTATTCTTTTAGCTCCGGTGTTGTATACATGTTCTGCATGTAAGTAGCATGCGTCCTTGGGGTGTATGTATATGTTGATTTCCACAAGTTGTATCCAAAGTTATTTCCTTTGAACTTCTTCGTGAGGTTAGTAGCAAGGTGCCGCATGCATTCCCTATGCTCAACCCCAAGAAACACATCATCAATAGCATTCTCAAGCCCCTTGCATGTACCAATGTGTATCACCAAGCCTTCAGGGTGACCAATTACTGTGTGTAGTCTCTGCATGAACCATGTCCAGCTTTCATTCGATTCACCCTCAAGAATAGCATAAGCTACGGGAAAAGCCAATTATGTGTGTCCACAACACAAGCGGTAGCAAGCTATCCCCTGAACTTCCTTGTTAAAGAAGTTGCGTATATTGCCAAGTATGGCCTGCAGCCTTCTAGGAACCTCTTCTAGCATGGCTTCGGGCAGACATAACATCTCCTGAAGCATTTCTTATCTGCCTACTTATACTTGACCCCCCTTGAGACCTTTTCTCTTCCTTTCACAACCTCGTAATCAATGTCAAAAACACTACCAGGTGATGTATTCTTAACCACAGCTTTGAAACTATACAACATGTGAAAACTATCATTCCACTTGCCTTGAATGAAGTCTAGAGCCACCTCCTTCCCATCAAAGACTCTATGGTAAGGAATCAGAATGTTAAACTTTTCCCTAATCTTTGTTCTGAGTTCAGCAGGTCCAATGTTATGATCCTCCCTCACCTAGTCAAGTACAGTAGCAACAATCCACTTGGTTGTCGCTGGTCTAATTTTATCACTTAAATGAGTATTAGGGCAGTTGTGTTTCTTCATGTTTACCTTGATCTACATTTGATAGGATAAAAATAAATCAGAGGACATATCAGCAGAATTAATATGAGAAAGACTAAAACTAAATGTATCTATTGCAACCTGAAATGGTTCTCCACCCCACATTGGAGATGCATGCAATCTCCATTTACACACCTTACTTTCCTTACAATGCACCGTAAATGTCTTTTGGTTGCTCTTTTTAACGATAAATTTGAACCCAACTGTTATTGCATAGGTACAACGGCATGTCTACATTCCTCTACGGTCTCAAAGATAGTCCCCTCATCAATTGTAGGGTTGCCCTATCAAAGTGTATCGCTGTCCTATCCTCGTCTTCGTCATCGTATCTGCATCCCATTTCTGCATCCTCACATTCCTCTTCCTCATTAGTCCCATAGTCAGGCTCAAAGTTCGAATCAACCAAATATGACCCTACTCTCCATCCTATCAGGGTCAGCAGCCACATCTGGATATGCTTTCTCATCATCATCATTATCATATTCGAGCACAAAATCATCCTCACCGCCACCAATTTCAATGTGTTCACACTCGCTTGATGAAGCATCATGCTCAAGGACAAGATGGGTTGTCGCGCTCGGTAGCGCAAACAGAGGTTGCTCTGTTATGGTCGGCTCAAATGTTCCTGTTCCACACAGACTGAGATCATTTAGGACACTCTCTTCCCTAGTATCTTTGTTAACAATGTGCATAGTCGTCATGCCGATGTATTTCCCCTACATCATGGCCAGGGCATCCTCAGGTCTAATGTCGCAGAAAGTCTACAAATATGTGTTGTAGTACCTTCTTGCGAATTCATCGTGTTGGCCAATCGGGAACTTGTCAAATTGCTTGTGCAAGTCACTTAGAGTTAGATCCTCCGCATCTACTGTTAGCCGATAATCAAATGCATTGGTGACTATGATTCTACCGTCGGACAAGGTTTCAGTCCGACACCCATGCCTAATCTTCAATAGAAATCCGGATGCGGTAGACATCCTACGGTTACCAACACAGATCCTCGCCATCACCATAGGACTAGAACGCTAATTGGGGAATATAGAGAAGGAATTACAATTATGACCCTTCAGGGAGGACGTATGACATGTTCACCGGGCTCTAGAGCTCCAAAAGCTTTGCATCGCATGTCATCTTCCCCTGTTTCGTCCTACTTCGTGCTCTCTAGCCTTGAAGGATCCATCTCCGTGCCCTGCAGCTGGGCAGACCCCATCTCCATGTTCTCCGGTCGCGCATGGTCCATCTTCAGGCGGGATCTGGATCAAAGCCACCATCATTGCATGAGAACCCAACACCTGCCTCATGCTTTTTGTCTCCATACGTGCCTGGGCAGGGACGCAGCAAGGAGACAGGGCAAGGAGACAGGACAGGGAGGGGAGGGAAGATAGGGGAGGGCGGGAGGATGATGGTCGAGGGGGAGGACGAGAATGGTGCACTTCAGGACGGAGTGGCAGCGGCAGGAGCAGACTAGTGGAGTGGAGCTGCAAGCGACATAATATGGAAAATCGCACAGTAATGGGGGCACCAATCCTTGAACCTAGGATATGCGCTGTCGATGGTCAAGGTGGCGGGGCCAGCTAGTCATAAAGATTCCACGTCATCTTCCCCTATTTCTTATCGTGTTTCTACAATTCGAAGGATCATAGTGGCGCAGGCATAATAGAAGAGAGAACTAAGGACATGGTCGTAAATTTCCTAAAAATGGAACCCCATTTGTTTGGTCTCTCACCTATCCGGGTACATTGCCCGATCCGGTGGGTAGCCACGACCTATCTTTTTAATATCTTCGCACGCTTATGCTGAGAAGGGACATAAAGATTTAGTGGTTAGTGCAATGAGTTTCGAATAACAACTCTCTTAGGGAATATGAGAGGATTATTCTGACACATGCCCAGACTCCACACCAAGTGTCACTCCCCCTCTCCCACTAACCCCACTACACTTCCGCAGCTCCGCCCACCGCCCCTCCTAGGGTAGGCTTAGATATGGCCCTACCTAAGAACCGTCGCTGACGCTTGGGTATTTGGCCCCTCTAAGGCAGGCCATTAGGTTGTACTACAATGTCGATCTCCCATTGCCATACGAGACGGTTGGTTTCGCAGAATGTGCTGCATCAGCGACGGCTGCTGCAGTGGCAGTGGCGAGTAAGGCCAAGCGAGTGTTGTGGAGAAAACATGTGGTGGCATTTTCATGTGCTCTGTGCAAGGGAAAGAAGGTATGTTACAAATTGTTCCTGGGAGCATGCCGCTGAGGGAACAAACCCTTGAACAGGGCAGCACCAAGGTCAACCAACTCTTGCCTCCTTGATTTGGCGCGGGTGAGCTTCTGTAGTAGGGCAAGCTGGGCGCACACTGTTAACGGAAAATGCGATTCATCCTACGCACCGTCGGAGGCCAGACCGTGGCGGCGAGCATCCATCTACACTCACTGTGTTGGAGTGTTTGACAGCTGGTGCCGACGGCAGGCAATAACTCAACGCCAAAATTCAGGTTTCGATTCACATAGACCTACAATCCCTGCCATGAGATGCCATAGTTCACATTCGAAGAAATTGTTGCGGCAGCACAGCTATTCGTACTAAAATGGGACTGGTTCAAGCGCATTGGACATGCATGAACAATGCAGATCTCTTAAAGTTTGGCGGGAAGGAAAAATCAGTTGTGGTTGAATGATCACTGAACTTACGTCCTCTCAAGACAATTGGCCAGCCAACTTTTCTAGTGGAGATCTGTAGTTTCTTCTGTGAAAAACAGTTAAATTCAGACTAACTCTGAAAAATGGCTTTTGTAGAGGCAATGCTTATGCGTTGTTCAGAAAATTATGGGAAGTTTAGCCCGCTTTTTGTGCAGCTATCACATACTTTTGTATCGAATTAGTACCAACATGACCAAATACTATAAAGATGTATCTATTTATTCAATTATTACTACCCGCAGTTGAATTCAGTTAACTGTCATACTTATCCCAGGAAGGAAAAATCTACATAGCATTTATGTACTGATTTTGCGTGGTTTATGCATGCACGTTCCATACAAAATCATGCACAATTTCGAGCAAACATCGGTAAATATTATAGTCAAGCAATTCAGACACAATAGATTGCATTTCCACTAGAACTAGATCAATCTGAAGACACAGGCTCGTAGGCATGGCCAGATTGAACATGACCTTCCAACAAACTGAGTCCTAATGGCACAATCCCAATTAGTGCTCTAAGGATACGGTCCTATAAAACCCCATTCTTCTTTTGTCTTGTGTTATCTGCAAAATGATGTAGAAGTTTAGCATGGTACAAAACCTGTAGACAATGTTAGAAGGATCATTTGGAAATCTTCATTGGAAACCGACAACATTTCTTGTCTTCCGGATCGCTCACCACTTCGCAAAGAAATCTAGCTACTTGGTATTCGAAGAGGAGATGATCTACATTTTCCCGGCAACCACAGAAGTGGCATTGATCATTGCCAGTCCACCCGCTTTTTAGGAGGTTATCCTTGGTTATTCACACAAATTATAAAGCACGGTCTTTACTACAATGCATTAGCCACACATACAAAAAATTCATTAGCCAAACATACTACAAATTCATTAGCCACACATACTACAAATTCATTAGCCACACATACTACACATTTATTAACCACACATACTATAGCAATTCAAACTATTACATATGTTTAATCCAGGAACTACATGCTCCACTCCCAAGTCAACAATCTTTCAGATTCACTAAACCTCTGTCTTCACTCGAGGGAAATCATAACCACCATATTGTCCACGCCCAGTTCCCCCACCGAAACTGTGTGCTCCATCGCGGAACAGTGGTGGTCATATGCGATCGATCCTTCTAGGCCAACACTGTAGGCGCGAGGGGGCTTTCTGGCCGCCTCGTCGGGGTCCTCAATGCCATGTACCAATTCCAGAAACTCTTCCAAGTGGATCATGACCGGTTGCTTCTACGTAAGTTGTCGTCCTGACATGCTTGGAATCTCCACCTCGTACATCTTTGGAACAGTGTCTGGATGTTTCAGCCATGCCTTTACCTCGATGATCCATCTATCTCTCGGTGGCAAAATCTCCACCATCTCTCCGCCAAGTCTACTAACGACTTACTTGAGAGCCTCCGGTTCCCAAGCATCCAAAGGGAGGCCATTAAAGCCGAGTTTTGAGAAGAAACAAAGCTGTCCCAGGAGATCGTCCACCCACAGGCGCGATGCCAACACATGAAGCTAATTTTCTACCCACAACACTCTAAAGAATGGGAAGAATGCAGAATGTGCTCGCTGTCTGAGATGTGCTCGAACTGTACGAAGAAATCGAATGGTGGCACGCATACCTCAATCTTGACCACTTTTCATCTGATCTCAAAACAAGACATGAAAGACGACACCAATTCTATTAGCGACATGGCGGGATGCCTGCCCAGCATGGTGGCCATGAAAGCATTGTCGTCGAACTCCTCTGTTAGGGCTACCATTCCTGGGGTGCGCAACATCACACTACCGCACGAGGCCGGTCGCCGGTCCAGATCATCGAGCGAGACACACTCCACCGTGCGAGAAGGACTAGCCAGAGGGGAGAAGCTAGGCCGGGGACACGAAGCTCCGATACGGCGACTAGGAATGAGGACTCGGCGGCGATGGCGGCGAGCTTCAATAAGGGGCGTGGGTGGTTGACTGGCCATGGCAGGGACGCAAGTAGAGAAACAGCCAGCTCTGATCTAGATAAGAGCAGCCGGAGCTAAGCAAGGTAACATGGAGGGGAACGGGAGAGAAGAAGATATGATCCATGTAAGGGTAAACTAGTGCATGACCACAAAGAATAACAGGGACTAGTGATAGGTCGGGCTAAGAAGAGTGGACCTAACCGTAGGATTTGAGTTCAACCATGTTCAACCGTTTTTCGTCAAGTTCAAACAATTGTTTGCCCGTTAGATTTGTATTCACCCTCATTTGGCCCCTCTGTACAATTGGCGAAGCTACTACAGCCCCTCCGCAAGATTACAAGCAACTCAGGCCCTGCTATGCATTGGTCTGTGAACTTTCGGGCCGACACATAAAAACCCGTAACCCAACATACACATTCAGAAACATTATGTACTTACCAGTAACATATATTTTGTACTTTGGACACTTCAAAAATTTTAAAAACCACCCCACCCCCACCCCCCAACAACACTCCTACGTAAAAAATAACATGTAGTTACAAATAAAGGAATCATATACTTTGGCCAATTCAAAAATTGTATGTGAAATGAAGTACAAAGAGTACTTGTACACTTTCTAAAGAAGGATGAATCAACCACCAAAAAAACTCGTACCCCACCCACCAAAACACACTTTCCCATCAAAAATAGTATGTACTTACCCGTAACACATAATTTGTACTTTGGAAAATTGCAACACTGTACATGACAAAATGAACTGCCCACGAACTAAATAATATGAACTTACACATAAAGAAAACTGTGGACTTTGATCACTATAAACATTATACTTTGATCACTATAAACATGTACTTTGATCACTAGAAACAATGTATCTGACACCGAGTAGCCTGAGTACTACTAAAAATCCATAGAAATGCTACCGCCGACCGGTGTAATATGTAGATCTAGGCCAACAATATCCCGTGTAAAAGATTCAGTTAAAAGTGCTATCGTCCACCCATATATTCCCCAGAAAACACACTGCCTAGAAAATCAAAGGAAAAACGCATAAACACGGAAAGGAAAAAATAGAGAATGTAGGCACAAACAATTTCTACTGATTATAAAGAAAGGGAAAAATAGAGAAGACGGTAGAGGAGGAACAATTGACCAGCTAATTATTGATTCAACGAAGAAAAAGGTGATGGAAGAAAAGTAGACAACGGACTTCAGAGGAGAGGATGGAGGAGAATCAACAGAAGAAGATGACAGTGACGACAAGGCGAAAGAAACCGTCTCCATCAGCGACGAAGAAAATAAATATGAAACAAGGGAAAAAGATAGAAAGATAACGGTTCGCCTCAAACCCGGATTCGATAGCAACCCACTAACCTGGAGAGGGCACGGGACGCACCAAAAGCCAACATGTGTCGTGCATGGAAGGCCATCCGAGATCGCGGAAATGCACGAGAATGGACCACGTGACGACGCGAGAGCGTCCGTGTGGGACCTTTGCATATGTCAGCCTTTTTCTAAGATTTCCGCTATTTCATCCATTTTTTGCCTAGATCTAGCTTCGTCCATTCTTTGCCTAGACCTAGCGCCGCCCTCGCCTGATAGATCCATTTGCTAGCAGATGTGGTACCTGTTGTTGCTCCATTCCTACTCGCAAGCTAAGAGCATCTCCACTCATCCCCCCATACAGCGTCCAGCAAGGCCTGATTTTGGGCCCTATAGGGGGGCACCGGATTGGTTTAGGAATTGGGGGCGCTGGCTCCCATTCGTACGTCCATAACAATTGTGAAATTTGTTATTCAGCGATTTTTATTGCATGCTCGAAAAATGAAACTAGTCGTAATCATGTCTAGTCATGTAGTTCACGGCTTCGGGGTCGTCGTCTCCGTCATCGCTTGGCACACGCTGTTGTAACATGTGTCCTTCCGCAGTTTGATGCGGGTAGAAGAGACCGCCAATCAGTGCAGGCTGTAGGGACCAGCAGGGGCAGCTGCTACAGCAGCCCACTATGTCGTTCTTCGCGTGCTACAAGGAGGCGCCCATGGCCGCATGCTGCCATGAGAACTCCGGATCACCAGTGCATCTGAGATGGCGTGCGGATATAGCATATTCCGGAGGCACCTACCACACCGGCCTCGAAGGTGGGGTGCCCCGACTGGCGAATCCGCCACGCCCGCGGCCACTTCTGCCCTTTGGGCTCCGTGGTGGCTAAAAGTGTGGGTACGTCAGGAGAGGGTGGTCTCCGTCAGGAGAGTCCAGTTTTCCCACCACAGCAGCCGGCTGACCTTGTTGTGGTTGACCAGAGGAGGGCCATCGCCCTCGTACCTGGCGAGCTCTCTTTCCCGCTGATTCGCGAAGAAGGCAGTCCAGGTCGTGGTGTTGTCGGGGAACCAAGTGGGATCCATTCGCTTCTCAGGCATGAGCTTCAGGTAATAGTGGCTCGTGATGGCCGCCCGGTGAGCGGAACCGCGAGGCACAGGAGGGACAGGCACCCCTCCGGTGCTCAGAATCCAGTCAGGGCGTAGCTGGTAGCCCAGCAGACATGGGTAGCTGGAGGCGCATAGTTCCTCCATCTCCTCGAGGGTGAGATAGGCCCAGTGTGGGATGTCCATGGTGAGAGAGGGTGGGGTGGATCTATGGATGACAATGGTGGACTCCCTACATATAGCGGGAAAGGGAGGGAAGAGTTGGAAAGGGTGGGAATGAAAGGGCGCGTCGCCACGTGGCTAGATGACGGAACACATGTCTCTGAAAACAAAGCACCTATCTCACTGCCAGGACTGGCCCGCGTTGTTTTCACCTCCATCCGGTGCCCCGCTGTCGGTTTCGTGCTCTCCCCGAGTCCCACAACCACAGGCTCCAGGCCTGGCGCCACGCGGTTTGTCTAACCGGGAGGCCCAGGGAGGCCTCCCTGGGAAGATTCGAGGGTCCGCCTCCCGAATCGGAAGGGCCCTAAAGAAAAAGACATACAGCTAGTCTGCGACACCTGACCAATTGTAGACTGTGCACTGATCCAGTAGAATATTCAAGACCACGCATAGCCCTGCGACAACACTCACCCAACGTGTGGTCGGCATGCACCGGAAGTTTTCCCACATGGCCACTTGAAGACTGTGAGACCAGGCACATGGCTTAATAAGATTGATAGAATACCCATATCAACAAGTTGCAACTTGTTTTCCGGAAGCTCATTCGAAAATAACTCTAAGGTTAAGCGTGCTTGGCCTAGAGCAATTCTAGGATGGGTGACCGACCGGGAAGTGGGTAACCGGGTGCGCACGAGTGAGGACAAAGTGCGCAGAAAAGACTAGTGTTGGTCTGTGGGGACAGTCTAGATATCCTATTAAGCTGCCAGGAGTAACACCCCCCGGGCCCAGGAGTGGACGGGGTGTTACAAAGTGGTATCAGAGCCGACCCTTGCGATTACACGGGTGTGTGCGGGTAAGTGGCGGGACAAGTGGAGCATGGCGCGTGTGGCCCGGAGTGGACACGGCATGGCACATGTGCCGGCACTGGACGCACAGACGCGTGCCAAGGGGGAACGTTCCTGGGGTGTGCTTGATCGATGAGGGCATCGATCTTCTAAAGGGTGGGTGTATGTGAGACCAGGCACATGGCTTAATAAGATTGATAGAATACCCATATCAACAAGTTGCAACTTCTTTTTCGGAAGCTCATTCGAAAATAACTCTAAGGTTAAGTGTGCTTAGCCTAGCGAAATTCTAGGATGGGTGACCGACCAGGAAGTGGGTAACCGGGTGCGCATGAGTGAGGACAAAGTGCGCAGAAAAGACTAGTGTTGGTCTGTGGGGCCAGTCTTGATATCCTATTAAGCTGTCAGGAGTGACACCCCCTGGGCCCAGGAGTGGACGGGGTGTTACGAAGACCCTACCGGGACGTCTACTCGGGTCCTGCCGGTACTGCTGTCGATAGCCCTGTCTTGGGTAAAAAACCAAGATGCAAGGGGTCGATGACATCAAGACCAACACCAGACCACCACCGCCCAGCAAGAAACACACAGCACTACAGTAGGGCTACTAGGCCACATTGTGAGTCAATAGCGACACGTGGCTGGGCCCTTGTCACCCCGCGAGCTCTGACCCCTATCGTGTCCCCTTACCCATATAAAAGGAGGCCCATGTCGAACAAGAGGGGACGAAAAGATAGAAGTGTAAAATGGTGTGATAATCATATACTAGCAAGTTGGAGGATGTACGGATCTAATCACATCAGACCAAAACCTGGGTAAAAACACTATGTCTCTCTCTACATGATTGCATTCGCTCAGTTCCTCAATCTCACTCGCAAGGTACTGCGCCCATGGCCGAACTTCAAAGGGGATGATCCCCGGTGTCTAAACCCGTGACACGACATCTGGCACCCTAGGAAGGGGGTGCACTTCTACGAGTGACCTTCACCGGCGACTCAACCTTCCCTTCGCGCATGATGACACGAAGCCAGAGGGGCGCCGGACGGGTACAATTGGTGCAACTGAATGAGCAAGAAGCATCGCACACATCCTCCATCTAACTAGACGCGGTGGGATATGCCCTGCGTTCCTCGTCGCCTCCTATGGTGGGACAGAGCCGGATGACCTAGGAGGAACCTCGGAAGGCGGGGTAAGCGATGCTGCTAGTGAGCTGCTGCCACCCCCGGCGGGTTTTTTGGACCAGGGCCACGCTTGAGGCAGCCGACGCTCTCCTTCGTTTCTCGCCCGAGGCAATCGGAGATATCCCTCGGGTGGGATCCTGGCTTATTCGGATCGTGGACTCTCGTTGGATTGATGACAAGTATGCCATGAGGGGGTCCACGAGGCGTGCAGAAGAGAGGGGTGTGAGACGTACGGTGTTCGAATCCGCCGGCTTTCGACGCATCCTACTCCCGCTAGCAATCCAGTAATACGGCAGAGCCGGAATATGGGTTACAAGGGTTCGCCTGTGCGAGTTGAGATTGTGATTGTAAGGGGTGCCCTAGCTCTCCCTAGGACGGATTATATTGATATCCGGCCTAGGGTTTTACAGGAGATATCTATCCAGCTACGACTAAGAGTCGGTTACAGAGTACATCTTGAACTACAAGTAACACTATGGGCCTATGTCGGTAAGTCTTTTGGGCCTTCCCGTAGCCGGACTGGACTCCGTTTCTTCTCCCTGACTGGGCCGCCCGTGAAGCAAAGCTCTAACCCGAAGTGGGCCACCCTGGTCAGTGAGGAATTGTGAGGATACCCGGAAAGTATATCCCCAACAACAGCCCCAGAAGTCTCCAAGATCCAAAGTCGGATTCATTATCGTCTAGCTTGATCTTCGGCTTGTAGAATCTTGAAGGGTTCCTGAAACTTCAAAACAAAAGATATGATCCGGGTCTCAAAAGTAAGTCAGACCTATTAGTACATTATTTGGATTTCCATCTTGCAATTCAAACTAAGCTAGAACTTGGTCTCTAGCATCATCTGACACCAGTCGTGGTCAAGTCACGTCACTGATAGACATCCTGTCAGCACGACCGTTGGTGGGTCCACTGTTCGTGGAACCGAGGCGCCATTTCAATGCACGCGTGGAGATCGAGGCGGCGTAATCATCGCTGGGGGGCTTCCCAGTTCTTTCCATGATGCGTGCATGCGTACTGTGCCATTTGCACAAATCTTGGCGCGGTTCGGTGGTTATAAGGGGTGAGGATTCCCTCTCTCTCATCTTCTTCACCTATTCCCCGTGTTGTTTCCTTCTCCTCCACTTCTCCCTCGCGCATAGAGCTCCCTTGCCTCCAGATTCCTAGCGCCGCCCACCCAAGGTCACCGGCGCACCGGAGAAATGGCTTCATCATCATCATCCGGCTTGGCAGCGGCAACAGCGGCGGTGACAGCGGCGGCGGCGGCGGCAGAGAAAGAAAGCAGTCGCAGGGTCTGGATCCCCTGTGTCCTTGATGACACCAAGCTCGACGGCGTGGATAACGAAGGACTCCTCCGCACCAGCGACTGGCGGAGCGGTTTTGGCGAAACCATCCCCAATACACACGCCGACGAGCGGGTACACTTCGGCACCCACCTTGACAGAGGTTTGTCTTTCCCTCCCTCGGAGTTCTTTTCTGAGTTGATAGATCATTATGGCGTTCAGCTTCACCATCTCCCCCCAAACTCTCTTTTAGAGATGAGCGCTGATACGTCCATTTTGCATCACTATTATATGTCTTAATTCACTATTATTCATTGATATATTTCGTATTGAGAGGTGATACTTATGTTATTTCATCTATTTTTGCATGGTTGATGACTTTTGGAGCATGGACCGCTTCAGTCATCATTCTGATGGAAAAGGTGCTGTTTGGAGGCAAAATTCGTGAAGATCAGAAAATCCAGGAAAATATACTGAAAATCCTATTTTCCAAAAGACTCGGGATGCCAGAAGATGAAGTGGAGGTGGGCCACAGGGGGCCCACACCACCCCATGGCGCGGGTAGGCCTAGGCCGCGCCAGGGAGTGGTGTGGCCGCCCTGGCCCACTCCAGCCTCTCCCCTCTAGCGTATATCATCCTCCCGAAACCCTAAGACTCGGGGAGCAACCACAGAAATATTTTGCCGCCTCTGCGGGGCGGAAAACACCGAGAGAGAAAGATCTCTCCGGCAGACAGATTTCTGCAAGGGGAATTCCATCCCGGAGAGGGGAGATCGTCGCCATCAACACCACCATCAAGCTGGACTTCATCGGGATCATCATCATCATCACCACCATCATCACCATCAGCACACTCATCACCATCTCCATATTGCTGTAACAATTGCGTTGAATCTTGCATAGTTCATAGGGGAAACTTTCCCGGTGTTGATTACTCTTTGTAGTTGATGCTATTGAGTGAACCGTTGAATTATTGTTTATGTTCAGATTGTTATACATCATTATTCCATCTCTGATCATGATCCATATGATGTCTTGTGAGTAGTTCGTTTTGTTCTTGAGGACATGGGAGAAGTCTTGTTGTTAGTAGTGGAGTTGTGTTGAGAAAGATTCAATAGATTGTTATTTAAGTTGTGGTGTACTTCTTCTAGTGGTGTCATGTGAACGTCGACTACATGAAACTTCACCTATATGGGCCTAGGGGAATGCATTCTGTATTTGGCTACTAATCGTAGGGGTTGCCGGAGTGACAGAAACCTAAACCCCCATTAGGAAACCATTGCACAAGGAACGTAAGGGTCTTAGAGTTTAAAGTTGTGGTTAGGTTTTACCTTAATTACTTTCTTGTACTTACAGATGTTTGCAAGGGGTATAATCACAAGTATGTATTAGTCTTGGATGGGGCAGTACATTAGCACAGGTTCACCCACACACAACTTAGCAAGCTAAAGAAGATTAATTGACTACATGAAGCGAAAGCACTTGACAGTCTTCCCATGTGTCCTCGAGAATGTTTGGTCATCTATAGAAATACAACCGGCTTGTCCTTTGCTGCATAAAGGATTGGGCCACTAGCTGCATTCATTCTTACTGTCTTTCATTTACTCGTACTTTGTTTACTTGCTTTATCGAAAACCCCTAAAATCTGTTTGCTAAGTAATTGCAGAGAATTCCTGATCCATACCACTAGCCAGCACCTTCTGCTCCTCGTTGGGTTCGACACTCTTACTTATCGAAAATACTGCGATACACCCCCTATACTTGTGGGTCATCAAGCGCCTATGCGGCTTTGTGTGAGGGGTATCTCGTCATTAGGCCGAGTCTCATTCTCTTCCGATTTTACTTCCATGTCCGGAGAAACTCCATCACCGCTGGTAATCCTTACATTACCGGCACAATTAGTCTTTCGGTTAGATGTGAGCGTGTCTATCCTAGGATTTTAGCTAGTGAGTCGGTCAAATAGTGGCCGGCTACCTTCTTTTATCATAAAGATATTCCTGCTCTTGGCAAAGCTACTGCTTTGCCGGCTTTCGTCGATGGAGCCGCCACGCCCCGAGCATCCTGGGACGAGGCTCCTCCGGCTCTCAGTGACGATCTGCTCCTCACCAAGAGGCGAATCGAGTATCTGATGAAGCATAAGGGCCTAAAAGGGTCCGACTTGGTCCAGTCTTGGGTGGCATGCCGGATCCAGCCTCTCTAGTACCATGGCGACCGACTGATGCACTCCATCACGACATCGAAAAATGACTCTCTCTGCATTAGCCCCAAGGCTTTAAAGCCACAGGATTACATAATCCAAATCAAATGGCTGATAAAGGAGCGGAATGAGAGAAAGATTCTGGATTTGTCTCTGGATATGCACACAGTGAAAGACCCTGTAGTGCTGGTAAGCTTTTAGCAGTAAACCCTTTTTATGTGTTTCACCTTTAAGTTATTTCGCAATACTGAGATATTATCTTCTTTTCAGCTTGCCAACCTCCCCGAGTCGGAACTGGCTCCTATCGAGGGATATCCTCTGGAGTTTTCTCAGGAGGAGGAATTGGTCCCAGTGCCGGACATTGTGCCCAGGAAGCGCAAAGCTCCAACAGTGGTTGTCGGCACAAAGGAAGTGCCAGTTGTGAAGAGGCAACTTTCCACACAACTTCCGCCTTTGTACTTTACTCGTAATTTCTTCCGAGACATAATGTTCTTTATTCTATTACTTTCTCAGAGCTAAGCAGCTCATCAAGGGCAAGGGGAAGGGGAACATCTCGAATCCCCTGCATCAGACGAAGCTAACTATGGCTTCTCCTGTCGTAGCTCCTCCGACTCCTTCCCCTCAACCTTCTGCAGCGCCGGTGATTACTCCATCCCCAGTCGTCGCAGAAGATCCGACTCCCTCAACAAGGCCAGCGACCCTTGAGTCGCAGGCTGACATCACCATGGGTGAATCGGGTTTTGATAAGGGTGAACCCTCTTCGGGTAATGATCCCTCGGCAGAGACCTTCGCCGAAAACCTCCTAAACAATCTGGGACTTGCCAAATTTGGCTTTTCTCGGAAATCTGCGGAGGAAATCCAGCGGCTGGCCCGGCAATGCCTGGAAAGCCGTAATCTCTCTGCCGAAGAAGAAGCACAAGAAGCGGAGGACGTCAAGGTCTCCGATCTTCTCGAACAAGTCTGCCTTCGCGACGAGTGACTAAGAGCTGGTGTCCTTCCACCACCTCCGATTATTCCACTCACCCTCGCCGAGAAGGTTACCATTGAGGTGAACATGTGCCTGAGCAAGCTCATACATGAACATCATGTAAGTCGTAATTCCAACTCACGATTTTCCTTTATTGTATTTTATATCATATCCTCTAGCCCCCAAGCATGAAGTTGGATATACAATCCGGGTTTATGCTTCCTTAGGATGCCAAAGAATGAACTAGTATAGCCCCCAAGGCTCGTGCTGATATTAGCTACAATATTATCCCGAGTCTTTAGTAGACCTCTGACTCTGGGTATTCTGACTTACAGAAAGTTAATTCATATAACCAGGATTTTTGAAGAATATTTGCAATAAGCGGAGAGAGATCAAAGCTCTCTGACTTAAAAATGCTGAGCTTAAAGTTTCCAAGGATGAGGCCGAAGGTAAACTTTCTGACACTCAAACCATGTCTTGATTTTTCATAGCCAAATATTTTTGTTGAACTGTTGTTCTTTTTGACTTATAGCACTGGTAAAGCAGTCATGTGCTATGATCGAGGAGGCCAAAAATCTGAAGACCTTGGTGGTGGAAAACAAGGATCTCCGCCGAGAGCTAAACCAGCTTAAGGCGGACCATGAGAAGAGCATTGCTCAAGTTCTCGAATCCTCCTCCATGGCCACTGTGAAGCATGATCGCAAGATTGCACTCCACGAGCAGAAAATTTCGGATCTCAACGACGAGATTTTCAGAGAGAAGGATCTTTCTGAGGCACTCTGGGCTGAAGTCCGGAGTCTTCGTGAAGAGAAGACCAAAGTTGATGACATCATCTTTGGTATGTTTTCATCTTTTTGACTTGTCTACATTCTTCGAATCTTTCGATGTCAGATTTATTTAACCGTTTTGCGTTATATGCATAGGTCCTCTGAACTTGACAGACTCCACCTCTGCCGAGCCTCGCACACACCGGCTTACCCAAGTCGGTGATTTGCTTCATGACTTCCGCCAATCCATTAAGGATATTGGAGAAGATCTCAAGGTTCCGGACATGCATAGCATGTCTGACTTTCAGGTGCGGGACAAGGCAAAGGAGATGCCGCAGCTCGTCCAGGACTGGAACATGTCCTACACGTGATCCGCGGCGCAGAACGCTCTCACAATGGTCATGAGCCACCATGGAATCATGGAAATCTGGCAAGTGACCAGAGGGTACTATAAAGTGGACGAAGACGGACAGGAGCAAGACATCAAGGCCATCATGGACTCATGCGCTGGATATGGGTTTCATGTAGCTGACTTAACCAGCTACGACACCACCTTCTTCACCCGCATGGACACGCCGCCTCCACCTCCCGAAAAAGCAGCCAAAGTTTCCGACGATGAACAAACCATATCGGATTTGGACATCTCGAATCGTTATCAGGGTGTGGCTGATGTGTCCAGCGAGCTGGCAACTCCTACCACTTCTCCTGCATCATAGATCATCAGAAACAAATGTGTTATTCTGAAAACGTTATGGGTCTATAAATATGTAGTATGATACTTTTGCTAGTTCTAGGCTTTAATCTATTCAGCACTTTTGGTTTAAATTTTTGTGTGCCTAAAATGTTTGCATAAGCACTTGTAGTTTTTTGTCTGTACTTATCGTTTGTCTGGCTTTCCGCCTCATCCCTTTCGTGAGCCAACTAAACTTTCAGCACGGAAACTTTGCCGAGCAACGGAGCTCAATTGCTAAACCAGTTTAAACTCGGAAACAAAGCCGGCTTCTAGTACCAACAATTCACTACTTGGAAAATACCCGCATTTGGCAATCAGACAAACAACCAAAGTATAGACTAGGAAATTTAGAGTTATACCCGAAGGTAGAATTTTTAGAATAAGAAATCTAAACCAGAACAAACATGAGCATAAAGTACTTTCAAGTATTCTGGGATTTTCGACTATGACATGATCATTCAGAAATAAGATGGTAAAAACTACTTAGAAAAAACATGAGGCAACCAAAACTTTTATTTCTCAAAGAACATGTACATATATATGTGATTACAAAGAAGGATAAACTAAGAATAAAAGGGACGTAGCTGAGCAATATTCCATGGTTTGTCTAACTCATCCGGATTTGTACTGCCTCCAGCTCTCTTTCTCTTCTTAGTAGCAGGTCTTTCTTTGACTGGCCTCATATCCGTTAGGTAGTATGAACCATTGTGCAATACTCGACTAACTAAAAATAGACCTTCCCATACTGGGGAAAGTTTGTGCTTTCTTTGTTGCACAAGCCGGAGAACCAAATCACCCTTATTAAAAGATCTGTTTCTGACTCTCTGGCTATGATACTTGCGTAACTTTTGTTGATAGGTTGTTGATCTCATTTCAGCAACGACGTGAACTTCTTCGACTAAGTCGAGATCATTTTGTCGAGAAATCTCGGCATCCTCTTCGATATACGCGGCCACCCTAGGAGAAGTGTGAATCAAATCACTAGGAAGAACTGCTTCTACGCCATAGACCAAGAAGAAAGGTGTGTATCCGGTTGACCTGTTCGGAGTTGTTCAAACTCCATATTACAGAAGGTAATTCCTCTGCCCAATACCCTGCAGCACATCGTAGTGGCGCTTCAAGTCTCGGTTTTAGACCTTGTAGAATTCAACCATTTGCCCTTTCGACCTGTCCATTAGCCTGTGGATGTGCGACTGACGCAATGTCAAGACGGATATTTTGTTCGTTGCAAAATTCGACCAGCTCTCCCATAGAGAAATTACTCCCGTTGTCCGTGATAATACTATGCGGATAACCATACCGGATTATAACATCCTCGACAAATCTTTTGGCTGTTGCTCCATCACAATTAGTGACGGGTTTAGCCTCAATCCATTTGGTGAACTTATCTATCATCACTAAGAGGTGAGTAAATCCACTTGGAGACCGTTTAAACGGTCCTACCATGTCAAGCCCCCAGACCGCGAAAGGCCATGTTATAGGTATTGTTCGCAGCTGATCAGCCGGCACGTGAGCTTGTTTGGCGTACTTTTGGCAGCCCTTACACGTCTTGACTAGCCGTTCGGCATCTGCCTTGGCTATAAGCTAGAAAAAACCGTGTCGAAAAGCTTTTGCCACTAAAGATTTGGCTGCAGCATGGTGACCACACTCGCCTTCGTGGATTTCTCTTAAGATTTCCATTCCTTCTTCTGGAGATACGCAGCACTGAAAGACCCCAGATACACTCCTCTTATAGAGCTCACCATTAACTACAGTATTGGCTTTCGCTCGTCGGATAATCTGTCGGCTCAGAACCTCGTCTTCGGGTAATTTGCCATCTACCAAATAGTCAAGGTAGGGTTGTGTCCAGCTAGGAATTACAGCCAGAACTGCTACTAAAGGTGAGTCGGATTTGGTCGGATATTCCTCGTCCACTCCTTTTATTGAAGGAACTTTGAGGTGCTCCAAAAAAGCGCCATCCGGGACCTCTTTCCGTGCAAAGCCTATTCGAGATAGTGCATCTGCTTCCTCATTTTCTGCTCAAGGGATGTGTTGAACCTCAGACCCTTCGAATGATTTAGATAAATCATCCACGACAGGTTTATATGCTGCCATGTGTTTATTTGCATTACAAATATCCGACACTTCTGAGCAACAAGATCTGAATCTCCGTAACATATCAAACATCGGATGCCAATATCCTTAGCAATCCGGATTCCATGCAGCAATGCTTCATACTCGGTAATATTATTTGTCGTTGTGAAGTGGATCTACAGCACGTACAGAAGTTAGAGAACCATGTCAGCCCCCGAGCCCCTGCGAGCCTTAGACCCATCAAAATATAGGTTCCAATATTCCGACTCAGGGATCGTCATATTCTCCTTCGTCTCTGTCCACTCAGCAACAAAGTCGGCAAGGATTTGGGATTTGATTATTGTCCAAGGTTTGTACTCAATATCTAAAGCTGAGAGCTCTATGCCCCATTTGGCGACGCGTCCTGTGGCGTCACTGTTGTTGATTATATCTCTCATGGGAGCAGTGCTCACCACAGTAATTTGATGCTCTTGAAAATAATGCCGTAGCTTACGAGATGCCAAGAACACACCATAAGCTACTTTTTGATAATGCGGATACCGCTGTTTCGATTCTGTCAAGATCTCGCTGAGAAAGTAAGTCGGACGCTGCACCAAGTGTTCCTGATTTTCCTCCGGTCTCTCCAATACCATGATAATACTGACGACTTTGTTTATCGCAGCAAGATAGAGCAACATCGGTTCCTGTGGTTCCGGGGCTGCAAGTATTGGAACAGATGAGAGTACTTTTTTCAGGTCTTGTAGTGAAGCTTCAGCTTCATCGGTCCATACAAATTCCTTGGTCTTTTTCAGGAGTTTGTACAACGGTGCGGCTCTTTCACCAAGCCGGCTTACAAACTGACTAACTGCGGCAATGCAACCAGTTAGTCTTTGTATGTCCTTTAGGCGAGTTGGCCTGGAAATATTGAGTATAGCCTTGATTTTGTCTCAGTTCACCTCTATGCCTCTTTGAGACACGATGAAACCTAACAATTTCCCGGCTGGGATTCCAAAGAAGCATTTCTTTGGATTAAGCATTATGTTGTATTTTCGTAAATTGGCGAACGTTTCCTCCAAGTCAGAAATCAATGTTTCCTTCTTTTTGGACATCACCACAATATCATCCACATATGCATATACATTGCGTCCAATTTGATCATGGAGGCAACACTGCATTGTGCGTTGGTACGTAGCTCCTGCGTTCTTCAGCCCAAAGGGCATCGTAACAAAATAGAAGGTTCCGAAGGGGGTTATGAATGATGTTTTGACTTTGTCAGATTCCTTCATCCGGATTTTGTGATAACCGGAATATGCGTCGAGAAAACAGAGGAGTTCCGAGCCTGCCGTAGAATCGATAACTTGATCAATCCTAGGCAGAGCGAACGGATCTTTGGGGCAAGCCTTGTTCAAGGCAGTATAATCAACACACATCCTTAAATCAGTTTTGTCCTTTTTAGGGACCATTACAGGATTGTCCGACCACTCAGTGTGGATGACCTCTGATGACCCACAAGTATAGGGGGTGTATCGCAGTATTTTCGAGGGAAGTGAAACCCAATTTATTGATTCGACACAAGGGGAGCCAAAGAATATTTATCAGCCTTAACAGCTGAGTTATCAATTCAGCTGCACCTGGAAACAATCTTGCTCACAGCAGTTTATCAGTAGCAACAGTTTTGTAGTAGGAATAGTAAAGTAACAGCAGTAGTAAAGCAAAGACAGTAGTAACAAAAGCAGTAAACAATGAGATTCGAGTGCGGTAGGCATAGGGATGGATGGACGGGCGTTGCATGGACAAGGCAATTCACATAGCAATCAGAACATAGGGCAATTGCAGATAAATAAGATAAAGCACCCAAGTACTAGACAATCCTAGGCATGTGTTCCATATATAGTCATACGTGCTAGCAATGAGAACTTGCACATCTTTTGTCCTGCCAGCCCGTTTAGAGTGGGGCCTCTAGGGAACTACTGGCAATTAAGGTGCTCCTTTTAATAGAGCACCGGAGCAAAGCATTAACACTCCGTGAACACATGTGATCCTCACATCAAAGCCTTTCCCTTCCGGTTATCCCGATTTCTGTCACTTCGGGGCCATAGGTTCCGGACAACAACGTGTGTATACAACTTGCAGATAAGACCAAGCACAATACTATCATAATGAATCAATAATAAGTTCAGATCTGAAATCATGGCACTCGGGCCCTAGTGACAAGCATTAAGCACAACAAGTCGCAACAAAGTCATAAAGCACTAATAAAAGATACTAGGCACCATGCCCTAACAATCTGATGCCATTACATGAACGATCTCATCCAATCCCTACCATCCCCATAGCCTACAGCGGGGGATTACTCAGTCATAGATAGGGGAAACATGGATGGTCGATGGAGAAGCGATGGTGATGATGATGGCGATAATCTCCTCCAATTCCCCGTCCCGGCAGGGTGCCAGAACGGAGTTTCTGGTGCTATTTCATGGAATCTGATGGTGGCGGCGGAGCGGAACTCCTTCTAGAAAAACGTCGAACCCCCCGTAGTTTTTAGGTCAGAAGGCTCCTTATAGGCGAAGAGAGAGGCCGAGGGCATGCCTGGGGGGCCACACCACCCCCTGGCGCGGCCTGGCCTGGCCCGCGCCACCAGGTGGTGTGGCCATCCCCTGGCTCCTCTCCGTCTCGTATTCTGGCTCCTGGAGTCTTCAGGTGAAATAGGATTTTTGGCATATTTTTCGGGATTTTTCTTGATAGTTGGTTTTCTGCACAAAAAGTAGACACCAAGGCAATTCTGCTGAAAATAGCGTTAGTCCGCATTAGTTGTATCCAAATCACACAAGTATAGAGGAGAAACAATAGCAAAAGTGTTCAGGAAAGTAGATATGTTTTGGACGTATCAACTCCCCCCAAGCTTAGCTTATTGCTTGTCCTCAAGCAATTCAGTTGAAAACTAAGTGGGATAAAAGAACTTTCACGAACACATTTGCTTCATATGATGTAAATATTCTCAGCAATGTGATCAACTACTTAGATAATTCATAATAAAGAGTATGCAACTGAGCCTACTTAATAGTCATTGCAAGCTATGAAGAGATTCCAACTCAAGAATAATAAGTAGCATAAAGCACGAACATAAGCAACATTACAATGCTCATAGAAAGGTATGATAGAGTGGTATCTCGCTTGCCTTTGATTATGAATGTCAAGGCACCTCTGAAGTTCAAGTGATGACTAGAAGTAAAGATATCAAGGATACAAGCATCAAAGTCATAACACAAGTAATCAAGTAATGGAACAAACATAAAGAATGACAACTGTGCTCTCAAGAAGGTGCTCAAAGAATAAGTGGAGACTCAACAAGTACAAGAAAAAGTTTTTGAGTAATTTGAAAGGCTTCCAAACACTGAAAGTATGGTACTCGTTAGCTTTGAGCTCTCATTGCCCCTATCATAAGCATCTTGAATGTGGTTAAGGTGAAAGTGACACAACTAAGAGGATATGCTTGACAAGTTATAAATCGAAGTCTCATGCCCCTTACTTATGAAGACCGATCCTCATGCTACTCAATTTCAGTCACAAGTAAGCTCTTGTCATTGTAAGTACCCCTTGCACATGACACGGGAGCTATCCCATGATCAAAATACAAGGCAAGCAGACAATGAGCATCTCAGCGATCTTTTTATTTACTATGTGCGAAGATTTTTATTGAGGATGCTTCATAGAATGCTCATTATGGTTACGCTGCAAGTTTCCACCATGATTAGGCATGGCTTAGGCTAGCGTCCCAGGCGTTTTTCTAACATACATACAAACTCCATGATCGTACAAGTTCCACTTTTATTTCACACCGTCGGGATCCATAAGCAAAAGAACATGATATCAACTAGGTACAAAATACATATGAAGCGTTGAAAGCGGTCCCCATGATACATGGTTCTGCTAACTTCAACTCATAAAGCGCAAGCATATGCGCAACAAAGAAGGACACAATGGTTCAGGTTTATTAAGTGCAAGAAAAATAAAGTGTGCCATCAAGTTCGTGAGAGCTTTACTAACTAACTTTCTCATAACAAGCAAACATTTTATTCGGAAGAAAACAAGGCATATTGAATATGCACGGAGCTTTACTAACTAACTTTCTCATAACAAGCAAACATTTTATTCGGAAGCAAACAAGGCATTTGGAAATATTTGGTTTAGGGAGTTGGAAGCTTGAGTAAAACATACTCAGTGAAAGTGAAGGCTAGCAATAGTAAGGGAGCGACAAACGAGAGAGAAACAACTGTCATTATCATGCTTGCAACAAAACAGGACTACTCATGGCATGAAAATGATTCAAGATCCTCAAGGCAAAATAATTCATCAAGGCTTAATTGATTATTACAGTCATGTGCAAGCGTGAGCATGTGCCAAGTCAATCAAATGAAACATTCAGAGGAGGATACCATGGTGTCATACCAATTTATGAATAGAGTAATGCCAGCAAACATTCATGAAACATGCTACAAACTATTAGCGAGCTGGAGCTAATCACAAGAAAGCAAGAACTACTAAGCATCCAAAGATAACATACACCCTACATGAACGGACTAAGCAAGTTCACAATGATGAGTATATGTACAAAAATGAAAACAAATAGAGTTCGTTACCAGCATCTTACCACGCCTCAAGTTGTCATTAATCCTCATTATTGCTCTTCACTTGTGTGGCTTGAATAATAATATGAAACCAATATTCCACTGAGAACTGTCGAAGCCTGTAGCAAACTCGCAAAAACCAGAGAAGAACGACAAATATTTTTGGTGTTTTCGATTTTAAACAAGAACCAAAAGGGAAAAACGAGCAAAACAAAATCTTTTTTGGTTTTTTCGAATAGTTCAAACAAAGCAAAAAGGGAAAAAGAAACCAAGGCAAAAAGAAGAAGCAAACCAAAGAGAAACAACAGAAATATTTTTGGTCTTTTTGTATTTTTAGAAAGCAAAAGAAAAGAAGAACGAAAACTAAAAAGAGAACGAAAACATGAATATACAAAGTACCGACGCAACATGATATGGAGATGAGTGCGGTGTCGGCGTACCTCCCCCCAAGCTTAGGCTTTTGGCCTAACTGGGAATCAATCCATGTATGAATAAGAGTTCCAAGCGGGCGGATCTTCGTAAGAATGGTCGTAACTAGGCCCATGAGAGGAAGAAGAAGCTCCCCAATCATAAGCGGGCTGATGATATGAAGACTCTCCCTCATTCGAGGGCTGGACCGAATCATCCATGACCTCCCTTCTAGTGTCCTGCTCTTGTTGGGAGAGCTCTCCCAAGTACGTGTCAAGCTCCTCTTCAGTGAGGGACCATCCTTCCCTGTTATCAAGGTTAAACAAAACAGGTGCAAGCAAAAGAACAACATGCTCGGACTTGCTCTTTCTCCAACCATCTTTGAGAAAGGTTATTTCATAAGACAACTCACTCAAACTAGCCCACAAAGAAATAAATTTATGCTGTATCATGGAATTAAAATCAAGCCTCTCTATGGGAAACTGTAGGTCTAGATGATGAGGCACTAAACCTTGCAATGCTAGTAAACAAGAAGCAACGAGGCCTCCACAAATTCCACCTTTCTCGCGGTTAGCAGCAAGACGGAAAGCTATCAAAGCACCCAAGTTATAAGACCTATCTCGTCTAAGAGCTGCAGCGATAAATGCTAGATCAAACGAAGATAACTTATTGGCAGTTTTCCTAGTAAGAACACACTTGGCAATAAAGTAGGCAAAGTAGCGAATGGAGGGAAGATGAATGTTACGGATTTTTCCATTCTCCTTCGAGAAGCTACTCCCGTGGCAAATTTCTGCATATAAATCTATGAGTGGTTCAGGTCTCTCCTTAATCTTTCTACTTGATCCCCATTGAGGTACCTTAATAGCTGCACAAAAAGCATCCAGAGAAAGGTCGACAGCTATATTGTAAATTTTGCAATGGACCATGGGGTTAGGCAAAGAGTGACTAAATTTGAAGTCCTGCACCACAAACATGGTTAGCTTCACAAATTGACAAGGTTCGTCTTCCAAAAAGTGCTCTAACCTTGCATTAGAAACCAAAGTGTGGAAATCTTGTAGAATTCCTGTAGCTCTCATGAACTCAGAGCATGGATAAATGGAAGGAAAAACTTCCTCCTCCCGGTGGACCTTCATGACATCAGGCACCCAAAGCTCATGTTGGTTTAGGTGGTGTTCACTCATCTTCTATTCTGAAATTTAAACACCTATTAAACAAGTGATTACAAAGTAAATATAATGAAGGATTCTACTCATAGGGACTTGCAAGAGGCCTAAACATGCATCAAAACTATATCTCTAAGCATCAAACAAGCTTACAAGCCCTCATAACCAGTCACCTACAGCAGCAAAATACTCAACATATAATCCACTAAACACAAATCTACTTGGACAAGGGGAGGAGTCACATACCAGGGAACAAATGCTCCAAATTTCAGCAAGAAAGATGGGCTGGGCAAGGAGATCGAAAAAATCGAGAGCAAGCATAGCAAGAACGCGATTTTGAGCTATGAACTGGAGCTTACTCGGGAGAGAGAATAAAGTGGCAGGTGAGAGAGTTGGTGGGGGGCCAGGGGTGGCCCACACCAGGGCATGGCGCCACCCAGGGCTGGCCGCGCCACCACATGGTGTGCCTGCCTGGTGGGCCCCCTGGTACCTACCAGGTACTCCTCTGCCCCTTTTTTCACATAAAAATTTAATATGAATTATCTGGAATTTTTTTGAGACACTTTATTTTTGGGCATTTTTCAGAAATAGAAGAATGATTTTTCTGACAGACAGATTTTTTTTTCTTTTTGAAACATGATGCAAAGACAAAAGAAGGCTAGAACTACATAAGTTCTAGCATGCAAGCAACTAACAACACAAAGAAAGCTAAACGAAAGCAAAATCTAAAATGCAAAGGATAGAAATAAACGGAGATAATCATAATGAAAACATTGTTTTGTTTAATGGAATCCTTTTGTTAGCAAGGTTGATCAAGTCTTGCTACCAAAACAATTGCATATGAGACAAAACTTTGTACTCCACGAATGATTATGTTACCTTAACCTTGATAACAATGGTCCCAATCATAATAGTTTCAAATTTTTCTCTCGGTATGGGACAACATATTCTCCAACTTGAATGCCTTCAACATGTTCAATTGAATTCAAACCATAAGTCCTTTCAATCTTCTTGGGGAAATAGACAGTATGTTCCTTGTCATTAACATTGAAGGTCACCTTTCCTTGATTACAATTAATAACAGCTCCTGCAGTATTAAGAAAAGGTCTCCCAAGAATAATAGACATATTATCATCTTCAGGCATTTCAAGCACAACAAAATCAGTTAATATCAAGCAATTGTGAGCCACCTGAACAGGTACATCCTCACATATACCCACAGGAATAGTGGTAGATTTATCAGCCATTTGCAAAGATATATTAGTTGGTATCAATTTTTCAAGCTGAAGCCTCTTCTAGAGAGAGAAAGGCATAACACTAACTCCAGCTCCCAAATCACACAAAGCAGTTCTAACATAACTGTTCTTAATAGAGCAAGGGATGGATGGAATCCCCGGGTCTCCAAGTTTCTTAGGAACCTTACCATTGAAGGAATAATTAGCAAGCAAAGTAGAAATTTCTTCATTAGAGATCTTCCTTTTATTCGAGACAATGTCCTGCATATACTTTGAGTAAGGAGGCAATTTAATAGCATCAGTTAAAGGAATTTGCAAGAATAAAGGCTTCATCCACTCACAAAACTTATTATAGTGTTCATCTTCCTTTGACTTGTGTTTCTTATCAGGGAAAGGCATAGGTGTTTGGACCCAAGGTTCTCTTTCACTACCATGTTTCTTAGCAATAAAATCTTCTTTAGTGTATTTAGTAGTCTTAGTGTGGTTTTCAGGTTCTTCTTCAACTTTTTCTTCATTAGGCACTTCATTTTCTTCATTACCACTTTCAGTTTCAGCATCAGAGATAGATATACTATTAGGATCTATAGCAGGTTCAGAGGGTTCTACAACAGTTTTATGTTTCTTTTTTCCTTTTCTTACTAGTAGAACTACTATTTTCAGCTTGTTCAGAATCATGCTCAATTATTTTGGGATGCCCCTCAGGATATAGAGGATCCTGGGTAGCAGCTCCACTTCTAGTTCTGATTTCATAAGCATGTTTTTCTTTAGCAGCATTAACTAGCAAGTCGTTTTGCACTTTAACGAGTTGATCTATTTGAGTTTGAACCATTTGAAAGTGTTTAACAATCATTTTAACATCATTGGAGGTTCTTTCCACAATATCTTTCAACTGATCAATAGCTCTAGTGTTTTCCATTAGATGATTTTGCACCCTTTTATTAAAGTTATCTTGCTTAACAATATAGATATCAAATTCTTATAAGCATTGATCAGGAGGTTTAGCGTAAGGGATATCACCTTCATCAAAGTGTTGGAGAGAGTGTACCTCAATAGTGGTGAGTAGGGAATAGGCTTACATAATTCTTCTATATGAGGTAGATTCTTGACATCTGCAGCTTTAATTCCCTTCTCCTTAAGACATTTCTTAGCTTCCTTCATCACTTCATCATTTAATTCAATAACTCCCCTCTTCTTTGATGTTGGAATAGGCACAGGAATAGATGGTTCAGGTACAATTACTTCAGGTATAGCTTGTTTAGGAGGAGTCCAATCTTCATAATTCTTGCTTATTTTAGCCATTAATTCCTCAGCTTCCTTTGGAGTCCTATTCCTGAAAACACAATCAGCACAACTATCTAGGTATGTCCTAGATTCCTCGGTTAGTCTATTATAAAATATATCAAGAAGCTCATTCTTAGGTAATGGGACTTCCAGCCTGTGCATGAATCAAAGCAAAAAACCTTGCCCAAGATTCGGGCAATACCTCTTTTTCTCCCTGTTTAAAATCAAAAAGTTCCTGCAAAATAGCATGTCTAGCACTAGGAGGAAAATATTTCTGCAGGAAAGTACTAATCAAGCACTCAGGGCTATCAATAGATCCAGGAGGTAAATTACTAAACCAAGTTTTAGCTTCTCGTTTCAGTGAAAAAGGGAAAATCTTAGCAACAAAGTAAGTACGCATCTTAATATCATCAGAAAACAAGCCACTCATGGTAGAAAGTTCATTCATATGTGCTACCGCACTTTCATTCTTAGTCCCACAAAAAGGTTATTTCTCGACAATAGCTATGTAAGATAGATCGAGAGAGAAATCATAATCTTCATCTATAATGTTTATGGGAGAAGCAGCAAACTTAGCAACAGGATATAATTTGGGTCTAATAGTACGCCTCTCAAGGAGACTCTTAGCATCGCTCCTATCATGGGTGTTCTTACATTCTTTAATAAACTCATCGGTCATATCAACATAATCTTATTCAATATCATAACTCTCACTAGACTCAAGTGAGCTAACAGGTGTGGTAGTGTCTTCATTAGGTGTTTTGGTATTTCCAGCTATAGTTCAAGCAATCGTAGCATCTAGGAAAGGACCTAATGAACCACTCTTATCAAGCATAGTAGAAGCAGCATCATAAGCATCAGAAGTTTCAGATTCAGCAGTAGTAGCAGTGTGTAGCATGTGTATGTGGTGGTGTAACGAGCTTACTTATAACAGACGGTGAATCAAGAGCAGCAGAGGTGTTCAGAACCATACCTCTTCTTGTAGTGGATGGTAAAATAGGAACCTTGCCATCAAGAGACTTACCCATGATGGATGCATAGCAGCGAACAATAGAGAATCCAAGTGAACTTGATAAATAAAGCTATGGTCCCCGGCAACGGCGCCAGAAAATAGTCTTGATGACCCACAAGTATAGGGGGTGTATCGCAGTATTTTCAAGGGAAGTGAAACCCAATTTATTGATTCGACAACAGGGGAGCCAAAGAATATTTATCAGCCTTAACAACTGAGTTGTCAATTTAGCTGCACCTGGAAACAATCTTGCTCACAGCAGTTTATCAGTAGCAACAGTTTTGTAGTAGGAATAGTAAAGTAACAGTAGTAGTAAAGCAAAGACTGTAGTAACAAAAGCAGTAAACAATGGGATTCGAGTGCGGTAGGCATAGGGATGGATGGACAGGCGTTGCATGGACAAGACAATTCACATAGCAATCGGAACATAGGGCAATTGCAGATAAATAAGATAAAACACCCAAATACTAGACAATCCTAGGCATGTGTTCCATATATAGTCATACGTGCTCGCAATGAGAACTTGCACAACATCTTTTGTCCTGCCAGCCCGTTTGCAGCGGGGCCTCTAGGGAACTACTGGCAATTAAGGTGCTCCTTTTAATAGAGCACCGGAGCAAAGCATTAACACTCTGTGAACACATGTGATCCTCACATCAAAGCCTTTCCCTTCTGGTTATCCCGATTTCTGTCACTTCGGGGCCATAGGTTCCGGACAACAACGTGTGTATACAACTTGCAGATAAGACCAAGAACAATACTATCATAATGAATCAATAATAAGTTCAGATCTGAAATCATGGCACTCGGGCCCTAGTGACAAGCATTAAGCACAACAAGTTGCAACAAAGTCATAATGCACTAATAAAAGATACTAGGCACCATGCCCTAACAAGCTGATGCCATTACATGAACGATCTCATCCAATCCCTACCATCCCCATAGCCTACAGCGGGGGATTACTCACTCATAGATGGGGGAAACATGGATGGTCGATGGAGAAGCGATGGTGATGATGATGGCGATGATCTCCTCCAATTCCCCATCCCGGTAGGGTGCCAGAAAGGAGTTTCTGGTGCTGTTTTATGGAATCTGATGGTGGCGGCGGAGCGGAACTCCTTCTGGAAAAACGTCGAACCCCCCGTAGTCTTTCGGTCAGAAGGCTCCTTATAGGCAAAGAGAGAGGCCGAGGGGGTTCCTGGGGGGCCCACACCACCCCCTGGCGCGGTCTGGCCTGGCCCGTGCCACCAGGTGGTGTGGCCACCCCCTGGTTCCTCTCCGTTTCTTCGGGTGAAATAGGATTTTTGGCATATTTTTCGGGATTTTTCCTGATAGTTGGTTTTCTGCACAAAAAGTAGACACCAAGGCAATTCCGCTGAAAACAGCGTTAGTCCGCATTAGTTGTATCCAAATCACACAAGTGTAGAGGAGAAACAATAGCAAAAGTGTTCGGGAAAGTAGATACGTTTTGGACGTATCAACCTCTTCTATGAATCTGGCTAACTCGAGTCATGCTAGTTCCTTAGCTATTGCCTTGCGCTTTTCATTGCCGAAACATCGTCAGGACTGTTTGACGGGTTTAGGGTTCGGGTTTACATTTAAAGAGTGCTCGGCAAGTTCCCTACATACTCCGGTCATGTCAGATGGCTGCCATGCGAAGATATCTTGATTTGCTTTGAGGAACTTGATGAGCGCGCTTTCCTATGTGCTATCTAGGCCTACGCCTATCTGGGTCACCTTGGAGGGGTCATCATCCTTCAATGGCATCTTCTTCGTCTCTTCTGATGCCTTGAACTCCAGATTTGGCTTTGTCACCTCCTTCTTCATTGCGGGCATCTCGGACGGATCTATGATTTTCTTGATCTCCTGGCACTCCTCGGCGTGCAGCACGGCTTCAGCAAAGGTGGCATTTCCATCCACGCACTCTTGCACTTTCTTCGGGTATCCCCTGATGGTGATCACGCCGTTGGGACCTGGAATTTTCATCATATTGTAAATGTAACACGGACGAGCCATAAAACCCAGTAAGCCGGACGTCTGAATATAGAGTGGTACGCGCTCTTGAACGGGACCACTTCGAAGGAAAGTGCCTCTGTCCGATAGTTCTTTGGAGTCCCAAAGGTAACATCCAAAGTGATTTCTCCTAGTGAATTTGCTTGTCTTCCTGGGACAACCCCGTGAAAGATCACAGAGCTGTGGTTCAGCTGGGTCTCTGAGATCTTCATCCGGCGTAGCGTTTTGACATACAGAATGTGATTGCCACTTCTGACCAGTCCAAGAATTGGGGGACAGCCGGAACTGTTGCATTGAGCTCATGTAGCATTGCCTTTTTGACCTTTGCTGGTTGAGATCCGAGGAAGGTGACATAAGTGTCTTTCTTGGTCGGAAATTTTTTCTTCCTTTCCGGCTTGGGATTTGAAGCGTCAGCTTCCTCCATGTCGGAATCTTCCTTGGTCTCTTTATCCTTTTCGGGATTCTTATTTCCCTTCTTTCGCTTAGCTTTGGCCTCACCCTCGTGGGATACGTCCTACTACTTCACCCATCGACAAGACCTCACCCCACCAGAATCGTTCCCTAGCCATTGTGGCAAGGGGTAGGATGCGGTCCAGGACATTCAAGCAAGGAAACCTACACCTTGCTCGTTTCCCGGCATTATCTCGGTGAACACCTGCCGCGGAGAGTCATGTGGGCATGCTCAAGCAAATCTCTGGCCGCTGGACATCCTTTGCCTACATGGAGGCGCATCAGCATTCCCCTTGCACAATGTCATCAAACGACTTTCCTGGGAGGTGTGCGTCATGCACCCGGGTGTGGATTCTTAGCGCCCCCTGAACTGGTCAATCATACTGGTTACCTTCGCTAATAAGGATCGCCTCGACCAATGCGCGGGCATGGAGATCTTACCCCTGGTGGTCTCGCCGACCATCAGCAATGTCAGGGTCACCAAGATGTTGGTGGACCGGGGCGCGGGCTTAAATCTCTTGTCTGCTCAACTCATGAAGCAGCTACAGATCCCTGTGGAACGCCTCTCCCCGATGAAGGATTTCCAAGGAATTAACCCGAGGCGACCCAACCACAGAACTACAGGGGTAGGATTTTGACTTTAAAGAGAGGATGGCGAAAATTTATCCAGAACTAAGATGGGTATGATTACTCGGATGCTCACTATTCGCTACCCTACATTAGGTAAAAGGCCTATGGACCATAAAGATTCAAGATAATAGCCCAAGGAAGCAACTGACAGAGACTTGTTATTGTATTAGGAAAGATACCATGAACCGACATTATGTTGGTATTGTAATCACGCGTGTATAAAACCTATCCGCATACAGCTTTGAGACCCGGCCTATTATATATAGGGCGGGAGAAGCCCAAGCGAGGGTACCTAAATCTAGAGGACAACTTGTAATAGAGTGTTTTCCCAATATTCAGGAGACTTTGTCTTCATTGTTTTCCTGACATCCGACGAAATCCCCAGCGTTCTCTTTTCCGTGAAACACCAAGTCCATCACCATGAGCATTGCCGAGGTTACCCCTCATCAATTGGCGCCATCTGTGAGAAACCTGAATGCTGGAACCATGGATTCGGCAGAACGCTATCCACCAAGCATCAACTCGACGAAAGAAAATCCACACCCGCCCACCCTTGTATTGGTACCCGCCAATTTCAACGGCGGATCCGATCTAATCATCGGAAGCCTCCACCTCCAAGCCGACAACATGCAGGAATCACACCCTTTGGCCCTTATCGCATCAGAACCGTCGGTGGAAAAGGATACACCTATAGTAGTACCAGCATCGCCCGTTGGATCCTCCATAGACATCACAACTCATACCGAAATAGGAAAAGAAGGTCACCAATCAATCTCACCACATGGAGCAAACCCGACAAACTCAGAACCCGAAGAAAGCAGCGAAAATGTCGAGTTTGAAGAAAGGATGGCGAAATTTTATCCAGAACTACAATCTCGAAGTACCATAAGCACACCCAAAGAAACAAAAGACGACACCGTCAGGCCACATATAACACGCCACCAAGTGTACATGATCAACGGAGATACTTCAACACCACGCGATGAAAACGGTAATCCTATCATAAACTCCGATGATATTTTATTAGATGACCATGCAAGAAACCATGGCAACGAAGGACAACACAACAACGGAGGAGAACACATAAACGGAGGAGAAACAACAGATAATTGCATAGTTCGAGGAGGAGGCATAGAACCACGCACAAAAGAGAGACCAGGACTTCGGCTACCAGTGTCGGCATGGCAAAAAGCAAGAGAGGCAATTTCGGGAGCAGTCCCAATGACGGCAGATGCTTCACATGAGGATATACTGGTGTACTAATATTTTCTCTACCACAAGAAGAGAGACCTACTCCGGATGCAAAGACAGCTCGATGGAAGAAAAAGGCTAGCCAATGAATCGAGTTTACGACGGGCCCAGCTAAGCTCTACCCGTGGGTCAAGGAGTGTGACAGGAGCAGCACCACCAAGAAGGGCGACATCTCGATTATAGAATATCCCCAAAGCAGAGAGCAGTGGAATAATTCGAGATCTTGACCTATCATTCATGTCAATCAATCAAGCAGGAAACATCAAAGCAAAAACAGCTCAGGCAGCCATTATGGCCATGCAAACGGGAATGTTCGTTTGCGGTACCAAACTTGGTGGGTGAGTGCACCGCGGTACCCGAGTGGCCATCAAGAGGGGCCATAGTAGATTCGCCAATTGTCCAGAAGGGCCAAATGGGGGTGAATACAAATCTAACGGCCAAACGGTCGTTTGAACCAGACGAAAAACGGTTGAACTCAAATACCGCCATTAGGTCAACTCTTCTTGGCCCGCCATGTCAGTATTCCCCGTTATCTTTTGCGGTCGTGGACTAGCTTACCCCTGCGTGGACGAGATCTATTTCTTTGCTCTGCTCTGGTCTTCTCTCCTGCTCCCCTCCCCATAAAAGTTGCTCAGCTCCGGCTGCTCGTCTCAGATCGGAGCTCGCACTTGCTCTAATTTGCGTCCCCGCCATGTCCGGTCAACCTCCCACGCCTCTAATCGAAGCTCGCAGCCGTCACCGTTGCATCGTCCATCATATCAGAGCTTCGCGTCCCCGGACTAATATCTCGCCTCTGGCTAGTCCTTCTCGCACGGTGGAGCACGTCCTGTCGGCGTTCCAGGCCGGCGACCGGCCTCGGGAAGTTGCGTGCTGCCGCACACCCCAGGCATGGTAGCCCTGGCACAGCAGTTCGACGACCATGCTCTCATGGCCACCGTGCTGGGCGTCCGTCCCCCCGTGTCGCCGGCAGAGTTGTTGTCGGCTTTCAAGTCTCGTTTTGGGATCAGACTAAATGAGGTCAACATTGAGGTATGCACACCGCCATTCGATTTTTTCGTCTGGTTCGAGCACAGCTCAGACGCCGAGCGTGTTATGCATTCTTCCCGTTCTTTCGAGTGCTGCGGGGAGAAAATGAGCTTCATGCGTTGGCATCGCGCCTGTGGGTGGGACGATCTCTTGGGGCAGCTTCGTTTCTTCTCCAAACTCAGCTTTGATGGCCTCCCATTGGATGCTTGGGAGCCGGAGGCCCTCAAGAAGGTCGTCAGTAGCCTTGGCGACGAGCTGGTGGAAATCATGCCACCGAGCGACAGATGGGTCATCGAGGTAAAGGCGTGGCTGAAAGATCCTGACGCCGTCCCTAAGATGTACGAGGTGCAGATTCCAAGCAGGACAGGGCGACAGCTTTGCTGGAAGCACCCGGTCATCATAAACCTGGAGGAGGTTCTGGACTCAGTACATGGCATTCAGGGCCCCGAAGAGGTAGCCAGAAAGCGCCCTCGTCGCCTGCAGTGTTGGCCTGGAAGGATCGATGGCACATGACCGCCACCGTTTCGCGACGGGGCACACAGTTTCGGTGGGGGACCGGGCTTGGACGAGCTGGTGGTTCTGATTTCCCTCGAGTGAAGACAGAGCTCTAGTGAATTGTCGTGGTATGTGTGGCTAATGAATTTGTAGTATGGAGAGCATAGCAGGAAGTTAGCATCGACTAAAAATGTGTAAGAGTTTGAATCGATGTAGTACGTGTGTGTAATAGTTTGAAGTAGTATGTGTGTGTAATAGTTTGATCGATGTAGTATGTGTGGGTAATGAATTTGATGTAGTGTGTGTGTAATAGTTTGAATCGATGTAGTTGAACACCGTGCTTTATAATTTCTATGAATAACCAAGGACAACCTCATGAAAAGAGGGTGGTCTGGCAATGAGCAATGTCAATTCTGTCGATGCCAGGAAAATGTAGTCCATCTCCTCTTCAAGTACAAGGTAGCTACATTTGTAAGATGTTGAACTGCAGGACCATTTGGCAGGCAACACAAGACAAAGGAAAAAATGGTTTACAGCACAGACAGCAGACGCAAAATCTGTAGTCTGGGAT
Organism: Avena sativa; assembly: GCA_916181665.1. Classification (NCBI taxonomy): domain Eukaryota; kingdom Viridiplantae; phylum Streptophyta; class Magnoliopsida; order Poales; family Poaceae; genus Avena; species Avena sativa. The sequence goes on along the minus strand of OV702288.1, from coordinate 452,827,031 downwards.
AAAAAAGATGTTAGTTAACTGGATTGAACCACGACTAGTAATTGAAGAAAATAGGTACTTGATAGTATTTGCTTACAACAGTAGTACTTCCATACAAAAGGGTCTTATACCTGCACAAAAGTGGGCTAAACTTCCTACTAGTTTATAGAACAATTCGTCAGCATTTCATCTACAAAAGCCATTCTTCAGTCTGAACTTAACTATTCTACACTGAAGAAACTACAGATCTCCACCAGAAAAGTTGGCTGGCCAATTGCCTTGAGAGGACATAAGTTCTTTGATCATTTAACCCAAACTGATATATTGCCTTCCCGCCAAACTACAAGAAATCTGCATCGTTCATGCACGAGCGATTTGCGTGCGCCAGTCTCAGTTCAGTTGGACCATCCGCGCCGCCGCAACGATTTCTTCGAAACTGAAATTCGACATCTCCTTCTTGAGATCGTAGGTCCATGTGAACTCGAACCTGAATTCCGGGGCTAAGCTGATGCCCGCCGTCGGCTCCTGCTGTCGAACAATCCAGCATGCTGAGTGTAGACGCTTGGTCGCCGCCACGGTGCGGCCTTCGACAGTGCGTAGGATGGAGCGTCTTTGCTGCAGAGGGCGTGCTCCCAGCCTACCCCACTGAGGTAAGGTAGTCCGCGCCAAAGCGTGGACACGAGAGTTCCTAGACCTTGGCACTACCCTGTTCGAGGGTGTGTACCCTTAGCGGCGGCATGCTCTCATGAACGATTTGATACGTACCTTGTTCCCATTGCCTAGAGCATGTCATAATGGCGCCGCGCGATTTCTCCATATCGCTCTCTTGGCCCTGCTTGCCGCATCTGGCGCCGACGATGGCACAGTCGCCGCCGCGGCCGATTCGGAACATCCAGGGAAATCATCCGCCTGGTAGGGCAATGGGAGACCGGCCATGAAGTAGAGCTTCATGGCCTGTCTTAGAGGGGCTAAATACCCCAGTTTCGGCGGCTGTCACGGCGGCGGCGGCTTAGGTGGGGCCATGTTACCCTAGTTGGTGCGGCGCGGAGGAGCTGCGCAAGGTGAACTGTGGTTAGTCGGAGAAGGGGAGTGAATTACTGACATTAGGTTTGGACTACGGGCACGCGTGAAAATAACCATTTCCCATTTCCTTAGAGGGTAATAATTCGACACTTGTTGCATTAACAGCTCAATCTTTATTTTCCTTCCCAGCATAAGAGTGCGAACGTATTAAAAAGATCGGTCGTGGCTATCCACCTCATCAGGCAATATACCAGGACAGGTAGGAGACGGGACCGGGTTTCATTTTAGAAATGTTGACGAATGTGCCTTTATGTTTATACGATATTATTTATATGCCACCATGTACCGTCGAGTGTAGCAACACCATCAGAAACAGAGGATAACAACGTGGCGTGTTTTATTTTTTTAAAGGGCATCAGAAACAGGGGATGCCGACGTGGCATGTTTTCTGACTGGCAGGCCCGCCCCCTCCACCTTCGACGGCGCGCATCCCAGGTTCGAGGGGTGGTGCCGCCCACCAACACATTGTTGTGCAATTTTCCATGTGGGACCTGAATTTCGGCGCTGAGCTGATGCCCGTGTCGAACACAGAGAATTCTGAAAGAAGCTACTAAAAATAAATACTTTGAATTCTGGAAGTACTAAATTTAAATACATTACAATTTTGTCTGAAAGGTAATACGCATTCTGATCATCGAAATAATATAAATACAGTACAAATTTCTACTTCGAAAAATAGACCTGAAAATGCTAGCAAATAACCTAGAATGAATAAATGATTCATTCTCCCCTATATATTTTGTCGTCGTCGGCTCCCGCGTGCTGCAACACATGTTCAGAGAACTCTCTCCGTCTGCAGTCTGCTGCCAGTATCTCGTAGAGAGGGTAAGGCCTCGGTGTATGTTCCAGACTTAAGCCATACATTACCATTATTGGTTCCTCTTCCCAGGATTGAACCTCATGATCGTACAGTCTGATAAAATTCCTGTAGTATATGCAACCGGGTTTGACTGTGGGGTGTAACCTGGTGTCAATGGAGATAGACCGATTGTGACCAATGAAGAGGGAACAACTACCAATGTCACCAACGGCCTCGAGAGAGCGGTTCTCCGTGTCCACCCAGTACAACACCGGTTGCCCTTTGGCGAAATCCCCATTCAACACAAGAAGTAGATCACCATCTGTCTCCAGAAGGTAAAATTTGTAGGTTCCGCGTACCTGTTCAAAGACTGGGGCTGAAATTATTTTGACCATCGTGACAGTGCTCGCGCGCTGCTCTAACTGGATTTTGGTCGACAAGATGTCTCCATTCTCAAGTAATGCATATACTTCCCCTCGGCATGCCGTCATGCAGACCAAAAGTGTATCAGGAGGTGGCGAATATAATCCTTCTCCAAATGATCCATTGATTTGCCCCGTTGGGGTGCTCTCATCGGCCCATGCAATATGATCTGGATAATCAGTGCAAACGAACACCATCGTCGGGGACTTCGTCACGACGAGAGATTGCAGAAGATGAGATTGTATGTGTGCTTGAAACTCAGTGTTAGACTTGTGAGTGATTGGGTTCAGAAGCCGAATCTGGTACGGCTCCACCCTCTGAGCAAGCATGATGACGCCACGAGAAACACCGACGAAGTAGAATCTTCTGGAAGAAGAGGGCATCAGTTAGCACTAAGATGTTTACAATGGAAAATACCAATAAATATCGGATGTGAATGTGAAACTGCGATGGACGTCCATTAGATTTATCCTGAAGCAACGACCAGTGGCGAGGTTGAGGAAGGTGAAGTCGCCAACGTTTGGAAGTGTGTTATCTATCATGATCCAGTTGTTGAGATGGAATTCGGGCACCTTTAAAGTGCGGTGCCAATCGGTGCAGACTTCCCGACAAGCAGCATAGGTGTCGACGTACTCCTCTTTCTCCAGCAAATAGTCGGCGATCTTACAAAGTGTGTCGGCCGGGAGATCGGCCCAGTTCCTCTTCATCCGGCTACTGGCCATGGCTTACGTGCGGGAATGTTTTGATCGAGGAAGAAAGAAGAACTACCACTACGAGGAGAAGAAGAAGAGGATAAAAGATGAGGGAGACGAAGCGGAACTGCCACTGTGAGGAGACGATGAGACGGGGGAGAAGAAGCGGAACTCCCAATTCAAGTTTGGATCAGAGGGCTTTTTTCCGGAACTAGCGCGTGGAACAGCCATGCACTGCATGCAAGTCTTGATCAAACAGAATGACATGTGGGACCTGCTAAAAATTCCGTGAAGTGCTCCCCGTGTATAGTGCGCTGACAGGTGGCATGTTTTCTGAAAGGCGGGCCCGCCTCCTCCACCTACGACGGCGCGCGTTCCAGGTTCGAGGGCTGGTGCCACCCACCAACACATTATTGTGCAATTTTCCATGCTTTGTCGCAACCAGCTCCGCTCTGCTCCTCTCCTCTACTCCTGCCGCCGCCACTCCGCTCAGTCGTGCACCGCTCTCGTCGTCCCCTTGGGCCGTCGTCCTCCTGCCCTCCCCTCCCTACCATCCCCTCACGTCCCCTCCCCTCCCTTCCTTCCCCTGTCTCCTTGCCGCCGCCCACCGCCCAGGCGTGTCTAGAAAAGAAAACCGAGAGTCGGCCATTAGGTTAGGGGCCCAACGATGCTGGTGATCCGGATCCCGCTTGGAGATGGATCCTGCGAGGCTTGAGAGCACGGATATGGGTCATGCGCGACTGGAGAGCACGGAATCTCCTTCAAGTCTAGAGAGCACAAAGGACAACGAAACAGGGGGAGAGGTAGTGGGGTGCAGAGCTTTGGAGGTATGGAGCCCGAAGAAGGTGACGTGCGTCCACATTGAAAGGTAAGAACTGTGATTCCTTATCTGCATACCCCAATTAGCATTATAGTCCCGTGGTGATGCCAAGGATATGGGTTGGTAACCACAGGACGTCTGTACAGCTTGTCCTTGAGCATGATGCTTTGTCAAGCAAGCATGAAGGCACTGAAACGTGTGGCAGTGCGGATGATGATGAGAAAGCATATCTAGACGTGGCTGCTGACCCTGATAGGATGGAGAGTAGGGAATATTTGGTTGATTCGAACTTTGAGCCTGACTATGGGACTAATGAGGAAGAGGAATGTGAAGATGTGGAAATGGGATGTAGATATGACGACGAAGACGTGGACAGGCTAGTGATACACTTTGAGAGGGACAATCCTACAATTGATGAGGGGACAGTCTTTGATAATGTGGAGGACTACAGATATGCAGTTGCAACCTATGCAATCAGAGTTGGCTTTGAATTTATCATTGAAAAGAGCAACCAAAAGAGATTTAGGGTGCACTGTAGGGAAAGTAATGTGTGTAAATGGAGATTACATGCATCTCCAATGCGGGGTGGACACCCATTTCAGGTTGCATTAGCTACATTTAGTTTCAGTCTTTCTCATATTTATTCTGCTGATAACTAGCTCTGAATTATTTGGATTCTTATCGAATGCAGATCAAAGTAAACAGTAAGGAACACAACTGCCCTAATACTTCTTTAAGTGGTAAAATTAGACCGGCGACTACCAAGTGGATTGCTGCTACTGTACTTGACTGGGTGAGGTAGGATCATAACATTGGACCAGCTGAATTTAGAGCAAAGATTAGCAAAAAGTTTAACATTCTAATTCCTTATCAAAGAGTCTTTGATGGGAAGGAGATGGCTCTAGACTTCATTCAAGGCAAGTGGAATGACAGTTTTCATATGTTGTATAGTTTCAAAGCTCAGTAGTGAAAACATCACCTGGTAGTGTTGTTGACATCGATTACAAGGTTGTGAAAGGGAGAGAAAAGGTATTGAGGGGGGTCAAGTATAAGTAGGCAGATAAGATATGCTTCAGGAGATGTTTTGTGTGCCTGAAGGCATGCTGGAAGGGGTTCCTAGATGGCTGCAGGCCATACTTGGCAATAGGCGCAACTACTTTAACAGGGAAGTTTAGGGGACATGTTGCTTCTGCTTGTGCTTTGGACGCACATAATTGGCTTCTACCCGTAGCTTATGCTGTTCTTGAGGGTGAATCAAATGAAAGCTGGACATGGTTCATGCAGAGACTATGGGAAGTAATTAGTCGCCATGAAGGCTTGGTGATACACACCGGTGCATCCGAGGGTCTTGAGAATGTTGTTGATGTTGTGTTTCCTGGGGTTGAGCAAAGGGAATGCATGCGGCACCTCGCTACTAACTTCACGACGAAGTTCGAACGAAAGATCTTTGAAGAGGACTTGTGGCGATCAGCATACACATACATCCCAAGCACGCATTCTACTTACTTGCAGAACATGTATGTACTTCCAAAGGTGAAAAAATACCTTGAGGAACATCACACCAAGCTATGGGCCAGAAGCAAGTTTGGTGAGTTAAGCAAGGTGGATTTTGTATGCAATAATTTGGCAGAGAGTTTCAATGATAAGATTTCGGGCATGAAGACACTTGGAATTGTTATTTTTTTGGATGCAATAAGACAGTGCATAATGGTGAAGATAGATTTAAGGCAAAGAATTTGTGCAAGAAAAATTTTAGGCCATAAAATAGTTCCAAAGGTGGTTATGTTACTGAATGCAAGAACGAGGGAAATGAGAACGATAAAGATGAGGATGGTCAGAAGTTCCAGAACATTGGCTAAGGTTTATGCAGAATACAAGCGTGGAAGTGAATGGAGGTACACTGTAGACATTGGAAACAAGACTTGTTCATGTAGGCAGTGGAAGATTACTGGTCTGCCATGTCACCATGCAATTTACTTCATCTTAAAGCTTAGAGGTAACAGAGCTAAAATAGAGAACTATGTCGACAACTATTTCTCCGTGGACAAGTTTGCTACAACTTATGCAGAAAACGTACCACCTATGGCCGATGAAAATGATTGGGAGATTGTCGATCCAGGGTTCAAACTTTAACCACCAGTTCTTTGGAGGCCACCTGGGAGGCCTAGAAAGCTAAGGATCGTAGCCTCCACTGATAAAGGTCCAAGGCTTGGTGCTAGGAAAAGGAAATGCGGATGTTGTGGCGGATTCGGCCATATCAAGAGGTTGTGCAAAAACCCAGTTACACATGCTATTGTCCCTGTTCACACTCTGGTGGCAGAAAATGAGGCTTCTCAGCCACAATTGGCGGAAGAGCAGCACGAAGACGGTGATGAGCACTCGGAGGAAAACGTACGTAAGCAGCCAATTTATGAAGAAGTGGAGGTGCCGGTGATAAAAGGGTGTGAAAAGAAACAAAAGGGTAAGCGGAACAGGGAGGAAAGTACAAATAATGGTGGTGTATTAGAATATGAAGAAGTTGCAAGGGTGATTGAGGATGTTCTTGAGGATCTTTCGGCTAACTGTAGGAGAAATAATAAATCCCTGCCAATTTCATCTTTGTACGATTCTCGGGATGAAAGGTAAGCTTAAAAATTGTTTTATTTGCCATTTTATAATTTTTTTTATCCTCATCAACTGATGCTTAATGCAGCGTGGGCTAGCAGACTAATAAGAGGAGAAGAAAGATGTGGGCACAGTAACGTCCTATATTGAATTGTATCATTGAAACTAAACTAGCCGTGTCGTCTTTATTTATATCTGGTGCGTGCAACGTGTCTGTGATGGGGTCATGTGGACCAGATTACATTTTTTTAAATATTATAACATTAATTTTTTACCTACGTTTGGACGCGGCTACTAGTTCTCATCTTCCTTGCATTCCCATCTCCTCTGGCGTACTCCAGAATTATGGATGTGCCATCAAGTAGCAGAGTCAGCATATTGTCCCATCAGGTGTGAACGCAATGACTTTGTTTGTTCAGAATTTGACGACTTTTGATTAGTTTGAAAGACAGAGAAACCTAAAACATGTATCTAGACATGTTTTGGGTATAGACATATTTATTAAATATCTAAAAAAACTAAGTCAGTTATATCTGGACAGGAGTAGTACACTATTACAACACGCTCGATCCCTTCTCCTCAGGCGCACTCCAAATTACGGCTGTGCCATTAAGTGCTGGGAGCAGAGTCAGCGTATTGTCCCATCAGATATGCCAGGGAACGCACGAACTTTTTTTCAGGATCGGACGAGTTTCGATCAACTAGTTTCAAAGACAAAGACAACTAAAACATGGCCAACATATATAGATTATGACGATAATCGACCATGACTCAGGTGACCCAGATCCAAAGAGCGCATTAAGATACCGTACATAGATTTAATTTGGGAAAATTTGCTACAAGACACCATTATTTTCTGGCGTTTTCTAAAACACACCGCTCAATTGTAATGGTACCTGGCAAAGACACAATCGGACGGTGTATTGCAGCAAATGACAGAAAATAACGGTGTCTTGCAGCAAATTTTTCCATTTAATTTATTCTTAAGTGGCCCTAATCGACTATGACGCTCCCGCAGTCTTCATCATTGACGATGTTGTCCGCGTCGCCGCCAGCCTCCTCCGCATAGGAATCGATGCCGATGTTCCCAGCAGCGTTCCTCCTCCTCATAGATTCTTCACGGCGCACTGCATCGATAACGGTGGAGGTCGTACGCCAGGCACTGCCCAGAAGCGCTGCCTCCCTTCGAGGTTGCGCAAATCCGGGTGGATCTCCCGCCGGTGGGTTCTGCACAGCGCAATCAACGCAGCCCGCTCCTTCTTGAATAGCTTTCGCTAGTACACGCTCATAAGCGAGTACCGCGGCATTGCCCTCTTCCGCTCCGACAGCTGGCGGCGGCGCTCCTCGATCTGCCTCGCCAACGCGTTGTCACGCAAGAGCGGCATGACAGGAACCCCGGCGTAGCTGAGCTCGAAGCCGGCCGGAAGCCTCGCTAACGGTGGCGTGAGTATGTCGTAGTGGGCGAACATTTGAGCCTCGTGCAAGCTGAGTTTGGGCCTCTCCCTCTCCATGGCGATGAAGGAACACGATCTGATTTTTGGCCCCGAGGTTAAGGGGATAAAGGCAAGGACGTAGGCCTAGCATAGTTGCCATGGCCAATCAGTTCGCAGAACAGACTTCTCGTGGATCGCCCTCGTGAAGGACATCACTATCGTCCATGCACCCCGATCCAACGACGCCTAACAATCGGGGATCGGGTCTTCTAGAAGCCCAGAGCGGTTGATGGTTAGTTCTGCGTCCTGATTGTTTGTGGCCCACGGCGGTAGATGAAAATAATACACATTTCAATGATAATGGTGGATCCATGTGTGGTCTCTAAAGAGAACACACATCCAATGACTCTGGTTGTTGTTAGTAAAAAGAACACACATGCAATGACACTCGTGGATCCATATGTGGTATGTGAAAATAACACGCATGCAATGACTCCAGTTGTTGTTAGTGAAAAGAACACACATGCAATGACACTGGTGGATCCATGGGTGGATTGTGAAAAGAACACACATGCAATGACACTGGTGGATCCATAGGTGGTATGTGAAAAGAACACACATGCAAGATGACTCTGGTTATTACTAAAAAGAACACACATGCAATGACACTGGTGGATCCATGGCTGGATTGTGAAAAGAACACACATGCAATGACACTGGTGGATCCATAGGTGTTATGTGAAACGAACACACATGCAAAATGACTCTGGTTGTTGTTACTAAAAAGAACACACATGCAATGACAATGGTGGATCCATATGTGGATTGTGAAAAGACCACACATGCAATGACACTGGTGGATCAATAGGTGCTATGTGAAAAGAACACACATGCAAAATGACTCTGGTTGTTGTTACTAAAAAGAACACACATGCAATGACACTGGTGGATCCATGTGTAGTCTCTGTAGAGAACACACATTTCAATGACACTTGTGGATTCATAGGTGGTACGTGAAAAGAAAACACATGCAATGACTCTGGTTGTTGTTAGTGAAAAGAACACACATGCAATGACACTGGTGGATCCATTGGTGGTATGTGAAAAGAACACACATGCAAAATGACTCTGGTTGTTGTTACGAAAAAGAACACACATGCAATGACACTGGTGGATCCATAGGTGGATTATGAAATGAACACACATGCAATGACACTAGTGGATCCATAGGTGGTATATGAGAAGAACACACATTTCAATGACTCTAGTTGTTGTTACTAAAAAGAACACACATGCAATGACACTGGTGGATCCATATGTGGATTGTGAAAAGAGCACACATGCAATGACACTGGTGGATCCATAGGTGGTATGTGAAAAGAACACACATGCAAAATGACTCTGGTTGTTGTTACTAAAAAGAACACACATGCGATGACACTGGTGGATCCATGTGTGGTCTCTGTAGACAACACGCATTTCAATGACACTGGTGGATCCATAGGTGGTATGTGAAAAGAACACACATGCAATGACACTGGTGGATCCATGGGTGGATTGTGAAAAAACACACATGCAAAATGACTCTGGTTGTTGTTACTAAAAAGAACACACATGCAATGACACTGGTGGATCCATGGGTGGATTGTGAAAAGAACACACATGCAATGACACTGGTGGATCCATAGGTGGTATGTGAGAAGAACACACATGCAAAATGACTCTGGTTGTTGTTACTAAAAAGAGCACACATGCAATGACAATGGTGGATCCATAGGTGGTATGTGAAAAGAACACACATGCAAAATGACTCTGGTTGTTGTTACTAAAAAGAACACACATGCAATGACACCAGTGGATCCATGTGTGGTCTCTATAGAGAACACACATTTCAATGACACTAGTGGATCCATAGGTGGTATGTGAAAACAACACACATGCAATGACTCTGGTTGTTGTTAGTGAAAAGAACACACATGCAATGACACTGATGGATCCATAGGTGGTATGTGAAAAGAACACACATGCAAAATGACTCTGGTTGTTGTTACTAAAAAGAACACACATGCAATGACACTGGTGGATCCATGGGTGGATTGTGAAAAGAACACACATGCAATGACACTGGTGGATCCATAGGTGGTATGTGAAAAGAACACACATGCAAAATGACTCTGGTTGTTATTACTAAAAAGAACACACATGCAATGACACTGGTTGTTGTTAGTGAAAAGAACACACATGCAATGACAGTGGTTGTTGTTACTAAAAAGAACACACATGCAATGACTATGGTTGTTGTTAGTGAAAAGAACACACATGCAATGACACTGGTGGATCCATTGGTGGTGTGTGAGAAGAACACACATTTCAATGACTCTGGTTGTTACTAAAAACAACACACATTTCAATGAAGAGAACACACATTTCAATGAAACTGGTGGATCCATATGTGGTATGTGAAAAGAACACACGTGAAATGACTCCAGTTGTGGTATGTGAAAAGAACACACATGCAATGACATTGCCGGATCCACGTGTGGTCTCTGAAGAGAACACACATCCAATGACTCTGGCTGTTATTAGTAAGAAGATCACACATATCAATGACACCGGTAGATCCATATGTGGTATGTGAAAAGAACACACATGCAATGACTCTGGTTGTTGTTAGTAAAAAGAACACACATGGAATGACACTGGTGGATCCATGTGTGGTCTCTGAAGAGAACACACATTTGAATGACACTGGTGGATCCATATGTGGTATGTGAAAAGAACACACATGAAATGACTCCAGTTGTGGTATGTGAAAAGAACACACATGCAATTACACTAGTGGATCCATGTGTGGTCTCTGAAGACAACACACATCCAATGGCACTGGCTGTTGTTAGTAAGAAGAGCACACATTTCAATGACACTGGTGGATCCATATGTGGTATGTGAAAAGAACACACATGCAATGACTCTGGTTGTTGTTAGTGAAAAGAACACACAAGCAATGATACTGGTGGATCCATAGGTGGTATGTGAAAAGAACACACATGCAAAATGACTCGGGTTATTGTTAGTAAAAAGAACACACATGCAATGACACTGGTGGATCCATAGGTGGATTATGAAGTGAACACACATGCAATGACACTAGTGGATCCATAGGTGGTATGTGTGAAGAACACACATGCAAAATGACTCTGGTTGTTGTTACTAAAAAGAACACACATGCAATGACACTGGTGGATCCATAGGTGGATTATGAAATGAGCACACATGCAATGACACTGGTGGATCCATAGGTGGTATGTGAGAAGAACACACATTTCAATGACTCTGATTGTTGTTACTAAAAAGAACACACATGCAATGACACTAGTGGATCCATATGTGGATTGTGAAAAGAGCACACATGTAATGACACTGGTGGATCCATAGGTGGTATGTGAAAAGAACACACATGCAAAATGACTCTGGTTGTTGTTACTAAAAAGAACACACATGCAATGACACTGGTGGATCCATGTGTGGTCTCTGTAGAGAACACACATTTCAATGACACTGGTGGATCCATAGGTGGTATGTCAAAAGAACACACATGCAATGACACTGGTGGATCCATGGGTGGATTGTGAAAAGAACACACATGCAAAATGACTCTGGTTGTTGTTACTCAAAAGAACACACATGCAATGACACTAGTGGATCCATGGGTGGACTGTGAAAAGAACACACATGCAATGACACTGGTGGATCCATGTGTGGTATGTGAGAAGAACACACATTTCAATGACTCTAGTTGTTGTTACTAAAAAGAACACACATTTCAATGAAGAGAACACACATTTCAATGAAACTGGTGGATCCATATGTGGTATGTGAAAAGAACACACATGAAATGACTCTGGTTGTTGTTAGTAAAAAGAACACACATGAAATGACACTGGTGGATCCATGTGTGGTCTCTGAAGAGAACACACATGAAATGACTCCAGTTGTGGTATGTGAAAAGAACACCCATGCAATGACATTACCGGATCCATGTGTGGTCTCTGAAGAGAACACACATACAATGACATTGGCTGTTGTTAGTAAGAAGATCACACATTTCAATGACACTGGTGGATCCATATGTGGTATGTGAAAAGAACACACATGCAATGACTCTGGTTGTTGTTAGTAAAAAGAACACACATGCAATGACACTGGTGGATCCATGGGTGGATTGTGAAAAGAACACACATGCAATGACCCTGGTGGATCCATAGGTGGTATGTGAGAAGAACACACATGCAAAATGACTCTGGTTGTTGTTACTAAAAAGAGCACACGTGCAATGACAATGGTGGATCCATAGGTGGTATGTGAAAAGAACACACATGCAAAATGGCTCTGGTTGTTGTTACTAAAAAGAACACACATGCAATGACACTGGTGGATCCATGTGTGGTCTTTGTAGAGAACACACATTTCAATGACACTGGTGGATCTATAGGTGGTATGTGAAAAGAACACACATGCAATGACTCTGGTTGTTGTTAGTGAAAAGAACACACATGCAATGACACTGGTGGATCCATAGGTCGTATGTGAAAAGAACACACATGCAAAATGACTTTGGTTGTTGTTACTAAAAAGAACACACATTGAATGACACTGATGGATCCATGGGTGGATTGTGAAAAGAACACACATGCAATGACACTGGTTGATCCATAGGTGGTATGTGAAAAGAACACACATGCAAAATGACTCTGGTTGTTATTACTAAAAAGAACACACATGCAATGACACTGGTTGTTGTTAGTGAAAAGAACACACATGCAATGACACTTGTTGTTGTTACTAAAAAGAACACACATGCCATGACTCTGGTTGTTGTTAGTGAAAAGAACACACATGCAATCACACTGGTGGATCCATTGGTGGTATGTGAGAAGAACACACATTTCAATGACTCTGGTTGTTGTTACTAAAAAGAACACACATTTCAATGAAGAGAACACACATTTCAATGAAACTGGTGGATCCATATGTGGTATGTGAAAAGAACACACATGCAATGACTCTGGTTGTTGTTAGTAAAAAGAACACACATGCAATGACACTGGTGGATCCATGTGTGGTCTCTGAAGAGAACACACATTTCAATGACACTAGTGGATCCATATGTGGTATGTGAAAAGAACACATGAAATGACTCCAGTTGTGGTATGTGAAAAGAACACACATGCAATGACACTAGTGGATCCATGTGTGGTCTCTGAAGAGAACACACATCCAATGACACTGGATGTTGTTAGTAAGAAGAGCACGCATTTCGAAGACACTGGTGGATCCATATGTGGTATGTGAAAAGAACACACATGCAATGACTCTCGTTGTTGTTAGTAAAAAGAACACACATGCAATGACACTAGTGGATCCATGTGTGGTCTCTGAAGAGAACACACATTCCAATGACACTGGTGGATCCATATGTGGTATGTGAAAATAGCACACATGAAATGACTCTGGTTGTTGTTACTAAAAAGAACAAACATGCAATGACACTGCTGGATCCATGTGTGGTCTCTGAAGAGAACACACAAGAAATGGCTCTGGTTGTTATTATTAAAAAGGGCACACATGCAATGACACTAGTGGATCCACTGGTGGATTGTGAAAAGAGCACACATGCAATGAAACTGGTGGATCCATATGTGGGATGTGAAAAGAACACATGAAATGACTCCAGTTGTGGTATGTGAAAAGAACACACATGCAATGACACTAGTGGATCCATGTGTGGTATGTGAAAACAACACACATGAAATGACTCTGGTTGTTGTTACTGAAAAGAACAAACATGCAATGACACTGCTGGATCCATGTGAGGTCTCTGAAGAGAACACACATGAAATGACTCTGGTTGTTATTAGTAAAAAGGGCACACATGCAATGACACTAGTGGATCCACTGGTAGACTGTGAAAAGAGCACACATGCAATGACACTGGTGGATCCATATGTGGTATGTGAAAAGAACACACATGCAATGACTCTGGTTGTTGTTAGTAAAAAAGAACACACATGCAATGACACCGGTTGATCCATGTGTGGTCTCTGAAGAGAACACACATTTCAATGACACTGGTGGATCCATATGTGGTATGTGAAAAGAACACACATGAAATGACTCCAGTTGTGGTATGTGAAAAGAACACAGATGCAATTACACTAGTGGATCCATGTGTGGTCTCTGAAGAGAACACACATCCAATGACACTGGCTGTTGTTAGTAAGAAGAGCACACATTTCAATGACACTGGTGGATCCATATGTGGTATGTGAAAAGAACACACATGCAATGACTCTGGTTGTTGTTAGTGAAAAGAACACACATGCAATGATACTGGTAGATCCATAGGTGGTATGTGAAAAGAACGCACATGCAAAATGACTCTGGTTGTTGTTAGTAAAAAGAACACACATGCAATGACACTGGTGGATCCATAGGTGGATTATGAAATGAACACACATGCAATGACACTGGTGGATCCATAGGTGGTATGTGTGAAGAACACACATGCAAAATGACTCTGGTTGTTGTTATTAAAAAGAACACACATGCAATGACACTGGTGGATCCATAGGTGGATTTTGAAATGAACACACATGCAATGACACTGGTGGATCCATAGGTGGTATGTGAGAAGAACACACATTTTAATGACTCTGATTGTTGTTACTAAAAAGAACACACATGCAATGACACTAGTGGATCCATATGTGGATTGTGAAAAGAGCACACATGCAATGACACTGGTAGATCCATAGGTGGTATGTGAAAAGAACACACATGCAAAATGACTCTGGTTGTTGTTACTAAAAAGAACACACATGCAATGACACTGGTGGATCCATGTGTGGCCTCTGTAGAGAACACACATTTCAATGACACTGGTGGATCCATAGGTGGTATGTGAAAAGAACACACATGCAATGAAACTGGTGGATCCATGGGTGGATTGTGAAAAGAACACACATGCAAAATGACTCTGGTTGTTGTTACTAAAAAGAACACACATGCAATGACACTGGTGGATCCATGGTTGGATTGTGAAAAGAACACACATGCAATGACACTGGTGGATCCATAGGTGGTATGTGAGAAGAACACACATGCAAAATGACTCCGGTTGTTGTTACTAAAAAGAGCACACATGCAATGACAATGGTGGATCCATAGGTGGTATGTGAAAAGAACAGACATGCAAAATGGCTCTGGTTGTTGTTACTAAAAAGAACACACATGCAATGACACTGGTGGATCCATGTGTGGTCTTTGTAGAGAACACAGATTTCAATGACACTGGTGGATCTATAGGTGGTATGTGAAAAGAACACACATGCAATGACTCTGGTTTTTGTTAGTGAAAAGAACACACATGCAATGACACTGGTGGATCCATAGGTCGTATGTGAAAAGAACACACATGAAAAATGACTTTGGTTGTTGTTACTAAACAGAACACACATGCAATGACACTGGTGGATCCATGGGTGGATTGTGAAAAGAACACACATGCAATGACACTGGTTGATCCATAGGTGGTATGTGAAAAGAACACACATGCAAAATGACTCTGGTTGTTGTTACTAAAAAGAACACACATGCAATGACACTGGTTGTTGTTAGTGAAAAGAACACACATGCAATGACACTTGTTGTTGTTACTAAAAAGAACACACATGCAATGACTCTGGTTGTTGTTAGTGAAAAGAACACACATGCAATCACACTGGTGGATCCATTGGTGGTATGTGAGAAGAACACACATTTCAATGACTCTGGTTGTTGTTACTAAAAAGAACACACATTTCAATGAAGAGAACACACATTTCAATGAAACTGGGGGATCCATATGTGGTATGTGAAAAGAACACACATGAAATGACTCTGGTTGTTGTTAGTAAAAAGAACACACATGAAATGACACTGGTGGATCCATGTGTGGTCTCTGAAGAGAACACACATGAAATGACTCCAGTTGTGGTATGTGAAAAGAACACCCATGCAATGATATTGCCGGATCCATGTGTGGTCTCTGAAGAGAACACACATCCAATGACACTGACTGTTGTTAGTAAAAAGATCACACATTTCAATGACACTAGTGGATCCATATGTGGTATGTGAAAATAACACACATGCAATGACTCTGGTTGTTGTTAGTAAAAAGAACACACATGCAATGACAATGGTGGATCCATGTGTGGTCTCTGAAGAGAACACACATTTCAATGACACTACTGGATCCATATGTGGTATGTGAAAAGAACACATGAAATGACTCCAGTTGTGGTATGTGAAAAGAACACACATGCAATGACACTAGTGGATCCATGTGTGGTCTCTGAAGAGAACACACATCCAATGACACTGGATGTTGTTAGTAAGAAGAGCACGCATTTCGAAGACACTGGTGGATCCATATTTGGTATGTGAAAAGAACACACATGCAATGACTCTCGTTGTTGTTAGTAAAAAGAACACACATGCAATGACACTAGTGGATCCATGTGTGGTCTCTGAAGAGAACACACATACCAATGACACTGGTGGATCCATAAGTGGTATGTGAAAATAGCACACATGAAATGACTCTGGTTGTTGTTACTAAAAAGAATAAACATGCAATGACACTGCTGGATCCATGTGTGGTCTCTGAAGAGAACACACATGAAATGACTCTGGTTGTTATTAGTACAAAGGGCACACATGCAATGACACTAGTGGATCCACTGGTGGATTGTGAAAAGAGCACACATGCAATGACACTGGTGGATCCATATGTGGTATGTGAAAAGAACACATGAAATGACTCCAGTTGTGGTATGTGAAAAGAACACACATGCAATGACACTAGTGGATCCATGTGTGGTCTCTGAAGAGAACACACATCCAATGACACTGGATGTTGTTAGTAAGAAGAGCACGCATTTCAATGACACTGGTGGATCCATATTTGGTATGTGAAAAGAACACACATGCAATGACTCTAGTTGTTGTTAGTAAAAAGAACACACATGCAATGATACTAGTGGATCCATGTGTGGTCTCTGAAGAGAACACACATTCCAATGACACTGGTGGATCCATATGTGGTATGTGACAACAACACACATGAAATGACTCTGGTTGTTGTTACTAAAAAGAACAAACATGAAATGACACTGCTGGATCCATGTGAGGTCTCTGAAGAGAACACACATGAAATGACTCTGGTTGTTATTAGTAAAAAGGGCACACATGCAATGACACTAGTGGATCCACTGGTGGATTGTGAAAAGAGCACACATGCAATGACACTGGTGGATCCATATGTGGTATGTGAAAAGAACACACATGCAATGACTCTGGTTGTTGTTAGTAAAAAAGAACACACATGCAATGACACCGGTGGATCCATCTGTGGTCTCTGAAGAGAACACACATGAAATGACTCTGGTTGTTATTAGTAAAAAGGGCACACATGCAATGACACTAGTGGATCCACTTTTGGATTGTGAAAAGAGCACACATGCAATGACACTGGTGGATCCATATGTGGTATGTGAAAAGAACACATGAAATGACTCTGGTTGTTGTTAGTAAAAAAGAACACACATGCAATGACACTGCTGGATCCATGTGTGGTCTTTGAAGAGAACACACATGAAATGACTCTGGTTGTTATTAGTAAAAAGGGCACACATGCAATGACACTAGTGGATCCACTGGTGGATTGTGAAAAGAGCTCACATGCAATGACACTGGTGGATCCATATGTGGTATGTGAAAAGAACACACATGCAATGACTCTGGTTGTTGTTAGTAAAAAAGAACACACATGCAATGACACCGGTGGATCCATGTGTGGTCTCTGAAGAGAACACACATTTCAATGACACTGGTGGATCCATATGTGATATATGAAAAGAACACACATGAAATGACTCTAGTTGTGGTATGTGAAAAGATAACACATGCAATGACACTGGTGGATCCATGTGTGGTCTCTGAAGAGAACACACATGCATGACTCTGGTTGTTGTTAGTAAAAATAGCACACATGAAGTGACACTAGTGGATCTATAGGTGGATTGTGAAAAGAGCACACATGCAATGACACTGGTGGGTCCATATGTGGTATGTGAAAAGAACACACATGCAATGACTCTGGTTGTTGTTAGTAAAAAGAACACACATGCAATGACACCGGTGGATCCATGTGTGGTCTCTGAAGAGAACACACATTTCAATGACACTTGTGGATCCATATGTGATATGTGAAAACAACACACATGGAATGACTCTGGTTGTGGTATGTGAAAAGAACACACATGCAATGACACTGGTGGATCCATGTGTGGTCTCTAAACAGAACACACATGCAATGACTCTGGTTGTTGTTAGTAAAAAGAGTACACATGCAATGACACTGGTGGATACATAGGTGGATTGTGAAAAGAGCAAACATGAAATGACACTGGTGGATCCATATGTGGTATGTGAAGAGAACACACATGAAATGACTCTGGTTGTTTTTAGTAAAAATAACACACATGCAATGACACCGGTGGATCCATGCGTGGTCTCTGAAGAGAAGACACATGCAATGACTCTAGTGGATCCATAGGTGGTATGTGAAAAGAACACACATGCAGTGACTCTGGTTGTTGGAAGTGAAAATAACACACATGCAATGACACTGGTGGATCCATTCGTGGTATGTGAGAAGAACACACATTTCAATGACTCTGGTTGTTGTTACTAAAAATAACACACATGCAATGACACTGGTGGATCCATATTTGGATTGTGAAAAGAGCACACATGCAATGACACTGGTGGATCCATAGGTGGTATGTGAAAAGAACACACATGGAAAATGACTCTGGTTGTTGTTACTAAAAAGAACACACCTGCAATGACACTGGTGGATCCATGTGTGGTCTCTGTAGAGAACACACATTTCAATGACACTGGTGGATCCATAGGTGGTATGTGAAAAGAACACACATGCAATGACTCTGGTTGTTGTTAGTGAAAAGAACACACATGAAATGACACTGGTGGATCCATTGGTGGTATGTGAGAAGAACACACATTTCCATGACTCTAGTTGTTGTTACTAAAAAGAACACACATGCAATGAAACTGGTAGATCCATATGTAGATTGTGAAAAGAGCACACATGCAATGACACTGGTGGATCCATTGGTGGTATGTGAGAAGAACACACATGCAAAATGACTCTGGTTGTTACTAAAAAGAATACACATGCAATGACACTAGTGGATCCATAGGTGGATTATGAAAAGAACACACATGCAATGACACTGGTGGATCCATAGGTGGTATGTGAGAAGAACACACATGCAAAATGACTCTGGTTGTTGTTACTAAAAAGAGCACACATGCAAAATGACTATGGTTGATCCATAGGTGGTATGTGAAAAGAACACACAAGCAAAATGACTCTGGTTGTTGTTACTAAAAAGAACACACATGCAATGACACTGGTGGATCCATGTGTGGTCTCTATAGAGAACACACATTTCAATGACACTGGTGGATCCATAGGTGGCATGTGAAAAGAACACACATGCAATGACTCTGGTTGTTGTTAGTGAAAAGAACACACATGCAATGACACTGGTGAATCCATTGGCGGTATGTGACAAGAACACACATTTTAATGACTCTGGTTGTTGTTACTAAAAAGAAGACACATTTCAATGACACTAGTGGATCCATATGTGGTATGTGAAAAGAACACACATGAAATGACTCCAGTTGTGGTATGTGAAAAGAACACACATGCAATGACATTGCTGGATCCATGTGTGGTCTCTGAAGAGAACACACATCCAATAACTCTGGCTGTTGTTAGTAAGAAGATCACACATTTCAATGACACTGGTAGGTCCATATGTGGTATGTGAAAAGAACACACATGCAATGACTTTGGTTGTTCTTAGTGAAAAGAACACACATGCAATGACACTGGTGGATCCATTGGTGGTATGTGAGAAGAACACACATGCAAAATGACTCTGGTTGTTGTTACTAAAAAGAACACACATTTCAATGACACTAGTGGATCCATATGTGGTATGTGAAAAGAACACACATGAAATGACTCCAGTTGTGGTATGCGAAATGAACACACATGCAATGACATTGTTGGATCCATGTGTGGTCTCTGAAGAGAACACACATCCAATGACTCTGGCTGTTGTTAGTAAGAAGATCACACATTTCAATGACACTGGTGCGTCCATATGTGGTATGTGAAAAGAACACACATGCAATGACTCTGGTTGTTGTTAGTAAAAAGAACACACATACAATGACACTGGTGGATCCATGTGTGGTCTCTGAAGAGAACACACATTTCAATGACACTGGTGGATCCATATGTGGTATGTGAAAAGAACACACATGAAATGACTCCAGTTGTGGTATGTGAAAAGAACACACATGCAATGACACTAGTGGATCCATGTTTGGTGTCTGAAGAGAACACACATCCAATGACGCTGGCTGTTGTTAGTAAGAAGAGCACACATTTCAATGACACTAGTGGATCCATATGTGGTATGCGAAAAGAACACACATGCAATGACTCTAGTTGTTGTTACTAAAAAGAACACACATGCAATGACACTAGTGGATCCATGTGTGGTCTCTGAAGAGAACACACATTCCAATGACACTGGTGGATCCATATGTGGTATGTGAAAAGAACACACATGAAATGACTCTGGTTGTTGTTAGTAAAAAGAACACACATGAAATGACACTGGTGGATCCATGTGTGGTCTCTGAAGAGAACACACATGAAATGACTCTGGTTGTTGTTAGTAAAAAGAGCACACATGCAATGACACTAGTGGATCCATTGGTGGATTGTGCAAAGAGCACACATGCAATGACACTGGTGGATCCATATGTGGTATGTGAAAAGAACACACATGCAATGACTCTAGTTGTTGTTAGTAAAAAGAACACACATGCAATGACATTAGTGGATCCATGTGTGGTCTCTGAAGAGAACACACATTTCAATGACACTAGTAGATCCATATGTGGTATGTGAAAAGAACACATGAAATGACTCCAGTTGTGGTATGTGAAAAGAATACACATGCAATGACACTAGTGGATCCATGTGTGGTCTCTGAAGAGAACACACATCCAATGACACTGGATGTTGTTAGTAAGAAGAGCACGCATTTCAATGACACTGGTGCATCCATATTTGGTATGTGAAAAGAACACACATGCAATGACTCTAGTTGTTTATAGTAAAAAGAACACACATGCAATGACACTAGTGGATCCATGTGTGGTCTCTGAAGATAAAACACATTCCAATGACACTGGTGGATCCATATGTGGTATGTGAAAACAACACACATGAAATGACTCTGGTTGTTGTTACTAAAAAGAACAAACATGCAATGACACTGGTGGATCCATGTGTGGTCTCTGAAGAGAACACACATGAAATGACTCTGGTTGTTATTAGTAAAAAGAGCACACATGCAATGACACTAGTGGATCCTTTGGTGGATTGTGAAAAGAGCACACATGCAATGACACTGGTGGATCCATATGTGGTATGTGAAAAGAACACACATGCAATGACTTTGGTTGTTGTTAGTAAAAAAGAACACACATGCAATGACACTAGTGGATCCATGTGTGGTCTCTGAAGAGAACACACATCCAATGACACTGGATGTTGTTAGTAAGAAGAGCACGCATTTCAATGACACTGGTGCATCCATATTTGGTATGTGAAAAGAACACACATGCAATGACTCTAGTTGTTGTTAGTAAAAAGAACACACATGCAATAATACTAGTGGATCCATGTGTGGTCTCTGAAGAGAACACACATTCCAATGACACTGGTGGATCCATATGTGGTATGTGACAACAACACACATGAAATGACTCTGGTTGTTGTTACTAAAAAGAACAAACATGCAATGACACTGCTGGATCCATGTGAGGTCTCTGAAGAGAACACACATGAAATGACTCTGGTTGTTATTAGTAAAAAGGGCACACATGCAATGACACTAGTGGATCCACTGGTGGATTGTGAAAAGAGCACACATGCAATGACACTGGTGGATCCATATGTGGTATGTGAAAAGAACACACATGCAATGACTCTGGTTGTTGTTAGTAAAAAAGAACACACATGCAATGACACCGGTGGATCCATCTGTGGTCTCTGAAGAGAACACACATGAAATGACTCTGGTTGTTATTAGTAAAAAGGGCACACATGCAATGACACTAGTGGATCCACTTTTGGATTGTGAAAAGAGCACACATGCAATGACACTGGTGGATCCATATGTGGTATGTGAAAAGAACACATGAAATGACTCTGGTTGTTGTTAGTAAAAAAGAACACACATGCAATGACACTGCTGGATCCATGTGTGGTCTTTGAAGATAACACACATGAAATGACTCTGGTTGTTATTAGTAAAAAGGGCACACATGCAATGACACTAGTGGATCCACTGGTGGATTGTGAAAAGAGCTCACATGCAATGACACTGGTGGATCCATATGTGGTATGTGAAAAGAACACACATGCAATGACTCTGGTTGTTGTTAGTAAAAAAGAACACACATGCAATGACACCGGTGGATCCATGTGTGGTCTCTGAAGAGAACACACATTTCAATGACACTGGTGGATCCATATGTGATATATGAAAACAACACACATGAAATGACTCTAGTTGTGGTATGTGAAAAGAACACACATGAAATGACACTGGTGGATCCATGTGTGGTCTCTGAAGAGAACACACATGCATGACTCTGGTTGTTGTTAGTAAAAATAGCACACATGAAGTGACACTAGTGGATCTATAGGTGGATTGTGAAAAGAGCACACATGCAATGACACTGGTGGGTCCATATGTGGTATGTGAAAAGAACACACATGCAATGACTCTGGTTGTTGTTAGTAAAAATAACACACATGCAATGACACCGGTGGATCCATGTGTGGTCTCTGAAGAGAACACACATTTCAATGACACTTGTGGATCCATATGTGATATGTGAAAACAACACACATGGAATGACTCTGGTTGTGGTATGTGAAAAGAACACACATGCAATGACACTGGTGGATCCATGTGTGGTCTCTAAACAGAACACACATGCAATGACTCTGGTTGTTGTTAGTAAAAAGAGTACACATGCAATGACACTGGTGGATACATAGGTGGATTGTGAAAAGAGCAAACATGAAATGACACTGGTGGATCCATATGTGGTATGTGAAGAGAACACACATGAAATGACTCTGGTTGTTTTTAGTAAAAATAACACACATGCAATGACACTGGTGGATCCATGTGTGGTCTCTGAAGAGAAGACACATGCAATGACTCTAGTGGATCCATAGGTGGTATGGGAAAAGAACACACATGCAGTGACTCTGGTTGTTGGAAGTGAAAATAACACACATGCAATGACACTGGTGGATCCATTCGTGGTATGTGAGAAGAACACACATTTCAATGACTCTGGTTGTTGTTACTAAAAATAACACAGATGCAATGACACTGGTGGATCCATATGTGGATTGTGAAAAGAGCACACATGCAATGACACTGGTGGATCCATAGGTGGTATGTGAAAAGAACACACATGGAAAATGACTCTGGTTGTTGTTACTAAAAAGAACACACCTGCAATGACACTGGTGGATCCATGTGTGGTCTTTGTAGAGAACACACATTTCAATGACACTGGTGGATCCATAGGTGGTATGTGAAAAGAACACACATGCAATGACTCTGGTTGTTGTTAGTGAAAAGAACACACATGAAATGACACTGGTGGATCCATTGGTGGTATGTGAGAAGAACACACATTTCCATGACTCTAGTTGTTGTTACTAAAAAGAACACACATGCAATGAAACTGGTAGATCCATATGTAGATTGTGAAAAGAGCACACATGCAATGACACTGGTGGATCCATTGGTGGTATGTGAGAAGAACACACATGCAAAATGACTCTGGTTGTTGTTACTAAAAAGAATACACATGCAATGACACTAGTGGATCCATAGGTGGATTATGAAAAGAACACACATGCAATGACACTGGTGGATCCATAGGTGGTATGTGAGAAGAACACACATGCAAAATGACTCTGGTTGTTGTTACTAAAAAGAGCACACATGCAAAATGACTCTGGTTGATCCATAGGTGGTATGTGAAAAGAACACACAAGCAAAATGACTCTGGTTGTTGTTACTAAAAAGAACACACATGCAATGACACTGGTGGATCCATGTGTGGTCTCTATAGAGAACACACATTTCAATGACACTGGTGGATCCATAGGTGGTATGTGAAAAGAACACACATGCAATGACTCTGGTTGTTGTTAGTGAAAAGAACACACATGCAATGACACTGGTGAATCCATTGGTGGTATGTGACAAGAACACACATTTTAATGACTCTGGTTGTTGTTACTAAAAAGAAGACACATTTCAATGACACTAGTGGATCCATATGTGGTATGTGAAAAGAACACACATGAAATGACTCCAGTTGTGGTATGTGAAAAGAACACACATGCAATGACATTGCTGGATCCATGTGTGGTATCTGAAGAGAACACACATCCAATAACTCTGGCTGTTGTTAGTAAGAAGATCACACAATTCAATGACACTGGTAGGTCCATATGTGGTATGTGAAAAGAACACACATGCAATGACTTTGGTTGTTGTTAGTGAAAAGAACACACATGCAATGACACTGGTGGATCCATTGGTGGTATGTGAGAAGAACACACATGCAAAATGACTCTGGTTGTTGTTACTAAAAAGAACACACATTTCAATGACACTAGTGGATCCATATGTGGTATGTGAAAAGAACACACATGAAATGACTCCAGTTGTGGTATGCGAAATGAACACACATGCAATGACATTGTTGGATCCATGTGTGGTCTCTGAAGAGAACACACATCCAATGACTCTGGCTGTTGTTAGTAAGAAGATCACACATTTCAATGACACTGGTGGGTCCATATGTGGTATGTGAAAAGAACACACATGCAATGACTCTGGTTGTTGTTAGTAAAAAGAACACACATACAATGACACTAGTGGATCCATGTGTGGTCTCTGAAGAGAACACACATTTCAATGACACTGGTGGATCCATATGTGGTATGTGAAAAGAACACACATGAAATGACTCTAGTCGTGGTATGTGAAAAGAACACACATGCAATGACACTAGTGGATCCATGTTTGGTGTCTGAAGAGAACACACATCCAATGACGCTGGCTGTTGTTAGTAAGAAGAGCACACATTTCAATGACACTAGTGGATCCATATGTGGTATGCGAAAAGAACACACATGCAATGACTCTAGTTGTTGTTACTAAAAAGAACACACATGCAATGACACTAGTGGATCCATGTGTGGTCTCTGAAGAGAACACACATTCGAATGACACAGGTGGATCCATATGTGGTATGTGAAAAGAACACACATGAAATGACTCTGGTTGTTGTTAGTAAAAAGAACACACATGAAATGACACTGGTGGATCCATGTGTGGTCTCTGAAGAGAACACACATGAAATGACTCTGGTTGTTGTTAGTAAAAAGAGCACACATGCAATGACACTAGTGGATCCATTGGTGGATTGTGCAAAGAGCACACATGCAATGACACTGGTGGATCCATATGTGGTATGTGAAAAGAACACACATGCAATGACTCTAGTTGTTGTTAGTAAAAAGAACACACATGCAATGACATTAGTGGATCCATGTGTGGTCTTTGAAGAGAACACACATTTCAATGACACTGGTAGATCCATATGTGGTATGTGAAAAGAACACATGAAATGACTCCAGTTGTGGTATGTGAAAAGAATACACATGCAATGACACTAGTGGATCCATGTGTGGTCTCTGAAGAGAACACACATCCAATGACACTGGATGTTGTTACTAAGAAGAGCACGCATTTCAATGACACTGGTGCATCCATATTTGGTATGTGAAAAGAACACACATGCAATGACTCTAGTTGTTGTTAGTAAAAAGAACACACATGCAATGACACTAGTGGATCCATGTGTGGTCTCTGAAGATAAAACACATTCCAATGACACTGTGGGATCCATATGTGGTATGTGAAAACAACACACATGAAATGACTCTGGTTGTTGTTACTAAAAAGAACAAACATGCAATGACACTGGTGGATCCATGTGTGGTCTCTGAAGAGAACACACATGAAATGACTCTGGTTGTTATTAGTAAAAAGAGCACACATGCAATGACACTAGTGGATCCTTTGGTGGATTGTGAAAAGAGCACACATGCAATGACACTGGTGGATCCATATGTGGTATGTGAAAAGAACACACATGCAATGACTTTGGTTGTTGTTAGTAAAAAAGAACACACATGCAATGACACTAGTGGATCCATGTGTGGTCTTTGAAGAGAACACACGTTTCAATGACACTGGTGGATCCATATGTGATATATGAAAACAACACACATGAAATGACTCTAGTTGTGGTATGTGAAAAGAACACTCATGCAATGACACTGGTGGATCCATGTGTGGTCTCTGAAGAGAACACACATGCAATGACTCTGGTTGTTGTTAGTAAAAAGAGCACACATGCAATGACACTAGTAGATCTATAGGTGGATTGTGAAAAGAGCACACATGCAATGACACTGGTGGATCCATATGTGGTATGTAAAAATAACACACATGCAATGACACCGGTGGATCCATGTGTGGTCTCTGAAGAGAACACACATTTCAATGACACTTCTGGATCCATATGTGATATGTGAAAACAACACACATGGAATGACTCTGGTTGAGGTATGTGAAAATAACACACATGCAATGACACTGGTGGATCCATGTGTGGTCTCTAAACAGAACACACATGCAATGACTCTAGTTGTTGTTAGTAAAAAGAGTACACATGCAATGACACTGGTGGATACATAGGTGGATTGTGAAAAGAGCACACATGCAATGACACTGGTGGATCCATATGTGGTATGTGAAAAGAACACACATGAAATGACTCTGGTTGTTGTTAGTAAAAATAACACACATGCAATGACACCGGTGGATCCATCTGTGGTCTCTGAAGAGAACACACATGCAATGACTCTGGTGGATCCATAGGTGGTATGTGAAAAGAACACACAAACAATGACTCTGGTTGTTGGAAGTGAAAAGAACACACATGCAATGACACTGGTGGATCCATTCGTGGTATGTGAGAAGAACACACATTTCAATGACTCTGGTTGTTGTTACTAAAAATAACACACATGTAATGACACTGGTGGATCCATATGTGGATTGTGAAAAGAGCACACATGCAATGACACTGGTGGATCCATAGGTGGTATGTGAAAAGAACACACATGGAAAATGACTCTGGTTGTTGTTACTAAAAAGAACACACATGCAATGACACTGGTGGATCCATGTGTGGTCTCTGTAGAGAACACACATTTCAATGACACTGGTGGATCCATAGGTGGTATGTGAAAAGAACACACATGCAATGACTCTGGTTGTTGTTAGTGAAAAGAACACACATGAAATGACACTGGTGGATCCATTGGTGGTATGTGAGAAGAACACACATTTCAATGACTCTAGTTGTTGTTACTAAAAAGAACACACATGCAATGACACTGGTGGATCCATATGTAGATTGTGAAAAGAGCACACATGCAATGACACTGGTGGATCCATAGGTGGTATGTGAAAAAAACACACATGCAAAATGACTCTGGTTGTTGTTACTAAAAAGAACACACATGCAATGACTCTGATTGTTGTTAGTAAAAAGACCACACATGCAATGACACTAGTGGATCTATAGGTGGATTGTGAAAAGAGCACACATGCAATGACACTGGTGGATCCATAGGTGGTATGTGAAAAGAACACACATGCAAAATGACTCTTGTTGTTGTTACTAAAAAGAACACACATGCAATGACACTGGTGGATCCATGTGTGGTCTCTGTAGAAAACACACATTTCAATGACACTGGTGGATCCATAGGTGGTCTGTGTAAAGAACACATATGCAATGACTCTGGTTGTTGTTAGTGAAAAGAACACACATGCAATGACACTGGTGGATCCATTGGTGGTATGTGAGAAGAACACACATTTCAATGACTCTGGTTGTTGTTACTAAAAAGAACACACATGCAATGACACTAGTGGATCCATAGGTGGATTATGAAAAGAACACACATGAGATGACACTAGTGGATCCATTGGTGGTATGTGAGAAGAACACACATGCAAAATGACTCTGGTTGTTGTTACTAAAAAGAGCACACATGCAAAATGACTCTGGTTGATCCATAGGTGGTATGTGAAAAGAACACACATGCAATGACTCTGGTTGTTGTTAGTGAAAAGAACACACATGCAATGACATTGGTGGATCCATTGGTGGTATGTGAGAAGAACAAACATTTCAATGACTCTGGTTGTTGTTACTAAAAAGAACACACATTTCAGTGACACTAGTGGATCCATATGTGGAATGTGAAAAGAACACACATGAAATGACTCCAGTTGTGGTATGTGAAAAGAACACACATGCAATGACATTGCTGGATCCATGTGTGGTCTCTGAAGAGAACACACATCCAATGACTCTGGCTGTTGTTAGTAAGAAGATCACACATTTCAATGACACTGGTGGGTCCATACGTGGTATGTGAAAAGAACACACATGCAATGACTCTGGTTGTTGTTAGTAAAAAGAACACACATGCAATGACACTGGTGGATCCATGTGTGGTCTCTAAAGAGAACACACATTTCAATGACACTGGTGGATCCATATGTGGTATGTGAAAAGAACACACATGAAATGACTCCAGTTGTGGTATGTGAAAAGAACACACATGCAATGACACTAGTGGATCCATGTGTGGTCTCTGAAGAGAACACACATCCAATGACACTGGCTGTTGTTAGTAAGAAGAGCACACATTTCAATGACACTAGTGGATCCATATGTGGTATGCGAAAAGAACACACATGCAATGACTCTAGTTGTTGTTAGTAAAAAGAACACACATGCAATGACACTAGTGGATCCATGTGTGGTCTCTGAAGAGAACACACATTCCAATTACACTGGTGGATCCATATGTGGTATGTGAAAAGAACACACATGAAATGACTCTGGTTGTTGTTAGTAAAAAGAACACACATGAAATGACGCTGGTGGATCCATGTGTGGTCTCTGAAGAGAACACACATGAAATGACTCTGGTTGTTGTTAGTAAAAAGAACACACATGAAATGACGCTGGTGGATCCATGTGTGGTCTCTGAAGAGAACACACATGAAATGACTCTGGTTGTTGTTAGTAAAAAGAGCACACATGCAATGACACTAGTGGATCCATTGGTGGATTGTGAAAAGAACACACATGCAATGACACTAGTGGATCCATGTGTGGTCTCTTAAGAGAACACACATTTCAATGACACTGGTGGATCCATATGTGATATGTGAAAAGAACACACATGAAATGACTCTAGTTGTGGTATGTGAAAAGAACACACATGCAATGACACTGGTGGATCCATGTGTGGTCTCTAAAGAGAACACACATGCAATGACTCTGGTTGTTGTTAGTAAAAAGAGCACACATGCAATGACACTGGTGGATCCATAGGTGGATTGTGAAAAGAGCACACATGCAATGACACTGGTTTATCCATATGTGGTATGTGAAAAGAACACACACGAAATGACTCTGGTTGTTGTTAGTAAAAAGAACACACATGCAATGACACTGTTGGATCCACGTGTGGTCTCCGAAGAGAACACACATGCAATGACCCTAGTGGACAATAGGTGGTATGTGAAAAGAACACACATGCAATGACTCTAGTTGTGGTATGTGAATAGAACACACATGCAATGACACTGGTGGATCCATGTGTGGTCTCTAAAGACAACACACATGCAATGACTCTGGTTGTTGTTAGTAAAAAGAGCACACATGCAATGACACTGGTGGATACATAGGTGGATTGTGAAAAGAGCACACATGCAATGACACTGGTGGATCCATATGTGGTATGTGAAAAGAACACACCTGAAATGACTCTGGTTGTTGTTAGTGAAAAGAACACAAATGCAATGACACTGGTGGATCCATGTGTGGTCTGTGAAGAGAACACACATGCAATGACTCTGGTGGATCCATAGGTGGTATGTGAAAAGAACACACATGCAATGACACTGGTGGATCCATTGGTGGTATGTGAGAAGAACACACATTTCAATGACTCTGGTTGTTGTTACTAAAAAGTACACACATGCAATGACATTGGTGGATCCATATGTGGATTTTGAAAAGAGCACACATGCAATGACACTGGAGGATCCATAGGTGGTATGTGAAAGGAACACACATGCAAAATGACTCTAGTGGTTGTTACTAAAAAGAACACACATGCAATGACCCTGGTGGATCCATGTGGTCTCTATAGAGAACACACATTTCAATGACACTGGTGGATCCATAGCTGGTATGTGAAAAGAACACACATGCAATGACTCTGGTTGTTGTTAGTGAAAAGAACACACATGCAATGACATTGGTGGATACATTGGTGGTATGTGAGAAGAACACACATTTCAATGACTCTGGTTGTTGTTACTAAAAAGAACACACATTTCAGTGACACTAGTGGATCCATATGTGGAATGTGAAAACAACACACATGAAATGACTCCAGTTGTGGTATGTGAAAAGAACACACATGCAATGACATTGCTGGATCCATGTGTGGTCTCTGAAGAGAACACACATCCAATGACTCTGGCTGTTGTTAGTAAGAAGATCACACATTTCAATGACACTGGTGGGTCCATACGTGGTATGTGAAAAGAACACACATGCAATGACTCTGGTTGTTGTTAGTAAAAAGAACACACATGCAATGACACTGGTGGATCCATGTGTGGTATCTAAAGAGAACACACATTTCAATGACACTGGTGGATCCATATGTGGTATGTGAAAAGAACACACATGAAATGACTCTAGTTGTGGTATGTGAAAAGAACACACATGCAATGACACTAGTGGATCCATGTGTGGTCTCTAAAGAGAACACACATGCAATGACTCTGGTTGTTGTTAGTAAAAAGAGCACACATGCAATGACACTGGTGGATCCATAGGTGGATTGTGAAAAGAGCACACATGCAATGACACTGGTTTATCCATATGTGGTATGTGAAAAGAACACACACGAAATGACTCTGGTTGTTGTTAGTAAAAAGAACACACATGCAATGACACTGTTGGATCCATGTGTGGTCTCTATAGAGAACACACATTTCAATGACACTGGTGGATCCATAGGTGGTATGTGAAAAGAACACACATGCAATGACTCTGGTTGTTGTTAGTGAAAAGAACACACATGCAATGACACTGGTGAATCCATTGGTGGTATGTGACAAGAACACACATTTTAATGACTCTGGTTGTTGTTACTAAAAAGAAGACACATTTCAATGACACTAGTGGATCCATATGTGGTATGTGAAAAGAACACACATGAAATGACTCCAGTTGTGGTATGTGAAAAGAACACACATGCAATGACATTGCTGGATCCATGTGTGGTATCTGAAGAGAACACACATCCAATAACTCTGGCTGTTGTTAGTAAGAAGATCACACAATTCAATGACACTGGTAGGTCCATATGTGGTATGTGAAAAGAACACACATGCAATGACTTTGGTTGTTGTTAGTGAAAAGAACACACATGCAATGACACTGGTGGATCCATTGGTGGTATGTGAGAAGAACACACATGCAAAATGACTCTGGTTGTTGTTACTAAAAAGAACACACATTTCAATGACACTAGTGGATCCATATGTGGTATGTGAAAAGAACACAAATGAAATGACTCCAGTTGTGGTATGCGAAATGAACACACATGCAATGACATTGTTGGATCCATGTGTGGTCTCTGAAGAGAACACACATCCAATGACTCTGGCTGTTGTTAGTAAGAAGATCACACATTTCAATGACACTGGTGGGTCCATATGTGGTATGTGAAAAGAACACACATGCAATGACTCTGGTTGTTGTTAGTAAAAAGAACACACATACAATGACACTAGTGGATCCATGTGTGGTCTCTGAAGAGAACACACATTTCAATGACACTGGTGGATCCATATGTGGTATGTGAAAAGAACACACATGAAATGACTCCAGTCGTGGTATGTGAAAAGAACACACATGCAATGACACTAGTGGATCCATGTTTGGTGTCTGAAGAGAACACACATCCAATGACGCTGGCTGTTGTTAGTAAGAAGAGCACACATTTCAATGACACTAGTGGATCCATATGTGGTATGCGAAAAGAACACAAATGCAATGACTCTAGTTGTTGTTACTAAAAAGAACACACATGCAATGACACTAGTGGATCCATGTGTGGTCTCTGAAGAGAACACACATTCGAATGACACAGGTGGATCCATATGTGGTATGTGAAAAGAACACACATGAAATGACTCTGGTTGTTGTTAGTAAAAAGAACACACATGAAATGACACTGGTGGATCCATGTGTGGTCTCTGAAGAGAACACACATGAAATGACTCTGGTTGTTGTTAGTAAAAAGAGCACACATGCAATGACACTAGTGGATCCATTGGTGGATTGTGCAAAGAGCACACATGCAGTGACACTGGTGGATCCATATGTGGTATGTGAAAAGAACACACATGCAATGACTCTAGTTGTTGTTAGTAAAAAGAACACACATGCAATGACATTAGTGGATCCATGTGTGGTCTTTGAAGAGAACACACATTTCAATGACACTGGTAGATCCATATGTGGTATGTGAAAAGAACACATGAAATGACTCCAGTTGTGGTATGTGAAAAGAATACACATGCAATGACACTAGTGGATCCATGTGTGGTCTCTGAAGAGAACACACATCCAATGACACTGGATGTTGTTACTAAGAAGAGCACGCATTTCAATGACACTGGTGCATCCATATTTGGTATGTGAAAAGAACACACATGCAATGACTCTAGTTGTTGTTAGTAAAAAGAACACACATGCAATGACACTAGTGGATCCATGTGTGGTCTCTGAAGATAAAACACATTCCAATGACACTGTGGGATCCATATGTGGTATGTGAAAACAACACACATGAAATGACTCTGGTTGTTGTTACTAAAAAGAACAAACATGCAATGACACTGGTGGATCCATGTGTGGTCTCTGAAGAGAACACACATGAAATGACTCTGGTTGTTATTAGTAAAAAGAGCACACATGCAATGACACTAGTGGATCCTTTGGTGGATTGTGAAAAGAGCACACATGCAATGACACTGGTGGATCCATATGTGGTATGTGAAAAGAACACACATGCAATGACTTTGGTTGTTGTTAGTAAAAAAGAATACACATGCAATGACACTAGTGGATCCATGTGTGGTCTTTGAAGAGAACACACGTTTCAATGACACTGGTGGATCCATATGTGATATATGAAAACAACACACATGAAATGACTCTAGTTGTGGTATGTGAAAAGAACACTCATGCAATGACACTGGTGGATCCATGTGTGGTCTCTGAAGAGAACACACATGCAATGACTCTGGTTGTTGTTAGTAAAAAGAGCACACATGCAATGACACTAGTAGATCTATAGGTGGATTGTGAAAAGAGCACACATGCAATGACACTGGTGGATCCATATGTGGTATGTAAAAATAACACACATGCAATGACACCGGTGGATCCATGTGTGGTCTCTGAAGAGAACACACATTTCAATGACACTTCTGGATCCATATGTGATATGTGAAAACAACACACATGGAATGACTCTGGTTGAGGTATGTGAAAATAACACACATGCAATGACACTGGTGGATCCATGTGTGGTCTCTAAACAGAACACACATGCAATGACTCTAGTTCTTGTTAGTAAAAAGAGTACACATGCAATGACACTGGTGGATACATAGGTGGATTGTGAAAAGAGCACACATGCAATGACACTGGTGGATCCATATGTGGTATGTGAAAAGAACACACATGAAATGACTCTGGTTGTTGTTAGTAAAAATAACACACATGCAATGACACCGGTGGATCCATCTGTGGTCTCTGAAGAGAACACACATGCAATGACTCTGGTGGATCCATAGGTGGTATGTGAAAAGAACACACAAACAATGACTCTGGTTGTTGGAAGTGAAAAGAACACACATGCAATGACACTGGTGGATCCATTCGTGGTATGTGAGAAGAACACACATTTCAATGACTCTGGTTGTTGTTACTAAAAATAACACACATGTAATGACACTGGTGGATCCATATGTGGATTGTGAAAAGAGCACACATGCAATGACACTGGTGGATCCATAGGTGGTATGTGAAAAGAACACACATGGAAAATGACTCTGGTTGTTGTTACTAAAAAGAACACACATGCAATGACACTGGTGGATCCATGTGTGGTCTCTGTAGAGAACACACATTTCAATGACACTGGTGGATCCATAGGTGGTATGTGAAAAGAACACACATGCAATGACTCTGGTTGTTGTTAGTGAAAAGAACACACATGAAATGACACTGGTGGATCCATTGGTGGTATGTGAGAAGAACACACATTTCAATGACTCTAGTTGTTGTTACTAAAAAGAACACACATGCAATGACACTGGTGGATCCATATGTAGATTGTGAAAAGAGCACACATGCAATGACACTGGTGGATCCATAGGTGGTATGTGAAAAAAACACACATGCAAAATGACTCTGGTTGTTGTTACTAAAAAGAACACACATGCAATGACTCTGATTGTTGTTAGTAAAAAGACCACACATGCAATGACACTAGTGGATCTATAGGTGGATTGTGAAAAGAGCACACATGCAATGACACTGGTGGATCCATAGGTGGTATGTGAAAAGAACACACATGCAAAATGACTCTTGTTGTTGTTACTAAAAAGAACACACATGCAATGACACTGGTGGATCCATGTGTGGTCTCTGTAGAAAACACACATTTCAATGACACTGGTGGATCCATAGGTGGTCTGTGTAAAGAACACATATGCAATGACTCTGGTTGTTGTTAGTGAAAAGAACACACATGCAATGACACTGGTGGATCCATTGGTGGTATGTGAGAAGAACACACATTTCAATGACTCTGGTTGTTGTTACTAAAAAGAACACACATGCAATGACACTAGTGGATCCATAGGTGGATTATGAAAAGAACACACATGAAATGACACTAGTGGATCCATTGGTGGTATGTGAGAAGAACACACATGCAAAATGACTCTGGTTGTTGTTACTAAAAAGAGCACACATGCAAAATGACTCTGGTTGATCCATAGGTGGTATGTGAAAAGAACACACATGCAATGACTCTGGTTGTTGTTAGTGAAAAGAACACACATGCAATGACATTGGTGGATCCATTGGTGGTATGTGAGAAGAACAAACATTTCAATGACTCTGGTTGTTGTTACTAAAAAGAACACACATTTCAGTGACACTAGTGGATCCATATGTGGAATGTGAAAAGAACACACATGAAATGACTCCAGTTGTGGTATGTGAAAAGAACACACATGCAATGACATTGCTGGATCCATGTGTGGTCTCTGAAGAGAACACACATCCAATGACTCTGGCTGTTGTTAGTAAGAAGATCACACATTTCAATGACACTGGTGGGTCCATACGTGGTATGTGAAAAGAACACACATGCAATGACTCTGGTTGTTGTTAGTAAAAAGAACACACATGCAATGACACTGGTGGATCCATGTGTGGTCTCTAAAGAGAACACACATTTCAATGACACTGGTGGATCCATATGTGGTATGTGAAAAGAACACACATGAAATGACTCCAGTTGTGGTATGTGAAAAGAACACACATGCAATGACACTAGTGGATCCATGTGTGGTCTCTGAAGAGAACACACATCCAATGACACTGGCTGTTGTTAGTAAGAAGAGCACACATTTCAATGACACTAGTGGATCCATATGTGGTATGCGAAAAGAACACACATGCAATGACTCTAGTTGTTGTTAGTAAAAAGAACACACATGCAATGACACTAGTGGATCCATGTGTGGTCTCTGAAGAGAACACACATTCCAATTACACTGGTGGATCCATATGTGGTATGTGAAAAGAACACACATGAAATGACTCTGGTTGTTGTTAGTAAAAAGAACACACATGAAATGACGCTGGTGGATCCATGTGTGGTCTCTGAAGAGAACACACATGAAATGACTCTGGTTGTTGTTAGTAAAAAGAACACACATGAAATGACGCTGGTGGATCCATGTGTGGTCTCTTAAGAGAACACACATGAAATGACTCTGGTTGTTGTTAGTAAAAAGAGCACACATGCAATGACACTAGTGGATCCATTGGTGGATTGTGAAAAGAACACACATGCAATGACACTAGTGGATCCATGTGTGGTCTCTTAAGAGAACACACATTTCAATGACACTGGTGGATCCATATGTGATATGTGAAAAGAACACACATGAAATGACTCTAGTTGTGGTATGTGAAAAGAACACACATGCAATGACACTGGTGGATCCATGTGTGGTCTCTAAAGAGAACACACATGCAATGACTTTGGTTGTTGTTAGTAAAAAGAGCACACATGCAATGACACTGGTGGATCCATAGGTGGATTGTGAAAAGAGCACACATGCAATGACACTGGTTTATCCATATGTGGTATGTGAAAAGAACACACACGAAATGACTCTGGTTGTTGTTAGTAAAAAGAACACACATGCAATGACACTGTTGGATCCACGTGTGGTCTCCGAAGAGAACACACATGCAATGACCCTAGTGGACAATTGGTGGTATGTGAAAAGAACACACATGCAATGACTCTAGTTGTGGTATGTGAATAGAACACACATGCAATGACACTGGTGGATCCATGTGTGGTCTCTAAAGACAACACACATGCAATGACTCTGGTTGTTGTTAGTAAAAAGAGCACACATGCAATGACACTGGTGGATACATAGGTGGATTGTGAAAAGAGCACACATGCAATGACACTGGTGGATCCATATGTGGTATGTGAAAAGAACACACCTGAAATGACTCTGGTTGTTGTTAGTGAAAAGAACACAAATGCAATGACACTGGTGGATCCATGTGTGGTCTGTGAAGAGAACACACATGCAATGACTCTGGTGGATCCATAGGTGGTATGTGAAAAGAACACACATGCAATGACACTGGTGGATCCATTGGTGGTATGTGAGAAGAACACACATTTCAATGACTCTGGTTGTTGTTACTAAAAAGTACACACATGCAATGACATTGGTGGATCCATATGTGGATTTTGAAAAGAGCACACATGCAATGACACTGGAGGATCCATAGGTGGTATGTGAAAGGAACACACATGCAAAATGACTCTAGTGGTTGTTACTAAAAAGAACACACATGCAATGACCCTGGTGGATCCATGTGTGGTCTCTATAGAGAACACACATTTCAATGACACTGGTGGATCCATAGCTGGTATGTGAAAAGAACACACATGCAATGACTCTGGTTGTTGTTAGTGAAAAGAACACACATGCAATGACATTGGTGGATACATTGGTGGTATGTGAGAAGAACACACATTTCAATGACTCTGGTTGTTGTTACTAAAAAGAACACACATTTCAGTGACACTAGTGGATCCATATGTGGAATGTGAAAACAACACACATGAAATGACTCCAGTTGTGGTATGTGAAAAGAACACACATGCAATGACATTGCTGGATCCATGTGTGGTCTCTGAAGAGAACACACATCCAATGACTCTGGCTGTTGTTAGTAAGAAGATCACACATTTCAATGACACTGGTGGGTCCATACGTGGTATGTGAAAAGAACACACATGCAATGACTCTGGTTGTTGTTAGTAAAAAGAACACACATGCAATGACACTGGTGGATCCATGTGTGGTATCTAAAGAGAACACACATTTCAATGACACTGGTGGATCCATATGTGGTATGTGAAAAGAACACACATGAAATGACTCTAGTTGTGGTATGTGAAAAGAACACACATGCAATGACACTAGTGGATCCATGTGTGGTCTCTAAAGAGAACACACATGCAATGACTCTGGTTGTTGTTAGTAAAAAGAGCACACATGCAATGACACTGGTGGATCCATAGGTGGATTGTGAAAAGAGCACACATGCAATGACACTGGTTTATCCATATGTGGTATGTGAAAAGAACACACACGAAATGACTCTGGTTGTTGTTAGTAAAAAGAACACACATGCAATGACACTGTTGGATCCACGTGTGGTCTCCGAAGAGAACACACATGCAATGACCCTAGTGGATGATAGGTGGTATGTGAAAAGAACACACATGCAATGACTCTAGTTGTGGTATGTGAATAGAACACACATGCAATGACACTGGTGGATCCATGTGTGGTCTCTAAAGACAACACACATGCAATGACTCTGGTTGTTGTTAGTAAAAAGAGCACACATGCAATGACACTGGTGGATACATAGGTGGATTGTGAAAAGAGCACACATGCAATGACACTGGTTGATCCATATGTGGTATGTGAAAAGAACACACCTGAAATGACTCGGGTTGTTGTTAGTTAAAAGAACACACATGCAATGACACTGGTGGATCCATGTGTGGTTTGTGAAGAGAACACACATGCAATGACTCTGGTGGATCCATAGGTGGTATGTGAAAAGAACACACATGCAATGACACTGGTGGATCCATTGGTGGTATGTGAGAAGAACACACATTTCAATGACTCTGGTTGTTGTTACTAAAAAGTACACACATGCAATGACATTGGTGGATCCATATGTGGATTTTGAAAAGAGCACACATGCGATGACACTGGTGGATCCATAGGTGGTATGTGAAAGGAACACACATGCAAAATGACTCTAGTGGTTGTTACTAAAAAGAACACACATGCAATGACCCTGGTGGATCCATGTGTGGTCTCTATAGAGAACACACATTTCAATGACACTGGTGGATCCATAGCTGGTATGTGAAAAGAACACACATGCAATGACTCTGGTTGTTGTTAGTGAAAAGAACACACATGCAATGACATTGGTGGATCCATTGGTGGTATGTGAGAAGAACACACATTTCAATGACTCTGGTTGTTGTTACTAAAAAGAACACACATTTCAGTGACACTAGTGGATCCATATGTGGAATGTGAAAAGAACACACATGAAATGACTCCAGTTGTGGTATGTGAAAAGAACACACATGCAATGACATTGCTGGATCCATGTGTGGTCTCTGAAGAGAACACACATCCAATGACTCTGGCTGTTGTTAGTAAGAAGATCACACATTTCAATGACACTGGTGGGTCCATACGTGGTATGTGAAAAGAACACACATGCAATGACTCTGGTTGTTGTTAGTAAAAAGAACACACATGCAATGACACTGGTGGATCCATGTGTGGTCTCTAAAGAGAACACACATTTCAATGACACTGGTGGATCCATATGTGGTATGTGAAAAGAACACACATGAAATGACTCCAGTTGTGGTATGTGAAAAGAACACACATGCAATGACACTAGTGGATCCATGTGTGGTCTCTGAAGAGAACACACATCCAATGACACTGGCTGTTGTTAGTAAGAAGAGCACACATTTCAATGACACTAGTGGATCCATATGTGGTATGCGAAAAGAACACACATGCAATGACTCTAGTTGTTGTTAGTAAAAAGAACACACATGCAATGACACTAGTGGATCCATGTGTGGTCTCTGAAGAGAACACACATTCCAATGACACTGGTGGATCCATATGTGGTATGTGAAAAGAACACACATGAAATGACTCTGGTTGTTGTTAGTAAAAAGAACACACATGAAATGACGCTGGTGGATCCATGTGTGGTCTCTGAAGAGAACACACATGAAATGACTCTGGTTGTTGTTAGTAAAAAGAGCACACATGCAATGACACTAGTGGATCCATTGGTGGATTGTGAAAAGAGCACACATGCAATGACATTGGTGGATCCATATGTGGTATGTGAAAAGAACACACATGCAATGACTCTGGTTGTTGTTAGTAAAAAGAACACACATGCAATGACACTAGTGGATCCATGTGTGGTCTCTAAAGAGAACACACATTTCAATGACACTGGTGGATCCATATGTGATATGTGAAAAGAACACACATGAAATGACTCTAGTTGTGGTATGTGAAAAGAACACACATGCAATGACACTGGTGGATCCATGTGTGGTCTCTAAAGAGAACACACATGCAATGACTCTGGTTGTTGTTAGTAAAAAGAGCACACATGCAATGACACTGGTGGATCCATAGGTGGATTGTGAAAAGAGCACACATGCAATGACACTGGTTTATCCATATGTGGTATGTGAAAAGAACACACACGAAATGACTCTGGTTGTTGTTAGTAAAAAGAACACACATGCAATGACACTGTTGGATCCACGTGTGGTCTCCGAAGAGAACACACATGCAATGACCCTAGTGGACGATAGGTGGTATGTGAAAAGAACACACATGCAATGACTCTAGTTGTGGTATGTGAATAGAACACACATGCAATGACACTGGTGGATCCATGTGTGGTCTCTAAAGACAACACACATGCAATGACTCTGGTTGTTGTTAGTAAAAAGAGCACACATGCAATGACACTGGTGGATACATAGGTGGATTGTGAAAAGAGCACACATGCAATGACACTGGTTGATCCATATGTGGTATGTGAAAAGAACACACCTGAAATGACTCTGGTTGTTAGTCAAAAGAACACACATGCAATGACACTGGTGGATCCATGTGTTGTCTGTGAAGAGAACACACATGCAATGACTCTGGTGGATCCATAGGTGGTATGTGAAAAGAACACACATGCAATGACACTGGTGGATCCATTGGTGGTATGTGAGAAGAACACACATTTCAATGACTCTGGTTGTTGTTACTAAAAAGTACACACATGCAATGACATTGGTGGATCCATATGTGGATTTTGAAAAGAGCACACATGCAATGACACTGGTGGATCCATAGGTGGTATGTGAAAGGAACACACATGCAAAATGACTCTAGTGGTTGTTACTAAAAAGAACACACATGCAATGACCCTGGTGGATCCATGTGTGGTCTCTATAGAGAACACACATTTCAATGACACTGGTGGATCCATAGCTGGTATGTGAAAAGAACACCAATGCAATGACTCTGGTTGTTGTTAGTGAAAAGAACACACATGCAATGACATTGGTGGATCCATTGGTGGTATGTGAGAAGAACACACATTTCAATTACTCTGGTTGTTGTTACTAAAAAGAACACACATTTCAGTGACACTAGTGGATCCATATGTGGAATGTGAAAACAACACACATGAAATGACTCCAGTTGTGGTATGTGAAAAGAACACACATGCAATGACATTGCTGGATCCATGTGTGGTCTCTGAAGAGAACACACATCCAATGACTCTGGTTGTTGTTAGTAAGAAGATCACACATTTCAATGACACTGGTGGGTCCATACGTGGTATGTGAAAAGAACACACATGCAATGACTCCAGTTGTGGTATGTGAATATAACACACATGGAATGACACTGGTGGATCCATGTGTGGTCTCTAAAGACAACACACATGCAATGACTCTGGTTGTTGTTAGTAAAAAGAGCACACATGCAATGACACTGGTGGATACATAGGTGGATTGTGAAAAGAGCACACATGCAATGACACTGGTGGATCCATATGTGGTATGTGAAAAGAACACACCTGAAATGACTCTGGTTGTTGTTAGTGAAAAGAACACACATGCAATGACACTGGTGGATCCATGTGTGGTCTGTGAAGAGAAGACACATGCAATGACTCTGGTGGATCCATAGGTAGTATGTGAAAAGAACACACATGCAATGACACTGGTGGATCCATTGGTGGTATGTGAGAAGAACACACATTTCAATGACTCTGGTTGTTGTTACTAAAAAGTACACACATGCAATGACATTGGTGGATCCATATGTGGATTTTGAAAAGAGCACACATGCGATGACACTGGTGGATCCATAGGTGGTATGTGAAAGGAACACACATGAAAAATGACTCTAGTGGTTGTTACTAAAAAGAACACACATGCAATGACCCTGGTGGATCCATGTGTGGTCTCTATAGAGAACACACATTTCAATCACACTGGTGGATCCATAGCTGGTATGTGAAAAGAACACACATGCAATGACTCTGGTTGTTGTTAGTGAAAAGAACACACATGCAATGACATTGGTGGATCCATTGGTGGTATGTGAGAAGAACACACATTTCAATGACTCTGGTTGTTGTTACTAAAAAGAACACACATTTCAATGACACTGGTGGGTCCATACGTGGTATGTGAAAACAACACACATGAAATGACTCCAGTTGTGGTATGTGAATATAACACACATGGAATGACACTGGTGGATCCATGTGTGGTCTCTAAAGACAACACACATGCAATGACTCTGGTTGTTGTTAGTAAAAAGAGCACACATGCAATGACACTGGTGGATACATAGGTGGATTGTGAAAAGAGCACACATGCAATGACACTGGTGGATCCATATGTGGTATGTGAAAAGAACACACCTGAAATGACTCTGGTTGTTGTTAGTGAAAAGAACACACATGCAATGACACTGGTGGATCCATGTGTGGTCTGTGAAGAGAAGACACATGCAATGACTCTGGTGGATCCATAGGTAGTATGTGAAAAGAACACACATGCAATGACACTGGTGGATCCATTGGTGGTATGTGAGAAGAACACACATTTCAATGACTCTGGTTGTTGTTACTAAAAAGTACACACATGCAATGACATTGGTGGATCCATATGTGGATTTTGAAAAGAGCACACATGCGATGACACTGGTGGATCCATAGGTGGTATGTGAAAGGAACACACATGAAAAATGACTCTAGTGGTTGTTACTAAAAAGAACACACATGCAATGACCCTGGTGGATCCATGTGTGGTCTCTATAGAGAACACACATTTCAATGACACTGGTGGATCCATAGCTGGTATGTGAAAAGAACACACATGCAATGACTCTGGTTGTTGTTAGTGAAAAGAACACACATGCAATGACATTGGTGGATCCATTGGTGGTATGTGAGAAGAACACACATTTCAATGACTCTGGTTGTTGTTACTAAAAAGAACACACATTTCAGTGACACTAGTGGATCCATATGTGGAATGTGAAAAGAACACACATGAAATGACTCCAGTTGTGGTATGTGAAAAGAACACACATGCAATGACATTGCTGGATCCATGTGTGGTCTCTGAAGAGAACACACATCCAATGACTCTGGCTGTTGTTAGTAAGAAGATCACACATTTCAATGACACTGGTGGGTCCATACGTGGTATGTGAAAAGAACACACATGCAATGACTCTGGTTGTTGTTAGTAAAAAGAACACACATGCAATGACACTGGTGGATCCATGTGTGGTCTCTAAAGAGAACACACATTTCAATGACACTGGTGGATCCATATGTGGTATGTGAAAAGAACACACATGAAATGACTCCAGTTGTGGTATGTGAAAAGAACACACATGCAATGACACTAGTGGATCCATGTGTGGTCTCTGAAGAGAACACACATCCAATGACACTGGCTGTTGTTAGTACGAAGAGCACACATTTCAATGACACTAGTGGATCCATATGTGGTATGCGAAAAGAACACACATGCAATGACTCTAGTTGTTGTTAGTAAAAAGAACACACATGCAATGACACTAGTGGATCCATGTGTGGTCTCTGAAGAGAACACACATTCCAATGACACTGGTGGATCCATATGTGGTATGTGAAAAGAACACACATGAAATGACTCTGGTTGTTGTTAGTAAAAAGAACACACATGAAATGACGCTGGTGGATCCATGTGTGGTCTCTGAAGAGAACACACATGAAATGACTCTGGTTGTTGTTAGTAAAAAGAGCACACATGCAATGACACTAGTGGATCCATTGGTGGATTGTGAAAAGAGCACACATGCAATGACATTGGTGGATCCATATGTGGTATGTGAAAAGAACACACATGCAATGACTCTGGTTGTTGTTAGTAAAAAGAACACACATGCAATGACACTAGTGGATCCATGTGTGGTCTCTAAAGAGAACACACATTTCAATGACACTGGTGGATCCATATGTGATATGTGAAAAGAACACACATGAAATGACTCTAGTTGTGGTATGTGAAAAGAACACACATGCAATGACACTGGTGGATCCATGTGTGGTCTCTAAAGAGAACACACATGCAATGACTCTGGTTGTGGTTAGTAAAAAGAGCACACATGCAATGACACTGGTGGATCCATAGGTGGATTGTGAAAAGAGCACACATGCAATGACACTGGTTTATCCATATGTGGTATGTGAAAAGAACACACACGAAATGACTCTGGTTGTTGTTAGTAAAAAGAACACACATGCAATGACACTGTTGGATCCACGTGTGGTCTCCGAAGAGAACACACATGCAATGACCCTAGTGGACGATAGGTGGTATGTGAAAAGAACACACATGCAATGACTCTAGTTGTGGTATGTGAATAGAACACACATGCAATGACACTGGTGGATCCATGTGTGGTCTCTAAAGACAACACACATGCAATGACTCTGGTTGTTGTTAGTAAAAAGAGCACACATGCAATGACACTGGTGGATACATAGGTGGATTGTGAAAAGAGCACACATGCAATGAC
Source organism: Avena sativa (assembly GCA_916181665.1). Classification (NCBI taxonomy): domain Eukaryota; kingdom Viridiplantae; phylum Streptophyta; class Magnoliopsida; order Poales; family Poaceae; genus Avena; species Avena sativa. The sequence goes on along the minus strand of OV702288.1, from coordinate 452,782,107 downwards.
ACTGGTTGATCCATATGTGGTATGTGAAAAGAACACACCTGAAATGACTCTGGTTGTTAGTCAAAAGAACACACATGCAATGACACTGGTGGATCCATGTGTGGTCTGTGAAGAGAACACACATGCAATGACTCTGGTGGATCCATAGGTGGTATGTGAAAAGAACACACATGCAATGACACTGGTGGATCCATTGGTGGTATGTGAGAAGAACACACATTTCAATGACTCTGGTTGTTGTTACTAAAAAGTACACACATGCAATGACATTGGTGGATCCATATGTGGATTTTGAAAAGAGCACACATGCAATGACACTGGTGGATCCATAGGTGGTATGTGAAAGGAACACACATGCAAAATGACTCTAGTGGTTGTTACTAAAAAGAACACACATGCAATGACCCTGGTGGATCCATGTGTGGTCTCTATAGAGAACACACATTTCAATGACACTGGTGGATCCATAGCTGGTATGTGAAAAGAACACCAATGCAATGACTCTGGTTGTTGTTAGTGAAAAGAACACACATGCAATGACATTGGTGGATCCATTGGTGGTATGTGAGAAGAACACACATTTCAATTACTCTGGTTGTTGTTACTAAAAAGAACACACATTTCAGTGACACTAGTGGATCCATATGTGGAATGTGAAAACAACACACATGAAATGACTCCAGTTGTGGTATGTGAAAAGAACACACATGCAATGACATTGCTGGATCCATGTGTGGTCTCTGAAGAGAACACACATCCAATGACTCTGGTTGTTGTTAGTAAGAAGATCACACATTTCAATGACACTGGTGGGTCCATACGTGGTATGTGAAAAGAACACACATGCAATGACTCTGGTTGTTGTTAGTAAAAAGAACACACATGCAATGACACTGGTGGATCCATGTGTGGTCTCTAAAGAGAACACACATTTCAATGACACTGGTGGATCCATATGTGGTATGTGAAAAGAACACACATGAAATGACTCCAGTTGTGGTATGTGAAAAGAACACACATGCAATGACACTAGTGGATCCATGTGTGGTCTCTGAAGAGAACACACATCCAATGACACTGGCTGTTGTTAGTAAGAAGAGCACACATTTCAATGACACTAGTGGATCCATATGTGGTATGCGAAAAGAACACACATGCAATGACTCTAGTTGTTGTTAGTAAAAAGAACACACATGCAATGACACTAGTGGATCCATGTGTGGTCTCTGAAGAGAACACACATTCCAATGACACTGGTGGACCCATATGTGGTATGTGAAAAGAACACACATGAAATGACTCTGGTTGTTGTTAGTAAAAAGAACACACATGAAATGACGCTGGTGGATCCATGTGTGGTCTCTGAAGAGAACACACATGAAATGACTCTGGTTGTTGTTAGTAAAAAGAGCACACATGCAATGACACTAGTGGATCCATTGGTGGATTGTGAAAAGAGCACACATGCAATGACATTGGTGGATCCATATGTGGTATGTGAAAAGAACACACATGCAATGACTCTGGTTGTTGTTAGTAAAAAGAACACACATGCAATGACACTAGTGGATCCATGTGTGGTCTCTAAAGAGAACACACATTTCAATGACACTGGTGGATCCATATGTGATATGTGAAAAGAACACACATGAAATGACTCTAGTTGTGGTATGTGAAAAGAAAACACATGCAATGACACTGGTGGATCCATGTGTGGTCTCTAAAGAGAACACACATGCAATGACTCTGGTTGTTGTTAGTAAAAAGAGCACACATGCAATGACACTGGTGGATCCATAGGTGGATTGTGAAAAGAGCACACATGCAATCACACTGGTTTATCCATATGTGGTATGTGAAAAGAACACACACGAAATGACTCTGGTTGTTGTTAGTAAAAAGAACACACATGCAATGACACTGTTGGATCCACGTGTGGTCTCCGAAGAGAACACACATGCAATGACCCTAGTGGACGATAGGTGGTATGTGAAAAGAACACACATGCAATGACTCTAGTTGTGGTATGTGAATAGAACACACATGCAATGACACTGGTGGATCCATGTGTGGGCTCTAAAGACAACACACATGCAATGACTCTGGTTGTTGTTAGTAAAAAGAGCACACCTGCAATGACACTGGTGGATACATAGGTGGATTGTGAAAAGAGCACACATGCAATGACACTGGTGGATCCATATGTGGTATGTGAAAAGAACACACCTGAAATGACTCGGGTTGTTGTTAGTGAAAAGAACACACATGCAATGACACTGGTGGATCCATGTGTGGTCTGTGAAGACAACACACATGCAATGACTCTGGTGGATCCATAGGTGGTATGTGAAAAGAACACACATGCAATGACACTGGTGGATCCATTGGTGGTATGTGAGAAGAACACACATTTCAATGACTCTGGTTGTTGTTACTAAAAAGTACACACATGCAATGACATTGGTGGATCCATATGTGGATTTTGAAAAGAGCACACATGCGATGACACTGGTGGATCCATAGGTGGTATGTGAAAGGAACACACATGAAAAATGACTCTAGTGGTTGTTACTAAAAAGAACACACATGCAATGACCCTGGTGGATCCATGTGTGGTCTCTATAGAGAACACACATTTCAATGACACTGGTGGATCCATAGCTGGTATGTGAAAAGAACACACATGCAATGACTCTGGTTGTTGTTAGTGAAAAGAACACACATGCAATGACATTGGTGGATCCATTGGTGGTATGTGAGAAGAACACACATTTCAATGACTCTGGTTGTTGTTACTCAAAAGAACACACATTTCAGTGACACTAGTGGATCCATATGTGGAATGTGAAAACAACACACATGAAATGACTCTAGTTGTGGTATGTGAAAAGAACACACATGCAATGACATTGCTGGATCCATGTGTGGTCTCTGAAGAGAACACACATCCAATGACTCTGGCTGTTGTTAGTAAGAAGATCACACATTTCAATGACACTGGTGGGTCCATACGTGGTATGTGAAAAGAACACACATGCAATGACTCTGGTTGTTGTTAGTAAAAACAACACACATGCAATGACACTGGTGGATCCATGTGTGGTCTCTAAAGAGAACACACATTTCAATGACACTGGTGGATCCATATGTGGTATGTGAAAAGAACACACATGAAATGACTCCAGTTGTGGTATGTGAAAAGAACACACATGCAATGACACTAGTGGATCCATGTGTGGTCTCTGAAGAGAACACACATCCAATGACACTGGCTGTTGTTAGTAAGAAGAGCACACATTTCAATGACACTAGTGGATCCATATGTGGTATGCGAAAAGAACACACATGCAATGACTCTAGTTGTTGTTAGTAAAAAGAACACACTTGCAATGACACTAGTGGATCCATGTGTGGTCTCTGAAGAGAACACACATTCCAATGACACTGGTGGACCCATATGTGGTATGTGAAAAGAACACACATGAAATGACTCTGGTTGTTGTTAGTAAAAATAACACACATGAAATGACGCTGGTGGATCCATGTGTGGTCTCTGAAGATAACACACATGAAATGACTCTGGTTGTTGTTAGTAAAAAGAGCACACATGCAATGACACTAGTGGATCCATTGGTGGATTGTGAAAAGAGCACACATGCAATGACATTGGTGGATCCATATGTGGTATGTGAAAAGAACACACATGCAATGACTCTGGTTGTTGTTAGTAAAAAGAACACACATGCAATGACACTAGTGGATCCATGTGTGGTCTCTGAAGAGAACACACATTTCAATGACACTGGTGGATCCATATGTGATATGTGAAAAGAACACACATGAAATGACTCTAGTTGTGGTATGTGAAAAGAACACACATGCAATGACACTGGTGGATCCATGTGTGGTCTCTAAAGAGAACACACATGCAATGACTCTGGTTGTTGTTAGTAAAAAGAGCACACATGCAATGACACTGGTGGATCCATAGGTGGATTGTGAAAAGAGCACACATGCAATGACACTGGTTTATCCATATGTGGTATGTGAAAAGAACACACACGAAATGACTCTGGTTGTTGTTAGTAAAAAGAACACACATGCAATGACACTGTTGGATCCACGTGTGGTCTCCGAAGAGAACACACATGCAATGACCCTAGTGGACGGTAGGTGGTATGTGAAAAGAACACACATGCAATGACTCTAGTTGTGGTATGTGAATATAACACACATGGAATGACACTGGTGGATCCATGTGTGGTCTCTAAAGACAACACACATGCAATGACTCTGGTTGTTGTTAGTAAAAAGAGCACACATGCAATGACACTGGTGGATACATAGGTGGATTGTGAAAAGAGCACACATGCAATGACACTGGTGGATCCATATGTGGTATGTGAAAAGAACACACCTGAAATGACTCTGGTTGTTGTTAGTGAAAAGAACACACATGCAATGACACTGGTGGATCCATGTGTGGTCTGTGAAGAGAAGACACATGCAATGACTCTGGTGGATCCATAGGTAGTATGTGAAAAGAACACACATGCAATGACACTGGTGGATCCATTGGTGGTATGTGAGAAGTACACACATTTCAATGACTCTGGTTGTTGTTACTAAAAAGTACAGACATGCAATGACATTGGTGGATCCATATGTGGATTTTGAAAAGATCACACATGCAATGACACTGGTGGATCCATAGGTGGTATGTGAAAGGAACACACATGCAAAATGACTCTAGTGGTTGTTACTAAAAAGAACACACATGCAATGACCCTGGTGGATCCATGTGTGGTCTCTATAGAGAACACACATTTCAATGACACTGGTGGATCCATAGCTGGTATGTGAAAAGAACACACATGCAATGACTCTGGTTGTTGTTAGTGAAAAGAACACACATGAAATAACTCCAGTTGTGGTATGTGAAAAGAACGCACATGCAATGACATTGCTGGATCCATGTGTGGTCTCTGAAGAGAACACACATCCAATGACTCTGGCTGTTGTTAGTAAGAAGATCACACATTTCAATGACACTGGTGGGTCCATATATGGTATGTGAAAAGAACACACATGCAATGACTCTGGTTGTTGTTAGTAAAAAGAACACACATGCAATGACACTGGTGGATCCATGTGGTGTCTCTAAAGAGAACACACATTTCAATGACACTGGTGGATCCATATGTGGTATGTGAAAAGAACACACATGAAATGACTCCAGTTGTGGTATGTGAAAAGAACACACATGCAATGACACTAGTGGATCCATGTGTGGTCTCTGAAGAGAACACACATCCAATGACACTTGCTGTTGTTAGTAAGAAGAGCACACATTTCAATGACACTAGTGGATCCATATGTGGTATGCGAAAAGAACACACATGCAATGACTCTAGTTGTTGTTAGTAAAAAGAACACACATGCAATGACACTAGTGGATCAATGTGTGGTCTCTGAAGAGAACACACATTCCAATGACACTGGTGGACCCATATGTGGTATGTGAAAAGAACACACATGAAATGACTCTGGTTGTCGTTAGTAAAAATAACACACATGAAATGACGCTGGTGGATCCATGTGTGGTCTCTGAAGAGAACACACATGAAATGACTCTGGTTGTTGTTAGTAAAAAGAGCACACATGCAATGACACTAGTGGATCCATTGGTGGATTGTGAAAAGAGCACACATGCAATGACATTGGTGGATCCATATGTGGTATGTGAAAAGAACACACATTCAATGACTCTGGTTGTTGTTAGTAAAAAGAACACACATGCAATGACACTAGTGGATCCATGTGTGGTCTCTGAAGAGAACACACATTTCAATGACACTGGTGGATCCATATGTGATATGTGAAAAGAACACACATGAAATGACTCTAGTTGTGGTATGTGAAAAGAACACACACGCAATGACACTGGTGGATCCATGTGTGGTCTCTGAAGAGAACACACATGCAATGACTCTGGTTGTTGTTAGTAAAAAGAGCACACATGCAATGACACTGGTGGATCCATAGGTGGATTGTGAAAAGAGCACACATGCAATGACACTGGTGGATCCATATGTGGTATGTGAAAAGAACACACACAAAATGACTCTGGTTGTTGTTAGTAAAAAGAACACACATGCAATGACACTGTTGGATCCATGTGTGGTCTCCGAAGAGAACACACATGCAATGACCCTGGTGGTCGATAGGTGGTATGTGAAAAGAACACACATGCAATGACTCTAGTTGTGGTATGTGAATAGAACACACATGCAATGACACTGGTGGATCCATGTGTGGTCTCTAAAGAGAACACACATGCAATGACTCTGGTTGTTGTTAGTAAAAAGAGCACACATGCAATGACACTGGTGGATAGATAGGTGGATTGTGAAAAGAGCACACATGCAATGACACTGGTGGATCCATATGTGGTATGTGAAAATAACACACATGAAATGACTCTGGTTGTTATTAGTGAAAAGAACACACATGCAATGACACTGGTGGATCCATGTGTGGTCTGTGAAGAGAACACACATGCAATGACTCTGGTGGATCCATAGGTGGTATGTGAAAAGAACACACATGCAATGACACTGGTGGATCCATTGGTGGTATGTGAGATGAACACACATTTCAATGACTCTGGTTGTTGTTACTAAAAAGTACACACATGCAATGACACTGGTGGATCCATATGTGGATTTTGAAAAGAGCACACATGCAATGACACTGGTGGATCCATAGGTGGTATGTGAAAGGAACACACATGCAAAATGACTCTGGTGGTTGTTACTAAAAAGAACACACATGCAATGACACTGGTGGATCCATGTGTGGTCTTTATAGAGAACACACATTTCAATGACACTGGTGGATCCATAGGTGGTATGTGAAAAGAACACACATGCAATGACGTTGGTTGTTGTTAGTGAAAATAACTCACATGCAATGACACTGGTGGATCCATTGGTGGTATGTGAGAAGAACACACATTTCAATGACTCTGGTTGTTGTTACTAAAAAGAACACACATGCAACTTGATCAGGCAAGAATAGGCCAACAAGATAATCAACGAGCTCGCGGAGGAGAAGAATAATCTCGTGGAAAGGTGCTTTCTCCTGCAGGACGAAGTCAGCGAGGCACTCAGAGGACGCGTCAAGGAAACCAAGGCTACCATCCGAGCCTACCATGACAGGAACCGTTGCCTGGATGCAGTCAAGGAGATGAAGGCGGACATGAGCAGAGGGATCACTGTACTCGAGGGTGTTCGGAAAGAGAACGAGGAGCTAAGGGTATGTCTGGAGGCATACCAGAGCAATGCCCAAGTCCGATTCCCGTTAGCGGGGACACGAATACCAGTTCGTCCTCCTCTCCTTCTGTAATGTTTAGGGTTCAGGAAGCAATGCCCATGTCTGCTTCCCATTATAGGGTGCAATAAGAATCCTAGGGCAACTCCTTATCTATCTGGACATGTGTTGGTGTTCATGTTCATGAATGGACACCATGTTCTCTTTCCATATGTATCTGGACATGAGTTTCTGCATTATGAGTTTGCCACTCTCCCACTACTATTTAGTGATATTGGGAAAAACCCACAACACACTAAACTGCTGATAAATCTTATTTGTCTTCGAAATTGAAACTATGACAGTGCCACTAGTAGATTCATAAAATGTTGATTAGTCCTAGATTTCTTCTTCCTTGAAATTATGACAGTGCCACTAGTCGATTCAGTTAATTATGGAAACTAACCAGCTTGTCCTAGTGAACTGAACAAACCATACTATGTATTTTTGTTGCAGGCAAAGATAGACCAGGACCTGGCGACCTGGCTAAATGACAAGATAGCAATCCAAAGGGAGAAGCGGAATTCCCAGAAACTGGCCTTTGACCAACTTCGTGTTGAATTCGTGGTCCTTTCTGACAAGTGCCAGAAACTGAAGGAGTTAAATGCCGACTGGGAGAAGCTACATAGTGAAGGTCGCGCCTCGGCTAGGAAGCAGACTGAGATCATGAAAGGGATCTTGAAGGAAAATCGTATGGCTACGGACAAAATTCTCCAATCCGTGACGGAGCGTTGGAACCTACAGCTGAAGCATGACATAGTACTGAAGGAGCTGGCCAATCTTAGGGAGGAAAAGAAGCAGCTCTGGGCCAGGCTCGCTTGAACACAACATATGTCTATTTAGTACCGAACTGCCTGGTTTATCCTCGGTAGTGGTTATTTTGTAAGTGTGAACTTAACTCTATGCACGATATGTGTGTTCGTCTGAAATTAGTTTGCTCGAGGATTTAGTTTGGCTTAGTTTGGAAAGCGCAACTGCAAGTCTTACAATTAACTAGTTTCAGGCATTGGTACAACATAAATTATTCATCTCGAATTTCCTTTATCCTCTATAGTCTGTCCTTGTTCACCCTCGCGCGCCTTCTTCAGTTCCTTCAACAGATCCGCAATGAAGCACTCTAGCTTCTTCTTGTCTTCCCTGAGCTGATCCCTCTCCTTTTCTGCATTATGAATCAGCAACCTGTGACTATCCTGAAGCTTCTTTGCAGTTCCAACAACCAATCTCCCATCGATTCCGTCAGTTAGCTTTGACTGCAAATTCTCGATTTCTTGTTCCAGCTCCTTATTTGGCACAGACAACTTATAATTTTTTCAGCTGCATCACTTACATCAGTAAATCTCCCCGACCTTTCCAACTCATACATCTCCCATAACTGTGCCAAACATTTCTTAAGTGCATCTGGCCACTCAAGATCCACCCACTCTACTGCTTTACACACCGGGCCAACCTAAAAACACACACACTATAGTGTTATGAACATGCACGATACATTTTACTTCATGTCACAGTTGCACATAATGTAAATAAACCTAATTTGTACAGCCTAAAAACCTTCTCCCAGTGTTACTGCCTTCGAATGCAACATATCTCCTTAGTTTTAGCTCATGGTCACATGGCACTTCTCCATCGAGATCTAGGCCCTCCCATTCGGAGTCGTAGATCGTCCTTGGTACCTATAGGTAAATGCAAAGCTAAAATCGAACACGATTGCATGCATATATGGAGCTCAGATCGAGTGATTTACCATTGCCTAACCCTAGCCCAAGAACAGAGGAACTCACATCATGGAAGGAATACTCAATGTCGGAGAGAAGGCTGTCGCTGCTCGACTGGTCGTCCTCGCCATGCAAGGACAGCATGGCGAATGCGACGGCGACGGCGTCAGCGAGAGAGAGAGAGAGAGAGAGAGAGAGAGAGAGAGAGAGTGAGTGAGAGAGAGCAGCCCTTCTACCGCTGCAATGATGACTAAATTGGCATGTTACAATAGTTTAATGGATACCATGCCCTTTCCCTGGATTACTGTCTCCTGCCTGATATGGATTATCTTCACACATTCTCATTTCAAATATTAAACCTGCACTCCCTCCATCCCAATTTCATTGCCTAACGAAAACATACCAGTATATTACATCATCCAAAGAAAAAAAATCATGTCAACTACAAGGTACTTATGCATCACTTCTTCAGTCATGGTTTCACAAAACATTACATTATAATCTCCCAACAAACATAACCACAACATGGTTTCACAAACATCACATTACAATCTCTCAACAAACGTAATCACAGAAACAAGTATATTACATCAACTCAAGAAACAAAATCATGTCGACTACAAGGTACTTACACATCACTTGTCCTGTCATGGTTTCACAAACCATTACATTACAGTCTCTCAGCAAAAAAAATAACAGAAAAAAGTACAGTACATCATCTAAAGAAACATAATCATGTCAACTACAATGTATTTATGCATCACTAGTCCAGTCATGGTTTCACAAAACATTACATTACAATGTCCCAACAAACATAATAACTGAAACAAGTACGGTACGTCATCTTAAGAAACATAACCATGTCAACTACAATGTACTTATGTCTTATTACAACAACGATGGTTTCAGTGAGTGACATGTCCGACAATCTCAACAGCTCACACAACATTATATCACAATCTCTCAACAAACATAATCACAGAAGCACGCTCTAAATGCAACAGCAGTCAATATTACAAATACAGGCAGGGGAACCCCGTGGTCCATATGACAAGCCCAGGGTAGCAGCTCTCATCAGATCTCATCAACGTCGACCACCTCATTCTGTTCAGCCACTACAAGGTCATCTACATCCACTATAACCTCTTCAACAACATCAGAAATGGTACCAAGGAAGAACACCTTCCTGGTTCGCTTCTTTCGCCGCATAGTCTGCATAAGATCTTCAGTATCGAAAACATCTATGAATTGCTGCTTCTTATGATGCCACCACCGGATTTTTGCCATCTGCTTAGGGCCAATACTGATTTCCTTACCGATCATCTCTCTCATTTCATCAAGAGTTATGTTTTTGGAATCGATAGTGATCTCCATAGTACATGATGAAACTGGCTTATTAACTCCCTCATCAAGTTTTAACATGTATGAATCCACCTCTATGCGTATACTAAAGTTATCTAGATCAGCATCTATTGGTTTGTATTCTCTAGGAGCAGAAGCTCTGGCAGCAAGATCTCCAGCATCTGCATACATATCATCAATCATCGCTTCAACTTTCACCTTACGATCAGCTGCACAACACTTCCAAACCATCTGAAGCTCATGGGAGTGCTCAATTTGTTGATAGGTATCATTCATGTTGCGCCACACCAATTTTGTCCTCTGTCTAGAACCCTAGGGAATTCTAGCGGCAAGCATATCTACCAGCTGCGAAACAGACAAAACCTCTTTGCAATTCACAAGCAGATGCTCACCTTGCCCGAACACAACCCTCTCGCAACCAAAATCAAGCTTTGTAGTGTACTGCCGAACATGAACTATGAACTCATATAGGTCACTTGTATCAAAACTGTGCCTAATTTGATTAAAAAGGGGAACATTTCAGTTCATTCGATTCTATTATGTCGTAACTAATCTACTTGCAAGATAAGGCATAGATAAGAAAAATTCACCTCTCGCTCTTCTCCCGGGTTTTTTTCTTCGAGATCTGAGTGCTGCATCCGCCCACCGGAGCCGAACAATCCTCCGCCGGCCTTGCTTTTCTCTATGCGTTGAGCCCCAGACTTGGGCCCCGACGGACCCTTTTCAGTTGGCGACGTAGCTACAACCTTCGCCTTGCAAGACATGCTGGGCCACCGCCGTCGGATTCAGTGTCGGGGGAGGGAGAAAAAAGGTCCTCCGCCGCCGGTAGATTTAGGGTCAGGGAAGGGAAGAAAAGGGGCCGCCGCCACCGTCGCAGCAAGATTCAGTGTCGAGAGTTAGGAAAGTACAGTAATGGATTTGCCCCTACGACACGTGCAGGGTTGCTAAGAAGAGTGACCGGCAAAGGAGGGGAACAGCAGGAACTAGTGTAACGGAATATCCTGACTTAACGGGCGCGATTTGAAAATATTGGGTTTGACCATCATTCACTCGAAAGACCCCTCTCAGCAATTGGCGCCCCAACTTTTCGAATCGCGGTGATAAAATCAACTTGGGTACCGTGTTGCCTGGCTACCCCAACTTTCGGGCTACAAAATGATATTCTCCATGCAAACTTATCTGATCACTACCCAACCCGCACCCGACGATCCGCGCATGGCCCTCCACCGCTCATCTTTGATGAACCTCGGCATGGTAGGATCCTCACTCGCGGAAGCAGAACAAGGACTCGCACAAAGGTTCCCACGCCGTCACAATAGTCCTCTGCAAGTAGGACACACTTGGCGATCTCGATCACCACACTAGGAGCACCTCGTAGGATTCGAGCCGCGAAGTAGCACAAGAAATGACAACACCTAGCATAGGAGCAGTGGACCCAGAGACGAAAGCCGCACCCGATGATATCAAGATGGAGATGACAAAGATGACCATGGGCTATGTGGGGCTAGCTGTTTTACATAGAGGATTCGCAAAGACTCGGTACCCAAAGACTTCACACTTCCACATGACAGACATAAATAAGATGGACTCCAGGAACCCGAAGCTTGGTTAGCAGACTATTTAGCCATCGTCAAATTACAGGGCGGCTCCACAACTACTACAATGCAAAGTCTACAACTACACCTCACCGGTGCCGCAAGATCATGGTTGAAGCAGCTACCTAAAGATTCAATTGGTAGCTGGAACGATCTGGAAGATAAATTCATCCGACACTTCCACTCTACATTCAAAAGACCAGCATCCTTGGAGCAGCTACGAGCGTGCAAACAAAAATCTTGGGAGTCAATTAGAGCATTCATACAGAGATGGAATATTATCAAAAACTCATCTGAATCCATATCCGACGAAACGGCCATTGACGCCTTCAACGACGGCCTCCGTCAACAAGAATTCATAGAAGAGCTGGGTCGGGTGAAACCAAAGACGTTATCACAGTTGATGGAAAATGGGTTGATGGAGAAGATGCGCTACATAATAAACGTGTGCGGTCACCTGAAGAAGATAGGGATAAATGCGGCAATGACAGAAGACGAAGGAACAACAATGGGAACACGAGACCAAGTTATGTCGAAGCAGGTTTTTCGGGTGAATCTAACAACAGAAGCAACGACAATAATGGCGGATACCGTCAGAACAGGGACGACGTCAGAGGAAGCCAGTCCGCACAGCGATATCAGCAAAGAGCATGAGACCCACCTATGTCCGCAATACAAATGCTAGAAGGACCCTTTAATATGCATTTTTACATCAACTCAGCAGGCAGGCGACAATCTAATCACTTGATGAAAGACTGCCGAACATTCTTGAAGATGCAGGAGTTATGCAACGCAAAGGAAGCCGAAGCAGCAAACCGAGCGTACACATCCACGCCTGGTGCACTAGCTATCGGTGCACCACCAAAAAATTCAAATGATCAAAACAACGAGTACCCCAAATCAAATGGAACAATGTCTATGATTCAGAGAGGATGTCCACCCAACAGAATTCAGAAGCTTATCACAAGACAAATCAATATAGCGGAAACATCAACATCAGCTGCACCCGAATATCTCCATTGGTCAGAGCAAGAAATCAAATTCAGTAGAGCAGATCACCCACTCCGGGTCCCACGACCAGGTCAATCAGCCCTGATAGTCGAAGAACAAATTGGCGGATTCGATATGAGCAAGGTATTCATGGATGCAGGGAGTAGCATAAATCTGATCTATGCAAAAATGTTGCAAACAATAGGCTATCCCCTGGATAATCTTGCTCCAAAGAAAACCTATTTCCACGGAATAGTACAGGTAAAGCTGAAATTCCTTTAGGCAAAGTTTTTCTTGACGTTGTTTTTGGTTCCAAAATAAATTTTAGGCGAGAAAAACTCGAATTCGAAGTCATGGATTGGCCATCACAATACCATGCAATCCTGGGACGACCAGCCTTTGCACGGTTCATGGAAGTGCCGCATTACACATACTTAGTAATGAAAATGCCAGCACCAAAGGGAATTATCACGGTACAAGGAAGCTTCACATGTGCGGACAGCTGTCATTGCGAGTTCAACAAAATTTCTGAATCTTTCGGGATGGCAACAGAGTTCGAGTAACTCAAAAGTTCAGCAAACGAACAACCTCTAGAGGTAGCATGCGTCATTCCCGATTAGGCTTTTGACACGGCAAAGGACACAAAAGAAGTACAAATCCGCCCCGCCAACCCGACAAAAAACAACATTTATGGCATCTAACCTTGATCCTGCATAGGAAAGCACGCTTGTCGAGTTCCTCCGTGAGCACTGGGATATTTTCGCATGGCTACCTTCTGACATGCCAGGAATCCCTAGGGACCTCGCTGAGAACGCACTAAATTTAGATCCAAAGGCGAAGCCACTAAAATAACCGCTTCGACGCTTCGTAGAACCAAAACGCAAGGCCATTGGAAAGGAGATCCATCGCCTAACTGATGCCAATTTTATCAAAGAATTAACAAAATCAGAGTGGCTTGCAAACCCACTATGTGTTCCGAAGAAGAACACTACGGAACTTCGGATGTGCGTCGACTTTACTGTGTTGAACAAACATTGTCCAAAAGATCACTTCCCATTGCCGCGAATCAACCAAATCATCGATGCAACCGCGGGATGTGAACGTCTTTCTTTCTTGGAAGCTTACTCAGGTTACCATCAGATCAGGATGAAGGAAGAAGATTAGCAGAAAACGGCATTTATCACGCCTTATGGCGTATTCTGCTACACAACAATGTCGTTTGGCCTCAAGAACGCTGGAGCAACATATTAGCGGATGATGCAGAAGTTCCTGGGAAGTCAAATAGGCACAAACATGCAAGTATATATTGATGACGCCATGGTTACCATAGGGCAAGGATCTATGCTGATAAAGGACCTAGAAGAAACATTCAGAAATCTCGACAGGTTTAGCATCAAACTGAATCCGAAGAAATGTTCCTTTGGAGTCCCAGCAGGGCAACTCCTCGGATATTTGGTATCACCTAGACGAATCGAGGCTAATCCTCACAAAATACAAGCAATCCTCATAATGAAAAAGCCAACAAAATATACGTGGTGTACAACAACTGGCGGGACGAGTGGCAGCTCTAAGTCGTTTCATCGCAAGATTATGAGAAAAAGCGCTGCCATTCTACGCCCTCATGAGGAAATGAGAAAATTTTGAATGGACGGAAGAAGCTCAGCGTGCCTTCAAAGATCTTAAAAGAACACTTTCTACATATCCTGTCGTCGTGTCACCAAAAGAAAAGGAACCTCTGCTCCTTTATATTGCTGCCACACATCAGGTGGTCAGCATGGTCCTAGTCGTAGAGCGACCCGAAGAAGGAAAGACCCACGGAGTGCAGAAACTAGTTTACTTCCTGAGTGAGGTTTTATTTCCATCCTAACAAAGGTACCCACACTACCAGAAATTAGCATACAGGGTATTTATGACAGCATGAAAACTACACCACTATTTCTCAGAGCATCCGATCGAGTGGTCAACGAGGCACCTTTGTCAAGCATCCTCAACAATCCAAAAGCAACTGGGTGTGTTTCTCTATGGGGCATCGAATTATCCCCTCAGGATATCACTTATGAGAAGCACAAAGCAATTAAGTCACTAGTTCTGCCGAATTTCATCACAGAGTGGAAGGAATTGCAATGTGCGGATCCACCAGACCTTTCTAGCACCTGGACAATGTACTTTGATGGATCAAAAAGAATGGAGGGAGCAGGAGCAGGATTCGTACTGATATCACCTCAAGGCGACAAAATGTGCTATATTATTCGGATGAGCTTCACAAACGCATCCAATAACGAAGCATAATACGAGGCCCTGTTGCATGGCATGCGGATGGCCAAAGCTTGTGGTGCAACTTGCCTAAAAATATTCGGAGATTCTAATCTCGTGGCATAGCAAGCTATGAACAAATGTGACGCTGTCAGCGAAAATATGGTTGCTTATCGTGACTTATATAGTATCATGGAGGATCAATTTGATGGGTGTGAAGTATCACATATAGGAAGAGCAAGAATGAGGAAGCTGACAGTCTAGCAAACATCGGATCATTCTGTTTACCAATACCACCAGGAGTTTTTGGGAGGAGATAGTGGAGCGATCGATCAAAGCGAAAAGAGTCTCCGAGGTCGTAGCACCAAAAACAGGGAAAAAGAAGCATCCGCAAAAAGAGTTTGGGGCTCCTTCAGAAACCAAGAACAGTGAAGAAGCCATCGAAGAAGAAGAACAAGAAATCAAAGAGGTTATGCTAATTGAGCCAACATGTATGCAGCCGTATATAGCATATATGACTAAAGGAGAGCTACCATAGGACGTGATAGAAGCTCGGTGAATCACCCGAAGATCAATGGCTTACAGGATAATCAAAGGAGAATTATACAAAATAAGTGTTTCGGGTGTGCTGCAATGGTGCGTAACACCCGAAGAAGGAAAAAATTATACTAAAAGATCTACATGAAGGAGTCTGTGGTCACCATGCTAGTAGCCGAGCGATTGCCGCAAAAGCATTCAGGGCAGGATTTTATTTTCTCACTTCAGTACAAGATGCCAAGGATATTATTAGAACATGTGAGGAATGTCAACGATTCACAACAAAACCTGGAGCACCCACCGCTGAGCTGAATCCCATACTGTTGGCTTGGCCTTTCGCTCAGTGGGGACTCAACGTGGTGTGAAAACTTCACAAATCATCGCCAGGAGGACACGTCTTTCTGTTAGTAGCAGTCGACAAATTTACTAAATGGATAGAAGCAATGCCTATCACCACCCAAGATGGAACCTCGGTTGTGAATTTTATCAAATCCATAGTTTTCCGATTTGGTGTATGATGACCCACAAGTATAGGGGGTGTATCGCAGTATTTTCGATAAGTAAGAGTGTCGAACCCAACAAGGAGCAGAAGGTGCTGGCTAGTGGTATGGATTAGGAATTCTCTGCAAATACTTAGCAAACAGATTTTTAGGGGTTTTTGATAAATCAAGTAAAGAAAGTATGAGTAAACAAAAGACAGTAGGAATAAATGCAGCAAGTGGCCCAATCCTTTATGCAGCAAAGGACAAGCCGGTTGTATTACTTAAGATGACCAAACATTCTCGAGGACACATGGGAAGACTGTCAAGTGCTTTCGCTTCATATAGTTGATTAATCTTCTTTAGCTTGCGAAGTGTTGTGTGGGTGAACCTGTGCTAATGTACTGACCTTCCTAGGACTAATACATACTTGTGATTATACCCCTTGCAAACATCCGTAAGTACAAGAAAGTAATTAAGGTAGAAACCTAACCACGGTTTTAAACTCTAAGACCCTTACGTCCCTTGTGCAATGGTTTCCTAACGGGGGTTCAGGTTTCTGTCACTCCGGCAACCCCTACGATTAGTAGCCGAATACACAATGCATTCCCCTAGGCCCATATAGGTGAAGTGTCATGTAGTCAGTGTTCACATGACACCACTAGAAGAAGTACACCACAACTTAAATATCAAACTATTGAATCTTTCTCAACACAATTCCACTACTAACAACATGACTTCTCCCATGTCCTCAAGAACAAAATGAACTACTCACAAGACATCATATGGATCATGATCAGAGATGGAATAATGATGTATAACAATCTGAACATAAACAATAATTCAATGGTTCCACTCAATAGCATCAACTACAAAGAGTAATCAACACCGGGAAAGTTTCCCCTAAGAACTATGCAAGATTCAACCCAATTGTTACAACAATATGGAGATGGTGATGAGGGTGGTGATGGTGATGATGGTGGTGATGATGATGATGATCCCGATGAAGTCCAGCTTGATGGTGGTGTTGATGGCGACGATCTCCCCTCTCCGGGAAGGAATTCCCCCGGCAGAAATCTGTCTGCCGAAGAGATCTTTCTCTCTCGGTGTTTTCTACCCTGTAGAGGCGGCAGAATCTTTCTGTGGTCGCTCCCCCGAGTCTTAGGGTTTCGGGAGGATAATATACACCAGAGTGGAGTGCTAGGGGTGGACCAGGGCGACCACACCACCTGGTAGCGCGGCCCAGGGTGGCCCGCGCCAGGGGGTGGTGTGGGCCCCCTGTGGCCCATCTCCAGCCCCCCTTCTGGCTTCCTTCGTGTTCTGGAAAAATAGGATTTTCCGAATATTTTCCTGGATTTTCTGATCTTCACGAATTTTGCCTCTAAACAGCACCTTTTCCATCAGAATCCTGACTACAGCGGTCCATGCTCCAAAATTCATCAACCATGCAAAAACAGATGAAATAACATGAGTATCACCTCTCAATATGAAATATATCAATGAATAACAGTAAATTATGACATAGAATAATGATGCAAAATGGACGTATCAGTGTACCAAACAACATCATCATGGACAATGGGACCAACTTCACCTCAAATGAATTCAAGGAGTATTGCCAAGAGAGGGGCATCAAAATAAACTATGCTTCGGTAGCTCACCCGCAAACAAATGGACAGGTCGAAAAAGCCAATGAATTAGTTACCGCTGGACTCAAAAGGAGACTACTAGCACCACTTGAAAGAGCAAAAGGAGCATGGGTGGATTAATTGCCATCTGTATTATGGAGTTTACGTACAACTCCAAATAATTCAATGCAAGAAACGCCTTTATTTTTGGTCCACGGTGCGGAAGCCATGCTTCCAGTTGAAGTGTCACATGAATCACCAAGAGTAGCTGCATATAATGAGGAGGAATCACGAGAAGCACTTGAGATGATGTAGATGCACTTGATGAAGCTCGAGATGAAGCCCTCTAAAGAGCAACTATGTACCAGCAAACCTGTGCAATTATCATAGTAGAAGATTGCGGCCTAGGTCCTTCACAGTAGGGGACCTAGTTCTTCGCCTCAAGCAAGATGGCCACAAAAATCTAGAATCGCCATGGGAAGGACCATACATCGTCACAGAAGTTATTCTCAGAGGAGCATATCGACTACAAGACAAAAAAGACATGAGTAAATTGCTCAAATTCGTGGAACGTAGTACAGCTACGACGCTTTTACGCATAAGATTTTTTGCAATATGATAAGAGTCAAAGTTCGGCTTATCAGCCAAGATGTCAAGGAGAAAAGGCTAAAAATAGCCACGCGGTAAAAGAATAATGTATCGTTGATTTCCTCCTTGTATATAAAGAGATAAGTTATTTATACCTTAATCTTTTTATGTTCAAAAAGATCAATACTTTCCATCGAGCTAACAGCAACTATGAGCCTATGTCCAGATACAGGCATCCGAACATAGCCTCGGGGGATACTCCCATCGGGAGCGCTAGCGCGCACCCGATAGAAAATCCATTGTGTATGAAGTTGCAAAAAATAAAACCTTTTTTGAGTTTTACACTAGTGTATCCATAAAAAGGTGTTACTCCCATCGGGAGACGGTGTAAAATAATAAAATTATCTGATATAATCAGAAAAGTTGGTGGCCTAGCAGGCCAACCGCCAATCAAGCCAAAAATCTTGGATCACGCTCAGACGTGGGAAAAAATCCAAATGTCGTGTTCAGGAAAATGAAGGTAAGACCCCAGGATTCATCATGTGTGGCCTGGTAATCGCACAAGAATGCGCTCTGCCAGTAAAAATCCGTAACAATAATATGATGAAAAATCCCGACGGGTGCGTTGGGTACCCGATAAAATAGAAACTGGATTCAGTATTCGGTAAGACCTCAGCGGCTCGAACTGAATTACACTAATTAAAAATTCCAGATTCGAGCCTGGGGACTTGAGTCCGATGTAGTTCAACCTTGTTTTTTCCCAGGAGCAATTAACTGATTCTTGGTTCGTCGAAAGCATCAGACTCGTTGTACCATGTAACATCCCAGCATTAGAGCTTAGAAATAAGCTGAGATAAGGTGTGTGAATTGCATTCATGCATAGAAAATCCGGGGAATTTTTGCGCAAAACTAAAAGAGATATAGAGGGATCGAGATCTCTATTGTTCGGATGGAATTGTTAGGGCAAGTGTGATAGATTTCGATATGACCTCTATGGAACCTATGTGTTTTGAGGAAGAGTGATTGAAATTCAATTCAAATATGAGTCATAGTATCATTGAGTATTCAAATGATATATTTGAATATAAAGATAAGTGAAAATGACTAATAATAATAAGTAAATAAATGAATGATTATTTATAAATAATGTACAAATAGTTACAAAATTCTAGAATACAAAATAAGAAGTTACACTTTATTTTATTTATTACACGTACGAATAAATTAAAAGAGAAATTGACTTTACAATAAGAGGGAAAGTTTAACTTTATTAAATAAGTTATACAATATTACATTGTCTTCACATTATCCAAACAAAAGATCAATTACAAATGAGTAAAATAAAAACCTAAACTTATTTCTAAGTTGTCTCTTATCTTCATTAGTCTTGTTCCCTGCAAGCAAAAACAACAAACAAAAGAAATGGAAAATAAAGGGTATGGGGGTTATTATACTCTTAGGTCGACAATGAAATGAATTGATTGGTCATCATTGAGTGTTATTAAAAGGTTTTTGCCTCAGACAATTTGCATCACTAGCAATAGAGGGGAAAGTTTCACCATGAGTAAGAAAAAGGGGACAGTCAAAACAGAAAAAGAACACATCCTCCAAGCATATCCACTAGAGATATTTTTAGATCATGAAACTTGAACCAGCATAGGCCCCGCATGTAAGCAGGCTAGCAGCTTACACACTGCATGCAATTGTTGTGGTGTCAACACAGCAAGGAGAGTTTAGGAAGTAGAAAAGGGAGGGAGCTGCCGTAGCACAGATGCTAGAGTACTATTCATTTCTCTACCCAAGCAAGGACTCAAGCACTTCATCTATCCATCAAGGCACACAAGAGATAGAGCACTAGTCACAGTACAACACTAGCACCAGAGGTATCCATTTCACTTCATAACCAAGAAAACCACACCAGCCAAACCATACACCTGATCATCCAAACTCTCACAAGATGGTGACTTAAGGAGGGGGTGGAGCAGGTGGACAGAAAGATCAAGGACAAGATTCCAGGATCCAGAAGTAGCAGGAGCAGCACCAGGAGGTGAAGGACAAGATCAAACCAGCAAAGCAAGCTAGCAAGATCAAGCAACCAGATCAACCAGCAACAACACCAAAAATTCAACTGTTGTGGTGAGTAATATAAAACCCTCACATGATCTAACTATCTCATCTAGATAAGAAGTCATGTGTTGTTTTATACTTAATCTCTCAGAGATCACCCAAGTGGGGTGAATCCATCATAGAGGAATTTTCAATACAAAAGCCACAAGTAGACTATACAAACTAAACCAGGATCTCAGACCAACATCCTTGATCCTGGATAGAAAGTTATATTCCATATTTCAATATAAACATAGCCAAGATTATGAATTCTAGGCACATCTCTTAAAATAGTAGCACCCCAGAATCCATAGATCTTATGGATCCATATAAGCACACCAACCATTTTATCAAAAGGATTCCAGAATAAGTAACTGGTATCAATACCAGAACATATCTATGAGGGACAGCAAGATAGGAAACTAGTTCCTATGCCTCAGACCAACATCATAGGCAAAGATGCTTAAAAGAAGCTTTCAACTTATCTTTGGCCCTTATCCAGTCTTAAGCACTGGAAAAAAAATAAAGCCCAGTAGTAGAACCAAAACTTGTGTGCCATTTTAATGATGGTGTCACAAGAACAAGTTCTAAAACCCAAGCAAAACAATTACTTAGCTTTCATAAATAAACTGGCAAGCCATTAACTATCATTTTCCTGGAATCAAACACCTGAAATCATCATCAAGTTTATCTATACATCATCAGAGCATCATTGTAATAGCATGTTAACACTCAATCTGTATGTGACTACAATCCAACATTTAAAAACTGAAGTGAATAAATCACTGACAGAACCACTGTCAATAACAAGATCATGACAGTAGAGAACTTCCAGATTACAAGAATCCACAAGTAATAATCCCACAGTAGCACCATCATTTGGTCAACTAGCATAGTGGCCCGTGCATTGCATGGGCAGCATTTTGTCCGTATTTTAGTTCCATAATAAAGTTATTATTCTTTGCAATAAACTATTGTATTCTTTTGATCTAAAATGCTATATATGTAAGAAATATAATTTCCCTCAAAACCATTGGAAGTATTGTATTACACTTGCTCATCGATTTGATTTTCCTTACTGGTGCTATCAAAACATTGAATACAATATCCTTATTTTGGGAAACTTGGAAAAATAAGTTAATTTATATCAGCTATATTATCCCCATAAGGCATGTCCATCTAGAGTTCATTACTGGGGAACGACGCTAATATCCAAAACTATTTTAGTAAATTTTGATTTGCGGTGCTTTTGATATTTCGATGGCTATATATGTTTGCATGTTCTACAGCATACCATGGGTAACGGTTTGCATCATAAAACCCAAACATCATGTGTAAAATACCCAAATATGGTAGGTCAAGTTATTGTATTTCACCATGGCACTTCAAGATTATGTGGATTACTATCAAGAAATAAATTTTGACCATATGGAGAAAAGAATTGGGCTTTCTTTCGCAAAATGCAAATCTTGCTTGATTAAGCGCAACACAATAGATATATGTATATTTGTGAAGAGTATATGTGGGACCGTGTAATCAATTTACCAATTGAACAACTCATATTATAGTCTACTGTGTGGATAAATGAATACGGTCCTAAATTTTTTCTAGGTTTCCTAGAATAAAATTTTCCATAGATAAGATAACCAATTAGTTTATCAATCGTACCTACCAAGTATATCTAGTAAATGCAAAATGAATACATAAGAGATATGGGTTTTGGATGCCATAGAAAATTTATTTAGATGTGATTATTTATAGGTAGCCTTTTATTTCGAGTACATGAGGCATATAAAATGACAAGTTGCTATCCATAGAAGTTGTATCACTTTATGTGCGAAGCATCTTGGAAATATGAGCATGTACCAGGCAACTAAAATTACTTATGTTGCATCTCATCAATAGAAATACTAGGTTAATTATATGCCACTTTTCATTTTGTGCTAAAAAGGAGGAAAAGAACTTAACACAACAATTTTTAAAACATACCATAAAAACGTGGTACATACAATATAAGTACAGAAAGAAGCACATGGGTAGTGCAAACCTGACTCAAGTCGCTACCAACTCAACTTTGGAGCAAAAAAAATCTATTTTGATTATAGACTTATAGTATGTAGAAATTGGATGTGTTATCACCTCCATTAAAGTAAAACCGGCTTCTTCGTTGATATTGTTTGTTGTCGTCTGAAATAAAAATTTATCCATAGATTAATTCTCCAGTTTAATTATTTTAAGAAATTTATCAACTCATTTAGGATTTCACATGTCTAGTCATCCTAGAAACCGGAACATTCAAAGAAGAAAGATTAAGACCTTCATTGAAAGTACAACTATAGTTCTGCCTTTTATGACAAGTGAATACCATACTAATATTATTTCTCTAGTAAGGTATCTAGTG
This sequence comes from Avena sativa, assembly GCA_916181665.1. Taxonomy (NCBI): domain Eukaryota; kingdom Viridiplantae; phylum Streptophyta; class Magnoliopsida; order Poales; family Poaceae; genus Avena; species Avena sativa. The sequence continues at coordinate 452,759,082 of OV702288.1, read as the reverse complement.
ACATGATTCAAAAAATATCCACTAAAAGACTCAAAATACAATGTGAAAAAGATGAAACGGTAGAGAAGTATTACCGCAAGTCGAAGCACAAGTGAATACCATACTAATACTATTTCTCTAGAAAGGTATCTAGTGACATGATTCAAAAAATATCCACTAAAAGACTCAAAATACAATGTGAAAAAGATGAAACGGTAGAGAAGTATTACCGCAAGTCAAAGCATTTATCCATTGTGAGTACTCTTGCACACTCACCAAATTTTTTACATACAACTGTAATACAATAATTATTAGATAAATAGCATTTATAATTAGAGTTCTTGATAGTATATTTCCATCGTATTCAACAATGGAAGTATACAAGGAAAAATGAATTACCTTGACTTGTGATTTTTTATATGCTTGGCTCCTTTGAGGTTTGCATGTTCTACTGTAAGACATGTGTATAATGTTTTCTTCTAACTAATCACGTGATCATTCTGATTATTGACTTATCCAGCTGTTTCCACCTCTTTGAGTATACATCCAATGCGTCATAGACTTACCAAACTTTAGTGCATATTCATCTGAAAAATCATAAATATTCAATAAAACTTATAGGAGTTCCCTAAGAGTAGCCATTATATGATCTAGTGTACGAATAATGCAGTACCAATGGAAAAAATCTCATCAACTATATTGACCCTCGGTGCCATTTTGGCACTTATATTCGCAACGAAGTTAGAATGACCAAATTTAGCTTTTTTTATTAACAATACTTCTGGCCAAAATAATCAAGAAGAATGGAACCATTACACCATAGACCAAGTAATAGGGAAGATGTAAAGTTGTGGAGTGGAGAATAAGTGTATTTTTTTTCCATGTTATATGATGGAAAGAATCATAGCAAAGAGTTTATTTAGTATGAGTGTTGAGGGCTTAAGCTAGGTGTTCACATTTCTAGGGGTCTGAGCTCACATGTAAACAGTTAGCACTTTAGAGCTAGCAGTTAGTACTATACTAAAGTATTATACTAATGTGTACTGAAATCAAAGGACGTTGCTAAGCTATACAGGTATAGATGTTTTGTTTAGAGTCCTCTCGCTCTTTGCTACTCCTCTGTTCAGAAATATAAGATGTTTTAGCTTTGTGAATCGAACGTATTTAGATGTTTTTAGTGTATAGATTCGTAGAGGTTCGGAGTGAATCTATACACTAAAAAGCGTCTACATACATTCATTATACAAAGCTAAAATGTCTTATATTTCTGAATGGAGGGAGCATAATCATGGGAGAAAAGAATAAAATAGGCACCAAGAGTCATTGGAGAAAATAGTACTTCTGGCCAAAATAATCAAGAAGAATGGAACCATTACACCATAGACCAAGTAATGGGGAAGATGTAAAGTTGTGGAGTGGAGAATAAGTGTATTTTTTTCCATGATATGTGATGGAAAGAAACATAGCAAAGAGTTTATTTAGTATGAGTGTTGAGGGCTTAAGCTAGGTGTTCACATTGCTAGGGGTCTGAGCTCACATGTAAACAGTTAGCACTTTAGAGCTAGCAGTTAGTACTATACTAATGTGTACTGAAATCAAAGGACGTTGCTAAGCTATACAGGTATAGTTGTTTTGTTTAGCATCCTCTCGCTCTTTGCTATTCCCTCTGTTCAGAAATATAAGATGTTTTAGCTTTGTGAATCAAACATATTTAGATATTTTTAGTGTATAGATTCATAGAGTTTTAGAGTGAATCTATACACTAAAAAGCGTCTACATACATTCATTTTACAAAGCTAAAATGTCTTATATTTCTGAATGGAGGGAGCATAATCATGGGAGAAAAGAAGAAAATAGGCACCAAGAGTCATTGGAGAAAATAAGAAAAAATTGCACAAACTACTACTTGTATTGCTTCAACGCGGTGCAGCTAATGACGTCCTTACGTCGTCCAACATGGGTACTTGATCTGAATTCAGCAAAACTGCCCCAACTTCTTCTTATGTTTATATGCGAGCCATGCTCATGTACACATATTGTATTGCTGCTACACTTTCAAAACCGAAAGGTTGAAGAGCTAGTTGAAATCATAAATTTTTATTACTTCTTTTTTGTAAAGATTGTTGATTGACACAGGTCTTGCCAGTAATTGATATCTAATCGATTTACCAGGAAGAATAAAAGAAGTACAGAGATATAGAACTTAGATGCCGGCCAAATATGTATCCAACTAAGCATCACTCAGAATCTTCCGCCCCCTCCGTGATGGGGACCTCAAGAAAAAGGACAGGGCAATGGGGAGAACCGCTGCCTAATCAAAGTGATTGATCCTCGGGTGGCAAAATCAATCTTCTCTGCGATCATCACCAAAAATTACCAGCTAGCATCCCTAATGCCTGAATCTATTCATGCGGGAGAACGCCATGAACCGAGGGCTTGTTCGTCTGCGGTATCAAAGTTGGCAGGCCAGCGCGTGGCGGTACCTAAGTTGCCTGAAATTACCATGTTTTGAAAAGTTGGGCCGCCAACTACTGAGAGGGCCATTTAGAGGCAAACCCATCTCACCCCGCCAAATACAAACATTCCGATAAACCGCCCCGTGAAGTAGACGGTCGGGACCCACATGTCGATTATCTGTCAGTGACGCGGGCGCCAACACGACAACCTCTTAGGCAAATCGAGCAGCTAAGTGGATTGGATGCGTTGACCAATTTCACAAATCCATTCCCAGATTTCTCCTAGCACCGGCGGCGTCAGAATCCACCCTCCAGGCAGGACGATCCCTTTGAACATTTGACTTCCGGGGCCAAGTTGCTGCCGCCAGTTGTTGCGCCCAGTCGCTGATACCGAGCTTCAATGGCGCATGCCGTAGCCGCCGTTGCGAGGCTCTAGCCCGCCTCCGCCGCCGACGAGCCGAGCAGTTCGTAGGATGGCAGATCCTACTATAAAGGAAGGAGAAGTTCTGCCTACAAGCGGGTGAGCTACCCTTCTCTTTGCTATTCGCACTAATTACAACTGCTAGCTAGCTACTGAACCTCAAATTGTTTGTTAGCCTAACGCTGACAAACATATTTTGTCCACAGTTTTCTGTCAAGTGGGATCTGTGCGGACCCCCCTTACCTGGTTATGGTAGTCCTCTACAGGTACGACTCCAAGAGAAAGTGGTATGGAAGCCATTGTTTTACGATGGAAGAAGCGCCTGCGCAGATCTGCACCATATCTGGTATGGTTGCTGCTCTATGTAATCATGTTGAAGTATGGCCGACGTAGACTGCAAAGTTCAGCTTCATGGATGAACGTGGCATCCATGTTCCTATATCGTGTGACAGTCAGCTAATTGGGTTGATGAAAATGTATGCTTCGGATTGCATGTTTGAGCTAAATTGTGATGTACTGGATGTGGAAGCTGCTGCAACTAGGAGTCGCCCTTCTATTCTTGGACATGGTGGTTGCTCGAACGCAATTAGCTCCTGGTAAGCAAAGGTCGCTTGGGGTTCGCATGTTTGTGCTGAATTGTAATTTTTGTTTTATTTACTCTGTAGATATTTGGCAGTTATGCAACAGTCTTATTTCTTTGACAGGAAGCGCCGCAAGGTTGGAAACATGATTGCCGGGTCAGTCATTTTGCTACCCAAAGAAATTAAAAACGAGTGGAAAGATGATGCTGGACACGATTCTGGTGCCTATTGTCCCGGCGATGCAGAGTACGTGAAGCTAAGAAAATTGGCACCAAGGAAGAGGAAGAAGGCAGGAAATGAAGAAGCCATTGGACGTGAAGGCTTGGCACCCATGCTACGGAAGAAGGCTGCTGGCAATGAAGATGCATAGTAGTGTGTTGAACTTGAACCTATATATGTAATTCTGTTAAATTCTGGAGCTCTGTGTGTGGCACGTTGCTGGGCGAAACAATCTACCCACGTTCTCTGAGTAAAATGTAGCACGACTTAGGGTTTGGAAACGCCCGAGTCAGTAGTTGAATCCAAAATTGTGATTGTGCCACTGCTATCTGAAAATAAGGATCCACCGGTTCCACGATTGCTAAGGGGCAGGAGGTCTCCAAATACGACGGAATGTAAGTGGCGCAGAAATAAATTATTTAAGCTGCCACACTCCACGAAGCAGCAACTTATTTCAGATGCTGCACAACGACGTGGCAACATAAACAGCAATGTTCTCACCGATAATGCCCAGATGAGGAGGAAATGGGTACCACTTTGTGGCCTAATCTTGAGCCCGTCTATCTCACCGCCTCTCTACTCCTGTATCCCCTGCATCTGGCGAAGCTCCCGGATCTCCAGTAACCGGGTGTACGTGCTTCCACTTTATAAATTGTGGTTGTGCCATTTGCATACGGCCAAATCCACGTAGATTACGTTTAAACAAACCACCAATGTCAGAATACACTAGTAGAAAAGGGGTCTTTTGTCCACGGTCACGTTCCCAATCCGGGACAGAGATCTAAATCAAGGCAGAAATTGATCTAAATCACAAATTCTTCCACAAATTAATCGAGACAGAGATCTAAATCGAGGCATTTCATTAATTCAACCACAAATTCTTATAAACAAAGGTGCGACTTCACATCCTACATTAATTCAACCAACTAGTCAACAATTTCACTTTCGCTGCCGCTGTCCTCCGAGCCGCCGGCTTCCTCGTCTTCGTCGGACGGAACCTCCACGATTTCCGCATTGTACGCGAGACGGAGCACCTCTTCGCGGTGAGCAGCGGCGATGACGGTGAACTTGGTCCATCCAGGGATGGACCAGAACCTCTCCAGCCCTTCTCGGTTGCGGAGATCCCGGTGGACCACGCGCCCATAAACGATGCGGTTGCCAATCTTGGCCTTCCGCTCCTTCTTGAACAGCGACGGCCAGTACGGGCTGGCCGCCGCGTACCGGGGCAGCGCCCTCTTCCATGCAGGCATCTGGCGGTGGCGCTCCGCGATTTCGCTCTCCATCACGGCTCCGCCGGGGAAGAGGAGCGGAGCCACTGGCACCCCCGCATAGCTGATGCGCCATCCGTGGGGCACCGTCGCGACCGGCGGCGCAAGGATGTCGAAGTGCGAGAACATCACCGCCTCGTAGAAGTTCAGCGAGGGCATCTCCATGGCGGCGCGGTGGAGATTGGAGAGGGAGCGAGGGGGTGGACGGCGCGGTGGAGATTGGAGAGGGCGAGGGGATGGGCGACGAAGCGACGAGCTGTGGCGCCTCATATTTGTTCACGAGGACGACGAAGCGATGGGCGGAATATCCAAGGGGCATTGGTCAGACAAAAGGAAGTAATGCAGCGTTAAGACAGATTAACGGGCGACCAATTTTTTTACTCCCAGGACTCTGAGGCCAATAGTTCAGACCACTAGGTCAACAAGTACAACTATTACAACTTAAAAAGGGCACGGGGCTTAAGCTAAATAGAACTAGTTAACACACATCTCCTTGATCTTCCTAATCTTAGCCCTATACGCATCTTCCTGCGAGAGCAAGGATCGAATCGTCTGCTCCTTCCTTTTAGCATCTTCCTTGCACGGCTTCAATTGTTTCTCTGCATCTTTCCTCATGCACTTGTCAATACTCGTAGTTGTGAACTGCAGGACTTTGGCCTGGTGAAGATCCTTCCTTGCTTGAGTCAGTTCTTGCTCTGCTTTAGCCTTCAGGGCCAATGTCGCGTCCCTCTCCTTATCGACTTTGCTAACCTTGTCTTCCACCCCCATGAGATCTCGCTTATGCTTGGTCGTCTCAACTGGTTCCCATAGCTTCATCTCAACACTGTCAAGAAGTGAGCTTAATGCGGATTCTTTCAACTCAACAGTCATTTCCCATAGTTTGTCCTGCGTTTTCTGCATCGATTTGGGCCACTCTGGATCTACCCATTTGACAACACCGCAACTTCCGCCTCCATCATTGCACGATGTCCTTGACACCGTAGAAACCTCCTGCCTGCGTTTCGTCCTTCGAACGCTACAAATTTAGTGGGCACATATCCATGTTTACATAGCAGAGGATTGTCTTCATCCGCTAAACCGTGATAGTCAGCGTCATACATCATCTGGTTGGCCTAACACATCATACGCGCATGAGTAAACGGAGTAGATCTGGCTCAAAAAATAGATAACTGGCCACAGATGATAGAGATAGAGATGAGACGACTCACATCGGAATCACCATCACTGTCATCACGACGCGTTTCCTCGTCGTGTCCCCTTGAACCCATGGCGAGAGGGGAGAGGGGGTGGGGAGCTGCCGGAGAGGGGATTGGGATGGCGGCGCCTTGGCTTGCGGCTACGGCAGGATGGGAGTGAAGTGGGGAATGTGGCTTCGAGGGGAAGGAAGAGAAGTACGGGGAGGAAGAGAAGTAATGGGTACGTGACACTTGGATATGGCCCGCTCAACTCGTGAGTCGTGACACTCGCAACACGGGAGCCCCCGGTGTTGCCAGTTTGTCCAGAGCAAGCGTGGCCAATCATGCCGCAGAATATACTACTCGCGGATCGATCTCACGAAAACCATCCCAATCGTCCAAGTGCCCCGATCGGAAAGAATGTAACAATCGACAAGCAGAACAACTGTGTTAGGGCGTGCCTTCTAGAAGACTCGGTCTAATGCTAAGGTTATGGCTCTCCTAAGGTTAATTAGTATCCATATGCGGTTTATGAAAAGAACATGCATCCAATGACACGGGTGGATCTAGCTGTGGTTAATGAGAAGAGAAGACATGCAATGACACCGGTGATATGTGGTTTGTGGGAAGAACACACATGCAATGACTCTGGTGATATGTGCTTTGTGAGAAGAACTCACATGCAATGACTCGAGCTCTGGTCATGAAAAGAGCAGACATGCAATGACACCGGTGGATCCATGTGTGGTTCATGGGAAGAACACACATGCAATGACAATGGGTGTGGTTCATGATATGGTCTGTGAGAAGAACACACATGCAATGACTCTGGGTGTGGTTCATGATATGGTTTGTGAGAATAACACACATGCAATGACACTGGTGGATCCATGTGTGGTCTTTGGGAAGAACACACATGCAATGACACTGGTGATATGTGGTATGTGAGAAGAACACAAATCCAATGACTATAGTTGTGGTTCATGATGAGAGCAGACATGTAGTGGCACTGGTCGATCCATATGTGGTTCATGGGAAGAACACACATGCGATGACACAGGGTGGATCCATGTGTGGTTTGAGAGAAGAACACACATGCAATGACACTGGTGGATCCATGTGTGGTTCATGGGAAGAACACACATGCAATGACACTGGTGATATGTGGTTTGTGAGAAGAACAGACATACAATGACTCTAGCTGTGGTTAATCAAAAGAGCAGACATGCAATGACACCAGTGGATCCATGTGTGGTTTGTGAGAAGAACACACATGCAATGACACTGGGTGTGGTTCATGGTATGGTCTATGAGAAGAACACACATGCAATGACTCTAGATGTGGTTCATGAAAAGAGCACGCATGCGATGACTCTAGCTGTGGTTCATGAAAAGAGCAGACATGCGATGCCACCGGTGGATCCATGTGTGGTTCATGGGAGGAACACACATGCAATTACACCGGTGGATCCTTACGTGGTTTGTGAGAATAACACACATGCAATGACACTGGTGGATCCATGTGTGGTTCATGGGAACAACACACATGCAATGACACAGGTGATATGTGGTCTGTGAGAAGAACACACATGCAATGACTCTGGTGATATGTGGTTTGTGAAAAGAACACACATGCAATGACTCTAGCTGTGGTTAATGAGAAGAGCAGACATGCAATGACACCGGTGATATGTGGTTTGTGGGAAGAACACACATGCAATGACTCTGGTGATATGTGGTTTGTGAGAAGAACACACATGCAATGACTCTAGATGTAGTTCATGAAAAGAGCAGACATGCAATGACCCCGGTGGATCCATGTGTGGTTCATGGGAAGAACACACATGCACTGACACTAGGTGTGGTTCATGATATGGTCTATGAGAAGAACACACATGCAATGACTCTGGGTGTGGTTCATGATTTGGTTTGTGAGAAGAACACACATGCAATGACACTGGTGGATCCATGTGTGGTCTTTGGGAAGAACACACATGCAATGAAACTAGTGATATGTGGTATGTGAGAAGAACACACATCCAATGACTCTAGGTGTGGTTCATGAAAAGAGCAGACAGGCAATGACACTGGTGGATCCATGTGTGGTTCATGGGAAAAACAACATGCAATAACACGGGTGGATCCATGTGTGGCCTGTGGGAAGAACACACATGCAATGACACTGGTGGATCCATGTATGGTTCATGGGAAGAACACACATGCAATGACACTGGGTGTGGTTCATGATATGGTTTGTGAGAAGAACACACATGCAATGACACTGGTGGATCCAGGTGTGGTTCATGGGAAGAACATACATGCGATGACACTGGTGGATCCATGTGTGGTCTGTGGTAAGAACACATATGCAATGACACTAGTGGATCCATGTGTGGTTCATGGGAAGAACACACATGCAATGACACTGGGTGTGGTTCATGATATGGTTTGTGAGAAGAACATACATGCAATGACAATAGCTGTGGTTAATGAAAAGAGCAGACATGCAATGACACCGGTGGAAATGCAATGACACCGGTGGGTCCATGTGGGGTTAATGAGAAGAACACACATGCAATGACATTGGGTGTGGTCCATGGGAAGAACACACATGCAATGACTCTGGTGATATGTGGTTTGTGAAAAGAATAGACATGCAATGATTCTAGCTGTGGTTAATGAGAAGGGCAGGCATGCAATGACACCGGTGGATCCATGTGTGGTCTGTGGGAAGAACACACATGCAATGACACTGGTGGATCCATGTGTGGTTCATGGGAAGAACACACATGCATAGACACCGGTGGTATGTGGTTTGTGAGAAGAACACACATGCAATGACTCTAGCTGTGGTTCATGAAAAGAGCAGACATGCAATGACACTGGTGGATCCATGTGTGGTTCATGGGAAGAACACACATGCAATGACACTGGGTGTGGTTCATGATATGGTTTGTGAGAAGAACACACATGCAATGACACTGGTGGATCCATGTGTGGTTCATGGGAAGAACACACATGCAATCCCACTGGTGATATGTGGTATGTGAGAAGAACACACATCCAATGACTCTAGCTGTGGGTCATGAAAAGAGCAGACATGTAATGGCACTGGTGGATCCATGTGTGGTTCATGGGAAGAACACACATGCGATGACACTGGGTGGATCCATGTGTGGTTCATGGGAAGAACACACATGCAATGACACTGGTGATATGTGGTTTGTGAGATGAACAGACATGCAATGACTCTAGCTATGGTTAATGAGAAGAGCAGACATGCAATGACACCTGTGGATCCATGTGTGGTTTGTGAGAAGAACACACATGCAATGACACTAGGTGTGGTTCATGATATGGTCTGTGAGATGAAAACACATGCAATGACTCTAGCTGTGGTTCATGAAAAGAGCACGCATGCGATGACTCTAGCTGTGGTTCATGAAAAGAGCAGACCTGCGATGCCACCAGTGGATCCATGTGTGGTTCATGGGAGGAACACACATGCAATTACACCGGTGGATCCTTACGTGGTTTGTGAGAATAACACACATGCAATGACACTGGTGGATCCATGTGTGGTTCATGGGAAGAACACACATACAATGACAGAGGTGATATGTGGTCTGTGAGAAGAACACAAATGCAATGACTCTCGTGATATGTGGTTTGTGAAAAGAACACACATGCAATGACTCTAGCTGTGGTTAATGAGAAGAGCAAACATGCAATGACACCGGTGATATGTGGTTTGTGGGAAGAACACACGTGCAATGACTCTGGTGATATGTGGTTTGTGAGAAGAATACACATGCGATGACTCTAGCTGTGGTTCATGAAAAGAGCAGACATGCAATGACACCGGTGGATCCAAGTGTGGTTCATGGGAAGAACACACATGCAATGACACTGGGTGTGGTTCATGATATGGTCTGTGAGAAGAACATACATGTAATGTCTCTGGGTGTGGTTCATGATATGCTTTGTGAGAAGAACACACATGCAATGACACTGGTGGATCCATGTGTGGTCTTTGGGAAGAACACACATGCAATGACACTGGTGATATGTGGTATGTGAGAAGAACATACATCCAATGACTCTAGCTGTGGTTCATGAAAAGAGCAAACATGCAATGACACTGGTGGATCCATGTGTGGTTCATGGGAAGAACACACATGCAATGACACTGGTGGATCCATGTGTGGCCTATGGGAAGAACACACATGCAATGACACTGGTGGATCCATGTGTGGTTCATGGGAAGAACACACATGCAATGACACTGGGTGTGGTTCATGATATAGTTTGTGAGAAGAACACACATGCAATGACACTGGTGGATCCATGTGTGGTTCATGGCAAGAACACACATGCGATGACACTGGTGGATCCATGTGTGGTCTGTGGGAAGAACACACATGCAATGACACTAGTGGATCCTTGTGTGGTTCATGGGAAGAACACACATGCAATGACACTGGGTGTGGTTCATGATATGGTTTGTGAGAAGAACATACATTCAATGACAATAGCTGTGGTTAATGAAAAGAGCAGACATGCAATGACATCGGTGGAAATGCAATGACACCGGTGGGTCTATGTGGGGTTAATGAGAAGAACACACATGCAATGACACTGGGTGTGGTTCATGGGAAGAACACACATGCAATGACTCTGGTGATATGTGGTTTGTGAAAACAACAGACATGCAATGACTCTAGCTGTGGTTAATGAGAAGGGCAGACATGCAATGACACCGGTGGATCCATGTGTGGTCTGTGGGAAGAACACACATGCAATGACACTGGTGGATCCATGTGTGATTCATGGGAAGAACACACATGCATAGACACCGGTGGTATGTGGTTTGTAAGAAGAACACACATGCAATGACTCTAGCTGTGGTTCATGAAAAGAGCAGGCATGCAATGACACTGGTGGATCCATGTGTGGTTCATGGGAAGAACACACATGCAATGACACTGGGTGTGGTTCATGATATGGTTTGTGAGAAGAACACAAATGCAATGACACTAGTGGATCCACGTGTGGTCTGTGGGAAGAACACACATGCAATGACACTGGGTGTGGTTCATGATATGGTTTGTGAGAAGAACACACATGCAATGACACTGGTGGATCCATGTGTGGTCTTTGAGAAGAACACACATGCAATGACACTGGTGATATGTGGTATGTGAGAAGAACACACATCCAATTACTCTAGCTGTGGTTCATGAAAAGAGCAGACATGCAATGACACTGGTGGATCCATGTGTGGTTCACGGGAAGAACACACATGCAATGACACTGGTGGATCCATGTGTGGTCTATGGGAAGAACACACATGCAATGACACTGGTGGATCCATGTGTGGTTCATGGGAAAAACACACATGCAATGACACTAGGTGTGGTTCATGATATGGTTTGTGAGAAGAACACACATGCAATGACACTGGTGGATCCATTTGTGGTCTCTGAGAAGAACACACATGCAATGACACTGGGTGTGGTTCATGATATGGTTTGTGAGAAGAACGCACATGCAATGACACTGGTGGATCCATGTGTGGTCTTTGGGAAGAACACACATGCAATCACACTGGTGATATGTGGTCTGTGAGAAGAACACACATCCAATGACTCTAGCTGTGGTTCATGAAAAGAGCAGACATGTAATGGCACTGGTGGATCCATGTGTGGTTCATGGGAAGAACACACATGCGATGACACTGGGTGGATCCATGTGTGGTTCATGGGAAGGACACACATGCAATGACACTGGTGATATGTGGTTTGTGAGAAGAACAGACATGTCATGACTCTAGCTATGGTTAATGAGAAGAGCGGACATGTAATGACACCGGTGGATCCATGTGTGGTTTGTGAGAAGAACACACATGCAATGACACTAGGTGCGGTTCATGATATGGTCTGTGAGATGAACACACATGCAATGACTCTAGCTGTGGTTCATGAAAAGAGCACGCATGCGATGACTCTAGCTGTGGTTCATGAAAAGAGCAGACCTGCGATGCCACCAGTGGATCCATGTGTGGTTCATGGGAGGAACACACATGCAATTACATCGGTGGATCCTTACGTGGTTTGTGAGAATAACACACATGCAATGACACTGGTGGATCCATGTGTGGTTCATGGGAAGAACACACATACAATGACACAGGTGATATGTGGTCTATGAGAAGAACACACATGAAATGACTCTCGTGATATGTGGTTTGTGAAAAGAACACACATGCAATGACTCTAGCTGTGGTTAATGAGAAGAGCAAACATGCAATGACACCGGTGATATTTGGTTTGTGGGGAGAACACACGTGCAATGACTCTGGTGATATGTGGTTTGTGAGAATAACACACATGCAATGACTCTAGCTGTGGTTCATGAAAAGAGCAGACATGCAATGACACCGGTGGATCCAAGTGTGGTTCATGGGAAGAACACACATGCAATGACACTGGGTGTGGTTCACGATATGGTCTGTGAGAAGAACATACATGCAATGACTCTAGGTGTGGTTCATGATATGCTTTGTGAGAAGAACACACATGCAATGACACTGGTGGATCCATCTGTGGTTCATGCGAAGAACACACATGCAATGACACTGGGTGTGGTTCATGATATGGTCTGTGAGAAGAACACACATGCAATGACTCTGGGTGTGGTTCATGATATGGTTCATGGGAGGAACACAGATGCAATGACACTGGGTGTGGTTCATGATATGGTTTGTGAGAAGAACACACATGCAATGACACTGGTGGATCCATGTGTAGTCTGTGAGAAGAACACACATGCAATGACACTGGGTGTGGTTCATGATATGGTTTATGAGAAGAACACACATGCAATGACACTGGTGGATCCGTGTGTGGTCTTTGGGAAGAACACACATGCAATGACACTGGTGATATGTGGTCTGTGAGAAGAACACACATCCAATGACTCTAGCTGTGGTTTATGAAAAGAGCAGACATGTAATGACACTGGTGGATCCATGTGTGGTTCATGGGAAGAACACACATGCGATGACACTGGGTGGATCCATGTGTGGTTTGTGAGAAGAACACACATGCAATGACACTGGTGGATCCATGTGTGGTTCATGGGAAGAACACACATGCAATGACATTGGCGGATCCATGTGTGGCCTGTGGGAAGAACAGACATGCAATGACACTGGTGGATCCATGTGTGGTTCATGGGAAGAACACACATGCAATGACACTGGGTGTGGTTCATGATATGGTTTGTGAGAAGAACACACATGCAATGACACTGGTGGATCCATGTGTCGTTCAAGGGAAGAACACACATGCGATGACACTGGTGGATCCATGTGTGGTCTATGGGAGGAACACACATGCAATGACACTAGTGGATCCATGTGTGGTTCATGGGAACAACACACAAGCAATGACACTGGGTGTGGTTCATGATATGGTTTGTGAGAAGAACATACATGCAATGACAATAGCTGTGGTTAATGAAAAGAGCAGACATGCAATGGCACCGGTGGAAATGCAATGACACCGGTGGGTCCATGTGGGGTTAATGAGAAGAACACACATGCAATGACACTGGGTGTGGTTCATGGGAAGAACACACATGCATTGACTCTGGTGATATGTGGTTTGTGAAAAGAACAGACATGGAATGACTCTAACTGTGGTTAATGACAAGAACACACATGCGATGACACTGGTGGATCCATGTGTGGTTTGTGGGAATAACACACATGCGATGACACTGGTGGATCTATGTGTGGTTCATGGGAAGAACACACATGCATAGACACCGGTGATATGTGGTTTGTGAGAAGAACACACATGCAATGACTCTAGCTGTGGTTCATGAAAAGAGCAGACATGCAATGACATTGGTGGATCAATGTGTGGTTCATGGGAAGAACACACATGCAATGACACTGGGTGTGGTTCATGATATGGTTTGTGAGAATAACACACATGCAATGACACTGGTGGATCCATGTGTGTTTCATGGGAAGAACACACATGCAATGACACAGGTGATATGCGGTCTGTGAGAAGAACACACATGCAATGACTCTGGTGATATGTAGTTTGTGAAAAGAACACACATGCAATGACTCTAGCAGTGGTTAATGAGAAGAGCAAACATGCAATGACACCGGTGATATGTGGTTTGTGGGAAGAACACACATGCAATGACTCTGGTGATATGTGGTTTGTGAGAAGAACACACATTCAATGACTCTAGCTGTGGTTCATGAAAAGAGCAGACATGCAATGACACCGGTGGATCCAAGTGTGGTTCATGGGAAGAACACACATGCAATGACACTGGGTGTGGTTCATGATATGGTATGTGAGAAGAACACACATGCGATGACTCTGGGTGTGGTTCATGATATGCTTTGTGAGAAGAACACACATGCAATGACTCTGGGTGTGGTTCATGATATGCTTTGTGAGAAGAACACACATGCAATGACACTGGTGGATCCATGTGTGGTCTTTGGGAAGAACAGACATGCAATGCCACTGGTGATATGTGGTATGTGAGAAGAACACACATCCAATGACTCTAGCTGTGGTTCATGAAAAGAGCAGACATGCAATGACACTGGTGGATCCATGTGTGGTTCATGGGAAGAACACACATGCAATGACACTGGGTGTGGTTCATGATATGGTCTGTGAGAAGAACACACATGCAATGACTCTGGGTGTGGTTCATGATATGGTTCATGGGAAGAACACACATGCAATAACACTGGGTGTTGTTCATGATATGGTTTGTGAGAAGAACACACATGCAATGACACTGGTGGATCCATGTGTAGTCTGTGAGAAGAACACACATGCAATGACACTGGGTGTGGTTCATGATATGGTTTGTGAGAAGAACACACATGGAATGACACTGGTTGATCCTTGTGTGGTCTTTGGGAAGAACACACATGCAATGACACTGGTGATATGTGGTCTGTGAGAAGAACACACATCCAATGAATCTAGTTGTGGTTCATGAAAAGAGCAGACCTGTAATGACACTGGTGGCTCCATGTGTGGTTCATGGGAAGAACACACATGTGATGACACTGGGTGGATCCATGTGTGGTTTGTGAGAAGAACACACATGCAATGACACTGGTGGATCCATGTGTGGTTCATGGGAAGAACACACATGCAATGACACTGGTCCATCCATGTGTGGTCTGTGGGAAGAACACACATGCAATGACACGAGTGGATCCATGTGTGGTTCATGGGAGGAACACACATGCAATTACACCGGTGGATCCTTACGTGGTTTGTGAGAATAACACACATGCAATGACACTGGTGGATCCATGTGTGGTTCATGGGAAGAACACACATACAATGACACAGGTGATATGTGGTCTGTGAGAAGAACACACATGCAATGACTCTCGTGATATGTGGTTTGTGAAAAGAACACACATGCAATGACTCTACCTGTGGTTAATGAGAAGAGTAAACATGCAATGACACCGGTGATATGTGGTTTGTGGGAAGAACACACATGCAATGACTCTGGTGATATGTGGTTTGTGAGAAGAACACACATGCAATGACTCTAGCAGTGGTTCATGAAAAGAGCAGACATGCAATGACACCGGTGGATCCAAGTGTGGTTCATGGGAAGAACACACATGCAATGACACTGGGTGTGGTTCATGATATGGTCTATGAGAAGAACACACATGCAATGACTCTGGGTGTGGTTCATGATATGCTTTGTGAGAAGAACACACATGCAATGACACTGGTGGATCCATGTGTGGTCTTTGGGAAGAACACACATGCAATGACACTAGTGATATGTGGTATGTGAGAAGAACACACATCCAATGACTCTAGCTGTGGTTCATGAAAAGAGCAGACATGCAATGACACTTGTGGATCCATGTGTGGTTCATGGGAAGGACACACATGCAATGACACTGGGTGTGGTTCATGATATGGTTTGTGAGAAGAACACACATGCGATGACTCTAGGTGTGGTTCATGATATGGTTCATGGGAAGAACACACATGCAATGACACTGGGTGTGGTTCATGATATGGTTTGTGAGAAGAACACACATGCGATGACACTGGTGGATCCATGTGTAGTCTGTGAGAAGAACACACATGCAATGACACTGGGTGTGGTTCATGATATGGTTTGTGAGAAGAACACACATGCAATGACACTGGTGGATCCTTGTGTGGTCTTTGGGAAGAACACCCATGCAATGACACTGGTGATATGTGGTCTATGATAAGAACACACATGCAATGACTCTAGTTGTGTATTATGAAAAGAGCAGACATGTAATGACACTGGTGGATCCATGTGTGGTTCATGGGAAGAACACACATGCGATGACACTGGGTGGATACATGTGTGGTTTGTGAGAAGAACACACATGCAATGACACTGGTGGATCCATGTGTGGTTCATGGGAACAACACACATGCAATGACACTGGGTGGGTCCATGTGGGGTTAATGAGAAGAACACACATGCAATGACACTGGGTGTGGTTCATGGGAAGAACACACATGCAATGACTCTGGTGATATGTGGTTTGTGAAAAGAACAGACATGCAATGACTCTAGCTGTGGTTAATGAGAAGAGCAGACATGTAATGACACCGGTGGATCCATGTGTGGTCTGTGGCAAGAACACACATGCAATGACACTGGTGGATCCATGTGTGGTTCATGGGAAGAACACACATGCATAGGCACCGGTGATATGTGGTTTGTGAGAAGAACACACATGCAATGACTCTACCTGTGGTTCATGAAAAGAGCAGACATGCAATGACACTTGTGGATCCATGTGTGGTTCATGGGAAGAACACACATGCAATGACACTAGGTGTGGTTCATGATATGGTTTGTGAGAAGAACACACATGCAATGACACTTGTGGATCCATGTGTGGTTCATGGGAAGAACACACATGCAATGAGACATGTGATATGTGGTCTATGAGAAGAACACATATGCAATGACTCTGGTGATATGTGGTTTGTGAAAAGAACACACATGTAATGACTCTAGCTGTGGTCAATGAGAAGAGCAAACATGCAATGACACCGGTGATATGTGGTTTGTGGGAAGAACACACATGCAATGACTCTGTTGATATGTGGTTTGTGAGAAGAACACACATGCAATGACTCTAGGTGTGGTTCATGAAAAGAGCAGACATGCAATGACACCGGTGGATCCAAGTGTGGTTCATGGGAATAAGACACATGCAATGACACTAGGTGTGGTTCATGATATGGTCTGTGAGAAGAACACACATGCAATGACTCTGGGTGTGGTTCATGATATGCTTTGTGAGAAGAACACACATGCAATGACACGGGTGGATCCATGTGTGGTCTTTGGGAAGAACACACATGCAATGACACTGGTGATATGTGGTATGTGAGAAGAACACACATCCAATGACTCTAGCTGTGGTTCATGAAAAGAGCAGACATGCAATGAGACTAGTGGATCCATGTGTGGTTCATGGGAAGAACACACATGCAATGACACTGGGTGTGGTTCATGATATGGTCTGTGAGAAGAACACACATGCAATGACTCTGGGTGTGGTTCATGATATGGTTCATGGGAAGAACACACATGCAATGACATTGGGTGTGGTTCATGATATGGTTTGTGAGAAGAACACACATGCAATGACACTGGTGAATCATTGTGTGGTCTTTGGGAAGAACACACATGCAATGACACTGGTGATATGTGGTCTGTGAGAAGAACACACATCCAATGACTCTAGTTGTGGTTCATGAAAAGAGCAGACATGTAATGACACTTGTGGATGCATCTGTGGTCTTTGGGAAGAACACACATGCGATGACACTGGGTGGATCCATGTGTGGTTTGTGAGAAGAACACACATGCAATGACACTGGTGGATCCCTGTGTGGTTCATGGGAAGAACACACATGCAATGACACTGGTGGATCCATGTGTGGTTCATGGGAAGAACACACATGCGATGACACTGGGTGGATCCATGTGTGGTTTGTGAGAAGAACACACATGCAATGACACTGGTGGATCCATGTGTGGTTCATGGGAAGAACACACATGCAATGACATTGGTGGATCCATGTGTGGCCTGTGGGAAGAACACATATGCCATGACACTGGTGGATCCATGTGTGGTTCATGGGAAGAACACACATGCAATGACACTGGGTGTTGTTCATGATATGGTTTGTGAGAAGAACACACATGCAATGACACTGGTGGATCCATGTGTGGTTCAAGGGAAGAACACACATGCGATGACACTGGTGGATCCATGTGTGGTTCATGGGAACAACACACAAGCAATGACACTGGGTGTGGTTCATGATATGGTTTGTGAGAAGAACATACATGCAATGACAATAGCTGTGGTTAATGAAAAGAGCAGACATGCAATGGCACCGGTGGAAATGCAATGACACCGGTGGGTCCATGTGGGGTTAATGAGAAGAACACACATGCAATGACACTGGGTGTGGTTCATGGGAAGAACACACATGCAATGGCTCTGGTGATATGTGGTTTGTGAAAAGAACACACATGCAATGACTCTAGCAGTGGTTAATGAGAAGAGCAAACATGCAATGACATCGGTGATATGTGGTTTGTGGGAAGAACACACATGCAATGACTCTGGTGATATGTGGTTTGTGAGAAGAACACACATGCAATGACTCTAGCTGTGGTTCATGAAAAGAGCAGACATGCAATGACACCGGTGGATCCAAGTGTGGTTCATGGGAAGAACACACATGCAATGACACTGGGTGTGGTTCATGATATGGTATGTGAGAAGAACAGACATGCAATGACTCTGGGTGTGGTTCATGATATGCTTTGTGAGAAGAACACACATGCAATGACACTGGTGGATCCATGTGTGGTCTTTGGGAAGAACAGACATGCAATGACACTAGTGATATGTGGTATGTGAGAAGAACACACATCCAATGACTCTAGTTGTGGTTCATAAAAAGAGCAGACATGCAATGACACTGGTGGATCCATGTGTGGTTCATGGCAAGAACACACATGCAATGACACTGGGTGTGGTTCATGATATGGTCTGTGAGAAGAACGAACATGCAATGACTCTGGGTGTCGTTCATGATATGGTTCATGGGAAGAACACACATGCAATGACACTGGGTGTGGTTCATGATATGGTTTGTGAGAAGAACACACATGCAATGACACTGGTGGATCCATGTGTAGTCTGTGAGAAGAACACACATGCAATGACACTGGGTGTGGTTCATGATATGGTTTGTGAGAAGAACACACATGCAATGACACTGGTTGATCCTTGTGTGGTCTTTGGGAAGAACACACATGCAATGACACTGGTGATATGTGGTCTGTGAGAAGAACACACATCCAATGACTTTAGGTGTGGTTCATGAAAAGAACAGACATGTAATGACACTGGTGGATCCATGTGTGGTTCATGGGAAGAACACACATGCAATGACACTGGGTGTGGTTCATGATATGGTTTGTGAGAAGAACACACACGCAATGACACTAGTGGATCCATGTGTGGTTCAAGGGAAGAACACACATGCGATGACACTGGTGGATCCATGTGTGGTATGTGGCAGGAACACACATGCAATGACACTAGTGGATCCATGTGTGGTTCATGGGAACAACACACAAGCAATGACACTGGGTGTGGTTCATGATATGGTTTGTGAGAAGAACATACATGCAATGACAATAGCTGTGGTTAATGAAAAGAGCAGACATGCAATGGCACCGGTGGAAATGCAATGACACCGGTGGGTCCATGTGGGGTTAATGAGAAGAACACACATGCAATGACACTGGGTGTGGTTCATGGGAAGAACACACATGCAATGACTCTGGTGATATGTGGTTTGTGAAAAGAACAGACATGGAATGACTCTAACTATGGTTAATGAGAAGAACACACATGCGATGACACTGGTGGATCCATTTGTGGTTTGTGGGAAGAACACACATGCGATGACACTGGTGGATCCATGTGTGGTTCATGGGAAGAACACACATGCATAGACACCGGTGATATGTGGTTTGTGAGAAGAACACACATGCAATGACTCTTGTTGTGGTTCATGAAAAGAGCAGACATGCAATGACACTGATGGATCAATGTGTGGTTCATGGGAAGAACACACATGCAATGACACTAGGTGTGGTTCATGATATGGTTTGTGAGAAGAACACACATGCAATGACACTAGTGGATCCTTGTGTGGTTCATGGGAAGAACACACATGCAATGACACAGGTGATATGTGGTCTGTGAGAAGAATACACATGCAATGACTCTGGTGATATGTGGTTTGTGAAAAGAACACACATGCAATGACTCTAGTAGTGGTTAATGAGAAGAGCAAACATGCAATGACACCGGTGATATGTGGTTTGTGGGAAGAACACACATGCAATGACTCTGGTGATATGTGGTTTGTGAGAAGAACACACATGCAATGACTCTAGCTGTGGTTCATGAAAAGAGCAGACATGCAATGACACCGGTGGATCCAAGTGTGGTCCATGGGAAGAACACACATGCAATGACACTGGGTGTGGTTCATGATATGGTATGTGAGAAGAACAGACATGCAATGACTCTGGGTGTGGTTCATGATATGCTTTGTGAGAAGAACACACATGCAATGACACTGGTGGATCCATGTGTGGTCTTTGGGAAGAACAGACATGCAATGACACTAGTGATATGTGGTATGTGAGAAGAACACACATCCAATGACTCTAGTTGTGGTTCATGAAAAGAGCAGACATGCAATGACACTGGTGGATCCATGTGTGGTTCATGGGAAGAACACACATGCAATGACACTGGGTGTGGTTCATGATATGGTCTGTGAGAAGAACGAACATGCAATGACTCTGGGTGTGGTTCATGATATGGTTCATGGGAAGAACACACATGCAATGACACTGGGTGTGGTTCATGATATGGTCTGTGAGAAGAACGAACATGCAATGACTCTGGGTGTGGTTCATGATATGGTTCATGGGAAGAACACACATGCAATGACACTGGGTGTGGTTCATGATATGGTTTGTGAGAAGAACACACATGCAATGACACTGGTGGATCCATGTGTAGTCTGTGAGAAGAACACACATGCAATGACACTGGGTGTGGTTCATGATATGGTTTGTGAGAAGAACACACATGCAATGACACTGGTTGATCCTTGTGTGGTCTTTGGGAAGAACACACATGCAATGACACTGGTGATATGTGGTCTGTCAGAAGAACACACATCCAATGACTCTAGGTGTGGTTCATGAAAAGAGCAGACATGTAATGACACTGGTGGATCCATGTGTGGTTCATGGGAAGAACACACATGCAATGACACTGGGTGTGGTTCATGATATGGTTTGTGAGAAGAACACACATGTAATGACACTGGTGGATCCATGTGTGGTTCAAGGGAAGAACACACATGCGATGACACTGGTGGATCCATGTGTGGTCTGTGGCAGGAACACACATGCAATGACACTAGTGGATCCATGTGTGGTTCATGGGAACAACACACAAGCAATGACACTGGGTGTGGTTCATGATATGGTTTGTGAGAAGAACATACATGCAATGACAATAGCTGTGGTTAATGAAAAGAGCAGACATGCAATGGCACCGGTGGAAATGCAATGACACCGGTGGGTCCATGTGGGGTTAATGAGAAGAACACACATGCAATGACACTGGTGTGGTTCATGGGAAGAACACACATGCAATGACTCTGGTGATATGTGGTTTGTGAAAAGAACAGACATGGAATGACTCTAACTATGGTTAATGAGAAGAACACACATGCGATGACACTGGTGGATCCATGTGTGGTTTGTGGGAAGAACACACATGCGATGACACTGGTGGATCCATGTGTGGTTCATGGGAAGAACACACATGCATAGACACCGGTAATATGTGGTTTGTGAGAAGAACACACATGCAATGACTCTTGTTGTGGTTCATGAAAAGAGCAGACATGCAATGACACTGATGGATCAATGTGTGGTTCATGGGAAGAACACACATGCAAAGACACTGGGTGTGGTTCATGATATGGTTTGTGAGAAGAACACACATGCAATGGCACTGGTGGATCCATGTGTGGTTCATGGGAAGAACACACATGCAATGACACTTGTGGATCCATGTGTTGCCTGTGGGAAGAACACACATGCAATCACACTAGTGGATCCATGTGTGGTTCATGGGAAGAAGACACATGCAATGACACTAGGTGTGGTTCATGATATGTTTTGTGAGAAGAACACACATGCAATGACACTGGTGAATCCATGTGTGTTTCATGGGAAGAACACACATGCGATGACACTGGTGGATCCATGTGTGGTTTGTGGGAAGAACACACATACAATGACACTAGTGGATCCATGTGTGGTTCATGGGAACAACACACATGCAATGACACTGGGTGGGTCCATGTGGGGTTAATGAGAAGAACACACATGCAATGATACTGGGTGTGGTTCATGGGAAGAACACACATGCAATGACTCTGGTGATATGTGGTTTGTGAAAAGAACAGACATGCAATGACTCTAGCTGTGGTTAATGAGAAGAGCAGACATGTAATGACACCGGTGGATCCATCTGTGGTCTGTGGGAAGAACACACATGCTATGACACTGGTGGATCCATGTGTGGTTCATGGGAAGAACACACATGCGATGACACTGGGTGGATCCATGTGTGGTTTGTGAGAAGAACTCACATGCAATGACACTGGTGGATCCATGTGTGGTTCATGGGAAGAACACACATGCAATGACACTGGTGGATCCATGTGTGGCCTGTGGGAAGAACACACATGCAATCACACTGGTGGATCCATGTGTGGTTCATGGGAAGAACACACCTGCAATGACACTGGGTGTGGTTCATGATATGGTTTGTGAGAAGAACACACATGCAATGACACTGGTGGATCCATGTGTGGTTCGTGGGAAGAACACACATGCGATGACACTGGTGGATCCATGTGTGGTTTGTGGGAATAACACACATGCAATGACACTAGTGGATCCATGTGTGGTTCATGGGAACAACACACATGCAATGACACTTGATGGGTCCATGTGGGGTTAATGAGAAGAACACACATGCAATGACACTAGTGTGGTTCATGGGAAGAACACACATGCAATGACTCTGGTGATATGTGGTTTGTGAAAAGAACAGACATGCAATGACTCTAGCCGTGGTTAATGAGAAGAGCAGACATTTAATGACACCGGTGGATCCATGTGTGGTCTATTGGAAGAACACACATGCAATGACACTGGTGGATCTATGTGTGGTTCATGGGAAGAACACACATGCATAGACACCGGTGATATGTGGTTTGTGAGAAGAACACACATGCAATGACTCTAGCTGTGGTTCATGAAAAGAGCAGGCATGCAATGACACTGGTGGATCCATGTGTGGTTCATGGGAAGAACACACATGCAATGACACTAGGTGTGGTTCATGATATGGTTTGTGACAAGAACACACATGCAATGACACAGGTGATATGTGGTCTGTGAGAAGAATACACATGCAATGACTCTGGTGATATGTGGTTTGTGAAAAGAACACACATGCAATGACTCTAGCAGTGGTTAATGAGAAGAGCAAACATGCAATGACACCGGTGATATGTGGTTTGTGGGAAGAACACACATGCAATGACTCCGGTGATATGTGGTTTGTGAGAAGAACACACATGCAATGACTCTAGCTGTGGTTCATGAAAAGAGCAGACATGCAATGACACCGGTGGATCCAAGTGTGGTTCATGGGAAGAACACACATGCAATGACACTGGGTGTGGTTCATGATATGGTATGTGAGAAGAACAGACATGCAATGACTCTGGGTGTGGTTCATGATATGCTTTGTGAGAAGAACACACATGCAATGACACTGGTGGATCCATGTGTGGTCTTTGGGAAGAACAGACATGCAATGACACTAGTGATATGTGGTATGTGAGAAGAACACACATCCAATGACTCTAGTTGTGGTTCATGAAAAGAGCAGACATGCAATGACACTGGTGGATCCATGTGTGGTTCATGGGAAGAACACACATGCAATGACACTGGTTGTGGTTCATGATATGGTCTGTGAGAAGAACGAACATGCAATGACTCTGGGTGTGGTTCATGATATGGTTCATGGGAAGAACACACATGCAATGACACTGGGTGTGGTTCATGATATGGTTTGTGAGAAGAACACACATGCAATGACACTGGTGGATCCATGTGTAGTCTGTGAGAAGAACACACATGCAATGACACTGGGTGTGGTTCATGATATGGTTTGTGAGAAGAACACACATGCAATGACACTGGTTGATCCTTGTGTGGTCTTTGGGAAGAACACACATGCAATGACACTGGTGATATGTGGTCTGTGAGAAGAACACACATCCAATGACTCTAGGTGTGGTTCATGAAAAGAGCAGACATGTAATGACACTGGTGGATCCATGTGTGGTTCATGGGAAGAACACACATGCAATGACACTGGGTGTGGTTCATGATATGGTTTGTGAGAAGAACACACATGTAATGACACTGGTGGATCCATGTGTGGTTCAAGGGAAGAACACACATGCGATGACACTGGTGGATCCATGTGTGGTCTGTGGCAGGAACACACATGCAATGACACTAGTGGATCCATGTGTGGTTCATGGGAACAACACACAAGCAATGACACTGGGTGTGGTTCATGATATGGTTTGTGAGAAGAACATACATGCAATGACAATAGCTGTGGTTAATGAAAAGAGCAGACATGCAATGGCACCAGTGGAAATGCAATGACACCGGTGGGTCCATGTGGGGTTAATGAGAAGAACACACATGCAATGACACTGGTGTGGTTCATGGGAAGAACACACATGCAATGACTCTGGTGATATGTGGTTTGTGAAAAGAACAGACATGGAATGACTCTAACTATGGTTAATGAGAAGAACACACATGCGATGACACTGGTGGATCCATGTGTGGTTTGTGGGAAGAACACACATGCGATGACACTGGTGGATCCATGTGTGGTTCATGGGAAGAACACACATGCATAGACACCGGTGATATGTGGTTTGTGAGAAGAACACACATGCAATGACTCTTGTTGTGGTTCATGAAAAGAGCAGACATGCAATGACACTGATGGATCAATGTGTGGTTCATGGGAAGAACACACATGCAATGACACTGGGTGTGGTTCATGATATGGTTTGTGAGAAGAACACACATGCAATGGCACTGGTGGATCCATGTGTGGTTCATGGGAAGAACACACATGCAATGACACTTGTGGATCCATGTGTTGCCTGTGGGAAGAACACACATGCAATCACACTAGTGGATCCATGTGTGGTTCATGGGAAGAAGACACATGCAATGACACTAGGTGTGGTTCATGATATGTTTTGTGAGAAGAACACACATGCAATGACACTGGTGAATCCATGTGTGTTTCATGGGAAGAACACACATGCGATGACACTGGTGGATCCATGTGTGGTTTGTGGGAAGAACACACATACAATGACACTAGTGGATCCATGTGTGGTTCATGGGAACAACACACATGCAATGACACTGGGTGGGTCCATGTGGGGTTAATGAGAAGAACACACATGCAATGATACTGGGTGTGGTTCATGGGAAGAACACACATGCAATGACTCTGGTGATATGTGGTTTGTGAAAAGAACAGACATGCAATGACTCTAGCTGTGGTTAATGAGAAGAGCAGACATGTAATGACACCGGTGGATCCATCTGTGGTCTGTGGGAAGAACACACATGCTATGACACTGGTGGATCCATGTGTGGTTCATGGGAAGAACACACATGCGATGACACTGGGTGGATCCATGTGTGGTTTGTGAGAAGAACTCACATGCAATGACACTGGTGGATCCATGTGTGGTTCATGGGAAGAACACACATGCAATGACACTGGTGGATCCATGTGTGGCCTGTGGGAAGAACACACATGCAATCACACTGGTGGATCCATGTGTGGTTCATGGGAAGAACACACCTGCAATGACACTGGGTGTGGTTCATGATATGGTTTGTGAGAAGAACACACATGCAATGACACTGGTGGATCCATGTGTGGTTCGTGGGAAGAACACACATGCGATGACACTGGTGGATCCATGTGTGGTTTGTGGGAATAACACACATGCAATGACACTAGTGGATCCATGTGTGGTTCATGGGAACAACACACATGCAATGACACTTGATGGGTCCATGTGGGGTTAATGAGAAGAACACACATGCAATGACACTAGTGTGGTTCATGGGAAGAACACACATGCAATGACTCTGGTGATATGTGGTTTGTGAAAAGAACAGACATGCAATGACTCTAGCTGTGGTTAATGAGAAGAGCAGACATTTAATGACACCGGTGGATCCATGTGTGGTCTATTGGAAGAACACACATGCAATGACACTGGTGGATCTATGTGTGGTTCATGGGAAGAACACACATGCATAGACACCGGTGATATGTGGTTTGTGAGAAGAACACACATGCAATGACTCTAGCTGTGGTTCATGAAAAGAGCAGGCATGCAATGACACTGGTGGATCCATGTGTGGTTCATGGGAAGAACACACATGCAATGACACTAGGTGTGGTTCATGATATGGTTTGTGACAAGAACACACATGAAATGACACTTGTGGATCCATGTGTGGTTCATGGGAAG
Organism: Avena sativa; assembly: GCA_916181665.1. NCBI lineage: Eukaryota > Viridiplantae > Streptophyta > Magnoliopsida > Poales > Poaceae > Avena > Avena sativa. The sequence goes on along the minus strand of OV702288.1, from coordinate 452,732,095 downwards.
AACACACATGCAATGACACAGGTGATATGTGGTCTGTGAGAAGAACACACATGCAATGACTCTGGTGATATGTGGTTTGTGAAAAGAACACACATGTAATGACTCTAGTTGTGGTTAATGAGAAGAGCAAACATGCAAAGACACCGGTGATATGTGGTTTGTGGGAATAACACACATGCAATGACTCTTTTGATATGTGGTTTGTGAGAACAACACACATGCAATGACTCTAGCTGTGGTTCATGAAAAGAGCATACATGCAATGACACCGGTGGATCCAAGTGTGGTTCATGGGAAGAAGACACATGCAATGACACTAGGTGTGGTTCATGATATGGTCTGTGAGAAGAACACACATGTAATGACTCTAGGTGTGGTTCATGATATGCTTTGTGAGAAGAACACACATGCAATGACACGGGTGAATCCATGTGTGGTCTTTGGGAAGAACACACATGCAATGACACTGGTGATATGTGGTTTGTGGGAAGAACACACATGCAATGACTCTACCTGTGGTTAATGAGAAGAGCAAACATGCAATGACACCGGTGATATGTGGTTTGTGAGAACACACATGCAATGACTCTGGTGATATGTGGTTTGTGAGAAGAACACACATGCAATGACTCTAGCTGTGTTTCATGAAAAGAGCAGACATGCAATGACACCGGTGGATCCAAGTGTGGTTCATGGGAAGAACACACATGCAATGACACTGGGTGTGGTTCATGATATGGTCTGTGAGAAGAACACACATGCAATGACTCTGGGTGTGGTTCATGATATGCTTTGTGAGAAGAACACACATGCAATGACACTGGTGGATCCATGTGTGGTCTTTGGGAAGAACACACATGCAATGACACTGGTGATATGTGGTATGTGAGAAGAACACACATCCAATGACTCTAGCTGTGGTTCATGAAAAGAGCAGACATGCAATTACACTGGTGGATCCATGTGTGGTTCATGGGAAGAACACACATGCAATGACACTGGGTGTGGTTCATGATATGGTCTGTGAGAAGAACACACATGCGATGACTCTGGGTGTGGTTCAGGATATTGTTCATGGGAAGAACACACATGCAATGACACTGGGTGTGGTTCATGATATGGTTTGCGAGAAGAACACACATGCGATGACACTGGTGGATCCATGTGTAGTCTGTGAGAAGAACACACATGCAATGACACTGGGTGTGATTCATGATATGGTTTGTGAGAAGAACACACATGCAATGACACTGGTGGATCCTTGTGTGGTCTTTGGGAAGAACACACATGCAATGACACTGGTGGATCCATGTGTGGTTCATGGGAAGAACACACATGCAATGACACTAGGTGTGGTTCATGATATGGTTTGTGAGAAGAACACACATGCAATGACACTTGTGGATCCATGTGTGGTTTATGGGAAGAACACACATGCAATGAGACTGGGTGTGGTTCATGATATGGTCTGTGAGAAGAACACACATGCGATGACTCTGGGTGTGGTTCATGATATGGTTCATGGGAAGAACACACATGCAATGACACTGGGTGTGGTTCATGATATGGTTTGTGAGAAGAACACACATGCGATGACACTGGTGGATCCATGTGTAGTCTGTGAGAAGAACACACATGCAATGACACTGGTGATATGTGGTTTGTGAGAAGAACACACATGCAATGACTCCAGCTGTGGTTCATGAAAAGATCAGACATGCAATGACACCGGTGGATCCAAGTGTGGTTCATGGGAAGAACACACATGCAATGACACTGGGTGTGGTTCATGATATGGTATGTGAGAAGAACAGACATGCAATGACTCTGGGTGTGGTTCATGATATGCTTTGTGAGAAGAACACACATGCAATGACACTGGTGGATCCATGTGTGGTCTTTGGGAAGAACAGACATGCAATGACACTGGTGATATGTGGTCTGTGAGAAGAACACACATCCAATGACTCTAGCTGTGGTTCATGAAAAGAGCAGACATGTAATGACACTGGTGGATCCATGTGTGGTTCATGGGAAGAACACACATGCAATGACACTGGGTGTGGTTCATGATATGGTCTGTGAGAAGAACACACATGCGATGACTCTGGGTGTGGTTCAGGATATTGTTCATGGGAAGAACACACATGCAATGACACTGGGTGTGGTTCATGATATGGTTTGCGAGAAGAACACACATGCGATGACACTGGTGGATCCATGTGTAGTCTGTGAGAAGAACACACATGCAATGACACTGGGTGTGGTTCATGATATGGTTTGTGAGAAGAACACACATGCAATGACACTGGTGGATCCTTGTGTGGTCTTTGGGAAGAACACACATGCAATGACACTGGTGGATCCATGTGTGGTTCATGGGAAGAACACACATGCAATGACACTAGGTGTGGTTCATGATATGGTTTGTGAGAAGAACACACATGCAATGACACTTGTGGATCCATGTGTGGTTCATGGGAAGAACACACATGCAATGAGACTGGGTGTGGTTCATGATATGGTCTGTGAGAAGAACACACATGCGATGACTCTGGGTGTGGTTCATGATATGGTTCATGGGAAGAACACACATGCAATGACACTGGGTGTGGTTCATGATATGGTTTGTGAGAAGAACACACATGCGATGACACTGGTGGATCCATGTGTAGTCTGTGAGAAGAACACACATGCAATGACACTGGTGATATGTGGTTTGTGAGAAGAACACACATGCAATGACTCCAGCTGTGGTTCATGAAAAGATCAGACATGCAATGACACCGGTGGATCCAAGTGTGGTTCATGGGAAGAACACACATGCAATGACACTGGGTGTGGTTCATGATATGGTATGTGAGAAGAACAGACATGCAATGACTCTAGGTGTGGTTCATGATATGCTTTGTGAGAAGAACACACATGCAATGACACTGGTGGATCCATGTGTGGTCTTTGGGAAGAACAGACATGCAATGACACTGGTGATATGTGGTCTGTGAGAAGAACACACATCCAATGACTCTAGCTGTGGTTCATGAAAAGAGCAGACATGTAATGACACTGGTGGATCCATGTGTGGTTCATGGGAAGAACACACATGCAATGACACTGGGTGTGGTTCATGATATGGTTTGCGAGAAGAACACACATGCGATGACACTGGTGGATCCATGTGTAGTCTGTGAGAAGAACACACATGCAATGACACTGGGTGTGGTTCATGATATGGTTTGTGAGAAGAACACACATGCAATGACACTGGTGGATCCTTGTGTGGTCTTTGGGAAGAACACACATGCAATGACACTGGTGGATCCATGTGTGGTTCATGGGAAGAACACACATGCAATGACACTAGGTGTGGTTCATGATATGGTTTGTGAGAAGAACACACATGCAATGACACTTGTGGATCCATGTGTGGTTCATGGGAAGAACACACATGCAATGAGACTGGGTGTGGTTCATGATATGGTCTGTGAGAAGAACACACATGCGATGACTCTGGGTGTGGTTCATGATATGGTTCATGGGAAGAACACACATGCAATGACACTGGGTGTGGTTCATGATATGGTTTGTGAGAAGAACACACATGCGATGACACTGGTGGATCCATGTGTAGTCTGTGAGAAGAACACACATGCAATGACACTGGTGATATGTGGTTTGTGAGAAGAACACACATGCAATGACTCCAGCTGTGGTTCATGAAAAGATCAGACATGCAATGACACCGGTGGATCCAAGTGTGGTTCATGGGAAGAACACACATGCAATGACACTGGGTGTGGTTCATGATATGCTTTGTGAGAAGAACACACATGCAATGACACTAGTGGATCCATGTGTGGTCTTTGGGAAGAACACACATGCAATGACACTGGTGATATGTGGTATGTGAGAAGAACACACATCCAATGACTCTAGCTGTGGTTCATGAAAAGAGCAGACATGCAATTACACTGGTGGATCCATGTGTGGTTCATGGGAAGAACACACATGCAATGACACTGGGTGTGGTTCATGATATGGTCTGTGAGAAGAACACACATGCGATGACTCTGAGTGTGGTTCAGGATATTGTTCATGGGAAGAACACACATGCAATGACACTGGGTGTGGTTCATGATATGGTTTGCGAGAAGAACACACATGCGATGACACTGGTGGATCCATGTGTAGTCTGTGAGAAGAACACACATGCAATGACACTGGGTGTGGTTCATGATATGGTTTGTGAGAAGAACACACATGCAATGACACTGGTGGATCCTTGTGTGGTCTTTGGGAAGAACACACATGCAATGACACTGGTGGATCCATGTGTGGTTCATGGGAAGAACACACATGCAATGACACTAGGTGTGGTTCATGATATGGTTTGTGAGAAGAACACACATGCAATGACACTTGTGGATCCATGTGTGGTTCATGGGAAGAACACACATGCAATGAGACTGGGTGTGGTTCATGATATGGTCTGTGAGAAGAACACACATGCGATGACTCTGGGTGTGGTTCATGATATGGTTCATGGGAAGAACACACATGCAATGACACTGGGTGTGGTTCATGATATGGTTTGTGAGAAGAACACACATGCGATGACACTGGTGGATCCATGTGTAGTCTGTGAGAAGAACACACATGCAATGACACTGGTGATATGTGGTTTGTGAGAAGAACACACATGCAATGACTCCAGTTGTGGTTCATGAAAAGATCAGACATGCAATGACACCGGTGGATCCAAGTGTGGTTCATGGGAAGAACACACATGCAATGACACTGGGTGTGGTTCATGATATGGTATGTGAGAAGAACAGACATGCAATGACTCTGGGTGTGGTTCATGATATGCTTTGTGAGAAGAACACACATGCAATGACACTGGTGGATCCATGTGTGGTCTTTGGGAAGAACAGACATGCAATGACACTAGTGATATGTGGTATGTGAGAAGAACACACATCCAATGACTCTGGTTGTGGTTCAAGAAAAGAGCAGACATGCAATGACACTGGTGGATCCATGTGTGGTTCATGGGAAGAACACACATGCAATGACACTGGGTGTGGTTCATGATATGGTATGTGAGAAGAACGAACATGCAATGACTCTGGGTGTGGTTCATGATATGGTTCATGGGAAGAACACACATGCAATGACACTGGGTGTGGTTCATGATATGGTTTGTGAGAAGAACACACATGCAATGACACTGGTGGATCCATGTGTAGTCTGTGAGAAGAACACACATGCAATGACACTGGGTGTGGTTCATGATATGGTTTGTGAGAAGAACACATATGCAATGACACTGGTGGATCCTTGTGTGGTCTTTGGGAAGAACACACATGCAATGACACTGGTGGATCCATGTGTGGTTCATGGGAAGAACACACATGCAATGACACTGGGTGTGGTTCATGATATGGTTTGTGAGAAGAACACACATTCAATGACACTTGTGGATCCATGTGTAGTCTGTGAGAAGAACACACATGCAATGACACTGGGTGTGGTTCATGATATGGTTTGTGAGAAGAACACACATGCAATGACACTGGTTGATCCTTGTGTGGTCTTTGGGAAGAACACACATGCAATGACACTGGTTATATGTGGTCTGTGAGAAGAACACACATCCAATGACTCTAGGTGTGGTTCATGAAAAGAGCAGACATGTAATGACACTGGTGGATCCATGTGTGGTTCATGGGAAGAACACACATGCAATGACACTGGGTGTGGTTCATGATATGGTTTCTGAGAAGAACACACATGCAATGACACTGGTGGATCCATGTGTGGTTCAAGGGAAGAACACACATGCGATGACACTGGTGGATCCATGTGTGGTCTGTGGCAGGAACACACAAGCAATGACACTAGTGGATCCATGTGTGGTTCATGGGAACAACACACAAGCAATGACACTAGGTGTGGTTCATGATATGGTTTGTGAGAAGAACGTACATGCAATGACAATAGCTGTGGTTAATGAAAAGAGCAGACATGCAATGGCACCGGTGGAAATGCAATGACACCGGTGGGTCCATGTGGGGTTAATGAGAAGAACACACATGCAATGACACTGGGTGTGGTTCATGGGAAGAACACACATGCAATGACTCTGGTGATATGTGGTTTGTGAAAAAGAACAGACATGGAATGACTCTAACTATGGTTAATGAGAAGAACACACATGCGATGACACTGGTGGATCCATGTGTGGTTTGTGGGAAGAACACACATGCGATGACACTGGTGGATCCATGTGTGGTTCATGGGAAGAACACACATGCATAGACACCGGTGATATGTGGTTTGTGAGAAGAACACACATGCAATGACTCTTGTTGTGGTTCATGAAAAGAGCAGACATGCAATGACACTGATGGATCAATGTGTGGTTCATGGGAAGAACACACATGCAATGACACTGGGTGTGGTTCATGATATGGTTTGTGAGAAGAACACACATGCAATGACACTGGTGGATCCATGTGTGGTTCATGGGAAGAACACACATGCAATGACACTGGTGGATCCATGTGTTGCCTGTGGGATGAACACACATGCAATCACACTAGTGGATCCATGTGTGGTTCATGGGAAGAAGACACATGCAATGACACTGGGTGTGGTTCATGATATGTTTTGTGAGAAGAACACACATGCAATGACACTGGTGAATCCATGTGTGTTTCATGGGAAGAACACACATGCGATGACACTAGTGGATCCATGTGTGGTTCATGGGAACAACACACATGCAATGACACTGGGTGGGTCCATGTGGGGTTAATGAGAAAAACACACATGCAATGACACTGGGTGTGGTTCATGGGAAGAACACACATGCAATGACTCTGGTGATATGTGGTTTGTGAAAAGAACAGACATGCAATCACTCTAGCTGTGGTTAATGAGAAGAGCAGACATGTAATAACACCGGTGGATCCATTTGTGGTCTGTGGGAAGAACACACATGCTATGACACTGGTGGATCCATGTGTGGTTCATGGGAAGAACACACATGCGATGACACTGGGTGGATCCATGTGTGGTTTGTGAGAAGAACTCACATGCAATGACACTGGTGGATCCATGTGTGGTTCATGGGAAGAACACACATGCAATGACACTGGTGGATCCATGTGTGGCCTGTGGGAAGAACACACATGCAATCACACTGGTGGATCCATGTGTGGTTCATGGGAAGAACACACCTGCAATGACACTGGGTGTGGTTCATGATATGGTTTGTGAGAAGAACACACATGCAATGACACTGGTGGATCCATGTGTGGTTCGTGGGAAGAACACACATGCGATGACACTGGTGGATCCATGTGTGGTTTGTGGGAAGAACACACATGCAATGACACTAGTGGATCCATGTGTGGTTCATGGGAACAACACACATGCAATGACACTTGGTGGGTCCATGTGGGGTTAATGAGAAGAACACACATGCAATGACACTAGTGTGGTTCATGGGAAGAACACACATGCAATGACTCTGGTGATATGTGGTTTGTGAAAAGAACAGACATGCAATGACTCTAGCTGTGGTTAATGAGAAGAGCAGACATTTAATGACACCGGTGGATCCATGTGTGGTCTATTGGAAGAACACACATGCAATGACACTGGTGGATCTATGTGTGGTTCATGGGAAGAACACACATGCATAGACACCGGTGATATGTGGTTTGTGAGAAGAACACACATGCAATGACTCTAGCTGTGGTTCATGAAAAGAGCAGGCATGCAATGACACTGGTGGATCCATGTGTGGTTCATGGGAAGAACACACATGAAATGACACTAGGTGTGGTTCATGATATGGTTTGTGAGAAGAACACACATGCAATGACTCTGGTGATATGTGGTTTGTGAAAAGAACACACATGTAATGACTCTAGTTGTGGTTAATGTGAAGAGCAAACATGCAAAGACACCGGTGATATGTGGTTTGTGGGAATAACACACATGCAATGACTCTTTTGATATGTGGTTTGTGAGAACAACACACATGCAATGACTCTAGATGTGGTTCATGAAAAGAGCATACATGCAATGACACCGGTGGATCCAAGTGTGGTTCATGGGAAGAAGACACATGCAATGACACTAGGTGTGGTTCATGATATGGTCTGTGAGAAGAACACACATGCAATGACTCTAGGTGTGGTTCATGATATGCTTTGTGAGAAGAACACACATGCAATGACACGGGTGAATCCATGTGTGGTCTTTGGGAAGAACACACATGCAATGACACTGGTGATATGTGGTCTGTGAGAAGAACACACATGCAATGACTCTAGTTGTGGTTCATGAAAAGAGCAGACCTGTAATGACACCGGTGATATGTGGTTTGTGGGAAGAACACACATGCAATGACTCTACCTGTGGTTAATCAGAAGAGCAAACATGCAATGACACCGGTGATATGTGGTTTGTGGGAAGAACACACATGCAATGACTCTGGTGATATGTGGTTTGTGAGAAGAACACACATGCAATGACTCTAGCTGTGTTTCATGAAAAGAGCAGACATGCAATGACACCGGTGGATCCAAGTGTGGTTCATGGGAAGAACACACATGCAATGACACTGGGTGTGGTTCATGATATGGTCTGTGAGAAGAACACACATGCAATGACTCTGGTGTGGTTCATGATATGCTTTGTGAGAAGAACACACATGCAATGACACTGGTGGATCCATGTGTGGTCTTTGGGAAGAACACACATGCAATTCCACTGGTGATATGTGGTATGTGAGAAGAACACACATCCAATGACTCTAGCTGTGGTTCATGAAAAGAGCAGACATGCAATTACACTGGTGGATCCATGTGTGGTTCTTGGGAAGAACACACATGCAATGACACTGGCTGTGGTTCATGATATGGTCTGTGAGAAGAACACACATGCGATGACTCTGGTTGTGGTTCAGGATATGGTTCATGGGAAGAACACACATGCAATGACACTGGGTGTGGTTCATGATATGGTTTGTGAGAAGAACACACATGCGATGACACTGGTGGATCCATGTGTAGTCTGTGAGAAGAACACACATGCAATGACACTGGGTGTGGTTCATGATATGGTTTGTGAGAAGAACACACATGCAATGACACTGGTGGATCCTTGTGTGGTCTTTGGGAAGAACACACATGCAATGACACTGGTGGATCCATGTGTGGTTCATGGGAAGAACACACATGCAATGACACTAGGTGTGGTTCATGATATGGTTTGTGAGAAGAACACACATGCAATGACACTTGTGGATCCATGTGTGGTTCATGGGAAGAACACACATGCAATGAGACTGGGTGTGGTTCATGATATGGTCTGTGAGAAGAACACACATGCGATGACTCTGGGTGTGGTTCATGATATGGTTCATGGGAAGAACACACATGCAATGACACTGGGTGTGGTTCATGATATGGTTTGTGAGAAGAACACACATGCGATGACACTGGTGGATCCATGTGTAGTCTGTGAGAAGAACACACATGCAATGACACTGGTTGTGGTTCATGATATGGTTTGTGAGAAGAACACACATGCAATGACACTGGTGGATCCTTGTGTGGTCTTTGGGAAGAACACACATGCAATGACACTGGTGGATCCATGTGTGGTTCATGGGAAGAACACACATGCAATGACACTAGGTGTGGTTCATGATATGGCTTGTGAGAAGAACACACATGCAATGACACTTGTGGATCCATGTGTGGTTCATGGGAAGAACACACATGCAATGAGACAGGTGATATGTGGTATGTGAGAAGAACACACATCCAATGACTCTAGCTGTGGCTCATGAAAAGAGCAGACATGCAATGACACTTGTGGATCCATGTGTGGTTCATGGGAAGAACACACATGCAATGACACTGGGTGTGGTTCATGATATGGTCTGTGAGAAGAACACACATGCGATGACTCTGGTGTGGTTCATGATATGGTTTATGGGAAGAACACACATGCAATGACACTGGGTGTGGTTCATGATATGGTTTGTGAGAGGAACACACATGCGATGACACTGGTGGATCCATGTGTAGTCTGTGAGAAGAACACACATGCAATGACACTATTTGTGGTTCATGATATGGTTTGTGAGAAGAACACACATGCAATGACACTGGTGGATCCTTGTGTGGTCTTTGGGAAGAACACACATGCAATGACACTGGTGGATCCATGTGTGGTTCATGGGAAGAACACACATGCAATGACACTAGGTGTGGTTCATGATATGGTTTGTGAGAAGAACACACATGCAATGACACTTGTGGATCCATGTGTGGTTCATGGGAAGAACACATATGCATTGAGACAGGTGATATGTGGTCTGCGAGAAGAACACACATGCAATGACTCTGGTGATATGTGGTTTGTGAAAAGAACACACATGTAATGACTCTAGCTGTGGTCAATGAGAAGAGCAAACATGCAATGACACCGGTGATATGTGGTTTGTGGGAAGAACACACATGCAATGACTCTGTTGATATGTGGTTTGTGAGAAGAACACACATGCAATGACTCTAGCTGTGGTTCATGAAAAGAGCAGACATGCAATGACACCGGTGGATCCAAGGGTGGTTCATGGGAAGAAGACACATGCAATGACACTAGGTGTCGTTCATGATATGGTCTGTGAGAAGAACACACATGCAATGACTCTGGGTGTGGTTCATGATATGGTTTGTGAGAAGAACACACATGCAATGACACGGGTGGATCCATGTGTGGTCTTTGGGAAGAACACACATGCAATGACACTGGTGATATGTGGTATGTGAGAAGAACACTCATCCAATGACTCTAGCTGTGGTTCATGAAAAGAGCAGACATGCAATGAGACTGGTGGATCCATGTGTGGTTCATGGGAAGAACACACATGCAATGACACTGGGTGTGGTTCATGATATGGTCTGTGGGAAGAACACACATGCAATGACTCTGGGTGTGGTTCATGATATGGTTCATGGGAAGAACACACATGCAATGACACTGGGTGTGGTTCATGATATGGTTTGTGAGAAGAACACACATGCAATGACACTGGTGAATCCTTGTGTGGTCTTTGGGAAGAACACACATGCAATGACACTGGTGATATGTGGTCTGTGAGAAGAACACACATCCAATGACTCTAGCTGTGGTTCATGAAAGGAGCAGACATGTAATGACACTTGTGGATGCATGTGTGGTCTTTGGGAAGAACACACATGCGATGACACTGGGTGGATCCATGTGTGGTTTGTGAGAAGAACACACATGCAATGACACTGGTGGATCCCTGTGTGGTTCATGGGAATAACACACATGCAATGACACTGGTGGATCCATGTGTGGTTCATGGGAAGAACACACATGTGATGACACTGGGTGGATCCATGTGTGGTTTGTGAGAAGAACACACATGCAATGACACTGGTGGATCCATGTGTGGTTCATGGGAAGAACACACATGCAATGACATTGGTGGATCCATGTGTGGCCTGTGGGAAGAACAAACATGTAATGACACTGGTGGATCCATGTGTGGTTCATGGGAAGAACACACATGCAATGACACTGGGTGTGGTTCATGATATGGTTTGTGAGAAGAACACACATGCAATGACACTGGTGGATCCATGTGTGGTTCAAGGGAAGAACACACATGCGATGACACTGGTGGATCCATGTGTGGTCTGTGGCAGGAACACACATGCAATGACACTAGTGGATCCATGTGTGGTTCATGGGAACAACACACAAGCAATGACACTGGGTGTGGTTCATGATATGGTTTGTGAGAAGAACATACATGCAATGACAATAGCTGTGGTTAATGAAAAGAGCAGACATGCAATGGCACCGCTGGAAATGCAATGACACCGGTGGGTCCATGTGGGGTTAATGAGAAGAACACACATGCAATGACACTGGGTGTGGTTCATGGGAAGAACACACATGCAATGACTCTGGTGATATGTGGTTTGTGAAAAGAACAGACATGGAATGACTCTAACTATGGTTAATGAGAAGAACACACATGCGATGACACTGGTGGATCCATGTGTGGTTTGTGGGAAGAACACACATGCGATGATACTGGTGGATCCATGTGTGGTTCATGGGAAGAACACACATGCATAGACACCGGTGATATGTGGTTTGTGAGAAGAACACACATGCAATGACTCTTGTTGTGGTTCATGAAAAGAGCAGACATGCAATGACACTGATGGATCAATGTGTGGTTCATGGGAAGAACACACATGCAATGACACTGGGTGTGGTTCATGATATGGTTTGTGAGAAGAACACACATGCAATGACACTGGTGGATCCATGTGTGGTTCATGGGAAGAACACACATGCAATGACACAGGTGATATGTGGTCTGTGAGAAGAACACAGATGCAATGACTCTGGTGATATGTGGTTTGTGAAAAGAACACACATGCAATGACTCTAGCAGTGGTTAATGAGAAGAGCAAACATGCAATGACACCGGTGATATGTGGTTTGTGGGAAGAACACACATGCAATGACTCTGGTGATATGTGGTTTGTGAGAAGAACACACATGCAATGACTCTAGCTGTGGTTCATGAAAAGAGCAGACATGCAAGGACACCGGTGGATCCAAGTGTGGTTCATGGGAAGAACACACATGCAATGACACTGGGTGTGGTTCATGATATGGTATGTGAGAAGAAAAGACATGCAATGACTCTGGGTGTGGTTCATGATATGCTTTGTGAGAAGAACACCCATGCAATGACACTGGTGGATCCATGTGTGGTCTTTGGGAAGAACAGACATGCAATGACACTAGTGATATGTGGTATGTGAGAAGAACACACATCCAATGACTCTAGTTGTGGTTCATGAAAAGAGCAGACATGCAATGACACTGGTGGATCCATGTGTGGTTCATGGGAAGAACACACATGCAATGACACTGGGTGTGGTTCATGATATGGTCTGTGAGAAGAACACACATGCAATGACTCTGGGTGTGGTTCATGATATGGTTCATGGGAAGAGCACACACGCAATGACACTAGGTGTGGTTCATAATATGGTTTGTGAGAAGAACACACATGCAATGACACTGGTGGATCCATGTGTAGTCTGTGAGAAGAACACACATGCAATGACACTGGATGTGGTTCATGATATGGTTTGTGAGAAGAACACACATGCAATGACACTGGTTGATCCTTGTGTGGTCTTTGGGAAGAAAACACATGCAATTCCACTGGTGATATGTGGTCTGTGAGAAGAAAACACATCCAATGACTCTAGGTGTGGTTCATGAAAAGAGCAGACATGTAATGAAACTGGTGGATCCATGTGTGGTTCATGGGAAGAACACACATGCGATGACACTGGGTGGATCCATGTGTGGTTTGTGAGAAGAACACACATGCAATGACACTGGTGGATCCATGTGTGGTTCATGGGAAGAACACACATGCAATGACACTGGTGCATCCATGTGTGGTATGTGGGAAGAACACACATGCAATGACACTGGTGGATCCATGTGTGGTTCATGGGAACAACACACATGCAATGACACTTGGTGGGTCCATGTGGGGTTAATGAGAAGAACACACATGCAATGACACTGGGTGTGGTTCATGGGAAGAACACACATGCAATGACTCTGGTGATATGTGGTTTGTGAAAAGAACAGACATGTAATGACTCTAGCTGTGGTTAATGAGAAGAGCAGACATTTAATGACACCGGTGGATCCATGTGTGGTCTATGGGAAGAACACACATGCAATGACACTGGTGGATCCATGTGTGGTTCATGGGAAGAACACACATGCATAGACACCGGTGATATGTGGTTTGTGAGAAGAACACACATGCAATGACTCTTGTTGTGGTTCATGAAAAGAGCAGACATGCAATGACACTAATGGATCAATCTGTGGTTCATGGGAAGAACACACATGCAATGACACTGGGTGTGGTTCATGATATGGTTTGTGAGAAGAACACACATGCAATGACACTGGTGGATCCATGTGTGGTTCATGGGAAGAACACACATGCAATGACACAGGTGATATGTGGTCTGTGAGAAGAATACACATGCAATGACTCTGGTGATATGTGCTTTGTGAAAAGAACACACATGCAATGACACCGGTGATATGTGGTTTGTGGGAAGAACACACATTCAATGACTCTGGTGATATGTGGTTTGTGAGAAGAACACACATGCAATGACTCTAGCTGTGGTTCATGAAAAGAACAGACATGCAATGACACCGGTGGATCCAAGTGTGGTTCATGGGAAGAACACACATGCAATGACACTGGGTGTGGTTCATGATATGGTATGTGAGAAGAACAGACATGCAATGACTCTGGGTGTGGTTCATGATATGCTTTGTGAGAAGAACACACATGCAATGACACTGGTGGATCCATGTGTGGTCTTTGGGAAGAACAGACATGCAATGACACTAGTGATATGTGGTATGTGAGAAGAACACACATCCAATGACTCTGGTTGTGGTTCATGAAAAGAGCAGACATGCAATGACACTGGTGGATCCATGTGTGGTTCATGGGAAGAACACACATGCAATGACACTGGGTGTGGTTCATGATATGGTTTGTAAGAAGAACGCACATGCAATGACTCTGGGTGTGGTTCATGATATGGTTCATGGGAAGAACACACATGCAATGACACTGGGTGTGGTTCATGATATGGTTTGTGAGAAGAACACACATGCAATGACACTGGTGGATCCATGTGTAGTCTGTGAGAAGAACACACATGCAATGACACTGGGTGTGGTTCATGATATGGTTTGTGAGAAGAACACACATGCAATGACACTGGTTGATCCTTGTGTGGTCTTTGGGAAGAACACACATGCAATGACACTGGTGATATGTGGTCTGTGAGAAGAACACACATCCAATGACTCTAGGTGTGGTTCATGAAAAGAGCAGACATGTAATGACACTGGTGGATCCATGTGTGGTTCATGGGAAGAACCCACATGCAATGACACTGGGTGTGGTTCATGATATGGTTTGTGAGAAGAATACACATGCAATGACACTGGTAGATCCATGTGTGGTTCAAGGGAAGAACACACATGCGATGACACTGGTGGATCCATGTGTGGTCTGTGGCAGGAACACACATGCAATGACACTAGTGGATCCATGTGTGGTTCATGGGAACAACACACAAGCAATGACACTGGGTGTGGTTCATGATATGGTTTGTGAGAAGAACATACATGCAATGACAATAGCTGTGGTTAATGAAAAGAGCAGACATGCAATGGCACCGGTGGAAATGCAATGACACCGTTGGGTCCATGTGGGGTTAATGAGAAGAACACACATGCAATGACACTGGGTGTGGTTCATGGGAAGAACACACATGCAATGACTCTGGTGATATGTGGTTTGTGAAAATAACAGACATGGAATGACTCTAACTATGGTTAATGAGAAGAACACACATGCGATGACACTGGTGGATCCATGTGTGGTTTGTGGGAAGAACACACATGCGATGACACTGGTGGATCCATGTGTGGTTCATGGGAAGAACACACATGCATAGACACCGGTGATATGTGGTTTGTGAGAAGAACACACATGCAATGACTCTTGTTGTGGTTCATGAAAAGAGCAGACATGCAATGACACTGATGGATCAATGTGTGGTTCATGGGAAGAACACACATGCAATGCCACTGGGTGTGGTTCATGATATGGTTTGTGAGAAGAACACACATGCAATGACACTGGTGGATCCATGTGTGGTTCATGGGAAGAACACACATGCAATGACACTGGTGGATCCATGTGTTGCCTGTGGGAAGAACACACATGCAATCACACTGGTGGATCCATGTGTGGTTCATGGGAAGAAGACACATGCAATGACACTGGGTGTGGTTCATGATATGGTTTGTGAGAAGAACACACATGCAATGACACTGGTGAATCCATGTGTGGTTCATGGGAAGAACACACATGCGATGACACTGGTGGATCCATGTGTGGTTTGTGGGAAGAACACACATACAATGACACTAGTGGATCCATGTGTGGTTCATGGGAACAACACACATGCAATGACACTGGGTGGGTCCATGTGGGGTTAATGAGAAGAACACACATGCAATGACACTGGGTGTGGTTCATGGGAAGAACACACATGCAATGACTCTGGTGATATGTGGTTTGTGAAAAGAACAGACATGCAATGACTATAGCTGTGGTTAATGAGAAGAGCAGACATGTAATGACACCGGTGGATCCATTTGTGGTCTGTGCGAAGAACACACATGCTATGACACTGGTGGATCCATGTGTGGTTCATGGGAAGAACACACATGCGATGACACTGGGTGGATCCATGTGTGGTTTGTGAGAAGAACTCACATGCAATGACACTGGTGGATCCATGTGTGGTTCATGGGAAGAACACACATGCAATGACACTGGTGGATCCATGTGTGTCCTGTGGGAAGAACACACATGCAATCACACTGGTGGATCCATGTGTGGTTCATGGGAAGAACACACCTGCAATGACACTAGGTGTGGTTCATGATATGGTTTGTGAGAAGAACACACATGCAATGACACTGGTGGATCCATGTGTGGTTCGTGGGAAGAACACACATGCGATGACACTGGTGGATCCATGTGTGGTTTGTGGGAAGAACACACATGCAATGACACTAGTGGATCCATGTGTGGTTCATGGGAACAACACACATGCAATGACACTTGGTGGGTCCATGTGGGGTTAATGAGAAGAACACACATGCAATGACACTGGGTGTGGTTCATGGGAAGAACACACATGCAATGACTCTGGTGATATGTGGTTTGTGAAAAGAACAGACATGCAATGACTCTAGCTGTGGTTAATGAGAAGAGCAGAGATTTAATAACACCGGTGGATCCATGTGTGGTCTATTGGAAGAACACACATGCAATGACACTGGTGGATCTATGTGTGGTTCATGGGAAGAACACACATGCATAGACACCGGTGATATGTGGTTTGTGAGAAGAACACACATGCGATGACTCTAGCTGTGGTTCATGAAAAGAGCAGGCATGCAATGACACTGGTGGATCCATGTGTGGTTCATGGGAAGAACACACATGCAATGACACTAGGTGTGGTTCATGATATGGTTTGTGAGAAGAACACACATGCAATGACACTTGTGGATCCATGTGTGGTTCATGGGAAGAACAAACATGCAATGACACAGGTGATATGTGGTCTGGGAGAAGAACACACATGCAATGACTGGTGATATGTGGTTTGTGAAAAGAACACACATGTAATGACTCTAGCTGTGGTTAATGAGAAGAGCAAACATGCAAAGACACCGGTGATATGTGGTTTGTGGGAAGAACACACATGCAATGACTCTTTTGATATGTGGTTTGTGAGAACAACACACATGCAATAACTCTAGCTGTGGTTCATGAAAAGAGCAGACATGCAATGACACCGGTGGATCCAAGTGTGGTTCATGGGAGGAAGACACATGCAATGACACTAGGTGTGGTTCATGATATGGTCTGTGAGAAGAACACACATGCAATGACTCTGGGTGTGGTTCATGATATGCTTTGTGAGAAGAACACACATGCAATGATACTGGTGGATCCTTGTGTGGTCTTTGGGAAGAACAGACATGCAATGACAATAGTGATATGTGGTATGTGAGAAGAACACACATCCAATGACTCTGGTTGTGGTTCATGAAAAGAGCAGACATGCAATGACACTGGTGGATCCATGTGAGGTTCATGGGAAGAACACACATGCAATGACACTGGGTGTGGTTCATGATATGGTCTGTGAGAAGAACACACATGCGATGACTCTGGGTGTGGTTCAGGATATGGTTCATGGGAAGAACACACATGCAATGACACTGGGTGTGGTTCATGATATGGTTTGTGAGAAGAACACACATGCGATGACACTGGTGGATCCATGTGTAGTCTGTGAGAAGAACACACATGCAATGACACTGGGTGTGGTTCATGATATGGTTTGTGATAAGAACACACATGCAATGACACTGGTGGATCCTTGTGTGGTCTTTGGTAAGAACACACATGCAATGACACTGGTGGATCCATGTGTGGTTCATGGAAGAACACACATGCAATGACACTAGGTGTGGTTCATGATATGGTTTGTGAGAAGAACACACATGCAATGACACTGGTGGATCCTTGTCTGGTCTTTGGGAAGAACACACATGCAATGACACTGGTGGATCCATGTGTGGTTCATGGGAAGAACACACATGCAATGACACTAGGTGTGGTTCATGATATGGTTTGTGAGAAGAACACACATGCAATGACACTTGTGGATCCAGGTGTGGTTCATGGGAAGAACACACATGCAATGAGACTGGGTGTGGTTCATGATATGGTCTGTGAGAAGAAAACACATGCGATGACTCTGGGTGTGGTTCATGATATGGTTCATGGGAAGAACACACATGCAATGACACTGGGTGTGGTTCATGATATGGTTTGTGAGAAGAACACACATGCGATGACACTGGTGGATCCATGTGTAGTCTGTGAGAAGAACACACATGCAATGACACTGGGTGTGGTTCATGATATGGTTTGTGAGAAGAACACAGATGCAATGACACTGGTGGATCCTTGTGTGGTCTTTGGGAAGAACACACATGCAATCACACTGGTGGATCCATGTGTGGTTCATGGGAAGAACACACCTGCAATGACACTGGGTGTGGTTCATGATATGGTTTGTGAGAAGAACACACATGCAATGACACTGGTGGATCCATGTGTGGTTCGTGGGAAGAACACACATGCGATGACACTGGTGGATCCATGTGTGGTTTGTGGGAAGAACACACATGCAATGACACTAGTGGATCCATGTGTGGTTCATGGGAACAACACACATGCAATGACACTTGGTGGGTCCATGTGGGGTTAATGAGAAGAACACACATGCAATGACACTGGGTGTGGTTCATGGGAAGAACACACATGCAATGACTCTGGTGATATGTGGTTTGTGAAAAGAACAAACATGCAATGACTCTAGCTGTGGTTAATGAGAAGAGCAGAGATTTAATAACACCGGTGGATCCATGTGTGGTCTATTGGAAGAACACACATGCAATGACACTGGTGGATCTATGTGTGGTTCATGGGAAGAACACACATGCATAGACACCGGTGATATGTGGTTTGTGAGAAGAACACACATGCGATGACTCTAGCTGTGGTTCATGAAAAGAGCAGGCATGCAATGACACTGGTGGATCCATGTGTGGTTCATGGGAAGAACACACATGCAATGACACTAGGTGTGGTTCATGATATGGTTTGTGAGAAGAACACACATGCAATGACACTTGTGGATCCATGTGTGGTTCATGGGAAGAACAAACATGCAATGACACAGGTGATATGTGGTCTGTGAGAAGAACACACATGCAATGACTGGTGATATGTGGTTTGTGAAAAGAACACACATGTAATGACTCTAGCTGTGGTTAATGAGAAGAGCAAACATGCAAAGACACCGGTGATATGTGGTTTGTGGGAAGAACACACATGCAATGACTCTTTTGATATGTGGTTTGTGAGAACAACACACATGCAATAACTCTAGCTGTGGTTCATGAAAAGAGCAGACATGCAATGACACCGGTGGATCCAAGTGTGGTTCATGGGAGGAAGACACATGCAATGACACTAGGTGTGGTTCATGATATGGTCTGTGAGAAGAACACACATGCAATGACTCTGGGTGTGGTTCATGATATGCTTTGTGAGAAGAACACACATGCAATGATACTGGTGGATCCTTGTGTGGTCTTTGGGAAGAACAGACATGCAATGACACTAGTGATATGTGGTATGTGAGAAGAACACACATCCAATGACTCTGGTTGTGGTTCATGAAAAGAGCAGACATGCAATGACACTGGTGGATCCATGTGTGGTTCATGGGAAGAACACACATGCAATGACACTGGGTGTGGTTCATGATATGGTCTGTGAGAAGAACACACATGCGATGACTCTGGGTGTGGTTCAGGATATGGTTCATGGGAAGAACACACATGCAATGACACTGGGTGTGGTTCATGATATGGTTTGTGAGAAGAACACACATGCGATGACACTGGTGGATCCATGTGTAGTCTGTGAGAAGAACACACATGCAATGACACTGGGTGTGGTTCATGATATGGTTTGTGATAAGAACACACATGCAATGACACTGGTGGATCCTTGTGTGGTCTTTGGGAAGAACACACATGCAATGACACTGGTGGATCCATGTGTGGTTCATGGGAATAACACACATGCAATGACACTAGGTGTGGTTCATGATATGGTTTGTGAGAAGAACACACATGCAATGACACTGGTGGATCCTTGTCTAGTCTTTGGGAAGAACACACATGCAATGACACTGGTGGATCCATGTGTGGTTCATGGGAAGAACACACATGCAATGACACTAGGTGTGGTTCATGATATGGTTTGTGAGAAGAACACACATGCAATGACACTTGTGGATCCAGGTGTGGTTCATGGGAAGAACACACATGCAATGAGACTGGGTGTGGTTCATGATATGGTCTGTGAGAAGAACACACATGCGATGACTCTGGGTGTGGTTCATGATATGGTTCATGGGAAGAACACACATGCAATGACACTGGGTGTGGTTCATGATATGGTTTGTGAGAAGAACACACATGCGATGACACTGGTGGATCCATGTGTAGTCTGTGAGAAGAACACACATGCAATGACACTGGGTGTGGTTCATGATATGGTTTGTGAGAAGAACACACATGCAATGACACTGGTGGATCCTTGTGTGGTCTTTGGGAAGAACACACATGCAATGACACTGTTGGATCCATGTGTGGTTCATGGGAAGAACACACATGCAATGACACTAGGTGTGGTTCATGATATGGTTTGTGAGAAGAACACACATGCAATGACACTTGTGGATCCATGTGTGGTTCATGGGAAGAACACACATGCAATGAGACAGGTGATATGTGGTATGTGAGAAGAACACACATCCAATGACTCTAGATGTGGTTCATGAAAAGAGCAGACATGCAATGACACTTGTGGATCCATGTGTGGTTCATGGGAAGAACACACATGCAATGACACTGGGTGTGGTTCATGATATGGTCTGTGAGAAGAACACACATGCGATGACTCTGGTGTGGTTCATGATATGGTTCATGGGAAGAACACACATGCAATGACACTAGGTGTGGTTCATGATATGGTTTGTGAGAAGAACACACATGCGATGACACTGGTGGATCCATGTGTAGTCTGTGAGAAGAACACACATGCAATGACACTGGGTGTGGTTCATGATATGGTTTGTGAGAAGAACACGCATGCAATGACACTGGTGGATCCTTGTGTGGTCTTTGGGAAGAACACACATGCAATGACACTGGTGGATCCATGTGTGGTTCATGGGAAGAACACACATGCAATGACACTAGGTGTGGTTCATGATATGGTTTGTGAGAAGAACACACATGCAATGACACTTGTGGATCCATGTGTGGTTCATGGGAAGAACACATATGCAATGAGACAGGTGATATGTGGTCTGTGAGAAGAACACACATGCAATGACTCTGGTGATATGTGGTTTGTGAAAATAACACACATGTAATGACTCTAGCTGTGGTCAATGAGAAGAGCAAACATGCAATGACACCGGTGATATGTGGTTTGTGGGAAGAACACACATGCAATGACTCTGTTGATATGTGGTTTGTGAGAAGAACACACATGCAATGACTCTAGCTGTGGTTCATGAAAAGAGCAGACATGCAATGACACCGGTGGATCCAAGGGTGGTTCATGGGAAGAAGACACATGCAATGACACTAGGTGTCGTTCATGATATGGTCTGTGAGAAGAACACACATGCAATGACTCTGGGTGTGGTTCATGATATTCTTTGTGAGAAGAACACACATGCAATGACACGGGTGGATCCATGTGTGGTCTTTGGTAAGAACACACATGCAATGACACTGGTGATATGTGGTATGTGACAAGAACACACATCCACTGACTCTAGCTGTGGTTCATGAAAAGAGCAGACATGCAATGAGACTGGTGGATCCATGTGTGGTTCATGGGAAGAACACACATGCAATGACACTGGGTTTGGTTCATGATATGGTCTGTGAGAAGAACACACATGCAATGACTCTGGGTGTGGTTCATGATATGGTTCATGGGAAGAACACACATGCAATGACACTGGGTGTGGTTCATGATATGGTTTGTGAGAAGAACACACATGCAATGACACTGGTGAATCCTTGTGTGGTCTTTGGGAAGAACACACATGCAATGACACTGGTGATATGTGGTCTGTGAGAAGAACACACATCCAATGACTCTAGCTGTGGTTCATGAAAAGAGCAGACATGTAATGACACTTGTGGATGCATGTGTGGTCTTTGGGAAGAACACACATGCGATGACACTGGGTGGATCCATGTGTGGTTTGTGAGAAGAACACACATGCAATGACACTGGTGGATCCCTGTGTGGTTCATGGGAATAACACACATGCAATGACACTGGTGGATCCATGTGTGGTTCATGGGAAGAACACACATGCGATGACACTGGGTGGATCCATGTGTGGTTTGTGAGAAGAACACACATGCAATGACACTGGTGGATCCATGTGTGGTTCATGGGAAGAACACACATGCAATGACATTGGTGGATCCATGTGTGGCCTGTGGGAAGAACACACATGCAATGACACTGGTGGATCCATGTGTGGTTCATGGGAAGAACACACATGCAATGACACTGGGCGTGGTTCATGATATGGTTTGTGAGAAGAACACACATGCAATGACACTGGTGGATCCATGTGTGGTTCAAGGGAAGAACACACATGCGATGACACTAGTGGATCCATGTGGAGTCTGTGGCAGGAACACACATGCAATGACACTAGTGGATCCATGTGTGGTTCATGGGAACAACACACAAGCAATGACACTGGGTGTGGTTCATGATATGGTTTGTGAGAAGAACATACATGCAATGACAATAGCTGTGGTTAATGAAAAGAGCAGACATGCAATGGCACCGGTGGAAATGCAATGACACCGGTGGGTCCATGTGGGGTTAATGAGAAGAACACACATGCAATGACACTGGGTGTGGTTCATGGGAAGAACACACATGCAATGACTCTGGTGATATGTGGTTTGTGAAAAGAACAGACATGGAATGACTCTAACTATGGTTAATGAGAAGAACACACATGCGATGACACTGGTGGATCCATGTGTGGTTTGTGGGAAGAACACACATGCGATGACACTGGTGGATCCATGTGTGGTTCATGGGAAGAACACACATGCATAGACACCGGTGATATGTGGTTTGTGAGAAGAACACACATGCAATGACTCTTGTTGTGGTTCATGAAAAGAGCAGACATACAATGACACTGATGGATCAATGTGTGGTTCATGGGAAGAACACACATGCAATGACACTGGGTGTGGTTCATGATATGGTTTATGAGAAGAACACACATGCAATGACACTGGTGGATCCATGTGTGGTTCATGGGAAGAACACACATGCAATGACACAGGTGATATGTGGTCTGTGAGAAGAACACAGATGCAATGACTCTGGTGATATGTGGTTTGTGAAAAGAACACACATGCAATGACTCTAGCAGTGGTTAATGAGAAGAGCAAACATGCAATGACACTGGTGGATCCATGTGTGGTCTATGGGAAGAACACACATGCAATGACACTGGTGGATCCATGTGTGGTTCATGGGAAGAACACACATGCATAGACACCGGTGATATGTGGTTTGTGAGAAGAACACACATGCAATGACTCTAGCTGTGGTTCATGAAAAGAGCAGGCATTCAATGACACTGGTGGATCCATGTGTGGTTCATGGGAAGAACACACATGCAATGACACTAGGTGTGGTTCATCATATGGTTTGTGAGAAGAACACACATGCAATGACACTTGTGGATCCATGTGTGGTTCATGGGAAGAACACACATGCAATGACACAGGTGATATGTGGTCTGTGAGAAGAACACACATGCAATGACTCTTGTGATATGTGGTTTGTGAAAAGAACACACATGTAATGACTCTAGCTGTGGTTAATGAGAAGAGCAAACATGCAAAGACACCGGTGATATGTGGTTTGTGGGAAGAACACACATGCAATGACTCTGTTGATATGTGGTTTGTGAGAACAACACACATGCAATGACTCTAGTTGTGGTTCATGAAAAGAGCAGACATGCAATGACACCGGTGGATCCAAGTGTGGTTCATGGGAAGAAGACACATGCAATGACACTAGGTTAGGTTCATGATATGGTCTGTGAGAAGAACACACATGCAATGACTCTGGGTGTGGTTCATGATATGCTTTGTGAGAAGAACACACATGCAATGACACGGGTGAATCCATGTGTGGTCTTTGGGAAGAACACACATGCAATGACACTGGTGATATGTGGTCTATGAGAAGAACACACATGCAATGACTCTAGTTGTGGTTCATGAAAAGAGCAGAGCTGTAATGACACCGGTGATATGTGGTTTGTGGGAAGAACACACATGCAATGACTCTACCTGTGGTTAATGAGAAGAGCAAACATGCAATGACACCGGTGATATGTGGTTTGTGGGAAGAACACACATGCAATGACTCTGGTGATATGTGGTTTGTGAGAAGAACACACATGCAATGACTCTAGCTATGGTTCATGAAAAGAGCAGACATGCAATGACACCGGCGGATCCAAGTGTGGTTCATGGGAAGAACACACAGGCAATGACACTGGGTGTGGTTCATGATATGGTCTGTGAGAAGAACACACATGCAATGACTCTGGGTGTGGTTCATGATATGGTTTGTGAGAAGAACACACATGCAATGACACTGGTGGATCCATGTGTAGTCTGAGAAGAACACACATGCAATGACACTGGGTGTGGTTCATGATATGGTTTGTGAGAAGAACACACATGCAATGACACTGGTTGATCCTTGTGTGGTCTTTGGGAAGAAAACACATGCAATGACACTGGTGATATGTGGTCTGTGAGAAGAACACACATCCAATGACTCTAGGTGTGGTTCATGAAAAGAGCAGACATGTAATGACACTGGTGGATCCATGTGTGGTTCATGGGAAGAACACACATGCGATGACACTGGGTGGATCCATGTGTGGTTTGTGAGAAGAACACACATGCAATGACACTGGTGGATCCATGTGTGGTTCATGGGAAGAACACACATGCAATGACACTGGTGCAACCATGTGTGGTCTGTGGGAAGAACACACATGCAATGACACTGGTGGATCCATGTGTGGTTCATGGGAACAACACACATGCAATGACACTTGGTGGGTCCATGTGGGTTAATGAGAAGAACACACATGCAATGACACTGGGTGTGGTTCATGGGAAGAACACACATGCAATGACTCTGGTGATATGTGGTTTGTGAAAAGAACAGACATGCAATGACTCTAGCTGTGGTTAATGAGAAGAGCAGACATTTAATGACACCGGTGGATCCATGTGTGGTCTATGTGAAGAACACACATGCAATGACACTGGTGGATCCATGTGTGGTTCATGGGAAGAACACACATGCATAGACACCGGTGATATGTGGTTTGTGAGAAGAACACACATGCAATGACTCTAGCTGTGGTTCATGAAAAGAGCAGGCATGCAATGACACTGGTGGATCCATGTGTGGTTCATGGGAAGAACACACATGCAATGACACTAGGTGTGGTTCATCATATGGTTTGTGAGAAGAACACACATGCAATGACACTTGTGGATCCATGTGTGGTTCATGGGAAGAACACACATGCGATGACACTGGTGGATCCATGTGTGGTTTGTGGGAAGAACACACATGCAATGACTCTGGTGATATGTGGTTTGTGAAAAGAACACACATGTAATGACTCTAGTTGTGGTTAATGAGAAGCGCAAACATGCAAAGACACCGGTGATATGTGGTTTGTGGGAAGAACACACATGCAATGACTCTGTTGATATGTGGTTTGTGAGAACAACACACATGTAATGACTCTAGCTGTGGTTCATGAAATAGCAGACATGCAATGTCACCGGTGGATCCAAGTGTGGTTCATGGGAAGAAGACACATGCAATGACACTAGGTGTGGTTCATGATATGGTCTGTGAGAAGAACACACATGCAATAACTCTGGGTGTGGTTCATGATATGCTTTGTGAGAAGAACACACATGCAGTGACACGGGTGAATCCATGTGTGGTCTTTGGGAAGAACACACATGCAATGACACTGGTGATATGTGGTCTGTGAGAAGAACACACATGCAATGACTCTAGTTGTGGTTCATGAAAAGAGCAGACCTGTAATGACACCGGTGATATGTGGTTTGTGGGAAGAACACACATGCAATGACTCTACCTGTGGTTAATGAGAAGAGCAAACATGCAATGACACCGGTGATATGTGGTTTGTGGGAAGAACACACATGCAATGACTCTGGTGATATGTGGTTTGTGAGAAGAACACACATGCAATGACTCTAGCTGTGGTTCATGAAAAGAGCAGACATGCAATAACACCGGTGGATCCAAGTGTGGTTCATGGGAAGAACACACATGCAATGACACTGGGTGTGGTTCATGATATGGTCTGTGAGAAGAACACACATGCAATGACTCTGGGTATGGTTCATGATATGCTTTGTGAGAAGAACACACATGCAATGACACTGGTGGATCCATGTGTGGTCTTTGGGAAGAACACACATGCAATGACACTGGTGATATGTGGTATGTGAGAAGAACACACATCCAATGACTCTAGCTGTGGTTCATGAAAAGAGCAGACATGCAATGACACTGGTGGATCCATGTGTGGTTCATGGGAAGAACACACATGCAATGACACTGGGTGTGGTTCATGATATGGTCTGTGAGAACAACACACATGCGATGACTCTGGGTGTGGTTCAGGATATGGTTCATGGGAAGAACACACATGCAATGACACTGGGTGTGGTTCATGATATGGTTTGTGAGAAGAACACACATGCGATGACACTGGTGGATCCATGTGTAGTCTGTGAGAAGAACACACATGCAATGACACTGGGTGTAGTTCATGATATGGTTTGTGAGAAGAACACACATGCAATGACACTGGTGGATCCTTGTGTGGTCTTTGGGAAGAACACACATGCAATGACACTGGTGGATCCATGTGTGGTTCATGGGAAGAACACACATGCAATGACACTAGGTGTGGTTCATGATATGGTTTGTGAGAAGAACACACATGCAATGACACTTGTGGATCCATGTGTGGTTCATGGGAAGAACACACATGCAATGAGACTGGGTGTGGTTCATGATATGGTCTGTGAGAAGAACACACATGCGATGACTCTGGGTGTGGTTCATTATATGGTTCATGGGAAGAACACACATGCAATGACACTGGGTGTGGTTCATGATATGGTTTGTGAGAAGAACACACATGCGATGACACTGGTGGATCCATGTGTAGTCTGTGAGAAGCACACATGCAAGGACACTAGGTGTGGTTCATGATATGGTTTGTGAGAAGAACACACATGCAATGACACTGGTGGATCCTTGTGTGGTCTTTGGGAAGAACACACATGCAATGACACTGGTGGATCCATGTGTGGTTCATGGGAAGAACACACATGCAATGACACTAGGTGTGGTTCATGATATGGTTTGTGAGAAGAACACACATGCAATGACACTTGTGGATCCATGTGTGGTTCATGGGAAGAACACACATGCAATGAGACAGGTGATATGTGGTATGTGAGAAGAACACACATCCAATGACTCTAGCTGTGGTTCATGAAAAGAGCAGACATGCAATGACACTTGTGGATCCATGTGTGGTTCATGGGAAGAACACACATGCAATGACACTGGGTGTGGTTCATGATATGGTCTGTGAGAAGAACACACATGCGATGACTCTGGGTGTGGTTCATGATATGGTTCATGGGAAGAACACACATGTAATGACACTGGGTGTGGTTCATGATATGGTTTGTGAGAAGAACACACATGCGATGACACTGGTGGATCCATGTGTAGTCTGTGAGAAGAACACACATGTAATGACACTGGGTGTGGTTCATGATATGGTTTGTGAGAAGAACACACATGCAATGACACTAGCTGTGGTTCATGAAAAGAGCAGGCATGCAATGACACTGGTGGATCCATGTGTGGTTCATGGGAAGAACACACATGCAATGACACTAGGTGTGGTTCATCATATGGTTTGTGAGAAGAACACACATGCAATGACACTTGTGGACCCATGTGTGGTTCATGGGAAGAACACACATGCAATGACACAGGTGATATGTGGTCTGTGAGAAGAACACACATGCAATGACTCTCGTGATATGTGGTTTGTGAAAAGAACACACATGCAATGACTCTACCTGTGGTTAATGAGAAGAGCAAACATGCAAAGACACCGGTGATATGTGGTTTGTGGGAAGAACACACATGCAATGACTCTGTTGATATGTGGTTTGTGAGAACAAAACACATGCAATGACTCTAGCTGTGGTTCATGAAAAGAGCAGACATGCAATGACACCGGTGGATCCAAGTGTGGTTCATGGGAAGAAGACACATGCAATGACACTAGGTGTGGTTCATGATATGGTCCGTGAGAAGAACACACATGCAATGACTCTGGGTGTGGTTCATGATATGCTTTGTGAGAAGAACACACATGCAATGACACGGGTGAATCCATGTGTGGTCTTTGGGAAGAACACACATGCAATGACACTGGTGATATGTGATCTGTGAGAAGAACACACATGCAATGACTCTAGTTGTGGTTCATGAAAAGAGCAGACCTGTAATGACACCGGTGATATGTGGTTTGTGGGAAGAACACACATGCAATGACTCTACCTGTGGTTAATGAGAAGAGCAAACATGCAATGACACCGGTGATATGTGGTTTGTGGGAAGAACACACATGCAATGACTCTGGTGACATGTGGTTTGTGAGAAGAACACACATGCAATGACTCTAGCTGTGGTTCATGAAAAGAGCAGACATGCAATAACACCGGTGGATCCAAGTGTGGTTCATGGGAAGAACACACATGCAATGACACTGGGTGTGGTTCATGATATGGTCTGTGAGAAGAACACACATGCAATGACTCTGGGTGTGGTTCATGATATGCTTTGTGAGAAGAACACACATGCAATGACACTGGTGGATCCATGTGTGGTCTTTGGGAAGAACACACATGCAATGACACTGGTGATATGTGGTATGTGAGAAGAACACACATCCAATGACTCTAGCTGTGGTTCATGAAAAGAGCAGACATGCAATGACACTGGTGGATCCATGTGTGGTTCATGGGAAGAACACACATGCAATGACACTGGGTGTGGTTCATGATATGGTCTGTGAGAACAACACACATGCGATGACTCTGGGTGTGGTTCAGGATATGGTTCATGGGAAGAACACACATGCAATGACACTGGGTGTGGTTCATGATATGGTTTGTGAGAAGAACACACATGCGATGACACTGGTGGATCCATGTGTAGTCTGTGAGAAGAACACACATGCAATGACACTGGGTGTAGTTCATGATATGGTTTGTGAGAAGAACACACATGCAATGACACTGGTGGATCCTTGTGTGGTCTTTGGGAAGAACACACATGCAATGACACTGGTGGATCCATGTGTGGTTCATGGGAAGACCACACATGCAATGACACTAGGTGTGGTTCATGATATGGTTTGTGAGAAGAACACACATGCAATGACACTTGTGGATCCATGTGTGGTTCACGGGAAGAACACACATGCAATGAGACTGGGTGTGGTTCATGATATGGTCTGTGAGAAGAACACACATGCGATGACTCTGGGTGTGGTTCATTATATGGTTCATGGGAAGAACACACATGCAATGACACTGGGTGTGGTTCATGATATGGTTTGTGAGAAGAACACACATGCGATGACACTAGTGGATCCATGTGTAGTCTGTGAGAAGAACACACATGCAAGGAAACTAGGTGTGGTTCATGATATGGTTTGTGAGAAGAACACACATGCAATGACACTGGTGGATCCTTGTGTGGTCTTTGGGAAGAACACACATGCAATGACACTGGTGGATCCATGTGTGGTTCATGGGAAGAACACACATGCAATGACACTAGGTGTGGTTCATGATATGGTTTGTGAGAAGAACACACATGCAATGACACTTGTGGATCCATGTGTGGTTCATGGGAAGAACACACATGCAATGAGACAGGTGATATGTGGTATGTGAGAAGAACACACATCCAATGACTCTAGCTGTGGTTCATGAAAAGACCAGACATGCAATGACACTTGTGGATCCATGTGTGGTTCATGGGAAGAACACACATGCAATGACACTGGGTATGGTTCATGATATGGTCTGTGAGAAGAACACACATGCGATGACTCTGGGTGTGGTTCATGATATGGTTCATGGGAAGAACACACATGCAATGACACTGGGTGTGGTTCATGATATGGTTTGTGAGAAGAACACACATGCGATGACACTGGTGGATCCATGTGTAGTCTGTGAGAAGAACACACATGCAATGACACTGGGTGTGGTTCATGATATGGTTTGTGAGAAGAACACACATGCAATGACACTAGCTGTGGTTCATGAAAAGAGCAGGCATGCAATGACACTGGTGGATCCATGTGTGGTTCATGGGAAGAACACACATGCAATGACACTAGGTGTGGTTCAAGATATGGTTTGTGAGAAGAACAAACATGCAATGACACTTGTGGATCCATGTGTGGTTCATGGGAAGAACACACATGCAATGACACAGGTGATATGTGGTCTGTGAGAAGAACACACATGCAATGACTCTCGTGATATGTGGTTTGTGAAAAGAACACACATGCAATGACTCTACCTGTGGTTAATGAGAAGAGCAAACATGCAAAGACACCGGTGATATGTGGTTTGTGGGAAGAACACACATGCAATGACTCTGTTGATATGTGGTTTGTGAGAACAAAACACATGCAATGACTCTAGCTGTGGTTCATGAAAAGAGCAGACATGCAATGACACCGGTGGATCCAAGTGTGGTTCATGGGAAGAAGACACATGCAATGACACTAGGTGTGGTTCATGATATGGTCTATGAGAAGAACACACATGCAATGACTCTGGGTGTGGTTCATGATATTCTTTGTGAGAAGAACACACATGCAATGACACGGGTGAATCCATGTGTGGTCTTTGGGAAGAACACACATGCAATGACACTGGTAATATGTGGTCTGTGAGAAGAACACACATGCAATGACTCTAGTTGTGGTTCATGAAAAGAGCAGACCTGTAATGACACCGGTGATATGTGGTTTGTGGGAAGAACACACATGCAATCACTCTACCTGTGGTTAATGAGAAGAGCAAACATGCAATGACACCGGTGATATGTGGTTTGTGGGAAGAACACACATGCAATGACTCTGGTGATATGTGGTTTGTGAGAAGAACACACATGCAATGACTCTAGCTGTGGTTCATGAAAAGAGCAGATATGCAATGACACCGGTGGATCCAAGTGTGGTTCATGGGAAGAACACACATGCAATGACACTGGGTGTGGTTCATGATATGGTCTGTGAGAAGAACACACATGCAATGACTCTGGGTGTGGTTCATGATATGCTTTGTGAGAAGAACACACATGCAATGACACTGGTGGATCCATGTGTGGTCTTTGGGAAGAACACACATGCAATGACACTGGTGATATGTGGTATGTGAGAAGAACACACATCCAATGACTCTAGCTGTGGTTCATGAAAAGAGCAGACATGGAATGACGCTGGTGGATCCATGTGTGGTTCATGGGAAGAACACACATGCAATCACACTGGGTGTGGTTCATGATATGGTCTGTGAGAAGAACACACATGCGATGACTCTGGGTGTGGTTCAGGATATGGTTCATGGGAAGAACACACATTCAATGACACTGGGTGTGGATCATGATATGGTTTGTGAGAAGAACACACATGCGATGATACTGGTGGATCCATGTGTAGTCTGTGAGAAGAACACACATGCAATGACACTGGGTGTAGTTCATGATATGGTTTGTGAGAAGAACACACATGCAATGACACTGGTGGATCCTTGTGTGGTCTTTGGGAAGAACACACATGCAATGACACTGGTGGATCCATGTGTGGTTCATGGGAAGAACACACATGCAATGACACTAGGTGTGGTTCATGATATGGTTTGTGAGAAGAACACACATGCAATGACACTTGTGGATCCATGTGTGGTTCATGGGAAGAACACACATGCAATGAGACTGGGTGTGGTTCATGATATGGTCTGTGAGAAGAACACACATGCGATGACTCTGGGTGTGGTTCATGATATGGTTCATGGGAAGAACACACATGCAATGACACTGGGTGTGGTTCATGATATGGTTTGTGAGAAGAACACACATGCGATGACACTGGTGGATCCATGTGTAGTCTGTGAGAAGAACACACATGCAATGACACTAGGTGTGGTTCATGATATGGTTTGTGAGAAGAACACACATGCAATGACACTGGTGGATCCTTGTGTGGTCTTTGGGAAGAACACACATGCAATGACACTGGTGGATCCATGTGTGGTTCATGGGAAGAACACACATGCAATGACACTAGGTGTGGTTCATGATATGGTTTGTGAGAAGAACACACATGCAATGACACTTCTGGATCCATGTGTGGTTCATGGGAAGAACACACATGCAATGAGACAGGTGATATGTGGTATGTGAGAAGAACACACATCCAGTGACTCTAGCTGTGGTTCATGAAAAGAGCAGACATGCAATGACACTTGTGGATCCATGTGTGGTTAATGGGAAGAACACACATGCAATGACACTGGGTGTGGTTCATGATATGGTCTGTGAGAAGAACACACATGCGATGACTCTGGGTGTGGTTCATGATATGGTTCATGAGAAGAACACACATGCAATGACACTGGGTGTGGTTCATGATATGGTTTGTGAGAAGAACACACATGCGATGACACTGGTGGATCCATGTGTAGTCTGTGAGAAGAACACACATGCAATGACATTGGGTGTGGTTCATGATATGGTTTGTGAGAAGAACACACATGCAATGAGACTGGTGGATCCTTGTGTGGTCTTTGGGAAGAACACACATGCAATGACACTGGTGGATCCATGTGTGGTTCATGGGAAGAACACACATGCAATGACACTAGGTGTGGTTCATGATATGGTTTGTGAGAAGAACACACATGCAATGACACTTGTGGATCCATGTGTGGTTCATGGGAAGAACACACATGCAATGAGACAGGTGATATGTGGTCTGTGAGAAGAACACACATGCAATGACTCTGGTGATATGTGGTTTGTGAAAAGAACACACATGTAATGACTCTAGCTGTGGTCAATGAGAAGAGCAAACATGCAATGACACCGGTGATATGTGGTTTGTGGGAAGAACACACGTGCAATGACTCTGTTGATATGTGGTTTGTGAGAAGAACACACATGCAATGACTCTAGCTGTGGTTCATGAAAAGAGCAGACATGCAATGACACCGGTGGATCCAAGGGTGGTTCATGGGAAGAAGACACATGCAATGACACTAGGTGTCGTTCATGATATGGTCTGTGAGAAGAACACACATGCAATGACTCTGGGTGTGGTTCATGATATGCTTTGTGAGAAGAACACACATGCAATGACACGGGTGGATCCATGTGTGGTCTTTGGGAAAAACACACATGCAATGACACTGGTGATATGTGGTATGTGAGAAGAACACACATCCAATGACTCTAGCTATGGTTCATGAAAAGAGCAGACATGCAATGAGACTGGTGGATCCATGTGTGGTTCATGGGAAGAACACACATGCAATGACACTGGGTGTGGTTCATGATATGGTCTGTGAGAAGAACACACATGCGATGACTCTGGGTGTGGTTCATGATATGGTTCATGGGAAGAACACACATGCAATGACACTGGGTGTGGTTCATGATATGGTTTGTGAGAAGAACACACATGCGATGACACTGGTGGATCCATGTGTAGTCTGTGAGAAGAACACACATGCAATGACACTAGGTGTGGTTCATGATATGGTTTGTGAGAAGAACACACATGCAATGACACTGGTGGATCCTTGTGTGGTCTTTGGGAAGAACACACATGCAATGACACTGGTGGATCCATGTGTGGTTCATGGGAAGAACACACATGCAATGACACTAGGTGTGGTTCATGATATGGTTTGTGAGAAGAACACACATGCAATGACACTTGTGGATCCATGTGTGGTTCATGGGAAGAACACACATGCAATGAGACAGCTGATATGTGGTATGTGAGAAGAACACACATCCAGTGACTCTAGCTGTGGTTCATGAAAAGAGCAGACATGCAATGACACTTGTGGATCCATGTGTGGTTAATGGGAAGAACACACATGCAATGACACTGGGTGTGGTTCATGATATGGTCTGTGAGAAGAACACACATGCGATGACTCTGGGTGTGGTTCATGATATGGTTCATGAGAAGAACACACATGCAATGACACTGGGTGTGGTTCATGATATGGTTTGTGAGAAGAACACACATGCGATGACACTGGTGGATCCATGTGTAGTCTGTGAGAAGAACACACATGCAATGACATTGGGTGTGGTTCATGATATGGTTTGTGAGAAGAACACACATGCAATGAGACTGGTGGATCCTTGTGTGGTCTTTGGGAAGAACACACATGCAATGACACTGGTGGATCCATGTGTGGTTCATGGGAAGAACACACATGCAATGACACTAGGTGTGGTTCATGATATGGTTTGTGAGAAGAACACACATGCAATGACACTTGTGGATCCATGTGTGGTTCATGGGAAGAACACACATGCAATGAGACAGGTGATATGTGGTCTGTGAGAAGAACACACATGCAATGACTCTGGTGATATGTGGTTTGTGAAAAGAACACACATGTAATGACTCTAGCTGTGGTCAATGAGAAGAGCAAACATGCAATGACACCGGTGATATGTGGTTTGTGGGAAGAACACACGTGCAATGACTCTGTTGATATGTGGTTTGTGAGAAGAACACACATGCAATGACTCTAGCTGTGGTTCATGAAAAGAGCAGACATGCAATGACACCGGTGGATCCAAGGGTGGTTCATGGGAAGAAGACACATGCAATGACACTAGGTGTCGTTCATGATATGGTCTGTTAGAAGAACACACATGCAATGACTCTGGGTGTGGTTCATGATATGCTTTGTGAGAAGAACACACATGCAATGACACGGGTGGATCCATGTGTGGTCTTTGGGAAGAACACACATGCAATGACACTGGTGATATGTGGTATGTGAGAAGAACACACATCCAATGACTCTAGCTATGGTTCATGAAAAGAGCAGACATGCAATGAGACTGGTGGATCCATGTGTGGTTCATGGGAAGAACACACATGCAATGACACTGGGTGTGGTTCATGATATGGTCTGTGAGAAGAACACACATGCGATGACTCTGGGTGTGGTTCATGATATGGTTCATGGGAAGAACACACATGCAATGACACTGGGTGTGGTTCATGATATGGTTTGTGAGAAGAACACACATGTGATGACACTGGTGGATCCATGTGTAGTCTGTGAGAAGAACACACATGCAATGACACTAGGTGTGGTTCATGATATGGTTTGTGAGAAGAACACACATGCAATGACACTGGTGGATCCTTGTGTGGTCTTTGGGAAGAACACAAATGCAATGACACTGGTGGATCCATGTGTGGTTCATGGGAAGAACACACATGCAATGACACTAGGTGTGGTTCATGATATGGTTTGTGAGAAGAACACACATGCAATGACACTTGTGGATCCATGTGTGGTTCATGGGAAGAACACACATGCAATGAGACAGGTGATATGTGGTATGTGAGAAGAACACACATCCAGTGACTCTAGCTGTGGTTCATGAAAAGAGCAGACATGCAATGACACTTGTGGATCCATGTGTGGTTAATGGGAAGAACACACATGCAATGACACTGGGTGTGGTTCATGATATGGTCTGTGAGAAGAACACACATGCGATGACTCTGGGTGTGGTTCATGAGAAGAACACACATGCAATGACACTGGGTGTGGTTCATGATATGGTTTGTGAGAAGAACACACATGCGATGACACTGGTGGATCCATGTGTAGTCTGTGAGGAGAACACACATGCAATGACATTGGGTGTGGTTCATGATATGGTTTGTGAGAAGAACACACATGCAATGAGACTGGTGGATCCTTGTGTGGTCTTTGGGAAGAACACACATGCAATGACACTGGTGGATCCATGTGTGGTTCATGGGAAGAACACACATGCAATGACACTAGGTGTGGTTCATGATATGGTTTGTGAGAAGAACACACATGCAATGACACTTGTGGATCCATGTGTGGTTCATGGGAAGAACACACATGCAATGAGACAGGTGATATGTGGTCTGTGAGAAGAACACACATGCAATGACTCTGGTGATATGTGGTTTGTGAAAAGAACACACATGTAATGACTCTAGGTGTGGTCAATGAGAAGAGCAAACATGCAATGACACCGGTGATATGTGGTTTGTGGGAAGAACACACGTGCAATGACTCTTTTGATATGTGGTTTGTGAGAAGAACACACATGCAATGACTCTAGCTGTGGTTCATGAAAAGAGCAGACATGCAATGACACCGGTGGATCCAAGGGTGGTTCATGGGAAGAAGACACATGCAATGACACTAGGTGTCGTTCATGATATGGTCTGTGAGAAGAACACACATGCAATGACTCTGGGTGTGGTTCATGATATGCTTTGTGAGAAGAACACACATGCAATGACACGGGTGGATCCATGTGTGGTCTTTGGGAAGAACACACATGCAATGACACTGGTGATATGTGGTATGTGAGAAGAACACACATCCAATGACTCTAGCTATGGTTCATGAAAAGAGCAGACATGCAATGAGACTGGTGGATCCATGTGTGGTTCATGGGAAGAACACACATGCAATGACACTGGGTGTGGTTCATGATATGGTCTGTGAGAAGAACACACATGCAATGACTCTGGGTGTGGTTCATGACATGGTTCATGGGAAGAACACACATGCAATGACACTGGGTGTGGTTCATGATATGGTTTGTGAGAAGAGCACACATGCAATGACAATGGTGAATCCTTGTGTGGTCTTTGGGAAGAACACACATGCAATGACACTGGTGATATGTGGTCTGTGAGAAGAACACACATCCAATGACTCTAGCTGTGGTTCATGAAAAGAGCAGACATGTAATGACACTTGTGGATGCATGTGTGGTCTTTGGGAAGAACACACATGCGATGACACTGGGTGGATCCATGTGTGGCTTGTGAGAAGAACACACATGCAATGACACTGGTGGATCCCTGTGTGGTTCATGGGAATAACACACATGCAATGACACTGGTGGATCCATGTGTGGTTCATGGGAAGAACACACATGCGATGACACTGGGTGGATCCATGTGTGGTTTGTGAGAAGAACACACATGCAATGACACTGGTGGATCGATGTGTGGTTCATGGGAAGAACACACATGCAATGACATTGGTGGATCCATGTGTGGCCTGTGGGAAGAACACGCATGCAATGACACTGGTGGATCCATGTGTGGTTCATGGGAAGATACCACATGCAATGACACTGGGTGTGGTTCATGATATGGTTTGTGAGAAGAACACACATGCAATGACACTGGTGGATCCATGTGTGGTTCAAGGGAAGAACACACATGCGATGACACTGGTGGATCCATGTGTGGTCTGTGGCAGGAACACACATGCAATGACACTAGTGGATCCATGTGTGGTTCATGGGAACAACACACAAGCAATGACACTGGGTGTGGTTCATGATATGGTTTGTGAGAAGAACATACATGCAATGACAATAGCTGTGGTTAATGAAAAGAGCAGACATGCAATGGCACCGGTGGAAATGCAATGACACCGGTGGGTCCATGTGGGGTTAATGAGAAGAACACACATGCAATGACACTGGGTGTGGTTCATGGGAAGAACACACATGCAATGACTCTGGTGATATGTGGTTTGTGAAAAGAATAGACATGGAATGACTCTAACTGTGGTTAATGAGAAGAACACACATGCGATGACACTGGTGGATCCATGTGTGGTTTGTGGGAAGAACACACATGCGATGACACTGGTGGATCCATGTGTGGTTCATGGGAAGAACACACATGCATAGACACCGGTGATATGTGGTTTGTGAGAAGAACACACATGCAATGACTCTTGTTGTGGTTCATGAAAAGAGCAGACATGCAATGACACTAATGGATCAATGTGTGGTTCATGGGAAGAACACACATGCAATGACACTGGGTGTGGTTCATGATATGGTTTGTGAGAAGAACACACATGCAATGACACTGGTGGATCCATGTGTGGTTCATGGGAAGAACACACATGCAATGACACAGGTGATATGTGGTCTGTGAGAAGAACACACATGCAATGACTCTGGTGATATGTGGTTTATGAAAAGAACACACATGCAATGACTCTAGAAGTGGTTAATGAGAAGAGCAAACATGCAATGACACCGGTGATATGTGGTTTGTGGGAATAACACACATGCAATGACTCTGGTGATATGTGGTTTGTGAGAATAACACACATGCAATGACTCTAGCTGTGGTTCATGAAAAGAGCAGACAT
This sequence comes from Avena sativa, assembly GCA_916181665.1. Classification (NCBI taxonomy): domain Eukaryota; kingdom Viridiplantae; phylum Streptophyta; class Magnoliopsida; order Poales; family Poaceae; genus Avena; species Avena sativa. Next base: position 452,692,942 of record OV702288.1, on the reverse strand, counting down.
GCAATGACACCGGTGGATCCAAGTGTGGTTCATGGGAAGAACACACATGCAATGACACTGGGTGTGGTTGATGATATGGTATGTGAGAAGAACAGACATGCAATGACTCTGGGTGTGGTTCATGATATGGTTTGTGAGAAGAACACACATGTAATGACACTGGTGGATCCATGTGTGGTCTTTGGGAAGAACGGACATGCAATGACACTAGTGATATGTGGTATGTGAGAAGAACACACATCCAATGACTCTAGTTGTGGTTCATGAAAAGAGCAGACATGCAATGACACTGGTGGATCCATGTGTGGTTCATGGGAAGAACACACATGCAATGACACTGGGTGTGGTTCATGATATGGTCTGTGAGAAGAACACACATGCAATGACTCTGGGTGTGGTTCATGATATGGTTCATGGGAAGAACACACATGCAATGACACTGGGTGTGGTTCATGATATGGTTTGTGAGAAGAACACACATGCAATGACACTGGTGGATCCATGTGTAGTCTGTGAGAAGAACACACATGCAATGACACTGGGTGTGGTTCATGATATGGTTTGTGAGAAGAACACACATGCAATGACACTGGTTGATCCTTGTGTGGTCTTTGAGAAGAACACACATGCAATGACACTGGTGATATGTGGTCTGTGAGAAGAACACACATCCAATGACTCTAGGTGTGGTTCATGAAAAGAGCAGACATGTAATGACACTGGTGGATCCATATGTGGTTCATGGGAAGAACACACATGCGATGACACTGGGTGGATCGATGTGTGGTTTGTGAGAAGAACACACATGCAATGACACTGGTGGATCCATGTGTGGTTCATGGGAAGAACACACATGCAATGACACTGGTGCATCCATGTGTGGTCTGTGGGAAGAACACACATGCAATGACACTAGTGGATCCATGTGTGGTTCATGGGAGGAACACACATGCAATTACACCGGTGGATCCTTACGTGGTTTGTGAGAATAACACACATGCAATGACACTGGTGGATCCATGTGTGGTTCATGGGAAGAACACACATACAATGACACAGGTGATATGTGGTCTATGAGAAGAACACACATGCAATGACTCTCGTGATATGTGGTTTGTGAAAAGAACACACATGCAATGACTCTAGCTGTGGTTAATGAGAAGAGCAAACATGCAATGACACCGGTGATATGTGGTTTGTGGGAAGAACACACATGCAATGACTCTGGTGATATGTGGTTTGTGAGAAGAACATACATGCAATGACTCTAGCTGTGGTTCATGAAAAGAGCAGACATGCAATGACACCGGTGGATCCAAGTGAGGTTCATGGGAAGAACACACATGCAATGACACTGGGTGTGGTTCATGATATGCTTTGTGAGAAGAACACACATGCAATGACACTGGTGGATCCATGTGTGGTCTTTGGGAAGAACACACATGCAATGACATTGGTGATATGTGGTATGTGAGAAGAACACACATCCAATGACTCTAGCTGTGGTTCATGAAAAGAGCAGACATGCAATGACACTGGTGGATCCATGTGTGGTTCATGGGAAGAACACATATGCAATGACACTGGGTGTGGTTCATGATATGGTCTGTGAGAAGAACACACATGCGATGACTCTAGGTGTGGTTCAGGATATGGTTCATGGGAAGAACACACATGCAATGACACTGGGTGTGGTTCATGATATGGTTTGTGAGAAGAACACACATGCGATGACACTGGTGTATCCAACTGTACTCTGTGAGAAGAACACACATGCAATGACACTGGGTGTGGTTCATGATATGGTTTGTGAGAAGAACACACATGCAATGACACTGGTGGATCCTTGTGTGGTCTTTGGGAAGAACACACATGCAATGACACTGGTGATATGTGGTCTGTGAGAAGAACACACATCCAATGACTCTAGTTGTGGTTTATGAAAAGAGCAGTCATGTAATGACACTGGTGGATCCACGTGTGGTTCATGGGAAGAACACACATGCGATGACACTGGGTGGATCCATGTGTGGTTTGTGAGAAGAACACACATGCAATGACACTGGTGGATCCATGTGTGGTTCATGGAAAGAACACACATGCAATGACACTGGTGGATCCATGTGTTGCCTGTGGGAAGAACACACATGAAATCACACTGGTGGATCCATGTGTGGTTCATGGGAAGAAGACACATGCAATGACACTGGGTGTGGTTCATGATATGGTTTGTGAGAAGAACACACATGTAATGACACTGGTGAATCCATGAGTGGTTCATGGGAAGAACACACATGCGATGACACAGGTGGATCCATGTGTGGTTTGTGGGAAGAACACACATGCAATGACACTAGTGGATCCATGTGTGGTTCATGGGAACAACAGACATGCAATGACACTGGGTGGGTCCATGTGGGGTTAATGAGAAGAACACACATTCAATGACAGTGGGTGTGGTTCATGAGAAGAACACACATGCAATGACTCTGGTGATATGTGGTTTGTGAAAAGAACAGACATGCAATGACTCTAGCTGTGGTTAATGAGAAGAGCAGACATGTAATGACACCGGTGGATCCATTTGTGGTCTGTGGGAAGAACACACATGCTATGACACTGGTGGATCCATGTGTGGTTCATGGGAAGAACACACATGCATAGACACCGGTGATATGTGGTTTGTGAGAAGAACACACATCCAATGACTCTAGTTGTGGTTTATGAAAAGAGCAGACATGTAATGACACTGGTGGATCCATGTGTGGTTCATGGGAAGAACACACATGCGATGACACTGGGTGGATCCATGTGTGGTTTGTGAGAAGAACTCACATGCAATGACACTGGTGGATCCAAGTGTGGTTCATGGGAATAACACACATGCAATGACACTGGTGGATCCATGTGTGGCCTGTGGGAAGAACACACATGCAATCACACTGGTGGATCCATGTGTGGTTCATGGGAAGAACACACCTGCAATGACACTGGGTGTGGTTCATGATATGGTTTGTGAGAAGAACACACATGCAATGACACTGGTGGATCCATGTGTGGTTCGTGGGAAGAACACACATGCGATGACACTGGTGGATCCATGTGTGGTTTGTGGGAAGAACGCACATGCAATGACACTAGTGGATCCATGTGTGGTTCATGGGAACAACACACATGCAATGACACTGGGTGGGTCCATGTGGGGTTAATGAGAAGAACACACATGCAATGACACTGGGTGTGGTTCATGGGAAGAACACACATGCAATGACTCTGGTGATATGTGGTTTGTGAAAAGAACAGACATGCAATGACTCTAGCTGTGGTTAATGAGAAGAGCAAACATTTAATGACACCGGTGGATCCATGTGTGGTCTATGGGAAGAACACACATGCAATGACACTGGTGGATCCATGTGTGGTTCATGGGAAGAACACACATGCATAGACACCGGTGATATGTGGTTTGTGAGAAGAACACACATGCAATGACTCTAGCTGTGGTTCATGAAAAGAGCAGGCATGCAATGACATTGGTGGATCCATGTGTGGTTCATGGGAAGAACACACATGCAATGACACTGGGTGTGGTTCATGATATGGTCTGTGAGAAGAACACACATGCAATGACTCTGGGTGTGGTTCATGATATGGTTCATCGGAAGAACACACATGCAATGACACTGGGTGTGGTTCATGATATGGTTTGTGAGAAGAACACACATGCAATGACACTGCTGGATCCATGTGTGTTCTGTGAGAAGAACACACATGCAATGACACTAGGTGTGGTTCATGATATGGTTTGTGAGAAGAACACACATGCAATGATACTGCTGGATCCATGTGTAGTCTGTGAGAAGAACACACATGCAATGACACTGGGTGTGGTTCATGATATGGTTTGTGAGAAGAACACACATGCAATGACACTTGTGGATCCATGTGTGGTTCATGGGAAGAACACACATGCAATGACACAGGTGATATGTGGTCTGTGAGAAGAACAACACATGCAATGACTTTGGTGATATGTGGTTTGTGAAAAGAACACACATGTAATGACTCTAGCTGTGGTTAATGAGAAGAGCAAACATGCAAAGACACCGGTGATATGTGGTTTGTGGGAAGAACACACATGCAATGACTCTGTTGATATGTGGTTTGTGAGAACAACACACATGCAATGACTCTAGCTGTGGTTCATGAAAAGAGCTGAGATGCAATGACACCGGTGGATCCAAGTGTGGTTCATGGGAAGAAGACACATGCAATGACACTAGGTGTGGTTCATGATATGGTTTGTGAGAAGAACACACATGCAATGACTCTTGGTGTAGTTCATGATATGCTTTGTGAGAAGAACACACATGCAATGACACGGGTGAATCCGTGTGTGGTCTTTGGGAAGAACACACATGCAATGACACTGGTGATATGTGGTATGTGAGAAGAACACACATCCAATGACTCTAGCTGTGGTTCATGAAAAGAGCAGACATGCAATGACACTGGTGGATCCATGTGTGGTTCATGCGAAGAACACACATGCAATGACACTGGGTGTGGTTCATGATATGGTCTGTGAGAAGAACACACATGCAATGACTCTGGGTGTGGTTCATGATATGGTTCATGGGAAGAACACACATGCAATGACACTGGGTGTGGTTCATGATATTGTTTGTGAGAAGAACACACATGCAATGACACTGGTGGATCCTTGTGTGGTCTTTGGGAAGAACACACATGCAATGACACTGGTGATACGTGGTCTGTGAGAAGAACACACATCCAATGACTCTAGGTGTGGTTCATGAAAAGAGCAGACATGTAATGACACTAGTGGATCCATGTGTGGTTCATGGGAAGAACACACATGCGATGACACTGGGTGGATCCATGTGTGGTTTGTGAGAAGAACACACATGCAATGACACTGGTGGATCCATGTGTGGTTCATGGGAAGAACACACATGCAATGACACTGGGTGTGGTTCATGATATGGTTTGTGAGAAGAACACACATGCAATGACACTGGTGGATCCTTGTGTGGTCTTTGGGAAGAACACACATGCAATGATACTGGTGATATGTGGTCTGTGAGAAGAACACACATCCAATGACTCTAGCTGTGGTTCATGAAAAGAGCAGACATGTAATGACACTTGTGGATCCATGTGTGGTCTTTGGGAAGAACACACATGCGATGACACTGGGTGGATCCATGTGTGGTTTGTGAGAAGAACACACATGCAATGACACTGGTGGATCCCTGTGTGGTTCATGGGAAGAACACACATGCAATGACACTGGTGGATCCATGTGTGGCCTATGGGAAGAACACACATGCAATGACACTGGTGGATCCATGTGTGGTTCATGGGAAGAACACACATGCAATGACACTGGGTGTGGTTCATGATATGGTTTGTGAGAAGAACACACATGCAATGACACTTGTGGATCCATGTGTGGTTCATGGGAAGAACACACATGCGATGACACTGGTGGATCCATGTGTGGTCTATGGGAAGAACACACATGCAATGACACTAGTGGATCCATGTGTGGTTCATGGGAAGAACACACATGCAATGACACTAGGTGTGGTTCATGATATGGTTTGTGTGAAGAACATACATGCAACGACAATAGCTGTGGTTAATGAAAAGAGCAGATATGCAATGACACCGGTGGAAATGCAATGACACCGGTGGGTCCATGTGGGGTTAATGAGAAGAACACACATGCAATGACACTGGGTGAGGTTCATGGGAAGAACACACATGCAATGGCTCTGGTGATATGTGGTTTGTGAAAAGAACAGACATGCAATGACTCTAGCTGTGGTTAATGAGAAGAGCAGACATGCAATGACACCGGTGGATCCATGTGTGGTCTGTGGGAAGAACGCACATGCAATGACACTGGTGGATCCATGTGTGGTTCATGGGAAGAACACACATGCATAGACTCAGGTGATATGTGGTTTTTTGCAATGACTCTAGCTGTGGTTCATGAAAAGAGCACACATGCAATGACACTGGTGGATCCATGTGTGGTTCATGGGAAGAACACACATGCAATGACACTAGGTGTGGTTCATGATATGGTTTGTGAGAAGAACACACATGCAATGACACTGGTGGATCCATGTGTGGTCTGTGAGAAGAACACACATCCAATGACACTGGGTGTGGTTCATGATATGGTTTGTGAGAAGAACATACATGCAATGACACTGGTGGATCCATGTGTGGTCTTTGGGAAGAACACACATGCAATGACACTGGTGATATGTGGTATGTGAGAAGAACACACATCCAATTACTCTAGATGTTGTTCATGAAAAGAGTAGACATGCAATGACACTGATGGATCCATGTGTGGTTCATGGGAAGAACACACATGCAATGACACTGGTGGATCCATGTGTGGTCTATGGGAAGAACACACATGCAATGACACTGGTGGATCCATGTGTCGTTCATGGGAAGAACACACATGCAATGACACTGGGTGTGGTTCATGATATGGTTTGTGAGAAGAACACACACGCAATGACTCTGGGTGTGGTTCATGATATGCTTTGTGAGAAGAACACACATGCAATGACACGGGTGGATCCATGTGTGGTCTTTTGGAAGAACACACATGCAATGACACTGGTGGATCCATGTGTAGTCTGTGAGAAGAACACATATGGAATGACACTGGGTGTGGTTCATGATATGGTTTGTGAGAAGAACACACATGCAATGACACTGGTGGATCCTTGTGTGGTCTTTGGGAAGAACACACATGCAATGACACTGGTGATATGTGGTCTGTGAGAAGAACACACATCCAATGACTCTAGATATGGTTCATGAAAAGAGCAGACATGTAATGACACTGGTGGATCCATGTGTGGTTCATGGAAGAACAAACATGCGATGACACTGGGTGGATCCATGTGTGGTTTGTGAGAAGAACACACATGCAATGACACTGGTGGATCCATGTGTGGTTCCTGGGAAGAACACACATGCAATGACACTAGTGGATCCATGTGTGGTCTGTGGGAAGAACACACATGCAATGACACTAGTGGATCCATGTGTGGTTCATGGGAGGAACACACATGCAATTACACCGGTGGATCATTACGTGGTTTGTGAGAATAACACACATGCAATGACACTGGTGGATCCATGTGTGGTTCATGGGAAGAACACACATACAATGACACAGGTGATATGTGGTCTCTGAGAAGAACACACATGAATGACTCTCGTGATATGTGGTTTGTGAAAAGAACACACATGCAATGACTCTAGCTGTGGTTAATGAGAAGAGCAAACATGCAATGACACCGGTGATATGTGGTTTGTGGGAAGAACACACATGCAATGACTCTGGTGATATGTGGTTTGTGAGAAGAACACACATGCAATGACTCTAGCTGTGGTTCATGAAAAGAGCGGACATGCAATGACACCGGTGGATCCAAGTGTGGTTCATGGGAAGAACACACATGCAATGACACTGGGTGTGGTTCATGATATGGTCTGTGAGAAGAACACACATGCAATGACTCTGGGTGTGGTTCATGATATGCTTTGTGAGAAGAACACACATGCAATGACACTGGTGGATCCATGTGTGGTCTTTGGGAAGAACACAGATGCAATAACACTGGTAATATGTGGTATGTGAGAAGAACACACATCCAATGACTCTAGCTGTGGTTCATGAAAAGAGCAGACATGCAATGACACTGGTGGATCCTTGTGTGGTTCATGGGAAGAACACACATGCAATGACACTGGGTGTGGTTGTGAGAAGAACACACATGCAATGACTCTGGGTGTGGTTCATGATATGGTTCATGGGAAGAACACACATGCAATGACACTAGGTGTGGTTCATGATATGGTTTGTGAGAAAAACACACATGCAATGACACTGGTGGATCCATGTGTGGTCTTTGGGAAGAACACACATGCAATGACACTGGGTGTGGTTCATGATATGGTTTGTGAGAAAAACACACATGCAATGACACTAGTGGATCCATGTGTGGTCTTTGGAAAGAACACACATGCAATGACACTGGTGATATGTGGTCTGTGACAAGAACACACATCCAATGACTCTAGTTGTGGTTCATGAAAAGAGCAGACATGCAATGACACTGGTGGATCCATGTGTGGTTCTTGGGAAGAACACACATGCGATGACACTGGGTGGATGCATGTGTGGTTTGTGAGAAGAACACACATGCAATGACACTGGTGGATCCATGTGTGGTTCATGGGAAGAACACACATGCAATGACATTGGTGATATGTGGTTCATGAAAAGAGCACGCATGCGATGACTCTAGCTGTGGTTCATGAGAAGAGCAGACATGCGATGCCACCGGTGGATCCATGTGTTGTTTGTGAGAAGAACACACATGCAATGACACTTGGTGATTCCTTACGTGGTCTGTGGGAAGAACACACATGCAACAACACTGTTGGATCCATGTGTAGTCTGTGGGAAGAACACACACGCGATGCCACAGGTGATATATGGTCTGTGAGAAGAACACACATGCAATGACTCTGTTGATATGTGGTTTGTGAAAAGAACACACATGCAATGACTCTAGCTGTGTTTAATGAGAAGAGCAGACATGCAATGACACCGGTGGATCCATGTGGGGTTAATGAGAAGAACACATGCAATGACTCTGGTGATATGTGGTTTGTGAAAAGAACAGACATGCAATGACTCTAGCTGTGGTTAATGAGAAGAGAACACATGCAATGACACCGGTGGATCCATGTGTGGTCTGTGGGAAGAACACACATGCAATGACACTGGTGGATCCATGTGTGGTTCATGGTAAGAACACACATGCATAGACACCGGTGATATGTGGTTTGTGAGAATAAAACACATGCAATGACTCTAGTTGTGGTTCATGAAAGGAGCAGACATGCCTGACTCTAGCTGTGGTTCATGAAAAGAGCAGACATGCAATGACACCGGTGGATCCATGTGTGGTTCATGGGAAGAACACACACGCAATGACACTGGGTGTGGTTCATGATATGGTCTATGAGAAGAACACACATGCAATGACTCTGGGTGTGGTTCATGCTATGGTTTGTGAGAAGAACACACATGCAATGACACTGGTGGATCAATGTGTGGTCTTTGGGAAGAACACACATGCAATGACACTGGTGATATGTGGTATATGAGAAGAACACACATCCAATGACTCTAGTTGTGGTTCATGAAAAGAGCAGACATGCAATGACACTGGTGGATCCATGTGTGGTTCATGGTAAGAACACACATGCAATGACACTGGGTGTGGTTCATGATATGGTCTGTGAGAAGAACACACATGCAATGACTCTAGGTGTGGTTCATGATATGGTTCATGGGAAGAACACACATGCAATGACACTAGGTGTGGTTCATGATATGGTTTGGGAGAAGAACACACATGCAATGACACTGGTGGATCCATGTGTGGTCTGTGAGAAGAACACACATGTAATGACACTGGTGGATCCATGTGTGGTCTGTGAGAAGAACACACATATAATGACACTGGGTGTGGTTCATGATATGGTTTGTGAGAAGAACACACATGCAATGACACCGGTGGATCCATGTGTGGTCTTTGGGAAGAACACACATGCAATCACACTGGTGATATGTGGTCTGTGAGAAGAACAAACATCCAATGACTCTAGCTGTGGTTCATGAAAAGAGCAGACATGTAATGACACTGGTGGATCCATGTGTGGTTCATGGGAAAAACACACATGCGATGACACTGGGTGGATCCATGTGTGGTTTGTGAGAAGAACACACATGCAATGCCGCTGGTGGATCCATGTGTGGTTCATGGGAAGAACACACATGCAATCACACTGGTGATATGTGGTTCATGAAAAGAGCACGCTTGCGATGACTCTAGCTGTGGTTCATGAGAAGAGCAGACATGCGATGCCACCGGTGGATCCATGTGTTGTTTGTGAGAAAAACACAGATGCAATGACACTGGGTGCATCCTTACGTGGTCTGTGCGAAGAACACACATGCAACAACACTGGTGGATCCATGTGTAGTGTATGGGAAGAACACACATGCAATGCCACAGGTGATATGTGGTCTGTGAGAAGAACACACATGCAATGACTCTGTTGATATGTGGTTTGTGAAAAGAACACACATGCAATGACTCTAGCTATGGTTAATGAGAAGAGCAGACATGCAATGACACCGGTGGATCCATGTGTGGTTAATGAGAAGAACACACATGCAATGACACTGGGTGTGGTTCATGGGAAGAACACACATGCAATGACACTGGGTGTGGTTCATGATATGGTCTGTGAGAAGAACACACATGCAATGACTCTGGGTGTGGTTCATGATATGGTTCATGGGAAGAACACACATGCAATGACACTGGGTGTGGTTCATGATATGGTTTGTGAGAAAAACACACATGCGATGACACTGGTGGGTCCATGTGTAGTCTGTGAGAAGAACACACATGCAATGACACTGGGTGTGGTTCATGATATGGTTTGTGAGAAGAACACACATGCAATGACACTGGTGGATCCATGTGTGGTCTTTGGGAAGAACACACATGCAATGACACTAGTGATATGTGGTATGTGAGAAGAACACACATCCAATGACTCTAGCTGTGGTTCATGAAAAGAGCAGACATGCAATGACACTGCTGGATCCATGTGTGGTTCATGGGAAAAACACACATGCAATGACACTGGTGGATCCATGTGTGGTATGTGGGAAGAACACACATGCAATGATACTGGTGGATCCATGTGTGGTTCATGGGAAGAACACACATGCAATGACACTAGGTGTGGTTCATGATATGGTTTGTGAGAAGAACACACATGCAATGACACTGGTGGATCCATGTGTGGTCTGTGAGAAGAACACACATGAAATGACACTGGGTGTGGTTCATGATATGGTTTGTGAGAAGAACACATATGCAATGACACTAGTGGATCCATGTCTGGTCTTTGGGAAGAACACACATGCAATGACACTGGGTGTGGTTCATGATATGGTTTGTGAGAAGAACACACATGCAATGACACTGGTGGATCCATGTGTGGTTCAAGGGAAGAACACACATGCGATGACACTGGTGGATCCATGTGTGGTCTGTGGCAGGAAAACACATGCAATGACAGTAGTGGATCCATGTGTGGTTCATGGGAACAACACACAAGCAATGACACTGGGTGTGGTTCATGATATGGTTTGTGAGAAGAACATACATGCAATGACAATAGCTGTGGTTAATGAAAAGAGCAGACATGCAATGGCACCGGTGGAAATGCAATGACACCGGTGGGTCCATGTGGGGTTAATGAGAAGAACACACATGCAATGACACTGGGTGTGGTTCATGGGAAGAACACACATGCAACGACTCTGGTGATATGTGGTTTGTGAAAAGAACAGACATGGAATGACTCTAACTATGGTTAATGAGAAGAACACACATGCGATGACACTGGTGGATCCATGTGTGGTTTGTAGGAAGAACACACATGCGATGACACTGCTGGATCCATGTGTGGTTCATGGGAAGAACACACATGCATAGACACCGGTGTATGTGGTTTGTGAGAAGAACACACATGCAATGACTCTTGTTGTGGTTCATGAAAAGAGCAGACATGCAATGACACTGATGGATCAATGTGTGGTTCATGGGAAGAACACACATGCAATGACACTGGGTGTGGTTCATGATATGGTTTGTGAGAAGAACACACATGCAATGACACTGGTGGATCCATGTGTGGTCTGTGAGAAGAACACACATGCAATGACACCTGTGGATCCATGTGTGGTTTGTGAGAAGAACACACATGCAATGACACTAGGTGTGGTTCATGATATGGTTTGTGAGAAGAACACACATGCAATGACACTGGTTGATCCATGTGTGGTCTTTGGGAAGAACACAAATGCAATGACACTGGTGATATGTGGTCTATGAGAAGAACTCACATCCAATGACTCTAGCTATGGTTCATGAAAAGAGCGGGCATGCAATGACACTGGTTGATCCATGTATGGTTCATGGGAAGAACACACATGCGACGACACTGGGTGGATCCATGTGTGGTTTGTGAGAAGAACACACATGCAATGACACTGGTGGATCCATGTGTGGTTCATGGGAAGAACACACATGCAATGACACTGGTGATATGTTGTTTGTGAGAAGAGCAGACATGCAATGACTCTAGCTGTGGTTAATGAGAAGAGCAGACATGCAATGACACCGGTGGATCCATGTGTGGTTTGTGAGAAGAACACACATGCAATGACACTGGGTGTGGTTCATGATATGGTCTGTGAGAAGAACACACATGCAATGACTCTAGCTGTGGTTCATGAAAAGAGCACGCATGCGATGACTCTAGCTGTGGTTGATGCAAATAGCAGACCTGCGATGCCACCGGTGGATCCATGTGTGGTTCATGGGAGGAACACACATGAAATTACATCGGTGGATCCTTACGTGGTTTGTGAGAATAACACACATGCAATGACATTGGTGGATCCATGTGTTGTTCATGGGAAGAACACACATTTAATGACATAGGTGATATGTGGTTTGTGAGAAGAACACACATGCAATGACTCTAGCCATGGTTCATGAAAAGAGCAGACATGCGAGGACACTGGTGGATCCATGTGTGGTTTGTGATAAGAACATACATGCAATGACACCGGTGGATCCATGTGTGGTCTGTGGGAAGAACACACATGCAATGACACTGGTGATATGTGGTTTGTGAGAAGAACACACATGCAATGACTCTAGTTGGGGTTCATGAAAAGAGCATACATGCAATGACACCGGTGGATCCATGTGTGGTTCATGGGAAGAACACACATGCAATGACACTGGGTGTGGTTCTTGATATGGTCTGTGAGAAGAACACACATGCAATGACTCTGGGTGTGGTTCATGATATGGTTTGTGAGAAGAACACACATGCAATGACACTGGTGGATCCATGTGTGGTCTGCGGGAAGAACACACATGCAATGACACTGGTGGATCCATGTGTGGTTCATGGGAAGAACACACATGCAATGACACTGGGTGTGGTTCACGATATGGTTTGTGAGAAGAACACACATGCAATGACACTAGCTGTGGTTAATGAAAAGAGCAGACATCCAATGACACCGATGGGTCCATGTGGGGTTAATGAGAAGAACACACATGCAATGACACTAGGTGTGGTTCATGGGAAGAACACACATGCAATGACACTAGTGATATGTGGTTTGTGAGAAGAAAAGACATGCAATGACTCTAGCTGTGGTTAATGAGAAGAGCAGAGATGCAATGACACCGGTGGATCCATGTGTGGTTTGTGATAAGAACACACATGCAATGACAGTGGGTGTGGTTCATGATATGGTCTGTGAGAAGAACACACATGCAATGACTCTAGCTATGGTTCATGAAAAGAGCATGCATGCGATGACTCTAGTTGTGGTTCATGAAAAGAGCAGACCTGCGATGCCACCGGTGGATCCATGTGTGGTTCATGGGAGGAACACACATGCAATTACACCGGTGGATCCTTACGTGGTTTGTGAGAATAACACAGATGCAATGACACTGGTGGATCCATGTGTGGTTCATGGGAAGAACACACATGCAATGACACAGGTGATATGTGGTCTGTGAGAAGAACACACATGCAATGACTCTGGTGATATGTGGTTTGTGAAACGAACACACATGCAATGAATCTAGCTCTGGTTAATGAGAAGAGGAGACATGCAATGACACCGGTGGTATCTGGTTTGTGGGAAGAACACACATGCAATGACTCTAGTGATATGTGGTTTGTGAGAAGAACACACATGCAATGACTCTAGCTATGGGTCATGAAAAGAGCAGACATGCAATGACACCGGTGGATCCATGTGTGGTTCATGGGAAGAACACACATGCAATGACACTGGGTGTGGTTCATGATATGGTCTATGAGAAGAACACACATGCAATGACTCTGGGTGTGGTTCATGATATGGTTTATGAGAAGAACAGACATGAATGACACTGGTGGATCCATGTGTGGTCTTTGGGAAGAACACACATGCAATGACACTCGTGATATGTGGCATGTGAGAAGAACACACATCCAATGACTCTAGCTGTGGTTCATGAAAAGAGCAAACATGCAATGACACTGGTTGATCCATGTTGGTTCATGGGAAGAACACACATGCAATGACACTATGTGTGGTTCATGATATGGTCTGTGAGAAGAACATGCATGCAATGACTCTGGGTGTGGTTCATGATATGGTTCATGGGAAGAACACACATGCAATGACAATGGGTGTGGTTCATGTTATGGTTTTGAAAAGAACACACATGCAATGACACTGGTGGATCCATGTGTGGTCTGTGAGAAGAACAAACATGCAATGACACTGGGTGTGGTTCATGAAAAGAGCAGACATGCAATGACACTGGTGGATCCATGTGTGGTTCATGGGAAGAACACACATGCAATGACACTGCTGGATCCATGTGTATCCCGTGGGAAGAACACACATGCAATGACACTGGTGGATCCATGTGTGGTTCATGGGAAGAAAACACATGCAATGACACTGGGTGTGGTTCATGATATGGTTTGTGAGAAGAACACACATGCAATGACACTGGTGGATCCATGTGTTTTCTGTGAGAAGAACACACATGCAATGACACTGGGTGTGGTTCATGATATGGTTTGTGAGAAGAACACACATGCAATGACACTGGGTGGATCCTTACGTGGTCTGTGGGAAGAACACACATGCAACAACACTGGTGGATCCATGTGTAGTCTATGGGAAGAACACACATGCAATGCCACAGGTGATATGTGGTCTGTGAGAAGAACACACATGCAATGACACTAGGTGTGGTTCATGATATGGTTTGTGAGAAGAACACACATGCAATGACACTGGTTGATCCATGTGTGGTCTTTGGGAAGAACACAAATGCAATGACACTGGTGATATGTGGTCTATGAGAAGAACTCACATCCAATGACTCTAGCTATGGTTCATGAAAAGAGCGGGCATGCAATGACACTGGTTGATCCATGTGTGGTTCATGGGAAGAACACACATGCGACGACACTGGGTGGATCCATGTGTGGTTTGTGAGAAGAACACACATGCAATGACACTGGTGGATCCATGTGTGGTTCATGGGAAGAACACACATGCAATGACACTGGTGATATGTTGTTTGTGAGAAGAGCAGACATGCAATGACTCTAGCTGTGGTTAATGAGAAGAGCAGACATGCAATGACACCGGTGGATCCATGTGTGGTTTGTGAGAAGAACACACATGCAATGACACTGGGTGTGGTTCATGATATGGTCTGTGAGAAGAACACACATGCAATGACTCTAGCTGTGGTTCATGAAAAGAGCACGCATGCGATGACTCTAGCTGTGGTTGATGCAAATAGCAGACCTGCGATGCCACCGGTGGATCCATGTGTGGTTCATGGGAGGAACACACATGAAATTACATCGGTGGATCCTTACGTGGTTTGTGAGAATAACACACATGCAATGACATTGGTGGATCCATGTGTTGTTCATGGGAAGAACACACATTTAATGACATAGGTGATATGTGGTTTGTGAGAAGAACACACATGCAATGACTCTAGCCATGGTTCATGAAAAGAGCAGACATGCGAGGACACTGGTGGATCCATGTGTGGTTTGTGATAAGAACATACATGCAATGACACCGGTGGATCCATGTGTGGTCTGTGGGAAGAACACACATGCAATGACACTGGTGATATGTGGTTTGTGAGAAGAACACACATGCAATGACTCTAGTTGGGGTTCATGAAAAGAGCATACATGCAATGACACCGGTGGATCCATGTGTGGTTCATGGGAAGAACACACATGCAATGACACTGGGTGTGGTTCTTGATATGGTCTGTGAGAAGAACACACATGCAATGACTCTGGGTGTGGTTCATGATATGGTTTGTGAGAAGAACACACATGCAATGACACTGGTGGATCCATGTGTGGTCTGCGGGAAGAACACACATGCAATGACACTGGTGGATCCATGTGTGGTTCATGGGAAGAACACACATGCAATGACACTGGGTGTGGTTCACGATATGGTTTGTGAGAAGAACACACATGCAATGACACTAGCTGTGGTTAATGAAAAGAGCAGACATCCAATGACACCGATGGGTCCATGTGGGGTTAATGAGAAGAACACACATGCAATGACACTAGGTGTGGTTCATGGGAAGAACACACATGCAATGACACTAGTGATATGTGGTTTGTGAGAAGAAAAGACATGCAATGACTCTAGCTGTGGTTAATGAGAAGAGCAGAGATGCAATGACACCGGTGGATCCATGTGTGGTTTGTGATAAGAACACACATGCAATGACAGTGGGTGTGGTTCATGATATGGTCTGTGAGAAGAACACACATGCAATGACTCTAGCTATGGTTCATGAAAAGAGCATGCATGCGATGACTCTAGTTGTGGTTCATGAAAAGAGCAGACCTGCGATGCCACCGGTGGATCCATGTGTGGTTCATGGGAGGAACACACATGCAATTACACCGGTGGATCCTTACGTGGTTTGTGAGAATAACACAGATGCAATGACACTGGTGGATCCATGTGTGGTTCATGGGAAGAACACACATGCAATGACACAGGTGATATGTGGTCTGTGAGAAGAACACACATGCAATGACTCTGGTGATATGTGGTTTGTGAAACGAACACACATGCAATGAATCTAGCTCTGGTTAATGAGAAGAGGAGACATGCAATGACACCGGTGGTATCTGGTTTGTGGGAAGAACACACATGCAATGACTCTAGTGATATGTGGTTTGTGAGAAGAACACACATGCAATGACTCTAGCTATGGGTCATGAAAAGAGCAGACATGCAATGACACCGGTGGATCCATGTGTGGTTCATGGGAAGAACACACATGCAATGACACTGGGTGTGGTTCATGATATGGTCTATGAGAAGAACACACATGCAATGACTCTGGGTGTGGTTCATGATATGGTTTATGAGAAGAACAGACATGAATGACACTGGTGGATCCATGTGTGGTCTTTGGGAAGAACACACATGCAATGACACTCGTGATATGTGGTATGTGAGAAGAACACACATCCAATTACTCTAGCTGTGGTTCATGAAAAGAGCAAACATGCAATGACACTGGTTGATCCATGTTGGTTCATGGGAAGAACACACATGCAATGACACTATGTGTGGTTCATGATATGGTCTGTGAGAAGAACATGCATGCAATGACTCTGGGTGTGGTTCATGATATGGTTCATGGGAAGAACACACATGCAATGACACTGGGTGTGGTTCATGTTATGGTTTTGAAAAGAACACACATGCAATGACACTGGTGGATCCATGTGTGGTCTGTGAGAAGAACAAACATGCAATGACACTGGGTGTGGTTCATGAAAAGAGCAGACATGCAATGACACTGGTGGATCCATGTGTGGTTCATGGGAAGAACACACATGCAATGACACTGCTGGATCCATGTGTATCCCGTGGGAAGAACACACATGCAATGACACTGGTGGATCCATGTGTGGTTCATGGGAAGAAAACACATGCAATGACACTGGGTGTGGTTCATGATATGGTTTGTGAGAAGAACACACATGCAATGACACTGGTGGATCCATGTGTTTTCTGTGAGAAGAACACACATGCAATGACACTGGGTGTGGTGCATGATATGGTTTGTGAGAAGAACACACATGCAATGACACTGGGTGGATCCTTACGTGGTCTGTGGGAAGAACACACATGCAACAACACTGGTGGATCCATGTGTAGTCTATGGGAAGAACACACATGCAATGCCACAGGTGATATGTGGTCTGTGAGAAGAACACACATGCAATGACACTAGGTGTGGTTCATGATATGGTTTGTGAAAAGAACACACATGCAATGACTCTAGCTATGGTTAATGAGAAGAGCAGCCATGCAATGACACCGGTGGATCCATGTGTGGTTAATGAGAAGAACACACATGCAATGACACTGGGTGTGCTTCATGGGAAGAACACACATGCAATGACTCTGGTGATATGTGGTTTGTGAAAAGAACAGACATGCAATGACTCTAGCTGTGGTTAATGAGAAGAGAAGACATGCAATGACACCGGTGGATCCATGTGTGGTCTGTGGGAAGAACACACATGCAATGACACTGGTGGATCCATGTGTGGTTCATGGTAAGAACACACATGCATAGACACCGGTGATATGTGGTTTGTGAGAAGAACACACATGCAATGACTCTAGCTGTGGTTCATGAAAGGAGCAAACATGCAATGACACTACTGGATGCATGTGTGGTTCATGGGAAGAACACACATGCAATGACACTGGGTGTGGTTCATGATATGGTCTGTGAGAAGAACACACATGCAATGACTCTGGGTGTGGTTCATGATATGGTTCATCGGAAGAACACACATGCAATGACACTGGGTGTGGTTCATGATATGGTTTGTGAGAAGAACACACATGCAATGACACTGGTGGATCCATGTGTGTTCTATGAGAAGAACACACATGCAATGACACTAGGTGTGGTTCATGATATGGTTTGTGAGAAGAACACACATGCAATGATACTGCTGGATCCATGTGTAGTCTGTGAGAAGAACACACATGCAATGACACTGGGTGTGGTTCATGATATGGTTTGTGAGAAGAACACACATGCAATGACACTAGCTGTGGTTAATGAAAAGAGTAGACATGCAATGACACTGGTGGGTCCATGTGGGGTTAATGAGAAGAACACACATGCAATGACACTGGGTGTGGTTCATGGGAAGAACACACATGCAATGACTCTGGTGATATGTGGTTTGTGAAAAGAACAGGCATGCAATCACTCCAGCTGTGGTTAATGAGAAGAGCAGACATGCAATGACACCGGTGGATCCATGTGTGGTCTTTGGGAAGAACACACATGCAATGACACTGGTGGATCCATGTGTGGTTCATGGGAAGAACACACATGCATAGACACCGGTGATATGTGGTTTGTGAGAAGAACACACATGCAATGACTCTAGCTGTCGTTCATGAAAAGAGCAGACATGCAATGACACTACTGGATGCATGTGTGGTTCATGGGAATAACACACATGCAATGACACTGGGTGTGGTTCATGATATGGTTTGTGAGAAGAACACACATGCAATGACACTGGTGGATCCATGTGTGGTCTGTGAGAAAAACACACATGCAATGACACTTGGTGTGGTTCATCATATGGTTTGTGAGAAGAACACACATGCAATGACACTGGTGGATCCATGTGTGGTCTGTGAGAAAAACACACATGCAATGACACTGGGTGTGGTTCATCATATGGTTTCTGAGAAGAACACACATGCAATGACACTGGGTGTGGTTCATGATATGGTTTGTGAGAAGAACACACATGCAATGACACTAGCTGTGGTTAATGAAAAGAGCAGACATGCAATGACACTGGTGGGTCCATGTGGGGTTAATGAGAAGAACACACATGCAATGACACTGGGTGTGGTTCATGGGAAGAACATACATGCAATGACACCGGTGGATCCATGTGTGGTCTGTGGGAAGAACACACATGCAATGACACTGGTGATATGTGGTTTGTGAGAAGAACACACATGCAATGACTCTAGCTGGGGTTCATGAAAAGAGCATACATGCAATGACACCGGTGTATCCATGTGTGGTTCATGGGAAGAACACACATGCAATGACACTGGGTGTGGTTCATGATATGGTCTGTGAGAAGAACACACATGCAATGACTCTGGGTGTGGTTCACGATATGGTTCATCGGAAGAACACACATGCAATGACACTGGGTGTGGTTCATCATATGGTTTGTGAGAAGAACACACATGCAATGACACTGGTGGATCCATGTGTGGTCTTTGGGAAGAACACACATGCAATGACACTAGTGATATGTGGTATGTGAGAAGAACACACATCCAATGACTCTAGCTGTGGTTCATGAAAAGAGCAGACATGCAATGACACTAGTGGATCCATGTGTGGTTCATGGGAAAAACACACATGCAATGACACTGGTGGATCCATGTGTGGTCTGTGGGAAGAACACACATGCAATGATACTGGTGGATCCATGTATGGTTCATGGGAAGAACACACATGCAATGACACTGGGTGTGGTTCATGATATGGTTTGTGAGAAGAACACACATGCAATGACACTGGTGGATCCATGTGTGGTCTGTGAGAAGAACACACATGAAATGACACTGGGTGTGGTTCATGATATGGTTTGTGAGAAGAACACATATGCAATGACACTAGTGGATCCATGTCTGGTCTTTGGGAAGAACACACATGCAATGACAATAGTGATATGTGGCATGTGAGAAGAACACACATCCAATGACTCTAGCTGTGGTTCATGAAAAGAGCAGACATGCAATGACACTGGTGGATCCAGGTGTGGTTCATGGGAAGAACACACATGCGATGACACTGGGTGGATCCATGTGTGGTTTGTGAGAAGAACATACATGCAATGACACTGGTGGATCCATGTGTGGTCTGTGAGAAGAACACACATGCAATGACACTGGGTTGTGTTCATGATATGGTTTGTGAGAAGAACACACATGCAATGACACTGGTGGATCCATGTGTGGTCTTTGGGAAGAACACACATGCAATGACACTAGTGATATGTGGTATGTGAGAAGAACACACATCTAATGATTCTAGCTGTGGTTCATGAAAAGAGCAGACATGCAATGAAACTGGTGGATCCATGTGTGGTTCATGGGAAGAACACACATGCAATGACACTGGTGGATCCATGTGTGGTCTGTGGGAAGAACACACATGCAATGACACTGGTGGATCCATGTGTGGTTCATGGGAAGAACACACATGCAATGACACTGGGTGTGGTTCATGATATGGTTTGTGAGAAGAACACACATGCAATGACACTGGTGGATCCATGTGTGGTCTGTGAGAAGAACACACATGCAATGACACTAGGTGTGGTTCATGATATGGTTTGTGAGAAGAACACACATGCAATGACACTGGTTGATCCATGTGTGGTCTTTAGGAAGAACACACATGCAATGACACTGGTGATATGTGGTCTGTGAGAAGAACTCACATCCAATGACTCTATCTATGGTTCATGAAAAGAGCGGGCATGCAATGACACTGGTTGATCCATGTGTGGTTCATGGGAAGAACACACATGCGATGACACTGGGTGGATCCATGTGTGGTTTGTGAGAAGAACACACATGCAATGACACTGGTGGATCCATGTGTGGTTCATGGGAAGAACACACATGCAATGACACTGGTGATATGTTGTTTGTGAGGAGAGCAGACATGCAATGACTCTAGCTGTGGTTTATGAGAAGAGCAGACATGCAATGACACCGGTGGATCCATGTGTGGTTTGTGAGAAGAACACACATGCAATGACACTGGGTGTGGTTCATGATATGGTCTGTGAGAAGAACACACATGCAATGACTCTAGCTGTGGTTCATGAAAAGAGCACGCGTGCGGTGACTCTAGCTGTGGTTGATGCAAAGAGCAGACCTGCGATGCCACCGGTGGATCCATGTGTGGTTCATGGGAGGAACACACATGCAATTACATCGGTGGATCCTTACGTGGTTTGTGAGAATAACACACATGCAATGACACTGGTGGATCCATGTGTTGTTCATGGGAAGAACACACATTTAATGACATAGGTGATATGTGGTCTGTGAGAAGAACACACATGCAATGACTCTAGCCATGGTTCATGAAAAGAGCAGACATGCGAGGACACTGGTGGATCCATGTGTGGTTTGTGATAAGAACATACATGCAATGACACCGGTGGATCCATGTGTGGCCTGTGGGAAGAACACACATGCAATGACACTGGTGATATGTGGTTTGTGAGAAGAACACACATCCAATGACTCTAGTGGATCCTTACGTGGTTTATGAGTGGTTTATGAGAAGAACACACATCCAATGAACTCTTGTGGATCTATCTTGGCATAATTTGATGTATGCCACGATGTATTTCATTGTGCAAGACACTCACTTTCCATTTTTTATACTACTCAGTATCGCCCTTGGTTTTATGTGGTACTACTCAGTTTTGCCCCCACCTCTCTATCTTTCGTAGAAGCACAAATCTGTGCTCACCCTGTCTACTACTCCCTGATTGGTTATCACAGTTGTCACGCGGATCGTGCGCACCAACCGTTGATTCGGTGTGATCCAACGATGATCTTTGCACACGTCGTGCCCTTAAAGTACAGCATGAGACAGCACGGACGTCTCCCTCAGCGAGACTTCTACAAGAAGGAACACGATGCCGTCCATGGAAAAAGTGGTCGAGCGGTCATATCATGTTTAATCAAGTCTGAAAAGCCTACTACTGCTACTACTACGCCACAACGCATGCGTCATCGAGTGCACGGTCGTCGATGGACAGCTGTAATTTATTGCCACTTGGTTTTAATAAGACATATCCCATTTTTTACGCAGTGGCTCTCAATCGCCAATTTTAGGGCCGTGTCAAACTTCGTACATATAAATTGTGTCTGCGCCCTTTGCATGCGGTCAATACAGAACTGCCATGCATGGCCCGGGAAAAAACGTGACGTACCGTGCGCGTGTTGCGGTGCACGGTGCAGTCGACTGCGCGGCGCGTTGCACGGTGGTGCAACGAAATGTGCCTTGCTTCTATCCACCTTAGCTATAGAGCCCCTCTCCGCACACCCACTCCCACTCTCGCTCACTGTCCTCACGCAACCCTCTCCACTGTCCCACCAGCATCCGCAAACTCCCGAGAATACCCCGTCCACGCCGGCGATGTCCTAGGATGATAAGGAGGCCATCGTCGCCTCCATGGCCGCCGGCGAGGAGGCCCCCGTCTCCTCGCCGGTCCCCCTCTACGCGTTGAAAGCAGCCGCTATCCCTGTCCAGGCCCCAGTGGAGGCATCAATGGCAGCCGCCGTTCCCGTCCAGGCCCCTGTCCCAGCTACCGATGGAGCCGCCGAAGAGGAGCCCCCCGCCAGCGAGGAGGCCCCCGCCGGTCACAAGCAGATCACGCACTTCTTGGGCACCTACGATCCAGATAAGTACATCGCTCCGCTGAACCCCTACGACACCGACATCGACGACCTATGGTCGGAGGTAACTTGGGTTTGCTCCCTTCCCCTGGTTCTTCTACCGTTAGTTAGAAATAATGGGCTAATTTATTTAAAATTTAGCTGGTATTGTCATGTTTAATATTCTGGAATTAATCATGGAAATTGTGCCCAATTATCCAACACCGTTCCCATCGTTGGATGCTAGATCTTGGTTTATTAGGATTCACTTGTTCGCATTTCGATTGCTCGACATTCTTACACCATCTACTCCCCAATTTTCCCTTTCTTCCAATAGGTTTCTGGCAGCGACGTCTGCAGCGACGACGAGTCCATTCACACCAAGGCTCGTCAGGTGCTGAGGAGGCTGCGGGCCGGCAAGTACGACGGCTTTCTCCGGGACCCCTACAACTGCCCCTTCCACAAGGGGGGCGTCTACTGCTTGAGGAGTCGTGCCGCCGGCGGCACCATATTGAACACCTTACTGAAGTTTGCAGAGGCCACGCGCTCCGGCATCCACAAAAGCGACAAGCCCGAGCCCGCGAACATCAACGCCTACATCGCTGAACACTGTGCTCTCGGCATTCACCTCCGAAACCTCCAGCGGGTGGCCATCAAAGAGGGTCGCATGCCTCCAATCAGGCCCAAGGCCCCCAAGTCCAAGAAACTGGGCAGCAAGAAGTGGAGGATGCGCCAGAGGGAGATGGAGGCGCTGGCGAATTAACGGGTTGGATGTCTCCTTGATTGTATCTGCATCTGCCACGGCTGCTGCTGCTAAGCAGCTTCTTTTTATTTTCTATATTTTTCTTGCATCCAATTTCTGGCTGAATGCATCGAACCCCGTTAAGCAACCTACTACTTTCTATTGATATATCCTATTTAGCTGCGCACAGCTATATCTATATTTGTTTTGTTTTCTGAATGAATGTATTCTGCCTGGTGTGATTTGCTGCTTTAGATTTGCTACCTGATCGGAGGCAAAAGGAGGTCCAAAAGGGAACGAGTTATCGAAGAGAGAATCTTCTCTAGATTTGCTACCAATTTGGGTAAAATGAAACATATCTGTTTAGCGAGAGAGGAAAAAGGTACTCTTTCAAACTGCCAGTTAATGAGCTACCATCTTGACGAGGCCCCATCTTAACGTATCCTTCTACAAGAAGGAACAAGATGCCGTCCATGGAAAAAGTCATTGAGCGGTCATGTCACGTTTAATCAAGTCTGAAAAGCCTACTACTTCTACTACTACACCACAACACATGCGTCATCGAGTGCACGGTCGTCGATGGACAGCTGCAGTTTATTGCCTCTTGATTTTAATAAGACACATCCCATTTTTACGCAGCGGCTCTCAATCTCACTTCCAACTGGGGCCCACCGTAAGAAGCTTGGACGCACTAGCCGGAGGCCGAACAGCTGAGCTCAACGAGACCTAACGTCTCTGGTTCATTGAGTCACTCGCAGCCATCAACACATCCCTTTACTGAATCTATCACAACCCCATGTGTCTCACCGTACAGCCACCTACCTTCCCCTCTACCTTTCCACTTTTAACTATCGCCAAGTTTAGGCCGTGTCAAACTTCGTACATAGAAATTGTGTGTGTGCCCTTTGCATGCGGCTCAATACAAAACTGCCATGCATGGCCCAGGAAAAAACGTGACGTACCGTGCGCGTGTCGCGGTGCACGGTGCAGTCGACTGTGCGGCGCGTAGCACGGTGGTGCAACGAAACGTGCCTTGCTTCTATCCACCTTAGCTATAGAGCCCCTCTCCACACACCCACTCCCACTCTCGCTCATTGTCCTCACGCAACCCTCTCCACTGTCCCACCAGCATCCGCAAACTCCCCAGAATACCCCGTCCGCACCGGCGATGGCCGAGGAGGGTAAGGTGGCCATCGTCGCCTCCGTGGCCGCCGGCGAGGAGGCCCCCGTCTCCTCGTCGGTCCCCCTCTACGCGTTGAAAGCAGCCGCTATCCCTGTCCAGGCCCTAGTGGAGGCATCGATGGCAGCCGCCGTTCCTGTCCAGGCCCCCGTCCCAGCTACCGCCGGAGCCGCCGGAGAGGAGCCCCCCGCCGGCAAGGAGGCCCCCACCGGTCAAAAGCAGATCACACACTTCTTGGGCTCCTACGATCCAGATAAGTACATCGCTCCGCTGAACCCCTACGACACCGGCATCGATGACCTATGGTCGGAGGTAACTTGGGTTTTCTCCCCTCCCCTGGTTCTTCTATCGTTTGTTAGAAATAATGGGCTAATCTATTTAAAATTTAGCTAGTATTGTCATGTTTAATATTCTGGAATTAATCATGAAAATTGTGCCTAATTATCCAACACCGTTCCCATCATTGGAAGCTAGATCTTGGTTTATTAGGATTCGCTTGTTTGCATTTCGATTGCTCGATCTTCTCACACCATCTACTCCCCCATTTTCCCTTTCTTCCAATAGGTTTCCGGCAGCGACGTCTGCAGCGATGATGAGTCCATTCACACCAAGGCTCGTCAGGTGTTGAGGAGGCTGCGGGCCGGCAAGTACGACGGCTTCCTCAGGGACCCCTACAGCTGCCCCTTCCGTAAGGGGGGCGTCTACTGCTTGACGAGTCGCGCCGCGGGCGGCACCGTCTTGAACACCTTACTGAAGCATGCAGAGGCCGCGGGCTCCGGCATCCACAAAAGCGGCAAGCCCGAGCCCGCGAACATCAACGCCTACATCGTTGAACACCGTGCTCTCTGCATTCATCTCCGAAACCTCCAGAGGGTGGCCATCAAAGAGGGTCGCATGCCTCCAATCAGGCCCAAGGCCCCCAAGTCCAAGAAACTGGGCAGCAAGAAGTGGCGGAAGCACCAGAGGGAGATGGCAGAGGCACGGGCACTTGCAGGATGTGCCTGCAGCTGCAGCGGCTGCCCCTCCTGCTAAGCAGCTTCTTTCTAGCTAAATCCTATTTCTGGCTGAATGCGTCGAACCTCGTTAAGCAACCTACTTTCTATCGCTATATCCTATTTAGCTGCGCATAGCTATATCTACATTTGTTTTTTTCTGAAAGATGTATTCTGCCTGGTGTGATTTGCGGCTTTAGATTTGCTACCTGATCGGAGGCAAAAAGAGGTCCAAAAGGAAACGAATTATCGAAGAGAGAATCTTCTCTAGATTTGCTACCAATTTAGGCAAATATGAACATATCTGTTTAGCGAGAGAGGAATAGTGTACTCATTCAAACTGCCAGTTAACGAGTTATCATCTTGACGTCTCCCTCTACGAGAAGGAACACGATGATGTCTATGGAAAAAGTCATCGAGCGGTCATGTCACGTTTAATCAAGTCTGAAAAGCCAACTACTGCTACTACTACGCCACAACACATGCGCCATCGAGTGCACGATCGTCGATGGACAGCTGCAATTTATTGCTACTTGATTTTAATAAGACACGTCCCATTTTTTATGCAGCGGCTTTCTATCTCACTTTCAACTGGGACCCACCGTAAGAAGCTTGCACGCGCTAGCCGGAGGCTGAACAGCTAAGCTCGACGAGACCTAACGTCTCCGGTTCATCGAGTCACTCGTAGTCATCAACACATCCCTCTAGCGAATCTAGCACAACCCCACAAATCTCGCCATATAGCCACCTACCCCCCTCTACATTTCTACTTTTAACTATCGCCAATTTTAGGGCCGTGTCAAATTTTGTACATAAAAATTGTGTGTGCACCCTTTGCATGCGGCTCAATACAGAGCTGCCATGCATGGCCCGGGAAAAAAAGGTGACGTACCGTGTGCGTGTCACGGTGAATGGTGCAGTAGACTGCGCGGCGCGTTGCACGGTGGTGCAACGAAACGTGCCTTGCTTCTATCCACCTTAACTCACTGACCCCATGCAACCCTCTCCACTGCCCCACCAGCATCCGCAAACTCCCGAGAATACCCCGTCCGCGCCGGCGATGGCCGAGGAGGATAAGGTGGCCGCCTCCGTGGCCGCCGGCGAGGAGGCCCCCGTCTCCTGGCTATATCCTATTTCTGGCTGAATGCATCGAACCTCGTTAAGCAACCTAATTTCTATCGCTATATCCTATTTAGCTGCGCACAGCTATATCTACATTTGTTTTGTTTTCTGAATGAATGTATTCTGCCTGGTGTGATTTGTTGCTCTAGATTTGCTACCTGATCGGAGGCAAAAAAAGAGGTCCAAAAGGGAACGAAATATCAAAGTGAGAATCTTCTCTAGATTTGCTACCAATTTGGGCAAAATGAAACATATATGTTTAGCAAGTGAGGAAAAGGGCACTCTTTCAAACTGCCAGTTAAGAAGCTACCATCTTGACAAGCTACAAGACACATACATAAACATAACACAACGAGGGTTAAATTTATTTTACTAGTATCACTTGATGCGCTAGACATCTTGGCAAGCTAACCGAGTTCCACAAAACAGAAACATAACACTGACAAGTTAAATTTAATTCACTCCTTATCAGACCACTTGACGCGCTTGCCATCATTCTAGGTACTCCACGTCCGACGAACTGCTTTGTCCCAAATGGCATCTGACTTGGCTTTTCTATCTTCAGTGTCCTGCGGCACAATTAGCGGTGCATCATAGGCCTGATTGTTGCCGCTAGAAGATGCCGCCTCTCTCTTTGCCGCTTCAGCTGCAGCCTCTCTGTCAGCTTCTTCTTCAGCTGCAAGCTCTCTTTCAGCTGCTTCTGCAGTCTCTCTGTCAGCTGCTTTAGATGCAGCCAATTTCTTTGCATATTCAGCTTCAAACTCAGCTATTCCGCATTTTCTACAAAAGGCTCCCCTAAGCTCGTCTTCCCTCTTGCAAATAGGGCAAAACACGAGGTAACGTTGAAAAAATGAATCTTCTTGTACAGCTGGTAGGTCACGTAAGCATCTATGGCTGCATACTTCAGGTTTATATCAGACAACGGCCACTCGTCCCAAAAATCGTGCCTATCTGTAGGAAAATCTTCCTTCATTGTGTCGTACGACTCGTCGAGGATTCTAGTTGCAAGTGATGCCATCCCATCCTTCTTCCTGCCCCCTAGGATCTTGACAAGACGCTGAATATCGATCCAGTTGTGCGCGGGAATTATAATTTCCTCTTGATACAATTTCGAAAAATCAGTTGTTGTGTCGACAGTGCAGAAAACAATTCCCTTTTTTTCAAGGAACTGGCGCAGCGCCAGACATTTCCTGTCAGTCCTGAAAATATGTAGTTTGTCATCACCAAAATTTGTAACTACAAATATTTTGTCAATGCAAGATCATCATCTCAATATAATTTTGAAAAGTTTAGTAAATGCAAGATCAAGACTCTCAACATTGTATTGTCATAATTTATTCGGTTTTGCTATTTCTCAATCAACTGAACGAGTTGCACATTTCTTTTAACTACGGTTGCACTTTTCTTAGGTGATTGAGACTAAAGAAAATCTCAGTCGATTGAGACATAGGAAAACCCTAATTTATTTGGTCCTAAGTAAAATCCAGTAGTTGCAAGATGAGCAAGTGGATAAAGAACAAGAGGAGAAAACCCTAAAAGCGGTTAGCTACAGAGAGCAGATCTACAAACCGGGAGAGGTGGTAGACGAGGACGTGTTTCCACATGGCAAGTTGAACGACGGCGACTTCATTCACTTCATATGGGTGCTCCGGGGTGTACTCGAGGTCCAATCCCATAAACTTTTCCTCGTCTATCCCAAGCCAACCCTCGTACATCCTCAGGACACGCACCACTGTCTCCTCTTTGTTGGTGTAGACAACGTCTATCTTCTTGTTGTCATGGGTGGTGAAGCTTGTCTCTAGAGTGCGTAGATCTTCCATGGCGGCAAGGAGAAGACGGGAAGAAGATAGTAGATGACAGGAAGAAAAAGAGTGATTTCTGCGAGGCAAGGGAACGGTGAAACCGTCAATGCGCTTTTATGATAGGGGTTAACGATTGGGACGGAAGTCCAAGGAGAGACGCGTGACGGTGGCCGTTCCAGCTTCTGAGTAAACAAAAACTAATTATAACACCGATACATGGTCCCTGTTTTGTCACGTCAATACACTGGGTAGGGGGCGTTGTCATATCCACTGTGTCAACGCTGCAAGCCTACGTGACAGCCACCCCGCCTAAGCGACGAGAGCGATATAACGGCGAACTGATAGGGGGTCCCAACTTGACGCCCGTTAGCCTGATTTTTTATATTGAAACGTAAAGTTGAATCCGTGCCCAAAAAGACCCTCTGAGTATCTGGCACTCCAACTGTAGTCACCCCGGCTGATTTCAGGAAACTTGGGTACCGCGTTGGCTGTACAAGTGATAATCTCGTGAACCGGGCAGTATGATGAAACATACCATACGGCATAGAAGTAGACACTCGTGGGTTCCTGAATTTGATGCAGATCGGATTAGGAACTTTTGGAGGAAATTAAAAAAAGTACACTGAAGTAGATGGAGTACTTACAGGAAAGTTCAGCTCACGTGCCATTACCTAGTTTTGGGCTTTCCGGCTGTGTGCACGATGCCTTAATTCCATCGATCCATCTTGTATGGCTGCATGCCTCCATCGTGTATGCATGAGGCAATATTAAAACCTCACCGACGTTTATGTCCATGCACGTGGAGATTCAACCTCGATTCGACTGAGATGCATGTATTAATTCAGATTCCACTGAATCTATCCAATCTTTGTATGGCTGCAGATGCCTCCATGGTGTATGCATGACGCATGATTAAAATCTCGTTGAAGTTGATTGGCTGAGTGCATCAACGGGAACACGGCGGTGGCGGCGTGCGTGAGGACACAGTAGAATACGGCGGCGGTAACCTAGTACAACTATAGTCTACAGGATGCAACGGCCACGTTAGGAGAAAAAAAAGAAAAAAGCGACGGAGGAGCCAAGTTTTTTTATTCTATAATGGCAATGGTGGGTAATTTTCCACTAATCTAATCTAATGGTTTAGATTTTTAGTCTAGCAAATAAATGATCGGATGTTTTGCTTTTTTGCGGGATTTTCTAGCGTTTTTCCTTGTTTCTGGTTAACCCGGCATGTATTTTTAATATATAATAGATAGATGCCCAATAATCAATTGGAATTAGACTAACAAAACCACTAGCATTATCAAAACCAATTGTAGACAACGATAACATGTAATACTTAATCACCATCCTCAATTACCATCACTTCTAGTGTCAATTCATCGACTATAACCAACACAGAGGGATGAACCCTAATCAATCATGAACCCTAATTAGGGATAGCCACTAGAAGCATACAGAGGAGCTCAAGAGAGGAAGAGGACAGAAGGCACAACAAGGTTAAACTCACTAGTGGTCCTCACTATAGATTAGAAGAGGAAGCAGAGGGGCTGACGAGCGCACGGCGGCACGGGGAGCACCCGAAGGGCGCTGCAACCCGCACCGAGTCGAGGCGGTGGCCACAACATCGCATGAGGATGAACAGCACCACTACAGCAACGCATGAGTACCTCACAACACCACTGGGCAGCGGCGAAGGCATCACCGGTAGCACCCCAAACCCTAGGGTTCAGAACGGAGCCAGCCTAGCCGAAGGAGAGCCCCAGAGCCAAATCAAAATGGACCAAATGAAGGAGCAGGGTCAGCAACCTCGCCATACACCACGGTGGCGGCCAGGCAGACCCAAGGCGGCGTGAATTGCACAGCGACGGTGTCGGCAGCACCACGGGGTCGAGGAAGAAGGCGAGGAGTGAACGAGAAAGAGAGAGAGTGCAGTGTACTGGGCCGATAGATCCCATTACCACTTCATGGAGTTGTTTTAACCAGCCCAATTGGGCCAATATGGGCCCAAATAGCCCAATGGGGTTGGCCCAAATATTTAAAAAATTACCAAAATACCCCTGAACTTATTTTAGTCTAGAAAAAAATAGAAAAAACTTAAAAATAGCTATAATATATCAAAATGATCACAAAAATAATATATACCTAGGAAAAATAGAACGTGACTTGTTTGAGTTAAATAAAATGTAAATAAAAATTAAGACCATTAAGACCTAAAAGATATTTCATAAAATAAAACAAATAATTAAAATTGAGTAAAAATCATTTTTTTACATATAAAATGAGTCTACTATTTTATAAATAATACTAATTTAATTTTGTTTTCAAATAAATCTTGAAGCAAATATTTAAAGATATATAATCCTTTATGGAATTTTATAAAAGTAAGAATAACACCTAAAATTAAATAAAATTCACTTCTAAGATCTTAAGTAAGTATGTTTCCCTAGAAAAATACTAATTATGTTATTCCAACACATTTTAAGGTTATTAAGAAATAAATCCTTATTTATTATTTAGTTGGTAAATTCTTTAAGAACATTCTTAAATAAGAAATAATCACAATTTTATGTAAAATCCTAAATCTTGTACATTTAAATACTATTTCCAAAACCATAACTTAAGTCTATAATAATACTTAAAATTAAAACTATTAACATTTAGAAAACTCCTTAGAATCATAACTCAAAGATAAGCCAACAATTTTAAGTAAATTTTAAACATCATTCACTTATAATAAAAGTGAATGCTATGCATTTCTTAATCATGCTTAACATGGTTTTAAACCTTGATAGTTTAATGTGATCATTTAAATTTACTTTCATTAATAAGTCAAAGCATTTCCATTATAGCAAATCACCTTTAAACTTATCATTCACTTAAATTGGAAGTGAATGAATTCACACTCTTAACCATATTTATATTAACCCTAGAATTCAATAATAATCTAGATACATCAGAGCCCTAAGTCTATTTATGTTCCTTTTAAAGTTAATTTTTCTCTACCAAAGTTATAAGATTAAGGACCCAATTTATATTATGTTTTTATAGTTAACTTTTGTCTATTCCAAATTAAATCAAAATGCATCTCAAACCCACGCTTATTAGATAAGCACAAACGATATCGATCACATTCGATTAACCACACACATTGTTTAAACCTTAACAAACAAATAGTTTCTTCAAAAGTTATTCGTTTTGCCACTTCAAACAGCAAACTTATAATAAGTCATTTAACTCTTAACCACTTAACATAATAATTTCCATCATAATTACCAGATAGCAATCCACCTCAATCTTAGAATATTATTATACTTCATTTCTATACTTTGCATGTTAAAATTTAAATCCCTTTACTTCGTAAAAGTAACCTTTTCCTTGAAAGTTATTCCTTTAAGAAACAATAAAAGTAATCCTTAAACACTTCTTGAAAGCTCTAATTGATTAGTAATCTTTTTCAAGAAATCTTTTAGATACCATGCCCCATGTGAGTGATTTACTATTGTATACTACTTGTTGTATTTACATATCATTTCACACACTCACAAGCCTTAATAAGAAGCACAAGTGTGAAACTGGTATAAAATGGAACGCATTCTAAAGATATTATCACAAACTCCAAACCCTATATTAGATACGATTAGTCCGGGGATTCACATTTATCAAATTGCATTACATTACTTATGCATAATTGCATCTTGCTTCTTTAAACATTAGTCCTTACCGGACCAATGATGCTATTTCCAGATTTTGGATCTTCTATTATCTCGAAGACCGTGAGTGCATAATCTTGCAATCACAAAAGGCAAGTTCACAACTTGCTCATGTCCTTTGATTATTTTCTATCAAATGCTTGTAACTCAAATGTTGTCATCACCTGCATTTCAAAAAGATCATAAAACACTATTTTCATAATAATATGATAATGGATTAGTTACCAAATGGTAATAATCTATTGATACAGTTCCAATGGTAAAGGAACATAATATTTAGGACTTAACAACCAATTGCACCAGTGATTCTAGCACTGTATATTACGCGTCAACCATAAGACTTGGAATGGGACGGGAAAGTCAGCTGTATCTTCTCCCTTTCGCATGGACGGATGACCTTATCGTGAGGCTGTTGATTTCTCGTGGAGAATCCAGCACATGGGTGGGACCCCTTAGTTCCCCACAATCTTGGTGTCTAGATTATCTATGCATAGCTGTCTTGGGTCAGAGTTCACCATAGATGATGGTGACCGCCAGACAGAGCTGCTTATAGACTCTCTGAGAGGCTACCCAAAGAGTAACCGTGGTAGTTGTCTCAAGGGATCATGTCTTCATGCGGGGTCACAGAGAGGGCAGTACTGGCTTCGATCTTAGACTAGGCCCCATACCAAGGAAGTGTGGACAAGCTTGCGGCTTGGTTGTGCAACAAGGCTAAGGTCTCTTATGGGAAAAGTGACGCACCTCTGTAGGGTGTAAGAATTGTGACATGTTACTCCCTCTTCCGGGAAGGAGCTACGAACACGGCGGGAAAGGAACCCCATGAAGGTTCTGGTCAACCTGTGAAGGCTGTTGGACATAGTTTTCAGAATAAAAGCAATCTTTGAAGAAATGTTGATGAAAACCTGCATTGCCTACGACCTATGGTATATGGCTGTAGAGATAGTGCATCATACACTCCTTTTTAGTTAACTTGTTGAGTACGCTCATACTCAACCGTACCTTCTTAACCCTTTCTATATTTTAAGCCGTTGAAGACGACGTCAAGATCAATTTCTGCTCAAGAAACCATCATCGGTATCTCAAGTTCTTCAATAAAGTCTATGAAGTCAAAATATACATCAGTTGAAGTGAAGACAAAGTCTCTGTTTAGATAGGAGTAGATACTCTTGCCATAAAACCTACTTATGTAGAGCATTGCATTAGTAGCAATTACAAGCCAAATAGTTTAGGTGTTAGTCTTATTAACCAGATAGTTCTAAATTATTATTTCTGGCTCTTCTTTGTAAGAATTTCTTTCTTTCTCTTTAACCTAGAGTGTTCTCTAGATCTTTTATAAAGAGTCGAGTTGTAATCTATAGTCATGTCTTGGACCTGCTGTGTTTCTGTTGTACCACTCTGAGGGATGTAATACTAGTGAATGGTGTTTCATTGGGGTTATGTCAATGACTATAGTGGTATGCTGGGTCACCGCATACCAAAATCCCTACAAATAATAAAAATAAACAGAAAGAGAAAGAAGAAAGAAAAGTTTGAGACTCAACCTGAAAACTGCGGATTCAGGTAGAGTCTCGGGGGCTACTGATATGGGTATGATTACTCAGATGCTCATTATGTGCTACCCTACATTGGGAAAAAGGACTACGGCCCATAAAGATTCCAGATAAATAGCCCAAGGAAGCAACCGACAGAGACTTTTATTGTATTAGGAAAGAAACCACGAAGTGACATTACGTTGGTATTGTAATCACGCGCGTATGAAACCTATCCGCATACAACTTTGAGACCCAGCCTATTATATATAGGGCGGGAGAAGCCCAAGTAAGGGTACCAAAATCTAGAGGACAACTTGTAATAGGGTGTTTTCCCAATATTCAGGCGACTTTATCTTCATTGTTTTCCTGACATCCAACGAAATCCCCAGTGTTCTCTTTTCCGCAAAACCCCATGTCCATCACCATGGGCATTGCCAAGGTTACCTCTCGTCACAACCGTTAGGGCAAGTTACCCTGCCTGATATGTTCGGGACGCCCGAGAATTTCCGCACGGAGAACATCATGTTCGATGTCACGAATATTATTCTACCTTACAATGGCATATTGGGGAGGCCATCTTTGGCTAAGTTCATGGAGGTCACCCACTATGCCTACAACACCAGTAAGATCCGGCTACGAAAGGGGTCATCACCGTCAAGGCCAACCCCCGGGACACGGTCTTCTGCATGGAGCAGTCGTACTGGGAGACTGCGGCCGCATTCTCCTGGGACCTGTGAGACCCTGACACGTTAGGTTCTTCGGTCATGCAAAATAAGTGCCTGACTGAGGACTGCGGTCTTATCAAGAAACTACCTCTACTCGAAGGAGGGGGATGCTCCATCACCATTGAGGCCTGACTCACCGACGAATAGGATAGAGCGCTCATCACCTTCCTCTGGGAGAACACTGACATTTTCGCCTAGGATCCCGCGGGTTTGCTCGGGGTCCCAAAGGAGATGATCGAGCACTATTTGGCAGTGATCCCGAGATCCCACACGGTAAATCAAAAGGTTCGAAGACAAGCCCAAGACAAGCAAGACTTCATCATCTCGGAGGTTCGGAAGCTGATGGCCGCTCAGGTCATCGGGAAAGTGTGGCACCCAACGTGGGTGCAAACCCTGTCGTGGCACCCAAACCTCACAGCAACAACAAAAGGCTGTGTATTGACTTCACGTACCTAAACAAGGCCTGCTCGAGGGATCCATTCCCGCTGCCGCGAGTCAACCAAATCGCTCATTCCACCACGGGTTGCGATCTCTTATGCTTCCTCAGCGCTTTCTCTGGGTACCATCAGATCAAGATGGCCAAAGAAGACGAAGAGAAGAAGACGTTCATCACCCCGAAGGGTTGCTTCTACTACACTTACATGCCATTCGTACTGAAGAATGTCGGGGCCACATTCTAGCGTGCCATGTGGGCATGCCTCAGGGCTCAGATAGGCCGCAATGTAGAATCCTACATCGATGACATCATGGTGAAAACCAAGCATCATCACACCTTGCTCAAAGATTTGGATGAAATGTTCAACAACCTGCGCAAGAGCAACCTCAAGCTCAACCCTGAGAAATGTGTTTTTGGGGTGTCCTTAGGGAAGTTGCTCGGGTTCCTGGTTTCACTCTAGGGAATCGAGGTTAACCCCGACAACATCAAGGCCATCGACTGGATGAAAGCTCCTAGGCGGATCAAGGATGTCCAACATATAAACGGGTGCATCGCCGCCCTCAGATGCTTCACATCATGACTAGGAGAGCGGTCCCTCCCCTTCTTCAAATTATTGAAGAAGGCTGGGCCGATAGAATGGACACAGGAGGCGGAGACTGTGTTCTAGGATTTGAAATGCTACCTCTCCTCCCATCTAATTCTCGTGGCTCCTAAACCTAGGGAGTTGCTGCTGCTATAACTCGCTGCCACTACCCAGGCAGTCATCACGATGCTCATCGTGGAGAGGGAAGAAGATCATGTGCGTGTCATTGCCAAGGGCCCCAGTGGTGGACCGAGCTAGGAACACCTTCCGGGCTCTTTGAGCTAGGAAGCAACCTTGGATGCCCGGAAGCGCCTCTTCCTGATCCCGGCGAGGTGGAGCCCATGGAGGGAGATTACTCGTGAGTCATCGCTAAGTGCCATGGTCCCAAGACTGAGCCAGGCACATTGCTTGAACTCTTAGAGTTAGGAAGCGACCCTAGATGCCCAAAAGCGCCTCCTCCTAGGTCCTGCAACTCAGGCGATGAGGACCGATAGGAGCCCCTGAAAAAGCGTATGGTGCAGCTCCCCATGTATTTCATCAGCAGTGTGATGCGCGATGCCCGGGTGAGCTAACCTACCCTATAGAAGCTCCTTCTCAGTATCCTCATCACATTGAGGAAGCTTCATCACTACTTTGAGGACAATCGGGTCACTATAGTTACCAAGCGCGCGCTGGAGAGCATGTTGCATAATAGAGAAGCTACCAGATGGGTGGAGGAATGGGCCATGAAGCTAGCCTGCTTCGACATCCACTTCTCCCACACTCAGACCATCAAGAGTTCGGCTCCCAAGTTCGTCGCTGAATGGACTGATAGATGTGAGATTCGACACATTTTTGATGGTTTTTATTTATGGGTTTCTCCCGGATTTGATCGTTTTCTAGCTTTACCTAATGCTAATACTTCGATAACAAAGAAAACTTGGTTTTTAATGTGTGTTTCAGGTTCTAAACGTCAACAGAAGGTTTTAACTAGAGAAACACAATATTCAGGCAAAAACAAGCATGTCTCTCTTTGGAAGCAATCGAGGGAAGCATACAGAGGCTTTAATGAGCAACTATATGGTGGGAACAATTTTTCTGGCTGTATAGTTCCACCGTATAGCTGCCACCACCTTCGTCTTGTCAAAAGGGACAACTTCCGTGAAGAGGCCAAGAACGAAAACAAAACACAACAGTCGTCATCCATCCAGAAAGAAAAAAGAAGAGATCCGGAGAAGAAGGGGAAGACATTCTTCAGCTCGCTCCATGATCTTCGACCTCCTAGCCAATACACCCCCATAGCCATTACTTGTACTTGAGAGAGAGAGAGATCTTCACCATGCAAGACTAGGGTTTGAGATTGTTTCTTCCTATCTTGAATTATGTTGGATTACTTTTCTATTCTTATTGTGGATCTCCACGGTAATATCGAGAAGAACTCCCTTTATTTAATTATATCAATGATGGTTTCTTCTCTCATGTGTGAGTAAGTTCCTTGGGCGTGGGAGATGTAAGGGATTGGTCAGATGTGATGTGCCTCCATATATTTTCCATTAGGGAGTGATTGATTTTAATTACTATATTATGTGTACTTGACTATCTGTGGGATGCCTAATGCTTGTTGTCCAATTAAGGACCCACACAGCATGATGCTTTGTTATACATAGATAGGATCTTGTTCGCTAGCAGACCGGTGACCCCCCAGTGACATGGGGATATCAATGGAAAACTAGTAGACTCGAGGATTACAAGGAACTACCGTGCTTATTCCATTAGTCCGATCCAAGGAGCTTAATCGCTAAGCGACCTGAAGGATCTTAATCGTCTAGTGTCTGACCATGGTTTTGATAATAGGTTAGTAGGATTATTGAAGTTGGGACGAAATCTACCAAGAGGAGTTCCGGATAATTATGGGTTGCTTGCCTACACATATACTTATAAGATTATAATTGTTACACTCATCATTCGCCCATCTGGCACAGTCACTATCACCATGAACTGTATATCCCCGCGCCTCTTTAGCTATCTGCAGAAAACAACAAACAACCAAATCGTTCTTTACTTTTATGCTTTTTATTT
Source organism: Avena sativa (assembly GCA_916181665.1). NCBI lineage: Eukaryota > Viridiplantae > Streptophyta > Magnoliopsida > Poales > Poaceae > Avena > Avena sativa. The sequence continues at coordinate 452,654,755 of OV702288.1, read as the reverse complement.
CTGAAGTTTACATTTTAGTTTTATTTAATACAACCAGTTTAATCCAAATTCCATTCTCATTTTTACATTTGCAGTTAATTCATTCGAAGACTTGTGACAACTTTGGGTGTGACAGAGACTTCACCCATAAACACTTAACTTTAGGCTCCCTGTGGGATCGATATCTATACTTAGAAACTATCTACAAACGATCTGTGCACTTGTAGACATCATGCTATTTTTTGGTGCCGTTGTCGGGGAGCTAAGCGCTAAGTGTTTGTCTCTTGATATTTTAGGTGTTACTACTACAAAATGTTCTCCCTAGGAGACAAAAGTTCTACATGCTCTGGTAGGACCTATTTACCATATTATATTGAGCGCGTGCCTGCTCAAAGGCGTGAGGAAATTATTGAAAAACTCTTAAGATCAAATAAAGTTGAAGTTGAAACTTGAGTGATATTATGGAAATCATGTCTATTTACAGTTTAACTCCCAAGAAACCTGAGAAAACTCTTAGAGAATACAGTGCTCGAAGTTCTGAATTTCTTAAATAACCAATAGAATTCGCTAATCCTAGAGTTAGAGAATACATATTTGATGGTGGAATTATTAAAAATTTGCAGGAAAAAGCTTTCAGTGGAAGGGAAGATGAAGACCCAGGAAGACATCTTAGAGAGTTCGACGATGTGATAACATCACTTGGACCAAAAGGTTTGCCAAGAGACTTCTCTCGTCTAAAACTATTTCGTTGGTCTCTTAAAGGTAAGGCTCTAGACTGGTTATATTCTCTCCCTCACCATTACATTAAATGTTGGGAAAACTACATTGTTAAATTCATAAATAGGTTTAATCCTTTCAAAAAGGTAACTGAACTAAGAAAGAATATAGGAAATTTTAGTCAGAACGTGGGAGAAAACTACCCACAAGCCTGGGATAGATTTTTTGGAATGATCAATAGTATTCTAATCATGGCTATTCAGAATCAAATATTTGCCATTTATTTTATCATGGTCTTAATACTCAATGTAGAGAGTTGCTTGACTTCTCAGCAGGAGGATCGATAAATACTTTAACTATTAAAGAATGTTTGGAATTGATGTCCACTAGGGCTAAGAATGATTCTTTATATAATCCTGATTTCGGCACTAAGCTGGAAAAAGGGATACTTCGGATAACTCTGAATCTTATGCCTGAAGTACGCAAAAAAATGAAGGAAAAAGGTATACCTTTTGAACTTATTAAGGAAACAAAGTAGACTTGTTACAAGTTTTAACTGAAGAAGATGAAACTAGGAAAAAATTTCAAGAATTAAAACATCGACAAGCAAAATCTCATAATAACCTGCATAAGCACTTTCAAAAATGTAAAAATATTCTGGTGGAACTCATGGAAAATTATGATGAGATTGGCCAAGAGATAAAATTATTTCATCAGTATCTTAGTATGATTGAAACCCAGTGTGAACAAATAGCATCTGGTTATCAATTTTTTATTCGAGATGATATAGATATTCCTGTTTCTACTAATGTTGTTACAAGAAGAGGTGCAGTTGTTACACGACCATTAGGACCACCAGAATATGAAGCTGAAAAAGAGCGAAAGGAAAAGGCCTTGCTTGAATCAAGCCAAGAAGATGATACACTAGTGGATCCTCAAGACGAAACTGCTCAAGAAACACAAGATCAAACCAAGGATGACCATTATGACTCTGATGCAATGAAGGTTGATCCAAGAGAAGAAAAAGAGATAAGCAATGGAGATGAAGTTGTTGTAGTAGAAAAGAACAAAAGCGATAAGCAACAACAGAAGAAAGCAACAAAAGATCCTGACCCCCCACAAAAGGTAAAAGACAAGAAGAAGAAAGGTGAGAAAAAGCTTCCTTATCTAGATCGAAAAAAGAAAGCACCAGATCAGGTAATCTATGATTATTTTACAAAGGCACTTGGTGACCTTCATCTAGAAATTCCATTTTTGAATGCAATCAAAGTTCCTACCTATTATAAATTCCTCCTTGATATTCTTAGTAGAAAGAAAGAAACAACTGAATGCGTTGCCATGGTGACTAGTTATCCTGCTAATGGGAAGCTATTGTCTAAATCAGGAGATCCCGGAATACCAACTATTTCATGCTCAGTAGGCAAAACTGATATTCACAATGCCTTGTGTGATTTAGGTGCAGGAGTTAGTTTAATGTCATATTCCCTCTATAAAAGGTTGGGATTAGGGGAGTATTCCCCTACTACTATCACTTTACAGATGGCTAACAGGTCCTAACGAGGGTTTAACTCGTCAATGCCCATTTTTATGGACTTGAGTTTTGGAGAAGGAGGGAGCGCTGGAAGTCTCGATCGGCTAGCAAACAAGCACACAGGGACGCAAGGTTTACCCAGGTTCAGGCCTCGTAGAGGACCCTACTCCTACTTGTCTGCTCTTGATTGATGATGATCCGAAGGATTACAAGGTCGCCAATGGCGGTGTTGCGCAGATTGGATCTGGCGTATATGCGAGAGATCGATGTCTAGATCTATTGTCTATTGTGGTGATATATTGTAGGAGTCGCGATTGCCTTCTCGTTGGACCCTCCTAGCCTTTATATATGGGGAGGCTAGGTCTCAGGTACCAATACGAGTTGGTTACAAGTTAGATTCAAACTCTAGTATTGAGCTTTCCTTATATTGTGCGTTCAGGAGTCCGTGTCCATATGGTATTCATACCAGTCGAACCTTCATGGGCATCATGGACCTTGATATATCTTCGAGTGGGCTTCCGTCGGGCTACACCAGGTAGTCCAATGGTAGGTTTCCGTATGGCATACCTATGTCAGTAGCCCCCGAGTGTCCATGCAAATCGTAGATTTGGGTGGAGACTTAGAAGTCTTGAGTTTTGCATTAGGATGTCGGAGTCGATAATTCTATCGAGTGCAAAGCACTCCACCCGGAAGTTCATCGGGTCAGTCGAATTTATAGTAGTTCATAGGGATGATGGTAAACGTGCCTGGTGCGCTCGATGGATCGGGACCAGTTAATTGCTCTAGGGCAAAAACACCGCTACATACTCAAACTCGAGTCCCCGGACTCAAATTCGGAAATTGCTGGCGTAATTCGACTCAGGCCACGGAGGTCTTGTAGAGTCGAATCCCAGTGTATAAGTGTGAGCACTTGACGCGTCCGTCAAGGCTTATTCATCATACCTTTAGGTACGGATTATTTCTGGTAGAGCGTAGTAGATGCGTTGCCAGGCCTTATTCAGGTCTTATCTTCACGCTGTAAGCGCGGCATCCGAATTTTTTGTCATCGCGGAGATGATTCGGGTGGCCCAGGAGACGTAATCTCTTTGTAGGGAAAATATGAGGCGAAGTCGCCATAGCATTCGAATGTGGATGTTATCGACACACAGTATGATGTGCAAGGAAAAATAGTCATAGGGTGCGCAACTAGCGCTCCCTATGGGAGTAGCCCCCGAGTGCCTATTCGAGTCATAGACTCGAGTGGGGACTATAAGTATTTTGCGACTGCTGTCGTCTTTTTCTTCTTTCAGTCGAATATGCTTTCAGCACTCCCTATGGGAGTAATCTGAAGCCCACAATCGAATCGTAGATTTGAGTGAAGGGTTTTCATGATGCTTGGATATCTTCACAAATTTCTTCGGGTGCGGGGCAGCGCTCCCTATGGGAGTAGCCCCCGAGTCCTTAGTGGAATGTGCATTCGAGTGAGGATTCAGAGAGTGCCACTCGAAGATCTTGTATATGCACATTCAGCGCTCCAGTTTGGAGTAGCCCCCGAGTGTCTGGCGGAGTCATAGACTCGGGCAGAGACTCAAGTATTGTATCTTGTAGACGTAGTTGATAATCACGCGAGGAGAAACCACTGACCCGGAAGTGCATCGAGTCAGCGTCTCACACATAAGGAGCCAAGAGTCGACGATGTAGTCAAAGTCATGCGGCGATTAGCCGGGTGAGTCGATGATGCAGATGGAGTCGACATAGTCATTTCTGTCGGATGCGTGACCAACGTCGTATGTGTGTAGAATCAAGCGATGCAACCATCCGAGGAGGTACTCGACTCGGGTCTTGAGTGTATGTTGTAGCCAGTTGTTTTGTCGACTCCTGTTGGAGGATCCGATAGAATAGCTCGACGCAGTCGACATCCTTATAAGCTGTAAAACATTAAGAATTGTGAAGTACTTGTATCTTGTAAAGAATATTTGCATGCCAGTTTGTAAAGTAAAATTCTGGTGCCAATCGAGTCAACACTTTTGCACTGCATGCTAGGCCTTTTTGTTAGCCTGATTACCCTTAGTCTCAGTACCTTGCCGAGGTACTCGGAGTTCAAGGATTCGATGATCAGGCAGAATCAGCTACTCGAGCTATCGCGTATGAGGTGCTCGAGTGCATGGAGCCGACGACACATTAGGTTAATCGAAGAGGGCGCAGCCCCCGAGTGTTTCGAGTGCGATTAAAATAAGCGATTATTAACTCTTGGTAGAGAAAACTTAGCTTTATTGGTAGTTGTTGTAGACGGAAACGATGCGGTCGTAGATGTAGTCATCACGACAGCGGGTCGCATGGCAGGGTCAAAGATTGTGGCGGGTCGCCACACCCAATGGCGGTAACGGGTTGCCACAACCGAAAGAGGCAGTGTGTCGCTAGAGTCGAAGACCATAGTGGGTCACTGATGCTGAGGGATCCCCTAAATCGCTAGAGTCGAAGACCGTAGCGAGTCACCGTAGCCGAAGGTAGCAATGAAGCTCTCGGTGGAGTCAAAGGCCATGGCGGGTGGCCGGAGATGAAGATCGTAGCGGGTCACCGAAGCCACGGGAGCCCCCGAGTTGCTAGATCCGGAGACCGCAGTGGGTCGCTGGAGCCTAAGGAGCCCCCGGATCACCGAAGCTGAAGGCCGTAGCAATTCGTCGGTGCCGATGGTAGCAATGGGCCGTGCGGCGGAGTCGAAGACCGTGGCGGGTCGTGCGGCAGATTCGACGCAGCCCCCGGGTGTAGAGTCAACACGGTCGACACAATCATCACGGCGGAGGGGTCGTAGTCGAGGTTGGTGTAGTCGTGCGATGGACACGGAGTCGACACGGTGGATGGTGTCGCACCACGGACAGAGTCGCGCCACGGATGGAGTCGACGAAGCCCTCGAGCATGGTGCTGGTGGTGAAGGGATCGCAGGACCTCAGACATCTGGTCGATTCTAGTGCAAACGCGGACTTCGCCGATCCATAAGGCCATGAACAATTGGTGTTGATGCGCCCTCCATTAGGTAGCATGGTGCATGTATTCTGATAGAAATTCGCGGCTGGTGCTCGCAGGGTTGTGTGGCTGCTATCTTGATCCGATTCAATCTTTTTGCTCCTGCTGAATAGCTGAATTAATCTGCCTAACCGGCTCTCTCTTTTTTTGTCTCCTTGCAATTGATCTGTCCGGCATGATTTCATGCTTGTTTGCCACGTCCTGATGATTGTCTTTTTCTACTTTTCTTCCGGAAAGCACCCCGTGAAAGACAGGACTAGCTGGCTTTCATTTATCTCTATTTTTTCTTCTTCTTTTGGTTCGTGAATAACACTTGGCCGATTGGTTTCACTTCCCATGCTTTCTAGATTGTTTGTTTTATTAGCCTGATGCATGTATGTCTCATAAAGCCACGACTGCTTCCGTGATTTCAAAAGAATACCATCGTCTCACGTAGGACAGCAGCCGATTGACTATCTTGGTGCGCCTTTCCATGTCACGTCCGCCGTACGCGACAAGGTCACGTAGGGAATTAATCTCTCTTCTCTTCAATCTGATTCGAGTAGCAGCTTATTCTGGATCGGAGGAAGTGATCGGAACCTCATCTTATTGCTAGCAGCGATCGTTGGATCAATCTCTGGGTGCGTGTGTGACACGGTTTTGATCGCAGAACATAGCCTGGTGGAGAGTCGGACACGCATTTGTGGTGATGATGGGTTGCCCGGGCAGATTTCCCTTTGCATCCGAGTTTGCCGGAGCGTTGCGACAATAAAAATCACCAACGTTGTTGATGATGAATTTGAGGGATCCCGTCTGGATCATGACTCCAAGCAAAGTAGATCTGCTCCTTTGAAGCTGACGAATCGTAGATTGCCGGTGATGGAGCCATCAAGATCGCAACATCAGCGCTCCCAGTTCCCACAGACGGCGCCAATTGACGAGGGTTTAGCTCGTCAATGCCCATTGTTATGGACTTGGTTTTTGGAGAAGGAGGGAGCGCTGGAAGTTTCTATTGGCTAGCAAACAAGCACACAGGGACGCAAGGTTTACCCAGGTTCGGGCCTCGTAGAGGATCCTACTCCTGCTTGTCTGCTCTTGATTGATGATGATCCGAAGGATTACAAGGTCACCGATGGTGGTGTTGCGCAGATTGGATCTGGCGTATGTGCGAGAGATCGATGTCTACATCTATTGTCTATTGTGGTGATCTATTGTAGGAGTCACGATTGCCTTCTCGTTGGACCCTCCTAGCCTTTATATATGGGGAGGCTAGGTCTCAGGTACCAATACGAGTTGGTTACAAGTTAGATTCAAACTCTAGTATTGAGCTTTCCTTGTCTTGTGCGTTTGGGAGTCCGTGTCCATATGGTCTTCGTACCAGTCGAACCATCATGGGCGTCATGGACCTTGATATATCTTCGAGTGGGCTTCCGTCGGGCCGCACCAGGTAGTCCAATAGTAGGTGCCCGTATGGCATACCTATGTTAGGTCCACTAAACAACCCATTGGTATGATTGAGGATGTTCTACTTAAAATTGATGAGCATGTTATTCCCACTGATTTTATTATTCTTGAGATGCCAAAAGATGAAAAATTATCCATAATACTTGGAAGACCTTTCTTTAGTACTGTAGGAGCATCAGTTGATTATGCTGAGGGAAAAATAATCTTTAATGTTTATGATGCTGAAATCATCCGGTACTTTCCAAAGAAGGTAGAAGCAGGATAAAGATATATTCCACCAGTAAAACGATTTCATGTGGTAAGTGTCTTTGCTAAGGGGCAACCCAAGGTAAGAATTCGAGAACAGAGAAGGGGTTGAGTTATTCAGCCATTCTTAATGAAATGCTTAATGGGAGTCAACCCATCACGTCAATAAAATAAATTAAAGAACAAAAAATTCATCGCTTTCCTACAACTTTTTCACAGACATTCTTGCGGAAGCGTGCCCGTGAAGATGCAGTTGTCAAAAATTAATAGAAACATCGATTGAACGAGTGTAGAATAGTATAAAAATAAAAGTTTGAGTTTTATCTACAAAGATTAAAATTCTGCTCTTTACATGCTGATGGTGATCGACAGTTTCTACTGTCATTTTTCTGTCCAAAATAAGGTATTTTGCTAAGTTTCGGGATAAGAAGGTATTCTCGAAGAAATAGAAAAAAAATTATGACTACTGATGGTTTAACGACCAACTATACGACGGGAATAAAAATTATGGCCATATAGTTTGGCCGTATAGATATCTTTGCCATCAAAAAAAATTCTTTCGAAGGAACAGAGAATTTAACGAACAACTATACAGCGGGAATAAAAATTCCAGTCGTATAGTTCCTGTTGTATAGATATCGATGCCTGTTTTCAAAAATTTATCTCGAGGGTACAGACGGTTTAATGACCAACTATACGGCGGGATCATTATGATCCGGCCGTATAGTTGCGTCCGTATAGCTGTGTTCTGCATAAAGAAACCGTAGTTGGCGGCACCACCGCAACTATACGTGCAGAACTACATATCCCGTCCATATAGTTCCGGCCATATAGTTCGGCGCGACCACATAATCGGGCCAGGGCGGCTAGGTTTCTTCTCTTTTCTCATTATTTATCTCATATTCTCTCTCCAAACCTCTCAAAACCCACCTAGAACTCTTGATTCTTAATGCATTTCGTTTGTTTGAGCGAGGGAATCAACAGATCGGTATGTTTCTTGCCCTATCCATGCTTTATTTTTAGATTTCCATGGTTGAAACTCTCACATTGATCTAGTGGATGAACTCAAGCTTGTTTAGCTTTTCCTATTGATTTATCACGTTAGGATTGAATTTTTTCCACATAGGATCATTCATATATCATGTATAAACTATATGCCTCAGGTTTTATGGTGAAATTTTGCAGTGCATCAAGATGAACAAAATCGGTAACATTTTTCGCAAGAGCAAGCGCCAACGTGGCGAGACCTCGGGGTCCCAAGCCGAGCGCAACCCCAAGTTGGCCCTAGTTTCATCGAGCACGATTCTGCCCACATGTTGGGCCGACCATAGCTTTCTCACCGCAGCGGGGTTGAAGGCGGACTTCGGCCTCATGTGTAACAAGGCCGGGCTAACAGTACTCGGCTTCACAAGCCACATCACCTATACCGAGCTTAACAAGGGGTCCTTGCCTCCTTCTACAACGACCACAGGGAGAAAGGTAATGCGTGCACGGTAAGCTTCACCATGAACCGGCAGCACTATCAAATAACTTTTGAACAATTTTGTGATGCTTTCGGCTTCCCTCACGTTGGGGAGTCAACTGTTACTAACCTCTATAGCGTCACAAGTGGAGAAACTTGGGAGGCTATTTCTATTAATGGTGGCACCGAATTCTACCCGAAGAAGATGTCCACCATTCAGAACCCAACAATTCACTACTACGCCTTGTTCCTCGCCAACACACTATTGGGAAGAGGTGATACCGGTTCCATGGCCAATGTGGACATGGCAATGATCACCAAGGCTCTCTTTCCCACTGCACCACACAGCCCCAATCCTGCAGCTCTACTCATCCAGCACTTTCACCACCAAAGCAACAAGACGAAAGGTGATATTTGCATTGGTTGTTGGGGATATACTTTCCAGGTATCCTCACTGTATTTCACTGACCAGGGTGGCCCACTTCGGGTTAGAGCTTTGCTTCATGGGCAGCCCAGTCAGGGAGAAGAGACGGAGTCCATTCTGGCGATGGGAAGGCCTAGAAGACTTACCGACATAGGCCCATAGTGTTACTTGTAGTTCAAGATGTACTCTGTAACCGACTCTTAGTTGTTGCCGGATAGATCTCTCCTGTAAACCCTAGGCCGGATATCTATATAAGCCGCCCTAGGGAGAGCCTTTAGGGCACTCTCACAATAGTCTACAATCTCAACTCGCACAGGCGAAACCCTTGTAACCCATATTCTAGATCTGTCGTATTATTGGATTGCTAGCAGGAGTAGGATCCGTCCAAAGCCGGTGGATTCGAACCTGGGTAAACTTGTGTGCTCACCGTCCCGGAATACCATACATCTCACACCCCTATCTTACACATGCCTCGAGGACCCCCTCATGGCATACTTTTCATCAATCCGACGACAGTTGGCACCCACCGTGGGGCAAGTGAGCTTCGCATCTGCGTTTCGAGCGGAATCTGCAACAATCGGAATCGGTGAGACTATCACCATCGGTCGCATCCTCTACGCCAGCGACGTTCCTCTCATCATTCTCGACAAGACCTGGATTCCGGCTAGGAAGGTCGTGACCGCTTACACCATTATGTCTTTCGGCGAGATCGATGTGTACATCGGATTCGCTGAACCTGTCCCACCCACCCCAGCGGTGATGATAGAGGCAGAAGAAATTTTTGGGTCCCCTTTGTCTGCGGAGGCGGCAGAGTTCTGGATCTCAGAAAACCCTAATCCCACCCAGCCCGCACCCGTTGCGGAGATAGTGGAGAAATCCGAGCCTGAAGCAGACCTCGCAGTTCAAGTCGAATCTGGAGTGGATCTCCCTAGCGAGGCCGAATCCCAGATCGATCCACCTGCTGAAGTCGAAATCCAGGAGGATCACAGCAACAACCTTGGTTCCAGCTCTGCCAACGCCGGAACAGATCAACCGTTCCTGAGGCACACGTTGAGGCGCATGATGATGCAAGATGCAAGCGTGGATGAGGTTCTCGAAACCATCAAGATCTTCGAGGAATCCAATGAGGAAAGCCGCAACTACCTTAGGACCCACACATCGCACTTCGTCGGATACATTGGATTCGGATCCGGCTCTGCCGATGCTGGAGACAACACTGACTCGGTGCTGGAGGCGATTGGAACAAACACCAACTTACCTGCATCCTCGGATGACTCGATGACGTCGGTGGATTTATTAAAGTTCTCCGTGGAGTATGAAGAGGAGTACAACTCCAAAGCTGCAGAAGAAGGAGAAGCCATGGATGAAGGATCTGGGGAAAACTCTCCCAAAGCGCAGGATAACATGGATATCAGAGATAATCCCGAGCTCCAGATGTCCGAAAGTACCGATCAGAGCTTGACTCCAGGAAACGGACCCAAAGCCGTCTTTGCTACCGGCGCTACCAAGAAGGCAAAGAAGAGGAACAAGAAGAACAAGACCCCGGCAAAAGAACTTCCAGCAGAGGACGTGATTGCCGAGGAATATGGGGAATACTCGGATGGAGAACTTATCCCAGAAGAGCCCAAATAAGAATCGGTGGATGGACACGTGGTCACCGCAGGTGCGCGTAAACTCATCGATGCTGCATTAACCACACCTATCCCTACTGCAGCAGAGCTAACTGCTGCGGAATTGGACGAAAGGGCCCAAGCCCTAGAAGCGCGTCACCAAGTACTCCTGGATGAAGCTAAAAACATCAAGGAAGAAAAAAACGCATGGCCAAGGCGAAGAAGCTCATCTCTCTGCAACATCATAAAAACCGAAAATGACATACACATGACAATCAATTTCCGGAAGTTCGTAATGTTCTCTTTGAGGGAGACCCGGGGATGCCTCGGCTCGATAGCAAGGGGGATCTAGTGTATCCAACACCGGTGCAAAACACTGCCGCTGCTCGAGACATCCTAGACATCCTGGCAAATAATCCAGGTCTAGAACAGGTTCGATTGGGCATTAAGCTACTCACCAAGGGCCTGGAGCAGCAGAAGGCCACAAAGTCCAGAAGCGAAAAACTAGTCTCCCAATCTGACCAATGTCGCACGGACCTGGCCTGGAATGATGTAAGACCCCAACGTGCTTCGGAACAGCATCACCGTTCTGACCGTCGGGAAGATAACTACTCAAGAACCAGATCTTCAGGGCAGCATCACAAAACTGCGAGTGACTGGCGCAATGTTACTCCAGCGGCTGAGCAAGAGGCAATTGCTGCACTGTATCCAAAGAATCCACCCCGGTGAGAGTCGAACGATCGCAGGGAAGAAGACAAAGAGAAACATCGGGAGGAGGACCGTCAAAGAATGCCACCTCCTAGACATACAAGCCGTCCGGCTGACGGACGAAGGAACGACAGACACCGTGTTGAGTCAAGCCAGCAGGGGCCTTGCTGTAATGAAGATCCTCCCCGGAGCCAGAATAATTATGCTCCGGATGGAGGACGGCGATCAGCTAAAAACAATCCAGCTACTCCACCCTCTCCACCAAGCATCCATCACAACGACTCCCAAGGAGGCCAAGGAGGGCGTCGTGGCGAAGGAGGTGGTGGCAGAAGACGAAGTCCGGCTCCAAGGCACTGTAGCCATAGCCGTCAATCAGGGCGATCTCTGTCCCCAAGTGACGCAAGGCACAGGATTAACTCCAACATAGAGGCGCAACGCTACGAAAACGATGATATATACGTGGGCCCAAAATGCTTCGGACCACGCATAAGAGCAAAAAAATTCCCGGAAGGATTTGCTATCTCAAGACACATTCAAGCCTACGACGGTATAGCTCGGCCAGATACTTGGCTCCAGGATTTTTTCCAAGCTTGCTGTATCGCCAAAGGCAGAAACAGCCTGGTCGCAACCCGATATCTCCCACTCATGTTGCGGAAGATGGCACGATCATGACTCAATGAACTTCCAGAGAACACCATTCACAACTGGTATGACATGCCAAGCGCATTCTTTCAGAATTTCGAAGGCACATATCGTAGGCCCTGTACGGTAGGAGACCTACAGCGTTGCACCCAGAAAGCCGGAGAAACTTGCCGAGATTATCTCGGACGATGGATCGACACTAAAAACTCCTGTGAAGGGGTAAATGACCAAACTACGATTGAAGCTTTCATTGCAGGAATTCTAATTAGTTTTCTGCGTCATCGCTTGAAGTGCGACAAAGTAACTGATTTGGGAGAGATAATAGATAGCGAGCAAGTATGTCGATGCTGACGATGATTCAGAGGGATTACTTAATGCCCTAGTTGGGCCATAGTCGGCAAAACAACCAAAGAAGCAAGCTCAAAAGCGCAAGAACACCTCGAAAGAAAAGCCCAACACAGAAATAGCAGTGGTCACTGCTACTTTCGGGTCTGGAAGACGAGGAGGGCGCGGCGATGGCCGTGGACATGGTCGTGGGAATTGGGAGTGCTGATGTTGTGGCTTCTTCGGCCCCATCAACTACGATCTACAACTCCGCAACAGAGGAGATCCGCCAGCTCTTCGGCGCCTTCGACTTCACCGTCCACATGCCGGCCACTCGCCCGGCCTTCGAGTCCATGGGCGATGGAGTCAGCCTGGCAATTGGGAGCTTCCGCTTCCAAGTTGGTCAGATGGGCACCCTCAGCGAGCTCAACGCTCTAGTGACAGTCGAGAACACGGTCAGCGACAGCAGTCGCGACTCCGATCTAAGCGATCTAGCCACTGAAGATGGAACCTACGGTTCCGGATCTGAAAGTTGTGGAAGCAACAGCTTCCCTAATCACTTCATGTGTGCCGTCATCAACGCGGGCGACACCTCCGCCAATCGCGGTAACGGTGGCAACACCGGCAACGGCACCGATCCACCCAATCGCGGCAACGGTGGTAACACCGGCAACGGCACCGACCCACCAAATGCCGGCAACGGTGGCAACAGCGGCAACAGCGGTAACGGTGGCAACGGAGGAGCAGTCGAACCTCCTAGCATGATCAACGAGCAAACCGGCGAGCGCGTCATGATCAGGCTCAACGAGCAAGAGTGGGATCACTGCCGCGAAGCCCTACGAGGTGCACCTCTACCCTTTGGGTCCCCGCAGGAACTGCTGATGGGCTACCACTGGCTCCTAAAAGAGGAGTTCAAGCGCCAAAAACAAGCAATTGCGCAAGTTGAGGCGCGTAAAAAGGCAGCGGACGAATCAAGCATTCGTCGCGCTGGGCTCTCCTCCTACGGAGGATCCTCCTCAAGAGGCAACGAGTACCTCACCAAGAAGAGGCAGTCGCGGATGGCTCACCTCACCGAACAAGAGCGCATATATGCCGCGAAAGTCCTCGACTTCGGTTCTATGACGGTCGACACGAGAGGCAACATGGTTCCCAGGACACCGCAGGCCGCGGTAACAGCAGCTACCATGTACCTCCTCAATAACCAGCCGCCAGTAGCCCCCGAGTGTCTAGTGGAATCGCAGATTCGACTGGGGACTTTTTTTAAGTCTTTGAGTGCCTGAATGAGTACATTTTCGACTGCTTTTATTTATGTCATAGGGATTGTTGATATACGTGCCTGATGTAACCGAAGTATCGATATCAGTTAACCACCTTAGGGTGAAACAACGCAATCTACTCAAATTCGAGTCCCCAAACTCGAATCCGGAAGAGTGCTGGTGTAATTCGACTCAGGCCGCGGAGGTCTTACAGGAGTCGAATTCTAGTTATATGGGTGTGAGCACTCGACGCGTCCGTCAAGGCATGTTCATCGTGCCTGCAGGCACGGATATATTTCTGGTAGTGCGCAGTTAAATGCGTTGCCAGGCCTTATTTAGGTCTTCCCTTCACGTTGTAAGCGCGACATCCGAATTTTATCTTCACGGAGACGATTCGGGCGACCCAGGAGATGTAGTCTCTTTGTAGGGAAAATTATGAGGCGGTGTCGCCATGATCTGCGAGTGTGGATGTTATCAACACACAGTTTTTGTGCAAATAATCATAGGATGTGCGACCAGCGCTCCCTATGGGAGTAGCCCCCGAGTGCCTGGTTGAGTCAAAAACTCAGGCAGGGACTAAAGAACTTTTGCGACTGCTGTCGACTTTGCTTGTTTGTTTCAGTCGAAGACTCAGGCAGGGATTAAAACACTTTTGCGACTGCTGTCGTCTTTTGCTTGCTTGTTGCAGTCGAAATTTGTTTCCGGCACTCCCTATGGGAGTAACCCATGTCCATAGTCGAATCGTGATTCGAGTGGTTGGGTTTGATTGTGATTGCCTATATCCCTGCAGTAAGAAAAGAAAAAATTGTAGGGTGCGCGGCCAGCGCTCCCTATGGGAGTAGCCCCTGAGTGCTTGGTGGAGTCGAAGACTCCAGTAAGGACTAAAGTAGCCTTTGATGACGTTAGTGCTGACTCTTGCATGACCTCAGTTGTCCGCGTGAGCGATTTTGACGGGACGTGATGAGCGGTGGGTCCCACTTTCTGACTTTGATTTGACTGTGCGTGTGTAATCTTATTATTAACTGTGCCTCCTCGATTTCTGCGCGTAATGGGAGTAGTGGAGGGACGGTTTCGCGCTTCCTCTTCTCCACGTGTCGAGCGTGATGCGCGCCACGCGTCCAGTAGGGTTTTTGTGAGCCGTTGGATTGCATCTCCTAGGGGTTAAGTAGCGGCGCTACGGCGGTAATTTTCCATCTGCACTCTTTTTTTCCTCGCTGCCATAGCCATTGCTACTACTCATCTGCTTTTCCCTACGCTCATCTCCTCCTCAACTCTGGACCACCTCCGTTCGTTTCCAAGTTATTTTCTGCGCTCTCATCGCCGCCGCGCAATGGGAAAGAAGAAAGGAGGCGCTGCCGCTGAAGCCGCGGCCACCGTTGCCGCGACGAAGAAGAAGGGTGGCCCCGCTGCTACAGGCACCAGTGCCGCTGCCGGCGGGGAAAAGAAGGTCGCGGGTACCCGTGTGACCAATGGCGCATGGCGCCCTTCTATCAGCAAGGCGTCGGATCTCCGTCTTCTTCGCCAAGACGGAGTTATTTCTGCAGCAGTCGCCGATTCGCGCGTCCCCAGCGGTGAGACCATTCATGTGCCTCCCGCTGGTTTTCGAGTGATGTTTCTTGCATTCGTCATTCACGGCCTTTCTTTGCCTCTCCACCCCTTTCTTAGGGGTCTCCTTTGTTTCTACGGGCTCCAACTCCATCAGCTGTCCCCAAACTCGATTCTCCACATCACCTGTTTCATTACTCTTTGCGAGTGCTGGCTCAGAATCGAGCCGCACTTTGGCCTTTTCAAGCGCTTGTTTAAATTGAAGCGCCAGTCCGCCTCTGGCTATTTAGTTTATGACGTAGGTGGTTGCGGTATCCATGTCGACCCATCCGCCACCTACTTCGACATCAAGCTTACCAAGTCCGTCCAGGGATGGAGGGACAAATGGTTCTATGACTGCGATCAGAAGGCCAAAGATGAGCACTTTGGACTTGCGCCCTTCGATCCGGTGACTCCCTGCAAGAAGATGCGTTCTTGGAAGAACATAGTTATGCCTGGCGAACTCGCGGAGATGGACGTGCTGTATCAGCGTGTCTGCGACCTCGAAAGTCGCATAGGCGCAGAAGAGGGAGGCTGCGCTCTTATCAGGACTTGGCTGCGCCGTCGCGTCCAGCCTCTCCAAGCTAGAGTCCATCCCATGTTTCAATGGAGTGGCCCTGATGATGCCACTCGCATGTCTGCCGATGGCATGTCCGCGAGTGAGGTGGATAAGAGGATTCGACTGGTTACGAAGTGCACTGTTAAGGATGTGCTTCCAAGTGAACCAGTTGTTCCTCCTTTTGATGCTTCGAATCCTCCTCCCGAGGTATAGTTATGCTACGTAGTAGCTTATTTTCACGATTGCTTTTCTGTTTGCTTACTTGTTCTGTTTGTATGCAGGATTGGGCGGTGTCGCCTTGTATGCCTCCTCTCCCTAAGGGAGTTATTCCTCGTGAAGCTTTGGAAGAGGACGAGTCTGAGTCGACTGTCCCTTCTGATGTGGAAGAGGAAGCCCCCGAGTCCAAGAGTCCGGATACTCGCAAGCGTTCGCGTAGAGAGGACTCCGACGCGTCGACTCCTTTGACTCCAGGAGGCGCGGCTGTTGGTGTGGAGTCGCCAATTCCAGCCGTTCCTGTGAGGACTGTGGCACCGTCTTCTCGCAAGAAGATAGTCTTCGTCGGAATCGGCGGCTGCCACGTTTGATCTTGACAACTTTAACTGGTAAGTTTGCTGGGTCATTCATTCTTTGTTGTTTTCTTCTTGTTGGTTTTGTCCCGGAGTTTGCCCTTTTCTCAATGTGGACTTGGTCTTGTAGTCAAGAGGCGTTGTCATCTTCTGGCGACGTCGAGTTTTTGAAAGAATCGGGAGTCGCAACTTCAAGGGCCAAGGTAGAGGTCGAGCGCGTTCCTTCTCCTCCGGCGGCGGCCCACTCCGGGCACAATTCTTCGAGCTCTCCTCACGTAGGGGAGCATCGAATGGTTGCTCGGATGACGGTTCAGCAAACTTCTTTGGAGTCGCTAGAGGACCATGTAGGTATATCTTTCCTTCTTTTTTAATGTGGCAGTCAACACCTTCTGCTGCCCTCTTCTGACTCCTTGTTTTGTGTGACAGCTCCTTGTAAAGGAAGCCGCGCAGGTGGCGGAGCAGGTGATGGCAATGGGTCGCCAGCATGCAATGCTGGAGACGCGTCACCGCGTGGTCAAAAGTGAGTGCTCTACACTTATTCTTTTTGTCTTCTCTCTGTTTTGATATAATCGACTGATAGCCAATTATTGACTGCCATGTAGCTGAGCATAACACTTTACTGCGCAATGTCACCACGTTGGAGCTGTGAAGGGGCGCGACGAGGCTGTGAAGGGGCGCGACGAGGCAATCGCGGCTCGTGACGATGCCCAGAAGCGCGAAGAGGATATGCGCGCCTCCTTTGCGGCCAGGGAAAAGTTGTTTGAAGAGCAACTGTTCTCAGTCGCCAAGGCCCTCTCAGGTACCTTTACTGGTAGATATTTTGTTGATGTTCCTCTCTGCATCTAGAGTTTTTGCCAGTGGCGCTATAGATTTCATCCATGTGTGGGTTTTCTGTGCAGATGCTAGCGATTTGAGCTTTGACCCGCAAGCCCTTTATCGCGATGACCTTCTGGCGGGCGCGGTGTCTGCGGTCGAGGATCGTAGCGTCGCTGTCCAAAATACGTTGTCCAAGGCCAAGGTCACCCTTAGTCGCCTCCGGGAGGAGTTGATGCCGAAGGCGGAGCTAGTCGACAATGTGGAAGAGCTGGTGGAGTCGCTCGCCGGGGGTGTGCCTGCCACGTACAAGAACTCCCTCCGCGCGGCTGGCGCGACCATGTCACTTGCCATGGTGCAAGGCCACGGAGTCGAAATAGATCCCTCTGTGGTGTCGAAGACGATGCCTGTTGGCGCGGATGGTTAGCAAGTAGTCTTCGCTCCCTTTGCGACTGCTTGCGCCAAATATGGCCATTCCTTGATAAATACTGTTGCCAAGTATTCGGAGGAGCTCCAACGTGCGAAGAAGGCGGCGAAAGCTTCGGCCTCAGGGGCTGGCAGAAAGTCTGTGGCATCTGATACTGCCACAGACTTGATGAAGCCCCCGAAGCCGTCGAAGTCGAAGAAGCCAGCTGCTCCGTAGTTAACTTGTTGTAATAATTAATCAGTTGCCCTTTTAGTCTAAGGACATGCCTGCTGGCGAGTGTGTTTGTAAACACTTATGCTTATCTTGAATGCGTCTGTTCCCCTTGCCTTTGTGTTGATTTGGTTGCCTTATTTCCTTTAGTTTTGACTTGTGGTAGGGCACATCGAGTGGTCATGTGGGGGAAAACCAGGATTCGCCATCTCTTGATGAGACAGTGGCACCACTGCGCTCCAGGGTAGAGGAGCTATCCTTCCTGTCGCGACTTCGTGATCGCGTGAAGCAGCTGGAGCGTGACTTGCCCCTGATCCGTGGTAATGCGTACATGTGGAAGTCGAAGGCGCAAAAAATCCGCCGCCCGCGAGCAATATCTGCTTGGCGAGGTGACGCGGCTGGGCGACCAGTTTAAGTGTTAGTTTGCTCGTCCTCATCTTTTCCTTTGTAGTTAGTCGCGATGGTACGTTGTACTCATGCTGTTGGTGTTGCTTCGTGTAGTTGTTAGCGCACGCCGTCCGCATGAGGAGAGGGATAGGATTTCCATCCGCCTTCATGATCTTACCCAGGAGCAACTTCAAGAGAGTGGATACTTATGGGTAGATCACGATCGTGCAACTGCATTGGCGACCCTGTAGGATCGCGCTTCGCAAGTGCTGCTCTTCCTGAAGAAGTCGCAGTCGTGTTTGAAGAAAATTTATCGGGCGATGTTCCCGTTGGATGACACTCCATCAAGCCTGCTGGCTCTCCTGGCCAAATTTCAAGATACGTCCGCGGTTCGCGAGTGCGTGAGGCAGCAGTTGGTGGCTGGTGCCAAGGCTGCGCTCTCAATGGTGCGTTTGCACAGGCCTGACATGGATGTCAACGCCATTGCCTCTGGGCCACCGGTGCCACCAGCAGGATCTTTCTGGAATATGGTGCCGCATTATCAGGCGGTGGACCGCCCCGCCGAGGAGATCGTCAACTTCTTCGAGGAACAAACTAATGTTCTTCTGTTGCAAGGGTAGCAAAATATGTATCATGCACATAAGTGTACTTGTGTTGTAAAGTTCATATGTATTTGTAGATAATTTATTGTTGAATGTGTACAAACAGCTTTGTCAGCGTTAGTTGCGTTGCACTATGCGATTCCTTTTCGTTAGCCTGGCCATCCCTTTGTCAACCTGCCAGGCGCGTTGCGGCTAGGTTGAGTTTGCGTTAAGGGGTTCGATTGATGTGCCAGCTACTCAGGATATCGCGTTTATTGGTTCGAAGAACAGATGTAGGTAGGGTGGCGTAGCCCCCGAGTATAAAATTGACAAAAGTGAAAGAAAAACACAGAGTTTTGGGGCACTTAGCTTTTATTTATTTGAAGAGCAGTACGAGGTACAATGTGTGGATAAGTAGCCTTGGTTGAGTAGCCTTATTTGTGATGTAAAAAGTAAAACAACTAGGGGTAGAAGCGTCGCAGTTGTGCGACGTTCCAAGGGTTGGAGTATGCGACTCCTGTCTCTAAGTCTTGAAGGCGATAGGCGCCACCTGGGATTACTTCTGTAATCACGTACGGTCCTTCCCAGGGGGATTCGAGCTTGAGATGCCCCTGCTGCTTCAGTCGCAGGACCAGGTCACCTTCGACGAAGGATCTGGGGCGAAGCCTTCTACTGTGGTAGTTGCGCAGGTTCTACTGGTAGATCGTGGATCTTTCTGTGGCGATTTCTCTTGCCTCGTCGAGGAGGTCGACGGAGTCTTCGAGTGCAAGAGAGGACTCTTGTTCGCTGTAAGCGACTACGCGCGGCGCCTTGTACCTCACTTCGGCGGGTAGTACTGCTTCTGCTCCGTGCACCATAAAGAATGGCGTGTAGCCCGTGGCGCTGTTTGGAGTTGTACGTAGGCTCCAGAGTATGGAATGGAGCTCATCTGGCCAGCAACCTGCAGCTTGTTCGAGTGGTCGAAGGAGTCGCTTCTTGATGCCACTACAGACGAGCCCGTTTGCTTTTTCCACCTGACCGTTGGTCTGTGGATGCGCGACTGAGGCGTAACTGATGTTGATCCCCAGGTTTCCGCAAAATTCTTGGAACTCCTTGGATGTGAAGTTCGTCCCGTTGTCAGTGATGATGCTGTGCGGCACGCCGAAGCGGTACACAATGGACTCGAAGAACTTGACCGCACTGTGGCCTGATTGTTTGGTTACTGGCGTGGCCTCAATCCACTTGGTAAACTTGTCGACTGCGACCAAGAGGTAGACGTAGCCTCCTTGCGAGGACCTTGGGAGCTTGCCCACCATGTCGAGCCCCCATTGTGCGAAGGGCCAGGCCAATGGAATATGCCGTAGTTCTGCGCCTGGTGCATGTGGCTTGTCCGCGAATCGCTGACAAGCGTTGCAATTTTGGACTATGTCCTTGGCGTCGCGCATGGCCGTGGGCCAGTAAAATCCAGCTCGTAGAGCTTTGGCAACGAGAGCGCGACTGCCGACGTGGTGCCCGCAGGTCCCTTCATGGATGTCGAGGAGGACTGCTCTTCCATCGGCCAGGGAGACGCATCATTGTAGCACTCCTGTGATGCTGTGTTTATACAGTTCGCTGTTGAGAACGGCGAATGCCTTGGAGCGTCGGGTGATGTGCCGTGCATCTGTCGGATCGTCCGGTAGTCTCTTGCTGAGGAGGTACGTAATGTACGGCTGCATCCAAGATTGTTCGATCATCATGACGCTCATTGGTCCCTCGAGTCCTGTGTCCAGCTCCAAGTCATCGAGTGACATTGCCTCATTGGGTGGTGTAGTCCCCGAGTCTGTTGCTGCGCTTGTTTTCTTCTCTGTGGCCTTTGGCTTGATGGAGTGTTCGCATATGCGCTCGAGAAATACCCCAGGTGGTATGGGGGCGCAGGTAGACCCATGTTGGCGAGTGTGTCCGCCTCCTCGTTGCTTTTGCGACCTATGTGTCGCAACTCGCAACCATCAAAGTCTCCTTCGAGTGTGTCGTAGAGGTCGCGGTACGCGATCATGTTGTCGTTCAGTGCGTCGCACTCGTGCATTGTTTGATTGACGACCAACTTGGAGTCGCCATATATGATGAGCCTTTTGGCGCCACAGGCTTTTGCCATCCTCATCCCATGTAACAGGGCCTCGTATTCAGCCTCGTTGTTTGAGGCTGTGAACTGCATTCACAGGATATATTTCAGCTTGTCCCCTTGAGGTGATGTCAATATGACACCTGCGCCTGCTCCATCTTTCCGTTTGGACCCATCGAAGTGCATTGTCCAGAGGTAGGACATATCTGGCTTCTCCCGGAGTTGGTTCTCCATCTAGTGCACGAGGAAGTCAAGGAGCACTTGCGACTTGATGGGGTCGCGCTTTTCGTATGTGATGTCTCGTGGAGACAGCTCTATTCCCCAAAGCGCGACTCGCCCCGTGGCGTCGGGGTTATTGAGGATATGCCCCAATGGGGCGTCGTTGACTACCACGATTGGGTGTTCCTGGAAGTAGTGGCGCAGTCGCCGGGCGGTCATAAAGACGCCGTACGCCAGCTTCTGGTAGTGCGGGTACCGCTGCTTTGTTGGCGTGAGGACCTCGCTGAGGTAGTATACTGGGCGTTGTACGCCATGGACTTTCTTTTCCTCAGCTCGCTCGACAACAAGCACCGTGCTCACCACCTGGTTGGTGGCGGAGATGTACAGCAACAGTGGTTCCCTTTCTCGTGGAGTCACCAGTACCGGCGAAGTGGATAGCAAGCGCTTGAGATCTTCGAATGCTTCTTGTGCTTCATTGGTCCACTCAAATTTTTCGGTTTTGCGGAGGATCTGGTAGAAGGGCAGTGCCTTTTCACCCATTCGACTGATAAATTGACTGAAGGTCGCGATTCGTCCGGCTAGTTGCGGGACGCCTCTTATGTTCTTCGGCTTCTCCATGGCCAGTATGGCTTTTATCTTCTTCGGGTTCGCCTCGATCCCCCTCGTGGAGATGAGGTATCCGAGTAGCTGCCCAGATGGTACGCCGAAGGCGCATTTGTCCGGATTGTGCTTGATCCGATAGCGATCGAGGTTGGCGAAGGTTTCGCGCAAATCATCGATTAGAGAGGCTTCCTCCTTGGTCTTGATTACTATGTCGTCGACATAGACTTGGATGTTGCGACCTAGTTGTTCCTTGAGGCAAGCCTGCATGCATCGCTGGTAGGTGGCTCCTGCATTTTTTAGCCCGAAGGGCATTGTGTTGTAGCAGAACACACCGAAGGGCGTTGTGAACGCGGTCTTCTCCTGGTATTCCTCCTTCATTCGAATTTGGTTATAGCCTGAGTAGGCATCGAGGAAGCAGAGGCGCTCGCATCCAGCGGTGGAGTCGATGATTTGATCGATCCGTGGTAGCGGGAAGTGATCTTTTGGGTAGTGCTTGTTTAAAGAACTGAAGTCCACACACATCCGTAGGATATCTGTGTCCTTTTTTGGCACCAGCACCGTATTGGTGAGCCAAGTGCTTTCCTTGATCTCGCGTATGAATTTGGACTCGAGGAGTCTGTTGATCTCTATTCTGACTGCCTGCGCTCGTGGCTCAGATAGTCGCCTGATTGTTTGCTTGACTGGCCTTGCGTTGGGGTTGACGTTGAGTGCGTGCTCGGCGAATTCTCTGGGAACTCCTGGCATGTCCGCAGGACACCAGGCAAAAATTTCCTAGTGCTCACGGAGGAATTCGACGAGCGCGAGTTCCTATGCGGGACTCAAGTTGTTGGCGATGAGGGCCGTTTTGGCGGGATCTGATGGATGGACCTGCACCTTCTTTGTGTGCACATATGAGTTGAAGGAGAGATCGGGTGAGCTTGGCCTACTCAGGGGAGGCAGACTGTTGTCTGTCGTCTCTTTCAGTCTTGCGAGTTCCTCCTGCATGCCGAAGGACTGGGAGATTCTGTTGAATTCCCTGTCGCAAGCATCAGATCGCTCGAAGTTCTCGTTGATCGTTATGACGCTGTTGGGACCTGGCATTTTCATCTGCAGGTAGGCGTGGTGGGGTACTGCCATGAACCTGGCGAATGCGACGCGCCCAAGGATGCAATGGTATTCTGAGGGCCAGTCGACGACCTCAAAGTCGATGCGCTCGCGCCAGAAGTTCTTCGGCGTGCCAAAGATGACGTCCAGGTTGATTTTGCCTAGGGGGAATACACCTTTCCCTGGGACGATGCCGTGGAACATTGTGTCTGATGCCTCCAAGCAAGTTAGAGGGATCGTCATTGCTCGCAAGGTACTCGCGAATATGAGGTTGATGCCGCTTCCGTCGTCCATGAAGACGCGACTCATGTCGAAGCCTCCAATTTGTGCCTCGAGTACAAGGGGGCAATGACCTAGGCGAGGTATTTTGGGCGGGTGGTCGTGTTTGTTGAAGGTAATGCACGACTCACTGCCACTGAGGTACTCAGTGGTGGATGGTGGCGAGTGCATGGCCAAGTTGACTTGGCGAGTGATGGCCTTCTGCACCCTATTGGAGGGGCGCCCCTTTTGGATCATCATGGTACCCATGGCCCGTGGGTATGGTTCGCCTCTGTGGTGCTGGTCCGGTGCAGCTCCGTTCGGGGGTGGCCCAGGTGGTGGTGGTGGTGCGCCATGTGCCACGGCGCCTGGAGCGGCTCCGTAGCCTCTTTCGACTGCATTGCGGTTCATCCGAACCAATCCCTCGTGTAGCTTGAGGAACTCGCGGTAGTCCTTGAGGAGGTGGCTGGACTTTCTCTTACCATCATGCTTATCGATGTAGAAGTGCACCGTGCATGGCCCGGACAGTTTGTCCTCGATGGAGGTCGCGGGTGCTTCATCGCGAGTGCGGTGTTGCCATACTTGCGTGGTTTTCCTGGAGTCGCGGTATCCGCCGCTGCGGTATCCGCTGTTGCAGTTATCGTCGCGTCTATCAACGTAGCCAGCTGCGACCATGTTGACGTCATCGCGATCATCGTAGACGCGCATGCGACGCTTACTCTGGCGGTCACGTCTTCGTTCGAGTTCTGCCTCCTCGTCAGAGTGAACGTGATTCTTCACCGAATCTTCTCCATCGGCCCACCGATTTGCGATCTCCATCAGGTGGTCGATGGTCTGGGGCTTTGAGCGGCCTAGCTCCTCCCTGAGTTCCATGCGGCGAACACCACTGTTGAATGCATCAATCGCGCGGTCTTCCGAGATGTTCTCCGCGGAGTTCTTGATGATGGACCACCTTTGGATGTGAGAGTGCAGCGATTCGCCAGATCTTTGCTGGCAGCATCTCAGTTCTTCGATTGAGGCGGGGCGTTTGTATGCGCCCTTAAAGTTACGCACGAAGCTGTAGACTAGCTCATCCCAACTGCGAATGGATCCGCGTGCGAGGTTATTGAGCCATGCTCGGGCGGTGCTCTGCAGCTGTAGCTGCAAGCATTGCATGGCAGTACTTCGACTGCCTCCATGTAGCCTGACGGAGGAGATGTGATCCTCCAGCCAGATCTTGGGGTCCTGCAGACCGTCAAATTTCGGGTTCTCCGATGGGAGTTTAAACCCTTTAGGCATTCGCTTTTGCCTGATGGATCTGCTGAAGCATCTGGCGCCGCAGAGCTCCCCATCTTCCTCTTCTGAATCAGTCGACCGAGCACGTCGTGCCCTTGACTTGTCGATCTTGCACTGCGTGAGTTCGTCACATGCATCGTAGTTGTGATCGTGTCGCTGTGAGCGGCAGCGTCGAGACAGGTCGTGACTGTCATCGCTGGACGAGGGTGAGGAGTGGCGCTTTGCTAGTGCTTTGCCCTTTATTGGGTCTGGTACCGGTTCCTTGTCGAGGGCAGCCTCGATTAGCCCCAGGCCCGCGATCGTAGATCGGTGCATGGCTGTTCGGGGATCTCTAGCTGGCGGCTGGTTATTGAGGAGGTACATGGTGGCTGTTATTACCGCGGCCTGCGGTGTCCTAGGAACCACGTTGCCTCTCATGTCGACTGTCATAGAACCGAAGTCGAGGACTTTCGTGGCATCTATGCGCTCTTGTTTGATGAGGTGAGCCATCCGCGACTGCCTCTTCTTGGCGAGGTACTCGTTGCCTCTTGAGGAGGATCCTCCGTAGGAGGAGAGCCCAGCACGACGAAGGCTTGATTCGTCCGCTGCCTTTTTACGCGCCTTAAGTTGCGCGATTGCTTGTTTTTGGAGCTTGAACTCCTCTTTTAGGAGCCAGTGGTAGCCCATCAGCAGTTCCTGCGGGGACCCGAAGGGTAGAGGTGCACCTCGTAGGGCTTCACGGCAGTGATCCCACTCTTGCTCGTTGAGCCTGATCATGACGCGTTCGCCGGTTTGCTCGTTGATCATGCTAGGAGGTTCGACTGCTCCTCCGTTGCCACCGTTACCGCTGTTGCCGCCATTGCCACCGTTGCTGGCGTTGGGTGGGTCGGTGTCGTTGCCGGTGTTACCACCATTGCCGCGATTGGGTGGATCGGTGTCGTTGCCAGTGTTGCCACCGTTACCGCGATTGGCGGAGGTGTCGCCCGCGTTGATGACGGTGCACATGAAGTGATTAGGGGAGCTGTTGCTTCCACAACTTTCAGATCTGGAACCGTAGGTTCCATCTTCAGTGGCCAGATCGCTTAGATCGGAGTCGCGACTGCTGTCGCTGACCGTGTTCTCGACTGCTACCGGAGCGTTGAGCTCGCTGAGGGTGCCAATCGATGGAGGGAACCATGATGCCGGGGTAATCACCGGTGTTGTCGGCTGATCAGGCATGCGAAGCGTGCCCATCTGACCAACTTGGAAGCGGAAGCTCCAAATTGCCAGGCTGACTCCATCGCCCACGGACTCGAAGGCCGGGCGAGTGGCCGGCGTGTGGACGGTGAAGTCGAAGGCGCCGAAGAGCTGGCGGATCTCCGCTGTTGCGGATTTGTAGATCGCAGTTGATGGGGCCGAAGAAGCCGCAACATCAGCACTCCCAATTCCCACAGACGACGCCAATTGACGAGGGTTTAACTCATCAATGCCCATTGTTATGGACTTGGGTTTTGGAGAAGGAGGGAGCGCTGGAGACATCTATCGGCTAGCAAACAAGCACACAGGGAAAAAAGGATTTACCCAGGTTCAGGCCTCGTAGAGGTCCCTACTCCTGCTTGTCTGCTCGTGGAATTATTGAAGGAGTCGAAAGTTACAATGGTGCGCAGATGTAATCTGGCGAAGGTTGTGGAAACTAGGGTTGCGCGTGTCCTCCTCGCCGCCCCCTCCTAGCCTTTATATAGATAGGCTAGGTCACGGGTAGCAGGTCGAGTCGGTTACAAGTTAGGGTTTTCCCCTTCAAACTTTCTATCTTTAGAGTTTTCTTGATCTTCAAGCAATCGAGAGTCCGCAGGTTACTCGAGTCCTTCCATCTGGGCCTTGGCGACACCGTGGGCCTATACGTATTTGGACCGTATATACCAAGCTCGAGTACCTGTAGGGTATACCCATGTCATCAAGAGTCCAGGGGAGGGAGATCAGCAACCTGGCAAAACCTACTCTTGGGCCGATATTGCTAATAACCCGTGTGTGCATCACTTAGATGCCAATGGGGGCTCGTCTCACACAAACATCGAGTGTCATTTTAATGACGACATCAAGAAAGACGATACCCCTGGCTACAGGGCTAAGCGGAAGAAGGGAAAGAAGAATCCCAAAAAAGATAAAGATACCAAAGAAGATTTCGACATGGAGGAAGCTGATGCTTCAAATCCCAAGCTGGAAGGGAAGAAGAACTTCCCAACAAAGAAGGACACTTACGTCACCTTCCTTAGATCTCAACCAGCTAAGGTCAAGAAAGCAGTTTTACATGAGCTCAACGCAACAATTCCGGCTGTCCCTCAATTCCTGGACTGGTCGGAAGTGGCAATCACCTTTGACCGTGCTGATCATCCACCTAAGTTGAACAGGCGAGGAAAATACGCCTTAGTCATAAGTCCACTTATTGAGGGCTATGGTTTCTCCAAGACTCTCATGGACAGCGGCAGCAGCATTAACATTCTATATGTTGAAACGCTACGCCGGATGAAGATCTCGGAGACCTAGCTGAATTACACCTCTGTGATCTTTCACGGAGTTGTCCCAGGAAGACAAGAAAATTCCCTGGGAGAAATCACTTTGGATGTGACCTTTGGAACTCCAAAGAACTATTGGACGGAAGCACTTTCCTTCGAAGTGGTCCCGTTCAAGAGCACGTACCATGCTATATCCGGACGTCTGGCTTACTAGGCTTTTATGGCTCGTATGTGTTACATTTACAATATGATGAAAATTCCAGGTCTCAATAGCGTGATCACCATCAGGGGAGACCCGAAGAAGGCGCGAGAGTGCGAGGATGGAAATGCCACCTTTGCTGAAGCTGTGCTGCACGCCCAGGAGTACCAGGAGATCAAGAAGACCATAGATCCGTCTGAGATGCCCGCGACAAAGGAGGTGACAAAGCCGAATCTGGAGTTCAAGGCATCGAAAGAGACAAAGAAGACGCCGTTGAAGGATGATGACCCCTCCAAGGTGACCCAGATAGGCGTAAGCCTAGATAGCGCATAGGAAAGCGCGCTCATCAAGTTCCTCCAAGAAAATCAAGATATCTTTGCATGGCAACCATCTGACATGACCAGAGTACCTAGGGAACTTGCCGAGCACTCTTTAAATGTACACCCGAATGCTAAACCCGTCAAACAATCCCTACAATGTTTTGGCGATGAAAAGCGTAAGGCAATAGCTAAGGAACTAGCTCGACTCGAGTTAGCCGGATTCATAGAAGAGGTCATCCACACTGAGTGGTCGGCCAATCCTGTAATGGTCCCTAAAAAGGACACCGCTAATTTAAGGATGTTTGTTGATTATACTGCCTTGAACAAGGCTTGTCCCAAAGATCCGTTCGCTCTGCCTAGGATTGATCAAGTTATCGAGGAGGTTCTGTGCGTGTGGGAAGATTAGGAAGGAAGCAACGGCAAAAGACTGGTGGGGATGAGAAGAAGAAATCTAAACCCCTTATATCCACCTACCTGCGCCAAGATTCGTGCAAATGCTACAGTATAACCGCCATGCGTCGTGGAAAGAACTAGGAAGGGCCCGCGCGATGATTGTGTCGCCTCGATCTCCACGAACGCATTGAAACGGCGCCTCGGTTCCACGAACCGCGGACCCACCAATGGTCGTGCTGACGGAACAATCTGTCAGATGATGTGACTTGACCATGCTTGTGTCAGGTGGCGTTAGAGACCAAATTCCAGCTTAGTTCAAAAGCAAGCTGGAAAATCCGAGTAACTAATTGAAAGGTCCGACTTACTTTTAAGACCCGGATCGTATTTTTTGTTGTGAAGTTTCAGGAACCCTTCAAGATTCTACAAGCCGAAGGAAAAGCTAGACGATGATAAATCCGACTTTGGATCTTGGAGGCCTCCGGGGGCTGCTGTTGGGGATATACTTTCCAGGTATCCTCACAGTTCCTCACTGACCAGGGTGGCCCACTTCGGGTTAGAGCATTGCTTCACAGGCGGCCCAGTCAGGGAGAGAAGACGGAGTCCAATCCGGCTATGGGAAGGCCCAGAGGACTTACCGACTTAGGCCCATAATGTTACTTGTAGTAGAATCGATAACTTGATCAATTCTAGGCAGAGCGAACGGATCTTTTGGACAAGCCTTGTTCAAGGCAGTATAATCAACACACATCCTTAAATCAGTGGTGTCCTTTTTAGGGACCATTATAGGGTTGGCTGACCAATCAGTATGGATGACCTCTTCTATGAATCCGGCTAACTCGAGCCGCGCTAGTTCCTTAGCTATTGCCTTACGCTTTTCATCACCAAACCATCATAAGGACTGTTTGACGGGTTTAGCGTTCGGGTTTACATTTAGAGAGTGCTCGGCAAGTTCCCTAGGTACTCCGGTCATGTCAGATGGCTGCCATGCGAAGATATCTTGATTTGCTTGGAGGAACTTGACGAGCACGCTTTCCTATGCGCTACTTAGGCCTACGCCTATCTGGGTCACCTTGGAGGGGTCGTCATCCTTCAATGGCGTCGTCTTCGTCTCTTCTGATGCCTTGAACTCCGGATTTGGCTTTGTCACCTCCTTCTTCGTCGCAGGCATCTCGGACAGATCTATGCTCTTCTTGATCTCCTGGTACTCCTGGGCGTGCAGCACGGCTTCAGCAAAGGCGGCATTTCCATCCTCGCACTCTCCCGCCTTCTTCGGGTCTCCCCTGATGGTGATTACGCCGCTGGGACCTGGAATTTTCATCATATTGTAAATGTAACACGGACGAGCCATAAAAGCCCAGTAAGCCGGACGTCCGAATATTAGCGTGGTATGCACTCTTGAACGGGACCACTTCGAAGGAAAGTGCCTCCGTCCGATAATTCTTTGTTGTTCCAAAAGTAACATCCAAAGTGATCTCTCCCAGGGAATTAGCCTGTCTTCCTAGGACAACTCCGTGAAAGATCACAGAACTGTGGTTCAGCTGTGTTTCCGAGATCTTCATCCGGCGTAGCGTTTCGACATAGAGA
Source organism: Avena sativa (assembly GCA_916181665.1). NCBI lineage: Eukaryota > Viridiplantae > Streptophyta > Magnoliopsida > Poales > Poaceae > Avena > Avena sativa. The sequence continues at coordinate 452,625,801 of OV702288.1, read as the reverse complement.
ATATTGATGCTGCTACCATCGTCCATGAGGGTCTTGGAGAAACCATAACCATCAATAAGTGAATTGACGATTAAGGCGTATTTTCCTCGCCTATGTAGCTTAGGCGGATGATCGGCACGGTCAAACGTTATTGCTACTTCCGACCAGTCCAGATACTGAGGGACAGCCGGAACTGTTGCGTTGAGCTCGTGGAGAACTGCTTTCTTGACCTTTGCTGGTTGAGATCCGAGGAAGGTGACGTACGTGTCCTTCTTGGTGGGAAAAGTTTTCTTCCCTTTCGACTTGGGATTTGAAGCATCGGCTTCCTCCATGTCGGAATCTTCCTTGGTCTCTTTGTCTTTTTCGGGATTTTTCTTTCCCTTCTTCCGCTTAGCTTTGTAACCCGCGGTATCATCTCTCTTGATGTCGTCATTAAAATGACATTCAGCATTGGTGTGGGATGAGCCCCCATTGGCGTCCAAATGATGCACACATGGGTTATTAGCGATGTCGGCCCAAGTGTAGGTTTTGCCTCGTTGTTGCTCTCCTCTACCTTGGACCCTTGATGTCCCACGGCCACGCCCGCGGCCTCCGCCACGTCCTCCTCGTCCTCCAGACCCGGAAACAGTAGTGACTACCGCTGTCTCCGCGTTGGGTTTTTCTTCCGAGGTATTTTTGCGCTTCTGAGCTTGTTGCTTTGGTTGTTTTGCCGACTGAGGCACATCCAGGGCATTGAGTAATCCCTCTGCATCGTCGTCAGCATCTGCATACTTGCTCACTGTTTCTATCATTTCTCCCAGATCAGTAACCTTGTCACACTTCAAGCGATGGCGTAGTAAACCAATTGGGAGACCTGCGATGAAAGCTTCAATCGCAGTTTGATCATTTACTCCTTCGCAGGAGTTCTTGGTATCAATCCATCGTTCGAGGTAATCCTGGCAAGTTTCTCCGGCTTTCTGGGTGCAACGCTGTAGATCTACAACCGTACAGGGCCTCCGATATGTGCCTTCGAAATTCTGAAAGAACGCACTTTGTAAATCATACCAGTTGTGGATGGTGTTCGCCGGAAGCTCATTGAGCCATGATCGTGCCGTCTTCCTCAGCATGAGTGGGAGATATCGAGTTACGACCATGCTGTTTCCGCCTTTGGCGATGCAGCAAGCTTGGAAGAAATCCTGTAACCAGGTGTCTGGCCGAGCCATGCCGTCGTAGGCTTGAATATGTCTTGAGATAACAAATCCTTCCAGGAACTTTGTAGCTCTGATGCGTGGTCCGAAGCACTTTGGGCCCACGTACACGTCATCGTTTTCGTAGCGGCGAGCCTCTATGTTGGAATTGATCCTATGCCTTGCGTCGTTCGGGGATAGGGATCGTCCCGAATGCCGGCTATGGCTGCGGTGCCTTGGAGCCGGACTTCGGCTTCTGCCACCACCTTCTCCGCCATGTCCTCCTTGACCTCCGTGGGGGCCGTTGTGATAACTGTGTGGTGGAGAGGGTGGTGCAGCTGGATAATTTCCGGCTGATCGCCGGCCTCCATCCGGAACATCATTATTCTGATTCCAGGGAGGGTCTTGACTACGACAAGCCCCCTGCCGGCTTGTACCTACATGGTTTCCGTCGTTCCTTCGTCCGTCGTTCCCACCATAGTGAGGCTCAGCCGGACGGTTCTCGTGTCTAGGAGGTGGCATTCTCTGATGATCCTCCTCCCGACGTTTCTCTTTATCTTCTCCCTTTCGGGGAGGATTCTTCGGATTTAGTGCAGCGATCGCGTCTTTCTCGGCTACTGGAGTGACGTTGCTCCAGTTATGTGTAGTTCTGCGATGCTGTCTCGATGATCTGGTTCTTGAATAATTGTCTTCCCTGCGTTCGGGGTGACGATACTGTGCCCGGACGTAGGGGTTTTTGACGTCAGCCCATGCCGGATCTGTGCAACATTGGTCAGAATCCGAGACCAGTTTTTGGCTTCCGGACAGGGCGACCTTCTGCTGCTCCAGTCCCTTATTGAGTAGCTTGATGCCCAAACGTATCTCCTCTGGTCCTGGATTAGCCGATAGAATTTCGCGAGCTGCCACGGTATTTTGCACTGGTGTTGGGTAAACCCAATCTCCGTTGCTATCCTTCCGTGGTTTTCCCATCTCATCTCCGAAAAGGACGGCACAGACACGTGGGAATTGGTTGTCATCCATGTGGCGCTTCCGTGTCTTTTGATGCAGACGGGACATGTACTCCTTGTTTGACATGCGCTTCTTCTCCACCTCGATGTTTTTGGCTTCATCAAGGAGTTGTCGACGACGCGCTTCTAGGGCTTGGGCCCTTTCGTCTAGCTCATTTGCAGTAAGTTCTGCAGCTGTGGGGATAGGTGTGGTTAATGCGGCATCGATGAGTTTACGCGCACCTTCAGTGATCACGTGTCCATCCACCGATGCTTCTTTTTTCGGCTCGTCTGGGATTAGTGCTCCATCCGAGTCTTCCTCGTATTCCTTGGCAATCACCTCCTCTGTCAGAGGGTCTTTTGCCGGGGTCTTGTTCTTCTTGTTCTTATTCTTTGCCTTCTTGGCAGCGCTGATAGCAAAGACGACTTTGGGTCCATTTCCCGGAGTCAAGCTCTGATCAGTACTTTCGGACATTTGGACTTCGGGATTATCTCCGACATCCATGTCATCCTATGCTTTGGGAGAGTGTTCCCCGGATCCTTCATCCATGGCTTCTCCTTCCTCTGCAGCTTTGGAGTTGTACTCCTCTTCATATTCCGCGGAAGATTTTCAGAAATCTGCCGACGTCATAGACTCATCCAAGGATGCGGGTACGTCGGCGTTTGTTCCAATTGCCTCCAGCACCGAGTCAGTGTTTTCTCCAGCATCGGCAGAGCCGGATCCGGATCCCACGTATCCGACGAAGTGCGACGCGTGCTTCCTGAGGTACCTGCGGCTTTCGCGATTAGCCATATCAAAACTTTTGATGGTCTCGAGGATTGCATCTGTGCTTTCGCCTTGCAATATCATATGTTTTAGTGTGTACCTTAGGAACGGCCTGTCTGTTCCGGCATCATCAGAGTCGGAATCAGTGTCGTTGATATGTTCCTCCTGGATTTCGACTTCCACGGGTGGGTCGATCTGGGATCCGGCTCCTCCGGGGAGATCCACTCCAGATTCGACGTTGACCGCTAGGTCTTCTTCAGGTTCGGATTTCTCCACTGTCTCTGCAACTAGTGCGGGCTGGGTGGGATTAGGGTTTTCTGAGATCCGGAACTCTGTCGCCTCCGCGGACAAAGGGGACCCAGAAAATTCTTCTGCCTCTATCATCACCGCTGGGGTGGGTTGGGCAGGTTCGGTGAAACCGATGTAAACATCGATCTTGCCAAAATACATGATTGTGTAGGCAGTCACGACCTCCTTTGCCGGAATCCAAGTCTCATCGAGAACGATGAGAGGGACGTCGCTGGCGTAGAGGATGCGACCGACGGCGATGGTCTCGCCGATTCCGATTTTTGTAGATTCGCTCGGAACGTAGATCCGTAGCTCACTTGCCCCACGGTGGGCGCCAACTGTCGTCGGATTGATGACAAGTACGCCATGAGGGGGTCCTCGAGGCATGCGGAAGAGAGGGAGGGTGAGACGTACGGTATTCCGGGACGGTGAGCACACAAGTTTACCCAGGTTTGAATCCGCCGGCTTTGGACGGATCCTACTCCTGCTAGCAATCCAGTAATACGGCAGAGCCGGAATATGGGTTACAAGGGTTTCGCCTGTGCGAGTTGAGTTTGTAGACTATTGAGGTGCCCTAAAGCCTCTCCCTAGGATGGCTTATATAGATATCCGGCCTAGGGTTTACAGGAGAGATCTATCCGGCTACGACTAAGAGTCTGTTACAGAGTACATCTTGAACTACAAGTAACATTATGGGCCTAAGTCGGTAAGTCTTCTGGGCCTTCCCGTAGCCGGATTGGACTCCGTCTTCTCTCCCTGACTGGGCCGCCCGTGAAGCAATGCTCTAACCCGAAGTGGGCCACCCTGGTCAGTGAGGAACTGTGAGGATACCCGGAAAGTATATCCCCAACACTAACGAAATCCCCAGCGTTCTCTTTTCCTCAAAACCCTAAGTCCATAACTATGGGAATTGTCGAGGTTACACAGTGTCAATTGGCACCGTCTGTGGGAAACCTGAACGCCAGAGTCATGGATTCGGTGGACCCCCTCTCATCAAGCAGTAATCCGACATAAGTGGTACCACGCCCGCCCACCCTTGTCTCGGTTCCTGTCGACTTCAATGGCGGATCTGATCTTATCATCGAAAGTTTCTAATTTCGCGTGCAGGAACCCGAAGAATCATGCATATCGGCTCCAATATCGTCGGAACCGTCGGTCGAAAAAGTTGCGCCTACGGAGATGCATGCATCCTCCATCGGATCATCTAAAGAATTCACACACAGCTGGCAAACAGCGAAGAAAACTCTAGGGAATCAGTAGATCTGGGGGATCTTGATGGTCTATATGATGGTATCTCCCTTGGATCAGATTCCCATCTAACACCACCACGTAGATCAAGCCCAGTAAACACTGAACCCGGAGAAAGCGGCAAAAGTATCTGTGTCGAAATCAGGATGGCCGAAATCTACCCAGAATAGAAATTGATGGACTTCACTGATCCCCCGAACAATGTCTCCCTCGGATCCGATGATGATGTCACTAGTTCCTATATAACGCACCACCAAGTGTGCATGATCATCGAGGAAGCCTCAATGCAACACGACTCCAATAGTAACCCTATCCTTGACCCAAGTGATATTTTGTCGAATGGCAATGCAGGAGATAATGGAAACGAAGGAGATCACGAAAACGAAGGAGATCCGACAAACAATCACATAATTGAAGGAGGGGGAGAACTGTTGGAAATATGCCCTAGAGACAAATAGTAATAAGGACTATTATCATATTTCATATAGTTTATGATTAAGTTTTATATCATGCTATAACTGTTGAGTGGAAACATCAATACACGTGTGATATATAAACAACCAGGGGTTCCCAGTTAAACTCTAGTCACTGGTTCATTGGTCAACAGATGATCAGGTTTCCTGATCATGTGACATTTATGCTAGTTGGAAATGGGTCAACTTATTATAAGAATGAGATGATGAACCAATACCCAACCTAAACATGATGACCCGATCATGTCACGAAGTTCAAGTTACGATGATTAGAAATGGATCCTCGTAGACTATTCCTTAGACCATGAGGCTATATCAATCACTGTCTCCCGAGAGTGCTTTGATAGCATCAACCACCACTTGGTAATACAGTGGTCATAAAGGTGTGTTCAGGTACTCAGAGGAAATTGTAGAGGCAATATATGTCAAGAGCGGGATTTGTCCATCCATGTGACGGAAAGAAACTCAAGGGCCCACTCAGAGAAGTTATATCCAATAGTCGCGCAGCATGTGATTTGATCGCAGGGATATCACTTGTCGGAACGAGTCAAGTATCATTGTTCAGTAACGAGATTGAACACGACATGGTAATGTCATTGATCAGATCTCGGGCAATGCAAGTATCGAGAGACAAAGGGAATAAGACACGACTGTCCCGGTTCAAACGACGAAAGATCTTCGTGAAATGCACAGGGGTCACATGCCCATCCAGGTCTCTTTGTTGATCATTGGTCCAGGAGTGTCCCGACCATGTCTAGAGTGTTCCTGAACCGTAGGGTATCACGCTTAAGGGTTTGATGATTCTTAGAGAGTGTTTATAGGATCGGTAGAATCACCAAAGAATAGTAGAGAGAAAACCGGAAGGCTTTCGGTAAGTCCGGAGGATGTCCGGAGTAAAGTTGAAAGTGCTCCATAATCACGAAGGTTGAATAATATGTTAATTAATATTAAATGATGATTTAATCATTTATTCACAATTATTTAATACTCTCTTTGTTCGGAAATAACTGTCGCGACGAAAATTATGCAAAAAAAAACCACGTTATTTCCGCCTCACGCTCCTCCGTCCACGACCCAGTCCCGTCCCTGACCCCGTCTCGTCCTCCCCTGTCCCCGACCCCATCCTCCCCGCCCCCGACCGCTTCTCCTCCAATCCGCCCCGCCCCCCACTGCTTATCCTCGTCGCCGCCGTCCATGCCCCCTTATCTCGTCGCCGCCATCCATGCCCTGCTGCGCCAATCTGCCATCCCCATCCCGTACCAAGTGCTAGCTCAGAGAACCGCCGTCCTCGTCCCATGATCCCCTCGAAAAAGGTCGATTTTTTCGACGGGAGGACAAATTCCGGCCGGATCCAGTGGCCGCAAAGATGGATCCGGTGACACGACTTCCCCTCTTGAATTCCCCGTCGAACTTCTTGCCCGCGTTTCCAGGGGCAGCAGCTGTATGCGGGCGAGGATGTGGTGGCCACCAAGAGACGACCGGCGGAGGGACATCGCCCTCTACGCGTAGCTCCAGGTCGCCATCATTCTTCATCACCGCCAATGGTGCACTGGATAGGAGATGACGGCCACCGATGCTCCAGGTCAGCTTACCATATGCACCTTGCACCTTCCTCTGATGCAATGTTTACCTTTAACTCATGATGATGTGCTTACAGCTATTGACAGAGGAGACAAGGATGCTGTCTCCTTTGATTCAAATCTTGCTAATTATTGGGTATGCTATTGACGAGGATTCAAGTCTTATTATTGATTATGTACATCAGAATCTGAGAAAGTTAGTTCCACTGAGTACAGATGATGTTGCGCTAATAGTCGGAAGGCCGAAGAAACTCCACAGATGTGCAATAGCAGTGATGTGGACTCTGCTTGGTAAGAGTTCTGCTTTGCTACTCTCCGAGAACTGTATTGGTCACATACTAGCAGTACCTTCTGCACTTTGCTTGAAGTAATTGAGCATGTTCACCAAAAACTGTTCTGAATGGTGTCTTCTTAAACTATCAAATCAGTGTTAACAATTGCTGTTTAAACTACTCATTATATTTTTTGTGCTTGCTTGTCAATTTGGTAATTGGAGAACCCATTATGACACTCCATGAGTATTTGAGTATAAAAACAAATTATAAATTTATTTAGATGTTTGTCATTTAATGTGGTATTGATCTTTTCAAACTTGAAGAGGGTTCGACTAGTTTTGTGAACAACTAGTACTCCACCATGAGAAAATGCTAGCATTGGTAGATCTTACTCCACTACCTTGAGTATTTTCCGTAGAATTTGGATGGATATAATCATGTCACATGCACACATAGCACACACATAAGAAGGTCTACTGATTGGTTTGATCCTTGTAGGAATCCCTTCCTAAATTGTTCTTGCTCTTGTACTGCTAGTACTCCTTGTACTGCTAGTGTAAAATTGTTCTTGCTCCTGTACTAATTCACCTAGTTCTTGCTGGAGTAGTATTATTCATGTATCTCTGCTACTGTTGGAGTATTGCTTCTCCTATAAGGGTTTGGGTTTGTGCAACTAGCTGAGCGTCACAAGATAGACAATTAGGCAGTGTTCCTTCTCTTTGCAATCCTTCTTTATTCATGTGGGTGTGTTTGTAGCCATTGCCTCCTTCTTGTTTCATAGTCTGTATCATAATGTCCTGGAGTGTCAAGAAGCTTCGAGCCAGCTTGTTGACGTCGTAGTTCTCGTATTCTTGCTCCACAGCTACAATCAGCTCCTTGATGTTTTGAGGTGCTCTGTCATGGGTGAGGGTCTGAATAGACCTAAAGAAGCACAAGTCTAAGACATTCATATCTGGGCTATTCGGAGGTTGCTGGATCAGCTGAATGTCCAGGTCAGTCTGTTCTACGGCATGTCGAAAAGCCTCGTCATCAGCCAGAACATGGGGTTTAGCATTATCATGTTGAATAAAAATGGTTCTTGCTTGATCTTCATCGGGCCACACTTCCTGGATAGCAGGAATCACTTTCTCGCACAAATACTCTCTCATGACATCTCGGGTAACAGTCATTGATTTCAGTTCGAGAGTCCCCATTTCTCTGTATTTACTCTTTCTAACAGCCGGGATCTCTTTGACGAAAGCCCACGTGCTAATCTTGCCATTGAATGTTACAACCCCATCTTCACCATACCTTGGTTTGGCCACAGCCATGAGAAACATCACCTTCCCAATGCTATCCTTATGCTGCACGGTGCGCAAGGGTTCAGCTTCTTCTTTGTGTAGATAGTAGGTGTTCTTCTTGCATGTCATGTTGAACCATTTCTCGTCGATGTGGACTATGTTGTCCATTTCCTTGAAGATGGGCAACGGAGATGTCAACCGGTTCTCATCGAGCATAGAGATGCAGAATTTCAATCTCGCAATCTTGTTAGCTGGCTTCAGAAAAGGCTTCAAGCTGCTAGTGTGGCGCCTCACCTCACCCCACTTGAACCTCAAGTGTAAGGTTGAGCAGCATACACCCAATGACCTTGCTAGACCTCGAAGCGTCCTCCTTCTGTTCAGCTGGATTGTCATTATCCTCGACAAACCCAGATCTTTTATTTTTCGACCACTTCTACCTTTCTTTTTGTTTGAAACGTCAACATCTTTAACTTCTTTACCTTCTGTAAGCTGTTTCCGTGCGTCTTCCCATATTCTTTCAACTGTTCGTAGACTTGTATTCAACAGGCTTGCAACGAGCACCTTGTCCTCTGTTTGAACCGCGCCATCTCTGCTCTTGATTAGTATCAAAGCAAAATAAGCACCAAATCTTTGCTCATCTGTCAGGTTTACTGCATTTCTTCTGATTGAATGATCAGCACCTGCAATGAGGAGCAAAAGATAATGCAAGTAGTACTAGATCATGCATGTAGTACTATATCATGTTTGCTGTTATTACCTGCTTCTTCCTCATGATTTTCTTCCTCCTCATGCACTGCTTCCTCATGATCTCCAGGACTGAAGTTGAAATCCAACAACATCTCTTCACCTGTAAAACAAGTAGCAAGAGAACTATAAACAGTGGGAAGAAGAGCAGTAGAGCAAGGCATCATTTATTCTTTTACGAGTGTTGTAAACAAGATCCTCTGGTCAAATTTACAACAGTGGAAACTGGACTGCTCTTGTGTAAGTTGTGATATATATCTCGTCTGAGATAGCTACATAATGTTTTCTCCTAACATTCAGCTTCTTGATCAGGTTGATGTGGAAGACAACCCCAATTATGATATTTTTCTTTCTTGTCCTGATGCATTTGATGGATCCTCCGGGGCTGTGGTCTTCACTGGAATGTTAAGAATAGCAGTGCAATTATGATATCTGCTTTGCTTGGTTTTCTTCTTCAGTGGTCCAGTGCTTTGGCACGTGGGTGAGGCATCATATTGTTTCGGTTTTCTCGTACGTACATGATTGTCCTTCCATTATCTTAAGGCATATGGTTTCCCTGAAACAAAAGCATGTTTTCATCCGTGCTTAGGCACTTGTATGGGGCATATTATGCAAATTCACTCCCTAGGATATTTGCAATGTTGGTTCATATATATCTTGCATGTCTGTCAGAGTGAGCTGAGCTGCTCACATTGCTGAGAGCAGCTTGCAAATTTTATTCATAGATAGTAAAACTAGAAAATGAAGATAGGTAGTGAATCGACTGTTCTCCTACTAGTGAGTACAGTAACAGTAACAATAATGGATCCCTAGAGAAGCAACAATTTGGTGATGGGAGCAAGGAAGCGGAGGTGATCGATCCCGGCGATCAATCAGTGGAGATGGCGATGTTGACCATGAACGGAGATGGATTGGGAGCTGACGGACCTGGCGACCATGAGCGGAGATGGATTAGGACCTGGCGATTGATTGGAGCTACTGCACCTTGAGGATGGATCGGAGATCAAAGTTGCCGGGCCTGGGGATCGAGCGGATCTCACCGCCTGGGGATTGAGGGATTCATTGTAATTTGAATTTTGGAGTATGTTGTCTTTCTTTTAATTCTGGGGGTGTGTATGTAAAATGGACTCAGTTCAAATAAAAATCTTCCTACGACAGTTATTTCCGAACGGAAGGAGTAAAAGAGAAAATCAATTAAATGGTCAAAGGGCTTAATGGGCCAATTCCCGGAGGGGAGAGGGCCCATTAGGGAAAGGAGAGAGGGAGAAGGGGCAAGTGGGCGGCTGGGACAAGCCCCCCCCCCCCCCCCCGCAGGGCCCACTAGGGCCGGCGGCTGCCCCTCCCCCTCCTCTCCTTTAGTCCCACCCTGGGACTTTGAGGGAGGTAGTACCTCCCCTCCGCCTATATATAGTGGGGGTATTTAGCCAGATAAAGACACAATATTCAATAAAGGTCTTCTCACTTTAGGGAATACCTCCAATTGATATTCTCTCTCTCTCTCTCGTGACCGTGGTCCCAAGTTCGGACTGCGCGAACGAGAGACATCTTCACCGCGGAGCGTTGTTGTGTTGCGGGATTCGGATCCAGGAGCTCTACTTTCACAACTGCTGCTGGATCAGGGAAGCGGGAGTCATCGTCAGGCACCAGACATGTGTAACTCCCCGCGAGGTGTCGCACTTGAGGCACTCAAGTCGTTGGCGCCGCAGGAGCGCAGTGACTTCATCACGACCTTGAGGTCGGCTTCGGCTCATCTACATCAACCATACTCTCCTGTGCGTTGACAACGCTTTTCGGTCTTCAAGGGTAAGTTCGCTAAAATCCCCTCCCGTTACTGTATTACTAATAGATAGGTCCTGGCAGCATTAGGGGTTCATGGGCGTAGGATAAAATTTATTGTTTTCATGCGCGGAACCCCTACAGTGGTATCAGAGCTAGATCTATGCGTAGTAATGCTAGTACGGGTAGAACACACGAGATGTAGCATGTGGGTGTTGATCTTTAGTTGTTACCCTCCCATATGTACTTGTGTATACCGTAGTAATGCTTGATGAAGCAGCCCCCAACCAACTTTACGCATTCATTTACGAGACTAGTCCACGCTTGACATACGGCTTGTACCATATAAAGTGGCTTAGGGGGTGTCTGTCTCTCTCGCATTAGTTGGTATGCCATTTGCAAAGGAGGGCCCCGAAAGGGGTGTAGTAGAGACAACTACTTGATCAACGTTGTGCTGAAAGTTCGTAGGTAAGAATGGTTTTTGTGCAAAAGCCCATTCAACCACGTAAAATATGCAAAGATAAAGTAGAGACGTCTAACTTTTTTTTGCAGGGGGCGTTGCTTTGTCATATGGTTGTGGCTATGGTAAAGTGATTATCTTATGTTACGTAGTAGTAGATAGTCATGGAGGTGACGGACTACCACGCTGGAAAGACACTAGTACCCTGGTATCTACGGCGCCGGAACCCTGGCGCTGGAATCCGGTGGCGACGGATGGACATCACGATGTGAAGGATCAAATCACATCGCATTTACATTCAATGTTATTGTTTGTATATCTTATTGTGTGCTAGTATTAGATACTCGACGGTAGCCTAATAAGATGATCCCTGTTAAAATAACCAATGATTGTTTTCCCCCTTAGTGTGCACCACCAAGAAAGTTTTTCGGTATGAGGCAAACCATGATGATCGGGTGTTAGACATATCTACGTTCGCATACAGTGGGTGCAAGCCATGTTGCACAGCCAATACACTAAGGTTGAGTAAGCGAGCCTAGCATGTACAGACATGGTCTCGGAACACGGATGGTCGAAAGATCGAGCATGAGTCGCATGAATGATGTGACCGACGTTTAGTGTCCACCCTTGAACCCACATTGATGATCGGGGGAGATGTGGCTGATAGGGGTCGTGTTATCACTAGGAACCCTTCTAGGGATAAGTGTTTCTAAGTGGAGTTATTATTAACTCATTTAATTATAAACTTAGTCTAAATTCCTTTTTGCAATTGTAAATGTAGAAAAGTTCTCTCTGATGCCACCTTTCCTGTTGACGATTGATCGGTTAGAAGGAGAGAAGCTCAGATTAGATGGATCAAACTTCTCTATCTGGGTTGCGCGTCTCCACGTTCTCCTTAGTGAGAATGACATGGTCGACTACATACTCGACGGGATGGATTTGGATCAGCCCATTGACCTAGAGACCCCAGAGCAGCGGGAAGACCGCTATCAGCGTCGGGAGATGGCCTCCTTCATTTTAGTTACAATGCGTTTCGGAATGGTGAATCAGTTGTGGCCTTTCGTGGGTGATATCAACCCTTGTACGATAATGCTACAACTTAGGACACATTTCGTGGAACAAGCACACATATGGGAGTATGAGCTGATGGGAGACTTCCTCTCCATTAAGATGGAGGAGAACTCATCACTTGACGACCAATTGGAGCGGATGCATGATGTGTACATGATGCCTGCATACTTCCTGGATAGCTAGATGACGGATTCTTTTGCAAATGGCATTGTGCTACGGTCGCTGCCACCAAGCTACCAAGCACAAGTCAGGACTTGCATTATTAGAGGAAACGCGGAATCAATGGAATTCCACCGGTTCGTAACACATCTCAGGGATGTGTTGGTTGAACCAGATGTCACTGAGGTCATCAATGACAAAGGCATATATTTGATATACAATTTTATAAATGTTATAATCTTGCAAACACATTTGCAGTGTTAAGTATATTTGATACTTGTTCTGTTTTGCTAAAAATAGGTCCTTCTGCATGAGTGGTGCTTGCTGGAGAGGAGGTGACGTTGCGTGTTGATGGCGAGCATGATGATGAAGGCCGACGACACTCTCCCTCGACATTTATCACTTAGTTTATGTTTTGGATAGTTATTGTAATCAAAAGATTGTGAACTTCTTTAGTGTGTCTCACATTTTGTGAGATGGTTATTCATATCAGTTTGTAACAAACAGTTGTTCCACTTTTATTTTATGAATGATTTCTATTTGTTTTCATATCTTGTTTGATTATATATGAGATATCCTTGTTGTTTGAAACTAATTGATAATGCATGAACATTTGTAAAATATTGAAATGCCTTAAAATACTCAACTTAATGATATGTTCATTAGTGAATGAAACCATTGTTTAAATTCAAAGTTATGTGATAATATGTGAAGGACATTTGATTTCTTATCACATATAAATCATGCCTAAGTTTGGCAAAATAACTTGAATATCGTGTATTACTTAAATACAAAATGTTTTAATGAATTGTTAAAAGTAAATACATATTCAATGTATTATGTTTTAGCAAAATGGTAATTATCATTGTATGATTATTTAAATGTGTAAATAAGTTTACCAAAGGTAACATAAGTATGAAACTATTTGATATGATCAAAGTGTTTCATCAACAAAGGGTATAAGCTAAAAGAGAATCTAATTACTACGATTTGATCAATAGTAATGAAATTCGACTTTATAAGAATGGCATAAAAGAAAATGTGGAATGCAAAGCGTTTTGAAACGTCAAAATGAAAAGCATCAGAATATGATATTATATATCAGTGGGTAAATAGAAGGCACCAAATAAATCTTTGTAGTATAGATTTAGAGACCATTAGTTCGAAATAGTTAGCACTCAATTAGAATATATAGTGAACCATTTGAATTCGTGAAAGCGGCTCCATACCTAGTATGGATCATCGTAAAAGTTTTGGGGGTTATTAGATATAACCAAAACAATAACGAATAAGTCCTTGTAGAGTATTCATTGGAAACTTTGAATACGAAATCCATAGCTCAAACCAAAAGGAAAGCAAACTTTGTATTGCTTGGATTTTGGTGCATTCTTGAGAAAGCTCACTTTTAGTGATATTTCTCGATTATGAAGCAAATGGAAGATAGTGAAAAACACGATGAGGATTCATAACCCTGCATCAGAGTGTTGAGAAGCACAACGAACAATGTTCCTAAACGATTCTCTTCACAGAAGGAAAGAATTAATGATAATGATCATTGTGGTTTCCCCACTAGTGTTTTCACTACATGAAGTAGAATTCAAAATGTATCCCATATCTTGTATGGAGACATTTGTGAATCATTTGTCATGATTACCGGAATATGACATACCTATGAACTACTAAGGAAATAATGGTAAACTAGAATTATGAGAAATCCTAGAAGCAAAATTCATTTGAGATTAGAAAGCAATTCGTTGCTGAATCTCACAAGTAAAAGGGGTTATTTGAATTTTCCCAAATGACTGCAAAGCCATAGTGGAAAAGGGGTGAATGACAAAAGCACAATTTGTCAAGTATTGGATGAATTCAAATGAATTTGATTCATGTGTGCTTAATGTCTAGTGGATTTAAAACTAGTAGAAGTACTAGTGTCGCATAGTAAATCTCTCACTTCGATATTTGATCAAAGGATTTGAAATTGTTCAAAATAGTGAGTAGATATGAAATTTGCATGAAATTGAGTGGGAGCTATAAAAGTCTTCCTAAAACAATATGTGAATGCCATATTTTTGAGTGGGAGCAATATAAGTCTCAAATTCAGATATGTAGGAACATAGTTTGAGTAAGAGTACTGACTCATACCCAAATATGTAGGAACATATTTTAAGTGGGACCTTATAGAGTGATTCTTAAGGATGTTAAGAATAAAAGCGCAAGTACTGATAAATAATGATTTATAAGGTGTAGAAGTTAATAATAAGTGTATTATGATATTATGTAGTATTCATTAAGGGATTCCAAAAAGGGTTTCAGAATAGAAGTTAATTAAGGAACTAGTCCTTAATAACTCAAGTTAGGAATATCATTAAGTTTAACATCAATGGTTGAAGAAAGAAAAGGATGATCATCATCCACTATGTTGAGACATAGGTTCTATCTCAGAAAACCATGATGATAACATAATATATGATCCAATAAGGAACGTTTAAAAGTTATTAAGTTCCAATCACAGAACGTTGAGCTAAGTTTGTCCGCAGTGTCTAATAGAGAACTGCAGACACATTTTCCAAATCCATAAAGGATGACATATCTTAAAACATAAAGGGTTATGTTATAAGGGAATATGTTGGAAACTCCTGTAAATACGGATTGAAGTCAAGTAGGAAGCGAGGTGAACAAAACATTGAAAGTTGCACTAAGTGCACTAGGGTTTCGATGATTACATTTATAATGATAGATAAGGGTACCATCTAAAGTGTTGTATAATGTTATGGCGGGGATAGTTCGCTTTTAACGTACAATGATGTGTCCCAGGGCACAATGCCCATGAGAAAGCCCTCGAGCTTGATCTAAAGTCACTGTAGGCTCCTGGAATCAGGCCTCGTTCAACTGCCATAGCGACGATGCATACACACTGATGTTATCATGTGATGATAAATTATTAATGTCAATCAAGGTGAAATTAGTAAGTTGCAAAGGATTTGGGGCTGTAAAGTGCAGACCCAAGACTCGACCTCTTCCATGAGCAAGCATAGTCAGGGTACCGAATATGGTGCCAATGATTAAGAACAAATGTAGCTAGTGTATTTGTACTCTAGTGCAAGTGGGAGACTGTTGGAAATATGCCCTAGGGACAAATAGTAATAAGGACTATTATCATATTTCATATAGTTTATGATTAAGTTTTATATCATGTCATAACTGTATTGAGTGGAAACATCAATACACGCGTGATATACAAACAACCAGGGGTTCCCAGTGAAACTCTAGTCACTGGTTCATTGGTCAACAGATGATCAAGTTTCCTGATCATGTGGCAT
Source organism: Avena sativa (assembly GCA_916181665.1). Lineage (NCBI taxonomy): Eukaryota > Viridiplantae > Streptophyta > Magnoliopsida > Poales > Poaceae > Avena > Avena sativa. The sequence continues at coordinate 452,610,230 of OV702288.1, read as the reverse complement.
TTATGCCAGTTGGAAATGGAGTCAACTCATTCTGAGAATGAGAGGATGAACCAATACCCAACCTAAACATCGTGACCCGATCATGTCACGAAGTTCAAGTTACGATGATTAGAAATGGATCCTCGTAGACTATTCCTTAGACTGTGATGCTATATCAATCACTGTCTCCCGAGAGTGCTTAGATAGCATCGAGCGCCATCTGGTAATGCGGTGGTTATAAAGGTGTGTTCAGGTACTCGGAGGAAACCGTAGAGGCAATATATGTCAAGAGCGGGATTTGTCCATCCACGTGATGGAAAGATACTCAAGGGCCCACTCGGAGAAGTTATATCCAATAGCTGCACAGCGTGTGATTTGATCACAGGGATATCACTTGTCGGAACGAGTCAAGTAGCATTGTTCAGTAACGAGATTGAACACGACATGGTGATGTCATTGATCAGATCTCGGGCAATGCAAGTATCAAGAAACAAAGGGAATAAGACACGTCTGTCCTGGTTCAAATGACGAAAGATCTTCATGGAACACACAGGGGTCACATGGCCATCCAGGTCTCTCTGTCGATCATTGGTCCAGGAGTGTCCTGACCATGTGTGGAGTGTTCCCGAACCATGGGTATCACTCTTAAGCCTTTGATGATTCTTATAGAGTGTTTATAGGATCAGAATAATGGCCGAAGAATAATAGAGAGAAAACCGGAAGGGTTTCGGTAAGTCCAGAGGATGTCTGAAGTGGAGTTGGAAGGTGTTCCATAGCCACGGAGATTGAATAATATATGAATGAATGTCAAATATTGATTTAATCATTTATTCACAATTATTTAATAAAGAGAAAATCAATTTAAAAGGTCAAAGGCTTAATGGGCCAATTTCGGAAGGAAGAGGGCCCATTAGGGAAAAGGTAAGAGGGAGAAGGGCCAAGAGGGGAGGCCGGCGGCCTAGTGGGTCAGCCCCCCCACCACGCCGGGCCCATGGGGTGGCCGGCGGTGCCACCCCCTCCCCCTCTCCTCTCCTTTAGTCCCACCCCGGGACTTTGAGGGAGGTAGTACCTCCCCTCCTCCTATATATAGTGGGGGTATTTGGCCAGATAAATACACATAATATTCAATAAAAGTCTTCTCACTTTTGGTAAGACCTCCAATTGATATTCTCTCTCTCTCTCTCGTGACCGTGGTCCCAAGTTCGGACTGCGCGAACGAGAGACATCTTCACCACGGAGCGCCGCCGTGCTGCGGGATTCGGATCCAGGAGCTCTACTTCCGCAACTGCTGCTGGATCGGGGAAGCGGGACTCATCATCAGGCACCGAACGTGTGTAACTCCCCGCGAGGTGTCACACTTGAGGCACTCAAGTCGTTGGAGCCGTTGGAGTGCAAGGACTTCATCACGACCTTGAGGTCAGCTTGGCTCGTCTACAGCAACCACGCTCTCCTGAGCGTTGACAACACTTTTCGGTCTTCAAGGGTAAGTTCGCGAAAAGCCTCTCCTGTTACTGTATTACTAATAGATAGGTCCTATCAGCATCAGGGGTTCAGGGGCGTAGGGTAAAAATTATTGTTTTCATACACGGAACCCCTACAGTGGTATCAGAGCTAGATCTATGCGTAGTAATGCTAGTACGGGTAGAACACACGAGATGTAGCATGTGGGCGTTGATATTTTAGTTGTTACCCTCCCACGTGTACTTGTGTATACCGCGGTAATGCTTGATGAATCGGCCCCCAACCGAATTTACGCGTTCATTCGCGAGACTGGTCCACGCTTGACATACGGCTTGTACCGTATAAAGTGGCTTAGGGGGTGACTGTCTCTCTCACATTAGTTGGTATGCCATTTACCACAAAGGGCCCCGAAAAGGGTGTAGTAGAGATAACTACTTGATCAGCGTTGTGCTGAAAGTTCGTAGGTAAGAATGGTTCTTGCGCGAAAGCCCATTCAGCCACGTAAAAACATGCAAAGATAAATTAGAGGCGTCTAACTTTGTTTTGCAGGGGGTGTTGCTTTGTGATATGGTTGTGGCCAAGGTAAAGTGATTACCTTATGTTATGTAGTAGTAGATAGTCATGGAAGTGACGGACTACCATGCCAGAGAGACACCGGTACCCTAGTGTCTACGGCGCCGGAACCTTGGCGTCGGAACCCGGTGACGGCGGATGGAGATCATGACGTGAAGGACCATATCACATCGCATTTACATTCAATGTTATTGTTTGTATATCTTATTGTGTGCTAGTATTAGATACTCGACGGTAGCCTAATAAGATGATCCCCGTTAAAATAACCAATGATTGTTTTCCCCCTTAGTGTGCACCACCAAGAAAGTTCTTCGGTATGAGGCAGGCCATGATGATCGGGTGTTAGACATATCTACGTTCGCATACAGTGGGTGTAAGCCATGTTGCACAGCGAATACACTAAGGTTGAGTTAGCGAGCCTAGCATGTACATACATGGCCTCGGAACACGGATGGTCGAAAGATCGAGCATGAGTCGCATGAATGATGTGACCGACGTTTAGTGTCCACCCTTGAACCCACATTGATGGTCGTGATGATCGGGGGAGATGTGGCTGATAGGGGTCGTGTTATCACTAGGAACCCTTCTGGGGATAGGTGTTTCTAAGTGGAGTTATTATTAACTCATTTAATTATAAATTTAGTCTAAATTCCGTTTGCAATTGTAAATGTAGAAAATGGTTATCCCCGATTCTACCTTTCCTATTGACGATTGGTTAGAAGGAGAGAAGCTCAGGTTAGATGGATCAAACTTCTCTATATGGGTTGCGCGTCTCCACGTTCTCCTTAGCGATAATGACGTGGTCGACTACATACTTGACGGGATGGATTTGGATCAACCCATTGACCTAGAGACCCCAAAGCAGCGAGAAGACCGCTATCAGTGTCGGGAGATGGCCTCCTTCATTTTAGCTACAATGTGTTTCGGAATGGTGGACGAGTTGTGGCCTGTCGTGGGTAATGTCAACCCTCGTACGGTAATGCTACAACTTAGGACACATTTCGTGGAACAAGCACGCATATGGGAGCATGAGCTGATGGGAGATTTCCTCTCCATTAAGATGGAAGAGAACTCATCACTTGACGACCACTTGGAGCGCATGCATGATGTGTACATGAGGCCTGCATACTTCCTGGATAGCTAGATGACGGGATCTTTTGCAAATGGCGTTGTGTTGTGGTCGCTGCCACCAAGCTACCATGCACAAGTCAGGACTTGCATTATGAGAAGCGACGCGGAATCAATGAAATTCTATAGGTTCGTATCACATCTCAGGAATGTGATGGTTGAACCGGATGTCGCTGAGGTCATCAATTACAAAGGTATATATTTGATATAGAATTTTATAAATGTTATAATCTTGCAAACACATTTGCAGTGTTAAGTATATTTGATACTTGTTCTGTTTTGCTGAAAATAGGTCCTTTTGCACGAGAGGTGTTTGCTGGAGAGGACGTGACGTTGCGTGTTGATGGCGAGCATGATGATGATGGCCAACGACGCTCTCCCTCAACATTTATCACTTAGTTTATGTTCTAGGATGATTATTGTAATCAAAAGATTGTGAACTTCTTTAGTGTGTCTCACACTTTGTGAGACGGTTATTCATATCAGTTTGTAACAAATAGTTGTTCTACTTTTATGAATGATTTCTATTCGTGTTCATATCGTGTTTGATTATATGTGAATTATCCTTGTTGTTTGAAACTAATTGATAATGCATGAACATTTGTAAAATATTGAAATGCCTTGAAAATACCCAACTTAAATGATATATTCATTAATGAATGAAACCATTGTTTAAATTCAAAGTTATGTGATAATATGTGAAAGTCATTCGATTTCTTATCACATATAAATCATGCCTAAGTTTGGCAAAAATAACTTGAACACTATGCATTACTCGAATACAAAGTGTTTAATAAATTGTTGAAAGTAAATACATATTCGATGTATTGTGTTTTAACAAAATGGTGATTATCATTATACGATTATTTAAAAGTGTAAAGTAGTTTACCGAAGGAAACATGAATATGGAACTATTTGATATGATTAAAGTGTTTCATCAACAAAGGGTATAAATATAAAAGAGAATCTAATTACTATGATTTGATCAATAGTAATGAAATTCGACTTTATAAGAATGGCACAAAAGAAATTGTGGAATGCAAAGCGTTTTGAAACATCAAAATGCAAAGCATCACAATATGATATTAGATATCAAATTGGATGAATAGATGGTGCCAAATAAATCATTGTAGTGTAGATGTAGAGACCATTAGTTAGAAATAGTTAGCACTCAATTAGAAAATATAGTGAACCATCTGGATTCATCAAAGCGGCTCCATATCTAGTATGGATCGTCGTAAGTGTTTTGGGGGTTATTCGATATAACCAAAACAATAGAGAATAAGTCCTTGTAGAGTATTCATTGGAAACTTTGAATACGAAATCCATAGCTGAAACCAAAAGAGAAGCAAAACTTGTATTGCTTGGATTTTGGTGCATTCTTGAGAAAGCTGACTTTTAGTGATATTTCTCGATTATGGAGAAATTGGAAGATAGTGAAAAACATGATGAGGATTCAAATCCATGCATCAGAGTATTGAGAAGCGCAACGGAAAATGTTCTTGAACGATTCTCTTCACAAAGGAAAGAATCAATGATAATGACCATTGTGTTTAAGTAGTTTAAGCTTAGGAAATCATATTAATTTAAGTATTTTTTTTCGAAATAGAGGGGGAGAAGACATAAGAACCTTTGCACATAGTCATCTTTTCTCCCTTGCCTTTTTGGAAAATAGGTTTGTCGTTTCCTTTCTAACATCCATGCTAACTAAGGTCTCCTATAGTCAGGACGGCTCTGGTACCAAGTCTGTGGGCTCCCCGGATTATTCGTCTGGGAAATCCCTGTTATGCATATTTCCACGTTCCCATGATCAGTGAGCCGTGGAACATAACCAACAGGTACCATTACAACATCCGATACATAACGAATTTCAAGACTTACATAGGTGCCATTAAGGCTACATCATCAATAGGAGTGGAACATCGCCAAGCGCAGAGCCCAATCGTGCCTCAACCTACAGGCAACTGACTGGGAAGACGGCCTAGCTCGCTGGACGTCACCTTAATCTCCTGAAAGTCTAGCCAAGTAAATAGCCAGGGACACAGCCGTGAGTACTTTGAATGTACTCGCAAACCACCAAGATAAGTGATCAAAGGAAATGCAATTCTGGCTGTGGCGAGATAACTCTATCTGGGGTTGCTTTTAAAAAGGCCTAACCTAACTTTGAAATTATGGCATCTCCATATCTTTGTTGAAAAAGAGTTTTGAAAACATGCTTCTGTTTTATAAACCAAGACATCTCCATATATTTGTTGAAAAAGAGTTTTGAAAACCGTTTTGTGGTGGAAAACCCTTTTTGAACATTTTAGACCCCTCAGATCAAAACAAAGTTCTCGAACTCGGGTTCCCCCAGAACCTTCGTCCTCAAAGTACTTGTTTCCCAAACAAGCACAGTTTGGGTACTCCTAGCCAACACCTTTACAACCGTCCTTGACCGTGGACACGGCTATTCGAATAGGTTATACTCTGCAGAGTTTGCACACTTTACCCACAAGAATCAATACATCCGCCGGGATACAACCACGGCCCGCTACCACTGTAGATGGGGGTCCGGATAATCAAACCTAACCCTTCGCTTGTCAACCCTAGCAAAGGCATGCTTTTCCTCTTGGGTTTGTTTTCCCCGGCAACGAGTATGTGGCTCCCAGCCATAGTCCTTCCTTCCGTACACGCGCATACCCAAGCCGCAACTTGGCGTATACCTTAAATCTGGAGACTCCACTTCCTTCCTTACTACCTAAGTCATATCGTCCGTGGGAGACCCAATTGTTGCACCGGCCTCCTGCCAGTTCAGGCTCACTCTTGCCGAAGCAACTGAAAGGCTTCAGATCCTTGATCTGGTGGCGCCCGCCCAGAATTCCAAGGATTTCTCCCTATAAGCATGGTAGAAGTTGCCTCGGCTAATGCGGACAAACTACGAGTTAAGCCCCAGCAACCTGGGGTAATGTGGTTGCGCGGATAAAAAATGTTCCAGTAAAGGCGTAGAACATCCCAACATCTTCTCGTTTCTCCTCATCACCATTTATTTTGTTAAAACTTCCACTGGGAATGATGCCAATTCCTAGGGTTTTACAAAGCCGTTTGGAAACACTTGTAGTGGGGAAATCCCAAAACAGTTTATTTTCTCAAAACCGGGGTTTCCAAGGAGGTAGGATGCTAACCATCGTACTCTCATTCTAAAGGGGATAAAAATGATAGGTTCATCGGGGTGGTGCCTCGAAGGACATGAAATCATAACTTGGAGGAGCGAAGTTATTATCGCAGTATTTGTAACACAAAACATGCAGTCATGCAATTTATAAAGAGGATATAAAACAGGTAAAAGAGAATAGGACATATATCAGAGTTCAGGAATGGTGGCTTGTCTGTGATCAGCAATAAGTCCCTGGACTTCTTCAGATGACCAAGAATACCCAATAACAATAATAAGAAATCCCTTCTTTCTTGTCGTCAACCACTCACACTATCGTCGTCATCGAATACACATGCAAGCAGACAATACCACAATCAATACAAGGCAAACAAGCATCAAACCATACCGCAAACAAAAATAAGTATTACTACTGGACTTGGGAGGTGTTTGGAGAAGTGGGATTCAAAAGGTGAAATTTACAAGATTGCCACTAGGGTGTTTTCTCTTGGAAGATAGTTGTCTAGGCTAGATACAATGAGCTTGGATTAGGGTTCTGTGGTCAGTAGGATATCAATGTGCAAAAGTGATATCCTCAGATAGGTCTTGTCAAGACAAAACCATCACAAGTGGTTTCACTTGAAAATCAATTTCCTAGAATTAGCTATGCTTTTTATAGTGGAAGTAACTCTAGTTTGAGGAAATAATTTACCAGAAAGGTTCTGGAGCTCCCAAAATTATTTCCTTCAATGGTTAGGTAGTACTTGATGTACTGAACCACCTAGAGTTGGAATCTAGTCAAAAGAATTACCAGAATGCCCTCAGGAAATTCCCAAAGATAGTTTTGTCTGGTTTTCCCCTTTTTACCAGATTAATTTGCAGAAGCTATTGAGTTGGTTCTAGGGGCATGTGCTAGGTATTTAGAATACCGTTCTGTAGAAGTTGGATTCACCCTTTTTGGAGTTACCAAACTCCTGGAGGGATTTATTAGGGAAAATACCCATCACAGGAGTATTTAAATCACTAAAATTCATCCAGAGCTCAATAAATTATGAACTGCTGGGGTATGGTAGATATTGATCCTAGGAGGTACTAGGAAGTGGAATCAGGTCAATACCACATTTTGTTAGACCTGGGGAATTTATCCAAGACAGAAAGTTGCTAGTTTTGTTATTTTTGCTAAAGGCAGTACACTGCTCAACTTGGCATAGGACCAGTGCTGGACGATAGGTATTTCTAATTCCTTCCAGTAGGTCTTTGGTTCATCTCAAATTGATAAGGCTAGCTCACAGAGGAAATTAATTAGTGCAAAGTATACTCTGCAGCAGAATAAATGCCAGAAATTAAAGAAAGTTATTTTGGACATGGGGTTGCCTCTCCATGTTTGAGAAAACATCAGAGAACCACCAAAAATTTAGATCTAGGCATTTGGACTTGGTTTACCATTTTATTTGGATTTAAAACAACTAGAGCTTCTCTGGAAAAATAGGTTAGCTAAAAAGAAAAAGAAAAGGAGGTGGAGTGGGCCGGATCTGGGGGAACTGGGTCGCTCAGAGGCAGGCCGGCCCAAGGCGGGGCAGCGCGACGAGCGGGAGCCGGCGCTTGAACTGGCAAGCGGGGCCCGGCGGTCAGCGGGGGGAAACGCCGAAGCGGTACCGGCAGATCTCAGCCGTTCGATTAAGTGGTGATGGATGGTCTGCGCTCGTCGTCGTCGCAGCGACAGAGCGCCGGGGACAGAACCCTAGCTCGCCAGAGGGAGAGGAGAGGAGCTCACCAGTGGGCTCGGGAGGCGGCGTGGAGGATGCAAGGCGACGCGGTCGACGACGCTGAGAAGAACGGTGGGCAGCACGATGAGGGTTGACGCAGGGAAGTAGCTCGTGCGATGGCGGTCGAGAGCGACCTCGCCGGAGCTCGACGGCGACGGCGGAGGAGAGCGTCCTGAGCAAAAATGAGAGCACCGTCAGGTAGAGGAGAAGAAGGGGATCCTGTGAGCTGACATGCAGACAGAATGGAGTAGGGAGGAGTGAGTCTTGCTCGATTTTGTGAGGAGGCCGAGGCTCTCCTATTCTTCCTCCTCCGGACAGCACAGAGCAGGGGAGAGGGTGTGGGGCTCGGGGGAGGTAAGTGGGGTGGAGAGGGAGCAAATGAGGGCAGGGACGAGCTGGGGAAGGCCTCTGGCCATATATACCAAGAGTGAGGAGTAGATGGGGTAAATTACCATCTTGGACAAGGGGGAGAGCAATGCTGGCCAGGGATTGGCCCAGGGGGAGGTGGAGAGGGGTAGTAGTGGTATTTGCTAGTGCTGGAGCTCAGAGAGAGTGGTGGCATCAGTGGTAATTAAAGGGGGACAAATCTTGTAGGATCTTTGTTGTCTCTCTCTCTTACTACTAGTACAAGGGCGAAATGGGGATTCGTTTGGGTGGAGCTACAGTGTTGGTCGACCAGTGGTGTGTCCTGGTGTTAAGGATAAGCTTTGATCAGGTTTTGATGGAATTTGGAAGTGGTTTAGACTAGTAGTTTGCTAGTTTGCCAAAATTGATCCAATATATGGTTGTGAAGGAAGTCTAAAAAGCTACATTGGACTAGAGGAGAAGAGGGTACTGGTAGATAGATGAGGTCAAGGTAGACTCCTAGGAATTATTTGAGATTTTTGTGTGGGGTTTTAGTCCACTTAAATCCAGTCACTCAAAAAGGACAGAAATGATTTCTAGAAGATCATTTGATTAATTTCCATTGGACAAGGATGGATTTTGATGTGGGAAGGTCCAGAGGTGAATACACACTTAGGGAAATTTTCTCAAGATTTATTGGGGATTAAAAGTATTTAAAACAATTATTATTCCAATTCAGCCATTTTAGAAAATCGGCAAAAAGAAATAATAAAGCTTCTCAAAAATATTTATTTTTGAGATGGAAAGATAGGATATGATCCGTGGGGCTCACATGAGCCAAAAGTTGGGGAAGTGGTTGGGTAAAAACCAAACTTTCCTTTAGGGAGGGAGTTTTGGAGATTTTGACTATTTAAGGAATTAAATAGTTTTGGGGCCATAATAATTATGGATAACTCTTGATAAATCATGAGGGTCAATGTAGATGATATAAACAAGGTGTAGCAAGCATTTTAAACCTTGGGAATGAATTGCCAACTTGAAAAGGATGGAAGACAAGGAGTTGATGATCTAGGGTGGTGTTATTTTTATACCACCAAACCATGCTTGCATCTTGGAGCTCAGAGTTCACCTTGGTGCAAGGGATAGATGGGTGGGTAGACCATCTCATCTAGATGATCATGGCATGAGGAGTTTGAATTAATAGCATTTGGGGTGATCTAGAATTGATGGCAAACTTTGTTGAAATTAAGGCTGCCATGCAGAAAGTGTCATGAAGCCTTCTAAACCAGGTGGGTTTAACAAGCTCAATGGTCCACTTGGAGCAAGTGATGTAGGTTTTGATAGACATCAATTAGTAGAACACAACCATGCAGCGAGTTTGTCCATAGGAGGTTGTACGAGGGTGTGAGCTTCTAGCAAAGTAGGCATGATGACTAGTTTTGCAAGAAAATTTATTTTCTTGTTTGCAAAACCATCATGGACAAGTGGGTTGGAGGAGTATTTAACTAGGGGAAAATGTGGGACTTGGTAGGCCTTGGTATGGGTAACAAGATGGTTCAAGTGCATTTCCAAAAATGCACATGGTTTGAGAAAAAGAGGCATTCAAAAAAGGTGATGCTGAAACTGTTTCTAGACTTGGTCAAATTTGGCAGTTTGGAGGATTTTGACTAGAATATGAGAGGGAATGTTCTAGGAGGAGTTGCATGGTATCAGAGCTTTAATAAGTGGGTGATATGGAAGTGTAGAGTGAGTAGAAGAGATCCATGCTTGATATTGGTCTGACTAGGGAACATCTAGGATGGAAGTCCTCAGAATGGATCTGATTAAGGGTTTTATATGATCACCTAGTGGCTAGGGATCATAACAAGGTTTGCTTTCTTGCTTAGGGATTGAGGACTGGGAAACATCTTGGTCCTAGTGATGAGCTTATAAGGTAGCTCATTCTACTTCCTAAGCAAACAAATCAATCAGCAGATCAAAGCAACTCATCAGACAGCAGATCAAGGCAACTCATCTTATACACAAATCAACTATTACTAGGGTTACCATCAAGCTCAGCTTGAGGTAAGGTTAGGGGTATTTTGAAGAGGTTGAGTTTTGAATAAGATGGGGGTTCTTGGTATCTCTACCAAGAGTAGAATTCAAATTCTTTGAACAAGAGTTTTGGGAAACTAGAGGTAAGATTAGTTGAGTGCGCTGTCTTGAAAACATAAGGAGATTGTATTATATATCTCTCCATAGTTTTGTTAATAGAAACTACCAAAACAGTTTTGGTTACATAGGCATCTTGGCTCCTATTTTGAAATGCCATAACGTTTGAGAATATTTAAAGTAAGCCAAGATAGTTTTGGGTAAAAAGCTTTTGTCAACTGAGGGTGAGGTAAGGAGTATCCTAAGATACACTTTCCTAAGCACAAGTGCAAACAAACAACAAGCAAGCACTGTACCAAAGCATAAGAAAAAGTTTTTGTTCCCCCTGATTTTTGCATTCTGGACAACAAATCTGGGTTGCTGAAATTGGGATGTTACAGACCTTTCCCCCTTAAAAGAATCTCGTCCCGAGATTCAGGAGAGTAAGGTTAGGGGATTTGTCTTAGTTAGTGCTAGGGGTTCTTTGCGGGCTAACTTGCCGACTTTGCCTTCGAGCAGAAACACCTTGACAACGAGGGTGAACTTCAATCTTCTTGAAACTCGAAGGTCGAGCTGGCTTCCACCATGATTGCAGGGAGGGATCTTCCTTCTGTAAGGGTCTACGGCTCTTCACTTAAGTGGGTTGTTGTATCCAAGTCGGTGACAAGTCTGTGCTCTGAGATTTGTGTCTTTGGGTCGCACGGTCGGGCAGAGAGGTTATCTATTTTGCGGGAGAGACGCGGTCTTTCCCCCTTAGGATTGGACTAAGGTAGGTCGGGGAGTCCTAAGTCGGGGTATCCTTATACGGTTGGCAAAACACGGTTCTTAAGGTAGCGGAGGACAACATAGGGAGGGTGGCATCCTAGCCATCTTTCCAGGGGGACATGAGCTAGGTTATTACTGGCCAGGCTTGCTGACGTTCGGGGATACCTTGAGTGAGTTGAGGAGCTTCTCTCTTGAGCTTTACTTCCATAGGGTGTTGTCGCCTATCGAAGCGAGGGACATCTTCAGTCTTGAGCTGCTGGGAAGCGAGCGGTAAGGTGACCATCTTTTATGAGGGAGGGGACCTTGGGTGTCTTCGAGCTTCTCCTTCGCGGAAGTTTTGGCAGATTTTCTCTCGGGGCATTCTCGGCTGAAGTGACCGGGTAGTCCACACATGAAGCAGGGGTTCATCTTCCGTCGTGGCTGATTTGACGACTTTTCCATGCCGACATCGGGAGGTTGACAGGCCTTGCCAATGAGGGGGTATATTGGACATTTCATGGGGACATGGTCTTGGCCTTCACAGAGGAAACAAGTGATAAGTCGAGTTGGGCAAACTTTGGGTGGATGGGGTTCTTCACAGTTGGGGCAGTGGCCGGAGCCTCGGTTGGCTTGGTGTCCTTCGTCTCCGCAGCGGCTACATGCGTTCTTCGAGCTTCCGGTCTTCATGGCCATCCTGGGGGAGGTCTTATTGGTGGCAGACGATGCGGGTTGGGTCTGATGCAATGACTTGGGTAAAACACACAAAAAGGAACAATTCAAGCAAGCATATCAATCAAAGAAGTCATTACACTCCAACCAAATCCGCACCTGAGGGTGCTAATTGTGCTTAGGAATTACAAAACGCATTCAGGGACGATACATGACTCTACCCCCTATTGCTAGAAGGGGCGAGTATAGCGACATGGGTGATTACTCGGAGGGTGCATCTGCGGAGTCTTGGATAGCATTCGGGGTCTCCAACTACTACAGATCCTCTGGGGTTTGTAGGATATTCAGCTTGTCTTTGGTGAAGGTGAGAGTGGTGCCTTCCCGTGGTGCAGGGTTGGAGGCTGACTCGGTCGGCGCGGGTGATTGGATGATAGGGTGGTACTCATTGAGGAAGGAGAGTTCGTCATCAGTCCCGGGGTTCTCGTCTTCAGGGGTTGGGGGTACTTCAGTGATCAGCTTTCTTGCCAAGCGGGCATTGGTGGCCTGAAGACTCCTTTCGCGCTTACGGAGTAGGTTGATATCCATCTTTAGAAGCAGATTCTCGCGTCTGGCCTTGTCAAGATCTTCCTGGGAACGTTGGAGTAGGTATTCCATATTCTCCAGCTGATTCCCAATGCAGCAGGTGAAGAAGACTCCGTAGGTAGTCCATCATCATCTCGCTTTCCAAACAAGTGGTAGGGACTATCTTTCAACTCATCTTCGTGGATCTTGCAGATGCGCGCCATGATCTCCTGTATGGCTCGCACCACGCCATCTACCCAGTTGCTGTCGAGGAAAGTGAAGATTGTGGGTGCGGTGTCCTCATCGGGGGAAGGAATAACAGCCTTGATGACCCATTGCATCACATTGGTGTTACTGCGAGGAAGTTCTGTTCCTTCAATAGTTGGCGGGGGTCTCTTGATTAACTTCAGTAGGTTGTGCAGCTGCTCTTTAAAGGGCCAAAAACTGTCTCCAACGATTATGCGCTCTGAGCGGAAAGAGGCCATCTACAGCAGATTTGTGAGATGGGGTTGGGTTAGTGAAAGTGTGCAGGATTTTAAGCTTAGGAAATCATATTAATTTAAGTAGTTTTTTTCGAAATAGAGGGGGAGAAGACATAAGCACTTTTCCAAATAGTCATCTTTTCTCCCTTGCCTTTTTGGAAAATAGGTTTGTCGTTTCCTGTCTAACGTCCATGCTAACTAAGGTCTCCTACAGTCAGGATGGCTCTGATACCAAGTCTGTGGGCACCCCGGATTATTCGTCCGGGAAATCCCTGTTATGCATATTTCCATGTTCCCATGATCAGTGAGCCGTGGAACATAACCGACAGGTACCATTACAACATCCGATACATAACGAATTTCAAGACTTACATAGGTGCCATTACGGCTACATCATTAATAGCAGTGGAACATCGCCAAGCGCAGAGCCCAATCGTGCCTCAACTACAGGCAACTGACTGGGAAGACGGCCTAGCTCGCTGGACGTCACCTTAATCTCCTAAAAGTCTGGCCAAGTAAATAGCCAGGGACACAGCCGTGAGTACTTTGAATGTACTCGCCAACCACCAAGATAAGTGATCAAAGGAAATGCAATTCTGGTTGTGGCAAGATAGCTCTATCTGGGGTTGCTTTTAAAAAGGCCTAACCTAACTTTGAAATTATGGCATCTCCATATCTTTGTTGAAAAAGAGTTTTGAAAACATGCTTCTATTTTATAAACCAAGACATCTCCATATCTTTGTTGAAAAAGAGTTTTGAAAACCGTTTTGTGGTGGAAAACCCTTTTTGAACATTTTAGACCCCTCGGGTCAAAACAAAGTTCTCGAACTCGGTTTTCCCCAGAACCTTCGTCCTCAAAGTACTTGTTTCCCAAACAAGCAAAGTTTGGGTACTCCTAGCCAACACCTTTACAACCTTCCTTGACCGTGGACACGGCTATTCGAATAGGTTATACTCTGCAAAGTTTGCACACTTTACCCACAAGAATCAATACATCCGCCGGGATACAACCACGGCCCACTACCACTGTAGATGGGGATCCGGATAATCAAACCTAACCCTTCGCTTGTCAACCCTAGCAAAGGCATGCTTTTCCTCTTGGGTTTGTTCTCCCCGACAACGAGTATGTGGCTCCCAGCCATAGTCCTTCCTTCCGTACACGCGCATACCCAAGCCGCAACTTGGCGTATACCTTAAATCCGGAGACTCCACTTCCTTCCGTACTACCTAAGTCATACCGTCCGCGGGAGACCCAATTGTTGCACCGGCCTCCTGCTAGTTCAGGCTCACTCTTGCCAAAGCAAGCAACAGGCTTCAGATCCTTGATTTGGTGGCGCCCGCCTGGAATTCCAGGGATTTCTCCCTATAAGCATGGTAGAAGTTGCCTCGGCTAATGCGGACAAACTACAAGTTAAGCCCCAACAACCTGGGGTAATGTGGTTGCACGGATAAAAATTGTTCCAGTAAAGGCGTAGAACATCCCAACATCTTCTCGTTTCTCCTCATCACCATTTCTTTTGTTAAAACTTCCACTGGGAACGATGCCTCTTCCTAGGGTTTTACAAAGCCATTTGGAAACACTTGTAGTGGGGAAAATCCCAAAACAGTTTATTTTCTCAAAACCAGGGTTTCCAAGGAGGTAGCATGCTAACCATCGTACTCTCGGTCTAAAGGGGATAAAAATGATATGTTCATCTGGGTGGTGCCTCAAAGGACACGAAATCATAACTTGGAGGAGCCAAGTTATTATCGCAGTATTTGTAACACAAAACATGCAGTCATGCAATTTATAAAGAGGATATAAAACAGGTAAAAGAGAATAGGACATATATCAGAGTTCAGGAATGGTGGCTTGCCTGTGATGAGCAATAAGTCCCTGGACTTCTTCAGATGACCAAGAATACCCAATAACAATAATAAGAAATCCCTTCTTTCTTGTCGTCAACCACTCACACTATCGTCGTCATCGAATACACATGCAAGCAGACAAATACCACAATTAATACAAGGCAAACAAACATCAAACCATACCGCAAACAAACATAAGGATTACTACTGGACTTGGGAGGTGTTTGGAGAAGTGGGATTCAAAAGGTGGAATTTACAAGATTGCCACTTGGGTGTTTTCTCTTGGAAGATAGTTGTCTAGGCTAGATACAATGAGCTTGGATTAGGGTTCCATGTTCAGTAGGATATCAATGTGCAAGAGTGATACCCTCAGATAGGTCTTGTCAAGACAAAACCATCACAAGTGGTTTCACTTGAAAATCAATTTCCTAGAATTAGCTATGCTTTTTATAGTGGAAATAACTCTAGTTTGAGGAAATAATTCACCAGAAAGGTTCTTGAGCTCCAAAAATTATTTCCTTGGATGTTTAGGTAGTAATTGATGTACTGAACCACCTAGAGTTGGAATCTAGTAAAATGAAATACCAGAATGCCCTCAGGAAATTCCCAAAGACAGTTCTGTCTGGTTTTTCCCCTTTTTACCAGATTAATTTTGCAAAAGTTATTGAGTTGGTTCTAGGGGCATGTGCTAGGTATTTAGAATACCTTTATGTAGAAATTGGATTCACCCTTTTTGGAGTTACCAAACTCCTGGAGGGATTTATTTAGTGAAAATACCCATCACATGAGTATTTAAATCACTAAAATTCATCCAGAGATCAATAAATTATGAACTGCTGGGGTATGGTAGATATTGATCCTAGGAGGTCCTAGGATGTGGAATCAGGTCAATACCACATTTGGTTAGACCTGGGGAATTTATCTAAGACAGAAAGTTGCTAGTTTTGTTATTTTTGCTAAAGGCAGTACACTACTCAACTTGGCATAGGACCAGTGCTGGACGATAGGTATTTCTAATTCCTTCCAGTAGGTCTTTGGTTCATCTCAAATTGATAAGGCTAGCTCACAGAGGAATTAATTAGTGCAAAGTATACTCTACAGCAGAATAAATGCCAAAAATTAAAGAAAATTATTTTGGACATGGGGTTGCCTCTCCATGTTTGAGAAAACATCAGAGAACCACCAGAAATTTAGATCTAGGCATTTGGACTTGGTTTACCATTTTATTTGGATTTAAAACAACTAGAGCTTCTCTGGAATAATAGGTTAGCTAAAAAGAAAAAGAAAAGGAGGTGGAGTGGGCCGGATCTGGGGGAACTGGGTCGCTCAGATGCAGGCCGGCCCAAGGCGGGGCAGCGCGACGGGCGGGAGCCGGCGCTTGAACTGGCAAGCGGGGCCCGACGGTCAGCGGGGGGAAACGGCGAAGCGGTACCGGCAGATCTCAGCCGTTCGATTAAGTGGTGATGGACGGTCTGCGCTCGTCGTCGTCGCAGCGACAGAGCGCCGGGGACAGAACCCTAGCTCGCCGGAGGGAGAGGAGAGGAGCTCACCAGTAGGCTCGGGAGGCGACGCGGAGGGTGCAAGGCGACGCGGTCGACGACGCTGAGAAGAACGGTGGGCAGCACGATGAGGGTTGACGCAGGGAAGTAGCTCGTGCGATGGCGGCCGAGAGCGACCTCGCCGGAGCTCGACGGTGACAGCGGAGGAGAGCGTCCTGAGCAAAAATGAGAGCACCGTCAGGTAGAGGAGAAGAAGGGGATCCCGTGAGCTGACATGCAGAGAGAATGGAGTAGGGAGGAGTGAGTCTTGCTCGATTTTGTGAGGAGGCCGAGGCTCTCCTCTTCTTCCTCCTCCGGACATCACAGAGCAAGGGAGAGGGTGTGGGGCTCGGGGGAGGTAAGTGAGGTGGAGAGGGAGCAAATGAGGGCAGGGACGAGCTGGGGAAGGCCTCTGGCCATATATACCAAGAGTGAGGAGTAGATGGGGTAAATTACCATCTTGGACAAGGGGGAGAGCAATGCTGGCCAGGGATTGGCCCAGGGGGAGGTGGAGAGGGGTAGTAGTGGTATTTGCTAGTGCTGGAGCTCAGAGAGAGTGGTGGCATCAGTGGTAATTAAAGGGGGACAAATCTTGTAGGATCTTTGTTGTCTCTCTCTCTTACTACTAGTACAAGGGCGAAATGGGGATTCGTTTGGGTGGAGCTACAGTGTTGGTCGACCAGTGGTGTGTCCTGGTGTTAAGGATAAGCTTTGATCAGGTTTTGATGGAATTTGGAAGTGGTTTAGACTAGTAGTTTGCTAGTTTGCCAAAATTGATCCAATATATGGTTGTGAAGGAAGTCTAAAAATCTACATTGGACTAGAGGAGAAGAGGGTACTGGTAGATAGATGAGGTCAAGGTAGACTCCTAGGAATTATTTGAGATTTTTGTGTGGGGTTTTAGTCCACTTAAATCCAATCACTCAAAAAGGACAGAAATGATTTCTAGAAGATCATTTGATTAATTTCCATTGGACAAGGATGGATTTTGATGTGGGAAGGTCCAGAGGTGAATACACACTTAGGGAAATTTTCTCAAGATTTATTGGGGATTAAAAGTATTTAAAACAATTATTATTCCAATTCAGCCATTTTAGAAAATGGGCAAAAAGAAATAATAAAGCTTCTCAAAAATATTTATTTTTGAGCTGGAAAGATAGGATATGATCTGTGGGGCTCACATGAGCCAAAAGTTGGGGAAGTGGTTTGGTAAAAACCAAACTTTCCTTTAGGGAGGGAGTTTTGGAGATTTTGACTATTTAAGGAATTAAATAGTTTTGGGGCCATAATAATTATGGATAACTATTGATAAATCATGATGGTCAATGTAGATGAGATAAACAAGGTGTAGCAAGCATTTTCAACATTGGGGAATGAATTTACAACTTGAAAAGGATGGAAGACAAGGAGTTGATGATCTAGGGTGGTGTTATTTTTATACCACCAAACCATGCTTGCATCTTGGAGCTCAGAGTTCACCTTGGTGCAAGGGATAGATGGGTGGGTAGACCATCTCATCTAGATGATCATGGCAGGTGGAGTTTGAATTAATAGCATTTTGGGTGATCTAGAATTGATGGCAAACTTTGTTGAAATTAAGGCTGCCATGCAGAAAGTGTCATGAAGCCTTCTAAACCAGGTGGGTTTAACAAGCTCAATGGTCCACTTGGAGCAAGTGAGGTAGGTTTTGATAGACATCAATTAGTAGAACACAACCATGCAGAGAGTTGGTCCATAGGAGGTTGTATGAGGGTGTGAGCTTCTAGCAAAGTAGGCATGATGACTAGTTTTGCAGGAAAAGTTATTTTCTTGTTTGCAAAACCATCATGGACAAGTGGGTTGGAGGAGGATTTAACCAGGGGAAAATGTGGGCCTTGGTAGGCCTTGGTATGGTTAATAATATGGTTCAAGTGCATTTCCAAAAATGCACATGGTTTGAGAAAAAGAGGCATTCAAAAAAGGTGATGCTGAAACTATTTCTAGACTTGGCCAAATTTGGCAGTTTGGAGGATTTTGACTAGAGTATGAGAGGGAATGTTCTTGGAGGAGTTGCAAGGTATCAGAGCTTTAACAAGTGGGTGATATGGAAGTGTAGAGTGAGTAGAATAGATCCATGCTTGATACTGGTCTTAAGGACTGGGGAACATCTAGGATGGAAGTCCTCAGAATGGATTTGATTAAGGGTTTTATATGATCACCTAGTGGCTAGGGATCATAACAAGGTCTGCTTTCTTGCTTAGGGATTGAGGATTGGGAAACATCTTGATCCTAGTGATGAGCTTCTAAGGTAACTCATTCTACTTCCTAAGCAAACAAATCAATCAGTAGATCAAAGCAACTCATCAGACAGCAGATCAAGGCAACTCATCTTATACACAAATCAACTATTACTAGGGTTACCATCAAGCTCAGCTTGAGGTAAGGTTGGGGGCATTTTGAAGTGGTTGAGTTTTGAATAAGATGTGGGTTCTTGGTATCTCTACCAAGAGTAGAATTCAAATGCTTTGAACAAGAGTTTTGGGAAACTAGAGGTAAGATTACTTGAGTGCGCTGTCTTGAAAACATAAGGAGATTGTATTATATATGTCTCCATAGTTTTGTCACTAGAAACTACCAAAATAGTTTTGGTTGCATAGGCATCTTGGCTCCTGTTTTGAAATGCCAGAACGTTTGAGAATATCCTAAGATACACTTGCAAGATAGTTTTGGGTAAAAAGCTTTTGTCGACTGAGGGTGAGGTAAGGAGTATCCTAAGATACACTTTCCTAAGCACAAGTGCAAACAAACAACAAGCAAGCACTGTACCAAAGCATAAGAAAAAGTTTTTGTTCCCCCTGATTTTTGCATTCTGGATAACAAATCAGGGTTGCTGAATTGGGATGTTACAATCCGGCTCCCAGAAGATGATCAAGGGCAAGCTTGGCACGACGCTCTGATAGGGGGCGGACTATCTGCCGGATATTCCGAGTCTGGGGCAGAGTTTTCCCCAGGCCAGATAATCCGGCCCTCACTTGGCCCGGATAATCCGGCCCCCAAAGTTTCCAACGGCTGGTTTTGGAAGGGGTATAAATACCCCTTCTTCCCCAATGTTCAGAAATCTTGATTCAATCGAAATTATTCAGACACTATGCAAGAGCTCCCATTCTAGATCTCCCACTTCAACCACCCGAAGGCTTTGATCTTTGGGGGAATTGAAGGAGGAGAGAATCGTCGTCGTCATCACGAATCAAGCGCATCAACTCCTCTCCTTTCATTTGGAGAAATACCTGATCTAGTATTGTTGTCAATATCTAGATCTTGTTCTTTGTTATTGATAACTTGTTCTTGTGGCAGCTTGTTGTCATTACGGGAGCCTCCAAGTTGATTGTGGAGTTGTGCCCCGCTAGTTGTGTAAAGGAACCGGTACCCGCCTCGAAGGGTCCCTATAGTGGAAAGCTAGATCAGGCCTTTGGTGGTGGGATCCATCGGAGAACAGGGTGAGGCCTATTGTGGCGTGGTGGTCTTAGTACCGCCCACCCCTCCAACGCAGACGTACTTCCCTTAACAAGGAAGGAACTGCGGTCAAACAAATCTTGTGTCTCCGCGTGCTTCACTACGGTTAACCCGTTCCTCTTCCACTTGCTCTTTACTCGCTAGTAGATAGGTTTGCATATAGGGAAATTCCACCTAATAGTTTACCTAGAGAATTTACCCTTTGTGCTAAGCCTAAAATTGAAAAGGCATTAAAATTTGAAGTAGCAGCTATGCACCCACCCTCTAGGTGCCCATACGATCCATTTCAATTGGTATCAGAGCCCCAGCTCTTAATTCGGGCTTAACCACCTAAGAGTAGTATGGGTACCAAGGATGATGGGAATGCGGTTGTGGATAAGGTCACAATAGATGACCTCAAGACGTTGGAAACAACCTTGTTGAAATCCTTTGAGGACAAGATGGAGGAGATGAATCAAATGATTGCTTGCCTCACATCATCCATAGCCCCATATCCATCCTCCTCTAAGGCAGCCACACCATCATCTAAGGAAAAGGCTAACACCGGATCCAAGGATGATGATGCGGAAGGTGAAAAACTTAATGGTTCCACCTCCAAGAAGGGAAGTGGTAAGAAGGAATATAGCAAGGTTCGTCACGTATATTCCCCCGACCCACCTATCCCTCATCCTCATATAAAAAATAGGGGTGATCCACCCAAGCTCACTGTATCCTCTTTCACTCAATGGCAATTCTTAATGAAGTCTCATGTTTGCACCTCCTCTATTGAACTTTGGAGGATTATTGAAGAGGGTCTTCATATTGGAGATCAAACCAACCTGACAAGAAGAGAAGTCATGGATAGCCAATTGAATGCCACTGCTCTCCACATGATACAGCACGGTGTGGGTCCCAAGGACATGCCCCACATTGAACATCTCAACATAGCTAAAGAAGCTTGGGATGCCCTCACTGATCTCTTTGATGGGAATGAAAGCATGAGAAGGAATAGGTATGATGACCTTAGTAATGAAGCTGAGGGATTCTACATGTTGGATGGTGAAAACCATGAAGACATGTATAGAAGACTCAAGGGCATCTCAACAACATTTAGAAAGCATGGAGCCACTCACATTGATGATGCGTGGATAAAAAGGAAATATGTGAGTGCCTTAATGCCTTTCGAGCCAACGGACTTGAAGAGCCTGCAATGTAGACATAACTACCATCTAATGACATCCAATGAGGTCATGCAAGAAATGGCGTCATTCAAAGTGGCGGCAAAGAATGCTGAAGATGCCCGTGCTCGGGCCATTGGAATGCAAAAGGGTGCCAATGTTGCTCTAAAAGCTAAAGTTGTTGAGCAAGAGGAGGATGAAAGAGCGTTTGATGGGGCCTCCATAAACTGCCCTGATGAAGCCAAACGTGCTCATGGTGAGTACATGGCATTTTACACAAGGAACTTTTCGAAGGACCCTGCCAAGGCCAAGTCGGAACTCGAGCGCAAGAATGGGTCGAGTGGAAGAAGAGAAAGCGGCCCAAAACTGAGAACGTGCTAAAACTGTGGAGATAGGCTTCACTTTGTAGCCGAGTGTCCGTATCAAAATAGAGAAGACAATGGTGGAAGGATCATTCTTAAAGAAAAATCCAAAGCACCTAAGAAGAAGCCATTTATTAAGAAGAATGGCCCCCTACAAGAAGCAACCCAAGATCGTCTTAGTGGCACAAGAAGAATACTCCTCTGCAAGTGAAGATGAAGAGAATGAAGATAGTTCTCGTGAGGTGGCTGCTATAGCCACCACATCGACTCCATCATCTCTCTTCGACTCGCCAAACGAGAACGGCATCAACAACAACGCCACTTGCCTAACGGCAAGAGGGTCCGAGGTATCAAGTTCTAGCTCTTCATTTCCTAAGACTAACATAATTTTGGATATGGATGATCATGACAGTCTTAAAATGAAAGAAGAAGTTATTGCTTTGGACACCTTTTTCACTAACCTACAAGGTGAGCACAAACTCCATTTTGACGCTCTTATGAGTCAACTTGCTCAAGCCGAAGATCTTCTTGAAGAAAAGGGCAGAATCGAAAGAGAAGATGCCTTGGAGATAGCTTCTTTGAAGAATGCCTTGGAAGAAGAAGAGGAAACTCGAGTATCTTTGGAAGAGAGACTCGAATCCATTGAGGAGTCACATGAAGAAGCTGTGGCTCAACTCATCAAAGAACGTGACAATGCTCTTGCCAAGGTAAAGAAACTAAAGAAAGAAAAGATTGAATTTGGGGCTGTTCATGCTAGACTCTTAGAGAATTTTGATAATCTTGAAAGTTCTCACAAGGCATTGAAGAGTGATCATTCTACTTTAAATGAGTCTCATGACCAGCTCCAAACTCAATTGAAGTTGTATGATGTGCCAAGTACCTCCATATCATCTTATGGAAAAGAAGATATTGCAAGAGGTTCTCAACACAAAGGTAAAGAGGTGCTTGATGAGATACTGAGCAAGCAAAAGACAAACAATAGAAAAGAAGGTCTTGGCTACATTCCCAAGACAAATAGCAAGAAAAACAAGAGGAATAAGAAGAAGAAGAAGAAGAAGAAGAAGAAGAAGAAGAAGAAGAAGAAGAGGAGCAAGACTGCTCAACCAAAGACTAGCAACATTACCAATGACAAGTCTAATTATGATGGTTTTGCAGGGGCTAACAATCCTAACTTTGAATTATATTGTGATTATTATGGTGATGTTTATGCTAGTTATGTAGGCTCCTATGATTGTTACATTCCTTGGTCTATTTGGGTCCCCAAGACCCTTGTCACTAACATGAGAGGACCCATTGAAAAATTGGTACCTAAAATCAAGAAGTAACTTTCTTGCAGGGCTATGCTTCCGGTGGTTCTAAATGGGTATTCGATAGCGGTTGCATGAGTCATATGACCGGAAGCAAGGAGATCATCACGGAGATGCGGCCAAATCACGATCATATAACCGTCTCCTATGGTGACAAGTCAAAATCTGAGGTATTGGGTCTCGGCAAAGTAGTGGTGGCTCACGATATCTCTCTCGTGGACGGCATGCTTGTTGAGACCCTCGGGTACAACTTACTTTCAGTTCGCGCCCTTGGTAAGATGGGCTTTGTAGTTTATATTGATTCTTATTTGGTGGTACTCTTGTGGAGAAAGTCTCTAAAAGTCGCTTTCGTGGGATATGTCGAAAATGACATGTACGTGGTGGAGTTTTCGGGGAAAACCACTACAGGCCCGATGTGTCTCTTCGGAAAGGCTGACGCGGGTTGTCTATGGCATCGCCGACTAGCCCACGTCAATATGAGAACTTTGCAAAGTCTCCACAAGGGTGGCCACATCCTTGGACTAAAAGAAAATGTCTCCTTTGCCAAAGATCGTGTTTGCAGGGTGTGTCTTGAAGGGAAAATGCATGACTCTCCTCATCGAAGGAAGACTATTATCTCGTGAAAAAGGATCTTAGAGCTCCTTCATGTGGACCTATTAGGACCTCCATCTCATGCAAGCCTCGGTGGGAATAAGTATTGTCTAGTGATTGTTGATGATTACTCAAGATACACTTGGGTTTATTTCTTCAAGTTGAAGAGTGAAACTCACCAAACGGTCATCGACTTCGCCAATGAGGTTCAATGTCAACACAACGTCTCTATACTGGCTATAAGAAGTGATACCGGCTCTGAGTTCAAGAACTACACCTTAAATGAGTTCCTAAGTGAATAGGGGATAAGACATCAATATTCCGATGCGTACACCCCTCAACAAAATGGTGTAGCCGAGAGGAAGAATCGGACTCTAATGGATATGGCAAGATCAATGCTAGCCGAATTCAAGTATCCATATAACTTCTGGGCTGAAGCAATCTCTACCGCTTGTCACTCATCCAACTGGTTATACCTCCATAAGATCTTGGACAAGACTCCGTATGAAATACTTACCCGTAACAAGCCAAACATCTCATACTTTCGGGTATTCGGGTGTAAGTGTTTCTTTCTCATCAAGGGAGTTCTTTTATCTAAGTTTGAATCTAAAGCTCTAGAAGGTATTTTTGTTGGTTATGGTGCCGAATCCCACACTTGTAGAGTCTACAATAAGCTCTCTGGAACTATTGTAGAATCTTGTAGTGTGGTGTTCAAAGAAAATGACGGTTCCCATGCGGAGCAAGTTGGTGTTTGTGATGCAGATGTTGAAATACCCCAAGATGCCATAAGAAGAATGGGCGTGGGATTTTTCTGCCCCATTGAGGAACCCCTTTTGGCTGATCGGGAAGGATAATGCTCTACTCATGTAGAGCCCTCATCTTCACATACTCAACATGTTCCAACCACGGGAGCAACTTCTACACCATCTCCATCAACTACTGAAGGTCAAGATGTTCCAGAAAGCTCCAGACCGGATTATCTGGTGGACACCGGATTATCCGGCCATCCCCATCCTGACGACCAAATTGCTCCTGGTGCTAAAGAAATCGCTGGAAGCTCCAGGCCGGATTTTCCGAGTGACCCCGGATTATCCGGCCCCTCGCCAGTTCAAGCAAGCCCTAGGCAGCCTGATGAAGCTGCTACAAGTACTCCTAGGCTGGATTATCCGGCCTCTCCTTCGGCCAGATTATCCGGCCCTGACTCACCTGTTGGTCAGAAGTCTCCTGTTACGGCTGCTGACTCATCTCAAGGGCATGCTTCATCACCGCCTACTACTGATATACCAGATTCTAATCAAGGTCGAGCAAATGATTCCAATGAAGATTCAAGTGATGAAAATACTCCACCAAGAGACAACAAAAACCTTGAGTTAAGGGGTCGCACCCTCGACAAGGTTATTGGTGATCTTCGATGAAGGGTTTCTACAAGAAGGGAATTGGCTAGTTTTGGTGAGCATCAAGCTCATATCTCAATGGTGGAACCCAAGAAGGTCTTTGAAGCTCTTGAAGATCCAGACTGGGTTGTTGCTATGCATGAAGAATTGAATAATTTCGAGCGCAACAAGGTCTGGAAACTCGTGGAGAAACCTAAAGATTGTCGTAATGTTATCGGCACCAAATGGATATTTAAAAACAAGCAAGATGAGAATGGTATTGTTGTGAGGAACAAGGCAAGACTTGTGGCTCAAGGCTACTCTCAAGTTGAGGGCATTGACTTCGGCGAGACCTATGCTCCAGTGGCTCGCCTTGAGTCCATCTGCATCCTCCTTGCTTATGCTGCCCATAACATTTTAAATTGTAGCAAATGGACGTCAAGAGTGCTTTCCTTAATGTTCCTCTACATGAGTTGGTATATGTAAAGCAACCCCCGGGCTTTGAGGATCCTAACTTCCCAAACCATGTCTACAAACTCGATAAGGCACTCTATGGCCTTAAACAAGCCCCACGTGCATGGTATGAGCACCTTAAAGAGCTTTTGCTAGACCATGGCTTCGAAGTTGGGCAAATCGATCCCACTCTTTTTACTAAGAAGGTTAAGGGGGAGCTCTCCGTATGCCAACTATATGTAGACGATATCATCTTTGGTTCTACTAATAAAGCTTTTAATGATGAATTTTCAAAGCTTATGACTGACAGGTTTGAGATGTCTATGATGGGGGAATTACGGTTCTTTCTTGGATTCAAGATCAAGCAACTTAGAGAAGGAACCTTCATCAATCAAGCAAAATACATCCAAGACATGCTCAAGAGATTCAAGATGACGGATCTTAATGGTGTCGCCACTCCGATGCAAACAAAATGTCATCTTTAACTTAACCCACATGGTAAAGATGTGGACCAAAAGGTATACCGGTCCATGATCGGCTCTCTCCTTTACCTCTGTGCATCTAGACCCGATATTGTGTTGAGTGTGGGGGTGTGTGCAAGGTATCGAGCATCTCCTAAATAAAGTCACTTAGTGGCGGTCAAGAGAATCTTTCGATATTTGGTTCATTCCCCTAACTTTGGTCTATGGTATCCCAAGGGCTCCAATTTCTCTCGATGTGGTTATACCAATTCAGATTGGGCTGGTGATAAGGATGATCGGAAATCCACTTCTGGAGCTTGTCAATTCTTGGGAAGATCTCTTGTGTGTTGGTCATCTAAAAAGCAGAATTGTATATCTCTCTCCACCGCTGAAGCTAAATATGTTGCTGCTGCTAGCGCTTGCACTTAATTATTGTGGATGAGGCAAACTTTAAACAAATACGGTGTCAATTGTGACAAAGTGCCTCTTTTATGTGATAATGAAAGTGCAATCAAAATTGCGTACAATCCAGTACAACACACAAGGACAAAGCATATTGAGATTCGGAATCATTTCATTCGAGACTATGTTGCTCGAGGCGATATTGATCTATCTTTTGTGAGCATGAAGAACCAACTTGCTGACATTTTTACGAAGCCACTTGATGAAGCAAGATTCTGCTACTTGAGGAATGAGCTAAATACATTGATTCCAGGAGTTTGTCTTGATTACCCATGCACTCACTCGTACATCTCAGTCTTATTTGGTCTAGGTGTGGGCATGGATATAGGGGGAGTGTGGTCCTAATTCATTGGGCTAACCCTCCCCCCATAATGCCAAAAGCAAGATAAATCATTTCTCTTAATATCATTTTGTGATATGTGAGCTTATTGATGAGTATTGGTCGTGAACCCAAGATATATCTTCACGGTGTCACACCATACACTCCAACAAGGTGGCTTCGGCCACCGCCCTCTCTCTTGAGGAGAATTGGATTTGTATGGATCTTTTTGGTTGTTTTTGCTATCTCATGTTCTTATGGGAATCACACTCAATCTTGGCTCTTATTTGATTTGGATCTTGCAATTTTGAGTGTCTAGTACCATCTCAGTTTGGACGAGGACGAGAATGAAGACGAGGACGAGGATGAGGATGAGGACTACGAGTGATCCCTTGGGGCGCTAGCATCGCTCTTCTTCCTTTTTGGCGTCTCAATGCCAAAGGGGGAGAAGTAATTCTATTAGGATCATTTGAGGATTTGCATGGGTCGGGCATAAGCACTTGCATTTTTCTACATTTTTCTCGTCATTTTCTTGCTGCCCATTTAACGTTGAACTTTAAATTTGTGATTTGTGGTTTATTTGAGACTCTATGTCTGTGCTTGTCTGGATTTATCTCATGGATTATGCTTATGGATTCATCTATTCATATCCTATTATGCTGGAAATCTTTATCAAGGAAGGCGCTTATATTGGTTATCACGGTGATAATTGAGGCTATTTCAAGGATGCCTCTCTTCTACCTCGGTGGTATGATTATGTTGCTCATATGTCTATGGAATAGATTCACCTATTTGTGTGCATTTGTATTCAAATGCAAAATTCTAATATGCACACTTTGAGGGGAAGTCTCTTCCATGTTTATTGCTGGTTGTCTTGTGATCCTTTCCTGCAAATCCTAGTATTGTCATCTAACACCAAAAAGGGGAGATTGAAAGAACATTTCATGTTTTCCTGTGTTTTGCATGTTAGATAACAATTCTGTGGAGATTATTCATGTGCGCTAAGTGTGCAGGAAGCTTTGGGGGGCGGATTATCTGCCCTACCAAGGGTCGGATAATTCGGCCTACCTCATTGCTCAAAGGATGCCAAAGCGCATCGCTCGGAGTCTGGTCGGATTTTCTCCCGGAAAATCCGAACTGGGGCGGTTTTTCTTCCCTAGGCCGGATAATCCGGCTGTCGCATGGGCCGGATAATCTGCCCCCCAGATTTTGAGCAAAGCATGCCAAGGCGCGTCGCTCGGAGTCCGGTCGGATTTTCTCCCGGAAAATCCGAACTGGGGCGGTTTTTCCTCCCCAGGCCGGATAATCCGGCCTTCACATGGGACCGGATAATCCGGCCCCCAGAAGATGATCAAGGGCAAGCTCGGCGCGACGCTCTGATAGGGGGGCGGACTATCTGCTGGATATTCCGAGTCTAGGTCAGAGTTTTCCCCAGGCCGGATAATCCGGCCCTCACTTGGGTCGGATAATCTGGCCCCCAAAGTCTCCAACGGCTGGTTTTGGAAGGGGGTATAAATACCCCTTCTTCCCCAACATTCAGAACTCTTGATTCACAATTATTCAGACACTGTGCAAGAGCTCCCATTCTAGATCTCCCACTTCAACCACCCGAAGGCTTCGATCTTTGGGGGAATTGAAGGAGGAGAGAATCGTCGTCGTCATCACGAATCAAGCGCATCAACTCCTCTCCATTCATTTGGAGAAATCCCTGATCTAGTATTCTTGTCAATATCTAGATCTTGTTCTTTGTTATTGATAACGTGTTCTTGTGGCAGCTTGTTGTCATTATGGGAGCCTCTAAGTTGATTGTGGAGTTGTGCCTCGCTAGTTGTGTAAAGGCACCGGTACCCACCTCGAAGGGTCCCTATAGTGGAAAGGTGGATCAGGCCTTTGGTGGCGGGATCCATCGGAGAACAGGGTGAGGCCTATTGTGCCGTGGTGGTCTTAGTACCGCCCACCCCTCCAACACAGACGTACTTCCCTTAACAAGGAAGGAACTGCGGTCAAACAAATCTTGTGTCTCTGCGTGCTTCACTATGGTTAACCCGTTCCTCTTCCACTTGCTCTTTACTCGCTAGTAGATAGGCATATAGGGAAATTCCACCTAATAGTTTACCTAGAGAATTTATCCTTTGTGCTAAGCCTAAAATTGAAAAAGCATTAAAATTTGAAGTAGCACCTATTCACCCCCCCCCTCTAGGTTCCCATACGATCCATTTCACTAGTGTCTCATAGTAAATCTCTCACTTTGATATTTGATCTAAGGATTTTGAAGTTATTCAAAATAGTGAGTGGATATGCAATTTGCATGAAATTGAGTGGGAGCTACAAAAGTCTTCCTAAAACGGTATGTGAATGACATATTTTTGAGTGGGAGCAATATAAGTCTCAAATTCAAATATGTAGGAACATAGTTTGAGTAAGAGTCGTGACTCATACCCAAATATGTTGGGAACATATTTTGTGTGGGGGCTTATAGAGTTATTCTTAAGTGTGTTAAGAATAAAAGCGCAAGTACTGATAAATAATGATTTATAAGGTGTAGAAGTTGATAATAAGTGTATTATGATATTATGTAGTATTCCTTAAGGGATTTTGAAAAGGGTTTCAGAATAGTAGTTAATTAAGGAACTGGTCCTTAATAGCTCAAGTTAGGAATAGTATTAAGTCTAACATCAATGGTTGAAAGAAAGAAATGGATGATCATCATCCACTATGTTGAGACATAGGTTCTATCTTAGAAAACCATGATGATAACTTAACATAATATACGATCCAAGAAGAAACGTTTGAAAAGTGATTAAGTTTGAATCACGGAACATTGAGCTGAGTTTGTCCGCAGTGTCTAATAGAGAACTGTAGACATATTTTCTAGATCCATAAAGGATGGCATATCTTAAAGCATAAAGAGTTATGTTATAAGGGAATATGTTGGAAACTCCTGTAAATACCAATTAAAGTCAAGTAGGAAGCAAGGTGAACAAAAACATCGAAAGTTGCACAGAGTGCACTAGTATTTCGATGATTACATTTATAGTAATAGATAAGGGTACCATCTAAAGTGTTGTATAATGTTATGGCGGAGCTAGTTCGCTTTTAACGTAGAATGATGTGTCCCAGGGCACAATTCCCATGAGAAAGCCCTCGAGGTTGATCTAAAGTCACTGTAGTCTCCTGGAATCAGGCCTTGTTCTGCTGCCATAGCGACGATACATACACACAGATGTTATCATGTAATGATAAAGTATTAATGTCAATAAAGGTGACATTAGTAAGTTGCAAAGGATTTGGGACTGTAAAGTACAGGCCCAAGACTCAACCTCTTCCATGAGCAAGCATGTTCAGGGTACCGGTAATCTGGTGCCAATGATTAAGAACAAATGGAGCTAGTGTATTTGTACTCTAGTGCAAGTGGGGGACTGTTGGAAATATGCCCTAGTGACAAATAGTAATAAGGACTATTATCATATTTCATAAAGTTTATGATTAAGTTTTATATCATGCTATACCTATATTGATTGGAAACATCAATACACGTGTGATATATAAACAACCAGGGGTTCCCAGTGAAACTCTAGTCACTGGTTCATTGGTCAACAGATGATCAAGTTTCCTGATCATGTGGCATTTATGACAGTTGGAAATGGAGTCAACTCATTCTCAGAATGAGCGGATGAACCAATACCCAACCTAAACATTGTGACCCGATCATGTCATGAAGTTCAAGGTACGATGATTAGAAATGGATCCTCGTAGACTATTCCTTAGACCATGAGGCCATATCAATCACTGTCTCCCGAGAGTGCTTAGATAGCATCGAGCGCCATCTGGTATTGCGGTGGTTATAAAGGTGTGTTCAGGTACTCGGAGGAAACCGTAGAGGCAATATATGTCAAGAGCGGGATTTGTCCGTCCACGTGATGGAAAGATACTCAAGGGCCCACTCGGAGAAGTTATATCCAATAGCTGCGCAGCGTGTGATTTGATCACAGGGATATCACTTGTCGGAATGAGTCAAGTAGCATTATTTGGTAACGAGATTGAACATGACATGGTGATGTCATTGATTAGATCTCGGGCAATGCAAGTATCGAGAGACAAAGGGAATAAGACATGGCCATCCAGGTCCCTCTGTCGATCATTGGTCCGGGAGTGTCCCGACCATGTCTAGAGTGTTCCCTAACCGTGGGGTATCACGCTTAAGGGTTTGATGATGTTTAGAGAGTGTTTATAGGATCGAAAGAATCGCCGAAGAATAGTAGAGAGAAAACCGGAAGGGTTTCGGTAAGTCCGGAGGATGTCCGGAGTGGAGGTGGAAGGTGTTCCATAGCCATGGAGATTGAGTAATATATGAATGAATGTTAAATATTGATTTAATCATTTATTCATAATTATTTAATAAAGAGAAAATCAATTTAAAAGGTCAAAGGCTTAATGGGCCAATTCCGGAGGGAAGAGGGCCCAATAGGGAAAAGGCAAGAGGGAGAAGGGCCAAGAGGGGAGGCCGACGCCCTAGTGGGACAGTCCCCCCGCGCGGGCCCATGGGGTGGCCAGCGGCTCCACCCCCTCGTCCTCTCCTCTCCTTTAGTCCCACCCCGGGACTTCGAGGGAGGTAGTACCTCCCCTCCCCCTATATATAGTGGGGGTATTTGGCCAGATAAATACACACAATATTCAATAAAGGTCTTCTCACTTTTGGGAAGACCTCCAATTGATATTCTCTCTCTCTCTCTCTCTCTCTCTCTCTCTCTCTCTCTCTCTCTCGTGACTGTGGTCCCAAGTTAGGACTGCGCGAATGAGAGATATATTCACTGCGGAGCGCTGTCGTGCTGCGGGATTCGGATCCAGGAGCTCTACTTCTGCAACTGCTGCTGGATCGGGGAAGCGGGAGCCATCGTCAGGCACCAGACGTGTGTAACTCCCCGCCAGGTGTCACACTTGAGGCACTCAAGTCGTTGGAGCCGTTGGAGCGCAAGGACTTCATCACGACCTTGAGGTTGGCTTCGGCTCGTCTACATCAACCACGCTCTCCTAAGCGTTGACAACGCTTTTCGGTCTTCAAGGGTAAGTTCGCAAAAAGCCCCTTCCATTACTGTATTACTAATAGATAGGTCCTGGCAGCATTAGGGGTTCAGGGGCGTAGGGTAAAAATTATTGTTTTCATACACAGAACCCCTATAGTTTCTCAGGAGAGGTCAACCGATGAAACGATGATCACAATAGCGGGTACCACCGCAACAGAGACGATGTTGGAGGAAGCCAACCAACACAGCGATACCAGCCAAGAGCTCGGGAGCCACCAATGTCCTCAATGCAAATGTTAGAGGGACCCTGCAATATGCACTTCTATGTCGATTCAACAAACAAAAGGTGATCAAACCATCTCAGGAAGGACTGACAAACACTTTTAAAAATGCAAGAAGTCTGTAATGCAAAGGCAACTGAAGCAGCAAGCCGAGGATACGCCACTGCACCTGGCACTTTGGCCATTGGCGCACCACCACCACCACCAGTACATCCACTAGCAGGGTAGTCGCAAAACACAATAAATCAAGAAGATGAGTACCTCAGGTCTAAGGGTGCAATGTAGATGATTCAGAAGGGGCGACCGTCCAACAGGACACAAAAGGTGATCACAAGACAAGTAAATATGGTAGTAACAGCGCCACCACCTACACCCGAGTATCTCCATTGGTCAGAGCAAGAAATCACGTTCAGCAGAGCTGATCACCCGCTTCGGATGCCGCGACCGTGTCAGTCAACCTTAATAGTGGAGGCACAAATTGGTGGGTCTGACATGAGCAAGGTTTTCTTGGACGCGAGAAGTAGCATCAACCTAATTTATGCCAAAAACTTACGGGCAATGAATTGGTCCCTGGCAAATCTAGCACCCATGGATACAACTTTCCACGAGATAATTCTAGGAAAATCCGAGATTCCTCTAGGCAAAGTCTATCTTGATGTAGTCTTTAGATCAAGGAACAACTTTAGACGTGAAAAACTCGAATTCGAGGTTATGGACTGGCCATCACAATACCACGTGATCCTGGGATGCGCAGCTTTCGCTAGGTTCGTGGCAATACCTCATTATGCATACCTGGTACTCAAAATGCCAACCCCCAATGGAATCATAACCATAAGAGGAAGCTTCACTCGTTCGGATAATTGCGACTGAGAGTTCAACAAAATATCAGAATCTTTCAGGACGGAAGCAGAATTTGGCCAGCTAAAAATCGCAGACACAGAGCTATTACCCGAAGGACATGTCCCCATCGAACGGACTTCACAAAATCAGGTGTACCACGCAAACCCAAAGGCGACCTATCCGGCCTCTAGCATTGCTCCCGCATAGGAAGGCACGCTCGTAGTTTCCCCCGTGATAATTGGGAGACTCTTTTCGACTCTATCAATATACAAAAATCCCGAAGGACCCCGATGAGCACTTAGTCAAACTACACAAGGCAGCTAATCTACGATCCACCCGACAAATCAGGGATGTAGAACAATAGGCCCCTCGCCTCACCAATTCATGGCACGTCACAGGGATAACAAAAGAAATGTGGCTGGCTAACCCAATACTCGTCCCGAAGAAAAGCACAGGACCTCGTGTGTGCATTGACTTTCCAATCCAAAGTAATCCAGCAAAACACCCCATTTTCTCTCTGGTCCACCGCGCAGAAGTTGTGCCTCCTGAGTTGGGTTCAAAGGGGATGATCTCCAGTGTCAAAAACCGCAACACGACACCCGCTAGACCCTCCTGAGTTGGGTTCGGTCTAGGGGCGCCGGATAACAAAACAGGCTGCGTCGACGCCAAAAAAGAATAAGGGGTGGGCTGGACGCCTGGACGTGATTTTTGGGCGCCAGCATCCCGGATAACCCTTTAGGTCACTTTAGAGACCCCGTGGAGATGCTCTAACGCCATCTTCCGCTTGGTTGCCATGGTGCCAGGGCGCCGGCGTACCCTCTGGTATCTGGTATGTCGCTTAATTCCAGTGTAGTGTCACGTCCCATCAGTTAATTAACAACGTCTTTATTCACTATCAAGTGTTGGAATCTAAGACTAGCCACAATGAGGTATCATAGGTGTTATCATGCATTACATGAATGCAAATGCAAAATATTTATATGTCACTGCAATTAATGATGAAAGAGACTATAATTGTATCATAGGTAAATACGGTATCATAGCACATACAACTAGAAAAACTAATTTCAAATAAATCTTGTACACAATTTTATATTGAAATTCTACAATATAATAAATACAAAAAGACTATGGTACTACTATATGATACTATGCATTGTAGAGATGGTATCATATACTAGTATCATATGCATGATATTACTATATGATACTTCCCATTATGACTAGTCTAAAGCTACACATGCATACACTCCTTCCTGGTAGTTGTAGTGACATTTTTTGTTGACTGCAAAATATTAGTTTGGTTAATTACTACACTTGTACTTAATATATGTATCGACGTACAAACTGGATGTGGTTTCTGAAATCATATGGACCTATGACTCAACGAGAAGTAGAAATGCAAATAATAATTATTTGTACTCCCTTCGTTTTAAAATATAAGATGTTTTAGTTTTGTGAATGAAGTGTATCTAGACCCCTTTTAGTGTCTAGGTTCATCTAGGTTTGAAATAAACCTAGACACTAAAAGGGATCTACATACACACCAAAGTGAAACTAGACACTAAAAGGGATCTACATACACACCTTTTACAAAGCTAAAACATATTATATTTCGAAACAGAGAGAGTAGTAACCAATTGTACCATTATTGAATCTAATGTTGTGCTTTGATATATAATACGGTTATTGATTCATAATGTTTTATGTCTTCCGCCCCACACACCCCAATGGCCAATGGTCAAATGCTGGCTCCGCCCCTGTTCTCCTCGGTCGGTGGCGGTGTTGGCTAGGCTGGTGATGATATTGCCACTTCGGGGGGCGACTGTGTGGTGGCCGATGCCGATGTCTCTGCCTCTGATGTAGCCATCATCCATGTCCTCTGGCTTCGTCGTCACCTTCTTGTGCAGTAAGCCGAGCGTCGACAACATCGGCATTGGCAGGGCAGGTGCACGACAGGGGGATTGGGCGGGAAGAAGAGCGGCAAGCAAGAGAGATGGCAGCATCGATCACTTTTCAGTGGAAATTGGGAAAAGTATTTTATCTTTTTTGTGTCTGTCAAGACGAACCCGCACCACGCATCGATGTGGCTGCAGTTGCCAGCACCTCCTGTTCACTTCCTAGAACTGGGCAGCACGAGGGGTATCACTTCCTTTGGGTAGGGGCCGGCACCCGGACAAAGTACTGGGTTGCATGAGCCGATACAGGCTGTTTTTGCCAGGCACCCCAAGGCCTGTTTGAGGAGCCCGGTGGAGATGCTCTAAGCACAAGTTAAAGATTTGCACAACCGATCGTTCCTCCTAAAAAATGAAAGACAAGCTAACTAAGTGGCGTTCCTCCTAAAGAATGCAAGACACTAAGTAAGTGGCTCGCAACCTACCGAACCCCATGCAAAAAGGCATGCATCAACCAGAAGACAAGCCCTTATTTGCCATGGAGGGGAAGAGGGTGGTGGCAGAGGGCCAAGGGTGGATACAGCGAACAAGATAAGATTAGAAAATTACCAATAGCAAAGAATCACACATGGTCAATGGGTTTAACTGGGGAGGTTGGATTAATAGGATCATAAGGCCGTTGCTAGAATGTGAAGGTTTGTGATGCGCATGGTACTGGAGTGAACCATGACACTCAATGGCATAAAACAGAAACTAATTCAATGTATATACTCCGTAACAAAATTGGTAAAAAAAACTTAGGGTCATCCAGCGGTGCACAAGGAGGTGGCAGCTATTAATCCAAAAAACATCAACACAATATATTCATGCCATAAAAGACACCATCCACAAGCCATAAAAGAAGATAGCCACAAGATTTTCCCCAGGCCAAGGGGAATATGATAAATACAGTTTGCATAGTAGTAAAATAGAGCCAGATGTATCTCAAGAAAAAAGTAGATCCATACAGATCAGTCGCATATTCAGCACTAACAGAGCCAATGCTGAGTGCAGATTGCAAAATAAGGTAGTTCTATGTGTACTTAACAACAAGAAAAGCTTGCTTGCACAAACATGCATCGAACAAAGCTTAGAGACTGTCACAGCACCTGCGTAAAGAAGGTAATATTTATATGATTGGAGAAAAAAATTCTAATGATCTTTTCTGTTGGACATGTTTCAGAGACATGAATAGAAAAACAGAGCTCTTGACTCACCTCTCTATTCATGCATTCTTTAATACCTTCAAGATGGCCGATGCAACAGTACCAAATAGCCTGCTGGATCGATTCAGACTTGTGACTTGTGTTCTTGTCAAGGAAACAGCATTACCATTTGGAACCGGCGTAGAGAGTGTGCCAAATGACTTGCTCCCAGAGTTACAGATGTGATCAAAATTAGGCAGACGCAAAATATGATCCCGTGCATAGGCTGGATTCACCTTTACAGGGTTCCGCCATTGTAACGCTGATCTCCAGTATGGGAAGAAATCATTCCATGTGTATTGACGCACCCGACGTCTACCAAGTTTATTTATTGCAACCTATCTCACAGGTCAACAAAAGGTTCAAGCATTAGTGGATTATTATTATACAAAAAAATCAGAAGTCCTGACCAAGCCACAATTTCACTCACTTGAAGGAACCCAAGATATAAATATTTGAGATTAACCAGCCAGCAGCACTAACGTGAGATGGTAAGTTGCATAGTACTTCAGTAGCATACATAAGAAAGTGACACATGCTTTTGCACATTGTGTTAGCTTCTTGAATAAAACAAATTTGAACAGTGAACTCAAACAGGGGCCATAAATTAATCTAACAATAAGATCAAGCGAATCGGTAAAAACAATGTAATGTCTTTAGACTCAGTAACGAGCAAGAGCTCCACTTGTCAAGTCTGACAGTGGATGTTATTTTCCAATCTACATCCACTTAACAGCATTTTTTAGCCAACTGCCCCAAAATTATTGTGATTATGTCCTATTCCAATTGGACTAGTGACATTTGCATTGTCTGCCTGGTTTTTTTCTTTCTTTTTTGGTCATGCACCCTCATTGGGAACAACCCGCTGATGACCCCTTCGTTATGTACCAAAGGTGTCAGCTTAGAATGGAACGAGATACTATACTGGGTGAGAGATGTGAATTTCTAGCGAACTGGTTCATTTAGCTACTTGATGACAATCTATAACTGTTGATAATTCTCCTATAACTAATTGGTATGAACAGATGTGCCAGCATGCTACTGTCGCTAAATCTGCCGCTGGGTACCCATTACCCACATCCAAATCCGTACCCACACAATTTGAAAGGGTACGGACAAGGGAAAATTACCCATTTCAATTTGGGTACGAACTTAATGCTGCCCATTGTAATCTCTTCCTCCCTTTGTCTCTCTTAATTCATAAGATTCACTTCTAGGTGGCCCTCCCAGAGTCCATGCGCCATGACAACAGAGCACAAGATGCAACAGTCAGGCAGTGTAGCTGCAAGCTGGGTTGGCTCGGTGCCGGCGCCAATGCCAGCAAGCGGTGTGCAGGTCGTCGCCGCCGTCACGCGACTCAGCATCCGCGAGGACACTCCGGACGATAGCGAACTGGTCCTCCATGGCATTCAGGTCGGTCCTGAAGCTCCTCAAAGAACTCAGACTGGCAGCATGCGGGCGGAGTTATCCACGTCATGAGCATGCGGTCGTTTAGAAGCAGCGTCCGGAATTGACTGTCAGTCCATGCACCCCATAGCTTAATGAACACCGTCACTGGATCCTCATTACCCATGGATTTTCCCACATCCATTGGATAATACCCACTTGTTCTGGGCATGGGCAATCTGAAACACGATGGGTATGGGTAATTTTGGGTTTGGATTTTGATTAACCAACACGTAATTTTGGGTTTGGATTTTGATTAACCAACACCCTCCCCAATGCCAGCCTTAACTGTCGCTACACATTTCCTCCTAATTACAACCCAAACAGATTTAGAAAGTGTCAAAGTGATAAAGAATACTTAGAAAATCATTCATGGAGAAATCACCGACAACTTTTTTACTGTCTTTCAATACGGCAAAGTTAGATCACAGGCCTAAGGTTCGTACATCGCAATCATTAACGAAATTATTGATCATTTTACTTTTTCCTAGAGATCTTTAACTATGGATGGAAGAGCTCTTTCTTATCTTAGCACAATGTGTACGCTTATTGCCCTGCTGCTATAATTCTTGTTCATCACATAAATATGGCTGGCCATAGTATGTCTAGTTTTAAATAGGATATTCACCTTTTTATCTGCACGATAAAGATTAGGTGTTCCCGCAGCTGCTTCAGTTCCAGCCACATTCCTTGTATTCCATCACAGATTAAAGTAGGATTGTTATACAAATAAACGATGACTTCACCATCATACACCAACATCCACACCTACCATGTTTCTGAGGTAGGTCACCATCTGGGATTGGTCGCCATTTATAAGGGCAGCTTCAATAAGAAGGAATAATCAAATGAACATAATATAAATAATGTATTCACATAAAAATAGCAATCACTGAAGCAATGCAAAAGGAGTGCAAAAAGGTACAGGTTTCCAATGGGGATGCCTTCTCCACTAGGAAAAAAACCATGATCATTAAGAATCTGAAGAACACGTTCAAGGACCTCCGTTTGAGGCACCTACATGACATTACCAAGTTTTATAAGAGCGAGCAAAATAAATAAAATAGTGGAAAGGGAAGAGCGTGGAAACAATATAACTGCAATCCACCAAAAGTGAGTTACCTTTTGGTGCGTCTGAATGTATGAATCAAGAGATTTACCAGCATGGGCTATTATTTTAACAAGCAACAATGCAGATGACAAATATTCATGCTTTGCCTGCAGATCTAGCATTTCCTTTTCACTTTGACCCATCTCCAATTTTATAGCAATGATGTGTTCCGCAATGCGGGCCCTGATAGTAGAAAATCCATCAACAGCATAAACATTTCCGTTGCAGGAAGATTCCACACGGATATGTGCTTGAGCTGCTAGGAGCAAAACTGCTGTTTGCAAAAGTTTACCACCCTTTATATAGTTCCAGATCTCATCAACTACATTATTTGTGTACTCAGCAAGCAGTCTAGTCGTATCCAGGAATATTTTCTGCAAAAAAACAAGAAAGTACAAAAGCTAAGTACTTTTAGCACTTTATGGTAGCAAGGTCATGGTAATTAACTTCCACATTTATCATGCTCTTTCTTGCAAAACATAGTAACACTGAACTAGTTATCACCCCAAGGACAGAAAACTGAACGTTAATAGTAACTTAAAATTTCATGGTCTTCTATCTTGGTTAAAAACAAAAATGTGTCCCAATGCAAGATAAAAGAGTCAGACAAAGGAAAGTGTTCTGCCTATGACAAGTGGAGATTTTGAGATATGAGAAACGAGCTCTGAAAACATAATTTGTGAGCTAGGGATATGAGACAAACCAGCTCAGGTAGGCACAAAAGATGAATAATCTTGTATATATAGTTGGCATCATTCTTTTGTGGATAATTGGTTTGCTCCTGGTTGGGAAGTAGATTATCCTCCAGATACTTGTGCAAGCAAGTGTCCTCAACAGCAACATGGAGTGGGAGTAGGTCCTCAATGACTAGAGCGCCAGCCGTGCGTAAATTGGTCAGCGCACCATGATGTAGGAGCAACTTAATCATATCAACAGAGAACCTTTCCGCGGCTTCATGCAGGGGGAAGTACCCATACTGATTCATACAGTTTGGATTGGCACGGAAGCCTTCAAGCTCAGGAGCCTTGCCCTCTAGAGCAACTTCTGCACATCGCAGGGCATCTTGCATGATCATGTGGTTGAAGGCTTCTGGAATGATTATGAAACCAGAAGTCATGCAGTTGCGACAATTGGCATACAAGCGGAGGAAGCGCTGAACATCATCCTTTTCCAGTATGGGCAACAGGCGGGGATATATCTCGTAGAACATAGAATTCACCAGCTAGATGAACCAGTTCAAAAATGAAAAGGGTGAAAGCAAACAATTGTCAGATGAATAGAGCAAATCAAATGAAGTCTTGCTGCAATGCATCTTAGGACAGCAAAACACAAATGTTGCAATATGATAAAGTGTACTAGACGAGCAGGATAGAAATGAAATATTCCATTTCAAAAAAAAAATGAAATACCGTTTGATCAAATATTTATGTCAACTAAATTCTACAAGCAGAGATAAACAATGAACCTGAGGGGTACGATCTGGGATGATTATATTGGTCGCTCTGGATTTCATAACAAAAGCCTTTCTTTGACTGCACCACTGATAGAGAAAATGTGTCAAGAGCCATAACAAAGGAAACAGAATGAAGACGTGAGGAATAATATAAAGGTACTGTTAGTTACCATACCTCTGAGTAGGATTTGTGAACACGAGGTACATACAGAGGATAGGGAGGATTCCATGGATCAAATTCAACAGCAGTTGATTGACCTTCAGATGTACCATTATCTACATGAGAACCAGTTTTAATTTCATCCTTTTTGTGCAATATCTCCATTGATGCACAGTGAGGCTGGAACTCTGTTGCCACTGTTTGTCTGAAATAAGGAGGTTGAACCCAGATTTATACTCACGAGGTAAGCTTTGCTTCTTATTTAGTTTTACTAGGATTTTGTGATTCTGCCATGCTACACTTTGCAAAAAAAATAAAAAAAAATACGTCAAATTCTGATGAAAATTTAGCATTCCTATTTTAGGCCAGAAGAATCAACAGTTCACAGAAAAGATTTCAGTGTGAGAAAATGGTGTGATTATATATTTCTTTCATTGTACAGCATCCTCTTTCTTCCAAATTATAAATTTCACAGTTTATTACTCAAAAATAACTTCCAACAGAACAGCATCAACTCTAAATTTGCCTTATTCCTAAAATGCGCAATGATAATAGTTAGTATAATATTACACAGATCAAAGACCAATCTTGCAGACCAATGACAAAATAGTGAACTAGCTTAGTTCGCGGCCAGGTGGCAGTCAAAAAGCGTTGAACTACGTGAAAAACAAAAATTGTACTACATGACATTTTTTTTTATACCACGTGAACATTTTTTTACAATTTGTAAAATTTTTCTTCAGTTGCAACACTACGTGAACATCTTTTTTATACTGCGTGAACAATTGTTTGTCAGTTACAACCCACTTGCAACTCAAGAAGAAAATCTAAGGGCTACGGAGGTGACAGAGCACAGGTAAAAACATAATTTTTCAGTGCACTAATACGCAGCGAATCTGGGTTGGAGCGCGAGCTGGATCCTGCGGCCGCCGTTCGGACGAGGAAACCCTAACCGCTCGCTACGTCTCCCTCGGCGGGGGGCAGATGCGAACGGTGCGAGATGGGTGGTGGGAGGAGCCGAGGAACGACATTACAATCCTCGCCATGTGGGGCGTGCTAGGTGGGCTGGCCTTCACGCACGCGCTTTCAGCCCGGCACGGCACGCAAGTAAACGGGCCATGTCAGCCCGCGGCACGCCATCGTACCAAGCCGATCGCCAAATCAAGGCCCGCATATGCCGGCCGCCCGTTTATTATTTATATTTTCTGGATTTTATGAATTAACTGAAAGACAAAAAAGGCCCACAAACGACCAAAAAGGTCAAAAGCAAGTAAAGCCCCCACAAATGCGGAAATCCATTTTGTAGCGGGTGCAAATGCACCCGCTACAAAAATAACATATTTCAAAATACTAAATTTTAAAAAAAAAATATTCATGTAGCTTCATGTTTTAGGTTCACGCGAAGTCATTTCATAAAAAATCGATATGTTTTGTGAAATGGTAAAAAAAAGATAAAAAGTTTGGCTTGTGTAGCACGTTATTTTAGCACCAATTTTTATCTTTTTTGCACAAGTTAACCAAAATGTTCATTTTTCGTGAAACGATTTTGCGCGCACCTAAAATTTAAATTTCTACGTGCACATACTTTTAAAAATTTAAATAAAGGATGCATATGAGCTCGGGAGCAAAATAGCCGCGTCCAAATGAACGACCTTTTTCTTTTTTTATGTTTTCTTTTTATCTGCTTTACAGTAACTTAATTGCTAAGAGTTTGAAAAAGTTTAAATTTGATAAATAAATTTGAAAAATTGTTCAAATATGAATAAATTTGAAATTCAAATTAAAAATGTTCAAATTTGAAAATATTTAAATTAAAAAGGTCAAATTTAAAAAATGTTCATATTTTCGATAACTAGGTTTGAAAAGATGCTCAAATTTAAAATTTGTTTATATCAAAAAAGTATTTAGATTTTAAATTGTTTAGATATAAAAATTTTCAAATTTTAAATTATTCAGATCTAAAGAATGTTCAAATTCAAAACTGTTCATACTCAAGAAAACCAGAAAATAAAAAAGAAACAGAAAAGGGAAAAAATAAAAACCGAAAGAAAGCCATGAGCAGAAAACCAAACAAATATAAGGGCATGTACAATGATTGATAAGACGGTTACATGTC
The DNA here is from genome assembly GCA_916181665.1 of Avena sativa. NCBI lineage: Eukaryota > Viridiplantae > Streptophyta > Magnoliopsida > Poales > Poaceae > Avena > Avena sativa. The sequence continues at coordinate 452,568,329 of OV702288.1, read as the reverse complement.
ATATCTCTAGGTTTTTTTTTAGTCTTATCTCTAGCATTAGATCTTCTTAAATATGTGGTGGTACATATTGTTGCTAAGAAATGATTTCTTAGCTAAGAGAAGGCAAACGTCTTTTTTCCGTTTCTCTTTTCTCCAACTCAGCTATTATTCTATGTGTGCGTGCTCTAAGTGAAAAACTGTCGAATGAGTTACTAGGCTACGCCCATCTGACGGGGCCGGGAGGCATCCGTGCGGAGCCCTAGATAGAGCCCACACAGAGCGGAGAATAGGATTTCCGGAAAGCCGCTTGGCAGTCGTGCTAGATGGCTCGTTTAGCAAATGTGTGTGGTGTCCATGCCTTGTGCGGAAACTAGGAGCACACGCAACGGCAGGCCGTCACGACCCAAAAACCAGCTCCCAAGGGGAGTAGCAAACGGTTCGCAAGCTCCGGACGAACGCATTCGCGAGGAAATCTGGGCAGCGTTTGCTTTGGGACGGACATGGATGGTCGCGTGTTTTGTACACCCCATGTCTAGCTTGTCCCACTTTAACGTCCCCTGAACTGAGTCTATACAAATATTAGTATTTCCGCCAAAATCCATATAGCAGCGATTAAAAGACGTCCACCAAACATTTTAGTGTGGGTGGATTTTATTACAAGTAGTTATATCACAATAGTTTACAACAAGATTCACGAGAAACATGTATATACAACAACAACTCGACGAGCCAAGAATACAAAAGATATAATAGAAAGATACAAATCATGAAGAAAACAAAATAGTATTCGAGTATGGACAAAACCCAAATATGACTAAGAGTCATGAAAAATAACCACGCGCTGATGACAACCCTGCCAAGGCCAAACCGGAAGGGTAACCTTGATAACGTCGTCGATCAAGTACCTGTCAAACCAAAGGATGCCAACAAAGGACAAAGGAAAACATAAAGAGAGCGGTCAGTATGAGGCCTACACGGCGAGTCTTAGAATTTGGCTGCTCTTGCCTATGGTGGGCTCAGCGACAGCAAAGCTTGCACTATCTAACCTATAGAGACGCGCTACAACTTCGACTATTAGAGTGAGATAAGACACCGCTATACGGTGATAAGAATATAACTCCAAGCATAACTCATCTGAAAATTCCCCCCTCGAAGACCAGTCGAGAAAGTCGTATCCCGAAACACACACGTTGCAATTTTAATTATCCATTTATTTGGTTGGTAAGGCTAATTATTAGTCATATTATTAGCGGTAAAACATTAGTAGCGTTGTCTATGATCATAACACTGTACTTCTGATGCTTTCATAACCGTGGACACATGGCTTTTTGAAAAGATTTACCCTGCAAGAGTGCACAATTATAGTCAAACACATGTTCAATCCTTCAGGCGACATATTATGTGTTCGTATCTCACAACAAGAACTGTCACATAACTACGTGTGTATCCAGAAGCACCACCTACAAGATCCGGCATGTTTATAATATGATGCATGGCATAACAATATGCGGTCTAACTTAGCAATATTAGGCGGCATCGGAATCCCTATAATTAATTAGATAGTTCAAGTTGTTTAGAGACCCCCACAATTTAAATGTTGCACATGGCATCGGTGAACTACACAATTTAAATGGAGTCAAGATAAGCCACAAATATCCCACATATACACTCCATATTTAATTGTTAGGTGAATCGACAAAATACCCCCAACAATTTGATATGACAAGATATGTGGTATTTATACAAAAATAAGTATGAGATAGGGGTCACACGTGTTTCGGTCCTAAGAACTTGGGTTCGAAGGTGTTCGGGTTTGGTCTTCGGATCTAGGGTCGGGGTCTTTGATTTTCCATGAACGAGATCTTGGGGTTCAGCTCCCTCGCCTACACGGGTTCCAGCTTCGAGATCGGTGGTGAATTTGCATCAGTGTCTTTGGAGCATCGCGATGGTACTCCAGGTTCGGACTTGAAAAGGCGTCGATCTCGGTCAAACGGACGGCAACTTTAAAAAGATCTTGGGAAAACTTGTCGATGGTCCACTACCTTGTCTAATTTGTTACTCTTGTCCACTAGGCGACCTCGATCAGGAACAATTTATCTTGAAACGAGACACGAGATCGATGGATTGCTTTATGACATGAGGATACCATACCACAAGCCACCGAAACAAGGTATCTCTAGCTGAGCAACTACACGTCACGGCTTCAGCTGCACACATACTCCACCACGTCAAAGAACGAGCAGTGTATAGAGAACACCACGCCGAGGAAGTACTAGAGAAACACGAGCAGGGAGTTGAGGACATGCTCGGCCAGGGCTAACTTGGGCATGGGCGAGCACAGCGCCGGCAACCAAGGATGTTGAGACAGAAGCAGCACGAGCAATCTCGGGAAGGGGCACCGGTCGAAGAGGTCGAGGAAGGCAGCGGCCCGCCCTAGCGAGCTTCCCAGAGTAGTGAAGCGACGCGGGAACCTCCACTGAGCCGCGACCTCTGGCGAGCGACACAGAGCAAGGGACGGAGAGGCACGGAGCCGAGTGGAGCTCGAGCGGCGAAGAGGAGGGAACGAGGTAGGGCAGGGGCCTAACACGGCGATGCTCGCTAGCGGGGGCTTGCACGGAAGAGGCAGCCGGCGAGGAAGGATAGGGATAGGCCGTCCTTGGGAAGGCGGGGTCGAGCTCGGAGGCTAGAGGTAGATGGCTAGGCGAGCGTTGGCAGAGGAAACCCGGGACCAGAGGCGGTGAGTCAGAGGACGACGCGGCCATGGCGCTGGTGGCGGGGAAGATTGGAGAGGAAGGCTAGGGAGATGGCGAATCAAGGAAGCTTGAGGTGGAGAGATGGGCGACCGAAGGAGGATGGGGCAGCGGCCCCACATGCAGAGGAAAGAGGGCGGCGCGCGCGAGGGAGGGAGACAAGGCGGGATAGGTGAGGATCATGAACGTGTATCTTGTGTATGCATGGTAGGTGCGATTGGGTCGGGTGTGCTGCGTTGTGTTCTCGTGTGTACTGGCGGGGTGGCGTGCAGGTGTGCGTTGGCAGCTCCGACGGTGATGTGTGTAGGTGGTGCAGTGCGGCGTGGTAGGTAGCTAGGGTTTGATCGGTGGGGTTGTAGGCCAGCATGCCCACGAGCTATGCTGCCTCCACTACTAAAACATTTTTTATTTATTTGTTTTGCTTTTATAAAAGATTTGTGTAAATAGTTTTTAGATAAATAAAAGATCCGAAAAGACCGGGGTTTTGATTTGAAATTAAAGGAGGAGAATAATTAGAAAATAAAATAAATAGTATCTAGCTTTGTCTTTGCGAGTCGTGGGCATGCTGAGTGCCGTTCTCGTACAGGTGAATCGTGATCTTCGGATAGTGTTGATACTTGTTAATTAAATAGTTGATGTGGTGACCCAGTGATAAGGTCCCGATAGCGACCATCTTTGCGGACTGCTTGAGTCGACCTAGAAATTGTTCGTTCTACGATACCAGTTCTGAGAATATCGCGCTAACCAAACGCGGGGGCCTCTGAGATTCCCCCCTAAACTATGGGCGCTATTCGTTTATCCACAGGATCATAAATTAGTTTTCCATTTGGTGCATACGCATAATATGTCCTCAGACATGGGTGAGTTGAATATGTCTTCGGACTTCATATTTTGGCGGACTGTCACGACATTGCATGCATAAATGTGGTATGGACGAGAGGTCATTTTCCATAGTGGAGCTTCGATCCTTCTCGACCGTAGACACAAACGTTATACCACCCTTGAGAATCGCCGTACCTCCTAGTTAGGTCAATACAATAGGTGATACCTCTGAACACACGTGTAGTTATGGGACAATTCTTGTTGTGAGATTCGGAAGGCAGGTGTAATATGTTGCCTGAAGGGTTGAACATGCGTTTGAGTACAGTTGTGCACCCCTGCAGAGTAAGTCTTTTCAAGAAGTCGTGTGTCCACGGTTACAGACGTCTCAGGAGTAAAGTGTCATGACCATAAACAATATCATTAATGTTTTGCCTCTAATAATATGACTAGTGATTAGCCTTAGCAATCAGATAATTGGATAATTAAAATTGCAATTTGTGTGTTCCGCAAGAGGACTTGCTCGACTGGTCTTCGAGAGGGGAATCTTAAGATTGGTTATGCTTGGAGTTATATTCTTGTCACCATATAGTGATCTCTTGTCTCGCTCTAATAGCCGAAGTTGTAGCGCGTCTCTATATGTTAGATAGTGCAAGCTTTGTTGCCTCTGAGTCCATATACCCATGTAGGCGAGAGCCGCCGAATTCTAAGACTCGCCGTGTACTGGCCTCGGTACTGACCGCTCTCTTTCTGTTTTCATTTGCTCTTTGTCGGCACCCTTTTGGTTTTGAAAGGTATGTGATCGACGATGTTAGCAAGGTTACCCTTCCGGCTTAGCCTGGGCAGGGTTGTCATTAGCTCTTGGTTATTCTTAATGACTCTTAGTTCCATTTGGTTCTTATCCATACTCTGATACTATTTTGCTTTCTTCATGATTTGTATCTTTAGATTGTATCTTTTGTATTCTTAGCTCGTTGAGTCGTGGTTGTATATATGTTTCTTGTGGATATTATTATAAACTATTGTGATGTAACTACTTGTCACAAAATCCACCCACACGAAAGTGTCTGGTGAACGTTTTTGAATCGCTTCTATGTAAATTTTGGCGGGATTTGCTAAGATCTGGATAGTCTCGATTCGGGGCATTACACCCAATCTCAGTCACACAAAACTGCCACCTACCCCCGCTTCCTCCTCTCTCCTTTCTCTCTCTCCCCCACCTGTGATACTCCCAAATTTGTTGGTAGCTTTTTGTGCCCTTTTAAGAAAAAAATAGGACCTTAAGGGTATTTAATTATAATTTGAAAATAGGGAGTTAGAGAAAAGAAAATAAATATTAACCAAAAGAAAGAAAAAAACATAATGTTCTAGAGCTTGATCTCTCGACCTGTTGTTTGTAGAACTGTAGTTCCAACCAGCTACTCCTAGTTTTGTTGCTATTGAAAAGTTAGGAACGCTACCATTATTCCTATTTCGTGGAGACATATTTGGGCTAGGCCTTTTGACCTCGATATGGACCCGTTCTGAGATATACGCTACCCTATTTAGTAGTGTCAGGTTGGACACCGTCACCCATCTGCCCTAAGTAATTCCCAGCATTGCCGCACTCAAGCGCCGCCGCCGTGTTCACCTGTTTTGCGACGTCGTTGCCGTCAAGTTGTCGCTTCTGCTGTGAGTTCGAGCCACCGCTCTCGACGACTCTCTCCATGAAGCAGTTTTGTCGGCGCCGTCGGTAGCCCACCTCTGTTTTGGTTAGTTCCCCAATCGTTTGCAATCGTATTTATTCATAACCGTTCCTCTAGTAGTCTGCGTGGTTGGATCTGAGAAGGAATGGTTTTCTAATCTGATCCGCTTATAATTTGGATTCTGAGTTTTTGCATCACTCGTCCATGTGAGGGCTTGGAGTCAGTAATCACTCGTCTAGGGAGATGCTATGTACATGTCTTTATTATTTAGTGGGGAGCTAGCACGAGAGACTAGTGGCCATTTTTTCTGTCAATGTAGTAGTGGTATTTTTTCGATCGGCACCTGGAGCCTTTGATTTTGTTCTTTTCCTCTAGCTGTTCATGCATACAAATAGGATGAAAGCTACAAGAGAATTAGGATACTTCTTTTTCGGTCTAAGCTGTTAACATAGGGCTTACCCGGAGTCTTTTCATGTTTGGGCCATGTATTTTCTTATCGTGTCGCTCCGGGTTCGATAGTAATCAGTTATGGCAGGTTGTACATAGAGCAGTTTCTACTGTTAGAGCAAATGATTGGATTGTTAGACGTTAGAGTACTGCTAGTATATTTCTTCTTGTAACAGTAGCTAAGAACACTTTTTTTGGTTTTATAACAAAGGGGAAAAATGCCAGGTAGCTATTACTATCTTTTTGACCGGCTGTTATTTTAGCCTTCCAGGTTGTTCCATGAATATGTTGTAACGGACATCGAGAATTCTTTTCTGGGTCGGTTGCACATAGAAGCGATGTTATTTTTGTTTGTATGCTTTTGAAGTGATGGTGTGTATTAAGTGTTACAATTGTTTCAACAACTGGTCCTGGTACTTCTGATCCGGAGTCTTACAATTCACAGTTTGTGCCCCGTGGTTGAGGCAAGTTCATGATGGATAGTGAATTTTGCATCTCTCTTCACTCAATTTTATTCAATGCTAACGATATGTCGATGATGACAATAAAGTCGATGATAATGGCATGTGCATATTCTGCTTTTGCATACCATGATGATAATGATGATAATGTGACCTACATTGGTAGGCACAACGCGACTTTCTTTGATGGGTTGCGACCCACTTTGGAGGCACCCTCCACGAGGTGGAGCGAGTGGATGCCGACGGGTGTCCACTCGAGCGATACCGGCATTCGCGATGAGATGAGATGAGCATATAGACATGTAGGAAATCTTAATCAGTGCTAATGGATGAATGATTTTTAATGATGTCTTAATATTTTGATTTATGTAGAGTTTGCTATTTGTGCGTGAACTTGTTGAATCTTTGTACTCACATTTGTTGCTTTAATGTTTTTAGGTAAACCTTGAGGACGACTTGCATTGGGAGTTTTGGGAGTAGCACCCTCACCATTTTCATCTCATGATTCACATGTTTATCACCAATTGTCTTGAAACTATGTGTTTGATATCTAGAAGTGAACTTCGTCATTAAATGGTTAGAGTATGTGTAAGTTTGTCATTCAAATGGTGTTGGTTATTTACCTGTTGGCTATGGTTATTAATATTGTGTGCGTAGGGTAGTTTTATAGATGAATGAACGTTGCGCCTAGTTTTCCTTGTGTTATATATCCTATTCCAGGTTTGTATTTTTATAGCCTGTGGTGGGCGTCCTAAAAATAGAGGAGACTCTATCAAAATTTTCCTAAAAAGACTTGATTATTCTCTCAGTGTAATGTATGTTGTAACATCTCAAGTCTTCGGTTGGCTTGGGGTGTTACAGTTGGTATCAGAGTGAGCTTTAGGTCCGTGGTACGCTATATAATAAACAACTTTAAAAATTGACACACGGGTGCACAATAGGATGGGTTGGGCCATGCATTGCATTTACTGTTCTACTATATTCTCTTGTTGATCACTTTCACCCTTATGTTGTTAACTGCCTAGGGGAAGGCCACTGCAACATTGCCGCGGGAAGCTTGTAGGCTTTTGGTAATGTTTTCCCCTTGTTTTTGGCAGTAAGTAGTTGACTATACATATTTAGAGAGGGTCTCTTCATTTTTGATAAATTCAACAGTGGAAGGAAAAATGTGATCATTTATGCTAGTGCAATAAGAGTATTAATGGCCCGATGAAGGTATTTGAAATACATATATATATATATATATATATATATATATATATATATATATATATATATTGATATGTGTTCCTATGTTTGACTCGTGACGAGACAGCTAAAGGGATTAGTTTTGGAATCAAGCTATATTTTAGTATAATGACACCATGGAACATAGAAGTTGGGTTTTCCTTGAGCTTCTTGAAAGTTTCAATATATGTGGCAAGTAATCCTGAAAGGATCTAAGAGAGCGTTGATAAATCTTGCAGATGAGATGGAACAAGTGATTGGAATTCACCTGGCCGGTGTGGTAGCAGAGTAGATAAAATAATATTTTGGAGATTTGTGTGGACTCAAACCATTATGAGCTCTTTCCTCTATTCATATCCCCTAAGTAGAAATTTCCACTTCTGTTCCTATTCTTATTCACCTAATATTTCTAGTGCATCCCCTACAGTTGGCTTGGTTTGATTTTCATCATCTAGTAGTGGAATCTTAGAAGTTAGCTTATTGTCTGAGGCTGATAAAGTATTTTACATCATTTACTTCTGATGCCCTTCTTGTTAATTGTTAGTTTTTCAGAGTAAACACCTTCTTTTGTCCCATTCTTTGTCAACTGTAGTCTACTTTGACATTCTTTAATTAGTGTCCCTTCTCCCTTTGTTGAGTACAAAGAACGATGAGCATGTTATTCTCCTTGGAGGCAGCCTAGTTATTCCTTCAAAAAAATATTCTAAAATTGGTTTTAGTGGTTGTTATTGTAGGTGAGAACCTTTCCCTTATTTAATCCTCTATAAGTATTAGTTTTCTAGATCAAGTCACTAACCATTCATAAAGCGTGCCTTGTACACGCAACCCGGAGTGTCCTTGAAAGATCGATAAATTAGATTTTTGTAGCTGCTTTTGCAAGAACGATAGATGGGAGTTGACCTCGAACCTTGGTTCGTGCCCATGTAATTTGTCTGCAATTCTTGTGAGGATGCTCGAGTGTTAGCCTTGCTCGATTCACTAGTTCAGCTACAATGCTAATAGTTTGGGTGCGGGATGGATTGCCCCCATACCACTTACCCTTATTATTTGCTCTTGTTATGCTAGAGCGGTGAATCACCATGTGTGTTTCCTTTAGTTAGTTGAGAGTCAATGTTGTGCAGTCTGGACCATAGAATGATTTGACATTCCACATATAATAGAGCCTGCTGCTGCCAATTGTAGGAGATGCAGTGAGGATAAACCTTTTTGATGTTTGCTAGTTGTGTTCGAAAGTTGGTGCATGTAGTCTTCTCTAGTTGTGTTCTTTTAGACCACCATCAGAGTTTCATATAGGCTTCGTGGTGTTCGCTAGATGTGTCCCAAATTTGATGTTGAGCATTCAACGGTTAGTTAATCTGTACACTCTTTATTAGGATTTCATGATTGACCAAGGACAAGGACATTTGTTTCTAACCATGATGCCATGCCAATCAAGGGTAGGATGCAGAGTGTTGCATTGATTTTATTCATGGGACTCTACCTATCTCTTTATCTCCTTACCGACTATGACAACTAGTGTCATGGAAATGGCCACAACAGTCGCTGCCATTGGAAGCGATTGATTGTATCGTGAGGAAGAGTTGGCGGCCATCTGCGATGCGAGATGAGGGCGGATGCACATGGGTTTACCCAGGTTCGGCCCCCTGGAGGGTAAAGACCTACTCCCTGCTAGATTAGATTATTGGAGAGCGAGTTACAGGGATGGCGAGCTCGGCGTCTAAGCAACGAGTCGCTTGAAGGGGGTGTATGATGGAACCTGAGTCTCTAGGATACCCTAGGGAGGTTTATATATGAGGCACCTCGCTAGGGTTTACAAGCTACAACCGAACAAGATAAGGATTCGGAGGTCTTGACCTAATCCGACTGGGCTTCTGTTACGCTCCTGGGCCTCCAGTCGCCAGTCACCGGGCCTCTCCTTCTGTCGTAGTCCAGTCGCCGTCCTCTAGGCGCACTCACAGGCCCTTCGGCCCAATCGGAACGCCCTGCTGGGCATACCCCTTTGGCATATCCCCATCAGTAGTCCCCGAGGCCATCGTTGATGAAGGCGCAAGCACCCCTTTGGTGTTCGGAGTAGGCGAGCGCAATTTGGGCGTCCAGTCGAGTCGGCGATGGACTCCATCAGAACCAAGGGGAATTTCCTGATGTTTCCATTCGCCACCCCAACGAATGTTACTACTGCCAAGTCGCCGCTTCGGCGAGTGAAAAAGACTGGCAGGTAGCGGGTGGAATGGAGGAGTTGGACCGTCAAATCTGGTCAAACTATCCGTTGGAATTTCCAACGGTAACTTCGGCGCAATTACCGTGAGTAACGGCTATCCCGATTTTGAAGGGTGGCGTTCCCATATAAGGGGAGTGATGATTCAGCTCTGCAAATCTTCTCCGCATTCTCCATTCTTCCTTATTCGTTCTTCCTGTCTTTAATCTCCCTGCCTTCAACCTTTCGATTCGTCTTTTCCGCGCCGTGCGATTCCACATCCTACCCGATGGCGCCTCCTAAAGGCTCATGGGGAAAATCCAAGTGCACCACAGCCCAACTCAAGTCCTTTGAGGACGCCGAAGTCCTCCGCAAGGGGAACTGGCGGGTTCCCCCCTCCGAGACCGAGTCGAAGCCGCGACCCGGCGAATTCATCTGCTTCCCCAGCCATCTTGAAAGGGGTCTAGGATTACCTACCTCGCTCTTCTTCTGCCGCTTTTGCGCGTATTACGCGATCAAACCATCAGATCTCGGCCCGCACAGCATCGAGCAGCTGGCGATCTTCGTCGCCTTCTGCGAGTGCTATCTTGGCTGCATGCCATACTTCCCGCTGTGGTTGGAGCTCTTCCATGGCCGCATCGGGCGCGAGGTGTCCGGTGGCTTGATGTTGGCCGTAGGCGGCGTCACGTTCCAACTAAAGCCGAAGACCAATTTCGTCAAGCTCCTCCTACGGAAAAAGGCTGCCAGCGAGTGGAAGAAGAGCTGGTTCTACGTAAAAGAATCCACTCCCTCCAGCGAGGTGGCACTTCCCGAGTTCGTCGCCGAGAGGAGCGAGCCTTGCCGGTTGGCGCCGAAGAAGCTTCCCGAAGACCAGCGGATGGCCGTCGCGGAAATGATGGACCAGATCCAGAAGCTGAAGGACCAGGGGTTGATCTCGATCAACCTCTACAACTGCTGGCTCGGGCGGCACCTGGTTCCGCTGGTGGCTCGGCTGCATTGGATGTATGAATACAGCGGGAAACACGACCCCTCCCGAACCAGCAAGGAATCATGGGAGGCCGAGGACTACAAGGCCGCCCTAAAAAAGATCACTGATGCGGAGTTTACCAGCGTGGCGGTCGGGCTCACCCCGTACACTCCCGTGAAGAAGGAAGCTCCCACAGTAAGTTCTCTCCCCAGTCGCCGTTTCCGCACCTCAATTCTCGGTCACTGCATTTGGTGTTTACTCATGGTGGTTCTCAGCTTTTTCAGGTGTTGGAGGGATGGCTCCCTCCACTCGACGAAGAGGTTCCCCAGGAACTGGAGGAAGACTCTGAGGGAAACTCTTCCGACAGCGACATGGAGGAGGAGGAAGTTCCTCCCCCAGCGCCTGTAGCTTGCAAGACCCATATGCAGAAACAGCGTGAGTTTGAGGCGAGCCGTAGCCTGGATGAACACGACGGAGGCGACGAGGTCGCGTAGGAGCACACGTCCCGGCGTATTGCTACGCCGTTGAAGCCCGCACGCAAGCCCAAGTCACCAGCGAAGAAGCCAACGTCACCGGCCAAATCGACGGTGGTGTTCGAGTCGGATGACGACTCCGATGATGAAGATCCCCCCGAAGTCTCGCGCAAAGCCCCAAAAGATGTGATCCCGACGAAGGGGTTGGAGGGCGAGGACACCGAGGTAGTGGTAGAGGCTCCCCTGGCTGCGATCGCGCCGACGGTCTCAGGGGTTCCAAGCCAAGAAGCGGATGAGGCGGCGATGTCTAAGTCGCCGCTGCCGTCAAGAGTGGCCGCGTCTTCGGAGCCGGAGATCCCGGCGACTGCGGCTTCATCGTCGAGGAAGCCCGCGGTGTCGTGGGCTTCAGACGTCTTCGAGAGGGGGCTCAGTCGTAAGCTGGGTCCAGAATTGGACAAGCCCGCGCACATCAGCACCGGGCTTCACGTTCTTCCGGTCGCTAAGTGAGTATTGCTTCTTCACTCTGAATCGCCTCTTGTTTTGCATTGTTGTTATATTGACTATGGAAATTCTGGCAGGTCTGGAGCCAAGAAGATTCGCCGTCCGTCGGTGGCAAAGATTCCACCGGTCGCCACCACGGGAGGGGGCGATCTCCCCAAGAAGAGAAAAGCCGCCGAAGATGTAGCGATCGCGGAAGGCGCAAAGAAGCAGAAGGGGGGCTTCCGACGATGCCACAGCCACAGACGGCGCCGTGGAGCTTGATGTTGCGGCAGTCGCCGAAGAAGTGGTGGCGGCGCGATCGGAACCAGTCTTGGCTGCGGCTGCGCCGGAAGCGCCGGCCCCGACAACCAGTGCCCCCGCCAGAGCGTTGGCGACGTTCCCGCGCTTCATGGCTAGGGGATTTCTAGGCGTGGCGGACACCCAGTCTCCGCAGAGTCCGAAGATCGTGGATGCGGACATTGGGTCCCGTCGTGGGCGCACTTCCTTCACGATCCCGTCGACTGACGTCGAGGAACTTCACAGGATGCTCGGCGCCGCTATTCAGGTATGTCCAGTTCCCGAGTTCCTAGTCGCTGAATTTCAGCGGCTGGGAACTGAACTTCTTTCTCCTCTCCAGTCCCCGAATTCCTAGTCGCTGAATTTTGGTGGCTAGGAATTGAGCTTTTTTCCTACTCTCCAGTCCCCGAGTTCCTGGTCGCTGAATTTCGGCGGCTGGGAACTGGGATTTTGTTTTGTCAAATGCTGAAGTGTGTTGTTTGTTTGCAGGGTTTGCAAAGGGAATCGACCGATCGGCAGGCCGCGAAGGAGCGCTTGGAGCGTGATCTACACAAAGCGCAGGAGGCGAACCAGCGGCTTCAGGAAACTATTGGTGAGTATCTGCTTTTCTTTCCTTTCCTCTGTCGGGTACGAACTGTTTGTGTATGGCGCGTTGATGGCTTCTCTTTCAGATGGTTTCTCGGCTGCGATTTCCAAGTCCCGTGAAGGGTATATTCCAGTCGCCGAGCTGGACGCGGCGAATGGACGAATAGCCTCCCTAGTCCAAGACTTGGAGGAGGCAAAAGCGGCCTCAGTTTCTTCGGAGGAGCGAGCGAAGGCTGCTGTTGCTGCGGCTGAGGAAGAATGCAAAGCCACAGATTCTATCATCGTGGGGCTGCACAACGAGCAAACTGCCTTGGAGAAGCATGTCATGGAGAACTGCCGCAAACTCCTTGGTGAGTCTCCGTCTTTGCCTGACTTGTTTGTCGACTCCCTGATTAGAGAGTTCCGTAGTTTCACTGACGTCTGATTTTGCAGCTGTGATAGGCCAAAGCAATCCGGTGGTTCAGACCTACAACGCTTCACTGCCGTGGTGAATGCGGCCACGGCTTCAGCGTTATGTGTCCAAGCGGCTCTTCAAGGCATGTCCCCCACCGAAGTTATTCCTGGGGGGCTTACGGAGGTGTGGCGCTATCTGGAGGAGGTGCCTGTCGTCGTGGAGTGGATGGCGCGCTCGGCGTTCAGGCGCGGGGCCACCACAGTGTTGAGCTTAGGTCTCGCCCACTTCCCTGACGACTTCGACCTTGATGATGTGACGAGTGGCTACCCATCGGCGACCGGCACGTGGAGATGTCAGAGGTGCTAAAGCTGACCGTGAAGGCCGCCCCTTTCGTCGATCGGGTCCTGGCTATGGGGGATCTGCTGCCGTACCAAGAGATGGTGTTGGCGCCTGGCGACCTCGAGCCGGAGCATCGCGATATGAAGTTGGAGCAGTCCTTCCGGTCGTCGTTGTCGAAGTCACTGACGACGTACCCGACGAACCCGTGGCAGCCTTTTGTTCGTGTCAAGGGGGGTGGCGCCGCTTCTTCATCATGGCCTGTGGAATAAACAATGTAATTGTGCAGTTTGTGATGTATGCCAAGTGGCGACTGCTGTAATGTATTTTGCAATGTATGCCCAGGGGAGTCAATCGACTCGTATTGCGACCAGGATTGTGTGGTGTGTTTGGTTTTGGTTGAGCGAGTTCTCGAGCGCGTCCGCCCTTTAATAGGGTATAACTCAACTGTATACTTTTGTGTATTGTTTTGGTTGTGCACTATTTTACCTCCCGCGTCTTCTGAGTGGCGAGTCCCCGAGCGTGGTGCTCGACCATATTGGTCATGTTCCTGTTGTAGGTTGTGAATGCGTTGTTTGTAACGCGTCTCCTTCCCTGGCCCGGAGAGCCAGTCGCTTGGCGAGTCCAAGGCAGCTCTCTTACTTGGTGTGTTCCCGAGCCGCGTGAGGTTCCTGTTTTGCAGAGTCCCCGTGCGTGGTACTTAACCGTTCGAGTCGCTTTGCACGAGGATGGGAGGGACAGGTCGCTGTGAGAAGCGTATACCGGTTGTCTTGGCCCGGTGGGCCAGTCGGGCTAGGCGACTCCAATGGCAGCTCCGGGTTGGCGTTTTCGTGGACGACCCAAGGCCCGAATATTTCCGGTGCCCTTGTGCCGCACTACTTAGCCGTGCCGGTCGCTCGACCAGAGGTTGACTTCCGTGAGTAGCGTATTGCAAACATGTACGAGTGCGAGTGGCACAACAATATGGCGAGTGGACACAATTTGTGCGATCCGAATGAATTTCATTATATATGTCAGCGGAGTATAGTTTGGGGTTCTAAGTATAGAACTTTCTGAGGAAGTTTACATTCCATGGCCTCCCGACCTCGAGCTGGCCGTCACCCCGTATGTCGATGAGATAGTAAGCGTCATTGCCAAGGACTCGGCCTATGGCGAATGGCCCCTCCCATGGGGGGGAGAGTTTGTGCATGCCTTTCTTGTCTTGGGCCAGTCGTAGGACCAGGTCGCCTTCCTGGAAGGTGCGAGTTCGCACTCGGCGGATGTGGTAGCGGCGGAGTCCTTGCTGGTATATGGTGGTGCGGGAGCGAGCCAGGTCGCGTGCCTCGTCGAGTTGATCGATGCTGTCTTGGCGGGCAACCTCGTTGGTCGTCTCGACGTAGTTGGCGACTCGAGTTGAATCGTGCTCCAGGTCAGTTGGCATTACGGCCTCAGCGCCATACACCATGAAGAAGGGCGTGAACCCGGTGGAGCGATTGACGGAGGTGCGGATCCCCCATATCATAGAGGGGAGCTCGTCGACCTAGCATCCTGGGGTGCGCTCGAGGGGCACCTGGAGTCGTGGCTTGAGCCCGTGGAGGACGCTCTGGTTGGCGCGTTCTGCTTGGCCATTTGACTCCGGGTGGGCGACTGATGCGAGGTCGAGTCGTATGCCATGTTCTTCACAAAATTCCGCCATGGCCCCCTTGGCAAAGTTGGTGCCATTGTCTGTTATGATGCTGTGTGGGTAGCCGTACCGGTAGATGAGCTCGCGTAAGAACTTGGTGGTTGTCTTGCCGTCGCACTTTTTTATTGGCTTGGCCTCGACCCATTTGGTGAACTTGTCGACTGCGACCAGGAGGTGAGTGAAGCCAGACGGGGCCTTCTTGAACGGGCCTACCATGTCCATGCTCCATACGGCGAATGGCCATGTGATGGGGATGGTCTTGAGTGCCGAGCTAGGGAGGTGCGTCTGGTGGGCGTACTTCTGGCACCCGACGCATCGTTGGACGATGTTGGTGGCATCGGCGTGTGTGGTGAGCCAGTAGAAACCGTGCCGCATGGCCTTGGCGACTAGCGACTTGGCGCCAGCGTGGTGGCCACAGTCGCCGGCGTGAATGTCCTGGAGGATCTTGCGGCCTTCTTCTGGCTGTACGCAGCGCTGGAACACGCCGGTCACGCTGCGTCTGTGGAGCTCGCCATTGATGATGACGAAGGATTTACAGCGATGCACGATCATTCGCGCCTCCGTATCGTTGCTTGGTAGGATTTTGTGCTCCAAGAAGGCGACGTATGGTGCTGTCCAGTCATTAGGCTCCACAACCATGGCGACTAAGGCCGGTTCTGGTTGCAGCGGTTTCCCGACATCGATCTCTTTTGGTAGGCTGACCGACGGTTTGTGGATGATGTCGAGGAAGACGCCTACTGGTGGCGTCTGTCGGGTCGATCCGATGCGGGAAAGGGCGTCTGCCTCCTCGTTTTTGCGCCTATCGATCCACTCGATGGAGTAGCCATCGAAGTGTCCTCCCAACTGGTCGACAGCTTGGCGGTACGCGATCATTTTTGGGGAGACGGCGTCGCACGTCCCGGCGACTTGGCCGGCGGTCGGAGTCGCCATAGCATCGTAGGCGGTTGACGTTCATCTCCTTAGCGCCTCTCATGCCGTGAAGGAGGGCCTCGTATTCTGCCATGTTGTTGGTGCGGGGCTTGAAGTTGAGGTGGAGCATGTAGAGGAGCTTGTCTCCTTTGGGAGAGGTCAGTATGACCCTAGCCCCTGCGCCATCGGCGTTCTTGGAGCCGTCGAAATGGAGCGACCAGTAGTGGAGGTATGGGAGCTTCTCTGGCTGCTGTGCTTCTTCCCAGTCTGCAAGGAAATCAGCCAGGGCTTGTGACTTGATCGCTTTGCGGGGCTCGTATTTGATGTTGTGGACGCCGATTTCGACATCCCACTTGGCGACTCGCCCGGCCGCCTCGCGATTGCGTATGATGTCTTGCAGGGGCGTGGAGGAGACCACCGTGATTGGGTGCTCCTGGAAGTAGTGTGGGAGTCGCCGCTGTGCTCGGAATACCGCGTACACTAGTTTTTGGTATTGCGGGTAGCGCTGTCGAGAGTCCGTCAGGACTTCGCTGATGTAGTAGATAGGGCGCTGTATGAGGCGCTCCTTGCCCTCCTCCGGTCGTTCGACGACCATCACGGCACTGACGACTCGAGTAGAGGTTGCGACGTAGACGAGCATCGGCTCTTTGTCGAGTGGAGCAGCGAGTAATGGAGCCGCGAGTAGCACTTCTTTGAGCGCTTTGAGTGCGTCGTCGGCCTCCGCGTCCCATTGGAACATGGGGTTCTTGCGCATCAAGCGGTAGAGGGGCATTGCCTTCTCGCCTAGTCGGGGGATGAAGCGACTGAGGGCCGCGACCCGCCCTGCCAACTTCTGGATGTCGCGCAGGCACTCGGGTTTCCCGAGTCGCGCGATGGTGTCGATCTTGCTGGGGTTGGCTTGGACGCCTCGCTTGGAGACTACATATCCCAGGAGCTCCCCGGTGGGGACGCCGAAGGTGCATTTTCCGGGGTTCAGCTTGATGTTGTACCTCCGCAGGTTTGTGAAGGTTTCGGCTAGGTCGGCGAGCAGGTCGTCCTGGCGGGTGGATTTTACCACCACGTCGTCGATGTAGACATGAATGTTGCGGCCAATTTGGCTCGCTAGGCACTCCTGCATGCATCTCTGGTATGTGGCGCCTGCGTTCTTGAGGTTGAACGTCATGGCCATGTAGCAGAAGGCGCCGAATGGCGTGATGAACGCCGTCTTCTCCTCGTCCTTGACCGCCATCTTGATCTGGTTATAACCAGAGTAAGCATCGAGGAAGCACAGCGACTCCGATCCCGCGGTCGAGAAGATGATCCGATCGATGCGTGGTAGGATGAACTCCTCCTTTGGGAAGGCACTGTTGAGGTTGGTGTAGTCGATATACATTCTCCATGTGTTGTTCTTTTTTAGAACTAAGACTGGGTTTGCAGCCACTTGGAGTACTTGATTGGCCGGATGAAGCCTGCGGCTAGCAGGCACTGGACTTCTTCGGCGATTGCTCGACGGCGCTCTTCATTGAAGGGGCGTAGCGACTGCTTTACTGGTCGCACTTTGGGGTCGGCGTTGAGTTTGTGCTCAGCGAGTTCCCTCGGGACACCTGGCATGTCAGATGGCTTCCATGCGAAGATGTCGCGGTTCTCACGGAGGAACCCGATGAGCGCGCTTTCCTATGCGGGGCTCATGTGTGCCCCGATGGTGACCGTCTGGCTGGAGTCGCCTAGGATGAGCTCGACGGTGTGAGTGTGCGTGGTCGCCTCGAATGTGGAGTTCGCGGCGGTTGGTTTCTTCAAGATTGTGGGGTCGTCCTTGTTGATGTTGCCCGCGTATTTCGCGAGCTCCTCCGCGTGGTCGGTCTCCGCGGCGATGATGGCGTCGGCGAGCTCGGTGCCCTTGTCCTTGCATTCCACGGCCATGTCAGGGTCGCCGTGGATGGTGATGATGCCGCTTGGCCCGGGGAGCTTCATCATGTTGTAGGCGTAGTGTGGGGTCGCCATGAATTTTGCGAATGCCTGGCGACCCAGGACGCAGTGGTAGGGGCTGCGAAAGTTCACCAGCTCGAATACGATCCTCTCCGTGTGGTAGTTTGCCGGAGTGCCGAAGGTGACTGGCAGCGTCACTTTCCCGATCGGTGGGCGCCACTGTCGTGGAAATGGCCACGGCAGTCGCTGCCATTGGAGGCGATTGATTGTATCAGGGACAATTGAAGAATCAATTGGACAATATGTTACCCAAAGTTTGATTTGTTGTAGTGTATCATCTTGGGGGGTGCGAGTAATGTTTATATACGAGAGGGATGTAGTTGGCAGAAGTATGTAGATTACCGTGGTCTTAATGTGGTAGCCATCAAGAACAAATACCCATAGCCCTGCATTGAGGATTCTTTTCGATCAACCAGATGGATCTAAGGTGTTCAACCAGATTGATCTTCAGACTAGCTACAACCAAATTTGTGGGCAGGAAGAGGGTATTGAGAAGACTGTCTTCTCCACCAAGCATGAGCATTATGAATATAAGGTTTTATCTTTGGACTAACCTATGCTCCTGCCATATTTATGGAGACAATGAAAAATATGCTACACATGTTCCTTGATAACTTCATGGTAGTGTTCATTGATGAGATCCTCATATATACAAAGATAGAAGAAGAGCATGAGGGACATCTAATACTTGTGCTTGAGACTTTGAGGAAGAATAAATTCTATGGTAAGCTAAAGAAATGTGAATTTTGCGTTTCGAAAGTGGCTTATCTAGATCATGATATTAACCAGCAGGGCATCTTGGTTGATCTGAATAAGGTATCTACAATTGTGGATTGGCATAGACCATCCTATGCCAAGGAAATGAGGAGTTTTTGGCTTAGTTGGTTACTATAGGAAGTTTGTGAAGAATTCTTCTATTATTGCCAAGCCAATGACCAAATTAACCCAAAAGGATGTGAAATTCAAGTGGACCGATGAATGTGAGAGTAGCTTCTCTACTCTCAAGAATATCCGGGTGACTGCGCATGTTATCACTCTTTCTGAGCCAGGAAGCACTTCACTGACTTCTCAATGCATCTTTAGTTAGACTTGAGTGTTCACTCATGACATATGACAAGGTTATTGCTTATTCCACTAGAAAATAGAAAATAAACACGAGAAAAACTATTTTAGTGATCTAAAGTTGTGGTTGTGGTCTTCGCACACAATATTGGGATGCATTATGTTCATGGAGAATCTTGTGATATTTTCACCAATCGTAAGTCTCAAATACCTCTTCACATAGAAGGAGTTCAACTTGAGGAAAAGTCAGTGGGTAGAATTGATAAAGGATTATGACCTCTCTATCTAGTATAACCTAGGAAAGGTGAATGTGATTTTAGACACTTAGTTGCAAGTGTACATGTCTCATTTTAAATTTCGATCAGATGGACATCTCATATTGTTGTGTTGGTGTAGCACATCAGGAAACAAATATATCCTTCAGTCAACTATTCCAGATAAAGTAAGAGAGGAACAACAAAGTGATCAACTAATACAAAAAATTGTGAGAGCGCATTCTACAAGGTAAAACCGGAGACTTTACTATAGATGCGACCAAAGCTATTTGGTTTCATGGCGTCTGTGTGTGCTCTTGTGTGGTTTGGCAACGAGTAAAGGCTGTGTGTAAGAGGCCAGCGGAACTGCTACAATGCTTATGGATTTCATAATGGCCACAGGATGACAATGCCATCGATTTTGATGTTGGCCTATAGATGACCAGTCTAGCGAATAAGGATGTTGCTTATAATACTAGATAGACATCTTAATGGGCTTTGTATGGGGAAGGTGAAGGTCTCCACTTTGTTCTAATGCCATAGGCCATAAGATAGTGTGTGTGGACGAGATTGAGTTCAACAAGCTACTAAGAAGGTAGTTGAGATTATACAATATTTGTTGCCAGCACAAAGTAGGGAAAAGAGTTATGCTGATTCCATGAGGTCGAATGTGGAATTTCAAGTTGGGAGGAGGTACTCTTAACTGTGTAACCCGCTAAAAGTGTTATAAGATTTAACATTGAAGGAAATCGTAGTCCTTGTTACTTGGACCTTTCTTGATATTAGCACGAGTAGGAAAGCTAGCCTAGCGACTTGAGTTGCCAGGGTAGATGAAAGGTGTGCAAGATGTGTTCCATGTCTCCATGTTGCGCAAACATTTTCGTGATGTTACATGATAATGTTTATACATGTATGTTTAGTGTTGCGAGTAGTAAGGCGACTAAGAATTCAGGGTCAAATTCTGTTTAAGGGGGTAAGAATGTGATACCCCAAATTTGTTGGTAGCTTTTTGTGTCTTTTTAAGAAAAAAATAGGACCTTGAGCATATTTAATTACAATTTGGAAATAGGAAGTTAGAGAAAAGAAAAAAAAGATATTAACCAAAAGAAAGAAAAAAATATAGTGTTCTAGAGCTTGATCTCTCAACTTGTTGTTTGTAGAACTATAGTTCCAACCAGCTACTCCTTGTTTTGTTGTTGTCAAAAAGCTAGGAACGCTATCATTATTCCTATTTCGTGGAGATATATTTGGGCTAGGCCTTTCGACCTCGATATGGACCCGTTCTGAGATATACGCTGCCCTATTTAGTAGTGTCAGGTTAGACGCCGTCACCCATCTGCCCTAAGTAATTCCTAGCGTTGTCGCACTCAAGCGCCGCCGCCGTGTTCACCTGTTTTGCGACGTCCCTACCGTCAAGTTGTCGCTTCTGCTGTGAGGTCGAGCCACCGCTCTCGATGACTCTCCCCATGAAGCAGTTTCGTCGGCGCCGTCAGTAGCCCACCTCTGTTTTGGTTAGTTCCCCAATCGTTTGCAATCGTATTTATTCATAACCATTCCTCTAGTAGTCTGCGTGGTTGGATCTGAGAAGGAATGGTTTTCTAATCTGATCATCCTATAATTTGGATTCTGAGTTTTTGCATCACTCGTCCATGTGAGGACTTGGGGTCAGTAATCACTCGTCTAGGGAGATGTTATGTACATGTCTTTATTATTTAGTGGGGAGCTAGCACGAGACAGTAGTGGCCATTTTTTCTGTCAATGTACTAGTGGTATTTCTTCGATTGGCACCTGGAGCTTTTGATTTTGTTTTTTTCCTCTAGATGTTCATGCATACAAATAGGATGAAAGCTACAAGAGAATTAGGATACTTCTTTTTCTTTCTAAGCTGCTAACCTGGGGCTTACCCGGAGTCTTTTCATGTTTGGGCCATGTATTTTGTTTTCGTGTCGCTCCAGGTTCGATAGTAATCAGTTATGGCAGGTTGTACATAGAGCAGTTTCTACTGTTAGAACAAATGATTGGATTGTTAGACGTTAGAGTACTGCTAGTATATTTCTTCTTATAACAGTAGCTAAGAACACGTTTTTTTGGTTTTATAACGAAGGGAAAAAAATGCCAGGTAGCTATTACTATCTTTTTGACGGGCTGTTATTTTAGCCTTCCAGGCTGTTCCATGATATGTTGTAACGGACACCAAAAAATTCTTTTCTGGGTCGGTTGCACATAGGAGCGATGTTATTTTTGTTTG
Source organism: Avena sativa (assembly GCA_916181665.1). Classification (NCBI taxonomy): domain Eukaryota; kingdom Viridiplantae; phylum Streptophyta; class Magnoliopsida; order Poales; family Poaceae; genus Avena; species Avena sativa. The sequence goes on along the minus strand of OV702288.1, from coordinate 452,547,134 downwards.
TATGCTTTTGAATTGATGGTGTGTATTAAGTGTTACGATTGTTTCAACAACAGGTCCTGGTACTTCTGGTCCGAAGTCTTACAATTCACAGTTTGTGCCCCGCGGTTGAGGCAAGTTTATGATGGATAGTGAATTTTGCATCTCTCTTCACTCAATTTTATTTAATGCTAACGATATGTCGATGATGACAATAAAATCGATGATGATGGCATGTGCATATTCTGCTTTTGTATACCACGGTGATAATGATGATAATGTGACCTACGTTGGTATGCACAACGCGACTTCCATTGATGAGTTGCGACCCACTTTGGAGGTGGAGCGAGTGGATGCCGACGGGTGTCCACTCAAGCGATACCAGTATTCGTGATGAGATGAGATGAGCATATAGACAGCTAGGACATCTTAATCAGTGCTAATGGATGAATGATTTTTAATGATGTCTTAGTGTTTTGATTTATGTAGAGTTTGCTATTTGTGCGTGAACTTATTGACTCTTTATACTCACTCTTGTTGCTTTAATGTTTTTAGGTAAACCTTGAGGACGACTTGCATTGGGAGTAGCACCCTCACCATCTTCATCTCATGATTCACATGTTTATCACCAATTGTCTTGAAACTATGTGTTTGATAGCTAGAAGGAACTTCGTCATTAAATGGTTAGAGTATGTGTAAGTCTGTCATTCAAATGGTGTTGGTTATTTACCTGCTGGCTATGATTATTGATATTGTGTGCGTAGGGTAGTTTTATAGATGAGTGAACGCTGCGCCTACTTTTCCTTGTGTTATATATCATTATTCCAGGTTTGTATTTTTATAGCATGTGGTGGGCGTCCTAAAAGTAGAGGAGACTCTGTCGAATTTTTCCTAAAAGACTTGATTATTCTCTCTGTGTAATGTATGTTGTAACATCTCAAGTCTTCGGTTGGCTTGGGGTGTTACACCTCCATCTATGGCATGGCCAAGTATCAACCACACAAAGCTCTCACCTACCTGACGAAGGATTGTGATAACAAACCCACGACAATCTCAGTCCCGAAGATTGTACGGAGTTTATTTGTTTGGTAGGGCATCGAGCCAATAGGTAATGCATTGATGACGATGAACACACAGAAGAACACAGATTTACCCAGGTTCATTCAGACCCCCTGATGATGGGTAAAAGTCCTACTCCTGCCTTCTCCACTATATTATGAGTATCAAGAAGTACAATATGAGGGAGGAAGAGAGATGTCGGAGGGATATGATCCTAGCGAGGTTGTGGTGTATAAGCTAAGGCATAAAAACCCTAGATCAGTTTAGTACATGACATGTACATAACCTGAATAAGATGTCCTTTGTGGAGGCTTGGGTTCTCTTTATATAGAAGTTGGAGGAGCCTTGTTGCCTTGCCATCCAAATCTTCCATATTTTCTCTACTTCAGAATCTAGGTCGCTAGGTTCATCTAGGAGCCCATGTGCCGCACGCAATATAGGTTGGTGCCGCCCCTTAGAGGGCGTCCATGTCTTGATCTCCGTGCGGGCAGGATGGGGGTAGCCGCAGTATACTGTCGTTATAAGGGTTGGCCCCATATATCATCGACAAGCCCCCATTCAGTATCCATAATGAGGTGCTCAATGATACGTTACAAACGTATCTATAATTTTTGATGTTCCATGCTAGTTTTATATCTACTTTCTTATGTTTTGTCTATACTTTGGAGTATTTTTATACACTTTCTTGGACTAACCTATTAAAAAGATGCCACAGTGCCAACTGGCTGTTTTCTGCTGTTTTTGGTTCCAGGAAAGTCAGAAAATGAATATTCTCGGAATTGGACGGGACAAATGCCAAAGTAAATATTTCACCTAGGGGGACACGGAGCTAGAAGACAAGACGGAGAGGGGGCAGAGGCCGTCCACACCACCTGACCGCGCAGCTAGGCCCCCTCGGCCTCCCTCTTCACCTATATATTGCCTCCGATATAGAAATCCTAAGTACCCGATCAAAATTCCACGAAAGAGTCTGTAGTCACCGTCATCTCCATTCCTAGATCGGGAGGGATCTGAAGCTCTTCCCGACACCCTGCCAGAGGGAAGAATTCACCCTGGAGGCCTTCTTCATCACCATGACTGCCTCTGGTGTGATGCGTGAGTAGTTCATCTCTATATTACGGGTCCATGTAGTAGCTAAATGGTTGTGTTGGGTCCACAGCATAGAAAACAAAAAAAATTCCTACGATGAGAACTACACGCCAAGATCTATCTACTAGATACAGAGCAACGGGTGGACATACAACCATAGAGAACTTACCCTCGAAGACAACGAGTTTTGTTAACGAGTAGGAACTCGTGGTTGATGTAGTCGTACGCTTGCCGATCTCAAGATCGTGTGGAAGTCCGAGCGCCGCAAATCAGCAGCGCATCCGTCCTCGCACACACGTCCAAGCCACCGGACAACCTCCACCTCCTCGCTCCAGCGAATCAGCGGAAGCAGCAACTCCTTCCAGACGCAAGGCCACCGGGAACATGTATCTCGCTAATCTGAGAGCATGGAGGAATATCTAGAGGGGGAGAGAGATCCTTCACGAGGAGGTGTAATTTGTGAGAGGGGAGAGGGGGTCTTTATATAGGAGGGAGGGAGACCCCTCCCCTCCCATAGCCGGCGCATGAGGGGGGGGGGCTCCTCCCCTCCTTCATTCATGTGGTGAACCTCCACTCACATAAACATGGCCCCCACCCAAAATTCCACTCACATGTATTTAATTTCCACCAAATTAAATGCAACTCTCAATTTAATAAAAATCTTTTATTTATTTTATTCAGAATTTTGTCAATTACTTTAATTAACAAACATTCACATAAAACCCCTTGCAACATTTCAATATCACATGCAGAACCACTTTCTGCAATTTCACCCAAAACAATTCCGGTTTCTATCGAAACAATTCCTGTTTCTATCAAACATTTCCTGCGCTTTGCAAACCTTTTGTCTGGAACATATGTGCTGCTAAATGGTGTCCAGAAACCCTTAAGTGTGTCACCCTATGGTTCGCGAATAATGCAGACATGATTGAGACTCCTCTCAGATCAATAATCAGAAGCGGGACCTAGAGATCCATACTGACTCCTGCACATTCAACGATGACTTCTGTGATCGTGAGAACCTTTAATGCTAGCAATTTAATTCCTTTGTCTCATGATATAATACATGTCCGAGATTCGATCATTGGTATCCAAATACCTAGTTTGATCTCGTTACCGACATGCACTCTTTTCTCGTTCCCGTGATATAACATTCTAGTGATCACATCACTTGCTTGCAAGCTATCTTAATGTGATATCACCGAGAGGGCGCAGAGTATATCTATCCGTCATCGGGATTGACAAATTCCACTCTTGATCCATGAGCCTCAACATAACACCTTCATAGCACTGAACCCACCTTTATAGTCACCCTATTATGGTGTGACGTTTGATGTTATCAAGATACTCTTCCGGTGTTAGCAATTAACATGATCTCATGGTCTAAGGACTAAGACTACTTCGTATGATGTTATAGCAATATAAACATAATGACTTGATCATAATGCTATACTTCGGATGAATGTTCATCACATCATTTCACAAATGCTATGACCTTGTTATTAAAAACATCCAATGTCCATGATCAGGAAACCTTGATCATCTTGTTAATCAACAAGCTAGTCTATAAGAGAGGCATAACTAGGAACCCTTTTTGTTTATTAAACACACATGTATTGATGTTTCCTATCAATACAATTATAGCATGCAAAATAAACATCTATCATATACAAGGAATACATAATAACAACTTTATTATTGCCTCTCAGGGCATATTTCCTTCAGTCTCCACTTGCACTAGAGACAATAATCTAGTTTACATAGTGATAAATCTAACACCCATGGAGTTCTGGTGTTGATCATGTTTTGCCCTAGGGAGAACTTTAGTCAACGGATCTGCTACATTCAGGTCTGTGTGCACTTTACAAATCTTTATATCTCCATCCTTGACATGCTCGCGGATGGAGTGAAACCGGCGCTTAATATGCTTGGAATTCTTGTGAGACCTTGGTTCCTTAGCGTTGGCTATGGCTCCATTGTTGTCACAATTAATCACCATTGGGTCCAACGCACTAGGAACCACACCTAGTTCCGTTATGAACTCCTTCATCCAAACCGCTTCCTGCGCCGCTTCTGAAGCAGCAACATATTCCACCTCCGTCGTTGATCCAGCCACCATAGGTTGTTTGGAACTCCTCCAACTAACTGCTGCTCCGTTCAAGAGAAATACGTATCCGGACTGAGACTTAGAGTCATCCGGATCAGGGTCAAAGCTAGCATCTACATAACACTTAGCGACTAGCTCTTCTTCACCTCCGTATACAAGAAACATATCCCTAGTTCTTCTCAAGTACTTAAGAATATTCTTGACCGCTATCCAGTGTTCCGAACCTGGATCAGATTGGTACCTACTAGTCAAACTAATAGCATGTGCCACATCCGGTCTTGTACATAGCATGGCGTACATTATAGAGCCTATGGCTGAGGCATAGGGGATCTTATCCATTATCTCTCTTTCTTCCACCATAGCCAGACTTTGAGACTTACTCAATGTCTTGCCTTGCAACATAGGTAAGAACCCCTTCTTACTTCCACCCATATTAAACTTCTTTAATATATTATCAAGGTATGTACTCTGCAATAACCCAATTAGGCGTCTTGATCTATCTCTATAGATTTTAATGCCCAATATATATGAAGCTTCACCAAGGTCCTTCATCAAAAATTTGCTGTTTAGATAACTTTTAACACTGTTTAAAAGATCTATATCATTTCCAATGAATAATATGTCATCCACATATAATATTAGAAATGCCACATTGCTCCCACTCACTTTCTTGTAAATACAAGCCTCTCCATAAGTTTGGACAAATCCAAACTCTTTGATCACCTCATCAAAGCAGAGATTCCAACTCCGGGATGCTTGCTTTAGTCCATAGATGGATCACTGAAGTTTGCATACCTTATCAGCATCCTTAGGATCGACAAAACCCTTAGGTTGCATCATATACAACTATTCTTCAATATTACCATTGAGGAACGCAGTTTTGACATCCATCTGCCATATTTCATAATCGAAATATGCAACAATTGCTAACATAATCCTAACCAACTTAAGCATCGCTACAAGAGAGAATGTCTCATCGTAGTCAACCCCTTGAATTTGTCAAAACCCCTTTGCGACAAGTCGAGCCTTATAGATGGTTACATTACCATCAACATTAGTTTTTCTTTTGAAAATCCATTTATTCTCAACGGCCTTTTGATCGTGAGGTAAGTCCACCAAGATCCAAACCTGGTTTTCGTACATGGATTCCATCTCGGATTTCATGGCTTCTAGCCATTTGTTGGAATCAGGGCTCATCATCGCTTCTTCATATGTCGTAGGGTCATCTATTTCATCAATCATGAAATTCATAACAGGGTTGTCGTACAGTTCAGGAGCTGCACGTGTCCTGCTTGACATGCGAGGTTCGATAGTGTCCTCTTTCGGAGTTTCATGATCAATATCATTAGCTCTCTCCTCATTAGGTGAAGTCAACTCTGAAACAACTTCCGGTGCTACGCTACTCGCCATTTCATGAAGAGAAGGTTCAATAACCTCTTCGAGTTCTACCTTCCGACTACTCACACCTTTCACGAGAAACTACTTCTCAAAAAAGGATCCATTCTTGGCAACAAAGACCTTGCCCTCAGATCTGTGATAGAAGGTATACCTAATCGTTTCCTTAGGGTATCCTATGAAGACGCATTTTTCCGCTTTGGGTTCGAGTTTATCCGGTTGAAGTTTCTTCACATAAACATCGCATCCCCAAACTTTAAGAAATGACAGCTTAGGTTTGTTTCCAAACCATAATTCATACGGTGTCTTTTCAACGGATTTAGATGGTGCCCTATTTAAAGTGAATGCAACGGTTTCTAGTGCATAACCCCAAAATGGCAGTGGCAAGTCTATCAGAGACATCATAGATCGAACCATATCCAATAAAGTACGATTACGATGTTCTGACACACCATTACGTTGTGGTGTTCCGGCAGGCGTGAGTTGTGAAACTATTCCACAGTCTTTCATATGTGTGCTAAACTCGTAACTAAGATACTCTCCTCCACGGTTGGACCGTAGAAATTTGATCTTTCTGTTACGATGATTTTCAACTTCATTCTGAAATTCCTTGAACTTTTCAAAGGTTTTAGACTTATGTTTCATCAAATAGATATACCCGTATCTACTCAAATCATCTGTGAAAGTAACAAAATAACGATATCCACCTCGCGCCGACACACTCATTGGTCCACACACATCAGTATGTATGATTTCCAATAAATCTATCACCCGTTCCATTGAACCGGAAAACGGCGTTCTAGTCATCTTGCCCATAAGGCATGGCTCACATATATCAAATGATTCAAAATCAAGTGATTCCAAAAGTCCATCAGAATGGAGTTTCTTCATGCATTTAACACTAATATGACCTAGACGGCAGTTCCACATATATGCAGATATATCATTATCAAGCTTAATCCTTTTAGCATCAACATTATGAATATGCGTAATACTACTATCGAGATCCAACAGAAATAAACCATTCAACACATCTGCATGACCATAAAAGATATTATTCATATAAATCGAACAACCATTGTTTTCAGACTTAAACGAATAACCACTTTGCATCAAACACGATCCGGATACAATGTTCATGCTTAGTGCAGGCACCAAATAACAATTATTTAGGTTTATAACTAATCCCGACGGCATATGGAGAGGCAGCATTCCGACGGCGATCACATCAACTCTTGATCCATTGCCGACCCGCATCGTGACATCATCCCTTTCTAGTTGTCGCTTGTTCCGCAGCCCCTGAACCGAGTTACATATATTAGCAACCGATCCCGTATCAAATACCCAGGTGCTACTGCGAGTACTAGTCAAGTACACATCAATAACATGTATATCACATATACCTTTGTTAGCCTTGCCGGCCTTCTTGTCCGCCAAATACTTGGGGCAGTTGCGCTTCCAATGGCCAGTCCCCTTGCAATAGTAGCACTCGGTATCAGACTTAGGGCCAGCTCAAGGTTTCTTTTTAGGCGCGGCAACAGATTTGCCGCCCTTCTTTCCCTTCTGCTTGCCTTTCTTGTCCTTCTTAAAACCGGTGGTCTTATTGATCATCAACACTTGATGTTCTTTCCTAATCTCCACTTATGCAGTCTTAAGCATTGACAGAAGCTCGGGAAGAGACTTCTTCATTCCCTGCATATTATTACATTGCAAATGTATCCATAATTTTTGATGTTCCATGCTTGGTTTTATCCACTTTCTTGTGTTTTGTACACACTTTGGAGTACTTTTCATATGATTTCTTGGACTAACCTATTAACAAGTGCCACAGTACCAATTGCCTATTTTCTGCTATTTTTGGTTCCAGGAAAGTCAGAAAATCAATATTCTTGGAATTGGACCAGACAAAAGCCAAAGTTGATATTTTCCCAGAAGACTCACGGAGCCAGAAGGAGAGTCAGAGAGGGGCCACAGGGTGGCCACACCACCCCATGGCGCGGGTCCCCTCAGGCCGCGCCAGGGCATGGTGTGGGTCCCCTGGCCGCCCACCGACCTTGCCCTCTGGCCTATAAGAAGCCTCCTGAGGCATAAACCCTAGAAAGTCAAGCCTCCAGGCACGAAAAGTTCCGCAACGCCGCCGCCACCGAAGGGGAGATTTGGGGGACAGAAAGTCTCTGTTCCGGCACCCTGCTGGGACGAGGAAGTGCCCTCGGAGCCATCTCCATCGATCTCCACCACCATCTCCATCACCGTTGCTGATTCTCATGATGAGGAGGGAGTAGTTCTCTCTTGAGGCTAAGGGTTCTACCGGTAGCTATGTGTTCATCTCTCTTTCTATGCATGATCATATTGTGATCATGAGCTTTGTAATCAAGTAGATATACCTTGCTACTCAAGTGCTTTAATAGATCTCTGCTCTCCCCATGTGTGTGAAAGTGACATCGTGCACACCATGGTGGCACTTAGGCTAGGGATTACAAATACTTGTTATGATTTATATTTGGAGTTGGATGTTTCTATGAAATTGTGGTGTTTGTTGGACTCATCTAGTACTCAAGGTGACAGTGTGGGGTTTTCCAGATGGGAAAGGCTTACTTTGAGGTGTGCTATTATAGCCCTACCATCGATTAGAGTGTTCAACCGGAGAGTAGTTAAGAGTAGTATCATAAGGAAAGATATTTATATGAGAGTGTTCACTAGTGAAAATATGATCCCTAGGCCTTGTTTCTTAGCACTGAAACATCGTTTGCTATTAGATCTGTCACATGTTTGCTTGCTTCCATCTTTATTTCAGTTTGCCTTTAGTCTCTTCCACGCCATCAAGTTATCTTCTATCACCGTTACCACTTATATTTATCCATACCACTTGTATTTCACTATCTCTTCGCTGAACTAGTGCACCTATACACCTGACAAGTGTATTGGGTGTGTTGGGGACACAAGAGACTTCTTGTATCTTGATTGCAGGGTTGCTTGAGAGGGAATACCTTTGAACACTTCCTCCCTGAGTTCGATAAACCTTGGGTGATCCACTTAAGGGAAAACTTGCTGCTGTTCTACAACTGTTGATGACCCACAAGTATAGGGGGTGTATCGAAGTATTTTTGATAAGTAAGAGTGTCGAACCCAACGAGGAGCAGAAGGTGATGGCTAGTGGTATGGATCAGGAATTCTCTCCAAGTACTTAGCAAACAGATTATTAGGGTTTTTTGATAAAGCAAGTAAACAAAGTACGAGTAAATAAAAGACAGTAGGAATAAATGCAGCAAGTGTCCCAATCCTTTATGCAGCAAAGGACAAGCCGGTTGTATTACTTAAGATGACCAAACGTTCTCGAGGACCCATGGGAAGACTGTCAAGTGCTTTCGCTTCATATAGTTGATTAATCTTCTTTATCTTGCTAAGTGTTGTGTGGGTGAACCTGTGCTAATGTACCACCCCATCCAAGACTAATACATACTTGTGATTATACCCCTTGCAAACATCCGTAAGTACAAGAAAGTAATTAAGGTAGAAACCGAACCACAACTTTAAACTCTAAGACCCTTACGTCCCTTGTGCAATGGTTTCCTAACGGGGGTTCAGGTTTCTGTCACTCCGGCAACCACTATGATTAGTAGCCAAATACACAATGCATTCCCCTAGGCCCATATAGGTGAAGTGTCATGTAGTCGACGTTCACATGACACCACTAGAAGAAGTACACTACAACTTAAATAACAATCTATTGAATCTTTCTCAACACAACTCCATTACTAACAACAAGACTTCTCCCATGTCCTCAAGAACAAAACGAACTACTCACAAGAAATCATATGGATCATGATCAGAGATGGAATAATGATGTATAACAATCTGAACATAAACAATAATTCAATGGTTCACTCAATAGCATCAACTACAAAGAGTAATCAACACCGGGAAAGTTTCCCCTATGAACTATGCAAGATTCAACGCAATTGTTACAGCAATATGGAGATGGTGATGAGGGTGCTGATGGTGATGACGGTGGTGATGATGATGATGATCCCGATGAAGTCCAGCTTGATGGTGGTGTTGATGGCGACGATCTCCCCTCTCCGGGAAGGAATTCCCCCGGCAAAAATCTGTCTGCCGGAGAGATCTTTCTCTCTCGGTGTTTTCCGCCTCACAGAGTCGGCGGAATCTTTCTGTGGTCACTCCTCGAGTCTTAGGGTTTCGGGAGGATGATATACGCCAGAGGGGAGAGGCTGGAGTGGGCTAGGGCGGCCACACCACCTCCAGGCGCAGCCTAGGCCTGCCCGCACCATGGGGTGGTGTGGGCCCCATGTGGCCCACCTCCACTTTATCTTCTGGCATCCTTAGTCTTCTGGAAAAATAGGATTTTCCGTATATTTTCTTGGATTTTCTGATCTTCGCGAATTTGCCTCCAAACAACACCTTTTCCATCAGAATCCTGACTGCAGCGGTCCATGCTCGAAAACTCATCAACCATGCAAAAATAGATGAAATAACATAAGTATCACCTCTCAATACGAAATATATCAACGAATAATAGTGAATTAAGACATAGAATAGTGATGCAAAATGGACGTATCAACTCCCCCAAGCTTAGACTTCGCTTGTCCCCAAGCGAAACTGAGCTCAATAAACATGGCCTCAAGTTTATGGAGTGAAGAGTCGATAAAAGAATATGGACAAGAAGCATCACATTCATCAAATACATAGATCATAATAGAAGACAACTCACTATTATATAACTCAACTTGTAATGAGTAAAGGAAACACAATAAATATACATAAAGTGAATCAGAATTGGTAATGACAAACTTAGCTCTTGGTCGAGGAATAGTTGATAATTTGCTGGAGTTCACAAATAGCTGGTTTTTCAATGATAGCTTTCAAAGTAGTAAACATCAAGATAAGAGCAATGTGCAAAACAAGGAACATAAGAAACATGATTGAATAAATCAACATATGAATGAATGAAACAACACAACTCAAAATACTTGCTGAGATAGAAGGGAGTAGGTTTACTGACTCAACTACAAAGTAAAAGAAAGGCCCTTCAAAGAGGGAAGCAGGGATTGCAAGTCTCATAAAGAGCTCCCAAAAATTATGATACTTACTAGCTTTCAGCTCTCATTGCCCCTATCATAGGCATCTTTAGGTGATTAAGGTTTAAGTGACACAACTAAGAGGATATGCTTGACAAGTTATAAGTTGAAATCTCATGCCCCTTACTTATGAGTACCGATCCTCATGCTACTCAACTTCAGTCACGAGCAAGCTCTTGTCATTGTAAATACATGCGTATCATTGAGAACCTCCAACGTGGTACCCCTTGCACATGACACAGGATCTATCCCATAATCAAAATGACAAGGCAAGCAGATAGTGAGCATCTCAGCGATCTTTTTATTTGCTATTTGCATAGGTTTTTATTGAGGATGCTTCATAGAATGCTCACTATAGTTATGCTGCAAGTTTCCACCATGATTAGGCATGGCTTAGGCTAGCGGCCCAGGAGTTTCTCTAACACACATATAAACTCCATGATCTTACAAGTTCCACTTTTATTTCACACCGTCGGGATCCATAAGCAAAAGAACATGATATCAACTAGGTACAAAGTACCAAATGAAGTGTTGAAAGCGGTCCCCATGATACATGATTCGGCTAACTTCAACTCATAAAGCGCAAGCATATACGCAACAAAGAAGGACCCAATGGTTCAAGTTTATTAAATGCAAGAAAGTAAAGTGTGCCATCAAGTTCGTGAGAGATTTAATCACTAATTTTCACATAACAAGTTTAATTTGGGAGGTAGATAAAACAAGAATTTACTTGGAATAGCAATAATGCTACTAGGTAGGTATGGTGGACACAAATGGCAAAGGTTTTGGTTTAAAGGAGGTGGATGCACGAGAAGAATACCCTCTCAGTACAGGTTTTTGGCTAGCAAGGCTAGGTAGCAAGTATAAGAGTTGAAGGAAACAAACAAACATACAAGTGATAAAGACAAACATGCAGTCTTCCTTGGAAGCACAAAAGATCTTAACTAGAGAATACTAAACTTATTAGCAAATCAAGAAAGAAAGATGATGAAATTATTTTTCTCTAGAGTACTTCTATCTTTTTCATTCAACTCTCAGAAATAGTGATGCTACTGACCGAGCCAGGTTTGCCAAAACCAACTAAATTAACTCAATGATCCCAAAGTGATACCAATACGAACAACAAGATCAATCATATAACCATGAATTGAAAACTAATATAAGCTATGCAAAAGAGTGAATGATAGAACTTCTCATTAATATTCCATAACGGAAACTCACACAAAGGGATACATATCTAACGAGAGAGGGGACACTTCCATAATGCAAACCATACTACATAATAACTCCTCTATTCATGATATGACTCTACTAATAAGGTAAAAAAATAGAAGATAGTGATGTGATACCGCGGCACTCCCCCAAGCTTGGAACAAACCAAGGGGATGCCAAACCTGATGACGAATTACTCCTTTGGTGGTGGTGGTATCCTCTCGATGAGCTCTCTAATCAGCTTCCCCAAGTCCTCAATCTCGAAGGTGAGATTACGAATCAGCTGTGAGTTTTGCTCAATGCGGCTCATGATCATGTCGTGTTGAGAATTCCAGCTCTTGCTATTCTTTCCCCACTCTTCCTCGAAGTCTTCTTTTCCTGCATGGCTAGAACGAGGCAAATCCCAATTGGAGGGTAATTTCCCTTTGGGCATATTCTGGTATTGATGCTCATGGATAAGGGTATGGAAAGGATTCTTGGTGCATGGAGGAAGTGACCAGGGATTTGAACGGGGATGAGGAGGCTTCCCTCCAATGGCTGGATTTGCCACCACTCCAATGCTTGCAATGGTAGTGCCGGTATGTGGATGTTGGCCTTGCTCCTCTTCACCTTCACTCTTGATCTCCTTCTCCTTCCGGGATCTTGGAGGTCTTCCTCCATAGGCTCCTTCCCTTTATCCTTGGCGGACACCATTGTGCTTCTAAGCTTTCAAAGAGTATGTCCTGATAGAAACAGATCGAAACAAAAACACGATGAAAACACGATATACGGACCTCGGGGGATCCAGGGGGTTATATATTACGAAGTTTCATATCAAAAGGAAGGTACTGGGAGAAAACGAGTCGGAGACGGAGTCCGGGGCAGACTCACCACCTGGTGGCGCGGCCAGGGGTGGGCCCGCGCCACAGGGTGGTGTGAGCCACCCTGGCTCTGGTTCCGTCCCTTTTTCGCTTCGTAGTTTCCCTTATTGACTGAAAAAACTGCAAAAATATAGTTGGATTGTATTTTCGCGGAACTTTCCTTACCAGAACTGTTACCTACTTGAAAATGGGCTCTGCAGGTCTCTGAATTTGGTATCTAGTAGATTCTTCCGGAGTCATCACTTGAATATCATCGCATCTTCATACACTTATTACTTGAGTCATAAAACCCTTCTCTTCCTTATTACACCATTATCTCCACTTCCTGGAAATTTCTTTCGCACAAAACTTCACACAATTCTCATTAGCAACATTAGTATAAGTGAAGTGATAAAACCTTTTGAGTCCAACTTCAACTGAAAACCATCAAAACATAAGCTACTGCAGCAACTCCTTCCGGAAACCCAAAAAGAATTCAAGAAGGAAATCGAATAAAGAAGCAAATGCAAGATTGGCAAAATCTGTCAAAACAGATCAGCAGGTAAAGATCAATTTTTTCGAAAATCTTCCGTTGCTCAAATAAAAAAGTGCAAAACTAACGAAAGTTAAATAACAACCCGGGGCAGAAGCACAAACAATTACAGATCAATCCGACATACAGAGATCTCTCACGAATTTTTACGGTGGGGAACAAAAAATCTGTTTCCGGACAGCAACTTCCCCAAATCTTACTTCTCTCTCATTAGAGGTTGATCTTGACACAAAAACCAAAAAAAACGGATAAGGAGCGGTTATTACAGAAGTAATAACTTCCAAGACTCAAAGAAACAAACACAAGCTGAAAGCAAAAACAAATTGGGTTGTCTCCCAAAAGCTCTTTCTTTATAGCCATTAAGATGGGCATGATAATTTTGAAAAAGCTCTCATAGGGATATGAATTGAAGTGAAAGAGAGCATTAAGAAGCAAAAACACACACATTTAAGTCTAACCCACTTCCTATGCAAGGGAATTTTGTAAACAAACAAGTTGTTGAAGCCAGAGGCTACTTGCATAAGAAGGCAAAAGAAGTGCAACATAAAAACTTTCAGCATAAAACAAGGAAACTTGATATTATTGAGATACATAAGAACACTTTTCCCTCTCTCATAGTAACTTTCAGTATCATGCATAAACTTAACAATGTATCTATCACAAGGGCCATCATAGTAATGATCACTTATTCTAACAGAAAACACAGGAATACTAGTTGTCATAACACTACTATGTGAAACAAAATTAGAGGTATCCTTACAGAGGATAGTGTGTCCCTCTTTTTCATACTTAGTGACAAAGTCTTTCACATTTGCTATAATAGGTTCATCAACCTTTTGTTTATCAGGTTCAACAACTTCATTCGTACTTTCATTAACCATACTAGCTATCATAGAATGTTCCTTTATCTTAACTAGGAAAGGTATTTTCTCGATGTAAGGTTTAGGTAAAACACGATTAGCAGTATAAACTTCAGTATTTCTTGCAGGAACACTCTTAGCAACATCTTTATAAGGCTCATGATACTTATTCCACTTCTTTTTAGGCACTTCAATATAGGAAGCAAAAGCCTTAAAATAAGAAGCAATAGCTTGAGAGTCTAGACCATAAGCATTTTTAATATTTTGAAACTCATCAGTTCCCATAAAAGATTCAATGCATTCATAATCATAATTATACCTGATTTTCTACCTTTGTCATTCTCCCAAGCTTTAGCATTGTCTTGAATACGGTCCAGAAGATCCCATTTAGCTTCTTCTTCCATACGAGTGAATGATCCAGCACAAGAAGCATCCAATAAATCTTTATCATGTAGAGGGAGCCTTGCATAAAAGTTATCGATAATAATATTGTTGGGGAGCTCATAAAATGGGACATTTGAGCATTAGTAACTTCAATCTCCCCCAAGCTTGAGCTGTACTCTCTCCATCAAGAGGCCAAAAGTTATATATTTGATTTTGATCTTTATGAATCTCACTAGGAGGATAAAACTTTGAATAAAAGAGAGGCACTATTTCCTCCCATTCCAGAGCTTGACCATTCTTCAGCAGCTGATACCATTCCTCAGCTCTTCCTTTTAGTGATAATGAGAATAACTTCTTCTTAACTTGATCTGTAGTAATACCTGCACACTTGAACAACCCGCATAATTCGTGTATAAAGAGTAAATGATCACCGGGATGGACAGTTCCATCCCCAACATAGTAGTTATCCATAACACGATCAATAATTCTTGTAGGTATTTTGAAAATATCATTCTCAGCAGGTGGTGGCTTATCTACTACCTTAGAAATGGTAGTAGCATTACCAAATAAGAAACTTAGCGAATTATCCATAACAAAAATAAAGCAACTAACAGAAGTAAACAATACTCATAGTAGAAGTTTCCTTTACCAGTTCCACTCTCCAATAGCGCTTCACTCCGCGGCAACGACGCCAGAAAATAGTCTTGATGACCCACAAGTATAGGGGGTGTATCATAGTATTTTCGATAAGTAAGAGTGTCAAACCCAACGAGGAGTAGAAGGTGCTGGCTAGTGGTACGTGATACATTGCAAATGTATCTATAATTTTTGATGTTCCATGCTTGGTTTTATCCACTTTCTTGTGTTTTGTTCCAACTTTGGAGTACTTTTCATATGATTTCTTGGACTAACCTATTAACAAGAGCCACAGTGCCAGCTGCCTGTTTTCTGCTGTTTTTGGTTCCAGGAAAGTCAGAAAATGAATATTCTCGGAATTGGACGGGACAAAAGCCAAAGTGCCTATTTTTCCGGAAGGGATCAAGTGCCAGAATACGAGACGGAGAAGGGCTGGGGGCCGGCCACACCACCTGGCCACGCGGCCAGGCCTGGCCCGCGCCAGGGGGTGGTCTGGCCAACCCCAGCACCCGCTCGGCCTCTCCTTCCGCCTATAAGTTGCCCTCGAGATGAAAACCCTAAGTACCCGATCAAAAATCCACGAAAGAGTCTATAGCCGCCGTCATCTCCATCCCTAGATCAGGGGGGATCTGAAGCTCTTCCTGGCACCCTGCCGAAGAGGGAAATTCACCCTGGAGGCCTTCTTCATCACCATGCAAGCCTCCGGTGTGATGCGTGAGTAGTTCATCCTTGGACTACGGATCCATGTAGTAGCTAGATGGCTGGTTTCTCCTCCTTTGTGCTTTCATGTTTAGATCTTGTGAGCTCCATTCATGATCAAGATCATCTATTTGTAATTCATACATGTTGTGTTTGTGGGGATTCGATGGATATTGAGATGCTATTTCAGATTGATTATTGATTCTATCATGTCTTTGTTATTTGAGATCTTGCATGCTTTCCGTTGTTAGTAGTGTAACTACCTCGGTGAATTACGCTCTTAGTTACATGCCTGGATGAGCGAAAGTGGTTAAAATAGTACGGTGGGGCCCAGGGGCACTCACAGGTAGACCTTTCGGCCGTCCTAACCACTTTCAGAACATCGGGACAAGAACGAGCGGCGTAATCGGCAGGCGAAGGGATCAACTACATACACAAGTGAGTATGTATGCAAGCCACATACAAAAGTCCTCAGAGCCATTCCATCTAAAAGAAATAGAAATATTGCAACGCCATACGGCAAGATCCAAATATCCTAGATAGAGATAATAGTTTAGGATATCTCCTCATACATCAAACATCAGAGTATCAGGCGAAAGCGGAAAACAAGATCCGAGTACGGATAAGAAGCAAATCGGCATAAGATGCCACATAAATAAACACATCCCGCCCACAGATCTCACGGATCCCCGTTCCCAGAATATCTACACCGAGTGATCGTTGCCAACATCATCCGTCTCCTCCACCCAGTATCCATCTTGCGAATACACCTGTTCATCTGAATCAAACAATTTATCGTGTGAGACCCTAGGGGTACTCAGCAAGTCTTTATGCCTCTAAAGGGGACATATACCTGGGGTGACGCAATTGCAGTAAAAGATAATAACTAACAAGTCTATAGATACTCGCTAACCATCCGCCTAACCAATGATAGACGGATGTCCGTTAATTAGTAACAATAGTTATAACAGTATAATTAACAGATCCATCCTCCTTCTTGCTTACCAACGAGAAAGTGGACGAACAACCCCCATCCGTTGGTAGTTTTATTAACCATTACATGAGTATTGCACTATTTACTAGTTAGGTACTTAGTCAAATTAAAAGCGGTACTTTAGTGACACTTGTCTATGATCGAGAAGCTGTGCTCCAAGTCGTCCATAACCGCGGACACGGCTTTCAGAAAGATTTACCCTGCAGGGGTGCACAAATAGCAACACACACTCGATCAACCTCGGAAAAACCAACTCAAAACCCTACGAGGCATTCACGACAAATCGATCATAGGATTCAGAAATATTTCAGGGGGCCACCCCATTAAGCTACCCGCAACGAAGTTGGCCGGCTCCGAGACGGACCCAAGGTTTGCGCCAATGGATGTAAATGACTGGGAACCCGAAAGTGTGACTAGGCTTGTCGATACCGTGAAAACACTCCGTGATCCCTAAACAGTACAGGTGCTCCTCGCACAATCTTAAATAAAACAGTAAAGCATGGCATAAGTACAGGATAGTAATAAAGTCCCAAACTACTTTGTGGCCCCAAGAAATAGAAATGAATCAAGCTCTGGCTCAGGGGGGGTCCATAAGGCCTCCTGGATGTGGATAGTGCGAATAGTCAAGGAACAGGAATCAAGTACTCGGGGTCCTACGGGACACAAGTGAGCATGAAAAACCAAATAGCAGATATTGCTCACCGGTGCCACTTTCATTAGTTATCCCATGACTACTCAGGTTAAGTTGTTTAGGTACCTCGTTATTCATGAGACACTCACATACCCTACACATGCTGTTCTATGACCCGCATGGCTCAAACAACTCCTGTAGTAATGGCTCATGGGATGGAGGAACAAGCTTCGGTGGGGTTTAAAAGTAAAGGCTATGCAGTACTTGGGATTCAATTTAATGCAATCGTGACTCAATGATGCAAGAATAAGATAGAGGCAATAGGTACTATATGTATGCAAGCATGTGGTAGTGCTTGTCTGGCAGCTCAGTTGAAGCGAGTGACGGATCTGGGTAGTGCTCCTGGGATTCCTGATATATTTCCTGCTCGGCGTCTATTCGAAGAAGAACCAAACGAACAAGAGCCAACATAAATAAAGTGCATAAGCATAAGAATTAAAATGCGACAAGCAAACAAGAATGCCATGATGAATGATGCACAATTTGCATGGCAATAAAGTAGCATGGCATGGGTGAGGTGTGGGGTACAAGATTAAAGCATTTTATGAAGTTTTTAGTTCGGTTTGCTCTCATATAAGTTGCTGTATACTTTATATTTATATGATGCATGCTGCAATTCAGAACATGGAATGCATAGATAGAACGGGCTCGTCGCGCTGATCAATTTAGACATATTATTTGTCAAATTTGGAGTTATAGATTTAAAGTTATTAATTTATTAAGAAAAGGGCATTTTATTGTAATTTTAATCATCTCGAAATTTTAAAGTACGCAAACATTATTTTGAATAGCATATTTTAATTCCTCACATTTTTCTGATTCAAAAACATATATCATTTGTATTATTTGGAATTAGAATTCAAAAGTTCTTAAAAACAGATTTAAATCTATATTTAAACATTTTCAGAAATGATTTTGTTAAAACAGAAAAGTTGACAGACTTTTTATACCCAGCATCGCCTAGCCTTAGATGCAGACATGTGGGGCCGCGCTGAGCTGGCGAAGAACTGCGCGCAGCAACCTTTTGCACCGCGAGTTGTGCTAGCCAAAGCGGCTGACAGGTGGGGCCAGCGGGCTCGCAGGCCCACGTGACAGCGGACGACCAGGGGGTGCCACGCGGCACAGCGAGGGCTGCGGGTTGATGATTACGAAAACCCGGGTACCCTTTTGTAAGACGTTCACAAAGGCTGGCTGGTGGGCCCGTGAGGAGTGTGGCTTGAGGAAAAATAAAAGCGGGGGGGGGGGGGGGGGGGGTTGTGCAAAGTAGCCACTACTACTGTACTTCTTCTCTGAATTTCTCTGTCGACCGATCCGTGATCGACCGAGACAGAGCGCGACGCAGGGACTCGAACTGGCGACCTCTCGCACGCGCGCGGCGGCGGCTACCGCTGTGGTGGCTTGGGTTTGGTGTTAGGAGGGTGTAGGGGGTTTAGGTGAGGCGTGGCGCGGCACCGAGATGGGCAGACGCCAGCGCCTGCCGCTGCACCGAGGGTGCTCGACGCATCGTTCGGCGAGGTCAGCATGTCATCGGGCGAGGGGAGGTGTCCAGGAGGAGGCGAGGCTCACCGCGGGGTCGTCAGAGTAGTTGGATCGGAACGGGGCGCAGCAGATCGACGATGATGCAGACGCCCGGCTCAGCTAGGGTTTCGGTGGGCGTCGGGGTACTGCGGCAGGTCCGTGGCTTCTCCTCCTCGCTGCGGTGTACAGGGACGACGCAGAGGTATGGCGGGTCCTCCTCGACAGCCAAGATCGCCACGCCACCGGCTTGAACGAGGAGGGGAAGGTGAGGCCGTCAGCAGCCGGAGTTGGAGAAGAGCGGTGGCAGGGAGGAAGGGGGAGGCAGAGGCGAGGCCCTGGGGATCTGGGGCTGCTACCAGACGAGAGGGAGGGAGTAGATAGGGACAGGGAGAGAGGGTGCCGTGGGGCTCGGGGTGGGAAGCAAAAAGGTGGCTCGGCCACCTTTTCCCTCCCTTCTCGCTCACGTGCTCGGCAAGGCTCGGCCTGGGCCGGGGCATGGGGTGTCTGCAGGTGGGCGAGAGAGGGGAGAGGCGCGGGTGTGGGGCTAGCATGGCAGGGAGAGAGAGGGAAAAGGAGATGCAAAGGCTCGGGTGGAATCTAGGGTTAGAGTGAGGCTCGGGTTAGGGTTAGGTTAAAAAGGGGGTAGATGGGGTAGCTGGTTAGGGTAGATGGGGTGGTGTGGTGGTGTGGTGTAGCTAGGAGTAGATTTGTTTTCTTTCTTTTCCATTGAGTTTATTTGAATTTGATCCATTCAAAAACCATTCAAACCAACTAAAGAAAAATATAAAGGATAGGGATAAAAGGAGTGCAATCCTTGCAAGGGCATGCATGCATTGTTGCTAATTGTGTAAACAACTAGTTTTAATAAGAATTCAAGTTCAGATGATTCCTCCAAATTTGGTTATGGAAGCCTCCGAACACATATGGTATATTCAAATCATGGTCATGCATGAACAAGAATGTGGCCCATGCTAGTGGGTAGATACCACTATTATTATCATCTAGCCACACCATAGTTCAAACATGATCCTAATTCAACAGACCACATGTGAGATGAGATCACTAGCTCACATGGTATAAAAGGTGGCAAGCATGCTCCCATACACAATATTGTGAAAACAATTATAGCCATGGTATGGAAGCATGTAGAGAGTAGAGGGAACCATCCTCAATTATTTATGAGCTAGATATAAACACCAAAAGAAGAACATGGGCTCATATATAATTAAGATGGTGGAGAGGATGGATGGAAACAAAAGAAGGGTGGCGGAATTATGAGGTGGTGACAAAGAAAGGTGGTAGGGTGGAATAAAAGATATGCCCCCAACTCAACTTGGGCATCAAGCATTTATCAAGATTCAAATACAATATATCAAGAGCCAAATACAATTAATAATGCATATGAGAGAAGAACCAAATGAAAAGGTTTTATATGATGCTCAAATGCAAGGTGGCATGATGACATGAGCATGATATAATTATGATGCAACAATTATATGTAGGAAGTAGCCATTATATTACTAAACCATGTAGCATTACATATGTTAGACAGATGGGATGCTACAAGTAGCTATCTTGGCCAAGTAGATGCTAGCAACTCCAAGAGTTAGTATTTATGCTCGATAGTGGGTTCATGCCTCTGGTAATCTAGGGAAGTGACAAAAATCTCTAAGGTACTAGATGTGCTGTTGCTACTAGGGAGAAAACAACGATCTTTTGTTCATAGAGCAATCATATTGTTTACTTTACACGCAGTTCGTAAAGCAATAATTTGTTGCTTGCAACTCAATACTGGAGGGGGTTCGGATGATAACCTGAAGGTGGATTATTAGTCATAGATGCAGTTGGATGGCGGTCTATGTATTATGTTGTAATGCCCAATCAAGTCTCAAAGGAGTCAAGATGATTAGTATATGCATGTATTGCTTTCTCGGTGTTTGTCAATTGCCCCGCTGTAATTTGTTCACCCAGCATGTTATCTATCTAAGAAGAGCCACCTCTAGTGAACTATGGATCCCGGTCCTTGTCTTTTATATTCAATCTACAATCTTTTACTGCTTTGTGTTTACTTTCTGCAAACTTTTACTTCTTTCCATTCGATACGTTTAATCCTTTGTTTTCCGCAAAACACAGTGAGATTGACAACCTCATCGCAAGTTGGGGACAAAGTTCTGTGGTTGTGTTGTGCAGGTCTCCACGTTGCTACTAGCACCAGTAGTGCGCACTGCCAAAGCTCAGCTAGTAACACCTTTGGGGTGTTTCCTTGCTCCTACTGGTTCGATTAAACCTTGGTTTCATAATTGAGGGAAACTTTCTGCTGTGCTCATCATACCTTCCTCTTGGGGTTCCCAACGAACTCTACGTGGATCGTCGAGTGCATCAAGACATTTTCTGGCGCCGTTGCCGGGGAGTCAAGGACATCTTCACAAGGGGAGTCCCTCATAACCAATCTCTTTACTTTGTTGTTTTTGTTTTGCTTAGTTTCTTTTTGCTTTGTTTGCTTGTTTTGTTCTTCAAAAAACACAAAAAAATTAGTTTTACTTGTTTGCTTTCTTATTCCAAAAACACAAAAAAAATTAGTTCCTTTCTTAAGTTGCCTTTATGACTAGCTCTGCTCCAATCACTATTTCATTATGGATAGCTCACTCAGTTTCCTATTTGGGAACAGTTTTATGACTGCTAAGGTAATAGATGAACCACCACCTGCTAGAACCTCCATGGAAGAAGAAATTGCTGAACCTGAAAGCTCATTAGATGAAAAAGAAGAGGAGAGTGATGGACAAAAGGAGGAAGAATGGATCTACCCATGCCTATCTTCTAATGAGAGTAACTCTTTATCCCTTACATTATTTGATTGTCCCCCATGCTTATCAAAGGAGGGTGAATGTTATGTTCCCGAGGATTCTTTTGAAAATGTTTATAATAAAGCTCTAGTGCTTGTAGATCATGAAAAAGATGCCTTATGTGATAGTTATATTATTGAGTTTATTCATGAGGCTACTGAAAATTATTATGAGAGAGGAAAATATGGTTGTAGAAGTTTTTATGGTAATGAAACACCTCTTTATGTGCTGAAAGTTTTGAAGTTACTTTTGTTTTATCTTCCTATGCCTGTCACTTTGTTCTTTGTGCATTTATTTGCATACAAGATTCCTATGCATAGGAAGTGGATTAGACTTAAATGTGTTTTGACTTTGCTTCTTGATGCTCTCTTTTACTTTAATTCATATTTCCTATGAGAGCATCTTCTCAAATTCTTATGCCTAACTTAAAGGCGTTAAAGAAAAGTACTTGTTGGGAGATAACCCAAGAGTTTTAGTTGAGTCTTGGAAGTTATTACCTCTGTAATAACCTCTCCTTATCCTTTTTATTTGCTTTTTGTGCCAAGAGTAACCTCTAATGAGAGTGAAGTAATGATTGGGAATGTTGCTGTCCCGAAACAGATTTCTGTGCTTCACCGTAAAAATTCCTGAGAGAGCTCTGTACGTCGGATTGATCTGTAATTTTTTGTGCTTCTGACCCAGCTTGTTATATAACTTTTGTTAGTTCAACACATTTTGATTTGAGCAACAGAAGGTCTTCGAAAAAATTCGTATTTACCTGCTGGTCTGTTTTGACAGATTTCTGCCATTTTCTGCATTTGCTTCTTGTTAGTTCCTTCTTGAGTTCCTTTGGGGAATTGAGATTTTTTAGGGAAGTGCTACAGTATATAGTGTTCTAATGGAAGTTTATTTGGTGTTAGAACTGAACCTTGAGACTTATTTATCTTAAGTGCACTAATGTTGCTAATAAGACTGTGTGAAGTTTTGTATGAAGGAAAAATTTCAGGTGTATGGAAGGAATGAGTAATGAGATGAAGGATGGACTAAAGCTCAAGCTTGGGGATGCCACTTGTGTCACCCCAATAAATATCCAAGAAGTAAAATCGTCAAAGCTTGGGGATGCCCAAGGCATCCCCCTCTTCATCAATAAAAATCCCAGGTTTCTTCCAAACGCTTCATTTTTATTGTTTCATGCACAGTTGTGTTTTTCTTGGAGCGTCTTATTTTTCGTTTTTGTTTTGGTTTTTAGTTTGCTTGGTTTGCTTAGTTTTCTGAATAAGTTGGTTGGACCCCCTCTTTCACACTTTGGTTTGCAAATAGTTTTGTTTGGTTTGGAAAAGAGTAGGAAAGTTCATGCTTATGTGGTAAAAAGAGCTCGTTTTTGACTGTGGCCTATGCTTTGTCATGCCATACTTGATATTTTTTTGGCTTTATGCTTACTATTCTTTGCTATAGCATGATTTGTTATAAACAATTGAGATTGCTTAATGTGCCTTGGATGAATCATGCGTTGTTTTAGCATATTAAAGCATAGTATAGTGGTATTCTCCTTTGATGCTTTATTTGGGCTGACTTGGCACATGCTCACACCATGTTATGACTATCCCAAGTCACCATAGCCTTTATGATCCTTTACTTTTCAACTTGTAGTATCACTTTATGCTTTGATCAATGATGTTTTGTCGCTCTGCATGATTATGGCCATTATTGCTCTCTTAGTTTGTCGCTCCCAGTCTTTTGCTAGCCTCCACAACCAAGTATGAGTTCCACTCATGAATCCAACTACCTAAACCAAGTTTTTCCAAAGAGTCCACCATACCTACCTACTAGCTTATGCTATTCCAAGTATATTCATGCTTTTGTTTATCTTTCACTTGTTATGAGAAAACTAGTGATTAAAGCTCTCACGAACTTGATGGCACACACTTTACTTGCCCTTAATAAACTTGAACCATTGTGTCTTCTATGTTGTATATGCTTGCACCTATTTGTCGGGAATTAGCAGAACCATGCTTTCATTGGGAACGCTTTCAACATTGCACTTGGTACTTGTACCTAGTTGATATCATGCTCTTTTGTATATGGATGTCATCAGTGTGAAATGAAAGGGGAGCTTGTAAGTCTATGGAGTTATGTATATGTGTTAGAGAAACGCCTGGGCCGCTGGTCTAATCCATGCTGACATGGTGGAAACCTGCAGCGTAACCATAATGAGCTGTCTATGAAGCATTCTTCTTATAAAAAAAGAGTCCTATATTGAGAAAAAAGAGAAAAAAAAGAGATACTATGATAAGAGGAAAGAGAGAAAAAAGCACCATATTCCCATGGTAAATAAGAAGAATGCTGAGATGCTCGTTGTCTGCTTGCCTTGTCATTTTGATATGGGGATTCTTCCGTATCATCGGGCAAGGGGTACCCCGTTGGCGGTTCTCAATGATACACATGTACTTACGATGACAAGAACTTACCAGTGACTAAACTTGAGTAGCATGAGGAGCAGCCCTCGTATACAAGGGACATGAGATTTCTGACTTATACTTCGTCAAGCATGTACACCGTAGTTTGTTCACTTTAACCTTAATCACTTCAAGATGCTTATGATAGGGGCAATGAGAGCTGAAAGCAATAAGTACCATAATTTTTGGAAGCTCTTTATGAGACTTGAATCCCTACTTCCTTTTACAAAAGGCCTTTCTTCCACCATTATATTGAGTCTCCACCTTCTATCTTTATGCACTACTTTGAGAGCATAGTGGCCATTCTTAGTTCTATGTGCATTGTCCCAAGACTAGTTGATTGATGCATAACTTGTTATTGCTTGTTTTAAACTATTGTATCTAGTCACTCTTATGAACTTTGAAGGTGTCCTATGCATTTATATTTGCTACTCTATTGAGGGACAAGCTGAATACTATTATGCTATGTTTTCTTTATGTGAAACAAACAAACGTCTTGCAAAGCATTGTTATTCATGAATCTTTTGTTTGTGCCTTTTCATGTTGCATCACAGTTTCTTTGCTTATTGCTAGAACTTTGTCTTTCATGTTATGATTGAAGTACTATGATCCCAGCTTTGAGTGTTTTGCAAATACTTTGATCAAGTCTTTGATGGTGCATGTCACCTCAAAAATTATTTCTTTTTATCACTTACCTACTCGAGGACGAGCAGGAGTTAAGCTTGGGGATGTTGATACATTGCAAATGTATCTATAATTTTTGATGTTCCATGCTTGGTTTTATCCACTTTCTTGTGTTTTGTTCCAACTATGGAGTACTTTTCATATGATTTCTTGGACTAACCTATTAACAAGAGCCACAGTGCCAACTGCTTGTTTTCTGCTGTTTTTGCTTCCAAGAAAGTCAGAAAATGAATATTCTCGGAATTGGACGGTACAAAATCCAAAGTGCCTATTTTTCCGGAAGGGATCAAGTGCCAGAATACGAGACGGAGAAGGGCTGGGGGCCGGCCACACCACCTGGCCACGCGGCCAGGCCTGGCCCGCGCCAGGGGGTGGTATGGCCGACCCCAGCACCCCCTCGGCCTCTCCTTCCTCCTATAAGTTGCCCTCGGGACGAAAACCCTAAGTACCCGATCCAAAATCCATGAAAGAGTTTGTAGCCACCGTCATATCCATCCCTAGATCGGGGGGGATCTGAAGCTCTTCCCGGCACCCTTCCGGAGAGGGGAATTCACCCTGGAGGCCTTCTTCATCACCATGCAAGCCTCCGGTGTGATGCGTGAGTAGTTCATCCTTGGACTATGGATCCATGTAGTAGCTAGATGGCTGGTTTCTCCTCCTTTGTGCTTTCATGTTTAGATCTTGTGAGCTCCGTTCATGATCAAGATCATCTATTTGTAGTTCATACATGTTGTGTTTGCGGGGATCCGATGGATATTGAGATGCTATTTCAGATTGATTATTGATTCTATCATGTCTTTGTTATTTGAGATCTTGCATGCTTTCCCTTGTTAGTAGCTATCTTGGCCAAGTAGATGCTAGCAACTCCAAGAGTTAGTATTTATGCTCGATAGTGAGTTCATGCCTCTGGTAATCTAGGGAAGTGATAGAAATCTCTAAGGTACTAGATGTGCTATTTCTACTAGGGAGAAAACAATGATCTTTTGTTCATAGAGCAATCGTATTGTTTACTTTACACGCAGTTCGTAAAGAAATAATCTGTTGCTTGCAACTTAATACTGGAGGGGGTTCGGATGATAACCTGAAGGTGGATTATTAGTCATAGATGCAGTTGGATGGCGGTCTATGTATTATGTTGTAATGCCCAATCAAGTCTGAAAGGAGTCAAGATGATTAGTATATGCATGTATTGCTTTCTCGGTGTTTGTCAATTGCCCCGCTGTAATATGTTCACCCAGCATGTTATCTATCTAAGGAGAACCACCTCTAGTGAACTATGGATCCCGATCCTTGTCTTTTATATTCAATCTACAATCTTTTACTGCTTTGTGTTTACTTTCTGCAAACTTTTACTTCTTTCCATTCGATACGTTTCATCCTTTGTTTTCCGCAAAACACGGTGAGATTGACAACCTCCTCTCAAGTTGGGGACAAAGTTCTGTGGTTGTATTGTGCAGGTCTCCACATTGCTACTAGCACCGGTAGTGCGCCCTGCCAAAGCTCAGCTAGTAACACCTTTGGGGTGTTTCCTTGCTCCTACTGGTTTGATTAAACCTTGGTTTCATAATTGAGGGAAACTTTTTGCTGTGCTCATCATACCTTCCTCTTGGGGCTCCCAACGAACTCTACATCGATCGTCGAGTGCATCAGTATGGATTAGGAATTCTCTGCAAATACTTAGCAAACGGATTTTTAGGGGTTTTTGATAAAGCAAGTAAACAAAGTACGAGTAAATAAAAGACAGTAGGAATAAATGCAGCAAGTGGCCCAATCCTTTATGCAGCAAAGGACAAGCCGGTTGTATTACTTAAGATGACCAAACGTTCTCGAGGACACATGGGAAGACTGTCAAGTGCTTTCGCTTCATATAGTTGATTAATCTTCTTTAGCTTGCTAAGTGTTGTGTGGGTGAACCTGTGCGAATGTACCGCCCCATCCAAGACTAATACATACTTGTGATTATACCCCTTGCAAACATCCGTAAGTACTAGAAAGTAATTAAGGTAGAAACCTAACCACAACTTTAAACTCTAAGACCCTTACGTCCCTTGTGCAATGGTTTCCTATCGGGGGTTCAGGTTTCTGTCACTCCGGCAACCCCTACGATTAGTAGCCAAATACATAATGCATTCCCCTAGGCCCATATAGGTGAAGTGTCATGTAGTCGACGTTCACATGACACCACTAGAAGTACACCACAACTTAAATAACAATCTATTGAATCTTTCTCAACGCAACTCCACTACTAACAACAAGACTTCTCCCATGTCCTCAGGAACAAAACAAACTACTCACAAGAAATCATATGGATCATGATCAGAGATGGAATAATGATGTATAACAATCTGAACATAAACAATAATTCAATGGTTCACTCAATAGCATCAACTACAAAGAGTAATCAACACCGGGAAAGTTTCCCCTATGAACTATGCAAAATTCAACGCAATTGTTACAACAATATGGAGATGGTGATGAGGGTGCTGATGGTGATGGTGGTGGTGATGATGATGATGATCCCGATGAAGTCCAGTTTGATGGTGGTGTTGATGGCGACGATCTCCCCTCTCCGGGAAGGAATTCCCCCGGCAGAAATCTGTCTGCCGGAGAGATCTTTCTCTCTCGGTGTTTTCCGCCCCACAGAGGCGGCGGAATCTTTCTGTGGTCGCTCCCCGGGTCTTAGGGTTTTGGGAGGATGATGTACGCCAGAGGGGAGAGGCTGGAGTGGGCCAGGGCGGCCACACCACCTCCAGGCGCGGCCTAGGCCTGCCCGCGCCATGGGGTGGTGTGGGCCCCCTGTGGCCCACCTCCACTCCATCTTCTGGCATCCTTAGTCTTCTAGAAAAATAGGATTTTCCATATATTTTCCTAGATTTTCTGATCTTCGTGAATTTTGCCTCCAAACAGCACCTTTTCCATCAGAATCCTGACTGCAGCGGTCCATGCTCCAAAACTCATCAACCATGCAAAAATAGATGAAATAACATAAGTATCACCTCTCAATACGAAATATATCAATGAATAATAGTGAATTAAGACATAGAATAGTGATGCAAAATGGACGTATCAACTGTCTACAAGAATAGAAGTGTGTAGACATCAAGCTATTTTCTGGCACCGTTGCCGGGGAGGTAAGGTAAAAGGTATTCACACCGGAGGATTAAAGAAGAAGAACCTCCCACGGCAAACGCCTATTTTCTAGCGCCATTGCCGGGAGGTAAGGTAAAAGGTACTCACATCCTCCGGTGTGAGTGCTCGAAGTTATTTCCTTTAGATTCTGCAATTTTGTCTTTTTGTTTCTTGTTTTCACTAGTTAGGCTTAATGGAAAACCACAAAAAATTAGAGAGCTTTATAGTATTTATCTTGAGTTAGGACATGAAGTGTATGAAGAGAAAATTAAAAAACCTATGGAACTTTATTTGCATGCTAATAGCAATGTTGTTAGTATGAATTCTTTGGACACCATTATTGCTAATGCTATGGAAAAGTCTAAGCTTGGGGAAGCTAGTTTTTATGAAAATGATCTTTTTAGTTCCCTACCTTTGGAAGATAGCTATTCTATTGCTTATGATGATACCAAACCTCCAATATATGATGATTACAATGATGAATATGATATTTTCAGTCCACCTACTATTGAGGAGAAAATTGATTATGATTACAGTATGCCTCCTATATTTGATGATTATGGTGATGAGAATAATAATGATAGCTATTTTGTTGAATTTGCTCCCACTATGATTAATAAGAATGACTATGCTTATATGGGGAGTATTAATTATTTTATGCATGTGGCTCATGATAAGAATGTTTTATGTGATAGTTATATTATTATTTTTATTCACAATGCTACTGAAAGTTATTATGGGAGAGGGAAACATGGTTTTATGTATCTCAACAATATTAGGTTTCCCCTCTTTATGTTGAAAGTCTTGAAGTTGCACTTGTTTTGCTTTCCTATGCTTGTTGATTTGTGATTTCATGACTTGTTCCTTTACACGATTCCTATGCATAGGAAGTGGGTTAGACTTAAATGTGTTTTGAATTTGCTTCTTGATGTTCTCTTTTACTTCAATTCATATTTCCTATGTGAGCATCTTCTCAAAATATCATGCCTAACTTAAAGGCGTTAAAGAAAAGTACTTATTGGGAGATTACCCAAAAGTTTAAGACGAGTCTTGGAAGTTATTACTTCTGTAATAACCGCTCCTTATCCTTTTTATTTGCTTTTTGTGCCAAGAGTAACCTCTAATGAGAGAGAAGTAATGATTGGGAAAGTTGCTGTCCCGAAACAGATTTCTGTGCTTCATCGTAAAAATTCGTGTAAAATATCTGAATGTCTTTTTGAGGCGTGAATTTTTGTGATTCTGCCCAAGTTGTTATCTAACTTTCGTTAGTTCAACACTTTTTGATTTGAGCAACAGAAGGTCTTCGAAAAAGTTCGTCTTTACCTCCTGGTCTGTTTTGACAGATTTCTGCCATTATTTGCATTTGCTTCTTGTTGGTTCCTTTTTGAGTTCTTTTGGGGAATTGAGCTTTTTGAGGGAAGTGCTACAGTAGCTAGTGTTTTAATGAAAGTTTTATTGATGTTAGAACTGAACCTTAAGACTTACTATCTTGAGTGCACTAATGTTGCTAATAAAGATTGTGTGGAGTTTTGTATGAAGGAAAAATTTTAGGTGTATGGAAGGAATGAGTAATGAGATGAAGAATGGACTAAAGCTCAAGCTTGGGGATGCCACGCGTGTCACCCCAAGAAATATCCAAGAAGTTCAAGCGTCAAAGCTTGGGGATGCCCAAGGCATCCCCTTCTTCATCAATAAAAATCCCAGGTTTCTTCCAAACGCTTTTATGAAACTGGTTGATCCATGTTGTTCTTGGAGCGTCTTCTCTTTCGTTTTTGTTTTGGTTTTTTGTTTGCTTGGTTTGCTTAGTTTGCTGAATAAATTCGTTGGACCCCCTCTTTCATACATTGGTTTGCAAATAGTTTGGTTTGGATTGGAAAAGAGTAGGAAAGTTCATGCTTATGTGGTAAAAAGAGCTTGTTTTTGACTATGGCCTATGCTCTGTCATGCCATGCTTGATATTGTTTTGGATTTATGCTTAGTATTCTCTGCTGTAGCATGACTTGTTATAAACAATTGAGATTGCTTAATGTGCCTTGTATGAATCATGCGTTGTTTTAGCATATTAAAGCATAGTATAGTGGTATTCTCTTTTGATGCTTTATTTGGGTATGAATCATGCTGTATCTAGTCACTCTTATGAACTTTGAAGGTGTCCTATGCATTTATGTTTTGCTACTCTATGAGGGACAAGCTGAATGCCATTATGATATGTTTCCTTTATGTGAAACAAACAAACGTCTTGCAAAGCATTGTTATTCATGAATCTTTTGTTTGTGCCTTTTCATGTTGCAACATAGTTTCTTTGTCTTATTGCTAGAACTTTGTCTTTCATGTTATGATTGAAGTACTATGATCCCATCTTTGAATGTTTTACAAATACTTTGATCAAGTATATGATGGTGCATGTCACCTCAAAAATTATTCTTTCTTTTTATCACTTACCTACTCGAGGACGAGTAGGATTTAAGCTTGGGGATGTTGATACATTGCAAATGTATCCATAATTTTTGATGTTCCATGCTTGGTTTTATCCACTTTCTTGTGTTTTGTCCACACTTTGGAGTACTTTTCATATGATTACTTGGACTAACCTATTAACAAGTGCCACAGTGCCAGTTGCCAATTTTCTACTGTTTTTGGTTCCAGGAAAGTCAGAAAATCAATATTCTCGGAATTGGACCGGACAAAAGCCAAAGTTGATATTTTCCCGGAAGACTCACGGAGCCAGAAGGAGAGTCGGAGAGGGGCCACAATGTGGCCACACCACCCCATGGCGTGGGTCCCCCCAGGCCGCGCCAGGGCATGGTGTGGGCCCCCTGGCCGCCCACCGATCTTGCCCTCTGGCCTACAAGAAGCCTCCCGAGGCATAAACCCTAGAAAGTCAAGCCTCCAGCCAAGAAAAGTTCCGCAACGCCGCCGCCACCAAAGGGGAGATTCGGGGGACAGAAAGAATCTGTTCCGGCACCCTACCGGACGGGGAAGTGCCCCTGGAGCCATATCCATCGATCTCCACCACCATCTCCATCACCGTTGCTGATTCCCATGATGAGGAGGGAGTAGTTCTCTCTCGAGGCTAAGGGTTCTATCGGTAGCTATGTGTTCATCTCTCTTTCTATGCATGATCATATTGTGATCATGAGCTTTGTAATCAAGTAGATCTACCTTGCTACTCAAGTGCTTTAATAGATCTCTGCTCTCCCCATGTGTGTGAAAGTGACATCGTGCACACCATGGTGGCACTTAGGATAGGGATTACAAATACTTGTTATGAGTTATATTTGGAGTTGGATGTTTCTATGAAATTGTGGTGTTTGTTAGACTCATCTAGTACTCAAGGTGACAGTGTGGGGTTTTCTAGATGGGAAAGGCTTACTTTGAGGTGTGCTGTTATAGCCCTACCATCGATTAGAGTGTTCAACCAGAGAGTAGTTAAGAGTAGTATCATAAGAGAAGATATTTATATGAGAGTGTTCACTAGTGAAAGTATGATCCCTAGGCCTTGTTTCTTCGCACTAAAACACCGTTTGCTATTAGATCTATCACATGTTTTCTTGCTTCCATCTTTATTTCAGTTTGCCTTTAGTCTCTTCCACGCCATCAAGTTATCTTCTATCACCGTTACCACTTATATTTATCCATACCACTTGTATTTCACTATCTCTTCGCCGAACTAGTGCACCTATACACCTGACAAGTGTATTGGGTGTGTTGGAGACACAAGAGACTTCTTGTATCTTGATTGCAGGGTTGCTTGAGAGGGAATACCTTTGACCACTTCCTCCCTGAGTTCGATAAACCTTGGGTGATCCACTTAAGGGAAACTTGCTGCTCTTCTAGAAATCTCTGCACTTGGAGGCCCAACAACTGTCTACAAGAATAGAAGTGCGTAGACATCACATATTATAGTTCATCATGAAGCTCTTGTAGCTAGGTGACAAAGATTGGAGAACACGATGTATGCCTAAGTCAATGGGAATCGTTATTCCCAAGGACACAAGCTTATCGGCGTACCTAGACATTTTGAGTACGTGCTCACTAACGGAGCTATTCTCCTCCATCATGCAGCTAAAGAACTTTTCAGAAGCATTATAACTCTTTACGACATCATGGGTATCGAAAATCATTTTCAATTCTACCATGGTATCAAAAGCATTGGCATTTTCGAAACGCTTTCGAAGTTCTGGCTCTAGCCCATATAGTATGCCGCAATGAACTAAGTTGTGGTCCTCCTAACGAGTTATATAGATATTCTTTTCCTCGTCAGGGGCATCAGAAGCTGGTGGGGGGCCTAGCGGCGCTTCTAGCACATATTGCTTTTGTGCAGCAGTGAGGAGAATCCTCAAATTCATAGCCCAGTTGGTGAAGTTGCTACCATTCGCAACAAGCTTCTCTTTCTCCATCAACACATTGAAATTAAAAGTAGGTGGTGCCATCTACAACAGAATTTGTAAAGTATATTTAGACTAAGTTTATGATAGATTGAGTTCAACTAATCCAAATTACTAATGAACTCCCACTCAAAAACGACATCCCTCGTGTCCTTTTGGTGATTACATGAACCAAATCCACTCACCAAGTCCGATCATCACGTGAGTCGGTGTAGCTTCAAAGGCGAGCATCTATATGGGCATCATATCAACTATATGACTCATGCTTAACCTTTT
Source organism: Avena sativa (assembly GCA_916181665.1). Taxonomy (NCBI): domain Eukaryota; kingdom Viridiplantae; phylum Streptophyta; class Magnoliopsida; order Poales; family Poaceae; genus Avena; species Avena sativa. Next base: position 452,514,271 of record OV702288.1, on the reverse strand, counting down.
GGTCCGTGTTCCGAGGACATGTCTATACATGCTAGGCTTGCCAAGTAAGAACCTTAGTATTTGCGTGTGTAAAACGGTCTTACACCCGTTATATGAAAGCATAGAGTCGAAAACACCCGATCATCACGTGATGCCTCAAAACACGATCCACAAAACGGTGCATACTTAAGGAAGAACACATTTTATCTTGATATCTAAATGAGGGATCATCTTATAATGCTACCAAAAAGCGCCAAACTAGCAATATAAGATGCTAACATCTAATGTGTGAAGTGACATGATATGGTCCATGCATTTGATCTCTATCATTTGCATCGTGGTATGACCTCTATCATTCCTTTGTGTGTAAGGCCAAGGTCTATGGAACTTACACGTTGAGTGTGTTGTAAGATTATCTATCATACATCTACTTACAACAATACCATATCAAGACACTAGCCCAGCAACGATCTAAACTAGACACCTCTAATTTATCAATTGCAAGTTTTACGTGGCTTAGGGCATTCGAAGATAGAACCGGTCTTACCTACGAACATGAACCACAACAAGGATAACCAAGTTATTAGCAACTCGTTGTAAATCAGATATTGACTATAGTAGGAGAGACAGACACCCGCTAGCCACTTATGCAAAACTAGTTGCATGTCAGTCGTGGAACCGATCTCATGTACGATGACATGTAAGGTTGGTCCGGGCCGCTTCATCCCACTATGCCACCAATATCCAAAGTACATAGAAGATGCAATAACATGATCATCATCGCCCACATATAAACATATGTGTACTACCCGTGCAAAGCACCTACGCATAGATCAGGATCTGATACCACTATTGGGTCCACAACATAGAAAACAAAAAATTCCTACGATGAGAACTATACGCCAAGATATATCTACTAGATACAGAGCAACGGGTGGACATACATCCATGGAGAACTTACCCTCGAAGACAACGAGTTTTGTTAACGAGTAGGAACTCGTGGTTGATGTAGTCGTACGCTTGCCGATCTCAAGATCGTGTGGAAGTCCGAGCGCCGCAAATCAACAACGCATCTGTCCTTGCACACATGTCCAAGCCACCGGACAACCTCCACCTCCTCGCTCCAGCGAATCAGCGGAACTAGAAACTCCTTCCAGACGCAAGGCCACCGGGAACATGTATCTCGCTAATCCGAGACCATGGGGGAATATCTAGAGGGGGAGAGAGATCCTTCACGAGGAGGTGTAATTTGTGAGAGGGGAGAGGGGGGCTTTATATAGGAGGAAGGGAGACCCCTCCCCTCCCATAGCCGGCGCATGAGGGGGGGGACTCCTCCCCTCCTTCATTCATGTGGTGAACCTCCACTCACATAAACATGGCCTCCACCCAAAATCCCACTCACATGTATTTAATTTCCACCAAATTAAATGCAACTCTCAATTTAATAAAGCTCTTTTATTTATTTTATTCAGAATTTTGTTAATTACTTTAATTAACAAACATTCACATAAAACCCCTTGCAACATTTCAATATCACATGTAGAACCACTTTCTGCAATTTCACCCGAAACAATTCCGGTTTCTATCGAAACAATTCCTGTTTCTATCGAAACATTTCCTGCGCTTCGCAAACCTTTTGTCTGGAACATATGTGCTCCTAAATGGTGTCCGAAAACCCTTAAGTGTGTCACCCTATGGTTCACGAATAATGCAGACATGATTGAGACTCCTCTTAGATCAATAATTAGAAGCGGGACCTGGAGATCCATACTGACTCCTGCACATTCAACGATGACTTATGTGATCGTGAGAACCTTTAACGCTAGCAATTTAATCCCTTTGTCTCATGATATAATACATGCCCGAGATTCGATCATCGGTATCCAAATACCTAGTTTGATCTTGTTACCGACATGCACTCTTTTCTCGTTCCCGTGATATAACATTCACATCACTTGCTTACAAGCTATCTTAATGTGATATCACCGAGAGGGCCCAGAGTATATCTATCCGTCATCGGGATTGAAAAATTCCACTCTTGATCGATGAGCCTCAACATAACACCTTCATAGCACTGAACCCACCTTTATAGTCACCCTGTTACGGTGTGACGTTTAATGTTATCAAGATACTCTTCCGGTGTTAGCAATTAACATGATCTCATGGTCTAAGGACTAAGACTACTTTGTATGATGTTATAGCAATATAAACATAATGACTTGATCGTAATGCTATACTTCGGATGAATGTTCATCACATCATTTCACAAATGCTGTGACCTTGTTATTAACAACATCCAATGTCCATGATCAGGAAACCTTGATCATCTTGTTAATCAACAAGCTAGTCTATAAGAGAGGCATAACTAGGAACCCTTTTTGTTTATTAAACACACATGTATTGAAGTTTCCTATCAATACAATTATAGCATGCAAAATAAACATCTATCATATACAAGGAATACATAATAACAACTTTATTATTGCCTCTTAGGGCATATTTCCTTCAGGTTGGTTCTCCTCCTTTGTGCTATCATGTTTAGATCTTGTGAACTCAGTTCATGATCAAGATCATCTATTTGTAATCATACATGTTGTGTTTGCAGGGATCCGATGGATATTGAGATGCTATTTTAGATTGATTATCAATTCTATCATGTCTTTGTTATTTGTGATCTTGCATGCTCTCTGTTGTTAGTAGCTATCTTGGCCGAGTAGATGCTAGCAACTCCAAGAGGGAGTATTTATGCTCGATAGTGGGTTCATGCCTCTAGTAATCTGGGGAAGTGATAGAAATCTCTAAGGTACTAGATGTGCTGTTGCTACTAGGGAGAAAACAACAATCCTTTGTTCAAAGAACAATCGTATTGTTTACTTTACACGCAATGCTTAATGCAATTATCTGTTTCTTGCAACTTAATACTTGAGGGGGTTCAGATGATAACCTGAAGGTGGATTATTAGTCATAGATGCAGTTGGATTATGGTCTATGTATAATGTTGTAATACCCAATCAAATCTCATAGGAGTCAATTTGATTAGTATATGCATGTATGCTTTCTCGATGTTTGTCAATTGCCTCCTGTAATTTGTTCACCCAACATGTCATCTATCTTAAGGAGAATCACCACTAGTAAACTATGGACCCCGATCCTTTCTTTTACCATCAATCTACAACTATTTACTGTTTTCTATTTACTTTCTACAAGCTATTACTATCTTCCACACAATACGTTTAATCCTTTGTTTTTAGCAAAACCGGTGAGATTGACAATCTCACTGTAAGTTGGGGGCAAAGTTCTGTGGTTGTGTTGTGCAGGATTCCAAGTTGGAAACAACACCTTGGAGGTGTTTCCTTGCTCCTACTGGTTCGATAACCTTGGTTTCATAACTAAGGGAAAACTTGCTGATGTGCTCATCATACCTTCCTCTTGGGGTTCCCCAACGAGCTCGATATATTTTGGGCCATCAAGCTATTTTTCTGGCGTCGTTGTCAGGGAGTCAAGGACATCTTCACAAGGAGAGTCCTTCATAACCAATCTCTTTACTTTTTTTGTTTTGCTTATTTTATTTCTGCTTTGTTTACTTGTTTCTTTTTTTAAAAACACACAAAAATAGTTCGTACTATAGTTGTTATTTTTTTGGTCTGTTATTGTCTTGCTTTATCATGCTTTCTATCAATGGTTGGTTTCTTTGAAACTGAATCTTATTGGCAAGGTGGGTTCACGGAAGAACAAAAATATTATTATAAGTAACACCGCCTGTCACAAAAAGGGAAACACTTATGGGAACAAATTAATAAATTGGATACCATTGCTAGAAACGTGTGCTCTACTTATAATGTTACTTATTGTTTTGATAAATCTTGTTGCTATAGGAGGTATAAACACCTCCCTTTTCAATGTGAGTATAATGATGATGTTACCATATCTTCTTATGTTAAGCGAAATTATGACTTTTATGATGTGGAACAAATTGAAGAATTTATTGCTTGGAAGGGTGCATTCGAACTTGCTTATTTGCTTGAAAATACTGATGATGCACCTTATAGGTATGAGGTTTATGATATACTTAAAATTTTCTTTGATAAATACAAGGTAGAAAATTGATATATTCTTGAATATCTTAATAGATGCTCTCCACCAACAGAAGAGACTAATGCCTTGCAGAAGCCTATGGAAGAAGAAATTGCTAAAACTGGAAGCTCATTGGATGAAAAAGAGGAGGAAGAATGGATCTACCCATGCCTACCTTCTAATAAGAGTAACTCTTTACCCCTCACATTATTTAATTATCCTCCATGCTTACCAAAGGAGGATGAATGTTATGTTCCTGTGGATTCTTTTGAAAATGTTTATAATAATGCTCTAGATGATGGTCCTATATTGGCTGATAATATTAATTGTACTACCATTGAAAATGAGATTGATCAGTCATCTTGTTATAAAATTGTTAAAAGTGGGTATGAAGGTTTTAATCCCACTATTTTTAAGCTTGATAAAAATTATGCATTTGTAGATCATGAAAAGCATGCTTTATGTGATATTTATATTGTATAGTTTATTCATGAGGCTACTGAAAATTATTATGAGAGAGGAAAATATGGTTGTAAAAGTTTTCATGGTACTGAAACACCTCTCTATGTGCTAAAAGTTTTGAAGTTACTCTCGTTTTATCTTCCTATGACTGTCACTTTGTTCTTTGTGAATTTATTTGTGTATAAGATTCCTATTCATAGGAAGTGGTTTAGACTTAAATGTGTTTTGATTTTTCTTCTTGATGCTCTCTTTTACTTCAATTCATATTTCTTATGTGAGCATCATCGAAATTATCACGCCTAGCTCAAAGGCGTTAAAGAAAAGTACTTATTGGGAGATAACCCTAAAGTTTTAGTTAAGTCTTGGAAGTTATTGCTTCAGTAATAACCTCTCCTTATCCTTTTTATTTGTTCTTTGTGCCAAGAGTAACCTCTAATGAGAGAGAAGTAATGCTTGGGAAAGTTGCTGTCCCAAAATAGATTTTTGTGCTTCGCTGTAAACATTCGTGTAAAATCTATGTACGTCGGTTTGAGCTGTGATTTTTTGTGCTTCTGCCCCAGGTTGTTATCCAACTTTAGTTAGTTCAACACTGTTCGATTTGAGCAACAGAAGGTCGTCGAAAAAATTGGTTTCTATCTGCTGGTCTGTTTTGATAGATTTCTGCCATTATTTGCATTTGCTTCTTTTTGATTCCTTTTTGGGTTCTTTTTGGGGAATTGAGCTTTTTGAGAGAAGTGCTACAATAGCTTGTGTTTTAATGGAAGTTCTACTTGTGTTGAAATTGAACCAAAAGACTTATTATCTTGAGTACACTAATGTTGCTAATGAAGATTGTGTCAAGTTTTGTATGAAGGAAAAATTTTAGGTGTAAGGAAAGAACGATGTAATGAGATGAAGAATGGACTAAAGCTCAAGCTTGGGGATGCCACCCATGTTGCCCCAAGAAATATCCAAAAAGTACAAGCGTCAAAGGTTGGGGATGCCCAAGACATCCCCTTCTTCATCAATAAAAATCTTAGGTTTCTTCCAAACACTTTATTTTTATTGTTTCATGCACAGTAGTGTTGTTCTTGGAGTGTCTTCATTTTTGTTTTCGTTTTCGTTTGCTTGGTTTTCTTAGTTCGCTTGAATAAATTGTTTGGACCCCCTCATTCTTGCATTAGTTTTCAAATAGATTAGTTTGGATTGGAAAAGAGTAGGAAAAGTTCATGCTTAAGTGGTAAAAAGGAGCATGTTTTTGAACTGTGGCCTATGCTTTGTCATGTCATGCTGATATTGTTTTGGCTTTATGCTTAGTGATTTTTCCTGTAGCATGACATGTTATAAACAATTGAGATTGCTTATGTTCTTTGAAAGAATCATGCGTTGTTTTTAGCATATTAAAGCATAGTATTGTGGTATTCTCCTTTGATGCTTTATTTGGATTGACTTGGCGCATGCTCACACACTGTATGACTATCCAAAGTCACCATAGCCTTGATGATCCTTTAGTTTTCGACTTGTAATATCACTTTATGCTTTAATTAATGATGTTTTTTCGCTTTGCATGATTATGGACATTATTGCTCTCTTAGTTGGTCGCTCCTAGTCTTTTGCTAGCCTCCATAACCAAGTATGAGTTCCACTCATGCATCCAACTCCAAATAAAACCAAGTTATTCCAAAGAGTCCACCATACCTACCTATTAGCATTTGCTATTCCAAGTATATTCATGTTTTTATCTACCTTCCGAATTAAACTTGTTATGTGAAAATTAGTGATTAAAGCTCTCACGAACTTGATGGAACACTTTACTTTCTTGCACTTAATAATATTGAACCATTGTGTCCATATTTGTTGTGTATATGCTTGCGCTTTATAAGTTGAAGTTAGCAGAACCATGTATTATGGGGAATGCTTTCAATGTCTCACTTATATTCCGTTGATATCATGATTCTATTTCTTATTGATCCCGGCGGTGTGAAATAAAATGGGATCTTGTAAGATCATGGAGTTTGTATGTGTGTTAGAGAAACGCCTGGGCCGCTAGCCTAAGCCATGCCTAATCATGGTGGAAACTTGCAGCATAACCATAATGAGCACTCTATGAAGCGTCCTCAATAAAAACCTATGTAAATAGCAAATAAAAAGATCACTGAAATGCTCATTGTCTGCTTGCTTTGTCATTTTGATATGGGATAACTCCTGTGTCATGGGGCAAGGGGTACCCCGTTGGCGATTCTTTATGATACATATGTACTTACAATGACAAGAGCTTACTTGTGACTGAAGTTGAGTAGCATGAGGTTCGGTACTCGTAAGCAAGGGGCATGAGATTTCAACTTATACCTTGTCAAGCATATCATCTTAGTTGTGTCACTTTAACCTTAATCACCTAAAGATTCTTATGATAGGGGCAATGAGAGCTAAAAGCTAATAAGTACCATAATTTTTTTGGAAGCTCTTTATGAGACCTGAATCCCTGCTTCCTTCCGTGAAGGCCTTTCTTTTACTTTTATGTTGAGTCCCCATCTTCTATCTTTATACACCTATTAAGAGATCATAGTGGCCATTCTTAGTTTAATGTGCATTGTCCCAAGACTTGTTGATTGATTCATAACTTTGATATTGCTTGTTCTTAAGCTATTTGTATCTAGTCACCCTTATGAACTTTGAAGGTGTCCTATGCATTTAAGTTTTGCTACTCTATGAGGGACAAGCTGAATACCATTCTCATTATGCTTTCTTTATGTGAAACAAACAAACATCTTGCAAAGCATTGTTATTCATGAATCTTTTGTTTGTGCCTTTTCATGCTACAACATAGTTGCTTTGTCTTATTGTTAGAATTATATCTTTCATTCTATGTTAATGTCTATGATCCCAACTATCAATGTTTTACAAATACTTTGATCAAGTTTATGATGGTGCATGTAACCTCAAAAATTATTCTTTTTTTATCACTTACTGATACATTGCAAATGTATCTATAATTTTTGATGTTCCATGCTTGGTTTTATCCACTTTGTTGTGTTTTGTCCACACTTTGGAGTACTTTTCATATGATTTCTTGGACTAACCTATTAACAAGAGCCACAGTGCTAGCTGCTTGTTTTCTGCTGTTTTTGTTTCCAGGAAAGTCAGAAAATGAATATATCGGAATTGGACGGGACAAAAGCCAAAGTGCCTATTTTTCCGGAAGTCATCAGATGCCAGAATACGAGACGGAGAAAGGCTGGGGGCCGGCCACACCACCTGGCCGCGCGGCCAGGCCTGACGCATGCCAGGGGGTGGTCTGGCCGACCCCAGCACCCCCTCGGCCTCTCCTTTCGCCTATATATTGCCCGCGGGACGAAAACCATAAGTACCCGATCAAAAATACACGAAAGAGTCTGTAGCCGCCGTCATCTCCATCCCTAGACCGAGAGGGATCTGAAGGTCTTCCTGGCACCCTCCCGGAGAGGGGAATTTACCCAGGAGGCCTTCTTCATCATCATGCAAGCCTCTGGTGTGATGCGTGAGTAGTTCATCTTTGGACTACGGATCCATGTAGTAGCTAGATGGCTAGTTCTCCTCCTTTGTGCTTTCATGTCTAGATCTTGTGAGCTCTGTTCATGATCAAGATCATCTATTTGTAATTCTGCATGTTATGTTTGCGGGGATCCGATGGATATTGAGATGCTATTTCAGATTGATTATTGATTCTATCATGTCTTTGTTATTTGTGATCTTGCATGCTTTCCGTTGTTAGTAGCTATCTTGGCCAAGTAGATGCTAGCAACTCCAAGAGTCAGTACTTATGCTCGATAGTGGGTTCATGCCTCTTGTAATATGGCCAAGTAAATCTCTAAGGTACTAGATGTGCTGTTGCTACTAGGGAGAAAACAATAATCCTTTGTTCATAGAACAATCATATTGTTTACTTTACACACAATTTGTAAAGCAATAATCTGTTGCTTGCAACTTAATACTGGAGGGGGTTCGGATGATAACCTGAAGGTGCAATATTAGTCATAGATGCAGTTGGATGGCGGTCTATGTATAATGTTGTAATGCCCAATCAAGTTCTAAAGGAGTCAAGATGATTAGTATATGCATGTATTGCTTTCTCGATGTTTGTCAATTGCCCCGCTGTAATTTGTTCACCCAACATGTTATCTATCTTAAGGAGAGCCACCTTTAGTGAACTATGGATCCCGGTCCTTTCTTTTACTTACAATCTACAAACTGTTTACTGCTTTGTGTTTACTTTCTACAAACTATTACTTCCTTCCATTCGATACGTTTAATCCTTTGTTTTCAGCAAAACTGGTGAGATTGACAACCTCATCGCAAGTTGGGGACAAAGTTATGTTGTTGTGTTGTGCAGGTCTCCACGTTGCTACTAGCATCGGTAGTGCGCCCTGCCAAGGCTCAGCTAGCAACACCTTTGGGGTGTTTCCTTGCTCCTACTGGTTCGCTTAAACCTTGGTTTCATAACTGAGGGAAACTTGCTGCTGTGCTCATCATACCTTCCTCTTAGGGTTCTCCAACGAGCTCTACATCAACAACAAGCCATCAAGCATTTTTCTGGCGCCGTTGCCGCGGACAAAAGAAGAAAAAGCTCCCATGTCAACTACGTGCCATCAAAAGTATTTTTCTGGCGCCGTTGCCGGGGAGTCAAGGACATCTTCACAAGGGGAGTCCCTCATAACCAATCTCTTTACTTTGTTATTTTTGTTTTGCTTAGTTTCTTTTTTGCTTTTTTTGCTTGTTTCTTTATCAAAAACACAAAAAATTAGTTTTACAAGTTTGCTTTCTTATTTGAAAACACAAAAAAATTAGTTCCTTTCTCAAGTTGCCACTATTTCTAGCCTTGCTCCAATCACTATGTCACCGGAGGAAATGATTTTCACTTTTAAACAAGGAATTGAGGAAAGTTTTAAAGAAGCTTGGTCTAGAATCTCTGATCTACATGAAAAAATTGAGCCTAAAATGACTCGAAGCTTGTTCCTTAGCAGATTTTACCTTGGAATTGCTCTTTGCTATAGATATGCTTTAGATGCTATTGTGGGAGGAGATTTCCTCCAATTTAATGAGGATGATGCTATTAATTCTATAAAGAAATTGATCCTTACTTACAACTTGCCTAGCCAAACTGATATTTGTTTCGCAAGAATATTTGCTAGATTGAACACTCTTGAGACTGGCACTGCTAGCTTAAAAGATTTCTATAATACACTTAGGGAGCATCATAATTATGTTCCAATAAATTCTGAACCATTAAAGTGGCCCCCTACAGTAAAGATTGAGATAAACGCTGAAACTTTTCAAACCCGCTGTGATGTCATGTCTGAATTTTGTATTATGCCCAAAGATATTTATGAATCTTTGAATCTTTGCGGGCTTACTGAAGGAGGAAAATAAATATCTCTTGCTAATAATGCTACCATATTACCTATTGGAATAGCTGAAGGAGTGTTTACAAAGATCCTTCGGAAAATGATTTCTACTGATTATCTTGTTATTGAATGTGCAGGAAAAGGACAAATTACACTTGGAAGGTCCCTATTAGAACTCCTTGGAGCAATAATAGATATGGGATAGGGGACCATGCACCTTTCTTCTCCACCAAACAATCATATTTTCCCCAAGGTTAAGAATAAAAGTAAGAGAGGTAAGGGCAAGAAATTTGGTCTTAATGCTTCTTCATTTGAGAACACTTGATTTTCTTTTTCTTGCTTCTTATGCCTAACTTAAAGGCGTTAAAGAAAAGTACTTATTGGGAGATAACCTAAAAGTTTTAGATGAGTCTTGGAAGTTATTACCTCTGTAATAACCGCTCCTTATCCTTTTTATTTTATTTTTGTGCCAAGAATAACCTCTAATGAGAGAGAAGTAATGATTGGGAAAGTTGCTGTCCCGAAACAGATTTCTGTGCTTCACCGTAAACATTCCTGAGAGAGCTCTGTACGTCAGATTGAGCTGCAATTTTTTGTTCTTCTGCCCCAAGTTGTTATCTAACTTTCGTTAGTTCAGTACGTTTTTCTTTGAGCAACAGAAGGTCTTCGGAAAAATTCATCTTTACCTGCTGGTCTGTTTTGACAGATTTCTGCCATTTTCTGCATTTGCTTCTTGTTAGTTCCTTCTTGAGTTCCTTGGAGGAATTGAGATTTTTGAGGGAAGTGGTACAGTATCTAGTGTTCTAATGGAAGTTTATTTGGTGTTAGAACTAAACCTTGAGACTTATTTATCTTAAGTGCACTAATGTTGCAAATAGTTTGGTTTGGTTTGGAAAAGAGTAGGAAAGTTCATGCTTATGTGGTAAAAAGAGCTCGTTTTTGACTGTGGCCTATGCTTTGTCATGCCATGCTTGATATTGTTTTGGATTTATTCTTACTATTATTTTCTATAGCATGACTTGTTATAAACAATTGAGATTGCTTAATGTGCCTTGGATGAATCATGCGTTGTTTTAGCATATTAAAGCATAGTATAGTGGTATTCTCCTTTGATGCTTTATTTGGGCTGACTTGGCACATGCTCACACCATGTTATGACTATCCCAAGTCACCATAGCCTTTATGATCCTTTAGTTTTCAACTTGTAGTATCACTTTATGCTTTGATCAATGATGTTTTGTCGCTTTGCATGATTATGGCCATTATTGCTCTCTTAGTTTTTCGCTCCCAGTCTTTTGCTAGCCTCCACAACCAAGTATGAGTTCCACTCATGCATCCAACTCCCTAAACCAAGTTATTCCAAAGAGTCCACCATACCTACCTATTAGCTTATGCTATTCCAAGTCCTAGGTATCATACTTTCACTAGTAAACACTCTCATATAAATATATTATCTTCATGATACTACTCTGAACTACTCTCCGGTTGGACACTTGATACATTGCAAATGTATCTATAATTTTTGATGTTCCATGCTTGGTTGTATCCACTTTCTTGTGTTTTGTTCCAACTTTGGATTACTTTTATTATGATTTCTTGGACTAACCTATTAACAAGAGCCACAGTGCCAGCTGCCTGTTTTCTGTTGTTTTTGGTTCTAGAAAAGTCAGAAAATGAATATTCTCGGAATTGGACGGGACAAAAGCCAAAGTGCCTATTTTTCCGGAAGGGATCAAGTGCCAGAATACGAGACGGAGAAGGGCTGGGGGACGGCCACACCACCTAGCCCGCACGGCCAGGCCTGACCCACGCCAGGGGGTGGTCTGGCCGACCCTAGCACCCCCTCGGCATCTCCTTCCGCCTATAAGTTGCCCTCGGGACGAAAACCCTAGGTATCCGATCAAAAATCCACGAAAGATTCTATAGCCGCCGCCATCCCCATCCCTAGATCGGGGGGATCTGAAGCTCTTCCCGGCACCCTGCCGGAGAGGGGAATTCACCCTGGAGGCCTTCTTCATCACCATGCAATCCTCCGGTGTGATGCGTGAGTAGTTCATCCTTGGACTACGGATCCATGTAGTAGCTAGATGGCTGGTTCTCCTCCTTTGTGCTTTCATGTTTAGATCTTGTGAGCTCCGTTCATGATCAAGATCATCTATTTGTAATTCATACATGTTGTGTTTGCAGGGATCCGATGGATATTGAGATGCTATTTCAGATTGATTATTGATTCTATCATGTCTTTGTTATTTGAGATCTTGCATGCTTTCCGTTGTTAGTAGCTATCTTGGCCAAGTAGATGCTAGAAACTCCAAGAGTTAGTATTTATGCTCGATAGTGGGTTCATGCCTCTGGTAATCTGGGGAAGTGACAAAAATCTCTAAGGTACTAGATGTGCTGTTGCTACTAGGGAGAAAACAACGATCTTTTGTTCATAGAACAATTGTATTGTTTACCTTACACGCAGTTCGTAAAGCAATAATCTGTTGCTTGCAACTTAATACTGGAGGGGGTTCGGATGATAACCGGAAGGTGGATTATTAGTCATAGATGCAGTTGGATGGCGGTCTATGTATTATGGTGTATTGCCCAATCAAGTCTCAAAGGAGTCAAGATGATTAGTATATGCATGTATTGCTTTCTCGATGTTTGTCAATTGCCCCGCTGTAATTTGTTCACCCAGCATGTTATCTATCTAAGGAGAGCCACCTCTAGTGAACTATGGATCCCGGTCCTTTACTTTACATACAATCTATAATCTTTTAGTGCTTTGTGTTTACTTTCTGCAAACTTTTACTTCTTTCAATTCGATACGTTTAATCCTTTGTTTTTCGCAAAACACGATGAGATTGACAACCTCATCGCAAGTTGGGGACAAAGTTCTGTGGTTGTGTTGTGCAGGTCTCCACGTTGCTACTAGCACCGGTAGTGCGCCCTGCCAAAGCTCACCTAGTAACACCTTTGAGGTGTTTCCTTTCTCCTACTGGTTCGATTAAACCTTGGTTTCATAACTGAGGGAAACCTGCTACTGTGCTCATCATACCTTCCTCTTGGGGTTCCCAACGAGCTCTACATCAACACCACGCACCAAGCACTTTTCTAGGCGCCATGTATTGAGCCATCAACACTCTAATCCATGGTAGGGATATAACAACACACCTCAAAGTAAGCCTTTCCCATCAAGATAACCCCACATTGTCACCTTGAGCACTAGATGGTTCCAACAAACACCACAATTTCATAAAGACATCCAACTCCAAATATAACTCATAACAATTATTTGTAATCTCTAGCCTAAGTGCCACCATGGTGTGCACACTATCAACTTCACACACATGGGGAGAGCAGAGATCTATTAAAGCACTTGAGTAGCAAGGTAGATCTACTTGATCAGAAAGCTCATGATCACAATATGATCATGCATAGAGAGAGATGAACACATAGCTACCGGTAGAAACCTTAGCCTTGAGGAAGAACTACTCCCTCATCATCATGGGAATCAGCAATGGTGATGGAGATGGTGGTGGAGATCAATGGAGATAGCTCCGGGGGCACTTCCCTATCCCGGCAGGGTGCCGGAACAGAGACTTTCCGTCCCCCGAATCTCCCCTTCGGTGGCGGCGGCGCTGCGGAACTTTTCGTGGATTTCTGATTGACGATTTAGGGTTTGTGCATCGGGAGGCTCTTATAGGCGAGAGGGGAGACCGAGGGGGTGCCAGAGGGGCCCACACCATGCCCTGGGGCGGCCTGGGGTGACCCGCGCCTGGGGGGGTGTGGCCAGGCCCTGGCCCTCCTCCGTCTCGTATTCTGGCTCCGTGAGTCTTCCGGTAAAATAGGAACTTTGGCTTTTGTCCCGTCCAATTCCGAGAATATTCATATTCTGACTTTCCTGGAACCAAAAACAGCAGAAAACAGGCAACTGGCACTGCGGCTCTTGTTAATAGGTTAGTCCAAGAAATCATATGAAAAGTACTCCAAAGTGTGGACAAAACATAAGAAAGTAGATAAAACCAAGCATGGAACATAAAAAATTATGGATACGTTAGCAACGTATCACCTATGCATTTATATTTGCTACTCTATGAGGGACAAGCTAAATACTATTATGCTATGTTTTCTTTATGTGAAACAAACAAACATCTTGCAAATCATTGTTATTCATGAATCTTTTGTTTGTGCCTTTTCATGTTGCATCATAGTTTCTTTGTCTTATTGCTAGAACTTTGTCTTTCATGTTATGCGTGAAGTACTATGATCCCAGCTTTGAATGTTTTACAAATACTTTGATCAAGTCTTTGATGGTGCATGTCACCTCAAAAATTATTCTTTCTTTTTATCACTTACCTACTCGAGGACGAGCAGGAGATAAGCTCGGGGATGTTGATACAGTGCAAATGTATCGATAATTTTTGATGTTCCATGCTTGGTTTTATCCACTTTCTTGTGTTTTGTCCACACTTTGGAATACTTTTCATATGATTTCTTGGACTAACCTATTAACAAGAGCCATAGTGCTAGCTGCCTGTTTTCTGCTGTTTTTGGTTCCAGGAAAGTCAGAAAATGAATATTCTCGGAATTGGATGGGACAAAAGCCAAGTGCCTATTTTTCCGGAAGTCATCAGATGCGAGAATACGAGACGGAGAAGGGCTGGGGGCCGGCCACACCACCTGACCGCGCGGCCAGGCCTAGCCCTCTCCAGGGGGTGGTCTGGCCGACCCCAACACCCCGCCAGCCTCTCCTTCCGCCTATATATTGCCCTCGGGACGAAAACCCTAAGTACCCGATAAATAATCCACAAAAGAGTCTGTAGCCGCCGTCATCTCCATCCCTAGATAGGGAGGGATCTGAAGCTCTTCCCAGCACCCTGCCGGAGAGGGGAATTCACCCTGGAGGCCTTGTTCATCATCATGCATGCCTCCGGTGTGATGCGTGAGTAGTTCATCTTTGGACTACGGATCCATGTAGTAGCTAGATGGCTGGTTCTCCTCCTTTGTGCTTTCATGTCTAGATCTTGTGAGCTCCGTTCATGATCAAGATCATCTATTTGTAATTATGCATATTGTGTTTGCGGGGATCCGATGGATATTGAGATGCTATTTCAGATTGATTATTGATTCTACCATGTCTTTGTTATTTGTGATCTTGCATGCTTTCCGTTGTTAGTAGCTATCTTGGCCAAGTAGATGCTAGCAACTCCAAGAGTTAGTATTTATGCTCGATAGTGGGTTCACGCCTCTGGTAATATTGGGAAGTGACAGAAATCTCTAAGGTACTAGATGTGTTGTTGCTACTAGGGAGAAAACAACAATCCTTTGTTCATAGAACAATCGTATTGTTTACTTTACACGCAATTCGTAAAGCAATAATCTGTTGCTTGCAACTTAGTACTTGAGGGGTTTCATATGATAACCTGAAGGTGGATTATTAGTCATAGATGCAGTTGGATGGCGGTCTATGTATAATGTTGTAATGCCCAATCAAGTTCCAAAGGAGTCAAGATTATTAGTATATGCATGTATTGCTTTCTCGATTTTTGTCAATTGCCCCGCTGTAATTTGTTCACCCAACATGTTATCTATCTTAACGAGAGCCACCTCTAGTGAACTATCGATCCCGGTCCTTTCTTTTACATACAATCTACAAACTGTTTACTGCTTTGTGTTTACTTCCTACAAACTATTACTTCCTTCCATTCGATACGTTTAATCCTTTGTTTTCATCAAAACCGGTGAGATTGACAACCTCATCGCAAGTTGGGGACAAAGTTCTGTTGTTGTGTTGTGCAGGTCTCCACGTTGCTACTAGCACCAGTAGTGCGCCCTGCCAAGGCTCAACTGGCAACACCTTTGGGGTGTTTCCTTGCTCCTACTGTTTCGATTAAACCTTGGTTTCATAACTGAGGGAAACTTGCTTCTATGCTCATCATACCTTCCTTTTGGGGTTCCCCAACGATCTCTACATCAACACCAAGCCATCACTTACCTACTCGAGGACGAGCAGGATTTAAGCTTGGGGATGTTGATACGTTGCAAACGTATCTATAATTTTTGATGTTACATGCTTGTTTTATATCTACTTTCTTATGTTTTGTCCACACTTTGGAGTATTGTTATACACTTTCTTGGACTAACCTATTAACAAGATGCCACAGTGCCAGCTGCCTATTTTCTGCTGTTTTTGGTTCCAGGAAAGTCAGAAAATGAATATTCCCGGAATTGGACGGGACAAAAGCCAAAGTCAATATTTCACCGAGGGGGACACGGAGCCAGAAGACGAGACGAAGAGGGGCCAGAGGCCGGCCACACCACCTGGCCGTGCAGCTAGGCCCGACCCACGCCAGGGGGTGGTGTGACCGCCTAGGGCACCCCCTCGGCCTCCCTCTTCGCTTATATATTGCCTCCGATACAGAAACCCTAAGTACCCGATCAAAATTCCACGAAAGACATGGAACATAAAAAATTATGGATATGTTAGCAACGTATCAACATCCCCAAGCTTAACTCCCGCTCGTCCTCGAGTAGGTAAGTGATAAAAAGAAAGAATAATTTTTCAGGTGACATGCACCATCATAAACTTGATCAAAGTATTTGTAAAACATTGATAGCTGGGATCATATTACTTCAATCATAACATGAAAGATAAAGTTCTAACAATAAGATATTGCAACTATGTTGCAACATGAAAGGGCACAAACAAAAGATTCATGAATAACAATGCTTTGCAAGACGTTTGTTTGTTTCACATAAAGAAAACATAGCATAGTAGCATTCACCTTGTCCCTCATAGAGTAGCAAACATAAATGCATAGGACACCTTCGAAGTTCATAAGAGTGACTAGATACAAATAGTTTAAGAACAAGCAATATCAAAGTTATACATCAATCAACAAGTCTTGAGACAATGCACATAGAACTAAGAATGACCACTATGCTCTCTCAATAGGTGCATAAAGATAGAAGGTGAAGACTCAACATAAAAGTAAAAGAAAGGCCTTCATAGAAGGAAGTAGGGATTCAAGTTTCATAAAGAGCTTCCAAAAATTATGGTACTTATTAGCTTTCAGCTCTCATTTCCCCTATCATAAGGATGTTTAGATGATTAAGGTTAAAGTGACACAACTAAGAGGATATGCTTGACAAGTTATCAGTTGAAATCTCATGCCACTTGCTTACGAGTACCGAACCTCATGCTACTCAACTTTAGTCACAAGTAAGCTCTTGTCATTGTAAGAAGATATGTATCATAGAGAACCGCCAACGGGGTACCCCTTGCACATTATACAGGAGCTATCCCATAATCAAAATGACAAGGCAAGCAGACAATGATCATCTCAACAATCTTTTTATTTGCTATTTGCATAGGATTTTAGTGAGGATGCTTCATAGAGTGCTCATTATGGTTATGCTGCAAGTTTCCACCATGATTAGGCATGGATTAGGCTAGCGGCCCAGGCGTTTCACTAACACACATACAAACTCCATGATCTTACAAGTTCCACTTTTATTTCACACCGCCGGGATCCATAAGCAAAAGAATCATGATATCAACGGGGTACAATGTACAAGTGCAATGTTGAAGCGTTCCCCA
Organism: Avena sativa; assembly: GCA_916181665.1. NCBI lineage: Eukaryota > Viridiplantae > Streptophyta > Magnoliopsida > Poales > Poaceae > Avena > Avena sativa. The sequence goes on along the minus strand of OV702288.1, from coordinate 452,496,808 downwards.
TGATACATGGTTCTACTAACTTCAACTTATAAAGCACAAGCATATACGCAACAAAGAAGGACCCAATGATTCAAGTTTATTAGATGCAAAAAAGTAAAATGTGCCATCAAGTTCGTGAGAGCTTTAATCACTAGTTTTCTCATAACAAGTTTAATTTGGAAGGTAAACAAAAGCATGAATATACTTGGAATAGCATAAGCTAGTAGGTAGGTATGCTGGACTCTTTGTAATAACTTGGTTTAGGGAGTTGGATGCATGAGTGGAACTCATACTTGGTTGTGGAGGCTAGCAAAAGACTGGGAGCGACAAACTAAGAGAGCAATAATGGGCATAATCATGCAGAGCGACAAAACATCATTGATCAAAGCATAAAGTGATACTACAAGTTGAAAACTAAAGGATCATAAAGGCTATGATGACTTGGGATAGTCATAACATGGTCTGAGCATGTGCCAAGTCAACCCAAATAAAACATCAAAGGAGAATACCATAATACTATGCTTCAATATGCTAAAACAATGCATGATTCTTCAAAGGCACATTAAGCAATCTCAATTGTTTATAACATGTAATGCTACAACAAAGAATACTAAGCCTAAAGCCAAAACAATATCAAGCATGTCATGACAAAGCATGGGCCACAGTCAAAAACAAGCTCTCTTTACCACTTAAGCATGAACTTTCCTACTCTTTTCCAATCCAAACCAAACTATTTGAAAACCAATGCATGAAAGAGGGGGTCCAACCAATTTATTTAGCAAACTAAGAAAACCAAGAAAACGAAAACCAAAACGAAAAACAAAAAAGAAGATGCTCCAAGAACAACACAACTGTGCATGAAACAATAAAAATGAAGTGTTTTGAAGGAACCTGGAATTTTTATTGATGAAGAAGGGGATGCCTTGGGCATCCCCAAGCTTTGACTCTTGTACTTCTTGGATATTTCTTGGGGTGACATGCATGACATCCCCAAGCTTGAGCTTTAGTCCATCCTTCATCTCATTACTAATTCCTCCCATAGACCTGAATTTTTTCCTTCATACAAAACTTCACACAATCTTTATTAGCAACATTAGTGCACTCAATATAATAAGTCTTTGGGTTCAGTTTCAACACCAATAAAACTTCCATTAAAACACAAGCTATTGTATAACTTCCCTCAAAAAGCTCAATTCCCCAAAGAGAACTCAAAAAGGAATCAACAAGAAGCAAATGCAAATAATGGTAGAAATCTATCAAAAGACCAGCAGGTAAAAACCAATTTTTTCGAAGACCTTCTGTTACTCAAATCGAAACATGTTGAACTAACGGAAGTTAGATAACAACCTGGGTCAGAAGCACGAAAATTCATGCCTCAAAATGACGTACAGAGATTTTACACGAATTTTTACAGCGAAGCACAAAAATTTGTTTCGGGACAACCACTTTCCCAAGCATTACTTCTCTCTCATTAGAGGTTACTACTGGCACAAAAAGCAAATAAAGGATAATGAGAAGTTATTACTGAAGCAATAACTTCCAAGACTCATCTAAAACTTTTGGGTTATCTCCCAATAAGTACTTTTTTAACGCCTTTAAGTTAGGCTTGATAGTTTGAGAAGATGCTCACATAAGAAATATGAATTGAGAGTAAAAGTGAGCATCAAGAAGCAAATATAAAACACATTTAAGTCTAACCCACTTCCTATGCGTAGGAATATTGTAAAGAAACGAGTCATGAAAGCACAAAACAACAAGCATAGTAAAGCAAAACAAGTGCAACTTCAAGACTTTGAACATAAAGAGGGGAAACTTAATAATATTGAGATGCATAAAACCATATTTCCCTCTCATAATAACTTTCAGTAGCATCATGAATAAAATTAACAATATAACTATCATATGAAACATTCTTATCATGAGCCACTACTCTTATCATGAGCCACTATCATATTTCCCTCTCTTTGTGATACTACTCTTAACTACTCTTTGGTTAAACACCCTAATCGATGGTAGGGCTATAACAGCACACCTCAAAGTTCATCTTTCCCATCTAGATAACCCCACACTGTCACCTTGAGTAATAGATGGTTCAAACAAACACCACAATTTAATAAAGACATCCAACTCCAAATATAACTCATAACAAGTATTTGAAATCTCTAGCCTAAGTGCCACCATCGTGTGCACACTGTCAACTTCACACACATGGGGAGAGCAGAGATCTATTAAAGCACTTGAGTAGTAAGGTAGATCTACTTGATTACACAGCTCATGATCTCAATAAGATCATGCATAGAGAGAGAGATGAACACATAGCTACCGGTAGAACCCTTAGCCTCGAGAGAGAACTACTCCCTCCTCATCATGAGAATCAGCAATGGTGATGGAGATGGTGGTGGAGATCGATGAGATGGCTCCGGGGGCACTTCCCCATCCCGGCAGGGTGCCGGAACAGAGACTTTCTGTCCCCCGAATCTCCCCTTCGGTGGCAGCAGCGCTGCGGAACTTTTCGTGGATGGAGGCTTGATGATCTAGGGTTTATGCATCGGGAGGCTTCTTATAGGCGAAGAGGCAAGGTCGGTGCGCGGCCAGGTGGCCCTGATACATTGGAAATGTATCTATAATTTTTGATGCTCCATGCTTGTTTTTATCCACTTTCTTGTGTTTTGTCCACACTTTGGAGTACTTTTCATATGATTTCTTGGACTAACCTATTAACAAGAGCCACAGTGCCAGCTGCCTGTTTTCTACTGTTTTTGGTTCCAGGAAAGTCAGAAAATGAATATTCTCGGAATTGGACGGGACAAAAGCCAAAGTGCCTATTTTTCCGGAAGACTCACGGAGCCAGAATACGAGACGGAGGAGGGCCAGGGGTTGGCCACACCCCCAGGCGCAGGCTGGGCCTGGCCGCGCCAGGGCCTGGTGTGGTGGCCCCAGGCACCCCCTCGGTCTTCCTCTTCGCCTATAAGAAGCCTTCTGACCTAAAAACTTCAGGGGGTTTGACGTTTTTCCAGAAGGAGTTCCCCTCCGCCGCCACCACCAGATTCCAAGAAACAACACCATAAACTCCGTTCTGGCACCCTGCCGGGACGGGGAATTGGAGGAGATCATCGCCATCATCATCACCATCGCTTCTCCATCGACCATCCATGTTTCCCCCATCTATGAGTGAGTAATCCCCCGCTGTAGGCTACGGGGATGGTAGGGATTGGATGAGATCGTTCATGTAATGGCATCAGATTGTTAGGGCATAGTGCCTAGTATCTCTATTAGTGCTTTATGACTTTGTTGCAACCTTGTTGTGCTTAATGCTTGTCACTAGGGCCCGAGTGCCATGATTTCAGATCTGAACTTATTATTGATTCATCATGATAGTATTGTTTTGGGTCTTATCTACAAGTTGTTTACATACATCGTTGTCCGGAACCTATGGTCCCGAAGTGATAGAAATCAGGGTAGCCGGAAGGGAAAGGCTTTCATGTGAGGATCACGTGTGTTCACGGAGTGTTAATGCTTTGCTCCGGTGCTTTATTAAAAGGAGCACCTTAATTGCCATTAGTTCCCTAGAGGCCCCGCTACAAACGGGCTGGCAGGACAAAAGATGTTGTGCAAGTTCTCATTGCGAGCACGTATGACTATATATGGAACACATGCCTAGGATTGTCTAGTACTTGGATGCTTTATCTTATTTATCTGCAATTGCCCTTTGTTCTGATTTCTATGTGAATTGTCTTGTCCATGAAACGCCCGTCCATCCATCCCTATGCCTACCGCACTCGAATCCCACTGTTTACTGCTTTTGTTACTACTGTCTTTGTTTTGCTGCTACTGTTACTTTACTATTCCTACTACAAAACTATTGCTACTGATAAACTGCTGTGAGCAAGATTGTTTCCAGGTGCAGCTGAATTGATAACTCAGTTGTTAACGCTGATAAGTATTCTTTGGCTCCCCTTGTGTCGAATCAATAAATTGGGTTTCACTTCCCTCGAAAATACTGCGATACACCCCCTATACTTGTGGGTCATCAAGGCTATTTTCTGGCGCCGTTGCCGGGGAGCATAGCTTTATTTATCAAGTTCACTTGGAATCACTATTGTTCAAGCTAAGTTTATCTTTCTCCTTGTTTGCTTGTTTCTTTATCAAAAATACAAAAAAATTAGCTCCTACTCTAGTTGTTGTTTTTGCTAGTCTGTTATTGTCTTGCTTTATCATGCTTGTTGGCAATGTTGGTTTCTTTGAAACTGAAGCTTATTGGCAAGGTGGGTTCACGGAAGATCAAAAATATTATTATAAGGAACACCGCTTGTCACAAAAAGGGAAACACTTATGGGAACAAATTGATAGATTGTATACCATTGCTAGAAATGTGTGCTCTACTTATAATGTTACTTATTGCTGTGATGAGTCTTGTTGCAGAAAGAGCTATAAACACCTCCCTTTTCAATGTGAGTATAGTGATAATGATACCATATCTTCCTATGCTAAAGGAATTTATGACTTTTATGATGCGGAACAAATTGAAGAATTTATTGCTTGGAAGGGTGCTTTTGAACTTGCTAGTTTGCTTGAAAATATTGATGATTCACCTTACAAATATGAGGTGTATGGTATCCTTAAATTTTGCTTTGATAATTACAAGGATGAAAATGGCTATATTCTTGAGTATTTTAATAAATGCTTTCCACAAATGGAAGAGACTAATGCCTTGCAGGACCCTATGGAAGAAGAAATTGATGAACCTGAAATCTCATTAGATGAAAAAGAGGAGAGTGATGAACAAAAGGAGGAAGAATGGATTAGCTACCCATGCCCACCTTCTAATGAGAGTAACTCTTTATCCCTTACATTATTTGATTGTCCTCCATGCTTACTAAAGGAGGATGAATGTTATGTTCCAAAGGTTTCCTTTGAAAATGTTTATGATAAGGCTCTAGTGCTTGTAGATCATGAAAAGCATACTTTATGTGATAGTTATATTATTGAGTTTATTCATGAGGCTACTGAAAATTATTTTGAGAGAGGAAAATATGGTGGTAGGAGTTTTCATGGTATTGAAATACCTCTCTATGTGCTGAAAGTTTTGAAGTTACTCTTGTTTTATCTTCCTATGCCTGTCACTTTGCTCTTTACAAATTTATTTGCTTACATGATTCCTATGCATAGGAAGTGGCTTAGACTTAAATGTGTTTTGGATTTGCTTCTTGATGCTCTCTTTTACTTCACTTCATATTTCTTATGAGAGCATCCTCTCAAACTTTTATGCCTGAAGATGATAATATGTCTATTATTCTTGGGAGACCTTTTCTTAAATACTGCAGGAGTTGTTATTAAATTGTAATCAATGGAAGGTGACCTTCAATGAACACATTGTCTATTTCCCCAAGAAGATTGAAAGGACTTATGGCTTGAATTCAATTGAACATGTTGAGGGCATCCAAGTTGGAGAAATATATTGTCCCATACCAACAGAAAAATTTGAAATTATTATGATTGGGACGATTGCTATCAAAGTTGAGGTAACATAATCATTAGTGGAATACAAAGTTTTTTATCATATGAAATTGTTTTGGTAACAAGACCTGATCAATCTTGTTAACAAAAGGATTTCATTGAACAAAACAATGTTTTCACCATGATTATCTCCGCTTACTTCTATTTTATCCATTTTTAGTTTTTGCTTTTGCCTAACTTAAAAGCGTTAAAGAAAAGTACTTGTTGGGAGATAACCCAAGAGTTTTAGTTGAGTTTTAGAAGTTATTACTTCAGTAATAACCGCTCCTTATCCTTTTTATTTGCTTTTTGTGCCAAGAGTAACCTCTAATGAGAGTGAAGTAATGATTGGGAAAGTTGCTGTCCCGAAACAGATTTTTGTGCTTCACCGTAAAAATTTCTGAGAGAGCTCTGTATGTCGGATTGAGCTGTAATGTTTTGTGCTTCTGCCGCAGATTGTTATCTAACTTTCGTTAGTTCAACACTTTTTGATTTGAGCAACCGAAGGTCTTCAAAAAATTCGTCTTTACCTTCTGGTCTGTTTTGACAGATTTCTGCCATTTTCTGCATTTGCTTCTTGTTGGTTCCTTCTTGAGTTCTTTTGGGGAATTGAGATTACTGAGGAAAGTGCTACAGTAGCTAGTGTTCTGATGAAAGTTTATTTGGTGTTAGAACTGAACCTTGAGACTTATTTATCTTAAGTGCACTAATGTTGCTAATGAGATTGTGTGAAGTTTTGTATGAAGGAAAAATTTCAAGTGTATGGAAGGAATGAGTAACAAGATGAAGGATGGACTAAAGCTCAAGCTTGGGGATGCCAAGCGTGTCACCCCAAGAAATATCCAAGAAGTACAAGCGTCAAACCTTGGGGATGCCCAAGGCACCCCCTTCTTCATCAATAAAAATCCCAGGTTTCTTCCAAACGCTTCATTTTTATTGTTTCGTGCACAGTTGTGTTTCTCTTGGAGCGTCTTCTTTTTCGTTTTCGTTTTGGTTTTTAGTTTGCTTGGTTTGCTTAGTTTTCTGAATACGTTGGTTGGACCCCCCTGTTTCACACTTTGGTTTGCAAATAGTTTGGTTTGGTTTGGAAAAGAGTAGGAAAGTTCATGCTTATGTGGTAAAAAGAGCTCGTTTTTGACTGTGGCTATGCTTCGTCATGCCATGCTTGATATTGTTTTGGCTTTATGCTTAGTATTTTTTGCTATAGCATGACTTGTTATAAACAATTGAGATTGCTTAATGTGCCTTGGATGAATCATGCGTTGTTTTAGCATATTAAAGCATAGTATAGTGGTATTCTCCTTTGATGCTTTATTTGGGTTGACTTGGCGCATGCTCACGCCATGTTTTGACTATCCAAAGTCACCATAGCCTTTATGATCCTTTAGTTTTCAACTTGTAGTATCACTTTATGCTTTGATCAATGATGTTTTGTCGCTCTGCATGATTATGGCCATTATTTCTCTCTTAGTTTGTCGCTCCCAGTCTTTTGCTAGCCTCCACAACAAAGTATGAGTTCCACTCATGCATCCAACTCCCTAAACCAAGTTATTCCAAAGAGTCCACCATACCTACCTACTAGCTTATGCTATTCCAAGTATATTCATGCTTTTGTTTACCTTCCACTTGTTATGAGAAAACTAGTGATTAAAGCTCTCACGAATTTGATGGCACACTTTACTTTTTGCCTCTAATAAACTTGAACCATTGGGTCCTTCTTTGTTGCGTATATGCTTGCGCTTTATAAGTTGAAATTAGCAGAACCATGTTTCATGGGGAACGCTTTCAACATTGCACTTGTACTTTGTACCCCGTTGATATCATGTTCTTTTGCTTACGGATCCCGGCGGTGTGAAATAAAAGTGGAACTTGTAAGATCATGGAGTTTGTATGTATGTTAGCGAAACGCTTGGGCCGCTAGCCTAAGCCATGCCTAATCATGGTGGAAACTTGCAGAATCACCATAATGAGCACTCTATGAAGCATCCTCAATAAAAACCTATGCAAATAGCAAATAAAAAGATCGCTGAGATGCTCATTGTCTGCTTGCCTTGTCATTTTGATTATGGGAAAGCTCCCGTATCATGTGCAAGGGGTACCCCGTTGGCGGTTCTTAATGATACACATGTACTTACAATGACAAGAGCTTACTCGTGACTGAAGTTGAGTAGCATGAGGATCGGTCTTCGTAAGTAAGGGGCATGAGATTTCGGTTTATAACTTGTCAAGCATATCCTCTTAGTTGTGTCACTTTAACCTTAATCACTTCAAGATGCTTATGATAGGGGCAATGAGAGTTGAAAGCTATAAGTACCATAATTTTTGGAAGCTCTTTATGAGACTTGAATCCCTACTTCCTTTTACAAAAGGCTTTTCTTCCACCATTATATTGAGTCTCCACCTTCTATCTTTATTGTAGCATCCCAATTGTCTAACAATTGCAATGCTACTAGCCTAGTCTAGATAATGGCTACTTTATATATATAATTGTTGCATCATAATTATATCATGCTCATGTCATCATGCCACCTTGCATTTGAGCATCATATAAAACCCTTTTCATTTGGTTCTTATCTCATATGCATTATTAATTGTATTTGCCTCTTGATATTGTATTTGGTTCTTGATATATTGTTAAATGCCCAAGTTGATTTGGGGGCATATCTTTTGTTAACTCCACCACCTTTCTTGTCATCACCCATCATCCCACCATTCCACCATATATGAGCATTGCAACTTATTTGGTTTTACCTCTAGCTCATATGTGTTGGTGTGGATCCAATTCTTTTCCACATGCTCTCATCTTAGCATCATGTTGTTTTCACATCATTGATATATGAGAGCCACATGGCCACCTTTGCATGCCCTGTGGGTGGAACCCTATTTCTAGCTCCCATATGTGTTGTTTTGGGGTTATCATCTTGTTGGGATATTTTGTGGGCTTATTAACTACCTAGTGGCATATACACACTAGCAAGTCCCATGGTATTTCAAAAATGGTCATCTCCATCTATTCCACATGGGGCATCCTTTTAATTCTTTTGCTTGGCTTTTATTCCAATTTTGGGAATGCATAATAATAATGCCATGTGATAATATTGTTTTCACAAGAATCAACATGGCAATAAATATTTTGCATGGGCCATGCAAGTGCCACCTTTTCTAGTTTTTGGTTTCCATTTGAATCTTGAGTGGATCATCATCTCTCTCTACCTCTATCTTTTTCTTTTGGCTTGATCTATGTTGATCTTGCTTAAACCCTAGGACTCCATCCCTCTCTTTTCTCTTGTCTTGATCTTGTTTGATCTTGGTTGTTCTTGGCTTGATCTTGTCCAAGGCAAACCCTAGCTACAAACCTCTCCATCTCTCTCTAAACTCTAAGCTAACCCTAAACCCACCTCTCCATCTCCTCTAATCTACCCATACCCCTATCTAAGCTAAACCCTAACCCTAGCATGCCACACCTCCCTCTCCCTCGGCCTCTCTTCTCTCACTAGCTGGCCCCACCACGCCACCTAGCTACCCCATCTAAGACAAACCCTAACCGAGCCATACCCCTTCTCTCTCCTAACCTAGCTCTAACCCGAGGCTACTCCTCCCTCTCTCTTTTTCTCTCTATGCCATAGGGGACCCTCCAACCCGAGCCTGCCCCTGCCTCCTTGGCCTCACCCTACCCCACCTGGAAGCCCCCCTGCCAGCTACCTGCCCATCACCACCCTGCCCCTGCCCCGACCGAGCACATGAGGAAGGAGGGAGAAAAGCGGCCGAGGCCACTTTTTCTCTGCCCCACTCCCCCACGGCACCCCCTATCCTCTCCCGTCCCTATCTACCCCCTCTCTCGCCTCCCCTGCATCCCCAGATCTACCCCAGCGCCTGCTCTCTTCCCCTCTCTCTCTCCACCACCGTCTACCCTATCTCCGGCCACCGTCGGTGTCCACCGTCGCATCCTAGCACCAGCCGTTGGCGTGACGCTCTGGGTGACGAGGAAGATCGAGGAGATCCCCAGGAGGCCGACGGTACCTGTCGCGGAGGAAGAGAAGGACCGGAGCCGAGGTTCACCGACGCGCTCCGCCGGAACCCTAGATCCTCTGGACGTCTGCCTCGTCGCCGATCGACCACTCCCCTGCCCGATCCGACGCCACCAACATCCCCACGGTGAGCTCCCTGACCTTCCTAACATGGTCCGCTTCGCCGTGCTGCCCTAGCCTCGCCGGTCCTTTCTCCGAGCACTCTCTGCGCGCCGGCGGTCGCTGCGCTCACGCGGCGTAGCGCCTCGCAGACGGCATGTCCAGCCCCCACCCACCTTGCGATCACCAAACCCCACCCCGCCGCACTAGTTCCGGCCCTCCGCGCGCACCCTCGCGACCCGCGTTCGATCCCCGCCTCGCGCCGCGCACCGATCGGTCGCCAGCGACGCGAGAAGAAAAACAGTAGCCGTGGCTTTTTTGCGCATATCCCCCTGCCTTTTGCGCGCTCAACCCGCAGTCCAGCCGGTCCCACCTGTCATCCGCGGTAGTGTTTTTACAAAAGAACACCCGTAAGACATTGCCCTCAACCCGCGGTCCCCCGCCGTGCCGCGTGGCAGCCCGCAACCGCCCGCTAACGCGTGGGCCTGCGAGACCCCAGGCCCCACCTGTCGTTCTCTGTGGCTGGCCGCAGCCGCGGTGAGGAAACCCCTTTCTGCCACGGTGTCGCCCAGTCAGCAGAAGGCCCACATGTCACTGTCTGCGGCTAGATCTGTCTGAGTGAGAAAAGTCTGTCTGTTTTCTGTTTTAATTACAAATCCTTTTCAAAACTAATTCAAATTCAAATTTAAATCTGTTTTAAATAACTTTTGAAGTATAAATCCAAATAATACAAATAAGATATGTTTTCAAATCAGAAAAATGTGAGGAATTCAAATATTCCCTCCAAAATATATTTTGAACACTTTATTTTCCAAGTTAATTAAAATTACAATAAAATGCCCCTTTATCTTATTTAATTAATAACTTTTGTTTTATAACTCCAAATTTAACAAACGATATGTCTAAAATGATTAGCTCGACGAGACCTTTCTGTTTATGCATTCCATGTTCTGTTTTGAAGCATGCATCATATAAATATAATGTATACAGCAACTTAATTGAGGTTAAAATGTGATTAAAACCCAATAAAAATGTTTATTCTTGTATACCACACCTCACCCATGCCATGCTACTTTAATGCCATGCAAATTGTGCATCATTCATCATGGCATGATTGTTTGCTTGTCGCATCTTATTCATATGCTTGTGCACTTTATTTATGTTGGCCCTTGTTTGTTTGGTTCTTCTTCGAATAGACGCTGAGCAGGGGATATACCAAGAGAATCAGGAGTACCACCCAGATCCTTCTCTCACTTCAACTGAGCTACCAGGCAAGCACTACCACATGCTTGCATACATATAGTACCTATTGCCTCTATCTTATTCTTGCATCATTGAGTCGCGATTGCATTAATCTGAATCCCAAGTATTGCATAGCCTTTACTTTTAAACCCCACCAAAGCTTGTTCCTCCATCCCATGAGCCATTACTACAGGAGTTGTTTGAGCCATGCGAGTCGTAGAACAGCATGTGTAGGGTATGTGAGTGTCTGATGGATAACGAGGTACCTAAACAACTTAACCTGAGTAGTGATGGGATAACTAATGAAAGTGGCATCGGTGAGCCATATTCGCTATTTGGTTTTTCAGGCTCACTTGTGTCCCGTAGGACCCCGAGTACTTGATTCCTGTTCCTTGAATATTCGCACTATCCACATCCGGGAGGCTTATGAACCCCCCTGAGCCAGAGCTTGATTCGTTCTTATTTCTTGGGGCCACAAACTAGTTTGAGGTTTTATTTACTATACTGTACTTATGCCATGCTTTACTGCTTTATTTAAATTGTGCGAGGTACTGCACACTGTACTGTTTAGGAAAGCGAGGTGTTTTCGCGGTGTCGACAAGCCCAGTCACATTTTCGGGTTCCCAGTCGTTCATAGCCACTGGCGCAAACCTTGAGGCCGTCTCGGAGTCAGCTAACTTCGTTGCGGGTAGCTCAATGGGGTGGCCCCCTGAAATATTTCTGAATCCTGTAATTGCTTTGTCGTGACTACCTCGTTGGGTTTTGATTTGGTTTTTCCGAGGCATATCGAGTGTGTGTTGCTATTTGTGCACCCCTGCAGGGTAAAACTTTCTAAAAGCCGTGTCCGCGGTTATGGACGACTTGGAGCACAGTTTCTCGATCATAGACAAGCATAACTAAAGTACCGCTTTTAATTTGACTAGACTAGGTACCTGACTAGTAAATAGTGCAACACTCATGGAATGGTTAATAAAACTGCCAACGGATGGGGGGGTTGTTCGTCCGCTTCCTCGTCGGTAAGCGAGGAGGAGGATGGATCTGTGGATATTACCATTATAACTGTTATAACTGTTGTTATTAATTCACGGACATCCGTCTATCTCTGGTTAGGCGGATGGTTAGCGAGTATCTATAGAATTGTTAGGGTTTATCTTTTGCTGCAATTGCGTCACCCCAGGTTGTGTCCCCTTTAGCGGCATAAAGACTTGCTGAGTACCCCTAGGGTCTCACACGATAAATTATTGGTTCAGATGAACAGGTACACTCGCAAGATGGATACTGGGTGGAAGAGACGGACGATGTGGGCAACGATCATTCGGTGTAGAGATTCCGGGAACGGGGATCCGTGAGATCTGTGGGCGGGATGTGCTTATTTATGGGGCATCTTATGCCGATTTGCTTCTTATCCGTACTCGGATTTTGTCTTCCGCTTCCGCTTGATACTCTGATGTTTGATGTATGAGGAGATATCCTAAACTATTATATCTATCTAGGATATTTGGATCTTGCCGTATGGCGTTGCTATATTTCCTTTCTTTTTAGATGGAATGGCTCTGATGTACTATTGTATGGTGGCTTGCATACATACTCATTTGTGTATGTAGTTGATCCCTTCGCCTGCCGATTACGCCGCCCGTTCTTGTCCCGATGTTTGGAAATGGTTGGGACGGCCGAAAGGTCTACCTGTGAGTGGCATTTGGGCCCCACCGTACTATTTCAACCATTTCTGCTCATCCAGGCTTGTAACTAGGAGCGTAATTCACCGAGGTAGTTACATTTATGTACCTACTTTGAGAGCATAGTGGCCATTCTTAGTTCTATCTGCATTGTCCCAAGACTAGTTGATTGTAGCATAACTTGTTATTGCTTGTTTTAAACTATTGTATCTAGTCACTCTTATGAACTTTGAAGGTGTCCTATGCATTTATATTTGCTACTCTATTGAGGGACAAGCTGAATACTTTTATGCTATGTTTTCTTTATGTGAAACAAACAAACGTCTTGCAAAGCATTGTTATTCATGAATCTTTTGTTTGTGCCTTTTCATGTTGTATCATAGTTTCGTTGCTTATTGCTAGAACTTTGTCTTTCATGTTATGATTGAAGTACTTTGATCCCAGCTTTGATGTTTTGCAATTACTTTGATCAAGTCTTTGATGGTGCATGTCACCTAAAAAATTATTTCTTTTTATCACTTACCTACTCGAGGACGAGCAGGAGTTAAGCTTGGGGATGTTGATACATTGGAAATGTATCTATAATTTTTGATGCTCCATGCTTGTTTTTATCCACTTTCTTGTGTTTTTTCCATGATTTGGAGTACTTTTCATATGATTTCTTGGACTAACCTATTAACAAGAGCCACAGTGCCAGCTGCCTGTTTTCTGCTGTTTTTGGTTCCAGGAAAGTCAGAAAATGAATATTCTCGGAATTGGACGGGACAAAAGCCAAAGTGCCTATTTTTCCAGAAGACTCACGTAGCCAGAATACGAGACGGAGGAGGGCCAGGGGCTGGCCACACCCCCCAGGCGCGGGCTGGGCCTGGCTGTGCCAGGGCCTGGTGTGGTGGCCCCAGGCACCCCCTCGGTCTCCCTCTTCGCCTATAAGAAGCCTTCTGACCTAAAAACTTCAGGGGGTTCGACGTTTTTCCAGAAGGAGTTCCGCTCCACCGCCACCACCAGATTCCACGAAATAGCACCAGAAACTCCGTTCTGGCACCCTGCCGGGACGGGGAGTTGGAGGAGATCATCGCCATCATCATCACCATCGCTTCTCCATCGACCATCCATGTTTCCCCCATCTATGAGTGAGTAATCCCTCGCTGTAGGCTATGGGGATGGTAGGGATTGGATGAGATCGTTCATGTAATGGCATCAGAATGTTAGGGCATAGTGCCTAGTATCTCTATTAGTGCTTTATGACTTTGTTGCAACCTTGTTGTGCTTAATGCTTGTCACTAGGGCCCAAGTGCCATGATTTCAGATCTGAAATTATTATTGATTCATCATGATAGTATTGTTTTGGGTCTTATCTACAAGTTGTTTACACACGTCGTTGTCTGGAACCTATGGTCCCGAAGTGACAGAATTCGGGGTAGCCGGAAGGGAAAGGCTTTCATGTGAGGATCACGTGTGTTCACGGAGTGTTAATGCTTTGCTCCGGTGCTTTATTAAAAGGAGCACCTTAATTGCCAGTAGTTCCCTAGAGGCCCGCATGCAAACGGCCTGGCAGGACAAAAGATGTTGTGCAAGTTCTCATTGCGAGCACGTATGACTATATATGGAACACATGCCTAGGATTGTCTAGTACTTGGATGCTTTATCTTATTTATCTGCAATTGCCCTTTGTTCTGATTGCTATGTGAATTGTCTTGTCCATGCAACGCCCGTCCATCCATCCCTATGCCTACCGCACTCGAATCCCACTGTTTACTGCTTTTGTTACTACTGTCTTTGTTTTGCTACTACTGTTACTTTACTATTCCTACAACAAAATTGTTGCTATTGATAAACTGCTGTGAGCAAGATTGTTTCCAGGTGCAGCTGAAATTGACAACTCAGTTGTTAAGGCTGATAAGTATTCTTTGGCTCCCCTTGTGTCGAATCAATAAATTGGGTTTCACTTCCCTCGAAAATACTGCGATACACCCCCTATACTTGTGGGTCATCAGGCCCACACCACCTGGTGGCGCGGCCAGGGCTAGCCCGCGCCCCACATGGTGTGGCCACCCTGTGGCCCCTCTCTGTCTTGTCTTCTGGCTCCGTGAGTCTTCCGGTAAAATATCGACTTTGGCTTTTGTCCGGTCCAATTTCGAGAATATTGATTTTCTTACTTTCTTGGAACCAAAAATAGCAGAAAACAGGCAACTGGCACTGTTGCATCTTGTTAATAGGTTAGTTCTAGGAAATGTATAGAAAGTACTCCAAAGTGTGGACAAAACATAAGAAAGTAGATAAAACCAAGCACGGAACATAAAAAATTATGGATACATTAGCAACGTATCAAAGACCCGCTGATGCCACCATGAGCCCACGAAGCCCAAGGAGAAGCCCAACGGCATGAGCAACGCCAATTGGGTGAAGCTTGTGATTCAGAGGAAGGTGGAGAACGATAGTCGCCAGGACAGGGAGAAGAAATTCAAGGCGAAGAAGGAGGCCCTGGTACGGGCGGAGGAGGAATCTTAGGCGCAGGTGTCGACGTACCCCGGAGGCATGTATTCACCTCATCACGGCAACCAGTTCTTCCCCGGTGGAGTTTGGGGCAGCGAGTCGAGCGTCTCCCCGACTCACTACATGTCATCCCTGCTGAAAGGACCGACTTTGGTCCACTAGAGGGGGTGATTAGGCGACTACCAATTTTTATCTTTTAATCAAGTTTAGGCTTTGCAAGAAGAGGTTCTCTATAGATGCAGCTATATGAACAATCATATATGATATAGAATAACAACAAGTAGCAAAGTGGTAAAGGACAAGAGGTAAAGGTGAGGAGCGAATAAACCGGAGAAGAGACGCGGAGATGTAATTCCCGTAGTTCATTTCCAAGGAAGCTACGTCTAAGATGAAGAGGTGTTGGGGCCACACAAGGTCACCCAAGCGTCGCGAAGGTCTCACCTTCTTCTCCGGAGAGCTCCACCAAAAAGGAAGGCTCATGATCCACTAACCGGTGACCTTGAAGGCGCCAACCGAAACCTTTACAACAAGCTTGAGAGCAATTTCCACAACTTAATTGGAGTGCCCTCAATGACACCATGGAGCTTCATAACGCATTCCCGAGCTCCGAGGATGTCCTACACCGTCTAGAGTTCCAAGAACCCAAGAGTAACAAGATCCAGAATGGATGGGTGGGGAAATCATGATTCCTTTGGTGGAAGTGTAGATCTAGGTCACCTCTCCCACTTCTCAAAAGATAAAGAGATTTGAGTGGCTAGGGAGATAAATTAGGAAGGTTGGTGAAAGAGCATTTCATTAGCCCTAGAGTTTTGAGTGTTAGATAACAATACTATGGATATTATCAATGTGTGTTAAGTGTTGCAAATGCAAAGATTATATTTTTGTGTCAGCATCAACCTTACAATTGAAAGGAAAAAGAGCCCTGTTCTAATCTGCAATTTCAAGGTTACCTGGTGATGAGTGCAAATATGATGCATATTTAAGCATACAAATTATTCACATTGGCACTCATCACATGCTATATCTAGTTATAACTATGCCCATTATGCACGATTACTAGTTCTCATTCATTTTCATATGGACTTTGCACAACTATTAGTTTTAGTAGGATTTTATTACTTTTCCTTGTCATTGACTTGTGTGTAGGTACTATGGACAATCATTGATAAAAGGAGCCAAGAGGATTCAATACGGAGAAGTTACATTCATCAGACTTAGCCATATGATATGTGGAGAAATCATATTTTCCATCATATCATATTGTTTATCCAAGACCATGGTGTTATATCCCTCATCCACATGAATCCAACGAGCCAAAGAACACCTCAATCGGAGTCTGTATCAAAAAATAGCGGCCAAAACATCGCAGAATGCTGAGGGTTTAACGAGTTGCGATATAAGCGGACCCCGTCTATACCGTACAGTCATATCACCCTCTGTCAGCTCCGTTTCACCAAACAGAACTACATTTGTGAAGTCCTGATGGGCATATTCAGCCCAGAGCTCTGTTGGTTCGCGAAACCAACCTCGAGAATGCCTATTTAAAGGAGGGAAACCCTAGCCACCAGGAAGGGGTCCATCCAGGACATAGGGGCAGAGCCCTGCCGGTCTGCTGCCTCCATAGTCACCACACACAATACCTCCACCACCACACCACTCAAGAGGAAGAGGAGACTTGCATGTTGAAGGGCTACGCATCGATCTTCATCAACAATGTCTTCAACATAGATCCCTTTGTTTATTTTGTTGTAATCCTAACTCTATTGTGCATTTGCACTTGTATTAAATTGTACCTTCATATATCATCCATACTAATGTCATGATGTTGATCCCCTACATGTATGAGTAGTTGCCTTGTTCTTGGAGAGAGATGGTGAAACTCTAGTATTATTATGCATTGAAATAAAGATGATCTATAACTTTGGTCCTTGGTCTATTGATTTATGAAATTGTGTTAGATCTCTCTCTTTAGATGATATGTTAAGTCGGCCACATATCATTTACTTTCGGGACTAAAGATAGGGAGATACCCTTTGGACGTGTATGGGAGTATGTTTAGTGCTACTTTTATGACTACAAGCATTGGATTATAACCTGCATGGTCAAATGGGGAATTAAGAGAGACTAACTAAGCTTATTACAATATCCATGGGGAACCCCTTAATTGTGGGTCTGTAAGAGTGATTGCTCACAGGCATCGCAATGGTTATTTAGAGATGACCTGAATACCTGATTCAAGAAGCGACTGGTCGTGAGTCTTGTAGTGAACATCTTATTATTGAGCTCTCTCCATACATATCATGACGAAAGACATAAATTATCCTAATCATACATAATTCTCCCATGTAGTTGTGAATCCTACACTCCTTAAGAACCCCTTAGTCATATCACACAATACTTCATAAACACTCTCTTACTTTAGTTTACTTTTGTCATTTACTTTGCTCTAGTTACTTTAAACCTCACTTTCTCATTGCCATTCTAGTAACCTATAGAGTAAACTATTTCCAAACACCATTTTGGGTGCGAATGTGGCCACACTAACAACGTGGCTACGGGGTTGCATGATTGCCATTTGCAAAGATTCCATGGGACAAACTTTCTAATAAATAGTTGCTGCTACAAGTACTGCAATAACCCTGTTGTTGATCGTAGTAACTCAGACATCAACTTGGCGCCGTTGCTAAGGAGTATAGAGTTTGGTTATTTCCTACCCACTCACATATAGTTTATTTCCACTTGTTGCTATTTTACTGCTTTTACTTATTTGGAAAGAACAAAAAAAATATAAAACAAAAAATACATAACAATTTATAAAACAAAAACTATAAAAACATTTGCTACTAATCATGTCTTCCGAGATTGTCATTTTTGAACAGATGAAGCTGGCAATAGAGGAGAAGTAAGTTGGAACTTTTGGATATTATACTACGAGGGAAAAGGTATTAGAAGAATGGGTGAATTGGTTGAAAAGCTATTCATACACATTTTGTACCTCATACAATTGTACTTGTGAAGACCGCGGATCCAATATCAATGTAAGGATCGGATATCATTGATATCAAATTAGCACTTTATAATGGGAATTACTAATTCTCAGCTAATATGGAGGTTTATGAGAGAGTAAGTTTTACCAGTTGTTGTGAGTTTATAGCTCACATGAGTGATATAAGAAGAGAAAATGAAGTACTTGATAAGATATATGGAATAGTATACCTTATATACTCTTATTGTATTGATAGCTTTTGTGATAATACATTAGTGATTTATCATAAGCAGACACCCGTGTAAGAGACTAACCTTTTGGATACTCACAGAAGGAACCCCAAGAAGAAGAGGATGTACACCGCAGTGAAGACACTAGTGCCGCTGGTATGGACTTGTTTAACTTGTATGATCTGCTAGATGGTTGTGCAAAATCCTTTTATAATTCATTTCATGAGACTTATAATAAATGTATGATAGTTGGGTACTTTAGTTTTCAATGTTCTATTACTCTTGAAGAGTCCCTAGTGTCTCACACTAGAGGTGAAGTCATAGAATTTTTTGTTTATAAAGGTGTCCATGATCTATTCTCAAAAGATTCAATCATGAGAAAGAGTAGTGATAGTATGCTGAAGGGGTTCTGCTGCAGAAAACAAAAAATTACTACGTTGGAACATCCTAACTGCCAGGATCTATCTAGGAAGTAATGCAGTAACAGAGTAAGACAACGGTAACATACCCTTGTAGACCGTAAGCGTATAACGCTCATGCAGGAACATGGCTGATGTAGTCATACTCATCCGATGTCAAGGTTGCGAAGCTCCTCGCAAGTCACCCCTTGTCCAGGTCCTCGTACGACACTCCGGTGCCACTAATGGCAGCACCCGAGATTTTGCACACGTATAGTGCAAGACGACGAATCTCAGTCTCTGATGCCTACCGAGTTTGTAGAAGTAGATCTCCTGGCCGGAATCCTTGTAACACAATGACGTGCCATAGAGTTGTTGTCTTTGCATGTATAGTCCTTTCTTGGCACCGTGCCACCGCTAAAGCAACAAGAGAGAGATTTATTCTCTAAGGAAATTGCCTTATAGAATTATTGGTGTGTTTATTCCCATCCATGGGCATCCCTTTATATAGATGGAGGGAGGTGTACCCTTCCCAAAGGGTGTCCTATGTGGGACTAAAATTGGGAAAAGGATTAAATGAGAGAGGGGTTGTTTGGCTGGGCTCAAGGCTTTGGCCGGGTGGGCCACCCGCCCTGCTCCTGCCTAGCAGTGCACAGTAGAAGAATGTGCAGCAGCAGGCGACAGGTAGTGGCGAAGGTCGTCTAGATGGGCTAGCCCCAGCGTGTGGCCCGCCAACAGCCCACAAGGCGAGGCGGAGCGGAGGAGGTAGCCCAGGTGGGCTGGCTCATGGCCCAGTTGCACCTGGCGCTCGCTCATGCCTGTGCCTGCCCGAGTGGGATGGCTGGCTACGGCCCGCAGCGGCGACCGGATAAGTGTCGCCCTGTGTGTTGCCGAACGCACTCCCGCCTGCCTGTGTGGGCTAGCCAGGGCTCACGAGTGTGGCTGTGGCTATTTTTTTGTCCCTTTTTGGGTAGCTTCCTCCTAGGCTGATTCCCTCCAAGGTTTTGGCCCTTTGAGGAAGTTTCCCTATAAATATTAATTTAAATATTTAGTTAGTATATATTAATTCACAATTAGCATATAATAAATGTATAGTATAAATTGCTATTTATCTGAAACACCTTTTAGTCCTTTTCCTTTCTTTCTCTTTCTTCGAACAACTTCAAATCATTATTTTCTCTCCAGAACTATTACGGTTCTCTCATTTGTAATTCCATCTTTATAGGAAGATCTCCAGGTGTCGTAGGTTAAGGAATATCACATAAATGATTTGCGACAATCTCAATCAATGATTAATAGCGGGACCAGGATGCCCATAATGACCCCATGCATTCCACGAGACTACGTCATGTTGAACCATAAACTCCATATCTCTTTCCCTTGTTACTTTGATACTCACTTGTCTGAGATCTGATCATTGGTATCATGATACACTGTTCAATATCATTTTCAACAAGTCCTTTTTTTACTCGTTCGCGTGATATTCCATCCCCATGACCTAGTCATACGCTCTGTAGCTTATAGATGCAATTCATCAAGTGGGCCCAGTGAAACTTCCCGTCACATAGGCAAACAAATCCTGATCTTGATACATATGCCTCAACATGCCCCTCTAGAATACCTAACATACAAGAATATAATTTTGCGGCCCGAAAGTTGAGACGCCAAGGAAAAGCGGTACCCAAGTTGCTTGTAATCGGCCCCGTTGCCCATAGTTGGCGTGCCAATTACTCAGAGGGTATTTTTGGCATGAATTCAACTTAGCGTCTGAATACAAAATATCAGGCTAACACCCGTCAAGTTGGACTCCCTGTCAGTTTTTGCCGTTATGTCGTTGCCGTCATGGAGGCATCGTACTCCCTCTGCCCCAAGGCTTAAGGCCTATAATTTTGTTGAAGAGTCAAGGCGATTGCCACCTTGCAGGGCTGGCGCCTTTATCCATTCCTCATTACACTGTATTCTTCTTCCCCGGAGCGGTGATCTGTGGTTGCGGCCATGGCACGGAGTTGGGACACCATTTCCTTCGGTGGTGAGATCTGGGATGTTGATAGAATAGTCAGCCCCGCTCTCCTCCCGATCCCAGACCCCGTCGTCTTCTCCTCCTCCTCTTCTTCTTCTTCTTCTACCACATGGATTTCCATAGATGGAATCGCCGACCCCACTTCGCTAGATCGCAAGGCTAGAGGCTTACTCTCAAAAAAGGCTAGAGGATATGAGGCAAATGGGTCTGCGCAATTAAATTGCCCGGTAGGATTTGACACGAGAAAACTAATGACACGGAGCACATGAGCTAAGGCGACCCAGTGGACAGGACAACACGAGCGATAGCGTGTATTGACGTGACAACACATGGGCACATATATCCTCGATATTACTATTTTTATTATTTGTTTAATCAGAAGATGGAACGGCCATCGCCATGTGTCTCTCCATTGGACTTCCGTCCCTGTTGTTAACCACTACTTCAGAATCAGATTGACAATTCTACCGTTCCCTGTCTTGCAAAAACCACTCTTCTTCTTCCTGACCTCTGTTTTCTTTTCGTATTCTCCTTGCCCGCCGCCATGGAAGGTTGCACTAAAGAGACAAGTTTCACTACCCATGACAATAAGAAGATAGACGTTGTCTACACCAACAAGGAGGAGACAGTGGTGTGAGTCCTGAGGATGTACGAGGATTGGCTTGAGAAAGACGGGGACAAGTTCATGGGATTGGACCTCGAGTACACCAAGGTGGAGAAAGAGTTCGAGAATCAGCTCACCGTCATTGAACTGGCCATGAGGAAACACATCCTCGTCTACCACTTCTCCTGATTTGCGGGTCTTCTCTCGGTAGTTAACCGATTTTAGGGTTTTATCCTATTGTTCTTCTATCCATTTGCTCATCATGCAACTACTGAATTTTATTAGGACCAAATAAATTATGACAAGCCAATGTTGGGAGTCTTGATCTTGCATTTACTAAACTTTTGTAGCTTAAAATTATATTCAGATGATGATCTTGCATTGACAAAACATTTGTAGCTACAAATTTTGCTCACTACATTTTATGATGACAAACTATATACTTTCAGGACTGACAAGACATGTCCGGCACTGCGCCAATTCCTTGTAGAAAAGGGAATTGTTTTCTGCACCATAGACAAGAAAACTGATTTTGTGAAATTTTATTTCAAAAAAATTATAATTCCTGCGCACAAGTGGATCGATATTCAGAGTCTTGAAAAGATCATAGGGGGCTCGAAGAGGGATGGAATGGCTACACTGGCAACTAGAATCCTCGATGAGTCGTACGCCAGCATGAAGGCAGATTTCCCTCAGGATAGGCACGGTTTCTTGGAGGAGAGTCCGTTGTCTGATATAAACCTGAAGTATGCAGCCATAGATGCTTACATGGCCTACCGACTATAAGTTAAGATCCATTTCTTTCTATGGTTCCTCGTGTTTTGCCCCAGTTGCAAGAGGGAAGACGAGCTTAGGAGAGCCCTTTGTAGCAAATGTAGTATAGCCGAGCGTGACGCTGCATATGAAAAGAAAATGGCTACAGATGAAGCAGTAGGCAGAGAGGTTGTAACTGAAGCAGCAAACAAAGAGGCAACATCTTCTAGCGGCAACAACCAGGCCTATGATGCGTCGCTCATTGTGCCGCAGGATGCTGAAGACCTAGAAGCCAAGTCAGCTTCTAGGTGGGAAGAAGCTGCATTTGGTACGCTGTGGAAGGCCAATAAGGACATCAACAACTAGGGTGATGGCACTTGGTCTCCTTGGAACGATGCAAGCGCCTCAAGTGAATTGATAAGAAGTGAACTAAATTTTAATTCTTTGTGTTATGTTTCTGTATGTGTCTAGTAGCTTGTCAAGATGGCTAGCGCCTCGAGTGCTTTGAAGAGAAGTGAATAAAATTTTACTTCTTTGTGTTATGTTTCTGTAATGTGTCTGGTAGCTTATCAAGATGGCATCTCATTAATTGGCAGTTTTAAAGAGCACCTTTTTCCTCTCTCGCTAACAGTTATGTTTCTTTTTTCCCAAATTGGTAGCAAATCAAGAGGAGCTTCTCTCTTCAATCATTCATTTCTTTTGGCCCTCGCTTTGGCCCGATCTAGCAGCAAATCTAGAGCATCAAATCACACCGGTAGAATACATACATTCAAAAAACAAAACAAATGTAGATATAAAGTAGGTTGCCTAACAAGGTTCAATACATTCGCTGCTCAGCAGCCATCACACACAATATACAAAAATAGAAGAAGCTGCTTAGCATCAGCAGAAGCATCAACAGCCATAGACACATTCAACCCCTCCTTGACTGTGCCTCCGCCTCCTCCCTTTGACGCTTCCTCCACTTCTTGCTGCCTAGTCCCTTGATCTTGGGGACCTTGGGCCTGATCGGAGGCATGCAACCCTCTTCGATGGCCACCCGCTGGAGGTTGTGGAGGTGAATGCCTAACGCCTAGTGTTTAGCAATGTAGGCGTTGAGTTAACGGTCTGGCCGACTTTGGGGGTGCCAAAGCTCGAGTCCTCTATGTGCATCATGACGTAGTTGAAGTTGGTGCCAGTGAGTATCTTGCTGCATAAGGGGCAACTATAGATGCCACCGACGAAGAAGGCATCATACTGGCTGGCCTGCAACCTCCTCAGCACCTGACGAGTCTTGGTGTGCCTGGACTCATCATCGCTGCAGACGTCGCTGCCGTACACTTGTTGGAAAAAAGAGAGGATTAGATGATGTATGAAGATCGAGGGACCGAAATGTGGAAAACCAAACCCTAATAACCCAAGATCTAGCATCCAACCACGGGAACGAAGAAGAACCAGGGAAGGGGAGCAAGCCCTAGTTACCTCCGACCATGGGTCATCAATGCCAGTGTCGTAGGGGTTCACTCGAGCGATGTACTCCTCTAGATCATACTCCCAGAAGAGCTAGATCTGCCCGTGACAGGTTGGGGCCTCCTTGGGGACCTCCTCTCCGGTGGGGGCCTCCTCACCGGCGGCTATGTCCAAAGCAGGGCCTAGGCCTGGATGGGTACGACGGCTGCTTTCAACGCATCGAGGGGGGTCGGAACAAAATGGGGGCCTCCTCGCTGGCGGCCTTGGAGGCGACGATGGCATGCATTCTACCACCAACTTGAAATATGCTACATCACCACACCTCATTGGATGTGTGTGTATCAGTGTGCATCATTGTGGTTTTAGGAAAAGAACACATGCAGTGATGCCACTCTATCATATGTGTTCTTTTCATAAGCCACATGGATCCACTAGATTTCATTGCATGTTTTTTTCATAAACCACATGGATCCACTAGATTTCGTTGCATGTTTTTTCATAAACCACATGGATCCACTAGAGTCATTGCATATGTGTTCTTTTCATAAACCACATGGATCCACTAGAGTTCATTGGATGTGTGTGTTTGTATATCAATGTGCATCATTATGGTTTTGGGCAAAGAACACATCCAGTGATGCCACTCCAGCATGTGGTGTCCAACCATGTCCAGGAACCCTAGCAGCATGCTGGGATTCAACTGCAGCATGCATTCTACCACCAGCTTGAAAGATGCTGCATCACCACACCTCACTGGATGTGTGTGTATCAGTGCGCATCATTGTGGTTTTAGGAAAAGAACACATGCAGTGATGCCACTCCAGCATGTGTGTTCTTTTCATAAACCACATGGATCCACTAGAGTTCATTGCATGTGTGTTCTTTTCGTAAACCACATGGATCCACTAGAGTTCATTGCATGTGTGTTCTTTTTATAAACCACATGGATCCACTAGAGTCATTGCATGTGTGTTCTTTTCATAAACCACATGGATCCACTAATGGTGGATGTTAGATCGAGTCTTCTAGAAGGCACACCCCAACACACTTGTTTTGGATGACGATTGTTACATACCGTTCGATCGGGGCGCATGGACGATTGGGATGGTTCTTTGTAAGAGCGATCCGTGAGTAGGCTATTCTGCGACATGATTGGCCACACTTATTGTGTGCTTGCTCAGGACAAACTAGCAACACCGTGCGCTCCCCTTTTACGAGTGTCACGTGTTCCGTGGGCCACCTGCCAGTATCACGTCGCCTCTACCAGTCTTCCTCCTGATGTCTACGCACTTCTATTCTTGTAGACAGTTGTTGGGCCTCCAAGTGCAGAGGTTTATAGAACAGCAGCAAGTTTTCCCTTAAGTGGATCACCCAAGGTTTATCGAACTCAGGGCGGAAGTGGTCAACGGTATTCCCTCTCAAGCAACCCTTCAATAAAGATACAAGAAGTCTCTTGTGTCCCCAACACACCTAATACACTTGTCAGGTGTATAGGTGCACTAGTTCGACGAAGAGATAGTGAAATACAAGTGGTATGGATAATTATAAGTGGTAACGGTGATAGAAGATAGCTTGATGGCATGGAAAAGACTAAAGCAAACTGAAATAAAGATGGAAGCAAGCAAACATGTAACAGATCTAATTGCAAATGGTGTTTCAATTCATAGAAACAAGGCCTAGGGATCATACTTTCACTAGTGCACACTCTCATATAAATATCTTCTCTTTATGATACTACTCTTAACTACTCTCCGGTTTAACACTCTAATCAATGGTAGGGCTATAATAGCACACCTCAAAGTAAGCCTTTCCCATCTAGAAAACCCCACACTGTCACCTTGAGTACTAGATGAGTCCAACAAACACCACAATTTCTTAAATACATCCAACTCCAGATATAACTCATAACAAGTATTTGTAATCTCTAGCCTAAGTGCCACCATGGTGTGCACGTTGTCACTTTCACACACATGGGGAGAGCAGAGATTCATTAAAGCACTTGAGTAGCAGAATAGATCTATAGATTACAAGCTCATGATCACAATATGATCATGCATAGAGAGAGAGATGAACACATAGCTATCGGTAGAACCCTTAGCCTCGAGGAAGAACTACTCCCTCCTCATCATGGGAGTCATCAATGGTGATGGAGATGGCGGTGGAGATTGATGGAGATGGCTCCGTGGGCACTTCCCCGTCCCGGCAGGGTGCCAGAACAGAGACTTTCTATCCCCTGAATCTCCCCTTCGGTGGCAGCCCTGTGGCCCCTCTTGGACTCTCCTTCTCGCTCCGTGAGTCTTCCGGGAAAATATCAACTTTGGCTTTTGTCCGGTCCAATTCTGAGAATATTGATTTTCTGACTTTCCTGGAACCAAAAACAGCAGAAAACAGGCAACTAGCACTGTGGCATTTGTTAATAGGTTAGTCCAAGAAAGTGTATAGAAAGTACTCCATAGTTGGAACAAAACACAAGAAAGTAGATAAAACCAAGCATGGAACATCAAAAATTATAGATACATTTGCAATGTATCAACATCCCCAAGCTTAACTCCTGCTCGTCCTCGAGTAGGTAAGTGATAAAAAGAAAGAATAATTTTTGAGGTGACATGCACCATCAAAGACTTGATCAAAGTATTTGTAAAACATTCAAAGCTGGGATCATAGTACTTCAATCATAAAATGAAAGACAAAGTTCTAGCAATAAGACAAAGCAACTATGTTGCAACATGAAAAGGTACAAACAAAAGATTCATGAGTAACAATGCTTTCCAAGATGTTTGTTTGTTTCACATAAAGAAAACATAGCATACTAGTATTCAGCTTGTCCCTCATGGAGTAGCAAACATAAATGCATAGGACACCTTCAAAGTTCATAAGAGTGACTAGATACAATAGTTTAAAACAAGCAATATCATGTTATGCATCAATCAACTAGTCTTGGGACAATGCACATAGAACTAAGAATGGCCACTATGCTCTCAAAGTAGGTGCATAAAGATAGAAGGTGGAGACTCAATATAATGGTGGAAGAAAGGCCTTTATAAAAGGAAGTAGGGATTCAAGTCTCATAAAGAGATTCCAAAAATTATGGTACTTATAGCTTTCAGCTCTCATTGACCCTATCATAAGCATCTTGAAGGTGATTAAGGTTAAAGTGACACAACTAAGAGGATATGCTTGACAAGTTATAAACCGAAATCTCATGCCCCTTACTTACGAAGACCGATCCTCATCATACTCAACTTTAGTCATGAGTAAGCTCTTGTCATTGTAAGTACATGTGTATCATAAAGAACCGCCAATGGGGTAGCCCTTGCACATGATACGGGAGATTTCCCATGATCAAAATGACAAGGCAAGCAGACAATGACCATCTCAGCGATCTTTTTATTTGCTATTTGTATAGGTTTTTATTGAGGATGCTTCATAGAGTGATCATTATGGTGATGCTGCAAGTTTCCACCATGATTAGGCATGGCTTAGGCTAGCGGCCCAGGCGTTTCTCTAACACACATTCAAACTCCATGATCTTACAAGTTCCACTTTTATTTCACACCGCCAGGATCCGTAAGCAAAAGAACATGATATCAACGGGGTACAAAGTACAAGTGCAATGTTGAAAGCATTCCCCATGATACATGGTTCTGATAATTTCAACTTATAAAGCGCAAGCATATACGCAACAAAGAAGGACCCAATGGTTCAAGTTTATTAGATGCAAAAAAAGTAAAGTGTGCCATCAAGTTCGTGAGAGCTTTAATCACTAGTTTTCTCATAACAAGTTTAATTTGGAAGGTAAACAAAAGCATGAATATACTTGGAATAGCATAAGTTAGTAGGTAGGTATGGTGGACTCTATGGAATAACTTGGTTTAGGGAGTTGGATGCATGAGTGAAACTCATACTTGGTTGTGGAGGCTTGCAAAAGACTGGGAGCGACAAACTAAGAGAGCAATAATGGCCATAATCATGCAGAGCGACAAAACATCATTGATAAAAGCATAAAGTGATACTACAAGTTGAAAACTAAAGGATAATAAAGGCTATGGTGACTTGAGATAGTCATATCATGGTGTGAGCATGCGCCAAGTCAACCCAAATAAAGCATCAAAGGAGAATACCACTATACTATGCTTTAATATGCTAAAACAACGCATGATTCATCCAATGCACATTAAGAAATCTCAATTGTTTATAACAAGTCATGCTACAACAAAGAATACTAAGAATAAAGTCAAAACAATATCAAGCATGGCATAACAAAGCATAGGCCACAGTCAAAAACGAGCTCTTTTTACCACATAAGTATGAACTTTCCTACTCTTTTCCAAACCAAACCAAACCAAACTATTTGCAAACCAATGTATGAAAGAGGGGGTCCAACCAATTTATTCAGAAAACTAATAAAACCAAGCAAACGAAAAACCAAAATGAAAACGAAAAAGAAGACGCTCCAAGAACAACACAACTGTGCATGAAACAATAAAAATGAAGCGTTTGGAAGAAACCTGGGATTTTTATTGATGAAGAAGGGGATGCCTTGGGCATCCCCAAGATTTGACGCTTGTACTTCTTGGATATTTCTTGGGGTGACACGCGTGGCATCCCCAAGCTTGAGCTTTAGTCCATCCTTCATCTCATTACTCGTTCCTTCCATACACCTGAAATTTTTCCTTTATACAAAACTTCACACAATATTTATTAGCAACATTAGTGCACTCAAGATAATAGGTCTTAAGGTTCAGTTCTAACACCAATAAACTTCCATGAAAACACTAGCTACTGTAGCACTTCCCTCAAAAATCTCAATTCCACAAAAGAACTCAAAAAGGAACCAACAAGAAGCAAATGCAGAAAATGGCAGAAATCTGTCAAAACAGACCAGCAGGTAAAGACGAATTTTTTCGAAGACCTTATGTTGCTCAAATCACAAAAGTGTTGAACTAACAAAAGTTAGACAACAACCTGGGGTAGAAGCACAAAAATTCAAGCCTCAAAAGGATGTACAGAGATTTTACACGAATTTTTACGGTGAAGCACATAAATCTTTTTTGGGACGGCAACTTTCCCAATCATTACTTCTCTCTCATTAGAGGTTACTCTTGGCACAAAAAGCAAATAAAAAGGATAAGGAGCGGTTATTACAGAGGTAATAACTTCCAAGAATCATCTAAAACTTTTGGGTTATCTCCCAATAAGTACTTTTCTTTAATGCCTTTAAGTTAGGCATGATAGTTTGAGAAGATGCTCACATAAGAAATATGAATTGAAGTAAAAGAGAGCATCAAGAAGCAAATTCAAAGCACATTTAAGTCTAGCCCACTTCCTATGCATAGGAATCTTGTAAAGAAACAAGTCATTAAAGCACAAAGCAACAAGCATAGTAAAGCAAAACAAGTGTAACTTTAAGACTTTCAACATAAAGAGAGGGAACTTAATATTATTGAGATGCATAAAACCATGTTTCCCTCTCTCATAATAACTTTCAGTAGCATCATGAATAAAATTAACAATATAACTATGACATAAAACATTCTTATCATGAGCCACATGCATAAAATGGTTATTACTCTCCACATAAACATAGTCATTCTTATTGATTGTAGTGGGAGCAAATTCAACAAAATAGCTATCATTATTATTCTCATCACCATAATCATCAAATATAGGAGGAATATTTTAATCATAATTAATTTTCTCCTCAATAGTAGGTGGACTGAAAATATCATATTCATCATTGTAATCATCATATATTGGAGGTTTGGTATCATCATAAGCAATAGAATAGCTATCTTCCAAAGCTAGGGAACTAAAAAGATCATTTTCATAAAAACTAGCTTCCCCAAGCTTAGACTTTTCCATAGCATTAGCAATAATGGTGTCCAAAGAATTCATACTAACAACATTGCTATTAGCATGCAAATAAAGTTCCATTGGTTTTTTAATTTTCTCTTCAAACACTTCATGTCCTAACTCAAGATAAATACTATAAAGCTCTCTATTTTTTTGGTGTTTTCCATTAAGCCTAACTAGTGAAAACAAGAAACAAAAAGAAAAAATTGCAGAATCTAAAGGAAATAACTTCGAGCACTCACACCAGAGGATGTGAGTACCTTTTACCTTACCTCCCCGGCAACGGTGCCAGAAAATAGATTTTGACGGGGAGGAAACAGGTTGAAGCTGTCTTCTATATCCCCGACAACGGCGCCAGAAAATAGCTTGGTGTCT
The DNA here is from genome assembly GCA_916181665.1 of Avena sativa. Lineage (NCBI taxonomy): Eukaryota > Viridiplantae > Streptophyta > Magnoliopsida > Poales > Poaceae > Avena > Avena sativa. The sequence goes on along the minus strand of OV702288.1, from coordinate 452,467,127 downwards.
ACGCACTTCTATTCTTGTAGACAGTTGTTAGGCCTCCAAGTGTAGAGATTTGTAGAACAGCAACAAGTTTTCCCTTAAGTGGATCACCCAAGGTTTATCGAACTCAGGGAGGAAGTTGTCAAAGGTATTCCCTCACAAGCAACCCTGCAATCAAGATACAAGAAGTCTCTTGTGTCCCCAACACACCTAATACACTTGTCAGGTGTATAGGTGCACTAGTTCGGCGAAGAGATAGTGAAATACAAGTGGTATGGATAATTATAAGTGGTAACGGTGATAGAAGATAGCTTGATGGCGTGGAAAAGACTAAAGCAAACTGAAATAAAGATGGAAGCAAGCAAACATGTAATAGATCTAATTGCAAATGGTGTTTCAATGCTTAGAAATAAGGCCTAGGGATCATACTTTCACTAGTGAACACTCTCATATAAATATCTTCTCTTGATGATACTACTCTTAACTACTCTCCGGTTGAACACTCTAATCGATGGTAGGGCTATAATAGCACACCTCAAAGTAAGCCTTTCCCATCTAGAAAACCCCACACTGTCACCTTGAGTACTAGATGAGCCCAACAAACACCACAATTTTTTAAAGACATCCAACTCCAAATATAAGTCATAACAAGTATTTGTAATCTCTAGCCTAAGTGCCACCATGGTGTGCACGCTATCACTTTCACACACATGGGGAGAGCAGAGATTCATTAAAGCACTTGAGTAGCAGAATAGATCTATAGATTACAAGCTCATGATCACAATATGATCATGCATAGAGAGAGAGAGATGAACACATAGCTAGCGGTAGAACCCTTAGCCTCGAGGAAGAACTACTCCCTCCTCATCATGGGAATCAGCAATGGTGATGGAGATGGTGGTGGAGATCGATGGAGATGGCTCCGGGGGCACTTCCCCGTCCCGGTAGGGTGCCGGAATAGAGAGTTTCTATCCCCCGAATCTCCCTTTCGGTGGCGATGGCGCTGCGGAACTTTTCGTGGCTGGAGGCTTGACGATTTAGGGTTTATGCCTCGTGAGGCTTCTTATAGGCCAGATGGCAAGGTCGGTGGGCGGCCAGGGGGCCCACACCATGCCCTGGCGCGGCCTGGGGGACCCGCGCCATGGGGTGGTGTGGCCACCCTGTGGCCCCTCTCCGACTCTCCTTCTGGCTCCGTGAGTATTCCGGGAAAATATCAACTTTGGCTTTTGTGTGGTCCAATTCCGAGAATATTGATTTTCTGACTTTCCTGGAACCAAAAACAGCAGAAAACAGGCAACTGGCACTGTGGCACTTGTTAATAGGTTAGTCCAAGAAAGTGTATAGAAAGTACTCCAAAGTTGGAACTAAACACAAGAAAGTAGATAAAACCAAGCATGGAACATCAAAAATTATAGATACATTTGCAATGTATCACCTCCCCATACTTATCTTCCTTCCCCTCGAAGCCACTTTCCCCACTTCTCCCCCATCCCACCATAGCCGCAAGACGATGGCGCCTCCAGCGATCTCTCTCGCAGCCACCCCACTCCCCCACCCCCTTTCACCATGGGTTCAAGTGGAGACGGTGAGGAAACGCGTCGTGATGACATGGATGGTGATTTTGATGTGAGTCGTCTCATCTCTAACATTTGTGGACATTTATCTATTTTGAGCTAGATGTACTCTGATTACTCATGCACGTATGATGTGTTAGGCCAACCAGACATTGTACGACTCTAACTATCACTGTTTAGCGGAGGAAGATAGTCCTCCGCTATGTCAACATGGATATGTGCATGCTAAATTTGTACCGTTCGAAGGATGAAACGCAGGCAGGAGGTTTTTATGGTGTCAAGGACATGGTGCAATGTTGCCATGCAGAAGTTGCGATGTTGTCAAATGGGTAGATCGAGAGTGGCCAAAATCAATGTAGAAAAAGCTGGACAAACTATGGGATATGACTGTTGAGTTGAAAGAATGCATACTCAGCTCAATTCTTGAGAGTGCTGAGATGAAGTTATTTGACCATGTTGACACAACCAAGCTTAACAAAGATCTCGGGAGGGTGAAAGACATGGTTAGCAAAGTCGAGAAGGAGAGGGACGTGGTGTTGGCCCTGAAGGCTAAAGCAGAGCAAAAACTGACTCAAGCAAGGAAGGAACTTCACTGGGCCAAAGTCCTACAGTTCACAACTACAGGTATTGACAAGTGCATGAGCATAAATGTATAGAGACAATTGAAGGTGTACAAGGAAGATACTAAAAGGACGAAGCCGACGATTCGATCCTTGCTCTCGTAGGAAGATGCGCATCGGGCAAAGATTAGGAGGATCAAGGAGATGTGTGATAACTAGTTCTATTTACCTTGAGCTCCATACTTTTTTAAGTTGTAATAGTAGTACATGTTAACCTAGCGGTGTGAACTAATGGTCTTGGAGTCCCGGGAGAAAAGAATTGGTCGCCCGTTAATCTGTCTTAGCCCTCCATTACTTCCTTTTGTGTGATGATGGTGGTATTATGACTTTTGTGGCTTGTTTAAACGTAATCTACGTGGATTGTGCCGCATGCAAATGGCACAACCACAATTTATAAAGTGGAAGCACGTACACTCTGTTACTAGAGATCGGGGAGCTTCGCTAGACGGGCTCAAGATTAAGCTAGAAAGCGGTGCCGATTTCCTCATTATCTAGGCATTATTGGTTGCCATTGCTGTTTATATTGCAATGTTGTTGTGCAACAGCTGAAATAAGTTGCTGCTTCATTGAGTGTAGCATCTTAAATAATTTATTTCTGTGCCACTAACATTCCATCAAATTTGTAGACCTCTTGCCCCTCAGCACTCGTGAAATCGGTGTTGCGTGTTTTTAGATAGTAGTGGAACAATCACAATTTCGGATTCAACTAGTGACTCGACCGTTTCCAAACCTCAAGTCGCGGTACATTTTACTTTGAGAATGTAGATTGTTTCACCCAACAAGTTCCATGCATAGAGCTCCAGAATTTAACTGAATTACATATATAGGTTCAACTTCAATACATTATTATGCATCTTAATTGCCAGCAACCTTCTTCCCCTGCCTGTGTGCCAAGCCTTCACGTCCACTGGCTTCTTCATTTCCTTCCTTCTTCCTCTTACTCGGTGCTAATTTTCTTAGCTTCACGTACTCTGCATCGCCGGGACAATCAGCACCAGAATTGTGTCCAACATCATCACTCCACTCATTTTTATTTTCTTCTGGCAGCAAAATGACTGACGCGACAGTCATGTTTCTAACCTTGCGGCGCTTCCTACCAAGGAAACAAGACTATTGCATAACTTCCTAATATCTATAGAGTAAACAAAACAAAAATTACAATTTAGCACAAAGATGCGAACCCTAAGAGACTTTTGCTTACCAGGAGCTAATTGGGTTCGAGCGAACACCCTATCCAAGAATAGAAGGGAGACTCCCAGTTGCAGCAGCTTCCACATCCAGTACATCACAATTCAGCTCAAACAATGCAAGCGGAAGCATACCTTTTCATCAACCCAATTAGCTGACTATCACACGTTAGAGGAACCATGATGCCTCGTTCATCCATGATGAAGCTGAACTTTGCAGTCTGCTTTGGCCCTATTTCAGCATGATTACACAGAGCAACAACCATACCAGGGATAGTGCAGATCTGCGCATGTGCTTCTTCCATCGTGATACAATGGTGTCGATACCACTTGCCCTTCACACCTGATAATTTAGAGTCATAGCTGAAGAGGGCTACCGTAACCAGGTAAGAGTGGTCCACGGAGATCCCACTTGAAAGAAAACTATGGACAAAGATTGTTTGTCAGCGTTGGGCTAGCAAACAATTCTATGTCAATAGCCAGCTAGTAGAATTAGTTAGTGTGAATAGCAAAGAGAATAGTAGCTCACCCCCATGTAGCCAGAACTTCTTCTTCCTTGGTAGTAGAATCTGCCATCCTCCGTGTTGCAAGCTCGTCGACGACGGAGGCGGTCTAGAGCCGCGCAACGGCGGGCACGACAAACGGCGTTGGAGCTTGGGATCAGCAAGTGGGCGCAGCAACTTGGCACCAAAAGTCAAATTTCTGAAGGGATCATCCTAGTTGGAGGGTGGATTTCGACGCCGCCGGTGCTAGAGCTCATGCGAAAGGAGGTATTGGATTTGTAAACTTGGTCAACGCACCAGAACTCTTAGTTCCACGATTTTCCTAAGTGGTTGCCGCGTTGGTCACGGACATATTACTAACATGGGGGTCCCGACCGTCTACTTCATGGGGCAGTCTAATAGAATGCTTGAATTTGGTAGGGCTGAGATGAGTTTGTCTTGAAATGGCCCCTCTTGGCAGTTGGCAGCCCAACTTTGCGAAACACGGCAATTACATGCAAATCGGGTACCGCGATGCACTTGCCCACGAACTTAGGGGCCGCAAAGGAACAGTCCCCTAACATACACCTTTATGGTCACCCAGTTACGATATTTGATGCAGTTAAAGCAACCTCGAGTGATAGTGATAATATGATCTCACGGCCTAAGGACTAAGACACCCCATTTTAGACAATTGCAACTATGAACTATGTGACATGATCGCGTTGCAACAATCATAGGTGGGTAATGTCCATCACATCATTCTATACGATATGAGTTCATTGTTAGTTGGCATAAATACACCATGACCAGGAAACCTTGATCATCAGTTGCCCAATGAACTAGTTGAATAGAGGCTACTAGGGACTTCTAGTTTGCTTATATACCACACAAGTATCACTGTTTCCTCTTGATACTGTTATAGCATGATATAAAACTATTATGAACTAATGAGTTATGATAATAAACCCCTTTATTATTTGCCTCTAGGGCATATCTCCTTCAGACTCCCACTTGCACTAGAGTACAAATAATCTAGTTGCATTGCTACTAATCATAAACCATATCACATATGTGTTTATTGATCATGCTTTCTCATGGAGGACTTTCTATCCTAAATATATTGTACCATATTCATAAGGTCATATTTGGAAATCATTAATGTCACCTATTTTGACATTTACACCATTATCATATAATGTGTTGTAGCATTTTGGTGACAAAGTGAGACTTCTGTTTTCTAGTGTATACAATGACGGTCTATCAATCAATTGGAATTTCAAGATGTCATGTGTAAATATAAACACACTTAGTCGAAAGTCAAACTTTCTTTAAACCAAAATGATACTTGCTAATAATAAAGTATCCTAATACTTCTATATCTATGTAGATTTAATCAAAATGCAGTGCTTGTGATTTTGATGTCCAACCATGCTTTCACTGCGTTTAAACTTAACTTTGATTCAGTGATTAACTTAGAAACCACTCAAGAATCCTGTTCTTTACAACTAAAAACAGTGGTCACATTATGTCAAGTATAACACATGGTTTCACGTAGAAAACTATGGCTAAAGCATAGTTGATGCAATGTATCTCCTTTCCTTGTTTTGACCATTATCGTAAATACCGAGTCTTTAGTCAATGCTTCTCCTAGCTCCATAAGTAAGAATATTTCATTCTTTGCTTGTCTCTCTTCTGAATCCTTTCAGAATCCCAACTAGGAGCCTCTGAACTTTTCAGAATTCCTTGAAGCAAGTTGACATTTAATGTTTATTAAACATCCTAATCTATCCACATAGATCCTCTATGTTTAATATATGTCTAATTTCATCCTTCTAATGATCTAATCATTTCTAATACCAAACATACTATTTTTAATATGTCATTCACATATGTAAGAATGATGAAACACTCCCACTCAAATATTGCATCAATATTTGACAAACCAGGATATCACTCAACTCCCACTCAAATATGTCATCCACATATTCGACTTGGAAAACTTCTAAGCTCCCATTCAATTTATTGTAATTATAGACCCTCTTAATAATCTTGGCAATTCAAAAATTCTTTGATCTTTTATCAAATCGAGAATTTTCTGTTACAACACATCAGCAATCTCATTGTAACATCCCAATTTCAGCAACGTTGATTAGTTGTCCAAAATGCAAAAATTAGGGGGAACAAAAACTTTTTCTTGTTCTTAGGTGCAGTGTTTGCTTGTTGTTTGTTTATGCTTGTGTGGGAGTGTGTACCCTATGATACACATTACCTCACCCTCAGAGGACAAAGGCTATTTACCAAAACTATCCTGGCTCATTTTACATATTCTCAAACGTTCTAGCATTTCAAAACCTGAGCCAAGATGCCTATGTAACCAAAACTATTTTGGTAGCTTCTATTAACAAAACTTTGGAGAGATATATAATACAATCTCCTTATGTTTTCAAGACAGAACACTCAACTAATCTTATCCCTAGTTTTCCCAAAACTCTGTTCAAAGCATTTGAATTCTACTCTTGGTAGAGATACCAAGGACTCTCACCTTATTCAAAACTCAACCTATTCAAAGTGCCCCAACCTTACCTCAAGCTAAGCTTGATGGTAACCCTAGTAGTAGTTGGATAGTTTATAAGATGAGTTGCCTTGATCTGTTGTCTGATGAGTTTTTTTGATCTGCTATTTGACTTGTTTGCTTAGGAGTATTATGAGCTACTCTAGGAGCTCATCACTAGGATCAAGATGTTTCCAATTCATCAATCCCTAAGCAAGAATGCAAAACTAGATGTGATCCCTAGCCACTAGGTGATCATCTAAAACCCTTAACCAGATCAATTCCGAGGATTTCCATTCTAGATGTTTCCAAGTCCATGAAGACCAATATCAAGCATGGATCTCTTCTACTCAATCTACAATTCAATATAATCCACTTGTTAATGCTCTGATACCTTGTAACCCATCAAAAACATCCCCTCTCTTGCTCTAGTCAAAAACCCTAAATCTGCCAAATTTGGCTAAGTCTGGAAAACTATTTCCAACATCACCTTTTTGAATGCCTCCCTTTCTCAACCCTTGTGCAGTTTTGGAAATGCATCTGAACCATCTTGTTAATAATCCTAAGTACTACCAAGGCCCACTCTTTCACTTGGTTAGAGCATCCTCCAACCCACTTGTTCTTGTTGGTTTTGCAGACAAGAAAATAACGTTTCCTGCAAAACTAGTCCTCATGCCTACTTTGGTAGAAGCTCACACCCGCATCCAATCTCCTATGGACCAACTCTCTGCATGGTTGTGATCTACTCATTGATGTCTATGAAAAACTACTTCACTTGACCCAAGTGGATCTCTGTGCTGCTTAAACCCACATGGTTTATAAGGCATCATGACTCTTTTTGCCCGGCAGCCTTAATTTCAACAAAGTTTGCCATCATTTCTAGATCACCTCAAATGTAGTTAATTAAAACTCTTTCTGCCATGTTCATCTATAGGACTTGGTCTACCTGACCAACTATCCCTTGCACCAAGGTGAGCTCTAAGCTCCAAGATGCAAGCCTGTTTTGGTGGTATAAAAATAACATCACCCTAGATCCTCAATACCATGTTCCTCCATCTATTTCAAATTGGAATTCCATTCCACCAGGTTGAAAATGCTTGGCACACCTTTTCTATCTCATCTATTTTGGTCCTCAAGATTTATCAATAATTATCCATAATTATTATGGCCCCAAAACTATTTAATTCTTTTATTAGTCAAAAGCTCCAAAACTCCCTCCATAAAGGAAAGTTTTGTTTTTGCCAAAACACTTCTCTAACTTTTGGCTCAAGTAAGTTTCATATATCATACCCTATGTTTCCATCTCAAAATAATTATTTTTGAGAAGCTTTATTATTTCTCCTTGCCCATCTTCTTAAATGGCTGAAATGGAATAATAATTGTTTTAAATACTTCTATGCCTCAATAAATCTTGGGAAAATTCCCCTAGGTGTGTATTCACATTTGGGATCCTCTCAAATCAAAATCCACCCTTTTCCAATGCAAATTTATCAAAATATTTTCTAAAATCCCCTTCTGTCCTTTTCGAGTAATTGGATTGAAGAGGATTAAAACTCCTCTGAAAAATCTCAAATAAATCCTAGGAGTCTACCTTGACCTCATCTATCTACTAGCACCATTTACTCCTCTGGTACAATGCAAGATTTTGGACTTCCTTCACAACCATCAATTAGATCAATATTGC